>OX376375.1:50413615-53066044 GCA_947369275.1 Nemotelus nigrinus | reverse complement strand
AATTTCTTCGAAAATTAGTTTTCTAGCGGTTCAGGTGCGCTAGAGTTTTTTTACATTGTATTCAGTGAGGGATGTGGATGGACGTCCTTGGCGGTATTCATCTTCAGTTTTCTTCCCAGCCTAAACTCCTTGGCCTAACGTGGCCTGTTTATATGTTTTTTCATGCTGACTTAGTGAGTATATGTAGTATTAAACAAAATGTTTTTTGGAATTTTATGCGAACTGGAAATAACAGATTATCATTTATTGATCAACCTTCATATAAATTTGCATATTGTTTTCATATTGAACCATGTTTATTTCAACTAAATAAGAAAACATTGTTTAGCATTATAATTTTACAAGATCTAGCATTATTTAGCATTAAATAAAATGGAATCTAGCATTATTCCAAAAAAACAAATGGCAGCACTGATCAGACCTGGTCCTACTTAAGATCAATATATTCTGTGAATTTCAAATATATGGAATTATTGGTTCGTGAGTTCCCGAGAACAGAAATTTTTGATGCTCAAAATATAGGTAAATTGGGAAAGGGCTACCGTTCTTGTCCGACATGAAATTTCCAAAGTTTTACTTTGACTGTATAGATAAAGCACAAGATTCGTATACAAATAGGTTTTTACTGTAAGAAACGGACATTTTGTAGGAGATACGATGGTTTGAATATTTTCACTTTCAGTACCTGCCGTAGCAACACAGGGTTGCCAGCGCGTTCATCAAATACAAGGCAAGTGTGCAACTTAACAACGTTAATGCGTTCTTTAAGTTTCATAATGATTTGATAATCCAGTAAAAAGTTATCGCAATTCAAAATTTTCAAATTTTCCTAATCTCATTTTAGGCACCTAGTGCACACACAGGGTGAAAAATTTCACAAACATTATCATATTCACATTAAACACACGCTCAGAATCCATTACATAAACTTTATTTTTGCAAAAGCTATTTTTTGACAGAATAATAGGTATATTTAAAATATCACTAAAATGGCCACCGGCGCCAAAGAGTTATATATTATAAACTTTTTGCGAAACCTGGCACTATTCTGCATATACACCAATGTATCCTGAAAATTTCAGGTCAATCGGATGACGCGTTCCTGAGATTTTTTCACTGACATTTTTTGATGGTATATATATATATATATATATATATATATATATATATATATATATATATATATATATATCTATATATATATATATATAGCTCTATTCTAATATTGCAACTAAAACCCCACCAAACTTGGCTTATAGTGGATGAGCGTATTTTGAGGTTCGCATAGGCAGCTATGGGGTTAGAAGCTTTTGTTTATCTGGGCGATTCGACACGGTTACCAAAGGGTTTGTTAGCATATTCATCGAATTTCTATCAGACTTGGTCCTACTTAAGACTAATATATCCTATGAATTTCAATCAGATCTGAATATCGAGTCACGAGCTGGAGAAGGGTTACCGTCCTTGTATGTTGAAGATTTTCAAGAATTTTAGTTTGGCTGTGTAGACAAAGTATCAAACATATAAATTTTTGGGGAAGGTCGATTCTTTGGAGCATTTATGTTAACGTGCCTGTCATTGCTGGAGAAATATTCAAAAATTCATGAAAAACCACAAAAGAGAGTTTCTTGTGCCCGGCAGTATGTTTTGTAAATTTTGTGGCAGTTCAATGTAGTTCATAATAGTTTAATAACGACAGTAATTCAAAATTTTAAGAAATTTTTATCATACTTTTACGCAATAACCGCACGCATTGGGTGAGTTAAAAAAAAATGTGAGTTGAAAAAAATCTTCAATTGAAATACAAAGCTCGAAAATCAATAAGCACAAACCAGAATATTAAGTTGATTTCACAGAACTGCAGCAATTTGTATTAATTATATACTGCACGGAGAAATAAAAAGTGCCGTATTTGTTCTACTCAATATTCAAAAAATTGGACATGATTATTTATAATCACTAACAACTTTATCACTTCAATGAATCATCATAACGTACTTTTCTCATAGCTTGTGGCCGAAAGTTTTTTTAATCCTACCTCTTTAGCTCTTAAATCTTCTCTCTCTCCGTATAATCATCTCAATGTCTAGTCCAACAATTAACTCTAAATTAAGTATAAAGCTCTTTAAAAATTCTTTAATCCAGAATAAATTAAAATAGCTCCACAGGCAAACTTCGAAATTAAATCCAGTCCGAAAACCAAATTCCCACCTGATCCATCCTTAACTCACGATTTACGATATCACGATATTCTCTTTGCGAGAAAAATATCTGGTGCTACAGCTTGTTTCCATTAAATTATGGCTCAACTTTATCGCTTCGACCATTCACCTACAGTTTTCTTTTTTCATCTGTTCTTATCCTGCTGACTTTTAGCACCAATATTTTTTTCTCGATTCGTTCAGTTTGCACCCTTATGCTCTTCGCTTGGAAGTTGAGAGGGCGAAAAAAAAATTCCAAGGACCTTGAAGCGGAAAATTATCCACTGGATGGCTCCTGGAGTGAGAGGATAAATTACAGGAAGAATTATAATCAATGTAATGGATATGACCAGTTTAAGGGATGTTGTGGTGAGTAAGTTCAGTTTTGGAACATAATACCTGATGTAATTGGAAGTTGAATATGTAAATAAAAATTCTCTAAGGCATGTGAGGTTCATGTAATTTTTAAGAAGAGCAGATACACTCCTACTATTTACGAAATTGGCGAACTGGGATATATAATTCAATGAAAGCACGCAATGACCCGCCAGAAATTCACAGTCAATGAGTCGTCCTTTCGTAATAGCGTGGCATTTGGTGATTTACTGGCCACTCTGCTCCTGCTTCTCATTCAGGCTGTCTACACCTTGCTCAAAAACGTTAAATATCGAACATGAACATTTTCCACAAGTTTTAGCGTTTACATAAACCTTGTGATATATATTCAGCAACCTGATTCTAGCTCAGAGAAGTTAGTGTTGCCTAGAGCCTGCCACATAAGCCTGTGCACCGGTTTAACAACAGTACTGCCCACTTCAGACGGAGAAAACAAGAAACTACGCTTCAAATTAAAGTGATTTAAAGGGTGGTTTATCGCAAAAGTGCTCGGTCTCAGTGGTGGCCATACTATGTCGGCAGTAATAACGGTTGTTATTGTACGGCTGAAATTTCACCGAGCACATGTCGATATCATGGAAACCTTATGTTTCGTTTGTAACGTTAGCTATAATAGCTAGTCTGCATGTTTATGGTAGGTATAGACAAATAACCGGTGAGACTATAGAGAACAGGATGTAATTTCGGGGAAATTCTTAACGACCATTTTAATATTAATAGTACAGGTAAGGATTATGGGCCCGGTAGTAAAGGTGATATATGTGCGATTGTAGTTAAGGATGAATTTCTCGGTTGAAGTCGACGATAATAATTCACTGGATGGAATTTGAAATATTTGGAATGATGAATAGATGGGGTCTGTAAATCAGCTGTAATGGCGATTAATTAGATGGCATCATTAAAGTGTTTAAAACTAGATAAAAATGCTTTAGATGAATTCGAACAGATGGCATTCACCTGACAGTTTTCCCAATTGACTTAAGAATCCAACATAGTTTCTTAGCTTGTTGGAAAGTTATGGGAGAAAGTAATTTGTTCGACCTTGTATTAAACCGATTGAATGCCTTTTAATAGCACCAATGAATAATACAAAAGCTATGGAGTATAACTAGCTTTCACTTCTCCCAGCTAAAAATCAATAATGCAAACTCATCATCCATTCCATAGTCGCAACCAAATGAGCGTCAGTCAAGTAGAATCAATCACCAAAGAATGAATACCGTTTTTGAGCTCCTGCCATTCTTTAAGCTCTATTCTTATTTTTGTTTGTGCTCGCTACCGAATAGCAATGACACTCAGCAAAAATCACCGAGTCGCATCATGAAAGTGTGTCATTTACTTATTCCTATCACTGTAATAATCATAATGAAATTCAACCTCAACAAAGTCATAGTCTTGAATCCTCCAGTAGCACTTTTTACAGATATTTCGAGATCTTTCGGACCAATCGCTTGTCATATGATTGCCTTCTTCGAGATGATATTGGGAGTGAATCAAGACTATAGAATATACGATCTAGTCTCTAGAATCGATGGATTGTCAATTTCTGCACATCAGGATCGGCAAACTTCACAGCTATTAAATCGAAATGTCAAACGATTGATGTTTTTCCTAAGTTTCTCACCTCTACCGCTTTTAATAGTGATTTCGTCAGTGTTTCGTGCAATACCGCATTGGGCCTTTGGAGTAGTAGCACGATTTTATTCGATGCAAATGAATTTTCTTTCGATTATGACCTATTCTCTTTTCACTGATTTACTTATTAGTAAAGTGGATAATATCGGTGAGGAACTGCACGATTTACAAATTTCGTTGCAAATAGACGAAAATGTGAATGCACGCCTAGTGAAAGAACGTTTAAATAAGTTGAAATTAATTCATAGGCTTGTATGGAAAGCCTCCTTTTTAGTTGTTAAACGCTTCCGAGTCCGCATACCAGCAGTGGTCGCTAACGCATTTCTCTCCATCACATGTCAAACTTATTGGGTGTTTGTGAAAATTATTCATCGAGAATATACTTTTGTTGGTGGTAATACAATTTTTCGAATTATTTATTTTGCAAGAAACTTGAAAGATATTTCATTTTGCATTGGAATGCCGTTGTTATTCAATTTTTATCTACATAAATTGCTTCATTTCCAGAGTCCATCTTAACTACTGTTCCTTACATAGCAATGCTTATCGTTCTTACTGAAGTAAATTCAACGTATGAGGACAAGGTAGTTACTGCGATTTTTTTCTATAAAATACTATTTTATACTTTGTAAAATAAATTAAATTAATTGTTTCTGATTGCTTTGATAATATCAAATAGCTAATTTAAATAATTTTTAGATTAAAAAACTACCATCGGCCCTGCACAAAGCTTCTTATGCCATACGTGATGAATCGATCATGCATATATTGCATAGGTTTTCATTACAAATTGGCGCATTTCAAAAACATTGGTTGGCTGATCAACTTCTTGACGTCAATTATAAACTTTTTCGCAAGGTAGGATATTCAGCTAGTGTTGTTATTAATAATTGGTGTTTGTATTATTTTAGCTAACCTACACAGTGACGGTATATATGGTTGTTATAATAATGTTCATTGATTAGAGACTACATTACGAATATAATGAAATAAGCTGAAATATAGAGTAATTTTAATAATATAGTAGGCTGTTTAAATATTTGCATCAGAATGTCCTCTATGACAGGGTTATTCAAAATACAGGGCTATACAAAAATATGGTCTGAATTCAAGTAATTGGTGTTTCACGAAATATAAATTGGATACAAACAGTCTACATACCGCAGGAAAAAGAAAGTTCCAAAGTTTTTTATCATAATTATTTATCATAACTATCATTTATAAACATAATTATCATTTACAATTATCATTTATAAACAGCCAGTAGGGAACTCACGCCTGGCATTTCGTGTAACCGTCAGCACTGAGTAAGATAGTTACCAAGCAGCATAAAGTTTCCCGAATTCTTGAATTTGCAAAAAGTGAGCCAGTAGTTACAGTGCAGCGGGGATTTCATTTCCGATTTGGCATTAAACAACCAGCTAGGAAAAGCAGAAACCGTTTTTAAGCAATTCCAACAAACTGAATATCTCTGCAAAGGAATAAGCGACCGCAAGTATCAGAAAATAACGCTAATCAATCGATAATACAACAAATAGAGCTAGTAGAGAACTAGGAATACCCCAAACCAAATACTTTTATGGCCAACTTATGCAGTTTTTCCTTGAGAATGACAAAAAAACCGTATTAAGTTTTGCGGTGATATCTGTTGCAACCGACAAAGCTCTGCCGAGCCGTCGTCAGTGCAGCATATATTTGTTAGGGATTTTTCCTTTGTTTGCCCGGCGTGCCTTATCCCCGCTGACTAGCTCAGTCTGTCGTGGGTTTGGCGGGCGGAAAAATCCCTACGTGCTACGGCACGTAGACAACACAACACTTAAAACATTTCATTAATCACTAGAACAACGACAACCACACAGAAGAGGGAAACGAAGAGGATCCTTCAGAATTATTTTTTAATATCTTATTCAAAATACATTATGTATGGTATAACCCAAAATGAACTCAAAAGAAAAAATATAAAGCCAAAGAATGCAATCTAACCAGAAATTCAATAATAAACTTCAAATAAATCCAAACATATAACCCACAGTGAATCAAACAAATCAAGTAAATCAATTAATTAATAAATCAGGTGGGGTTTCTTCACACCCAACCCCGGCCGGAGTGGAGTTCACACCAATCTTGACAAACCATTCAAAATAATAGTCATGCTAAAAAAAATCTTATAAACTAAAATTATCTCTAGGCATATCCAAATCCAATTCAAAATCAAAAGCAAAACCAAAAGAAAATCTAATTCATGTTTCATCATTGAGCTCGAACTGATAATTAACTTGTGTCGTCTGTCTAGGCTCTTAGTTTTATTAAAACTAAATCAACTTAAATAGTGAATGCGATTTCTTTTAAATTAGGGTTGTCATAAAAAAAACGGAATAATTATCAAATTAGTAACCACTTATCTGGTAACGCAATGTCTGAGCAATTGGATGATCCCGAGGGTCCAAAAGTTTCTTTAGAAGCTGACGTTCAATTAATTTCTTCCCATCGTTTCGTTTTTCTGAGTTTTTTCGCCCAAATGCAGCACTAGTCATCGATCGCTTTTGTTCCTTCGTCCATCTTCAGCTATTAATCAATTTTCATTTCAACAACTTTCCTCCTCCTCTTCGGCAATCTCCACTTTCGTAGTTTTAATCGGTTGTAACACAAACTTTTATTTTGGAAACGCTTTGCACTTTTCTACAACTGTCTGTTCAATATTCAATAATCTTCAAACATCAAAATTCAAATCCACTTTTTCTTTGCAAAGCACACAACTTTCTTTTCTTTTGTCTGTTATCAACCAAAAAAAAATGTGTTCGAATTCTTTTCACTTTATTCTTAAAGCAATCTCCACTTTCGTCGTTTTATTCGGTTGTAACACAAACTTTTATTTTGGACTTAATTTTCCGCAGCCAAAATTCGCTCAATTTTCTACTTTTACTTTCAACACCCAAGTTTCCTTCAACTTCTTCTTTTCAACTCTCTCCTTCCTATCGCCCAAAGTCCCCTTTTCCTTTGTTCGAAAATTTTTTCACAGTACCGCTAGAGCGGTTTCTTTCCAATTTTCCATTTCAACATCTTTTTATACAAGTAGGGCATCACCCATCCCACTCTTGTACAGTTCCGAAAAACAACTTCAGCTGATGGGACATTTAGTAGGACTTTCACCAAACATTGAGATATTAAATACCCCGTCTGTCAGTCTGTCGTTCTGATCTGTCACATATCTTAGAAACAAAGGACGACGATGCGTTTCTACCGTGCTTAATTTTGAGAGATGAAGCTACGCTCCATCTTAATGAATAAATAAATCGACACAATGTTTGCATATGGGGTCTGCGAAATCTCTGTACAATATTGCAAGATGGTAGAACTCGGCAAAGCTGAACGTGTTCTGTGCCTGATCGCGGAAAAAAGTTTTGAAACCCTCATTTTTTTAAGAAAAGCACTATAAGTGAAATAATATACCCGGACCTGTTAGAAAAGGACTTTTTCTTCAATCCACTGAAAATTTACAAGACGTCATTTTTCAAAAGAATGGAGCTCCGCGCCGTCAGCCACGTGATCTTGAAGGATTTTTGGATGAATCTCTTCCTCAGCGATGGATGGGTCACATTGGAATTTAAAACCTGGTCCTACACTACTGGCCACTCAGCTCAAGCCATGTGACTTTTTTAATTTAATTTCTGCGGGTATTCGAAAATGAAAGCAAATATACTTGGATCTGGGTAGTTCGGATTTACGTGGTTTTGAAGTTTTTAAACATATATCTCTTCTTTGCGTGTCGTTTTTAAATTTACTTCAATTTTCTTTTGATTGGGAAGTTATTATGCCAAATACTGTTGTGCGCCCAGTGTGGGCAAATATCTATAGAACTTATAAATTACTAAGAAATAATTATAAATTTTTCTCCACAACGAATTCGCATCCCCTTTTTTTCACAGTTAAAGACGTGTAGACTTGTGGGTAGATCACTAGCTTTTAGTGTGTGGGGTCCTTAGTTCAATTCCAGTTTCGATCACGTTTCAAGCTTTGACTTCACCTAGCTCTGAATAGGTACCTGAGTTAAATGAGGGGTGAATGAGTTGTTGTAAGACTCTTTACGTTCCACGTTTACCAATAAATCCTGCGGAACCGTATTTTTGCTGTCATGAACTGTGAAACATAAGAAATTTTTTTTCACGATTGGGACGAGTTTTATTTATTTATTTATTTATTAGCCAAACAAGACACAAAACCAATACAGATATATATACATATAAACATGAAACATCAAACTACTTTTTTAAATAAACAAAACTACAAATGAATAGAACATTAATAACAAAAAAGAGTAAGATACAATTAAATAACGCATAAATAAATAACTAATTGAGCAAAAAAATAAGTCTGAAATGAACAATAATTAAAATAGCAATGAAATAAAAGAATAACAATTAAAAAGATAATTAAAAAAGCTTAAAAATAATGGTGTACAAATTGCTTGGATAGGGGAAGATTTGAAGGATAGTTTGAAAACCGTTGGGGAATAAAGGTTGGTAAAGCCATTAAAGACCCGGGAGCATCTATGTATTAGCTCATTAGCTGCATATATGGTGGAATGCGGATATTCCTATAGTAGATTAGACCTGGTGTTTCTTAAGGGCGTATTTATCATAAATTTATTATTCAGGAATTCAACTCTAATAACGCCTCTAATGACGTCAAATGTGAAGCAGGCCCATATCATCATTCTTTTGGATGCAAATGAAGTTAAGTTTAAATGACCCATTCTAAACTCATATGGGGGTGCATTTTCTAAGCCGTAAGGGTTGTACAGATCTCTTAGGGCGAAAAGTAAAAATTGTTTTTGAATGGACTCGAGTCTGTTACTGTGGATTTCAAAGACTGGGTCCAAATAATAGAGGCGTATTCAAGAAGAGGGCGTACAAGTGCAGTATATAATGGTCAAGCTTGACTCGTCGTTTAATAAAGCCAAGCTGATTCTTCGCACGGGAAAGAATTTTGTCGTAGTGCAAGGTGAAACGAAGTTCCTCATCCAAGACAACACCGAGACTAACAACGCTATCGACGCGAGTTAATAAGTTGTTGCCGAGAAAGTAGGTGTTCTGCGTAACCGTGCATTTACGGCTAAAACTTATAATTTGGCACTTATCAATATTCAGCTGGAACTTCTTTATATTGCACCACTGAACAAGAGAATCAAGCTTGGATTGAAAGAAAATTGCATCAAATTTAGATTCAATGGTGTGGTACAGTTTGAGGTGGTCTGCATAAAGTAGGTGAGGTATATTTGACAGTACGTCAGATAGATCGGAGATGAATGTAAAGAGAAGTGGGCCAAAATGGCAACCTTGTGGAACATCAGAGGAAGCAACTATATGTTTTGATAAAGCTCCTTGATATTGAACGAGTTGGATTCGATTGTGGAGGTAGAAACTGAGCCAGCTTAGTAAAGATCCGGCAAGTCCAAATTTGTGCAGCTTTAGGATCAATATAGAATTGTCAACTCTGCTAATCAATATGATAGCCTTTCTCCATTTTACACAAAACGTCCGAAACTAGGATTGTCAAGTTTGTGATAGTTGAGCGACCTTTTGTAAAGCCATGCTATTGCTCATTCAGACGAGAGTCAACTAGTGGGGAAAGTTTATAGTATACAACCTTTTCAAAAAGTTTTGGAATGGAAGATAAAATGGTAATGCCCCTGTTATTTTCGGCACAGCGTCTATAAACATTTTTGAAAATTGGTGCAACATATGAAAGCCTCCAAGAGGATAGCAAAATACAGGATGAAAGTGACCCGTCAAAAAATAAATGCAGGGGTGTTATTAGCTGCTCTACACACTTAGGCCAAAGACAAACACAGCGGTTCTTGCGAGGCGTTTCCCGAGAGGAAACCCGAGTCGGCATAGTCGTGCATTATTTTAGCATTGTGATGACACACACCGCGGTGCGAACTACTTCTCGTTTTCGGAACCGAGTCGGTAGACGAGAGAAATGATCCACCGACTCGGTTTTCGAGCGTTTTTCGATTTGTTCATTGCTGCGTAGTCCGATCGAGCTGAAATTTTCTGGATGCATTGATGAATGCATGGGATATGGGAATAAAAATCTGACAAAAAAATTGATTTTTGAAGAATGGCTAGGGTACAGTATTGGAAAATGAGACATTTGTGGGCACTTAGTTTCTAAAAGTAGACATTTACAGATTTTCAAAGTAAATTGGTATTAGAATCACTTTGCCTAAAATTCATATGCATATATATACTTACATATATATGTATACACGACTACTTTTTGCACAAGCATCTATTTGATACTCCGACGTAATTTGTAACTGAACCGACTCGATAAACGCTTCTGGAAACCGCTGTGTGTTTCAGCCGACGCACCAAACCGAAGCGCTACACGCTTCGGTGAAACTGGAGTGTCTGTCATTGGCCTTACGCAGGAAGGTCGGTGGAAGAAGATCAGGACCAGGGCCTTTGCTGTAATCGAGCTCCAAGATAGCTTTACGTATTTCTTTGTATTTCTTGATATTTTAATGTAGTTGACAAAATTTGTTTGAGCTGAATTAGAAGGAAAGAGGTTTGATTTAGATAAGTCTGATACATTGAAAATTCTCTGGAAATTATCTGCGAATAAATCGCAAATATCTTAAGGAGAAGCAGAGGTGATATTATGGGACATTGACAATGGATAATTGGTGACTTTCCGCTTCATATTTACGAAATCAAAGAATTAGTACGAGTGGTGTATTATTTATTGGCATAAGCACCTCGAGACTTTGTCAAAAATTGCTCAGCTACTTCATTATAAGCTTTCTAAATAGCAGGATTAACTTCAACATTTTCATTTATTTGCTTATAAAGTTTGTTCCTATAATTTCGCAAATGCCTTAGTTTCCTATCAAGCCATGGCATAGCTTAAATACTATATATAGCTTCAAAAGTATGTTATTTGCCATACAATTTGCGATATTTCCTACTGATTGCGAGAAGTAGATAGCAGTATCCAAGTCCAAGTTGAAAAAAGACAGAAAGTACCCCGCCAAGATAAGACACACCCCCTTGATACGATCAGATACGTTTCTTATTCCCGCTAGACAATATAAATGTGCTTTGCCAAAGAGATTATTTTAAAGAATGGCAATTTATGCAATATTGATTTTCTGAAAACCTATTCTGAGTATAAAAATGGTAAATGATAAGATAGTTAACGCGGAATACTACTTTCGATACCATTTAGCGAGTAAAAGGAATATCTCCGACACTTTTATGCAACCCAATACAGAGAGATTCGTTTGTTGCCAATGAATGTTCGCTGCGCTTACTGTTTCTTGATGGGATTATACGCATGCCAACACACTCTCACCTATCAGCTAACACGAATATATACATTCTCACCTGTCGTTTGAGAGTTCTCACTTTTGCACATCATAAAGTGAACTTCTTTTGGTTCTTCTTAAGTGCCAGCTGATGCTAAATCCTTCACTCCCTGCCAATCTCTTCAATCAATTAATCACGTATTTTCAACGCTATTTATTAGTTCTTATGCTATGACTCGGTCTCCCTAAACCGGGAGGGTAAAAAGACAACGGGTGCCTCATATGTTTGCAACTAAAAACGATCGATGGGCTATAGAGATATGATGTCTGAGCAATGCATAAACTGTAGTGGCGAATATCTTGCTAGTAAGCTCTCTCTCTCTATTCTTAGGTAAAACAACTTTGGTATAGTAAGCATACCAGATATTTGACTTGAATATGTTAAGTTAAAGTGTTCAAGTTAAAATTATCCATGAAAACAGCTAAATTGTGCAAAACTTTTAAAATAGACTCCTGGAGGCTTAACTCATAATCAATAAAATAATTTGGTTGCCATATTTATTCATCAATCGATGAAAATATTTTTTAAATGGATAGATTCATAAAATCTATTCATCGATGAATGAATTTTTCGCCTAGCTTGAAGTACTACTCAAAATTTAAAAATGACTTCATCCATATTTATTACCTTAAAATGCCATATTTTATATACATTTATAGCACAAAAATCAAATAAGCATAAGTAATTAAATACTCAACATAAATATTTCAACGAAATCATGTGACTCGCAAATCGGTCGAACTCATATTTTAGCCCAAAACAATTAATCCTCATTAATAATAATTAAACACTTCGAGAAATAAATTAACGATCATAAAATGCATAACGTTGGTAATTTATCAGTTTGTCAGTACTACCATTAAATTCACATATTATACAATTATACATACACTTGCGTGTGCATGTGAATGCAGCATTTATGAATGGGAAATGACGTTTAAACTTCACTTTGCAGGTGCAAAACTAATGAATCCTTCGAATAAAATCAATATTTTCTCAAAAAATGACCATACCCAGGATGTCCGAATCAAATCAATATGAGAATACATCACGAACCTATATATGTAAGTACATACTGGAAAACATCACTGGAAAAAATTGATTTAAAATGAAACTCTTTAATATGAAACATATGTATTCATATGCTAGTTATGTTGGCAGAGTACCTGTTCGTTGGTCCAATTATCGGAAAACAGTATTATTTTCACTTGTTATCAAATTATTTTTCCAATAAAGTTTATACTTGGCTGACAGGTTGACTGGCTGGTACTCTTATTTTACTGTTGGGATGCATAAAGTTTCTGCCAGACTTCAAAGCCGCCTTTGAATGATATCCAAGGTAAAACTGTTGCACGGCTTCGGTGGAAATAAATACCTTATCCAAACTAATAAGACTGATAATGAGGTGGCAGTCTTTACTTTTCATTTTCCAATAGCCCAATCCCTTAAAAAAATAAATCTTCACTACTACACGAAATAATTAACTAGAAATCTTCAAGGGTCACACACTTAGTTATTTCCTTTGAAAAAAAAACTGTACAGCCGGTGTTTTTTTTTTGGTTGCATTTCAAAATTAAAATATCACAACCTACTTCAACGAAAATTTCCCAGACATACTCCACTTATTCTAGTCTGTACTTGGCCGGAACAGCCAATCACTCGCACGAATACCACCGTATTACAGGCAAAAAGGATATTGTACGGTAAAGTGGGCGAGAATAAAGTGGAAAACGCACCAGACGCTACTTATGAACGATATTTACTCGCACTATTGAGAGTCTCCTTCAGAAATTTCAAGTGGCCACCGAAGCGAACTCATATATAACGCGGGAAAATGAAAGAAATCAGGTGCGATGTGAAAACAAGCAAGGATATGATCACAGACATGTAATTTTATTGTTTTTATGATGCGTTAGGTAGTCGAAATTGTGTCTGGCTGGAAGTGGTGTTGCAATACGTAGATAATCGAAGGAAAATTAAATTATAGTTTTTTTGGCTCCGACTCAATTTAAAAGAGCATAAAAAAGCGAATAGATTTTAGATTGCTTAATTTAAAATAAAAAAACTAATCAAACTGATGAAATCAGCCTTACCATCAAAATTATTTTTATTACATGAAATCAAAACGTCAAGTTGCTGAAGGCTATGTTTCAGCAATATTGCTCGCACTATCGTACTTTATTGGTGTACAAACAATTATTTACAATCGAATCGTATATATTAACAATGTTTCTTCGAGCTTTGATTTGCACAGGTGTGGTTTAGTCAACTTGGTTTTCAATCAGGACTAGGCGATCTTATATTGCTGAATTGCATCTTTCTGGTTCTTCTTCCGAACATGATTCGTAGACAAGAAGACATACTCTCTGCGCAAGGAATTGTAATTATTCACTATTTCTCCATTTTCTTATTTGAATATCACCAGCATGATTCGAGTTACCGGTTACCTCTAAAAATTATCTAACTATAACTGTTAATGGATATAATTAACGTGGTCACATTCCTTTTTTTGCATGCAAAATAAGTAATTTGCTTTCTCTACATTCATTTTTAGCGTATTGTAAAGACGCCAATCGTAATATTTTTGTAAGTCACTGTTTAAAATTTCACTGTAGCTCTGCTAAGTTTAAGCTTGCATTACGGATGAGAGGCTCACCTGCATAAATAATATACTTCGATTTTAGCAAAATGTTGTTTGAGCTTTGAACGTATAACAAAAAGGTCGGGCCTAAAATGTAGCACTGCCCAAAATATTGCGCAACATATTAGTAGGACCGAAAAGTAATCAAAATTCCTTCGATGAGGTCATTTGCAGTTATTTTATGTCGAAACACGGTCCTGCAAAAATGTAAGTTTAGTTCGTACGTAAAAGTAAAGGTTATACATTTTATTTTTAGACTCAGGCCAACAATAGAGGATACACACCAATGCCACTGTTTGCTATATTTACTGGATCAAGGAGCAAATCTAAGCAAAGCAATAAAAAAAATTACGAATATTTATGGGGATATTCTGAAACATATCAAATTTCAGCTATGGTTTAAAATGTTTAAAAATGCAAATAAGAGTCTCAAGGATGTCAAACGAATAGAACGGCCCCAATAATTAGGTGATGCTATCCTCAAGGTGATGGTGAATGAAACAAGAGCTCATAAGAAAAAACGATCGGTTTTGGTCAATAAAAAAAGATTTTTCAAAACGATAACGCGAGGTTTCACATTGAGGTTACTTGGATTGGAACTTTTGAATCATCCACCTTATCCACCGGACCCTAATACGTTACATTACCACCTGTTCAGATGGATAGAGCAAACATACAGAAGTAGAAAATTGAATAATATTGGAGAAGTGAAAACGCACTAGAAACAGTTTTTCCATGAAAAACCAAAGGAAATTTAAAAAAAAGTCTAGCGCATCAGAACCGCTAGAAAACTAATTTTCGAAGAAATTGTCTTTGAGAGACAAAAAAATTTGGAAAGACGAAATACACTTTTTTGTAGAATTATATCAACCATTCCTTATCCAAAGCAACAACACTCAACTATAGCACGAATGATGAAAATGTTCAGTGCTGGCAACACTTTAATACTTAAATCAACTTATAATTTGAATTTCTTTCTCATTGGAGGATTTCATAGAAAGTTTCAGCGGCTAACGTTGCTTGAGGCTGCCATCCGAAAAATTTTCAAAACTCGCAAAATTTAAAAATTGGTTTCTAATTTTTATTGCAAATGCATTGCATATGAGTATTTAATTTGAAGCATTTGTTGGTGTAATATTTACGAAAATGGCTGACGCTGGTTACTAGTGGTGTTCAAAAAGTAATGAACGACTCAAAAGTAATGGTTACTCAAAGTAATGAAAAGTAATCATTACCGGAAAACGAAAGTAACCATTACTTTTTTCACAATCGTTCCTTCGTCGTTCTAAGGCCAAACGACACACAAAATGTATTTCGTTACCGAGTCAACGGGCAGCAATGATATCCAAGCTTGGGGTGATATAGAAACCGGTCTCTACTCTCTACGTGTGCAAAGTAGTGTACGTTAAACATCGATAGTACTATCGATAGTATCGATAGTTCAGAATTATCGAAAACCTCGATGTTTTGTTTTTGCAATCGATAGTTTTTGAAAACAGAAAAAAATGCGTAAGGTAACATTTCGATATCATCCCATTCACTGTGAGTATTTTACGTTTGCTTAGTTTTTCTCATTTAATAATATTTCTTTTTCCTGTTATTATAAAACAGCACAAACCAAAGATAGCAGATCACTCTTATATTTTGTTAGTTTTGCCACTTGTTATTTATTGTAGAATGAAATAACATGAAGAAGGAAAAAATGTAAAATTTAACTGCACGTGAAAATCGTACTTTCTACGCGTACGATTTTCACGTGCAGTTAAGACATGCAGCTGAGACTGAGTGAGAAAGAGTTCCAAATAGTGATTTGGCTAAGTGTAATATATGCAGCAATCAATACAAAACAAGCAAAAACACGAAAAATTTATCAGGTCATTTAAAATGGAAGCATAAATCATAGTGGAAATTATTTTCTGTTGAACCTATAGCAAAAACTCATGCTCCTAGGAACATCTTTGAGAGTAGTTCAACGAAATCTAGAACAATCATCAAAAATTATTTTGCAAGAGCAAAATTCTACGCAGATGATTCTGTCCGAAAAAATATTTAGATGAACTGTAAAATTTGTATGGTTGTTTTGGACATAGTGCCTTTGGGGAAAGGAGAACATGAAGGTTTTCGTGATTTCATGGCTGATTTGGACGGAAAACATGCAATTACTGACACCAAATACTTCGAAGATGTTAAAACGCGAGTTACAAATGCCATAAATGCAGTTCAACATATTTCTTTATCTACTGATATGTGGACAAATCCAAACAAAGAGAGAATACTGATTTCTTTCAATAGCAGAAGTAAGTTGCATATTTATTTTATGCCTGTTTGATGAATACTATCGTTGGTGTAGTTGAAAAGACAAATATTCAGGCTCGTTATTTCTTGTTTAGGCGAGAAATACTAAACTAAGCAAATGGAACATCTGATCAAAGATAAATGCGATCGTCACTGATAATGCTGCTCGCATGTAAATGCAAGCAACATTTCTTCAATTTAATCATATTCCATGCTTCGCGCATACTTTAAATTTGACTGTGTCTGATATTTATAACACCTGACTTTCATTTTATCACCAAAAAGTGCAAAGATATTTATACTTCTTTTCAATCGAGCTCAGTTGTTTCAGGCATGCTGACAATTGCACAAAGACAGCTCAACAAACCTGAACTGAAGTTAACTCAGCAGTTCTATTCTCGTTGGAATAACGCATACGCCAAGATCAAATGTTTCTATGATATCAGGCAAGAATAGACTTTGGAATTAGCCAAATGTGTAAAGGCACCTGAAACGTTACTCGCCAAAGATTTGAATGTGCTGCCGAATACAACTCTGCTATTAGAACCATTTGATGCGGCTATAACAACAATATCTGGTGCAAATTACATTACTCTTTTTTATATAACTCCGTTATTACGAGGGCTGGCTCTACAATTATCGAAAGTGGAAATTAACATAAAAAACACTGCTGGAAAGAATAGTTATAATACTTTATGCAAGCCAGTGCGGGAACGATTAATATCGTTTGAGAAAAGGGTCCTTATGATGTTAGCCGCCATTCAGGATCCAAGGTTCAAAAAATAAGTGAAGACGATGGAAACATAGCTGCCCTATCTTTTCTAATAGAATATACTTCTTTTCTGATGACACAAAAGCCCGAGTCAACTCAGAGTTCTTATGAATTTACAGGAGCTGCATCTGCAAGCAACTGAACTGGTGAAACTGGGGAAATTTACTAACGAAGGTATAGCGGAAAGCAAAAAAAACCAAGGAGTTATTATTTTTATTTGAAGATCTATTCAAAGACAAATATTATAGCTGCCCAAATAATGATGCAATAAGACATAGATATATACAAAAACCTGGAGAAACCTCCCAGTGGAAACGA
Source organism: Nemotelus nigrinus (assembly GCA_947369275.1). NCBI lineage: Eukaryota > Metazoa > Arthropoda > Insecta > Diptera > Stratiomyidae > Nemotelus > Nemotelus nigrinus. The sequence goes on along the minus strand of OX376375.1, from coordinate 53,048,413 downwards.
CAATGTCCCATCGACTACTGGTTAAATTCAAATACTGAGACAAAGAAAATGTTCGTTCTCTAGCATTTATGTATACTTGCTTCTTCTATTCCGAGTTAACGATTTTTTTCGAAAACTGGTGTAATTCACCATGATCGCAGAAACCTCTTAAAGTCTCAAAGCGCCTCAATTAATTGCTTTCCCTAAATCAAAATGCTCAGCATTCTCGAAATGAATAAAACTCTATATTTCTGTGTTTCTCTATAATAATAATTGAATTCTCAATTATTTTTAAAAAATTAATGAATCCTGGGTATATATACTAATATCGCAAGGCACATATACACTATCGATAGTCTATCGATAGCCTATCGATAGTTTTTAAAAAAACATCGATATTATCGAAACATCCAACTATCGATGTTTAACGTACACTAGTGCAAAGTAATGGTTACTTTTCGGTCCATTGAGGAATGAAATGAGTAACGATTTGCTGACCATATCGTTACTTGGGAATTCGTGATCTATTCACAAAGTAAGGAATGAAATGAGTAACGATTTCGATTGCTGGATGTTTGATGGCTTTTGAATTCGTTATCACGAGTATTTCGCACTTGCAACTGTATTCGTATCGAGTATTTTCGTATCGAGTATTTTCGTATCGAGTATTTTCGTATCGCGTATCTTTGTATCGAGTATTTTCGTACTGCCAAGTATTTTCGTACTTGGAAGTATTTTATTCATAAATTCAAAAAGTTGTTAGGGTAAAAGTAGCTGAAATCGGACAAAATCGACCAATTTTGGGTTAGAGTGGTTTGGGACATAACGAGCCAAGACCTATTGCTGTGATACAAAAATTTCAATTTTGTAGGGGAGTAAGGGTTTTTTTGGCCAAAGTTTGGCAAAAACTACCTTTACGGCGCTTTCGATGATTGAAAGTGGTCGGGGAGTACAATAGTAATATTTTAAGGGTGAAAAAAATTTTGATAGGGAAAATTGAGCAAAAACGTTGATGTTTTCCAATTTTTTTTTTTTTTGGTCTAGCATGAATTCGGGGACCTCTCTTAGTTGTTTCGGTCGAAATTTCCATGCAAGTCTAGGAAAAAGCTGCCACGTTTCGAAGATACGGTAAAAGTAGCTGAAATTGGACAAAATTGGCCAATTTTGGGTTAGAGTGGTTTGGGACATAACGGGCCAAGACCTATTGCTGTGATACAAAAATTTCGGTTTTGTTGGGGAGTAAGGGGTTTTTTGGCCACAGTTTGGCAAAAAATGACTTTATGGCGCTTTCGATGATTGAAAGTGATCGGGGAGTACAAAAGTAATATTTTAAGGGCGAAGAAAAATTTTGGTAGGTGATATTGGGTAAAAACGTCCTTTTTTTCCAAAATAGTTTTTTTTTGTCTAGGGCAAATTCGGGGACCTTTCTGAGTTGTTTTGGGCGAAATTTTCATACAAGTCTGGGAAAAAGCGGCCTAGTTTCGAAGATACGGCAAAATAGAATCCGCCGGAAAACCGTCCGGAAAAATTGAAAGTAGCACTTCAAGTGCAAAAGGGTAAAAGGTTGAGATCCTTTTTGGTTCGCCAGTTGGCTTCTCTGGCTGTGCTGAGGCCCTCCTCGTGACTGCAGGTCGCCACGAGGGTATCTCCAACCATACCGGGGTTGTAAAATTTACGAGACCGCGGGAGGTAAGATGCCCCTGGACTTATGCCCAGCCTTACCGAGGAGGATAGCCCCCTAGTGGGTGCATGTTTAATAAGCGAAACATTCTTTTGTTTAACATTTCTTAATAAAATTTTCGACAAACTTCATGCTTCAGTGAGGCGAAGTGGAGAATCGACTGTTTAAGATTAGTCAGCAAAAGTTTGGTATCGATGAAAATTCTTAGAGATAACAACAGGGTTAGTTGGTCCCATCTTAGCAAATTTTTCGACATTGGTAATTTGAACGAAAATTCCGAAAGATTTAGTGCCACTCCAATTTTACCAAAGCAACGTACTTAAACCCGCGTTTCAAAAAGTATGAGTTCGGCGATTAATCAGCTTTGACTGTAGTGAAAGGGAAGGATGAACTGAAGGAAGGAGCTGAACAAACTAACATGAATGCTTCAGTTGATGTCATTCAAACTTCAAGTAATGATCTTGGGACTGAAGAATCTACAGCCAGTTCAATCCCAAGCACAACAACTAGACCTGATGAGGAGATTGGATTGTGGTCTGTATTCGAAACAATAGTTGCATGTGCCAGATCAACTCCAACATCCGGGAGCCCCTCATTTAAATATGACAATTCAGTGAAGAGCCCAATAACCGGAGGAATCAAAATCCTCTTACATAGTGGAAAACAAGGCTACAAATTTTTCCAAGATTACGAAAGCTCGCGAAAAAATATTTAGGAGTACCAGCAACTTCTGTGTGAGTGAATATTTCCAAAAACAGGCCAGATAATATCGGACAGGCGGAGTAGACGAAGACCAAAAAATTTGCGGATGATGGTTTATTTTAAATTCAAATAAAAAATATTTAACTTTTCATAAAGCTTGGTATAAAATTCCTTTTCTATTGGTATTTGTCAAGAGCGATTTTTTTATATTCTTAAAAATAAAATTGTTTTCTTACTAATGAATCTTTTTTAAATCTTTTAAGAATGAAATGCTCATAAGAGTACATATTTTCCGTTGTTGTCGTAAGGAAACACATTTTTCTGAGTTGTCCTCGCAGATAGTACACTCAGAGAAAAAAACTTTTAACTTAAATAAATTCGTATGTAAATACAAGAAAAAAGCTTTATAGATTTTAGTCAAAATAGTAAACGTTTCATTTCTACCTAGGCACAATTTTTATTTTGACATGGAAAGGTAATGTGAAAATAACATACCTCATTGTCATTTTTAAAAGATGTTTATTCAAACTAACAGACCCTATACCTTCAAATTAAAAGACGTTTATTTTGAAAGTAATGAATTCAAAATGTAAAGCTAACAAACACTTTTTGGTTTTAACAGAGCAGATACTTTTATCGCAAAACCCCACAAACTTCAAAATGAAGAATGTTCGTATTCCATCTAAATAGATTGCGCTGTATATTTAACAGGAGTCCTTTTGATTTCACTACTGCTAATATGTATGAATAAATTTAAAATTATTCCTTACAAAAATATGTTATTTAATTTGATGCTATAGCGAATGATTTTCATTGAAAAACAAAATTTCATTTTCATAACACATTTATTTATATTTTAATATACACATTTATTTATATTTTAATATTCTTAACACATTTATTTATATTTTAATAAAAGCAACGTATCAGTTAATTCTACAAAAAGTTGAAGGAAACTAAAAACTTCATCCTTTTCATCAATTAGATCGCCAATCATCAAAAGAATATAATGAACGAATGTTTTATTTTGTACGTGCCTTTCACAATATGAACTTTTTCAATTGGAGGACTAATATTGCCTATGTCGTGTCGTCCATAGTTAAACATTTGCTTTCTATAGTTCAACGTTTCCAACGTAAAATATTTTTTATCATATATAAAATAGTAGAGAATTTTCGATAAATTATACTTCGCAACGCCATTAAAGATGTCATGCATATGTAATATGCATGACATATATGTAATGTTATCTGTTACATGATAAGAAATTATTTCATTGAAAATACAGGTTTCTCTTATTCCTGTCAACCTAAAATCGTTCGCTCTAACGTCTTGCTCAGAATTGAATTTATTTCTTAGGAACTCACTGTGTTCCTTACTATCTAATTGTGTTTCATTTATACTTCGTTTACATATACGACAAAACTTTGGTGACTTGAAAGAAGTCGTGTATCCTAATATGCTATTTAGAGCAAGATTGTCTCCAAGAATTTGCCCTAAAATGAAGTGCATTCGAATTTTTTCTTTACTTGTTATTATGTCAACACCTTCGTTTTCCAAAACATTTAGTTCTTTAATTAGTGATCTGAAGCATGCAATCTTTCCATATTCTGTTAAATCTCTTGTTTTAATGAAAGCGGAAACAAGAATGTTACTTCGTTTTGAAAATTGAAAAGTTGGAATTACCGCAAATGAGTAGTATACACCACAAATTATCTCGAAATCGTCGAAGTAAAGGAAGAATGGGATGATTACCTTTCCAGAAAATAATAGTTTTTTTCGCTGCCACATCGAGCCATTAATGAAGTTGCAAATATCAGTACAATTTTCTAAACTCCTCATATTTTGCAAGGTTTTTTGCAAAATGTCATTGCATTCAAAATATTTCTTTACTTGAAAGACCATTCCGGTCAGACAACCATCAATTTTATTGGAATCTATCACTGGAACGTTATTCATGATAACGTCCGAAATTTCATGGCTAATAGTAAATGTTATAAAGCTAATAGTAAATGTTATAAAAAAGTAAATGTTATAGTAAATGTAGCATATAAAACAATAAACCATTATGAATTTGAATTCTTTAAACGAGATAGCAACGATTCCACTTTCGGAGAAATTATATTGCTAGGTAATTCAAAAAAAAATTTCTCGAGTAATGTCCAAACTAATTTGCTAATAGCGGAATATTCAATGTTCAAAACATGAACAAGTTTTATCACGACATCTAAAGTTTTTACAAATGTTGGCACTTTGTACTTAACAGTATCACAAAAAACATAAAAATGATCTAAATGATCAATGTCACTTCCTACTATTATTATTTTCGGTTGGAGCTTCAATTTTTTTTCTGCATATCTGTTCCTTATCTGTGCAATTTTAGGTCCCACGTCGTTTATAGTCACAACATGAGAAACGAAATCCTCTTGAGAGTCACTAATCGTTGGCTTATATGTCCTATTAACTCGATTAGGCTGAATGACAAAATGTAGTAAAAGTGTGACGATATAATGCTTTGAATCTGCAGAGTGTAAAATTATTTAATTTGCAAATAAATTTATTCAATAAAAAATTATTCACCTGTAGATGTAGTACTTTTATAATGGGTAAGTAGCTCTCGACCTCGCTTGTCTTTAAGATCCACTTCTAATAGACAAATGACTGAAATACAAAATTCATTAAAATTTTCTAAGAGCAGATTTCCTTTTTGCCGATGCAAATGCGAAAAGTCGATGTCAATCTAAAATAAAATTCATTAAATCAACTGAAATATTTTATGCTTGATTGTATACCAAGTCGTATCCAAAGCTATCGTTGTATCTTGGCCAAACGGCAAATAATTCGTTTAACGTTTTATTTGAATTTCGTATTAGCTGAAGTCTGTAGTCGGCTGTCAAGTTCCAATAACTGCAAATTTTTTCGAAAAGTGCAGGATCATTGTTGTTTTTCAGCCATGTAATTATATTCCCAAAGTTTTCTAAATTACATAATGTTCATAAATGTAACATCATAGAAGTCTCGCTATTTAGTTGCAGATGTGACCGAAAGGAGTAACATACTGATAAAATATTATTCGAAACTAAACATGCAATTATTGATTATAATTCTTTGCGAGTAGTTGAAATGGTAAACCAAACAAGTGCCTGTATCATCAAAATTAATGCACTCAGTGTTCTTACTGGCAAACCTACTGTTATAGTAAATAAGCAGCGTTTAATTGGTTAGTTTAAGTTTGGTATGTTTAGTTTGTCACCTTTCCGAACAGTAGGGAACTCTCAATCTTACCAGTGTTTTCCGTCGTTACTTGTGCCTCCCGCTGTTCTGGGATATTTTCTTTGTTCAAAAGCTTGTTCCTGAATTTTATGTTGCAGTAGCGATCGTAGAGCTTTCCAGATGGATTGCGGCCTTTGCGCGGTGAAACATAGTATGTTTTCTAAAAAAACAGGCAAATAGTTTTAATTGACTATGGAATATTATTAACTTAATTTACCGATTGTTCTCCAGGAAACACTTTTTCTATTGCGTTGGCATAGTATAAAAAATCACTTCTTGTTATTGTCTTTTTTTTGCATTAAAAGGAAGTCAGCGATACAATGCACGACATTCGTTTGAATCTGCCTGCTCAAATTTTTATTTTTTTCAAAATATGCTAACGCGATTTGCCCTTTGAGATTATTTTCAAGGATTTTTTTTACATCTCCTGGAGAATGGGAAAGATAAGGGCATAAACTACCAATTTCTTGAGATGAATGTGCCGTAGATGATGACGCACTTTCCACCCAATTGGACACTGCACTTCCAACTGAAAGAGTTGTTACAGAAGCTACGTCGTAAACTGGTTTTCCCTGAATTGAAGAAATATTGCAAATGAGATAGGTTAAAACTAAAAAACCGAAATGACTCAGGAAAACTGTTCACAAAAGTATATATTAGCAGCGATTTTGGATCTCCATCAATAACTGGTTATGGTTCTAACATTGGAAACGGGACAAAATTGTTGTTGTTTTCGATACTGCTATCATACCCAACTGTCGATGGAGGCGCAAAAATCTCGACTATTATAATCTGTAGGAGCTTCCATGATAAATTAGATTCACTTTACGGGAGTAAGTTAAGCCCAAAATCGTGATATTGTAAATAAGTTAAAGTTGAGTGATAGCAATGACAACCAAAAACAGAGTTCGCCAAATTATGATTTTGTCAAATTTTCATTTTTACAAATTACAGAAGAATCATATGAATAGATTTGAGAGAACTTACAATTTCACTTCGCCACGCTTTAAGTTTGGATCTGAATAATATTTTGCGGCCAAACCACTTTACCTCAGGAAACAAACTTTCCACATCACCAATTTCCATCGCTTCAAGCACCTTCAAATCAACTTTGCACTCCCTCAAATACGTAATTGTTTCGGTATCTAGTCCCCACGACACAAATAGATCCTCACTTTCACTTTCAAATATGAATTCATATTCGGTTGAATTCAATATTTGACTTGTATTTAAGTTTATATTTAATTCACTGTCCATTTTATTTATGCACAAAAACCTTAAACGCGAATCAATCAGATAATAGATTTCACGACATGAAATGAAATTCACATTGCAGCTTTAAACACTTACTACAGTTTTAAACACTCACTACGCAGCTCACATTGATTACAATGAAATAACTACGTATGTTTTATTCTGGTATTGTAGCCTAAAAATAAACGTATGTCGACTTAAAATTAAGCGTATGTAGAATTGAAATTTTTCTCTGTAGAAATTACATGCGACGTCATAGAGATATGTAAAGACAAAATACCCTGATTTTGGATTAACAAGTAGAGCTCTTGAAAATGACAAGCATAAGAGGATCGCATGTGGCTTTAACGTTTTTCAGCTGTAGAAGCTACATATGATGTTGGAATAGGAATTAAATACTTTTTTAATTTTAAATTGAAAGCAGGCTATAATCAATACAATTGGACTTATTTTTGAAAATACATACAATTTATGTAAGTTTTACAGTTTCATCTGTAAATATTACCGTATTTTTCTACTTTTGAAATAAAATGATAAAATCTTTGAAACAAACAAGTATCTTTCTCTCAGTGTAGTAATAGTAATGAGTAACGATATAAAAGTAATGATTACTACGATTGAAAGTAATGATTCGTTATCATTACTCAAAAGTAACGAAATTCCCCGTCACTACTGGTTACCCAGTGTCAGCAGCAAAATATATATATTAAATCTGCTTCAAGTTAAGCTAAACGCAACCAGAAAATTTCGTTTCGATTGAATCACTGCGCTGGAAGTTATACGGGTGAAAAGAATTTTAGGGCTACCACCATCAAAACTTTTCAAATTTTTAAAGCGTTAATATTTGTTGTTAATTTTCATTGCAGGATTATTCTCATACGCAAATCTAATCGCATAATCGGTTGGTAAAGTGATTCCAAAAAATTACAAAAATGGCCATAGCTGGCAGCCCTTTCTTGATTTTTGTACAAAATTCCTACGACATTTGGTTCACATTAAGGTCCATTTACTGCATGATCGTTTTGATTAGATGACTGGACCGGGAGTTATAGGGAAAAAAGCTTTATTTTGCTGAGCTAATTTGCAAAATTTAGGAGACAAAAATCACCATAGCTGGCAACTCTATTCTAATTTTTCAGTCAAATTTTCACCAAATTTTGTGTGAATTTCGTTTAAATGTGATCCCTGGATCGGAAGTTATGGGCCACAAAGCTGTTTTATTCTCAGTGATTTTTCAAGATGGTACCACTGCCAGAGGGTTGCCCGCATTTCAAAATCACTTCTATTATCAACATATCCTGTAAATTTCATTATGATCGGATATTGCGGTCGTCAGTTCTCGTGGACAGAACTTTCGAGTGCTGAAAATAGAGGTAATTTGGTGACGAGTTGCCGTTCTTGTGCAAATCGGAATTTTGAAAGTTTTAATTTGACATGATGGATAAAGGTTAAAATTTATCAATGATTTGAATTTTTTGTCAAAAATTGAAAATTTTTCAGGAGGGTCGATGATTTGAAGGATTTTTTTCAGGAGCTTGCCGTAGCTACAGGGTTACCCGCACTATCTTGAAAATCCATGTCTGTTAAATCTTGTTCAACATCAATACGCTCTGCACATTTCACGATGATCCAATGTTTTTGTAAGAAGTAATGACAAATCAAAATGCGAAAAAAATCCTTGCCTACATTTAGGCACGCTGCACCCACACACGGTTCAAAATTTCCAACTTTTTAATATAGACAAGCTTAAAACATATTAAGTTTTCATTCCTAAACATTTATTTTAACAAAAATTTACACTGCTTGGAAATATAGGAATTACTCAAGATTCACTAAAACGCTCGCCGCCGCCGAAAGGTTTAGGATATCTTAATTTTAGCAAGTCATGGACCTACCTATTCTATACATCTACGTTCTCCGAAAATTTCACTTTATATATATATATATATATATATATATATATATATATATATATATATATATATATATATATATATATATATATATATATATATATATATATATATATATATATATATATATATATATATATATATATATATATATATATATATATATATATATATATATATATATATGAATTTTCGGCGAAACAAGTTTAATACTAAATAAAGGAAATCATAAAACTACCTTTGCACTTTCAAAAAGTGCTAGAAAATGAGAGCAATTAGTTTTTTGATTGGTATTTAAGTAAACGTTTTTTTGTCAGCAAAATAAATTGATTACTTTTTGGTCCATCTAATAAAAGTATTTTTTGCATTGTAAAGCTTTTTCTTAAATTGTTTGCAGGTGGACCGATTGTGCAAGTAATTTTTTATTCGATTATTAGATGCGTTTGGAATAACCAGTTCATTCAACAAGTTATCCAGAATGCTGCGTTGTGGTGCGTAAAAATAGCTGCAACATAAAAGACATTGCACAATTGAGTGTGAATATAATTACATCAATTAGAGTGGAATTGTTTTTGCGGGATGATTAAAAGTGAAAAATTTGATTGAAAATTTTTTTTTATAAATTCGTTTCGAAAGTATGCACTGATTCTCATCAGACACCAGCTCACAGTGCATACTTGACTAGTTTGACCACTTGCAGTTGAAAATCATTAATTTTTATTAACGTTAGTTGTGACAAATTTTAACATCGACATAATTTACTCATAACGCCTATTGATTTGTGATCATGGATCCCTTCTTTCTGATTCATAGACAAGAAGGGCTAGAAAACCGTATTGGTTTTGATCCAAACTCGCAGAATCATTTATAAATTGGGCCATCCTGTCAAACACGACTCGTTTAAATTTTATACTAAAAGTGATATATAGCTCGGTCTCTAATTGCAAAGGCAAGAACACTTCACTTTCACTTTACTACCTTTTGCAGCTTTGTTTTTCAAGCTTTCTTCTAACATTTCCCATCCATAACCTCACTGAGCACCGTGACAATTCATGATTGCTAATTACTTTTTTACAGCCTAAGCTATTGAATCTAAACAAACTAAAACCATATATTTCAACTGCTTGGCGTGGTTTTTCAAGATTCTTTGGAAAAATAGGTCCGAACGGCTAATGAGTATCTTTTTGTCTATAACATCCATCAATAGCCTCTCTAAAACATATTTTCTGCTTTGTGGAAAACAGCTCTTGTGCATCTCATTCCTTATATGTATATCATCCCGCTTACTACCGTTTTATATCATTTCTTTCATTTTTCCTAAATCTTTAGAACGGTTTATTTATGATATATAATGCTTATCAGTATACACACTTTAGTTGCCGTAAGCTCCACAAATTTCATAAGAGTCGTCCTAGACTAAATTCTTTGATGAACAGTTTGAAGTACATATGTAAGGATTTCGTCCAGTCATCCCCGCGAATCAAATGATGCTCTTTAGTTTCAGCCAGATTTGGCGTCTGCGCTAAAGGCAAGATATGTAACTTGTGCTAAGTAAAGAGCTTCGTGTTATAATATCGACTACCTCGAATTCTCAATGTTCCGAATAGCTGCCAAAACTACCGTCAAACAAACTCTGCTTAACTACTTTATAGCATAGAGTCCTCTATAGTATTTAATCAACAACTGCTTTTTCTATTTCACGTCCACTTTCTGAAAAACCCTCACCTGCTCTCCGACTCAATGATCCTTAATGATGTCATTGCTTCTGATCATCAGATTTGTCATCTTTTTGGAAAATACTTTTAATCTTTCTTTCCCTTTCTCATTCTTCTCCATCGTTCCTCTCTTTTCATTCATACCAAGTCCCTAGAAATTGAGTCCTTATTTGAATTACTTGATGTTAACGTTGGTTCCGGCCCTGATGGCATCCCGAGCCTGTTTACCAAATCACTTTTGTCGTATATTATTTTCTTGTATATTATTTTCTACTATACCCCCCTCTCAAAATGTTTGCAGTTGACAATTTGGTGAACGATTATACGGCTGAGGCATATACGACTGCGCTTGAGGAAAGAATTCACCAATGCTCAGCGACTTTAGCAACGAAGGTGTCCACGAGTTTTGGTAAGAGTTCAAAAATACAATCAAGAATGTGGCAGAAAATGTTGTGGGATACATACAAAGTCCAACGAGCGCAAAATGAATGGCTTGACGAAAAATGCAGAAACTCACTTGACGTAAGGAACGAGGCTTTCAGACAATGGGTCCAACGTCCAACCAGAGTCAAAAAGGAAATATATGACGAGCTACGGCAAATATCCAATAGAATAATTGGGCGTAAGAAACGGAAATACTTTGACGAGCAGTTGCTGAACATTAATGTCAACCTAGTTAGTAAGAACACCAGACAAGCGTACAGACTAGCTACACTATCAAAAATGGCTACCAACCCAGGACAAAGATGGAAGTGTTATCAGCGACACCAAAAGTATTAGCAAACGATGGGCGTCCTACTTCGAAGAGCTTCTGAATCCATCATCAAACATCCTGGCAGCAGAAGCTGAGCTCCATGATGATACCGTTGGTCAACCCCCATCCATACAATCCCCGACAGTAGAAGAAGTTGATCTCGCCTTGCGTTCACTGAAAAGGAACAAAGCGCCGGGCGCTGACGAGATTCCGGCTGAGCTACTCAAGTCTGGTGGGGCGGGTTCATTAAGTGCGCTACATAAACTACTGCTGCGAATATGGGAGACTAAGGTGATCCCAGACGATTGGCGCAGAAGCATCATCTGTCCCATACATAAAAAGGGAGATAAACTGCGGTGTGAGAATTACAGCGGCATCTTCTTAGTCTGTACGGCCTACAAAACCCTGTCAAAAATCCCGGAGTATAGGTTTAAACCGTTCGCGGAAGAAATCATTGGTGAGTATCAAGGCAATTTCAGATCTGGCTGCTCCACAATCGACCAGCTCTTCACGGTCAAGCCAATTTTGCAAAAGTGCTGGGAATACGACGTCGAAGTATACCAAATCTTTGCCGACTTTAAACAAGCATATCACAGCATCAACCGAGGCGCTCTATTTAACATCATGCTGCAATTTGGTATACCGGCTAAATTAGTGAGACTTTTAAAGATGACGATGACCAACTCCATCTCGCAAGTCCGGATCCAGAACAGATTGACGGATCCTTTTGAAACTCTGGGTGGCCTGAAGCAGGGCGATGGAATAGCGCCCACACTCTTCAACCTGGCACTTGAGTTCACTATTCGGGCAATGAACCTGAACACCAGCGGCACGCTACTTTTTAAGTTGACACAATTGGCAGCGTACGCAGATGACATTAACATCATGGCTCGAAAACGGACCGATGCAAAAGAACTTCTGCTTAGACCTCACACCGCAGCAAAGGAAGTTGGACTACGAATCAACGAGGACAAAACGAAACCTATGATGCAATCTAGGACAAGGACACCAGCGCACACGACCATCAACGTAGAGAACCTTTGCATCAAATTCGTGGACAACTTCGTTTACCCTGGTAGCAATCTATCGAGTGACGCAAACGAAACTGACGAAATCAAGCGACAGATACAACTAGCAAATAAGACATTCTTCTCGGTCCTCCAAATCGAAATATGTGCACAGAAAGACAAGCTCCGCGTTTATAAAACTATCATAAGACCTGTGCTGTGCTATGATTGCGAAACATGGACCCTGACCCAAACCTCCGAAAATATGATCGACACCTTCGAACGGAAAGTTCTACGGCGGATTTTCGGGGCTATTCACGACCGAGATGGATGGCGCATTCGGTACAACAATGAATTGTACGAACTTTACTATGAGCTGGTAATCTCCAATATTGTCAAATTACAACGGTTACAGTGGGCTGGGCACGTGCAACGCATGAATGACGATTGCATGCCAAAACGTGTCATGAACGCAAGACGAGTTGACGGAGCGGGGCCAAGAGGAAAACCAAGAGCTCGTTGGGAGAGCTCAGTGTATGCGGATGCCGATCAACTATTGGGGTTCCAAGAATGGCGGACGCGGTTACGTGACCAAGACAATTGGAGGAGATCGACGTCGGGCTGTTGTGCCACGTTGATGATGATAGCTTCTCTTTATGTCACTGAAAGTCTGCTCATATTTCTTCGATCCATAAGTCTGGTCATTATACTATCTTCTGTTCTTGCTTTTGTAAATTTTTCGGAAGAGCTCTTTACAATAGGCTAGTTTCTATCTTTCATCACTTTCTTGCTCCTGAGTAGCATGGGTTTATAGAAGTCAAATATTCTATCTCTTCTACCTCTAATCTTCCCTTGCTTTGTCGCTTCCGCCTTGGACCAGCAGAAGCAAGTTAATTTGGTATGCACAGATTTTGCAAAGGTTTTTGACTATGTTGATCACGAGCTTCTTCTTGTATAGCTCGAACGATATGGGGTGTCTGACCTTCTATTGTCTTGGTTCTCAACCTATGTTTCTGGTCGTAGTTGTATTAGATCCGTGAATTCTTGTACATCTTTCTCATACTAACCTATTTTTGAAGATGCTCAAGGTTCCGCACTAGGTCCTTTGCTATTCTAAGTATTTATCAATGATTTCCCTTCTTATGTTTATTCTCCGCTTTGATTAAAAGGTTCAGAGTAATTGAACCGCTGAATGATTGCCACCAGTTACAATATGATCTTTGTGTTCTGCGTGAGGTGTGCTCAGTAATCGTTCTTACTCTGAATGAATCTCAATGCTCTTATACTTGTAAAATGCCTCTTCTAATGCTATTTTATTCTTTATCCGGATAGTTTTTACTCCGGTTAGCAATTTTAAGGACCTAACTGTGCTTTTTGACTCGAAAATTAAATTTGATATGCATGTCCACTGTCCCTTCAAAGATCTTGTTCTCATGGTTTCTTAATCGTTTAAGACTACCGACTTTCTTATCTTTAAAAAAAATTATTGTTTAATCCGCTTTTGATCACGCATTTGTTGCCTAATTTCGAAAATATGAATGTGATTCAAAAGCAATCGACTCAATGCAACGCAAATCTAAAAGAATTTACAAGATTAAATTTCTATATTTGATAGCTTCATCAGATAAGTATCTTTCCTGTAGTCTTGTGTAGCGAAACTTTCGTAGTTGAGTGAGTAGAGCTGTGGCTGCTAAAATGTGTGGACTCTGTTTCAAATCGAAACCTGGCTTTGAGTTAGCCCTTGTCATTTGAAACGTATTTATTACTACTCAACAGCTCCAGAACTACTGAAGACAAAAAATGATCTAGAATTTGATGTTATACTTCGGCCCATTTAATTTTTTTAAACAATTTTTCAGTAAAAAATAGGTCTGAAAAATTTATTTTAATATTTCTGTTATTTCAATGTTAAATAATATGAAATGCTGAAAATAAAGTACTTTTTAGAAAAATGCATTAAACTTCTCCATTTCACTCTTAATGATAACATTGGAGTGCAAATTAAAAATTTGAATTTAAATCACCCAAATATAACCGACAGAATCCTTTGGAACAAAACTGAAAATTTGTTACACAAGCTATTAGAACAAGAAGTTTTTACATGAGCAAGACAGAGAACAACTCTTTAGTCCCTAGAAGCAATTGCCAGGCAAGAAACTCGTCATTCCCCATGCCATTCTTATACTTAGCACACACTTGCTTGGTTCCCATAGGCTACCAAATGACTCCAGCACCATTAATCACCTTATCAATGCCCTTCAATACCTACTTAGCTTTTTGCTATCAGCACTTTACTAAAACAATGTCCATCAACTGTCACTACGATAAATCTTTCACCTTACTGAACATTTACCTGAATATGGAAAATACACTTTGACACTCAGTTGCCAAGATGAAATACTTCGCAGCAGTTCCATATCTTTTACAATTCTGCGGCTTTTTCCCGTTCTCGTCACAAGTCGTGTTCAGTGATGTATCGAAAGTTCGATACGACAACTGTTTCATCGTATGGACGATACTGAGTGTCCTCATCGTCCTGGCTGAATGGATTGTTAGTTGTACAACGGATATATTTAGCAGTCTGGAAGGACTACAACTGTCGATTAACATTATGGAATTTATCACCAACACCGGCTCACATTTACTATCCGTCATCGAATCGTGGGCGACACGACGTCGCCAGGAGAGCATCTGGAAGATGAACGGCAAAGCGGAAAAACTCTTGAATAAATCTGATGAAGCTATGCAAAACGCTTGCTACAAGCGAATATTCCGACTATTTTCTGTCTACTTAACCATAACGTTTGCCATTGAAATCTACTACATTGTTTCGACCCGTGGTGGTCCTTCGACGACCAATGTCTGGTACGTGAATATATTCTCAACGATAGTCTGTCGGATTCGCTATCTGCAGCATATCATGTACACGACCTTGTTGGCTTTTTGGTTCTCGAACATCAAGGACCAGCTGAGGGAGTTATCTCGAGTGTGCAAAGGAGAAAGTAAAATATCGTCATTGACAACGGTCCCGCAACTGACACCGGTCTCGTCCACCAAAAACAAACGAACGATGAAAAAGATACCGAAGAGCCTTGTCGTTACGAAGCTATTTCCCAAGACAGACGGTCTGATATGCAACGAAGGAAGCGATTCGATTGAGGAAGATAAGCGCATACTGCATCGTCTCGAGGTCCTCAAGGAAGTGTATAATATGCTGTTTGAGGTGTCCGAGGACTTGAACTCATGTTTCGGTATCGCTCAGCTGGCAATTCTATTGGATAATTTTGTTCAGCTCACGTGCGATTTTTATTGGATCTATGTTCTGTTAGCAAACAATCAGCTCAATCATCTAGTCGGTAAGTAGTAGTAGTAGTAGTTGGCGAGTGGGTAAGTAAAGTAGTAGCTCTATTGAAACGATTGAGCACTTTGTAAATTTTTCTAAGGCTTGTGAATTATTGATGCTTGCTTTAGTTATGGATATCGAATAAAAGCTCGCAATGATGATTTAAAGCATTTAATTTGAGCTAGTTTTCAGAGTGGCATGGACTTTAATAGCAAGTAATAAAAGACAATACTCGTATTCCACTCAGGGTAATCGGAGTGAAATTGTATTTTCAGCTCTGAAACTGTAGCTGTAATTTTAATTTAGTTATTTTTTTTTTGTAAATAATTACATTCAGAGCAGCTCATATGGTTTTTTTTAAAAAACAACCGTGATAAGAGCCCATACTTCTTGACACCTAATTACTAATGCGACAATTGAAAAAGAATGAAAAAAAAATCAAACGAAATCAGTAATAAAACATACAAAGCAAATGCAGCTAAAATATTGGTGTAAAAGTGTACAAATCGTGCACATACTTGGAATATAATAAGATCGAATGTAATGAAGTGTGACTAAAAACTAAATGGATGAAAAAATGTGAGGAAAAATAACAGAATTGAAAATAGAGTGTATGTAAGAGGGTTGATCAATAAGTAATGATAATGAATTAATTAAACTTAAAAGTTATGTGATTAAACTTGAAAGTTATATTTATTTTTCAGCATAGTCTCTTAACAAGTTAATACATTTAGTCCATATTTTTTCCGAACCCAGGATACCCTTAGAAGGAAATTATTTATCTTGACACTCCCAAAATGCCCCAAAAGCGGCCATCACCTCCCTATCATCTTTAAATTTCTTACCCCGAAGAGTTTTCATGAGCTAAAGAAAAATGTAAAAAAAAGCTTTCCGAGGAAAGATGTAAAAGTTCGAATCCTGTTTTTTAAACTGCAGCCATCGAAACTGCAGCCTTGTGAGTCGGTGCGTTATCTTCATGAAACAGAATTTCGCAATCTTCTTTTTTGGTCTGCGTAGTAAAAGCCTAATATAGTGGTTCCCTTTTTCAAATATTCCACTATGATAATTCCTTCAGCGTCCGAAAAAACTCATGCATAACCTTCCCCGCCGAGCTCGGCAATTTCAATTCCTTCGCCGATGGTGAAGAAGGTTGCTTCCACGTCATAGATTGCTGTTTGTTTTCTGGATCAAAATCTCATCCATGATCATTAAATCTCATCCATGATCACGAAACGTGACAAAAAAATATCCTGATCTGCCTGGAACTTTTCGAGATTCACTCTCAAAATGTCGACTCGTTTCTTCTTTTGTCAGTCGGTTAACATTCTCGACTCCCAACGCGCAGATACCTTCTTCATATGTTATTCGTGGGCAACGATTCTTTAAACACTGCCATTTGAGATCCCTGTGACCTTAGCTACTTGCCTGATGGTCACTCTTCGATCTACCAACATGACATCTTTGATTTTTTTTACATTGTCTTCAGTGAGGGACGTGGTTGGTCGTCCGTCGCGGTGTTCGCCTTCAATGGATTTTCTACCCAGCTTAAGCTCTTTGGCTCGGCCTGCGACGGCGAAATATGGAGGAACAGAGTCCTCTGATGTTTCCACCATGTCACCGTGTATGTCTCTGGTAGACAGTTTTTTCAAACAGTGGTACTTAATGACAGCTCTAATTTCGTTTTTCTTCATTTTGATATTCTCTCTTCGCCTGTTCGTATTCAAATTAATGTACCTCCCTGGAATCATGGCCTATTGAGACGTTTTTTTTATGTTGACTTAGTGAGTATATGTGGTAGGAAATTTTTTTTTTTTTTAATTTTATCCGAACTGGAAATAACCGATTATCATTACTTATTGATCAGCCCTCGTATGATGATAATTTTAGTACTTCATTAAGCCTAATGACTTCTTGGACAATTCGAAAAAAGAAACTAAAATCTTTTTTTATTATTTATATTACCCACAGTGGGCACCCAATTTTATTTTTACTTATTCCAGATAGTTTTTGAGCTAGCAATTCATATATTTTGAACTTACTGTGCAAAACTAGTGTCAGGATACTATTTATATGGTTCAAACTTTCAAAAGAAACCTTTCAACTAATTTTGCTTCACATACTTTGCTTAAACATTGGATTGAAGTATTTTTGCGATGAGGTTATAGTGCTATTATCAAAGGTAAATCCAGCTTTGAGAAAGTCAAAAGTGAACCTCTGTGTACATTTTCCGTATTTGACATTGGTAGCTCAAGTTCAAGTAGCTAAAAAAAAACTGAACAAATCATTACAAATTTACTGTTTGGTCTGCATTGCTTGAACGTTTTAAAACCACTTTAAACCATTTTAAAGCGACACTTTCTTAGACGCATAACTAATTACACTCATAGTGTTAGCTTTAAACGATATCAATTTAAAAATTGTCCTTTTGTCTCTAGGTAGTATTGTGACAGCGATACTTTTTTATACTTTTTTTCCTTAACTTACTTTTTTTACTTAAACCAAATTAGTCCTGACTAGAAATAACCGAAACTTGTACTGACATGTGAAAAAGACTATGGCTAACAAAATGTGCCTAAAAATTAATAAATAATAAATAACAAGTCAATCAGTAGAGAAGTTCTATTAAATCAAGAACTCCATTACAGGTAGGTTAGAGGGGGGTTTTAAACTGTTTGATATTTCAAAAAGTAACAACGTGAGTAGTTTTGTAGGAGCTATACGGCCTTTAATTACTGAAAGGACTCTTGTTTAAGTAGCTACAATATAGTGTATATTGAAAGCTGACTTTTATAGTTTTATACTTTTTTGCTCTACTTAATTTTACTTTATTATGTAATACTTTAAGAATATCTTGTATTTATTTTTATATATACTTATATATATGCTTGCACTTCAACTATTAATTTGATTTTGGTTTTTTCTTGTTTTATTTTTAATTAATTTTATTTTCTATTTTATTTTTAATGGATTTTTTCGTTCTACTTAATTTTACTTTATTTAATTTACCACTTGAATCATTTTTTATATACTTTATTTATATTTACTCAGTTACTTTTAATTATTTTTCAATTATGTCCTATCTATTATTGGGCTGATTTCTTGTTGAATTGATTATTCGTGTTTGTAGTGGATTTGTTTTTTTGCTTTAGCTAATTTTACTTTATTTTATTCTAACTTTAATTATTTTATATACTTATATTTATATATTCTTATTTAATTCTTTTTATTTTTTTTTTTCATTACATCCAATTTGTAATTGAGCAGTTTGCCTGTTGTATTGAACACGCACCAAATAAATAAAGAAATGAATACTCATATAGAGCTTCTCTATATGTGTTTTCTCATTCCTTGTCTGGTATTTCTCTATAATTTGTTCAGCATTTTAAAAACCTTAGTGTAGTGTTTAATTCTGAATTGAAATTTGATGTTCATGTCGTGAATATCATGTTTGTTCAGCGATCTTCGTATGTGTTTACCAACATTGGCAGCTGTATTCATTTATTTGTTTCTTTCGCACCTACTATTCTGGAATACGCGTGCCAAATCTGGTCCCTTCACTTACAGTATTTATTTGACGCCATGGAATCAGCTCCACGTAGGTTGTTTATGCTGTTTTTTAAGCTCAGTATCACCTGGTGGTTCCACTCGTCTTGTCATTCAATCCTTCATATATCTTCATTAGAGATTAAGTGAGAGACAATGAAGCAGCAGATTTAACGTAAGCGAAAGAGTCGTGGTTAAGCCACCTATAGTACAGAAAGCCACCAGCTCTTGAAAGATGTTTTCCATGTCAGCAAAGGTGATTTTATCCATTAACGGTCGCTATGTAGATCGATTGCACTAGGGAAAAGCTGAGGCCCTATTTGTCCCCAGCTTCTGCTTGCTAGTATAAGTCAAGCTGCTTACTCTCTTTACTCTTTCCTCAAAAAAAGCTTCCCGTACAGAATTAAACCCAAATACTTTTTGCATGACCTAAGACTTAATGACACCACCCAGCTTAAAAGAGTACATTTCAGGAATATTGAAAACCGATTTTATCGGAGTTGATGCCACGGCCCATTGCTGCAAATTCAATGAGCCGGCCAAGGGTATGTCAATCGTAAGTCTGTTGCTCCCGAACTTTTTTAGCATTGTATTTGACACCGTTTTCTACAAAAGAGGCGATAAAACTCCCCGTGTGGTGTGGTTTAGTGAGCCTTCGTTATGATTTGCGCACAAGCCCATTTTACTGATTTAAGCCTTTGCTTAAGCATGTTATCTATCCAATGCTACATACAGCAGCGTGGATGTTGGTTGCAGGGAGGGTGCCTATGATGGCTGTTGAATGCTTCTTGTGTCTGAAAAGGGCCTCGTAGCATACTTTTTGTGTTTTTTCTTTTCTCTTTCAAGGACTTCGTTCTGGAGAGCTGCTTGCACAGACTTTCCGTTGATTTAAACATTTCACGCTTTCAACAGGAACTATTATTAAAGTTTCTCCTTAATGTGAAGATGTAAGAGTCTTTCAAATTCTTTCAGGAGAAAGGAAATCAGCCTGACAGGCCTGGAGTCTTTCGGACACGCTCGGTCGGTTTTATCTGCTTTGAATATAAATACAACCTCAGCGGTCCTCCAGGCTGGAAATACTTAGCTTAAGGGAAACACTTAGCTTTATAGATTGGTATAAGCCAGGATATGGTACGCATTCCTTTCTTCTAGATCATGGCGGAAAAATTCTATCCGGATCTAGGGATTTAAAGGGCTTGAAGGTATCATTGGCTCAAACTTATTTCTACCTGACCACAGAGTCACCTACTCCTTCTGCATCATGAAAATCGGACTCCTACCCACCAATGGGTCTGGGTATCTACGAATAACTTCAGCGTTTTGACTTGCTAGGCTAGGCATGGCAAAGTTTTTCGCAAGCAGTCTCCTAAATCTTTCCGATTCCGAGGTAGCTTCAATTCTGTCGCACAGATGTTTTACTTTAGAGAAATTCACCACTTTATCATTGAAATCCAAATAGCTTTGGAAGGTTAAAAGTACTGTACTGTTCGTACACTGATGTATATCAGGATTTTAACATAGTTTCGCTTCAAAGATTGTTGCATAAGATAGAGGCTCTGATTCCATCTCTAGTTTTGTTTTCTTTTTGATGAAGAGATCATCCTGTCTTTTATACGAAAGCTTCACTTTCACTCAACGCAAATTTTAACAAACTTATGGGAGGGAATATCAGATAAATAAGTGCTAAGATTACTTAAGTATTTTCAGTTTTTAGTTTTAGAAGAAATAGCTATCAAACATTTTTTTTTTTTAATTTTTTTTTACCCCAATCATATACAAGGATTTTGAATTATTTTTAAATAGTTAATGCAAACGGAAACTGAAATCTAACTATTCGATAGCTTCAACGTTAATTTCACAATATTACCATCCCCAACACTCATTATACATGAAAAATTCCATTAGACACAAAATTTCACATTGAATTTAATCACACGAAGTGATAATTAACGCTCAATCACAATCAATGGTAAGAGCACCGAAACATTTACATTACGTACAATCAATGTAACATGGCACTCGAAATTCCTCTTCCATCTTAATAAATTTCAAATCTAATTAGTGTTTTCCCCATCACTTTTATCAATTTTACTAAATCATTCATTTTCCATTTTCATTTCTTCGTTGGGCTGAATTTCATAACGGCTCTTGAACATTCACACCGGCTTCAACGGTACCGCGGGCACCTCCACCTTCATTGTTTGATATGCTCGTAACTTATGATGAACGGTACTATTAACACTGGCACGCCATCTTCACTTTATGTAAATGCTGGCGCATGCATGTACCTTCGACGGAACAGAGGAAATACTCTTGGTCCTACCAACAATCATAATTCTTATACTTTTGCTGAGCTCATGTGAAAAGTGTCTGGAAGAAGTTCGTTATATTGGATTCTATATTCATGAAATCGAACGTGATTCGACCAACTATGATTTTGATTTGCTGGTGGAAAATTTCGCGCTGCAAGTGCTCACTGAGCGCTTTGAGTTTAGTGTTGCTGGATTTTTTAGTATGAGCTTTAATTTACTGCAAGAGGTGAGTATAGTTTTGTTGGAGTAGTCAAGTTCGAAACGGTAAAAGGTGTTTTTATAATTTTATTTTCACAGATGTTTGGCGCCATTACAACATACATGGTCATATTGATTCAGTTCACACCAAGCACTGGAAAAGAAAAGGAACCTCAGCCGGGTATCAATGTTCAGATCCTAGAAGACAGCATCAAGAAAACGCCTTTGTAAAGTCTTAAATCGTATGGACTCATTCTTCATTGTAACTAGAGTAAACTAACTTGGAATGATATTTGATTTTCATTGAGAGCATCACATTGAAAATTGACAGCTACGTGCTACGCATAAAAATAATTCTATACGAAAAATATAGTTATTTCCAATTTGTCCATCATTTTGAACTTAAAATTTCTCAAAATCAAAAATTATCTTCCATAACTTTAAGTTTTACAAAACTTCGCAGCACACAGGCAAGTGAAACGAAATCTTGGGAGACAGTTACCTCCATTGCACATCCTGTAAAACTCTTTCTACTTCCAGTCACATGAAAATTTTCCACCAAAGAAATAATACGCTGAAAGCGTAGACGAAAGATAAGAAAGTTGACGACAACGGCAATGGCTATTACGATAGTGACTTTCAAAGAAATGCGCAATGGTTAGTGAAGTCAAGTCAAGATAAAGTCCCTTTGCAGTGGAAATAAAAACTTCATTTAGATTTGTTCCACTCTACCAGTCACTGCTAATACGAGTATTGCTTTGTGTCTTTTAAGAGCGGTCATAGTCCGAATGGAATTCGAGTTGCTACTGGCTAGCTGAATGTTTTTCTTTGGTGTTATTTTTCTTCGTTTGACTTTCCTTTGTTTGAATGTGCTGTTTTCAAGTGGCCCATGGAAATAGTTGCGAGCAGCAAAAAATGCAAATTGACTGTTAACTTTGGGATAAAGTCCTGTAGTGATTTCAAGAATTTGAAATGATAAAATTTTTGAAATAGTTTTCGAAACTTTGGCTTTAGATAGTTTTTTTTTCATTTATTTTAATTTGTCTTTGCTGAAGAACTGTTTTTTTTTCAAACTTGTCTTTATTAACTATTACTTTCGCACGTGAAAGCTTCAGTTCGTCAACGAATTTTGCAAGCTAGATCAAATAATCATCACTCCTCTTAATGGAGTGAACAATTCACGGTTATTCACAGATTATTCGCTTGACTGACACGCTCAGAAGAGAGAGATATAAGGAAATGAAAATGGCAGTGAGAATTGAAGCAATTTGCCTGAGGCTGAGCGTTAGTAGTAGTGAGGGAATTTGACATTCACTTACTCCACGAACAGGAAGATAGAGTGAGATGGAGAAAGAGATGGATAGAGAAAGAGATGGGTAGAGAAAGATAGTAGGCCATGTGTACGCGATTTTGACAAGTAGTAATTCAACAACAACTAAAAACTTGTAGAACAAAGGTATCGGGGAAATCAAGGGAGACATGAGTGACATGAGAGTCAAGCTTTAGGGAAAAGAAAAAAAACACTTGGAAAAATTGAGGGACAAACAGTTCAAGTTACACCATCGAAAAAAAGCATTTAAATCTTCCTGAAGAATCAGCAGTATGTTTGATCACCCGGACGGTTTTTAAATTATCTGCGTAGAGGAGACAAGATTACTTAAAAAATATTGATAAACAGATTGATAGTTAAAAAGGTGAAGATCCAGGAAAGCAAAGGTTCACGGATGCCATAATGCTTTAGTTTGACAAGAAGCAGGTTCGAGGTGTACAGCTGATCTTTTACAAAGCCATGCTGCAAAGACACAACTGAGAACATTATAGATACGATTGAAAACGAGGCATTCCCACATTTTTGAAAGACAAAGAAGAATGGAGATAAGGCGATAGGTAGAAGCAAGGTAAACTTCACACAATCTGAAAATGGGAATAATGTTTGAGAGATTCTAGGCTGACGGAAATTGACCAGCACAGAAACTAACCTTGAATAAGAGACCAAAGGGACACATAGGGAAGACACAAGATTTTTCACTAAAAAATTGGGAATACTATCCATACCACGGGATCAGTTCGAGTCAAGTGAGGACAAAAGTAATTCAAACTCACAACTTAGGAGACCCAAGCCGGGAAATAAAAAAAGCAGCCGGAAACAGGAGCCAACGGGATGATGTAACGAGAGGAAAAACAATGGAGGTAGTAGACAATGAAGTGGCCCTTCTCATTTGAAATGTATTGGAGGGAACGAAACCATGAAGTAAGAGGAATGCGATGTTTTCTCTGACTATTGCTGATGTTTTGTTTCCCTCTTGCACGTTTATCGCATTTGGAATTATATTTCATACGATTACCACGTGGATAATTTCTTGTCAAATTGATAGATGACACGTTTGGCGAAAGTCGCAAGGGTAGATGCAAAGTAGTCGTTTGACATGGGCTACTCTACTATTTTATCTCTACGGGAAAAATACATAGCAAAGAGTTTGCAAATGTCAAGAAGGTTGAAAGCAGTAAAGGCATTAAATACTATGGAGTCAGGAAGAAACAAAAAGGCTTTTAAGGAGCGGACAAAAGATCAGAATCTTTTAGGGTTATTCAAGTTCAATAAAGATTCAACAGACGAGGAATAGTTGAGCAATGCTTATTTTATTTCCTTCTTGATAGACGAACTTAAACGGAAGAAGATAGCATAATCTTCACCAGTCCGAGAATTGAAAAATTTCAAACGAGCATAGATTTTGTCTTTCTGAGCATTCTTTACCCTTGCGGTTCACCAAGGAGTATCACGGGGGCTGCAAAAATGTGAGCATATGCCAATATCAATTTCAGAAGAATAACGTAAAATTTCAAAACAGCAGAGTCAATATCGAGACCTCGGAATCACTTAAACTAATTAATGAAACTCATATCAGTCAACAAGTGGTCAAAAATAGTTTTATTTTTAAGTTAAACCGACGCACAATGGAACATTTAATGCGATTCCAGAAATTGATACTTAAGAAAGGAGAAGATAATCGGGGTCAGGTTGAGTATAAGGTATTGGAACAGGAGATAGTTCACAGGAAGAGGACTCAATGTTAGACAAGATGACGTTATTAGCAATAGGGAAACGGCGAAATAAAAGCAAATAAAGCAATAAAAAGGTTGTTGGTAGACACAATGCGGCGAAAAGAGGAGACTCATTGTACAGACAGAAGGCATATTAAAGCCGCGACTGATGATGACAGTCGACGAAGGAAAGTTGCTTTTAAGATATGTGGAAAGCTCAGAAAAGAACTGATCATAAGTCGAGAAAGGCGTATTACAGGGGATATATAAGGATGCAACAAACAACGAAGATTTAAAAGACAAAGAGACACTGACTGCAGCAGATTCAACAGATGGACTGGGGATAAAATGAGCGCAAAGCTTACTGCTGAGAGTCTTGTGGATACACTTACAAAAATATACATCTCCATACACACGCAGTCCACAACATTCCACAAACACTCAATAATTACAAACTGAAAAACACTAGAAGGCTAAAGCATAGTACTGAGTTCGATTTCACGTGAAATTTTTATAGAAAATTTCACGTGAAATCTGTTTCGGCAAAAATTTAGCTTGAAAATAAGCAAGAGTTGTACTCTGTTCTTAGCATGAAAAGTTGCTTTCAAGTTACTCTCGCGTTGAAAACGTAGATGGCACTGAAACATGTCTCCAATCATTTCACGTCAATTTAGTTTGTGCTGTTCATTCTTTCGAGCTAAAAAGTGACATTTGGTGTTTCAGTTTAAAAACGGAGCAGTGCAAATGTCTTTCCAATAAGAAAATCGATCGAAAACTGAAATACTTGACATTTCATCCGTCAGAAATGAGCAGTGTCTCTGCTTTTCTCCATTGCCAAAATTTTCGCTCGAAAGAAAGAGCAGATAATGGAGACATGTCAAAATTTAGCTTCACGATTAGCTCAGTACCAGCTTTAAGTGAAAAATGTTTGAGTTTTGAGAAAAAATAAAAATTAGTTGTCAAAAAGAATGGATTTTGAGAGATGGTAAAAGTTTGATACGTTGGATTGTTGAGTCTTAAAAATGTATAAAAATAAAAAGGAATGTTTTAATTACAGTTCATCAAAGTAAACAATAGTATTTTTATTGATCAAAACTGACAGCTAAAATACCATAATAGTGGAACGTCATCTCCCGGGCGATAACAAGGTCTCCCTTGCTACCGTCTGCCATAAATTCCTCTTCGCTCATGCGAACAAGGTGTTCAGCCCACCGGGATCTACTGAGCTTTATTTTTGTGATTAAATAAATTTTAGTTACTAAAGTCTTAAGCACATCATTAAGCCCGACACCACCATCAGACTCCTGAGATGCCAAACAATTACGGTCACAGCGGTAAACATTGTACGTAGGGAAAATTTCAGAGCTAAAGATGTCATCAATGAGCCAAGTTTCCGACATGCAAATCAGGTGATCATTTTCTAGTGAAGCTGCAGTTTCAAAGTTTTCAAGTTTGATCTTCATACCACAAAAGTTCTGATCAGACAGCAAAATATTTTTACGCCCACGAACTAGATTCGGGCTCTCTGGTTGTCTGAATATCGAAAATTTCGTCGGTTTTCATAAATTTTGACTAATGTAGCGACAATATCTAGGTTTTCAGGTAAGGTTATTTTAAAAGGAGCCGCATATTTTCTGGGCTTCCTATCTTTCGTAAATTTGACACAGTCAAAAATATGAGGAGTGCAACCAAGCTTGTTGCAGATGTAGCATTCCACTGTAGCCGCAGATATATCGTACACAAATCGTGACAAAAATATTTGGACAGGAGGCGCGATTGTAAAATCGTTTCATTTTAGTCAACAAGTGCACCAAATCTAGATGTTTGGTCGGTTGGCATACAAATTAGCATAGTCAGCACACCAATGATTATCAATTTCCGTAAAATGTACCAATTTGTGCATTTGTAATTACTTATAAACAGCGATTTCCACTGGAGGTCATCTATTCAAGTTTCATCATTGGAAAAAGCAGATCCTTCACACTCACCTTGCCATAAATATTTTTCATTCAAATAGAGCTATTCGTTCTTAAAAAAAAAGTTGCATCATGAGTTGCGATTTTGATGAATTTTGAATAATTATCGGAAACCAAAGTACCTTTTTTTGATTGTAGAAGAAGAACATGTTAGTACACTTATTAAAACGTTGGATCCGCTGTTTTCATATTTTAACATGACTTATAATCAACTGGCCATTAATATGTGTAGTTTAGTTTGCTCACTATCAAACTGTGTTGAACGACTAACAAATCTCATTTACGTGCTTAATTTGCAGCATGTACTTGAAAGCTGTAAACTATGACATATCCACCCGAAGGCATATGCCTAGGGACTTCACACACACCACACTATATTTTTCATTGCTAGGATCTCCCGTAAGCTGCCAACAGAGGAAGAGCTCCCAGTCTTCGCCTATTTTGTGTGAGCTGAATTTTATTTGGCTACTAGCAAACGGCCTATTAAATATAGAATGATCCATACCGCAATTTATGAATGTGTGTCAATAGTCCATAGCGCTAAATGTTTGGCTGAAGCAATTATCTGGGCACAGACTGCCGAGAGCCTTTTTGACCTCGCAGGCAATATGCAACTAGCCTCCGGATATAATTAAGTTATAGCACTTCTTGTCGGGAAACAGAAGCAAAGGGATGAAATGGTGTCAGTTGTTTCATTAACGCATTTTGCCTGCCACCCGTAGCAACACTTCTTCATAGGAGCATTCCACATGCATTTGTGCTATATAAGATGGTTTATGAGTTATTACGATGCCACCACGTGCGATTTATGATCCATGGAAGATATGAAATGAATACGAAAATGTTATGAAGTTGTCATGGCTCTTGGTTGTCATGCACGAGTTACTGATTTGAGAAGAGATTTCAAAGCGTAAAATATGGAAAGTGTTGCTAACAATGAGAGAATCGCCTGAAATGACTTTAAAGATGCCATTTGCATGATAAGTGCTGCGTTATGCTTTGAAATGAGCACAAGGGGAGAAGATTGAGTGGTTTGTTTTAGCATATGTGGTAAATGGAGAAACAATTGAATCGCTTGTCAAAACTATCTTTTGTGTTCGAAATCCACTTTCAGTTTCTCCACGGAAATCTCAATTCCAGACATCGAGTCCGTTAAATTCCATGAGCTTTAATCACACACATGATTGCTTTAATTCCAAAATTATTCACTATTTTAAAAACCACTGAGTCGCACAAAATAAACAATTGCAAATGTTTTAATCTCAATTAAAATCATCGACCCGAAACCACAAAGTTTGCATTTCAACCCTTCACCAGAAACGTTCAACTGCTGACTGTCAACCTCACAACATCCAGATTATCCGCAACTTAATCCAATTTGATTGAGTTGCAGCATTTTGCCTGAGTGCGAAAATCTGCAACCCAATTTCATTATTTCATCGTACAAATCAGAATAATGACAATCTGATTGCGAAAGCTGGTCTTACTACGAAAAAAAAAAAACAAATTAACTGGTCTTTGCTTGATATCATTTGGCTACCATCGTTTCATTGTTGAGGTTGAAATCAAGCAAAAGATGATTTCGAATCATTAAAGCTTGGAGAACGTGACGGTGGAAAGAGATAGTAATGACGATTTAACAATTGACCGAGTTCTATGTCAACTAGAATAGACTGGTTTTTATCAAATGGATTCTATTTCCGTGAAAGTATTACTTGAAAATTTGCCAGATCTTCAACTTTTTAGGCATGTTAAAAAAAGGATTTTTATTCAACTTTTTGCCTCTTTTGTTCGCATTTCGGACCCTTGCCGTCAACAAACTCAATTAAACTTTTCAACCATTTCTCTTTTAGTTCAATTGTAGTCTTAAATCGAGTGAGTGATATCGAGAAAAAAGTTTTCCGATGAGGAAGTGTGATGAAAAGGCACTTTAATTCTTGGGTTTTTTTTATTTTGTCACTTAAAGTGCCTTTTTTGATTTGAAGATTAAAACTGCCGGAGTAGGCGGTGAGTCATAAAATTTGATTGAAACAGTATGCTTAAATACGCGAAATGCTAGTATTTCAACGGGTATTGAGATTTGGTAGCAGTTTTTGCATAAGACAAAAATAATTGTTTGCGCCCAACGTGGGCATAAATTTGTATAAAATTTTATTTCACTAGTCAAGTAATTTGACTTTGAGCTTTATATTCTAGAATAATATTGAGCATGATTTGTTTAGAATAACTATAATTTGATAAGGTGAACCTCTTTTAAATATATTTAATTTCCTGTTTTTCCATTAACTGTTCACGGAGGAAGCAATTTGTAACTTGAATAATAGCAAATTCTTTCAGGGAAATATTCGAGTTTTGTAAAGAGAGAAATAGTTTAATTTATAATTAAATGAGATAGTAAAATTATATCTTTCGAATTATTTTGAAAATACCAAATGCATTACTGATGCCGATAATTATTTGGAAAATATTACTTCATTATTCAAAGTGGAACGAAACGAGCGAATAACAAATATATAATCCACCACTAATTCAATCAAAACATAATCAAATCCACGATAATTTCATGATAACTTTTCACTAGAAAACTTTTCCAGCGTACGAAAAATTTATTCGCATTGCCACAACCATGTAAATCCTTTGAGAATGAATGAAACAACCATAGGCCAAATAACGGATTCAATTGAAAACTGTCCCAGTTTTCTTAAATACGGTAAGCTTTACATTAGCCCAGTATATTCTTGATTCCATTGCATTCTACTGATCCGCATCTAAACGAGTTTAGCAGAGGACGGTTTTTGTGGGTAGATGCCACAGCAGTCTTCAATAATTAATAGCAAATGGACAGTTTCTCTCGCAGTGTGCATTCGTTGGAAAACTTCAGTGTCGTTCATACTGGACAGAGTTTGGTTTAATATGATACTGATGCTCAGAAAGCAACGGAAACAGTAATATTTTATGAATTGGGCTGTGGGGTTTAGCAATTTTTCTCTGTAAATTAACGTTGGAGGGACGCAGATGTAGATTTCGAGTATCATCAAGTAAATTTGAAGTAAAGATGTTTCTGTTTCTGGAAGTTTTGTATTATTGAACAAAATAGACTAAAAAAAAAATCAATACTTAAATCAAACAACAAATCGTTGGCCAGTTAAATCTGCACCACCTTTTACTTATCAAGCGCAACCTGGCACTTATCAATTTTGTTATTTAGTAATTTATTCAGAAAAATAAATTAACAGCCTAATTGTCATATGAATAAAATAATATAGAAAAATTAATAAAAAATTAAAATATAGAATAAGAATTTAAGCACAAAATTGAAATGCAGTAAAAGTAAACATATATTAATATGATAAAGGATGTAATTAGGTACAATGAAAACTAAAAATATAAATTCATATGGTCAAGAAGGCGACAAAAGTGCACGACGAACTAGCCTTTTGAAAATTCCAATAGACTGCGGGAGAGAACCAAGCTGAAGGTTATTTTTCGTCCTGAGTAAACTCAAAACAGGTGAGTGAAAATAAACGTCAGTACGCGCAAAAGGCACATTAAACATTGTGGGTGATCTGATAAGTCTGTTTCGTAAAAAAACACCTCAAAATTGGAGATAAATATCTGCGACAAACTTTAATAAGACAGCATTCATCAAGGTAAGTCCTGCGCCAAGCAAGTATAGGAATATTAAAGGTTGATAAACATTCACTGTAAGGACAATATGGCAGGTTATACTTGAAAATAAGGCAGCCGGTGAACCTTCTCGGGACAGATTCAACCGCTTCAGACAAATAACAGAAGCAAGGAGCACACTACAGAGCAATACTAAGGGATAGAACATAAAAGAGAAGCATACGAAAGAAAAGATGCACACAACTGGCAGTGTCAAGCGAATGGGCCTTTTTAGACTTGTATTCTTGATGCAGTCCTATAACCGGTTTTCTGGGCAAGAGGCAGAACAATCGAGGGGAAATCTCTACAAAAAGTGATGCACTTGGAGAGGATTTTTCATTACTTTTGAAACTGATTGAAACTGATGCAAATCACTAACACAACTATAAACATAGTTCACGGGTCAGGAATTTTTCATGAAACACTCAAGTCGAAATGAGAAAACAACAACACGCACACATTCATATGCATAATCGGTATATGAAGGGTTCCGTTGCTGAAGAATACAAGTGTGGAAATGTTGATTGTTGTAAAACCAGTTTAAGGAGTGCATCAAGAATACAAGTGTAAAAAGGCCCAATTGTAGCAAACACGTGTAAACAAAAAACCAGCGAAGCGGGAAACCTTTCAAGTGATGCTATAAAAATGAATCAGAAACTTAAGCTTCCGATCGGAGGCTAGTAAAATGATCCATATCTAAAAGAGTGATGTCGCAAATAGTATTCAAGAACTCTCTAAAGCACACAGTTTCAATGCAAAATACAAATAGAAACATTCGTAGAATTGACAGTAGACACAATCTAAATCTTGACGTCGAAGATCAGGTGCCAGTTGACGAATTCGTTGTATTGGCTGCAAGTTCAGCTCATGCTCAGAACTTTTATTTGATATTGATGAGCTTTGAAATATGAACACTTCACTTATGTTACCTTCTTGTTCAGAATCCGATTCATGTTCGCTTATCTCTAAGAAACCTTCAGTTTCAGAGCACTCTTCGTTTTCTATTCTTTCATTTAATAACTGTTCAATTTCGTTAGACACCAAAACTTTGTTAGCATCCATTTACTTTAACTAACTATCGATATCGTCATATGTTGTGCTACACTGCTCTTGAAAGGCACTAAGAGCGAAAACGTTGCAAATGTTCAACGTTGTAAGTTTTTAACCGAAGTATGAAGGACTGAGTCTTTTGGATCCATTAGCGATTCCCTTAGTGTTATGGTAAGATGACAGTTCACAGAAAAAGTTTTCAATGCTGGGAGAAAAGGACAATTACACGAACATACAGTCAAGCGACAAATATATTGCGAAAACTACAAAAAATGTCACACAAACAGCAATATTTTCAATGGGAGGAGAAGGAGAAAAATTAGTGCAGCGGAAAGTATGCTTACAAGGGAATTTGAGACGGCTACAGGGATACCACCACAGTTGATTTTACCAAAAACTATTCTATTTTGGTCACAATGGTGGACATTATAACAAGAAAACATGTCCGAAGTTTCAGAAAGGCATATTAACTGATCCTTTCCGATAAAAGAAGCAGTTCTTATTTCATCAAGCTTGGCTCTCAAGCTACGAACACTTTTTTAACATCAACCAAGAAAAGAAAGACTAAATATTAAGTGCGTTTTGTCCTGCGGAAGTTGGAACGAAATTGCACGGTTCCCAAAAGAGTTTACCAATGTTGACCGAAAACTTGTTTTTTTTTTTTGTGAAAGAGCTTGTTTACATTGCACTAATGAGCAGGTGGATCAAGCTTAGGTTGAGATGATGTGGTAAACTTTGAGATCATCTGCATAAAGTAAATAAAGCGTATTTAGAAGGACGTCAGATAGGTCGGATATAAATATACCAAAAAGAAGTCTGCCAAGTTAACTACGTTATGGTTAACCTAGAGGTAACAGAAATATTTTTCGACAAAATTTCTTGAAATTTGTCCAATTCTGTTCGATTGAGAAGGTACAAAGTCAGTCAGCTAAGTAAGACCAAATTTCTGGAGCCTTAAAATTAAGGTAGAATGCCAATTTTGTCAAATGCCTCACTAAAGTCAGTGTAGACTGCATCAATTTTGTATCCTTTCTCCATTTTACACAGAACGTCTGAGAATAGAACTGTAAAATTTGTGGTAGTTGAACAAACTTTTCTTAAACCATGCTTGTTCAAACGGAGACAACAAGTAGATAAAGTTAACCGTAGACAACCTTCTCAAACAATTATCAGAACTGAAGAAAAAATGACATTCCCCCTATAATTTTCAATGCAGCGTCTATCGCCAATGTGAAATGTTTTGTTACAAATGAAAGTATCCAACAGGATGGGAAAACCTCAGATGAAAGTAACCTGTCAAAGAATATATGAAGAGGAATTAATAGCTGCTCCACAATTTTTCGTAGAAAAGTCGGTGGAAGAAGATCAGGACCAGAACTTTTGTTGCAATTGAGTTCCAAAATATATTTCTTCGCGTGATATTTTTCTGTGGTTGACAAAAGCAGTTAAAGCTGAATCAGAAGAAGGTATGAGTTGGATGGGCCTGATGCATTGAAGTCTCTTTAGGAAAATATAAGGTGATATTGAACATTGTGAACATTGACGATGCATAACCGGTAGTTTTTCTCATCATATTCACACAATCACTGAATATTTTCAGGTCCCGGATTATATTTTCGCAAAAACTCTGAATAATGATTTCGTCATATTGTGTTATTTGAAAATGTTTAACAAACAATGCTGCGGTGCAGAATTGTCTTGTATCATAGAAGTAAATATTGGCTAGGGCGGGCTTTTTTGTGGAAATAATGATCAATGTGATCGATAGATTTGTTTTTCCGAGAAACAAATAATAAAAGTCGGCATGTTTTACAAAGCACCTTTTGAAAATGACTAGGAATTTCTATATTCATCTAATAAAATACTAATTACGCTAGCCGATGCATTGATTTGCTGACTTCATCAAATATCTCGAGAGCCTACAACAATATTTTAACATGCACTAACGGATTTTTAACTGGTTCTACCAGACGACAGTGCAGCAATCAGTTGTATGGGTTGTGAGGACGGAATTCTCATCCATAACCGGCAGAGGAGTGCCCTTGTTTCTCTCCGCAGCAATGACACGGAGGTTTGGGGACGATCTTAGCTGGCGACTAAGGTGAAAGTTCACCTGCGGGGCTCTAAATCCAACACTTTACTTTGCCCGGCTCTGAAACCTGGCGAAAAGCAAGCTACAGAGTAGTAAACTATTGGATTAAAGGAGACACATTGGTTGCCTATGGAACCTTCGGAAGGTCGTGGATCTCAAGAGAAGGAAAGACGGTCGGAGCAATACGTTGAGATGAAAAGGCGAAAGGAAAACCGAACTTGCCGCCAATACTACTGGAGGGAAGTCACTAGAAAAGGACCCTTTTCAAAAGAATTCAAAGGTGATGCGATCACCAACGATGGGAAGCGAATCGGCTCAGGGTCAGGAGATCAAGAGATTGTAGGCCTTGAAGCTACTGTTAGCCTAATGTCTTAAAAACGAAATAGCGGAGATTTTAGAAAAAGTGTTAACATACACGTAAAGACTGGTTCATTTCCATCTTGCCGTCTTCCATTCTGTAAGAGAGCTTCGGATCCCTCAACTTATTACAACATTAAAATAGGCACAAAAGTATTTTAAAAGCACAAAAACAAAAGGCAAAATAAAGAAAGCATTATGTAACGCACAACGGTAACTGCAGCGCAGGCGACTATGGCTCGTATCATACTTAACAGCTAACCAACCGAAGAGCTGAGGTTGAAGTGTGTATGGCAATGTACAGTTCATAGTAATAGAAAATAGAGCCAAAGCTATATCCTAGTTTTAAGTGTTGGATGGGTATTGTGTTCTAACTGGTATCCAGAGTCCATCAGCTGTATTCCATTAAGCAAGTGCCATTCATCTTCAAGAAAATTAGATAAGATGTAACATTTGGTGTTGCATACTATTTATTTGTTAATCAAAACGTCATGTTTCAATCTGGCTACTAACTTTTTACTTGTCCCCCAAATAAATCATCGAGAACACTTCAAATGCCCCATTTTAGGAGAAAACTATCAATATGGCCACACTGCTAGATAGCCGCCATTTTTCTCGATCTCAAGAAGAAAATATAATATTTGAAAAAAAAATTAATTCGATGATTTAACATTATTTATTGGATGACAAAAAACAACACAGTGCATCAGCCGGGAACGTTTAGTTAATGTAGAAATCCCGCAGGGATCAATTCTTGGACCAGTATTATTCATCCTGTAAGTGAGCAACTCCAAATTTCTGATGAATTAGTTCTCTTCGCTGATGGCACACTCCTTTTGTATTCCAGAAAGGATGAACCGTTTCCGCAGCATAAAACTAATGGAGATAAAAAACAATACCAGCATGTATACAGCGTTGCAAGGTGATTATAGACGTCCACAAGGCCAAATAAATAGTTTTTCAACAGAAGAACAAATGTCCTATAAATCCCTGTCATCAGATCGACGGAGTCCATCTGGAAAAAGATGAATCAATAAAATACCTTGGATTGATTCTGGATGAGAAAATGTAATAAATGCAATACATAAACCACAACAGACATTAGCAGCTTTAAGAAGATATGAGTTCTTGGAAATCAGTACGAAATTTATGATTATTAATGCTTAATACTACCAAGTATCACATACGGAGCTATTGTGTGGCGTCAAACATCAAAACAAAACATCGAGTGGATTAGAAAACGGATCTAGAAAGCTATTAAAATTTTATTTCGAAAACCAACTATTACACCAATAGCTACTGTATACATCCAAACAGGATTGTTAAAAGTGATTTTTGATATCCTAACCAACAATTTGGAATGTTATAATACTCTGCTGGAGATAGCTAATCAAGAAACCAGGACTACTAGGAACCTATCTCTTACGACTTCAAGAATGGATAGATCGATAATGGACCCATTCCAGCAGGCTATTGAATTATATAATTCATTACTGAACTAAATAAAATCAGGAAATAAAAAAATAGAGTTCAAAGCGAACTTAAAATCACACATCAAAACCCACAATGCCTAAAGAAGAAGATATCAGAGATTTTTGTAGACTTTTCTTTGGACACGTGTCAATGATAACAAAAATATAACTTAATGCAAAGAAGTGTAAATCAAATCGATAATGATTGTACTATCCCTTATGCCAATGTTCTCTTCTCTGGAAAGTGCAACGATACTGTTTGGTGCAACAATGATGCACATATAACTTCCATATTGATTGAAAGGGAGAGAGAGAGATTTCACTTTCACAGGTAGCAAAAACAAAAACTAGCCTACAGTAAATGAAACAATCAATAAATAACTTATGCATCCAAAAATTGTTTGGTTGCTCTGATGATGATAATCTTCCTGATGCAACAAGATATTCAAATATTTTTATTCTATTCGCCCTGGAATGCCAATAAATTTTCAGTTAAACCGATCTCTCTTGATTTCAACATTCAACAATTGATACCATGTTTTCATATCCAACCCCTTAGCTAAAACTCAAACTTAACTCAATTCCATCTTCATATTGAACAAACAAATGCCATTTCTGATCCTGAAACTAATTGCGGACTGTGGCTAGAATTTCCTGTATCTCCTACATTGACCTTCTGACGTTTTCCACATTCTGTTATGTATATAGTAACAATAACCATCTGCCAAATATCCACTACGTTCAGTTCCAGTCCATCTAAAACTGTTCCAGCTTGCCAAGAAAAAAAATCTCTTCATAAATGTCCTAGTACAATGGCCGATATACTATCAAACAAACAGTTTTCGACCTCCGATAAACATGCAAATATCCATTTACTACATCAATTCCCGGCCAGACCGCTTGAACCCAAAATACCCAAAATCGACTTGAAATGGACGGACTAGTGGACACATAGAATAAAATATCAGGCACTGGACGATGGTGGAAAATACGGAAAAGGACATGAATACGTGCTGCGGTATGAGCACAGGCTCGAAACTGAATTTCGTTTTGCACGAAAAGTCCGAATCTCGTCGGAAGTCAGCCAGCTTCACGTGCGTTCTGCTGTAAGATGTGGCCAAACGATAAGAGAAAATAGATGGGGAATGCTGATAGGCATCCAAATGGCACATGGAAGTGGTTATAAGGAATTATGAAAGTTTTGTACAAGTCGTTTTATGGTCCTGTGCAGTTTATGAGTCAGGCAGTTAGAACTGGCTTGAAGGTGAAGAATTTAATTAAAATATGTGTAATAAGCGTGGTTAATAAAATTTACCTTGTAGTGAGTGAAAATTATTGAGAAGTTTCATGAAACCACTAGCAAGAGTATATAGCTAATTACAACATACGGTTCGTTGGATAATATGTGGTATTGCTATTATATTCGAAAGATATTAGACAAGCTTTAATTGTTTTCAAGCTAAAACTTAGTACCCTCCATTTCAATTAGATTTTTGAAAAGAAACAGATATTTCTTTCTTGTGCGAAGAAAATAGCTTCAAAAGTGAAGAAAACAAAAAAACCAATCTCTAAATGTATCGACCGGAATTAAATGATTAGATCTATATTTACAGGCCCCTCGTCGATTGCGAATACGACAAAAACCGTTAATGGATGGTCTGACCTATCCACTTAATTAATCGATTATTGATTACCTCAGCAACGATGTTTTGCTGTGACCGCTAAATCGCGTGATTTCACCGGTGTATCTAAAGCGAAATATCACCCAAGAGGATAGTGTAAAGTGTTCAATTAGCCTTCCAACTTAAAATAGACACTGGGTTGTGGTTTATTCGGTAAGTGATTGAAAAGGTCAAAAAGTGAATCAATTACTAGGAAAGTTGTTGAAGTTTGCAGGTGACGATAATCAGTTTTTTTTAAAAATACTTTGTTAATTATTGGTTTTATGTAAATTATTGTCAGCATTTCATTTGTTCACCATAATAATAAGCACAAAAAAGTCATATGAAAAAAAATGGTTAGCCTAAGAACTGAGATTTTCCTAAGACATATAATGATGAATTAAACATTTTGAAAATTTGCTACAATATTTTTAAAATCGCTCACAATGAATAAAAATTGCCATTTTTCGAGCCCCGGTGTACTTGCAAACCTCCAATGAGAAGTCTTCCGTCTGAATTTTCAGCGAAAAAGGAAAGTGCCTGTTCCAAAGTAAACTTTAAAAATTATGAAATTTCTTTATGTTACCAAAACTTACGTGACTTGAAGTCGAAGCTTCAATCTATATCATTTAACTCTTCCCTTGCGCTAGATGACATTGGCAGCCTCACGCGAAATTGGCTTTCAGATGATAATGATGATGAACAGCATTGAAGATCTTCTTATGGACGAGGTATTTCGAGTAGATCGGAATTGTTCTATTTTTGACGAATGGCTTAGCGGAGGTGTCGTAAACTTCTATGATGGTTCATCCGTGTTTTCTTTACAATCTTCACTCAGTTCTTGCGCTGTTTACGAAAAAAATTGAAAAAATACCTTCTTACCTTCATAGTTTTTTTCTTTTGACCTAGTAATAACCTGTGGTGATATCAATATGCCTTCCGTTGACTTAAATCCTGTTTCAAATGACATCAGGGCTAATAATCAGCTCTTCATAGTATTTTCGTCCTTCTTTTCTCTTAACTCCTTTTCGCACAACGCCTTTTACACAACGCGTGACTTGAATGGTCATACCCTTGACCTTATCTTCTCTAATATTCCTTCTTCTCATATATCTGCACCGACCGTGCTCCATCCATTTGTTTCAGTGGGCCTTCACCACTATCCTCTCTCTCTCTTCATGTCCCACTGATATATTTTTCGAAGAAAGGAATCTCAGTTGTTCCTCAGTGTAATTTTCGTAAGGACAATTCTCCAAGAATGGTATCGGAATTTGAAAAAAAAAATATTATTTTCATTCTTTAGTGAGCTAAATATTGACAAATTTGATTCTTATCACAATGACCTTATCTCCATCTTTGTACCTTCTTTTCATCCTCGTCTTTAGAGCGCAATCTAGCTGGAAAATATGCCTCGGAAAAAATGTAATAGATCAAGTTCTACTTCTATGCAGAATAGTGCCAGTTTTCACAAAAAGCTAATAACCTTTAACCCTTTAGCGCCGGCGCCCATTTTAGTGATATTTTAAATATACCTATTTTTCTGTAAACAAATAACTTTTGCAAAAACAAAGTTTATGAAATGAATTCCTAGCATGCTCTTCAAATGAATATGATAATATTTTTGAAATTTTTAACCCTACGTGTGCGCTATGTGCCTAAAATGAGGTTGGAAAAATTTGAAAATTTTTTAATTGCGATAACTTTTGACCAGATTATCAGATCATAATGAAACTAAAAGAACATATTAATGTTACTAAGATGTATACTAGTGCAGTTGAACGTGCTGGCAACCCTGCAGCTTCGGCAGGCATTGAAAGTAAAAACTTTTAAACCATCAGCTCTAATGGAAAAATTTCCTCTTTTGCAGTAAAAATCAGCTCATAAAGAAATCTTATGCTTCGTTTATACAACCAAAGTAAAACTTTTGAAATTTCACATCGGACAAGAACGGTAATCCTCCCCTAATTTTACTACTAATGTTTGAGGAACATTACTATTAAAATCGATTTGTCCAAAAATTCATATTTCCATATATATATATATATATATATATATATATATATATATATATATATATATATATATATATATATATATATATATATATATATATATATATATATATATATATATATATATATATATATATATATATATATATATATATATATATATATACATATATATATATATCATCAAAAAAAATCAGTAACTAACTCCGGAACGCGCCATCCGATTCAGTTAAAACTTTCAGGCTACATTGGTGTATATGCAGAATAGGTTCCGGTCTTATCAACTGTCAATTATCTTTAACCCTTTGACGCCGGCGGCCATGTTAATGATATACCTAATACCTATAGCTAATATTCCGTCCACAAATAATTTTTGCAAAAATTAAGGTAATGGTATGAATTTACAACGTAATTTAAATGTGAATCGGATAATGTTTTGGAATTTTTTAACCCCATGTGTGCGCTAGGTGCCTAAAAAGAGAACGGGAAAATTTGAAAATTTTTATATTGTGATATCTTTTGAAAACGCTATCAAATCATTATGAAACTTTTAGAACATATTGGTATTATCTATTTGTAAATTTGTGTAGCTTTTGATGAGCATGTTGTCAACCTTGTAGCTAAGGCAGGCGCTGAAAGTGAAAACCTTCAAATCATCGAATCTCCTGAAAACATATCGCTTCTTGAAAAAAACGCCATTCATATATAAATCTTATGCTTTGTCTGCATAGCCTACGTAAAAAATTTGAAATTTTACAACGGACATGCCTGGTAACCCCTTCCAAATTTACCTATATTTTTAGCATCAAAAACGTATGTTCACGGAAACTCACGATCCGTTAATCAGAATTAGTTGAAATTTACAGAATGTATTAGCCTTAAGTAGGACCAAGTCTGATAGAAGTGATTTTGAAATGCGGGCAATTTTGTGCCACTGGTGCCATTTTGAAAAATCACTCAGAAAAATAACTGCTTTTGGCCCTATAAATTCTGATTCAGTGATTCGATTTTGACGAAATTCACACAGTAGCTGAATCTTACTTTCAGTTGCTTGTTAATAAGCTATGTTAATTTTAGTGTCTTAAATTTTGAGAATTCCTCATTGAATCATAACGAAATTCAAATGGCAAATAAGACTTATTTTAGGCAATATTCAGTAAAAATTTAATTTTAAAACAATGATAGGGTTGCCAGCTATGGTTGTTTTTGTATTTTTTGACATACCTTTAGTAAGCGATTTAAA
Source organism: Nemotelus nigrinus (assembly GCA_947369275.1). NCBI lineage: Eukaryota > Metazoa > Arthropoda > Insecta > Diptera > Stratiomyidae > Nemotelus > Nemotelus nigrinus. The sequence continues at coordinate 53,008,168 of OX376375.1, read as the reverse complement.
CATAGAATTATCAAATCGTAGTGATCTTAGTGTGAAAATAAAAACCAAATATTATGATCTAGAAAATTTGAAAACTTTAGCGAATGGTAGCCCTAAATTCCTTTGCATCCCAATAACTTCCAATGTTTCAATACGAAATTCGCAGAGCAGGTTGACTTCAACGTAACGCAGATGTAACATAGATTTTGTTTCGGCGCTAGCAAAGTGCTGCCAGCACTAAGCCTTTTTGTTATTTTCGTTCCAATAAATGCTTGCATTAGGTATTTTCATTGCCAACATTTGCAATGAAAATAAGAAAACAATGCTGAAATTTTCTAAGATCTGCACATTTTTCGGATGACAGCCCCAAACATCTTTCTTTCGCTGTAACTTTCGATGAAATCACCGAAATTCAAATAAGCTTAGATTCTTTTATTACGAGGGATTCATTAGTTTTAAGTAGGAAAAGTACTTAAAGTATTTTAAAATACATACTCAAATACGCAAATTTTCTACTGTTCTTCGAACATTCGTGTTTCTAGCGGTTCTGATGCGCTAGGGTTTTTTTTAGATATATTTTAAGCATCAAAATCATCTGTTCACGAGAACTCACGATCTAATTATCAGATACAGTTGAAATTCACAAAATGTATTGTTATTAAGTAGGACCAGGTATGATAGAAGCGATTTGGGAATGCGGGCAACTTTGCGCTAGTGGTGCCATCTTGACAAATTATAAAGAAAAATAAACTGCTTTTTGCACTATGAATTCTGATTCAGTTACCAGATTTTCATGAAATTAGCACAATGGCTGCACCTTATTTTAAACCGTACTTGGAAGAAATTTGGTTGAAAAATTCGGCTGGCGCTGCCAGCTATGGTAATTTTGGTGTCTTTTTTCGCTCATGAAAGTAAAGCTTTTTGCCCTATAACTTCCAGTGCAATCATGAAACCAAAACAAATTTCTTATGATATATGGAACTTATCATAGGCATTATTGAGAAGGAATCTAGCAAAAAAACCATTTAAGGGTTGCGAGCTGTTTTTGGTTTTGTATTTATTTGCAATATCTTTATTAAGCGATTTTATCGTAAAGTTTGCAAACGGTAATGATCTTGTAGTGACAATAAACAACAAATATTAAGTTTTCAAATATTTGAAAATGTTTGTCACTGGTAGCCCTAAATTTCTTTGTACCCCTATAAATTCCAATGCAGTCATCGGATCAAAACGAAATTCGCAGAGTAGGTTGATTTGAATGTGAGGCAGGTGTGATATATTTTTGGCTTTGATGCTAGCAAAGGCTTGCCAGCGCGAGGCTTTTTTGCTATTTTCATATTAATAAATGTTTGCATTAAGTATTCATATCGCGAACATTTACAATGAAAATATGTTACCAATGTTGAAAAATTCTAAGTTCTCGAAATTTTTCGGTCCCAAACATCTTTGATTTTTTGGTCCCAAACATCTTTCTGTCCCTGTAACTTTCAACGAAATCATCGGAAAAAATCGAGATCGATAGACTTATTCGATTTTGACGTGAGGCAATTGTGGGAGACTTTTAGTGGAACTGCTTGTAAAGTGTTGCAAGCACTGAGCATTGTCTTTGTTTGTGTTATGTTATGCTGCTTTCAAAGTTTTGCATTGTTTGGGTCTCCTAAATCTTGAAATTCATGCAAGATGTAGTTTAAATGCATTGTTGAGATCAAAGTGGTTTTACACTTGAAACAGGTTGGAGCATGTGTGGTAGAATATGCACTCAAAATCTGCACGATTCTTCTATTTTTCTTCGAATATTAGTATGTCTAGCGGTTCAGATGCGCTAGAGTTTTTGCGTTTAAATACGTTTGAAACTATTTATACTATTTATACTTACTAAGCACTGGGGCGTTGAATTTTTGAATCATGTTTTGTAAAACATGAATTTTCAATTTGTAAAATATCAATTTTTATATTTGTTAATTTGTTTCTCATTTCATTGTCATAATTGGAATTTGTATTCTATTGAAATGAATTTTGTGAATTAATAAATAAATAAATAAATTAAGGTTTTAGCATTCAAAGTTTTTACTGTTAAAATACCAAGAAACGAAGCAGTTTGAAAGCTAAAAATATAACAATTTTACTCGTTATAAACGAGCAACAACCATCACCTCGCATATGAATCACGCATGCCAATAAACACCGCTATTGCTCTTTAATCGACGAATAAAACTCAATGATGTTACAAAATAAATGTAAAAACATTAGCCTATAATCTAGCTCATGAAACGAACACAAATCGATCATAAAACTTAATACTTCAAGTCCATGACTCTAACATGACCTACTTTTCAACAACAACAACAATTTTACAGTCTTCTTCGAAAGACAGTACGTGTTAGATGCTTAAAACAGTCCTGTTGCAGTTATACAACTACTCTTTCCCTCTCTCGTCACAAACATTCGTCGAGTTCAAATCGTTACTGAACTAATTTTTGGCCACATAAATTCAGCTGTAAACGAAATTCGTAAAATTCCGTGACAGGCTCTACGGAAATCTTGCCATGAATTTCAATCACGTATTCGTTTACCCAGCCCCGAGCCTGGCAAGGACCAGCTCAAAGTCCATGGAAGGAGAAGGATACTGGCGGGCTCATTCTTAATTTTTAATTGGACGAAGGCAATAACATGGAAAGCATTTCGAGCGTGTGGAGCGAAAAAAAAATATCCTCGTCAGATTATTTGATGCGACGTGAATGAGGATTGATTGAGGTTATTTCCGTTATTTCTCAGGAATATGTGGAGGAATATATTAATAAATTTAATGCGCTTTGAGAAATGTTTTGCTGTAAATCAGAAAATATTTGATTCATTGATTGTTGCTTAAGCTATTGCGTGAATGATGAAAGTGACAGTGAAAATAAGAAATTTGTTGTGGGAAATTGATTTGATCGGTAATTGATTGATGGATTCAATTGACAGATACGACAAACCTGTGTTATTTTGGTGTCACATTTTGAGTGAAACGGATTCCAATAAAATATAAATCATGTTGCAATATTCAATTTAAAACGACGCAAATGTATTAACTTAAGAGTAGCCACACAATTCAATCATCAAATATTGACAAACTTTTACAGAAATACGATGAGTAGAAGAAATGGAATACGATCGTTGGAGAAACCAACAAAATAAAACAAGCCAAACCTGCTTACGTAAATATTATCATTGTCAAACAATGCAGACGATTTTTAATAAACTAAGACGGGTTTGAAAATCCCGAAAATAAAACTTGCAATGGACTGGCTAATACAGAACAGCTGTACATTTATAGAAAATTACATTTAAAAAGGTAAACACTCAAATAATTTGTTTATAAAATTCATTTTTTGTACAGGTACCGGATTTTGAAACTTACCACTGTCAAATGATGTGATGACAGCTGTCATTTTACTAACAAATTGCCATGGACAGTTTTAAACTGCAGCAGCGCCAACAAATGTTGGTTATTTATTTATTTCCGAAGTTATTGTTCTGCTGTCCAAAGGCAGAGATCACTTTGTGGGTTTTGTGGAACACATAATCGTCCATCTGCATGAACTATTCGCCATTTGATAGCAAATTTTTGCAACTTTTGCACATTGCTGGACCTTAGGCCAACGACAAGATTGACAAGAACGCGTTCCGAAGAGGATATTGTAGCCGTTGAAGCCAGTGCTGCTGACAAACCAGTTTTCTCAACCCAGACAGCGACCGCAACCATCGACTTATGGAAGACAAAATTCAGAAATCAAATCATCTCGAGAAATCGACACGTCAATTGGCCACCGAGATCGTGCAATTTGATCCCGTTCGATTACTTCTAGTGGAGATACGTAAAGTCGTTAGTCTGCACTTACATAAATAATTGACGATATACGGCTCTAGTTGCTCCAAAATGTGTTCGAAAATCGGACATTTAAAATTGCTTGCCTGATTTGCAGTCGCGGCGGCAATTCGCACAAGATAATGTTCAAAATGTAAATGTACAGAGCCAAATTTTGCAATAAAAAAGTAAGGCTACCGGACTGATACTTTTAGTTTTATTCAAGTTTGAATCCGGACCTTCTTAAAAACACTTTTTATAAAATTAATGACTATTTGATTATTAGTCATGTTGAAATACGTAAGCAACGCATCCAACCAACTAATAAGAATGCTAAACTTTGGGAAAAAATATTTGCTCTTCTTCTACAATCAAAAAAAAGCTACTTTGCTAAATTATTGAAAGATGATTCAAGGTGCAACTTTTTTTGAAGAACGAATAATTCTATTTGAATGAAGAACATTTAATGGGTGCTACGATCTCCCATGACCTATAAGTTCTAGTCATACAGATCTTTGAAACGGGAGTTGGCTTCCATTTCCGGTTTGGTACAACGCAAGCAGTAGTATCTTACCGAAAGAGAAATTTCTATAAGTCAATATGCTTCTGTCAAAAAACGCATTCATTTTTCAAATAAGCAACCATCGCGCATCGGCGTGACATCTGAGCATGAATGGATTCAGGCTAATGTCATGCCGCTTCCGTTCCGATAAAATCTTGACTGTTCTCAAAGTACGTTCGAAGTTCACAATATTAGGTTTGTCGTATAGTTTCAGTTGACATCGTTACCGATTAGCGCCAATCTAGTTCTGATCACCAGACCCTATAAAGGCTAGTGTTCACCCTCGCATGGCTTCACTACTTAGCGTAGATAGATTCCAGCCACTACAAATTGCACAAACGTGACCCTTCCGAAGAGAGACTACATGCAATTCGAGCAAATAGATGAATAGGAGATGCAGAGAATATGCCAGCAGATCCTCCGCAGGTTTCGGGCTAACAACATGCAAAACTATATACAGAAGCACGTATAAGATGGCATTCATTAACTGGAGGAAGCATTCGTTGTAATCTAGGAAAGTTGGAAAGAAACTAAGGTAGGATATCAGACAAGCTACCACTTAGGTACGCTTATATTAGAGTGCGGTATTATTGAGCCTCGAATTAACAAAATGGGCGCAGAGAGGATACTCAAGTCGATTCCCATCTGAGATGCAGGAGATTGAAATCGGAAAAGAATCTCCTGCTACAGGCATTGAGATTTAAGGGAGGGAGGAAGGAAGCAATATGAACACACGGAAATAACGGAAAAAGTGGCGTGGGAAATAAACTGAACACGACAGCTGTAAAACAAGCTCCAGGTAAAGCTTATGAAAAAGTCCTGTGGGTCTATCCTCAAGAATTTTTGGCTGAATAAAACTGGTATATAAATTCACCGCAACAGTAAAACTGTTGAAGAACGGGTTCTGCAAGAAATCTTGCAATTTAATGATATGGTGAGACTACAGTGCTCGATAAGAACCACTGTAGATGATCAAGGAGCTGTGAAGCTCGAATCAAGTTTACAAACCTCAATAGCAGCACAGCTAGCGAGGAGGTAGCCACATTCATAAGGCTAGAAGCCAGACAAAAAAAAAGCCATTGCAGTGAGAACCACTATTTCATCCTCCTAATTCTATGAAATATTTAGCTAACTATTAGCTGGATGAGACCTACCCAAGTCTGTTCAACTAAAGGTGTACGACCGAGTAAGAAGTCGAGTACACTGCACTAGAAACAACTGTAAAGGCCCAAAGCGGTAGCTACTGTAGATATGGTCAGACCCCCAATGCATGCTATGCGTCAAAAAGAGCAGCGCAGACCATGCCAAAATACATCATAGGTTCGAGTGAATGAATGGCCCACAAAGGAGCACTTGATGCCAAGAAAACGCAGCAGTGAAGATAATGAAAGTTCTTCCAGAAATCTATAGATTTTCAGAATAACTGATGATCTTTTCAAGCAGCTCGTTTGCTATTGGACTAATAAATGACCCTTATGGGAGGAAGAATCTTTCCACTTGGCTACCAGATGCAACTGAGTAATCGGCGATTTGAATCGTTGATGTACAAAAAGCACGTCTACGACGATGGTCATGTCTGGGTGCAATACGAATAGGTCATCCTCGTTCTCTGAAAATACCCCAATGCGGAAATTCGGAGATAAATTAAGCTCATTAGAAGAAACTTTCTGTAACACTGAAGGCAGACTTGAATGCAACAGCATTGAAGTGAGCTATGTCAAATGCAACGCCGATGTAAAGTCGAGGTAAAATCGCGGTTGAATTTGCTGTACTGTAATAGGTCTCAAATGCCAACCAACCGAAAACCTGGTGCTGGCGAGTCCATATTTGATGTCACCATGGTGACGGAGATACTCGTGGTCTTCCTAAAAAATTGGAGGGTGAAGAAGGATTGCACAGCAAATGATCACTACTACGTCATCTTCCAGATTGTCAAAACCAGGCAATGGTTGCACAAAATTACCTGTAGAAAGCTTGGCTGGAATGTCACCACGCTCAACCGAAGTGAGACGATCGCAACATTAAATGCAGGCTTGGATGCGAAAGCTTTATCAACTAAAATGATAGTAAGTAGTAGTAGAGGCTGCAACGGAAAATATGAATTGGTCGATTTGGAGCGCTTGTGAGGTATTACTGCCTCAAATCGATCCCTCTGTCGAGAGAAGTCGTTCTTCTGTGAAGTGCATTGTCAGCTTGCTATTTCGGTGATAGCATCATCGTTAATCAAGGAGACGCGTTTATCTTTACGAGGAAGGAACTGATTAATGGCGTGTCTGCGATGAGAAATAAGAAGATCCTAGGCTACAATGGCGTAGTGATTGAAGCAATTCAAATAGTAGTGGCAGTACAATAGTTAGGGCATTTTTCTATCGCAATCGAATGGAAGATGTAGACAAAATATCCATGCATCATCCGCTTTGCACGCTACAGATGACAGGAAAACTTCTTCCACGGTTGCTTAAGCCACAGCTAATATCAGGCGGTTAAATCCAGCCGACAGCATGGTTTTCTAAAAAAAAGCAAAAAACTGTTAATGCCATCTTAGTAGTGATTGAGGCGGAATGAAGATTGTATAAGACATGGAACAACGCAGAACAAGTGTTCCACTGAAAACGCTCAAAATCCAAAGTGGCTTCGATTTGACGAGGTGGAAAGGCGCTTTCGCATGGCTTCGGTATTCCTGAATACTTGTTAGCCAAGATGCAGGACTATTTTGGATATCGATGGCTGCTTTTCGACATTAATGATAGAGTTTAAAGGAGACATATCTGCTCAAGAAAAGCTAGGGGTCAATTTTGTATCTGATCTTTGGAGCAATGTTTAGATTGGACTGCTGTGCCTAGCTACGATGCTGACGTTATCGACGCTAGCACTTGCAGACTTAATCAAGTAATGAAAAATGTTGGAATGACGCTGAATACTAAGCTGAAGTACTGGAAACACATTCGTGAATTATGTGATAGGACGATAAGAGCTGCTGAGTAGGAATGGCCAAGATTGGTGGGCCTAGAGAAACAAGATGGAGGCTGCTGATACCAAGGACCAACTCAATCTTTATGTGTGGAGCTTAAGTTTAACTGTTGGAGTGCGTATTTTCAGCGTTCAACGTAGAAATGCCCTGTGTGTGAGAAGATTTAGTGAACGGAACACAGAAAAAGAACTTCATAGACTTTTAATCGGTTAGAACATGGCTCTAGCACATGCATGTATGTGAATACCTAGGTAATACCGCCAGAGAGCAAGTAACAAATGTCGCTGGATGGCAAGACTGAAAGGTATTTTTGACTCATGAGTCAGCCGTGGCCAGGGAGAAGTAAACTTACACCTGGGCCAGTTCTCAAAGGAGCACGATTATTTTAGAAGCTACCCTTATAGAATGAGTTTGTACTGTCAGTATTGTGTGAATGAATACGATTATGCTCACCATGGTTTCTTTGAGAGCAGCTGCTTTCTAAATTTGATGAGTAACATTTTGTTCAGATTAGCTTGGTCAGCCCAAAGTTGTTAATGGAACTGATGCTGCGCAACAACGATTACTGACGCATAGTGTCTACATATTTTGATTAGATACTGAGCACAAAGCGAGAGGATTGAATTAAATAGGCACCGATTGTTGGGTAAGAATAATCGAGTTGAATAAATGCAAGATTGGGTTCTAACCTTTACTTTTGTAGTCTATAGCAAGGCCTTTTGCAGTAAGAAGCTTTAAGTTACTATAATCTGATTAAATCTTAATAATGCTAGAACTTATTGTCCATAACCATGATTCTTACTGATTCAACATGAACCGAATACTAACCTAGACTTAACTCTTTTAATTCTTCAGCATATTTTTCGTTTAGCCTCAACCCTATTCATGCCGATACTAGGTCGGTGGAACGAGTTACAATCAATGCAACACAACATTTACCACCAACTGTCACTGGCTATATGAACCAAATTGTTGTTTGATAATATGGATCCTTTAAAATCTGCAGAGTATATTGAAAAACAAAAATGAGGCAAAAAAACGTCTAGCGCATCAGAACCGCTAGAAAACTAATTTTCGAAGATATTGTCTTTGAGACAAAAAAATGTGGAAAGACATAATACACTTTTTTGTAGAATTTTATCAACCATTCCTTATCCAAAGCAACAAAACACTTTCCCAACGAAGCAGTAATAAGTTTACTATAACAAGTTCATACTTAAATCAACTTATCCTTTGAAATTCATTCTAATCGGAGGATTTCATCGAAAGCTTCAGCGGTTAAACGTTGTTTGAGGCTACGATCCGAAAAATGTTTAAAACTCGGGAAATTTAAAAATTGGTTTCTTATTCTTATTGCAATTGCTTTGCATGTGAGTATGTAATATGAAGCATCTGTTGGTGCAATATTTGTGAAAATGGCTAATCTTGGTTACCCTGTGTCAGCAGCAAAGCACAATATATACCAAATCTGCTTCACGTCAAGTTAAACCCAACCAGTAAATTTCGATTCTATTGAATCACTGCTCTGGAACTTATACGCATGAAAAGAATTTTAGGGTTACCACCCTCAAAAATTTTCAAACTATTAAAGCGTTAATATTTGTTGTTAATTTTCATTGCAGGATCATCCCCATTTGAATATCTAATGACATAATCGCTCAGTAAAGAAATTCCAAAAAATTTCGAAAATTGTCATAGCTGGCAGCCCTTTCATGATTTGTGTACGAAATTCCTACGATATTTGGTTCACATCAAAGTTTATTTACTACATGAACTTCGTGTTGATTTCATGACTGGACCGAAAGTTATAGGGAAAAAACTTTATTTTGCTGAGCAAATTCGCAAGATTTAGGAGACAAAAATCACCATAACTGGCAACTCTATTCTAGTTTTTCAGCCAAATTTTCACCAAATGTTATCTAAATGTGATGGATGAATCGGATGTTATATGGAAAAAAACTGTTTTTTTTTCTCAGTGATTTTTCAAGATAGTGCCACTGCCACAGGGGTACCCGCATTCAAAAATCACTTCTACCAGGCCTGGTCCTAGTTAATCCCAACATGTCCTGTAAATTTAATTATGATCGGATAATCCGGTCGTCAGTTCTCGTGAACATAACTTTCGAATTCTTAAAATAGAGGTAATTTGATGATGGGTTGCCGTTCTTGTGCAAATAGGAAATTAAAAAATTTCATTTTGACATGATGGAAAAAGCTTAAGATTTATCAATGATTTGAATTTTTTGTCAAAAATCAAAAAATTTTCAGGAGGGTCAATGATTTGAAGGATTTTTTTTCAGGAGCCTGCCGTAGCTACAGGATTACCCGCACTATCTTAAAAATCCACTTGTGTTAAATCCTAGTCAACATAAATACGCTCTGCGGTTTTCACGATGATCCAATGTTTTTCTTACAAGTAATGACAAATCAAAATTTGAAAAAATCATCTTTGCCTACTTTAAGGCACGCTGCACCCACATACGGCTCAGAATTTCCAACTTTTTAACATAAGCAAGCTAAGAACATAATAAGTTTTCATTCCTAAACAGTTATTTTAATAAAAATTTACACTGCTTGGAAATATAGGAGTACCTTAAAATTCACTAAAACCCTCGCCGCCGATATCTGTCATATCTGAACCTGCATACCTACTATATACATCTATGTACGTCCTCCGAAAATTTCAGCTCAATCGGATCGGCCACTCCAGAGATTATGTCCCTGAATCATTTTGCCGAGATATATATGCATATGTATATATACATATATAAAAAAATATGAATTTTCGGCGAAATGAGTTTAATACTAATTTTCTTCGAAAATTAGTGATAACATATTCTGATTTTCATTTGCATATGACATTTCCCATTTCCCGGACGCTCATAGGAACAGTTGGAATTGGATATTTTTGAATATTTTGTTGCCATGTCAAGTTCGAGGTTTGAGCAAATTTTGCTGCGCAACAAAGTTGTGTTGCATCATTCTAACTGCTCTCATGCGTTCTCATGTGTTCAAACAACAATGTTGTGTTGCATTGATTGTAAATCCAGCATAAAGCTGTATAAATAATGGCTAAATAATGGCTAAATAATGGCTGTATAAATAAAGTCATTTAACACTCAAAACCAAAATATTAAAATCATTTGGTATCCCTTGTAAAGTGCAGTATATATATATATATATATATATATATATATATATATATATATATATATATATATATATATATATATATATATATATATATATATATATATATATATATTATTTATATATATATATATGTATATATATATATATATATATATATATATATATATATATATATATATATATATATATATATATATATATATATATATATATATATATATATATATATATATATATATATATCACATCTAAAGTTCAATGCCACTAGCAGGGACATAAAATTCACTCATGTTTTCTTAAGACGCCAACGATGAAGTCATACACATCATAGATTCGAGGGCTGTGACATTGGAAGTGGTAGTTCGTTTTTTCCTTAAAAAACTGAATGCGAAAATTTTCTACTAGACTTCAAGTTCCTCCAGTTTGCCTCGACAGGCTCCGAAGTACAAACTGTCCTTGACTCTGCCGTCTTCGAACAATGGCCATAATTTCTCGCACTCAACCTAAGAGTTTGCTAGACACACACACAGAAAATGAGGCCATACCGGAATTAACTGGTTAAATTTTTTACAAGTACTCGAGGCAATCTGAAGGGCATTTAAAAGTGTAGGAAAGCAGACTAAGCTCCACTTACTCGTATAGCAAGCACATGTGTGAAGAAGTAGTACTCTTGAGATTCGTATGACGACTAAAGTTTAACTACGTCGAAGGAAGGATACGAATCCCCTGTGAGTACTTCCTCTCGGGCGAAAACCTTTCCTGAATGAATTCTTCCGCTTACATGTGCATTGTGGTTCGGCGAGGTGGAAACGATATTCATCGAAATAGACAGTCTCGAAACCTCTTAGATCGACAGCAGAAGGAGCTAAAATACTTGATGGATTTATATAATGTTGCGGAAGACTAACTTATGAATAATTTTTATAACGAAGATTTAATGGAGAGATCGGGGTGCGTAGCTTATGTTTCAATGCATGCGAAAAACTACTTTACCAGTGTTCTATGATTCTCCATGGATCTTGAACAATGTTTAAAATTAAAAATTTAGTTTAGTGTCGATTATTAAAGAAATGCTTTCTTTTCGCCGTTCTTCCACATGAACTAAATTCTTTTTTGATAATTTCATGCAATATCTCAATCTTTCATCTTTCTCCTACACAAACATCCAACCCACATACCGACACAAACTCCTACCATATTCATAATCCTATAATCCCTGCATTCTAAAAGAGCTCTTAAATATCTCGGATTCGAGCCGACTCGCCTTTTCTTCCAACAATTCTACAACACAACATCTATTTGCAAAAAAGAAAAACAAGATGGAGAAAAATCAATTTCCGTCTCGTCGTCTTAAATGTCTGACTGGACTTAGAGGACTAAGGATTAAGCTGACAGACATTTCTCGATGTTTACATGAGAATAACTTCAGCCTTTCGATTTCATCTGAAATACCCTGCTAGCCATTATTCTGTAGTTCCGGGTTTCCTTCACTCGACGTTATCCTTCGATGCACTGAAGGATGAGAAATTTTGACACTGAAGAGGTTTTCATGGCCGACGACTGCCATACATTCGTTGAGGGCGGTCGACAGTTTACGGGGGCTGATGTGAATAGGGTACTATTATGTCGGTGCCGGCTCCTTGACAAGAAAAAGATTGGACACGGCGGATTTTCAGATAGGATATAAGTTTCAATGCTTGTTATGAATACGTTGCAAATACATTGAATGGACCGGCAAAGGAATAAATGGATGAATGCGAGAATATGGCTGTCGTCAGCACGATATTATCCACAAAATTTTACTCGATGTCGTCAAGATGACTGACTGCTATTGGATTGACTATTCGTCTGTATGCTCACGATTCTTCTGCTCTGTGGACAAGGGTAGCTGAGAGTATCGGTGCTTGTGTTAAAGAAAGTTGAAAGAATTCTACGGCTGCATGGTGTTCGGAAGCCTTTGTAATTTGTGCAATAGTTGGAAATTGTAGGCGAACTATATGGTTATAGGAAAATATTCGAAGCGAATTCGCTTGGACGAAATCATTTTGATATCATTTTGAGAACTGATAAAAGTTAATTGAGAGTGTTTTTGTTACAGTATGAAAAAATGATAAACATTGTAAATGAACACATTTTGCTAAAATAATAATTGTATTAAAGTATTTAAGAAAAATATTTCATTAAAATTAAAAGTAATTAGGAATTAAAATTCGAAATAATTATAATTGAGGGCCAAATTTTCGATGGGCAGCTAGATATATCTCAAATGTTTCGCAAATAATGCAATTTGCACTATTTTTTGAGAAGGAAGATTATTCAGCAAATGTTGATGTTTAAAAAAAAAAGAAATATTTTATCAAGCTTCATTTTGGCTATGGAAGCTAGATAAAAGTGAATCAGATTAAATTAAATGGCAATAAACCTATTACCAAACTATTAACTTAAAGCAAAATAAAATCATTTCATTGCAATCTGTTGTTCATCTGCTTGTTGAATTTAGGAGATGATTCATTCAATGTATACGAGTGTGATTGGATTAACTTCAAGCAATATACCCCTGACTTGATTCAACGGCTTAAATCAGAACCACACTGAAAAAACACATAGCGCCACACGTCATAATTTATAGACTTCTAGCGCCATGTACATAGTCGATTTCGGGATTGTGATAAAATATAGTGCCACACGCCATAGTACACGGCGAAAAGTACATAGGAGCAGGCGTTATGCTTATAGTCCTCCACGCCATGTACTATAGTCCTCCACGCCATGTAATATAGCCCTCCACGCCATGCACTATAGTCCTCCACGCCATGTACTAAGCCATATACTATAGTACATGGAGTGGAGGACTATAGTACATGGCGTGAAGGACTATAGTACGTGGCGTGGAGGCCTATAGCTAATGGCGTGGAGGGCTATAAGCATAGCGTCTGCTCCTATGTACTATGGCGTACGGCACTATATTTTATCGCAATCCCTAAATCGACTATGTACATGGCGCCAGAAGTCTTTAAATTATGGCGTCTGGCGCTATGTGTTTTTTCAGTGCATATTATGTGAAAGGCGTTTCTTAAAATATGATACTCTTAGTGATACTGCTCATAAAATAAACAAATTTCAAATTACGTATTGAATACTATGAACAAAAAAATATTGCCTGTTTGAAATATATTTCTGCTTGATAAAAAAAAGAAAATTTTGAGATAACTAGAACGCAGAGGCTAGTAATGATATAAGCATATAACATTACTCGAGAATGAATCGTTATTTTTTCCTAACAAAACTTATCGATTTTTTCCAAACGTAACTTATGAAAAAATGATATTGTCAGCTTGATTCTTGCTTAAGCTAATTCATTAACTAACTTCCCGGATGTCCTTGGGTTAGATTGCAAATTGAAAAGAACTATTTTATTACAGTAAAATAGAAGCTCGACTTCAAAACAAAACACTTACCTCAATTCATCCGAATCGGTATGACAACTGAAGCCATATTACATGGCTCACGGCACTATGTAACATAGCGTGTGTGTAACATCGTTTCTGCGCCATGATATTATGGCGCTGGGAGCCATACTGCATAGCTCAGGGTACTATGTACATAGCGTATGGGACCATAAATAATGCGCTATGTTACATAGTTCTGGGCGCCATGTGGATTTTTTTCAGTGCACACATGTTAGCACCTCAGCAGCATTCATAAGCAATTAATTCATTTTATTCTATTCTACACTTTCAACTGCTGAAAACACAAGTTCCTAAGGGGTTATACGCAGTTAGAATTTTCATAAAATTTATTCTATTTTTTACATTTTCGGAAAACTTATAATATTAAAAAACTTATAAGTTATAATATTCCCTGAAAATTTCAAATCGATCCGACAAGTGTTTTCCGAGATATACGCATATTTGTAATTACGTCTTGGACTGTTAGAAAGTAGGCGGAGTACAGACGGAAGTAGCAGCTGCTCTTTTCTTTCTTTGTATTCCTAGGTATAAACATGATTATCTGTCTTTACCACCTGATGTTGTTTAAGCTATATTTTCAATTTATTTAAACCTCAGTGATAAAAAATTATTGGAAAGATGTGTTAGTGGTTTTACGCAAAACAACAATGAGAGCTACAATCAGTTGATATGGAAAGTATCTCCGAAAATCGGTCCGTGTGGCTCAAAAATTGTTGAAATAGCAGCTTACATCGCATCCGGGACTTTCAATGAAGATACAACGTCAATTTTATACTATATGAATACAATGGGACTATCAATTGGGCCCAATACCCATGACTATGTCGAGAAAGAGGATGCAGAGTGCGTCATGATCTCTGACTCGAGAGCGCATGAGAGTACGCGAGAGGGAAGAATGGCTCGTAGACAACATCAAATCGAAGTATTAGAAGCTGCTGATGCTACAGAGGGTACATCTGATGGCCCTAGATTAAATGACTTCATGTCAGGAAAAAAAATTATCTATGTGTTCCGAAACTTTAAACGCGTTATTCTGAAAACTGTGTTTTCTAAGTCGGTGACAAAGATTTTTCAAAATCGGCTCAACCGAACGGTTTGAAATTTTAACACAACTTTTTTAGATGTATTTCTCAGGTGTTAATCGAAGGAATAAGATTTCGAATAATTATTTCTATTTTTTAAACAATTTTAAATGGCAATTTTGGCCAAAAATTCGATTTTTTTACGAAGCTGCAATTTTGTCAAAAATCTAAGTTCCGATCATTCCTTCGATATCTATCCACTAAAAGAACTTTTTAGGTTTTTGGATTTCAGATGAACTATACCGGAGGAATCGTGGTCACGGCCGAACACCTTTTTTGGAAGACCTTCATGAGATCGTCTGGAGGAGCGCACCAGACCAATATTTTTACAAATCATTAGTGCCATTTTAAGCTTAGATGTCGCCACTAAATGTATATATACTTTTTGGTTTTGTAAAATAAAATGCCTTTTCGCAAAAAAATTTTAAAACAACGTCTTTTTTCGGCCTTCTTACTGCGTATAACCCCTTAACAGTGGTCCGTGAAACTTAACGTGTGGTTCTTGAAACGACGGTACTTATAAAAAAACATAAATTTGATATTTTTGATACTCTGTATAAATCAGGCTCGGAACTTTCGCTCAACCTAGTATTAGTGCTCTAGGTCCCAAAGTTTTGTGGAGGCAAAAGACAGAAAATACTTCGATAAGCAATTTGATTCTAAATAAATTTTATGCAAAAAACAGAAATAATTAAATCCAAGCTGAAGTTTCAGATCATTCAAAACTATTGCTTAGAAATTGTTCTCAAGAAACAGTCTTATTTTATTTATTTATTTATTTATTTTTACCAAACAAGGCAACATAATAACAAGAAAACATAATATATAAATCTTAAATACAATCAATCATAAATATATAATACAAATTGTTCGTAAAAAAGATACAATACACCACAAATTTTGTAGCAGTTATTCTACATTATTTTAATTAAATTTAGGCTAGTAACGATGGGAGCTAAGCGGGTTCGGAGGTGGAAAGGGCTTTGGACAAGTTATTTTTGAAATTTGATTTAGTAATCCCCGAAGAGTAGTGGCTGCTTATAGAATTGAATATCCTACAGCACCTATTAATGGGCTCATTATGTGCATAGGTAGTGTGATGACTGAATTCATTGAACAGATTTGCATATCTGGTGCGTCTTGGTCGGCTATTGAAAGTAATTTTACTAGAGAGATCTTCAATTATTACCGCACCACTAATAATATCAAATGTAAGGCAAGTGCTGAGCAGAGTTCTTCTAGAAGAAAGAGACATTAAATTTAGAAGACTCAGCCTGAATTTGTAAGATGGCAGATGTTGAAAATCTCGTGGGTCATAGAGATTTCTCAAAGCGAAAAGTACAAATTGTTTCTGAACAGACTCAACTCTATCGCTATGTAGCTCGAAAGCAGGCTTCCATATAATGCAAGCATATTCTAATAAAGGAGGCACTAGGGTGGTATATAATGATTTGGTAACCCATATATTTTTAAACTCTTTAGCGCGTCTCTTAATGAATCCAAGCTGTTTATTAGCCCTGGCAAGGATTTTGTCATAGTGCAAATTGAAGCGCATCTTGTTATCCAATACTACGCCAAGGTCTATAATATGATCGACCCTATTCAATTTGACGTCGTTAAGGTAGTAGGAATATATTGTTGTTGCATGCCTACGAGAAAAACTTATCACATGGCACTTATTGATGTTAAGATTGAGATTATTCACATCGCACCACTGTTCGAGGGATTGAAGCTTGGATTGCAGAAAGGTTGCATCAGACTGCGAGTTTATGATGTGATAGATTTTTAAGTCGTCTGCATAGAAGAGATGCGGTATACCAAGCAGTATCTCAGACACATCAGAAATGAAGATGTTAAAAAGCAGGGGGCCTAAATGACTGCCTTGTGGTACTCCAGAAGATGCCAAAACTTTTTTGGATAAGTGGCCTTGAAATTTTACGAATTGGGTTCGATCGCAGAGGTAAGACTGGAGCCAGTTAAGAAGAGAACCGGAAATACCAAAGTTGCGAAGTTTTTGAACCAGAGTTTGATGGTCAACTCGGTCGAAAGCCTTACTAAAGTCCGTATAGACCGCGTCAATTTGGTTCCCTTTTTCCATTACACAGAGTACAGTAGAAACTAGTATCATGAGGTTGGTGGAAGTCGATCTACCCCTACGAAATCCATGTTGTTCCTCATTAAGAAGGGGGTCGATAATGCGAGTAAGATTATCACAAACTAACTTCTCGAAGAGTTTGGAGGTTTGGGGATAACAGATAATATAGCAATTCCTCGATAGTTTACAAGTTATCTGCCTTAAAAATTGGTGACGGCCCTAATTATGAAAAAATAATTTAGACTATTTCTTTTAAATATACAAACATTTCTTCCCACCTCCAGATATCCTTCTTAATTTTGAGGTTTAAATTTTAGTAATATTTTGAGGTTTTATTTAGGCCAAACTCAGCATACCGTAAGATTTTAAGTTTATTCATCCTAAAACTTTCTGACGCTCTAACGTAGATTGTCATGCTTTGAATTTAGGTGCGAAGAATATTTTTGAGCACACGAATAAGCGTACTATACCTACTTAATAATATAAACTATGCAACTTGATTTGATATAGCTTTGAATTTTTCAACCATTCTTATTCTTCTTCGATTTGTTCACCCTAATGCCTAGTACTATACTCTTCGCGAAACGAATTCAACGGTCAAATCCCATACAAAAAGAGCTTTACTGACGAATTGAAAAGCTCTTTTTGTATGGGATTCGACCGTTGAATTCGTTTCGCGAAGAGTATAGTACTAGGCATAAGGAAGTAATTGCACAAAATATTATTTTGCGTCCAGTGTGGGCAAACTTCCACTAGATATCAATTTTTTTTTCACAACATCTAATATTTTTGTTTCAATTAAAGGCACTTGAATGGGAGCTCCGTTATCAACGCCATTACAATTTTTCAGGCCAGTTTCGTTTGAAATACGCTTCAGCTTTATTTTGACGGCATGGAATCAATTCTCAAGCCAACCTCATTTTTCATTACATCTCCACTGCCACCTAATAACAGCACACATATAAATTACTATCAGTCCGAAACATAAAAGAAATCCGCTTAGTCAACACAAATTATTATCATCAAGGACACTTTCTCGTTTATGGGACAGTCGAAAAATCTGCTCCTAATCTCGCCAAAAGCTCAGCCCACCCTAAAAATACTGCCCTTTTGATACACATATGCATAAAACTCAGTCTACTTTTCACTATCTTTCAACATTCGTTTATTAGATATCACAGCGTAAAATCACCATTAATCTTATATTGCTGAAAAGTACTTTGGTCTGATCGAAGAATGTCTGGAGATAATCTTGAATGAGAGACAGAGTGGTAACCATTAGTTGTAACAAACTAGCGGGATATGTATTTTGATAATACATAAGTAAATATGTGCAATTATTTGCCAAATAAATTTTCAGGGCTGTGTGTGTCGAAAAATGTGAAGTGAAAGATGGTATAAAGGGTTTTTGTTCCAAATTTTCGAAGATAGAGAACAAAATGTTTTATTTGCAATAAGTTTTGAAGAAGAGAAAATAGTTGAGTACTCGTTTGAGGAAAATCGATGCAGCCTTTACAGCTTATATAGTTCCAGCGAATATTGGAACTCATATAGTTTCCCCAAAAATACCTATGTTGACAACCCTGCACCGTAAAGCACGTGTCAGTGCCACAATAAACTCAACATAATTTTTTTCTTCTCGATAATACCCTTCGACGATTATTTAACATTATCAAAAGCAGTATTGTATCACACAAGTGGTGGCGATTCAAGGACCATATAACTAGCTCCTGGTCCGAATCTAGATTTTTCTTCTCAGCGACTGCTGCTAGGATATAAATACTCGAGATAAAAGATAACAGACTGTGGGTCGTTTTTGTATGGATTTTTGCTTTGTCACTAGGGTGATTTGGTTCAGTGATTTGGTAATGGGATTTTTTTTTGTGCGAAACGAAAAGTAAAAGACGATGGTTTTGTGACAGCGTGCAGAAGACAAGATAATTTCGTATAAGTTGTTGAATTTATCAATGTAAAAGTTATGCGGTCGTAAATGTTCACGTGTTTTTCGGACAAGGACAAAAAAGGATAAGAAAACATTCAAGCGGAAAGATGTAGATGTAGGGATGTGTAAATTGAAATGTCGAGAGGGTGATATGTGGACTTATAAAAGATGGTCGTCAGTGCTTTGAAGGGTCAAATAAAGTTAAAACAACCGAAAATTAAATAAAGATATTTTTTTCAAGTATTATGTCCGCTATGAAGCTTAAGTGAATAATTTAGGCAAGCATTGGAAAGAACATTAAAAAAATATGCTTTAAGCTTTGAAAACTTCAATTCATGCTTGAATTTAATTCTACCAACGAGCTCATGACCTTGTGCATATAAATTGAGTTAAAATACTACTCAACTTTTACATTCAATTTCAACTAAAACCAATAACCTGATTTCATTGAAAATTAATTGATAACAATTTTGATAATTTTCGAAATTACCCAAATCTTGTTCATAAATCAGGCTAAAAGATTTAATGAAATGTCTTTTGAAATGTTGAAACTAACATTCACAAAGTATATCTCAGATTTTGCCTTTAATCAAGCATTTCCTTTTCACCTTCCCTCTCTTCATAAACATTCCCACTAATTCCACCATTCCACCAGCTTTCATCACATTAGGTCAAATCTTAATCACCGAGTGGTCCCGTTATGGATATTGTCCACGAAATTGCCCATAATTTTTACATCACTTGCTTGCGCGGGCATTCAACAACATTCCGTCTGCCATCGTTGAAAACGAAGTTATATCTCGCTGAACATTTTCGGTATTAAAGCCTGAGAGGCAATGAAATGCCTATGAATCCTCGCAAAGGATGATGTCATTGTTGATGGTGTAGATGGAGATGGTGGTGTAGTAAAACCGAAATCCACGTCTACATTTCATAAATATCTCACATAAAGTATCTTTCGTTCGTTCTAATGATCGTATCTAATAAGAGCTCCGCTCTTGTCTAGAATTGAAATGGTTGGATGAAGCAGCATGGTCATAATACTTGTTCAGATGTGCCTTTAAAAGCATCACTAAAATTTATGGAGTATCCAGGGGGCCTGCAGAAATGTTGCTGTTTGGTTTCATATCGAAAGGCTGCAGGTATGAAGAGCTATAAGAAAGAATGGATGGGAGGCTTTAGCTTCGTTGAAATTCTCATAAACTTTAGGCAATAGGTAATAAAAAGTATTTTGGACTGGTCAGGACACCTGTGGATTTTCTTTTCTTACATCGATGGACCCACTGAAGTAACGAAGCAGTTTAGAAAAGACTGGTTTGGTGATGAAACTATTAAATTTGATTACGGACATGAAACCGTGTTTAGTTGTAATTTTTTATTTTTTATAGTTACTAAGATTGGTTCGAATGGTTTTAATTTCGGAATCGATGAAAATAAGCTGATCAAATTTTAACTTTGAGCTGATGTTGATAAACTCAAATAGCCGTCGTGAGTGGTCATTATTTAGTGATCAGATAAACGAATAGTGAATTGTCTACGTATTGCGCGGCACTATCACTGAGTTTAATAGATAGATAAATAGATCAATATAAACGTTTTCTTACGGGTTCTGAAAAATTTCCGTCCTTCGATAGTAATCTTTGGGCGTTTTAATCAGTTGATATAATTTTTACTTGATTTTTCTTGAATATCCGCGGCTACTGCGATAACACCTTGATGAAATTTGAAAGTGGTTGTCAAGAGTGGTTGAGCATGTTCGGATCCTTTGGGTAAAGCAGAGCTAAGTGAAGTGTTTGATGTGGCGGCGGCTGCGTCGAGCAATATCCGTAGTTTGTCTGTTTTGTTAGGGTTAAAAACTCCAAAATGGGGGAAGATGCAAATATTGGATGTTTCCACTTTGACCTCTTCTGGTGACAACAATTTGGCATATATTTTCACAGTATAAGCATTCACCTCCATTGTATACTTAGCGTAGGTGAGAACTTTCTTCATTTTATCTTCTGCTTTAGGTAAACGCTGCCTTGCCATTTCGAAGTTTGATGGCAGACAAATATTATGACTTGACCACAGCAAGCCTGTTTCATTTTGCTGGCCCATCTTCTTCGTTGTGTTGGCCAGTAATTCAAAAGCTCTAGTATTTTCGTCTGATTTGAGAACAACATTTGTACTTCTCACGCCGAAACTTTCGATAGTTATGTTTTCTTCCATTAGATTGTGAAGTGTTTCGCATGTCTGTGCCTCACGAACGTGAAGTACTCTTGGTGCTATGGTGGCGGCAATCAAGGCTTAATAAATTAAAAACAGTTTGTTTATAAACACATTTATTTAATAATTTCTATTCTGGTTGGTTGATGTGCTATTCGCCAGTATGCAACTGCGGCGAACGCCACTTCACTAGCGTCCATAAACATGTGAAGCTCGATGGTTTCAGCTTTGGTGAAATATGACGAATAACATCTACCTATCTTACAACTTTTCGCCCTTTCAAACTCTTTCGACCAAGCAAACCACTTTTTGGTCGTGCCAGAGGGCAATCGATCGTCCCAATCTAATTTCGCCTTCCAGGATTCTTGGAGCATGATTTTCAAAAATAACAAAAAATCGGCTAACATGCCAAGTGGGTCGAATACAGACATTGCCATTCCAAGAAAATCGCGTTTTGTTGCAGGGCGCTGGCACAGAACCACTTCTTTCGGCACTCGAACGAATTGAGTGTGAAATTGGAAAGTATCACTCACTGTATTCCAATACATGCCTTACACCTTTTCAGTGGTCGTTTGTCGGTCCATTGAAACTTCTGCGACATCAGATATGCTATAGTCGTTTAGTGCCAGCTGCACAGCTACAGAATTGGATTTAAAACCACGCAACTCTAATCCAGCTTCGGTGTTTATGGTTACTACTTATTGACAAACACGAACGGCATCTTGGACCTCATTAAAGCTGCAGACAAAATCATCAACGTAAAAATTGTTATGAATAGCGTAAACGGCATCCGAGAACTGGTGCTTGAAGTCGTCGGCATTACGATTTTTAATAAATTCGGCGATATATGGTGAACAAATAGCTCCAAATATATAGTTGAGGCGGCTGGCTAGAGTTGACATCTCTCCAGATAAAACGTTGAAAATGTTGATCTTCATGACGTACACGAATTTGTGAAAACATCGCACGAATGTCTGCTGCTAACGCTATGGCACCTTGGTAGAACTTAAAAAGAACACCCATCAACGGCTTGGCTTGTTCGGGTCCCTTACGTAATTCTGAATTAAGCGATATATTGGCACTATAAGCTGCAGCATCAAAAACTATACACATTTTATTAGGTTTATGCGGGTTGTGGACAGCAAAGTTGGTCAAGTACCAAACTGGACCTTTATATGCGTTTATTTCTTCGGCTAATAACTTTCTAGTGTATCTTTTATCCACGTATTTTCGCAGCTCTTTGGCGTATCTAACTGCGAAATCTGAGCTTTGCTGACATTTTCGCTCTTTTCCTGCGAGTCGAGTGATGGTCATATTCCAATTGACGGGCAACGTAGGTGGGAAATTTCTCCACAGCAGGCCGACTTCAAAACCACCTTCCAGACGACGAGTTCTGGCTTCTTAAATTTGACGAAATCTCATATTAGCATCAGACTCCAGAACTGTAGGCGGAAATTCCATCCCAAATTTCTCTGTAGCAAAATATTCAACTACCATTTGGTTTAAATCATCCTGGCGAGATTTATCACTTACGAGCAATATTGGCCGTGGTATAGTAATCTGCTACCAATTGGGCCATATACTACCCATTCCAACTTGGTTTGGATGGCGATAGGTTCCAAATCATTGTTCGCAACAACCGAAACTGAATATGCAAGATGTGCATTGTCTAGTCCCAGCAATAGTGACGGCTTAATGTTATCGTAACTCCTTAACGGTAGCTTTCCCAAGTGTTTATATTTTGATGCTGTGAATAACTTTTCAGTCAGATTCAAGTTTGTGATAGCAAGAACATTTTTAACGACATACCTGGTTCTGTTGTCACCTGCTATTTCGAAGCCGACACTTGATGCTGTTTCCGTTGCGAACTTATCATCATACCATTGCATGGTTAATGATTGCGATCGACCTTTAAGTCCCAGCAGCTGTGCAACTTTAGTGGCCACAAGTGACACATAGGCTCCTTTATCTAACAATGGAAATATATCAGTCTTTCCATGCGGACTAAACAGCAACACCGGTAAGATCTTGAAAAGGCATTCAGCCTGATCATCGAAGCAGCTTAAAACTGACCGAACCGACTCCGCGCTTGGATTTTGCTGCGTAGACGATGAATCTTTCAATTCAACACCAAGCAAACACTTGTGGAAACGCTGGCAGCCATCAATTCCACAGTATTGTCCAAAGTAACAATTTTTTGTACTTTGTCCTTTATACAGGGATGAAAAGCACAATCGAAAGTCTTTCACTTTTTCCCAACGCTGGTTGACATTGAGTTTCGCGAAAAAGTTTTTACATTGTGGAAGCATATGGTCTCCTTCACAGAAATAACACTTGCCTGACCTTTCATCACTTCTTACGTGCATAACCCTTCGTGGCGGTGGCGGCGGTGGTAACGGCTTTGGGATAGAGACGTTAGCCTGTGGCATTAGGCATACTACCCTAGCTATCTTCCCAAGCCATTCGGAGAAATGCATCACTGTAGCGTACGGTGAAATATCAACCGCATGACGTGCCCAATAGAATTGCTTACTATTTGGCAATTTGGCAATTAACTGTCCCAAAAGCGTCATATTTATCAAATGCTCCTCCGCGCCAGAAGACGTCAGAAATGCCACAATATTACGTACTAACGTGGAAAATGCAACGATCTGCTCAATTTTGTTTTCAGTTGGAAATTGTTGTTACTTGGCAAGTTGTGAACGTACTAGTAAATCCGCTCGTCCGAATCGGAATTCCAATTCTTTTATGGCGGCAGGTACATCGTCCGGATAAAATAGCATAGATGTTACGGCTTTCTTGGCTGGACCACTTAAACTTTTTAGTATGCGCATCAAATCATGACGATTATTATAATTGAAAGTTCCTGATGTATCACGATAGTTGGCATAGAACAATGGCCAGTCCATACAATTAAATATAGTGCTCTCAGTTGGACGGGCCAGGCTCAAATGTCCACCAGTGTCATCTTTCATAGACTTCAATTTGCTGGCAGCCAATTCGTTAGTGGTGTTACTTAGGCAATCGTCTACTTCTCTCAATGAAATTTGCTGGCGTAACTCGACTATGTCTTTCTGTCTGGCTTCTGCATCTACTTGTAGTTGAGCAATATATTTTTCCTTAGTATTCATCGTCACTTTTAATTGCTCCATATCCCTGCAATTATCATCTACAGATTCCTGCAGGCGTTCGATAGTTCCAAACTCTCCATCTCTTGGCCTTGACTCGATTGTTGTTTCGATGTTTCTGTATCGTCTTCGAGCTCAAAAAACTCCTTGTCGTCTGGTGCAACGCGCTTTTCGCTTCGTGTTTTAGGCATATATTCGATTCTCAAAAGACTAGTGTCTCAACCGAAAACTGTTCAATTTCCGACAACAACCAGGCACGTATATATGTAGACAAATTACACATTCGCGATAGTGCATAAATGTGACAAATAATTTAAAACAGTTGGGTTGTAAACGTATTTATTTAATAATTTCCGTTCTGGTTGGTCTGATAGAAGTGATTTTGAAATGCGGACGATTCTGTGCCAGTGGTGCCATCTAGAAAAATCACTAAAAAAGATAACTGCTTTTAGCCCTATAAATTCCGATTGAATCGTTCGATTACACAGTAGCTGGACCTTACTTTAAACCACGTTTGGTAGAAATTTGGTTGAAAAATTCGGTTGGAACTGCCAGCTATGATAATTTTGGTGTCTTAAATTTGAAAAAATGAAAATTTGGAAGTGAAAACATTCAAACCATCGAATATCCTAAAAAATGTCCATTTTTTACAATAAAACCAATCTGTATACAAATCTTATGCTTTATCTACACGTTCAAAGTAAAACTTTGGAAAGTTCATGTCGGACAAGAATGGTAACCCTTTCCCAGTTAACCTATATTTTTAGCATCAAAAACTTCTGTTCACGGGAACTCACGAACCAATAATCAGATACAACTGAAATTCACA
The DNA here is from genome assembly GCA_947369275.1 of Nemotelus nigrinus. Lineage (NCBI taxonomy): Eukaryota > Metazoa > Arthropoda > Insecta > Diptera > Stratiomyidae > Nemotelus > Nemotelus nigrinus. Next base: position 52,982,905 of record OX376375.1, on the reverse strand, counting down.
GAATGCATTGGACTTAAATAGGACCAGATCTGATAAAAGCGATTTTGAATTGTGGGCAATTCTGTGCCATTGGTGCCATCTTGAAAAATTACAAAGAACATAAAAACTGCTTATGCCCTATGAAATGTGAGTAAGTTGCCAGATTTTCATGAAATTGACACAGTAGCTGAACCTTACTCTAATCTCTGTTTGGTATAAATTTGGTTGAAAAATTTGATTGGTGCTGCCAGCTATGGTAGTTTTTGTGTCTTTGGTTTTCAAAATTCGCTCAGGAAAATAAAACTTTTTGCCCTATAACTTCCAGTGCAGTCATGAAATCAATACGAATTTCATAAAATTAATGGAACCTATTATAAACATTATTCAGGCAAAATTTGGTTGAAAAGCCACGATAGGGTTGCCAGCTATTGTTGGTTTTGTGTTTGATTGCAATATCTTTATTAAGCGGTTTTATCGTAGAATTTTCAATTGGTTATGATATTGTAGTGACAATAAACAGCAAATATTAAGTTTCCGATTATTTAAAAAAAAATATATTCTTGGCTTTGATACTGGCAGAAGGTTGCCAGCACAAGTCGGTTGTGCTATTTTTGTATCAATAAATGCTTACAGTTAGTATTCATGCCGGAAACATTTACAATGATAATAAATAACCAATGTTTCAATTCCCAAAGTTCTGCAAATTTTTCGGATCGCAGCCCCAATCACCAACTTCAGTTACAGTGCTGCAGGTACTGTGCATTTTCTTCATTGATGTTATATGAGATGCTGCTTTCAAAATTTTGTGAAATAAGCAACTGATAACGAATATAATTAACCCGTGTTTTGCTCTTATAAACTTTGAAATTCATGCCAGTGGTAATATCTGAAACCTTCCACCATATGAATTTGCATTCTTGAGACCAAAGTAAAAAGTTGCGTTTGAAACAGTTTGGCCGTAATAAGCAGCTCATGTGGTGAAATATGCACTCAAAACCTGCACGATTCTTCTACTGTTCTTCGAACTTTAGTGTTTCTAGCGGTTCAGGTGCGCTAGAGTTTTTTTCACTTCGCTTTTCTTTTTTTTTCCTATCAAAAAGAGACTCAAGGCCTACTTCGTCTTTCAGCGAGACTCGATACATTTGCTGGGAAAACGAGACTTGTCAGTCTCACAGTATCCATTAACACTTCTGATTTGTCCACGAGACCTGGACAAGATTACGGGTAATATTTCGAACAAAAAGGCAGATTCGTTTCCCTGGCGACAATTTAACAACTGTTCAGTACATTGACCAGACTTTGGAGACACAACTTGTTGATGGAGCATGCGGTTACACTTGTTTATTCCACAAGGTTTTCTCCTGCGGCAGTGAAGAGGACTATACACTTTTTTCAAACAAGCAAAACAAATATGCCCCTTTTGTACCCTTTCCCATCTCTCGCCAACTCGCAATGCTTTAAAATTCTTGACAGTCATTCAATTCATCACCTTGTTTGCATTATATGCACTTTGATTTCAGTGATTCAGACACTTTATTTACGTCAGGGCTCTCGTTGATGAGCAGAATTCGACGGGCAGTTTCTGGGGCGTAAGGTGCAGTAGCTTGACGGTTGGATCCTGATTTCTTGGGCTGGACTATGCTCACGACTCTAGCAAGATAACTGATCCAGTCGGAAAAATCGGCTATTGTCGGTGTTGCTAACGAAGATTAACTGATATTTTGGTGCTGCCAACAGGCCCTAAATGCAATAAGGACACAAAAAAGACTCGAAATGAAGTGCATCCCCAGTCATAAGTGACCCCACGGAATCAGGAAACAGAAACACACAAAACCAAATATCTAGAAATTATCCAAGGAACTCCATCCTCAGAGGTTGGTCTGAAGCAAAACAGAAATAATTGACCAATGATTTATATTTTTCATAAAGCAATGGCTCCACTGATATTTGATGATCAATTTGATTGTGTTGGCCTCCCAAATAATTTAAAATTTACGGTTGATGAAACTGATAATAATCCCATTCCTTTTAATCTTCTTGACTTCAGCGATTTCAATCTAGTTAGTACATTTTATGGCAATGATTTGCAGCAAATAGCTCCAACACCTAACCAAAATGGAAATTGGTTAGATCTCATATTTACTAATAGCTACGACGATGTAGTGGCTAACTCGGCTGTTGATGCAGAACATTTTTTTGGCAACACTCTTCACCACTCTGCGTTCACAGTCGAGTTGTTATCTACATCTGATATGTTCACTTCCCTATCTTACAATAACTATATTGTATATGACTTTCGCAATGCTGATTATAAGAGCATTACAGATTGTCTTCTCAGAGTTGACTGGGCTAGTAATTTTTCAACGCTAGAATTAGATGACGCTGTATCATTATTCTATGAGTTGGTTTTTGACGCCGTTGAAAAGTTCACCCCAAAGATCAAGAGAAAAGACAAAATATCTGAGCCATGGCTTGAGGGCAATCTAAGGTATTTGCGGAATCAAAGAAATAAACTTTACAAAGTAATTACAACCAGCACTGATGTCAGAGATGATATCAAGAAAAAACATAATGCATTAGCTCAAGAATTCCTGACGAAATCCCGTGAAGCGTATATTAATATCATGGGCGAGAATATAATTTATGATCCTAAAAAGTTTTTTGATTTCGTGAACACCAAACGGAAAACTTCGGGCTACCCTACTTCAATATATAAAAAAAAACTTTTGCTCGTCATGCCCTCACGAAGTTTGTGACCTGTTCGCTAAGCATTTCCAGGAAATATTTTGTTCATGTACAAGCATGTCTAACATTCTTCTCGCTCAAACATTCCCACCAAATATCATCTGTGAAATGTATTTAACTAGAGAGGAGATTGCCAAGGCCATCAAATATCTCAATGTCAACAAGGGTCCTGGTCCTGACTTGCTACCTCCTAGTTTCATACTCGAATGCATGGAGTCGCTTATCTTACCCGTGTATTTAATTTTCAACAAATCACTTTCTTGTGGGGTTTCCCCTCCTTCTAGAAATCATCCCATCTGAACCCTATTTTTAAATGTGGTGATAGGCGGTCAATTGATAATTACAGAGGTACTGCAATACTATCAGCATTGCCGAAACTATTTGAAAAAATTGTCTGTGACAAGCTCACTACTCTAATAGAACCTCTTCTAAATTAACAACAACATGGTTTTAGAAAAGGCAGGTCAACTTCTACCAACCTCGTGATTCTCGTCTCAGATGTTCTCTGTGGCATGGAAAAAGGGCATCAAATGGATACCATTTACACAGACTTCAGCAAGGCTTTTGATCGTGTTGATCATGATATTCTTCGAATCAAACTACAGAAATTTGGTATCTCGGGTCTCTTATTAAACTGGTTAGACTCTTATCTTCGAAATAGGACGCAGTAACTTAAGTTTCAGGGTATCCTACCCAAAAAAATCGAAGTTTTATCAGGTGTACCACAAGGTAGTCACTTGAGGCATCTTTTATTTCATATTGTCGTATCGGATTTTCTGAAGTTTTAGCAGAGATCCCTTACCTTTTTTATGCAGATGATCTGAAAATGTACCTCACAATTACTTCGAAATTAGACTCAGTTTTCCTTCAATCGAAACTACTTTTTCTTGAGCAGTAATGCAAACAAAATAATCTCGATATTAATGTCAGTAAATGTCAAGTCATTAGTTTTTCCCGCAAAACCAGTAATATAAATTTTGATTACCGCTTCAATAATGTCACAATCAATAATGTTGACAATGTCATCGACCTCGGGGTTACTTTGGATAAAAAGCTACGTTTTAATTTACACTATGGCAAAGTTTTAAGCAAGGCTAATAGGCAGCTTGGATTCATCAAAAAACGTGCGAAGGAATTCAAAAGCCTTTTGATCACGAAGTCTTTATACATAGCTCTAGTTCGGCAATTGCTCGAATATGCGTGTATTGTCTGGCACCCTGCCTTTGATATCCATAGCGATAGGCTCGAATCGGTGCAGAAGCAGTTCTTACTATTTGCGTTGAGAGATCTGTATAATCCTTACAAATTTGATAATCTATGTACCTTCATTCAGATACAGGCTAAGTCTCTTAAATATAGCAAGTCTATCTTCGCGGAGGATAGTCATATGCTCCTGCTTTACTTTTGATGTTATTAGGAGCTTGATCAATATTGTGTCCTTGTCCAATAAGATCACCTTCAACGAATCAGTAAGGCAGACAAGGCACACACGTTTACTCAATGAATACCGGCACCACACAGTTTACGCCAACAATGAGCCAATCAAAAATTGTTGCAAAATATTCAATAGCTTCTCAAAACACTATTCCCCAACCATTTCTCGACCTAGGTTTAAAACTGCTCTGACTAAGGTGTTTTCCAATTTCCTACCAAAGATGGTTGTATTTTTAAAATTCTTCCATTATTGTGTATTGTACAAATTTATATAAATTGTTTAATATTAATTGTAAGTGTTTTTTTGATTTTTTGTTCGCCTTGTTTGGTTGAAATAAATAAATAAAAGTTTTAGCCTCGTAAGGTCAGTTTAGTTTTCAATAAGTATTATATAAATTAAAGCTGCTGAGAAGATTCACCTTCTTAAGCTTAAGAAATACCAGCTAAGACATGGACACAACCTGAATAATAAATTTAGCAAAACTGATATTTCTTTAGAAAACAAAAATTAAAAAAAAACAATTGTTTTAAGCCAGCTAGAGAACACGATACAGTAACTATATTGAAAGAACTTTAATCAAAACTATGTATTAAGTTGAGTTCAGAACATACATACTTTCATTCAAAAACAAAAAATTATTTAATGTACCTATAATTAAAAATGAAACGAAGATTTCGTACACCTAAGAGTCTAGTAAATCTCTTAAAAGCGTCGCCACAGCTTCATTTAAACTGAAAACTTCGCATCTCTTCAACAAAGTATACTATATGCCAGAACAATCCCAGCTATATTTCCCGCACCATCATCACAAACTCCAAACATTTATCACTGTAATAAACTTTCCTTTATCATTTTTCATTTACCGGTTCGCATCAGAATTTTCTTCGCTTCGTTTCTACGAAATAATATCAGAAATGAGAGGTACAAACCAAGCCGACGACCACTCAGTTATAAATATTGAAGGTGTGATGGTAGCGCCACCGACTACAGCTAAATAAAAAATATCACAAGAAAAGTCAAAGTACCTGCTTTCGTGCCTTCCTGCCTGTCGAAATCAGTTTCTTATTCGCTTCCATTTGTCCCGTCGTCGTCTTTCTTCTCGAATTGAAAATGTTGTCAACAGACGCTAATAAAGAAATTGTCTAAAGAGTCTAAGAAGCTCTATAGTGCGGAATAGTTAATTCTAGACTAAGTTTTTTTTGTACCGGCGTTCTTGACAAACTTCAGTTTTAGTTGGCTTCTACCATCGTGCCCATCACAATTCACTCCCCAGAGTCCTTTTAGCCGTCGACGAACTAAAGAAGTTTGCTGAACTCATTTAGATTGTTTCTATTCGAAGAGGTAGAGAGAGAAAAGAACGGGAAATGAAAAGAAAGTTGACGAATGATGCGATTTGCTCTAAAGACTTCAAAAGGAAGTGAGTGAAAGGACGTGAACGTGATTCAAGTGAGGTGTTGGAAAAGAGCTTTTGCGTGGAAAATGGTTTATGGATATTTTCGCGAATGACAGTTGGGCTTGTTGTTTTTGATATTTGAACGGAAGGCAATGGGAAACTTTTTGAATGGAGTGCCATTCATCACAACAGTACAGTTATAGATAAGGTGACGTTCATTCAATTTGAGTTGTTTTTTGAAGAATTGTCAAGTTTCGAAAAACCAATTCTATTCAAGACGACGCTGCAGTGAATGGGAAGACGCTTGCCAACTGAGTGCATTGATTACCTTTCTGCTCGGCAAGCTCGATTCAATGACACTAGCGAACCTAACTGGCGTCAATTCAATCAGAAATTCATTTCCTTGTAAGACTTTCTCTCTTTTGCTTTGCCGAGACAGCTATACTGCAATATTCTTTTGCAAATAGTCATCTTGAACTATTGCAGCTTCCTTGTTGCTGACATCGAACGCTTACGTGCCATTCATCGGGACACGAAAATCTCAAAATCCTTGAAAGCGTATACTTTTTGCAGCGACAGCTTGTCGGCCTGCCTGGCTGCCTGGCAGCCTGTTCGTCCGTTGCCTGTCGTCTTATATCCTAGATTCGTCTCTCCTTTTAAACATTTTACTCCGATCCTCATTCAATGGCATATTTCTTTTTCAAATCAGCCAGTTGCTGCCTTTCAAATAGTTTGCAACATCGCTCGTTGCATTTTATCTTTCGAGAGCGTACCCAATGCTATTGTAAGGATTTACGATGACTAGTCTCAAGTGCATTTTCTATCTGCTGGCAAAGCTCCCGGGGTTGGATCCTACTGAATAAGATGCAGCTAGACCACAGCCAGACCAAACGGCCTTGCTTAGCGGTCAGAAGAAAAAGACCAAGTCAGTCAGTCAGTCAGTTCGACTGGACGACTATCTGTCTATGCATTTTTGCATCCCATAGTGGACTTGAACCCTTAACGGAGGTCCACGAATGGCATGCAGTCTGCATAAAAAGACGAACAATATGACCAGGTGAATCAAAAGCGAAATAAAACCACGATGAAATGCGAAATGCAAGCAATGCTTGAGGTCGTCCTTGGTTGAACGGAATTGACGATGGCAGGATAAAGGATTTTTCATTCGCTCTTGGCAAAAGCACCAGCGTTTTTCTGAAGTGCAGACGAAGAGTGCTTGTTCGACGTCGTGAATTTTAATTCTAGGAGAGCTTATCTGTCGCGGTTCTCGAGGAAACACCGCGATTTCTCCTTGATGTAAAATTTGACTGAGAGATAAAAGGTTTTTTTTTCGGTGAGTTTTCTATTCTCTCTGTTAAACTGTTATCAGAAAGTATCAAATTGGATTTACATTCAAGTGGATTTCACGAATCAAGGAAATCGTGAAAAGATTTTCCGAGAAAATCGTAGAAATAGTGGGACGGTATCGAGTGGTAAGGTAGTTTCAAAACAAATATTTTAAGTGAACATGTGAAAAATAAGCTTGTATTGTATACAACTAGCGAGATGATTTAGGTTTTTTGTGTTGACGTATACACCCTATACCGCAAAAAAAAATGCCTGATAAGGAACAGATTTTGAGATTTATTATTACTTATCTTCTTTGACGTTTCACACATGAAGAAACTTCATGGAGGTGGATGCGTTCAATGTTTCAAAATTGAAGTGCAGTATAATGTAAATTTTCCAGCACAGAAAAATAATTGGTATTCAAACTCAAATGTCATTTCCATGTTCCAATTCTAATTCATATAATTTATAAATTTTTTTTTTTTTTCCTCCTTCCTTCCACTCTCTCCATCACACAATCAGTATGCACGGTCCGTGTGCATCAACGTATTATCAAACATATCGTCCTAGTACTTCCCAGACAATTAAAAACTGGTATAAGGGAAGATACAATTGTTATTAATTTTAATCACATTTCATACCTTAAGCTATATGATTGTCCTCATTGACATGTGTCCAGAGAAAAGTCTACAAAAAACTCTGGTATCTGCCTCATTAAGGATTGGTGTTTTTGATGTGAGATTTCAAGTGTACCTTGAACTCTATTATGTTTTTCGCTGATTTGACCCGGTTTGGCAATGAATTGTAATATGCGATAGCCTGCTGTATTGGATCCATCTTCAATCTATCTGTTCTTGGAGTTGTAAGATATAAATTTCTAGCAGTTCTGGTTTCCTGGTTAGTTATCTCCAACATAGTGCGGGGGGTGTTAGGCCATTTCAAATTGTTTCTCAGGATGTTAAAAATCAGTTTTCCCCTTTCAAAATTAACTAGTTGTTGAATATTTAACAATCCTGTTTGAGTGTACACAGTAACTGTTGGTGTTAGAATCGGCATTCTAAACATAATTTTAATTCCTTTAGAAATAAGTCTGCTAATCAACTCAATGTTTTGCTTTGATGTCTGACTCCATAAAATACTTCCGTATGTGATAGTTGAAAGAATATAAGCATTAAACATCATTAATTTAGTTCTGGTTTCCAAGAACTCAAATTTTCTTAAGGCTGCGATCATTGGTGCGACTTTATGTCTGATGTGGCTAATGTGCTGTAACCATGACATTTTCTCATCCAGGATTAAACCAAGATATTTCATTGATTCAGCTTTTTCCAGACGAATTCCGTTTATCTGAATAAAGGGGTTTGTAGGACATTTGTTTTTCTGCTGGAAAATTATGTACTTGGTCTTGTTGATGTTTATAAGCAGTTTGCTATGCCTAAGCCACACTTGGTATGTTTCTAGATCTCTATTAATTTTATACTCGAGAGACGGTTCATCCTTTCCAGAATATAAAAGGAGTGTATCATCAGCAAAAACGACCAATTTGCCAGACAGCTGGAGATGTTGGATGCAGTTCACATACAGGATGAATAGTACTGGTCCAAGAATTGATCCCTGCGGTATGCCTATATTGATAAAACGCTCCCGACTGATGCACTGTAATTGTTTTGTCACGATCCGCCTATCCAATAGATAATCTTTTATTATCGAGTTAAATTTCTTGCTAATGCCATATTTTTCGAGACGTTGAAGCAAAATTCTGTGGTCAATCGTGTCAAAGGCCTTCTTGAGATCGACAAAAATAGCTGCTACATAGTTACCTCTATCCAATGAACTGTTAATGAATTGGACCGCGTCTAACGTGGCCGCTATTGTATTGCTGTGTTCTTGGAAACCGTACTGAATTGGAGCTAAAATTGCTGCCTCATTGATGTGTTGCACTATGCGGAAATTTAAGATTCTCTCAAATATCTTGCTCATTACACTGGTAACAGCTATTGGGCGATAATTAGAAGGATCCGAAGGATCGCCTCCCTTAAAGATTGGTGTTATTCGGGCCAACTTAAGGCAAGAAGGAAAAGAACCTGCTTTTAAGTGACTATTAATAATCTTCGTTGAAATCTCGGCTACTTGATTTTTTAGCATTTTGATTTTTTAGCATTTAGCACCTGGAGAAACTTTTGTTTTTAGTTTATCTATAATTTCCATTACTTCACTTGGCACTGTAGGTCTTAAATGAATACTGGCATAACTCTCAGGAATTGCACTTTCACTTTGCTCGAAAACATTGTGGAATTGTTGAGTGATATTAGTTCCAATCATTGCAAAATAATTATTCAATTCTTCTGTGATGCCTTCAGGGGTTGAGATTAATAATCCATTTATTGATAATTCATTAATATATGTTGCCCGCTGGTTTACATTTTTTCCTGCTTGCATTAATTCATTAATAACTCTCCAGTATTTTGAACTACTTCCAGCCGATGCTTCAAACTTTTTAGAATCAAAAATGTTCAAATATGATTTGGCGCCATATATGTTTCTTTTTAATTCAAATAATCTCACTTCATTTCAATAACGCTGTATCAAAGTGAGTCAACGTTGTATCAAAGTGAGTCTTGCTTGTTTTAATGTTTTATTTTTCATTCAATGATGAAACATTTTGATTTGAAAATAAAATTTTTATAATCAAGTGGAATTCAAATAAGATTCCCTTTTGATTTAAAAGTGTTTAAACTTTTGATTTAAAGTGATTTTAAAAAAATGTTAAGTGATGAAATTTTTCTGAGTGTATGTCAAAATATCATAGTATGCTCTAGTGATATTGGATGCCGTCAGGAGATCAATGTTAGTCAGCTAGCGTAACAAGCTTTTCATAAGATGAATAGAGTACATCGATATGATTTATAAATTCAAAGTCATCTTCAAAAGGCGCTTTATAAAATGTACCGACTCTTATTTTTTCAAAATTTAACTCAAGCTCTACTATGATAGTATTGAAGTTATTAGATACATTGACAAGCCTTGAACGGATGTTAGATTTGACAAATATCGCCGTGCCTCCTCCACGGCCTGACTCTCTGCAACAAAAGTAGCCAATGTATTCATTGTTATTATTAATTAGAAACAAGTAATTTTTTATTAAACCCTCTGGAAAAACAATTGTATAAGTCACTCGTTTTTACAAATTTTCGAAGAAAATTAGTATTAAACTCGTTTCGCCGAAAATTCATCAATTTATTTATATATATATATATATATATATATATATATATATATATATATATATATATATATATATATATATATATATATATATATATATATATATATATATATATATATATATATCAGCAAAATGAATAAGGGAGATAATCTCTCGAGTTGCCAATCCGATTGAGCTTAAATTAGCGGAGCATATAGATGTATATAGTGGGTAGGTCCATAACTTGCTAGAATTCAGATACCTTTAACCTTTTCGCGGCAGCGGGCATTTTGGTGAATTTTAAGGTACTCCTATATTTCCAAGCAGTGTAAATTTAAAGTAGGCAAGGATTTTTTTTTCAAATTTCGATTTGTCATAACTTCTAAGAAAAACAATGGATCATCGTGAAATTCGCAGAGCGTATTAATGTTGACTAAAATTTAACGCACATGGACTTTCAAGATTGTTTGGGAAATTCTGTAGCTACAGCAGAATCCGAAAAAAAAATCCTTCAAATCATCAATCCTCGTGAAAAATTTTTAATTTTTGAAAATAAATTCAAATTACTGATAAATTTTGACTTTTGTCCACCAAGTCAAATCAAAATTTTCGAAATTCCGCGGTATACAAGAACGGCAACCTATGATTTTCAGCACTCAAAACTTCTGTTCACGAGAACTGACAATTGCTAATGCGATCAATATGAAATTTACAGGAGATGTTGAAATTAGCTAGGACCAAGTCTGATAAACGTGATTTTAGAATACGGGCAATACGGGCAGTGGTGCCATTTTGAAAAATCGCCGAGAAAAAAACTGGTTTTTGGCCTATATCTTCCGACTTAGCCACCAGATTTTAACAAAATTCACACAGTAGATGAACCTTACTCTAAAACTTAGTAGAGGGTTGCCAGCTATGTCAATTTTCGTCTCCTAAATACAGGTCTTGTAAAATTGTTCAGGAAAATAAAGGTTTTTTCCCTATAGCTTCCGATGCAGTTACGAAATTCATGTGATAAGTAGATCTTGCTGCATTTCTAACTCTGTTGGAATTTCATTGAAAAATCGTGAAAGGGTTGCCAGCTATGATGATTTTTGTAATTTGTGGTCATTTCTTTATCGAGCGATGTTGTCGTAAAATTTCAAAATGGGAACGATCCTGCAATGCGAATTAACAACAAATATTTAGGTTTCAACAATTTGAAAAGTTTTGAGGGTGGTAACCCTAAAATTATATTCACTCCTATAACTTACAGCGCAGTCATTCAATCGCAGCACCAGACAATTTCGTAAATATTGCACCAACAGATGCTTCCATTTTGTATTCATAAGCAAAGCATTTACAATAAAATAAGCAACCGATATTTAAATTTTCCGAGTTTTGGAAATTTTTTCGGATTGCAGCCCCAGACATAGTTTAATCGCTGAAACTTTCGATGATATCCTTGGATGATTCAATGGATAGGTTGATTAAGCATGAGCATGTTATGGTAGATTTATTGCTGCTGTGGTGGACAAATGTTGCCAGCACTGAACATTTTCATCATTTATGTTATAGGAAATGCAGTCAGAAAATGATATTTGTCCCTTTGAGTAAGGAATGGTCAATATGATACTACAAAGAAGTGTATTACGTCTTCACACTTTTTTAAGTCCCTCAAAGATAATTTCTCCGAAAATTAGTTTTCTAGCGGTTCTGATGCCCTAGACTTTTTTTTATTCTTATCATTTTCCCAGTTCAAGGAGCCAGACAAGTTGAAATAAAACGACGGTTACTCGAGCCACAGATTTTTTATTTCCGAAAAGCCTAGAACTCACAAATTTTTATTTCAACTTTCGACTGTGGAATTAAAAACGTTGTATGGAGATTCTGCATGCCGATTGCAATTTGATTTCTATCAAACCTTGCATATTATTTTCTGTCAACGGAATCAGCATGCATGGGCTTTGCTGTGGGATCAAAAACGCTTTCACAGAGAAGTCTAACGCCGACAGGGCGATCCAGCCAAGAAGCGGACGAGGCTGCCGCATCGTCAACTGGAAGTAATTTGCAGCCTGCCTCTTTGACAAACGCAGTTAAACGAATGATGGAGCTATTGGTGGCCAAAAAAGAGGCTCGCTTAAGTTTGGAGGAGCGGCTTCTATATTGAGCCGTAACATAACATCAAAATTGATAATGGGCCTTTCCACACTGGTATTCTTGATGCACTCCTCAAACCGGTTTGACAACAAACACCATTTCCACACTTGAATTCTTCAGCAACGGAACCGTTCATATACCGATTATGCATATGAATGTGTGCGTGGTGTTGTTTTCTCATTTCGACTTGAGTGTTTCATGAAAAATTCCTGACCCATGAACTATGTTTATAGTTGTGTTATAGTGATTTGCATCAGTTTCAATCAGTTTCAAACGTGATGCAAAATTCTCTCCACTTGCATCACTTTTTGTAAAGAATTCCCTTTGATTCTTCTGCCTCTTGCCCAGAAAACCGGTTTGAGGAGTGCATCAAGAATACAAGTGTGGAAAGGCCCAATAATCAACTTTTGGAGACAGGTGATGGTGTCGTCAGCAGCATACTCAACCCTAAAGCAGTTGAAGCTAACGTTTCTTTGACTGCGCAGTGTGTGCCACATGACGCAGTGCATACCGGTGTTTGTCCACCTAGAAATAAACCAAATTATAACTGTAAAGGGGCCAGTCTTCCTGTGGGATGAAATGAGTGCGGCTGTGAGGCACCAAGTGTATCAAATTTTGCCGGTAGTTGAAAGTTATATGACTTGCCGGCATTTTCTAGGAGCGACGAGGATTGACCAATATTCGAGGTGTCCCTGCAGCAATCAACGTCATCGTAGAATATATTTTGTTCCCAATTGTAGAATACATTTTGTTTCTGGAAAGCATTAGCAAGGGAGGCGAGAGAAACAGTGCAGTCACTGTTCCGCCAGACCGATAGAGTAAAGAAAATTATGACAACTTTGAAATTTCGGTTTGATCGGCCCGAGCAGCTAGTGCGCTGGGAGGTTCGAAAAGTATCTGAAATTCGAAGACTAAGGAAAAGCAGATGGTGCCATTTGCAGATGACGTCATTTGCACCCCCAAGTGGTTGCTCCGAGCAGATGGCGCCATTTGCAACTCAGGTTGTGAATTTGATGGCATTTTTGAAGCAAGCAGCACCCGACCCTTATATGAAGCTGCTGGTGAAGTGGAAAACCTTGCATTGTTGGACGAGAGTTTTTCGGTAGCTCTTATTGAAGAGACATTGGCCGCCTAGCTGCTACTAGAAGGTGAAAATAAAGTGCTATCGTTACAGTGGTATGAAGTTTCCATCGTCTCAGCGCAGGAAGTATCCTATTCTCAGTGACTCTAAGAGACATGGCAAATAAGTCGCCTTGAAAGGTCTTGAACACGCGCATTTGGGTAGTTCTGTTTGAACTATTGAGTGGCCTGCCGGACCGATTGTCGTTTTTACAAAATTGGGCTGTATTGTCCATGGCCCATATTCTGGAGGCCGAGGTGTTAATGAGTCAACAGTGATCCTGTGTCAGAGGTAGCATCTCACCATCACGTGTGATGAAATGCAAATGTTAGAGGACTATTTCGCGATGTAAAATTTTGGAATAGAAAAGCCGAAACATGTTCTTAACCTTAGAATGGCACCCATGAGTAATTTTTACTCACACACGGTATATATTTCGTCGCACATCAGCCAGCTGGGCACTCTGACTGCCATGAGGCTAGAAGCTATATCATCTTTTTATGTTCAATAATAAAATAAAAAATGTACATAATACTATTGTTGCCTTCTTTTAAGTAAAAACATGTACCTAAAATCATCCAAAAATTTACTGTACCATTCTAGGGTTAAATCAGACAAGCAAAAGCGTGCGCGTTTTACTGTTGGTGTAAACTATTAATAGACTGGATGATTGTTTTGAAACAAGGCTGCTCTGGAAGGAGGATAAAATACCGTTCCCAGAGAGTTCGCCAATCGCATTATATAGATTTGCCATTGAAGAGAAGAAGAAAATGCGGAACAAATCCTTTGGTTCTTCCTACCAAAACATCATCAACAACTATTTAGCTAAAATATATGTAAGGAAGTTGTCAGTTGAAAAAGAAGCGAAGATCGGGGAACGTATGTGGTATATACCACACTTTGGTGTTGGCAATTCCAACAAGCCAAAGAAGATGCGATTAGTTTTCGATGTTGCTGAAACGGTTAATGGAATACGGGTCCTAATTTAAACCAACCACTTCTTGCTGTCTTATATAAGTTTCGTATCCATGCGGTTGGAGTGTGCGCCGATATTCAGGCGGATAATATCAAAGAACCCAGATAGACAACAGTTTTTGTGGCGAAATGGAGATACATCACGTCCAGTCGACACATATGCTATGTGTATCATGATTTTCGGTGCCGCTTGCTGAACATATTCAAAGCAATATGTGAAAAATTAGAATGCGTCTGAAATTGGGAGCAACGATCCAAAAGTAGTTTAAGCCATACAGAAACTCCACTATGTAGATGTCTTTATGGCTAGGCTCATAACTATAGCACAAGCTATAGAAACGACGAAATCAGTGATAAAGATTCATTGACGTGGGGAACTAACCTACGCAATTTCGTTTCAAGCGATCATTTGGTGTTAATTTCTATTGGAGACGCTTCGAAAGGTACAGATAATGAAATTGATATTAGGTCTGCAGACAAAAAAGAGCCTGACAGAGTACTCAGAATGCATTGGGACACGACAAGTGATTGTTTCACATTTAGATTAACTTTTGCTGGAGTCAATCCAGATGCATTATCTCGAGCAAAACGTCCGACAAAGCATGAAGCACTCAGTATAGCTATGTCAATTTTTGATCCCTTCGACATTATAGCGAACTTTATAATTTATACGGAAGTACAGATGCAGGATTTATGGCGAATCGGTCTTGAATGGGCGCTTCCATATGAACAATATACAAGGCTCGCACTTTTGAGTTTCGTGTGAAGATGGGCTGTTGCAGATATTCTCGGTCGCTAGCGAAACAGCCTTCGCTGTAGTTTCGTATTGGCGAATTAACAAACCTGATGGAGAATATGATTTAGCATTCATAATTGGGAAAACGAAGTGTGCCCTTCCAAAATTGCTATCGGCACCACGACTAGAGCTGCAGGCAGCAGTTTTGGCAGCTCGCACATTTGCCAGCATTACGTCGATGCACAGATCGCCAATCAACAGTGTGACTTTCTAAACGGATTCCAAAATGGTTGTCCAATGGATTAAACCTGACCTTTGTCGTTATAAGCCGTTTGTTGCGCATATAGTTGTGGAAATATTGGAAATAATAAATATGATAGACTGGACGTGAATGTCAACTGAACTGAACGTTGCAGATAACACAACTCGAACCAAATATCCTTCTAAAATTGAAGTTAACGGACGATGGCTATTAAGATGGTCGTATAGTTCTTTTCTTGCAATTCGAAAATTTATTTTCAAAATTGGGGCTTTTTTTTTAAAATTTGTTTTTTCTTTTACAAAACCAACAACATTTTTTTTTTGTGGTGACTCGCGTCAGTTTGTGGAACTTGCGTGGCGAAATTGGTCGTCGCGTAGCAAGTGTTAGAACGTGCTTGAGAAAAAATAATAAAAATAGTCTTGTTTTTTTCTTATTAATCAGCCTGGCTGGTCGGCGACAAAGCTGGCGTTCCGAAACAGACCGTACTTTATTCCATATTTGTTTCTCCTATTTAATAGTGTACATTTCGCTGAATCGATCAGTGTATGGATTGGTTTTTAAATTGAAAACTAAAAATTCATTAATTATTTTGCGTATTGTCCTCTTAGAGGGGATGTCGCTGTTGTCGATAATTGGGAGCGATTGTTGACGTTTGTCAGTTTTGACGTTCTGTCACCAATCGTACACAACACTATATGGACCAGCATTATTGCGATTACCGGAAATCACAAATTTTGAGCCACCAAAGGATTTGAGTGGTGCATGTTAGTTCAGTGGAATGGCGCACGAAATGCGAATAGGTAATGTGTTATGAAAAACCAATTGTAAATTTCAACAGATTTTCAGATTATCGTAAACTAAGACGTACGGTCGCATGGGTATTACGATTTGTGGCTGTAATGAAATCAGCACTCTCTTCTACTAAAACTATTATAAGAGAACTAATCGCAAGCAAGCTGTCGAACGCAGGTATCTGTATATGCCGAATGCTGCAGAAAGAAGTATGCAGAACCGAACTAGCGGCTCTGCGAAACAACAAACCAATTGATAAGACAAGCTCTATATATAAAGTGAGCCCATAACTCGATGAGTCAGGAATCATAAGGAAATTTTGTCGTACCGAGGAAGCCGTATGTATTCCCGTCGAAATGATGAAAGAATTATGATGCCAAAGGTTCATCACGCAGAGTTCCCGCCCGCATAAGGAGCGACAATGGAACAAATTTTGTTAAGGCTACGAAGGAAATAGGAAAAAACCTGTCTATATTTGATGAGGAAAGCATTCATCAGGTGCTGAGGAGTAAAGGTATGGACTGTGTTTTTAATAGTCCAATAAACCCCGAGTGTGTCTATAACTTTGTGGGAAATTGCGCCATAAGCTGAAACTTTAAGAAACCTTCTTTTAGAGGCGGCCAACATTGTGAAGATTAAGTCGTTGAGTCGTGTACCAGTGGATCCGGAGAGCAAGGAGCCACTTACCCCGAACCACTTTCTTCTTGGTTCAAGAAATTCAATTCAAGTCTCCAGCATTATCAACGAGAAGCTAGTATGCTTACGCAAACAATAGAGCGTAGCACAACAGCCGAAGAATCGTTCAAAAGGTGGATCAGTAAATATTTGCCGGAGCTATGTAACTAGTCGCACAAAGTGGCATGACGATATGCCATCATTGAAGCTTAATGACTTTGTACTCGTATGTGACTCAAATGTACCAAGATTTAAGTGGAGTCGAGGAAGACTAGTCGAAATTTTTCCTGATCCTGTTGGAATCGTTCGTCATGCAATGGTGCAAACAAAAGCTGGAATCTTAATTAGAAGCAAGTAGTCTTTTTTATTTTTTTATTAAACCCTCTGGTAAAGCAACCTTTGGCAATTGAATTGTATAAGGCACTTGCTTTATTTCTTCATTTTTATCATTTTCTCATTTTTATCATTTTCTTAGTTCAAGGAGCCAGACAAGTTGAAATAAAACGACGACAACCTGAGCCATGGGTGTTTTATTCCCAAAACGCCTAGAACTGACAGTTATCATTTCAAAGAAATGTTTTTCTCAAAAATTGCTTTAAAGTAAAATATTGAGATAGTGATAATGAATTTAAATAGTTTGGTTGCTGATAGTCGACACACAAGATGAAACTGTGAAAAAAAAATCCAACGTGCTGCAACATATTTCACCCACATAACAGCTCATCTTACAGTATAGTTGTCCGTTTACTCCTCTTCCATAGTTCCATATATAATTATATATCTAGACCTTTCCGTCTGCAATTCTTCCATATTGGATACGAACTATTGCATGGAAGCCCTTCAAATATAAATATAATTTTTATGGTCAGCATCGTTGAACTTTATGCACTTTTTATTTTCCTACTAGCTAGTGAGCATAAAATCAACTTTCTTTCATTCGCCGTCTTCCGACAATATTCATCATCATCGTTTCAAATAAGTCCGTCAATATCGTTGTTCTTCGTTCTGTCTCTTCGTCTGTTTTATTGACGCCTGGATTGAATTAGTAATGATGTGACGTAGATAAGATAGAATAGCAGAAATCAAAGTTTGTTTTATTTGTTCGCAATGATGAACGACTATTATGATGGCGATGTTGACGATGAAGCTGAGAAGATAAAATGCAAGCAATGGTCCTTGTTCTGGTCCGGCTAGGGAGCGACCATGTTATTTGACCTACGACTGTTTGAGATAAGGCAATAGCTTTCATCTTGTCCCGGCTGAACTGTTGACATTTTTGTATAGACAGACGACTGTTGATTCTTTATTTGGATAGAATTAATCAAGATACATTGGCTGGGGGATTGCTAAGAGAAATATAATACGAAATAATGGAACACATGTGTTTTATTTGATGGCATTTGGAGGAGTAAGTCCTTTATGACTCATATAACTAGATTTTGTTTGCTTTCCGGACGCCAGAAGTTTTATACCACACTTATTATCACTTCTTAGAAGATGCAGAGTAATCAAAATAGTGGAGATTTGCATCGAAATTCGTTTGGTTTAGCTCACAAACTTCATTAATTAGCTTGGCCTTCTTGTAGAGTCTTAAAATTAAAAATCTGAGAGAACCATAAATCTCAAATGAAAATTAAGTCAATCATCAACGAACAACAATAGCTAATTGAATTAACCTAATCTGATTTTTCTAACCTTCGAACCACAATAGTTTATTTGAAGGACCAATTTTTACATTAGATGCGAAATATGTTTCAATTTCTTGACAGATATTGATTTTTCGAGGGTAATATGCGCTCTTCTTCAATGTTTTTTGGTTTAGTAATTAGCTCAGTAAAATAAAAAAACATTTTTAAGTTTTAAAAATACAGCATAAAGTGTAAATAGCCAATAGAAATTCCTAGCCAAAGTAAAATATTCTTAAACGATATGAATCAGCTTCAAAGGCAATACTTCTTACTTGGTAATTTCAATGCTTAAACTACCAGCCTCATTTAAAGACTAACCAAAAAAGAAAATTATAAGTCGCCAATCGAGTTGAGACCAGAGTTTAGACAAACGATAGACTAAAAAAAGCTTACGAAGTTTCTCATACGAAAAAAGGTACAGCGTCCTAAATAAGTACAGCAACATACATAAAAGAACCTTAAAGTTTAGTGTGATGGAATCCATTGTTTTTCACCGAAGGAAATCAAAGAGCATCTCTAGGCTCAGGATTTTCAGCCGCTAGAAGTCTTCTTCAACAAAATTGTGGAACTAGACTTCAAAGCTAGCTACTTCCTTCTAAACAAGAACGGAAATAGACATCTGCAAAAACTCATCTGATGTGAAACGTTAAAGCCCAGAAATCGTAAAGAATGAGCCAATATTTGCTGCAACTAAAAGTCCACCACAACTGCTTTCCGTCAAAATCAGCCTACCCTATGTATCTCGATTTTATTCGATGACTTCATCAAAAGTTAGAGGAACCAAAAAATTTCCAGAATTTGGAAAATTAAAACATTGATTACTTATTTTAATTCTACATTTTCGTCATATGAAAGAAATGGCGAAAACACCTTATCCTCGTAACCCTTTGCTGGCACCAAAGCCAAAAATATATCAGATCTGCTTCATGTTGAAGTCAACCTGCCTGTGGCTTCGTTGGAAGTTATAGGAGTACAAAGATATTTACGACTACCACTCTCAAAATTCCGCACAATTGGTAACAGCAAAGTCTTCATCCCCAACACTGACACCCCAATCTACAACCTAACTTCCGAAACACAAAACTAACAAGTCAATATCCTATATCCAGTTACCCTGGCTCAACTGTTTTGTAACATAATTTACCATGCTGAGAGATATGATTGGAGAAATGACGCAGAAAATGCTTTCTGTATTCTCTGCTCCAAAAAATAATGAATTACATTAATGTCCGTTCCGAACCGAATTACGATGCTCTCTTGGAATACATATTCCATCAACAGCAAATCCTGGAATTTTAGGGCTGCCATCATCTTCAGTGAAGAAACATTTTTCATATCAGCTGATTGCCTCTACATATCTAACTACAATCTATGACGTAACGGACTTTTTTCTAACATATAAATCAAAGTGCACACCAAATTACATGCCTAGATATAGGACGTTCGACTTCCAACACAATATGTGATTGACTCTGTCCTCATTGATTTCCTGCCAACTACAAGGCAAAACTCTTTGTCATAGAGAATGTCTCAAGCGACAAGCATATTCGAATGATGAAGAGAACAAACTGTAAACCTTTTTTGGCGCAACGGTAAACGATAAATTTGAACAATCACATGAAATCGCCAGCAACAAAAGCAAAACTATCAAAAATCTGGCAGTCAAAATTAAGCAGGCAAAAGAGAGCAATACTATTCAAACTCCGATCAAGGAGAAAAAACCTAACTAGATCCCAGGAAATACAAAAGTCCTCCAAAAAAAGAGGAACCAAATGTGTTATTCGTGTTTCTTTGAATAACAATTTCCTTTATATTAGCTTGGCCTATATTCCACCCAGATCGAACGAATCAGTTTACAACCATTTCTGTGATTGAATATCTTCCATTACAACGTCTTTAAATGAAAAAGACAAAATAATAGTCCTAAGGGATTTCAATCGTCCCAACTTATGTTTTATCCCCGATGAAAACGGCGCATATCTTCTTCCTGTAAACCTTTCAAATTCCAATGACTTCAACCTTGCGAGTACTTTTTACGGCAACGATTTACAGCAAGTCTCTCCAATTACCAACCAAAACGGTCATTGGCTGGATCTTGTTTTTACAAACGCCTACAATGAAGTAGTGGTAAGTTCAACTTATGACCCAGAGCATCTTTTTTCAAATAGTTTACACCACACTGCACTGTCAGTTGAACTTACCACTTCTGATTCTATTTACTTAAAAACGTACATTAATTCAATTGTTTATGACTTTCTTAATGCTGACTACGAAAGTATTCACCATGTACTTGACTCTATAGATTGGTCGAATACTCTTTCAACGTTAGATCTTGAGGAAGCCATTTCCATTTTTTGCG
This sequence comes from Nemotelus nigrinus, assembly GCA_947369275.1. NCBI lineage: Eukaryota > Metazoa > Arthropoda > Insecta > Diptera > Stratiomyidae > Nemotelus > Nemotelus nigrinus. The sequence goes on along the minus strand of OX376375.1, from coordinate 52,962,073 downwards.
ATAAAATATTTGACGCCGTTGAAAGATATGTACCTAAGATTTAAAAAAAGAAAAAAACTGTCTGAACCATGGCTTGATAGGGAGCTTAGGCATTTGCAAAATCGTAGGAACAAACTTTATAAGTGAATAAAGGAAAATATTGATGTTAATCCTACTATTCAGGAAGCTTATAATGAAGTAGCTAAGGAATTCTTGACAAAACCTCGCGATGCTTATGCCAATTATATTAAAAATAACCGGTGGAAATATAATCCACCACCCAAAAAAAGTCTTTGATTTTGTAAATATGAAGCGGAAAGTCACCGGTTATCCATTGTCAATGTCCTATAATGATACCACCTCTGCTTCTCCTAAAGATATTTGCGATTTATTTGCCGATAATTTCCAGAGATTTTTCAATATATCAGACCCATCTAACTCAAATGTTTCTCTTTCTAATTCAGCTCCAACCACTTTTGTCAGCCAAATTAAAATATCATGCGAAGAAATACGTAAAGATATTTTGGAGCTCGACTGCAACAAAGGCCCTGGTCCTGATCTTCTTCCACCGACCTTCCTGTGTAAGTATGTAGAGCAGCTAATAACACCCTTGCATATATTCTTTGACAGGTCACTTTCATCCGGTGTTTTCCCATCCTATTGGAAACTCTCATATGTGACACCAATTTTCAAAAATGGCGATAGACGCTGTGTCGAAAATTACAGGGGCATTGCCATTTTATCTTCCATTCCAAAAAGTTTTGAAAAGGTTGTATACAATAAACTTTCCCCACTAGTTGACTCCCGTCTGAATGAGCAACAGCATGGCTTTAGAAAAGGTCGCTCAACTATCACAAACTTGACAATCCTAGTTTCGGACGTTTTGTGTAAAATGGAGAAAGACTATCAAATTGACGCCGTCTACACTGACTTTAGCAAAGTTTTTGACAGAGTTGACCATTTTATATTGATCCTAAGGCTGCACGAATTCGAACTTGCTGGATTTTTACTAAGCTGGCTCAGTTCCTACCTCCACTATTGAATCCAACTCGTAAAATTTCAAGGAGTTTTATCAAAAAATATATTTGCTACCTCTGATGTTCCATTTTGGCCCACTTCTCTTTAATATATTCATCTCCGATCTATCTGACGTCCTGTCAAACATACCTCACCTACTTTATGCAAACGACATCAAAACGTACCACACCATTGAATCTAAGCTTGATGCAATTTTCCTTCAATCCAAGCTTGATTCTCTTGTTCAGTGGTGCAATATAAACAAGCTCTCGCTGAATATTGATAAGTGCCAAACTATAAGTTTTAGCTGTAAATGCACGGTTACGCAGAACACCTACTTTCTCGACAACAACTTATTAACTCGCGTTGATAGGGTTGTCGATCTCGGTGTTGTCATGAATGTGAAATTGCGTTTCACCTTGCACTGAAAATGACAAAATTCTTTCCCATGCGGATAAGCAGCTCGGCTTTATCAAACGACGTGCCAAGGAGTTTAAAAACTTGTGGGCCACTAGAGCATTATACACTGCACTTGTACGCCATCTTCTTGAATACGCCTGTATTATTTGGAACCCAGCCTTAAAAATCCACAATAACACACTCGAGTCCATTCAAAAACAATTTTTACTTTTCGCCCTAATAGATCTGTGCAACCCTTACGACTTTGAAAATTTACCCCCATATGAGTTTAGACTTGATCATTTAAACTTAACTTCACTTGCATCCAGAAGAATGATGATATCGGCCTGCTTCACATTTGACGTAATTAGAGGTGTTATTTGAGTTGAATTCCTTAATAGTAAATTTGTTATAAATACCCCCTTAAGGAACACCAGGTCCAATCGTTTACCAAAGGAATATCCACATTCCACTACTTACGCAGCTAATGAGCCGGTGAATAGATGCTGCAGGGTCTTCAATAGCTTTAGCAACCTTTATTCCCCAACTGTTTCCAAACTATCCTTCAATTCTTTCCTTATCCAAGCCATTTGTGCATCATAATTTTTAAGCTCTTTTTTAATTATCGTTTTTAATTGTTATTCTTTTATTTCAATGTTATTTTACTTTTTGTCTATTTCAAACTTATTTGTTTACTCAATTAATTATTTATTTATGCGTTATTTATTTGTGCCTTACTCTTTTTTTAAAATTTTTCGAAAATTCGTCAAATATATATATATATATATATATATATATATATATATATATATATATATATATATATATATATATATATATATGTGTATATATATATATATATATATATATATATATATATATATATATATATATATATATATATATATATATATATATATATATATATATATATAGATATATATATCAGCAAAATGGTTAAGGGAGATAATCTCTGTCTGTAAAGTTTGTTTCTGTGATTTCTCAGACGTCTAAGAGTATTTTGAAGCCAAGGTTCAGAGAGTTTATCTTTTTTCCTTATCTTAGGTACAAACTTATCGACCGCGTCAAATACCATTCTATAAAACATGGCTACATCGTCATCAAAGGAATGGCACATTAACACATTTGTGCAATCGACATTGTCAAGGAAATTGTGAATGCTATCATAACCAGCATTATGGAAATCATCAGTGGCGAACGCAGGGGGGAGGGAGAGTTTCGGGGGTTCAAACCCCCCCGGAAATTAGAAAATCGAATTCATAGGTATTAGCTTCGAAATAAAGAACTAGCTGTTTACGGTGAAAAGGTGGATATTTCAATATGCCGCAAATTTTAGCTTCTGCAACATTTATCAACATCGTAAGGCATCAAAGGCTGGGCACTCCATACCGATCCTTGAGAAAAAATTTCCAGACGAAATTTGAACTCAACAGCTCGAGCGCATGCGCAGGGCGGGAGAGAAAAATGTTTTTCCTATCACCCGCAACGACCTAGAAGATATTTGGACAGGCGGTGAGAAATCAATCTTGGGACCGAAAATGGGTTTTTCTACCAACTCATATAAAGCCGTACGAACACATACGAAAAAGTTCAAGGGTGTAGGCAATATGCAAAAAGTGAAATATTTAAGGGGCATCAGCTTGGCGCGTAGGTTTGAATGGCAATTGTATATTGATATTTGTAGAAAATGTATAATCGTTGCATTTATCAATTGTTTTTCATATGCATTATTCTAAAGTAATCTGAAGACATATGTATGTACCTTGTCCGGTCTACTTTATCAAATTTCACTGTCAACGTCTACGAAGGTGGTGTGATGAGTTCCACGTCTCACTTTACCCTTGATTTCACTCAGGTACCTATTGAGAGCTGCGTGAACTCTAACCTAGTTATACAATCTGTCGTTATAACCTGCAGGGACCCCACACATTACGAGCTAGTACTAGACTGTAAGAAGTTCCATATGGATTATAAACCAGATTGAAAGGATAATCTGCATTATAAGGTTGCTTAAATTTTGAGAAATATATCCCAGAAAATACTTTAAGCATATATTTCTGGTTTGGAGTACTTAGTTATGTATACTATTAGAAATAAACTAGTAAACAGGTTAATCAATAATTTTATTTCTGATTAACATATGCCTCCCTCTTCCTTTCTAACCGGGGTTGGGACCGGCTGCGGCGGAATTACGGCAATGGTAAATATATAAATATATATATATATATATATATATATATATATATATATATATATATATATATACATATATATTCAAACTAAACAAACAGTAAAAGTTTAGAGAAATGTATTATTTTCCACGTTTTGAACAACGAAACACGACAAGACAAACAAAAAACTGGTCAAATATTGAATTTTAAAACAATTTCACACAAACTAGAAGAAATTGCCCCCAGCGACAAGTCATTTATATCACGCCGATGTTTCCCCTTCACCCCGCTATTTGCTACCACGACCGATGTTCAGTAAATTGTCAAACTCGGTGAACATCAGTACGTGTTGAATCGATCGGCATGGCGGACCAAGATAATTGTTTGATTTTAACGAGTACCTTGCCATTTTTTGCGAAATAAACTTCATTTATTTAATCGTTACACCACAGAGATCACTTATGTATACTTACTTGTGGAAAAACACACCGACCGCACGAGAACGAGCTGTGTTTTGGCAATGTGGCACTGAACACTTCATTTTTACCGGATTTTAGTGTTTTCAAACACTGTCACTAGCACTTTTTCTGTTTAAATCCTGCGAATGTACCTAATTACTTTCGAAAAGTACTTTAATTCGCGAAAAACACTTTACATTGGTGATTATTCGGCTTGTTTATAACGTTGTTTAGCAATTCACGGCGGGAGAAAAGTCAAACTGACAAATTGATGAACAACGTGGTGCGTTGCAGGGTCAGAGAGGGAGGGTAGAGACGAGGAAATTGGTCCCAGGGCACTTTCCTACATGTACACTATAACCGCCTGTCCAAATATCTTCTAGGTCGTTGATCACCCGTAGCAACCAAGCAACCGGTTGACTTGACACGTTGACACAAGTCATTCTGTGCGGTTTCGGAAATCTCTCAGTTTTTTGCCACATTTGTCTTAAGTTCTCGCATATCTGATCTCTCAGCGTTTTCTCATGCTAAAGTCAGTGTACAGCGAAAATGAGTTCATGAGTTCATTTTTCAAACCAAAAAGGGCAACAATTGTCGCAACCGCCGCTGAAGTTTCAGGTCCTATACATCGTGAAGATTTACCTGACGACTTTCCACCATTGAAAAAAGTACGGCATGAGGAACCAGATTCTGCTGATCCAAAAGTAAGACTTTGATACATGAGAAATGAGTATTTTTCCGATTTGATTGCGCTTGGGAGTTTTTTCTTATACACCCGACCCGCTTTTTGCGACCTCGGATCAAGTCAGTCGAGCCGGATGCCTCATGCACTGCGAAGAGTAGAGTAAACATTCTTAATCGTTATCTCTTGTTCTGACAATCATTAGTCTGCTTTTATTGTGATAGCTCTAAAAGAAATAGACAGAAACTAAGTGATCGATTGGATCAGGTGGCTAATAGGCTCTAGTGCTACGGATGCCAAAGTTGCAGGTTTGAATCCCTGAGTCCAAAGATTTTTTTTCAGAGGATTTTTTCAGCTAAAATGTATATGTATAATATCATCTACCTATTCTTGTAGCGCGGGATCACAATTTAATTGTGTCTTCAATTTATTTAATTTTGTGAATTGATAAGTTCCAAGATATTGCTCAAAAAAAAAATCTTATCGTTTTTCAATGAGTAAGTTTTGAATAATTAGCAAATTTCTTGTACCAAATAAAACAAAATCAAAAATGATAATTTTTCGGCTAAGCTTCAATTTTATCATATCAAGTAATTCGAAAAATTTATGATCATAACGTAAATCACATCATAAATTGAAAATTTTGAAATCAAATATAGAAAATTTTTATACTCGACTCCAAGTTTCACCCTATGATGTTGTAAAGTTCTGTCGAAGAAAACTAAACAACGATGAAAAGTACAAGCTTCTCGTTGATGCATGGTCACCAGAAGAAACTTTCGAATTTCCAGCATCGGAGACAAGAAATTTAAAATTCCAGCTGTCTTGGTTACGCATGTTTCCCTGGTTGGCGTATTCAGCTATTGAAGACGGAGCCTACTGCCGAATCTGCCTATCATTCGTACAAAAGAATATTGGCAAAGGAAAACATGAAGAACCAAAAACCTTTGTTCAATGCGCTCTCAGAGATTGGAAAAAGGCTTTGGAGAAATGTAGAGATCATCAAAACAATAAGTATCACAAGGATGCTTCTGAAGACGCGCTGAATTTTAAAATGATTTATGATCAGAAGAAAAATGACATTATGTACGAAATAGACCATGGTCGCAAACAACAGCAGCATGAAAATCGACAAAAGCTGATTCCCATCATTCGTGCCGTTTTACTCTGTGGCAGACAGGGACTTGCTCTCCGAGGACATCGAGATCATGGCTTGCTATCAACGGAGATACCAGAGGAAAATGATGGCAATTTCAGAGCACTCCTTCGATTCGCTGTGGAAAGTGGAGATTTTGCTCTGGAGCAGCATCTGAAAACAGCTAGCGCCAACGCTACTTATCTAAGTTTTCGCATCCAAAATGAAATCGTTGAAGCGGCAGGAGAAATAATTATGAAAAACATCATAAAACGCGTCAATGAGTCAAGTTGTTTCTCAGTAACCGCTGATGAAACCACGGATGTCAGTGGAGTTGAACAATTTACAATTAGCGTTCGATACATCGAAAAAATTGAAAAAATGTATAACATCCGGGAAGATTTCTTGAGTTTCGTCCCTGTGACAGACGTAACTGGAGCGGGCCTTGCGAAGACTCTACTGATCACATTGGAAGAGCTTGGATTGGAGATGCGTTTCATGAAAGGGCAAGGTAAAGTCAGAAGGTGCAATAGCACTCTAAAACTGAGTGTGTTAAACGACCACATTCAAAATGTTTTTCCCATTTTATTCAAATAGTAAATAAAATTGATACACTTGCAGATTGTCCATTTTTTATAAGATTCCATTAACGATGGGAAGCACGCTCTGAATATGTCAGTCTAGTATTTTTTGTATAAGAGTAAATCAGCCAAGTTGATAAAATTTTTTCTTTTCAAGGTTATGATGGGGCTCGAGCTATGAGCGGAGAATTTAACGGTTGCGCTGCGGTCGTAAGAAAAACAGTCCCGGATGCTCTCTATGTTCATTGTGACAATCACAATCTTAATTTAGCCATCATGCATGCGTCTGATATTCCGTTGATCAGGAACTGCATCGCGACTGCCAAAACGATAGTGAACTTCTTTCGTCTTTCGAACAAGGCAGGTGGCGTGTTAAAAAAATACATAATTGCTGCAGACCCTGGTGCGAAGCAAACCCGTCTACTCAAGTTCTGTGAAACACGTTGGGTGGAACATTTGGCGTCTCTCGGTTTGTTCGACCAGTCACTGGTATATGTCTGTTTGGCACTGGAAGAATTGAACGAGAAGAACACAAAATCTGATGGCGTACAACCACATGCCTTGCTCAGTTCAATTAGTACAGCTCAATTCATGATTGCGCTAAAAGTGCTAAAACCAGTTTTTAGCCTGACAAAAAATTTGAGCCTGTATTTACAAAAGGAAGATTGTGATTTGAGCAAGAGTTACACAAACAATTTGCACGATGAAATCAAAGAAATGCGTGCAAAGGCTGACGACAAGTTCTACGATATCTTCATCTCAGCAACTGAAACTGCGAATGAAATTGGCGTGGAGCTGGCTGTTCCACGAAGAGTAGGGCGACAGAAGAATCGGGACAACTACGAAGGAGAACCTGAGGCGTTCTACCGTCGATCAATCTTCATTCCGTTTTTAGACGAATTTTTGGCAGAGCTGCAGTCGAAATTCCTGGAACACCGGAAACTTCTATCCAAAATACAAAATATCATCCCTGCGAAATGCGCTGAACTCGAAGAAACAGAATTATTCGAAACAGTACAAACATTCCAGGCAGAATGGCCAAACGACATCTTTGGATCTATTGAAGATTGCAAAGCCGAAATAAAAATGTGGCAAAGGTAATTCTTTCTGTTTGAAAATTAGTCATTTTTATATTTAATGAAATGATTCTTTTATTAGCCACTGCTTGCGTGTATCCAAGGAGAAACGACCAAGAACTTTTATCAGTGCTTTGGATATTTGCGAAAAAACGTTTTTCCAATCAGTGGATTCAAGCGAACGGTCTTTTTCAACTCTCCGTAGGCTGAAGACTTATTTGCGTAACAAAACAGGAGAGCAAAGGTTGAATGGGTTAGCACTCCTCAACATACACAGAGATATAGATGTCACCACTGAGGAGATTTTGAATATTATGGCTAAAAAGCCAAGAAGAACTGTAAATATGATGTCAGATATGAATATTTTCACTTTTCTTTACTGATTGCGAACACTTACGATTACAATATTTTTAATACACAACTGTTGTTTCATTAATCAAAATTTTTATTTGAATAAATGTGTTTACTTAAAGCAAGTCACAGCTCATGATTTCCAGCACCTTCATTTTTTCTTTTACCTTCACGACGAACTAAGTGTGAAATAAAATTTATAGTCTTTTTGATTGAGGATATCTTGTTAAGAGCGATACCTGATACGGTTATATGTTTAACGTAAAGAATTAGAATTAGCAGAAGTTGTAACAAGAGCAGTGTCAATAGTTGATGTTCTACTGGATGAATTTGAATTACGAGCTACGATTGAGGCGGAACATAACATAGATGAAGAGGAGGCTTGAGTTGGATATGCTATAGCATGAGTCTTAGGATGGGAACACCTGACGGTAGAATTTCGATTAAAGCTGGGGAAGTCTCTGGCCAGAAGATTTGAAGGAGCTATCTGGTTAGTAGATACAGATGAAGTACAATTACTAGTCACAATTGAGTCCTTATTTCTACTTTTGATGTTGCTGCTGATGGTCATCCAACGACGAAATATGATGCCATTCCATTTATAGCTTCTACCACTTCCATTCACGTGAGTGAACAGCCAAGCATACTTTTCAGGAATTGAAACTTTGTAGCTGCATGTTTATTACGTTGAGGTAAGATCTCAACGCTAAAATCATCATGAATTAAATCGCAGCTTTTGATTTTTGAGATACGTGTCAGCCAATCATCTTCCGACCAATAAGTGCCAAATTTAAAAATTGTTTTATGAGAATCGTTCTTGGGAGATTCAAATAGAGTTTTTTGTTGGATAACAACTTCGTGATTCTCGATGGCAGTGAACAATTCCTTGATAAGAGAGGTTGCGACATCTTTGGCAGACTTCATCGGCACTAACAAGTTTGAAGAATTGTTATTATGTGCACTCAGTAGTTCCTCGTGAAGTGATATTTCAAACAAAGGTGCACAAGGATTGGATGGCCCTACTTCTGCCGATGGTTTTGTAACGGACTTAACTATACTCTCTAATTTACTAGCAATTAAATGTTGGTTGGAGAGTAAGTGGGTAGAGATGGTATTTGACAACTGATCAATCTTGATAGTTAATGCTGCCGTTATTTTATTTTCAAGCATTTTAAACAGATCAGATACAAATATACAATTAACAAAGACAACAGGTTGGGTCTAGAGCGTTTGAGTCCAAAAATGGATAACAAAATCCAGTAACGATTTTCACCTAGCATCACACTGACCCTGATCTCCACTATGCAAACATCATGAATCGAACCAAAACTTTTGAGTTCCTCCTATCTGTTAAAACAAAACTCCGGTATGAAAAGTAGTTCCGTCCAGACATGTAGGTATGTACTCTTCATATCTTTTATCACAGTATGGAAATCAACTAGTCCTGATTTCAAAAGTTCAGTCTGCATTCTCAATACTAAATGGGACGAAAATGAATTCACTGTAGTTTTTGCATTACAGTTTTTATCCTTGGGCACACCTTCTTTCATAGACGTCTATCAGCTCGGTATCTGTCCCAACTACTAGAACTATCGATTTGGCATTGTTTCATTCGATACGATCCCATCGAATACGGATGGATCAATGTAACGTATTCACCTGGCGGAAAATCATTTAAGGGTCCGCTGATGACAAGCAGATACCAATATCTTTCGCTTTAATATGCAGTATCTACATAGAACTCGCATTCAAGCGAAATATCTGATTCTAACCGTGCAGTTCTGCTGCTGAGCAAGCATGAAAATTATCGAGTCATATTCAAAATCGTGGTGCTGTCGCTACCTCCTATCGCTTACGAATAAATATCAGCATCTCATTTCAGTACGAGACTCGAAGAGACAGGTGATTGTGGTAGCATCGACATGAAACGAAGAAGAACTAGGTTCACCAGGAAGGATATTGTCCTGTAGCAAAGTTCTCGAGGCGAAGGTACTGTACCTGTTCCATTTCACGCTACTGATTGTACGAGTGTATTCAGGTGAACGGTATCGATGCAAACGGTAACGGGAAAATGTATTCTTATGTTAGCTGTCCTCCGATATTCTCCTGCTTTCTTTTTCAATGCTTCAAATCACCCCGTTCCGCCGAGAGATAGAGAAAAATCGATTCGACATGCAAAAATAGCGGAAGGGAGATTTTTCGAAAATTTATTGAAGTGAAATGGAATAGAAGTGAGTTGGTAATAGGATGTTTAATATTCGATATATTTCGGGATATGTATCATTTGAGAGCTTAATGATGTTATGAATTTTCGTAAATTATATTTCGTACAATTTTTTGATCGGAGAAGTTGATTTATTGAATTCTGCGATGAGAAATTAGATGAGAAATATATTGTGTAGATGTCGGAAAAGTTGATTGAATATTAATTTGAATCTCATCTTTCTATTGAGTTTCAGACATCAGTTTCCGGGAAATTAAGCATCATATTGAAATATTATATTTATATGTGTCCTCATATGCACTTCGGCTATTAAGTTCTGCGTCTAATAATTAATTCTTCAACATTGTTGTGGCTAAGCCATTGGCCTAATTACTTGGTTCCAATTATTGCCAATTTTTCGGCTTTATTGCCAATTTTTCGGCTAATTAATTACAACAACATCGTTTACTCTGCTAGTTATGGGTACATTGTAAAGACTGAATCAAGTGAATGGTAGATTTTGAAAATTCTGCTGCCCTCTTCGGGAGGATTTTTTTAAAAAATTTGTTGCAATGTAACACTAGATCAACTTCTTATGAACGATGTATCTGTATTCGTCACTATTGGGGTGGTTTTTTAATCAATATGGCACTCGAAATCCATGGGTAGCTGCTTCATAGCATGAGCTATGTTAATTTGAAGAAGAACTAATCCGTTTCCCTATTTAAGCTTATTCTTAGAACCTATGTACAGGTTGAAAAAGCTTTTCAAAATAATGCAACTATCGCACCTATACTTATTTGCCGCTGATTTTTATTTTTCGTTTCATTTTTATCTTTGCCGAAAGCTCTCTTTGTGGGAGATTCTCCATTTCTTTTTAGGCAAGTACTAGTCAATTGTTTACCAAATTGTTGTTAACCTGAAGCTGTAATATATGCTGTTGCACCCTAGCTTCTGCTATCAAGCAATCGTCAGGGCAGCATGAATTTTAGAAGAGTCTCTGGTTGGAGCCCAGCGTGCCTTTCTCCGCCAGCTAGCTCAGCCTGGTCGTGAGTTTTTTGGGCCGATACTCTTCTCGTGCTACGCACGCTACATCACAAAGATGTCTGTGACGGTACAACACAATATATGTACATAAATCAATGGGGTATTGAATGGACGGGAAAAGGAATCATCATTTGAAAATGGATCTACTCACTCTTAAATATTTTTATTATTGAAGATTCAAATGATTAATACAAAACTAAGTAAGACTAAAAATCAATTAACTTCCCTCTTCAGTGAAGATTTATGCCAAAAATTCACTATTTTTATTTAAAAGAGTGCTCTCTAATTGATCTACACGTACAGGCGTTTTTATCATAAGCTCGGCCGGAGTTATTTCACATGGATCATGCCAATAATTCGCTACATCAATGAACCTGGAATTGGATTCAATGGAATTTTTTTTAAATGATCCGAACTATAACGGTACTTTAATACAAGACACTAGATTACAATTATCACATGCACTCCAGTTTATTTTTCTTTCCTTTTCTTTAAAAAAAACATATTCAATAAAATCTTATTAAGTTCATTTTAAAAAGTAGAAATTAATTTTACGTGCACATTGTTATTCAAATTTCTCAAATATAATATCTGTTTTTTTCCTCTATTTCTCAATTACAATTGTTTTTATCACTGTAATATCTATTTACGATCAGATTATAATAATGTTTTCTTTTCATTTGATATATATATATATATATATATATATATATATATATATATATATATATATATATATATATATATATATATATATATATATATATATATATATATATATATTCGTATTTTCTTGCTCATCAATTTGTAGCCAACCCTGTTGCCGAGAATCCAACCCTTGTATTTTGCATCTGCTGTGCACCCGCCGCACCTGCTTCAATTGAGCCGTCCACAAAGATATTTGGAATTTCTTGCTTCCTTTTGCAGATTCGAGCCCTGGTCCAGTATTCGCACTCTTGCTTCTGCTGTTCTTCCCATTTAATATTTAATCCATTGAGGCACTTTTTACTTATTTCAGTTCACCTATTTGATTTTACAATTTTTGTATTTCCCGCTAAAAATCTTTCAGTTACACTTCAATTCCATCCGTTCTTCTTCGATCTTCGAATTTAAATCCCTTTCTCTTTGTTCAAAAAATCACCGCAAGAGCGGTTCATTTCCAATTCAATCGCACGTTTTCCCTACATTCCATACCTTAGGCAAAGTGTATAGAATGATAAGTGGGTGAACTTCTTCTCTTTTCCAGAAAAAACACTCTGACCTTGAAATTGCGCCTCCATTTACCCGCCGTATGTGAGCAACGAAAAATCTAGCCTGAGTATGTAGTTGTCGAATCTTATCTTGCACCTCTTTCTGTTCCATGCGATTTCTTTCAATTTTCCAGCCTGATCAACAATATAATCTCAGGCCAGTTCACTGGATTTTTGGACCGTATACATATACGGAGTCCGCACGCTGGTTAGGAACTAACTTCTTACGCTGTGCCTTAGGGCATTGTCAAATTCCAGGTACAGTCACGAGCCACATAAACCAGCTGATGGGATATTTTTTTAGTACAATTGCGGAACATATCATCTGTCAAAACGACAGAAATTTACTGAGATTGATCAACATTCTGTGTAGGCGCGGCTGTAACGTGGTTTTCAATGTGATTTAGGATTAGTCACGCCGCCGCTTTGTATACCCGCAGTGTATTGATTTGAGATAAGTCGAGGCTTGTGGTTGCGATAAGCATAATTCACCTGATGATGGTGTATACGAGATATTTCATTAAACGTTAAATGGAACTCTTGTCACAATGCATTCATTTGCTATTCATCAATGAATTCCGTAGCTTCATCCTTCATTTTCGATTTTTCCATTATTTACACTACCTTCTTCTTTGTTCATTGCGTGCTACATTTTTATTTAAATATCTGGTGTCTCTAGCGTGCCAAACTGGCCAGCTACGTAGACACAAATGGCATTGAGAAAAGAGCAGTTGTGAATGCTTTAAATTGTTAGCAGTCAAGTATTTTCCACTTTTCGAGTTTTGGTTTCCCTCTTATAGCTAGAAGCTGATATATGTAGATATGATCGCTGCCAGAGTACTCTTCCCTCACCGTCCAGTCCCTCGTCGGCGCTGACAATGCTTCCGAAACGAGAGTTGAATCGGATCGAACCCCGGTCTGCGATACGTGCGTGTGACTCTCCGAACCCCGGTCTGCGATACGTAGGTGTTTAGCCCCTATTTAGTACAGTCATGTTTAATCTAGCCACCATCTCCATAATTAATTTTCCTCGTATGTTCTGAGTTGGCATTCCCCACTCTAAAGCTCTCGCTTTGAAGTCATCAGCTACGACCAATTTACCCGGTAGATCTCGTAAAATATCTTCCAGTGCTTCTATTTTCCTACGAAATTCCTTCATTGGGTTATTTGGCAAGAAAAAGCAGCTGACAAAATTGATATCTTGGTTTTGGATCCAAACATACCCATCATCCAAACCCTGCTGCTCTACTCGGATCATTTGGGCGTCTGCAACCCATAGAGCTGCATAGCCTAAAGTGTTTGTATACCAAGTCTTTAGATTTCTCCTTCGATATGGTTCACTAATCATTGCAATTTGGGCTCTGGATTCGTACACCAGCTGCTTGAATAAATTTTCCACCGTACAACATTTCTGTGTGTTCACTTGGAGAATCCTCATCTACGAAGCTTCTTCTGCTGCGCTTCAAACGCTTGTCTGAAAGCTTTACATGTTTCTGATCCTAGAATGTGATTAGCTTCTCCTGGTTTTGCCTTCTCATCACGCAACAAGTAGAATAGGGCAGCGGTGTATATTTCTGCGAGATGGCCAGTTTGACAACATTTGAAACAGTTACTTTGCAATCCTTTTTGGTGTAATCGTACCCCATACACTTGTAGCAGCGCACCACCTCGGAGTGCCTCCTTAATCTGGCATTCACCCAGCCAATTCTTATTCGCCCATCTTTAATTAGCTTCATAGCTTTAGCTTCCTCCAATTCTACTATGGCTTTCCGCTGTTCTCTTGCATTTGGGGGTAGTAACGTAATTTTAGCATTTCTGATTTCTCTCTCCCGAAACGCAGCCGCCACTTCTTCCTCGGCTATAAGGCTGTCGAGGTCAAGGATCACGATTTTGGTCTTTGAAACAAGTTTATTAACCTTTCCAAGGCCTCTTGCCACCTTTTAAATGACCTGATCAAATCTCAAGATATCCTCGCATTTGGCGAATGTCACGAGCACTCCTCCGTCTGCCGTTTTTCTTATTTGACGTACTAGTGCCCCTACTTTGCTTAGGTTCACTCCTCTGTGCATTCGTTGAAATATTATCTCTTTACCTACTGCTTCTTTCTAAGCCTTAATGCTTGCGATTTCTTTCTTCTGCGCTTACCGCATTCGGACTACAGTTTTTAGAAGATGCTACGGACATGAACCTCTCCTACTTGCCGTTACTCGTCCGAAACCATTTAGCCACAGCAACCCAGGGGTTCTAATCAGTGGCTCCTGTCTTGGATCGTGGTATAGCCGTGTTTCCGTTATTTGGGCCAGATTCAGGAGTTCTTACTCGTTTGTGTGCCCTAGCTTCGTGGCACGTGGAGTTTCAGCCGGCAAATTGTTTGCACGATCTTTAGGTAAATCTTCTTTACGGCTCATTTCTAACTCGGCCTTTTTCCAGTTTGTCCCACAGACCTCAATCACTTTGAGAGCTCCCTGAAGTTGCAAAAAACTTGTCTTGACATGTTCTTTTGATCTTGCGATGCTGTTGCCATGGTCTTGACGACAAGCCGGAATTTCCTCAACATTTCCTTTTTTTGGATTCTTTCTTCGCCTATGTAACTTCTCTTTGGGGAAGTAAGTATCGAAACCCTTGGAGAAGTGTCTACTACCACGCAATGACTTTGTCTGTTCTTTTGTACCAGTACCGCACGTGGAGCTTTCCTCTCCTCTTTTGCGGCACTAGTCTCACATGTCACCCGTAAAGAGCTTTGGGTGTCAGACGCTTGAAGCACCCTCAGTTCTATTCTCAAAGAACTCTTGCCAGCAAGGGGCGTTCTGTGCACCTTTGGTCTTCCGACGAAAGGATTTACGTCCTTAACCACTGACGCACTACTTTCAGTTTCTGCTTGCTTTTCGTTTTTGTTTGCCATAATTGTTATCATGTTTAATGGGTCCCTCCTCAGAGCCCCTATCTCAGTCAGTTGCCTTAATGATCCCGTGGCTATCTATGCAAACAAGGAGGCCACGTAAAGATTGGCAGATGCCCTTATGGGGTCGTTTGCTCAGAGCTAGATCAGCGCTAATGTGGCTTACGAGAGGTGGGAATACTTTAAGCCTCCATATCTGGTGTACTTCACCTGCCATTTCTCAAACTGCAGTGTACCTAGCTTTGCTCGGAAATGCCTCTAGCTCCACCCATAAGGAAATACGTGCTAGCATTCAGTGAACAGTTCAAAAGTGTGTACCTCAGGTTTATACAATTCGTGCATATGACCTACTGACCCGATGGCGACTACTGATATTGGGCATTCTTAGACACAACCAAAGCCGGTGTGGTAGGTAGCAAGTAATATGGGTTCTGCGGAGATACTTTGGAAAAAGGCGGAGGCAGAACCTCATGAACCACTCGCGGTCTTCTCTGAGGTTTAGTTGGTGGTGGTGGTGTTGTCTGATTACGCCAGTTTGCCTACCAAACGCCTAAGCTAGGGGAGGAAACTATGCGTTTACCGGGGCAAAAGTAGACCCAGTAAATCCTTGAGGTCAACTGTGATACCTCGGACTGTAGTGGACGCTACCTGTGCATCTGATCCCAGAAAAGGACGAAGTCTGATTGACATTGGTGATTGTGTCAGTCACATCATTTTTGAAAATTCAATAGGGTAGTAAAGTGGTGACGTTATTCAGCACATTGTCTTTTTAGCTGCAATTAGTAGCTTCTGGAGATACCTAGACTCATGTTATGTCACGAACTCTGACTTGGAAACCTGAGCTGAGCAGGTGATAGTTTGAATGATATTTTATTGACTTTTACTTACACAATGAGTTTCCAAGGGCATATAGTCAATGACCTAACTCCTGAGAAGGTAGTGATGCACTATCATCCCCTACAAGCTTTCGTCAAATAAATAAATAAGAAAAATAAGAAATTTACGAGGAGCTTCGTTTAAAATACAGACTTTACAATTTCAATCCTTATTTTCTTGTGCGCTCCCTGGAGAAATAACGTTGTTCATAAATAGGATGAACGGTTTCATTTAAACCGCCATACGTTGTAAAATTGTTGCCTTTTAAGCATTAAAAACTGCTCACTGAAAACTCTCTTTTTTCTGTAGAATAAAACAAACTGGCCTTAGTACACTACTCTCCTGAAGCCGTATTTAATGCTACTCTTCTGATCCTCCTTTAATTTCTCATTTACTTTTTCATCCCATTCACTACGTAACAAAGGACAATCTGCGGACAACAATAGCTTCAGTTAGCATTTCCTTTCAACAAATTACCTTCTTCTTCGACGATTTTTCATGCGTAACTTTTCAATACAACTACAACAACACTTTCAACCCGCCATGCATTTTTCCACACCGAAAAACACCCATTTCCCAATGACAGCTCCAGACATCGTTTATCAGAATTCGTTTCGGCTTTATTTTGCAGAGTCTACCAGTAGCTGCTTTACTATCCTTAGATATCTATCCTTACATGTCTACGTTACGTCCCGGCTACTTCTTTTGTATTGTATTTCACCACCTCGCTACCTTAGTTGCACTCGAGCAGATGCGACGGGATGACAGGAAAACACACGTGAATAATGTTCTATATGGGTCCTTCTTATCTGCTCCGGCATGTTAAAGAAATTAGTATATGTAGTAGATGAGAGGAAAATCCACGGGAGAAAATAAGAGCAACGAGAAAATAGTGCGGAGGGCTTGCAATGATAGAGAAAGGGGAGATAAGATTGTGGAGATGTCTTCTGGAAGTAATGGGAAGACATGCTATGCAGGAAGATTACGAAATTTTATATTTGTTAACGGAAGATTGCAATCAATCATTGGATGAAGAGTTTTTGTGAATGTTCTCTGGTCTAACGACATTTAATTCGAAAGATAATATTTACAATAGAAGCTATTATAGCTAAATTTGTAAAATTTTAACAAACCGATTTGAACTCTTTGAACAAGATATAATTTAAAATGTTGTTTTTGTTGTAAAAACTCACTGCAATACAAGCTTCTAAAACCAGCAAATGTTTCAGCGTATCGACTCGGCACTGTACCTACATAAAACAAGTACATTCAGCTTCAAAACTTACTCAACTGTACTCTTTTATCAATAAAATAATAGAAATTCACGATAAGTTGATACTTATTATCGTTTCGATTAGAATTTGTTCGTTATCATTTCGCTAAAATCAATTGTTCACTTAAAACAACGAAACCAATCAATCGCCAATTAATAATTTAATATTTAACTGATTGCTTCAAGTGTCATAGTGACAGAATGACAGCATTCAAATTGATTGCCTAACACTCTGACTTCCCTTTAATAGTTACTAAAACAAAATATGGAGAAATATTACTGCGAGAAAATCTGCTGTCAACCTTATTTTTTCCCCAACGAAACATAATCAAAAATAATCTAAGTAAATTTCAATTACCGTTCAAAATGACGGATTGTATCCACCCAACAAATTCTGTTAACATCTAAACCGGAAATCAATCCGCTTCTGATGATCTAAAACAACAAAATTTCGCAATTCTCAAAACTCATCCTCATTCCATGCAATAACCCCAGTTGAGAAATACTTTAACCCTTCAATGCCCCGAAAGCAACCCACTACCCTCTGCCTCCTGCTTATCGCTTCCAGCAAACAACTTTCATTGAACCCGCTAGAAAAAACAAGAGATTCTAGCGGTCAGTTACCGTTGAAATTCTCTTTCATTACCGTTCCTGAGTTGATTTTCCGCTAATCGTGCAGTTTCCGCCTTCCAGTCTGCACCATATCATTGACAACAACCGAGATTCAGCTGTAGCACGCGAATTCCTACTCAACTCGACTGCGCACTGGAGTTTCTTTGCATCGAAAACCACTCAAATTGAGTACTTTTAGTTCCAGTCGGTTTGTGACCATGCTGAGCCGCCGCACATCCATTGCAGTATTCTCCAGACGGCAGTCAGTCTGCTTAGAAGTGGCCGAGTGGTTAATCAGTCGAGTTTGGACTATCGCCGTGTGGAGTTTGTGTATTTTTCCCGATTAGAAACTGGCTTGCCGAGGTAATTTTCTGTTTAGGACATCAAGGTGGAATGGCACCTGTTCGAAATTGCAAAAAAGTGTTTACGCAACTATCCTAATTAGCATACGAGACGTAAATTAGTGTTTGTTTCGCGCCAAATCGCATCTTTCGACAACGCACTTTGACGTTTACATCCTGGCTTTGAGCCGATGTGCATTCGCGACGTGAAATTTTAGGTGAAAACAAGGCTCGGTTCGGATTGTGCGTCCCGATTAGGAAGCCTCCCGATTAGATTTTCGCGTGTGCGTGCGGTGGTGGAGGGCGTAGTGCGTAACAAATGGAAACGGCCGTAGTTTCGAAATTATTTGTGATTTATTGAATTTTCGTTGGGCGGCGTGCATCTGTTGCGATTCGAGGTGCAGCAGTGTTGCAATCAGCTGTTGTCGTCATTGTGCCGTGCCTGATACGTGTTTCGAGCGAGGGTGTGAATGGAATGGGTCCCAAACGCAGTACGTGTGCTGTGTGTCTGGAGCGTTTCGGAGAAAATTAATTTTCTCAGTAAATTGAATTAAGTGTGTTTCCGGATGTTTTGAACGTGGCGTGGTATTACGTAGTGAGGAAAGCACTGAGGATAAGTTTTCCCTTTTCGGAGTGTTGCGAAACTTTCGGGAAGTTTGTGGGCCAGACGGTGGATTACGTACATACGTTCTGATATGTGGGTGACGTGAAGCTCGAAGCAACATTCAACGCCTCTGCCTGCTTCCTACTGAACACCTGAGCTGAGTCCTTTCTGTTCTATGGGTAAGTAACTGTGTTCGGAGCGCACTTTATTTGTATCCTACCCCAGTTCCTGGCGGTCTTGGGTGATATCCCACGGACCGCAACCCAGACAGGGCAGGAATACGTTGCAGACGAACGCAGCATTTCGTTCCTGGCCCATTGCCAGGCCGGAGTGTTGGTTTCATAGTAGATATTTTCGTATTTTGCGTTAAGACTGGGAAGTGAAGTTGTGGTGGATTGGAAGTTGTCAGGGCGACGAAGGACGGGCACTGTCGATGCGCTCATCAATGAAAATTAATGGCCAGCGACGGAGGGTGATGACATCGTAAATTGCAGCGTATTTTTGGCAGCAATGCAATTTTATGCGAATATAATGGTCGCATGGGGTCCGTTGCGGATTCGACACGAGACCAAAGAGCAATGTGTCGATGCTTCGATGTGATCTGCTACATGTTACGTGCAATGTGTATCCCTAACGCGCGTCGAATTTTCGCCAATTGGTGGTCATTTAAAATACGGCCGAAAACGAGGAATTTCTCATGATTTCCTTCGAAACATTTGGGGCAGCTGCTGTAATAGCTTGCCTTTAAACTGAACGAATGGCGAAGTGTGGTATATTATGGTTGCACAAGCAACATTTCAAAAACCAAATAAGATACATTAAGGAAAACAATTTTAATAACATCTCTTTGAAATGATGTACGAGAAAATTTAGAGGCTATAAATACTATGAGGATCAAAAGTGAGTGCACACTTTCCGAATTTGCTTTTAAGCTTCAATAAAAAACAAAATACCGATTGAAAAATATTTCTGATTGAGGAAAATTAAACCTTTATTCGTTAAAAACAATATACTAAAAAATCAGTTCCATATATTCACTAACAAAAAATTTACAGAACAACAAAAACAAAAAGTCAATGAAATACGAGTCAAAAGTAAGTGCACACATCATAGAATAAAAGTTCATATAATAATTTTAAGAAAAACTAGTATTTGGTTTGACCGCCCTTTGCCTTTAAAACAGCTTCCAGTCTTCAAGGCATGGATTCTACTAATTTTCTGGTAAATTCTGCTGGTATATTAACCCATTCTTCCTTAAGAGCATTTTACAAACTTTCCTTGCTTGTGATTAGACGTTGCCGAATTTTCCTGTCAAAATAATCCCATAAATGCTCAATGGGGTTAAGGTCTGGGGATTGGGGGGATGATCCAATACCTTGGGAGCTCTATAAAGCAACAACAACCTTACTAAATAGGAAGTGGGCTTAGGATCGTTATCTTGTTGGAAGATCCACGTACTATGCAATTTCAATTTCGCAACACTGTCAGCCATCTTTCGCTGCAGAATATTGAGATATCCTTGCTTATCTATTGTACTATCAATAAATTCAAGGTTTCCAACTAAGTACCGATGCTGCCATACACCCCCAAACCATTACAGATCCTCCGCCATGCTTCACTGTACCGGATATATGTTATTAAATTCAATCAAAACAAAGTGTTAAAAGCCTCACTCGTATTCGTGACCGACACTTGACAACTGAAATGTTGTGGTAAAATTGTAACTTTCAAGCAAAAAACAAGTAAAAATTCAATCTAAAATTGTCAAAATATGAGCAGAAAAATAAGCGCAAGCAACCAGAAGCAAGTAATCTACAACACACTGTTGAAAAATTTCGTTTTGGCCTGTGAAATCCTGCGATGATCAATTCTCAAACTCATCTTCACAAGAACCTCGTTAGTCCGTACCCGCATTATTTCATCCTCTCTGTGAACTAAGCAAAAAAGAAAGCACATACATATCGTCGCTGCTAAATCAAACCGGCATATCTGCAAAAATTGAGTTTTTGAGTTTTTGGTATCAAAAAATTCCTCTTTTTCCCGTCTATTTTTATGTCGCACCGTCATATCGTATAGTTGAATACAAAGCCGTCTAATGGTGTTTTCCCGGTATGCATTTGTGAGGAAACACCCCACACGCGAAAACTTTAAAGCGCTCTGGTGAAAAATATGCTTTTTGCAGATATGCCGGTTTGATTTTACAGCGACGATATGTATAAATAAGGACAAATCTAGATTTTGAATTTATCCCCACCCTTAACATAGGCTGGACATGATTGCGTCCCTGACCTTTTCGCTGGTGACCACAGATCCATTTCATACTTATGACGAAAGTAGGGAGTTTGGTCAGTGTTACACAGAACCCTTCTGCGTTTGACTCATATGAGCATCCGGAAATTGATTTTTAAGGAAAGTCCATAGGATGTCTTTTTTAGATTTGCTAAAATCACCGTGTGGGCGGTTTATAGAGCCCAGTTTGGCTAATTGTCATCTTCCAGGACCTTGCACATAACGATTTGAATGATTTCCTCTTGATTCAGCTTGAAGCTCTTCTGCCATTCCGCTTTCTACCAAGGAATCATCTTATTGCCTCTGCTTCTGCTGATCAGACAGTCCTCTTCACAGCTTCTTAATATGGCTCGATTCAGAGTGCTCAACTGAGATTTTACTGGCTTCGGCGAATTTCTCATACCACTAGGACACGCTCTGTCTACAAGTCGATTTAGCTTAGCTCAGTCAGTGTCTCTTGAGTTTCTTTCTCCACCACAGATGTGGGATCTGTAGCTAAGGGAAACATCAAGTAGCTGTGAAATCTTTATCGATACCTGATGCCGTCGAATTTCTAAACTCAAAGAGTTTGTTTCCTCTTGGAGTGCATTTGTTGCTGCTCCAACTGGTGTGCGAAAATCAGAAGCTCATTTTTTTTCCGATTCAGCGCACTTCGGCTCCTGTTTCGGCGGCAGGAATAGAGAGTCCAGGCGACAATCGCGTATTCCAGCTTGACGTTCTCCCGGTTTTGTATGACGACCACTAACAGGTTTCGGTTTGAAAATTATCTGAACATGGTGACATCAAGCAAACTGGAGACCAGAACACAAGCCGGCTGCATCGTTGACCTTTCATCATCATAAATATTTGCCCATTGATTGAGCTGAGTCCTCAGACCCTACTTGTACAAGTACAATTTAGGCTAGGAGATTCGTCAATTTTTCGCACAGCAGATAAGACGAAGCCTTGGTACGCTCTTAGGTAATCTGAGCAATTTTAATTGATGTATCTTCAGAATTAATGTTTACGGACCTTTTTCCAGCGATCCTTACAGAATATCGCATGATATTAGTGAAAGTAACTCTATAGGAAAGAAGTTTCGCTGAATCTTTGCGTTGTGTACTGGATATATATCAATGGACAGTCACAAGAGTAGATCCTTCACAGCTTTTTGATTTAACAACATACAAAAAGTGGCTCACCATAGTTTGGTATATTTCTCCAAGTACCGAGAAGCTGCTCTGGTAAAGTTATATTACCAGGTTGAAACCATCTTCACAAGTGTTGAGATTCTGCCCGTGATTTTGATTCTTTATGACCCAGCTTACCGATCGTGACAGTGACGTCACCTGCACTCTTGCGGGGGCCGGGAAACCTGCAAATGGCATGAGTAGGTAAGTCATCCAGAATAGTGAACGATTGCCAGTACTCAGTCGCGGAACCATTCATATGAGCCACCCTCTTAGATATTTAATTTGAGCTGGCGACTTGGGGGTGACCATGAACAAATCAAGCTTGCATGAAGTAGTGAACTGACCCCAACTCAACTATATCCATCCACAGCTCGTTCGAAAAAGGTTAGCACAATAACCATTGGTCAGTTTGCCAAACTGGTCGGGGAAATATATTGCGCAATGAAAAACGAAGAGGCAGCTTCTCCGCACGTTTTCCTTCCTACTTACAGATAATGTGTTTGCGCCTGAATGGCAAGCTTCGGCAATGTCTCTCACTAATTGTAGTAATTTTCGGCATCATTCGCTCAGGAACGCCAGCTTCAGCTTTTGCTTCTACTTTGCGTTCCTTTTGCGCTCCTCCGTTGCCAGGTTGGCTGTCTATAATAACCGGCAGGGAGCTCTCCAATATAGCCGAGTTTTGCCTGTTCTTCAGCGTGATCTCTGATTCCCGCAGCTACTTCTTATGCAGAGCCCTCTCCTGTCTGAGAGGGTTAGCTGGTTGGCTGTGTCCATTTGATGTATATTTGACTGAAGTTCAGTGGACAGTGTTCAGTTAGCGTTCGTGACATATCTACCCCAAACTGATAACATGAACATCACCAGCTAACATTTCTTTTGCTTTTCGAGGACAGCTCTAAGTTTCCTCTTCCATAGCATCCAATTTCCTTCGAAAATCTTGCTATTTTTCAGTTTTTGCTGCATTGATCTTCCTGTCTGCCTTCACCAGTAGCTTTTCCATTTTTCACACCTTTTTGCGTAGCCTCCGACTGGGAGCTTCCACAGGTTTCCCAGCCCAGAGCACACAGCACTATTTATTGCTATGCTTCGTGCGTTTAGAAAATTTTAAGAAAAAAATCAAATGTAAACGAGACTTTTGTTTTGGAGGTCCAGATATTGAAAAGAAACGTAAGTACTTAGGTAGTGATATGGACGTGTCTACACGGAGAGAAATTTCGGCAATGATTTTTACTACAGTGGATAATAAAATTTACTATTCCGAAAATTCGATGTGAAAACATGAATGTTATTACAAATTTGATGAAAATTTACTATTTTCCTTCAAATAATAGTCAATTCCACTACATACTACAACTCACACATGTTCATTGCGCTGTAGTGGAGACATTCATGTATACATAATTCACAACAAAGTAGTAAAATGTGTAGTGCAATTGATTACAAAGGTAATGGGGCAAAAAATTACTACTATTGCAATAAAATTAATTGCAAATTTTGTATAATTTCATTACACTTTTCTCTCCGTGTAGGCTTTTCACTCCTTTGAGTCCTTCTAAAACCATTAGAACAATAGCCCTAACCAGACATGAGTCTGCGAACATAAGCAACTGTCAAAACCGGCCTTAGAGCAAACAATGCACTTTTTGACACACGCAAACACGTGTGAACATAAGCGCCCATACAGCGCATAAGGGAACATATGTCAAGTGGTATCTCATCAACACTTTACATACGGACAGCTCATAGCAACAATTGAGCAAAAGGTTCCTTAATGAGCATGCCACTTTTCTGGCTGTTCGGAAAGCCTTGTTTGGGTGCAACATATGCTTTGCGTGGTTTACCTTGGCGCATATGGGTACGTACGCACACAGAATCATCACTGGTTAGCCCTTATGAATGATGATGAAGCATACAATCATTATTAAATTTTTCGTGGACAAAACCCAACCAATCAATCATTAGACCCAATCAAGTTTGGACAAAACTCTCTTCTTAGCGCAGGGAACAAACTGCCAAAACTTCGACTATTTGAATGTTTGAACCAACTGGCTGATTGCCGTGAAAGAGTCGCAAATGAATCTCAATGTTAGCTGATGAAAGCGACACCACATTCTTTTTACGCTTGAATTTCACTTTCTGGAAGTTCTGTTCAGTTGCTGTTAGCATCGATTCTTTTCCACTCTCTAAAGCCATGTGACTGTTGACAGTATCTTCTGCAACCTGTCCACTACTGATGGACATAATAAACTCATATAATAAGACACCGGCCAGAAGAGAACTAGATAAGGACTGACAACTTGGAAGTTAGATCTAATGTGATGCGAAGAACCTGTCGTTGAGGTCTAGGGAGTGGGAGAGGGGAGTAATGCTGGGAAAAGAGTGCAGTGGTGGGAGTGGGGAAGGTGCGGTAGGGGTGCTTCATTCAATCGACAGCAGTTCTCGCACCAGAACTTCATCTTCCTCTTACAAAAAAACCCTTGTTGTAATATTTTCTGCGCACTCTTTTATAGCATCTGTGTTTTATTATATTTTGGTTACTAAAATTATTACTATAAGTATATTGATTTGTGCTAAAAATTTAAAAAAATCGATAAACTCTGAAAGGCTGCATCTTGGAAACTATCGGGTCTCAAATAGTAGCAAATTTGGTATAATTTAAAAATTTACTGCACTTATTTTATCATAAAACCAGTCCTTTATGGTATGAATTTGCAAACACTAAAAAAAAACTCGAAAATTTCTTGATTTTTATCGATTTCGGCAAGATTGCGTTCGGCGCCCGAGATCGCAAACTTGGGTTATTCATTGGGGCAACATCATAAGAAAATCAGCAAAAACTCAGAACTACCAGATTTGACGCTACGTACTTATCCTTTTGAACGACAAAATTACTGGACTGCAATTGCAATACCAAATTTTTTTACGAAGTTCTTGGCAGCCAATCACACAAAATCAGTTTCCTTCTCTATACAGTTTATCGTTGAAATTTTGGTATGTGGTATCTAGCTTCTAAAGGAAAATTTAGTTCTTTCTATACAAATATTTATTCATGAAAGCTAGAAAAAATTGAATCAGATTAAATTAATCAAGTGATTTATTGCTGAACAAAAACTTTGAGCATACAAAAGTCTCGTGTATATTTGTGGTGCACCCCCTTGTTATCATCGTCTTCTGAACCTATGTTGTATCTGAGCGGGAAATATTTACACTTAGTAAAAATATCGTCATATCATTTAATTGTATAAACTTTTCATAAACGACATCAATCTATTGATTTCAAATGATATACATTTTTAGATTGTTTTTTATTTCCTTGTTTCCACTAAGTACTAAGTGTTGTACAAAGTGTGCCCAGAAATAGATGCTTTTGTACTTTTGTTTAAATTATTTCTATTCTGCAATAACAAAACTGATCAATATTTTTCAAATATATTCCTAATCTCCTATTTATTACTATCCAAATCTATTATTCTTCCTTTCAAACTCCAATCTATCATCTGATTCTTCTCTCCATTACAAATTAATCGCAATATCGTAATATCTTTTCTCAATTTAGCTATTGCATTCAAACGTCATCTCCGATATTGTGTAATTCTTGTTTGATAATCACACAACATCACCTGGTCAGACGAAAACGGTGAATGAAATTCAAGAAAAAAATTAATGATCCACTGCAAATTTCCCGCCGTCAGAATCTAATGATTTTCTGAATTATTTTGTAATAAATCATTCAGTTCATTGACGTCTTCGTACACTAGAGTGATTGCTCTTGCACTTTTACTTTCTGAAGACCGTCGCGAATGGGCAAACTTCAATGAAGTTTTTTTCTTGTGTAAGTGAAGTAGCTCGTAATCTGCATTGCACTTGTTATTTAATTCGAATTTAGAGCACATTTTTTGCACACACTCATCGATTCATAAATATAATGGCTTCCAGCATAAATTTTATAGAATGTTTGAATGAAAACGGAGCGTCTTTGTTTACTTACTTAAAACTGTCACCGACCTAATATGCACTTCCTCAATACCCAACCAACCAATTTAGGGATTCTCTATTGCTTCCGCAGCTGTCATTCGCCCCTCGACTTTGCATCGAAGCTAAAACGTGACAAAGCATAGCAAACGCTTATAACACAATTGGAAACCGTTCGCACGTTCCCCTGTGACAAATTAGAAACGTCAGACAGTGCGACACCGCTTGACTCGAACCAGGTCAGACTCCAACCCATTCAGGGTCGAATAAATTGCTAGCAGGTCTCAATGAAGGCATGACTACTCATCAAAAACGAATGCAATCATTAGCGAACGATCAATGCGATCAAGTAACAATCAGCACGCACTACGTAATTGGTAAACAGCGCACATGTGTCGCGTGGAGCCATGGCTAGTGGAGCTTCAGCAGAAATAGCAACGAGAGAACAACAAAAACAATAATGGAATCAACGGAGCCAAGAATAGAAGGTGTACAAAGTCTCGATTACACAACAATCGCAGCCTCTGCGTCTTGAGGCGGCGTGCAGCAAGCGAAACAAACTGGTTTTCTTGAAGCCAAAGTCAGCTGAGGAGCCAGTCAAGTTGACCGCCTTCGATTCAAGTGCTTCGAAGCTGTAAGACCATGAGACCACTGTGGAACTCGATAGACCTGATGCGATACCACAGGACCAGATCCAACAAAACATACCAGAAGATCATCGGGCGGAACGTGACGTGCAATCGAAATGAAAAGCGGATCTCTTATGGCCGCAGCTAAATTAAATGAAGCTGACGCAATGAAACTAAATCTGTTATCTCTTTAAATGAATCAACTTTGAGCCGGCGGACGGCTTGATGCTTGCTATGCTAGAAAAAGAAAATTTCGCTTGTCCGAGCTTACAAGTACGTAAAATTCTCAAATTTCAATAAATCGGATCGAATTTACTGTACGTTGTTCAAATGAGTGTAACGTTCTTGACTCGCTAGCAATTATAAAGGTGAAATTTTTTGGAATAATTTTAAGGAGAATGATTTTGGATGTCATGGTTTTGATCTTGAAAGACCTAGATGAGTGGTGGTTGGTAAATTAGTTTATTGGCCGAGATCATAGTGATATTTGTTTAAATTTAGATGGGATTAATTAAAAGAATACTATTTACATGTGGAAAATGTACAAAGAAGAACAATTGATTATAATTGAGTTTGATACTTTTCTCTCATGTAGCTTGAGGTGAAGTGGCAGCCCCATTCAAGCAAAGTTTATGTTCTTTAACCCTCGAATCTAAATTTCTCTGATCAACCTAACGAGATCGAATAAGATTTCGTTATCTCAGACGTAGATATAGGCCCAGAGCCACTCAGAATTGAAACCTGTGGTCGATATTGTAACTTTTACCTTCTGTGAACTCAGTAAAAATAATGCTACTTTTAATTCGCTCCTTTTCATTCAAAATACAATACAAAGTCCGTCAGTTGTCAAATTCTGATCATTTAGTTTTCGTCTGCTGAACCACTCTTTTAGAGGTGAGACTCGTGCGCTCAATTAGCAGCCGTGAGCGAACTCTGATCTCATTCCTCCATATCTTATAGTAATGAAGAGTAAATCTAGTAAAGGTATGTAACAGCCATTGGTTGCTATGCTTTTGGGTTTTCTCCTGCCTCATAGAACGGTACGACTTTTGTCGGAGCTGTGGCTCAGAGGACGATGGAGAATCAGTCCTCCTTTTCATGTGGCATTGTTCGGCTTAGGCGAGGAGGCCGCTGGCGGCACTTATGCACCCTTTTTCTCAAATTTGGCAGAACTATCCCTGGTCAATTTAAAGGGGATACTTAGTGTGATTTATCGAAAGAAGCAGATGGTTTCTTGATTTTCGTGACGAAGGGAGAGTTAACTACTATGGCATCACAACGGGCCTCTCTGTCGATCGGCAGCCACTTCAACTTAGCTACCTTCTTAAGATATAAATCTAATTCTCACGACACAAATGGCACAGTATAGTAAAACTATGGGATCAGCAATGGCTTTGGGTTACCATTTTTTGACAAAGTAGACTAGAACTTAATTTGGTACTACGCGAAAATAGGACCGGTATCTCTGTTGTTGAAGTGAAAGTCAGCTCTTCTATAAGAACTTTGAATTATTGAAGTGGTTCCTTGCATTGGCAGAGTACTTGTTGCATTACAATTTCAGCAAATAACAAATAGGTGGGTGGCCGACTTCAATCGCGCATAGGAATCCAAATGTGTTCAAAAACCCAGATGCAGAATCCTCTTCCCCCTCCGTGAAGAGGCCACCATCTGCGAGACAGAACTATCAGCTTAAAGACAAGGGATATTCTAAATCAAATAAAGTAGCAGAATAGTCTCCAGCTGATATGAATTTTTTTCATTGGCTACAAAAATATCGAAAGTAACTAGCTTAATCTGGAGGGTTTGCAATACTCAAAGCACCACTTCGGCTTTGATAGCAAAAATGCAAAAGAAGCACTGGCTCTCTGCAAAACTAGCATAAGAGCCTTCTATGTGAGCATTAACTTGCCATCTTATTTGCAAAAAGTGCCTCCACATGACAGTGGAACAACAGTTGTAAATAACCTGTAGAAACGTCAGAGTGTGTAGAAATTCTTCTCACACACTATCCAGCATTAGCGAAACAAAGATTAGAGCTCATTGGCTAGACCTGGATCATAAAAAAATTTCCGACTAGGAACAGCCAGGTTCATAAGTAATAGTATACCAGATAACATATTACTGTGGAGGGACCAATTAATCCAAAAAGGTTGCAGTGTTGGGGCCTATATGAGACCAATTTGTACAATTCACTCATTCAAATTGTGCTATTGTTGCTGTGTCCTCGCGAAACCAACTTCATCTCAAGTTTCGGACTGACCTAGTGTCTACTCTCAAGATAAAAGATTCAGCTCGTGCTAAGTATAGAGCTTCCCTTCTAATCTTACGCCCGTTTTTTCAAAAATTCCCACAGCTTCCCCAGTTAACTTGAACGCACAGCAGATTTGTGAGTTTTTTTTAGTACTGTTCCACTTTCTAATATATGAACTCGATAGAAGTTTAGTCCTTACTCAAGTACTTTGACGTTAATGGTGGTTGTAGGCCTAACGTCGTCCCGAACTTGCTTGCTAAAAACAGTTTGATTACCCTTATGCATGGCCACTGTGCTGTTATTTTTAACTTTAGCTATTCCCTTTGATATAATTCCGTCTCCCTGGAAGCCCGTTTATATCTCACTCATTTCTTTTGTTCTTTGTTTTTGAAGTACTAAAAAACGACTATTTCTTTCTCGCTCCTAAACAAAAGAGGCTTATGAAGGGTAAATCTTCTAGCTCTAATCTTTATATTGGTGACGTCTTTTCTAGATCAACAGAAATATTAAAATATAAAGTTTCAAGTTTATGGGCTATCTGGTCTATTCTTGTTTTGGCTATTCTCTTATATTTCTAGCCTCTTATAATTTCTGATGTGACTGTGAATTCTTCCACTTTCTTCTGAGTCAATCCTTTTTCTGGAGCTTCACAGGGTTCGATATTTTTTCCATTGAGTTTATCAATAACCTAACTGTTTTATTCGCCCTAACTGACTTTTATTCGCCCTAACTGTATTTTATTTGCTCATTGACTTCAAAATCTTCAGAGGTGAAACATAATCTTTACACTCGCTTTGAAAAAATTATCTTACACTAAATATATATATCCAGCTAAAATGGCCTCTTCCTTCATGCAGAACAAATAAGGAAACCTGTCGCTGTTTTCATATCATGATTGCGTGATAGTTCTCTTTACACGTAGCTTCAGTAGCCTAGTGGGTATAGCACTGGTTACTTGTGTGTGGGGTCCCTTGTTCGAATTCAGGTTCGGACAATGGTCCGCACACCAAACTTTGAGCTCACCTATCTCTAAATAGGTACCTTAATTAATCAGGGGTAAAGTGAGTCGTGAGACTAATCACTTAACACTCGTATTCACATTGATTGGACATTTTTTATGAAGCTCTCTACCAGCTTCAACCCCTAAACCCGTAAGGGTTGTCGTGGGATTACTTCTCTTTACACATGAAAAACAAGTCATATATTACCTGAATTACTAAATTGTCTAAACCTTTACAAGGTTATATTACTTAAACTTGCAAATATCCCCGTTAACGTCAATAATAGGTGCGTTTTTTGCTCCGATACAGAACAGAATAGAACTATGTCGCAAAAACAACGATCTAGTACAAAACAAAGTGCATTCGCTAAGACTGACATAGGTTGCTGTATTCGCTGTGATAGTACAAAACAGCTGAAAATAAAGGGAGAAAATAACGAGTATAAACTACCACAATCGATAGAAAATTGAAAAATAACTAACAGAAAATTACCTCATTTAACTTTCTACACATTATGAAGGCTTTTACTAATTTCCTAACTACCAAAACATTCAACATAACCTTGAAAAAACCAAAGCCACCTCACAGCAAAAAAGACAACGTCTCATGAGCTTTTATTTTTTCTTTTAGCACATTCTATAGTTCACCACGTGAACTACATATGAGGAATATAATTTCTGTACTAGTGAATTCACTGATACAGGAGTGTTGTTGTTTCCAATGCGTATAGTCTGTTCTCTGCTGGATAGAGGAGCAAAAAATCGCGCCTAATATTTCTTTCTTAACAGTAAGCTCAATAATCAAGTACTATATAGTCCCACGTTATTTTGTATTCTATATCCCTATGGTTTGACATGAATGACAAAAGTGAAACGAACTAGTCTTTAAAAGAGTACTGAAATAATCGCTACTAAAAGTAATTTTCATAAACCATCTCTCTTGCTCAAGTAGAACATTTTCCTAGAACATTTTTAAAGCAAAGATACTCCGCTGGTTTACTCTTCCATACCAAGGCTAATTAGGTCCTAGTGAAAAATTTAAAAAAGCATGAGTATTTTATGATTATGATAAAAGTCCTCGATTGATCATCAGTACATTGTATTCGCGAATTGACTCCTTTCGCTTCTGTATCACAATTCCATGGTCCGTGAATGTTCTTGTTTGGGTCGATGTAGCAAATTTCAGTTTGCTCGAAGAATACTAATACCATGCAATGTGGCAGATAAACACGTACTTGGCTGTTTCCTTGTTCGTCTTTCCGCATTTTATTTTTTCGGTATCTCTGTCGGTTTTACCTTATTTCTGCTTGTTTTTCAATGTTTTTCCACTGGCTTTGCCTAATTTCTGCGATTTTTTTTTCATATAGCAGTCATTTAGATTTTATGAGGGAATCCTGCCGATTTTATGCGTCTCCGTGACCGTTTTTCAGTTCTGTTCTTCGTTTTCCTCGTCCTGTCCGTTGTTTTCCCCGTCCTGTCCGTTGTTTTCCCCGTCCTGTCCGTTGTTTTCCCCGTCCTGTCTGTTGTTTTCCCCGTCCTGTCCGCTGTTTTCCCCGTCCTGTCCGTTGTTTTCCCCGTCCTGTCCGTTGTTTTCTCCGTCCTGACCGTTGTTTTCCCGTCTATACTTCGTTTTCGCCTCCTGTCCTTCAGTTTCCCCTCCTGTCCTTCGATTTCCCGTCCTAATTTCTTGTTTTTCCCGTCCTACTTTTTTGTTTTTCCCGTCCTACTTTTTTGTTTTTCCCGTCCTACTTTTTGTTTTCCCGTCCTGTCTGTCATTTTCTTATATTGCCCTTCTTTTTTCTGCATGATTTTTCGGCTTTAATTTCTCTATCCTATCCTCTAACTATGGTCCAGTTTTCCATTTTTCTCTCCTCCGGTTTTCTCTCATGTCCTATGTTTTTCTAAACTGTCTCCGGCCTGTTGGACCTGTTTTTCATTTTTCTTTCCTGTTCTTTATTTTTCTATCCTGTCCTTTATTTTTCTATCGTCTCGTTTTTCTATTCTGTCTTCCGTTTTTCTATCCAGTCTGCCGTTTTTCTATCCTGTCTCCCGTTTTTCTGTCCTGTCTTCTGTTTTTCTGTTCTGTCTTCTGTTTTTCTGTTCCGTTTTCTGTCCTCCGTTTTTCTGTCTTGTCTCCCGTTTTTCGGTTCTGTTTTCTGTTTTGTCCCATCTTTCATTTTTCTGGTCCCCTCCTTCATTATTCCGGTCCCTTCCTTCATTTTTCTGGTCTCTTCGTTCATTTTTCCGGTCCCATCCGCCATTTTTTTTACCCTGTTCTTAATTTTTTTGATCTGGTCCTTCGTTTTTCCGGTCTCGTCCTTTTTCTGATCCTGTCCTTCATGTTTCTCCACTGTCTTTCATTATTCCGGTCCTGCCCTTCATTTTTCTGGTCCTGTCCTTTATTTTTTTTCGATCCTGTCCTTCAGTTCCTCGGTCCTGTTTTTCATTTTGCCATACCTTTCCTTCATTTTGCCATTCGTTTCCTTCATTTCCCCGGTCCGGTCATTCATTTCTCCCGTCCTGTCC
This sequence comes from Nemotelus nigrinus, assembly GCA_947369275.1. Classification (NCBI taxonomy): domain Eukaryota; kingdom Metazoa; phylum Arthropoda; class Insecta; order Diptera; family Stratiomyidae; genus Nemotelus; species Nemotelus nigrinus. Next base: position 52,929,259 of record OX376375.1, on the reverse strand, counting down.
CTCATTTTTATCTGGTCCTATTCTTCATTTTTGTGGTTCTTTCCTTCATTTTTGTGGTTCTTTCCTTAATTTTTGTGATTCTTTCCTTCATTTTTGTGGTTCTTTTCTTCATTTTCCGTTTCTTTCTTTTATTTTTCTGGTCCTATCCTTCATATTTATGGTCCTATCCTTCATTCTTCCATTTTCGGCTCAGTGTCCTGTTTCTTGAGAGACTGAAGTGCCATTGTGTGTCATTATACCTTGACTTCTACCAGTGGTCATCTTTCATCATTCTTAGATATCACAAATACATATTACCTTGTTGCCCTTGTGATTGCTTAGGAATATGTGTCAATTCTTCATACAAGTCTATGGTGATTAAGTATCCTTGTGTTCACGATTTGATGGGATTGTAGCGTCTGAAATATTTCGATATATCTTCATGAACTTTGCCGTACTACTTAACTACTAGTCCGTCTTCTCAACTGTTTTCGTGAAAATTCTCAGAACCTTCGATTATTTAGTAGATTGACTCTAAACTTTGCGATTTTGAACCCTGCAATCGGTATTATCACTGAACACCAATCCATTTCTCGTGATCAAATTGAGAAATTTAGTAGTGCAGTTGATTTGGGATGCCACACATAGGGATACTCCAGGACACTGTAATTTCGATGAACTAGCAAAAATTGATCTTTTCTTTGGCGTTTTTTATTGATTTTCTGCAGGAGCAATCAAGCTGCTAGCAAAAATGCTAAATAAGGAATTGAAAGGACCGTTCTTCAAACTCCAAAGCGGATTTGGACCTTAATGAATAAACATCCTACTAAGCAACTTCTGCACTGAAAAAATACAGCACCAGACGCCATAGTTTATAGACTTTTGGCGCCATGTAAATAGTCGATTTGGGGATTGTGATAAAATATAGCGCCACACGCCATAGTACATGGCGAAAAGTACATAGGAGCAGACGTGTCCTCCTCCACGCCATGTATAATGGAGGACTATAGTGCATGGCGTGGAGGACTATAATACATGGCGTGGAAGACTATAGTACATGGCGTGGAGGATTATAGTACATGGCGTGGAGGGCTATAAGCATAGCGTCTGCTCCTATAAACTTTTCGCCATGTACTATTTTTATCGCCATATTTTATCACAATCCCGAAAGGTGCCAGAAGTCTACAAATTGTGGCGTCGGACGCTATGTGTTTTTTTTATTGTAGTGTCTTGCATTCGAAGTCAATGTGTGAACTATTATGGGAATCTAAATAATTTTTTTCTTTTTCAATTCTCACTTCTATTGATGTTACACATATGTCACTTGTCCCCTCACACAGTATGGCTGCGAGTTATAATTGAAGACATAACTGAAGCCATATTACATGGCTCATTGTACTATGTAATATAGGTTGCGGGGCCATAATTTCTGCGCCATGTAATTATGGCGCGGGGAGCTATACTGCATAGCTCAGAGTACTATGTACATAGCGTATGGCGCCATAAATAATGCGCTATGTTACATAGCTCTGGGCGCCATGTGGATTTTTTTCAGTGTGATATTCAATTAAAGTGTCCTCCGTTTGGTAGTCGCTGCATGGATCGTTATATAGAGGTTTAATTTGCCTGTCAAGGCGGTGGCTCACCTATTAATATCCTAAATTCAGTGAGAAAAAGTACCTGAATATGTCCTGTGTTTGTTCTTTGACTATCTCCTGGAAAAGCTGCCACTTCATCTAGCTTAACCCCATCTGTTCATTTGATCTACACTCAACAATTCTAATCCTTTTTGCTCTCGAAATACATTTTCATATCTTTCCAATTCAATCAATCCTATGATCTTAATGTCCTTAATGAAGCTGCCCTCGTCAATATTTTTCATTCAAACAAACTAAGAGTTTGAACCATTCTCAAAATCTAATTAACGGGATACCATTCAAAAGCGACTATCGCTCGCTCAGCCCATTTCATATGTAAAGCATTCGCATCAACTATCATCCCCCTTCAGCTCTACAGTCCTAACTAGCGATCATTAAATCTAATACGATTTTCATGGAAATTCATACGAATCATCATAGAGAGCGGGTTGTGTTATCCTTTTTGAAAGTCCCAACTGACGTGCCTGAAGTTCTCGACACCTGCCCAGTCAAGTAACACAAACAACATCATCCTCATCAACTAAATCCTTCCACTTCCACAACTACTTATCGGCCTTTCGAATTCGCACACTGCAATGCGACACTGTATTTGTCGCAAATTTTCAAATAACGAAAGATTATAAGCGGAGATTGCAATAATTGACCTATTTTCGTTTTGCAGGTACACTCCATTGAAGTACTTTCAATCAGAGCAAAGCATTAAAACTTAACTCTGAATAGAAATGAATGACCCAATTCGCACTTACCTCCGACGTTCTCTGTCTCCAATCCATTTCCTGTCTAGTTAGTTCACTTTATCATTCATTCATTTATTTATTCCGTCAATTTTCTCACTTGCCCGGACACAATCTCTGCACTTCCACTCCAGATTATATCCTTTTCACTTTGAAGTAAGTTGTATAATGCCCAGGATGAATAGAGGAGCTGACGTCCCAGTTTTAGTGTCGCATTTGTGTAATCGTAGTTCAAATGCTCGAGTTTGACTTTCGGCTCTCCAGGGAGGCATCGTGATGATGATGATGATGTCCTATATTGCAAGAATTGTACGATAGAATAACCTCAATAATATCTTGACTGTGAGCTCGGTAAGGTAGATTGGGTATTTTTTGAGTCCTGCAATGAAGTCAGCCGCAAACTGGACGAGGTGAATGAGTGGCATCAACAAAAGCACTCTTCAGATCCACAGCATTTCCTCTCAATGAAGCTCTCTGGATGTAAATGCGATTTTTAATCGTATCATTTCCTATTTCCTGGCAAGAATCACCTGTGCAGTTCAGTTGTTCTTTCTGGACGTCATGCGGCTCTTGTCAGGAAATGGTCGAGTTCAGCTTCAAATATGAAATTAAGCTTTAATTATCCTGGCAAAAAGCAACCATCGGTTGGAGTGTAAGCAACCAAGCATGCAACTATCAGCCCACTCATCCATTTGGTCCTTGTTCCTTTATCGAGGCTCTTTGTTTTGTTCCGACGTCGATGTCCTGGCTAGTTTTGTTTGTGTTTGAGTACTGCAATCAGTACCGTTATTGGTTGGTATAGTAAAGAATCGATAAATTCAATCAAGGATTCTGTGTGGTCTACTTCGAATGGACTATTTCAATGGGTTCAGTGTTTGATTGTGTCGAGATTGATATTTAAAGTAAATCTAGACTTTTCGTAGTTTCAGATCTGGTCATTGAGTGCTCTGTCTCTGAAGTAGAGAAGAGTGAATCAGATAGTACATGCAAGAAAGGAATTTTTCTTTGAAGAATCTAAAAGAGGGTGAAATCGAAAAATAATTTCCTAAAATGAAAACTTTTGAAAGGTAGTGATGAGTGTTTCTGTTGTTTTCAAAAAACGAACTGTGTTTTTTTTTAAACTGTTTTTTTAAAACTGTTCGAAAAAACAGTTTGAATTAACGAAAATAAACAAATTTTATGCTGTACGAAAATTAGAGTTGGGTTGTACTAGGATTTTCACATGGTTAGGCTAGGTCAGTGAAGAGGGTTGCCGGGAACGCGGCCAGCATTAGGCCACCAGTTTGGGCCCATTTGCCACCCTCATGGACAATCACACGGATTAACACTTACAGCCATGGCAGTGGCGGGATTCGAACCCGCAGGCCCCGTAGCACGCCGCTTTTCGGCCTGACGCCTTAGCGAGCAGAGCTACCGGGCCCCCAGAATTTTCACATACTAGGTATAACTAGTACGAGTACGAAGAAATACATGTTCCAAATACCTGTTTGAAGTATGTACATACACTGCAGGCAAACATTTTAAGGCCACACCGCAGAAATGAAACACACTTAGATTTATCAAACTGCAAGTACCTTTTTTTACAGTAATTGCCTGTTTTAAGGAGGGTTGCTATCAAGGGATTTAAAATGTACATGGGATTTCCAAATTCTCAGTCAGGGTAATAAAACACGTTGGGTTTTTCCCACTTTAAAGACTTTAGGTGTCTACAATTTTTGAAAGTAATTAAAATAAACCGTTGAAATTTCTGGGAATACGGATTGGAAATATTATGAAATTCCTATAAATATACCTTATCCTCAAAATATTTCATTTGTGAGTTTTTGTGCTGACAAGTAACACGGATTGTTATTTTCAGCGAATTTTCCTTTTTAGCAAAGTTTTAGCAAAATTTATGTTTAAAATGGGAAAAGCGCGCAGTATTAAGCCGAAAGTTAGAGGTGTGATTGTGGCGCTTCATAAACAAGGAAAGTCAGAAAGAGAGATCAGTAATGAAGTAAAAATTTCAAAAACTGCTGTACATAATGCTATCGTTAAATTCAAGGATAGTGAAAGTTATTGTGATGCTATAAGGAGCGGACGACCCAGAGTGACAACAGAAGCAGAGGATAAGACTTTAGTGCTTATGAGCAAAAAAAATCGAAAGTTAACTGCACCGGAAATTCGAGCAGAGCTCAACGCGGGGCATTCAACGTTCATAAGCTTGTCAACTGTAAAAAATCGTCTAAGTGAAGCTGGACTCGTGGAGCGTGCAGCAGCCAGCAAACCTCTGCTTCGAAAAAGTAACAGACAAAAGCGGTTAGAGTGGGCACGAACTCATAGCCAGTGGACAATTGAAGACTGGTCACAGGTGCTTTGGATAGATGAATCAAAGTTTGAAGTTTTTGGCTCCAAACGGAGGGTTTATGTCAGGCGATCTGCTGGAGAAAGAATGGCCGCGAACTGTGTAATACCAACAGTAAAGCATCGAGGTGGTTCTGTTATGGTTTGGGAGGTGCTTTTCGCTTGCTCGAGTGGGTGAATTAAATCGAATTGATGGCAACTTAACTAAAGAACGTTACAAGGAAATCTTGCAGAACACGGCCATACCATCAGGTTTGCGGTTAATTGGGCGAAATTTCACCCTTCAACAGGATAATGACTCCAAACACAGTTCTAAATTATGCAGAGGATATTTACCTGAAATGGAGAATGATGGAATACTATTGAATATGGCCCCCACAATCACCTGATTGTAACTTGATTGAATTATTATGGGAGGAATTAGATAGAAGGGTACGTGAACGCTGTCCGACGTCAAAGCAACAATTGTGGGAGCTTCTTCAAGAAGGGTGGAACAATATCTCCCAAGATACTGTAAGAAAATTAGTTGAAAGAATGCCAAGGATTACTAAAGCAGTAAAAAATGCCAAAGGAGGATATTTTGATGAATTTAGAATTTGAAGTAGAAAAAGATTCTTATTGTTTATTATCAATTTTGACTTGTAAACTAGAAAAACAATAACCTGACATTTGACAATTACATAAAAAGTAATCAATTATATTTTATCTAGAAATAAATAAATTCTAATTACCATGAAAACTTTGTTTATTTTCTCGATTCCTAAGTGGTCTTAAACTTTTTGCTTGTAGTGTATTTACATACAATGCATACGATTTGCAGTAATGTAATGAAACGGACTGATATGCCCTCCCCCACCCACCAGACACAACGTTCTCAAGCTAGAATGGTGATGGTGCAAGATGACCTTCAAAGGATACCGAGTCACTAGTCTGTGCAGCTTGTCCGTAACTTTCCAATGGTCGGTCATTTATTTAGCAAGTCTTACTCCAATCTAGGGGCCATCTAAAGGAAAACGATCAAGTTCAATCAATTTAATTTGTTTTTCATTTTATTATATGCAGAAAACACCTCCTGTATTCGTTCAAATGAATAAAGTAAAAAATTTTACTAAGATAGGACGAACTAATCCTATTGCCATCTATATGACTTTTCATCGAGCGATCTCTGATACCAAACTTTTCCTGGCAAATCTAAAAAAGTCGGATTTCCACTTCGCCTCACTGAAGTACGAAGTTTGTCGAAAACTTTATTAAGAAATGATAAAAAAAATGTTTGGTTTATTAAACATGTATCCACTATGGGGCCAACCTCTTCCGTAAGGCTGGGTATGAGTCCAGGGGCACCTTACCTCCCGCAGTCTCGTAAATTTTACAACCGCGATAGGGTTGGAGACACCCTCGTGGCGAGCTGCAGTCACGAGGAGGGCCTCAGCACAACTGGTGAACCTAAAAGGATCTCAACCTTTTCCTCCTTGGCACTTTTAGTGCTACTTTTAGTTTTTCTGGCGGATCTCATTTTGCCGTATCTTCGAAACTAGGCCGCTTTTTCCCAGACTTGTATGGAAATTTCGCTCGAAACAACTCAGAAAGGTCCCCGAATTCATACTAGACAAAAAAAATTTATTTGTGGAAAAAATGAATGTTTTTGCCCCATTTCCCCTATCAAAATTTTTTTCGATCTTAAAATATCACTATTGTACTCCTCGACCACTTTCAATCATCGAAAGCGCCGTAAAGTTAGTTTTTGCCAAACTATGGCCAAAAAACCCCTTACTCTCCTACAAAACCAACATTTTTGTATCACAGCAAAACACTCTAATCCAAAATTGGCCTATTTTGTCCGATTTCAGGACCTTTTGTTCTAAAAACCTTTTGAATATTTGAATAAAATACTTGCAAGTACGAAAATACTCGCAACTACGAAAATACTGTTTTCCGCAGCTAAACAATTTTCCATTGCCAAACAGTTCCTTTTAACAAACGAAAAACAGTTCGTTTAAAAAAAAGCGAAAAACGATTCGTTTTAAAAAAACGAAAAACGATTCGTTTTTAAAAAATAGTTCGTTGAAAAAAAAACACGAAAAACCAAAAAAAACGATTCGTTTTAAAAAAACGAAAAAAGATTCGTTTTAAAAAAAAAACCACTTCGTTTAAAACAAAACGAAAAACGATGAAAACGGTTCGTTTAAAAACGATGAAAAACAATTCGTTTTAAAAAAAACGAAAAACGATTCGTTTTAAAAAAACGGTTCGTTTAAAAAAAACGAAAAACGATGAAAAACGATTCGTTTAAAAAAACCAAATACGATTCGTTTAAAAAAAAAACGAAAAACGATTCGTTTTTAAAAAACGGTTCGTTTAAAAAAAAACGAAAAACGATAAAAAACGATTCGTTTAAAAAAAACGAAAAACGATTCGTTTTTAAAAAACGGTTCGCTTAAACAAAACAAAAAACGATGAAAAACAATTCGTTAAAAAAAAACGAAAAACGATTCGTTTTTAAAAAACAGTTCGTTTAAACAAAACAAAAAACGATGAAAAACGATTCGTTGAAAAAAAAACGAAAAACGATTCGTTTCAAAAAACCGATTCGTTTAAAAAAATGATTCGTTTTAGAAAAACGAAAAACCATTCGTTTTAGAAAAATGATTGGTTTCATAAAAACTATCCGTTTTAGAAAAACTGTTCGTTTGAGAAAAAGGGTCCGTTTTAAAAAAACGATCGGCTTTAGAAAAGCAATTCGTTGTAGAATAGTTGGAATAATTGGTTTTAGAAATACTGTTCGCTGTAGAAAAACTATTGGTTTTATAAAAACTATCCGTTTTAGAAAAGCTATTCGTTGTAGAAAAACGGTTTGTTTTAGAAATGCTGTTCGTTTTAGAAAAAAAAATTTCGTTTTAGAAAAACTGTTTGTCGCTATCTGGAAAAACTGTTCGTTCGTTTTGTGCAGCCAAACGTTTTTTTTTCAAACTGTTTGTCGTTTTTGAGCCCATCACTATTGAAAGGACACGATTGTTTCATGAAGTAATCACTCCAAGGAATTTTCCGAAAACATCTTTGCAGTTTTAATATCCTTTTACTTCATTTCGTTGCAAACATGAAACACAAACCATACCATCGAACGTATGGAAAACATTGACAAAGACAGAACGAGCGAATCTGATCGAAACCGCATAACCACTTTATACTTACCTCCACATCGCTCCCCTGTCCGTATCCACCCACCCTTGGACGTTTACCTAAAAGATGATGCAAAAATTAATTTAAAATGCATCGGGAGAGGAATTTCAGTCATTCCACTAAGGACTCGATAAGATAAACGAAAACTGAGAATGTAATATTAAAGTTCCACCGACAAGTTTATAAAGAAGAGAGAAGAGTTGAGGGACAGAGGAAAGTCCTAGTTCTCGGAATTCACACTCTATGAATGCAATGAAAATCCAGGAGGTGGAGGACGTGGATAACTAGGACTAACATTGGAATTCGTCGAAGAAGATTTTCATCAAGAGTCGGTTGAAACAATTTAGAGGATACACAAAGGACATGTAATACGGTTAACGAGAAATTTATGCAAGATATATTAAGAGGGGACGGGAATACGGATTTAAGGTTGCGGATGGCTGGCTATTTTGTTATACGGAAATAAGATGCATGTTGATCCAAAGAGATTGTTGCAATGATTTGCGGAATAAATTTGTTTCGGTGTATTTTAAACGAAGATTAGTCAAATGAACCAATTATGCATGCATCGAGGTAAATACCTTATTATTTTCTCTCGACAAGTGAAATTCCGTGAAGTATGAATTTTCTCTCGTCGCGTTTTCATGAATAATATTTGGCAACGTAACACAAACCCATGCGATTCATAATTTTCTGCTGCCAAGCACATATCGAAGCGAAATCGTTGTTGACCCCAAATTCGCAGACGCGCTGAACAATCACAGTGTGGTTACGAGCAAAGCAAATCGAATAAATATGTATTGGATGTCCAATTCAACTATGCACCGCCATCGCATTATGCACTCTAACTAACTTGCACAAAACCGAAATCGCTCCGACATAGCGACCATTCTGTCGTCCGCTGATGTCGCCGTCTATTGGCTATATTCAATGTTTTTCATTTGGAGCTAGGAAGCATTTGAACATGTGGTGGCTAACGACACACGGAGCCATTGAACTGTCATGCAACGATGTTGGATGAATGGCAAAGTGATGGGTAATTGGTGTCTGTTCGACTCGTTAATGTTGCAGTAGAATCGATGGTGCTACTGCTGCTGCTGTGATACGGCATTGGTCGTTTTGCTGCTGCGTTTTTGCTGAGAACAATTTGGAACCGAACAAGAGTACAGGCCAGCTAAGGATCCGTTGAGGCCGAGATGGACAAGCAAACATGGCCATTAGACAACACAAGGCTTGAGCACATGACATGAAACTTTGATTGAAACTGATTGCGAAGGAAGGAACGACAGAGACATTATAGGAGGAATACGTGCCGGATGAGATTGTAACGATTAAATTTTCGTAAATTCAACTAAGGGACCGGAAAAGGATAAATGGATTGGTTAATATTGATAAAGCTGTAGAATAAATTTAATCCAAAGTCAAAGAGGAAATACTCAACCCCAAACAAATGATTATACAATAAGGTACCTATGATTTGGTGCTAATTACCTCTAAGAAACAATGGTTTTAAGATGTTTCAGAGTCGTGTTTAGTATGAAAAAAGCATAATAACCTGTCATGTAGAATTATTTTCCCTCTATGGCAAAGTGACACTCTTCCCGAAATCTTCAAACCAGCATTGAGAAAAGTAATCTGAACTTCTGATAAAAACAAGAAAGACTCCATCTTAATTAACTTCAGTCATTGTTCACTTGTTTAACCAAATTATGACCATTTTGTATAACTGTATTTGCTGTTGATAACAAACTACTACGAAAGGACTTCTGGAATCCCAGCGTTCTTGTTGAAGTGCTTACTAGAATCCCTGGAAAGAAATTTCGTCCAAGACAACTCCTCATTGTGAAGCTTGAGTAACCTAGTGGGTAAAGCACTGGCTTCTTGAGTGTGGGGTCCCTGGTTCGAGTCCAAGTTCGGATGTGGGTCCGCGCACCAAGCTTTGAGTTCACCTTGCTCTGATTAGGTACCTGATTTTTTCAGAGGCTTATTTAAAATAGAAGAAATAACTGAATCGTTTTGAAAGTGATCATGTTTCTTCATTACATATTCAAATACAAGAATCTGATTATATATTTTTTTTTCAAATGGCCGCCGTAGTAACCAATCTCCTGAGACCCTCGCAGCGAAAGGCATCAGCCATCGGGATTTTAGCATCACTTACAACAATTTGATATCAAATTGTTGTAAGTGATGTATCACTTACAACAATTTGAAGTGAGTTTATTAAACATGTATATTCTAGTTGAACAAAGAAAAAAAAATAGTCAAAAAATCGTGAATTAGCACGCCTCGTAAAAAAAAGTACGATTTTTTACCCTTTTTTTCGACAGTTTTTGGGTCGAAAATGCTGAATTTTGAAAAAATTTATAAGTTGTTATGCATTTTGAATACTAGCCCTCTAATATAATTTTATTCTTTTGATTTAACGCTCCAAATTTCGTACTTTATTTCACCCTGCAATAATTCACTGTGTTTACTTTGCAAAATTTATTGCACTCAAAGACCCTATCCCTTTCACTACTTTGTTTGAAAGCTAGTGAAAATATCACTATACCATCGCAGATTTCTCTCATTGAAGCAGTGGCTGCTAAACGCGACTTACTCTGTCCAAATAATTCTTCCACTCATATTTCACCGCAGCTTTTATAGAAAATGTTGGTGGCCCCACGAAGCTTTTAGCTGATTTCCCAAAATTTTACTATTCGACCGAGCTCTGTTATTGTTTTATATTGCGTTCTGAATATTGAATGAGTGGTTGCATATCAGTAACTGTGTATTTCTGAAATATGCGTTTTATGAGTGTTTTATTTATTTATTTAGAATCGATTTAACATATATACTTTCAATTATAAAATAGAAATGGAAGATAATACAAATGAAAAAATATTATACTAAAATAAAAAAGGCATATATACGAAAATTAAGTAATCCAAATACGACAAGTATAAAAAATATTACAGTATAGTAGATTCAGAAAAAGAAATCGAAAAATAATAACAATAATAGAATAATAATAGTGAAATTAAAAAATAGTAATAGCAAATAAGAAAAGAAAATTGAAAAAAAAGCGAATTATAGTCGAACAGGTTCTATCAATATTTGAAGAATGCATCTCGTAAAACTAAAGGAAGGTACGGAAAAAGAACCAACTAACTCTGGACCTATTGCAATCGTTTCGGTTCTGTCTAAAGTATTTGAATCACCCGTTAACTCAAAATTAATGAAATATCTTGAGTTGAACCATCTTATCAACGACCGCCAGTATGGTTTCCGTTCTGGGCGCTCCACTGGGGACTTACTTACATTTCTCACTGAGAGATGGAACCGCTGTCTCCATAATTTTGGTGAAGCAATGGTCGTTTCTCTTGATACTTCGAAGGCCTTTCACAGAGTGTGGCACCCTGCCCTATTAGCCAAGCTTCGTGCATTTGGTCTTCACCCTGTCTTCGTCAAGTGGATTGAAAGTTTCCTCGCAGATAGTTACTTTCAAGTTGTTCTGGATGGACTCAAATCCTGTGTCCACACCACCAATGCCGGGGTTCCGCAAGGTATTGTTTTTTCACCAACTCTCTTTCTATTATTTATAAACGACCTCCTTTCCTCCACTTTCAATACGATTCATAGTTTTGCCGATGAAAGTACACTTGACTTCGCATACTCTTTTGACAGAGTGGCCGACTCTCGCGGGAACTCTACTTCTGTTAGTATAGAAGCATCGCTAAACAGGGACCTATTAAGCGCTATCGCTTGGGGTTCAGCGAACCGTGTTGTGTTTAATGCGTCCAAAATCCAATGCTGCCGTCTTTCGCTCAAGACTTATCCTCCTCCTACTAGCTACACTATTTCCGTTGATGATGTGAGTATTTCCGAATCACCTTCGCTGAACCTATTAGAATTTAACATTTCCAGCAAACTAAGCTGGATCGGCCACATTTTTCAAATTGCGAAAAATGCCATGAAATACCTAGGATTCCTTCAGAGAGGCAAGAAGTACTTTACACCATAAGACAGCGCACATCTACAAGACTCTCGTAAGGCCAAGACTTGATTATAACTCCCATATATGGGATGGGGCAACCCGCACTGCTTTAGCGGAACTAGACAAAGTCCAACGCACAGCTTTCAAGCTTATTGGCGATGAAACTATTACGTTTTGAATCCCTTGAGCACTGACGTAATGTGGGTTGGCTTTCTCTTCTTTATCGCTATTATTACGGTCTTTGCTCTAATGAAATATGAAGTCTGAAATATGAAGCACCTCCTACGCGCAACACCCGAGGCTCACAACGCGCTCACTCTCATACCCTTTCGATCAGTGTTTTTATTATTGAAGCCATTCATGGACCAAAAAACGCTACTCCTACTTTGAAAAGTAGTGACAAGTGATCAATCGATAACTATCGAGGACTCTCTATTCTATTTGTTGTATCCAAACTTTTTGAGAAGCTGGTTTATGATAAACAAACTTACTCGCATTATCGACACTCTTAATGAGCAACAACATGAATTTCATACGGGTAGATCGACTTTCACCAATCTCATGATCCTAGTTTCTGATGTGCTCTGCAAAATGGTAAAAGGAACCCAAATTGATGCATTCTATACGGACTTTAGTAAAGCTGTGGATCTGGTTAACCATCGAATACCGGTACAAATACTTCAAAATTTTGCTATATCCGGGACCTTTCTTCTTTGGTTCCAGTCTTATCTTTGCGATCGAACTCAACTTGTAAAATTCCAAGGCTATTTACCTAAAATAGTTTACGCATCTTCTGGAGTACCACAAGGCAGTCATTTGTACTCTTTGCTTTTTAATATCTTCATTTTTGATGTGTCTGAGATATTGTTTGGTATCATCTCTTCTATGCAGACGGCTTAAAAATCTACCACATTGTAAACACAGTAATCCAGCGCGCACTTAAAAAAATCCAAGCTTCAATCTCTCAAAAAATTCACGCAACTTTTCAATGTGGAAAATGTTACTCCATTTGAAAAAAAACTATCTCCGTTACTCCGTACTGGCATTTTTGCATTTGAGTTTTTTGCACTAAGTTCTGTCACGGGTTACCCAAGTTTACCACTCGAATGCAAGTTCCGTCGCAGGGACAGCCCAATCCAAAAATTTGTCCGCTTTTTTTACAAGCCTTGCTGTATGCTTATGATAGACCATTGAGTATCTTAGCTTCTGTTATACTGTCAAAAGCTTGGCGAAGAAATGCAGTTGATGGTGCAGATAATTTGACTTCGTGAGAAGCTATTATCGAACTGGCTTAAATCGTATAAGGGCTTGCTCTCCATAATCCTTAAAACCTTACTAATACACTGTAGTTACAAACAGCTGGTCGCTTCGTTCAAACTTGCCTACTTTTAGTCAAACTAAATTCAGTATATTAACGGCCGAGCCTATCGTAGAAGTAATAACACTAACAATATTATCGAATTCGTGCAATAATCAATTTTGAAACACTATGCAAATATTTTGACTAAATGAGCAACTTAATCAAATCAGATGATATGAACAACATTTCAGCACACCAATAACGACCTAAATTTTAACGAACAAAGTTATCTGAACAACTTAATCATTCATACATTTTAATTCATTCACGAAACCCAAATAAAAAAATCATCCTACAGATGCAACATAGCTTTGACCCTCAACGGCCGCATACCCCTTTTACATTAACCGTAACCAATTTCTTCACAACGACATCCGTTAGCCAACAAAAATCGAAGCAACCAAACATCTCGCCCCCGTCAATCAACAAACGAATCGTCAATTCACTTTTGAAAGACTTAGAACGATGATAAGAAGGTCAAAGCAATGCAATATCCACAAATGACACCCACATTATTCATTGCCATCGGTTTTCTGGCCATCTATCTAATTTATGCACATACATTAAAATAAAATTATTGCGTTTCAGTGATTTCAGTCGGTCGACGAATCGAAAGTGGAAACTTAAAAGCCCGTTTAGAAAATTCACAAAATTTATTGGTTGCTGCAATCGTAATGAATGCAAATGAATTATGAGCTAACGAAATTTCAAATGGAACTTGTCTGCTGCGGACCCTGGTCTGGCCACCCATTCATCTTTGGACACTTAGCTCACCAGTGTTTCGAAAATGAAAATTTTAACAGACCAATCTACTATTATCGCTTTGGGTTAAAACTATTCACTCCGAAATATTCCACTCAAAATGAAAATTACCACCCAAAGAATCTTTCTGGAACACAACTCGAGTGACGAGAATGTGAAATAATTTAATTAAGCCAGGTCGTGCCCGAATGATATGAAATTCATAGCATCAATACGAATGACTATCTATCTGTACGTCTAGCACTTGAAGTATCTTGTGTAATTTCAATGGTCTTATGTACATGAATTACAATTTAATTATTTTGATTGCATACTATCTGCTGTTACGAATAGATTAAATCGAATGGCTGGTTGCGTTGTATCTTTTCTGTTCGAAATCGTTCGGAGTCACATTGATGTTCCACACGTGTACGAGAATTGATGATGGAAAAAAAATCTGACTGCTATTCAAAATGAATATGAATAGGAAGAAGAATGATAGAGATCATTTCGGAGCAGCAAACAATGCAGACTCCAGAGCTCGAGAGCCATTTGGGTGGAGTGTGTGGGCTTTTGTTTGATGCAGTTCGAAATGATTTCGGGTTTGTGCAATTATGTCTTGTGCTGTGAGATGGTGTTGGCAGTCCGGTAAACGGAAGAATGTTGTACAAGAAATTCGAAAGACGTAATGCATATATTTTTATTAATGGCCCTGAAATCATTGTTACAACGCTTGAAAATCGATTAGTATTCGAAAGTGTTGTTTAAATATTTGTACTGTAATTTATGTAATAAAATAATCGCGTGTTGCACTAGATTATCTGGATCAACTGCCTACGTAGAGCACTGACTGTTCGATTAGACTGCGTGTGTTAAATGATGCAGATTTCGTGATGTGTATGTGCGTGGTAAAAAAGACGGTAAGATGGAATCAAATCAATTCGAATTTTTTGCACAAAGTTGGAAATTTTGAAACTAATTTACTAAATGAAAAGATTTGTGAAACTAGATTGAAAAATTCAAACTTTGTGTCACAATAGTGCTTAGGAGCATTCGATTCAGAAAAACTACCTGGTGGGTGTGAAAGCTAGTCATTTCAGATGGAAATTTTTTCATATATGTCTTCTTAATGCAAAATAATGAATTGTGATTGCTGAGAACATCTTCGTCTCTAAGCGTTAGAGATAACCATTGCTTCGAGATTATAATATGTAATTACGATACCGGGATTAAAATACCAGGATTACAATATCTTAACTAACATCAATATATCACTTAAAATAGGTGTTACTAGTTTACGGCATCTAAAAAAAATTATGATATTCCATACCCCCAGTACCAAAAAAAAAATTTGAACTCAAAAACTGCTCCGCCACCCAAGCACAGTGCATTTTTTTATTCACCTACTTCCACGATTTCGTCTCGGTCTCACGAATAACTCACGATCACACATTCTCCAATACTTTCACTAAGTAGATTTTAATGTGATATTTTCCTAGTGCGTAGCTTAACTTCCTTGCCTTTCCAAAATTTTGGAACGCTTTGTTTTCAATCGTATCTATGATACCCTCTACTGTGTCTTTGCAGCGCAACAACATGGCTTTGTAAAAGGCTGGAGCACTTCTTCGAACCTTGTTGAGTTTACTCATGTAATCGCCTCTGCAATTGACAACAACAATCAAGTTGGTGTCATTTATACTGATTTTGCCAAAGCTTTTGACACTGTCAATCATATGCTGCTTCTTGTCAAACTGAAGCATTATGGCATTTGTGAACCTCTGCTTTCCTGGATCTCTTCCTTTTTAGCTGATCGCACTTGTGTCGTCTCCCTCTTTGGCTTGTCGTCCTCACCTTTCTCCTCTTCTTCTGGTGTTTCTCAAGGTTCCATCTTAGGACCTCTTTAATCAATCTATTTATCAATGATCTTCCCACGGTTTTTGAACCTCCCATTAGCTTCATCTTTGTACGCAGGATAGAAGTCATCAAAGTCAAGGCTTATGAATGACTTCTGAGTTATCAATCAATAGTACTACTGGCTATTGGAAACTCGAAAATAAGACACATTTGGCTCAGCAATATATACCAGTTATTTTGGCTGATAAGTTATTTTGGCTGTGGTTGGCAAATATAATAGCTGGAATATACTTGTCTACACCCGTAATATCTTTGTATGCCATTTCTACCGCCTTGGCTGATTCCTTGCTGCGAAATCCCCTCTCAATCAAATGCTCCTTTTTTGTACGGCTCTACTCCTTAAACACACAATTTTATAATTTTCCGTAGGCGGCCCATTGAACAATTCACAAAATACAAGTGAACAGTTTTATATTGTTGACAACATGGCGCTCTTGTTGCATGACATTAAAAACAAGTCACCCACAGTTAAAAAAAAGGCTTTAAAATGCAAGAGGATGCAAGAGGTTGTTCAACACCTTCTATCCTATATGCCCATATTTTTCTCTATTATTTTCAATAATGCCTTGAACAACGGGTCTTCCCAATTTATAGAAAGTAGCAAAAAAATTGCGGCTAGGCAGCTGCTCTTAAATGCGCTTTTTGTTGAAGTCGGCACACACAAAAAACTAGTTGGTAGTGTGCGTGGTCACTGGTTCAAATCCAACCATGATCATGCACCAAGCTTTGAGCTGACCTAGGTCTAAGTCTCTACAAACACCAACTAAACACTTTGATTGGTTGAAAGCCTGGAGCGGATCCAGAAGGCCCCCAGTATTGCGACCTCCTGGGTCTCTTGTGTCTCCTCTGCGTTATGCCCTATAGATATCCAGGCTTCTTACGAACATGGATATGTTTTCTATGTTCCTGGTGGAGGAAAGAGCGGAGCCAAACAGTTCCAATCTTCGTCTCCTTAGGGGTGGACAGAGTGTGAGAAGATGTACTCTATCGTTTGCCCAAAGTATATGCAGCGGTCGTCCTGCTCCTCACCTATACTGTAGAGATACCTTTTACAGGGATGGTGTCCTGTCAATGCTCTACATAGGACTCTAATGCCACTTTTACAGAAAGCCACTGCTTCTTGTGCTTTTTTGTAATCGAAACCCAGGTATATTTTTGAGTGTTTTAAACCCTCAATATTAAACCAGTAGCTTTCGATCTTTTTCTTGCTCCATGTTTTAATTTCTTTGTCCGTATCTGCCCTTGTAAAGCCCCAGTACGGTGGACTTATAAAGGGCATTCTTGCTCCTTCTTTGACCTTGGTATCGCCTTCCTCCTTTCCTTGATGCCCCTCATGACCGGGGATCTATATTAACTCGAGGCTGCTTTGTGACCCTATTTCATTTAGGGCCTCTCTCACCTCTTAAAGTATAGCTGAGTTTATTTGATCTCGATTAATAGCCATGAGAGCCACTTTACTATCCGTTAGGATCTTAATTCTGACCCTTTTAGTGTTCCTTATCTATTATTTCTCAGGCTCTTAGTATGGCAGATAGTTCTGCTTGATAGATGGTGGCCTCCTTTGGGAGTGGGAGGATTGTGCACTTGGGATCATGCACTATCCCTGCTCCGACTCAACAATTCATTTTTGAACTATCTGTATACCACATTTGCGCTCCTTTGTGCGAAGGAGGTGGGCCATCCTCCCAGTTGTCCCTTGATGAAATTGTGACCTAGGACCTTTTTCCGAATGCTGCTTTAATTTTTATTTATTCGTTGAGGTTCAACACTTCTATTATGGGCCTAATCTCCTCCAGGACTTTGAGTTATCTCCTGATTTGTTCTATGCTAATGGCTGTTGATTCGCTGCTTCTTCTTGAATTCTGAGGTGTACCGTTTCTATGTTTAGAAGGGCCTTCATTCCTACCGTGTGGGGTGCAGCTCATTGTTCCTTTAATAAGCAGCTTTGAAGCTTGTTGAGCATATTAACAACAGTTTTTAATATGTTTTTTTTCCACCACTTTGTAGCCCCATATATGTGGATAGGTTTCACCATTTGTTTGTATGTCCATAGTGTCTGCATTGAGATAGTCCCCAACCGCGTCCAAGCATTTGTTTGGTCGGCCGGAGTGCCTTAGTGGCCTTCAGTGTCGTTTCGTTTAGATGATTGCCTCAGGTGAGTTTTTTTTTGTCCAGGTGGATTGCTAGATATTTTACCTCTTCCTGCAGACATACGAATGTGCCCCTAATATTTAGCGCTCCTATTTTGGTTTTTTTCTTTTTCTGGTAATTGGTACTATGCCGGTTTTCTGAGATTAATGGATATACCCTCTTCTTCCACACCATTTGGCTGTTTTATTTAAGGCTTTTTGGATTCTAGATTTCAAGGTATCCATGTGTGAATCTTTTATTATTACCGTGATATCGTCCGCGTAGCCGGCAGCAGTTACACAATTACTATTGAGGGCCACTAGAAAGTCATCAACTAGTAGGGATCATAGCTGGGAAGATACTACCCCTCTCTATGGACATCCCCTCCTAGTATTCGCCCTTAGCCTCGCCTCCCCCAGCTCCGCAAACACACCTCGATACCTTAGTACTTTACACGCCCACTTCATTACTTCTTGAAAAGTATCCCTCCTCTGGAGAGCGTGTCAAATGCTCCTTCTATGCCCATGAAGGCGCATAGTGCGACTTCCTTGGCTTCCAATGCCTTTTCTACTATTTGTACCAGCTTACGTGTAGCTGATTTGCCCTTTTGGTGAGCAAATTGAAATCTGTGAAAAGGCATCCTTGCCAAAAGATCATTCTTTATGTATAGGTCATGGTCTTTAATATCAAAGATGTGGGGCTAATCGACCTGTATTATTTTGGCAGGTCGGCCGGTTCGTTGCCACCTTTACACAGCCGGCGCCAGTCTCCAGAATTTTGGTATATAGCTAAGTTGCAAGTTCGCTCTAAATATGTGTACCAGAATGATATTAAATTTAGTTTGCCCGTCGTTCTTTGTAGCAGGAGTGTGGTGTCTCATTCAACCTTTTCATACGTGATGATATGTTGAATCAAAGGTGAGTGATTTGTCCGAACAGAGCCTTCTTCTTCCGCAGCCTCATCGCTGCTCCTGATTTTGCACCCCGGAGAGAGTGTTCTAAGCAGCACTTCGATTGTGTCGTCAAAGGTGGTCTAAGTAGTTCGATTTGCCGTTGGTAGCATTTGGACAGAGCTTTCTGCATCCTGGCAGTCTCCAGGATGCTATTTAGACTTTCGGACAAGGCGCTTTAAGCCTTTAATTTATATTTCCTTAGCTCTTTGTTGTTTCTTTTTATAGGCCTCCCTGTTTGATGTAATTTTAGCTCGGTTGAACTCCGTTCTTATGGTTCTTCTGTGTTTTTCTAACTCCCTGTTCCACCATAGCACCCTCGTTTTGCCAACACTGGTTTTCTCAGGGATTATTCTGATAGCCTTATCCACAGTGTCCTCCAATTCCGTCTTAGTCGTGAAATTCGGGTGCAGACCATAAAGTCCCACTGTAACGCCACTCTGATAGTCTCCTCAGTCCGTACACTTTGTTTGCCTGCACTTTACCCTTTTACAATATCTTTTTCTGGTTTGAAGTTTATATGATCAGAGAAAGAAGCGACTTCTAGGACATTCCACTTCTTCACTAAATGTACTGCACTGTTTGACATCAAAGTAAGGTCTAGTACCTCTTGCCTGTTAGCTGCTGGGAACATTTGCTTCTTGCCCTTACTTGCTCTAGTAAGTTTAGGAGGAAGTCTAAAAGTAACCCACCTCTAGTGTTGACGTCACTCCTCCCTCCTCCATGCAATGTGATGAGCGTTGGCATCGCATCCAATAATCAGTATTTTGTTCTCCCTTCTGCAGTGGTTTACGAATCCCTTGATATTGTTACTTGGAACCTGATCCGCATGCCCTGTGAAGTAGGCTCAAGCTAATACCGCCTCCACTATTTCTCCTTCGATGGGGACCTGTACTTGGACTACCACTGTGTCCCTATTGGTGTATTCTAGAATTAGAAGAAAGTGAATGTTGATGTTAATCACTATCACCGCCCTCGGGTTTTCTTCCCCTGCGGCCCAGAATAGCTCACTGTTTTTGTATTCAGCCCATTTAATCTGCCTTTGTTTACTCTGGGCTCTAGTATTATTTTGTCGGTGCCCGAGGCAAGCCTGCTGCTTACTTTTGCCGAGACAGCTTTGGTATGATGCAGGTTCAGCTGTAGACACCTCATACCCTGTTCTCCGTTGGTTGGGAACCACTGGGACCTGTTGCCTCCATGTCAGTTCCACTACCCCCTCGGCATTGGTGGTTGGAGTGACTGCTGGCTCTGGTGTTTTTACTGAACACCTTAACGACGAAGGAAATTATTTTCTTCAAAATGTTAAGCCAATGTAAAAACTGGATTGTACTTTTAGTGTGTTGAAATTTTTATAATAGCACATAATACCATGTATCATGTATATAATCATGTAAAATCAGACAAATAAATAAAAGCCAGGGCAATATAAAATGCCTCTAGATTAAAATTTTTTTATGTCATATACACAGAATGTAAAGAAGCTCTGATCGTACCTAATATTAAAAGATAATATAAATATTATATTAACTACTTCTACCTTTCTGATAAATGATCTGAAATAGTCTGTGTCAAGTTTGAACAGAAAAACAAAGTAATGATAAATGATGTTCGTGTTGATGACAAAATGTATTTTTCAATTAAAATTCTTACAATAAACTGTCTTTCACTGACTGTTTTCTTTTCTTTTCTTTTCAGGTAAATATCTCACGGTACTAAGAGTATAAGTCATCTGTGCGTAAGACAAGATTTTTTTTTAGTAAATTACCAGTAACTTTCATTTAGTTTTCATTAAACTTCTTATTTTCGCAATTTTACAGACTATAAATTTTCTCTTAATTTCAATGTTACCAACAAATGTTCTACAGAAAACTGTGTTTGAAAAAAATGCCACCGTAAATAGCAAAAAAAAAATTCTCTAGATTACTTAGTCTAGTATTTACGTCACACAACCAACACGAAAATCTCAAGTCATACGTTCCTCATTTCCACACTGCGGGGGCTCATTGTTTATTTTGGTTTTAGTTTTCATCTAAGTCATGCACGACTCCTCGACTTCATATTCCTCCTTAACATTTACCTTGTTGCTGCTAATGCTTCTTTGTAGCACTCACTGCCCATGAGACTTATCATTCAAAGTGATCACGTCACCCGTCGTGTGGTCATACCTAAATGCATTCACCGAACTCGTCGTACACTTCTCTCAAGTACAGAATCTTAATAGATCACGTTTCTTGCTCTTACGGGGTCCCACTCTTCACATCCCAACGAAAACCGGTCCTTGTGTAGTTCTTGAAAACGTCTTCGAAGAAAGCATCATCCCATAAATATGATCGTGATTACAAGATATAGGGCACAAAGCATGCCTACAATGCCATATGATCGCGATGATGTAAAAGGGGCGAGGCTGGAACTTCAATGCGATTAGATCACAATCGAAGCGAGCTAAACTGTTGGTGTTTTGATGCGTAAAGAAAGCAGATCACCCACCCGCTCAATTGGACGATTAATCGATCAATTCGAATGGTGACTTGCTGAGTGACAAGCTACAGCCTCCGGTAGCGAACAAAAAGCAAGCGTCATAATGTTTTCGAAATTAATTGACCTCTAGCCTCGATGTTTTGTTCAGCTTAGCTATTACATCATCATCAGCCACAACAGCGGCGGCAGCAACTAAGTCGAAATCATCACGAGTTCGATTAGTGTTAAAGATCGCGATCGTTTCATTTTCTTCGATCATTAGAGCTAGCCTTTCGAGTTGTATGAATCTGCGAAATAGCATTCGTGTGGCTAAGCTATAAACATCAGGCTTCTCAAAACTAAGCAGACTGTGAATAATGATTGATTTTGCGGTTTTCAAAAAGCACTGATCTACACAATTTCAAGCGATCGTCGCCTATGCAAATGTATTCCCATATACGATTGGACCTAAGAAAACATCAACAAATCTTTTAGATCTCCCCATATGGAAGCAAGTTAGTATACACATACTTGCTAAGTGTTTGTTTGTTGACATAGCGAGTATTTGCTATTGATCGCGATCTTGTTGCGATCATTTCGCTTTTAAATTTGCCTATGCAAATGCGGAATAAAGCATCGCGCCATCTTTAGATGCATCGTCAATATCGCTGATTGAACAAAAGCGAAATTTAAATGACTTTTACGTATTCCAATAAATTTGTCTGATCACACTCTATTCACTTCTATTAGAAGATCTTTCAAAAAACTCGATAGTATAAAGCCACCCGTCGTCGTTAGACTTGCAGTCGCAAGCAAGATCATCGCGGTTCGATTGAATGAAGTAAAATTTATGACCAAAAATCGAGCTTGGGTTGCATCGAATGGGTTTGTTGGCTTTTCGTTGGGCTCTTCATTGATTTGGTTGATATCTGGTTTCAATATGAGTTCTATGGAAAGTTATGACGATGATTGTCGCGCCAGCTAAGATTTCTAGTTGAATCGAATATGTCTTCAGCTATTTCCCGGGGCACATTTCACGATGATAATGTAGTCTCTTGGAACCATATTTATTTTTCTAGAATCGATTCAGTTCAGAAGCTTTTTATCTTCGTGGTCTATAGGTTTATTTCGTTATGCTCTGTTAGTGCTGGTTCGTAGAGTATGCGGATGCGGTTAAAGATGATGGATATCCATGGCGTTACGAAAAGCGTGGGAACAAGTTACTATGAAATGTAATCAGACTGAGTTTATTGCTTTTGCGGGAGTACGGTTTGCCGAAATTGGTCAAATGTTGGGTGCGTTGTGTTGGAAAATAGAAAAAAACCTGGTTGTTTGAAATGTAATCGAAATGAAAGCTATGAACTTGAGGTGGATGACGAAATTGAATTTTGTGGTCGCTCGATTTAATGGGTTTATTTGGTGCTAAGTTGATTTTTCGTAGGAGTTTTTCGAGAAACCGAAGCCGATTTAGCCTTGAATCTAACGAATCTCCAAATTGTAGCATATGGTATCACCAAGCAAATTAAAAACAGCCGAAGCTAACTAGAATTTTGAACCTTGTTATATTATTTTATTCAACTTAAAAATAATTAATTGAAATATATTTTATAACTAACTTGTGAATACGGCGCGAAAACAAACTCCTGGCTTAAATACGATATCTACAAATTGAATGGTTTGGGAAAATCCAGGCTTAAACTTTTTACCAACACAGAGAAAATTGTCTGCGGTGCGACCTGGATCCTGTCTGGGTTGCGACTTGATGGTGTGGTGAAACTCGAACCTCCTTAAACCATCTCGTATCATATCCAGACAAATTTTTCTTTCATACTTCAGCCCCTCTTGAAGACTCAGGTCACTGTTCTATTGTAATCCGATTTTCTTAACACCTCTCATTTCCACCAATCATTCTTCCATCAAAATATTGATCTGGTGTATCAGCCAGGCTGACCAAAGTTTACCGAGCTAATTAGTCAACAAATGCTGCTGACCTCACTTATTCGTTTCCGGAAATGGAAATTATTTTTTAATTTCCCCTCATCAGCTATTATGGTGGAATTTTTTTGCCAGCCGAAGAGGTTTGAAAATGTGTTGGTCTCTGGTCCAATAGACGAGAAACAATTTCCTCATTTCTCCACAAGCTCTCAATGGAAATTTACTGCATCTTTAGTTGAAGTCAGCTCTCGAAAACTAGTCAGAAGTATCATCTGCGCGACCTGTGATCCTCAAAAGACTATCGCCCTTTTGAACTTGGAAAGTTTTCTGGGCTCTTACTGATCTTCACGTCTGTAAGTTTACGGGCTATGATAGGAAAACTATAGGTATATCCCACATATTTATAATCTGACAAAAGTTTTTTTTTAAACACTTTTCCACAGAATTCGATGAAATATCTTGGAGAGTACGAGCAGATAAAAAAACAGCAATACAATTTCCATACTAATGGCTCTACCGGAGACCTAATGTCCACTTCTTTCTCAGATCCGGAGAATCATTGCCTTCATAGCATTGATGAATCTAGGATTGATTCTCTTTATATTTCTACTCTACTGGTTAAGCCGTACTTCTTCCATTATTCTTAAAAAAGAGAAAAGTTTTTTAGTGTGTGTTGTTGTTGTGATGCTGTTGCTTGGCAATGCCTTTACCGATCTATGATCTTGATGCCGGTTATCCATACGGTTCGGTTCTTTCGCCAACCTTGTTTCATTATTGGCATCGCATCAGTCTTTTAGTTCTATCCATAATATCCCTTATGGCAGTGCCGTTGATATTTTGCATATTTTGATTCTACAAGTGATTCCGGGAGAAATGCTGGAAACCTCAAATGTTTACACTTGTCCACTCCGTTAAACAATGACTTGTCGAAAATCTTTGAGCTAGAGCTTCAGTGAATTTTGTCACGTTTAAGATCTCCTAGACCAATGATGTCCACATCTTTCTATTATTCTCCTCAATCTTCAGATTTCACCGCAGTTATTCGAGAAAATACTACTGATTTTTCTCATTGAACATGTCAGGTATCCATATGTCCTTAGGATATAGGCATATATATCCTATATCCAGCAATCTTAGCTTGAGGGGCTACATCTTCCAAATTGCTAATGACATGAATTATCTAAGACTGTTGGATTTCTGTGAATATTATTGTTTTCCATCTAACCTAGTCCCATATTTAGGTGTGAGCTGTTGTAACTGCATTAATCGCGGTCAACAAGTCCCAAGACAAAAGTTTTGAGTTCAACAGCAGTGAGCTAATAAAACACCAACTCCAAGCGTCTAGGCATTATCATTCCTTTAACGTTTCTGCTTCAAAAAATGTTCCTGGATGGATTTTAGATCCATCACATTGCGAACTACACGAATTCTAAGAAGATATCAGGCATCCACCTTAAAAGCTGATTTTAGTCTCAGCGTGAAAAGACTTCTTTTGTTAACAACGCATCCGCTGCAAAATTTACACCTGCGTCGACTTGCAATCTTATCAACATCTTTGTCTATCTACAACTTATTTTCCTTATCAAGATGTCAAAGCTAGCATAATAGGGTATCCTTTGAGCTTTTGTGTCACCCTAGAAATAATTGTTCTATTTCACATTTATCTTTGATCCCCTTGAAATATATTCTTTTTAAGCATTCTAAAAAATATTCACCACAGGCAAAGTTTTATCTTTTCTTCTATTTATGTGTTAGACTCATTTTTGCAGCAACCCGATTTTTTACTCCTATCAAAACTTGCATTTATTTCTGTTGTTGCTCTTAAAAGCTTTTAATGTCTAAAATGAAAACTTTAGTGCACCTGGGTACATCAATTTTGAGCCACCTTTTTTGTAGCTTTCCTTTTGAGCTATTATCATCATGAAAAAAATTATTATTTCACCACACTTAGTCGAAAAGGTGAAGTCTAGATCTCTTGTATAACTCTTCAGATTTTGTGCTGAGATATCATTCCACAGTAATCGGAATTATTCAGGCGCCCTGATTAATTACAATCTAATTTCTGAATATGCCTCCTAGTGATCAAACCTTCACTGTAGGTAAATGGCATTGTATTTTCTTTTCGCTGACCAGATATTGAAGTCAGTGTTAGAATTACCTCTGGATTGTGTGAGGCTGCGTTGAATTTTAGAGTCTGGAAACAAAGAAAGTTTTGGTATCGAAGGAGCGCAACCTTGGCTTTATCTTAATTAATAATGATGATGGTGCTTGAAATTAATCTTCATCATTCGAAGGAAGTAAATGCTGCCTTGCTCCTCCACTTGTCTAGGACATGGGAGGAGTTTATATTAATCCATGAACCATGACTTGTTAAAAAGCCGGGTTTTAGAAAAAAAACCGAGATGTCTAGCTCGAGCTAAAGGCTATCGTCCCATTTGTCTAAGTTCTGTTTTGCTAAAGATTCTAGTAAGAATCAATTGGTTACCATGTCAAAAATCTCACAGTCACAGCATGTTTACACCAAAGGCAACTCTGTTGAAGCTGCTCTCTATGTCCTCATTTAGCAAATCGCTCTAAAAGAATACTCTTTTGCCATCTTCATTGCATTTCGTCGTGGACAAGAGCTGAGTTTGGTCATGCTAGAATTTTACCAGATGAAGTTTCCATTCCAGTAGACGTCGATTTCATCATTGTAGCCATCTACTCGATTTAGAGTTTACAACCCCCATTCCCGGGAAGAATACATGAAAGTTGGTGTCACCCTCAAGAGTGGCAGCTTCATCCATGTGCATCCCGATACCTCAAAACTGAACAATAAAGTCGTCAGTACTATGCACTCGGTTAAGCTGAACCTAATACTGTCCGTCATCTTCCGGACCATTGAAGTGTCTTTTAGGCGAAGGTTGTGGCTATTTTCCCGACAATCGACTGGGCTCTGTAAAATCAATTCCTTGCTGGTCCTTGGTAGAGTGCCGGGAATCAGAGACTTGCACAGCGGCCCGAGCCCGCGGGTTGCGGCCGCACTGAACCGCACTCGCACAAGACAGCACGGGTTTGATGAGTGCGGTGACGTCATCGGGCTGACCGGGCGGGCTTGGGTGAGGTCGGTTCAGTGCGGCGGGCTCAAGGCTCAGTTGAATTTCATAGTTTCCGTATACTTTGCAATGGAAGACTGAGTGATAGTTATCCAACCGGTGCGTCGGACGGAACGGAGCGGAAGAGATAATCAAATTACATCTTTGGACGCATCGAGAGAGTGAAAAGTTAAGTTTAGAATGTGTGATGAGTGTTTTGCAAGGCATTCTGTAAGTTTATTATTTTTGAAGGTGAATATGTTTTCAAAATATTTTGTGGAATTGATAATTCCTTTACCTTGTTTCTTAGTGTACTTTACGCATTCGGCTCCTGATGAAATAATGTTAATTTATCGATGGTTCAAAAAACCGTTAATATTTGTTGAACAGATTAAATTGATGTCTGCATTAAATTAGTTTCTGTTTCATTTATATTCGCAACTGTTGCGCTTAAAACATCATTGAGAACTTTTCAGAAATTGCATGTTTGAAAATAATGTGACATAAATAATAGTAGCTGTAATTTATTATAGTTCGGAAGTTTGATTGATTCCATTAGTTTTTCTAAAACCTATTGTTTTTGTAAAACTAATCGTTTTTCGTTTTTATAAAACGAATCATTTTTCGTTTTTTTTAAAACGAACCGTTTTTACTTTGTTGAAACGAACTGTTTGATATGGGAAAACTGTTTATCTGCGGAAAACAGATTTTCAGAGGAAAATTATGTATGTATGCATATATAATACGAGCTTGTCAGACTTATAAGGTGCGTATTTTTGCATCTCGATCAAGAGCAGATTAAAGTAGGTAGTATTGAAAACAACAGTTTCTGTTGTTTTGAATGCTGCATACCATAACCAGCTCTCGATGGCATACGACCATGCTTGATGATTCCTTACAACCATGTGTACTGATTGGTGTATGTAATGGGCAGCACCTGTGTGTGCACAATTCGGTGTGTTGGGCAAGTGCAACACTTTATAAGTGTGGACTGGTGACACACTTTCGGTAACAAGGTGTTGTTTGCATTGCACAGTGTACACATTTTGCGGTTTCAAAAGCATTAGCTATTGAATGCATTAGCTGATGAATGAGATAATTAGGGAATGAAACAGGGAGATAAGATTTATTATTCGTAAGTTTTCTGTGTCAAAGTTTTAATTTTGAGTATACTAGCGTCCTTCTATCTGCATTTCAGTAAGTTTCGAGATTTTCAAAGATTGTATTTTTGTAAATGCTGCGGACGTTTTCAAACGGAATGAAAGTTTAAACACGGATACAAATACGTTTATTTGCGGTGCATATGAAAGAAATGCTTTCTCGTTGAAGATATTTGCGGAAAATAGGTTTTGCGCAGATACAAGGGTTTTGTCGTAACATGCAACGAAAAAATGATAGCATTATTAAGCATAAACCTTTCTGCTACACATTACTTAGCATAAACCTTCTATCTGCTGCAGATAGAAGGTTTATGCTAAGTAGTGCTACGTTTTTTGTAGATGGGGCGATTTTTCATTTTTGATTTTAACGTGCTTCCACAAAAGATAGGTTTTTCATATTTTGCAGATGATGTAATATACTATGTAGTTTTCGAATCTGGCGGTAACACAAAAATGAAAACAATGTCAGATAGAAGGGTTATGTTAACGATGGCCGTATAGGATAGTATAGTTTATATTGATACCATAGTGTGTTCAAAAAACTGTGTAGTTGATGCAGAGACTCGCACAAGACAGCACGGGCTTGATGAGTGCGTTGACGTGACCGGGCTGATCGGGTGGGCTTGGTTGAGTTCGGTTCAGTGCGGCGAGCTCAAGGCTCAGTTGAATTTCATAGTTTCCATATACTTTATAATGGAATACGGAGTGATAGTTATCCAACCGGTGCGTCAGACGGAACGGAGCGGAAGAGATAATCAAATTTCATCTTTGGACGCATCGAGAGAGAGAGGAAAAGTGAGCTTAGAATGTGTGGTGAGTGCTTTGCAAGGCATTCTGTCCGTTTAGTATTTTTGAAGGTGAATATGTTTTGTGGAATTGTTTTGTATGAATGAAATGTTTGTAACACAGCAATTGGTCTTGGCCCGTTATGTCCGAAACCACTCTAACCCAAAATTGGGCGATTTCAGCTACTTTTGCCCTAAAAGCCTTTTGAATATTTCAATAAAATACTTGCAAGTACAAAAATACTCGCAAGTACGAAAATCTCGATACTTGATATTTCTTTTATCTAAAAGTAGATTTTATTTTAACATACTTGAAAGCATGACAAAACTCAACTTTATATAATATTTGATCATACACTTTGATCAGACTTAATGATAAAAAAAAACAATTCGTTTTCGTTGATTGAAAACAACTGTTTGATTTCTTTATCAGCTACAATAGACATACCACATATATACAATAAAAAATTTCATTCTTATTAGCAATACTACACACATTATCACTGCATAGCCTGCCTAGCAAACAGTATGGGTCAATAACAATCTATTAAAAGTAATTTGATTGGCATTTTTTGTGTATATAAATATATATGCAGGAAATAAAAACTTTCATTCTCAGACAACACATTACAGACACTAACGGACATAATCAACGGGATGCTCCATCTAAAGAGATATCCAAAGGCGTGGAAATCAGCCATCATCATAGTTTTCCCAAAACCAGGTAAAGACCTAAAATTTCCCCAAAATTGGAAACCCATAAGCCTCCTACCATCTCTAGCTAAATTGGCTGAACGAGTTCTCCTCTCTCGCCTATGCGAAAAAGTTTGTGAGAACAACATTATCCCAGAAGAGCAGTTCGGCTTCAGGCCACAACACTCCACGGAACTCCATTTAGCAAGGGTAGTGCAATATATCCGAACAGGACTCAACCAAACAAAGTCAACTGGACTGGTGATGTTCGATATAGCAAAAGCTTTCGACAAAGTCTGGCATGCAGGACTAATTTTTAAAATGCATGAATTCAAAATACCTCTCCCACTCATAAAGATCATTGGATCATTCCTTAAGGGCAGGACATTCAGAGTGAGAATCGAGGGTCTTCTCTCAACAGAACGTATAATTGCAGCTGGAGTACCACAAGGCTCCCCGCTATCACCACTTTTGTATAATCTATACACAGCAGATATCCCCAAACTGCCCGTAGCAAAAATATCACTCTTCGCCGATGATACGTGCATCTTCCACACGTCCAGGCTAGCAGAAGCCATTACTTCAACTCTGCAGTCCTCCATAAACACACTAATGGAATATTTCCAAAGATCGAAAATCAAAATCAACTCGGACAAAACCCAGGTGATTTTCATCACGAGGAAAAGGCGACAGACACCACACAAACTGACCGTGGACGATCAACAGATACAATGGCAACGGAGTGCAAAATACCTAGGACTAACATTCGACGACACGTTAACCTGGACGGAACATATACAAAACAAAAGAAAAGCGTGCAACAACCTCCTCCAATCCCTGCTCCCACTTATCAAGACCAAAAGACTACACATAAAAAACAGAAAACTTTTATACAAACAAATAATTAGACCGAATATTTTATATGGGAGCCTAGCGTTTGCACAAACCACAAAAACCACTCAACGTAAACTTCAGACATGTGAAAATATACCACGGTATGTTAGAAATAAAGACATACATAAGGACCTACGAATAGAGACAATCGAACTGTACTTACGAGACAAAGCCCTTGAACTCTTTGACAAAATAGACCGACACGATAACAGTACCATGAATATCCTGAAATTTCCGAGCAGACGACACGAGAAGTATCCACACTTGAGGAATCTCGCAAATATTTAACAAATAACTGAACGCACAAAAATGCACTTATTGGGGCTATGGAAGGAAGCTGAGCGCAAGACCGCTCACTGACAGGAATGAAGTAAGCGTGAGTTATTCACTAGCTCCAAACCAACACACAGATCCAAAAATTCATTCAGTTTCGTATACTTGAATCAAGCGTTTCATTCTTCAAAGTAGTATAGTTACTGCTGTTCGTGAAACACGAGTATCAACTTAACTTCCAACAAGTGCAATCGCTTGGTGGAATTCATATTCAATAGAAGGTTCTCTAAGTTTCAAGCGCTTAGCGAACCACTATTGAATCAATAAAAACAACAACAGAAACGCCCATCCGGTACAATTTCCAAATGCTTGATTTCTTCAAAGTTAAAATATTCAATCTTGATGTAAATTCTACCATTTGTTTCATTCAAAAGCCATTTCGATTAAGGCAATAATCACATATCATTTGCCATTAAGGCAATAATCACATATCAATAATCACACAGCTTTGACGCATGCAATGAACACATATCATAAATTTCAGCATTCTGTCTGTACCACTACCTGCGATGTCATACCATCCTCGATCTCGCCTAGCATTCGGCTCGTATTTTTCACCCCTCGGTTTGACTCTTCAGTGCTGCCGCAATCCGCGGGCCAAAGCTGGCCCGGTGCGGTGCGGGCCGTGACGTCACCGCACTTCGCGGGTCGGGCCGAATAATGCTCAGTGCTGTGCTGTGCTGCGCGGCGGGCCGCTCTGCACGACTCTGCCGGGAATTGTGCTGAATATCACGTATCTCTCACGAAGACGGCGAGACATTCAGCCATTGATTTGGCAACCTAGACATAGGGATCTTTGGGACAACTGTGTGGCCGATGAACTGACAACGCTTTTCACTTTGCTGTCTGAAGTATCATGTTCCTTCCCTATAGGAACACCAATGTCATCGGTCAAACAAGGCATCACACATAAATACCTTAAGGACCTCAAAGACTCCTGGGCTACAGAATCATCATATGCGATCGCCAAAGCGTGCTGAGGTTCCATCGAAATGGAATCTCAATCGAAATAGATTCTGAATTCTGTATACGCTGCAGTGGAGCTTGAGATTCTTTTATTTCGAGTTAGGTTATAGAAACGGTGTGCATTTGTGACTTTCAGTTTTATTATTTTTGAAACCATTAAGTATTTGGCTCTACTCAAAGTTGAATGTTAAAAATTTGCGTTTGATTGTAGCGATCAAGGCATCTTTTTATGATTTTGTTTTTCAGGGCATTTACTATATTAAAGACATGACGGCCTACGAATAGGAATTATAGCTCTCCAACTTTGACCGAATTTATGTTTTATAAATGTTTAGACTTTTTTCGACCAAACTCTACTTTTCCTGGCTACTTTTTTGATAGCACTTAGGTCACTTTTTAAACCCTAGCGGTTACAAGTCCAATGAAATCCAAGAAGATGAGCGAAACTAAGGTTTAACCTCTTGTGTGAAAAAAAGAGTTCTGGATGTGATGTCATAATTCCGGTAAGCCTCTGGTTCACTCGTAAGAGCTAGCCAGAACTCTGAAAAAAGTCGTCGTAGTCAATTTACGTCTAGCCAATATTACAACTCCTGGATAATCTTCATTCAATCAAATCTCAACCCCGAAAAGAGTCTTTAGCTTAGCAAACATCTCCCAAAAATTTCAGCCGAACTAAAAATTTTAGTAAAATTTTTATAACTCCCACAATTTCCTCTTTTTTCGCGATACTCTGTTAGCAATAACGAGCCTATCTGCGTAGAAAATCTTTTAGGTCTACATTTTACATGCTCTTGGCTTTTTAGGTCAGGCTCAGGATTTTGTTTTTATCCAAACGGGAAAATTCAAAAAGGCCACTAGAAGGGTTTGATCCCTTTAGTTAATGCCTACTCCAACCGCCAAAAAACCACCAACTTGGATCAATGGTGTCCCCATGGCATATAAACTTGGTTATTAATTACTTCATGGGGTCAATTAGCACTGAATTGGTCGCCCTTTTTCGTGCCTTCCATCCCCTACTTGGACTGC
The DNA here is from genome assembly GCA_947369275.1 of Nemotelus nigrinus. Classification (NCBI taxonomy): domain Eukaryota; kingdom Metazoa; phylum Arthropoda; class Insecta; order Diptera; family Stratiomyidae; genus Nemotelus; species Nemotelus nigrinus. The sequence continues at coordinate 52,896,969 of OX376375.1, read as the reverse complement.
ATGTATCTCCGTCAAGCTCCTTGATACCGTTAACCGCAGTTGACCGTTAGCCATTACTTCCACTTTTCTTGTCCATTGTACGAATTGCCTACAGTTGACTAGAAAATGTTCCAGATCTACGTTAACGCCGCAGTTTGGAGAGTCATCGAAAACAAACCGATGTAGATACTTTGATCGGTCAAAAATTCTCCTAGTTTCAAATCAGCACTCTCAAACCTTCATCGCACGTATCACTTCGTCTAAAAAAATTTCTACTTCACGCAGACAGTCAACTCATAGATCCAGACCCAGGGTATTCGCAAAACCAAAAATTGTTGCCTCCTTTGGAAGTTTTTTTTTGCTTAAAGACGTTTTAAGATGTTTTAAGCAAAAAAAAACTCCCAAAGTAGGCAACAATTATTGGTTTTGCGAACACCAAATGATAATTAAAAGCAGGGATCCTAGAACAGATCCCTTTGGGATGCCGCCTGTAATTTTTTGTGCTTAAGATTATTTTCTGAGTCGTACCCCAGTTTTCTATCCTTAAAAAATCACATATGAATACCGCCATGTAGTGGAATATACAAAGAAGTTGGGTGAGGTATACCAATTAATCGAATCAAATTCTTTTTTTGACATCGATCTTGCAACAATATTTTCTTGAAGCTCTCTGTTTTTTATTCGAAGCTTTGCCTATTCTATAGTCATATTAATGGCGTCAATTGTTGAACGCGCTTTGCGGAAGTCAAACTGAGGTTCAGAGAACCGTATCTTCCACAGCTTCACGTGGTCTATTGTATCTGGCTTTTCTAGGACTTTACCCATTCCGTTCAAAATTCATATAAAGCGGTACGAGCTCAGTTCTCCCAAGGCTTTTTTTTGAGTTTTGGCAACTTAACGCGCTTTTGCCTTTGCCAGCATTTTGGAAAGATTCGTTCAGCTAAGCATGCATTTAGGACATCGCTCAGCATTTGAGGTTTTGGCTTGACGATCATCTAAAGCAATTTGTTTGAGGTATCATGTAGTTTCGACTTAAGCATAAGTCTTCTATATACGTGAAAGAGTTAAATATTGGTGACTGGAGGGATGTTATCTGACGTGTTATGTGCGACATGTTCTGGAAGACATCCACTGTTTTGAAAAAAACAGCGTTTTGACAATCTTTTCCAGCAGGACAGGGCAGACAAGCTGTGGTGCCCTTAAGCCCTTTACGCTTTGACTCTTTGACAATATCCTACCTACCAATATCCTAAGATATTTTAACAATTGTCATTGATAGCAGCACCAAGGCTGAAAACCTATTTCTTGTTGAAAGTGGCCGGCGGATCTGATTGAAAAGAATTGGAGACTGTTTAGTGGGTTATCAGCTATTTTACACCATTGATTCCGGAACTGCTGATTGAATGAACAGAACATAACTAAATTTGCCAATAAAATGTCAGCATTCGGTTTTCGCTCGTTATCCTTGAGAAAAACAACAGTCAAAAAAAGAAAGAAATAAGGCGCGAAAATTGCTCGTGTCAGATCATCAGTTCCATTAATTTATAAATGAACAGGTTAATTGAGCACAGTCAACTACCACTTCAATGGAGCAAAAAAATAACACTACTAGGATGTTAACCAAGGATTTTTGTGATTCCTAGTAACTCTTACATATAGAATACCATCAGAATCTGGTAATGCTGTCCTTTACCATAAAATGTATAAAATTTCAGAGACACTGAAGCACTAATAGTCAAAATAATAAAGCCAACTAACTGACTAATATCTTTGGACCTAGTGAAAACAGTATGGGTGGTCCTTCGAACCGGATAGCAACGGCAATTAGAAGGTCTGGTAAGTCCTTATTCCATTCCTTTATTACATTCCATTGCATTTATCCTTCTACATATATGCCAATATACATATTCCCGCATTTCATATCAAATATTAGAAACACATCAGTCTTGCTCAATTACGAAGGATTGAACATACATTCGTTAATTTGATTAATGAAAATTTCGTGATTGACTGACACTAAGTATACTAGTGCTAATTGGGTGCGAATTGATGGTGTGAAATCATATAGCATAGATTTGAGACAATTTTGCCGTGATATCAGCAAATCAATAAGCTGGGTCATTGAGGCATAGTAATTAGACAGATAGGAAGATTTCACCATCATTCATTCAGTTATAAGTGTGTCAGTAATCAATTGTAGTGTACAACATTTACATTTATAGTGCAAAGTGTACTTCAAAATATATCGAAACTCGCAAAAATTATAATCCAACGAAATGGATCGGTTGCTAACTCAACAGAAATTGTTACTCGAACAATTAAATAAAATGCAAAGTAACTTCAAAAAGGATGCTAAAGCACGGAAAACTCTTGCTTATGCCACGAAATTGCTCCAGCGAGTGCAAGAAATTCGGCAAACTTTCTTGGAAACGCATCAGAAGATACTTTCATTAGTCAAAGAGCAAACCGATGTGGATTTAGAATATTTCAAAGATAAACTGTATCTATCCTTTGAAGAACTCAATTTGAGTTTCGAAACAGATCTAGAAGATCTGAAGTTGGAACAAGGGGCACAGGCAGCGCAGGCTGACAATGAGATACAAAATCAATCCAGTCGATCAAACGATGACATGGATGTTCGACTTCCACGCATAAACTTGCCAAAGTTTAACGGAAACTATGGGGAGTGGACTTCTTTTAAAGATCTGTTTGTATCTTTGATTCACAACAAATCTAATTTATCTCGAGTAGAGAAATTACACTACTTAAAATGCAGTCTTTCGGGGGAAGCTGAACAACTTCTCAAACATTATTCAATCACTGAATCCAATTATAATTCAGCGTGGAGGTTGCTCATAGAACGTTATGATGATAAGCGCGTTCTATTAAATACTCAGTTTAGAAGGTTACTGGCCATCAATAATGCAAATGAATCCGCTTCGTCTATTAAAATGTTACTCGATAAAACTAACGACAGCGTTCAGGCAATCGTCAATTTAGAGGTAGCGAATATTTGGGATGCAATGTTAGTGCATTTGACAACTCAACGACTACCAACTGAGACGCGTCAAATTTGGGAGCAACAGCAAGCCGCGCATAAAGAAACATCATCGTTTAAAGACCTCACAGAGTTCTTGCAGCGTCGTTTTAGAGCATTAGAGGCTGCTGGGGTAGAAAAACATAAATCCACTCGATCTTCACATAATGTGTTTTTGACAAAACACGAGCAGCATACTACGTGTGTTTCGTGTAAGGGGCCACATCATTTGAGACAATGTACCACTTTTCTTCAATCAGATCATGCGACGAGATTTGATATGGTAAAAAGAAATGGTTTGTGCCTCAATTGCTTGAACAAAGGACACTTAGTAGGAAACTGTCCCAGCACTTCAAGATGTTTCAAGTATAAAAAAGCACATCACACACTTCTACATAAACCCGATGTATCTACAACTGCAGTCCTTCCGCACCAGTCGCAATCTTCATCTTGGCATAGAAACCAAACATCAAATTCATTTACTCAAAATAATCTGCCTCCGACCTTAGAATTCAATCAAGAACCTTCAACCTCGTTTTCACACAATGTTCGACCATCGACTTTGACTTCTTTGGATCATAGACCTTCGACTTCAGTGACAACAGTCACGAAGATAAACTCTTCGACTAGCAATGCTAAAAAACCGGTATTGTTAGCAACAGCATTAGTGACGGTTGAGTCTTCGACTGGATTTATAACACTACGCGCTTTGCTGGATCAAGGTTCACAGGCGTCAATCATTACAGAGAGTGCAGCTCAAAGAATTGGAGGCAAAAGGCAATCGACAAACATCACTGTAGCTGGTATTGGAGAGACAAAGGGTATTTCGACGAACGGAAATTTGGAAATTACACTTCGCACCAAAACAAACGAATATTTGAAAGTAGATGCTCTCGTGTTGAGAAAGTTGACAAATTTCATCCCATCGCAAACAATTTCCACATCAATTCGAAAACAGATTGGAAATTTAGATCTGGCTGATCCTCACTTTGACCAACCGAGCAAGATTGACATTTTATTGGGAGCTGAAGCTTACGCTCAGTTATTACTTGGAAAAATTCGAAAATTGACTCTAGGTCCAGTGCTACAACTTACTAAGTTAGGCTGGATAATATCAGGTAGATTCAGCGATAACAACGCGCAAGTAGTGCACACACTTAATGTGCATATAGAGGAGGACGTGAAAATTAGTGAGCAACTTAAACATTTTTGGGAGATTGAAGAAGTTGGAACGAGAAAAAACATTACTCAAGAAGAAGAAGCATGTGAAGAACACTATAAGGTAAATGTCAAGAGACAGCAAAACGGTCGATATCAAGTTCGGTTGCCATTTATAAGCACAGAGAGTCAACATTCACTAGGGTTTTCCAGAGAAAATGCAATCAAATGTTTAATACAGATGGAGAAACGCTTCGAAAGGGACAGAAGTCTTCAAGAAGAATATTCAGCAGTAATGCAAGAATATATAAGTCTAGGTCACATGAAGGAAGTTCCCGTTTGTAGAGAAGCCACGTTTGAATCTGGAAACATACGCAGCACAGCTAACTTCCTTCCACATCAAGCAGTGCAGAAAGAAAGCACATCTACAAAATTAAGAGTGGTGTTTGATGCATCAAGGAAAACGAGTTCTGGTGTGTCTCTGAATGATATATTATTGACAGGACCAACCATTCAGAGCACCATGACATCAATTCTCATAAGATGGAGATTAAAGCAGTTTGCAATGGTGGCCGACATTGCTAAAATGTACCGACAAGTAGATATGCATCCGGAAGATGCAAACTTTCAGAAAATTGTTTGGAGGCAACAGCCAGCTGATCTAATTAAAGACTATGTTCTGACTACCGTAACCTTTGGAACTACTTCAGCGCCGTTTCTAGCAATCAGAACTTTACACCAATTAGCAATAGATGAAATTGAAAGCTATCCAAATGCAAGTAAAGCAGTCTTCGAAGAATTTTACGTAAACGACTTATTATCTGGAGGAAATAGTCTACAAGAATGTATTATCAAAAGAGACGAACTCATTAAATTGTTGAATTCTGGCGGTTTTAAATTGAGAAAATGGATAACAAACGACAAACGAATTTTAGAAGGAATCCCATTTGAAGACATCGAAATGCAAGATGCGATCAACATGGATATGGATAATGGATACAAATCGCTAGGAATAATGTGGTATCCGCTAGCAGACTTCTTCACCTATCGATTGAAAAGGCATAAGCAATTAGAAACCTACACAAAACGCTCAATTTTATCGGAAGTTGCACGTCTCTACGATCCATTAGGTTGGATAGCACCTATTATGGTATCAGCTAAAATTTTACTACAAGGACTATGGTTATCTGGGCAAGATTGGGATGAACCAATATCAACTGCACTAAACACGGAATGGATGACATTATTGAGCCAATTACCGGAAATAGAAAACATTAAAATCCCAAGATGGGTAGCTTACCAACAAAACTCGAAAATAGAACTTCACGGATTTTGTGACGCCTCTCAACGCGCCTACGCAGCAGTAATCTATGTGGTAGTGCGTGCAGGCTCGGCTGTCAACAGTCATCTATTAATGGCTAAAACCAAGGTGGCACCAGTGAAGCCAGTTAGTATTCCACGATTGGAGCTATGCGGAGCTGTACTATTGTCTCGATTGCTAAAAGAAGTTACAACATCATTAAAAATTGAAAACATACCTATCTGGTTATGGAGTGACTCAGAGATCGTGCTAGCATGGCTGAAAGGTCACCCCACTCGATGGACTACATTTGTATCCAACAGAACGGCTCTCATCCTTGAGAACACTGATAACATACCATGGCGATATGTTCCATCTAAATGTAATCCAGCAGATGTAGCTTCCAGAGGAGTAAAACCAATCGATTTAATACGCAATGAGCTATGGTGGCACGGACCAAGCTGGTTATCCGAAGACATCGATGCATGGCCTAAAATGCGAGATATCAAATCAGTTGAAGTCGAAAAACGAAAACATTACATTGTTAATGTAGGAATACACACAGAAAGTTTCTTAGACACTTGGTTACAAAGATATTCAACATTATCGAAACTAATTAGAACTACCGCTTACTGCTTCCGTTTCGCGGATCGAAAATAAATCGAACATAGAACCTCGACGTAGAACTTCAAACATAGAACCTCGACTATAGAACTTCGAATATAGAACCTCGACTATAGAACTTCGAGTATAGAAGCTCGACTATAGAATCTCGAATATAGAACCTCGAACTTAGAACCTCGAATTTAGAACCTCGAGTTTAGTACCTCGAATTTAGAAGCTCGAAAATAGAAACTCGAAACTAATGTTAACTAAAGCACCACCCGAAGCAGATTTCGAAGGCGACAATATCAACCATCTCGATAGATGGCAGACAACGCAAAAGATAACGAAAGATTTCTGGAAACGGTGGAAAACCGAATATTTGAATCGCTTGCAACTTAGACCCAAATGGAATACAACAGAAAACAATTTCAAAGTGGGCGATTTGTGTATACTAAAAGATGAAAAATTACAGTCTTATCGTTGGCCATTAGCCAGAATTATAGAAGTTCATCCAGGAAACGATTCCCTAGTACGAGTAGTAACCGTATGGTCAAATGGAAAGACATACAAACGATCAGTTACAAAAATTGCACTTGTACCTACGCAAAATATATCATGAGAAATGCACCTTTAATTCCTTCCATCAAACTGTTCCTTACACATCCCTTTCCTCCATGAGACCTTGCCATATCAAATAAATTCGCGAAACTACTTAACGTGAGACGTCTTTGGAATTCCATACAAATCAGTGATGGTATAGGTGGACGCCCAGCATAGGTGGGACAACTTCACCATGCCAAAACTGAGTTGAACGAATGCATCAGCTTAACCGGCACATCGGACAACACATTAACGATAGGAATCTAGATCAAAATAGTATCCAGACCCGGACGTGACATACAAACAACATATATCAAAATAGATTAGCCAATTAATACTTACCATTTCAGAAGTCAGCCCAATAGATAATACTGAGGCACTACACACGCCTCATCGGGGGGAGAATGTTGCGACGCAACGGCGGCCTCTTCAACGCAGGAACCTGAAACGAAAAACAACGAAAGAATCGAGTTCAAAGATAAAAAATATATACTTATCTAAGATCAATTTATAATGTTTGCGATCGTTGTTTACGCTGATGATAGTTGTCACATGACATTTGTCATTTGACATTACATGTTTAAATATCCATTCACAATTGATTTTTTCACTTAATATTCACAGTAAAGAAATACTGGTAAAACTGGAAATATAATAAGAGAATTAAGAGAAAGTTGTATAGAAAAGAAAGTACCGAAATTTTCACTTAACAGTTGACTTTGAATTTAGATGGTGCGGAAGAAAATTGATTGTTAGAAAAATCTATACGTTTGTTGAAAAATTGAAATTCCAATACAATAAAAATTTATTAAATCGTTAATCAGTGACGGAGTTTAATTGAAGAATTGGCTGTATCTAGAATATTTTATGGTTTAGTGGTTATAGTGGTTTAATTAGAACAATGGGGCTTGGTTGCCAAGAGCCGCTTCAGCCTCCGAAGTCACTTGCCTAACTGGCAACACTTGGCTATCCAGAACTTTTTAGGTTCATATGTATTTAAGGGTTTCACTGGAATTATAAATACAACAAAGCATCTGGGGCCTATTAAATGGTTTTTCAGGTATTTTTCAGATACCTTTGTGCATAAGGATATCCATTTCTAAAGAAATGTGGAAAACATTGTGTAATAGAGTAATAGAATTTCTTCACTAAAGAAGTCCTGTAGATTTTCAAAAACTAATTTATACTCTGGAGAATGCGTCGATTTATGCTTCACTATGCTTGTTATATATTATACGTTTCGCAGGATCCAATTTTGGCATTATCAAAGTCTGTCAATATGTATAATCAAACCTGCAGAAAACAATAAAATCTATAACGCTACCAAGCAAAAATATAATTTTAAATCGAACTCATCCAAGTCAATATTTTTCTAAAAACTTCTCCTGTTTCCCAAAATTCAAGATTTCCGTCCATCCAATTATATTTTGCCCCAAACTCCTGGCCTCTTCCAATATAACCCTCAAAAAGTTTCCTTATCGATAATCATTATCTTTCATGCCAATAGCTTCCAACAACGTCTTCGCTCCATTGCAAAATCTTTCCATAAACATATTTTTATAGTCGACAATAAACGTTCCTTTCTCCTTTATCCTTTTGGCTTAAACCGTAAAAACTCAATGATTCCGGGTCCCATCCAATTTCTTTTCTGTTGGTTTCCCGATCAAGATAAAATCCGCGAATATTTGCATATTTCTGACTTGGGCAAAATACTATCTACTCTACTACTCCCCAACTCGCGCGGCTGGAACAACCATAAAATCATAAATCAAACAGAAAAGAAACCGTCAAGCGAAGAGCGCGCTGAACGATATAACGGAATCAAAAAGGAAACTTGAAAATGACATGCAACAGACGACGACGTTAAGAAGTTTTCTCCCGGTTTCGGTACACCCTGCTGAAAGGTATTGATTGGAAGGGTCGCGACTGGTTTCTATTTTGCGAACACGAAATCACTCAGTTTTTTTCGCGAATACACATCTCCTTATTGCGTAATAGCCTATCAGACGACTTTTCGCACGTCCGCCATGGCCTAGACGATGTCAAATGCATCCTGGCGAAATTTTTTGCGTTTGCTATTTTGATCCCTCAACAAATTACGAGTCGATCATAAATCACGTGTTGGTTTTATGCGAGATTTTTACGATGAGACGGAGAGGTTTGTTCGTGTGAAGTTGGTCATAGTGAAGGGGTTTGAATAGAAAAGTCAAGAAAATGGAAACAGGACCGCTTATTCATCGCTACCCATGTGCACGCCGCAGCGAGGACACGTTTCTTTCGATCCGGTTCGATTAGTTCATGTGCCCGGTCGTGACTTGCGAGATATTTCTGCTATTTCAGAAGGATGTCACCTCGAGTCTTTACTGGGCTTTTGAATAAACTGGTGCGTGCGTGTTTCAATAGATTCCTGGTCATGTATTGTTCCTTTCATCTATTGTTATCTGGAAAACTAATGGGAGCATGCAGTCAAGGAAGAAGGGTGGTTCAGTTGATTGAGCATTGAAGTTTTCCTTGGGCAATCGTCTCACTACGCTTTTAATAACACGCAAAAGGTATGTACTGTTGAAAATTCGGAACAGCAAGGTCATCACCCCAATCGTACAAGAAATCTAAGTACATTTTATAAATGGCAAAGAATTCGGACCAAAACTTTGAATGATTGAATACACCGAATGATAGCCTTTTATCGTATCCTGTTGAATCTGAAAGGATTCTCAGTTGAGCACATTATCCGTCGTTTACCTAACAGGATCAGTTCCATTTCAATTTTATGGAAAAATGTTCTGCTTTCGAAGAACTTTTTCCAGACTTTCTCTGTATTCATCTTATAACTGTTGAAAATCGCGAACGAAAAGACGCAATAATCGACTGGATAGGAAAAGAAGAACAACTTGCGAAGGAAATAGCTGCTTTTTTCGTCTTATTTGAGCCTTTTTAGGGATTTAGAGCGTTTGTTGGCATAAGTATTGGGAATTTCAATTCAAAAGAACTCTCGAACGGGTAGCAAAATACTAAAATGCCATCAAAGGTCGCAATATGGCACTTTCTGGCGTTCATGTGAAATACTCTTCGAAGTGTGGTGCAAGAGATGAGGGAGAATTGTAAAATCATCTTCTCAGCATCCTTAATACCGGCAACGGGAAGGAAATAAAACGTGAAGAGTGGAAACATCATGACCGTAACGGTATCACGCGGGACGCACAAGAACAATTTGAAAAGCAACCCAAAGAGCCCTTAACACCGCCATTGAAAATATGAATAAATAAAACGTAAAAAAATCCACATTTCTTATACCATGCCGTTGTCGGTGAGAACCGCCAATACATCTGCTTTCTCCCCCGTTATAGATTGTTTGATGTCTGCCAAATAATTTTTATGATACTTCCTGTTCGTTTGTGTGATATACCGCTGTGTTCTTCGACCAGCTCGCTAGTATGACTAGCGCCGCAGCAACACTACAATTTAAGAAGAGTTTATTATGCATTGCAAAGGCTCTCAAAGGATTTTCGTTCCGACCAACAGCAAAAGAAATCGCGGACGGGAACGTTGTCGTTGTTGGCGGCAGCCACTTTCGACGCTCTTCGTTCGATAGAACAAAAGCAGCGAGGAGAATTTTTTTTCACGCTGTTTTGGAAAGTGTTTGTAAAACTGGCCTAAGCCCCAGAGCCATGAAACTGTCTGCGAAAAGATGGTATTTGGTGATTGAAGTAAGGGCGGCAATGGTGCTAATTAGTCGAACGTGAGGCATTCTACTCGCGTAGCTTGATGATTTTTACGTAATCCGATGACTGATGACCGGTTTTTTGAATGAAAAGATTTTTTGCATGGTTCCCGAGTGAAATTTTAATATAGAAAGGGTATGCATTGATGGTTTTGGCCATTGAAAAAGTAGCCTAAAGGGCTACTATAGAGGCAGTGGAGAATGTAATGATCCCTGGGAGCAATAAAATTTTTCAATGGGATGAAGAGCAAGTCATTGCTTTAGGGTGGCGATGATGAAAATCGATTGGAATATACTTGAAGTAAAATAGATAATAAGTGAAACGTTTGGAGTAGTTTTTCTTTAAAGTGCATTCTATGATATCGCTAAGAATCGGTTCGCATGCAATTTGTTGTTATCAGTCTAATTTTAAATGTTGAGAGCAATGCGTTGAAAGAACGACTGCTATAATCAAACACCTCTTAAACCGCTAGAAACGCTTTGAAGAAAAACTCCAAGCGAAACCGAAACGAAAAAAGTGAATATAACCCTTAGATCTCAAAACAGCCGTGTAAAACGAACAGTCATCCTGTCGATGTCCAAAAGATTTTCACGAAAATTCATATATCCAACCCCAATTCTCTAAAGCAAACTACTATACATTGCTGATGTATAATTTTATCTAACTGTTGAGAAAAATGTGGCAACTGTGATGGCAGACACACTGCGAATAAATTTAACAACCATGTTCAAGTTGATTTTAAAATTCCTAGTGAACATGTAGTATGGTCGATATTTCGTAAGTAAATGGATTTCAATGCATTTATCATTTGGATTGTGTCTGCATCTGAATCTACCGAAATCACGGTAATAATAAAATTCATGGCAGTGACCTTTGCATAAAATACATCCCAATGATACACAAGAAATAAAGCTACTTCCACAGTTTTTCTCAACCCAAATCATGCTGTGTCTCAAACCTTGGATAATCTAATATCCTCCTAAACCTAATATTAAAATCATCCAATTCGACGATTTTTCGAACTTAGGCATAACTCTTTCGTCCCATTTGTTGTCAAAGCTAGATCACTTTTTGATGTTATGCGGATTGGAATTAATGAAGCTCCTACTTTGGAGTTGGTGTCAGCTTCCTCGTTTCTCTAGTGCTCATCATGGCCGGAGATCAATCCTATTTCATTGAGGGCCTTCCTTGCCTCTAAGAGTTTAGTTGAGTTTACGTGACTGCGATTGATAATATTTTTTTTGGCTTGCCTGCAGGCCTGTTGTAGTTGAATCCTGTTTGCTATTTCCTCTTGAATTTCGAGGTTCGGTTCAAGGTTTAAATCGTCCTCCATTTCTGTTCTTGAGATGGAGCTCATTGCTCGTGTTATCAACATATAGGCCATTATTTGAAGTTTGTTGAGGCTGATAGCAGCAGTTTCCAATTTTCTTCCACCACCCTGCTATTTGCTTGTACACCCAAAGTATCTGCAATGCAGATAGCCCTAAATTGCGTTTAAGCAATAGTTTTGACGCCCAAAGTGTCTTAGTGGCCTTCAGTGTCATTTGCCTGGGACTTCCTGCAAATGCACCTTTGTCTCTCTAAATAAGTAGTCCCCATGCCAATTTTTCTTTTCGTGGTGAATGATATCATTTAATTTTCTGAGGGTTTGTGGCTTAGCTTCGTGTTGCTGAAAGTGGTCGTCATGCTTCCATCTGAAGTTCGAAAAAGTCATATATGCCCTCGGTGGTCTTTAGGCAAAGTTTTCTGTATTCCGTGTTGCTGTTGACACTTTTAAAAAAGGCACTGCAAGTTTTTTTTTAGAATTTCCTTAGCTCATTGTTTTATTTTGAAAGAATCTTTTCGTAAGTCTCTAGTTTCTAGAATCTTTTCGTAAGTCTCCTAGTTTCATATGTTTTAGGCCGTATTGAACTCTGTTCTCTATATTGAGCTCTAACTCCCTATTCCACCATGATACCCACTGCTATTCTCAGGTCAGTTATCAACGTGCTTTTTTTTCGCTGATGGACGCTGGAAAGATGTTTCATGGCTCCTGCTCTGGAACACGCCAGATTTTTACCGACTGAAACCACCACCTTCTTCTTCCACACTCCCCACGGGACTACTTATTCAGCATTTCTTCGCGGGGCTGGATCAGCCCTTAGCTCCTTCTAAATATCTTTTCTTCTTCCTTCTTTTCGTCCCTTACCGCGTCACGTAGTTTGCGGTATATATTTTAAAGTGCTGTTTCGACGGCATTCCACGCAATGTGGGATTTCAGCATGCAGTTTGCGACATTTACCGATGATATCGATGTACCGTCTCTAGGCTATTTCTACATGCATCAAAGCACAGACAGCTGAACATAACGTACTCCGCATTCTCGGGTACATTTTTGTAGAATGGATAATCCGGTGAGGTGTCGTGTCAAAAGCGATGCAGATAATAACGATAACCGCAATGCCCGCTTAAAAATTGGGTTTGCCCATGGTTTGAGTCTCCGTGGCTTCTTGAAGCCCATTGCTCAACGTTGGGGATTAATTTGTGCGTCCAATGCCCGTTTTGCGCCTCCTCCAAAAATAGGGAATAATCTCCGTCAAAACTTATTCCCAAAATCTATTGATTTGTCTTAAGAGGTTTTACCTTTATTTCCAGTTGTTCGAGTAAGAAAGCAAAAATATCGCGGGATAGATAATTAATTCATTTGAACTTTGCTATAATTTCGTGGCTATTTCTGGTGTTTTTTATGACAATTATTATCTGTGGTAGCTTGAGGGCCGGCGGGTGTTCGCTCAGGACATTTTTGCTTATTTTTTGTCAAATGTTTGCCCCCCATTACCCCGGATATGGCTATGCATAGGGTAAAAATAAGTAGGTTCATCCGAGATTAGGTCCCTGCTATGAATTTGTACAGTTCTTTCCCTTTGAAACTGTCTTTACCAACTCCCAGAAGCGATTTTGTGAATTGAATCCTCCTCTTAAAAAATAATATTGAGTTGTATCTTCCTCTAGATAAAGATCTCTGTGCCTCTTCCCCTGCTCGTAGATCCATCGTTTCTGATTCTGTACAAATGATAGTTGGGGACTCGGAGCTGTCTGACCGGATTAAAAAAGATTTTTGACATGAGCGAAATGTCAATCCTGCAACCTCGCACGAATTGCGACATGTCTTTCTATAAAGTGTTCTATAGTTTTCAAAAAGGTGTGAAAAACACAGAATACTAATTACAATTAAGGATTGGGATATGGTCAGCTCAGTCCATTTAATGTCAGGCAGTGAGATGTATGCTAGAAAAGATACCAATTAAAGTTGTACGTCCATGATGGCTACCGAAATTTCCATTCATTCCAGAAAATTCGTGACCTTCTAGTTGGATGGAATAAAAAATTGAAATTGGGTCGAAAATGGTTTGCTCTTTTAGCTTAACTTGCTCAGGCTGCCAAAGAATTGCTTTACGTAAGGGTTTTGTTGCAGTCGACATAGTTAGCAGAGTGCTCTCCGCCACAGTTTACGCACTTTGGCTTTTACTGCGGTTGTTTGATACAAACATTGTGATTGCAAAGACTGTTAGATCTCATGTATTGATGTTGCTGTTGGTAGTTTTTGGATGCATCACGAAATCACTTTCTACCTTCATGTAGAGCACCTCAATGGAGTTGAAGCTCTACTTTCAAAGTCAAATTTTTGATCGTATAGACTTTTTATTACAATATATTGTTGTTTTCCCTGTGGAAGGTAGTTCGTGTAGTACTGTATCTTAATGACAATATCTAGAATCTTCCTGTGGTCGCCTGGGTTCTCTGGCTAGATTCTTAGACTGAAATCGGTGTTGCACTTATACCAGCACTGGTCATTGCTCAGGTTAGCAAAGTATACTCAGGTCAGCCTTTGAGTTAATCTTCAAATTGTTTCTAATACATGAGATTGATAGTTATTTTATGAAATAGGCTGTTTGTGGTTAGGTTAACTTGTTTTGAAGCTGAATTATTTTGATTTATTTGGTATATTTTAATATTAGAAACAATAGGAGGGTATTCACCTTGGACGACAACTGTAACCTCGTTTTTCTAAGTGCCATGCCTTAGACTAAGAGTCCTCTTCGGAGGGGTGGTGCCTGTTGTGACTGGCTTCTTGCATTCGAATCTCAACGAGTACAAAGTATTCTCCGCTTCGATATTTCTTATTTTGTCTTCTCTACCTCGCTGTTGGTGAAAGAGTCTGCTTCTGGTAGGGAGGTTTGCTGCATCTTTCTTTTCGCTAGGAGCAAAAGTGTCTCTGACTCCTTGGATAGTTTGTCGCTCACTTCATTTAACAGTTCCCCGTTTTTTTCTTGAGCCTCCTCAAGATCTTCTAAGAATTTATTAAATTTTTTGGGTTGCTTAGCAGTTTGCGATTGTACATCGAAAAGGACAATTTGACAATTCCCGTTCTGGAATAATTCTGTAATAAGTCGCAAATTCTGTATTCTGATTGCTTGTGGGCGCTTGTTCTGCACCAAAGTTATTTTAGAGCTCTGCCAAATCAAGATAATATGTTTTAGCTTCCTAGCTACCGTAGCTGTTCTCATCCTTGCACTTCTATGGACTTTAGAAGCTCTCGCAAAGGGTTTCGCCTTAACATGAGGTGCAAAACTGAGACGTTTGAAGCGAAACTTTTCAGACAGACTGTTCGTAAATTGAATTTTCTTCCCAATTTGCAATTTCCATTCAACTAAGTCTTCTTCTCAGAACTTACATTTCACTGTATCTTTGCGACAAGAACTCAAAACCAGATCGATGTAAATCAAAAGTTGCCTCAAATCTAACGAAGCAAATGCACTAGTTCATGCATAGAAAACATATATGTATGTCTCAAAGCCATGTAGTGAATTCTAGATTATATTAAGTTCCTTTATTTCAACATTTAATGGCAATCTAAAGTGTTAAAAAGTGGCTGCCGGTCCACAGAGGTCTGCCAACCGGCATAATGGCAATCTAACTCCATCAAATAAATGATCTAGCATGATCATGCACTTGCTAAGACTATTACCGTAATAAAGAGTTGGTGTAATAGACGATGCGTCTAAATAATTTCTATCTTATGAAACTATTTTTTCTGTCCATAAAACCGATTGAAAACCCGCCTCTGCGCTATTTTTAAAAGGTAATATATGCAGTCATTTTCTAACGGAACATATAATCATAAATTCTCCAATTTGAGAAAAAAACACTTTTTCCACTTCAAATAAACAATCCACCCTCATAAAAATTACACGCCAATATAATCCACAATTTATCACAATCAAGCACCTAATTCCGCTACACACACACTAACCCCATCCATGAAAAGTGTCATTTCAAATTTGAAACGGTTATTTCACGGTGCAAGAGAAATAATGTTCAACTATAATTTTCATTTCTTATAAACTAAGCCCACAAACAATCAAGCCAACAAAACATGCCCATCGTCCATGTAAGGTCTACTATACACTTATGTATCTCTATCTTCGTATTTATATCTTGAACATGTCAACGGCTAGCGCATCATTTGCCGCCTGCTGGCGACTCATCATTTTTGATTGTCATTTGTTTTAATGTTGCCTGCAACGCGCCAAAGAAGTTGGTTAGGTTATGCCACTGCGGTCATCGTAATTTAGGCGAATTAGCGACAACAACGAAAGTATGTTTGACTACTGTTGCTAATACGAGAGGACAGCAAAAAAAGAAATTGCGATGCTGAAATTTGGTGAGTATTTTCTTTTCGAGCAAACTCACGATGCCAAAGAAGTGTTGAAAGTGTATTTGTCAATGATTTTAGGTGACTTCCTTTGGCGTGTATAGCAATGAGAGTTGCAAATAGAGATTTTTTCGAGTTTTACATTTTAAGATTGTTTTGAAAGTTGTGTTCAGGTATCTAAAAAACGAAAGTAATTTTGTTATGATGGCACGTCACGAAAAATTAACAATGTCACGGAAATCAGATTCCGAATCATAATTTTCAGATATCAATATGTTATCTTATCAAACTGACATCACCTTATACCCAATCTCGAATGTAGAACGCAAACAAGAAAGTCAAGCGCAGCCAAAGTCGCGGTCTAGCAATCCAAACATGAAAGGGTTGCTGTTTCTACATAATGCAAGCAATACCGCTTATCGTAATCTATATTTACCTTCATACGGGCTTCAGTGATTAAATCATTCCTCTTAACTTCGCGAGAGTCGGCAGTTACTTACCGCAACGGTCAAAAGCCTCGCTAATTGATAACCACCTCGTCGTTCCATACGGGGCCCACAACATACTTTCGGTCTTGTAAAGGTCATCGAGACCCGCATTACGTCATTCACGAATTCATGTCATTCTACAAAAATGACAAAAACCTATCTGCATCTAAATGTCATTCATTGATATCTTATTGAAACAGGTTGTAATTTTTGGCACAACATGCACTCAATTTGGCTTAATTAATCAAAAAAAAAAACACATCGTAAACGAAGTAAAGTGAATCACAGAGAATTCAACATCAACCGGTATTTTCAGCTTGAAATTAGTGCGTAGTATTTCCATTAGTGTCGTCTATTTGAGCGAAGAGAATGCCAGATCCAACTGTTTTACAGATGATGTCAGATATTTACGAAATGACGAAGTCTTAATTAAACAGATTGGCTTTCGGGAATGAATAGCTATTTGTTATTGTTCGAGTATTCAGCAGCTAGGAATAATGCAAGTGAATGTTTGGGCAGCTGGTCTGGTGAATAATAACTCATATTAAATTAAAAGTTGAGTGTAATAAAATGGATAAATGATCGCGAGACGTATTATTAAGTAAACTTCCGTCTTTAAGACCTTAAGCAGGTTTCAAACAATTGCAATAAAAAAGTTATTTTAAATTTCATGTTATAGCGACGGTTTTAATATTAAATTACATTTCCTAGTATCTAAAATCCACAAACTGCCTCAGAAGCTTATGTATTTATAGAACACTCATCAGATACTTTCAATTCAAACCCCCTCAAAAGTAGTTTTCCTTGCAAATAATTTTCTTAATTGAAAAAATCCTCTCAAAAAAATCTATGAGTTCACTTCAATAATTTTTTCCATCAAATCATCCTATTTGAATTGAAAGTAAAAATCATGCATTAACATCACAGAAGTCAGATAATTAAATTTCAGATAGTAATTACGTGATGTATTGCGAAGGAAATGCGAGCGAATAGTACTCATGACATTCATTAATAAGTCGTGACATCAAAGCAATGTTTATTTTCAAAAAGCTTTTGATGTGGAATTTACTCTTAAAAAAAATCTTGCAAAGAATCTAAAGTCGTACTTAAAAAAATAGATGATATCTTTTCATTCCTTTAGGTTCGCCGTCGAAGGTAGGATTTACGTTAAATAGGATAATCAGTAGATGAAACATGTATCATTTCGATATTTTTATGTCGAAGGTATGATGTATGCTAAAGAACGGTTCGTCAGGTATTCTGAAGTACTACATGCGTTTTAAATGAATAAAAGATTGGAGAAGATTTGAATGAAACCGGAGGTATAAAATTGTCTTCTTGTCCAGAATCTAGTTTGCATCATCATTTGCATTTATTCCAGTTGTGAATGCGATACTGTTTTTGTTTGATATTTATTTTATTTTTGTCAAATAAACTGACTCATCTGGGAACTCAAGTAGGTAAGCTTAGATCAAATGGCTGTCCATCGGAGATTTGCCGAAAATCACAAATAGTCTTAGCAGAAGCCTGTTGTAAATTAAGGATATAGTCTCTATAGCCACTGTACTCTGAATACCATTTGGTTCCTTTGATGAACTGAACAATATTCGTTAAGTCAATAAAGCATAGATTTGAAAGCAAGGATGCCCCGAGCTACACCATTCTACTCTCTCCCAAAGCTGGACACTGACATGAGATACAGTACGGACTCTTGGTTTTCCTCAGAACCACAGTAAAGCTGCGCATGCCGCCTTATTAGTCAATGGCTTACGAAAACGGCCAATCCACAGCAAATCTTAACAGTAGTATTTTATTAATGGAAGCCCTGGATAGTATTGCGATCGCACAGGATGATTATTCAGGTCAGGACTTCTTACTGTCCTTAAGGTATTTTTGCCCAATGGGTAGTTTGATCAATGTGCCGAACTTGCCTAAAAGTACACTCAGAAAAATGTCATTTAATAGAATCAAATTTAAATCAAAAGCTGAAATCACTTTGAAATAGAAAGCGAATCTTATATGAATTCCACTTTGTTATAAAAATTTTATTTTCAAATCAAAATTTTTCATCATTGAATTAAAAAGAAACGTATATGGAGCCAAATCATATTTGAAAATTTTTGAATAAAAAATGTTCAAATATGATTTAGCGCCATATACGTTTTCTTTTTAATTCAATGATGAAAATTTTAATTTGAAAATAAAATTTTTATAATAAAGTGGAATTCATATAAGATTCGCTTTTTATTTCAAAGTGATTTCAACTTTTGATTTAAAGTGATTCTAAGAAAGTGTTAAGTGGTGAAATTTTCTTGAGGGCACATAAAGAATATCTAGCCTCTACCAATGAAACACTTTCCTGATACTGCTATGACTACGTCGTTCGCATAAGAAACCGCTTTACAGCCGGTAATGTCTAGCTTTCTCAGAAGAGTATTTACTGTGATGTTCCACAACTGGGCAAAAAGAACACCACCTTTAAGATGTGCCGTGTTCAACTCTCGGCACCACATCAAAAAGCTTTTCGAAAAAAAAACATTGCTTTGATGCTCCAGCGAAGCGGGTACCATTCTGTTCTGTTCTTCTCTGTTGTTTTGAGCCTATAACTAGCGTCAGGGCTCTGAAAGGATTTTAAGACTTTATGACGGCAAGTTAAATCGTTGATATTCTTCTATATTGCCAAGGAGGGATCTCAACGAGCTTTTCTTCTTCACTTTATTCTGCATAAAAAAACGGTCAGTTTTGTTTTAAAGATTGACCAGTCATTAGATGTTTTTGAGTTGTTTCTCCTTTTTTCACTCTCTCCACAGGCTGGTGATTTACACTTTCCACCATAGACTTTTCGGATTCTCTTTGGTTTTAGATAGGTTGCACGCTGCCGGAGCTGCGGAGTTGAGATCCTTGCAATAATCGATGACCACCGGACAAAGTTGCAGTGAAAATTGAACCAAAGATTAAAACTTCGTCAATTCCATTCTTTTCCTTTTTATGAAGGCTATCTGCTCAGTTGACCCTCGGTCGCCTACATTAAAGTATGTACCTATGATCAGAGAACGAATACTCTTGTATGACCCTTACTTCATTCAGAAGATGTGAGTGCCTCCCACTGGCTAAGATGACGTCAACAACATTCCTTCAATTTGAGGTGAGGGAGGCCGGTTCATTTGCGATGGACAGGCTGTAGACAAATATGAAGTCAAAGAGTGTTTCACCTTGAACATTTGTGTCAGAGCTACCATAAACTTCATGATAGCATTAGACTCAGCACCTAGAATAAGAGACTCTAATGGTGCTGGCGCCTGCTGCTATCAAAGAGTTGACTATATAACAATGCGTATATGTGCCACGAAGCAAGAAAAAGACCATCATGCCATCCAATCAATTTCCGTTGCAAATCCAAGTTATCCTTGTCACAAGACTTCTATAGAACAAAGACATCAATGTGTATTCTCGGCAAGAATGCAGGTTCATGGTTCCTCCAGACTGTCGGCTATAATTAGTCTGCATCCATCAGAGCGAAACCCACTAACTTGGGTGTTTATAACCGAATATTCCTGGATTATCCAGGTGGACAAGTAGAGAAGCTGTTGCAGCTTTTGAATTGTGGTGGTTAATTCTAAGTTCACTCATCATTACCAATTAGGGGCAAGTTGAGGCTCTTCGTGGACGCTGGGCTGCCTGTTTCACTTTCCCTGGTTTCAGAGTCAGCGGGTCGACATAGCCGCGCAGTTCGGAGGTAGCCCCGATATTGAAATCATCAGCCGAGAGGAACTTCGCGTCAAATTCTCGCTAAGATGTACCCTCAAAAATAGTGATGAATCCTTTACCGATTAACTGCTCTACTACCAAATCATCCTGCGCCAGGTTGTGTTTGCTTACTCAGGATTGAAAACAGAGCGTTAAACCTTATTACTGCGATAAATACGTAGAGTTAATATCCAGATCCCGTAGTTAATTATGTCTTTCTGGGCCCTTAAAAACATTTAAAATGAAGAGAGTTTTCCGTCAATTTTCAACTAGCTCATCAATTTTAGCTACCCTCCAATCTTCGGTCGGATGATCAGGTTTGAAGAGCCCGACAATTTCCGGAATTTCCTGGGTGCAAGGAAACTAAGCCTTACATCTTTGCCGACTAGGAATCTCAACCATCGGCACTACCACTGGTCCGAGAATCGTTTGCTTGTAGAGCTCGAAAAGTTCGGAAATCCCCTGCTTGTAAAACAAAGGTTGCTTTATATTCGGGCAGTTTTCCAGAAAAATGATTCCATCTCTTTTTGTGGTGCTGATCGCAGCCCGGATGAGGTTCCTTTTGAGGATTTCATTGAAAGGAAAAGTTAGTTTTGGTACAGTTTAAGCTTTTTTGATATTTGCTTGTTTCGATTCTTTTATCTAGCCGATCTCTATTATTCCCCAGCAGAATCTTCCATGTTACAAGAAAGCGGGGGCTTCCCAACAAATTCTGTTGCCCATTGAAGAGACTTTTTGTCTTTAGAAGGCAAAGTGTCATCATCAAAATATGGAAACTGAAGATCTAATCCCGAAACTCCGAGAGGAGTTGACGGATAAAGATTTAATGCTTGAAGAGAGAGCGGCACTGGAAGTTTAACTAGTTAGCAGTCGAGCTGGTTCATTTGATCCTAATCTGCTTCTGCTTCTTGTGGACCTTCAGTGAACCAATGAAGCTGACTCATACGTCAAATCTCCACTATCTCCATCAGATTTAGCAGATATGCAGCCAAAATTCCGCCGAGCAGGTTCGTTAGACATACGAGGGGCAAGTAAAAAATAAGGTTCCCACATTTTTTTCAGGTGTAAGGCATTTTTTATTGCAATAAATATGTATACCATCTGAAAGCTTGTATTTCAAACTATTTTTCTACATAGTCGCCAGATCTTTCAACGCATTTTTTCATACGAGTTATCCACTTCTGAAAACCCGCTTCGAAGAACTCCGCCGCTAGGCCGCCGATGTACTTGGTGACCGCTTCCTTCACCTCTTCATCTGTACTGAAGCGTTGTCCACCCAAGTGTTGCTTCAATGTCGGGATTAAGTGGAAGTCGCTGGGAGCAAGATCAGGGTTGTAGGGGGCATGATCAAGCAATTTCCAGCCGAATTTGTCCAGTAGGGCGGTGGTCTGTCGAGAGACACGCGGTCGCGCGTTGTCGTGGTGCAACCTAACGCCCTTGCTCAGTCTTCCTCTCCGGCGATTTTGGATGGCTCTTTTGAGTTTCGTTAGCGTCTCGCAGTACCTGTCCGAATTTATTGTGGTCCCTTTAGGCATAAACTCGGTAAGCAAGACGCCTTTTCGGTCCCAAAACACCGTAGCCATCACTTTTCCTGCGGACAGCGTCTGCTTAAACTTCTTCGGCCTCGGCGACCCGGGATGGCGCCATTGTTTCGAGTCTTCTTTTGTTTCCGGAGTGACGTAGTGACACCACGTTTCATCTCCCGTAATAATGGAGTCCAAGAATTCTTCAGTATTCTCGGCGCATTCTCGAAGAAACCCCTCGGCACACTTGACGCGATTGTCTTTGTGGGTTTCTGAAAGCATATGCGGGACCCACCGCGCACACACCTTGTGATAACCAAGTTTTTCGGTCACAATGTTGTCGATGGTTTTTTCACAAACCTCAGAAACCTGATCAGCCAGCTCCCGAAGCGTTACTCTTCGATCCTCGAGGAGAATGCGCTCAATCTTCGCCACGACTTCGTCGGACACCGATGGCCTCCCGCTCCTTTGCTCGTCGTGAACGTTTGTGCGTCCTTCGGAGAACTCCCTGCACCATTTGCGGACGTGCTGGACGCTGATGCAAGCTTTGCCATAAACTTCTTCCAACTGTCTATGAATTTCAATAGGTGTAAGCTTCTTCGCGTTTAAAAATCGAATCACTGAACGGATTTCAAACCTGGCGGTGACGGCGATTGCGGGCTCCATCGCGGATGGCTGTTAGACTGGCACTAAGCTTCGCAGTGATCTTCCAGGTAGTTGGAATGGAGTGGGGGGGATCAACAATGAAGGCGGTGTTGCCGGATTTCTCCTAGTATCTCGCGCGGCGAGTGTACAGCGTTGGGAACCTTATTTTTTACTTGCCCCTCGTAACTCCATTCCCCAAAGCCTAAACCTTACCCTTCGGTGGTAGGCGGGATATTGGAATTTAAAGGTTTGAGTTTAGTTTTCTTATTTTCCATTATTAAGTGTCCTCACTCAAAGCCGCTGTCCCAGTCCAAGTGTGTGATAACCTTAATGACAAGGTTTTCTGTGCAAGTAGGCAGGCCTTGCGAAGGCTACCAGAAGCTTCTATGGGTACATATGCTCAGAGTCGCAATGATGCTAATCCGGAGTCTGCTTCAACTGAACCTACAGCATCATTTTAATGACGACGAGGTTGAGAACGAACTCTCAGGCCTGCCAAACTGTGAGTCATGCGAGAACCTTGACACAAGAGTTTGTTCATCCTGATGATGTTGGCTTATGCGATATGACAGAGAAAAAGATGAGCTATCCACCTCACGTTGCACTTGTTGCAGTGATAGATTTGCTGCAGAACCTCGATATTTACTAGAACAGGACCAAAGGACCAAATTTTTACCGATTCATGCACTCTATGTGGATTATCTTCAACATCTAACCCCTTGTGAAAAAGCTCTGCGGATTCGAATTTTGACGAATAAAAATTAAAAACTCATCTCATGTTGGTTCTGAGCTTCCACAAGCTTTATGATGAGGGCTCGAGTGAGCTCCAAAACGTTGGCTCTAGAGGAAGCGTTTGCTTCCTAACAAAAAAGAATAAATAAATAAATAAATAAATAAATAAATGACCTGTCCATTAAAATATTGTCAACATTTTCCAGCTTGGATATTCCTTATCCTTGGACCACATTCTTAGATTTTAAGGCCAATATATGTGGAAGATCATCATATAGGTCGAAATAGAAGTTATAGTTTTTTTTTTATAAAAGTTTGTTTCTAACGCACAATAAATTATTCAAATCGTATTAAAAACACTGTAACTCTATGCCCCTAGACACAAACTTATCTTATTCACAAGCTGATCTAGAACGGAACTGACATTAACTCGACTAATTCGTTGACAAAGTATACCACGTTCCCGATATCTGCATTTTTTCGCATTACCTTTTCGAGCTGACAGAACTTATGTACATAGAAATTCGCCACACACTGGTAAACAATTTAATTAGCATGTTTCATTCACACCGGCACAGAAAGAAATTCACATAAAATCGCGCATACATTCAAAGTGATACTCCTTACCCCCCGATTAATTCACACTTATCCATTATCTGCGTACTTATGCCATTTGTTTAGTCACAGTGCTAATTTGCGAAAATAACCGATCAGAAAAAAAGCCGGGCTAATCGGTTTAAGAAAGCAACAGATGGTCTCTCGAATAGCCGCCACTTGAAACCCATACCGCCCAATATATATATTTTCGCGGTTCGCTCACCGCACATTTATCAAATCAGTACCAGACTTTAATTGCATAATCATTATTGTTCTGTTGTGGTTTTTTTTTGCTAGATTTTTCTACCGTTTTCCGCGAAATTTTCCTACTTACCCGAGAATCTAATCCAGCTTAGTGCATTATTCTCGTGCGCCACGACCAACTGTTGCCCATGTTGCTAATCCAATAATTTTCTGTTTGCTCAGTTTTTCTGCACGCAGCAGTATGAAATCATGTAGTGTTTGTTATGGCATGTATGCACAACAAATATACGATTTGTGTAGCAGTAACGCCTTAATCGAGTAATTATGTCGATTGAATGTCTGAAGAAAAAGGCGATTTATAGGCAATAGTTGTGCGGTCTTCGGAATTCGATCGCTAGGAGGCAGAAAACAAGCGGAACTTCTAAGAGGGCATCGGCTGCCAGAGCGATTACTAGAAGGATTGATGAAAGATTGCAGGGAAAAGAAAAGCTATTTACAATAGTGTGTAGCAAGAAGAAATTCCCACATGCTTAATTAGTAAGTCAGTCGTCCGTCTGTCAGATTGGCATCTCTCCCGCATACGCAGATCTATCTAGATGGAACTAAATAAGATGACTGGGGTCTTAGAGTCTTGTAACAACAGAATCTCAAGCATGCTTCCAGTGACAATCATTTCCCTATTTAGCTAGTAAACTAATGACCTTTATTGTCTGTTATGGAGTTTGCCGAGCTGGCTTGCGAAAGAGATTGCAGTGGTGTAATGTAATTGTAGCGTGCAGATAATTGGATGTCGAATAATCGATGGGGAAAAGTCATGGGAAAATGATTTACTAGTTGAGCGGCATTTAACTGGCGGATTCAAAGCCTTATGATTTTTGCGGCTACTTTGATGCTGAATCTTTCGGATGAGTTGGGTTAAAATAAGTCTTAGAATGTAATATTTTAAAGTGCTTTAATTTCTGTAGATGCTTACTTGATTGTATTGCGCAAAGCTAAAGAATAACAGATTTTTCGAGGCAAATTGATTTTTTGTTTTATACAGGGTGAATTGCCTTTAGCAGGCAAGTAATTAGGCTTTAGTAATGCTGTAGGGCGTTTCCATATTTTTTTTTATAGACTATGCATATTGTTTTATTTCATGGCATATTAATACTATACGGAACTAGAATAAAATTATAGATACCGTGTGTTGCAGCAACTTCTTAAAATAAAACGAAACAATTTTCAACACAGTTGCAATTAGTATTATATACATATCAATATGTAAAAAAATATATTGATATGTATATATTATATGCATATCAATATGCAAAAATATAGTCTTAATTAAAAGTAAAATCATGTTTTAAAAAATAAACTAAATATCGTTTGTTTTTTTTTTTCAAACTGAAATTGGCGCCTCAAAATCATACATAAAAACATATGGGAAATGAAATACATGAGAATCCGCCAACTTTATAGTAAAGCGAAAGTGGAGACTAGGCCGCCATTTATTGTGTGAATAAAATTATGGAACCATGAAATTTTATTCAAATTCAGTTAAAATTATTCAAATAATATGTTATTCATTTGATAATCAAGGAAAATTAAATTTACCAATTTCTGAGATAAGAATATAAGAGATTCAAATAATAACAACTTCAGAATTAATGATTATCATAAATGTGGAGAATTTCCCCACTCAAGTTGGAGAACAAGAAAACGCAATAAAAGGCAGAGCCAACTCGACAATCGTTCTATTTGCGATTAGACTCATCAAGGCAACACATTCTTCAAGGTATTGTGCTTTAAACATGCTAATTGCTTCTTCCTATCCTCTTACTAACCATTTCATAAGGAATTTCCAATAGATGTAAACACATGCCGATAAGGCTATCATTACACAACATTCAAATTCCAACTTACTCACTTATAAATTTAATAAAACATAAAAAGTGTAGTAAATAAGACAATAACAATACCCGTGTAGTAAAGGTTGTGTAATACTAATGTACGGTACACCTAGAAATTACCGTTTCGTATGGTATGTTGATATGCTACAAAGCTCATAGAACATACAATATACCAACGGTAATTTTAATCCCGTATCATTTTGATATTTGTGATTGAGTGAATTTTATTGAAATTGTAAATTAAGTTATTGTTGTAATTTTTGGTTAAATGGAATTGAATTTGTTTGCAATAAAGTTTGTATGAATAAGGTACTAAGTGATATTTTTCATACCGCTACACACCTCAATTATCCTGTATTCAAGGATACAATTTTTGTGCATTGGTGCATAGGTTGTGGAACATTTTTTGGTGGCTCCATAGTTTGTGCATTGTGCACATTGCTGGAACACCGTGGCGAACAATACTATCTGGCGGAGATTGTTAAGCCGTATTAAACTGCGTTTATCTCTAGCGATTCCCGCATATTCCCTTATATCCAGCCACTCACGTTTCAATCACTCTAAATTGTTATTTGGAAATCCAAATATTTGAGGAATTGTCTAAATCGGTTTCAAATTAGATTTACGAGTATGACTAGTAGCTAACTTCTTTATTTTTCTGGTTGAATCTGTATGGTATTCAGACTTGAAAAATACTGCCATATTTATCTTCACTTATTGCGAAGTATTGGAATTGTAATGTTTCCTTAAATGTCATTTGAATAGTCCTCATCACCGCTCAATCATAAAGTTGAAGGGAGAAAGCAATCATTGCGGTGTGTTGCGATTCTAGGGCTACGCGTTTTTGCTGGTTGTTGCGGCATGCCGTGGTGGTATTGGATTGGATGCGACTAGTGTGTGGCAGTGGCGTAACCGAATCGATTAATAGCGGCGACTTAGAACTTGCCTAAACCTTTCACAGTATACCGAGTAAATTTTTACCTGGCTACCAGGAGAAAAAACTGCCGAAGAATTCAGTGATTTAGATGGCGTCGATTGATATATTTCATATGGACAAGATGAGCCTCTTGTGTTCTGCTCCTCATATGATGCATCATGACCAAAACTTGTCTGTAGTTGCAAAGAGAGTTGTGCTTGGCTTGTATTTTGCTGCGATTGTTGCTGTTGCTGCGAAGAGTTTTGTTGCTGGTGTTGTTGCAAAAGCTGCTGTGAAGGCATTGTCGACTCTGTCATATTCATATGACCCGGTGGAAAATACATTTGATTAAGCTGTCTTGAGCTCATCACAGAATATCCTTGTTCGACGGGTATTAAATCATCAATTATCAAATCATCTAATAAAGCCTCATCGTTCAATTCCGCTAAAGTAGGACCTAGTGATATGTATTAATCATACTGTTTATTTGATTATATAATTGATTCATCAAGATTACCTTGTATTAAATCGGATTTATCAATCTGGAATATATAATCATCATCCATATGAAATGACTTTCATATTGCAAGGAACTTCCCGTATTTGAATTGCCCGCATTATTCACATTGAACTGCGTGTCGCCGTTTAAATTGCTGTTTAAATTGACATCTTGCAGTAAATTGGGTGATAGTGATGTCAATTCGAAGGCATCTTGGCCAAATTCCGAAAAAATCCACCATTATTTTCGAGGGAGAATAGTTCGATTCTTTGCTGTTTCTCTGTGGTATGGTAAGACTTAAACATAGGATTTTCGCGTAGCGAATTTAAAACCGTATACTGTACTTGCGAAGGGTGAAATTCGCGAATACTGTTCATACTGCTATTGTCAATGCTACTTACACCGCCGACTGCACCAAATGCACTCGTACTATTGAAAAGCTCGAACTTGATCGCATTGCCACTGCCTGAACAATTGTCACTGATATCCGATCCTCCAATGCTATAAAGACGATTTTCAGTCATTTCGTACCAATAAACTCTGATTTCCAAATTTAGAATGCTCGCTGCTTCCGAAGAGTTGTTATGGCTGCAATATATAAATGCCATTTTGGGATTTTTGAAATAACTTTCAATTAATGTTTTTGTGATTCACCACCTTTCCATATCTGTCATCACTGACAGATGGAATGGCAAATTCAGCTGTACAGCGAACATGGCGTCTCATTCTTGTACCATCTGGTTTGGTGATGCCCTAATGGTATGAGAAATTGGAATAAACGGGAGATTTGGAAGGGATCCGCTTTAGGGGTTCCGTGAAAAAAATTCGAACAAAGAAAAATGGAACTCTGGTGTTGGAGGTGAAAAGGACAGGGATTTTTGGCGGCTAAAAAATTAAGTGAAAGTAAAAGTGGAAAAGTTATTAAGAATAAAAGTTATAAATTAGTTAAAGACTTGGAATTGAAAGATATAGTGAACAGCAACTTAAAATTCGAAGGCTTTGAATTGTTCTTTGGAAAAAAATAACGAAAAGAAAAGGAGATCTGGGGTGGATGAAAGTGGGCAGTGTAGATCAGATGGTCAACTTTGGTTTAAATAGACTTAAGATCGTTGGATAAATATCGAAAAGCAAAAGAATAAGTGCTGGGAGAAAAGAAATATAGAGCGAAGAAAGAAGATCGAAAAGGATTTTTTTACTGGAGGCGACTATTAGTTGGAATTGGCAGGCGAGCTGAGATGGTTTGAAAATCCTAATCGTAGAAAATCGAAAGCCGTGTACGAAAAAAAAAATTATTAAAAAAAAAACAGTTAATGCGAAGTCCAGCACAGACCTGAATACAACGACTGTGAGTCCTAGGATCCTTCATAAATTAAATACGTAAGCTGATATCACGTGGATGCTATCCAGTAAATAAAGTTACAACTGCATGTTAAAAAGCCGCGAAATTAGAGCAAAGTGTAAATTTAAAGTAATAATTCCAATTATGGATGGAATTCTTTTTAAATAATTTATTGTTAAACTATCGTAAATTAATTGCTGTTTTTTTTACAATTCAGGGTGTGGGAAAGTTGTATGAATGTCTTTTCTTTAAATAGATATACATATATATAAACAGTGCTCTTTTTTGGTCTGTGTGAATAGATACTATATTGCTTAATTGACAATTCTTCACGAAAAATATAAAGAACCCCATCCAAATTATTTAAATATATTAATAATATAAAATGTAAAAAATAATAAAAACTAGCTACAGTTTTTCATCTTATATGATGTTGATTGAAATTATTTCGTGTTTCCTGCCCCAAGATGTTGAAAACTTATTGTCAATATTTGTGTGCTGATAGTGGATTGATTAATTCCGAAGCGTTTTTCCATATAGGATGTCCAGGCATCTTATGAACCTGGATATGTTCCTTAGCAAGATGTTTGCTATGTCCCTAGTGGAAGGAAGAGCTGGGCCAAGAAGCTTTTATCTCCATCTCGCTGGTGAAGGACAGTGCGTGTGAAAATGTTCTTCACAATCTGGCGTTTCTCTAGATTATCTGCTGATGCCCATAGCCACTTTTGATCTTTTGTTATCGCAGCCAAGGTATATTTTTGAGTGTTTCAAACCCTCACGATTAAGCCAGTAGCTTTCGATCCTTTCTTCCTCCATGTTTTGATTTCATGTTTTAAATCCCAGAGAAGGACCTGTGAAGGGTGTTCTTGCTCCTTTTCGGCTTTCATCGTTCCCTTGGTGCCGCTCATGGCCGGGGATACATATCAGCTCGAGGCTGCTCTATACCCTTATTTCATTTAGGGCCTCTATCGCACCTCTTAAAGTATGCTGAATTTATTTAATCGCGATTGATAGCCTTGGGAACCGCTAGGCTATTCGATAGGATTTTTATTCTCATCTTTTAGTTTGCCTTATCTTTCTTATATGTGTACTTCTAATTATGGCAGATAGTTCCACTTAGTAGATGGTGTTCTCCTTTGGGAGAGGGAAATGCATTTTGCACTTCGGACCTACGACCCCTGCTCTTACTACACAATCCATCTTTATACTACATTTGCATCTCTTTGTACGAGGGGATTGGCCATCCTTCCATTTGCTACTTGATGAAATAATGATCTTCGATCTCTTCCCGAAGGTTGCTTTGTTTTTTAATTGATCGCTGAAATTCAACATTTTCATTCTGGTCATGATGTTCTACAGGATGCTAAGGTGACCTATTAGATCTCCTGATTTATACCTGTAAGCCTGTTGTAGGCTAATTGCGTGTTTCGCTGCTTTCTTCTTAATTTTTAGGTGTAGTGGTTCTAGGTTTAGAAGGGTCTCCATTCCTACCGTTGGGGTTGAGCTCAGTGCTCTCTAAATCAGCAGACAGGTCATCCTTTGATGCTTGTTGAACCTATTAACATCAGTTTTGGTGCGGTTTTCTTCTATCGCACTGCAGCTCCGTATACGATGATAGGTCTCACCATTTCTTTGTATGCCCATACTGTTAATCTTGAAGATTGTCCCCAGCAGCGTCCAAGCATTTGTTTTTGGTGCCCAGAGTGCCTTTGTGGTCTTCTGTGTGGTGTTGTTTAGATGATTGTCCCAGCTGAATTTCCTATCTAGGTGAATTCGTAGATTTTCAACCTATTCCTGCAGACATATGGCTATGTCCCTCATATTAAGGGCCATTATTTCGATTTTTCTCTTTCTGGTGAATGGTAATATGCTAGTTTTCTGCGGATTTATATATAAACCCTCTTCCTCGCTCCATTAGATTGCTTTATTTAAGGCTTTTTGCATTCTGGATCTCAAAGTATCCATGCCTGAGTCTCTTACTATTACTGGCATGTTGTCCCCATAGTAGAGAGCAGTTGGGCACTTACTATTGAAGGTCACAAGAAAGTCATTTCACTGTAGGCATCCCCTTCTGTTGACCGTCCTTAGCATTGCCTGCCCTAGCTTCGCAAATACACCTCGATATCTTAGTTAGTTACTCGACCATTTTGCTACTTAGTTTTACTCGACCATTTTGCTACTTTTTGAAGAGAAAGCTGGAAAGCGTGGTACAGGGAGTCATGTCTTGCATTTTTGAAGGCTCATATGTACATGAAGGCGCATAGGGCGATTTCTTTGTGATCCAATGCCTTTTCTATTATTTGTATCAGCTTATGTGTAGCTGATATAGTTGATTTGCCCGTTTTGGTAGGCAAACTGAAATTTGTGAAATGACATCTTCGTCAAAAGATCCTTCCTTATGTACAGGTCAATCAGTTTGTCCATGATCTTTAATATGAAAAATGTGATGTTCATTGGCCTGTATGATTTTGCTAGGTCGGCCGGTTTGTTGCCACCTTCTGGGATGAACACAACCTGCGCCAGTCTCTACAATTTTGGTATGTAGCTGCGTTCCAAACTCGTTCTTAATATGTGTATCAGAATGTTTTCCCCCCATGGCTCCTTGTCGTCTGGTCCAGGTGATTTAAAGGGATTGCAAGAGTTTATTGCCCATTGAACATTGTCATACGTGATGATTTATTTAATCAGAGGGAAGTGAGGTGCCCGCTCAGGGCCTTTCTCTTCTTCCTCAGCATCACCGCCGCTCCTTATTTTGTACTCTGGAAAGTGTTTTCTAAGCAGTTTGGCACTAAAGGTGATCGCCATCCCTCCATCTAGAGCTCTAAGCAGTCCTCTATGCCCTCGGTAGCCTCTGGGATGCAGATGACTTTCGAATATGACGCTTCAAGCATTTCTTTTGGATTTCCTTAGCTCTTTGTTGCCTTTATACACCCCCGCTTTGATGAAGTGTCGGTCAAGCTGCGGCTTTTCTGAATTTTTCTAACTCCCTTTTCAACCATCGCATCCTTGTTTTGGGTGCCATTTTTGCTTATAGTTTGTTGCGAACTCACCTACATCTTGAGATATCTATCAATGCTTTTTTCGGCTCCGGTCGGTTGTATCGGCTAGGGTCGTTTTCCTGTGAAAGACTTCTTTTGATGATTAACTAAACGTGCAGCAATGTTAAAGATAACTTCCCAGTGTCGAAACCAAGCAAAACCGTTCTAGTAATTTTAAAAGTTATTTGAAAGATGAACATTCGAAGCTATACAGGTTTCTTAGGATCCACAATGCAAACATCACTGGATGCAATTACTTATTCCAATCAGTGTAATTTAACATATCTCTCTAAATACGCCTCTTTTTAAATTCACTCAACCATTGAATATATGTTGCTCATCGAGACTGGCATTGAATGCTCGTACCACTTTCAATTGTCTAGTATGCTCACAGACGCATAATCTAGACACATTTCCATACAATCAAGCGAATTGATATTTTCCACATCAATAGCTCGAAAAAGTCCTTATTAGCCTACCTTCCTCACATCGTCGCCGATACGAAAATCGTAAGTAACTGCTGTGTCAATTTCTCTACGCTCCAACAAAACCAAGCATCGATTCATAAACTCTGCCATAACAACGCAATAAGTTGCAGAACAACAACTGATGAAGCGACATCTGTCGTAATTTTTACGCTATAAACCGTCATGCCGGGCATTATCACATTTTTTATTTGCCATTCTTATTGGTATATTTCTATTTTTATGATACGCACCCTCTTCAAATGTAAGCACTCTAACGTCAGCGCGTATAAATCGAGTGTCCTGAAAGAATCCTGAACTGAGTTGTTCGAGTCCGCTGTTGCTGGTAACAATTCAAGCGAGCAATGACATTCTGCGAAGACAACATCGTAGACCGATTTCGAGAGGAAACATAAAAAAGTTGTGTTGCCAACATGACGGAAACGGTAACGGCGTCAGCAGTATCAGAAACAGTAATTCAACCCTTCAGACGCGGTCGCATC
This sequence comes from Nemotelus nigrinus, assembly GCA_947369275.1. Taxonomy (NCBI): domain Eukaryota; kingdom Metazoa; phylum Arthropoda; class Insecta; order Diptera; family Stratiomyidae; genus Nemotelus; species Nemotelus nigrinus. Next base: position 52,864,285 of record OX376375.1, on the reverse strand, counting down.
GCTAGGGCAACTGACTGGGAGCTACTCATAGACTACGACTAGGATACCATCCACCCATCTCGATTTGCATCCTCGCGACAAGCTCCATATTTCATCCAGACTCGATTGCGATAATAAATATGAAAGCAGGAAAGTGATATGACCAGGCATGGGAGGGTATGTACGTATTTTCTCGTAACAGCTAGTCAGTACGTGCTCGAATCGGAAGTACGGAATAGATTTCCATGTGTCCTTATTGCCTATGTTTATTCGCATTTTTCGTTCCCTTACAGTGTGCGAACATAAATTCTGTTTATTTTACGTCATGCTGCTGACAGGACTTGTCCCGTCAGTTTCACGTTCCCAGACACTAAGACAATAGGCAAAAAGATGGTATCGTCTCAGACAAACTACGAATACAAAAGATACGCTGCCAAGACAATGACAATCATTCGCGAAGATGGAAAGAAAGTTTAAGAAGGGAGAGAAAACAATTTTCATCTTCGACCAATTTTCCGTTCTTGTTTGCTGGCTTCGCTCATTGAGCTTCTGTTCTTGCCGTCTGACGTCACGGTTGCGTCGCATCTCGTCGAGTTCGAGTCGTCTATTTTGAAAGATTAATGAACGCCTCGCCGAGATTGTATCTGACTCCCACTCGTCCATTATTGTTTTTCGAATCTTCGGCCGGGATAAAACCTCATCATTATCAACTTCATCTTCCTAAAAATACTCGCTTTCGGCTTCCAGATCTGCGCCCTGTCGATGTCATGACGACGAAGACACAAGACACCTGTCTGACGACGGCGGCGGGGTGATGGTATCGGTAATGACAAAAGCACACCGGCGCTGATTGTGTACCAGCGATATCTCCACCAGCATATCGTCGAGCTTGAAAGCAATTAAGACAGGAATCGTTCCTGCTCAGCGTGTGTAGATGCCATTTAAATCAAAGTTTTCAGTCCCGGAGCCTTTGTTGCAGGTTTCCGTTTCTTTCACGTGGCATGTTTGAGCATTTCCCACCCTCCTATGTGCGAGTCCTTGGCTTTATTTAGACGGCGCATAATTCAGCACTAATGCATCTCTTAAACGCTGTGAACTGTAAAGTGCAAAATTGCATGTTGCCCGCTATGGTGTTTCCCTTGCTGCTATCTTCACGTTTAAGCTCCCCAACCCAACGCAGTCATCCTCCCCATAGCGATATATTTTCGCTTGCCAATAGCAGAGGCACGAACGTTCGAGTAAGTAAACTGTTTATGCAGTAATGCCAAAGGATAATCGCCAAGTGTTAGAAAGTCATTAGGGAATTATGTGTAGTCGCGGCAATAAATAAGGGCTCGCGAAACGGAGGGGTAAATGACAAACGGCCGGATTAAACCGTCTGAGCCGCCAAATCTCGGTATGATGACAAAAATGAGAACACGGAATAGGGTGCATATGTTATCAATATTTCAATTATCTGGCATGAAAGTAATGAAAGGACTAGAGAAAGCGAGCATGCAGAAGCATTTGGGATGTAGGTGGTTGGAAATTTAGTGCGGTATGTGTGGGCTTAGAATAAGGGTTGCAAATTTGTTTTGTGGTAATTGGATGAAATCACGAGCTTTTTGGTGTAAGTATACGGGCATTATGCCAAGGAAAGTTGCGTTTGGTGGTTAGTAACGTCAAGAGGTAAAATTTACTCTACCTCACCTCCTCTTACCGCTACTTGCGGGTGTGAATTTTAATGAGGCTTGTATTCACAAACAACCATAAATATTGCTTTCTAATTTATTATCGGTGAAATTGAAAGTCAGGCAAGTGGAAATTAATGGCCATTTGCTGGCTAAATGAATTCGTGACGATCGAGTGCTGATTGAACTATTAACTGCGTGTGTGGTGTGCGTGCTTGACTTGACACATAATCAGACTTTTGTAATCGTTTATTCATCTGTGAATTAATAATGGGATTATAAATCCAGGGATAGAGAGTTGAATTTATATGGAAGTTCATGGTGTATTATAGGATTTCGTTTAAAGTGAACATTCTGAAAATGCGTTATATAGTATGGATTGATAACAGAGGTAAAAATTGCCTGATACTTAGCAGCTCCATTCTTAATAAAAAAAAACATCAGCTGAATGTGGGAGCTTTAATTCTATCGACTTTTGATTACTATATGGTTTGATTCTAGGGCACAAGCCAAAAGTCAACTACTTAGTATTTTGATAACTTGTGCTTCAGTTTTGAGCTGATATGTGCGTGCTCCTCATTACCGTAACTGTAAAAAAAACTCTAGCGCACCTAAACCGGTAGAAATACTAATGTTCGACGAACAATAGAAAAATCGTGCAGATCTTGGGTGCATATTCTACCACACATGCTTCAACCGGTTTAATCTCACCAATGCATTTAAACTTACAGGGTAGAAAGGTTTTCAGGGTTTCCGCTTGCATGAATTTCAATATTTAGGAAAGTCAAACACTACAAAACTTTGAAAGCAGCATCGCCTGTAACATAGATAAAGAAAATGCTCAGTGTTTGTAACACTTTACCAGTACTACAACTGTCTCACGTCAAAATCAAATTACGCTATCAATCTCGATTTTCAATCAAACAATCTCGAAGTTACAGGGATAGAAAGATGTTTTGTATCGAAAAATTTCCAGAACTTAGAAAATTTAAACATTGGTAACATATTTTCATGGTAAATGTTCGCGATATGAATACTTATTGTAAGTATTTATTGGTATGAAAACAGCAAAATCGCATCGCGCTAGCATCAAAGCCAAAAATATATGACACCTGCCTCACATTGAAATCAACCTGCTCTGCGAATTTCGTTCCGATTCTATGACTGCATTGGAACTTATAGGAGTACAAACAAATTTGGGGTTACCATCTGCTAAAAATTTCAAATTTTCGAAATGTTAATTTTCGTTGTTGATTGTCACTACAAGATCTTTAACGTTTGAAAGTTTTACGATAAAATCGTAAAAAAGATATGGCACAACATACAAAACCAACAATAGCTAGCAGCCTTATATTGGTTTTCCAATCAGATTCCTCCTGAATATTGCCTACAGTAAGTTTCATTCAACATATGAACTTCATTTTGATTTCATGACCGTACTAGAAGCTATGGGGCCAAATATTTTTTAAACTAAAAAAATTGTTGAAATCCACAACACCAAAATCACCATAGCTCCAACTGAATTTTTTAAGCAAATTTCTACCACACGTGGCTTAGAGTAAGGTTCAGCTACTGTGTGAATTCTATGAAAATCTGGTCACCGAATCATAATTCATATGGCAAAAAACAGTGGTTTTTTCTTTGTAATTTTTCATTATGGCACCACTGGCACCGAGTTGCTCACATTTCCAAATCGTTTCTATCAGGCTTGGTCCTACTTAATACCAATACACTCTGTGAATTTCAGATGTATCTGATTATTGGGTCGTGGTACTCGTGGAAGAAGTTTTGGATGCTCAAAATATAGCTAAATTGGAGGAGGGTTACCGTTCTTGTCCGATATGAAACTTCAAAAGTTTTGCATAAACAAAACAAGATTTTTATGTGAGCTGGTTTTTATGGTAAAAGACGAAAATTTTTCAGGAGAGTCGGTGATTTGAAGGTTTTCACTTTCAATACTTGCCGTAGCAGCAGGGTTGCCAGCACGTTTGTAAAAAAAACTGCATATGATTACAATTAAGTGGCATCAATATGTCAGCTCAGTTTCGTAATGATTTAAAAATTTGGTCAAAAGTTATCGCAATTCAAAAATTGTCAGCTTTTCCCAATTTCATTTTAGGCACATAAGGTTAAAAATTTCACAAATATTATCATATTCACATTAAAACACGTTCAAAATTCATTCGACAAACTTTATTTTTGCAAAACTTTTTTGTTGATAGAATAATAGGTATATTTAAAATATCACTAAAATGCGTTTTTCTCATCTAGAGTGAAGGGTGTAATATAGGCTTGGAGAAAAAAGACCTGGAGTAGAATGTAAGTTTATTTCATTCCTACTCAGTTGGCAGCATTGTGTTTATTAGATATTTGCCAGCTCAAAATTCAAATTTTGAAATAACAAATGTCTAGCTAGAAAATTTAATCCCAGTTAGTTTCTTTTTGACACATGATCGAAGAATATTTTGACTCATAGGGTGGGAAATCTACCACTGCATTGATGCTTTAATCGTACTCATCCGAGTTAATTTTTCCTGGCTTTCAGGCTGACAGAAACATTTTTTTGGGGGAATATCACTGGGACCAACCGTTTCAATTAATATGACATCGAAATACGTTCCACAAAGAGCAGAGTATGAGATCCGCTAATTCTACAAGAATTCATACTCTAGATGTTGTTGATATTTCACGTGTGTTATCATATTCTACTCTGAATACAAAAAAAACAAGTACTAGTTCCTCTCTATTTGAATTCAAAACGAATTCGGGATTAAAATTTTTCCCCAAATATATTATATCAAAGATGACACAAAACCGTACCTAATTCATTCCAAAGTATCTAGTTTTTTGTGCCTCAGGAATTTAAGATGTGTGAAGCATCTGGAATACGATTGTCAAGGGCATTTAAAACAGATGAATTCGCTTTTTGTGCAATATTTACCCCTAATTGGAATGATAGCAACAGACTTTATCGATTTACTTCCACAACTTGACTTTGACACTATCGAATTTCGAAATGCCGAAAAGAATGGGCTCGAGTAAAGGACCTTGTGGTATGTCAGAGACTATGTGGACTAACTTTGATTTATTACATTTGTGCGTGATAAATACAAAACTAAAGATGGCTAGTATCTTTATTGAACACATAAAAAGATAAGTGTTTCAATCATGCCATTGAATCTAAATGAATCTAAGGTATCTACACATCAATTTATCACGCCCTGTAAAATTCTGGCAATCATGATTTGTAGAGCATCAATCCAAAGAACAGCAGATAAGGCTCTTCGGCTGTTTTCTTAAGTTTTCAGATAGCGAGTTACAGTAGTTTTTGGTGAGGTTTGTATTGCCAGGGTCTTTGAAAATAAGAGTAATTTTTCTCTATGGCTGCAAAGTAACCGACGTATTGGCAATCATCGAAAGAAGTGGTAAGTCAGATAAAGAATGCAAACGCGACTCTTCTTAACATGAAAGTGGATGTGTTTTCATTTGCTGATTTCATTTGTCCTGGCTTAGACCTACTGTATTATCTAAAATATCCCGTCGATTAAGAAATATGTCAAACCGCACTAATCTACATCAGCTCTATTGAAGTTCTCACTGACCTGTTCACCCTTCAAATGTACTGAGCAATGATCCGTGGGAGCAGATCCTCGTTTGGAAAACCCTCAACCGTAAAAGCTGAATACACCTCGCCAATATGAGGGTTGGATCCAAACTCCATCAATCGTGAATTATCAACGGAAAGTTTAGAGTAATTCTTTCCGAAAACGTTGATTGATTGATTGATAGTCTAGAGTGGGTCTAGAAGACACTGCGACCTCCTGGCTCTACTGTGCCTCCTCTGCGTTATGTCCTAAAAGATGTCCAGGCTTCTAGTGAGCCTGGATATGTTCCTTGACGGGACATTTGTGATGTGCTTGATCGAGGGAAGAACAGAGCCAAGGAGCTCGAATCTTCTTCTCGCTAGTGCTGGACAGAGTGTGAGCAGATGTTCTACAGACTCTGTCGTTTCCCCACAGTATCTGCAGCGGTCGTTCTACTCCTCACCTATCCTGTGGAGATACTTTTTGCAAGAAAGGTGTCCTGTCTTTTGCTTCTTTTGCTCTTTTGTTATCGAAGCCTATGCATTTTTTTAGGTGTTTTAAACCCTCAATATTAAGCCAGTAGTCTCGAAGAAGATGAATGCAAATGTCGTGGGTTTTAAAAAGGATTTATTTAAACGAAATTTTGCTAGGTACTTTTCGTTAAAACAATTGTCTTTTACTTATGCGCACGAAAGCAAAAATCGTTCGAATATTAGTTGTAATTGACTGAATTGCCATTCCCAGGTGAGATTCAATTTGCCAAAAAGATCATTTCAAATTCAAAAAACAACTATAATCTGTGACTAATTTACCACGCTTGTCAGTCGTCTACGATACAAAGTATTACAGCAAGATTATGTAAATCTTTCGAATTTTCTTTTCATTTTTAGCCAACTAGTAATTTAACCCCATCAATTCGTCAAATCATCACCATAATAGCATTAGCACCATTTTCGTGCCCATCACAATTTTCATCAAATTATTCATCTCCAGGCGAACGACCTCCCGTACGCTCTCCAATACGATATTGCCAAATTGGTCAGTCAACCATCAACCCGGAAAGGCAATTGGCAGTCACTAACGCGGAAAATGAGATCACAATCGAGTGACAAGACAAGCAAGCAATCGACGACCTGCTTTTGCCATTGTCTGTCCTGCCCGCATCACAAATCAGACATAACCCGTTCAAGTGCACCGTTTCCCATGTCCAACACAGTTTGCCATTATCGGATCTAGTCTAGAAATTTTCCAAAGAACTGGAAAAAGTTTTCTGCTACCAAAGTGAGGTAGCTGGTAGGTGCTAAGTGACTTGTCGGACTCGTGCCACCATACATGGATGACTTTGGCTACAAATATCACCGCTATCAGCGAGCCATTGTCGCTGGCAGCGATTTTTTTTTTGGCTGCTTCCGGTATTTAATGTCACCCATCTCAGTAACTGTGATGTTGGTGGCGTGATTTTGACAAGCTTCAGTTGGACTGCTGTTTATGTTCTTTCCATTTCGGTTGACCGAACACCGGCTGCTGATGGTATCACACAGTGGCAGTATGGCGGTTGTATGCATTCTTTTGAGTTTTTGATGAGTGACTGATAAGTTCATTATGGTACGATGACATGATGGAGAAAGACTTTCATGTGTTTATATGAAAAAATGACGATGATTGATTCTAATGGGCTGGAAAACTTCAAAATGGGTTAAGTGTGGAAAATGCATTGAGATTTTTGAGTAAAAATAACATAAATGATGAGATGTCTTGAGCCAGCTGATGAATGGATCTTTCTTTATTGTTATAGCATCAATGCATTTATGACTGATGAAAACTTAAGTGGTTCTATTTTTGAATATGTAAACACGTTTTTGATAGACATGTGTACTTTTTATCGAAGAAAAATTTAGTGAAATGAGTTTGAAGGCGTGTTGGTTCTATTGAAGTGGGTTGAATCCTCAAATTGTCTTTAATTTTGTATTTTTAGTAGCTTTCGTAAATTAAAACTGCAAGAAGGACATGTCTCAATAATATATTTTATAAACATCACGAATATAGTAATACAGACATAAATGCAGGAAAAGTGGTTGCTCCCATAAGGTACAAGCTACCAAAGTTCTTGGTACAATGTTTTTCCTTGAAATCTAAAACCAATATTATTTTTTTTCCATTGAATGCCGTGACTGCAGGATGGCTTCCAATTCTTAGTGTTCGTGTCGCCCGATCGGAGTAATGGTCAGAGCTGGTGGTACCCCTTCAGGTGTGTCTTGTCCGGCAACTGTCGCGATGATGCAAGGCCTGGATCCTCTTATTACTTAGTATATACAATCCATCGGCAAACGAGGTTAAACTAGAAAGTGCAGCGTCGTTTGAAGAGAGAGTGGTCTGAAGAATGATGTTTTTTTCAGCTTGCTTTGTCGTTGTTTGTCTTCGCAAGGACTTCGATATTATCAGCTCCAACAAGCTCTGTCTCTAACAAGAGCCTCCGAAAATGCTGCTGAGTCGATTCCATAAACGCAGAAATCGCCTCTTTTTATATAAAAAACTTGGTTTCCTTGAACAGGCGCCCAACGTGGGTCTGCGCTTGTGACATCGGTCAGACAAGAAGTTATAAGTTGGCGGACAAGTTCCAAACTTGGAAAGGTGGCACCGAAGAATTTCCGTGAGTTCCGAGCCGCACGGCGCAAATAGTATAAAACCATTATTTATATATGGGAATTAAATTCTTTAATAGCTTGCCAAGGTTCGTCAAAAAAGCAAATAATTTAGAAATGTTCTTTAGAAATGATTTTGCAAACTTCCAAATGAGCACTAAACATTACAATTACAATTCATTACAATTCTATTACAAAGTATTCTACTTCAAAGGGAGGATTAGTTCAATAAGATTTGATCATAACTGGTTATGAGAAGGGTGGATAGGTGGAAGATGGAGCATGGCCTCCAGCTGGCAGTCTCAAAGACAGCGATTGTCATGCTGACGAAGCGGATGATACCAACGTTGGCGGACCCAGTGAGACGAGACGGAGGCTGCTGATGGTGATGACCAATTCCATCTATGTATATGGCGCCGAAATTTGAGGAGATGCGCTTCGAACTAGGAAGTTCCAGAAGCGCATTGCCAGTGTGCAGCGCAGGGGTGCCCTGCAAATTGCCTGTAGCTGCCGCACGGTCTCAGAAGAGGCTGTGTTGGTTGTATCGGGAGTAATCCCGATCGATCTTCTAGCACGAGAACGCAAGGAGGGTACCTCTTTCGCTCAGAGCTGGACAGAACTGACGCTTTGACGCATGCGTGTACACTAGCCCTCCAACTTTGGCAACAACGTTGGAGTGAAAGTGATAAAGGACCCTGGACGGCTAAGCTAATGGGTCTTATTGAGCCTTGGCTTAACCGGAGTCAAGGAGAGGTAAACTTTTACCTTTGTCAATTCTTGGCTGGGCCCGGTTACTTCAGGAAATACCTGAACAGAATGGATAAGGTTGTCACACCGTACTGCCGGTAATGTGCTGAGCTCGATGATGCTCAGCACACATTCGCTTCATAAGTTTGAGGCGCACCATTGAGTCCACGATCGGCCTGGTAGCGCCTGAGACGGTCGTGGATGCAATGCTGCGAAACGAGGAGAACTGGCGTGCAGTCTCAACATACGTTAAGAAAGTGCTGCGCATAGAGCCGGGGGAGGCTTGCCTTACCGACCCATAAGCTGTGGTAGTTCTTGAAGTCCGTGGTTACCAATGGGTGAGACAGCACGACCGGCTCGGAACTTCGTGGGCTTGTAGATGGTAGGTCCTTTTTTTTTAGTGAGGGACACATTATTGCCAGACTTCACTGTCTGCGAGCTCCATCTTAGAAAGGTGGCGGTGAAATTTTTGCAACGGCTTCGAAAACTTATATTTCTTAGTTAAGCCTATGTTTGAACTGACCTTGTTCAACTTTCTTGTTCAACCAATGAAATAAATTCGTTCCCTAAGTGTTTCTTTGCAAATAGTAAAAGTGTGTTAGCTATCTGCCTACTCTTCAATTTATTCTCTTTAATTTATTGTATGCTTTCGAATAGTGTACCCTCATCGTCACCAACCCAGTTCAAGTCAAAATCCTCCTCGAATGCTACAGCTCCTTCACTCCTTGCTTCTGTTTCCAGAGTCATGAGGTCTCCCAACTCTCAATGCAAAAGTAGCTCCAACATTGGTCCCATTAGTAGAAAGGGATTTTGCATCACATGCACATCCAGAAAGAATGGTAGACCTCTTGCTGGATGGCTCTTCTACTGTTAGAGGATTCTACTTCGGGTAGTGTTTGCCAGCCATTGGGTCCTTCGATCCAAAACCCTTAACTCTACACAAAGGAACATTTTCCCAACCCCGTAATTAATTATGCTCTTTCGAGCTTCTAAAAATGATACTGCCTCTTCATTTAGGACGGAGAAACAATATAGTCGATTTTCAACAGGCTCACAAATTTTGGTCACCGCCAATTCTCAGTCCAAAGATCAGGTTCAAAGACCCTGACAATCTCCAGAATTTCTTCTGGATCAGAATAGATGGAGGGATTCCATACCTCCCATCTCTAAAAACACTGGAGATTTTATCCTTCAGCACCACCTTTAGTTTGCAACCTGGTCAAAGTTCCTGCAGTTCGAAGATCGCCTATTTCTAGTAGTTGGCCAACTGCTGAGCCTGATTCTTTTGAAATAACCCGCATCATTCACCGTTAATGGACGACGTGAGCTAACTTTTCGCAGTTTGCAGCAGAGCCTGAACAAACTTTGTTGCATCTCCACATGCAAGCATAAACAGTTCTGGGATTTTTTTTTTATAAAAATTACAACTAGCGATATCTGTTATTTGGTGGCATGACTATGTCATATCAGGTCTTAGTTACACATACTGGTGATAGGAGCGCTGTAATCTCATTTATTTGCCAGCTGTGTTTGTTTACTTAGAAAGGTTTTTATCGGTACGTCACCATTTTCGGTATGGAATAACGTGCCGCGATCAAATTTTGTTTTAAATTGGGAAAAAGTGATTCGGAAACGTTTGAATTCTTGAAAATGATTTTTTCATTGATTTATTCGAGTAGTTTGCACGATTCAAGCGCGGTCGCTGGAAGATGATCCACGAGAAGGGCGCCCTTCAACCTCGACTAACAATGAAAATGTTGAACGCGTGCGCGTTGCACTGTCTCGTAATCGGCGAACGATGGTTGAAATGCTGTCAGAAGAACTGAATATCAGTGTAGAAAGCGTGCATCACATTTTGCACGATGTTCTCGGGAAGAAAAAAGTTTGTGCAAAGTTCGTTACACACTTGTTAACGGAAGATCAAAAAGAGCTTCGTGTTGAAGCGTGTTCCACTTTTGTTGAATGGGCAAACATTTTTTAAATAAAATTGTAACCGGCGACGAATCATGATGTTTCCAATACGATCCATCGACCAAACGCCAAACAGCTGAGTGGCGAGGGCGGCCCACCAAAGTTGGAGCGGTAAAGTGAAAAATCGAAACGATGTTCATTTCGTTCTTCGATTCTCATGGAATTATCCATAGCGAATTCGTGCCCCCAGGTCAAACAGTGAATGTACAATTCTACAAAGGTGTCCTGGATTTACTTTTGAAGTAAACAATTCGTCGTGTGAGACCAGAATTGTACCGGACCGGTGATTGGTTTCTGCTTCACGACAATGCGCCAGCCCATTCCTCAATGCTAGTCACACAATTTTTGGCCCATAAATCGGTCTCCACGATTATCATTCGCCCTACTCATCAAATCTGGCTCCAGCTCTGGACCATGAAGGGAGAACGTTTTGAAGACGTTGAGACGATACAAAGAAATGTAACCAACGCTCTGAAAGCTATTCCAGAAGAGAACTTTTCCAGGTCGTTCCAGCGGCTGTATGAGCGCAGCAAAATTTGTATAGAACGAGAAGGGGATTATGTTGAAAACTAAATAAAATCTTTTTTTAATTTCTTCTTTTAATTCACAAAAAAAAATAGTCCCGGAACTTTTTGAATGAGCTATGTACTCTAAACAGTGGCATTGAAACATTTAAATCTTTCTTTCAAATTTGAGATCTTTTTTCATATTCCGGACCTTTTACAGTTTTCGATGCTGCAAAGTAAAATGATGGCTTGATTTTACACTCGAGAAATACCTAATTCTAATTCCGCCCAAATTTGAAATTATTTGTAATATAGTTTCCAATTAATGATGTAATCCACAATTAATTCATGCACGATTTTGCTTCAGATAGAAATAGCTGGTCTTTGGCCTCAAAAGAATGTCTTTTTTTTGCAATCAGCTTCAAATGATTTCTGCAGAATAAATCTCTTTCTATGCCATTTAATTCTGCAAATTCATCCATCCAACACGCAAACAAAATCCACTTGTAACACACTATCCATTTCATTCACTCATTTCCCATCATCATCTCGATAATTTTCTCGCTTTTGTCCATTTTCGCAAAATAAAGTTCAGCTTTCTTTGAACGCATTTCATCACTCCCAGCCAAGAGTCTCTTGTCGTGTAGATTTTTCTCATTTTCCTCGTTCTCGCTGTAATTAAATGGAAATTCATATTGTGAAAAATTCTTTAGTCATCATGGTAATTGTTATAAAACAACATCATGCTGTGATTGTTCATTCTTGTCTGTGCAATGGAAGGCCTAACATTTTCGAATGTACTGTAAATGCAATCGGTTGACGCCAACGTCGATTTATGAAAATGTGGTTTGTAATGGTCGCGTGGCCGCTTCATATTTACGATCGAAAAATAATTTTCTTTTCAATATTGCTGCGTGCTCTGGAATATGCTATGCCCACGACATATCGTATTTTTGCCTAATATTAAAGTTTAGTGTCCGGAAAAGTTTGTTGTTCCACTTGCGCTTAATGTGTAGGCGATTCGGTTTCACTGCTGCTCAATTAAGGACAGATCGAGTTCCCTTAAATGGAAGCTTGTTTTGTGCAGTTAGTGCTCGCAGTAGCAAAAATGTTGGTGGTTATATAGCGGAGAATTGGAGCTGGTCGATCGAGTGATTTGAATAGTACATACAATTACAAATCAAGAAGATGTAAAAGTTTACAGATATATAAAGTACGATATACAGTTTTAATCTAAGTCAAAGTAAGAAACCCAGATACATATACAAAATTGCAACGCAATGTAAATATTGTTGTATCTTACTTAATATTTTGTTGTTTCTTTTTATAACTATTTCCCAAATATGAAAGCTCTAATTCACCACAATCTCACCTAGAAAAAACAGTTTGATCAATTCTTACCTTCATTTCAACACTGAATATCAAAAAATCCCAAAATCTTTCGTTCAACCCAAAATATACAGTTCTGACGGCGCCACATTGCTGCAGCTTACTTGAGACAAAAACCGAAAAGATACTTTTCGTTTTCTGTTCATTTTAATGGGAACACTTTTCGGAACGGATCTAAGCCAGAGTGGATCATGCGATTTTTGCGAAATCTTTCATGCCATTCGATGGTCGGTGCTCATTTATCTTACCTAATCCATAAAGTTGCCGATAAAAAAACGGTCGCTTGATCTAATTAAAGATGAGAATGGAACTTCTGTGGGCAGCACGATTTTATGTAGAGTTTTACAAGCTCACCTGCTCTTCTATCTTGTGATGTGTGTCACTGGTGCATATGACATTCTCTTTGAAAATTGTATGAAATCGATCTAAACTCATGCACTTAGTTGTAGATATATTCTATGGAAAAAATTTTTACTCCATAAAAAAGATAAATCTCACTCTCTTCATTGTTTAACAAGATACACATAGACATTGTTTAACTTAGCCATTATCGTATGCAAGTTGAGTTATTCCGTAGGCAAACTAGGCATGGCATTGTTTTGCTTCGATTTTTTTTTTCTTTCTCAACAAGTACTATTTGAGTATTACAACGAAGATAATACTCGTTCTCATCGCTATCTGGTTATTAAAATTAATTTATTTCATTGCGAAAAAAACCCGGTCAGAATGATTGATGACTTGTCGAATTGTGTTGATGTCTTCTTGGATGATGCTGTCTTTCGTGCTTAGATTTAATTGAATAGGCGTAGAGTGAATCGCAGCCGTTGTGTGTCGGTACTATTGAATTCAATAGATTTAATTTTCAATTACAGCGTGTAATTATTATGAGATCTGTGATCTTGTGTTTAAGGTTAAAGGCTACCGGGAGAAAATTTCAAAGAAAGTTGTCGTGATAGTGGGCTTTCAAGTGGATTAGAAAGAAGCGAAAGTGAGATGAGTTCAGTTCGTATGTTTCAACAGTGAAAATGTAAACATATTTGCAGTGACATTAGTATTTTTTGAGCGGTTTTATCTATTTAAAATTGTTTTATTTACGGTTTTATCTATTTAAAAAACAATAGAGTGAAGATAGTGGTAAAAGAAATTTATGACGAGGACCAATTGTTTCAAAATATTCATCTATTGGTTTTTGTTGGATAGTTAGATAGCAGGCTAACCGTCAGCATAGTTTACTTATTTATTTATTCATATATACAATATGCAGATTAGTTAATTTTAGCTTTTACCGTAGTTTTAAATGTTTCAAAAGATTGAGGTAAAGGACCAAGCTGTAGAGATTTATATGTTCTCGTTAACCTGCGTAAAGGCAAATTGAACTAGACTGAAGACCATGCAAACGATGCTTCGACAGATCTGCGCACCGAGTTTCACCCGCTTGATTACGAAATTTGATATCTTAACAAGTTGGATCATGTGAAAGGTAACGGCAGATATCGAAGAGAAAGCATCTATCGTGAAAGATACAACGGGAAGACAGTATATGAAGCTTGAGAAAGGAAAGACGGTAATTATAATCTAAACGGGGAACGAGTGCATTTCCTTTGTACAATGGATTTTTTATCGCATTTATATTGAAGATACTACACAACAGAGGCATATTCAAAAGTTGACCGGACAAGAAAAGAATACAAAAGTAAGATTGGTTGCGTGGATTCGAATTTTTGCGATAATCTTAAGAAAAAGCCTGATATGAGAATCAAATCTGAGCTTGTTGTCAAATGTAACCCAAAGGTCTTTGACGCAGGCGAGAGAAGGAAGCACAAGTGTATCCAACCATCGGATGTGTATCCACCAGCTTTCGCGGATCGTAATGTTGGATTGAAAAGGCGAGTACAGCATCAGCTGAAAGTCCGACTACGGCCGTACCAGGGGAAAATATGTTTCATCCCGAATCCTCACAAAAGAGGAGGAGGGATACACTAAAGGAAGCAGCTCCGGCTAACGTAAATGAGACGCCCGCAGATAGTACAGAAAGTAAGAGCACTCGTTATTCTCAACTTTGGAAACTTGTGGTGGCTCTCAGTCGCAGCCAACGTAAGAAACTGCGGAAAAGGGGCAAGCTGCCGGCGAAGATGGTGAAAAGCACGCAACAGGATAGTTCGCTTTCTGTTCCTTGGTCAGGGCAAGGACTGAATTTATTTTCGTCTTCAAATCTACGATTTTTAAGTTCATTCGTTCAAATCTACGATTTTTAAATTCACTCGTCGCTTCTGCGTGGCGAATTTAGCCGCCCCTTTAGCATTAGCTCAGAAGTGAATTTATACAAGGATAAATAAAATAAAATATATTTGTATTTCCTTGTAAGTGTCTTATTGGTCGCCTATTCGAGATGGCTTACCAAGTCAGACTCCATTTATTGTATCATTCTTCTCCTATATATATCATACATTTCATGCAAATGGCTTTAGTGTATGGATCGGTTTTAGATTCAAAAAATAATTACTTATTTAATTGTTGTTCGTCTTGACCGCTTGGTGGTCAGTTGTCGCTGCTATCAATGGTGAGCAAAAAAAAAAGATGGCTGACATTGTTCGTTTGACATTTGTCAGTTTTGACATTTCGATTTTTAGTTGTACACAACAGTGGACAGGGATATCAATGCTGTAATAACTGCTGGTGTTTCGCTCGAGACTTGATGCCAGGTAGTGAAATCTCTAAGTCTGCCTGGAGTAGCGAAAGAAATGTTGGTTGGTTATGCTAAGACTGCCAGTTTGGAGCAAAAATGTCCTGAACTGATGTCTGGGTGCGAGCCAGGGAAAGTTTTCAGCCGTCGACAGAAGAGAATTCTGTTCAAGAAGTCGATGATTCCCGATTCAAATCGGAAAGTAGCGGCGACGCTGAAAGGTAAGGAAGGGCCGGCTACAACGTTGATCTCGCTGCCGACCAGCACATATGTCAAATCTGTCAGCGCAGGGGACGGAGAAAACGTAAGGTTGAAGCAAAAGTAGATCCAATGTAAATTCTCTTCTGTAGAGTTTCTTCTTTCACTGAAATCACGCGGACATTGTCTAAGTGTCCCTGCAAAGGGATCCAAAGATCTAAAATATGTATAAATTATAAAATAAAAGGCTTATTCAACAACTGATTACAACTCTTTATTGATAGCTTATCGACTTTTATACATAATTTATTCTTGATATTGTGCACATACAGCAACTTTCGATGGTGAAAGTCCACAAATTTTGATGTGGGAAACATGCAGCGTGGCATGCACTTAATTTCCAATCAACACGGCCGAGGGATTGTGCTCTGGTGTCCAATCTGCTTGATGCCACCATGCTCAGATAGTTTTCAAGCCGGGACCTGTCAGCGATTGTCGTGCAGTACAAAATAGCAGGCTGAAACGCACGATAGTCGCCTACTTTCCCTTTGACTCCTTACTCCCGCCGCCGATACATGAGCTGAAGGACCTGCTCCAGTACGCTGAATCGGAGAGACTAGAATGCTTAGCTCCCAGCATACCAGCTGGGGCACCAACAAATCTAACGCCAGAAGAGGCAGACTCTTTGATTTTATAACTTCTGCGGGGCTGATGAGCTGAAACACTGTGATTTCTCCCACATTTTTCACCCCAAACAAAAGGGCGATTACTGATGTATCAGTCTGTTCGTCAAGAATAGTTAGATCAATAACGGAATGGCATGTATCGGATGAGGTTTCACTCACTGATCATCGCTGCTTGGTGTTCTCTTTAGCCACGGATCTAATACCCGTGGTTGAAAGAAGAAATCCGAAACAAACTGGTTGGGCTAAGTTCAATCGGCTTCTTCTAAATAGAGTGTGTCCTAGTGGTAGGATAAAATCGCCCAAATCAGTAGAACCTCGCTTGAGCACCGATCAATAAGAGCAAATCTGACAAGACGGTTCCTTGGTGGAACCGAGAACTACTCAAGCTCAGGCAAAGTACCAGGAAATTTCCCAATCGAGCTTGTAAGAGCAACACTGATGATGACTGGATTGCCTACAAAACTTCGCAGAGAACATTTAAGAATCTGGTGAGGATTTCAAAGTGGCTATCATTTATAGTATATACTTTCGTGAAGAGCTGGAAAGTGCACGGGAGACGTCGAGGCTTTGAAAACTCCTAGAGAAGGACCTATCAGCTAAGCTGGGCTCTCTTAAATGTTCGGATGTTGACTTTACAAAGTCCAAAAAGAAGTCTCTACAGACTCTACTTGGGGCCCACTTCCCGGGCGTTCCGGTGATTGAAACGCAGAAGGCATCTAGACCTCTGGGCAAACCTCCTGATCTTCGCAGCAGTAGAAAATTCTGGGACACAGCTAGATTTGTGATCGCTACTAAAAAGGTAAGCGATGCAATCAAGTCCTTTGAAAATTTCAAATCGCCGGGCCTGGATGGCATTTATCCGGCTATAAAATATATAAAATTGATATATAAAATTGGCCACGTAGAGGCAGTCTTAAAAGAAATCTTTATATGTTCCGTCACCTTAGCGAGAGGTTAAGGTAGTTTAACTTTAGTCCGATCAGCTAGACACTTGTTGAACGACTCATACGCACTAGATCGTTTAAGTATAAACCCTTGAACGATGAGCAACATGCGTACTAGCAAGGAAAATCATGCGAGTCGGCTCTTCATTCTCTGGTTTCCAAAGTTGAGGGAGCGATCTGATGAGTACGCGGTGGGGGTATTTGTGAACATTGAAGGGGCCTTTGACTGTGCGTCCTTTGTGGAGCTATGTGAAGCTGCGAAAGTTCGTAGCGTGGATTACGTCTTAGTTAGGTGGATACACGCCAAGCTGACGCAGAAATTGTTGCTGGGGAAAGCTGGATCCGACTGCTACTTAAGAACGGAGGGGACAAATGGATCCCCTCAAGGGAGTGTCCTACCACCGCTCCTGTGAAGTATGTTAGATGACTCGCTGCTTAACGAACTGCAATAAAAATGGCTGCTTGTACAGGCTTATGCTGATGAAGTAGATACACTAGCAGTCACTAAAGATCTTAAGTAGTCAGTACAGATCTGAATGTGGTATGTAAAAATACGCAACGCGCATTGTATCTAATTGATAGTTGGCGTTCGAAACACGGCTTAACAGTGAATCCTGGTAGAACGAAACTTGTCTTGTTCACTAGGAAAAGAAAAGCGGAAGGACTAGTACTTCCAATTATGAAGGGTGTAATTCTTCCACTTTCCGAGGAAGCCACTTAAAATTTAATAGAATCAAATTTAAATTAAAAGTTGAAACACTTTTAAATAAAAAGCGAATCTTATTTGATTTAAATAAGCCCCTACATTCAATAAAAATGATTCCACTTTATTATATAAATGTTATTTTCATGTAATAATTTTCATCATTGTATGTAAAAAAAAAAACATTTTCAGCTAAACAAGACCACTTTGATACAGCGTTATTGAAATGAAGGCAGATTATTTGAATTAAAAAGAAACGTATATGACGCCAAATCATATTTGAAAATATTTGATTCATATGTATTTTTTTTATTTATACAACGATTTTTTTATGAGTGTTGGAGTAATCTTGGACAAAAGACTCCTCTGGAAGAACCCTGTTTAAATGCTTTCGGACAGTGCAAGAGAGCTTTTGCCACCAAATGGGGTCTAAAGCCTCGTGTAGTTATGTAGAACTGCGTAACAATCATAGGGCCGATGACGATCACGTACGCATCCGTGGTGTGGTGGACTATTGTGAAGTTGTTGTATACTCGCAAGAAGTTAGCCGCGCTACAAATTACTGTGTGCCTGGGTATCTGTGGTGCCATGAGTTCTACTCCGGGTGCGGCCCTTGAAACGGTTCCCAATCTACCTCTTCTCGTCATTGAAATTCAGAGTGCGGCGATGTGCGCTTTCCTTTGACTAACTTAGCTTGGCCTATGGGGAGGAGGGAATAAGGGTAACAGTTTCTATTGGGGTTTCGATGCGTGAAATCTCCCCGATTCTCACTATGCCTTCAGACGCTTGAATGCCCTTCCTCGACTTCGGGAGAAGGTACAAAAAAATCTTCTTGAGCAGAGGCAAATGAAAGGATCCAAATTTCTGTACGAGGTCATACTCCGAGATCTTCTTCTTGGACGGTTCGAAGACACATGTTAGATTTAGAGTTGATGTCTATCGCATTCTTCGAATGACAGGTGGTTCTGCTCTGTATCTGCTCTGGATACCGGGGCACTGTGATGTTGAGAGAAATGCAATTGCTGATGCCATTTCGAAGCAAGGTTCGAGGCTTCCACTGCAGGGACCCGAACCCGCCGTCGGTGTGCCGACTGCATCTGCTCATGCCATTTTTCGGAAGTGAGTAGGTGGTGCAGGCAAAGATAGATGCATGACTTTTGATGGGGCCAGGCACACGAAGGTGTACCTTTCTAACCATGCAACTGCGGGATTCTTGCTCAACAAGAACAAAAAAGTTTGTAAAACCATGATAGTCATACTGACTGAACACAACTGCTTAAGAGGTCACATATACCGGATAGGTGTTACTCCGTTCATCCTGCCTAAAAGAAGCTGACTTTACGGAGCATTTCTTCTGTGAATACCCAGCGATTGTGCCTCTCGAGCATCAATGCTTTGGATGGGATGTAGTGCGTATGAAGAATATAGCCTCTTTTCCCCTATCATTGATCCCAGATTTTGTTAGGAAGTCTTAGAAGCTATGGTAGTCGGTGGTATGAGAACCATGGATCTTTTGGCCTGAGTGCTTAGAGGCGCCAGGCGTCTCTCCCCAACACACACACACAGATACAGAGGAGGTATTAAGGATTCCGGGGGATAAATAAAGGGCATAAAGTTAGGTAGAATACACTCGAAAATGTGATAAAGATAGTCAGTCAACACAGTCACCAGATTTATTAAGGTCCATTCAGTGGTAGCTAGGAATTAATTAAGTCCAGAGTAGTTACCTTTGAAGAAGTTATATTTGGAGCACTGACGTGAGGGATGATGGAGATCAATCCTTAGATATGGCATGGACTCTGAAATAAAAAGATCATTGGTAGATATGTCAGAAAAAATTATTATGGTAGTTGAGAATATGGTTGAACTGCTGAAGAGCACAGCTGTGCATAAAATTCTTGAGCACAGATGCGAATTATAAAAGATTTTGCTTCTGGTTGGAAAATTACAGTCACCGCAGAAAATGAATTTAGAGTTATACCATCGAAAGTCTCAAAATATTCATTGTAGTCGTCAAGACTACTGGCACAAGTGAAATAAACATATCGTCGCTGTGAAATCAAACCGGCATATCTGCAAAATGCACATTTTTCACTAGAGCGCTTTAAAGTTTTCGCATGTGGGCTATTTCCGCGTGAATGCAAAGCGGCAAAACACCATTAGACGGGTTTTTATTCAACTATACGATATGCCGGTGCGACATAAAAATAGACGGGAAAATAAGGAATTTTTTGATACCAAAAACTCAAAAACTCAATTTTTGCACATATGCCGGTTTGATTTAACAGCGACGATATACTCGGACAGTAACACAGTCAAAGGAATTGTTAACAGAGCTGCTTTAATCAGCTTAAAATGACTTTTCATTGAAATTCTGAAGGGATTGATTTTTTATAGGTATGAGAACATCTGCACCAAAAAATTTAGAGGATATAGTAGAATCTCGATCGCAACGAAAAATTTTGTGTGACGAAAGTAGTTCGTAGTTCAGAAAACTTGAATTTAGTAACGTCTCCGATTAGTAGAACGATCATGCTGGAATCAATATGCCGAGTTCTGAAAATCAAACACCTTGACAATCTTAGCCCTCTTACATTTTGGTAACATAAAGATAAAATATTTATTTTCTTTGACGAATCTGTGGACGCTTCCGGTGACTTTTTTTTTTAGAAAGCCAGCTTTATTAGCACATACTGATTGTTTTTCCCAACATATGTAAAATATACTTGTAACGCTAAAAAATATTAAATGCGTTAACTGTGACGAGTCACATCTCTCAAATAATTTATACTGCCAAATATATGCTGTAGCAAATCAAAATCGAAACCAGTCTTGTCTTATCCAAATACGAAAAAAAATTCGAGTAATTTGCTTTATGTAACTATGAAATTCGCAATCAATCATAGATTTGTATTAAAATTAACAGTATATGTTCAAACCCTCATCTCTCGACACACCGCTCCATCATTCTTAAGTATTCATTTTATTTTACGATTCCATCAACGAAGCTCAATCTATTTGTAATTAATTCAGCGACAGAAACACATTGCAATAATTAAAATTATCTTGCTTCTGGCAAAAACAGTAATATTCTATTCTATTTAGAATCTCATTGGTACTATCCTTTTTCTACCGTTTCCTAACATTTTTAATTCAAATTTCACTCTCTTTTAATATTCCTCTTGTTCGTATTGCTTACACTTTGCATCATGTTCCTCTTACCATCCGAATAATTTCAATTATAATATCTAAGAGAAAACACAAGCAACCATCATTGTGCTAAAAGAAAATATTCAAATTTCACATCCGTTGTTTCCCTTGAATACCTTTTTTTGCAATTTTACTTATTACGATCCCAGCACGTGTTTCATGTTTTCCCTTTTTCCCCAAAGTTTATTTACTCGTACTTCAATAATTTCAATCAAGCATCGTATTGCGCGTACCTATTTACCTACCTATCTAGAAGATACTATAGCCGTTGTAAATGATTTTCAGTGAGAGATGCTGAGTCGAGAGGGGGTAGGTGGAGATGGTTAGTTAAATAACAAATTTTTATTGTGTCTCACTTCTGTGTATAAGATACGATTTCGATTTTTTTGTATTGCGCCTTGAAAAGTTCAATAAAGCTGTCAATTATTTGATTGTTATTTGGATTTGATTTTTTGTTGTTGAAAAGACCTTAGAGATTGTTTAGAGTAAGAAAGTATTTATATATGAGCGTTGTAATTTTGCAGCGTCTTCCACTGAAAGGATATAAATTTGCAATGAAATCCAGATTCAATAAATTGATTGTGAATCGTTGTAATTTGTTTGTGCGTTTCTACTCTTTAGAGCCGATGTTACTTTTGTATGTCAGGTTTTCTGGAGGTGTAAAGCGTACGTTTGTAGTTTGCTGATAAAACACAGGCTCCGCGCAGTAAAATCAATTCAAGTCAGCTGTTCTCATCATTTTTAGACCAGTTATCATAATTTGAAACTATGGTTTTTCAAGCTTATTTCTTCAGTGAAACATGTTGTTTTAGAGATACATTCATAGAGAACTCTCTCAAAATAAATGATTAGTCTAGTTATTACTTCACACCTACAGTCTCTCTAGTTTATAGGCTCATTTATAGTCTAACATATATAATGGAGGAAAGTCTAAGGTGCTCTTAACCTCTGGTCCCATATATGAATGTATAGAGTGGGAAGCCTCTAGGACTACACTCGCGAGAGCGAAAGTGATTTCTGGCGAAGAAGATTTTTGAACTCAGCGTCCTCCAAACCATTTACCTACGTAGATGCTTCTATAAGCTGTAATTATATAAGCAAGAGAATGGGGCTAGAAATTGGAAGCAGACAAACGTACACCTCAACCAAAACACGAACATAAAAGGAAGTTCGGTGTTCATAAATTTCCCTTAGTTTGAAATACATTAAAAAAAATGAGCTCAAATTTAAATAATCTATTCAGTTGTAAAAATGCCGTCAACAGGGGAAATTCGTGAAAAAGTTTTGCGCATTTGGACACAAAATAAGGATCAGTCATCTTCTGTGATCGCAAAGCTAGCAGATAGTCAAAATGAACGATGCAATGGGCAATAAAAAGGGTCTTGGAAGAGATCAAATTAAGGAAAAAGGGACCTGAAGCAATTGACAAAAATATGCTGAAGGAAATTTCTAAGAATAAACTTGTTTCTGTTCGAGATATTGCTAAAAAAAAGTGGGTACATCAAAGAGTTTTCGCACAGTGCTTGGAAAAGGGAAAGCAGTTTCTCGAAAAGGAAAAAAAATATGAAGCAAAAACAAAAATGTGTCAAACAAAAGATGCCGAAACAAAAGATGCCGAAAAAACTGTTATAAAATACAACGTTGAAATTTCCAGGTTCAAGAAATTGTACACGTAATTTTAACCAAAAATGAATAGCATAATGATGGATAATAATTCGTATTATATATATATTATATAACTTTTCAACGTTACCTGGACTATAGTATTACTCAACAGTAAATAAAGAGAATGCCAGTGATCCCCGGATTTTATGGATTCAGAAGATTTTCTTGAAAAACTTATGAACCCACCCAGTGCTCCAGAATTCAGACTCAGAAAGATTTTGGACTATCGTTAAAAGAATATTAAGAAACGAGGGTAAAGCTGTTAAATCACACAAAAATTGTTCAACCCTGTGGAAGAAAGCAAGTGATACGGTCAACGAAAAGGTTGTGCGAAATGTAATGAAAGGTGTAACAGCTAAGATTCGGGCTTGTAGCAGAATAAAAAATTACTGGAAATGTAAATGTTAGATACAAAAAAGAAGATTATAGAAAAAAAATCAAATGAATCTTTCCATTTTTTTTTAATAAACAAAATTCAATGGTGCAACAATTTCTGGTACAGTCCTTATTTTGAATATATTTTGTGAACATTCAGACTTCTTTTTGTTCCAACCATCATAAACCCTTCTGGTCTTATATCCGTTCCCTGAAAATTTACCATCGTTTCTCAGATGCAATGTGACTAAATAATGAAATAGTATTCTAATCTTCTTCATTCTTTCTTGGTTGTATCCTTAATTACGCCACTTGATATTTTATGACCTTTTTCTGCCATCCAAAACCGATTCTTAAAAAAGCGAATCCATACTCAATCCACTAAGTACGAGGGCTGATCAATAAGTAATGATAATGAATATAAACCAAGGTGATTAAACTTAAAAGATATAGTAATTTTTCAACATAGTCTCCCAACAAGTTAATACATTTAGTCCATCTATTTTCCAAACCCAAGATACCCTTAGAAAAAAATTCTTTATCTAGACTCTCCCAAAATGCCTCAACAGCGGCCATCACATCGCTATCATCTTCAATATTTGAGCCGAGGAAAGAGGTAGAAGTCACTGAGAGCCAGATCTGGCGAATAGAGCGAGTGTTCAAGCAGATTCGGGATTCATCCTTGAAATGTCGACTCGTTTCTTCTTGTGCTCGTCCGTTAACATTCTCGGTATCCAACGCGCAGACACCTTCTTCATATATAATTTGTTGACGAAGCTTTTTCGAACACTACCATATGAGATCCCTGTGACCTCAGCTACATGCCTAATGGTCACTCCTTGATCTGCCAAAACGACATTTTAGATTTCTTTTTACGTTGTTTTCAGTGAGGAATGTGGATGAACGTCCTTCGCGGTGTTCATCTTCAGTGTATGTTCTTCTCAGCTTAAACTCCTTGGCCCAGCGTGTAACGGTGGAATATGGAGGAGCAGAGTCCCCTAATGTTTCCACCATGTCGCCGTGTGTCTCTGGTAGACAATTTTTTCAAACAGAGGAACTTAATGACCGTTCCATTTTAGCTTTTCTCCACTTTGATGTTCTCTCTTCGACTATTCGTATTCAAATGAATGTACCTCCCTGGAATCGTGGCCTATTTATATGCTTTTTTATGCTGACTTAAGGTACGCTGCGGCTGGAAGCTGAAACCTAAAACTAAAACTTATTTCGGTTTCCAGGTAAGCAAAGCTTAATGACGTCATTTTCGATTTAGTTTAGCAAGGAAATGCTGCCGCTGGTTGCTCAAACTCAAACATATATGACAGACACGAATCCTGTAAAGTTTTTTTTTTGTGTGTTCGCGCTTGTAAAATGAATGCATATCGGCAAAATATTCGACGAAAAAAGTGTGTGTTGGACATTGTGTTATTCAATGTTACTTTTACTAAACATTTTTCAAGCTAGACTGAATAGAAATATCTGATTTTCTTGATTTTAAGATTACATGATTTAAGATTTACATTTAAAGGTACTTTTTTTCCAGCAAATTACAAATAATTTCCGATAAAACTGCGCTGTGCCTTAACTTTTTTTTGCGCTATTTTGGATCACCAGTGAAAAATTTTAGGTTAATGTTGTGAAATTTGTTATATTTCCAGTTTTTTCATAAAGTAAACAGCCAAAACTTTTAATTGAATGCCAAACCACTATAATTTATGATTAAAATAGTATTAAAAATAAGTTTTACTCAGAGTTTGTGTCTTAACTTTTTTCACCCACTGCATATATTTTTAAAAAGGGAAATCATATTTTTTTTTTAAATCGGCAGCTAATCTCGCCCAAACGCGATTTCTTCTCTGCACGTTCCGGTATTCAGAATGATATACATTATAAATGAATTCATTTTGCTTCACAAACTCTATCAGCATCTTTTCTTCTTCTGCTGTGAACTTCGCCATTACTCTTATTTCTGTTAAAATGAACTATCAAAATATGCAACAAACCAATTCCGAAGCCAAAACTAAAACTGAAAACAATGAACATGTTCATTCCTTACTTTTAGTATCTGAAAGCTCAGTTTGACAGAGTTTCAGTTTTAGCAAGAGCTTTCAGTTTTAGCATTCTACTGCAGCAGCTGTATGATAATACTCTGGTTCATTCTAAAACTGAATTAGATTCAGTTTTAGTTTTTAGTTTCAGCTTCCAGCCGCAGCGTACCTTTAGTGAGTATATGTAGTAGTAAAAAAAATTTTTTTTTTAATTTCATGCGAACTGGAAATAACCGATTATCATTACTTATTGATAAACCCTCGTATAAATATCGGTAGCGATCCTAATGGTATTCCAGATTTGTTAGCTAAATCACTTTTCTCGTCAGTGTGTGCTCCTTTGTCTATCATTTTCAACGTTACTTTTGTGTGGCTCTTTTTCCTCCTAATGGCAGACTAGTAATACCATACCGATTCACAAATCTAATGCCTAAAGCTGCATTTCTAGCTACCTATCAAATTCCTTATTTTTCTTCTTCGGTCAAGTTCTCGAAAGAGCTGCTTACAATAAGCTTTTCTATTTTCCCATCCTTTTTTTGCTCCTGAGCAGTATAGATTCATCAAAGATAAATCTTCTACATTCAACTTTCTAACCTGCTGTGGATTAAGAGAAACATGTTGATGCTGCTGAAAACAACGAACCAGAGAGGGCCGAGAATCGAATCCTGCGGGACATCGGATCGAAGATAGAATACGATAGTTTAAGAATAAAGTACATCTACGATAAAAGTACGATCTGAAGCGCACGAACAAAACCAAGATCGAAGAGGATGACAAAAGAAGTATTTGATTCTGTTGACCGCAAACTTCTTCTCTTTTGATTCTCTTCTATCTTGGGTTTATTACAAAGTTTCAGGTCGTCCTTGTATAGTTAATGTACTTTGCTCCTCAACTTCTGGTTTCTATCATCATTCCAGTGTTCCATACAGTTCGATTCTCGGTCCTCTCTTATTCATTGGCTTGATCGCGTTTCTTCTGTATTCATTCGTTCTACCTTCTGTAAACAGCTTGTTATGTTTTTCGAAACAATTTATGGATCACTTCTCACTTTTATCGAATCCTTCAAAGACCTTGGTGGGTTTTGCTGACTCAAAACTTAAGATTTTGCTACCTTTTTCTAACTTGTCTACTTGTTTACATCTGTTTTATTTATTCTTTTCTATTTCATTCTTAAATTCGTAGTGCCTTCAAACACTGCTGTCAAATCTGGCCTGCCCACTATAAATATCTGACTGATGCAGTAGACGACGTACGCGCTTCAGTATTTTAATTCCACAACCCACGAAATTGATCATAGTGATCGCTTATCATTGCTACGGATACCGTCTGAAAATCCTGCAAAGCATTTGGTAATCAAAGTTTGTTGCTTAAACTCAGTCGAACTTGCTGCTTCGAAACATTAGGTGCTTTGATAAACCATACGCCGTCGGCAACTGTTTTCTGCATGAAAGAGCATAAGCCATCCGTAAATTTTTTCAGTGAGTGTGACCTCATCTCCGAAATTCTCCATCGAAGTAATCTCCTATGACCACATTACCGTCAATGTTACGGAGAGTGCTCTCCAGTGAACTAAGCTTTACTATCTCCGAATTCCTGGATTGAGCCATTCGGAAACAAGTCACAGCTCAGGAAAGTGCGCTGCGTACAACGTAGCATCTGTCAACCATGTGTACGAGTCCTTCTCTTTATAGGGGTTGGCGAACAATAAAATCTGAGCCTCAATCAACACAATCTTGTGACAGATGAGTTGCGGCCATGCTCTCCAGCTCTGCAATTTTCCCTGAAAAAGTTTAAGGTCCTTCCTTGCCTATTCTAGCCTTCGAGTGGATCTGTGAATTTGACCCATATTTGATACCACCAGGTGCTTTGCGCTAACCACATCATACTTCTCAGTCCATAATATGCACTCAACCTAAGCAGGGTAGTCTGCAGTCACTTCCAACAACTGTTCTCAGTTCCAGCAACTGGAGCTCAGGTTTGGACTCTCGCAGCTACGACTTCTATGCTCGTAGCCGAAGTATTGGTAGCAGTGTGCCTCTTCAGCCTTCCTCAGCACTCTGACACTTATAATCCCCACCCGAACTGGACTCGACTTTACGATCTTGGATACTAATGCCTCATCCAACTCCATTACAGCTCTTTGGTGTACCCTTGAGTTTAGGCAGAAGAGCAAGGTTATTATGTCTCCGGCTTCTTCCTCTCCAAGCAACTTGAAAGAGTTTTCCTTTTCCGTTCTTGAGCAGTATGGATTTATCGAGGATAAATCTTCCACATTTAACCTTATAATCTTCTCTGGCATCTTCCTATCCAGCCTCGCCATTAATGACAGCTGCTTGACTCTTAACGCCAAAACTTCCAGGCGAAGATGACCTCAAGAGCTTCTTCTAAGTCTAGCACTCCGTCCTTGACGTAATCGCCTGTTTTTTTTTTGCTCACTGGTGGCCTGGAATACTTTGCGAAGGATACTCTGATATTTCCTCAGTATATCCGTCTCGACCACCGGCTTGCGTTTGATGAATTCCTTATTAGAGGATACATAAAATTTCCGGTATTCTCTCTACATGTGCTTCTGCGCTGTCCTATAGGTGACTTCACAGTCTGCGGACCACTAAGACTGGAGTTAAAATTCTGCATTCTTTGCGTATCCGTTGCACACACGAGACTAATTGCTCCGTTGGTTGACGTTGGAGTATTTGATGCAAATAGCATGCGTATCCTGCCTTTTGACTTTGTTGCTGTGTTCGTCGTCAGTGTTAGTGGGCTCCAACTCAAAACAATAAGCAAAATTATATTCTGACATGTGAAAATACATTTCATTCTACTCTAGACAAATCAGTTACCATCAATCGTAACCAAGCAATATATTATGGCTTCGACAATTTTCTAAATAACACTGCTCAACTGCTAAGGTTTCTCATTTCTAACCCAATCAAATCCCTACATATAAACCAACCAATCTCAATTCCCTCTCCCATTGGCGTACAAAGCAACTACTTTCGCTACTCTCCCCATTCTCTCAGTGTGTATACATTTACTTAAATTTCATTACATCAACACCAAAATGCCTAGAATAAATCAAATTGAAAAGGTATCTATAATCCTTCGACAGAGGAGAAAACTGTTTTTCTATCTTTCTATCTTTCCTTGAATGGCTGGCTGAACCCCGGCATGTCTGCGTACAAGTTCACAGACGAAACGTGCTGGGACGAAATAGTATCGACCGTTTTTCATGGCTCAGCGTCACTAGACTGTCATCTTTGGTAAATCCCTTGCCGGAAAGACAATTGAGTGAAGTGAAAAACTACAACATTTTATTTCCTTGAATACAGTTACTGTACACAACACAACCAGCAAGGCATGTAGGTGTGTAAGAAGAAATTCAGTAGCAGCATAGTTTCTGGTACTTAGTCTCGGAGTAAATCGATACTGTAAAGTGAGCCATATCCGATTAGAAGCTTTTCGTTTTGAAGGGGAGGATAAAGCGTGTGCTGTTGAATTATGTAGATTGAAAATTTGATAAAGAGTATATTGTTGAAGCTTTAAATGCTTCCACCCGAAGAAAAATCTACTTTAGGAGTGATTGATGGTATTCCTTTGAATTTTCGAGCCGGATTGAAAGGGTTCATGGTTCAAAATGAAGTAGCGGGTTTTTGTCCTTAGATTGAAAATCGTTACGTTAAGATTTTTTCAATAATAGAGATGAAGGTAAATCGTTCACTTAATATCCTTGGTCTGATCCTAAATGAACCGTATTGTAATTATACGATTAATCAGCTGGAACACATCACTGTGTCCCAAATGTACTAATTAGTGCAATGTTACCATGTTTTACCTTCAAATAAATCGACTACAATGCGAAATCGTGAAAAGCCAAGAGTATTACTAAGTATTAGTTTGTAATCATAGTATGCGGACTCGATGGCAAAGTAGTCGATTTGCTGCAGTGGCAATAGGCCGGGAATGTTCATGTTCCTGGCATTCTTCCCAGAATGCAATGCGAGCAGCAAGCACAGTAACAACCAGCGTTAGTGCAAGCAATCATCACATCTGCACCGTTCCTGGAACACGATGCTATACGAAAAGGCAAATAAAATTGACGTTGCAAAGCCAGCGAACAATAACTGCAATGATGCAGGCATAAGTGCACTTGAAATAAGTCAAGTGTAAATTTCAGCCACTTGATGTTGTATGCATATACGAACCTCCCGTGCCGCATCGTTCTATGAGCCATAGTCATCTTAACCTAAACACTGTCGGTTGCAAGAACGATACCGGGCGAAACCAAGCATACCAAAGGTCCACCGACATCATGCACACTGTGTAAATCCCACGGTAAATATACATATTTGCTTGTCTGCACACTAGTCTCTAGTAGTTTTTTTCTACTTGAAACGCATCGGATAAACTGCTGTAATTATACCAGACTTGCAGAGTCAAAAGGACGCTTTTCAGTTTTCGCATATTTAAGTTAGTTGGCTGGCTGGATATTATCCCAACGATTTCAAACAGCAGCAGAATTGTCACGATGCACGCAGCAACCGTGAAACCTGTGTTCGCAAACATATTCCATGGTACTGTGATAATGCACGCTATCGCAAATTGATATGGCACCTTTGCCTACATTTTGCGTGCAATCTAGCGATTTAGTGAAACCCTTGGCGTTATTTTTTTTAGTCGGGATAGTTACGAATAAACGATAATGTGCTATTCACTTTGCAGATCGTGGTGGGAGTACAGTGAATGTTCACTGAAAAAAGTCTACTTACGAGTGTAATTAACTAAGAGCTTGATTTCTAAACGATTAAAACTATGAACTGTACAATCTCTACAATATGTACTGGCAATTAGTAATATGATTCAATGTACTCAGTTACATACATGGATTTTTTTCCCAACGATGTTAGTTGCAGTAATTGCTGTAGCTATTATGATTGTAACCTATTTTATGAACACTGCATTTATATTGAACGTAATATCGAGAAAAGTTACCGTTTAAATATACTTCAAAAAACATTACTATCCCATTACTAACTGAAACGAACTCTTAGCAAATGCAAACTCTTAAAGTAAGTGTGACAAAAGCTTATTAAAAATTTCAAAAACCTGATTTTTGTTTGAAATGTGTCAATTGTGATGAAAATCATATCGCTCATTGTGATAAATGTCAAATCTTGTCTTAAATTAAGCACCGCTGAATAAAGTAATGAGATGTAAGCTGATGCTGATTTCATATCTACAAAGTAAACTGTATCGAAAATGAGAGGAAGGTGGTCAAAAAGCTGAGTTTGTATGAGTTAGATACAATCAGTTTCTTCACAATAAAGGAGTCGATACAAGACTTTGAAAACGAACTTAGTTTCTAGGAGGACAATTTGATCGATTGGGCGTAACGTAATTGCTCTCATTTTCATTTTCTCCTTTTTAATTCTCTCCATTTGATTTCCCTCCTTTTTATTTCTCTCCTTTTTATTTATTTCCTTTTTATCTATTTCCTATTTATTTCTTTCCTTTTCATTTCTGTCCTTTACATTTCCTTTCTTTTCATATCATTTATTTTATTATTCTTTTTATGATCCTTTTTTTATTCTTTTTTTATTATTCATTTTTTATTATTCATTTCTTATTATTTTCTTTATAATTTTGTTATTCTTTATATTTCATATTTTTTGAATATCCTTTTTATATTATTCTATAATTTATTATTCTTTTTTTTATTCCTTTCCTTTTTATTTCTCTCCTTTTTATTTCTCTCTTTTATTTTTTTTAATTTTTAATATTTTATTTATTGTTTTATTTGCTTGTATTTTTTTATTTGTTTTCATTCTTTTATTTGCTTTTAATGTTTTATTTGTTTTTATTTCCTTATTTGTTTTAATTTTTTATTTGTTTTTATTTTTTTTTGTTTTATATTTCTTGTTGTTTGTTTTTCTTTTTTTATATCTTTTATTTATTTGTTTTCTTTTTATTTCTCTTGTATGTATTTAATTCTTTTCTTTTTATTTTTTATTTCTTCCCTCTTTATTTCTTCCCGTTTTATTTCTTCAAGTTTTATTTCTTCCCGTTTTATATCTTACCTTTTTGTTTCTTCCCTTATTATTTCTTCCGTTTTTATTTTTCCGTTTTTATTTTTTCTCTTTATTCCTTTCCCTTTTATTTCTTTCCTCTTTGTTTCTTTCCTTTTGATTTCATTTACTTGATTCTTTATAATTCTCTTCCTTTCATTTTCAAAAATCTAATTTTTTTGTTGTTTATTTTATTCTATGCTTATGTATAAATATTAATAACAATCAATAACTCTGTTTCCCTTTCCTTTTTTCTCTATGGTACTTTTCTTCTTTTTCTCTATTTAGCTTTGCTTTCTTATCTCCATATTCCTTGTTTCCTTTTTTTCTTTTTCTCTATTTTCCTTTTCAAATTTTTCTCTATTTTCCTTTTCTTCTTTTTCTCTATTTTCCTTTTCTTCTTTTTCTCTATTTTCCTTTTCTTCTTTTTCTCTATTTTCCTTTTCTTTTTTTCTCTATTTTCCTTTTCTTCTTTTTCTCTATTCTCCTTTTCTTCTTTTTCTCTATTTTCCTTTTCTTCTTTTTCTCTGTTTTCCTTTGCTTCTTTTTCTCTGTGTTCCTTTTCTTCTTTTTCTCTATTTTCTTTTTCTCCTTTTACTATATTTTCCTTTTCTCCTTTTTCTCTATCTTTATTTTCTTCGTTTTCTAATTTTCCTATTTTTTCTTCTTCTCTATTTTCCTTTTCTTCTTTTTATCTATTTTCCTTTTTTTTCTATTCTCCCGCTATTTTTTCACTCTTCTGTTTGTTTCTTAGTATTGTTAACTTTTTCCTTCGTTATTCACGATTCTTTCTGCTTTTATTCCTTCTTTCTTTTGTCTTATCTCTTCTTTTGATTCATCTCATGTATAATTCTTATTTTTTCTTAAGAAAAAAATAATGGGCAAGATGAACAGCAAAAAAATAATAAAGGAAAAATAAAGGAACTTGGCCATTAAACAACTCAAACAATAAAGAGAAAAAAGAGAAGAGGGAAATAACAAGAAAAGATGGAAAAAGAGCAAAAACAAAATAGACAAAGCAAAAATGAATAATGAGAAACAAGAAAAGAGTGCATTCAAGAAATGAGAACGAAACAACATAAACATTAAAATTTTGTATCTTTTTGAAATATTTATCCTACATTAACTATATTAATATTACTCATAATTTTTACAAAACTTATAGATCCTAAACATATTATTTATGAGTTTTGGAGCCTTGCTGATCACTCTATAAGTAAGGGTGTACATTGTACTACTATTGTTATTTATTATATTTAGTGCAGAGTAAATAAATAAATAAAACTGAAAAAAGAAAAAAAGAATTGCAGGGGGAAAAAGGAAAGAGAAAAAAGGGCGTACAGAGAAACAAAAAGCAAAGCGCGAGAAAGAGATTAAAGATATTGAGAAAAAAACAAGAAAGCGTAGAGAAGGGAAGAGAATAAAAAGAACATGGGAAAAAAATAAAAGAAAGAAGAATAAAAACGAGACCAGGAAAAAAAGTGGCACAATAAAGAAACAACAACGCGAAGAGAAGAATAAAACAAAAAATTGCATAAAAAATTTGATGAAACAAGAGACAAGCAAAATAAAGGAGCAAAGAAAATATAAAGAAAAGAATGAACGAAAGTGAAAAAGAAACGAGAGGGAAGTTTTTCCTTTCTCTTTTCTTATTCTCTGTTGTTTCTTCTTCTGATCTATTGTTTCTTTTTCTTCTATATTTCCTCTCCTCTATTGTTTCCTATCCTCTATTGTTTCCTTTTCTCGATTTTTTTTTCTCAATTGTTTCTTCTCTGTTACTGCTCTTCCCTATTGCTGCTTCTTCTCTATTGTTACTTCTTCTATATTGTTTCATCTTGATTGTTTTTTCTTCTCTATTGTTTTCTTTACTCTATTGCCTCTTCTTCTCCATGGTTTTTTCGTCTCTATTGTCCTCTTATCTATCTTTTCTTCTCTCGTTTCTTATCTCTCTTTCCTCATATAACTTTCTTCGTTAAGCAGGGTGGCAGCACACCGCAAAGATTCAACCGAAGAAGTTTCTTTCCTGCATTGCCAATATTTTACCCTGTAGTAGTGAAGGTAAATTCCCGAACTTCTCACCACTGTCAGTAATTATTTTGTTCCTATACGTCATCCTTGCACCCAAACCGAAGGGTTAGCTAGCGGTATGAGACGGTAATGTAGGCATTGCAATAGCGGATGCATGACATTTAGTAACTTAGGTATCAAATGTGTCGCTCCATATCGTTTCTCATATTGAACAAAATCAAAAGTAAAAAAGAAAATGCGTCAACTGTGGGGGTAAACACACTACAAGCTATGAGAGCTGATCACGTATTTCGAATATTCCAGACGTATGAAATTAGAACACAAGATATATCCGATCCTGAAAAGACTCATTGAACATCTATATCTTAGAAACAGTGTTGATTTAAAAAGTTCTAGTTGATTTCAAAACTCTTTTGTAGAAGATTGCTATATATTTCTTCCATAGAACATAAATACAGATATCAAATTTGTGACAAACTTTTAGCTTGATATTTCCCCGTTGGCTTCATTTGGTTACTTTAAAATTACATTCGTTAATTCTGCACTTGCAGTTCAGTTTCCTATCCTATTAAATTACGCATCAATAATTAGATATTAAAACCAAATTTCATTTGCTTGCAGGAACCTGTAGCGGAACATCTGATTCGTCCAAATAAGAATGGCGCGTGCTGGCTGTAGACCCAATGGACTACCAAAATTAGAGTGAGTTTGAAAATAATACTACATGTTTGATTGCATTCGCGTACATAAAAAAATTTTATTTGATGCAGTCCAAAGTTTTTTTTTAAAAACAATCTCAACGATAAGCTAAGATAACGAGCCGGTCCATGATATAAAGCATAAAAACGAAATTCTGCATTCAAACCTTAAAGCTATTCATAATATTTTTGTTCACACAAGATCTGCCACTAGTCAATAGCCTTCATTAAAACCACACCAAAATATGACTGCTGCATTGGCGGCAAGTCAACAAACTCCAAATCAAGGTCCAATTTAATCTCTCGCTCTCTCAGTCTCAATAAAAAAAAGAATCCACTCGTCATCAGCGAGCGTTGACCCAAGCTACAGCAGGCAGCTGGCGCTCCATCAACGTCATCATCATTAATCCCAAGAGTTCCAAGTGCATTTTATCACCTGGAAATAACCTGCACTAATTGCCAGCCATCCATCTACCTCAGAATATCAGCATTGAAAATTATTCAAAAAGCTCTAGGATCCCAACAAGCTGCGAATAAAGCGGCCGACCGGTAGTCGGTCAATGTTTTCATCCGATTCGGAAAACTCGAGACAGACATTCAATCAAACGATTTTCCAACAATTTTCCTCCGAATCAACTAACCGTACTTTACATTAGCCCCCGAACCAGACTATTCGTCAACTTCAATTACGAACTGGGTACACAGAACCCTGACTCGCCGGACTCCTCGACTGTATCGTTCACTCCGGATCCTATCCGCGCACTCTGTCAGGGCTGACTATATTGCTAAGGCTTTTTAATTGCCCCGATACGATGAGGTGCCGGACGGAGGCTCTGAAACAGACTCTAGGGAGCAAATAGCATCGGCAACCAGGTGGTCAAAATAGAGAGGCAGACATAAAATGCCCGTGGCTACGGAAAATTTTGAGATTTCATTAAAAATTTACACGAGGAAAAGCCTATTTGGGAAATGTTAATTGAGTTTACCGGTTTTGGGTGGAGGGAGATTGTCGAACAAGTGACGAAGAGTAACGGTTGTTTATGGATGAAAACGAGGCGTTGATGCCATTTGGAGAATTGGATAGCATTTTTTCGAGTCCTGGTAGCTGAATTTTCGATTCGATTGAAAAGAAGGACGGTTTTCTTCCGATACCAAAAGGCCATGTTTTTGAATGAAATGTATTTCTATATTACCTTCTCTCTGTAAGAAATTCTCGAGAAGCACACCATTCACCACACACCCCGTTGATTCAATAATCATCTTCTACCACGCTAGTCCTGTTCATTCACATTAACTCATTCAATGATTAATAGAAAAAGCATTCGAAGCAACCAAACAGCATACAAGATGCGAGCTCTTAAAGCAGTCGCCTCAAGTAGGACTTGAAAGGATCCTCCAACAAATATCAAACACCGACAACTAGATAATGTAAACAAGAATACGAATCAACTCTCGGCAGCCTCTAATGAAAGACATACAAAATAGCGAATTCCCCTCAACCCTGATATCCTTGCTAATAAAGCGTCAGTCTCTCCGTCGTAGACAAGAAAAACAGACTACCACGATCTCCATATCATTCCGAAATTCTCATCAGCCGACGTCTTGTTAGTGCTGGCAACCTCACTGCTAGTCTCACTCCAGCCGAAAACCCAGACCGAAAAATAAATTCCAGCTAGAAATCCTTAAGAGAAATTTCACACTGAAAAGAACGACTCGTAGACCGAATTCGAATCTTGCGCAGTTATTAGCATTAGCATCAGCCTCAGAATGGCTGGCAACAAGGAAGTGAAAAGGAAACCATTCTCTCAATTGGATTTTGTATAGATATATGAACGTCTCGCACGTAGTAACGCAACTCTCTAAATTGCTTAAATTCCAATAGAATCTCTTCTCGAATGTAACGCAGGGTGTGCCAAAAAAGGAAACGACCGAGACCGGGAGAGTTCATGGCTCCTAGGACAGAACCGAATGAACAGACAAGCTTCATGGTGCCTACACAGCCGTGCCGTTGAGATTCTGAGTACGGTTAGTTGTGTAAAAAACGGATATTCGAAAGATGGATGCTGGAATGAAGCTGGTCTGGATGCCACTAGATTCGCATTCTATGAGCGAAAAGGATGAGGTCCTGTGGGCGTCTTCAGCCAGTTAGTTTGTAGATAGGCTGAAGTCGATGTGTTGAAGGGTATGAGAGCGGGTAATTTCGTATCGATTTTATGACCGAAAAAAAACATGCGACGTCGACGAACTTGCTGGGTCTATAGTTCCGGACTTTGGCATCCCATAATGCCGTTGCTTTAACAATGGGAACCTAAACAAATAACTAGACAGTTATTTTGCTTGGATCTGTGTTTATGGTCTCTTTCTACTTCTGAAAATCTACTGTACACGTTGCAGTGCATTGTCTTCGTCCTGGGAGCAATTTGCAGTTAGTCTGGTGTACGCCAGCGAAAGTGAAAGGATACTCTATCGTAAATTCCTCATTGAATAAACACTGCACAATCCTTTTGTGAAACAAAGTCTGACAACAGGCTGCAAACAACCAAAGAAGCTGAAGTAGCTTCATTGATTCTGCAACAAGCCACTTAAGTCATTTTCCATTGCGATCTTCCGTGGTCGTCTTTAAGCATGTCCGTTCAAAGGATGAAGACTTATGCTCGTACCGTTCAAACTGCAATCCCTCTTGCATTATAACTTTCCAGCATGAATGAAGGTCTCCTTTCGCTTTGTCTTGAAACATTCTACCTATTTCCTACTCTCTGATTAAATTTCTTTGATATTCTTTCTTCTCATCTCTTCGGTCTTTGACTTTTTGGAACCCTCTCTTAGATTTATTTCTTCCTCTCCGTAAGAACTACAAAGATCAAAAGAGAACGTTTCGAAAGATTTTCTATTAAGCAGCATATTAATTTCTATTAATTTCTTATGTTTCGATGCTTTGGAAAATGAAACCGGAAAACGTTCTTGAATGAGGGAAAGTTTCTTCTCTGGCCCCCTCTATCCGTACTCCTCCGACTAAGACGTTATCGTCTTGCCGAAATGGAAAATGAGAAGAAAGTGAAAGTTTATCTTGAGTTGAATAGAAGTAGGTGCTAGCCAAAAGGTCACAACAGTCCAGGAGGTGGAGGAATGTGATGACGACGATAATATGTAATGTGAGAATAAACTAGTGGAAGATGGTTTGGAAGCTGACAGATGAACAGCTATTTAGAACTGAAATTGCTGAATGTATGGTGTGAGAAGAGATAAGAGAATTATCAAACGATGTGGTGTGTAATTCCGTCTCATAATAGCTAGAAACAGAATACTGGCAATGAATATTTTGATAAGATTGACGAGAGAGATAATTTTAGATATATACAGTGGCTCACAGCTTATTTGATACAGTGCTTTTTTAAAAAATTAAGTTGCAATAACTCAAAACATAATAACAATATCAAAAAAATTTAAACACTATTTTGAAGGCAATTGTTTGTTGTTTATTAAACAAGTTTATATTTGTTACAAAGTTGCTGTTTTACATCTTAAAAAACAAAAAAACTAAAAGTAATAACAAATTTCATGTCACAGCTTATTTGATACAGTTTGATTAAACATTAAAATTGTTGTGAATTATGAAGTTTCCAGTTGATTTCAATACTTCGTATGATAGCCCTTAGCCTTAAGCAGAGCCTAGAGCCTATTCGGCATTGAGTCAACGAGTTTTTTCGTGATATCAGGAGTAATTTTTTGCCACTCCTCTAGCAGTGCTTTCATCAGGTCTTGTTTATTAGAAATCTTGTGTTTTCTAATGTTGTTATCCAACAAAGTCCACAGATTCTCAATGACGTTCATATTTGGTGACTGTGCCGGCGGAGACATCAAATGAGGGCAATCCCAAATTGGCCAGGACTGCACAATTCCCGACTTGTGGTTTGGATCGTTGTCTTGGTACAACCGAAATTGGTCGCTAACACCCAGTTTTTTAGCACTTTGCAGCAAATTATTTTTGGGTACATCAAGGTACTTTGTTTGGTTCATTGTTTCCTCAATAAACTTTAAATTTCTGACTCCGGCTGCGGACGTGCAGGCCCAAACTATCACATTACCACCACCGTGCTTCACAGTAGCTTTGAGGTCCTCCTTGTTTAGCTCAGTGTTTGCCTTGCGCCAGACATATAACATTCCGTTGTAGCCAAAAATGTTAAACTTGGACTCGTCCGCAAAAATAACCGTATTCCAGAACGCGGATGGCTTTCCCACATGCTCTTTGGCAAAGGCAAATCGGCTTATTGTATAGTTTTTGGAAATGAAAGGCTTCCTATGAGCTACTCGGACCCTGAAATCATGGTCGCGAAGCACTCGTCGGACGGATTCAGCACTAAATGACCCTTAATTCACGATGAACCTCAGTAATCAATTTTGGAGCGGAAATCTTTGTGTTTGCTTTCACTTTCCTTACAATGTATCGTTCGTCGGATACGGTGAAAATATTGTTTGGCGCATTTCTCCTCTTATTTTCTACCCGGTTTTCGTGTACGAAGCGTTCAATTATGTGCTGCACTGTAGAGACACTCAAATTCACACTTTCAACAATTTTCCGAACACTTTATACTTTTTTAAAGTGGTTTAATACCAATTCGCGCTGTTCAATTGTGGTGCGATGACCCATTTTACAAATTTGGCTCATTTTGGCACTTCAGCTTACAAGATCTTGCTAAAACTTACTTAAGCCAATGTCTAAACACAACCAAAAATTCAAGAAACAAAAACAACACAGATTAACTCCGCGAGAAACAGAAGTTTATTCGCATTGAAGTGTCTGTATCAAATAAGCTGTGAGCTGCAATTTTTCTGCGCCAGTGATATTTCTCTTTTAAGGGACGCCGAGGAATATTGCTGGAACATTTTTGGTTTGCATTGTATTCGCTGAACATGCATCTAGTCAAATACGTTTAAATTTTTTGAATAGGGTTCTTTATTTCAAAGTTACAGTGATTTGCATTTTTAAAAAGTCACTGTATCAAATAAGCTGTGAGCCACTGTATATTGCTGTTAAGTTTGATAGCACGAAATTGGGTTCTGGTTTCAAAAGAGGTGTGGTATCAAGTTTATTGATTTCCACTTACCCTATTGTTATACATTCATATAACTATTGATTCTAAAATCACCGCAAGTTTATATTTTTCTGCGAAAAAACTAGGTAGTTGATGTATTATCACCATTGAATACACCAAAAAAGTGGTTCCTGATGTATTATACGCCAGAATTTGATTGATATTCTCATGGAACTCGTTTTTATCACTAAGACTGTCCTTACCGTAGATCCAGTACCTCGATTTTCGGCAATCAGTTCAGCATCAATCATCAAAAAATCAATCATCTCACATACGATGAATTGAAAATCAATTAGAGAGTCTTGATAGGTTTACGTACCCGCATGTTTTCCAATTTTAACTAAAATACACAGCTGTTTATTTTCGAAAGCAAATCGACCAACTGTGTTTTAACAAAAAACCAACCATTGGTGTCAGAAGTGAGATTCTTTTGCGTTTATGAATAAGTAACTTTCAAGAGTTTTTCGAATTGTCAGTTTGTGAAAAACGTGAGCATTCGTGGAATAACATTCGGAATAATTAAGAAAAAAAAAATCAATTTTGGTCACAGTGACTATTGTAGGTACCAGTTATTATCGTGTGAAATAGCTTAAACTTAGCTAAAAATGAATTAACAGTAACGCCGAAGTTAATAAGCGAGTTAACGTTAGCGGAGTTTAAAGTAAGTGCCGGAACTGTGATTTTTTGGCAATCGGAAACAAGCCAGCTTTGATATGATGACTAAGGGAGGATTTGGGAACTGTACCACTAAATGATATTGATATTGATAGCTCGAGTATTCAACAAATTTACAAAGACAATATGCGTAACAATATTTAAAAAAAAACTCTTAAAAGCGAGTAACAGTTTACATAACTCAAAGCAGCGTTTCCAGTGAGAACTTGACAATCAAGCTGTATAAGTGAAACAGCAGCTTGTGAAAATTGAAGAAGAAGAAGAAGAAATCGATCTACTCAAGTCAGGCCTGGAGCACACAAAGACGATGAGAATCAAGTGGCAGTGAAGCACTAAAAGCACCCATTTTAGATCGCCAAACTTCTTGCACCATCTAAACGAACCGTTAGAGTAATCTAAAGCGAACGATGTCTGGTGGTGCTATAAAGGGAAGTGGCGACGGAAGTACTTCTAATCATTCCAGTGGACGATTACTCCAGTTATTCAAGCCTGAGTCAATTGAGCTGGTAGCTTATATTTTTAAGAAAAAAAAAAACGGACTGTATCAAATTTCATTATCTCGTTCGACCTAACCTGGAGCAACCTCCAGAGAGGAAATTGGGCTGTTGAAACTATTCCTAATGCTGCCAATCTTGCAACTTCTACCTAAAGCACAATGGTGTCTAAAGCCTTTCTTCTGATATTTGAAAATCACTGCCCTGCAGAAAGAGTTCAGAAAAGAATTTAATAACGCAAAAAGGTATAACGACTGATCACTGTCTAAAATGAAACTGAAGGCTCTTAAGTATCCGATAAGCAAGGTAAAGAGAGTTTCGTAGAGGTCCTTTGTTGTAGAATAGAGGTAGTCAGCGAATCAATTCGCCTACCTAAAGCTTTCAGTTTAGCACTGAAGGCTATCCGAGCGCTGATACTCTAATTATCCTTATGCCTCCGAATTTCTCGGGGAATTATGGTCCTCCAGCCTGCGTGGTGCATAAAGCGAAGCGGGCTATCAGCTTATCGCTGCCTCTGAATGATTCTAGCTCCTGATTGGGGTGGGCTACGAACTCCCTCGAACTAACCCATTCCTCGATTTACCTGTCGGATAAGCCTGCTGTGATTTCGAGATTAGAGTAGAGTTTCAGCCTCTAACAATATAAAATATTCAATAAAAAAGAGTTTAGACTAATTGATAACAGGCTATGCGTGTGATGCTCTCTTTTTACCTGCCGAATTAATACAGCTCTCGTTTCTTGAAAACTGAAAGAAATTCCCAAAAGTCGTAAGAAAACGTTGTCTATGACCATGAAAAGTATAAACTGCTCATCTTATGGCTGCGCTAGAAAAGTCCAGCTTCGTACTTGCACTTCTGTATGGTTCTAACGATAATGTTGCAAATGTTTTCTCACTTCACCGGCTTAAGTCCGACTTTTATCGGACCTTTGTCTATACACCAAATTAATAGGCTTTTTGCTTACAATTTTTCGGAAGCGACTGGCTTTTTTTCGCACAATTATTTCCATGAAGTTCCTTTCGGTTGTATTGAACCTTGTAGTTCGACCAATCGTTGACCTTTTCCAATAGATTAAACTTAAACTTACTGCATATCAGTACATTCACTTCGAAAAGGTTCAATCTCATTTCGCCATCGCTGAGTCTTCAACTACCCCATAGATCTAGTTGAGTTACAGGAGCTCGCGGGGCAGTTTTGAATGCAACAGTTAGATATTCCTTCTTTTTCAGATCTTTGTGGCTGGTGAGCGCCAGTACGTAGTCCAGTTCAGTGTAGAAAGCTGACCAGAATTTCTTCCACGTTTATTTTCCGTTTAACAAAGAAGTTGCCTCCATGTTGCGTATACGGGGTCTGACAGTCAATATTCTTGTAAAACATTCCATCCAATATCCTCTTGTTGACCACAGTAGAAGCATAGTCTTTCTCATTGAAGTTTGGAAGAACTTAGCAAATTTAAGGGCACATTGATGAAGATGTAGGAAGGTGACTAATGATTAAGGTATCCATTATTGCGCAACCCCAAGACTCGAT
This sequence comes from Nemotelus nigrinus, assembly GCA_947369275.1. Lineage (NCBI taxonomy): Eukaryota > Metazoa > Arthropoda > Insecta > Diptera > Stratiomyidae > Nemotelus > Nemotelus nigrinus. The sequence goes on along the minus strand of OX376375.1, from coordinate 52,822,709 downwards.
TCTTAATGATGATCCATTTTCCTTCAATTAGAACTTTATCCGCGTGTTTGCACAGATCAAGGAGAAAAGCAGCCAAAGCTGCCTTGGAGTGGTACAAGTTAATTTGAATTATCTTCACATTCATCTATTACGTCGTATCTCATGACCATCGCCTCCTCGCACCTATTCCGAGCTTCAGGGGATCAACTCAATCACCACCAGATAGAGTAACAGCACTTACTTGATGTTCCTGAACAAGCACAGTCAAATCAACCGGTCGTTTTTCTACAGTCTTCTACTCTGAATCATCCGGCGTGAAGATCTTTAGGTTACCTCAGCATACTTTCAAATTTATAAAGCCAAACCCGTAACCGGTTTTCTAGTCTTAGTCCTTTAACTTTGGAAGGCATTCCCAGCCAACGAGGATGAGAGACTGTCACCGTTCACCAGATAGCTCGCTAAGTGTTCAGCTTTATGGCATTCATAATATATTCAGCTAAAGAAAGTTCGGTAAAGATTCATGCCCTGGAACTAGCCTGAATCGGAATTTATGGGCTGGCTAACTTGTACAAGTTTGCGGAGCGCTGATCCGGACCCAGGTGAGGGCTGAGAATTTTGTTTAAGCAAATCCTTAAAGCCAATTGAAAGCACCTTCTCCGTCAACTTTCAGCTGTCTGGCTACTTCTAACGATGCCGCTCTAACCAGACACTCTTTAAACATTTCATTAAATGGCTGATTTATTCTTTTTGGGACAGTTTTACGTCTCTTCGGCTCCAGCTGATTAGGCTGTTCAGTCGACCTTTACCGATTCTGAGTGGCCAATGTTGCAGGAGCCTGAGTTGCGGGAGATATCTCTTTGTTTGAATCCGCTCACTTAAGAACTTCGTTGACCTTATTTGACCTTATTTATTTATTTATTTATCGTACTGCATTTCTGAGGGGGACATTCTTAAATCTCTCTAGAGTTCGAAATCTCTCTTGAAATGCTTGTGCATGCACGAGATCAAAACAGGAAAAAATATGTGTTTACCAAAGGTCCGTGCAGCAGGTTTAGAAGCCTTCTCTCCAGAGGCAGAGTTACGGGGACTGTGAAGCAAGCTTTCTGACTACCTCTCCTTCTGAATAACGGTAGTGCAAACCTTCCAATTATTTCTCATCTATCATTCACAGTGGGAACAGTCCCCTTCTTGATTTCAGAGGCAGGGGCGAAATCAGGCGAGTCAGATTTTTGTTCAAAAAATTTTGGTGTGTTGTGTTTTAAAAACGTAGATACTGTTCCCTTCTAACTCCGATCCATTATTTTTTATTTATTTATTTATTTGGTACGTATTCAATACAACAGGCAAAACCGCCCAATTACAGACTGGATACGATGAACAAACACGAATAACCAATTCAACAAGAAATCGGCCTAATAAAAAATAGTAAGAAGTAAATGAGTAAATATAAATATAAGTATATAAAAAATAATTAAAGTGGTAAAATAAATAAAGTAAAATTAAGTAGAAAAAAAAGAAAAAAATTATGAAAAAATTCTTAAAGAATTAAATAAAAAAGTAAAATTAAGTAGATCAAAAAATAAAAGAAAGAACCCATTATAGACAAGAATAGAAAATAAAATTAATTAATTAGAATCGAAAATTTTACTACGGACCATATTTTTGAAAATGGTAATAGATTGTAGCAGAGGATCAAGTTGACGACTATTGTGAGTGCGTAAGAGTCGCAAAACGGGAGAGTAAAAGAAAGTGTCAGTACGAGCATACGGTACTTCAAATAGCATGGAAGACCTGATTGGCCTTACGGAGTCCCACTCAATGAACGAAAATGCTAATGAGGAAGATAGGTAGCCGCGACAGCTTTTGAACAGGAAACACTCATCCAAGTAAACTCTGCGCTGCGCAAAGAGAGGAATGTTGAGAAGAGATAGACGTTCACTATAGGGTAAATACGTTTAAACCTGCGCTGAACTGATTCAACATCGTCAGAGAGGTATTTGAAACGAGGACACCACAATTGACTGAATGAATTGTACGAACCACGAAGCCAGCAATCCGAGAAGCTTTGCTAGTGACAGTAAGGACATGAATGTCGAATTTCAGTGTGCGGTCAAATATGACCCCAAGATCTGAGAAATGATCGACACAAGAAAGGATAGCGCCATCAATAGCATAAGGAAAGACACGAGTGTGAAGCTTAAGTAAAAAGGACGAAGAAAAAAACTTGGAAACATTAAGGGACAAACAGTTAATGTTACACCAACCAGAGAGAGCATACAAATCATCCTGAAGAAGCAGAGAGTCAGCAGTGTTTTTGATCACTCGGAAGATTTTTAAATCATCTGCATATAGAAACCGTGGGAAGGTCATTGAGAAATAGATTGAACAAAAGTGGTCCTAAGATGGAACCTTGAGGAACACCAGAAGAAGGGGAGAAAGGTGAGGACGAGAAGCTTAAGAGGGAGACAACACAAGTGCGATCAGTTAAAAACGAAGAGATCCAGGAAAGCAAAGGCTCACGAATGCCATAATGCTTCAGTTTGATAAGAAGCAGCTTATAATTAACAGTGTCAAAAGCTTTGGCAAAATCAGTATAAATGACATCAACTTGATTATTGCTGTCAACTGCAAAAGCGACTACATGAGTGAACTCAACAAGGTTCGTAGAGGTGCTCCGGCCTTTTACAAAGCCATGTTGTTGCGCTGCAAAGACACAGTAGAGGGAATCATAGATACGATTGTAAACAAGGCGTTCCAAAATTTCGGAAAGGCAAGGAAGAATGGAGATAGGGCGAAAGTTAGAGGGCAAAGTTCCGATCACCCGATTTGAAAATGGGAAGAATGTTAGAGAGCTTCCAAGAGGATGGAAATTTACCAGCACAGAGACTGACATTGAATAAGATGGCTAAAGGGACACAAAGGGAAGACGCAAGATTTTTTCCAAAAAAATTAGGAATTCCATCCGGGTCCGGGAAACAGTTTGAGTCAAGAGAGGACAAAAGGTATTCTTAGTCCGAATAGTCAACAGAATGATGCAGGCTAGGACTATGCAGACTAGGGAGATCATGCGAAAGCAGGGAGACCATGGTTATCTACGCAGGCCAGTGAAGCCATCGAAGAAGTGCCTAAAACGGCATCATTGCTAATCTAGACTTCAACCCAACTGAACCTACACGGCCAACTTACTGGCTACAAAACTTACAGCGTTTCCTAAAAACCTCCGCAGTTTTGTCAACACAGACATGAAAATGTTATGCCAATAAAAAAGAGGGGAAAATTAATGTTTTGATATTTAAACTCAGTACTGTCAGTTTACGATTTATCCTAAAAATAATTTTTGCCTGCATCTTAATTTTGGTGTGGAAGCGAATCACAATTGAAAGCAAATGTCAAAACAAAGTTAGGAAAATAAATTGATCGTTCCTCGAACGCTATCTTTATCTTCTGAGAGATACAAGCAAAAATTAAAAAGTAATGCTGTTTTTTGTATGTTGCAGGTGTGAGTCTGTAAGCCTCCATATGCTTCCATATTAATATCTTCTATCAATCTTACACAACTTTACAGGCTTACGCTCTCTAAACATCTCCTGCAGCAACGAATCAACGCTCACAAAACTCAAAAACTACATTTGCATAATTGACAAAGTTTCTTTCATGCGCGTTTCGAACGACACAACAAAAATTACCATAAATTTATAATAAAATTACTTACTCGCGTATTTGACGCCATATCTTACTTTTTCGTCAATTCAAATAAAAGCCAATGTATACGTTCGCACACATTAACATGTATTTGAAAGCGTGAAAAGAAACTTCAACACGTCCAGGATTTCGATCCTTCGCCTCATTCCAGCCGTTTTTTGTCAAGTGTTGTTGGTGAAGCGAAAGCACATTGTCGCATTTTTCGCATTTCTGTGTGTTAGAAAAGGAATGGCAGGATCGAGGCTATTTGAAACTCCTCATTCCTAAATGCAAACCCAAGACACATACAACATAGGTATCTAAAGTCTTGGCGAAGACGTTATTATTTAAGGGTTTTATTTGTTCGGAAAATTTGCATAACATTTTCGGGGGCATTGACGTCAGAATGATGGCTCATATCATTCAATGTGTTCTATGGACACGTTATGAGCTTCGTAAAATTATTTAGAGTCGACTGTGGTCGCATTTCAGTCGCTGGGAAGAATATTTGTGGAAAAAATCAATTTTTTTAAAAAAATTGCAGCAATTTAGCCTTGCTTGGTGTTCAAATTATTTTATGTTCATTGAAATTAAAATAAAAACTGTTCCAGCATGTTTTTTAAATGATACCATTTTTTCCCCAAACAATTAAAAAAATCAGACAGTCCAGAAATTTGGTCACATCTTTCGTAAGTAAACCCACAACCTGCAAATTTCCCGTACAGCAAAATAAGCACAATATCCTTTCATGATAAAATTATGAACCATATCCTCTCGTAAACTCCCTAGTTCCACATAGGCTTCATTCACCTCGTACCAGGGACAATTTGATGTGATTTCGAAATTCACCAAAAGTGTCCCTTGAGTGATTTTCCCAAAATGTTATGACGTGCTAGTGAGTGTTTGCAACAACGAAGTCTATTCATTTTCCGAACAGCAAGAAAAGAACATGCACACTAGCATAAATGTTTAATAAACAACACGATCTGAAGTGAAACTAACGAAAACTGTAACAAGTCCTTCGCTCAACGGACTGACACGCAACAGTCGACTGTCTCGTATCCATCCGTCCCGGGGGATGTAATTGATGATAGTAGAGGAATTCGGGGGACGGGAAATGGAATAAGGTACGAAAAATTAGTCGGAAAATCAAGGGAAACAGTACTAGTTCGGCAGACGTGAAATATGTTGGAAATAACAAGTAGCAGAAATATTGTTCATAGATGTCATTTATTAGGGTTGTATGTAAGTGGAGCAAGTCACGATTTTGGAGAATATTGAATTGCTGTGCGACTGGCTGTGGAAAAGCAAAGATGCAATTGAAAGACCCGAGACCGTTTTTGGTGAACAGTTGTTGGTAATGTTTTCAAATAGGGACTTTACTGTAATGTTTTTACTAACGAGACATTTCTGCTTCGTTACTGTCCAATGAATTAATTTGGCAGGCAATTTACATTTAAGATAATTGCAGCACTAGCATGTTTTCGTCTGATAAGAAATCCAGTTATTATCATAAAACACGCAAATTTCTGACCATTGTTTTTCGATGAATAACAAAATCAAGTTTAAAATTTGTTTACCACATGAAATTTATTGAGTAGAAATGCTTGAAATTTTCTTCAATGTCCGTAGAACTTAATCTCTTCACATGATTGTACTAAAATTACAAAGCAAATAATATATTTAAATTAACTCCGAATCATATTTTTCGATTTTTGGACTGTACCAGTAGGGATGGAAAATATTGCAACAATCAAAGACCGAGCCCACACTGGGCGCAGCATTGGAAGTATCCTGTTTGTCGCATTTGCTAGAACATATCATCCCAAAGAGTCATCTCAGCAACGTTTAGTCAATTACTTACTTAAAACTATGCTTAGCTTATCTTTCAATACCAAAATTTCTAATTTATTTAAGAATTGAGATATATTTCTCTATCAGTACATTCATTGATAATAAGCAATAATTTCATAAATTTGCCCTAAATCACAAGTCTTGAAATTTAGTCTACCAAATAGTTTAATACACACGTCTTAAAGTTAATCAAAAACACTATACGATGTATCAATTAGCATTTAATACTAAATTCAAGTCGAATCCTACTCCCATTTGTATCTGACCACAACATAATTACATTATTCCTCCCGCAAAACAACCATCAGCGGTCAACCACAACACCGAACACGCGATTCTGCCAGAACTAAACCATTAATTGAAAACTACATTAGCATATCTAACATGCTAAATAAAAATAATAATAATTACCATTTAGCCATTCAGATAAGCGCATGTTTTAAAACATAAATACAACAAGACAACAGCCATACCCATTAAATCACAATTAAATTTGTTGTGTCAACAGCATGATTAATAACGCAAGCTTCACGCGCGAAAATCGCTTAAACTACGACCGGCGAAAATACAGCGAAAAGGATGTATTGTGCGAAATATCATATATCTATAGATAAAGACACAAAGCGGGACTATACTTGGGCGACATTTTTTTTTTGTCTTTTTACTCCGCCGAGCCTAATTTCTCACTCTGTATGTAGTAGTTCTAATGGCTGTTTGTTATGTCATTATCATCACCCTCCCTTCGCAATTTCATTTATTCATTAAGAACATTGTCACAACAAGGCAGGATTTCGTTGATTTATTGCACACGCTGTAATTAATGAATATTGAAATTATTAGCTTATAGGAGTAGGTGAGATTTTGGATGAGAGTGTTTTCGGTGATTAATGTTTGATAAGTACTTGGTAAAGGGAATCGTGTTGAGTGTGCTTTAAAACAGCGGGGGCACCATCAAAGGAGACGTTGTAGAAAATGATTTTCATCCCAGGAGGCTGATTGCAACGTTTTCGTATGTAATGATAGATAGGGGTGAGATTTTTTATAACGGGTGACAACTAAAAATCTGCACTGAAGTTGGAAGTTAGGAACATAGTCTAAAAATAAGTATTTTGGCTCAATGGATGCATCAAACTATTTTTACTAGCTCTGGCAACACAGTTTAAAAGCAAAATGCCATTACTCGCAGTATTATAATATCGAAATGGCGTCGGAACAAGAACGGTTGCGCGAGCGCATTGTACGCTTTTACGAAAGTAATTCGGATTATGGTAAAAAGTTTACTGTGGACCATTTTGTGTTGGAAAATGTACCTAAACGAACAATCTATAGTGTTTTACAGCGATTAACTGTTAAAAGAAAAGTTGGTAGTGGCCGGAGACCAACAGTTATGGACGCTAAGAACATTCGAAAGCTTAAAAGACTTTTTAACGACAAAGATAACATCAGTCAACGAGACGCAGCAAGAAATTTCAACTGTTCACAGCAATGCATCTCGAAAGCTTTGAAAAGATGTGAAATTACTTGCAAGCATAAACAAAGGGCACCCAAATACACAATAAGTGAAATCGCGACAATAAAATCTCAGTGTCGTTGGATGTGTAGAAATTTTCGCGGAAAATCTCTTGTTTTGGACGACGAAAGCTATTTTGGGTTAAGTCGAAGCAAAATGCCAGGAAATAATATATTTTACACATCTGACCCGTCTACAACTCCCCCAGATGTAAAATATAAGTTCAAGCAAAAATTTGAACCGAAAGTTATGCTGTATATAGCGATTTCTGAGAAGGGCATATCGAAGCCTTGGTTTAAACCAAGTGGACTCGCCATCAATCAAGAAGTCTATCAAAAACAGTGTTTGCAGCGAATTCTGATTCCATTTCTTAAAGCAAATCATTTTGATTGCAATTATGTCTTCTGGCCTGATAAAGCTTCGTCACATTATGCCAAAAACACAATTGAGTACCTCCAGTCTAAAAATATACCATTTGTTTCAAAAGAGCGAAACCCAACAAACTTGCCCCAGTGTAGACCGATTGAAGATTTTTTTGGAAATCTTAGTTCGCAAGTATATCGGAATAACTGGAAAGCAAAAACAGTGAAGCAACTAGTAAATAGGATTCGCAAATGTATTAGAAATTACGATGTAAATAGCGTCCAGAAGGCCTGCGAAGGGATTTTTCCAAAGTTACGCCGTGTTGCGGATAACGGTCCTTTTGACCAAATTCATTAATGTTAGTTTTTTGTTTATATGATAGATATTAAGTATTCAAAATTTGAAAAAGATATAAACACTACTTTTCTTACTATGACATATTTTACTTAGTGCAGATTTTTAGTTGTCACCCGTTAATTACATATTGCTAAATATTTGTGTACATGTGTTTCACATTGAAAATCTAATGTCTCTCCGCTATTAGCGAGCTAAAAGAATATTTGTTGGAACTAATTAAGTGAAAAATAATCCCTCAGGCGTATTCACAATCAGTATTCGTATCCTTTCATGCTGCAACTTTGCAAAATCATGGTATAGCTTTCGTTTCGAGGCATTCAGATTTCGCAGAGGATATTCATTTAAAAAGGGGTTATACGAGGTCAATTTTTCTTTTTTGCTTTTCAAATCTAAGTCAGCAAGATTAAGTTATCGACAAATTTAACCCGAGCTGCTCCAAAGGTAAGATTCAAAGTCAGATGCACTTTATGTCCTTTTAGAATGTGTCGAAGGTAAATATGCCTCTTTTTATTAAAAAACCCTTTTTATACTAAAAGCTCTTGCTTGCTGATGAGACACTGATGAAACAGTTCCAGATTCCGTTGCCGTTTTCCTATAGGGCAATTATGCCGGCTTTTGTTGATACTCGTTCCTCTAATAGAAATTCGTCACTCTGCTGTTATTGTACCGGAGTTTGACTATTATTCTACATACTGTCATTTAATTCCACTTCTCTGTTATTGTTTGTGCTTACTCAAAATAAGAGAACTTTTACTAAAATATTCTTGCATCATATTCCTGCACTTTTGAACATTGTTTCAGAGATATATCATACAATGTGCCAATTAATCCCATCAATAACTAGTCCAGTAAAATCGAAAAAAATAAACCAATGTTGACAGTTGGGATCGCTCGACGTCTTGACTTTTTGTTTTTTTTAGAGACGTACTCCATGCTAAGAAAAAGCAAGTAAGGACATGAGAGGCTTTCAAGGAAATCTGTAGGGCGGCAGAGCAGCTGACAACCTCCTCCCGCAGCTCGTATGTGAAGATAGGGCTCAGAGCGTATAAATCAGCGAATCCTATACGGAGAGGGTCTTGTTCGCTTGGTTGTTAACGGACACCTGTGACTCAATGAAGGAATTCGAAGTCAAGCCCAAGTAGCAGTAGTGGTCATTGTTGACAACACTATGAGGGTATTCGCAGAGCGTGCGAGGTTTCAATCCCCAGACGAAAACGATTTCGTGTGAGGCAATATGTGTACTGATAGAATGGTGAACCCATTGCTTTAACTTGCAGGCGCAGGGTGAAGTACACTCGCTCTCTGCTGCTCATATTGCGGCAAAGAAAGAACTACCTAAGGACATCAACTCGGAGCCGTGTGGAGACAATTTGGTTATCCGTGGACTCGGCTGCATGCGGCCTAGCACTCTAAGGGATGTGATATCCATGAGGTGTATCGTTAGTTCGCAGTTCTGGGCACATCAGCCAAGGACAAATGGAGAATGCCCATTTTGATGGAAAATCGATCCTGATCGAAGGGCTTAAAGTCGTGATGGATATTAACCGTGCCAATTATAAGATTAAGCTCCTTGATGGGGTTGTTCACTCCGCGGTTGCTGCCAATAGTCAGATTGGTTGGCAATCGTCTCGACAAAGTACATTCAAAGAATGTTGATTTGCGGTTATATAATGAAAAAGGGGAAATTTAATATGGACAAAGATAAAGTGCTAGAACGATTTTTCCGCATTGTCACAAAGACTCCATTCTCCATTGGCCTTACGAACCATGTGTAGGAGATACACCTAGCAACTGTCAAAAAAGAACGGAATATGCCCTACTATAGTAAGAGATCATATGCTTTCTTTGCTGCGGTAAGCACATCCGTAGCTATTTGATAACATCATTGGAACGTCGGTGGTCAAAATCTGACATATTATTTCATGTTTAATGGGCTCTGACGTAGGAGGAATTTTTCTCTACAATGACACAAATGAAAAGCTTCTAAAATGCACAGGGTGATTAATTATGAGGTTTGGTTTTTAATCTCCCATAAAAGGCATAAAGTTGAATTCTATAGTAAAAATTTAATTGTGAGTCGAAAGAACAATCTATGACATTAACTTTTTGAAGATTATCTTATTTAAATGTTGATCGCGACTACGCCGTAAATGGTCCATCCTGAGGGTCCAATTTTGGCCGACGCTTTCCAGCATGGCGACCGGTATCTCGCGAATTACATGAGTAATATTGGCTTCTGAAGCATCGATTGAAACTGGCTTATCACTGAAGACCAGAATCTTCGGGTAACCGCAAAGAAAATAATGTAAAGGTGTGATATCACACGATCTAGGCGGCCAATTTACTGGTTCAAAACGTGACATCAGGTTCTCACCAAAATGATTTCTCAATAAGTCCATTGTTTCTCTCGCTGTTTGCGAAGGAGCGCCGTGCTGTTGAAACCAAAGTTCACCGATACCACGGGCTTCAATTTCAGGTAGCAAAAAATCCGTTATCATGGGGCGATAGAGGTCGCCATTGACGGTTACGTTCTGACCGGACTCATTTTGAAAGAAATATGGACCGATGATTCCACTGGCCCATAAACCACACCAAACTGTGCATTTCTGTAGCTGTAGTGGTAGCTGTTGAAGCTCTTCAGTCAAAATACGGCAATTCTGCTTATTGACGTATCCATTGAGCTAAAAATGCGCCTGAACTGAACAAAAACTGAAGAACATTTCGCGATAAAACAGCGGATGTTGGATTGGAACAATTTGGATACGTTTTTGCGGTGTAAGTCTTTCCATGATGATTTGTCAAACAATACTGAATAAAAATTACATTAATGTTTGACAGGAGTCACGCGTCATCTGTCAAAAAAAGCCTATTGAAAATCAAACCTGATAATGAATCACCCTGTAGGTATACGTAGGGCAAATCGGGGTTAGTAGACCCATTTTTCATAATCATTTATTTCATTTAATTTTATTTCATTTTATGAAAATTTTACTATAAAATTTTTAGTCATAATAAATACGTTTTTGTTTAGATTACTTCGAAGGGTTTTTTAATAGTTCCTTTTATTTTATTCACTATTTATTATTTGCTATTTTAAAAAAGTGGATGGCGTTATTTGACTATATCAATTTAATAAAGCATTAAACATGAAAAAACACAAAGTTTGGAAAATAATCATTCATTACGAAATAAAGAAAATTCGATATTAAAATAGTTCATTAAATGAAAAAAATAAAGTTTCACTTATATACATGTTAGACATCATTAGTGTCGACTCATTAAAGATAAAATGAAAAACTATTCATTATAGTCATCTGAATTGCAATTGTTGCACATATAAACAACGAATTCCATGTATACACCTTACATGAGCCCACATTTTGCGCAGGATACATTGGACCCATTCATCTCCTGAAAAGCTATTCGAATGTGACTCAATACATACGAGATATATTTCATCGTCAGACTCATCATCACTAGCCTAAAATGCAGTTTTTTGTGACTGTTTTTCAATTTTTTGTCGAGATTTTCTTTTTCCTTTATCTTTCCCTTGTGTTGATTGCCGTTTTACTTTACTTTTCATTACTAATTTACGTTGTTTTGGCCAAATTTTGTTCCTCCCTTTTTTTCGGGGGTATCTTACGGGGTCCAGCTTTTGGGAATGGTTTTAATTGCTCAGGTAAAATTTTCGCTCTCACTTCATTTAGTTCCTTTAGTGCAGCAGAATAGGATGTTGACGGCTTGCTGGTTAAATCGTCCAGTGGTAAAGAATGAGATGTATAGTCATTCTTCGTTATAATTTGCTTTTCAGGAGTCTTATTTGGATCAATCAACATCGAATTTGCGGTCATTAAGTTATCAGTGCCGTAATTTTCATTCGTTGGTAATAGGTTTTGTTCAGTGTCTTCAGGATTCAGCCTGTCAGTCACGTATAAAGCTGCTAACTCAGAATAAGGAAATCTATTTTCATTTAGAGGTGATATTCCTGTGACTTTAAACCCTGCCTGAATATTTTTTATAGTTGTAGCATGAAAACGAGCACCTACCTCGTTGATGTTGTAAATCGTGAGTGTTTTTCCAGCATTAGTAGCAAGCCAATTATTTACATATCTTTTCAACGGACCGTATACGGATCGGTCAAGGGTTTGCAGTTTGTGGCTGCAATGAGGTGGTAAAGAAAGTAATGTCACGCCATTTTCTTTAAAGTAGTCAAGTGCAGCGATGGCTGCATAATCATGGTTATCTAGGAGTAATAGTATTAGTCTTTCCTTAGTTGGTCGAACATATTGTACAAAGTGTTATAAATATTATAAATTGATCCTCTTTTATCCATCCTGAAGGATTGGCAGCACCTTCGGATCCAGTTGGCCCGCCTTGGACAAAATGGTCTTTGCAATTGACACAGGAAAATACGAAAAAATGTGGAATGAAGTTTCCAATTGTTGAAACTGCCAAATGACTAGACCGTCAGTGAGGAGAGTGAACAGTGGTAATACCTATTTCGTCGACATTCCATATGTCGGCGGGTGTCAAATTCAACCAATCGTACACCTTATTAAAATTTGTAAAGAATAATTGAACGTTATGCTTGTTAAAAGATATAGCAAGGTGGTTTGGGACAATCTAATAGAGTCTATCGTCATAAATAACATCTTTGCTAGCAGTTTACATCTTATCTTTAGATGTATTCGATCTTTCCGTTTTTCGTTTGTAAGTCCTCATCGTTCTGAATGTAAGAAAAAGACGTGATTAGTAGTGACTTAAAAGACAAGCAAAATAAAAACGAAGCATGGTGTTAGTTATCTTATGAGTCGTCTAACCCCGCTACGCTGTGAGTCAATAAGCACCAACCCGCCATTTTCTTTTTAAAACATTCATGACAAAAGGTTATTCCAATCACAGAAAAAATAAGCTAGGAACACCTTTAACCTATGCATACACTTTCAAGTAAAACCAATAGACAACCAAATATCATGATCGTGGAAACTATAAGACAATTTAAATCTCAAACAAAATTCACGTGTTTGTAATTTCGTTTTTTTTTCTATCATACTGCGAGCGACGTACGCTGGCTTCAACGACTATTGCTGCACTGAGGTAGGTACCTCGACAGAATGAACAGTCAAATTCATACAGCTTAGTTGTCGATTTTTGTTTAGTTAATAACAATGAGTCTACATACCCCTGTAGTCAACTAACCCCGGTCTGCCCGACCTTAAACAGCAAGGAAACTTACAAAATTCACTAGGATACCATAAGCCAAGTCTACGACAAGGATATAGTGAGAGAAGAACGAAAGATTTCTGCGTTCCAATGTCGTCCCAGCTTTTTTGTTGAACTTTCTTGATTGTGAGCAGCCTTGTTGTTCAGCTTGAAATTTCGCGTAGAACTTTTTGTTTCTCAATGAGCGCAAAGCAAAAACAGTATTGTTTGGTCGCGTTCAGCAAGAAACATTAATATTACTGTAGATAGAAACACTTTTATGAGAAGCTGTCAGCAATAATCACAAACCCAAGCTAATTTGATACTTCAACAAGATTTGCTGAGCTGTCAGCAATAATCACAAACCTAAGTTAATTTGATACTTCAACAAGATTTCATTAATGTACAGTGGCTCACAGCTTATTTGATACAGTGACTATTTAAAAATGCAAATCACTGTAACTTTAACATAAAGAACCCGGTCCAAAAAATTTAAACGTATTACACTAGATGCATGTTCAACGAATACAATGCAAACAAAAAATGTTCCAGCAATATTCCTCGGTGTCCCGTAAAAGAGAAATGCCACTGGCGCAGAAAAATTGCAGCTCACAGCTTATTTGATACAGACACTTCAATGCGAATAAACTTCTATTTGTCGCGCGGTTAATCTGTGTTGTTTTTGTTTCTTGAATTTTTGATTGTGTTTAGACATTGGCTTAGGTAATTTTTAGCAAGATAAGCTAAAGTGCCAAAATGAGCCAAAATTGTAAAATGGGTCATCGCACCACAATTGACCAGCGCGAATTGGTACTAAACCAGTTTAAAAAAAGACAAAGTGTTCGAAAAATTGCTAAAAGTGTGAATTTGAGTGTCTCTACAGTGCAGCACATAATTGAGCGCTTCGAACACGAAAATCGGGTAGAAAATAAGAGGAGAAATGCGCCAAGCAATATTTTCACCGTATCCGACGAACGATACATTGTAAAGAAAGTGAAAGCAAACACGAAGATTTCCGCTCCAAAATTGGTTACTGAGGTTCATCATGAATTAAGGAAGTCATGTAGTGCTGAAACCGTCCGACGAGTGCCTCGCAACCATGATTTCAACGGGCGAGTAGCTCGTAGGAAGCCATTCATTCATTTCCAAAAAAAAATGGAATACGGTTATTTTTGCGGACGAGTCCAAGTTTAACATTTTTGACTCCGACGGAATGTCATATGTCTGGCGCAAGGCAAACACTGAACTAAACAAGGAGAACCTCAAAAGCTACTGTGAAGCATGGTGGTGGTAATGTGATAGTTTGAGCCTGCATGTCCGCAGCCGGAGTCAGAAATTTAAAGTGTATTGAGGAAACAATGGACCAAACAAAGTATCTTGATGTACTCAAAAACAATTTGCTGCAAAGCACTGAAAAACTGGGTGTTAGCAACCAATTTCGGTTGTACCAAGACAACGATCCAAAGCACAAGTCGGGAATTGTGTAGTCCTGGCCAATTTGGAAGTGCCCTCATTTGATGTCTCCGCCGGCACAGTCATCAGATATGAACGTCATTGAGAATCTGTGGACTTTGTTGAATAACAACATTAGAAAACACAAAATTTCTAATAAACAAGACCTGAAGAAAGCACTGCTAGAGGAATGGCAAAAAATTACTCCTGACATCACAAAAAAACTCGTTGACTCAATGTCGAATAGGCTCCAGGCTCTGCTTAAGACTAAGGGCTATCATACGAAGCATTGAAATCAACTGGAAACCTCATAATTCACAACAATTTTAATGTTTAATCAAACTGTATCAAATAAGCTGTGATATTTGTTTGTTTTGTGTGTTATTACTTTTAGTTTTTTGTTTTTTAAGATGTAAAACAGCAATTTTGTAACAAATATAAACTTGTTTAATAAACAACAAACATTTTTCTTCAAAATGGCGTTCAAATTTTTTTGATATTGTTATTATGTTTTGAGTTATTGCAACTTAATTTTTTCAAGATGCACTGTATCAAATAAGCTGTGAGCCATTGCATAACTACTTTCATCAGCCACAATAATCCATAAAAAGCAAACAAACCCATTAAAACTTAATTTCTCGTCCAAAACAAACCAATTCAAATAAATTATACTCTCCTGGAATCCATTTCAAATCCAATTTGTTTGTTTAATTTCCATCTAATTTTTAAATCTCTTCCGGTTGTCATTTCATCGAAATAGTCTCGAACTCGATTCGAAACGAAAATCATCGACGAACACAAATCAAATACAGCCGATTCCGATCCAATTCGATGCGATCTCAACATTCTCAACTTTTCATTAAACTATGTTTATTTTACGAAATGATAATCGAATATACTCTCCAACCAGGCATACCTCTAGCTCCTAACCGCAGTCAATCCACACGATAGCCTCGGGAAAAATCTTAAAGTGGAAAACGATGAATTTAAAGTATGACTGCCTGGAAGATGAATGAGCTTGATCTATGAGTATCTATTTCAAAAGAAAAATTGAAAAGAAAGTGGCCAGAGTTCAAGATGTATTCTAGAGGAGTTCCTGGCACGAACCAGCTGGAGAACACAAATGGCAAAGAATAACAACAAATTTAATCGCAGTCGATCGGAAAAAGTTCTCATATTGAACTGGTGGAGACTGGAAGAGTCGAAAACGAAGGACAAACCAACAACAAATATACCGTGAAGCATTAAACGGAAAACCGAAGAAAATTCATTTTGTTCGCTTACGATTCGTTTTCTCATTCATTGTCGCAATCGTAGCCGTTCACCATTCGGATAGATAGAAAGATAGATGGATAGATAGATACAAGTTCAATTGCCCGGAAAATAAGAAAAATCGAAACGTAGAAAAAGCTTAATGTCGATTAATACGTAGACAAGCCGAAAGATTCCCACGAAGCAAACGAAACACAAGAATAAAAAGACCTGACGTAGTCCTCGTAGCTTGATTTCATACACGTCTAATCGCAAAAAGAAAAAAAATCAAATTTTTTTCGCAGAAAACTCCAATAGCTTGACGAAAAAAAGCATCTACACCAACAACAACAACAAATCGAAAAGAATAAGACAAGAAAAATCGTTCGAGAAAATAAAGAAAACCGAAAATTTCGAAGGCGTTGTGTGTGAAATTGTTATTCGTTTTCCGCGAGGCTGGCTATAGGTTTTCTTTTTGGAGTTTGGCGTAGGCATGTCGGTCGAATTGGATTTTGTTGGTGATTTTGCGGGCAACGCGCCTGAATATTTAGTCACGAATGAATGTGACAGTGCGGGCGACCCCGTGCAGGGAATGGAGTGGACCAACCTCATTCCAGATGAGTGAGAAAGTTCATCGTATCGTGAGATATTCGCTGATGAACTATATCCACAATGTTGATTGTTCGGTTCTGTATCGCATGTCTGGCTTTGATTTTGCAAATCGCGAAATGACCATACCAATCAATATAGCGTGCGGAACAAAAGACATTGTGACTACAATTGGATCGTGAGAAAAATCGCGAATTACCAGAAAGAAGGCTTTTCGATATCGGTGTTTCGGGAATTCGATTTAGTTTGGTAGAATCAATTTATTTGGGGAAACTATGGTTTGATGCAGAACAATCACGAACAGTAACTAATGAATCTCTTTAATAAAATAAATGGAAAGCTTTTTTCATCGCAATATTAAGTGTATGTACTCAGGAATCTTCAAAGACTACGTTTCAGATTCAGATACTAATTGCACAGCCACTTAAATCTAAGAGCAGATACTTCGAACTAAGCACGTTTCTTAAGCTTAAAGTCATAATCGAACTGAACTGGTCCATATGGCTCAAGTATTTTTTCGCATTTATCGCAACTAGAGGCATTGGCCTCTCCATTTCCAGTACTGTCCTCAATGCTTTTCAGCCGGCACCAAACAACGCACAAACAAGCACTCGTCATTGTAATTTTTACTGTTTTTATAGATGACTGCATTTCTACGGACCGAACTATTGGATTTGGTTCTGTTTTCTGTTTATCTGCTATTAAGCTTGTGTAGACAGAACGGAGCTTATGGCTGCTGTAAGCAGGGCAATCTAATAAACTTATTAGAGACGAGTATCTGAACAATGAGTACCGGATATTGATAATGTGTTTTAAATCGTTCAATATGAAGATCGATTTGTTCTTAAAGAATCTAAAGTTGATTGAATTGATTGGAGCTACACATATAGCGTCAATGCTACACATTTGTTTATGGTTTAGTTTTCAACTCTGTTGTGATCCTGAATTATTCATTCAGCTTTCGTAGTGAAATATGTTTTCAAATTTTGATCGATAAATTCAAGAACGGTAAAATTTGAGTCGAGAAGTTCTTGTTCAATGCAAGATCTTAAATATGACCTTAATGGTAAGCTATGGGATAGAATTTCTCGAATTAGAAGGAAAGAACGCCTAGAATGTAGATACGTACGGTACGGAGTCTATAAAGTTCAAAACAGAAACATCTTGTAAATAATTTCATATCTGGTCGTATATTTCACAATTTTGAGGAGTATGGAATAAAAAAAGGACTCGGCCATGACTCGTAATCGTCATAAAAAAAAAAAACGTCCGCAATTGGCTCAACATTAAATGTATTAGCAGCCACTTCAATCTCTTCAGCAATAACAGCAAGTTAATCCATCCACCAGCAACTGCAAGATGAACATACCATGTATGTATGTTCAACTACCTCCGCATCAATTACCAAAACACCATCAGCCAAGTCTTCAGCAGCAGCCTTATCGATATCAATCCCATTTGATTCAACAGTAGGTGCGTTTTTTTGTGTCTCGATCAAGAGCTGGCTAGCGCAGGCAGCATTCAAAACAACAAAAACTAAGGCTGTTGTTTTCAATGCTACCTACCCTAACCAGCTCTTGATCGAGGCTCAAAAAAACGTATTTAGTTAGCTTAATCAACAATGTT
This sequence comes from Nemotelus nigrinus, assembly GCA_947369275.1. Taxonomy (NCBI): domain Eukaryota; kingdom Metazoa; phylum Arthropoda; class Insecta; order Diptera; family Stratiomyidae; genus Nemotelus; species Nemotelus nigrinus. Next base: position 52,804,825 of record OX376375.1, on the reverse strand, counting down.
ACTCATAACGTATTACGATTCCTCCTTACCGACAAAAACTCAGATTTCTCACCGCAGAATTCTAGATACAACCTTTTTCGCATTGACAAGGACGGCTTGAACTCCCATTTAAGCTTTGTCGACTGAGCTGATATTCTGTTACCGTTAACGTGTGAAAAATCAGTAAATTATTTTATTTGTTCAAATTTCATTTCCTCAACGACAATATCAACTACCTCGGTTTAAGAAATCAATCAATTCAATACTCTGGATACTCATCAACTGTTTCACAGAAACATGGCTTACCGACAATATTCAGAACAGATAATTCCTACCATGACACTCCGTTTTCCGGGGAGATCGAAATCGCGTTGCTTTTTGCAAAGCCGATGGCAGTTGTGTTTTAATCGCCATCCATAATACTCTTCGTAGAGCACTCTGTGCTGAGTTCGTTCCTTCTTCTCCAGTTGAGTTTATTGTTGTACGTGTTATCATTTCTCCAACTTCCGATCGACTGGTCTGTTGTATTCATATCTCTTGCAATTCGTCTGCCGCTGCTTACGAACGTTTTTTCGCTCCCGGTTTCCTTCATCACCCTCCCCATTTTTGGTGACTTTAACATGCCTTCAGTGGAGTAAAGCAAAGGTATTCTACGATAATCCTCGTATTGGTCTTGGGGTTGAAGCTGATAGAGAGCTTAATTACAATTTTTCAATCAATGTTAATACGAGTGTGGAGTGATTAGCTCCACGACTCATTTTAACCCCTGATTTAAATCAGGTACCCAATCAAAGCAAGGTGAGCTCAAAGCATGGTGCGCGGACCCTCGTCCAAACCTGGATTCGAACCTACTCAAGCTTATCCTTCAGTGTAGTGGGACTTCAATAAACTCAGTATACTATTCCACAATCATCTCTCTGTTGCGACTTCTTCCTTTCGATCACTTTGTTCTTGTTCCCATATTAACTACCTTCGCAATATCAACAGCAAAATCCTTGATTTAGTTCTTTCTAGTATTCCTTTAAATTTCCTTTCTCTCTTCTGTGAAACCCAAAAACATTAATAAAGCTTCCATTATTATTATTATTATTATTATATTTTTTAAATCCAGCATCGCCTATTGTCCGAACTCTTCTCGTCTTTCTAATTTTTTATCTGTCCTCGTTGGAATCGCGTAGATTGTTCCTGGATAAGTGTTTTCTCTTCTAACTTTGCCAAGATTTTTTTTTGGTCTGATCTTGGTTCCCAGATAACCAAACTTCAATCTAGTTGTCCTAGTCGATTTTCAGAGGTTTTTCCTGTTCAGTTTTCCCGTACGGAATCTATTTTCATTCGCTTTTGTTGCGTCTTCCTAGAATGAACAATGCTTTTAAGCTTGGTCTTCTCCCGCAATCTTTTTTAAAATTCAAGAGTGTATTGAAATTTTATCTTGAATTCCAATTTTTTTTTTAATTTTCTTAATTTTTTGTCGTTACTTTTAAATTACTTAGTTCTTTCTTAATCTCTTTTTTATTATGTCTCATTTTCATTCTTGACGCTGTAATTCGAGTATATCTGTAGCGCAATTGATAATAAATAAATAAATTGAAACTTTCACCTCAGGAATAAGTACCGAGAAAAATTTCACTACCCGTCGACCTAGGTGACTACCGTAAACTGAGGCCTGCAACAAAAATGCAAATTAAAACTGCTTACAATTATCATTTATCACAAATAAAATTCTCTCTGCAGAGAGGTAACTTTAAATCATATTGGTTCTACTGTAACTACTGAGATCTCACCTCATAGTACCAAATTCGGTGGCCAAATTTCCACTACTTCTCAAATATGTTCACTACTTTCTATGCAGCTCTCATCTGTTTATGCCTTATCTCCTGCAAACTTTAAACCTGTTGAGCTTCATGACAGCCTATCACTTTGAATTGCTAGTTTGACTCCATCGGCTATTGAAACAGTTGTTAAAATACTGACCACCATCATCAAGTGCCGGTTTGGATGGTCTTCCAACGATATTTTTTTGCAAAAGATCAATGAGTTTTTGATTATACCTCCATCAATTATATTCAACGTAAATTTTTCTGAACATTTATTTCCTGCTCCCTAAAAAGTAGCTCTTATACACCATGCCTAAATCTGGAGATATGTTAATTACCATCTGATATCCCTTCTTCCAGCGTTGTCTAAAGACTTAAGAACATATTCATAATACTATCGCCAACGATTATGGTCACTTAATTTGTCGTGAACAGCAAGGATGGCGAGGGCGAATCTGGAGACGCTAGAAGCAAAAGTTGTCCATTATCTACCTATAATTAGATATAATTGCAAAGATAAAGCTCGGTAGACTCCGCTGAGCGAAGAGGATCCTGCTCGGAGAACTCTTTGAGGTAGATGTTACGATAGCTGACAGCGTGGCAAACCTTCTCTTGCTGAAGGGATAGCGTTGATGAAAACGCTCGATGCTTAGGGATGCCTAATTGTCTGACAACGGCTCGCGATCAGGACCGATTAAAAAATTTGCTGAACGAGGACCAGACCTCGGATGTAGTGCCGATGATGATGATGTTAAGTGCGGATTTCGCAAATCTCACTCATAGTCAACAAATTTATTAAAATTCAAAAATTACATTTTCAAATCACTTGAGCGATTTGAAGTTCATACTATATATACCGGGTTTCCAAAGGCATTCGACAATGTAGGCCATTACATTCTCCTGCCAGCATTTTCTTCTTTTATAATATGGCTAGATTCCTTGATTTATGATCGATCTTGTTGTTTTCGATATAAGTCCTGCCAATCTACCCCATTTAAACCCAAAACTGAAGTTCCACAAGGAATCTAATCAAGATCCTCTTCTTTCATTATTTTATGTGAATGATCTGAAGATACTTCTTTCATGTGAATATGATGATGACCTTTAACATTTTGCAACAGTAAGATCCATTAGGGACTGCAGCTTCTTTCAATCCAACCTGCTCATACTTGGAAATTGGTGCCAAACAAACAAGCTTGGGCTAAATATTGCAATGATTTTGTTTCCTTAAAGCGAAACCACTAGTTTGGCACAATACTGTATTCGACTTCACATATCGAGGATCTTGGATACGCATCTGTTGTCTGGTCTGTATACTATGAATGTGATCGCAAAGCAATCAAATCAGTCTAACGTAAGTTCACGCGAACCTCTCTTTCTAAACATCACTTTTCTTATTTGGAATACTCTGACCGACTGACAATACTTAACCGACCCATTTTTGAATATTTGACACACAGCAGTCATTACTTCCAAAATTGCCGAACATTATATTAGGACGCTTAACGCATAAGCAGAACATAGCGAAGCTTCAATTAAATATCTGAATATGATTCGAGACTCTAAGCCAACCTATCGGTAGCATATCTCAAATACAGGTGCTAGCACCTTTCAAATACTTGAGAAATGTTGCGGGATAGCAATATTTCATGCGTAAGCCTATAAAAGCTTCAATTCATTTAGTCAGGTTAGACTGCTGATTAAGAAAAAACATTGTTCTTCAACCGCGAAGACTAAGCGTACCTCTGTTTGCAGCTATCGCAAAGTATCGCAAGAAGAGTAGCATAAGAATGTTTCCCTGTGCGGAAATAAATCAGTGTGCGGCAAAATAATGTACGCAAGTTTTCTTGCTTTGGCAGCAAAGCTAAAGCTCAAACGTATTGGGGTTGTAGAAAACTTGAACTATTGAAGCACATGCCTCACGAATCGATCTTAAAAAATATTTGATGAAAATATCTCAATACATTCAAGCTTTTTATGTGAAATATACAGTAACACGCTTTCAGGTCCTTATCTTTTTGACAAATAGGTGGCCCTTGAAAGAGCATGAAAATTACTATTAATCCTAGGTTTTTTAAGCTGTTTGGTTTTCTAACAGCGAACGCTTTCCAATTGTACAGCAATTTTTGACAGTTCTTTTTTTAGTGGTTAATATGGTTTGACGAATCATGATGAGTAATCATCTACCCCACAAGAAACGTTCTTTTATCGTTCAAACTTACTTTGAAATGTGGAAGAAATTGCGAAAAGATCTTAGGATATATCCAAATGAGGTTCAGCTGGTGGAAGAACTAAAACCAGGAGATCATGGAATGAACGAAAGGACGTGGTTTGAGCTTTTGAACAGATTGAAACCAATCACTATTTTTATCGAACTATGAAATAAGCGTCTTTAGCGATGAGGCTCTCGTTCGGCCCAATGGCGAACCCACAACACTCACACACGATTTAGTAACGTCTACGAAAATACTCTGCATGGTGGAGCCCTTCCAGTGTTGGCATCATCATTCTCAAAATGGGGGAGGAGCTTCCGTGAAAATTAATGGCCAACGCTACACTATAATGATCAAGGATTTCTTAAAAAAACTTTGTACAGTATTGGTCCGGACAGTATTTAGTTCCAGTAGAAAGTTGCTATATGCCAGTCAATGCATAACACTCCGCGATTGGGCATTATGGCCGCCACCTGATTGCTTCTTGTAGGGTAAGTTTTTGGTTTATGACAAAAAAAAACTATTGTGGACGTAAAAGTCAATTATCTCCGCATTGTTGGTGAGATAGAGCCCCCGAATCTGAAAATAAAGCAGTCCTCAATAATCCCTTGAAGACATAATCTGATGAATGTAAAAAAAGACATTAATGTGTATTAGCCTTGGCGGTAATTAAATAGTATCCAAAAGTATCAAATAATATCCTTAAATAAATCGAATGCAAGTTAACTTAAGCCTAAGCAAAAATCGGAAATTGCTTAGGAACCATCCTGAAAAAGCGTTCGAAATTTGAAACTTCAAACCCGAAAACACGGCCCGTGATTTAATGCTTAACAAGCATTATTACCAAGTGCTTTATGTGGCCTGTCAATTCAGCAACAAAGTACTCTTACAGACTGATTTTTGCTGAAATTCCATTGCACTTCAACCTGAAAAAAACATTAGTAGCTCTGACCACTCAATCAACCACTTGATTCACTCATCATGTGCATTTTTCAGTTAGTGCCACCGTCACTGTTCCATCATTCCCTGCACAATACCACTTGATATTCTATCCATGTCCAATTACCTACCAATGGTCCATTTGCCATTACTCCAAATAGCTTACGAGTAGCTGTTTGTGAACTACTTCAAGCTAATTCTTCAATTCTCGATGGACACTAGACACAACAAAAACCATGACACTGCAACGCATCCCAGTCAACCGTACATGAACGTAAAACACTCATTATTTGCACTTAGCACAGCGACCAGCACCTAACAACTACTATAGGCAAGGCGACACAACATGCAATGCTGATGATATGGTCAACGAAGCATGAGAGCTGAGAAAAGGCGTTTCGTGCTGTATTAATTAGCGGGAAGCAACCAAACAGCACAACAAACTTTGCAAATCTGTCAAATGTGGGTTTCCTATCTACTGTATGAAGTGGTCATGAAGTATGCGGTATTACTGATGGACCAGCAAGTAAAGCTGAATATTGCAAAAAACGAGAAAATTTTCAACCGAAACAACCTATGGAACAACGAATGAAATCAATGGATGGAAAATTAAGAGCTTTGTCTATCGCAAAGAAACTGTATAAAATTGTGTTTTATTGGGATCAGATACGCTGAAGTGGAAACAGCGAATACAATAGATACGAACGATACAAATGTTTGTGATTTGAATTGCATTGTTTGTTCGATTGTAGCGGGTGAATTGATACAAAGCTAGTATTTGAATAGAGTAGGTAATTTGGGTCATTTTATTATTAATAAATTCAAATACAAAGTGTCGTTGACCCGATTATACCGATTTTTTTTTATTCATCTGCGATAGTAGAATTCATTGTCTTGAGCTATTCGGTAGCTTCCTGGCAATATTCCTAACCTGTTACAGTTATTTTACGATTGAATAAAACATCTCACGAATGAAAGCAATTCCAACGAAAATCCTTATTACGTCTATCTCTCCCTTGTGCTCAATCTCAAAGTGCTCTGAAACAATTTCATAAATACTCACCGCCTGTCTCCAGCTCCGCGCTCTACACATCGAGATTTTTTTATCCTCATTCTCAGTGCCATTCTGCACGCACTTACCCTCACCACATAACCATTCACCTATAATCCGGCTTTCTCTGTTCTTGGCCACAATACTGTCCTGGTGGTGTTTGCGGCCATTTCTTATGCCCGATTTATACATTGGAACGAGCGTCTCGGGTACAAGCGTAAACAAGACTCAACAAGACATTGGACGAGACTCAACAAGACATAGGGTGTATTGTTTACTTAGGATATTGCACCGTACAACACGGACCATACACCATGCACCTTTCATAGGGTGAATTGTTTACTTAGGATATTGCACTTTGCATCTTTCGACAGTTGTGAGCTGTTTTGTTCAGTTCAGTGAACGATGACTGAGGTACGGGCTGTGGCTATTGCAACTGCCTGGTGTGCGTTGAGTTATTTCAATCTGGGACACGCAAACACATGTTTGAAGTCCCGGCGAAAAATTCGAAAATTTAAATGAGCACATGCTACCCTCTCGAATCCCTTTGACTTGATGCATAAAACCGACTTCGCTTCCAGCGGCTTCGAACTCGGACGAGACGGTCATAAACACTCAGGCACAGCAGTAAAAGGATCATTATCCCTTCGTAAAACAAACAAGAGCCGACGAGCAAACCATTTACACACGCGTGCTTGCCATGAAAAACACAGCCGAGACTAGACAAGGAGACCGTTTACACACTCACCTGGTCTTCATTTGGCATTACTCGGCGAGCATGTAATTCCGGCTTTAGGTGTATCATGTCTGCTCCGTTCACCAGCACGAGAGCACCTTTTAAATCCCTGGCTGTGTTTCAAAAAGATAAAGTATCTCATTCGAGCTATCAACCGAGAGCTTCATAAAGGTTTTAACCAGAAGTAATTGTCGCGCGGCCCATCGACGACTTCAAAGGAACAGTTCTTCAGTGAAAGGAGATTCAGTATCATGGATAGTATACTTTTTTATTTAGTGAATGTTTACGGAATTTTTCGTCTTGCATGGACCGAAGGTCTGCTTCTTTCATTTTCAAGATTTAATGCAACGTAATTTGAACATGATTTAGCGCCTAAAACGAATTTATTAAAAATAAGTACTGTAAATCTGGTTTTAATCGTTGGCAGAAAAAAACACTGGAAGTGATGATAGAAAGGGTTTTTTCAGTAAATTTTTATGAATCAAAAGAGATTGCTCATTAAGTTCAAGAAGCTGGGAAAGAATTTAAGTTGATTTCGAATCATACTTATCAGGGGTGAGTGGCTGTTAAATTATATTATTTTACAGTTAAAGATCAATGATTTGACAATATTTTTTTTTACGACAGTAGTTGAACCGCACACCGATGTGATTTCTGCTGGATGCGAACAAGCTCTGTAGGTCCACCAAATTATTATCTTTCTTAAGGTGCTACGACATTCTAAACGAGCTCGCTTTGTACAGGAGAGTCAGCCGAACTAGAAGTCATATATCTAATGAGTAATCTAAAATTCATATTTCTTCACCTTCTATCATATTCTTCCATCTTTGTGGCAGACTTTCAATGCACCTTTTCTAAAAGCATCTTGATAATGATAATAAATAAAAATTCCAGTTTTACTACTATTCGATGAACTCATTAGGAATGGATAAGAAGTCTTATTACAGCATTTTCTAACATAACTTCATATATATTTAAACGAAATTTTCCTTCTTAGTAAGGTACGATAATACGTTTACTCAGCGTACATTAGGCCACCAGTTTGGGTCCATTTACCATCCTCCGTTGGCTAGTTAGAGCGGCAAAGTGACCAATCCTCCAAATTGAATCTGCTAGCTCAACGTCGCGGTACTAGCCACTTCTGTTAATTATTGAAACTTGTAGTACCTATGAGGACTAAATACTCACAGAGAGTATGCTCTAAGTGTCCTTTTCGGAATGAATTGCTGGATGTAAGCCTTTTCTATTCTATTACCTGAAGATGTACTAATGCTATGCCCTGTGAGCAAGCAAACTGTCACTCTCAAGCAGTTGGCCATAATGCTTTGGCTATCCTACAGTCTGGTTTGTTTTTCAATTTGGATTTAAATCTGGTCTATGTGCTCGCATCTAGTTCTTTTCTCCTGAAACTCTCCTTGTCCATTCGGGAGTCTTTGCGTTCTAACTCCTGAAACTTTGCCAACTTGCGAGTCTTTTAGTTTTCCCTTTGACACTATTTAGGCGCAGACACGGCACTCAGCATGATCAAATTGTGTCTCACTTGAATGAGCGAAACATTCCGACAGTAGTGTGTGCTTTAGATATCGAGAAGGCTTTCGATTCCGTTTGGCACGAAGGCCTTCTATTTAAGTTGATCAAGTTTGGATGCCCAAAAGAGGTAATAAGACTCGACGCAAGCTTTCTTACCAACAGACAATACTATGTCAGCGTTAATGGAGCAGATTCTCTCACAGAGCCTGTGACATCAGGAGTGCCACAAGGTTCTGTCACTGGACCAGTTCTTTATACCATATTCACCGCTGACCTACCTATCCCAGCAGGCCAATCTCAAGTTCAAATCCTCCAATATGCCGATGACACGCTCTTATTCGCGTCGAGCCAAGACCCGCTGAAAGCAGCGGAGAGCCTGGAATACTACTTGGTAGAACTAAGTCTTTACTTTGACGAATGGGGCATCAAACCAGACAGCAGTAAGACTCAGCTATGTGTATTTCGCAATCTTTCCAAGTATCGGGGATCTCAAACTATCCGCAACAAGGCCAAAAAACTCGCTGTCTTGGTCGGAACATCTAAGATTACTCCTAGTTCATCTCTTAAGTACCTCGGAATCGACTTCCAGGAATTTTTAAAGTTTAATCCCTTTGTGCGGCGAAAAATCAAAGCTGCCAAATCTACATTTCAACGCATCCGACCTCTTTTCGCCAAAAAGATGGGCATGACCATCAAAGCTAAATCCATTTGCTATCAGACCCTATAAGTTTTCTTGTTAATTAAACTTTAAGTTAGGCTAAGAATGTACGATTAATTTAAAATAAAATATTTTTCAATTCAATTCCTTTGACACCACTATACCTTGTCACACCATTAATCCACTTTTCATCGACAGACTGCTGCAGTAATTCTTGCTGTAGTTCATTTAACAGCGAGTCAATATCCATTTGTTGCCTACGGACATCCATTTGTTGCCTATGGATACTATTCGTTGCCTCCGTTCTGAAGGTGAAGTAGGCTCTAGCTTATGCGTCAATATGGCATGCATCCATTTAACTATGAAATCGTCCATGCCATAAGCTTTCGCAGCTTCGTATATCTCCCTGAAAAGTGCGCAATCAAAGACTCCTTCAATATCCTTATCGCGGACTCACCATTAGAAACCGCTCTCTCAACTCTAGAAACCAGAGAATGAAGTGCCGACTTGCATGATTTTCCGCGCTGGTACTTATCTTTTAACGGATTTGACTGAAGAGCCTTAGTATGAATTTCTCGTTCAGCAAGCCTCTTCAGGCATTGCAGCATAAACGATGTTAGACTGACCCGGTTAAAGTTGTATGAATCTGATCTCTCGGAAATTTTGGTATGAAGACAACCTTAACCTTCCGCTAAGGTGACGAAACCACCTCAGGACTAGGCCTGCTCTGAAGATTTCTTTTAGTCCACCTCCATTTCCTCTCTTACTATAGCCGAAAAGATGTTGTCCAAACCTGTCAGTTTGAAATTTTCTGAATGGGTCCCTGGTCTTTTCGCTGGGGATCTAGCACTGAACAGAGGCAAAGAAGCCTTCTTCGATTGAAACATTGAAGAAACAGGAAAATGATTCCTTATAAAGCCTATATCGACTCCTTTTTGGACTTGGTATAGTCACCATCAAGGCATTTTAAAAGGTCTATCTAAATTAATATGTCATTGTCCAGGACCTTGTACGGCTTCGAGGTTTCTCGTACACCTTGCAGTCCTTAAAAAAACGATTTGAATTATTCCCTCTTGAAGGTCCTCATCAAACTTTTCTTTGTAATATTCTGTCGGGGAGTTAATCATCCTGCGTGGAGCTCTTAAAAGATCGATTCTGGAGTTTTATGGTATCTTTCCTGAGCTTCTATAGCTTTTGCCGATCATGCAGACATCTTCGTAGCTGCCTCCGCTCTTGCTGATCATGCAGACCTTCATAGCTAGTTAATTTGGCTCTTTTCAGAGCGCTCAACCTTGCCTACAGTTCAATCATTGTTTTTGGGTGTTTGTGTCCACCATGGGTTTTGGGTCTAGGATATAGAGAGTGATAACTTATCCGATATGCGCCACCAAGTTATTGATCCAACTACTCCAGGCAAACAATGCTATGTGTCAATAAACAGACCGCTTTTAGCGGTGGCAAATGGTAGAGAACCCCAATATTTTCCAAAAGAGAACCCCAGAAGCTATATAATCAAACAGTATGTGTCCTTTGATGTTATATTTGTTGTTTGACCAACTGGTTGGCTGAGAGCAAGCATCCCAACCCACCAGACGCTTTAATCTCCCCAATTCAACATACTGAAGCAAGTCCTTCGCTTCGGTGCTGGTGGCGAGAGTAAAGAGTAAAAAAAAGCTAAGCTAGATGGACAATCGCACGTTTAAGCCTACCGTTTTCCCGACGTTTTCCTGACAGGTTCCGTCTGAAAAACTGCCTAAGCGTGGTGGCATCAAGTATCATGGTAACCAGAACACAAATCCTCGTCCGCCGTTATATTTAATCATAATAGATCTTTGTCCTCTGGAGTGCATTGCATCCGCCGATTCTGCTCTCTGGAAGACATGATTTTTGTGCAAGTGCAGTGAAGGAAGAAATCGCTCACAATAAAGGACGAAAATTTGGCATGCTGCACTTGATCTAAACACACCTTATATCTTCAGGCGTAAAAATGCCCAGAAATTGTGTTTACGGACCCTTTTAACACGAACTCTGAACAAAAATGTCTGCCTAATCTCAGTGAAAATAATGTTGTAGCTGTAAGTGCCATTGGATTTTTGCATTTCGTTTTGGAGATAAATCCGAGGACAGTCAGAGGAGCAAATTATTCAAATTTTCCTGACTTCATTAAATTTGACCGCATGCTGGCAATAGCTCAGAATCATTCGTTATCCTTCTCCAAGTAGCGAAAGGCCTCATAAGTCAAGTTATGTTACCAGGTTTAAAACATCTTCACGAGTTAGAAGGTCCATTCTAGGAATGATGTTCTGTATAATCCAGTGTTTCACATCGACGCCTGAATCCAATTTACCGCAACTTGAATGAAATTGGACTGATTGCCAGCATCCAGTCTCGGAACGATCGCTGTGAATCCCTCCTGTGATGTTTGGTTGTAGCAGAAGCCTTCGACGGTCTTCGTCAGCAAACCTCGCTTGCCTCAAGTTAGAAACTGTCCCCGAGCCCACTAAATTTCTCCACAGCTCGTTACATAAAATAACCATCGGTTAGTAGAACTGACTAGCGGTTAGTTGTTCATCCTTATTGGACACACCTATTATAAAGATGTCAAACGTAGACGCAGTTACTTAAATTTTCCTGATAAATTTCGCGGATGATATGTTTCTGCCTGAAGGACCTAGCCCCATCAAGATCTCTCTCGCTCTCTCTCTCTCTCGATTCTACCTTCGTCTCTTTTTAGCAGATAATAGATCTTTCGCGCCTCGGCTGGCCGGTAGTGAAGTTTGTGATGTATCTGAGTCCTCACTGTATTTTAGCTTTATCTCGGAATCCCGATTCACACCGGGAAGTATCGAATTCTTTTGCAAAGCCCTCTTCCACCTATGGGTGAGAGCCTTATCTAGTTGGCAATGTACAGTTGCCAGGACTTTGCTTCCAGTTATCCATTTAATAGATTTCTGCCCTGAACGGTCACATCCGCCTCACAATCCAACCTTTTTTTCGCTTCATCACGTAGACTCTGACGTACCACCGCTTGACATCGAGCTTCTTGTGAAGCATTTGATTTTTTGCTGCAGTGATTTTCCTTTCAACATTCGCCGGCAGCTATTACATTTTTCTCAGCTTTTACGACTGCGAGCCTCCACAGGTTTACAGAGAGCAGAACACACCGCATTTTTTCCTCCTAAGCTTTCTGCGGCCAGCTCATTCACACTTGTCGAAGTTGTTTCTTTCAGTACTTCCCACATCCTCTTTAGTAAGGGTTTAGAAGAACGTATCTTTCTCCAGGTGTGACCGTAGTCGGACTTCTTATTAACGCGGTAAAAATCTCTCTAAAACCTGCAACCATAGGTGCAATCAGGGAGTTTGGAAATTTGTTCGCCATAGATTCAGCCACGATGGTAACCTGCAATTTTTCAGTGCAACCAAGGTCTTCCATTGCAGTCATATGTCAGATTCGATCCTGCAGAAACGAGTCCCTGCCGTACTGAGCAAGACCCCTTGTTTTTTTTTCAAATAACGTGTGCAACTATAAATGAGGCACAAAAAAATTGTAGCTCACGGAACCTGCAAATCCACTTCCAACTTATCTCCAATTTCTTTCCTCAAATGAACTTAAATGCACAAACCTGCACGATTCTCTAATAAACTAAACTTTATATCGTTACTATCTCCGGCATGTACTTCTGCAAAAAGTGAAATTTACCAACAAACCTAATCAACTTGAATTTTATTGCTATAATCTCCTGTTCGTCCTTTTTACAGTTACAATCCGAGTGAAATCTAAAGTTCTACAACAATTCTGTCGCTCACGTAGCTCAAACGATTTGAAAACTTTCACGAGACAACAAAGGACACACACAGACAAGCTCATACACTAGTTACGAACAACTTTCAAAAGGTCCTTTTTCGTATCGTCGTCGTAGAAAGAAGAATGCTACTGCATTTCTCGGTTGACAGTTTCGACATCGCTGATTTTAACACTCGAAACGAATTAAAGGAACACACCCGGGACGGTGACCAATCAGCTCTTCTTCTTGTTTCGCAGATCGCCTGGACTATGAAAACTGCTCGTTCGTTTCGTTTTGAATATTTGTCAACAGCTTGTCACGTTACTACGCTGATAGATAAACAAGAAAATGGTTCGCAGACGACAGAAATTGTCAGAGCGAGCAAAATCTCATCTGGATGAAAGTTTTTCGGTATTATCTGAAATGTCATCAAAGTATGGTACCAGTTCCGAAACGTGCAGAACCGACACGTAGCAGTCGGATGCGCGGTTGAAAAGCAAGAAATGAATTGACGATTTTGGCTCGCAGGATGATAAGATGATTTTTGAAAATTGTCCTTGCAGATGCTGTTTCGAACAGGAGCTACTCTGTAGCTATCTAAGTGAATACTTGCTTGGTAACGATAGTGCATAGAAGCGAGTTTGTGTTGAAGAGTCATATCTCAGTTTATCTGTTCCATTCGATTTTATTTTTCAAGAGAAATGCCAGCGCCGGAGTCTAATGGAGACAACGAAGGAGCTAGCTACGAGATGTTCCAGGCAGTGTGCTTGATCTTGAATAGAGTAGCATTATCCCGACACCCTATAAACAGTACCTTGCTAAACAAAGCCCGTAGAGTAGTGTGGTTGCTTGCTGTAATCCTTCGTTCACTTGAGATGCTACTACGGCGATGTTTTCCCGTTACAGCGGAACGATGCACACCAACACGTCTGCATAGAGAAAGTCCTTAAAGGGCAACTATACGTATTGTGGAACGAGTCCATGCCGAACTCTGACTGCATTGTTTGCGGCCGTTCTTTGTCAGAGGAGTCATCCTGGCAGTCGTTAGCTCCCCATTTAATATAACTCATACCGAAACTCTCTTTCAAACGATATTTTCATCGGTCGTCTAGACGCTTTGTCTGCAGTAGTGCCTGCCTACTTGCACCCTTTGCTTGACTCGTAAATATGCCATCGAGCTAGGATACATGTGCATTGGAGTTTTTAGTCTCTCAGGCTGGGTTGGAGTAATGTCATGTTGTATCCTTTTAAGTTGTTACAACATGCGAAATGATTGCGGTGCAAGCAAGTATCCTGGCCGCGTCATTATATGTATGGAGATTTCAGTTTGGAATTGCATGAAGTTGTCAGTGAGAGTTGGAATATATGTAAATGGATGTGCCGTTATGCATGGCAAAAGGGGATAATGTATGCTTTTTTGCGAAAAGGATATTGGATGGGTTTCAGTGTCATTGTCAATGACAAAAAAAATATATCATTAGATGGGATACGTTGAGGCTAGGGGATTTGGCAACGATTCGATGGACTGAGATTTGTTTTAATTCATGATACGATGCTAGAGTGATGGCAGTGAGTCAATGGTAAATGATGCGTGGAAGTCAATGGATGAGATATAATCGTTTAAACGGGGAACTTTTAATTCGTGTTAAATGGGCCAAATGCTATCGATCAAAATGTTAGAATGCTAAAGAAACGATTTGGTTCGCAGCATTAAATTAAAAAATACTCAAACTACAAAAATCACAGCACTTTATTGTTTCGCTTCTCTTAAAAACATCAGCAATAGTTACACTACAGTTTCTATTCACAATCAACACACTTTAAAAAAAAATGATCTTACCTCATCTTCAGACATTGAGCCAAATCTAACCAATCTAAATCCAAAAACTGTAAGTCTATCAGTCTTTCATTCACAGCTATTAAATCCATCAACGAAGTCGTCCGTTTTAATTCCCTTTGTGAGTAAACACTGGCTGGCATTAATCGGTACGCAATCTCTTCCAAATCACCTGATAAATTCACCTCCAACCTGTCCAGCTGTTCTTTATCCATGAACTCTTCAACAAACTCTGCCTTAAACTTGCCACTGTCAAAATCACGATACTCAACAAAATGTCTCAACTTCCTCGTATACGGCCCTCCACAATTATTATACTGGAAGCCCAAAATTAAACTCTCCAAGTTCGTTAGCCGCGCTATAATCCGGCAAAAACTTTTATCTCGGTCCCAATGCAAGATTGTCAAAACTGTCAGATGTTTTTGAACTTTGAATAGTCCCTCAATGACCTTATAGTGTCGCCAGTTCATTTCGGATATGGTAAGGTCATCAATATTGTGACAGTATTGAGCGGCCAATTTACAAATGTCAAGCTGTTTGTAGTTTTCGGTGAATGTGATTTTCATTTCGCGAATATAACGGTGAAAGTGCTTGAATATTGACTTGATTTCTCTGTCAGTGAATTCGGACATTAGCTGGTTCAAATCGATGCAATCTTCTTCGATATAGTCGCGAACTATGTCGCGGTATTGTGGGAAGATTAAAGTGAATTTCATCATATCGATTACGCTCAGATACTTGAATAAACGAACTATGCAATAAGGAGTTAGATCGCATATCGTGACATTCAACTTAGGATCAAATTTTACCGACTGGGCCTCCTTTCCAATGATGTCCTCCATTTTGGGTTTTACGATCTGCATGGTGATTTTTTTTTCGCTGAAGTGGACAACTTTTTATTAGATATTTAAATATACACAGGTAATAAAATATCTTACCTTAAAATTTTAGGATGAATAAACCGTTAAAAATGATTTTTTTTTGTTTAAATCCTTACGTTGATAAGCTGGCTGTTACTCAACTACTTATTCAGTTTAAATGTCTACAGCGAGGTCCTGGCGTTTGAATTACAAATAACCCTCAAACCTCATATTTAGATAGCAGTGCCTACCTGTAGACTGTTTCTTGTCGTAAAATTAGCAAGAGATATTAATTTCGTCAAAAAGTCAACAACAAATCAAGACCAGGTAAAAATAAAACTCATTAAAAAAAGGTCCTTTCGCCTAGAAATGGGCGTAACTTTTTGTCTGATAATGAGATAAGTGACTGGGCATTTGGCTAGGTGGCTATTTTTCGGGATAATTGAGACGAGTAAAACTGCTTGGCAATTCCATCTTACTGTTAGCAGGAATTATTAAAGGTGGAAAAGGGCGATTTAAGTTTGACTTTGTGACTTTGCATAGCTCCTGTAAAGGGTTTTATTGTTGGGACCATATTTTCTTTTCATTTATTATAGCGAATTGTAGAAACTGAATACCTCATTTTAATATATTCATAGTTGCTTGTCAAAAGGAGAGAATGAGAGGGAAATAAAATTTGATTTAAAAAAAAAATCTCAAAAGTTTCTTTGACTAGTGTGACTTATATTAAGATCATGTCTGATTTTGAACAAAAAAAAAACATAAAATTCGTTTTGAATTGATAAGACACCTTTATTCTGTCCAGTAAAAAAATCCCTATTTCTGATTTTCGAGTTGATTAATTATGTCATTGATTGAATTGACCCTATCAAATATTACGTCCAATTTTAAATCTAATTTTGCCTTTTTCTTCTTTTTCAGGTAAGTTTCCATTAATGACAAGCAAATTACGATCAAACAAAGAACGTTGAAACAAGCATGTTCGGTAATAGTAATTTCCGCACATTTAGTATTTGGAAATGAAACAATTTAATTCATTGCAGGCTATGAGTCATACAGAGAATTTTACGGCATAGAATGCTTGGTTCAGACATCGCTACTTTTACTGCGCAGTTTTTAGGTTGCAGAAGCAAAAACTGCTAACTCTGTTCACACATAGTGGGTGCAACCCGCTACTTTTACTGCGCGCAACCAGGTAGCTGCAACTTCTCGCGAAAAAAACTGCAAAGGTGTTCACACATAACTCGCAGTTTTTGCTGCGCGCAACCTCTGTTGCAGTATTTTACTGTTTAGTTTTTTATGAAGTTTCAACCAGTTGTGTTAGTATGTATTTCGATGATCCAGAAGTGTTGGCTGCGGCTTGGTTAGCTATAGTTTTAAATAAATGAAAAAAGAAAAGCAAAAACAGAAGCTGCTGGGTGAGGACGTGGATCGCAAATAGAGAACACTGTGGAGCTGTGCATTGTTTGTTAAATGAATTGCGTTTAGGTGACGAAGCATTTTATAAAATTTTTTTGAAAAGATCGGGTAGTGATGTTGATGAACTTCTACAACTGGTTACTCCTTTAATAAAGAAAAACTCAAGTGCACCTGAACCGCTAGAAACACTAATGTTCGAAGAACAGTAGAAGAATTGTGCAGGTTTTGAGTGCATATTCCACCACATGAGCTGCTTATTACGGCCAAACAGTTTCAAATGCCACGTTTTACTTTGGTCTCAAGAATGCATTATAACTCATATGGTAGAAGGTTTCAGATACTACCACTGGCATGAATTTCAACGTTTATGAGAGCAAAACACGGGTTAATTATATCACAAAATTTTGAAAGCAGCATCTCATATAACATCAATGAAGAAAATGCTCAGTGCCTGCAGCACTGTAACTGAAGTTGGTGTTTGGGGCTGCGATCCGAAAAATTTGCAGAACTTTGGGAATTGAAACATCGGCTATTTATTTTCATTGTAAATGTTTTCGGTATGAATACTAACCGCAAGCATTTATTGATACAAAAGAAGCACAGCCGACTCGTGCTGGCAACCTTTCGCCAGTATCAAAGCCAAGAGTATATCACATCTGCTTCACGTTGTTATATTACATTCGAAGTTATAAGAGTATATAGAAATTTAGGGTTACCTGCAGCAAGTTTTTTTAAAATGACTAATATTTGCTGTTTATTGTTACTACATAACCAATTGAAAATTCTACGATAAAACCGCTTAATACAGATATTGCAATTAAACACAAAACCAACAATAGCTGGCAACCCTATCGTGGCTTTTCAACCAAATTTGGCCTGAATAATGCTTAAAATAGGTTCCATTAATTGTATGAAATTCTTATTGATTTCATGACTGCACTGGAAGTTATAGGGCATATAGTTTTATCTTCTTGTACGAATTTTCAAAACCAAAGACACAAAAATTACTATAGCTGGCAGCACCAATCGAATTTTTCAACCAAATTTCTATCAAACAGAGTTTAGAGTAAGGTGCAGGTACTGTGTCAATTTCATGAAAATCTGGTTACTAATTCACATTTCATAGGGCAAAAAGCAGTTTTTTTTCTATGTAATTTTTCAAGATGGCACCACTGGCACAGAGTTGCCTACAATTCAAAATTGCTTCTATCAGACTTGGTTTTACTTGATTCCAATGCATTCTGTCAATTTCAATTGTATCTGATTATTGATTCGTGAGCTCCCGTGAACAGAAGTTTTTGATGCTAAAAATATAGGTAAATTGGGCAAGGGTTACCAGGCGTGCCCGTTATACCATCTCGAAGTTTTTTTTTGTCTATGTAAACAAAGCACAAGATTTACATATGAGTGGTTTTTTTTTGAAGAAGCGGCATTTTTTCAAGAGAGACGATGATTTGGAGGTTTTCACTTTCAGTGCCTGCTCTGGCTACAGGGTTGCTAGCACGCTCATTAAAAGCTACACAAATCTACAACTAAATAATACCAATATGTCCTGAAAATTTCGTAATAATTGAATTCCTCTGTCAAAATTTATCGTAATTTAAAAATTTTCTAGTTTTCCTGTTCTCTTTTTAGGCACCCAGCGCACACATGGGGCTTAAAAATTCCAAAACATTATCTGATTCACATGTAAAACACGTTCGAAATTTATTTCGTCAACTTTATTTTTGCAAAAATTATTTGTGTACGGAATAATAGGTATATTAAAAATATCACTAAAATGGCCGCCGGCGCCAAAGAGTTAAATATTATCAATTTTGTGAGACATGGCTGTTCAAACCCATGCAATGCATTTCGTTCGAACTCATTAATGTAAATGATTCCACATGACCAGCATTTTGTTTTCAATGCACTTTCATATTTAGAGCGTACAGAAATAAACGCATTTGTACATGTCACTGTCAGCGAATTGTACTCATTCCACTTTTCATGAACGTACCTTTGCTGACAGTGGCATACCGTGCGTTCACTTATTGACTTATATGCACGCGACAATATTTGCAATGTTTGTCAACAATAAGCAAATATTTTCGATGAAATGTAAAATACTGCAATTGGTAAATTTATTCTTTCCATAATTATAAGATTGTATAAATAAGGTACAAATAAGCAAATAAAGGCATTCTACAACCAACTGTTGAATTTGTTCTTTCTTGAAACTATTCAATCGTCGAATCCGTGTAACGGTTCAAGTGCCGTATACACGTAACATTTTAAGCGTCGAAGTTGTGTAGCGGTTCAAGTGCCGTATACACACAGCAGTTGTGTACACCACAAAGGCCCAATCATCGAACAGTGTAACGGTTCAAGTGCCGTATACACTTACACCGGGCAGGTAAACAATCTGCTCGTAGTCAGTTAATTTCGTCGAACAGTGTAACGGTTCGAGCGCCGTATACACGTAGACCGTGCGGGTAAAACAACCTGCGCGTAAACATTTGGCGACCGTGACAGGACACGTTTAGTCCAATCAAGTGCAGTTCAGGGTTGTGAAAGATGGAGCGTTTGGCTGAGCAGCAAGAAGTCGTCGGGAAAAGGATTCAGCAAATAGTTTCCAACTTCAATAAAGATCCGAAGGAGCGGAAGGTGTCAGGATACTATCACGAGCGTTTGCAACGCCTAGAAGCGAACTGGGACGAATTCGAGTCAACAGACTCCCGCATACGCGAGTTACCTGGAGTCTCTGCAAACCATAAATACTTCGCGAGCAATTATTATGACTCAATCGCAAGTATCTACCAAAAGTACAGGGAGATTTTCCGTTCCGAAATGGACAACATTGCTGTAACCGTAGATCCAAAGCCCATGCTGACAGCAGTGGAGATGTCAAGCAAATCATTATTGGGAAAAATCAGAGCTGCACAGTCACAACTCAACCGTTTATTAAATGGGATCAAGGATATGCCCATTCGTCCATCGCAGTCTTACTGCACAATTAATATTACAGCCATCAAAGAGCATTGGCAACAAGTGCAAGAGCTACATAAAGAACTTTACGGTAGCATAGAGAATCCAGAGGCATCAGGCTACGATACTTCAGCTTTCCTTGACTTGCAAGACCAAGTACTGCAAGCAACGATCATGCTTTCGGAGCATCAAGAATCTACTGCCTTGCCCGTTTCACTCCAAGCAGAATGAAATTACCTAAGATAGAGTTGCCAAAGTTCGACGGCAGCTACTTGAAGTGGCGTCAGTTTCATGATTTATTCATTGAAATTATCCATAAGCAAGACATTCCTCCGTGTGAGAAGCTATGGTACCTAAGAGCTAATTTGACCAACGATGCAGAAGCGTTGATTAAACATCTGCCACTTTTTGAAGAAAATTATCTAGCCGCTTGGCAGCTGTTGATAGAACGTTTTGAAAACCCTCGTTTGTTGGCAAACGCACTCATAACGAAACTAATGTCCCAACCGTCGTGTAGTGTCGAAACATCGGCAGTAGGAATAAAGCACTTACATGACACGACACGAGAATGTATCATGGGACTGGAGAACATGGGAGTCTCCACAGTTACATGGGATCCATTGCTCCTCCACATACTAACACGAAAGTTAGACCATCAAACGATCACCCTTTATGAGCAGTCTTTAGATCATCCACGGAGCCTTCAGACGTTAAAAGAATTCCTGGCGTTCCTTGAAGCTCGATTCCAGTCACTTGAAGCAATAGGTTCGAAAACACGTGGATACGACAACAAAAGGGCCTGTTCGGTTAAAACACTCACGTCAGTAGTCAGCGAGAATGGCTGCTGCATCAGTTGTAATGAAGCTCATCCTTTGTTCGCATGCAAAGCCTTTATCAAATTAGCGCCTGTAGATCGTTTGAAACTAGTGCAGAAGCATAACTATTGCGTCAATTGTATGCAACCCGGTCATACTTCAAAACAATGCACCAAAGACAGCTGCAAACAGTGCTCAAAAAAGCATAACACTTTACTGCATTTAGCACCTTCGAAAGAAATAGTGTTAGCTGATCAAGCCAAAACTTCATGGAGCAAATCTACGAAATCGTCCAAATTGACCTCTACAAGCGAACCTAAGCCTACAGTGTTATCAGCTCAAACGAGCCAACACAAAACTCGATACATGTTGCTAGGCACAGCCATAGTCACAATCCAAGGCAACGATGGATCATCAGTAGAGTGCAGAGCAATTTTGGATTCCGGCTCACAAATAAATATCTTATCAGAAAGAATGTGTAAAAGGTTAAAACTGTCTCAGGATTCGAAAATTATCCAAATTGAAGGAATCGGAGTTAAAGATCAGATAGCCAAAGGAAGAGTCAACGTTCAGCTGTTTTCAAAGGTCACCGCATTTTCTTGTCATCTCGAAGCATTTGTGCTGCCAAAGATTATCTCTGAGCAACCAGCAAGAGAAATTAATATACGCGAATGGAATATTCCGCATAACATACAACTGGCTGATCCAGGGTTTTTCAAGCCCAATCGAATTGATCTGTTGCTGGGAGTGGAGTTCTATCACGAGCTGTTATCCATTGGACAAATCAGACTTGGAGATGGACTTCCGATTCTACAGAACACTTTGTTAGGTTGGTTGGTTGCTGGCAAGGCTAACAATGTGAACAGTGAGCACGTACTGTGTGGAATTAGTACAGCTGAAGAATTATTAGAGAAACAAATTGAACAATTTTGGGAACTAGACAAATCACCAGATAGCAAGCAGCACTTATCACCAGTCGAAAAGCAATGTGAAGCGCATTTTTGCAGTAACACGGAAAGAAGCTCAACTGGGCGGTTTATTGTAAGGTTACCGTTTAGCACAAGTGCAAATAATCTTGGACAGTCACGGGAAACCACCATTAGGAGGTTCCACACATTAGAACAGAAGTTCAAACGTCGACCCGAAGTATACAGTGAGTATGTCAAATTCATGAATGAATATTTGGCATTGGGGCACATGGAAGAAGTTGTCAATGTTGCGACGCCACATTATTACTTACCCCATCACTGTGTATTGAAGCCGGAGAGCAGCACAACCAAGCTCAGAGTAGTGTTTGACGCTTCAGCCAAGACCTCTACCAACATCTCGCTAAATGACGTGCTAATGAAAGGACCAACAGTTCAGGAGAGTTTATTTTCCATTCTTTTGCGATTTCGAATGTCTAGATTTGTGCTCACAGCTGACATTGAAAAAATGTATAGGCAAATCGAGGTTAGCAAGGACGATCGAAATTTTCAACTGATAATTTGGCGAAGTCACACAAGCGAGCCGCTGAGAACGTATCGACTAAATACGGTAACTTACGGTACTGGAGCAGCACCATACCTTGCTACAAAGTGTCTTCAAAGGCTAGCTAGGGAAAATCAGGCAAAGTACCCTCAAGCTTCCTCAGCAATATTACGTGACTGTTATGTAGACGATATAATGACAGGAAGCGATAGTATAGCAGAACTGTTAGCCACACAATCCCAACTTAACGCATTACTCGCTGAAGCGGGTTTCAAGCTAAGGAAATGGTGTGCGAATCATACTAGACTACTGGAACAAATTCCTGACCAAGATTTGCAAATGAGCCTGGAGCTAAATGACAACCCAGAACAGCATATAAAAACTCTAGGAATGGTATGGTTACCGAAGTTAGACTCATTCAGAATCAATGCTCAGTCTACGGAGGCAACAAGGATAACCAAACGCACTATAAGTTCGGAAACATTTCGGATTTTTGACCCATTAGGAATCGTGGCTCCTATCGTAGTGACAGCAAAAATCATTCTTCAGAAGGTATGGAAACTCAAACTTGATTGGGATGCGGCGTTGCCAGCAGAGCTTCATACAACTTGGGCCAAGTTTCGAAGTGAATTAACAACAATGGGAGACATAGACCTGCCAAGACATGTTTTTGCCCAAGGTATCGCAAACTCAAAGCAAATTCACGTGTTTGCTGATGCGTCGACGGAGGCTTACGGTGCCGCAATATATATCCGATCTATCAAGCAAGATAACACGGTGGTAGTTCGATTGTTGTGTGCTAAGTCACGAGTAGCTCCGATCAAACAAATTACTTTGCCAAGACTGGAGTTGTGTGCTGCAAAGTTGGCTGTTGAATTGGCAGAATATACGAAAAACGCGTTGAGCATGGCCGATACTCCAACGTATTTCTGGACGGATTCAGAAATAGTTCTGGCATGGATCAACTCTGAATCATCAGCCTTTCATACGTTTGTTGCAAACCGAATTGGTGTCATTCAAGAGCTCTCACAGCCCAGCCAGTGGCGGCATGTGGATACCAAAAGGAATCCAGCTGACTTACTCACGAGACCAATAGCACCCAGCAAGCTGAAAGCAGATGGAAACCTATGGTTCTATGGACCTATGTTCTTGCACGCGTCGAAGCAAGCATGGCCACCAGAATACAAAAGGAATACACCCAATGCTGACTCTGAACGTAAGCTGGCATCATTTTCAGCATCAGTTGCTAGTAATGGACACTTCATCTATAAAATTCAACATGGGAATTCATTTGGAAAGCTAACTCGTATTGTCGGTTACATATGCCATTTTATCAACCAATGCCGGAGTCAAAGGCGCAAAGAGTTACAGGGATCCAAGCAATCATCACGAATTAGTACTACTAGGTACATTGCTAGAGACGCGCTTCAAGAAGAAGTTCGGCACAACTCGTTGAAATACATTATAAAGGCGATTCAGGATGATGAGTTTCGCGAGATTATAAAAGAGCTTCGTCAGCACGGACAACTTCAGCCTTCACACCATTTAAACGAGCTCAGACCATTTTTAGATGAGCATGGTATAATTAGAGTTGGAGGAAGACTTGAAGCAGCCAATCTCACATTTGACGCCAAATATCAAATGTTGTTGCCATATCAAGATCCCATTACAAAACTGATAATGGAGGATTTGCACAAAAGGCATGCTCATGTGGGACCACAAACTCTCTTATCCATCACAAGGCAGAGATTTTGGCCACTAAAAGGGAAAATTATTGCTAGATCTATTGTTCATAATTGTGTACGATGCACTCGAGCCAAACCCAAAATGCTATCCCAACTCATGGGTAATTTACCAGCACTGCGAGTGCAGCCAGCAAGACCATTT
Organism: Nemotelus nigrinus; assembly: GCA_947369275.1. Lineage (NCBI taxonomy): Eukaryota > Metazoa > Arthropoda > Insecta > Diptera > Stratiomyidae > Nemotelus > Nemotelus nigrinus. Next base: position 52,780,865 of record OX376375.1, on the reverse strand, counting down.
ATCAACACAGGTGTCGATTTTTGTGGCTCCATGTACATCCATTACCATGTCAGAGGTAAACATCCACAGAAGGCATACGTTGCAGTTTTTTGCTGTTTCGCTACAAAGGCTGTACATTTGGAATTAGTTTCAAATTTATCCACCAATGCATTTTTGGGGGCGCTTAAACGATTTATAGGTCGGCGTGGACACTGTAACAATATTTTTTGTGACAATGCGACGAATTTCGTGGGAGCAAAAAATCGCCTTGAAGAATTAAAGGAAACCTTGTATTCGGATCAGGCTCAAAATTCAATTACGTCATCATGCAACGGAAAGGGAATTAAATTCAATTTCATCCCACCGAGAGCCCCACACTTCGGAGGTCTATGGGAGGCCGCAGTTAAAAGCGCGAAAACGTTGCTATTGAAAGTCTTGCCAGCGGCGCTTACACAAGAAATGCTTCAAACCGCCTTAGTAGAAATAGAAGCAATTCTGAACTCCAGACCATTAACCCCCATGTCATCGGATCCAAATGACGCAACCGCTTTAACGCCGGGTCATTTTCTCATTGGAGAACCGTTAACTGCCCAAGTTGACCCAGCAGCGCAGCCAAGTGGAACAGGGCTATTAGATGACTGGAGACAAATTCAAAAAATCAAAACTGAATTTTGGCAAAGATGGTCTAAGGAATACTTACACTTGCTACAGCATCGTTATGGGTGGAAAACACCATCTTCTAACGTCGAAACAGGCACCATTGTCATCATTAAGGATGACAATTTACCAGTGATGAAATGGCCTTTAGGTCGAATCGTTCAAGTACACAAGGGGAATGATGGTTTGGTGCGTGTAGTGGACGTTAAGACAAAGGACGCTGTGCTGACTAGATCGATACACAGGCTAGCACCTTTGCCAGTTGAAACAAAACAAGAGCCTAGAATCACTACCAATGAATCCAAGGGTTTCACTAGTGATGGTAAAATGCCAAGAAGAGCAGCGAGTGGCTCAGATACTGATGAAACGCCCCGTAAGAAGGAAAAAATATCCCGGGCATCATTATTAACTACGCTATTCATAGCATGTCTCAGTCTGTCAGTGAGTCCCGTTAAGTCGCTTCCGGAGGTCATCAACCAACCTTTTCGTAACCATCATGGAATATATTTTGAAAACATGGGAACCCTAGTGCACACTGTCAAAGAATGGAAGATTATAGTGTACTATGACCTATCACCTTACTGGCAGGAGCTAGAGTCATTACGAAATGGAACAAGAGCATTACAGGAAATTTGCAAAGTCACTCACTCCACCACATGCGAACACTTAGTTATTCATTTCCAGCAAGACGAACAGAAACTGCAAATAGATAACAGTCTGTTCACAAGGAAGCGCGTAAAACGAGGAGCATTTAATATGGTAGGCAACTTAGCTAGTTCGCTGTTCCGGGTTTTGGACGCTGATTATGCCAAGGAAATGTCAGCTACAATTGATGCCATCAAGATGGACGACAGTTTCCTACATAAACTAATAAAAAATCAAACATCGCTAATAGACTCCACTATCAATATATTTAAGATTGATCAGCTGGAAGTCGAAAAAAGATTGAATCGGCTGGACCAAAAAATTGGTTTAGTATTCAACAAAATCAATGGAAACGGCACAAATGCACACAATATTATGAACACGCTGGCGTTAGAGTTAATGGCAGCTAGTCATAATTTGCACAATATTCAATCAGCAATCATAAATTTGTTAACGGACACTCATCACGGAATCATAAGTCCGCTGTTGTTATCCCCAGAGCAGCTACGCAAGGAAATTCATAACATCGGAAGTAAGCTTCCAGAATTCACTCAACTCTCCGTCAATAGTAAAGATGTTCTGCACTTATATCGAGTAATGAAAGCTGAAGGAAGGCTCACAGATCCCTATCTTACCTTCACAGTACGAATACCATTAATCGACGAGACCAAATTTGATTTATTCAAGTTGACTCCTATAGCGGCCGTCATATACGACTCACTCATAAGTACACGGTTGTCCACTAACTTCCTAGCTGTTAATGCTCACCGAGATACATATCTCGTCATGACACCAGAAGACCTGACTTTGTGCAGCACCAGTGAACCTCGAACATTACTATGCGAAAAGACAGGGCCCACTTATCACAAAGGTGCTCAAGTCGCCTTGTGTGAGTTCAGTGCTTTTGTCAATGAAACATCTCCTAAGTGCCAAGCAACAGTCCTACCAACAGACTATGTGTGGAATCAGCTCTCAGACACAAACAAGTGGATTTATGGACTAAAAACCGTCACGCGTCTCCGAGTAGTTTGTGGTGTCAAGAAGTTTCAACTTCCGTTAAACGGTTCCGGTTTGTTGACTGTAGGAGCAGGCTGTGTTGTTAAACTTGATCAACTTACAATAACAGGACATAACAGCATATCCACTCAGCAAAAGATTACCTTTCCTTTGAATGACATCCTGGTTGAGCTTCCTGCACCAACTGACTGGAAAGAGTATACTGACGAACCGTATCATTTCAACCTGGAACCACTAAATGCTCTCAAACAAAAATTGTTCGACGAAACATTAGCTGAGCCTCCATCAACACCTTCGCATCAAATAAACAGCTATCATGCGATACCTGGGTACTTATCGATAACTTCCATCATCGTTATTCTCGGCATGATCTCATGGAAATATCGACATCAAGTGTACAAATCCAGACACAAGCCAACACCAGCACCAAGGCACAGCAAAACTCCAGATTTTTGTATTACAGTTTAGCTTATAGATATTTTTAAACTTGTTAAATTCACGTTAATTTGTTAAATTACTTTGTATTATTAAAATTGTTTTTGTATTGAACAAGGTTCAACGCAGGGGAAAATGTTCAAACCCATGCAATGCATTTTGTTCGAACTCATTAATGTAAATGATTCCACATGACCAGCATTTTGTTTTCAATGCACTTTCATATTTAGAGCGTACAGAAATAAGCGCATTTGTACATGTCACTGTCAGCGAATTGTACTCATTCCACTTTTCATGAACGTACCTTTGCTGACAGTGGCATACCGTGCGTTCACTTATTGACCCATATGCACGCGACAATATTTGCAATGTTTGTCAACAGTAAGCAAATATTTTCGATGAAATGTAAAATACTGCAATTGGTAAATTTATCCTTTCCATAATTATAAGATTGTATAAATAAGGTACAAATAAGCAAATAAAGGCATTCTACAACCAACTGTTGAATTTGTTCTTTCTTGAAACTATTCAATCGTCAAATCCGTGTAACGGTTCAAGTGCCGTATACACGTAACATTTTAAGCGTCGAAGTTGTGTAGCGGTTCAAGTGCCGTATACACACAGCAGTTGTGTACACCACAAAGGCCCAATCATCGAACAGTGTAACGGTTCAAGTGCCGTATACACTTACACCGGGCAGGTAAACAATCTGCTCGTAGTCAGTTAATTTCGTCGAACAGTGTAACGGTTCGAGCGCCGTATACACGTAGACCGTGCAGGTAAAACAACCTGCGCGTAAACAATGGCACTATTCTGCATATACACCAATGTGTCCTGAAAGTTTCAGTTCAATCGGATGGCGCGTTCCTGAGATTTTTTCACTGAAATTTTTTGATGAAGATATATATATATATACATATATATATATATATATATATATATATATATATATATATATATATATATATATTTATACATATATACATATATATATATATATATATATATATATATATATATATATATATTTATATATATATATATATATATATATATATATATATATATATATATATATATATATATATATATATATATATATATATATATATATATATATATATATATATATATATAGAAATATGAATTTTTGGCCAAAGTGATTTTAATACTAATGTTCTTCTTCGAACATTAGTAAAAAGACACTTGGCTGAGAAAATCGATTCTCTTCCTTCAACTATCAATACAAATTTAAACAAATTTGTTTTGAAACATTAGAATAGAATGATTTACGAAAATTTTATTTATCAGTTTTTAATATTTAAGTTCGATTTTCCCCAATAGCTATAACATAGACTTATAATTAGAACAAACTGTATCACCCATAACTTCTCTTAACCAAAAATGCTTAAAAATTCTCTTCCTTCAATCGAAGATAATACTTTGTGAACTGTATCTTTCGTCCAATTGTATTTAGCCATTTCCTATTTGGTTAAACATAATTAAAATTCTACCATTTACAAATTTTGAAATACTTATCGTAAAAAATATTAAATCGGCAATAACAAAACGAAAAGCTGCAGACGCAGCCGCAGCAAAGTTTCAACCAAATCAATATTTTTTGGCTGCACTTGCAACTCATTGAAAAGCTCTTCATACATCGCTACTTTTTAAGCTGCAAGTTGCGACCGCAGTCTGGCTGCAGGCGCAGTTTTCGAGGTTTCTACATTGATCACACATCGCTACTTTCTGTCAACGCAGTTTTTTGTGCTGCGCAGCGCAAAAAGTAGCGATGTCTGATCGTAGCTTAATGATTACCAGAAAAATCGCGTTTTATTTCAATTTTAATTACGTCATATTTAGTATCGACTCTTATGAGTCCATACTCTGAATGAAGTGATACTCAGTTATTAAAAAATCAGTAGCGGAAAATGTTTTAGAGATATTAATGATTTGTCAGATATTCGGTTGCCAGTAGACTTTTTATATTTATGATGCAACAAAAGAGAATACATGTTTGTCCTGGATGAAATTATTTTTCCTGATATCAAACAATTTTGAATATTTATGTTACAATAATATTATAATTTTGCTTATTGATATGCTGGATGCTTGGTCGTCTTGCCTTTTCCTCCGTTTTTTCACACACACAAAAAACGATTTATTTCCAGTTTTATCAAAATAACTTCGAAACTGTTCGTATCATGTAAAAATAGACCGGAGATAAAGATACAGTTTTCTACATTTGACGTTATGAAACTGATTTCTTTGATCACTAGTTTGGCTGCGAAAGCTCCCTATATATCCCAAGTGTATGGAGGACACATAAACACTGACGTGCGTCCCGTAGTGGACACTAGTAAATCTGCAATTAAATAGTTCATAGTATGAATTATGAAAAGTACGGCAATGTTTATTGCTTTGGGAGGAAACTTAGGAAAAGGTTTCTTGGGAGGGAAAATATCGGTAGATGTACGTAGTTGGTCCCATAATAAATTGGCTGAGCATTTTGAGGCAAGTTGAAATAGAACAGCTATCAAAAAAAGTCGAGCAATTGCGAAGCAATGCTCAAAATTGATTGCTTTCAGAAGTTCAACCTTTCAATTAGCTATTAAAAGGCTCTACTTTAGGTAGGTAACCAAGGTAGAGTAGGCGCATGAAACACAAATCCGAGTTGCTCATTAAACAATTTTTTTCTGAGATATCTCAATCTAGCTCAACCTACAGCCGCTCACTAAATACAGTTAATAAAGAAAATGAAATGAAATCAATTTTGTTTTTCAACAAAATCTCCACTAGTACTGATATACTTCTGAAATATGTGAACTAATATCTCTAAGGCTTTATAAAAATAAGCACAATCTTTGTCGCCAAGACAAAGACCCGCCTTAAATCGCAAATAAATAATAATCGGACGGACTATATCTCTGATGTCTGGACTATAAGGTGGGTTGTCTAGCTCCGTGAACCCACACCTTAGACAGTTGGCCTCTGCTCTTTTCATTTATCATGTCTCGCAGCTTATATATTAGTGATGCATAATATTCGCCGTTTACGACTGCATTGGAGTCTTTAAAATCCACTACCAATAAAACTTGGAAATCCCAAAAGATTGTGCACATAACTTTTTTGTTAGATTGTTGCACTTTTGCCTTTCTTAGTGGCTTTTTGGATCATAATACAAGACCCTAGTCGCTCGAACACATTCTTTGGTTTTTTTTTCCACAAACATCCGGAAATTCGGAAGCATAGTCTACTGTCTAAGAGTCTCATGTAAGAGTCTCATCGATGGTACGATGGACGGCACTTATACAGAGCACAAGTCTAGCTGCAATTTCTTTAGTCTCCAAACGGCGGTCACTTAAAATCTCTTCTTCGATTCAAACAATAGCTTTGGGAGTGGGCATCGACGGTTTCTCTCCGAGGCGAAACTCTGTTGCCCAATTTTTCATTGTACCGTAAGAGTCCTTGCACACGCCATCTAACAGTTTTTTTATTTGGACGTGGGATAAGCCTTCTTTAAATAGAAACTTTATGACACTTTGTAACTCGGTTTTTGACATTTAGAAAAATATGCGACTCTTGTTCAAACCACTGCTATACTGAGACTAAGCTCTTCAAGTCAATGAGTATTCGCACACGAAGTAAATGATAAACGTACGATTCGATGTAACATAACAAGTATCGACATGTCACGTAGAGCTACATCAGGCCTGTTATTATGGGGCCCATTATGTACTTGATAAAAAGTAAAGTAAAGTAATCCCACGACAACCCTCGTACAGGTCTAAGCTGCTAGAGAGCTGCATTACAATTTTCAATTATTGTGAATACGAGTGTGGAGTGATTAGTTCCACGACTCACTTTACCCCTGATTTAAATCAGGTACCTAATCAGAGCTAGGTGAACTCAAAGCTTGGTGCGCGGACCCTCGTCCGAACCTGGATTCGAACCAGGGACCCCACACGCAAGAAGCCAGTGCTCTACCCACTAGGCTACTCAAGCCCCTATGTTTGACCTATACCATATGCAAAGTGAAAATACTTACTAATCCATAAAAAGGATCTGTTCATTTCTATAGTGATTAGCAAGTTCACCTCAGCAAACATGATTTACAAGCAAGCAAATAAAGACGCTGTGTACAATGAAGTGTATAAGTATCTGTGAAAATACCAGTATATACTCTGAATATTCGATTTAACAGAAGGCTGCAATCTCCACCTAAATGACACTATAATGGTTCGGGAGACTGATTGACAGCCATAGATTCAGCTCATCCGAGCACATGCCACTGAGCTCATCTGAGCACATGCCACCAAACCGCTCATCCGAGCACATGCGATTCAGCTCATCCGAGCACATGCCACCAAACTGAGTTCAAGTCCATACGGAGATGCAATGCAGACGTGCAGTCTCAAGATTAGATTGCTGTAAGATAAGTAGATTGATCGAGAACCTACCAGCAAAAACCTATTTGTTGGAAATAACTTGCCACTAAAACGCTACCCCATATAGTAGTCAAGGTTAACCACAACGGTATCAAGCCGGGCTACAATACGGAGCTGTAAACCCCAACTCGTGTCTTGCGGCTCTTTTGCATCCGTAAAGTGCACCGAAAGCCTTTCGTTTTTTTTTCTGTTATGTTCCATAGCAGCTTTAAGTCAAAAATCAGAAATCAAAAATATTTGACCCTTTCGCTCAGGTCTATAGAAACCCCGTGGAATTTTTGTCACCTAAATCGAGAAACTTTGTATTTTTCTTCTAAATGCTACCAATTTTGTTTCACTGGGATGAACATTTAAGCGTTCCTGGTCCCAACCTGAAAATGCATCAAGAGGACGTTTAAAATGTGAGTCCTTAAGGACAGTTAGTGCATGAACTCGAAATAGTCAATCTGCCGTTAGGGCTCTGAATACAAAATACACCATTTGTGTTTAACCTAAAGCCTTAGGAAGGCATTTTGACTCATTAGTATCCTTTAGTTTGCCACAGAATGATCTCCATTAGAATCATCCGATTCAAAGTTTAAAAAGTTTTCCTGCACTCTCTCCGCAAATTATATCCCCATCTCACCATGTGGACTTCGGATTCTCCCTAGCGTTGGGTAGGTCGCCAGCTGCATTAAACCGTTGTTACCGCTTGATCCAGATCGTGGTATAAAGGCTACTTGCTTAGTTGGGCTTTCGCCGCCTTCATAAAAGGATAGTTACCTGTGAACACTCCTGCATGACCGTCTATACATTCAGGAGATATTTGTACCGCCGCTTGACTAAGATAACGTGAAAATCATTCGTTTGATTTGAGATGAGGAATTGCGATAGGCAAGTTATAAATCAAACTGAAGTAAAAAAATGCTTCACCGCGTCTATTGTTGTCGGACTTGATCAGCATTACAGGCATCATCTTGTATAGGAAGCACATAGGTCCTAGCGGCTGCAGCCACTACATTCTTGACGATGTCACTGGAGGGATTTGCTTCAGAGTTGTGTGCCATGTTTCAAGAAATAAAACAGCACGTCCCCCCATCGATTAAATTTTGTCAAAAAAATTGTGAAGAACAAAGACATCATCATTCGGATGTTAATCATATGTACCCATTTGCTCGTAAGTGCGATCCCGGTTATATACAATTCTAGGCTAATTTATTTATGTTGACTCATCCTGTCTGAGGTAGGTAGTGCTGCTTTGGAATGGCCGAGATTTGTTTGAAGTACCCTCACCATTGCCAATCAGGGTCAAGTTGAAATCTTCTCCGGGCACTAGTGCTTCGCACTTTTCCGCTCTGTTTCTAGACTCAGAACGTCATGACAGCCATCCGGATCAGTGGCAGTCTCGAGATTGTCCTCATCAGTCTAAGAGAGACTCCGCATCTGATTGTCGCTCAGATGTGTCCCGCAGTTGCGGGACGAGTGTTGCGGTTTTATGTAGTGGTAAATCCATCTCGTTTGCTGGCAACAATAACGGCCTTGATAGGACTCTTTTCGGATATTTCATTGTAAGGCCAGTTATGTCAGTTACGTAAAAATGAAAAAAAAAACAATAACTGAACAAATTAAAAATCATACCTATATTCCAAATTATCCAGTTCATAAATTTAAGCACTTTCTGTTCTCTAATTAAAACATCACGGTGGATTTGAAAACTTCACGAAAAACTCTTATCAACCCGCACATTGCATACACACTCAAGCATATCAACAGAGCCTCTTCTAAACAAAACAAAAACTTCAACCTAACTCATACGAGCCCCGAATAATTATTCCGAATGAGATCTCACTTCCTTATCAAATAGGTTGGAAATAATGAAATTGAGTAAGAGTAGTCTCCATCTAATCCTTTCAACTTTTCCCAAGCATTTCGTACGGTACTCATGCGAGAAAAGAAACTTCATTTATTGCTGCTGTTCCTTGATTCTTTGTAACGAACTACTTCTTGCCTGAAAATGTTCTAATTTCGTTAAGCTTAAACGAAAACTTTCTACAATAGACGTGTTAGTCTGTGCGAGGACCATGCTCGTACGTTGAATGTAGGATCGAAGGAGCTTGCTTGTTCTTGGAATAGATACGAAAGAATTTATGGTTGCAAAACAAATTGAAATGACTATAAGGAAATAAGTCTCATTATATAGGAAATGTATATAGAAAGAAATTCGAAAAATTCAAGAATTTATGGAGGAGAGAATAAATGAAATGTTTGTGGGCTGGTGTAGCGGTGGATCCATTTCATGGGCCTAAGAGGAAAAATATGTTTGCTACGTAGGATAATTTTGCTGTTTCACTTCAGGTCGGAGATATACTCTTCGTAAACTCTCAGTCCAAATGAGAAGTGTCCTAATGAGCACCGTTGCATATTTTAGAATCCTTAACGACACAATCACGTTCAGCATGCCGTCGCGCCGTATCGTTTTCACCACATTCCCGAGATGAATATTTCAAGGGGTCTTGTGGCAGCGGCACCATTTCATCGTGCACGTCCTTCAGCAAATGATGAGCTACTTTTAGGTTCGTTTCGCAGCAGGTCGACTACACAGACTTAAGATTTGATTCAAGCAAGTCTTGAAACAACCTCTGCTTAGCATTTACCACGGCACGATGTTCGTCGATATTTCAGGAACATGCAAAATACACGGGTTTCCAACAATTTGTCTGCTATATTCGTGCATGAAATATTCATCAAATGAAATGAAAAGAAGGGATGATAGGCAACGATAAGTATGTTTTCCGACCACGAGTGGCGGATGCAGACTCAAGCTCCAAGGCATACTTCATACAGTTTCCAAACTGATTTCTCCGTATGATTGCAAGTAAGGATTCGCTGGGGAGGAACAGACGGACAAGGGCGGATGTCAAGATGGGGTACATCCTGAGTGTGTAAAAGACAGAAGGGAGCTGATGTTTTTTGTTTGAGACTCTCCAAGCATGTTGAGTATCAAAAACCAGCTGAGTCTGTTTGTTATGCTCGTATGTAATTCGCAGGCGTTGAACAAAAGCGAGAGTTTCATAAATTTCCACCTCAAGTAATTTGCATACAGGGGTGCTGCGAAGTTGAAGGCTTGAGGGATTACTACGAATATTTTTGAAAGGAGGGTTCAAAGAAAGAATCACGGAGATACAATGCAAATAAATGTCAGAAAGTGCTTGATGGCCACAGACTTCAGTTTTTCCCACTGACATTTCATGGAAGCAACTGGCCATTGAAACAGAAAAATGATCTTAGTATAGGCTCAGTTTTATTTGTTACTGATTTTCGAAGAAAATTTAGCATTATACTCGTTTCGCCGAAAATTCATTTTTCTATACACACATATATATGTAAATATATATATATATATATATATATATATATATCGTCGTAGCACTACAGCCCCTCTCGGGCCTTGTCTTCTCGCAGGTGACGCCTCCAGTTGTCTCGGTTCAATGACCGCGTCCCCCAATTTCGAAAACCGAGCAGCTTTTCGCAGTCTTCGTCGACAGAGTCAGACCAGCGTTTTCTGGGTTTTCCCACTGGTCTTCGACTTTCGGCCCTTCCGTTGAATACCTTCTTAGGTACTCGATGCTCGTCCATTCGTTGCACGTGACCAGCCCATTGCAGCTTCCACAGTTTGATTATTGTAGCAGCCTCTGGCTCGTGAAAAACCTCGTACAACTCGTGGTTGTACCTTATCCGCCATTGGCCGCACTCTTGTTTAGCTCCAATTACACGCCTGAAGACCCGTCTTTCAAAGGCGTTCAGCATATTTGCGGATGCTTAGGTAAGGGTCCAAGTTGCACATCCGTAGCACAACATAGGTCTGATTATTGATTTGTACACTTGGAGCTTCGTTATTAGCGAGCTGTATTCTCCGTTAAATTTCATCAATTTCACTGCCTTTCGTTGTTAATTTGGAGCCTAAGTATATAAATTCGTCCACATTCTCTAAATTATATTCGTCCAGAATTATATTTCGTCTAATGGAGGTCTTCTTTCTTGTTTGCGTAATGATTTTTGTTTTCGTTTGATTGATCTTCAGGCCTACTTCTTTGGCTTCCTGGTCAAGTTTCAACAGGAGCTCTTTGGCGGATGTGAAGGAACGTGACAAGATGTTAATATCATCCGCGTAGGCCACTAATTGGTTCGACTTATACAGAAGCGTACCCCCTGTGTCGACAGGAATCTTCCTTATCACTTACTCAAGTGCAAGGTTGAACAGCAGAGGGGCCAACCCATCGCCTTGCTTTAGTCCGACATTTGTGTCAAAGGCGTCAGTCAGACTGTTGTTGATTCTGACTTGTGATGCTGTCGACGTCATTGTCATTTTGGTCAGTCGGACTAGTTTTGCCGGGATGCCGAAGTATAGCATTATTTTGTACAGTATGTTTCGATCAATACTGTCATATGCTTGTTTAAAGTCCACGAAAATCTGGTGGACGTCGATGTTGAATTCCCAGCATTTTTCGAGCACTTGTTTGACTGTGAAGAGTTGATCCGTAGTTGATCGACTAGACCTAAAGCCTCCTTGGTACTCCCCAAAGACATTTTCAGCGTATACATTTATTTAATTTTTTAATATTTTCGTCAGTATCTTATAGGGCGTACAAAGTAGCGATATGCCTCTGTAGTTTTCGCACCGAAGTTTGTCTCCTTTTTTGTGGATCGGGCATATGATGGATTTGCACCACTCCTGCGGTATTTTTTCTTGACCCCAGATGTGCTGGATCAATTTGTGGATGGCTGTTATATATATATATATATATATATATATATATATATATATATATATATATATATATATATATATATATATATATATATATATCAGCAGCATATAGTCCAGTGAAATTGGACATAAAAAAGGCGAAACTTTGGAAAAATTAGGAGAAAGCTGAATTTTGGTGAGAACCTTGATACTGGCGTGTGGAACAAAATGTCAAAAGTCCATCGATCAGGATTGGTAGAAAACTGATTATTCGGGGATAATCTGCAGGGGGTTGAGCTCCTATTTGTCAAGAATGAGCGTTGACAGAATTATGCCGTGATATTATCTTGCTTTTTCATACTCCTATGCTGTTCATGATGTTACAGGGCCATGATACGTTTCAAAACCTATTTTCACCTGCAATGTTGTTGTCATTTTCTGCTCCTTCATCCCTTACAGGATGCAAAAATACAGTTTCTATCCGGCAAGAGAGAAGCGAGTAGATGTCCCTTGAATTTTTATTGGAAAGAAGGGGGGTGTGTGTACATTTCGAGCACACTTTTCCACCTAGCCTGGAGTATGGTAGATATGTTCGTATATATGTTTTTTATGGGCCTTTTAAACATAGAAAAGCAAACTCACAAAGATTCCAAATCGTAATCAAAATCGGATAGTAACATGCCGTTGAGAAAGTGGATACTGTGAGTTACAAATGTTTAGATCAATGTATCGCAAAAACGGTTATGGTTGCAAGAAAAAGTTATATAATCTTTTTTGCTGTTATAAGTTATATAATCTGTAGCTGCGGCAGGCTCCAGAAAAAAATCGCTTCAAATCATCGACCCTCCTGCAAAATTTTTGCTTTTTGACAAAAAATTCAAATCATTGATAAATTTTAACCTTTGCGCATCATGCCAAATTGAAATTTTCAAAATTCCGATTTGCGGAAAAACGGCAACCCATAACCAAATTACCTCTATTTCCAGCTCTCGAAACTTCTGTTCACGAGAACTGACGACCGGCTAATCCGATCATCATGACATTAACAGGACATATTGGCAATAACTAGGACCAGATCTGATAGAAGTGATTTTGAAATGCAGGCAACCCAGTGCCAGTGGTGGAACTTTGAAAAATCACCGAGAAAAAAATGCCTTTTTGGCCTATAACTTCCGATTCAGCCATCACCTTTTGACAAAATTCACACAGCCAAAATCTTGTAAATTTGCTCAGCAAAATAAAGCTTTTTTCCCTATAACTTCCGGTCCAGTCATGAAATCAAAACGATGTCCATGCAGTAAATGGACCTTAATGTAAACCAAATGTCGTAGGAATTTCGTAAAAAAATCATGAAAGGGCAGCCAGCTATGACCATTTTTGTAATTTTTTTAAATCTCTTTACCAAGCGATTATGCCATTAGATTTGCAAATGGGAATGATCCTGCAATAAAAATTAACTACAAATATGAACGTTTTTAAAATTTGAAAAGTTTAGAGGGTGGTAACCCTAAAATTCTTTTCACCCCTGTAACTTCCAGCACAGTGATTCAATCGAAACGAGATTCACAGGGTGGGTTTAACTTAACGTGAAGCAGATTTGGTATATTAACACACGGTAACCAGCACCATACATTTTCGTAAATATGATGCAGATGCTGTCGACGTCATTGTCATTTTGGTCAGTCGGACTAGTTTTGCCGGGATGCCGAAGTATAGCATTATTTTGTACAGTATGTTTCGATCAATACTGTCATATGCTTGTTTAAAGTCCACGAAAATCTGGTGGACGTCGATGTTGAATTCCCAGCATTTTTCGAGCACTTGTTTGACTGTGAAGAGTTGATCCGTAGTTGATCGACTAGACCTAAAGCCTCCTTGGTACTCCCCAAAGACATTTTCAGCGTATACAGTTTAGAGGGTGGTAACCCTAAAATTCTTTTCACCCCTGTAACTTCCAGCACAGTGATTCAATCGAAACGAGATTCACAGGGTGGGTTTAACTTAACGTGAAGCAGATTTGGTATATTAACACACGGTAACCAGCACCATACATTTTCGTAAATATGATGCAGATGCTTTCATAAAATACTCATATGCAAAGCATTTGCACTTAAAATAAGGAACTATAATAAACGATTTAATTCAAAAATACAGTTTACGTTAACATATAACATAAAAGAGTCTATTGAATCAGGGGTTTTCAGGGACCTTTGAGTGCTTCCTGAACGCTGATAATAGAATCCTTCTATCGTGCTCGATGCCTCGCATTTTATATGAGTTGGCATATGTGCATCGGAGTGTATGCAGTGTGATGAATATGGGCGTATGCAGTGTGGTCAATATGGGTATCAATAGCGTTCCGAAAATTGGTAATGTAAAGTTGTGTTATAGGAACCAATTTTTAAATTTTCCGAGTTTTGAAAAATATTTCGGATGATAGCCTCAAACTATGTTTAACCGCTGAAACTTTCGATAAAATCCTGCGATAAGAACGAAATGCGAAGGATAAGTTGATTTAAGTATGAGCTTGCTATTGCTGCTTCGTTGGAAAAGTGCTGCCAGCACTGAATATTTTAATCATTTATGCTATAGTTGGGTTTTGTTGCTTTGGATAAGGAATGGTTGATGTGATACCACAAAAAAAAGTGTACAACGTCTTTCCACATTTTTTTGTCACTCAAAGACAATTTCTTCGAAAATCAGTTTTCTAGCGGTTCTAATGCGCTAGACTTTTTTTACATGAATATTACCTAGGCACCTTACTAATAAAGCCAGACTAATATTTCACTCTGAAACAGAATGAGTTCTATGATTCTAATGGGTTATCTTGGTTTTGAATTCTTTTTATTAGACCATTAATCAGTCAAGTATGAGTAAAACAATGAAATAAAAGAGCAAATAAGTAAAAAAAATAAACAAATGTATAAACGAGCAAACTAAGATTTACCATAAAACGATCTTTAGTTACGATGCCTCTTAAAATTACTAGCGTCTATCCTAAACACCAACCAGACAAAAGTGCAGTCATCACTTCCATGTATCTTGCATGTTCATTCGAAATCATTTAAACGACGCATAGCCCAGTTTCCTTCGGCAATCAGTCATCAACTGCAATTAGCATCTTTCTCATAAAATTGCTATGCATTTTTCACCAACACAATTGCTTCTGCTGCTGCAACCTATTCATGCAATAATTGGGGTCTTAACAAGGTCAACTGACGTACTTGGTGCATTCAGACTGCAAATGTCTACATGCTTCGAGATACAATTAGCATTGCAAATATTTATATTTGCAATATTACTAGCGACGAATGTGTTCTTTCTTAGTTTTTTTCCCCTGTGAAACTATACTAAAAAAATTCATCTATAAATATATAGATAATTATTTTTTATCTACTCACGTCTCATTGTGCTATTGTTACAAACTGAAAAGAACGTTATGCGAATGAATGTTAATACAAAGGTAAAAATGGAGAAAAACTAGATGAAAAAATAAATAAATTCGAAATAGTATTTGCAAATGACTGGATTGACTTCGTTATTACTGCGATGAGATAATCTTTTGTTGATGCTGTGTCTGTTTAGCGTTGCATGGATTGTAGATTAGCGAATTTCATGCATTGTTGGATTTGAGACGGAATTTTAAAATCAACTCGGTTGGTAGAGTAGCCAACTAACTGTCTGTTGTATGGATGATGCAAGTTTGAGCCTCATAGTATTGCGAACTAGCATGGGCATAAAAGTCGCGAAAAAATTCGAAATCTCATTATCTGAATGCAAGGAGATATATGCATGTGATTGTAGCTTTGCAAGAAAACATTGCGTGAAGTAATGTGGTCGGTAATATTTCGATCAGAAATGAAATTAGGCATTAGAAATTTCTTGTTTCTAGTGTGTACCAATTTTTTCCCAGCGTGTAAAAAAATATTTTAATAAAAAAACAGATTTTTCCTTTCGAAGCTGGATATATTTAATTTTGTGACAAATATCGATATATCGAGGGTAATCTGCCCTCTTCTTCAGTGTCTATTGGTCTAATCTTAATCTAACTTAGGTATGTTACTTATAGAGCTTATTTTTAATGTATTGATTTACATTAATTACCAGCTAATTGTCTTCTAATTACTTTACTCAAATACATGTAACTATCTATATTAATTAAATTTTCCTCCTCACTATCAAATGAATGTTCAAATTAACCTGAACAATGGTGATGCACAGTTTCCTTTGTCGGTGTTTAGTCTTCTCTGCATTGGGGTTTTCCATATGGTCAGGCTTTCGTACGCATCCAGTTTTCGTACCTGCTGTACCTTCTTAAGCACCTCCACGTTGTCCCATGTTATGTTGTGATCCTCCTTCAAGATGTGCTTCGCTACTGATGATCGTACTAATGTAGTATTCCTTTTCCTCGCTGAAGCTGCTTCCCGTTTATGTTCCGTTAGTCTAACACCAACTAACCGTTTCGTTTGACGATGTATATTTTGTCGCATTCTGGGCCGGTAATTTTATGAACTCCACATTTTTCCTTTTTATCCTTTTTGTCTTTCACGTGACATAGTATAGTACCTAATTTTTTAGCTTTACTGGTTGGAACTGCTTTAATATCAAAGCGTTCAAGAAGTTCCCGCACTTTTTTGAATATTGACGAAAAAATAATTGGAACTCTTATGGTTGTTTTTTGTTTTTCCTGTATACAAAGCTTCGTTAATATATCATGCTGTATTCTATCCTCTTTCTTTTTGATAAGATTTCCAATTATCCTCTCGTCAAATCCATTTTTTTCTCGCCGTATCTTTAATATAATTAACTTCTGAGTTAAAACTTTCTTGATCCATGGGCACTGTTAATAGCCGGTGCACCATAGAATTAAAGGGCACTATTTTTTGGGAATGCCAATGATCGATCAGACGTTGAGGGTGCTGTCCGCTGGGTGTGTGTTGGCTTTCGGTAGATATTAAATCTAAGAAGAACTTCTTTCCTTATGACCATTAAATCTAAGAAGGGTAGTTTCTCATTCTTTTCGATTTCCATTGAAAATTGAACGTCCTTATGTGCTTGGTTCAACTTCTCCAAAGTTTCTCCCAAAGCATCTTTTTTAACAATAGCTAAAATGTCGTCTAAATATCTCAACTAAACTCGGGGAAGCGAACCTTCTTCATAAAGTTTCTTCTCAGGTAGTCTGTAAAAACCAAAAAAAAAATGTAAGCGCCCCGTGTGGGCTCAGGCTCTCAGAAATTCGAGAGAATAAACCTGCACTTGTGTCGATTTTAATTGAAACGAAACTCTCATGTATGCAACAATTTTTGCTTTTCTTTCCTACACTCAAGGCCCAGGTCCTGGCAACCAAAACAAATTTCAGGAATAGACCGTTGTCATACGAGCTAATTATTCATTCCCAGGGCTATTCTTTTGAACACGTTTGTTTTTCAATCTGAGACCGAACGTAATTCTCCATGAATCATTATTCTGAAATTGACATTTTCTTACCCCTTTTTCCCTAAACATACCATAATTAGTAATGTATTTTGAGTTCTTATGTACTCATAATAATCATAAAACCAAAAAATTGTTACGTCAGAACTTGGAGCCGTAAACCATTATAGCACAGCTCATACGTGCATAGTTGTTCTAGCTAACCTATTTCAAACATTGGTTACAGGCTCATCAAAGTAGCACAAATGTTGTGCATCTCAGCGGCAAAGTTTCAGTGCGACCGAGTTGCGGGGTTTCAGCTAGGCTAGTAAGCGGCGACCCCGTGTCTTTATGGCACAAATGGTGATTCAGCAACATTCATAAAGCCTGCAAAAATCTATTCTTGTCTTTCCGAGGATATTTTTCTTGCCTGACAGAAAAATGACACTAACAGCCCCTGTAATCAGAAGTATGATTTGCTCCGCAGTTAGGACATATTACTATTAAAAATAGATTTCTCCTGTTATGAAATAATACCGTTGCTGACAATCCAACAAAAATTATACCTAGGCTCTAAAGTATGTTGTAGGGTTAGATAAGACTAAATTTTCTAGAGATAACATTCTGTATTATTTCATTTAAAGGTCTTTAATTAAAATTAAGATTTCGATGATTGTTTGAAAAAAAGTGGCATGAAACTCCAATAGAACTGTATCTGATCTACAATTTTTGGCTGTGGTTTAAATTGAAGTCAATTTTATTACAGCAGATGGTATAAGAGTTGACAAAAAGATAACACTATCAACTTTAATATGTAAGAAAACTTTAATACAAATAATTCCGATTTTTTCTAAATATTTATGTTTTTTAAAACACGAATATTGATAAAATTTCTCATATCCTTTTTCGATATTCATGAACTTCCCGCAAAACATTAAAGAGATCCCCAGTTTTCAATTCAAGAGCAAACCACGTTCGAGAGTACTCATAATAATTAATTAACTTAATCCAAATCTCCATGTTCAGCTCATAAACCTCGCATAATAAACTCCATTCCACCATGCCAATCATCTGCCACATGCCTACAAAGTCTCTTGAAACAAAAAAAAATGCCACCACCAAATATATCCTCAGCCGCCTCAATATATCCATGTGAAAATGTATTTTCACATCATTCCCTCACTCCTTCGTATTAATGCGCTTTATTTTCTGTATTTCGTGCGATTTAATGAGGCACAGCAAATGAATTTGCACACACACGCCCAACCGTTGACGACGATACACCCCCCAAAATGTATTTTTTTCCGCGGAATCTTCACAGCACCATCAGTGAGAGGTAAAAACAAAGGCGTCCTTTTGCCGTGCGAGATAATCAAAAAGCGTACGTCTACATGAGCACGCATCCATTGAACGAGTGATTCAGCAAGTCGTTGCCATTCAATGCGAGTCTTAATTTAAACGAAATACTGCGCGCAAAGGTTAATTAGACTGTCGTCTTTTGTACAGTGGTTATCATTGTGCTTATAATCAGAGGGCCTCGAATAAACTCTATTGTCACTTCCTTGCCAACATTACGATAACTATTCGAAATTTGTTGCAAATAGATCTGTGTATGGTATAGGATGGGGTTTTGGAGGACGCTGTAGGTAGCATCCTCCAGTTAGAAAATGAGAGGTATCGTTGTTTCATTCGCTTTCACTCGTCTTGCCTGAGAGGGTTCCTGATTCCTTTCAGGACGAAGTAACGGATTATTTAAATTTTATCATACGACTGAAGATTAAGCTGTATGTCATGGCTCGGTAGCTTGATGGTGAAATTCGACTGAAACAATCTGTGACTTCCTACTTGCGATGTTGGTAAGCAGGACTGAATGCAAAGACGATTATATTTTCTAATTGAATGGTTTACATTTTGCGAATAAGTCGCTGCAAGTTGATTCGAAGTTGTCAGATTTCATAAAATTATCATTTGTATGCTTTTAAAATCTCTAATTTAACGTGAATCATAAATAATGGTAATCCACATGCAATGGAAATAGAGAATATAATTGTCTCATCTTGCGCGAAGCATTCTAGTCCTTATTGAATAAACAAATCTGAGAGTTGAAATGAAATTTCAAAACTTTCACTGACAGTATGGAAAAACTTTTTCCTCTTTTTCGTTAATCACAACGCTAAACACATCCGAAGTTTAAAGAAAACTTGCAAACTTGTGGCCGGAAAAATTTACCAGCATGGTTTCAAATGTCCCTGTGATGCACGATATATTTCCTTTAGTTCCGCGAAAAATTCCACTTACCTGTTTGTCATCTTACAAAAATGTATTAAACTTCCGCTTCGCAGTTTGCTTGACCGTAACTAAGGTACGTAATATCCGACCCATTTCCATCTACCGTTGGACGCAGTTAAAGTGAACGCCATAGCCAACGTAAGGAAAAATTCCCTATAAGCCATAAATTAAATCATGGTCTCTCCGTCCTGCTTCCCTTCGAAATTTGTGAATTTTTCTCTCGAGTTTCGTCGTTCGTTATTTGTTTCGCCCGCTGAAACAAACGACGAAACCTGCAACAGTGTACCAGCAGCAAAGTATAACTTTATCCTTGGCGAAGCATAACCTGATCAGACACTGCCTTCCGGCTGAAACCAACTTATTCATTTTTCGTTTTACACCCTCGCTTTCAGCTCCCATTTCCTCGTGGTGGTGGTAGAGTTGGTGGCAGTGGCGTCGGTGGCTGGAGCGGTCTTATTCGTCAGTGGTTACTTGCGTTCGTTTGACGGTAGATTTTCTTCGTTTTCTCGTTTGTCCTTCGTTTTCAAATTACCGGGGACTGCAGAGCAGTCGCGCCAATTCGTATTTCCGTCATATATGTTACAACTTTAAGAAAAGCCCTTCAAGTGCTGATGTTTGTTTTCTTCCTTCCAAGTATGGACTAAAGGCGACAGCGATTCGTGCGAAGGATATTTTCTTTAATATTTATATCTTAGTAGTGTATAATGTGTTGCTTGTTTTTCGTTCGTCTCTAACGACTTTCCCTTTTTTGGATTTCTTTTGCAGGGGCGACGATGTTGAAAAATCCTTAGAGCTGCTGGACAAAGTTCTGTCGGAATTCGAAGATCCTGACTCGTTGCCGCATATCGAGCCGGAAAGCCCGTCGCAGGGTAATCAGTCCGAGGACGATGGTTACATGAGCATGAATGGAAGGAGGTGAGTGAGAAGCGAGCTTAGTACGGTTATTGACTTAGTTGGTTTTCGTAACTGGTTTGGAATGGTTTGTGGTTTGAATTTGAATTGTAATTAAGTTGATTGCATTTATATTTGTGGAAAATGATAAGTACTGTAATGTATTTGATTTTCAAGAGAAGTCTTGTGTATTTGTATTGCGTTTAAAGCCACAATTTTAAGTCAACTTCAAATTAATTATTTGAGTATAGTAGGAAAAAACTCAAACTTTTGGTGTTTTAAGGATCCCAGGTTGAATAATTTAGGTATATTTATTCTGATTTAGTTTCCCTGAAAAGTTGACACATATATAAAATATAAGATATTTAGAAGCAAATCGTTTTTACAGCATAGTTTATGTAGTAATTTAGAAGTTTGCGAAGGTAACAGAGCATCTCAATTGAACCAAAGTCCAAAGAGAAGGTGCTACGGGCTCTCAAAGAGTAAAAAACTATATTTACACCGCTGGAGAAAGGTGTCCGTAAAGACTCGTTGCCCATTCTTAAGCACCCGTACCCTATGGCCGACAGATGCAGGTGCGCCGCTTTGCTAGCTCAATATTGCTGGGCTGGAGTGGGTCACTAAAAAATGGGGTGGTCTTTGCTCCAAAAAAAGGACGGTACGCATTTTAATCCGTCAAAATTTCGAAGCCATAATATTCAAAACTAAGCTTATCCGTAGAGGACCTATAGACTCTACAGTATGAAGCATGTCGTCGATGAGAGGAACTGAAATACACGCAAAACCATAAGAAAATACAAACGATAATATGGCCTCCATTAGGGAAGACGGAACCTAAAGGGAGAGTCAAAGCTCAAATTGAGCCTGAAGTGCCACCCTAAATATCAGGTTAAAAGAAACCTAAAAGCCAGGAATTGAACTCTCTAATGTTTTGCCTTTCACCGCGTTGCCTAGTGTCAAGTCATCTAAGCAGTTGAAGAACCGGTTAGCTTGTAACAGCAATGTAATTTATGTTCCGTCATACCAGGAGCAACTGCTAAGATCCACACCGTATTGGTAGCTCGTGGAAATGTGGTGAGCCCGGTCACCGTGCGAAAAACTGTTACGCAGCAGCAGCATGACATGGGTAGCGTGAAACAGATCATGGGCTCGGGTGCTTGCAAATTGTTCGAGGAAGCACTTGAGATTAACTCCTACAAAACTAACGAAGAATACCCCGACTCGCTGTATTTTGAAGGCAAACAAATCTTCCTGTGTCCTTGAAATATGTACTGTGTTTTCTTCTTCATTTATAGCTTCCTATGATTCCTGTAACTGATTTAGCCCACATATAACTCCTTTATCGCTACTCTTTCCATTAAACTCGTTTTGATTAACCTTACTGAAGTGGAAACTTAAATTTCTCGCCTAGCTTCTATTAGCAACAGCGGTCCCAATGGTATACCCAATAAACTCGCAAAATACTTTTGCGTATACTTTTTAACCTAAGCATTACCCTCGGTTGTTTCCTTCCAAATATCGCCCCATTTTTCACCGCTTCCAAATATCGCCCCATTTTTCACCTATTCTGTTCTCCAAACTGTTAGAAAAAGGTATACATGAACAAGTATATCGTGCTTTGTATAGTAAAATTTCATATGTGCAACATGATTTTTTCAAAGGTCGCTCCACTTCCACTAATTTCGTCGTTTTTTTGTCCTCTACAATGGGCATCAAAGTGATGTAATTCATACTGATTTTTTGAAAGCTTTCGACAAGATCGACCATTATATCCTGTTTGATAAGCTTATTTGGTTTTGAATATCAGGTCCCCCCCTTTTCTGATTTTAATTCTACATCTTCAATCGTGCCTGCAAAGTTGTGCCAAATGATTGTTCTTGCATTCCTTGTTATTCCTTTTATGGTGGTCCACAAGGCTCCAATTTTGGACTTCTATTATTTGTTCTTTTTATAGATGACCTTTCTGGATTTTCATCTAAATGCCTCCTTTATGCAGTGGCGGCTCGTCAGGGTGGGCCCGGCCCGCCTGGCCCACTCTGACGAGCCGCCACTAGGCCCGCTCGACACAAAAACACTATTATAAGGTATACGCGGATACCAACAACAAATATCTACTTTACTTTAACTCAAAGGCGGCTCGCCACTGCCTTTATGCAGACGATCTTAAGCTTGCAGTCAGTTCTCGTAGCCTTAAATGCATCCTCCCTCTTAATGTAACCAAATGTCATGTAATGTCCTTTTCTATTAAACCAAACTTTTTGTTCTTTGAGCATTCCATATCAGGTAATATTTTGTTTACTCATATTGTCTTCGAGACTGAGCCTCAAATCGTATTAATCAGTGAGTCTTACAGAAGAAACAATTCGTCTACTTGGTTTTCAAGTGCTACAGAATGCACGGCAATCTAGATTGCTGACGTTTCCAGTGCAGGTATCCTTAGCGGTGACTAACCAGACAGCCACGTATGGGTAAAATTTAGAGAGACAATTTTCATGAGCTGTGACCTTTCTCCGAATGACCCAATATAAGAATTCGGAGATAAACTCCATTCAGCGAATGACACTCACGTCACAGGCAGACAGCATTTTCGATGTCCTCATGTCTTCGGAAAGACTGAGGGTGACAAAGAATTACAAAGTTAGCGTTCACAATTACATCACCTTCTCCATCATTTAGAGCAGGTACTTGTAAGGCAGTTCGCACTGGCACTATCACCTTGATGCAGATTCACAGAGCAATCCTCCAACGGGAACCAACCATTTCGTGGAAGGAAATAGGCTGCCTGGTGGAACGATAATATCGCAGAACTGCGACGCATCGTTTTGACGTGCACACGTAAGAATTAGTCGGCTAGAAATAGGCCACAGGCTGCCGAACAGTCCACACGTAAGATGTTAAAAGCCATTCAGAGAAGTAAACGTTTCAAATGGCATGCGAGCGAGGTGGCCAACTCGGCATGCAATTTGGTTACTTGTAGCCTTAAGGGGTCTAGCGCTTACAGTCTCGTAGCAACCCTGGAAGGAATCGTCGGCTCGCTGTTCCCGGCCCATCCACCAAGGACGGATGGTAGTATTATCGTTCATCGGGGAGACTTAGACGCGATGCCTGAAATGAGACAAATGCAGCTGCAGGCTCTGATGGAGTGCCAGTCGAAGTGCCCAAAGTTGTAGTAGATTGAAAACCGCGGTTCCTGGAGTTATATAATTCCTGTTTAGTGGCAGGGTGTTTCGATCGTAATAGACACTGTGGCTTCCGCAAAGGGCTTTCAACTGTTGAGGCCATCGAAGCACTGTTTGGAATTTTATCAAGACCGGAGAAGGCATGTTACAGTGCCGGACTGCTTGTTTTGATGGTGACGCCAAATGTTCAAAATACCTTCAATACGGTGGAGGTGCAAATGTTCTTTGAACCCTCGAACATAGTTTCCAAGTTATTGACTACTTGTCGGTCATGCTCTGAAACTATCATAAAGACCCATGACTCCTGTTAGACATCGTCGAAAGGGTTTGAGGTGACATCACCTCAAGGCACACAAATCTGTGACCCTTACCTGCAAAACATCGTTTACGATGAACTGCTGCGCTTGGAACTGCTGACTGATGTATTTCTGGAGGGTTGCGTTGATGACGTAATAACTTCCAGATCTGCCGAGGTCACCCAATTTAGATTTAACAATGTCAAGATGAGGGTGGAACTGTAGATCACTTACCTATTATACATATATAGGTTCCACAGAAGTCCAGACCAATAAGCCGGTGAGGTATCTGGGAGGGACGCTGGACACTGGATATACATCCAGTGTCGAGCAAGGTGTGTGATAGAGCTCTGAGAGCCGTCGGCTCGCTGAGCAGGCTGACAGTCAAAATTAATGGCCTAAGTGAAACGTGACGGAGGCTTCACACGTTCTGCACCGGATGGATGGATGATAGAATACGCTGATAGATCTTCGGGACGCATTGGTCAACCATGTCTACGGAGTTAAATTTTCACCTGTGTCAGTTCCTAACGGAGCAAGGTTATTAGAAGATACCTTACCAGAATGGTTAAGATGGGTGCACCATAATGTCAGTAATGTGTGGATGAGTACGGTGATGCTCACGAAACATTTTTTAAGTGCAGTTGATCCGCAAGTTTGAGCAACAACCCTGAGTCCACGATTGGTTTGGTTCATGAGAATAACTGGCACACATACACTGTATCAAAAAATTGCACGTACAGTACCCTTATTCCAATAAAAACTCTTCTATTTATTAAACAAAAAAAACTTTGTTCATTCTTTAAGTATTTATAAATTCTATACTGTTAAAGCTTTTTAGAGCAAAACAGTATTTTGTTATATTAGCTTTTACTGTCACAGAACATCAAAAATATACTTAAAACAATTGCACGTACATCAAAAAATTGCACATACACAAGATTAACTTATGACCTCTTGTAAAAGAAAAGTAAAGGTACTTAGTTTCCAGTGCAGATTTACACACTATTCTCATTTATTGAAGGTAGTAGTTGTAAATGTTCCATAGAGCAGTGCAGTAATTCTTTTTTTTTTAATTCTGAAATAGGCGAAACACACCGCAATGTTCCTGTTTAAGTGAAGAAATGAATCGTAAATTTTAAGGAGGAAGGTAAAAGTTATGCTGAAGTATCAAGGATCATTGGCACACCGCGTTCGACCATGCAAACGGATATAAAAATGTTAAAAAGCAACAAAAGCTTTGCAATTGCCCAAGGAAGAGGTCGGAAGAAAATTTTAACTGAGCATTTGGATCAAAAATTTAGAGAATTATTAAGAAGGATCCAAAAACAAGTGCTCCCAAAACAGCTGCAGACCTTAAAAGAAACGACGGAATATCTTTGAATGCCCAAACAGTGCGAAATGTTCTCCATAAAAAGTGTTACAAGGGATGCATTGCAAGAACACAAACGTTTATTTCGAGGAAAAATGTTGCCCGACGCTTTGAGTGTGCAAGAGAGTATGTAAAAAAGTCAGACTAAATTTAGGAAGCTGTTATTTTTGTAGATGAAAGTAAGTATAATCTTTTTGGCTCTGACGGGCGGTGATTTGTTCGGCAGAGAGTCAATCAGCGTTGGAGTCAATAAATTTGGGACCCACTGAGAAGCACGAAGGTGAAAATGTTATGGTTTGGAGAGCGATGGAAGCACATGGCGTTGGAAATTTGGTATTTGTGGAAAGCACTATAGACAAGCATCAGTACTTAGAAATAATAAAGCCTAATTTAAGAGCCAGTGCTTCGAAAATTGGAATTAGCGACGAAATTTCACTAGCACATGACAATGATCCAAAATATTTCTCGCATCTAGCAAAAGAGTGGTTACTGTACAACGTGAAATCTGTGCTTCCTCAGCCACCCCAATCACCAGACCTTAATTCCATTGAATATCTTTGGGATGTTTTCGAAAAAAAAAGTGCGGGAACATCATATTATAAGCCGAGCTGACCTCAAGGAGGTTATTTGAGAAAAGTGGGAAAAAATAACACCTGAAATTACTAGAAAACTAGCTCATTCAATGAACAATTGCTTAAAGGATGTAATTTCAGCGAAAGGACACCACACACGTTATTAGAAGTAGAAAAAAGTAATTAATTTTCTGAATGTATTTGGAAATATTTGATGTACGTGCAATTTTTTGACTTGAATTATAGCCTAATTTTCAAAATTAACATTAATATTACGGAATGCTGTTTTGTTTCAGATAGTTTCAGTTGTGTAGATCTCATGAAATTAATAAAAATTAAGAAAATTTCGTTTATTTAAAAAATAAATGAGTTTAAATTTATGATAAGGTGGTGTACGTGCAATTTTTTTATGTAGTGTATAGTGAGAAAATACTGCGCATGAAACAAGAAGAGGATTGCCTTATAGTCCGGCACCATCCAGCAGCTTCTGAACAAACGCGACCCAACCGAAGAGAGGGAATTCCTACCAGGACCTTCGGGGCCTGTAGATGGGCATTTATAATAAGTAAAAATCTACATAACCCTTAAAAATCTCAGGAGACCCGGATGTATTTTAGAAATTTGCCCATCTACAACAAAAAATATCCTTCAAACTCACGACAGAACCCTAAGTAGCGGCAGAATTCGATCATCGCGAGGACAATTAGATTTCGAATTTGCGAATGCAACAATTATTCATTCCTGATGTCATTTTATTTGCATTAAATACTTATTGATTTGGCGCGAATTGTCTATGTGTAATAGAGTAAAATTGACGCAACTTTCTCTTAAATTTGCTGTATGGTTTTTACCGCAGTTAGTACACTTTCTCATCAGAGTTTTTCCATGGTTTTTGTTGGGTTTGCCAAGTTTATATCATTACATATACTTTAGAACAGACATTGCTCCTTGAGTTGACCCAATTGTGGAAAGATTTCTGAATCAAATCAGAAGGCGAGTGAGCTCTGAAACTTATATTTTCACAACTTAGTACACAATGTTTATGGTATGAAGTCCGACCATCTTCAACTTTGACATTTGATTTTTTATGAGTCGTTTGAAGCATTCAACGTTACATACATTAAGCCAAAGCTATAAAATCTTATACTTTTCAATTGAAACATATTACTTTCACACTTAATAAATCGATTCCATCACATAAATTTTAACCAATCGTACTTTTATGTCATATTCGCTATCTGTATCTTCTTCCGCAGGGCCAAAATACCTCCCGACTTTCATCAATTACATCAGCACCAACAACAGGAACATAACAATCAGGATCAACCCTCGAATGAGTCCTCCATATTGTTGCCTGAAGTCATGGCACAGCAGCAACAACAACCGGCACATGAAACAACGCGAGAGGAAGAAACAAAATCTGAAGGTCCGCCGCCTCCAGAAGTTGCCGAGGCCATTATTTCGAATTTATTACCAAGGTATGAAAGTTGATTTACTGAACGCTTTCTTTTTCATTTCGTAGCTTTTATTCAATGTCGTTTCGGGACCAAGTTATGTTTTCAAGCTACATAATATCAGGCCAGCTGTATTGTTCCAATTTATTTCGAATTTATGAGCCAGTCGCATTCAATTAGATTTAAGAGAAATGTTAAATGTAATGAAGAATTATGCGTGAATTATTTGAGTGTAGTTGCTTGCTATCTTGCATTAGTGCGTGTGATTATGTCATTTTAATGTAAAAGCCGAAAAACAAAAGCTAATAAGCATGATATCGAGAGCGAATTTCCCCTACTTTTCACATTTCTGTTCCTTTCAACAAACCGTCAAACTTCTTCCGCATTCAGTGAAAACAATGCCTAAACTACTCTAAACGTGCTAAAATGCCTAAAGTTAATTGCATATCCTCCATGTGACAAGTCAACTGGATATCGCAACTACAGAAACGGAGCAGGATATTCACTGATTCGCGTCTCACATCTCCATCTTTCCGCTCGAAATAAAGTGCTTCTCTGCCGTAAAATCATTTCAGAAAAGTAATTTGAGATTTGAGATAAAAGTTCTGCAATGTGTACCGTTTCCCGTTGAGCACGCCAAGCTATACAATATATGACAGTAACGAGGACAGAATAAAACCGTGAGAAGAACGCTGAGAGAGGGAAAAAAATGAGCCAGCAGGGCGAAATGGAAGACCAGAGTCAAGGAAAACAGCATACAGAATATGTTTGCGTAACGAATTCTCCGAGTGAAATTGATGCTACTTGCTGTAATGGTTCCGTTCCAGGACATACAGAGTAACAACTCGCTTGCTCGCCTCTGCTTGCACATGGTCGCTGGCAGCTAGTTAGATCACATCGCTTCCTGTAAACCATTTTTAGGTCATACTTGATTGCTTGTGTAAGAAAGTCCCTTCGCGAGTAAAAAAAGGTGGAAGCGATGCTTGAAACGAAAGTATTCTTGCCTTTAAGCATCGACCAGCTCATGCACGATCTCATTTTTTTCGGGACTAACTTCCTGGTTCTTATTACGGGCTGTGATTTCTTGTTCCCGTGCCTCGGCTTCCTCAATTCCTGTTAGAATATTTAAAATAGTATGAAGTTTCTTCTTTTTCGGTCTATTTTAAAATGTTGCTTGTCCCCTCTAGTCTGTTATTTCGATGCGAACATAAAATTTAAAGAAAATAAACGTTTATTACTCTGCTGAGTCAAGTTTTAGTTTGAATGGAAAAACAGTAGTAGAGTTCTGCCGAATGCTAACGTGGCAAGGACAACAACAACGGGACATGAGAAAAGCAACATATCTTTACATAGGTGTATACAGAAAAGATTTACGACTAAGCATGGATGAGATTTTAGATATCTGGATGCGGAAATACTCCGTGAAGGTGTTTTTTTTTATATAAAAAAAGAGGTGAAGAGAGGAAATTCTCGGAGTAATATTTGCGGCTCGTGAAAGTAATGCTTTTGGGGACAGTAACGTAGTTTTGCGTAAACATGATTTGAATAGATTCGCTATGATTTATGAAAACAATTTCGAATTTAATAATAATCGCTCCATATCTTTGGGAGTATCATTTTTTGAGGAATTTGTTTGAGGAATTAAAATAAAAATATATGATATTCATATCCTAGCACGCTGTAAATTTCACGGCAGTAGAAGGAAGTGCCCCTCTTCAACATGTCAAAGGAGAAACTTTTCTCCGTCAACTGGTGCAGTCCTTTTGCCATTCTGGCAAAATCCTTGACGAATCTGCGATAATAGCTAGCCAACTCAAGACAACTTCGCAGTTGGTGTTTGTTATTTAGCAGAGCCAATTTTTGACAGCTTCCTTCTATTCGGAATCCGTTTTAATATCGTCGATGGGCACAAAGTGCCTTTAGTATTTTGCTTCGACTGCAAAAAGGGCGCACTCTTTGGGACTTAGCATTGATTTCACTGCTCGCCGCCTCGAAAGTATTCCCTTCAAGTTTCGCATATCCTCGCCGAAAGATTTTCCTGTCACGATTAGGTCATTCTGGTATGTCAAGCACTTGCTCCAGCTTAACCCTCACAGGACACATTCCATCAGGTTTTCGAAAGCTACTTTAGCGTTGCGAAGCCAAAATGACATGATCATAAATTGCTATAGTCTCAGAAAACTCGGCTTCTCTTGGTTCTTTTTTCCGGTTTTTACCTGCTAGTTGCAAATTTTAAGATTCAACGTTGAAAACCACTTTGCGTCAGCTAAGATATTCGTTATATCACCGATTCGTGGAAGTGGATAGATGTCTTTCTTGGTGACAACATCATTGAGCTATCTATAGTTGATAAAAAAGTGAGTCCTGTCATTCTTTTTCTTCATTAGAATTACTGTTGACATCCACGGTCTGGCAGATGTCTCACTGCTTAACTGTTTTCCATGTTTCGAACCATTTCGCAAACTTCTTGGTGCTTGTCGGATAGATTAGTCATCATGCTCGTTCGTCTTTGGTCTTCCATCGAAAATATGACGCTGAACTTAAAGACCAAAATGGAGGCTCGCTTAAATTTCTCTAGTTGTGTTCCAATATTGCTGATACTAACCCATGACTTTCGCTTGTCTCTTGCTTTTTATCCAAATGTTAACCGTTTTTTACTTCCAAAGCTGTTGATAAGCTGGCAGTTCCAAATGACGTATCCTGCTTTGATCCTTACGACTGAGTCTGCTGTGCTGAGGACTCTGACTGCTACATAGCCATCTTTGTTAGCTCTTAGGTAGCAGAGTGCCAAATTTTTTTGGCCGCCAGAATCACCATCAATTCTGGTCCAAATATTTTTGCATAAGGTGCTAGACGTTCAATCCAAAATTTTAGAGACATCGTCATTCTATTCCAAATAAATTCCCAAACTTTTCGAGAAAAAAAATATGAAAAACTCTCTCCTCTGGCCGATGCTCGGTTAAATGAAGAACAACTTGGATTTAAGAAAGATCGTTTTACCACTACTAATCTGATGGTCCTTGTTCCTGTTATTTTATGCAAAATTAAGACAGGTGATCAAATTAAAGCAGTCGTTAGAGAATCAAGTAAAGCATTCAACCGAGTTGATCACTCTTTTGGTCTCCCAGCTCCTGCAGTTCGAGGTAGCAGGTGGCTTTGCTCCTACCGCCACGATCGCTTACAAAATGTGAAATATTAAGGACATATTCGTGAGCAAGACCGTATCAACTCTGATGTAGCTCAATCTACACCCTCTTCTTCCAAATATTTTGATGTCAGCTCTATCTGATATTCTCCAGCCCAAATATTTCGTGCTATCGTTCAACAGTGGATATGGTCAATAAAAGGCAAACAACTTACACGATCTGTTCAACAAATTAAGGCCGAAAATATTGTTTCGAAGGATGCAAAAACCATTTCTGACCACTGGAACACCTATCAAGATATGAAGCACAAGAACCTGATGAGTCATTGAAGGATTGTTCAAATCAAACATTGCAAGAGACCAAATATTCAGCCTCTGTTGCTCCAAAGGTTCTGAGTTTCATTTGATGTCACCCAGAAGACCGCACTTTGTTGGACTATGGAAGGCTGCAGTAAACTCAGTTGTTTGGTGAACCGCTGACGAGCTTCCCAGATCATATGTTCGCAATATGTTTTTTTTTTAAATCAAAGAGCAGATTGCTCCCCATATGACGTCTAGTTTCTCGGCTTAAAAACGCATTCTGGCAACGCCGATCGTTAAAATACCTAAATCATCTGAAATACCGCTACAAATGGAAGCAAATGTCCTAATTCACATCATGGTACCATGGTTTCAATAAAAGAGAACAATGCGTCATAATTTAAGTGGGTTTTGGGACATATAGACAAAATGGGTGGTGGTTTAGCATGTGTTGCAGAAGTTCGTGCACTACGAGAAACCATCTACCGACCCTATAAACAAGCTGGCATTTCTTTTAATCTCTGAAATTGATGGCACAGCAAAAGATAAGACAGGGAAACCGACACTGGTAAAGATTCAAAGAAGACTACTCTCATCACTACTCAGTGAAAAGGAAGAGTCAGGTCAACCACGAAAGCAAAGACGAATATATTTCGAGTCGACATTGACAGCCGTACTGCTTCTTTGTTTGATTGTCCCAGGAAGTAAATGTTGGCCCAGACAGATTACTAAGTAAGAAGGCCAACCAGGATTTTTTATTTTAAATTTGTGGTCAGCTAATATTTTGTCAAGTGAATGTAACTTGCAGTATTTTATGACATGAAGACTTTCTGGAAATGGTTTTTAGCATTTTTTGGAAAGAGTTTTAAGCATTTTTAGAAAACTTTACTCAAACATTTTATAAGATTTGTAAAGAATTTAATTAATCAGATCTGGCAATACACTGTTGGTGACGCAACAGTACCAAAACATCCTACAGGCCGGAGAAAAAAAGCGAAAGCATTGAAAATTGTGACAAAGCCGTAATTAAGAAGACCACAGTTCCTATAAATATGCGTTCCAATGCGAACTAGACATCAAAAATTAGCTACCCAAAAGGGTCCATTCGGAATTTCAGGTGATCCCCTGTAACGCACCCAAAACACAAAAAAGTCATTGAATTTCACTACAGCGAGAAAATGCAATATCACACATACTATCTACCCCAAAAAAACAATGTGTATGTCTAATGAAACCGAGATCTACAAGATACAGGCAATTTTCCTGGTGATATGCAAGGAAGACTCCCAGCAACATCATGGCAGACAATCCTAGTTCCACTAATGTGAACAGCTGAGACATGTCTTAGATGTTTATCTCCTCTACTTCATGAATCTATACACCATCCAGCTCATTATATCAATTTTCAAATTAATGAGTCTAACTTTGTAAATGTTTTTAACTTTAACTTCAAGAAAGTTGACTTTGATACGCTGAGTGAAGTAATGATCGAATGCGACTGGTCTTCGGTTGTGTATGAATCTAACGTAAACTTTGCAGCTATAAACTTTCATTCTATCTTATTCGGTTGCTTTGCCCGCTGTGTATCAAAACAAAAAAAAACTGGATCAAAACAGATTTCATCAATCTGAAAAATTTGAAAATCAAGGCGTGGAAAGTGTACAGCTCGTCGCGCCTAGAGGATGATTATAAAGTTTATGAAGAATTACGAAACAAATTCGTATCTGAAACCTCATCTGCGTACTCCAACTATATGGTCGTAAGCCATAAGCCATCCTAAGCATTTTTGGAATTTTATAAACTCAAAAAGGTACCATGACAGATACCCTAGCTTTTTTATGTCTGACGGCATGGTCATTAATAACTCGCAAGCAATCAGTAACTTATTTGCAGATTACTTACAATCCGAGTATAGATTACTTCTCTCCGACTTCTATAAACCTAATTCCAATTACCTGATGGACTCCCCTAAAACGACGTTGGGAATGAAAGACATTCACATCGACATTCCCACTATCTTAAGACATATTTCTCATTTTGAAAATAATTTTCACCCCTGTTCTGATGGATTACCGATAATAGTGCTTAAACGTTGCGCCAATATCCTCTCACAACTATTAGCTCATCTTTTTAATCTATCGATTTCGTCCGGCATTTTCCCAAACTTATGTAAATATGTTTCACTTACTCTGATCCACAAAAATGGCAGCAAAGAAGTCGTGCACAACTATAGGCCAATTGCCAAATTACCATGCGTCACCAAGCTTGAAGCCATAGCTACCGAGGTTTATCTTTTCACTCTAAATATTCTATTTCAACTTGCTAGCATGGTTTTATTAAAGATAAATCTACCACCACTAACCTTTTAGAACTTGCGAACCTAGTCATCTCTGTGATTGAATAAGGTAAACAAGTTGACTTTCGATAAGCTGGATCATGACATTCTTATATGTAAATTACATCTTCTTGAGTTCCCTAATAAGTTTATAGACTGGGTTAAATCTTGTCTGGCATTCTATCCACTAACATAATTGCTACATAAGGTGTTCCACAAGGCAGCCACCTTGGTCCCATTCTTTTTGTCATTTATATAAATGACCTGACCACTTTTGTTCCAGGATCTTCCATTTTACTCTACGCTGATGACGCAAAAATACGACTATCTAAAGAATTCAATAACATTCTTCTGACTAAAATCCTGTTCTGCGTGGTTCGCCCTATTTTAGAATATGGGTGCTTGATGTAGTCTCCATATTATAAGGAGCACATAGATTGCATTGAGTCTGTCCAAAAGAGATTTTTAATTTTTGTTCCTAGTTCTTTCCACTGGTCTGATCCTATTCGCTTACCTCCTTATGAAAACCGCTTGCAATTATTGACCATGGACACTCTTGAAACTAGACGTAAAGTTTCAAAGCTCTATTCGCTGCGAAGTTACTCACTGGAAACGTGATTTCTGAGTTTTGGTTATCAAAACTAAACTTTCGTGTTTGCCACGGTGAACGTAGACATCATAGCGCCTTATCCATCCCGTTTCATAAAACCAATTATGGATAGAATGAACCAACCTGCGCAATAGCCCGAAGCTTTAACTCAGCGTATCAAATGTTCGACTATAATTATACTGTTGATATGTTCAAGTGTCGGCTTAAACGACCGATCAATTGTCAATCATAATTTCATATGTAAATATTTTTTTTTAGTAGTAATCATTCCGTTGATGAAATTGTCAATAATTAAATAAAATAAATAAACTTTACGTTCAGGAAAAATGTTTTAGAAATGATGGAGACTATCTTATTTCAAAACGCGCCAAGTAGAGTAAAGAAACAATCAAGTGTGTGAAATGTAGTGGTGATCGCCCGGTCAACTACGGACGATGTCTAAAAAAAACTCCGAAAAACTCCTTAGATTTCAAAGTACTCCGTCTTTTAAATTACTCATACTTTCGAATGTGATAGTCCTGTATGTATGTATTGAAAAAAATATGAAAAATACTAAGTCAATCTCAAATTGCATTTTAAGAAATTTCCACCGAGATACATCCAATTTTTTCTTCGTACCCAATAAACTAGATGAATAATCTTGCATTGCATAGACTTCAGTCCTTTTACAATCTAATGAACCTTAAAACAAAACCAAAGCTGCCTGTCTAGTCGATACAATGTGATAGCAGCAACACAAATCGTATAGTGTGAACTCCTGTTCTCATTCAAAGCATTAGACTTTGTTCTAGAATTCATCCTTTTTTATCAAAACCAGGCAATATGCAGTGTGAGAACAAAGCCATGCAGTGTCATACTTTTTCGTTGATATGTTCTTCTAGCGACTGTTTCTTCAGAAAGACCTCTTATGTTTGTGCAACCTTTTGTTATTATGTGTTTCTTTTTCGCGCTCGTATTGTATTTGGTTTTTTATATTTCGCGCCAACCGCAAAACTACTGAGCATTGCTTTTCTAGTTTCTCTTTTGTTGTGCCTGCTTATCTTTGTTTTGATGTGTGGTTCGAATCAAAAGAAGTGAGCTGAAAACACGGAAAAATAATGGCATTGTAGATGATTTTCTTAAAGAAAATCTCGAAAACTACATGTCGTAAAAGTTTCCTGTATTTTCTATTTTGTTAAAGAAATATTGAAAGTAGATTTCCCTTTATATAGACCACCGAATTTTTTTAGATACAGTTTCGTTTTGAGGTTTGAAGCTTACGCATATTTATAGGTAAGTGCATTGAAAAATGTCCCTTGCTCTTTCTTGAACACGCAAACAGCCTATAATGATGAGAAGTGGTTAAAGTTTATTTAGATTTGGATCAACAATGGGCAAATCAAATGATTGAATTGAACTGGTCGTAGTACAACAATTTAATAAAACTTGACATGAAATCGTATATATATATATATAAAAACATAGTGGTATCTTCTGTGTCAAATTTTCAGATTGAAAACATCATTTCACAAGCTACCCTCACAACACTTCAATTTAAATTGAAAAAGTCGCTCTTCTGCATAACACATATAATATTCAAACAATTGATGAACAAACATCCATTTTAAATGTGTACTTTTCGGCATTGTTTTTCAATGGCCCGTACATTTTATTCAATAGCGTTCAAGTTTCGTGTCATTTTCAACTTTGGCTCAATACTGAGCGAACAAAACTTTGCTAACGTTTTTCAAACGCAATTATTTTTAAAGACAAACCAACATGTCATTTTGTGGAGCTGCCATTAGACTATCTTTTCTATTGTTTGTCCGGATATTGTTGAAATAAAACCGATACCGTCATTACTACACCAAACAAAAGACCACTTCTAAAAATAATTATTCTAAAACTTCGCTCTCTGTTCGAACAAACCAACAATTCTGATGCTCATCTCTCACAATCCGTATTTTTTTCAGATCAGGGTCAACAACAAATACAGCAAATGATTTCAACAATCATTCATCCTCGTCATCGTCATTATCGCCGCATCGAATCACAACCGTCATCGCCAGCAATAGCAACAATCATCATCGACATCATCATTTGGTTCGGCAACTATCGCAGGACACTTATGACGAGAATGTTTCTTTGTCGGTAGTGCCTCCCAATTATGTTAATGGTGATGATAAAGGTGGAGGAGGAAGTCGCGCTGGTAGTGATGATGGCGGCAATGTAGGCGGCTGCAACGGAAGCGAAAATGTTAATGTTGGCATCAGTTATGGTCCGTCTATTGCGTCACCACAACAGTGCAAGGATAACAGCAAGGATAAAATTAATGTCAACATCTTAGAAACTCAAACTCCGTTACAAGCGACGCTGGTGAGTATTTTTGATTGTCTTCTTTTGTGCCATAGTTTTGTACGGTTGAGAGGTCATAGTCTTTCTTTATGTTTGACATCAGGTGTCTGCAAATGATTGCGTTGACAACTTTTCTGTTGTTTGTTAAGATAATGCCCTCTTTTATTGTGCTGAGGTGTTGTTTTGTCTTTCGAGCTGAATTTTCAGCTTTCGAAGCACTAAATTTCCAGTAAATAAAATCCGGAAAAACAGTAAGTTTTCATAACATTTTAAAGAAATTCAATATCAAAAGCAGCCTAGAATAGAATTTGCCAGACGTTATTTAAGCAATAAACAAGGTCTTGTCCATTTGTTTGGATATAATTTCTTTGCCGAAAAAATATTTATAAGTCTATATTTAGTGTTTTTGTTTCAATTTTATATAAGGAATATGATACTATAACATTATATTGAAAAAGGGATATTGCCCACGTTGGGCGCCAAATATAAAATTCAAATATCACTATTATGCCATAACGTATCATGGAAGCCACATCACATTTATGTTTAGAACATTTATTGAAGCTGTAAGACAATCAAGCCTTAGATACTACTGTGGATTTTTGTATATTCATAGTCAGCTTGTATTGCAAGTTTTCGTCGGTTTTGCGAAATTCTGCATGCATTTCGATCCTTAAAAGCATTTTTGATAGGGCACGTACATAACTGTGATAATTTTCGAGGCATATTTTTTAGTTTTTGTGGTTTTTTTTTGGCGCTGCTCCAACATCCTATCCCAGTAAAATGTATCTAAAACATGCAAGTGAAACAATGTATTTTTGTTGTTAATTTTAGCAGCTTTACTATTTGGATCGCCTATCTCGTACCATTTTAAATTATTCATTTGATTTAAATTATGTATATTTTTCATATTTAATACGCGCGTTTTTCTCGAAACTATGTTTTCAAAACGGTGTACATCATATCTCAGGATGGGGATCGTATCAAAATCCCGAATCACAAAATCCCGTATGTTTCGAAATTCCCGTATTCCAAAATCCCGAAATACAAAATCCTGTACTTAAAAATCCCGAATTTCAAAATCCCGAAAAACAAAATCCCGAAAGTCAAAATCTCGTGCAATGAAGCCTATTCATATAATGAAATAACAAAAACATCGTGATTTAAGTATTTATTTAGGAATTAATTTCAACATAAAGACATATTGTACGCGATTCTTTTCAAATAACCGATTGTTTCAGTTTCAGACCTTTTTCTAATAATTTTTTTAATTTTGATGCCTTGCCAAATTTTTCTTCTCTGATTCTCCTCCACTAATTTTAGCTATCGTCGTTTTAGCTACAATAAAAAAAGAGCTGAAGGAAAAATCCCGTAGTTTTGCATAATATAGAATTTTGCAAAACTACGGGATTTTTAAATCGGGATTTTGTATTACGAGATTTTATAATACGAGATTTTGTAATACGGGATTTTGTAATACAGGATTTTGTAATACAGGATTTTTATTCACAGGTTTTCACGATTGATCTTGCATTACAGTACATATGGCTGAGTGCTGCGCGCTTACCGCCCTCTATCAGAAAAACGGTTGCGCGCATAAAAAAATATTTCAAATAAAATGTGTCGCAAATTTTATGCTCTACAATTTCGATCCTATGTGTTAACATCATTGGAGCAATAGAAACCAAGATAATCACAAGAAACTGTTTTTTCTCACCTTTGACCTTGAATAACTTTCGACGCAGACACGAGATTTTATGAGACTTTTGAGGCAACTTTGAGGACCCGAAAATGAAGGTATATACAAAAATTCAGCTTATTTTCTCTCATTCCGAGGTTGATTGCTAAAATGACTGGGCTATTTGTCGCACGTTTTGAAGAAAACAGTGATTTCGTTTTTTAACTCAGCGTAGCCAGCCTTCTATAGGAGATTTTGGAGCTGAAATATTTAGGTTAAAAGTAAAAGGCAAAAGATGAGTCATGCCGATTCCGTGATTGCAAGTAGGAGTGGGAATTTGTGAGGGACCCAGAGCGCAATTGTCTGCTTAGTATATAAATATATATATATATATATATATATATATATATATATATATATATATATATATATATATATATATATATATATATATATATAATATATATATATATATATATATACGAGGGTGGTCCGATAAGTACTTAGCCTCATCGACCGATGGTGCCACTATCGCAAGAAAAATTTCCTGTCGTATAGTACATTCTCTTAGAGGGCTCTGTCAAAATTTCAGCCGAATTGGACTCGTTGTTTGGTTTTGACCGCGTGTGGGAGCGGGCTTGTCTGCGAATTAGAGATAAATTGAAAAAGAGCACTATCGGTCGGTGATTCGATTATTGTTTTTGGAAGGGAAATCGCGCTGTGATATCACAAGTCGCTTGGGTGCTGTGTACGGTGGCTCTTCTCCTTTGATGGCGACCGTCAAAAATTGGTTTACTGAGTTTCAATGTGGTCGCACGTCGGTTTTTGATGAGCCACGATCAGGTACCCCAAAAACGGCTACCACGGATGATTACTTGACAAAAATACACGATTTCATATTGGCAGACCGCCAGTTGAAGATGCGCGAGATGGCTGAGACAATAGACATTTAAAAAAACTGCATTTGTCATATCCTGCATGAAATTTTGGGCATGAAAAAGCAGCCGGCGCGATGTGTGCCGCGTTTGCTAACTCCGGACAACAAGCATAACCGTAAGACCACTTCAGTGCAGTGTTTTACGCTGCTTAAGCGCAACCCGAAGGTGTTTCTGAGCCGTTTCGTGACCGTCGACGAAACATGAATCCACTGGTACACACCAGAGACCAAAGAACAGTCGAAACCGTAGACTTCACCCGGCGAACGTGCTCCGGAGAAGGCGAAGACTGTCCTATTGGCCGGAAAGGTGATGGCCACGATTTTTTGGGATTCAGAAGGTGTGATCTATATCGACTACCTATGGAAGGGCAAAACGGTCACATGGCTCTACAATACCGAATTATTAGGCCGATTCGACGCCGGTTTGCAGAAAAAACGGCCCCATTTGGCGAAGAAAAAAGTGTTCTTCCACCATAACAACGCACCGGTTCACACCTTTGCCTTCACCACGGCCAAATTGGTTGAAGTGGGCTACGAACTGCTGCCCAACCACCGTATTCTCCAAAATGGGCCCCGTGTGGCTTCTTTTTGTTTCCAAACTTGAAGAAGTCACTCGCCGGGCAGAAATTTGAGTCTAATGGAGAGGTCATCGCCGCCACGGAGGCTTATTTTGCAGACCTCGAGAAAACGTCTTTTTCAGGCGGGTTAAAGAAGTTGGAGCATCGCTGGGTCAAGTGTATCGAACTAAAGGGAGACTATGTTGAAAAGTAAATCACCACTTTTCCATAATTTCCATTTTTCTTTAATAGGCTAAGTACTTATCGGACCACCCTCGTATATATATATAATATATATATATATATATATATATATATATATATATATATATATATATATAATATATGTATATATATATATATATATATATATATATATATATAATATATGTATATATATTTATATATATATATATATATATATATATATATATAATATATGTATATATATATATATATATATATATAATATATATATATATATATATATATATATATATATATATATAATATATATATATATATATATATATATTTATTTATATATATATATATAATATATATATATATATATATATATATATATATATATATATATATATATGCATATATATGTATATATATATATATATATATATATATATATATATATATATATATATATATATAAATATATATATATATATATATATATATATATATATATTTATATATATGTTCATATATATGTATATATATATATATATATATATATATATATATATATATATATATATATATATATATATATATATATATATATACCAACTTCAACCCAAACAACAATAACTGTACTTGGAAAGGATTAACGTTCCGCCATTGGAGAAACCAGACTCAGACTGTTGGTCGTCGGAAAAATAAAGCTAGTGATAGTCATAAAATTAGTAAAGGTAAAGCTAGAAATAGTCATAAAATTAGCAAAGATAAAAATTGTAATTTCCACAACTCCCATCAGTTCCCTTTCCAATCCTGACAATGTGACACCAAGAATATTGATTCCACAAACCTGGAACCCAAACCCGAACAACTCTCGTGTAATTAATCCTATTCACACTGACTGCAATGTTGTCGATGATAATCTCCAAGCACTTTCCAACACAGAACTATTCACAGCCCCTAACATCAGTTCCAGAGAGTAGTCTCATCTCCGTACAAGAATTTTATTCAGAGAATAAAAAGAAAAATTTCCCCAAAGCAAAAAGTCCCGCTTAAACTACCAAACGCTAGAAATCTCGATTGCTTTCCGAATACTGTCACCAAAAAATCAACTGATCTCGTTAACACCGTTTCTAAACCCGTGCAATACCCTAATTTTGTTCGTGGCGAAGTTCAAACCTCCTCCATTACCCCTGGTATTATAGTTACTGCCAATCCCTCGTGTGAACCAGTGACAACTGCGCCTAAGTTCCTGGACCCACTAGTGCCTCCTATAGTTAAAGCCACAATCAACTCCAGTGCTGATCTCGAAAGCAGGTATCTGCTTTCTCGGCTAAGGGATAAGAAAATCTATGAAAATGTTCGCCTCTACCTTGCATACATGCACAAAGCCACTGACTCTGCTTGTTTCGAGGGTAAAACGAAGACTCATCTGAAAGTCATGATTCAACAGGAAGGTCTTCCCATAGATTTTCAGGCTCTTCATACTGTTTTTGTCCGGTATCATGAGCAACTTGGCATAACAGCTGACCAAGTGAAAAAAGAGCTAAGCACCTTTGCCTCACATGTCTCAGCTAAGTATATATCCTCCCTTCAAAAAGCAAGGAATGATTTTAAAAACTATCATTCCTAACAAGAAGTTTTCGTTAAACAGCCTCAAACTTTTTTACCACAACTGTGGTGGTATGAGAGGCAAACTGAATAGACTCTTTCTTGACTCAAAATCTTGCCAATTTAATGTATTGACCTTCACGGAAACCTGGTTAAACAGTTCGCACACAAACGCAGAAATATTAGATGGTAACTGGACTATTTACAGGAAGGACCGAAACTACCTTTCTACTGGCCAAACTCGAGGTGGTGGTGTTTTAGTAGCTGTTCGTAACTCGCTATCAAGCGAACTAGTCGAAAACAGCTCATATAATCTCTTCGATCACAAGATTATTCGCATTTCCTGGTCCAAAGGTTTCATTTACATCGGAATATTCTACATCCCACCCGGTTCAGACGAAGCCGTTTATAATGATGTGTGCGAAGTGATTTCTAACTTAGTTTCATCTCTTAATGAGGAGGATAAAATTATAATTCTCGGTGATTTCAATCGCCCAAATTTAAAATTTACGGCCGATGAAACTGATAATAATCTCATTCCTTTTAATCTTCTTGACTCCAGCGATTTCAATCTAGTTAGTACATTTTATGGCAATGATTTGCAGCAAATAGCTCCGACACCTAACCAAAATGGAAATTGGTTAGATCTCATATTTACTAATAGCTACGACGATGTAGTGGCTAACTCAACTGCTGATGCAGAAAATTTTTTTGGCAACACTCTTCACCACTCTGCGTTCACAGTTGAGTTATTATCTACATCTGATATGTTCGCTTCCCTATCTTACAATAACTCCATTGTATATGACTTTCGCAATGCTGATTATAAGAGCATTACGGATTGTCTTCTCAGAATTGACTGGGCTAGTAATTTTTCAACGCTAGAATTAGATGATGCTGTATCATTATTCTATGAGTTGGTTTTTGACGCCGTTGAAAGGTTCACCCCAAAGATTAAGAGAAAAGACAAAATATCTGAACCATGCCTTGATAGCAATCTAAGGTATTTGCGGAATCAAAGAAATAAACTTTACAAAGTAATTACCACCAGCACTGATGTCAGAGATGATATCAAGGATAAACATAATGAATTAGCTCAAGAATTCCTGTCGAAATCCCGTGAAGCGTATGAGCGCTATGTTAATATCATGGGCGAAAATATAATTCATGATCCTAAAAAGTTTTTTGATTTCGTGAACACCAAACGGAAAACTTCGGGCTACCCTACTTCGATGCACAAAAAGAACCTTTGTTCGACATGCCCTCACGAAATTTGCGACCTGTTCGCTGAGCATTTCCAGGAAGTATTTTGTTCATGTACAAGCATGTCTAACATTCTTCTCCCTCAAACATTCCCACCAGATATCATTTGTGAAATGTATTTAACTAGAGAGGAGATTGCCAGGGCCATCAAAG
The DNA here is from genome assembly GCA_947369275.1 of Nemotelus nigrinus. Lineage (NCBI taxonomy): Eukaryota > Metazoa > Arthropoda > Insecta > Diptera > Stratiomyidae > Nemotelus > Nemotelus nigrinus. The sequence continues at coordinate 52,738,375 of OX376375.1, read as the reverse complement.
ATCTCAATGTCAACAAGGGTCCTGGTCCTGACTTACTACCTCCTAGTTTCATACTCGAATGCATGGAGTCGCTTATCTTACCCGTGTATTTAATTTTCAACAAATCACTTTCTTGTGGGGTTTTCCCTTCCTTCTGGAAATCATCCCATCTGACCCCGATTTTTAAAAGTGGTGATAGGCGGTCAATTGATAATTACAGAGGTATTGCAATACTTTCAGCATTACCTAAACTATTTGAAAAAATTGTCTGTGATAAGCTCACTACTGTAATAGAACCTCTTCTAAATGAACAACAACATGGTTTTAGAAAAGGCAGGTCAACTTGTACCAACCTCGTGATTCTCGTCTCAGATGTTCTCTGTGGCATGGAAAAAGGGCATCAAATTGATACCATCTACACAGACTTCAGCAAGGCCTTTGATCGGGTTGATCATGATATTCTTCGAATCAAACTACAGAAATTTGGCATCTCGGGTCTTTTATTAAACTGGTTAGACTCTTATCTTCGAAATAGGACGCAGTACGTTAAGTTTCAGGGTATCCTATCCAAAAAAATCGAAGTTTTATCAGGTGTTCCACAAGGTAGTCACTTGGGGCCTCTTTTATTCAATATTTTCGTTTCGGATCTTTCTGAAGTTTTATCAGACATCGCTCACCTTTTTTATGCAGATGATCTGAAAATGTACCACACAATTAAATCGAAATCTGACTCAGTTTTCCTTCAATCGAAACTGCTTTCTCTTGAGCAGTGGTGCAAACAAAATAATCTCGACATTAATGTCAGTAAATGTAAAGTCATTAGTTTTTCCCGCAGAACCAGTAATATAAATTTTGATTACCGCCTCAATAATGTTACAATCAATAATGTTGACAATGTCATCGACCTCGGGGTTACTTTGGATAAAAAGCTGCGTTTTAATTTACCCTATGACAAAGTCTTAAGCAAGGCTAATAAGCAGCTTGGATTTATCAAAAGACGTGCGAAGGAATTCAAAAACCTATGGGTCACGAAGTCCTTATACATAGCTCTAGTTCGGCCATTGCTCGAATATGCATGTATTGTCTGGCACCCTACCTTTGATGTCCATAGCGATAGGCTCGAATCGGTGCAGAAGCAGTTCTTGCTATTTGCGTTGAGAGATCTGTATAATCCTTACGAATTTGAAAATCTACCTTCATACAGATACAGGCTAAGTCTCTTAAATCTATCAAGTCTATCTTCGCGGAGGATAGTCATATGCTCCTGCTTTACTTTTGACGTTATTAGGGGCTTGATCAATGTTGTGTCCCTGTCCAATAAGATCACCTTCAACGAATCAGTAAGGCAGACGAGGCACACACGTTTACTGAATGAATACCGACACCACACAGTTTACGCCAACAATGAGCCAATCAATAGATGTTGCAAAATATTCAATAGCTTCGCAAAATACTATTCCCCTACCATTTCCAGACCTAGGTTTAAAACTGCTCTGACTAAGGTGCTCACGTCATGAATGCCCTATCCAATTCCCTACTAAAGATGGTTATATATTTTTAAATTTCTTCCATTGTTGTTTATTATACAAATTTATATAAATTGTTAGATATTAATTGTAAGTGTTTTGTACGCCTTGTTTGGTTGAAATAAATAAAAAATAAATATATATTCATAAATATATATATATATATATATATATATATATATATATATATATATATTATATATATATATATATATATATATATATATATATATATATATATGTATATATATATATATATATATATATATATATATATATACATCTATATATACATCTAGGTTAGGTAAGGTTAGTGAAGAGGGCTGCGCCGGAAACGCGGCCAGCATTAGGCCACCAGTTTGGGCCCATTTGCCACTGGCGGGATTCAAACCCACAGGCCCCGTAGCACGCCGCTATTCGGCCTTACGCCTTAGCGAGCATAGCTACCGGGTCCCCATATATACATATATATATATATACATATATATATATATATATATATATACATATATATATATATATATATATATATATATATATATATATATATATATATATATATATATATATATATATCATATATATCATATATCCAACTTAGTGAGAGCGGCTACTTATTTAGGTAGATCGGCCACCACGGACTGCGGTACAGAAACGGCGACTTCGTATTTTATTAACTGTACAAAAATTTCGACGATTTCGTCTGCTGTTTCTCTGAGATTTTCAAAGCCAGCTTTCAAACGCTAGTGTGCTTATTGCGGAAGCCGCTGCAGCTAAAGAGTCCTTAAAAGATCCCCCCAACTGAAGAACCAAACATTTAGTCATCACTCGAAGCAGCTGAAAAGGCTCTTGCAAACATCATATGGTGCCTCTGGCTCAGGACTCGCAATTACGTTCCGTATATCTTGATGATCTGGAGAGATGTGAATTTTCATCCGATTTTGTAGAGCCATTTTGTATTCGGGGTCAAAAATTTTATGTTGATGGCATTTTATTACAATGTGTATTTTACGCACATACATATATTACTCTACTCCACACAAACTCTCCAAAATTCTCTACAAACACTACACATTTTCAACACATCAAAATTCAACCTAAATCGTGGTAAATATTGAAAGAAAAATTTAGCTCACATGTTGAAAAGAAAGTTTTCTGTTAAATTTGCTACCCTTATTCTAAAGCTACGAATTTCGGAATCACTGAACTCTTACTCAGTTGGCTTAGCTCCTACCTCCTCAATCAAACCCAATCTGTAAAGTTTCAATGATGTCTGTCGACAAAATTTGTTGCTTCCTCTAGTGCACCAGAGAGTAGCCATCTTGGTCATCTTCTTTTCAATAAATTCATATGGGCTCTATCACACGTCATCAAATATACCCCATTTACTCTACGCTGATGATTTGACAATTTATCATGGCATCCAATCAAAATCTGATGCACATTTTCTGCAGTCGAAACTGGGCACGCTTATCCAGTGGCGTCTAGCCAACAAGCTCTCCCTTCATGTTGATAAGTGCTAGATTTCAATAAAAAAAATTCAGTAGCACTACACATACCTTCGAAACAATAGCACAACACATACTTTCTCAGGGACGATTTATTAGCTCGAAATGGTAAAAAATTATGATATGGATGAAAAGCTCCGCTTCTGCTTATAATATGACAGAATCATATCCGGCGCACATAGTTAGGATTTACAAAATGACGTGCCAAAGGATTTCATAACTTATGAGCTTCTAGATGGTAGTATACTTCATTCGTACGACCTCTCCTTGAATACGCTTGTATTGCCTGAAGCGCAGCCTCTAAAAAATCCATAGTGACAGACTTGAATCCGTACAGAAACAATTCATAATATTCGCTTTATAAGAAATGTATAAAAGGCTAGTAATTTCCATAGTCTATTATCATATGAATTACGGTTGGGTCATCTGAGCTTTATTATTAATATAGATGAATTGTTTATCTGCCTGCTTCGCATTCGACGTCATAAAGGAGTGTTACTAGAGCTGGTTTATTGAGCAATAAAATAGTAATGACTGACTAGCTCGATCTGAAACATCAGTTCCAGTCTTTTGCTTCAAGAAAACCCCATGCAAATATAGAGCAAATGAGCCGTTGACCAGATGCTGCAAATTACTCAACAACGTGTGCCAATAATTTAATAACCAATTATCTTTGGTTTATCAAGATAGACCACAAGTTTGTCTCCAGGGTGGGCCATCTAGTGGTGATAGAAAGTCAGTATCATACCTCCGCGGAACGAAATGAGTCGCTTTACGCTTGACCAACGTTGGGAAATATTGAAAACTTATTTCCAAAGTGAGTGTTGTGTAGTCCAAACAGTGGGTTTTTTGAAAATTAGTTTTGGCCGAAATGAAGCACCGACCGCGCCTGCTGTACGAAAGTTTGTGCAAAAAGTTCGTGAGACTCGCATGCTAGTGGACGACACTCATGGCCCCCTTCGTCGTACGGTGCGCACAGACGAGAATGTGGCTGCTATACCCGAGAGACATCAACTCGCCGTTGATCTCAACAGCTCAACATTGCACGCACTAGCCTGAGGAGAATTCTGCGCAAAGATCTTGGATTATTCGCTTGCAAGGTCCAATTGACTCAGCAATTGAAGGCGCACGATCATCCGCTTCGTTATCGCTTCGTAATTTGGGCCTTAGAACAGCTTGAATTGGACGAAAATTAGGCGAAAAATCATCATTCCTGACGAGGCGCATTTTCATCTTGGCGGCTACGTTTACAAACAAAATTGCCGCATCTGGGGCTCGGAAAACCCGCACGTTATTGTCGAGAAGCCAATGCATCCACAGAGAGTGACTGTTTGGTGCGGATTGTGGAGTGGTGGCATAATTGGATCATTTTTCTTCGAAAATGAGGCTGGGAAGAACGTTTCGGTCAACTTTGAACGTTACAGAGCCGTGTTATCCGACTTTTTTTTACTGAAATTGAAGACATGGATTTGGACATGATTTTGGGATTTCATGCAGGATGGCGCGCCATGCCACACAGCCCATGCCACAATCGATATTTTACACACCAAATTCCCAAATCGTGTTATCCGCCGTCTTGGCGATGCCAATTGGCCGGCTCGAAGCTGCGATTTGACCCCTTTGGACTTTTTTTTTGTGGGGAACCGTGAAGGACCGATGCTATGGCAACAGTCCAGAAACGATTCAAGCACTTCAAGCCAATATATCCAGCAATCCGTGAGCTACAGCCCGAAACCATCATCAAGGTCTTGGAAAATTGGAGTGACAGAATGCGCTACTGCGAAGCCAGCCGAGGCAGCCACTTGAACGAAATTGTGTTCCATCATTAATGGGAATGTTTACTCTTACTAACAAAGCCATAATACAGGGAACAAATTAAATTTCGTTCAATTTATTGCATTTTTAAAAAGAAACTTGTATTTGGCCCACCCTCCATATTTTCTGTAAAAGCTTCATCTTCAGATATTCCCCGATAAATATATTATACTTTCTGACAGGTCCAAAAGTAAAATGCACGAAAAATATACATAGAATAGAAAATCGTTCCATATATTTTCCTTTCCAATTAAATATTCATCTCCAGATGGCTAATATCATTTTTACAGACATGCATGAACATGTTTAGTATTTTCACTGTCAGGATTTTCGCTGACATCCCACCATTATCTAATCTGGACAATATTGTGCAGGCACAGTATATCCACCCAGCATGAGTAAACTGCAATGTAGCAGTTCACGTATACAAAATAATATGCTAAGGAGGACAGGATCGCATAAAATGCACGTCAGGTCGACGGTCGACATTGCAATGTATTTATGAATTTTTTAAGGATTTGGTTTGAAATCAAGATGAGCACTTCCGCATGCAAATCATTGTATGTATGCGCTCTTTAGTTGTGTCTTGCTTTTGTACATGTATGACACGATGGTACATATAGGGACGTTCACACATAAATAGTATCTTTTAAGTTTTCATACTACATGTATACTGTATTTTTGCAGAATGTCACGACTATAGGGAATTCAGATTGACATAGAAAAAACATGTAGATGAGTGAAATGGGCGATGTTTGTTTGTTCTATTTCTGTATTTAGTTCTACTTATGTTTTGCTTTATGTCGAGAGGAAAGACTCTTGAACGACATTTATGCATGTTTTCGAAAGCTTAGATAGATAGACTAATGGTCAGGGACTCGGAGACATTTTGTATTGAATTCATGTTTCAAAGTGCCCTGTCAGGATTGTGAAATGTGTTTTGCTGTTTCTCGAAAAGGACAAACAACACCTAATTTGTGCGGATTTTTACCTTGAATTTGTATTTTGTTTATTTTGAATATGATGGGAATTATTATGCTAGTCTAGAGGAGATTAAAATTGTTGACAAATAAATTTAAATTGAAAGTTTTTGTCAAATTTTCGCTGATTTAGATAAAAATAGTTATGCTTCATTTCATTATTTTTGATGAAAAAAAATTAAGTTTGTTCTAAACAATTTCTATCTATTGAAAAATATACTGTAAAACATTGACCAATAACATAGACTCTGCTAAAATGCAATACTTCTCAACCCACATTGGGCGCTAATAAATTAATAGTTCAAATAGCTTTAAGTTCTACTAAATGTACATTTGAATCAATGATTTTTTTTACTGTGCATTGTTAAGATAGTAAAAAATCTCTTCGAATCCTTATTTTCATCTGTTCTTATACTCCACGATGTAATATTGAACTTTATGAAGCTGCAAGTGAAGTTACTGTTGTAAAAACGGGCAAGTGACTGTTATTAAAAAGCGACCTTAATCACCATGCCAATTTTTTTTCACTTTGATGAGCGTATTCACAAAGGCTTACTCGTACTTCAGTTGTTTTGAGCGTTACAGAATAATTATTTTGCTCCCGTTACAAGCGTTTTAAGCAAACGAGTCTTTACATTTTCTTCTCAGAACAAACGAGTATACATCTCGGAAGCGACAACTTTACAATGTTCACGACGTTCCACTTTCAGCTCACTTGAATGTAACGAGGGATTTGTAAATGTTATATATACGGAAAACCTTTGGAACCCTTTGTCTCGAAAACGGACAAATTGAAGCGGCATAATAAAGAGTAATGGACTCTTGGAACGTACTAAATTCACTCTATTTTAAATTTTACCTGCACGAGCAGAGAAAAATGAGTAAATTTGTCAATAGAACAAAATAGATGACCATGACTAATCATGAATTACAACAAAAAAAAGGGTTACGCCCGTAAAATAATTTAAAAGATGATGAATTATTTGTTTATAGAAGACAGTCAAATGATAAAGAGATTGGCGTTTGTAATTGAAAGGCTGAAATTTTAAGATAGTAAATCATAAACTTCATCAACATAGATGCGACTATTTGCAGGTTTTTTTGCAAAAATTTTTAGTGCTGCGAAAAATTTTGGCCTTTCTCAATGAAAATCTCCCAAAGCTTTAAAGTCGAAAATCTTTTGAGCCGTAACTTTACCACAACACATAGTTACGACTTTCGAATGAAATTATAGCCATCAAATTTCACTCAAATAATCCACAGTGGCTTAAAGCTTTAAAAACTACTCACCAGCATCTGTCAACTTGTTCACATTCAAGTGGATATCAGCCGGTTACAAGACAGAAACTGACTTTTCGCAAATAATTCTCACTGTTCTCTTCAAAAAGGGTCGATTTTCCTTGTGTGCATATTTCATTTGAAGTTTAATTTGCTACATTGCATGACTCGTACGTTTGTCACGTTGACCCTTTGCACTCAACTTTAATCGCATTAAGGTTGTGTGAACTCGTAGCACTAATTTTCATGGATGCTGACGTTACTTTTTCACTCATCCTTGTTTTTGGTAGATGCAGGATGCCGGTGGTGAAGAAGATACTGTAGTGATGACACAAACTGAGTTTTGCGTGGACCCGTAATAGATGTTACTTATATCATTTAAGGATTACAAGCGGTTATGTGGCTCAGACGGTAACTATATATGCTGTGCACTTCAGAGAAAATGCTAGGAAATTCTTCATAATCGATTGTAATCGGATGAATGTAGTGAGCAAATTTTCAACAATGTTTCTAAAGTGATTTCATTTACAGATTAATTTAATCTTATAGGAGTCCTTAAAGTACGTTTACTATGAAAACTTGATGTGTAAATATTCAACTTAGATTTTTTTGCACGGAAAATAAACTTAATGCAAATGAACTTGATTTTAAAGAACAGATATTCCCGGAGCATCATTTTTCTGATACATATAGTCTCCAAATTTTTCCCAAAAGCAATATTTAAATTAAAATTTCCCAGCAGCTCTTGATCTTTAAAATAAACTAGTCGAGATATGATGGTCGACCAAACATAAAAATTCAACTTAATTTGGTTAACCAAGCTATAACAACTACTTAGTTTTCGACACTCGTAAATTCCAAATAATCGTACTCTAGTAGTATCTCGAGTAACTACATCCCGAAATACTACCAATATAGTGAAAATAAATTTCCAAGGTATATCTCCTCCTCGATTTTCTCGCACCAAGAACGAATCCCGTTACAAGACGTTGTAGCAATGTGCAATATGTGCATTCATGCAATCCGCATTTTCCAGCTCGTAAGGATTCTTGTCTGCGCGAGAGGCACTTAACATAAATTAATAAGATCAAGGATACATTGGCTCTTCTACTCCGTTCGGTACTATCAAGAAAAGTACGTAACAGCTAGCTAATATCATTAAGTTGGCCAATTTACAAGAAAATGTCTGTTTTCGATGATACTTGTTCTGACGGCGGGTATCGTCTTGCTACACCGCACTTATATTGGTATCAGATGAAGATTAAACAGCAATCGTTTTGGAATTAAGGTAAATGGGTACATGTTGTAAAGTGACTGAAGTCATGAAAATTTGATGTTCAATTCGAGATGAGGTGGGAAGGGAAGTAAAAGTTTCAACTTTTTACTGATTTTAAAAGTGTAATAGCCTCTAGATTAAATTAAATCAAATGATGTAAACTAAATGTTTCTCAAAAAGTTACTCCACACAGTAAGTAAATGGGCTATCAAAACTTGTCAAAATTTTTTGAATCGTCAAACTACTGGTAATTTGAGGAAACTGGAAATATTCATTTCCAGTTAAATTCTTCATTGTGAAAATGAGTTTTTGGAAACTACAATAAATGAGAAACATATGTTTTGCTAGATACAGAAAAAATTGATTAGCTTGAGTTTGGCAAAGCGACAGCTTTTTGGCGCATACACCGCTTTAATAACATCTGGAATTCCTTCTTAATTTCTAAACTCTAGGAATTTCCCAAGAAAAAAATTATCACAGGGCCGAAAAAACCGGATGAATTCAAAATCTAAATGGAATACACAGCCAAAACGAAAACATATTCAAAATTTTCCAAGCTAAGCATGAAGAGCTATATTTTAGGAGGGCCAGAAAGATCCGACCCAATGCCCACAAGGTTGTGCATTGTTTTGTGCATTGCTATAAGATCAAAGCAAGGATGACTGAACTTAATATTTGGAACCCGATGAATATGTCGTCAGCTTGTTGGACCAGCTGCGACCATCCACATTAAATGATGCAAATCTCTAAGGAAAAACATCTCCTGAAACAACTCCCATTCATACAGAAGGTCCACAAATCAAGCTTTTGTCAAAAATTTGACTGTGCTTGTGCTACGAATTCGACATGCAAGGTTAAATCAAGACTAATTTCGACTATTGCCACCGCAGCTTTTTGAAATTAATGGTAGAACAATTGATGAACTTCAACCCATCTGCAGATCAACGTTCTTTCCAAAATTCGAAGACACTCCTATCGGTTGCTGCGTGAGCAATGAAATTTTAAGGCTTCAGATATGTTTTATTTCTGAAAACTTCAATACACTTATTCGAATAATTTTTCTAATGATATCATACCTTCATTGAGCCATAATTGAAAAACTTTTACAAAATACTCATCGACGGCTGCAAATAGCTTCATCATTTGAAGGAAAAGCTTTCCAGATGGGGTTTTTTTCAAGTTTGGGAGAAGATAATAGTCGATAATAATAGAAAGATAATAGTGTATAAAGATAATAGTAAAAAAAAAACTCTAGCGAATCAGAACCGCTAGAAAATTTAATTTCGAAGAAATTGTCTTTGAGTGACAAAAAAATGTGGAAAAACGTTATACACTTTTTTGTAGTATTATATCAACCATTCTTTATCCAAAGCAACAAAACCTAACTATAACATGGATGATGAAAATGTTCATTGCTGGCAACACTTTTCCAACGAGGTAGCAATAAGTTTACCATAACAAGTTCAGACTTAAATCAACTTATCTTTTGAATTTCGTTCTCATCGAAGAATTTCATCCAAAGTTTCAGCGGTTAAACGTTGTTTGAGGATGCCATCCGAAAAATTTTGAAAGCTCGAAACATTTTGAAATTGGTTACCTATTTTTATTGCAAATGCTTTACATTTGAATATGTAATTTGAAGCATCTGTTGGTGCATTATTTACGAACATGTCTGATGCTGGTTACCCTGTGTTAGCAGCAAAGCAAAATACTCGTATATATCAAATCTGCTTCACGTTAAGTTAAACCCACCCTGTGAATTTTGTTTCGATTGAATCACTGTGCTGGAAGTTATACGGGTGAAAAGAATTTTAGGGCTACCACCCTCAATACTTTCCAAATTTTCAAAACGTTAATATTTGTTGTTAATTTTCATTGCAGGATCATTCCCATTTGCAAATCTAATAACATAATCGCTTAGTCAAGAAATTCCAAAAAATATAAAAAGTGGTCGTTTCTGGCAGCCCTTTCATGACTTTTTACGAGATTCCTACGACATTTGGTTTACATTAAGGTCCATTTACTGCATGAACTTCGTTTTGATTTCAGGACTGGACCGGAAGTTATCGGGGAAAAGCTTTATTTTGCTGAGCAAATTTGTAAGATTTAGGAGACAAAAATCACCATAGCTGGCAACTCTATTCTAATTTTTCTACCAAATTTTCCCCAAATGTTGTCTAAAGTAAAGTCCAACTATTATGTGAATTTTGATAAAATGTGATAGCTGAGTCAGAAGCTATAGGACAAAAAGCAATTTTTTTTTCTCAGTGATTTTTCAAGATGGTACCACTGCCACAGTGTTGTCTGCATTTCAAAATCACTTCAATTAGACCTGGTCCTAGTTAATACCAATATGTCCTGTGAATTTCATTATGATTGGATAACAGAACAGAAGTTTCGAGTGCTAAAAATAGATGTAATTTAGTGAATGGTTGCCGTTCTTGTGCAAATCGGAATTTTGAAAACTTCAATTGGACATGATGGACAAAAGTTAAAATTTATCAATGATTTGAAATTTTTGTCATAAAGCAAAAATTGTTCAGGAAGAATTGATTTGAAAGATTTTTTTTTCAGGAGCCTGCCGTAGCTACAAGGTTACTCGCACTGTCTTGAAAACCCATGTGTAGTAAATATTAACCAACATCAATACGCTCTGCTATTTTCACGTTGATCTAATGTTTGACAAATGTAAATTTGAATAAAAAATCCTAGCCTACTATTAGGCATTCAGCACCCACACACGGCTCAAAAGTTCCAATTCTTTATCATAAACAAGTTTAAAACATAATAAGTTTTCAGTCCCAATACTTTTTTTTTAACAAAAATATACACTGCTTAGAAATGTGGGAGTGCTTTAAAATTCACTAAAATGCCCGCCACCATCAAAGGGTTAAAGATAGCAAGTCATGGACCTACCTACTATATGCATCTATGTCCTCCGAAAATTTCAGCTCAATCGGATCGGCCACTCCAGAGATTATCTCCCTTAATCATTTTGCTGATATATTATATAGTTCAGTTAAGTGAAAGGTTTCACCTGATCTCGTTCAATTTAGTGAAATGTTTCACTTAGACAGTTCACTAGTTCACTAGTTCAATGCCAAATCATTCGTTGGACTTGCGCAAAACAGTTCATTAGATTCAGTTCAATCACTATATCTCGTTCACTTTTCAGAAGAGATTTAGTTCACTAGTTCAGTGCTTCTCGATATAAATCTATTTCACAGGGATCTGATCGATATGGTGAACTGTATTTCTGCGTTATGAATATATTGTTGTCTTGTGATTAAAGATAAGTAAATGTATTAATTTTTTTTCAAGATTCCAAAAACTTGGTTGGTAGTACTACCAGCGCAACCAACCAAGCTTTTGGAATCTTGAAAAAAAGTTAATACATTTACTTATCTTTAATCACAAGACAACAATATATTCATAACGCAGAAATACAGTTCACCATATCGATCAGATCCCTGAGAAACAGATTTATATTGAAAAGCACTGAACTAGTGAACTAGGCTTGAGCCGTTCATGAACGAACGAACTAAAATGGTGAACTGTTAGAATAGGAAATAATGATATAGTTCGTTCAGTTCAGTGAACGGGAACATTTCCTTTAGTTCGTTCGTTCATGAACGACACAAGCCTAATATATATATAATATATGAATTTTCGGCGAAGCGAGTTTAATTTTTTTTCGCAAATTCAGTAAAAAGGTAATAGTCAACATTATAGATGTTCAAGGAATTCGTACTTTTATTCGTTGAATTTCGCCATTGCCAAAAAAGCTTGTGTAAACATGTGTATTGTCTTGATGAAAAATTATTTTTGTCTTCTGTATGAAAGGTCAGGATCTTTTCCATCCAGCTAATTTACAAAATTACCTTTCCGAAAATAAACACTTTTGTAATCCAAAAAAAAAAGCGTTGCCATAACCTTTCCTACTTATAAAACCATCTTTGCCTTCAATCCACTGTTTTCATTTATTTATTTATTTACTATTACTATTATTCGACAGATAAAATCCAATTACTGAATATAGAAAATATAAATTACAAATAATTCACTAACGAAAGAATGAAAAAATGGTCAAAATAATAATGAGATCATAATGATACAAAATAAAGAACAATAATAAACAAAATCAAAGTGAAAAACTACAAATTCAAAATAAGAGAAATAAAGAGAAAAAAAAGAAAAGGAAAAAAGACTACATTGAATTAGTAGTAAGCAAAACATTATTTTTCAAAAAAGTTTTGAAGGCATATAATGTCGGCGGTAGAGGACCAAACTGTAGATCATTATGTTGCCTCAATAATCGCAACAGTGGAGAATAAAAGATATCAGTGCGCGCAAATGGCACACTAAACTCAAACGAAGAGCGGGTGCCATGCACTGCGACACGGACCGAAACGTGGCTGCTGATGTCGGAATCTACCAACCTATGAAACAATTTGAAGAGTAGGCACTCATCCAGGAAAAGTTTGTTATTTTGATGGATCCAAGTTTCTTCAATTGTCAGACAAGGACGACGTGCACATTAAATCTGTATACCACTTTTCTTTGCTATGCACTCGATATACTTTATCACGTCACGATATTAACAATGATAACCTTAACTCATTTAAAAAAAATAGCAATGGTACACTGCCCTCTACTTCTGGCCACTACTTCTCAACAAAGACCGACCGACTCAGGCCACGTTCTCCTACCGACTCACACAATTTCTATTCTCCTCAGACCGCAAGGCTAATGGTCTGCCACGTCACGTGATTCGATTGGCCAAATCATCTTCTCGCCAAATATGGTTATCAGTGCGGCATAAGTTTTGGAAGCAAAAATGTCGAAATTAGTGTCCAGGGTTAAGTTGGAAACATTTGCGTTTGATACAGGGTTTATCAAAAGAAAGGAGCCAGCAATTTTCGTTAAGAAAATCGCTGGCTGGTTACAACTTCAACGTTTTATGGTGGCAAATGACATTCGAGACTCTCCAAGCCTGTCGAAATCTCTTCAAATATTTCCGTTGCCTTTTGTTCTTTTTGCGGAGTTTTAGGACAGATCTGTACTTTAATCTCGTACAATGTGTGAATGACTCAGACATGTTATGGGCCATTCAGACACGCGTCCATGCGTCCAAGCGATCTAGCGTGTTTTGCGTACACGAGTCAATTTGATTTTGTTTATATAGGCGGGTCTAAAGCGAAGTAGGTGGAGTATGCTGATTAATGTACAATAGAGTTTCAAATGATTTATTTCGCTCAGTAGCATTTGTGGATGATTCGTTGATGATCATTTTAATATATGTTTTGTGGATGATTATTTTATTATATGATGATGTGGATAATATTTTTTTTGCATCCTTACGTGCATGACTATTACGAAAAAATTTGAATGCATACGAATAGCTAGACACAAACAATTTTATATGAAGGTATATATATTCATATGGATAAATATATCCAATTGTCTGCTACCAATTTATTTTTACGGAGAAAAAAATGGGGAAAAATTGAGGAATGAGAATTAGTAATGTTTTCAAATTGATCACAACGATGATTTTGAAATTTTTAGGCGTTTGTGGGCCCTGGCTGTTTGAAAATGATTTTATTTTAAAATTTCCATTTATAATAACTTGTTATGTAAAGGTGATATCATGAGGAAATACACACGCGGCGTAATGTTTAGTGCAAATATATTGGATATTATATTAGGGCTGCCTGGTATGGTTTTGTTTTCTAATTATTTTAAGAGCGCATGAAACCATACAATTCGCAAATGATGGTGTCCATACAGTGAAAGTAAACAAGCAATATTTAAATTATGATAAATTTTTAATTGTTTCCGCGTGGCAAATCTAAAAATTTTTGCATTCTGTTAACTTGGAAGTAAGTCAGTAGATGTAAAATGAATTTGTATGATACGTTGATTTTTACGAAACAATTGTGATGTTTTTCAAACAGTTGGGATGCTTTTCTTCCATTGGTGGTAAACTGTTGCTGACAACCAAAATGACCAGCGTTTCTGTACTTAAACATACTGCCGCTAATTTTTGTAATGATAAACATGCAATAGTTGAAATAAGCTTAAACTATTGCTGAATTTCGAAGAAAATTAGTATTATAACTGTTTCAATTGTTACAACTGTTTCAAAAAAAAGCTGCCATACCAATAAGCCCTAATAGAATATCCAATATATTAGCAGTAAGCATGATGGCTCGCGAAAATTTCATAATGATATCATCATTTGACAAGTTAACATAAACCGAAACCATCATTTTCAGGTTGTCAGTGCCTCCGAACGGCTGAACATTTTTAAAATATCGTCGTCACCAAGCTTAAAACCATTATAATACTGATTTATCATATTCGTTATTTTTACAATTTCTTTTTCCATATAAATAAATCTGTGCCTCAAAACTATATATATATATATATATATATATATATATATATATATATATATATATATATATATATATATAGATTTATATATATATATATATATATATTTATATATATATATATATATATATATATATATATATATAGATTTATATATATATATATATATATATATATAGATTTATATATATATATATATATATATAGATATATATATATATATATATATATATATATATATATATATATATATATATATATATATATATAAATATAAATATATTTATATATGTATATATAATATAGGTCAATGTATAGTATCTAGGTATATATATATATATATATATATATATATATATATATATATATATATATATATATATATATATATATATCTATATATATATACATATATTTATATATATATATATATATATATATATATATATCATTTTAATTATATTCGTATATATTCAAATAGTATGAAAATAAAAAAAACATCGTTGCATGCGTGCAATATCCATCCTCTTATCAATCCATCCATCCACTGATTATCTCGAATTGACAAAGAGCGAAAGTAAAACAATTAAGTCAATGGTATATCAATCACCGTATCCGACTACTTTCGCTTTAGCCCCGCCTTCAAAAAACCGGATTTGAGTTTACTTGACTCGTGTAATCTAAAAACCCTTGGACGCTTGGACGCATGGACGCATGTCTGAATGGCGCTTTAATGTTTACGGTTCAATTACTAAACGCGTAAATTCAATTACTAACGGCATGAATCCTAGTTTTGATACTACAGAGAGTATTTTCAATTAGTGGCATACAACTCGAGACATTAGTGAGACTTAAAGGTACTTACGTTTAAAATTTTTCAGGCGCCCCTCTTATATAGACTAACTTAAGGTAACGATGTTTTTTCTTCATTCGATTAAAAGATCGATTTTTATGTAATTAACTTTATTAGAAGTATTAGCCGTGACCGTGGAATTATCCAGCCAAACGAAAAAATAGTCTGCATGAGGGTTTCCCACTGGAACTAAAATACGATCGTAAATGAGCTCACCACAAAATGAAATAAAAGCATGTTTTCTATCCTGCAACATTGCACTGAAAAAAATCCACATGGCGCCCAGAGCTATGTAACATAGCGCATTATTTATGGCCCCATACGCTATGTACAAAGTACTCTGAGCTATGTAATATGGCTCCCATAATGTCAGAATCTGCATAGCACGTGGTCCCATGTAACATGGCGCAGCATTTATGGTCCCACACGCTATATACATAGTACCATGAGCCATGTAATATGGCTTCAGTTGTCATACTGATTCGGATGAATTGAGGTAAGTGCTTTGTTTTGAAGTCGAGCTTCTATTTTACTGTAATAAAATAATTCTTTTCAATTTGCAATCTAACCCAAGGACATCCGGGAGGTTAGTAAAAGAATTAGCTTAAGCAAGAATTTAGCTGATAATTTATTTCTTTCATAATTAAATATAACTCCAATTATAACTCGCAGCCATACTGTGTGAGGGGACGTATAAATGTCAGCAAGTTATGTTTGACTAATGGTGCCCGGTAGCTCTGCTCGCTAAGGCGTCAGGCCAAAAAGCGGCGTGCTACGGGGCCTGTGGGTTCGAATCCCGCCAGTGCCATGGCTGTAAGTGTGAATTCCTCTGATTGGCTATGAGGGTGGCAAATGGGCCCGTGTTTCCGGCAGCCCTCTTCACTAACCTGACCTACGTTTGATAAAATATGTAGGGGACGTTAATTGTCGGTTGGTCTGGTCCTTTAAACATGGAACTATGGGAAGATACCGAAGTAACTGAAATACGGAGTAAAAGCGTGATTGTCGGGATGAAGTAATGCCGATAAAGCCGCGAAATTGGTGAAACGAGGTTTGTAATTATCAAAAATTAGTACGGTGGATTAAAAGATTAAAGTAGAGTGTAGTGTTAGCCTGACCGCAGATTGAATGCACTGGAAAAACACATAGCGCCAGACACCATAGTTTATATACTTCTGGCGCCATGTACACAGTCAAGTGATAAAATATAGCGCCACGCGCCATAGTACATTGCGAAAAATACATAGGAGCAGACGGTATGCTTATAGCCCTCGACGCCATGTATTAGAGTCCTCCACGCCATGTTAATGGCGTGGAGGACTATAGTACATGGCGTGGAGGACTATAAGCATACCGTCTGCTCCTATGTATTTTTCGCCTTGTACTATGGCGTGTGGCGCTATATTTTATCACAATCCCGAAATCGACTATGTACATGGCGCCACAAGTCTATAAACTATGGCGTCTGGCGCTATGTGTTTTTGCAGTGTGAAAAATTTACTTACCTTAAAAACGGAACAATCTGATTTCTTGATATTACGTTACCTTTTTTTTTTGACAAATTAAAAAAATCATTAAAGTTATTGACATTTAAATCACATTTCAATATTTTCTACCCCTATACTTTTCAGATAAATTAAAATGAATTTTGCAAACATCACCAATATTGACTCCAAGAAAATTCAGAGCCAATAGAAAACTTCCTTCCACGACCAATCTTCATAACGTTTCCTTGGCATGAATTTGCACAAGTTTGTCTAGGACCAAACTTAAAGTACTCCGGAAAGTTTTTTTCTGCCGTCGTCAGGTTCAAGAGTATGTTGGGTTTCGCCTATGCGTAATAAATTTCTCACTTTCGAAGGTCCTTTATGACCCGTAATTCATTTCGTTGGAAGTAACAAATTATGTTTATTTCGGCGAACCAAAGTCTCTTATACGATCTATAGATACTTATCCTAATGGATTTTTGGACAGGGATTGGGAAGATGTTTTACATGGAACTAGAAAATAAATGATGACCCGCAGAAGTGAACGTTACCAGCAACGATGAAACCGAAGAATAACTAGCCAATTTTTTCGATAGTTTCGCTGTGAACGGAAGGTATGTGCAAAGACAAGACCGATAACGCTTATTTCGCGATTGAAATGAACAGCCCGGAATGTGATACGGTAAATGGCTTTGTCTAGACAGGATTTCGTAAAAAATAATATTCGGGCGAATACTTAAGGCAGTATTTTGGTCTAGAGGCTTGATTTTGAGGTGATTTTACGGACGCAATAAAAAAACCATAAAAATGTTTGATATGTATTTTTCTACCAGTATTTTAGTACAAAAATGTATTCAACAAATAAAAAAAAATTAAAATTGATGTAGATATTGGCCGGCGAAGTGAAGGCTCAAAAAAAAACTTGTCTCATGGTTGACATGATTCCAACCTTCCTTTTGGTCTGAAACATAAATTTTTGGTAAATTCTGTAAAAAGAAAAATTTGAAATTCGTCTGACGTAGGCGATTTGAAAAAACTGTTTTTTCACAAAATGGCGTCCATGTAAAAATAAAGTCGTTTTTTTGCCTCATTTTTTCAACTTTGGACATTTTTAATAAATAGTAGAACATTTTTTTTTTGAATAGTGTTAAAAGAATTTTTGCATAATTTCACGTAAATCGGTCCACTACAACTAGAGATATCATGTCAAACGTATCGAGAAAAGTAGTTCCGAGAAAAACGCGTTTAACACTTGGAGTCTCGTTTCAGGCAGTTAGTTGGCGTGTCACAAAAATAGCTGTAACTCCAAAAATAATATGAATTTCCGAAAATCCTATTAAAAGCTTATTCTTAAAGGTCTAAACTTTGAAAATATGCAAACAAAAAAAATCGATTTGATACAAATTTTTAGACCAGAATTAATCCCTAAGGGGTCAGGTACACTTGGGACGTCCAAAAAAAGCTCTTTTTCAGGATTTTTTTAAGACACACATTAAAATAATTAAGAACAAATGCTTTTTTACTTCAAAGAAATATATTTGTAGGAGCTATTGTAATTTTTTTAAGGCACAAGGCTGAAAATTAGTCGAAATAGAGTAAATTTTCGAGGGGTCAAAAAAAAAAATTGTTTTGCTGTCATCACTGTAGCTTGTCACTGGATCATCCGAAATAAAAAAAAAATCGGGGATTATTAGTTAATGACATAGTGCTCCGGATGGACGAAGGACTTTGGCAGATTTTGATTTGTAGAAAAATGGCGATTGTTGAAATTCAAAATTGTATTTTCGACTGAAATTTCACTCACATTTTCGGCTATGGAAAAAAATATATCGTCCAATCTTTCATTCATCCGGAGGATAATTACATATCAAATAAGTGAGGAAAATTTCATGCTGATCGATAAAGCCGTTTTCAAGTTACAGTGATCACCGACTTCGTAAACATAATTTCGAGAAAAATGCTTTTAAAGCATGCGAAAAACGCTTTATGCAATAGAGACGACTTCATTCAAAGTTATTTATCTCCATAAAAAAATCGTCCGATTCTTCTGAAATTTGTAGAGAATGCTCTTGAAATATGCTACTTTTAGAAAATGCAAAGAAAATAAAATCGATTTTCTCAAAAGTCTAAGTGTACCTGCCCCCTTAAAGGTTTTTCGCTGCTGAAATTTACAGCTACCAACACTAGGTAAGTCAACGTTAATTCTTAGTTTTTGCTCATCGGTTCCTTGAAATCTTGTAATATTTCGTTCGTTAGAAGAAGGATGTGTAAAAATTCCAGGACATAGAAAAACACCTTACAAAAATACGTGGTTTGCACGACATTCACGGATTTGCGGTTTTGCCAGAAAAACAATTTCGTCCACTCAACTTCATTCGAATCGAAACTGGGCTTTTAAGATCATCAATACTTCCCACAATCTATCCATTTGTCCACCCATCCACTACCTATCCATTTTTCTGCCGTGAACACTGTTATCCGGCCTTACACTCAATTTAAATCTTGACATGAGGTTTCCATTTAAATACCATCAACATCCACAACAGCAGTATATCGTCCAATCTTTACATGGAACTGCAAAATCACAAATCGGAACAGTAGATATACAACAACAATCTGACATAAAATCGATAGGCCTTACCGCATAACCTAGTAGTAGCTTAACTGTAAGTAACAACTGTATTTGAAATATAGTTTTTGGAAACCGTTGACCTAGAAAGCGCTACGCTGGCTCCGTCACCAACCAAGCACACACCGTTTCAGGACAATGGACCTTTATGGCCAGATTCAAATTTCTCTGAATAGAGTGTAGGCAAAGTGAATGGCCATAGAAGTTACCCACATTGAGAGAATGACATGCTAGGAAAGCCATTGCTTGCTTCTAAAGGCCAGGATAAATTGCGTGTGAGGTTTGTGGGAGTCCTCGTAGGAGAGACGCAAAAGCGGATACAACATTCGACGCAGGAGGCGGTCTATTGATTGATCAATTGCTTACACTAAGGCTGTTTTATGCAAAATGTATTGTATTGAAAGCGACATTATCTGGACGCTTTTATGATTTAATTTTGGGGCGGAACCGTCAGACATCATCTTTTGTACAACAGTTGCAGAACTTTAAATGGACTTGCTCATACAATGGATGAGCTTTAGTACAGTAAATTTTAGTGCAAGTACACCAGCGGTTATTGAGGTCATGCAAACAGTTGAATTGTAGATGGTTTAGAAGCTTTGAATTGCGGGATGAGATTACACGGAGCTTGAACGAGCAACTAGGTCGTGGGAAATGAATTATTACAGCAATGTCCTTGGAAATGTTTGAGTTGGCAATCGTCCAGTCCTATGAAGTGGTTGAGCGGTTAAATAAAAGACAAGTGATTTAGGATGGAGAATAAAGATCTATTGAGATGTAGATTAAAATAGCTTGGCCACTGTTCTTTTGAATAGGGGATGTGGTTTAGCAGTTGAATTGCACAAGAAAAGTAGAAAATCGAGATAATTCTTGTGAATCTTAAACTAAGATGAATTCAACTTGAACTAAACATTACTTTAACATTTTAACTTGTTTATCGTAGCTAAGTTAATAAAAATAAAAAAAGAAACAATTTTCTTATGGGAAAAACAACAAAAAACTATTCATTACTCATTTCACTTAAGCCCCATTTTAATTTTTGAATCAAAAATGTTCAAATATGATTTGGCGCCATATACGTTTTCTTTTTAATTCAATGATGAAAAATTTTGATTTGAAAAGGAAATTTTTATTATAAAGTGGAATTCGTGCAAGGTTCACTTTTTATTTCAAAGTGATATCAACTTTTGATTTAAAGTTATTCTAAAAAAAGTGACATTTTTCTGAGTGTAGGTATGACCTTTCCAGCATTCCACTTTCGAATTTGCAGTCATGGATCAATGCCGCTGGCCTTAAATCAATGTTATTGAAAGAGCACTCCAAGTCACTTGTTTCAGCATGAGACCAAAAGAGCTTCCTTGAGACTATAAAAGCTTGTCCTCAGTTTGCAAGCTTTGCAAGTTCCGCCTTCAGACCCTTGTGACTGTTTCATAAATACTGTTTCTAGAAGCTCTCCAAGCAAAAACGCTGTTAATAAACATCACCTCACTTGCTGTATTGCTGAATTGATCGAATTTTTCCCATCTTCACCACCGGACTGGATGTTACACTGGAACCAATACCGCGACCCAGACTGAACTCCTTGACGACCAGTACTTTTCAATACTACCGTCTGCGTTTTTCTTAAGCCAGAAGACCCTTTGTATGAAGTTGTCTTTGCGTCCGGTGGAAGGATCTGTCAAAAACTAGGTATGATTTTCTTTCCAAAAGGCGATTTCGCAATCCATGTTTTTTTTTACTCGACTGAATCCATGATCAGATCCTCAACGATCTGATTTGCAAACTCTTTCACTGCTATGGCACATCTTGAAAATTTCTTGATCTTCTTCCAAGATAATCAATCTCTCAAAGTTATGGTCGATGAGTTTTCTTCAGAGCTGATAGCAGAATTTTCTTCAGATCTGATCAATGCTGATCAAAGTTGATCAGCATCATTTCCTTCTCATTTTATCTGAGAGTCATCATTCGACGCTGTCTTCTACTTCTTCGATAAGATCTTAATTCTGATGCTCTATATTTTTCGATGAAAAATAATTTCACTTTCATATCCATACAGTTTCTCATGGATTTGAACGTCTCTTGACAGGATTATTTGGGGATTGTTCTGAATATAGATAATGTAGCGGTCATCATGTTCATATAATACGTGAAATTCTTCCACTGCCTATTTATCCCTCTTCTTTCCCTTCTCAGTTACTATGTGGACGTAGCAGGAAGATCTGATGATGCGCATATACAGTGGCGTGCATAAGCTCTTCACGCAGGGTAGGCAGTCACATACTCTTAGAAATAAACATTACAGCCAAACGAAAAATCAGGATTCAATTGAAAATATTTTTATTATAGGTTAGTCTAACTTAATGTTTAATAAACAAAGAAAGTTTAAAGTCTAGCGGCTTTACTATTTTTGCCTGCTGGCTCTTTTGGTTTTATTTTTATTATATTTTTTGCCAAAATGTTTATTCCTTACACGCTAATGATATTACCTAGCCTGTACAGCAGCTTCGCCAATTTTTCATGTATATTAATTTCTTTCCGGATATTGATATTTCGAATATAATCTGC
This sequence comes from Nemotelus nigrinus, assembly GCA_947369275.1. Lineage (NCBI taxonomy): Eukaryota > Metazoa > Arthropoda > Insecta > Diptera > Stratiomyidae > Nemotelus > Nemotelus nigrinus. The sequence goes on along the minus strand of OX376375.1, from coordinate 52,716,080 downwards.
CTTCTTCTTCAATGTCTATCGGTATTGGGGAAATCTACATATTCAGTGTCATTGCACACATTTTTGTACTGGCGAATATGATACATGGTAAACAAAAAAAACCGCTTAGTGCGCTTTCAGCCAAATAAATTTGGCAAGCGATGGGTAGCATTCCCTTTTTTTAAGTTAAATCTAATTCTTGTGTCATTTTGTCTGCTGAGATAATTTTTTGGCAAACATTGAATTTTCCTATAGTCTATTTTTAATCAAGAATATTATAACTTTTAAAATTTCCTATCTGAGACACTAACATACAAAAATAACACTTAGGTTTGACATCAAAGTTATATATTTATACACGTACAACTATTTGCTCTGGCAACTCCCTTGCATAGTAAAAACTCAACTATGGGTTTGCCCGAGCCTGTGCACCGTCGTGCACTTGTGATGTATACCTGCAAGCTACTTCCCCTTGCACAGCGAGCATTGACGTCATGCAGCGGCGTATCGTATCATTTCTCATTCATGAAGGCAGGCATGCCTTTGGCTGATATAAAATCTTGCACATACTGTTGAAGCTGAGAGCAGTTGGCCGTAGTGTATCGATACGAAATTCATTTGAAGGTGTGCGTAAGGTAAAGGCACTGAGGTTGCATGCCTTTCAACGTTCATATTTGGTTTTTTTTTACTTACTTTGCTGGACTATGCATGCGAAATCGGAAATGAGGAAATTAGAGTATGAAATATAGGTAGTTGCCAGATGCGTGTAATTCATATCGATTTATTTGTGAATTTTAAATCAAATTGTTTGAATTGTAGATAGATATATATTAGTAAAATAAATATAAAGAAACAGATAAGCAACACAGCAGGGTAGGCAGTGCTTTTGTGCCTATATGAAATGCACGCCCCTGCGCATATATTTTACTTGTAAGTTTCTTCCTAATCTACAATTCTTAGGGCGACGAGTGTTTCCCTTTAAATCTACCCTTCTCCCTTTATCGACTCTTTTCGTTGACTCTTCTCTTTTCTTTGAGTCTTCTCTTTTCTTTGACTCTTCTCTTTCCTTTGAGTTTTCTCTTTTTTTTTTGAGTCTTCTCTTTTCTTTGACTCTTCTCTTTTCATTAACTCTTCTCTTTACTTTGACTCATCTCTTTTCTTTGCCTCTTCTCTTTTCTTTGACTATTCTCTCTTCTTTGACCCTCTCTGTATCTTTTACTCTTCTCTCTTTTACTCTTCTATTCTCTATTACTCTTCTATTCTCTATTACTCTTCTATTCTCTCTTTGATTCTTCTATTCTCCATTTGATTATTCTCTTCTGTCTTTGACTCTTCTTTCGTTCTTTGACTCATATCTCTTTCATTGATTCTTATCTCTTTCATTGACTTTTATCTCTTTCTTTGATTTCTCTATGTTCTTTCTTTGACTATTCTCCATGATCTTTCTTTGACTCTTATTTCTTTCTATGACTCTTCTCCTGTGTCTTTCTTTGATTATTATCTCTTTTTTGACTCTTCTTCTCTTTCTTTCTTTAACTCTTTTCTTCTGTATCTTAGAATTTTCTCTTTTCTCTTACTTTGACTTCTCTGTTCACTCTTTCTTTGAATTTTCTCTTTTCTCTTATTTTGACTTTCCTCTTCTCTTTTCTTTTTGACTCTGTACGCTTTCTTTGACGATATACCTGCTCTGTTTAGAATGTAATTTACTGACGTCACTAGCTCTGTTCTGGAAATCTACATCAGAAAATTCAGTTTCACAGTTTCAATAGTTGAATATCCTTGCCATCTCGACAGTCTGAACGCTCACTATGCCTTGGTGCTTATGTATATATGGCGCTGTCAGTCTTTGCATCATTCCACACCCTGGTAAAACGCATTTGGTTTCTTCGCCATTAAATTGTTGGCCATTGTCACTGAGTAGTCCTTATGTTCTCCCCAAGTATCTTAAATTCACCAAAAAAAAATCAAAAATGTTTTTAGCTCAAAGTTTTCCTAAGTGGGCCTCAAACATAAGTTGAAACAAGTTTTCCTGGTTTGTGATGGGCTTAAAAAAAATGCAAGGTTCACAAATTTCTCTTAAGGGGGTATTCCGGTCTTTCGGTTTGAAAAAATCGAAAATTTTTTTTTTGCATTTTCTGATTCCACTATGATCATATAATCTTGCTTTAAAATTTTATCGCAGTATCTGTTTTCGTTTTGAATTTATTCGCATTTCCACCACTATCATCTCTGGAAAATCCCTGGCACGCTTGAGGCGAGAGTGTTTGAGATAAAACTTTAAACGCGATTTTCTCAAAACCATCTTTTCTCAACTTCTTGACAAGATTTCTCGAAAACGGTCTTACAGAATTTAATGAGTGATATATCAAATTATTTGCTATGATTTAAGAAAAAAGCTGAACTACGATTGTGATGATACAAAACAATTAACTATAATTTTTAATAAAAAAACTAAAAAAAAAACGGAAAAATTAGAAAAAAAATTTGTTATCAGCTGCCATTTTTGAACGAATAATTGGATATTGATAAGCGTAGTTCATCTTGTAACGGGTATTTTCCTGAGTAAAATGACACCTCATTTGCTAATTTCAGATAATTCGAACGGACGCAATCCTGCCAAGATTGATTTTCAAAGGTCAACTTCAAGCCCTCATAGCAACAACAATTTTCAACTTTTTTTTAAATCCAAGTTTTTTCTAAAGTTTAAATCCTACAATAAACGCAAAATAAAACCATATCCATTGTGTAATTATTTTTATGTATTAAAATTCATATTGAAATAATGAATGATTATCGCGTGAAAAACCGGAATACCGCCTTAAGGGGTTATATATAGTTAGAAGGCCGGAAAAAGACGTTTTTTTTATTAATTTTTTGTGAAAAGGTATTTTACTTTACAAAAACAAAAAGTATATATGCATTTAGTGCCAACATCTAAGTTCATAATGGCACTAATAATTTGTAAAAATATTGATGTGGTGCGCTCCTGCAGACGATCTCCTGAAGGTCTTCCAAAAAAAGTTGGTCGGCGGTGACCACGATTTCTCCGGTATAATTAATCTGAAGTCAAAAAACGAAACAGATTCTTTTAGTAGATAGATAAAACTAAGTACTGATCGAAGAAATATTCGAAATTTAGATTTTTGACAAAATAGCAGCTTCGTAAAAAAAAAATCGAATTTTTGACCAAAATTGCCATTTAAAATTGTTTAAAAAAAACAGAAATAATTATCCGAAATCTTATTCCTTCGATTAATACCTGAGGAATATATCTGAAAAAGTTGTGTTAAAATTTCAAACCGTTTGGTTGAGCCGTTTTTTAGAACTCTTGGTCACCGATTTGGAAACATAGTTTTGAGAAAAACGCGTTTAAAGTTTCGGAAAAAGTTAACACATAGATCATTTTTTTTAGTTACATGGAGTCATCTGTTCTAGGGCTATAAGATGTACCCTTTGTAGCCTCACCAGCTTCTAATACTTCGATTTGATGCTGTCTACGAGCCATTCTTCCCTCTCGCTTACTCCCATGCGCTTCGGTCTGTACTCCGCCTACCTTCTTCAGGGAATATTATCAGTTAAATATACATTCTGAAAATGTAAAAAATAAAAAATCGATTTGAACTGTATATAACTCCTTAACGGATTCAAGGTGATACCCAATTAATTTTTGAGCATCTCTCTTATATGCTCTGTTCGATATCTGTCCGATAAGCTTTCGATACCTATATAAATTCATGTTAACCTAATTCATTTCTCATACTGCTTGTGCTTCCTATACAAAAACATCTATAAGACTGACATTAACGTTTGTTTGCGGCTGTGATTGTACTTGTACGAGGGGCGTTCAATGTATTCTCGGTATCGGGATGATTTGATATTATTGTGGGTAATTAAAATATATCATTAGCTAGCAACATTTTCTGAGGGTATTTACACAAAATTTCATATTGATAACTTCATTAGTTTGTTTGCGACCTCCAGTCAGAGACAACGAAAATGACTGACGCGACAATGCTGAAGAAAATCGAGCATCGTGCGGTGATTAAATTCCTCACTAAACAAGGAAAACCTCAAAAAACTATCCATGAAGAAATGGTAGCCGTTTATTAAGACTCTGCTCCTTCATTATCGACTGTACAGAAGTGGTCCAGTGAATTCAAAAGAGGCAGAGAAAGTATCGAAGATGACCCCCGACCAGGTGGACTAATCATGGCGGCTGCCGAAGAAAATGTGAAAATTATCGAAAAACTTGTATTACAAGATGCACGTGTAAAAATCAAGATTTTGGCAGAAATAACTAAGCTATCCGTTGGTACTATACACACTATACTACATAATTATCTCAACCTTACAAAAGTCAGTACAAGATGGGTGCCGTGCATGCTCACTGCGCTTCAAAAGCAGGCGCTGGTTGACACTTTTAAGGAGTTTTTAGAGCTGTGTGGCGACGATCCAGCAAGTGTTTTCGAAAGGATAGTTACAGGTGATGAAACGTGGGTTCATCACTATGACCCCGAGAATAAACAGGAGTCTATGCAGTAGCATAAAAAGGGATCAGACCCTCCGAAGAAGTTCGGCTGGCAAAATCATAGCCACAGTTTTCTGGGATTCTAAAGGAATACTATTGATCGAGAACATAAAAAAAGGTGAAACTATCAAGGCAGAAAAATACTCAATCACTTTACGGCATTTGAGAGAAGCAATAAAAGAAAAAAGAAGAGGAAAGCTGGCGAAGAAAGTGCTGCTTCTTCACGACAACGCACCGGTTCACACTGCGCGGCTCTCCAAGGCTGCTGTACGAGAGTGCGGGTTCGAGGAAATTTACCACCCACCCTACAGCCCAGAGCCCAAATTCCCAAATTCCCAAATTTAAAAAAAGACCTCCGGGGAAAGCGCTTTGCTGACGATAATGAACTCAAGACTGCTGTAAATGAGCATTTTTCAGGCCAAGAATATTAATTAAGGGAATAGAAAAACTTGTTTCCCGATCAAACAAATATATTGACATCATGGGAGACTATATTGAAAAATAGATTGTTTTCAAGATTTTATCTTTTTTCTAACATACACATAACAAGAATACATTGAACGCCCCTCGTACATTAAACCCTTTCCAGCACATAAATGTTAGTAAAGTTTAATTTTGAAAAATATTATCAGGAAAACAAGTTCAAAAAATGCCCAAAATGTAAGAAATTCTACACAGACATTGACCTGACATGCAACTGCTAAGAAGTTGCTAGCTATAAAATCCATGCTGTAAAACGAAAGAATTTATTGTAGATGTGAAAACTTTGACAATCTAAACTCTAGCAATCTAAATCTTGAGTTCGAAATAACGAGAATTATTTGGTCTACATGTAAATTTCGAGCAACGTTTATAACATTACACAATTATTTTGATTAAATAAACCTATTTTAAACTCCTCATGAATGTCGCATGTCCAATTTGTCTACCTTATTCGCTTCTACTTAATTTATCCAATTTTAAACGATCCTGCACTCAATAATACACTTTTGCCTAGTTACTGTCTTCAAGCAATGAATATAACTCGTATCTGAGCAGCAATATCCAATTATGAGAATAAATTTTCAAGTTCAGTCTGACGCCTGTTTCAACAATTATTCTTGAATTTGTATATAATTCTACAAGAAGAATGTATACGATCTGTGCTTGCATATCATTTATTTAAAAAAAAAATTTGACGTTTATTTATATACATGTCTTGTTTTATTCGTGAAGTTTTTTGATTTGTATATTTTTTACGCGTCAGCATATTAAATATTGAATTATTGGTGCTCAATAAGTATCGTAAGTAGTATGAGGAATGATCAAAGGTCATTTGATACAATATAAAATTATGTTGTGACCAATTATTTGAAAGCAGATGTAAAGTAAGCAAAATTAAGCTATAAAAAGAATGAATTAATGTGAATAAATTCAACCATAGCGTGGACAAAGTCTATTATTTATCATTTGTGAGGCTGTTAATGGTGCGAAGGTTAGTTGAGTTCTGGCACTGACCTTGAAGTCGACAGTTCTATTAGATTACCTAGTTTCTTGTACTGTACTAGAAGTTACTGCTCTAATAGAATCCTTCCGAAGTCTAGCATAAGTACTGAACTTATTCTACGTCACTTGGTAGTAGTTGAAGTTGAGTTCTTGTACTGTATTTGAGTCCAACACTCTAACTAAATCACCTTGTTTCTGGTATTGCACTAGAAATCAGTGTTCTAAAAGAACTCTTTCTGAAGGCTAGGATAAGTACTATATTTAAGCTGCGCCCGATCTACAGCGAGGGATTGATATCAACTGCTGAACCTATATCAACGACACATATCAAGAGCGATTCTAGAAAAACCTTGGTCGCAATATAAAAACATGTCCCTTGTCTTGGTGGTATAGCCTCTCGTGAAAAAGCTGCAGTATGTGACTTTCTGCCTCAGCAATGCAGACCTCCTTTCCTGACATAGGAATGACTGGTTAATCATCAAATGACTATTGAGTCATCTTCAATGAATGATAAAATTTCAATAGTTCCGTGCCCAATGGCCTTCACAATAGTGATAGTCACGATGCATTTTTTGACTCACTGACCGCTGAATATATGTGAAAACTTCGTCGTTATTCCTATACAAAAACATCTATATGACTGACATTACAGCTTGTTTGCGGCTATGACGATTTTCCCGCTGTACTTGTACGTTAAACCCTTTCCAGCACATAAATGCTAGTAAAGTTTTACTTTGAAAAATATAATCAGGAAAACTTAAACTAAGATCAAAAAATGCCCAAAATGTAAAAAATTCCGCACAGACATTGACCTGACATGCGCCTGATAACAAGTTGCTAGCTATTAAATCCATACTGTAAAATGAAAGAATTTACTGTAGATGTGCAAATTTTTACAATCTAAACGCTAACAATTTAAATCTTGAGTTCGAAATAGCAAGAATGGTTTGGTTTACATTTAAATTTCGAGCAACGTTTATAACATTACACAATTATTTTGATTAAATAAACTTATTTTATGCTCCTCATGAATGTCGCTTGTCCAATTTGTCTAACTTATTCGCTTCTACTTAATTTATCCAATTTTCAACGATCCTGCACTTAATAATACACTTTTGCCTAGTTACTGTCTTCAAGCAATGAATATAACTCGTATCTAAACAACAATATCCAATTATGAGAATACATTTTCAAGTTCACTCTGACGCCTGTTTTAACAATTATTCTTGAAGTTATATATAATTCTACAAGAAGAATGTATACGATCTATGCTTGCATACCATTTATTTCAAAAAACATTTTGACGTTTATTTATATACATGTCTTGTTTTATTTTGCAGCCGAAGACACGTCCATCTACAGTAATTCCGTCTAGATATTCAAGTCTTCCGTGCTCGGGACCCGCTCGTTCGTTTGACGGTACTAGCTCGGGTGGCATTGGTCCGGCTGGAATGCGAGCAGCTATGGGTGGTGGTAGTTTTGATGGTGGCGGAGGACGAAATATCCTAGGAATTGGGATCAGTGCTGTACATGATGCTGTACTGCGGGGTGGTGTTGCGAAACTTTTGCCAGGTAAGTTGTAAATTTTTGAACGAATCGTGGTCATGGCTGGCACAGTGAAAATTATTCTGTCGTTTACTAATGCTCCAGCTGTCAGTTTAACGAGACTAAGTTGTTGGGTGGCAAGAGTGAATTGTTCGAAAAATTTCCACTTAACGAATAGGAAATATTTCGATGCGATTTAGATTAGGGTATCCAGACACACTGTCTGTGCAGAAAATTTACCAGGTTCATAAAACGTGAATGGGAAATGTTGAGAAATTTTGTTTGTATTGGTTTGTATTAGTAAAATAAAAACAATTTATTAGCTTGAAGTGAATAAAATAACTACTGAAAGTTGCTTGTCGTTGATAATATCAATAATTTGGCATGAAAAACTATCTAATATCACAATAAAATAACCGCGCCCAACGTGGGTTTTTTATTCGAATACCACTATTATATAATCTATCATCCACGATTCTATTTAATGAATCAATTTCAGTCAAGTTTTCTCTATCAACCCTTCTCTACTCACTGTGCTGCAACCGAGCCGTCCAATTGCTACTGACGTCTGTAAAACATTTAATTTTGTTTGAGGGTTCCACTTAATGGATTTTTAATGGAAGCAAAGAGAATTTACTGTGCGGTAAATAAGACTAGGAATGTTGTTGACGTTTTTCTTGTTCTACGGCGTTCTACGATACTGACTGTTGTTGTTTTCGATCCAGCTACTATTCGTATTTTTGCTTCAAAGGCAGTTGAAATAGCTACTCGGATTACAGTATTGTAACGGTCATGATGTTTCTCCTCTTTGTCAGCTACTCTACACTAAAATGAAAAATCGTTAAAATGTTATACTCTGCAAACCAGCTTTAGAGTATCAAGGAGAAAAATGAGCTTCAATCAAAGAAGGAGTAAAGTGGCAGCTGGAATAGTCATGATAGAAGTAGTTGAAGAAATGCATTTAAAGAAAATTGCAGTCTGCCGTCAAATCAGCTTTGGATGAAATGGATACGTTGCAACGACAAAAAATGCACTTAGTCGTTTTTATTTAAGCTATCGTGTCGTGTACTTGATTTCAACGTTTAATCTGTTTCGAAATCTAAAAAGCTCTTAATTGCTCTTTACTTCAGTCTGCTGCTTATTCTTCCTTTATGTTGTTGCGAAGTGAAAATACTAGAGAAAAATGTTTCGTAATTTTTTTTTTTTTTTTTTTTTTTTTTTTTTTTTTTTTTTTTTTTTTTTTTTTTTTTTTTTTTTTTTTTTTTTTTTTTTTTTTTTTTTTTTTTTTTTTTTAGAGGCATTGCTCGGCAGCAACAGCTGTTGAAGTTTCCTGAGGATATCATGAAAACTCTTTTAATAGAAGTAATTTGTTTGTTTTGTAAAACATCCGGCAAGTGACCAATTTGTTTTTTACATCAGTTTTTGTGAACGAAAATTTTTGTAGAACATATTTTTTATGAATTTATAAACGAAATTATGAGTATGAAAAGCGATAAAAACAATATTGGACAGTAAACAGACATGACCCCTAATGTTCGAATCAAAACCTTCTGCAACTTGCAAAAAATGCTATGAAATCCATTGAGCAAAACTTATCAAAATCAGAAAAAAAAAAACGAGTCCAGCGATATGAATACCAACAATGCAAATGTATTACAGCATACTGTCAAACATTCCCCGCTGGCCATGAAAATAGAAAGAATAGCAAGCTCTTTAACTTAAATAAAATTTCCAGTTTCAAAGAAGTATAAGTTTCGGAGACCAAGCCTCGCCTTAATGAAGTCATAATGCATAAACATCAAACATTTTGTACGGGTTGTCCAAGATTTAACAAAAAATAGCTGTAAAAACAGGGTCTTTGGAGCCATAGTGAAAACTGCATGTGAAACTATCAAAAAGTTGATTGAGTTCTGATAAAAAAAAAACACCGAGCAAATACATATCCTCAGGTCAAATACGATACTAAATTGAAAATCACTGCTTTAAATTTAAACATTTCGATTAACTTTTTTTAAAAGTCTTATAAAAGGTATGGAGGCACCTTTAATTTGAGCATGATTGAACATTGAGGCAGGAAAGAAACAAGGCAGCCAATCTGCAGCAAAACTTGCCATTTGAGCTTGATCTAAAAGCCAATTGTCTCCGTTTCGATTGAAACTTGCAGTTAGTAAAAACATAAAAAAATCCACAAATTTAAAGTATTATGAAAGTTGCATAAATTATAGAGGCTCTCGAAAAAGAAATGAAAGATTCGAAAATATGTTCGTCAACATATTCACAATCTTAAAAAAATACTCTTTCTGAAAAAAAATGATCCTCTAAAAAAAATCGTTCTTTTTCTTTCAAAGATACTCACTGGCTCTCTAAGAAGCATTCACTCTCTCTACGAGACTCTTTATGTGTGTTTCATACACTCATTCTCTAAGAGACAATCTTTATGAGTGTCTCATTCGCTCGTTCTCTAAGAGACAATCTTTCTGTTTCTAAGAGACAATCACTCTCTCTCTCTCTCTCTCTCTCTCTCTCTCTCTCTCTCTCTAAGAGTCACACAGTTTTTTTCCTCATAAACACTCAATCTCCCTCCCTTATATAGATCTGCACTTTCTACCTCGTACGCATTATTTCATTGCCCGGCATATTATCCCATTCTTTTTTCAAAAATAGACCTTCTACCTCTAGACACCTTATTTCGAATAAAATGATCACTCTCTCAACACGATCTCTCTCTATCGAAGCATTCATTTTTTTCTATCTCTACAAAACACTCTCTTCCTCAAACGATCTCCTTCCTTTTCAAATGCACTTTCTCTCTCCCTTTCAAATGCACTTTCTCTATCCCTTTCAAATTTATTTTATCCCTTCCTTTCAAATGCCCTTTCTCCTTCGTTTTAAAATGCAGTTTCTCCCTCCCTGTCAAGTGCATTTTCTCCCTCCTTTTAAAATGCCCTTTAGCCCTCCCTTTCAAATGCACTTTCTCTCTCCCTTTCAAATGCACTTTCTCTCTCCCTTTCAAATGCACTTTCTCTCTCCCTTTCAAATGCACTTTCTCTCTCCCCTTCCTTTCAAATGGACCTTTTTCCTTCCAATTAAACTCATTTCCTCCCTCCTTTTCAGATGCATTTTTTCCCTTCCTTTGAAAGGCACTTTCTTCTTCCTTTCAAATGCACTTTCTTTCTTCCTTTATTCTCCCTTTCAAATGCACTTTCTTCTTCCTTTCAAATGCACTTTCTTCTTCCTTTCAAATGCACTTTCTATCGCAGACACACTTACTTTTGTCTTTTCCTACATAACACTTCAAACTCCTGAAAATCTCTCCTAAAAATAATTTCATGAGCTTAGTTTATTTCTATTGAATGAGAACTAATTTTTGAAAGACTCTCTCTCTACAAAGCACTTTATCGAAACGATAAACTTATAAAAAACACCGTTTCTCCAAAAAATATGCTCTCTCTAAAAGACACTTTCCTCACTTAAAGCTACTCTCTGTCACTATAAAACGAACTAAATCTCTAAATGACATTTTCTTCAAACAAAAACGGGACACATCGTCTTTTTAGATACTGACTTCAGCCTAAAAAAAATACTCCCTCTATAAAATACACTCAGTCTCTATAGATTACACCCTCTTCTACTCCTCTAAAAATCACAGTCACGTCAACACACACACATTCTCTCTAAAACATTGTTTGTTTCTCTTTCTCTAAAAGACTGCCTCTCTCTCTCTCTAAAAGACTGCCTCTCTCTCTCTCTAAAAGACTGCCTCTCTCTCTCTAAAAGACTGCCTCTATCTCTCTGTCTAAAAGACTGCCTCTATCTCTCTGTCTAAAACAATGCCTCTCTCTCTCTGTCTAAAAGACTGCCTCTCTCTCTCTCTCTAAAAGACTGCCTCTCTTTCTCTGTCTAAAAGACTGTCTCTATCTCTCTCTAAAAGACTGCCTCTCTCTCTCTCTAAAAGACTGCCTCTCTCTTTCTAAAAGACTGCCTCTCTCTCTCTAAAAGATTGTCTCTATCTCTCTCTCTCTAAAAGACTGCCTCTTTCTCTCTAAAAGACTACCTCTCTCTCTGTCTCTAAAAGACTGCCTCTCTCTCTCCCTCTCTCTCTCTCTTTAAAAAGTGCAAGATGTCATTCTTGTTCCACTACTGTTTCTACTTTTTATTGACGATCTCCTATCTTCAATTATTTCATATTCGCTTTTGTATGTTAAATTAAATTTGATCAACACCACGTTGTCGCGTTTATCTATTTTCGCTATCAGATTCTTAAAACTTTTTAATAATATCTAAACCGTCCTACTTATTTTCTTAGCGTTCGTTTGTGATGTCCTTGAATATTCCTGTCAGCTGTAGTGTCCTCAATGCAGGCGTTTTTTGTGACATAAAATCCACTCACTTCTGCTTTAATTTTCAAATTTAATTTCCCCTGAATTAAATGTAGGGAACGTCAAACCCTCTTAAAAGCTCTGTCCTCTACCTCCTTAAAAAACAATTACTATACCGCTCGAAAAGCCGCTCTCTTTCGTTGGGAAAACACATTCTCTCTTCTCAAGAGAAGACAGACACACACACTCCTTGTCTTTGATTGGTTTGGATTGGTTGCCTGGAGTGGGTCCAGAAGGCCCTTAGCACAGCAACCTCGTGGGTCTATTATGCCGCCTCTGCGTCATGTTCTGTAGGATGTCCAGAGTTCTTATGAACCTGGATATGTTCCTTGACGAAACATTTGTTATGCCCCTGATCGGGAGGGAAGAGCTGAGCCAGAACTCTAATCTCGCTAGTGCTGAATAGAGTGTCAGAAGATGTTCTACACACTCTGTCGTTTCCCCACTTGAATCCCTTCCGTTGTCTTTCAAATGTTTCCTTTCCGTTTTTCTCTCTAGAGAAGACTCTCTTTAACAGACATTTTTTTTCTCTCTCTTGTTTTTCTCTAAACGATCCTCTCTCTATGAAATATAGCCTCAAATATCGCTCACACCATGAGAAAATGTAAAAATAGGCGAAGTTTGTCTAGAGTATCACCGAAGTCCATTGGTGTATTTGAAAAAATGAAACTACTATTTCCCTGATCAGCATAGAAATATCACCCAGAATTTTCTCTAGATAGTATACTGAAGTATAATTTCTTTCAAAAATGAATAATACCGTTGTTCCAAATACAGCAAATAAATACAAAACAGAATACCCTCAAAATCACCCACAATTTTCTGTTCAAGGTCATACGAATGAAAAATATCCATCAGCAAGAAAATTTATTGTTTTTTACTCGAGAAGCTATACTAAAGTTTCACCACACTCTATCCATAGCATTTTGTCCGACAACGAATACGCAAGCGGCTCTGTGAATGTTATAAAAAAATATAATCGAAATAAGTAAGAAGCAGAAAGCCTTTTCCGGTTCGCTTACCAAATTCTAATTGCACACAAAGAACGACCAGAACGCCATACATTCAATAGCATTATGGTATGAAGAAAATCCTTCTCAAGGACATGCATGTAAAAAAAAAAAGAAGTAGCAGGACAACACAGGCCCGACACAGCAATAGGATACGGAAAAACCTCTGTCATGAAAGTTCTCAGACTTGGCATTACAAGAGAGTATTTACCAAGTTCGTGTAGTTACTACACATTCACTTATTATAAATACAAGAAGTCGTAACAGTCGAAAACGTACTTTTTCGTATTATTTCATTCTTGTGTTTTTTCCTCATTCTCTTGCGTCACAAACAATGTTTGTTTCTCGGTTGCTGTTTTTTTTTTGACTCGAACGTTGTGGAGAATTTTGAGAGAAATATATTAAAGCGATTTGAAGTTTTCATAGCGATTTGTGGTGGATGTCGTTGTGGTTAGGCGTGCGTGTAGTTTATTTGAACGAGCAATGTATAAAATTTTATGATATTGTTCGTGAAGGTTTTGGTTTGGTTTTATGTGGATTTGTGGTTAGTTGAGTATGTTTGCTTTGATGTATTGTAGATGGAAATGAAAATATGGTTGAAAATAAAAGGAAACAATTTGAAGTTTGATGTTAGATTGAGTAATAAATGAAAAGTAGGTAGTCAAATAAATGACTTGCGAATTGGATTGGTTTTGTGTATTTCGTGTAAGTTTAATGCGTGAGATGTTTATTACTTTTTTATTATATCCTGGACCGTGAAATCCCCAAATAATTTAAGTAATTCAAACATCACATTGACCTTAAAAATATCCCTTTAGACAAATTGCCATTCTGCCAAATTAACATCATTTCTGAAATCAGAAGGGCTAGGGGCTCTGTAAACTATAATAACAGCCCAAAAGTCAAATTAGTGTTTCCACTAGACTTTTGAATTGTAATTCAAATATACATTAAGCATCATTCCCCTTTTGGCCAAAACCTCACGTGACAATATATTTTCGGAATTGAATTATTTTGCTTTCCAAATTGAATCTACCATCAAAATTTCATAGTCCTTACTCTTTTCATCTATTTTAACATTTTAGCGAAACGTTGTATGTACCTTATTTCGTTCCTTTTTCAATCGAATTTCGAAGAACACTGAAACGCGTGCTCGATAATATTTTGAGAAAGAGGTGCATAACAGCCATAAAAAGATAAGTTCATGCGAGAAAAAGTTCATAATAACGTCCTTCTCCTTAGAAACATGGCCCTTCTATATTTTTGGAATTTTCATAATAAATATTTTTCATACATAAACTACAATCCCAATCCGAAAGAAATAAGCACTTTTCGAAACACTATAAACCAATGGCTTGAGACATATTTCAACTAGCCAGCCAATGTATTGACCGTCGAACATCAATAACATTCCGGACCTTATTGACTTCGTAATCTTGAAGGGAACATTTCCGAACTCCGTAAAATTAGAAGCAGTTTTCGTTCTGTCGTCAGATCACTCTCCTGTCATCATGACTCTTGACATGACAACCCACTTCGCTTGCGATAAGCGTACATATTCCAATAAAACCAACTGGACGATACCTCACCAACTCATTATTTCTAAGAGCACCACTCGAATCACCGGAAAAAGTTAACTCTACAGTTATTCTTTTTAACTAGCATGCCTTGGAGCCATTCGACAGAGGAACATCTAAAATTAATTTGCATTCCCTCAGCTCAGAAAAACACTTACCTTTCATCAATCAGAACCTTAGTACAGGGAAAAAAAGCAGGGAAAAAAATTGGCAGCTGCACAGATCATCCCAAACTAAACCACGACTCAACAAAGCTGTTAGGGAACTCAGGCTGGCGAACCTCGCTCCCATTAAAAATGCCGACTATTCGCTTTGGAAAGCGGTCAAGAAAATTAATAAGCCTGCCATCAGGGAAGCTCCACTAGGAACTGCCAACGGGCAATGGACTAGAAGTGACGCCGACAAAGCCACCGCCTTCTTAGTTTACCTAGAACAGGGTTTCACACCTTTCAACACGGCAATATGTGACTTTCCACCTATTATCAGTGTTCAGGACTCACAGGCAATCAGAACTTCGGCTAAGGGAGTGGAAAATATTATTATCCACGACACCTTTTCAGAAAAATCTCCGGGTATTGATATTATCACTAACTCTATGCTCAAACAACGGTCACCGATCGTATTCTCTTGGCTGTCTAGTTTCTTCAACGTTATTTTCCGAATTCAATATTTCCCTGAAGCTTGGAAAACAGTCGAGATCATAATGATCCCAAAGCCTGGTAAAGACTCTTCCCAAGTGAAATCATACAGACCTATTAGTCTTTTGTCCTGCGTTTCCAAAGTTTTCAAGAAAGTTCTGATGAGAAATCCACTTCCAATACTTGAAGTTGTAAGCAAAATTCCTGAACACTAATTCGGGTTTCGGAAACATCACAGCACCATTCAACAATTTCGCTTCAAATATCAAAATAGCATTCGAAGTATTATGCAGCAGTCTGTTTAGACGTAACTCAAGCTTTCGACAAAGTCTGGCATCAAGGTTTGATCTTCAACATCAAATCAATGCTTCCGAAAAGCTTTCATGAAATACTCTCTTCC
Organism: Nemotelus nigrinus; assembly: GCA_947369275.1. NCBI lineage: Eukaryota > Metazoa > Arthropoda > Insecta > Diptera > Stratiomyidae > Nemotelus > Nemotelus nigrinus. The sequence goes on along the minus strand of OX376375.1, from coordinate 52,700,539 downwards.
TACCTAAATGATCGCACATTCCAAGTTAGATACAAAAGCTATACTACCACAAACTATCGAGCGCATGCTGGTGTACCTCAAGAAAGTGTTCTGGGACCTGTACTCTACACAATCTTCATATCTGATTTCCCATTAAGCGACAAAGCAAGTACAGCTAACTTTGCGGACGACATCGCCATTCTATGCACTGATTCGAAGCCAGTTATGGCTCCTCGAATACTGCGATCCAACATTTCACTTCTAGAAGAATGGCTAGCGAAATGGAGAATCAAAATGAAAGAAATCAAATGCGTTTATGTTACGTTCAAATGGTTAAAACTAACCTGTCCTCAAGTATATCTAAACAATGTACCAATACGTCAAAACAACGAAGTGAAGTATCTCGGAATGCACCTTGACAAGAGGCTCACCTGGATGCGACATATTGAAGCGAAAAATCAACTTCAAATAAATGCTCAATAGCATGTCAAAACTTTCTTTCGACTCTAAAGTGCTCGTCAAGGCCAATCTGAACCTATGGCTTACATACAACTTTGGGGAGCACTCCGCCCATCAAACATTAATATCATTCAGAGGACCCAATCAAAAGTACTAAGATCTATCACAGGAGCTCCGTGGTACTTCCGTAACGCTAATCTCCACAAGTACCTGCGTACCGAAACCATTACAGAGGAAATTAAGAACCGCAGTGGAAAATATATTGCAGTTCTCACTCATCATCCCAAATAACTTAGCCAAAAGAATATTAATCCGTCGCAAATTCCAGCGGTTATAAAGGATCGACCCAGTAGATCTTCCATCTTCAGCGTAGAACAAACTTTGTTTAGTTACTTTCTTTGGCTAAAAACCTCTTGTAACTCCAGAATACTAATCTTGTTTTAAGTAGCGTGCGTTCAACATGTACACGTCCTCAACTGTACGGGGCGCACATCATTTATCGTAGTATGTAAGATTCTAAAACTAACTAAAGATTCTTGTATGAAGGTAACAGTTAATAAAGTTACTATAAAAAAATTGCTAGTAGACACATAGCAAACAATATATAACTAGCAACGACACGAACCATCATTTGATTCTCGATAGGACATCATAATATAAACTCAGTAAAAAGTTGAGTTTAAAGATCGGTGTCATTTTTTCAGAAATGATAATATAATAAGGACAGGTACATATTATTGCTGATGAAATATTTATTTTTTAGAAATCTTTTCGATCCTTTAAAAATTTAGGATGAGATAGTAGCGAAAACAAATCCGGTAGAGGAAGAATATATGTTGTTGCCCCAATTCAAAGTCCTTGCCTGTATTAGCGATAACAAGGATGTTTTGGTGTACGCATAAACTTCAGCTGCAACGATATAATGAAAATCGCAAGAGCTTGAGCTCCAACTTGTTCCAGAAAATTTCCGTTTTCAGCCATTAAGGGAAAATAATAGAGTCATTTCGTTGATAATTTCTCATATTACAGCTAAAAACAATGAATTGTTGCAATATTTTTTGAATAACAAAATCAAAATTTTTAATGGTTTCAGTCTTAAAAAAATGACAAAGTGCATTTAGAAACACAACTAAATGCACTTTGTCATTTTTTTAAGACTGAAACCATTTAAAATTTTTATTCGCAGTATAGTCTCCTTGAAACTAAAGGAATAAATATTATTAAATATATTCTACATAATAGTTAAGCAAACTCCAATATTGTGTTTTTTCTTTTATTTATAATTTCATTACTAAAGCAAATTCTCTAAATCTCTCAAACTACCAGTAATTCTGTTAAAAACAGGATATTGTAAACTGAAAACCACTTTCCTTCTTAATATGATATTTGTGTAACATAAATTGTATCAGACTACGACCATAAATTTCACATTTATAATTATCACATTTGAACTTGCCTCTGCAAATTTTTCTTATGAAAGTAAACATAACTTCAATGTTGGCTTCCTTATCTACCACCACCAACTGGATCTTTGCTATGAGCTGCCGGAATGTCTGCAAAAAGCACAAATTGCTCTGTGCCTCGTTTTCCAGAGATAGTTTTGCATGCACGTAACAAAATATGTATTATCATATATTCCTTCCGTTCCACTGGCAGCTAACATTACGGTCTTTAACTCGTTGGCGAGACTGTTGAAAACTATAAAGACTAGCAATAAGATGGCGAAAAGCAAAACTTTCGCCAGAACAGACGATTCCTCTCGAGGCCACCAGCGTTATTTTGGGTATACGTGCGCGGGATGCAAAGACGAAGTATTTTTTCCTATTGCTGCTGCAACTTTTCCTCCTCTTCAAGCTAAAGAACCAACAAAGTCTTTTCCTTTGCGCCTGAAATATCCTTTCGTTAGCATTATTTTATACTTTTTTCCGTTTCGCTCTTCCTCGAAAAATATTAGCAGATAGTAGTAACAACAATACAAATACACACTATGAATGAAACAACAATAACACAGAGGTAACAACAACCACAGCCAGCTGTAGTTAAGCGAAAAATTTCTGGAGAGCTTGTAATCGAGAAAGAACTTGCCAGCAGCCCAGCTTTTGGTATTTACCACAAAGATTGAATGAACACCGACAGCCACTCCAAGGCAGACATCGTTACACACCACCAAGAGTAATGTAATGAGAAATCACCGAGCGAATCATATTGGTGAACTGTAATTAATTTCGGAGGAGGAGGAGATTAAAAGAACTTTTCATTTATACTAGTTTAATTTGCTGTAATAGCCATCGCGCAAAACGTTGGCTAGTCCAACCAGTCAATTCTTCGTTGGTGGTTTTTCACGTTGTCCAACTGCTTGTGTAATGATCCGGAAAATTCAAAAGGACATCATGAAATGTGGTTGGCACTGTAATGGATTTGTAACACTACTGGTTGTTCTAGGACGAGATAACGGAATTGTGAATGGTGGTATGGAGAAACTCAGTATGGACACAAAACAGAGACACAATGAACAGAGGAGGTTGGGTGATAAAAAGGCTTAATAGAGTTATATAAAATTCAAATTATGAGCAGAGAGTGTGTGTAATGGAATGTGGAGAGGTTGTGCAGACTACTGAGAATCGTTGAACTTTTGGCGAGAATAGTTTAGTTGGCTAGCTGTGATCTATTTGCTGCCGGTGATGTGACTTTGGGGACTGTCTGCGGTTTAGTTGCGGTCGTCTGGGCTATAATTCACGCTTACTGTTTCCGGTAGTGTTTAGTTTGTTATTAATGGACAATCTGTAATTGGGTGAATGATTTTCGCTATGTTGCTTCAGACTCAATTGTTAGCTTTAAAACAAACTAAAATAATTCTTTAAAGCATCTACATCTTTTGAAAAAAAAAAAAAAACTCCACACCAAGCTATATGATTGCATAATACATAAACAAAGCTCACTCCCTACGCAATCGATATTTGAAATTTCGCTCAAACGAACCACTTTCCTTAAATATTACAGTTCGTCCAGACATTGACTCTTCGCCTTCCCTATAATATCATCTTTGGATTCAAACGAAATGTAAATGTTCATAATCGCTTCGAGCATATCCGTTTGAGATAAATGAGAAAAATTTACACTGCTTTTTTTGGAAATGGTCTGCAAATGGTTGCTATCTATTTTCTTGTCTCTCTAAGCGAGCAAGCCTCTTAAATCAGACACGAACTGACACGAACAAACTGGATAAGAAAGCTCTAACAAATCGAATTCTGAAGTTTAATGATTGAATTCATCGATTAAAGGAATACTTTGGAACACATGTGAGAAATGAGTTACTTAGATAAGAGCTAGTTTTAGTTTCAGAAAAATGAAGCTAGTCATAAAATTCAGCTATGTGTTCTATATTAACTAGGAATCGCGTGTAGAAAATATTGAGTGCTATTAGAATTATCTTTTTAGTAAGAATGGTTTGAGGTTTTCATTCTGCCCATAATTATTTGACGTCCCAGTAGACTCAGATGGTTTTAAAAACTCATAACATCTTTGTTTGTATTTTTGGTGTTCATTTATTGCAGTAAATATCATAAAGATTCAACAATTGAAAACTTTGCACTTGAACAGTATGTTAAAACATACGGTTTTTGCATTGAACATTTAGGGTCCTTTATTTAATACCAAGAAGCATTTATTTGAGAATTAAAATTCACTAAGTAACGCCATGATTCAGCAATTCAGCATTGACAGATTTCAGCAAAATGGTTAGATTATTTATCCAAGATTCGAACGATCTAGATCAGCTATACCCAACCTGCGGCTCGTGGGCCGCTTGCGCCCCCGCGAAACTCCCAAGTGTGGCCCGAAAGTGAAAGTTATTGATTTCCAGTTAAATCTTTCATGTTCATAAATATGCTTGTGTACAAAAATACATATCCAAACATAGTTTCATATCCAAACAATCTGAGAGACCAAGGAAACCATTGCAGGAGACACTCGGGGTACGGCCACTGAAACCCTTGTCGGGGCATACAATTGAATGAGAGCTTACATTTCTGGAGCCACTGGATTTCGAATAATCTCTAACGCAGTAAAAATGAAAGAAAAGAGTAATAGGTTGAAATTAATAGTAATACATATATTTACAAAATTGAATAATACGAAAATTTACATTCACTTTAATGAAAAAAGTATTCAGCTTCTGAAACGATTTGCCACGTATTTCAATAGTTTAAAATAACTAACTTATCGTTGTTATATCATTTTTTTTAATGTCTGCACATAGCTAAATTAAAAGTTCGACAAATTCTGTTTTACTATCAATGTAATTTACCATTAATATACAGTATCCCGCCATTGAATTCTGACCGATCAGTAAATTTTAGAAAATTTAGCTTTTCCTTAAATAAAGCAGAAAAAATTCAATTGTTTTTATTTTGCAATAACATATATTTATTGGTACATGATTGTTTTAATAATAAAAAAATAAATTTTGATTGAATTTCAATATTTTGTGCTTCCTCCTTTGGCCTGTATTGCCGCTGGTATTCTACTTGGATGCTTTCTACACATTTGTTTATCATTTGTCGCATTCCATCGTCGTTTTCCCACACTTCTTCGATATTTTTCTTCAATGCAGCGATTGTGTTGTTTCTCCGACTATACAGCTTTGATTTTAAATAGGCCTGATTTCAATGGGATTGAAATCAGGTGAATTGCCAGGCCAAGGTAAAACCTCCAATTCTAGGGAGCTTGAACAATCCATGCTAGCTCTCGATGTATCGCAATCGCTTCCAACCTACATTATTCACTAAAGATAACCTAGGAGAAAATTAGTTTTAGAAAAGCTAAATGATTCGTGAGGCTGTCTCTTCCTATGACATATGAAATGAGATGCTAAACAAAGGAATTTTCCTTGTTCCAGTATTCACTCCCGTAGCTGCTGTGTATTTTCGCCCAATATCGTCTTCGTTTGCGCATAACTTTGGTTAATTTTGGTTTTTTTGCGGGCCACCTACATGAAAGGTTATTTTCCATAAATCGACGTTCCAAAGTTTTCAGCGATATTCTGACGCCAGCTCAACAGAGCATTCTGCATGATTCTTTTATCCGTTCTCGGTGTTGTTCTTCTTTGTCCGCGGCAATTCCCTCGTTTGTTCCCAGGGACCGTTGTTGAATCGGATGAGCTACGCACAGTTTGGCAATGTTGACCACGGAGGATTTCGAAATTCCTACAATCTCGGCTATTTCGGCGTAGCTTGACTTCTTTTCACTCAATAAAGCAACAACTTGCGCTTTTTTTTCTGACGAAATATCAGCCTTTTACCCATATTGTCTAAATTATACCACTGACTTAGAAATAATAGTAACTTCACTTCTCAATTTTCCTAAACTTCCAATGTCACTTACTTGAATTTCCCTCACTCACGGATTTCTACTTGTCTTTTTTTTCACTTTGAATATTTATAACTTTGATAACTGTCCCGAACACGCTTCAAACTTAAAATTATAAGGAATGCACTTTTGCACTTATTTATAATTGCTGTTTTGTTTGAACATCTGGGAATTTCGGATTACCCATTTTATAGCTTACAGGTATGGGGAATACCCAACAGATACATAACTGCCCCTTTACCAAGAAAAAATAGCAAAAATGACACTCAGTGCTCATAAAATTATCAAAATTCTTCAGAAATGCAATCGGTCATAATTCAATGGCGGGGTACTGTAATAAGATTGAATCTATTGTTCGAATCTTATACCAAAAAGTATAAATGGTAAATGCAACTGCATGCTTTCAAAATTTAAAATTAAGTCAGCGTTTAAAGAGTGAGAAGGCTTCAAAGCAAGCAAAAGTGAAATAATGTAAAAAATACACGAAAAGATAGATAAAAATATACAACATTTAAATTGATTGACTTTGACTCTGGTAAAAATAATAGAACATTTGAATTGATTGACATTGTGGTTGGTTTGTTTGTAGACCCCTACGCCACTGTGACTCGACCACTTGTTAAACATTCAATAGTATGATAGCGTTCAGACAATAGATTTGTGGCTCATAGCTCTCATTTTTATCAATTAAATTTGAATTCTACAGAAAATTCAGAAATCGAATCCACCTTTCGGTACTGAACATATCATAGAGCTGACGTAAGAGACGTCGAGCGGCTCTTGAGCGACAGTAACGGTCGGTACTAGCTGAAGTTTCAGGCTACATTTACATATCCGAACGATCAGCCAATCAGATTGCTGACCTCTGGCGGAAGATGTGCTGAAGATGAACCAAGTCTACCTCAAACTTGTGTGGACCAAACGAAGGACTGCGGCCCACGTAGCTTAGTACACATTTCTTGCTGGCCCTGAAATAAAAAAAAGGTTGAGTTTGGCTGATCTAGATCATCTCGAGCAACAAAAAAATCTTGAGTTTGTAAGCCGAAAACTTCAGTTCCAAGAGTCTGAAAAACACAACAACATTCACTGGCGAGTAGTGATGGGCAAAATGGTTCTTTGAAGTGAGCCAGCTCTGTAAAATCCACTCATTTTGAAGAGCCGCTCTGTAAGAGCCTTTTCCTGTAACTTTTTTCATGCTTCCTAAACTCTAAACTCAACTGCAGGTTTTTGTTGTTTTAATAATAATAATAATAAACCATAATAACAAAACATTGTTTTAATAATAACACAATAAAAAATGCCTTTAAAAATAAAACTTGACATATAGCATAAATTAAAAAATAAACCTTGAAATAAAAATCAATCGGATTATTAACAATAATCATATATGAAAACCTTTGTATCTTATATATTATTGTTCTAAAATAACATTTTTGATGTTCGTTTTAGCCGTAAGCGAGACATTTTTTCAGTAAGCACGTATCCACTTTTTGAAAACACTTGTTCGCAGGAGAGTGAAGTGGCCACAATACCCACTCGTTGAATTCTCGTAAACAGGTTTTTGATGCTAAAAACATAGGTAAATAGGAGAAGGGTTACCGTTTTTGTCCGATGTAGAATTTCAAAAGTTTTACTTTGGCTGTTTAGACAAAGCATAAAATTTATATATGAGTTCTTTTTTTTTTCTAAAAACCAAGAATTTTTCAGGAAGGCCGATTATTTGACGGTTTTCATTTTGAGTGCTTGCCGCAGCTGCAGGATAGCCAGCACGTTTATGATATCTTGTGAAAAGGTATCGCAATTCAAAGCTGTTCAAATATTCTCGGTCTTATTTTAGGCAGACAGGGCTAAAAATTTCCAAAACGCTATCATTTCTATAGTTTAAACAAATTTGAAATACATTTTGCAAACTAATTTTTTTTTAAGTAATTTGTTGATAGAATTATAAGGATACTTAAAATATCACTTAAATGGCCGCTGGCGCCAAAGGATTAAAGATAATTAACATAAACCTAGACCTATTTAATATGTACACAAATGTATCTTAAAAATTTCAGCTCAATCAGATGGCGCGTTCCCGAGAAATAGTCATCTTCGCGTGCTACTCATTAGTTAGTCATTAGAACATTAGTAAAAATGACGAGTAAAAACTACCACAATCAAGAGAAAATATTAAACAAATTAACAAAAAATTGTATATTTTAACTTTCTACTCATTATGAGAGCTTTTATTCATTTTCTAATTGCCAAAACATACGGCATAGCCTTCAAAAAACCAAATCCGCCTATTAAATCCACCACCAATAGCCACTATATCGAACAAAAAGTGTAAATACTCGTGAACTACTCGGGAACAAGAGCAGAGTAAAGTATATCGCCATCAACAATCGCACACGATCAGTATTCATCATTCGCACTCTAATCGCACTGCACACGGAGTTGGCTCAGTGCTCCCATTCATTCTTCACACTCTGATCACACAGCACACGCAGCTGGCTCACTGCTCTCATTCATTCTTCCCACACTAGTCACATTGAATACGGAGCAGGCTCTTTCCTTTGTTCAATACGATAGTCGTATACATATGTACATGTTCCGATGAACAGCCTCGATTTCGCATCAATTGCACACGGTAGTCTAATGAAGTATTGTCGCTTGTATATGCATGAGCTCTATTTGCTTGAGTGGCTACGCAATATCGGTCTTGCGACTAAAGTGCACTGTGTGCTGAAGGAGTGAAGTGTGTAGAGCAGCTCTAAATGTTGGCTGACATTGCTTTTTCCAAAGAGTTACTCTTTTTTTCTAAAGAGCTGGCTCACATGACTCTTTCAAAAGAGTTGCTCTTTTTGATTGGTTCGCTCCTGAGCGGTCCATCACTAGTTATGCAGAACCAATTTCTTTAATGCAGTATTTCGTCCTGACTTGCCCCATTCGATGAAGATATTTCTTAAATTAGCCAGGACCTGATTGTCCAACAGTAGTACCCACTCATCTTTAGCTACTTGTCCTGATATGCCTATGACCTTTCCTTGTGAAGTAGAAGCTGTAAAGTTTCCGTTGAGCCATCCAGCCAGCTTAATTGTTAATCGGACTTGTCGTATTGTCTTCATTTCTACACCTGATGTACCCCAAAGTTCCATCTTAGGGCCGTTTCTCTTATATTATTCATCAATCATTTTCCCAGTTGTTTCCATTCAATTTCCCTCCTCTACACAAAAGACCTTAAGGGGGGAAATACATGTAAAATGGAAAAGAAATTGCTAATTTCAGATTGACTTAAAATATATATATTGTTTATTCAGAAAATTTTTAATATTAAATCCTCAAAGTACATATCTTATAGTAAATGAAAATATTTTTTTAATAACTTTTTAACACAAAATGGAGGCGATGCGAGCAAATGAAAAAAACACATCAAAAACAGCCTCGTACAACTTAACGCCTTTTCCGAGAAACTTGCAGCGTTCAGAGAAAAAAAAATATGCTAATGAGATTTATAATTCATAGGTGAACCAATGAAATTTAGAAAAAAAAAATCAAATTTTTACATTAATATTAGATTTTTAAAAAAAATCGATTTTTTTTCAAAAAAATCACGTTTTAAACATTGGTAAACTAATTATTTTTCCGAAATTACAAGAAAATGTAGGTTCAACGATGAGATAATACTCTTTTGTACATGTGATATAAATTTGAGCCGAATAGGTTCAATATTTTTTGAGATATCTTGTACGGAAATTGAAAAAGTACTACTTTGAGAAAAACGCGTTTAAAGTTCTTAAGCTCCACCGACCTGGGGAACGCCGCGCTGTCTATAACTGACTATAACTCGAGAACTAATACGAATATCGCTTCAAAACTTCTTTTGGTATATTTTAAGAGTATTTCGAACACTTTGATGCAATAAAAAAAAATCGTTTTTGTTTTAGCAGTTACATGTATCTCCCCCCTTAAGCTCTTGCGTACTATTTCATTTTTCTAGACAGTCTGGAAATTCAATCACACTTTTGTTTGTTTTTCGAGCAATTACAATGATATAAGCATATTTTGAATGCAATTGGTATCAAGCAGCTAGTTCATATACATACGAAACAAAATGCTGTCTAAAACTTTAAATTACCAAGTCCAAACTCAAAATAGTATTATGTGCTGCCCAAGAGGCATTAGAGTAAATGAGCAGGACACACAAGACATATGCACTACAGCAAAATAATATCGAATAAATATCATAAATTCTTTATCATATCCTTGTACCCACAAGTACTAAAGTTCCTATGCTTTCGGCCATGTCTAAACTGAAAACTATTTCTGAATCTGCAATCTACTGCTACTTGCTAAATAGTTTAATCTCAAGAATGTATATTATCTTCCCCCAAGCATAATCAATCAAAAGTTGAAGCCAAACTTCAAGATTTTCTCTATATTACTATACTCTGGACTAGTACTCAGCTGCAGGACTACAAATGATAGTTTCTTACTCAAGATTTCGTAAATGATATTGAGAGTAAAATTCTTCTGTTGTAGTAACAATGATTAAACTATAGGAAAAGAAGTTGCCTTCAACCAAAGGCTTTCTGTAGAGCTTGAACAATAACTTCGCTAACTTCTGTTTGAAGCATTTCTTTTCGACAAGCGAATTGTGATGATTTAGGATGAGTGATTTTTCGATTGTTGTTTTCAAAAATCAGAAAAACTTCCGAGTTTGGTTTATAGAGATGTTGGGCTTTGTTGTATATGTGTATTTATCAAAAGCTACATTACATGACTCGAGGTAATTATTGGAAATTTTACAAGACTAAGTTTAGACTAGTGCATGAGATTTCATACACGCAGAGATTGCAAAGAATTCAATATGAAGTTTTTTGGATGTTTTTTAATTAGCAAAAAACTCATTTTTTCATTCCGAAATATTTTCGAAAAATAAAAGCGTTTGCCTAATTTTCTTAATTTTTTTTTTTACGTTCGGAAAAGCACTCAACTTTTTATTCTCAAAAGTTTTTATAGATCTGAATGCTCGTAAACACGACAAAATTAACTCGTAAATATGCTACTTCCTCCTCCGCTGGGTTTTTGCAAATATGTGCTGTACACAATGCTCTTAAAGAGTTTATTGCCACATCAATTATACCCCCACAGACTATCAAATCACACATTTTACAATCGTCGGGAAAATGCATAAAACCTTAATCTACTTTTCTTTTCATGCCTAATTTATGATACAAAAATGTAACCCTTTGTACTAATTCCGTTTGCAAACTAAACCCCAGCATTAAACGCTGAAGAAATTCAACAGTTTGTCTCCGGCCTCGAAAAGAGGAGAGCATAAATCACCATTTCTAATAGCATTTATCTAAATTGTACCTACATAAAACCAGAACGAAAGCGAAAAAAAACAGCACGTGTCACACAAAAGAATGTAAATTCTACCCGGAAAACAAATTATCATCAAATCACTCTTTGCGTAAAATCCGCTTCCGAAATGGTTGCAGCCAGGGACAGCACATTCGCTTTCGCTTCCCGGGGGCATGCGATCTACTTAATCAATCGTCTGTGCTTTGTTCCGAACTGAGTCTGCAAATGAGTATGAACAATGCTACAACTTGGCAATTTCCAGATAAAAAACAGCATGGAATGACAATCTGATTCAACATTTTTATCGTCCATAAATAATTTGAATGAATGAGCCCTTTGTTTATTCATCATGTCTAAAAATGGTCGCGAAAACGGTCTTTGGCATTGGCAAAGTCGACGTGAAATAATGAGAATTTATGACAAAGATGATGTGTTGGCTTCGAAGTTTTTTTACGGATCGGTTTGTCCTCAATAGTTTTTTTTTATAATTTTTTTTTTTTAAAAGAACGTTCTACTAAAATAAGAAAAATAATGAAAATTTTTATAGAATAGTTTGACTACATAATTTCTAGCATACTCTGCTGGCCCGAAAATAAATACGAAAACTTCTTGAATTTTTAACTGTGATCCTTTTCGTCATTTTAAATCAGAATACACAAAAAAAAAAACATTATATTCACTTCTTCATTCTTTCAGAACCAATTGTCAACGAGCATCCCGTTACCATCTACCCCGGCCGAGCATCACCACCTCGAAGTCGCGTTCCACCACGAACCCTTCCCGGATCCGTAGAACGTCATCGTGAAGTTTGCCGCAATTTGAATGCATCGGACCAAAACGACGAATTCCCAATCGATCCTTGTATGAGGAAACTATTTTCGCCGTCACATCAACAATTCGTCATAAGTAAATCTCCTTCGTCGCCAGTAATGATTGTCCAGAAAGTGAAACAGCCGGGCTTACTATGCCACAGCAGCAGTAGCAGCAGCACAACAACCAGTAGTTTTAGCAATAACCAAGCCAATCCGTTGATTATCGACAAAAAAATGCTGTTCGGCAATCTACAGATTCCGCCACGTCGAAAACGAACCAATGAATTGAATGGAACTGATAGCGTTAGTAATCTAGGGGGAGGAAAGAAGAGAGGTACGGGAGTGAGTAGTGAAAGCAGTGACGAGGAATTCTCGGATGATTCGTTGGAAGGTCAATCGTTGCCACCGCCACCGCCTCCACCAATAGTGCCTCCGCCGCCATCCCTATCGGCGCCCGTTACGCCTAGTAAACGGGGCAGTATAGCGTGGGAGATCAATTTGGATGATCATTTGCCCCCGCCGCCGCCAGCACACTTGCAACAACTCATGAATCATATTGGGAGCTCGAGTTCAGCCCCGACCAAATCCAAGAAGAAGGTTATGTCAAATAAAGAGAAACTGAATGCCAAAAAATCGGATAATACGTCTTCGTCATCTTCGGCCAAGGTAAGTTTGAGCTTAAACATTAATTTTTCCTATTGAAGCTGGCTATATTTCAATTGCAACAGGTAAAGATGTCCTATATCGCAATGTCTGTCTCTCTAGAGAATGGTGTCACTGAAAACAAGGCATATTATCTGATAATTGTCAAGAAATTCAAAGATATTAAGCTTCTGTATCTTCTGCTTTTGAATGCATACCGTAAACATTTCGTCAATAACAATGATGCCGTTCAGAAACATGAAGCACGCCTTCTAGCTTAACCCACGCTGTATGTGTTCCATAAGTCGTTCAAACATTGCAGGAGCTTTACCGAGTCCGAATGTCATCACAAATTGCTAGAGTCTGATTAATACATAAAAGGCAGTCTTTTCGCAGTCACTTTCCTCGATTTCAACCTACCAATATCCGCTCTTCACATCCAACATAGAATCCCATTTTGCATTGGCCAGAGTATCCATGATTTCGTCCATTTGTTGGGTAGGTGTCATTTTTTATTACGTCGATCAACCATGAATCAACACAAAACCTTCCGTCCTTCTTTTTGACCAAGACTACTGGCGACATCCAATTTCAATGATTTGTTGTTTTTGCTATTGTTCTATGTCCTGTGTAATCATGGTGTCCTCAGCTTGTTTAGCAAGTAGTTGCCAGCGGGAAGCCGGCCAAATTGGTTATGAATGTTCCCCATCAATTTGGTCTGAAGCCAAATTAGTTCCTCCGTAATCTTCGTCTTGAGTCGAGAAGATTTCAGCATAATGTTCAATTAGCTGATCCCCCTGTTGGTATTGTTCGTAGCATATTCTTGCATGATAGTAACATGTTCTTCACTAGATCGTATATATTGTTGCTGGGTACATTTTTGTGTTCAAGTTGTATATCTGCAGCATTCAAGAAAGTGATGGAAGAAACTGGATCGCAGTGGGCGATTACCCTTCTTCCTTAAGTTTCCTCTATCCGTGCATGACCTTTTTTCATCATAATCTCATCTATTCTGAGTAATCTCATCTTTCTCACCTGCTGAGTGCTAGAATTGGGGTTGACTTAATAATGAACTGTTGGTGGCACCCAGGGTCACCATATTTTTGGCCCATATGATGTTTCCTGACGGCTTAGGCAGTTTTATATTCTCATTGACGACGATTCTCATCTGGCCGTTCCCCTTCTTGTTTCCTACCAAAAGGGATTTTCATTTTCTTCCACTTGAACACCCTCTTTCCTAAATCCAGGCTGAATAGTGAGGGGCTAGGAAGTCCATCCCAAGTGTGCACTCGTTGATTATTTGCCTGACGAATGTTTTGATTTGATGTAGGTTCGCCTGTAGCCACCCGAAGAACGTATCACCCAACGTTACTAAGTCCTCAGGCTATCACCAAGTCCGTTCCGAATATCGAATTAGTTGTTCCAGTATAAGTGATGATGTTGCAAAGTATCCTATTGATTTTTCCCTGTAGACTCAAGTCATTCACGCTTTGATGCAGTCTGGAGACTATGATAATGGTTCTGGGGTCGACAATTCCACGAGCCAACGTCTGTCCTCCGAACGCGGCTACGTTCGCTTTGTCCCTTTATTGCAGCACACCCTTGGCAAAACCTCTGCTTCCATTTATATCTCACCTGTCCTTTTTCTGCACAGTTCTAACATTATCGAACACCGCCTGTCGTCGATTCTTTGGCGATTTCGGCTCTTTGCAAACACACTTCTCATACACTTCACGGGCACCAACCCCTTGCTCATAAATACTCGCTTCACCGATTTGTAGGTCAAAGCGTATACCAAAGAGTCTTTCAGCGTCGGTTCGTCAGCCAAATCAAGTGTGCAAGTTTTTAATCTCAATGTCTTTTTTTTCATTTCAATTTTCTAGCTCCGGCAGCGGTTAGAACAGAAGTGGTAACCGCTCGATGTCTTGAGACAGCTGCTGCCAAGTTTTTCCTGGCTTCTGTGCACGTCTTCAAAGCTGCGAACGATGAACTTCCTCTAATTTGCCTTATGTATATATACTATATATATACTAATATATACTAAACTATACTAACAACTGGAGTAATTGCCCACTAGAATGGTTTGAAGTGCTTCCGGTACTAATATTCTTCATGACACTATTAGAGTGGTTGCACGTTCGCAGTAGTTCCAACAGTCTCAAATTGTTTCTTAAAGATAGTCGAAAAAGTGTTTCCATCAAAAATGGTTGCTTTGAGTGATATACTGTCACTTGATTCAGCAGTTCCTATAGCTTTCACCCACTTAGCAAAATCAAAGCTCTAAAAGTTTAAAAAAAAGTTTGACGTACCTAGAGACTCGTTAGTGATCAAATCTCTTTGACTATCAAACGGAATATCATGATGTAACTTTTTTATAACCAGAGTTAAATGATTAGTTATATTTTCCTCCAAGGTCAGCATCGGATCTCATCATTCAACG
Source organism: Nemotelus nigrinus (assembly GCA_947369275.1). Lineage (NCBI taxonomy): Eukaryota > Metazoa > Arthropoda > Insecta > Diptera > Stratiomyidae > Nemotelus > Nemotelus nigrinus. The sequence goes on along the minus strand of OX376375.1, from coordinate 52,685,488 downwards.
ACAGATAAAATCCTTAAGAGATCAATTCAAATTCCAATTTCTTTAGATTCATTTTTTCAAGCCCTATCAAATTTCGCCATTGCTTATAGCATTGTTGTTTCACTTTCGCCACTCGACTGTCTTATCTGCTTAACTAACATCCGCTATTGCTCGCTTTTTCTGGTCAGCTGTCCTAGGTGTTTTTTTATTGCACTGGGTTCGTTGATCAAGTTTCTGCTTCAATCGTTCCTTGATGTCTAAGGCTTGTTGATCGAGTTTCTGTTCCAATCGGATGAGAGAGATTGTTGCTTCATATCGAATCCCATTTTCAACAGTAAGCCCATAATTGAATGCTTCCCTACGCCATTTAGCTCTTCCTGAACGTGTCCTTGGCTAGTCCTCTCAGCTGAGAAATCAAATGTTTCCGGATCGATGCCTTCCGAGATTAAAGTTTCCCTTAATCGTTATAGCAAAACCGTTTTGGTTCTGGTCGTCGACAGATTAAGTTTCTGACACTCAACTTTCAATTCTGCCTGTGTTTATTCGTTCATTAGCTTCGGCATTATTCTTCAATTTAGTCTGTAATATTTCCCACAAAAAGCACTTTTCCTCGCACTAGTAATTGTCTGATATTCCTTACTTTTTGTTCAGTCTCCACAGAATAATTGTTTACGTAAATTCACTGTCCGCAATTTCAATAAAGGACTGGTGAAATCAAGAACGTAAAAACATTCCCACTTCTGACACCAAATATCACACCGGTGATATTTACAGCCCCTCAGGCATTTCCAGATAGTCGATTATATACTTCTAGGCTGCATTATAATTGGCGCGTTTTTTTGCTCCTCTATCCAGCAGAGAACAGAGTATACGCATTGGAAACAACACTCCTGTACCAGTGAACTTACTAGTACAGAAATTCTATTCCTCAAAGTAGTCTAAAAAGAAATGCTCATGAGAAGTTGTCTTTTTTACCATGAGGTGTTGTTATTTTTGGCATTGATAGGGTGAAGATCGATTTGTTTTTGTATAATAGATGACTAGATTTTATTGTGTGTATGTTTGTAATTCAAGCTTGTCCTCAAAAGCAAATTCAAAATGCTGGTTAATGAAGCAAAGATAATCTTCTACCGAAGAAACACGGGAACCGCAAGAAAGCTTATATTTACAATTTAGAAAACTGTAAATTTAGCTTATAGCCACTGAAGCAAAATTGTCGCCTCAAGGATCTGAATAACTAACACTACGAGCTCGGCTGTGAATCAGCTCCAATTTAAAACTTATACATATCCTACATATTACAGATTAAGCCAAATCTAAATAGTAAACGACAAAGTCAAAGTAACATTTACAACTAAATAGTGTCTATAGACCCTCAGAATGCAGACAGCTAAATAGAGAAAATAGAGAAAACAAAAAATAAAAGAAACAAAATTGACTAGAATGAATATGAAAATGATATATCGCAACTTTTTTCACAAAAATAAATAAGTTTCTGTCTATAATAAATGGACTTCATCAACAAAACAGGCACAACTTCGTTATTTAGCAGAGACTTTTGTTTACATTTTTTTTTCAATATTTCAAAATCATTATTATATGACCACCTACTTAAAACATTGTAACAACCAAAAAAATACATCACTGACCTTTCTATCTTTTTAATTTATATACTTTTATTTACAGACATCCAACATCTGAAAATTTGTTCATTGACATAATAAATTCGTTGGCGAATACAGCAATGTCCCTCAACAAAACTCTATTTAATTTTTCGATATCAATCAAAAACTTCGGTTATTAACAAGTGGTTAGCTCTAACTTTTCACAAAAGCTCTTCCAAGCACGAAAATAATCGTTAAAAATTCATATTTCCAAGATACTCCCAGTCGATTTTACTATCTGATAATCTAGCTGTTCTACACAATCCATTTCGTAAGCAATTCCCCTTGGGTAAAATTCGTTGCGCTCTCGCTATTTCCCGAGAAACATTTTCATTGGGAAAACCTAAACTTTATAACAATCTTTTTACCGTTAACTGGAAATCCTGTTTGTTATTTTTCGGTAACGTTGTTGGCTAAGAGGGAGAAAGTTTTTTTTCGCCGCTATAAAATGCGAAAATACAAAAAAAATAACGTCAAGCATAGGTATGTTGTTGCTAAAAAGAGTAAAAAAAAAATTAAAGTTCCTTTCTAACGCTAAAACTTCTTTACTGACAAAGACAATTTTCGTTCGCAATTACCCAATAAGTACGCATCAAGCGCTTAGCGAACCCAAAGCGTACTTAGAAACTCGTTAGTGAACAAGCCTCTTTGAATATCAAACGGAATGTCATGGTGTTGCGCTCAATAATCAGAGTTGAATGATTAGCTCAAGTTTTTTCGAGAGTCAGGATCGTATCTCATCAATAACAACGAATGAAAACCTTTAGTTGTACGAAAATAATTCAAAAGATCTTTAACTTTATTAAAAAGCATTCAACAAACTGTATTTAAGTTAGCAATAGTTAAAATAAAAGAATATAGAAACGTAAAAACTGCAAGGTTCGAAATATTTTATGAAGAATATTTTCATTATTGACACAAGTGCACTAAATTCAACCCTGTTAACCAACCCCTCTAGCGTATCTATATTCAAACTGAAAATTTCCCAGAATTCTCAAGTGCACTTACTTTGAAGATAATTTTCGGAATCATCTGTGGCTTTATATTGAAGCCATTACGAATTTATAACCGTATCACGAATAGCGTGGAAAGTCTAATGGTTTTCGGTTTACTGCGATAACAGGCTGAAATTTTCCACGAGCACTATGTGAATCAAAAGCATTTTTCAACAAGTAGTACTTATGGATACCCGGTGTTGTCTGTTGAATAAATTGTTTGAAAATGTCAAAAACGTTCAACAGTTGTTGTTCTGTGTCTGCTATTTTCAGGTCGTAATGTGGCTTGAAATAGAAGCTTTAAGTTGTGGATAAGCAGGAGTGTGAAAGTAGTTAGTTATAAAGGAATATCTCCCTTTATTAGGACTGATACTTTGATGAAAACTTCATTCAGAAATTATTTTCAAAAGTATGAAGTCACAATAACCCTACAATTCATCTCAACGATCTGCTCACTAGCTCAAACCTATATTGGACACATTCCCTGTAAATGTTCCATTCATTTGACGGCACAAGTATTTTACTGTTAAGCCTAGTAATGTATTCGACGAACGAAATACAGCGAAAACGTCTGTGCGGAATCGAGCGAAACAAAGTTCCGCACCCCGACACCGGGGGCAGTATAAATTGCCACTGATGACATTTAACAAGTGCATTACATTTGAATTCGGTGCATATAAATTTAACTAACCGGCATTAAAAACGATATTATCGGCAAAACAAAAACTACTGTTGCAAGGATGCTCTGTTCATCCATCCATTTTCACCCATTTTTCAATATAAAATCCGCAAATTCGAATGAAATTATGAGCTGTCACTTTTTTCGCATCAATTTAAGGTATCTGGGTCATTAAATGGCCGCGAAATTTAACTTATACATAGTGCAGCGCCATCTCAGAGCGAGTCACTGCGTTGTCTTCGAAGACACTTATACGTCTTGGAACACATTACTGACGAGCAAAACCAAACGAAACGAAATTCCGCGCCAGGCTGATTTTGTATGGGATTTGACACTTGGTTTCGTTTCGCGTCGAATACATTTCAGGGCTTTAATGCGATAAAACTTTCGAACTATAAAACATTCATGGTCATAATCTGAAATTCGTCCTAATAAAACACATTTTTTTTTTCACAATATCCACAAAGCACGATATGAGTTTTATTTCAAAAGTTTCGAGCTAAATTTAAATAAAACGCGTTTGTCGTCCGCATTCAAAAACGACACGAAATCCACACAAAAAAAAAATCTCATTCATTCACTCGCATTCCTTTAGATTGCTCCCTGCTGTTTTCAGTGTACCTTGCACATAATTTCCATAACGGACTTAGAGAAAAAAAAACTTCATTCACCACGAAATTTCATATATCATAACTGGATGAACCGGGGAGGAAAAAGCACACCAGCGCAGAGAAAAAAAAACAAATCAGTGGGAACTTTTCTCCCCATCGCACAATATCTTGAACCAACCACGACACGAATAATGTAATCCTCCCGAAAGTGAAGACATGCTGCGAAAATTTTTCGTGAAAATTTAATGAAAGTCTCCGTGTCGCTCGGCGTCATTGGATAATGTTTTGGTTTAGGACCATTATGTCGCCACTCTTTTGTCGTTTTTTTTTTGTGATTTTTTGAAAAGTGCATGGCGAAAAACAACGCAATGGGGTATCCCGCAAAATTGTCTGATGAAATTTAGAGACTGAAGTTGTTCCATTTGTGAATCTAATCAGACATTAGGTTGATGACAAGAGCCTGTCAGCGGTCGTTGTCTCTCTTTTTTACGACGTCTGTATTTTTATTTTGAACCAGGATATTCCGACTATTTGTGGTTTGTCAGCTATCACGGCGTGAATAATGCTCAATAGCTGTGCAGTTATGCATCCTTTCAGAACTCACGTTGGCACAAATTTTATCAAAAACAAAATTCAAACATCGTCGGCGAAAATATGTTAAGGAGCACGGTTTTGGGAAAAAAAACGAATAGCTTGAATTATCGTAGCTCGCTTGCAAGTGCTATGAGAAACTAATTTTTCGAGTTCCTCAACTGGGTTTTAATTAGTTTGGTGTAGTTAGACGTATGATGCAGAGAGACGTGACATATCTGGAACTTTTTAGAGTATGCCTTTGAAATGATAAATTAATTTTGTCTGTTTTTAAAGTTTACAATAAATTTTCACATCAAATAACCTAAAATAATTTAAGTTTTCGGTAGTTCGAGTTTTTTTTAGTTGATGTTGACAAATAGTCAAAAGCTGAATAAGTTTTGGTTTCATACTTCAAAAAAATTTCTTTTAATATGATACTTCTTCATTTTGAACTATTTAGTCCCGTGTCGGAATTGAGTCGTTTACAGCCATTGTTTATTCACAGTGAAGTTTGTGGTGATATAATCTCTGTAAGTGATTGAAAAAATCCTATGCAGATTATCAAATTTAATTCAGAGATTTTTATTTCTTTGGAAATAGGACTTACCTCAATCAAAGTTGAATTCCAAGGCAACCAATTTTATTGTCTGTAATTTCAACCTTTGTTTCTGGTATCTACAGTCTGTAGTTTCGACCTTTGCTCATTGCTGTAATTTATCTGGCCTCAAAAGGGTGTTCTGCCTCTTCGCAAGCCTCAGATTCTGATAAATGCAGTGATCCGAAACCTTTACAAAAACTCATAATAAGTGTAAAGTATTCGTATGTAGTATATCGAGATGTGTTCAAAATTTATTACTGGCAACATTGTCAGTGTCCTTTCTATCGGTTGAATCTATCATCACCTTTCTTTCAACGAAAAACAGTAAAACTCTCCTATTCGTTAAACAAAAGTTTGTCCTGACTTGGGTTAGATCAAAAAGTAAGCGCCTTTGCTCTTATTTTCTGGCTCTCCACTTCTCCAAATGATGCTTAAAACCAATAGAAAAAAAGTTTGCCTTCGAAAATAAAATAAAAACTCCAATGAAAAACGTGATATTATCCCACCTATAAACTTCCTGAAACTTGTATTGAAAAACTTTGAAAAATCATTTTGATGGCACAACTCATTTTAGGCATATGCGAAATCGTAGGAACAAACTTTATAAGCGGGTCAGAGAAAATACAGACGTCAGTCCTGCTATTCAGAATGAGTATAATGAAGTTGCTAAGCAATTTATAGCAAAGTCTCATGAGGCTTATGATACTTACATTAGGTCAACAGGCGAAAATATAATGCGCGACCCGAAAAAATTTTGGATTTTGTTAATGTGAAGCGAAAAACTACTGGTTATCCATCGTCAATGTTTCTGAATAATATAACAACGTCTTCTCCAACTAAAGAGATATGTGACCTATTCGCAGATAGTTTCCAAAAAGTTTTTAATGCAACAGACTCATCAAACTCACACCTATCTTCCCCTGGTTCAACTCCAACAGCTTTTGTCAACCATTAAGAAATTTCACGTGATGAAATACGAAAAGCTATTTTGGAACTCAACTGCAACTAAGGTCCTGGGCCCGATCTTCTTATGCAAGTGTGTGGAGCAGCTTATAACTCCCTTGCATATTTTCTTTTCTTTTCACTTTCGTCAGGAGTTCCATCCTGTTGGAAAGCTTCCATCCTGTTGGAAGCTTTCGTATGTAACACCCAAATTAAAAAATGGTGATCGATGCTGTATTGAAAATTATAGAGGCATTGCCATTTTGTCTTCGATTCCGAAAGTTTTCGACAAGTTGGTATACGATAAACTTTCTCCGCTTGTTGATTCCCGTCTGAACGAGCAACAACATGGCTTTAGAAAAGGTCGCTCAACTACCACGAATTTGACAATCCTAATCTCTGACGTTCTATACAAAATGGAACAAGGATACCAAATTGACGCAGTCTACACTGACTTCAGTAAGGTGTTTGACAGAGTTGACCATTCTACCTTAATTCTAAAGCTTCAGAAATTCGGTATTGCCGGGTCTTTACTCAGCTGGCTGACCTCCTACCTTCGCGATCGAACACAAAAACGTTAGTGAAAACGTTAGTGCTGCCTCTGGTGTATCTAGGCCCGCTTCTTTTTAATATTTTTATTTCCGACTTATCTGACGTCCTAGCAGGCATACCTCATTTACTATATGCAGACGATACGTACTTTCTCGGCAATAATATGCTAACTCGAGTTGATAACATTGCTGACCTCGATGTTATCTTAGATGAAAAACTCTGCTTCACCTTACACTTTGATAGAATACTTTCTCGTGCAAACAAACAGCTAGGTTTCATCAAAAGACGTGCCAAAGAATTTCGTAGCCTGTGGGTCACAAGATCCTTATAAACTTCACTTGGACGTCCTATTCTCGAATACGCTTGCATTAGCTGGAATCCCACTTTTGCAAGCCACAGTGACAGACTCGAGTCAATACAAAAACAATTTTTACTTTTCGCCTTGAGAGTACTGTACAACTCTTATGATTTTAACAGCCTACTCCCTTATGAGTTTCGACTGGGTCATTTAAACCTATCGACACTAGCCTCCAGAAGAATAGTGATATCGACCTGCTTCACATTCGACGTCATTAGAGGTGCTATTAATGTAGAATTCCTGAATAGTAAAATTTTGATAAATATCCCTGTGAGGAACACCAGGTCCAATCGTTTCCTAAAAGAATATTCACATTCGGAAAACAAATGCAGCTAATGAGCCAGTAAATAGATGCTGCAGAATATTCAACAGCATAAGTAATTTATATTCCCCTACGATTTCCAAATCATCCTTCAAATCCTCTCTTTTGCATGCCATCCGTACACCTAAACCTTAAGCTATAGCTTTTATGTCAATGTTTTATTTATTGATTGTTGTTTATTAATCTATTTGTTTACTTTTTTAATTTGTTTGTTACTTATTTAACTTATTTGTTTTTACTTTTTACTTGACTTTACTTTTCCATTTTATTTTTAATTTGATATTTTATATGTGATTTTGTACCTTGTTTGGTGAATAAATAAATAAACAAATAAATAAAATTGCCATTGAAAATATTTTAGTTGTATTTCTGAGGATAAGTTAGTTTGCTCCACTTCTTCACTGATACTTCCGCCCCAAGAAAATCGCATAACCAGAAGATTTCATCCAGTTTATCCTCAAATATTTATGCAACATCCTCAAATATTTATGGTCAGAATTCAACTCAAATAACTTTAATCTCGGTTGATATTTAATATCAATGTTGGCACGATATTTGTGTTGTTTTCACTTATTTGAAATAAGACTTATTAGAAACCCTGGTGAATTTTCCATCATACTTTCTATCTACACATGTTTTAAGTCCTATTTAACTCTTTTTTTAAGATTACGATACTCTTCCTGGTTCGAATGTAAGGTTAGGTTAGGTTTAAGTGGCTGCCGGTCCACAGACGTCTGACGACCGACACACTTAGGCACAAGAGAGGCTCGTTGTGATGCCACAATAATTTGTGGCTCTCTCCTACTCACTGAACTCGGGAAACCATCTGCTTCTCTTGGCAAATCGCGCTATCCCCTTCAAATTGACCAGGGACAACTCGGCCAAGTTTGAGAGAAAGGAATCACCAATTGCCGCCAACCTTCTCCTTGCCAACGCCGGGCACTGACACAAGAGGTGGAGGACGGACTCCTTCTCATCGTCAGAACCACAACTCTGACAGAAATCGTTAAACTGCATGTAAAATGTAAAGAAATAGCTAAATTTTGTTGAGCAGGTAACAGGCATTCAAAGATATTTCCGAGAACTTAATTATTGCTACAACTAAGAGGATACAATAATTTCTAAAGCATATGTTTAAAAACATTATTTCCAAAAATTGTTTACTAGAAAACAATAAAACCACCTGCTGGTACCTTATTGCACCCAAAGATTAAAATCTCATCTCGCAAACAACGGCTCAATCTTTTCTAAATAAGTGACGATACCAGTAAACTTCATTCATCCATATTATACTCAGCAAATTTATTTTTGCATATTTCATATTTTCATTCACGTATCCTGCCATATGTTGCTCCACACATCAATTTCGATTTATGCTTTTTATGTTTCTTTCGAAACACTGGATCACTCTTTCATTCAAGCATAATTCTGATATATACACCTCGATATCTAAAGATATCGACATACGCGTATATACATATGCACGATAACGGATTATGTTTATTCCATCGTTGTTCGCTCTGATATCCTTTTATTATACTTTTGTATGGCGGTTACCACAACGTCTCACAAGAATATGACAGCTTTATTAAAACGTGATTTCATGTCGTCGTTGAAAAGAAGAAGGTAGGCACTAGTGCGAAACTGCCGCAGGCATATACAAAATATTGACAAGTAAAATAGGGAATCAATAAAAAGTATATGGTAGACATTGTTGAGTTTTGATTGTGTTTTTCGGTGTAAATAGATCACTTAAATGCATGGAATACAAAAGCGGAGGTGCTTTTCAAAATATGATTTTTACTGTATCGAAGATGTGTATTAAAAGAATCTAATTTGATTCGGAAATGTACTGAATTTTTGAACAATATGGTATAGTATAGGCTTTTTCTATAAAGATACAACAATTTTGTATTTAAATCACCGTATATAGATGCTTAGAAACCGAGGTGTTTCTGACCGTTTTCCGCAATTTAGAAAGCGTGAGCAGTTTAGGGATGGAAAATCTAAAAGACTAATCAGAAATATCTACACCATCGCCGATAATGGTTTGACAGGCAAAAGGAGAAAAAGGGGGCAAAACTTCAAAGAAAAAAGACAGCATTACTTTTTGGATAAATAAAAGGTAATACAGCTTGATTGGATGCATCAAAGTTAATACAGCTTTATGAGCCCTAAGCAAGAAATTTAAAGAATCCATTTTTAAATGGTAAGACTGGTAACAAAAGTATCACTCACGCAGTGCTGTCAAAAAAGTCTGCAAAGTAAAGAGTACCATCATCAGCAAAACCGTAGACAGGATTCAAAGTGAGGTCATTTATAAATATAAGGAAGAGAGTTGGAGAGAGAACAGTATTTACTGATACTCCCGTATGAGTACATAGTATGGGTGTTGAATTTGAGTTAATTTAGAACAAATTGAAAAGAACAATCTGTGAGGAAGCTTTGTTCTTGATAAAGCTGGAGTGACGACTAGATAGATAGATAGATATACTTTATTTATGGCTGATCTTAGTTTGTACAAATACAAATACAAATGATAATTTCTTAAATTAGAGTTCAGACTATGTCTTTACATCTATATAAGTATTTAATAGTTTATATTGGAGTTAATTTATTTAAAAATGCATACATATTTAAAGAAGTTGTCAACTTACAAGGGAAAATTCACAAAAACCTTTGGGAACTTATAAACTACGACTAATTTCCTATAACTACTTAAAACTAGGAATCGACATAGTCAGAAATTAAGGATGCTATTAGTGGGTGATTCAATTTTTGGCAATTCCACAGAAATTGATGTGGGTTCTGTTTAGCAGAATGATTTATATATTTGATTTTACTAATGCGGTGGAGTTGCTTTGTAGAAAAGAAACGCGATTTGTTTAAAATTATTTTTAAGCCCTTGTTTTGTTGCGTTTGTAGCTTTTTCCTGTTTGTTTTGGCACAAGTGTACCAGACAGGAGAACCGTAAAGTAATATAGGCTGCATACTGAGGCAATAGATGAGCAGTTTGTTCGCGGTTGACATGGTGGAGTTACGGTTAATGAGGGGATAGAACACGCGTATTGCCTTGGAAATTTGACGACTAAATGACTTCGAAGATCAAAATCTATAACCTTCAACGAATTGGGTGATAGGCTAGGATGAAGCTTTACCTACCTAAATTTATTAATAAGATAGTGCGAGTTATGATAACTCAATTACTTTGCATTATCGAACGATTCAATTACCTTTGACTGAGCTTAGGCAACTTAGCCTTCTAAACTGGTTGAATTGTTACCTTCGAGATCGAACGAAACATGTTAAATTCTAAGGCCGTCTTTCCAAAAAAATACCGTCTTATCTGGAGTACCTGAAGGCAGCCATCTAGGGCCGCTTCTGTTCAATGTTTTTGTTTCTGATCTCCTGGAGGTGTTATCCGACATTCCGCACCTTTTTTATGAAGATGATCTGAAAATATATAACCTATTGCAAATTTTCTTCAACTGAAACTCCAGTCACTGGTGCAATGGTGTGAGCAGAATAAACTTAATCTTAACATTGAAAATGCCATGCCATAAATTTTTCCCGCAAAATCTCTACTCTTAATTTCGAATATCACCTGAGTAATCAGTTCCTGAAAAATGTTGATAGTGTCGTGGATTTCGGTGTCGTCCTGGATAAAAAGCTGCGTTTCAATCTCCAGTATGACAAAGTTCTTGCAAGAGCTAGCAAGCAGCTAGGATTCATTAAAAGACGTGCGAAAGAATTCAAGAACGTATGGGTTACAAGGTCTCTGTTTATGTCTTTAGTTCGCCCTCTACTCGAATACGTTTGCATCGTCTGGAATCCTTTTTTCGATATTCATAGCAATAAAATGGAATCTGTCCAAAAGCAGTTCGTGCTTTTTGCCTTGAGAGATCTCTATAATCCAAATGATTTCGAAAGTCTTTCAACTTATAGTTACAGACTTAATCTCTTAAATCTGACGACACTTTCTTCAAGGAGAGCGTTATTATCCTCATGCTTCGTCTTCGATGCTATTAGAGATTTGGGTAACGTAGAATATCTTCGTAATAAAATCACTTTCAATAATCCTGTAAGACAAACTAGACACACACGTCTCCTCAATGAGCATCAACATCACACTATCTATGGAGACAATGAGCCGATAAATAGATGCTGCAAAATATTTAACAATTTTTCGAACTACTATTCCTCTTCTATCTCTAAACCTTTATTTAAAAAAACATTATATAATGTTTTAAAGTCTTAATCCAAATTATTTCACTTTCCTCATAACTTCCATATTGAGTTAATAACCAGACAATAATGTCTGCTGACATTTAGAAATGTTATTGTAATTTAGCTTAAAGAAAACAGTTTAAATTTGTTATTGTTTTGTTACCTTGTTTGGTTAAATAAATAAAAAATGTAGAAGTTCTAAAGTGAAAGGAAATATTCCTGTCAAATGTGACAGTGTTTCAATCCAAGGGGCGAAATACAATCAGCTCCAGCAGATTTGTGGACGTCAAGCTTAGCGAATACTTTTAATACCTCTCTTATGTAAATATGATTTAGGAAGGGAAATTAGAAGTTAGCTGTAAAAATCTCAGCAAAGGCATTAGCTTGGCGGTACGAAATGAACGGAGAAATGGTTCTTGATTCTTTTCACTAAAACCAAAAAGCTTTTTTCTCCTTTTTTGGATACAGAGACTATGTTTTTGTCTAATTGGAATATGACTCTTTGGATAAAAAATGCGTGCAGCTTTTCAGTGAGGCAAATCATCTTCGTAAGGCTATGGGGTGCATCATGAACCCTGAGAGCATTTAGACTAGTTCGAGCGCAGATACTCTAAACGTTCTCATGGACGCACATTTTCCGAGCATTTATTTTCCTCCAGAAGCGATACACCAAACGAAGTAAGCTACCAGCTCAACGCCGTCGTTCAGAATATGCAATTCTCAAATGAGCTGGGCTATTAATTCTTTTGAGCCATTTAAATCTCCGGGCCCAGATGGCGTCCTTGCGGCTGACATTCAGCGGTCCATGGAAGTATCGTTACCATGGCTCAGAGAGATGTATAACGCTTGCCTGCGCTTCTCGTATGCTCCCACCGGCTGGCGGGAAACTAGAATTGTGTTTTTCCTTAAAGTAGGAAAAGTTTCGCATGTTAAGCCAAAAGACTATCGTCCAATAAGTCTTAACTCTGTCCTGCTTAAGATTTTGGAAAGGATCATTGATGACCATATTAAAAGATCACTCGATCCTATGCTAATCTCGCAGTCACAGCACGCTTATACCAAAAATAAGTCTGTCGAAACTGCTCTTCACGTCGTCATTGAGCAAGTCAAGAAATCTCTTGCTCTTAAATAATATACATACGCTTGCCGACTTCTTGATTATCGAGGCGATCTTCAACAAAGTAAAGTCCGACGCAATTGTTGAGGTACTCTCGATGCTGCATGTAAATGAGCAGCTAATTGCTTTTATTGTGCAGCTTCTCAAGAATAGAGTGGTAATCTCTTTCTTGGGGAATGTTCGCGTTCGACGAGGGGTCAGCACGGGCACACCTCAGGCTGGAGTCCCCTCTCCCCTGTTGTAGAACATCACGGTGAATACTCTCCTAATGAGGCTGGACCATGCCGGCTGCAAAGTGATTGCTTATGCGTACGTCATAGCTGTAGCAGTGTCGGAAAAGGATTTATCTAAGTTATCGCAGAGGCTAAATCACTCTTTTGACATATTTCCACGTTACAGCCGTGAGTGTGGCTTGAATGTGAATCCTAGCAAAACGGAGCTAGTGCTGTTTACAAGGAAGTACAATGTTCCTTGTTTTGACTTACCGAAATTAAACGGTATCTCCATTGACCTCAGCCAGAGGGTCAAGTACTTAAGGCTCATCCTCGATTCGAAGTTACTATAGAGCTACAATATAGCAGAAAGAGCGCGAAAGGCTTTCAATGCACTTGACTACTGTAAAAGAGCCATAGGGGCAAATTGGGGATTACAGTATCGTACTGTTGCTTGAATTTATACCGCTGTGGTTGAGCCAATTCTATTGTTTGGGGTGACATTCTGGTGGCAAACGTAAGCTTGAAAAAGTGCAGAGATTGGCAGCCCTACTGGTAACTGAAGCGCTCTGCACCACTTCTGCTAAGGCACTTTTTGTGTTGCTTCATTGAATACCAACCAATCTACTGACCTTGTAGCAAGTTAATCTTGCTGCTGATAGACTGAATTCTATCTCAGCATGAAATAGAATTGAGTTCGGCCATGCGGGTATTTTAGCTGCGGATGTTGACTACATCGCTCCGCACTTCCTTTAAGGAAACTTTTTAGATACTTTACCAAAAGCGAACAAAGTCTTCGAATGTAAGAAAGATCGACTGACGAGAATTCACACAATAAAACTAATGGAGCTGATAAGATGAGAGGACACTGGAAAAGAAAACACCGTAGAGACTATCCCCAACAAGTCCATGGTCCAATTTACAGGAGAACAAATTGAGCTGTTTAATCAAGGTTTAGATTATGCTGCTGGAAAGGAAACAGCATTTATAGGAGAAGATTTGGTGGTAGACTTCAAAGCGACAGAAACATACCTTGCCGAAGGCGAGAAAACACCAATCAGTGAAGACGTGACTAAATTCATCAGGAAAGAACGCTGGTAAGACGCAAAGGATACTTTAAGATTTGGCTACTTCACCATTATTTTCTATTCTAAAGCGGATAAGATCAACGTTGTGGTTATAATTGATAAGAATGAATGTGATCTAAAGCTGAAAATATTCGAAAGAATGTAAAGAAATTTTTAAAATTACGATTCCCAAACTCAACGTTTCCCAAAATCAAATACCTTCCAAAAATATACATTGAAAGGAATGAACTAGGGAAAATCGACACAGGCACAAACACCAACAAAGCGATTTGCGAAATAAATTGTGGACGAACATAGAGCCTTAAGAAAGATTAGCGATAGGTTGGTTAAGAATTGACAAGAGATGATAGAGAGGATTGGAAAAGTGGTAAAAGTAGAGGAAAATGAACTGGTTGTATCGTTTTATGTACAAGTTTGATTCCCAAGCATGCCAGGAAAAAAGAAACCGCTGAGTTTCTTTCAGAATTGGTAGATCCCTTGAGTGAACAAAGTAGGTTAGAGACTACTTGCAACATACCAACGAAAGCTATTTTACTTTCAGACTGAAATATTTCTAAGTTCTTAAAAGTGTTGCCATGGCAAATTCTTTATCACCACTATTGAGTGAGATATTCATGGAGAGATAGGAAAATAAACTTTATGAAGCAAGCTAGCTTCCCCGTTTGTGGATGATGTATCTTGACGACATTAGGACAACCGCGAAAAATATGTTACTCCGGACATTTGAGTGAAGCTAAACAAAGCACATAAAGGTGTCCAATTTTCCGTATAAGTCGAAAATAGCAAAACTATATCGTAACCGTACCTGTATTTGAAAACCATCAAAGATGATGATCTTCTTGGAGATCTTCTTCAATATCTACCGATAACCTAAGCACACCCAGAGAATGACCATTGGTTTTCTCTCAAAATGGTACCCCATAACTCAATGATTCACCGGCTGTTAACTGTGCCAATGGGGCAGGAAAGTTATTGCTCGGGGGTCAAATACATCAAAGATACGGCAAGGAAAAATAGATTGGACGAAAATATAATTCGGAATTTAATTGAAACGAAGAAGAAATATCAGTTAACGACGACACAAGAGTTTCAACAGTTTTTCGTAAATTTTTAAGTTTATGCAAGTTAGAACAGCTTTCATTCAAATCTTATGGGTACTCCGATATGAGGTTTGCTTTTTCCTTCTTCCGAACACGTTCAAAATTCATTTCAGATACTTGGTTTTATAAAAAAAAATTTTTGTTGATAGAAATATAAGAGTATTTAAAATATCACTAAATCGGCCGCCGGCGTCAAAAAAAGTTAACGCTAACTAATATTAAGTGAAAGCTAAACCGATTACACATAAACACCAATGTATCCTGAAAAATTCAGCTCAATCAGATGGCACTTTCACGAGAAACTGGGATTTGAAGACAAAATTGTTATGTCCTTATTGTAAATTTATATAGGATTAAAGAAGATATGGTTCTAATTACAGTTCTTCAATGCATCTATTACCAACCTACCTACTCGTAGTTAAAATAAAATAAATTTTCTTCTGTTCTTTGTTTAGCAAGATCTAGTTCTGTCAATAAGGCTACTGAAGAAGTCTTTTCAAATTTTAAAGTACGCTTTAAACTTCATTCATAATTCTCTAAAGTATTCAAACACATATTTCTATCTTCTTAAAGACTTTGTCCTGATTCCAAGTGCGGACAATGACAGGACAAAAAATAAAATCAAGGAGTCTACTATGTGTGCTATTCGAAACCATTCTTTCTCTATCATTCCTATTTCTATATTTTCTATTTCTCTACTATACATTTAAATACAACCTGCCCAATAGCTCAAAATAAGCGAACTAACTGTATGTTTGTAAGCATCTTTGTTTCAAATCAACCTGAACTGAATATTTCATTCGTCGTCACGCGTCCATAGATGCAGGCATGTGTATCCATTTGTTTTACTCAGAATCCCGTTCTCAGCAACGCAGCAATCCGTGAAATACAAAAGAGGATTTCCTTTTTAAACTAGGTCAGTTGTTCTCTCTAGTATCTGCTTATATCATATGCATACGCTTCCAGAAGCTTAGATATTGCCGCAACAAATCCAGCTTATTTTTTCGCGTTAGCACCTTCAGTGTCTTTAGAAAGCTAAAGCTGGGTGTCACAAATGAATGATGAAACTACATCTTCCCATAATGCTACTGACTTGACTCTCTGAACGGACAAACTAGATGGTGTCAGTGAATGATATCCGGACGTGTAGCCTCGTATGCATTGGTTTCATAGACAAACGAAAGTCAACGAGAGCTTGAAAGAAAGGAGAACTAGTTCTCGTGGGCTCAACGTAACCGAAGACATGATGTCATCCGGTAGTAGTTTTATGTAGACGAGGATGATGCGACTCAAATGCCATAATGCAGGATATGATTGTTCTCGTAGATGAGGATTTTGTACTCAGATGTTATATGAGCTATGCATGAAGAGACAGTAGGTATGGATGTAAGGACTTTGTTTAGAAAGGTATTCATGTATGATAAGTGGCTTTCGAAGAGATTTCGTTCCGAAAAAGGTTTGTTCAACATCATGACAAAAGTAAAATACAGTTTAAGTAAACGTACTTTTATGATTCTTTAAAGTATAAACAAAACCTTGTGATTTTCAGCTTTAAATGTCGGTTGAAAGTAACAAACCAAGTTACTTTTATAAAAAAAAATGTATGTAGTATTTGCATAGTACAAAGCAAAAACTATAAATCTAGATTGAACTAAAATTATGTATGATGAAATTGGCCATCAAGTTAAGGATTCGGTTTTCGATGTTTTATCGAGTTAGTGCTGCCACCTAGTTCCGCTTTAAAAAAAAATCACAGCAACGTAGAAAGTTAGAGGTGACCGACTTCAAAGTTTTCATAAGTTCATCAAACTGACAACCCTAAACATTTGAACTGCTTCATAGCACAGGCCATTGAGCAGCAAAACCAGCTCACAGGATAGTGTTTCGAAATGTTACGATACTTGCACATAACAATTCACTGGATCTTTAGTGTGACGGCTCACTGATACATCGATTTTAGCTCACTAGTTCAATACGAAACCATTCATAGTGGTATGGTGTTCGATGTGGCGAACTGCAAGCCAAACTTTTTTTCATTCGCTATAACATAAATTCCGTCAAGTCCTCTATGACACTAATTCGTATTTTTTAGCTTCCATAATACCAATTTCAATACTATTTCTATACACGATTTGGGCATGATTGCGGACACGAATGGAGGCAGCAAAAGTAGTGAAAAATTTGATATGACGTATGATGAAACCTTCGGACATGAATTGGTGAGCCATTCGAAGATGATGACTGATTCATTGTTAAAAATTTTGTATGTTTGGGAGGGCTTCGCCAAACGCCAATAAAAAATCGCAGATTGCCCTTTTATATGGGAGCTATATTCATAACTGGATTTGATGAGAGTTTCGTAGACACATGCTAGATGGGCTAAATTGTTTCTTGCCTCAGGTCCATACCTTTACCTAAGCCGGGCCTGTTTTGCTCATTCGAGCTAGGCACTCAATCTACTGCAGCCTATGGGGCTGATTTTATCAGGGATCTTACAATCACAATATTAGTCACATATTTCATTGTTGTATAGGGGG
Source organism: Nemotelus nigrinus (assembly GCA_947369275.1). Taxonomy (NCBI): domain Eukaryota; kingdom Metazoa; phylum Arthropoda; class Insecta; order Diptera; family Stratiomyidae; genus Nemotelus; species Nemotelus nigrinus. Next base: position 52,667,934 of record OX376375.1, on the reverse strand, counting down.
CAAAATCATCCATCCTCGTGCCGATGGCCAAATATGCTTCGGAGGATCTTCCTCTCGAACGCGCATAAGGGTTCTCAATTTTTTTTTTTTTTTTTTTGTAAGTTCCCAAAAAAAATCAAAATTAATAAGACCATGCTCTTGTACAGAAACAGCTTGGAATTCTTGTAGTGATATCTTTGAACTTGTAACGATTTGACTTCTTCGAAACTGTATCTCAATTACATGTATCTTTTTCAGGCGAGTGTTTTCGGCGTCTTGTTTATTGCTGGTTTCGACTTTAATTGGTCGATTTGGTGATTTGGTACCAGCGTTGGCACCAAATATACATGTATTGAGCTAGCAAGAAAGTTATTTTGATTTTCACAAATAGCGTTAAGTTTGTTTTTAAGAACTTATGTCAATGGTATGGCTATTTTCTTTTGACAAATCACGCATAGTTTTGGTTGCAGCTGTTAGTTCAGCGCTGGAACAGCTCGTGTTCGACATCAGCTAAGGCATCCGAACGGCATCTTGTCCATACTCATTGACCAGTATTTCATCAAAGTATTGAAATCGACATTCCAAAATATCCAACTGGTAAAAGGTCAGGTTTCTCTTCTTGTCTTTGGTAGTTGCTAACTAACATGTTAGTGAAATTTCCACGCCTGGTGCGTTTGCTCCTTGTATTGCTCATGCTTACAAATAACCGGTTTTCCCCCAGGTTTTCATCATCTAGATTTAAGAATCTGTTTCTCCGCTCGTCGCTAATCACAATAAGCTTCCTCACTTGCATGTGCTTTTTGAGAATGCTACATAACTAAAAATGCCTAATGGCTACAAATCTCGACCCAGTTTATTCTAATTTATTTTATGATGATCTTCTCATGTGTGAGTGTCCATATCCAAATCTTGGAATTGACGTATATCATCCTACTCCGGACTCATGTATTAGAGTGTTACGCCCATAATAATCCATAGCTTGACTGGAAATTTCTTCAAAAGTAGACTATCATGATCTAAATGCTTTTTTCATGATTTTTTGATTTTTTCAACATCCTATCTCCCTCTATCTTATGATAAGGCATTTAAATGCTTCTACTTTATACTTGATTTTATCTTTCCACTTTTTGTTCCTATTACTTCCATCTGCAATTCTAACGATCCTATTTGGTTGAACCAACGAATTCAAATAAACCTATCCAAAAATGGCAACGTGATAAATTTAAATTAGCAAACCTTTCTTTAGACGAATATGAGGGTAGGTAGGTTAGGTAGGTTGAAGTGGCTGTCGATCGACAGAGGCCCACCGACAGAAGCACTTAGGCACAAAAGAGGCCATTTGTGATGCCACAGTAGTTAACTCTCGCTCAGTCACTATCATTATGAAACCATTTGCTTCATTAGATAAACCGTTCTATTCCCTTTCAATTGACCAGGGATAGTTCGGTCAAATTTTGGAGAAAGGGTGCACCAAGTGTCGCCACACATCTCCCCGCCAAAGTTGGTCACTGACACATGAGATGGGGGATGGATTCCTCCTCGTCATCCGAGCCATAGCTCAGACAAAAGTCGTTGAACCACCCGTTCGCATGAATACCATATAAGGCAGTGGCCCATAAGCACGCCTACAGCACAACGCAGAGCAATACGAGTTAAGCCTAATAGCTTGGTCGTGTGACGCTCGTCCATGGAGACACAAATCTGTCTTGCTATCGCACAGGATGATTTTTACCTGACAACCAATTTGACCGATGTCATCGGTATTCCTCTTGAAAAGGAGCATGAGACCTCCGGTAGCAAGGTGACAAACCCCGCCAGTTCATCGCCCTACAGCTGCGGAGCGATGTAGTAAACACCCGCTGGAGCGGGAAATCCCTCAGACAATACTGTAACATAGCCGAACTCTGTTCAATTCCGTGCTGAAATACAATTCAGTCTCACAGTAGTAAGGTTAGCTTGCTGTAAGATTAGTAGTGAAGCAGAGCAAAAAGTGCCTTAGTAGAGGTGGTACAGAGTGCTTCAGTCACCAAGCGTGCAATTCATCTTCGCACTTTTTCAAGCTAGCGTTTGTAGGTAGCTTCAAGCCTGCCACCAGAACGCCAACCCAAACAATAGAATTGGCTCAACCACTACAGTATAAAGTCAAGCAACGATACGAGGCTGAAACCCCCAATTAACTCCTGTGACTCTTTTGAAGCATAAAGTGCACTGAAAACCTTCCGTGCTCTCTCTTTATTTTAGCACCATAGTAACTTCGAGTCGATGATCAGCCCTAAATATTTGACCCTCTGGCTCAGGTCAATAGAGACTCTCGTTCAAAACGAGAAACTTTGTACTTCCTTGTAAACAGTACTAGTTCTGATTTTCATAAACTTAGGATTTAAACTAATGAGTTTTTCTTACATTTCGAACATTAAACATTCTTTAAATTCTGGTATCTTCGAGCTCTTTTAGACACACTCCAAATAGCTATGTACCGTCAAGTCAACTCATTCATGCATAAAACTTGGTGACTAAATCTATTCAATCGGCTCATCATTCTCAATCTAATCTCCTCTCCAACCATTAATTTCCATTCTCTCCCGCATCTACACAGTTGATTGAATCACTGGCGAGTAATCTTAAAACATCCAGTACTTCTGGTTCTGATGGTCTTCCCCCGACATTTGTGAAGATGGCATGCAATTCTTTTTGCTTGCCCTTAGTCATTATCTTTAAGAAAAGCCTAACTGATTGAGTATTTACTTACCATTGAAAAGAATCCGTAGTGGTTCCCATCCATAAGGCTGGTGATTTATCTTCGCCTTAAATTACCTTGTTCTTCTCCTGATGCAAGATAATTGAACGATATGTTCATGATTATAATCATTGAATACAGGCATCTAATTGTGAAAGAGTAGAATATCTCAAAAGTCATTCAACGTCTACGAATCTCGTTTATTTTACAAACTTCGTAACTAAAGCGCTGGATGCGCGACTTGACGTACATGCACTCTATGCTGACTTTTCCGAGGCCTTTGATCTTGTTTATCAAAATGTTCTTCCTAGTAAGCTGCAAAATCTTGGGTTGTCTGCAACCATTATTCGATGGATTGAGTCTTATCTGTCTGCCCGTTTCTGTTGCGTTAGATCTTATTCTACCATGTGTGCTTCTTTTCGGTAATATACTGGAGTCTCTCAAGGCTCGATTTTTGGCGCACTCTTGTTACTATTTTATGTTAACGAGCTTCTGGGACTATATTCTTGTGAATACCTTCATTTTACAGACAACAAAATTATTTTTCAGAATAAGGTCGATTTAGAACTGCTACCTACTACAATCAAATATCACTATTCTTTAGGTTTAGTGTCAAGTGAATAAGTTAGTCTTAAATACAAATAAATACTATACCATGATCTAGTGGTGTACTCGAGGTGCTAGGGACCTTCTGGACCCACTCCAGGCTGTCAATCAATGGTCTACACCTTCAAGATCAAATCCAATAAGTTTTAATTGCTCGCTAAACATAACAACAATCTTCGCTCAACTTCCAATAATGTGCGAGATCTTGATGACGCATTTGGCAGTTGTATCAATTTTTTGGTTTGATATGAAGGTTTTACCAAAATATCACCCCAAAATAAAACCTTCGCTAATCTTCTATTCATGACTGGTCAAATCCATACTAAAATATGCGTCCATTGTATGATCTCCTGAGCATAGTTATGACCAAAATTCATCGAATTTGTCTAACGTAAATTAACGCATACCCTATTATTCTAGCACAACCGTCCTCATTTGGTCTATTGCGGCTGACTAGATTAACTGAACCTTTAATTGCTGTTCACTCGTCGAATTTTCCTTGGTCATTGTTTTCTGTACAAACTTTGCTCAGACCTACCTAATAAATCTGATCTGTCATGACATCCTTTCTCGAAATTCCTCCCAATTCCTTACAGCTTGGTGCTCTTCCTCCGTCCCTATTACAATATATCAATTTTTTAAAATTACAGTCAACATGTAATTGGTTTTTTTGCTGATAATGGAATGAATAAATGAATGGTTCGGTATGCAGTATTCTTATACTCAGTAACTATCTTTCAATTGCCATATTTGCAGTCGTATCAAGCGCCAGAACCTCCATTTGAACCTCATCAGCAGCGTTGCTCCGATCACCAGTGATAACGACATTCATATCTAATGGTTTTCAGATGTCAACCTCTTTTAGTTCACTTGTCCTTAGTCCGAAGCCAATTATATTTCCTAATCAACTGATTCAAAGCTTTAAAAACTCATTTAAAGGACTTACGAAGCATGGGAAATTAATCATTTTTCTTTTATGAAGGCTCTTTGCAACAAAATGAAGTCTAAGTAAAAATCATTAAATGGCACGCATAGCTGCTCTGTTTACCTTTCCAATAAAGAGTCACGCATCAGGATAGCCACTGTGAGATATCCAACTTATGTTTCCTACCAAAACTCTGCAAAAACTCTTTAAGCATTGTTTGACCAGCACAAAAGAAAGTCAAAGAAAGGGGAAACACGTTTACTTCATTTTTTTTGCCACCAATATTTCCACAAGAGGCGTTAAAAGGTACATACATCAATATTCAAGAGCGAGCGGTGCTACTCTCAATACACTTCATTTTTATCTCAGTGGACAATGCGATAATTTTAATATCTTTGTATTAGCTCATTGCTCTCACACTTAACCCATATGTAAATATGATTTTTAATATACACTTAATCATAAATTTTCTCTTTGGGATACACGTGAAACGCAATTCACGATTAACAAAACCATCACAGATTTTATTGAGCGTTCAATTTAAATATGTAACAGGTAACACATACCCTCCGGATATCGTAATGTGACATGCATAATACAATACGGCTTACATTTATATGAATCTTCCTTTCTGTGCATATGCCTATATTTTACCGGATAATTCGCAACATCCCATCAAACAAACATTCATTTTTATCCCACAACGGTACATACACGAGCATACATACTGTACATGATTCATATAAACCAATTCCCTCGTAGGCATTAGAAATTCCATTATCGTTGAACCAAATAAATACATACTCATACACTAAGCCAGACAAAACCACCGGGCACATTGCTCTCGTCGAATTTATCTGGTGTGAAAAAGATGGATTCGAAGTCAAGAAAGCCAAACTAGCATATGAATACCGTAATATCATCGTTATCACTGGAGCAGAAGAATGCAGCAACAGTGGTAGTAGAAGCATTCCGTGTTCACCATAAACATACAACTACTAAACTTTGATACATAGTTATTCGTGGTTTCCATATAGATTGCAACAGAAAACTCCTTTCCCAAAACTTCCAGCACCAGCATCTTCGTCGTCGCCAGCGATGTTGCCGTGGTTGTTTTTGCCGTCATCACCGCGGGCACATATTCAATTTTGTTGTCATACATATTTTCGTTTTGCATGTCAGGTGAAACGATGACATTTACCCTCGTTTTCGATTTATCGTCATCACACCTGAGAGCTTAAAACGCTCTCGAATAGCGAAACGCCACTGTTTTGGTGTCTGTTTTAACCCTAGGTGGATATGCTGAAATATTGGGTGGGCCTAAACTTATCAACAGGTGTCGAAAATATGCGAAGCCTTAGAATGAAATATATCTTGAGCTCAACTTTTGCAAAATGATCCTCATTTGCAACTCTTTGCTCCATTTTTAATCATCTGATAATCAATTGTCATCACATTTTCACAGAAGTGTATTAAAATATGCACAAAAACTATGTTTGAAACGTTCTCTTAAATCCTAGGTTTAATGCAACATCTTATCTAAACACTAGCTCTCTCTTTCTCATATTTACATCACTTCCTACTTTTCCAGGTGATTCCACGACGACGTGGTCGTAGTGTTTCCGGTGGTTCCCAGTCAAGTCTAGCTTCGACACCAAGCGGTAGTGGAGGTGGCGGTGGTAGCTTATCGAATAATCATTCACCGCAACATCATAATTTACGGCACAGATCAGGTTCGGTAGAATGGCCTGAACCACCAGATCCGCCAGTCTGCAGTACCGAGGACGAAGCAGCATCACTTTATTCAGATTCGGATGATGTGATTCCAACATATCCCACAAATATGACCGGGCAAGGAACCTACGTAATAAGAAAAGGACGTCGGGAACGACATCGTCTACCCGAATTGAATGCATCCATGTCATCATCGATAAATTCACGATTGAGCAGCGAAGCAAATTCACCGGCTGTATCGCAATTAAATAGTCTTTTTGTACCAAATTCACGGCACAGTATCGATTTAGGCGCTTCGTCTCAAATGACTCCTTCTGCTTTGCATCACAATTCTCTACTATCACCAAGGTAAATTTCAGTCCTTCGAAATATTTCCATTTTCTTTAACCATTTGCTTGTGTTTTTTCAGGTCACGGCTATCATTAGACTTAAGTTCACCAAACTCTACCTCAGAGCTTCCACAGCAATCTGTTCTACACGCATCATCCTCGAATAACATGATGTTGGGACAACAACGCTACAATGATTATAAACTGTTTAACAATAGCACGTCGCATTATCAGCACCAGCACCAACTTAAACATCACCAGCTTCATCATGACGATATTCCGCCTGGCATGGCTGGCAATTCGATTGAATCTAATGGAAACGGAGCTATCCAAATGGCGTCAACGCACCACAGCGGCAGCAGTAGCAGTTTAAATAACAATAACAACGGCAACAGTGCGAACAATGGCTCTAATAGTAGTTTAAATGGTCCTTTAGCACGTGTATCGTCGCTTCCAACCATGACAGTCGCATCACAGCAGCAACAACAACAATCCACGCAAAGTAGTTTTTCAACAATTTATTCTTATCGTTGTACATCTAGTGGATGATGATGATAATGTAGATAGTAAAGTTTAAGCGAGAAATTTCGCTCAAGTGGGTGCAATTTAAGGTGTTTTGATTGAGTTGAAAACTTGGTGACATTATTTTGAATGTAGATTAGGTATCTTGTTTTCTGTTTGTGTTTTATCTTAGTCTAGGACTAACACTCGTCTAAAACGTTGAGTTTTATGCAGTGCAAAACATAGTTTCTGTATTAAAAAAGAGGTACTATAAGGCAATTCAATCTATATCCCACCTTTGTCACATCATCATCACCACCACTTTAACTTTTTCTTTTCTAAATCTAACTCATCAATTAATTTCTAATATATTGAATCCTATCAATTTTAGATGACGTCATCACAACAACTCCACGTCGCGAATTGGCACCGCCTATCGAAGAAGATGAGGAACAAGATAGCGAATCACAACGTGGTGCACCGTTGAAACAAATTGAAAATAATATTAGTGCTTTGTTACGTGGCGATATAGCGGTCGCTCGAATAGGCGATATATCGCTTCATGCACGACGGCCATTAGCTTTTCGACCCGGTGTTCATAAATCCGAAAGTGCCAAAGAAATGTTATTGTCACAACAGGCGGTATTTGGTCCTTTGCCACCATCGCCGCCATCTTCTAGTCCAGAAGTGGTAAGGGAATTTTTTTTCTGTTATATATAATTTAAGCTTGATGATCAATTTCAAATCTAGACTAGGTTCAACAGGATAAGAGTAATGTGACGAAAGCACACAATTTATTATAAAAAGAATGATTCTGGACTACCAACAGTCCAGCATCATCCTTTTCACTAAAGTGTTTTATTTTTAAATAATTTTCAATGCAAATCCATAGCTCCTTTTTTATTAAAAAAAAAACTCCCTATAATTTTTAGGAAATCGATGGTTTTCCGCCACTTCCACCATCACCACTAGACAATCCAGCTGACGATGAAGATGATTGTGCTGAAGAAGACATTGTACGCGGAATGCATGGAATTCGAATTGCATCGCGAACCCGATTGCATTTTACACGTGACAATGGCATCGAACATCCACCAGCAGTACCACCACATCGAAATCCACCTTCGATAAACACACTGAAAACTCGTTCGATGGATGCTGGCTACACGAAAAAGTATTCATCATCGCCTTCGGCACATCCGGGTGGTCCTGGGACACTACCTGGCGATATGCCACCAACAGCAAGCTCTAGACGACGTCTTATGTCGGGTGCATACCCGAAACGATCGGCTCAGAGTCCACGCGAAGAAAGACGTTTGCAGACCTCGTGTAGTTTACCAGAAACACCGATATTCGCTAGAGGGTATATATGTTTGTTAAAATCGAATTTTCCGTAAACAGTTTGTTTTTATTTTTAGATGTGATATTCCTCGAACACCGCATCGTCGTGCTCCTGAACTGCCGACAAGTGGTTCGAGAACGGCACCTCGGACTAATGCAGCAACAGCTCCTACGTTAAACTCATCAATAGTTGGAATTGGTATGTAATTGCTTGCTTGTGTAGCATTTTTTAGACGGTTTGTCAAATACTTAGGCTGCTTAATGCTGTACACATTGGCTTTCGATCGAAGGATACTAACAAATTATTGATAAAGTAATGGCTCAGACATATTTACTTGATTTTATAATCTTACATCGTCATACACATATAAAAAAACATTGTCGATTTTTAAAATATTTGCCAGTCAAATTATAGAGACAGCTTGTAAATTTATTTTCTTCCCACCAATACAACATTCCACAAATCCAACATTTATTATTTTAAAATAATTTAACAATACTTCAATACAACACTCACGTACACTACACTGCAACATTTATGTTAGTAATAGTCCTGCCAAATGTCTTCAAAATAGTCGATTGTGGAGCATTCGATTGTTATCAATTTTTCCTGATACGAGCATACAACGAGCAGAATGAATAACCAGAATGCTTGATTTTTCTACTTATCTTTAAGTTATTTGATCACGTGATGTAGTCCTTTATATTTTAGTTGCAGCCTAGGACTTAAGCCTTTCCATCGATGAGTACTGTTGAGCCACATCAAATCATTTTGCCTGCTTACTTCAGAAGATCAATTTGTGGGCTTTTTTAAACTGATCCTCTCAGCTGTTCGTACTGTTGTTGGTCACCTTGACTTCCGGCTCACCTTTGAACATCGTCGGCGTCCTATAAATTTTTGAGAAGATCGGACTCGAGCTCCAGTCAACCAAACAACATCAATCTTATTGATAATACTTTGCTTATAAATTATAACCGATATTATCAAAATATTCGCAGGCTTAGAACCAAACTGGAAGAATTCAAACTTTCTTCCTTATTTTTGTCTGATTTCTTTACCTGTACAACGGAAAGTTGGAACTCTGCTTTCTGCGAAAAAATTCTACCTATACCCTCTGCGCTTCGGAGTGACTGCGATAGATCCCCAACCCAAAAATCAGATGGTGGTGGGCCTAAAAGCCATTCCTAAATCGTTAAAGCGTGCACGCTTTGATTTAGTTGCACCCTTTTTTGCTCTTGAAAGTTTAGCGCTCCATGTTTCTCTCTCTCGCATGAAATCTGCCTACTACTTACTACTGTATATTTTCCATGTATTATAGATATATTTTCTAAACCTATCTAGATATATTTTAGGTATCTTTCCTGATTCCCTCGTGGCTATTTGTGGAGATTTCAACTTGCCATCTATTCAATGGAATTTGTCATCATTTGGAATTGTGTCCAGAGACTTAGCGTCCATTACTTTTTGCTGTCCTACTTACTGTGCTCTGTCTGAACTTAATTCTATTCCGAATGCTAATAATTGTCCTTTGAACCTTGTTTCCTCCAATTCTCCCTTTAATAATACTTCACTCTCTTTATGTCTTTATTCTTCTGTGAATCTCGATCGTCATCATCTCCCTCTTTTTTTAAATAATTCAAAAAAAAAAGGAATTCTTTTCCTCCGCACTTTAACTAATTCAAAGCAGATTATGTGAGGATTGCTAATGACCACCTTTAATCGTTTTGTGCTTTGATTTATATTCTACAGTCTAGTCTAGTCCACCTTGGCTTTCTATTGGTGTGTCTGTTTCTCTCCACAAAAAAGACAAGGCACGTATGAAATATCTACGCAATTCGTTTGACCAACACTACTACTATGTACTTTCACTCCTTCAGACACTCCCATTCGTTCCAACAGTAATACCCACTTGCCTTATTTATTTATTTATTTATTTATTCAATTCCGTTACAGAAATAACTCCAATTATTAATCTTAAATATTATTATAAATGAAAAGAAGAAATAAGTAAATAATAAATCTACAAAATTAATAAAAGTATTTATAACTTAATGGTAAGACAAAAATCAATGTATCATGCTTCAGAACGACCAGCCATCCCACTTTTAACGCTCTTGAGACTGTTTTTGACGTGTTGGAGAAACAATTAGAAGATTCTCGTAAGAAGGCTAAAGCGCTTATAAAAAGTTGCGTGAACCAAGTAGTTATCTTCTTCGTCAGCACTTCAGGATCTTTTAATCGTCCTCAATCACCAAAACACACCACCAAAAACAGCATAAACAATCTCTGGAGCAGCAGCAACCTGTAACCCGAGCTCAACCTGTTCACCAACTCGTGCAAACAGCTTCGAACGGTAACATTCTTCCGATTCAGCCATTGAATGTTCAGCGACTACCTACAAATCAGCGAAAACGTCTTCAGGATCGTCGGCTAATTTTGCTGCATGATTCCAACACAATTATTCTTCCTGCTGAGAAGCCTCGCTGTTCATCCGCTCCGGAAAAGTCTACTTTTACGCTTTGTGATGCACCGTCCGTACCTGTTACTCTGCCTTCACTTCATATTTACATTACGCGCATGACTTACGGAGTAACATCGGATCATATTTTAAAATTCATAATATCTATGCTTGGCTTTTTACCCTCATTATTATCATGCCAGGCTTTTTACCCTCATTATATCCCCGGACAATTTACAGGATAGTCCAATTGATTTTTTCTATTGGACTTGAAATCATTCTTGCATCGGACTTTAAGCCCGCTGGAATTCTCGTTAAAGAGTTTACACGACGGCAGCAGAAACATTTTCAGAGTAGGTTCAAATAAACAAATCAAGTTTAGCTTGCAAATCAAATTGAGTTCGGTCTCACTTATTTGTCAAAATGTTCGCGGCATGAGATCTAAGTTGCCTTTCAACTCTAGAAGTTCAGCATTTTATCAGCTCAACGGAAAGGTAGCTTACGGAAAATATAATTTATTGCCTCTTCATTGGATTTTTCGTAGAGATCAAGGTCGCCATGCTTCTTCAAAAGCCAATGAAGGTGGCGTCTTAATTCGAGAAATGCTCTGGGCTGATTTCGTTCCTACTTGTCCACAGTGATCTATGTATCATTGTTCATGTAATTCTATCCATAAACTCTGCACTACTTGTCTGCTGTGTATAATTCCCTGCAATTGTCATTACGTATGGGCGTTTTTTTTGCGGAATTGTCTAGTTTCATTCTTGCCCGATTCCTTATCTATGGTGATTTTAATAAGCTGTCTGTTGAGTGGAATCTTAAAAACCTCTGTATTCTCTATGATATGAACCTCTCTGTTCTGATTTCTTTCTTCCTCTCTCTTTATTCCTGTTCAAAGTTTCATTACCTCCGCAATGCTAATAACAGAATTTTATGCCTAGTTCTCAGCTCATCTTCCATACGTACAATCTGATCCTCATCATCCTCCACTCCTTGTCGATGTTGATCTTCAGTTCCAGTTAAGTAATAAACGCGCTTTCATCCCTCGAAACAAATTCCATAAAGCTGATTTTCAGAACTCGTCTACTGGTTTTCTTTTTTTAGAATTATGAGTTTGAATTGTGCACTGCCTGAGCTACATATCTTGCCATTCTGTTCCGCCACCCTCTTAAATCTAATTAATACTCTGTCTGGGGTGCTCTTAAAATCTCGTATAAAATTAAAAAAAGATGAGCTCACACATTCACTTCAAAAATTGCATATTTTACGGTCTAGGAGTAAGTAAGTAAACAATCAGACAATGCGATGTCGACCTTTTTTTTCTTCTATTAAAAATACATCAACAAATTTACTTCTTACAGATTTCTCTCTTACTTTGCCTACCCTATCTTTGATTAGTAATAATCAATTGGAAGTTGAGTACCTAATTCGGTACCTACATTCAAAAATTAGTTCTGATCATGACTGTATATTCAACATACTGGTAAAATCATTTTCACCTTCTCTCTGTGTTCAATTATCTATCATGTTCAACATTAGACTTGGCTCTGATGCAATTCCTTCGTCGTGGAAAGCTTTCCCTATTTTTAAATCGTGTGATCTGTCCACTGTTTTAAACTATCGTTCTCTTTCCCGTTTTTACTTCTTCAGAAAATTTCTTGAAACCTTTATTTACAACGTAGTATATCCTTCTCTCTAATCTTCTCTTGTCCCCAAGCAGCATGGTTTTGTTAAGGGTCGCCTCACAATAGCTAACCTTATGGTGTTTTCCATTCTCCCCTTCAAATTGAATATACACGGGCTTTTCGAAGGCGTTTGACTCCGTGAACCATAGCCTGCTTCTCAAAAATTAATAGTTTCGGAATTTTCAGGCCCCTCCTCTCCTGGTTTTCTTGCTATGCTTTTAGCCGTCTCTGTAGAGTCATCACTAACGGCTCTTATTCAGAGCAAACAAATCTGTGGACGTCAGTCACCAGCTTCAAGCTGACTTGGTTGGTCTTCATCACTGGTGTCAATCCATCCCATACAATCCCATACAAAAATACTCCCATGTATTTTCCTTTTCTACGTCTGATATTTCCCTGTCTTTTGTACATCAATTTAGAGACCTGGGAGTGATTTTTGATATAAAACATAAATTTGACCTTCATGTTATGCATATTACTACCAGGACCTCAAAAGTTACTGACTTTGTTTTGCGTTCGTCTTTTATGTTTTGTTTTAGCCTTAATGCGTAGTATTCTTCAATATGCGTGTCAAATCTAATCCTCGTTTTCAATACCTATCTTACGCTGTAGAGTCGGTTCAGCGAAGATTTACCCGGTCACTATTTTTAAAATACAATTTGAATAACGCTATAATCTCTATTCTTCTCGTTTTTCCACCCTTAAGATCTTCTCGTTTTTTCTATTCGTCTCATTTTTCTACCCTTAGTAAGATGCACGCAGAGTGATAAGTCTTTTTCTCGATTCAAGTCGCAAGACAGATCGTCGGAAGTGGAAGCTCTGGGGTAGCTAAATCTAAAGACAGGTGCGATAGCCGAATACTGTTCTGATCATCGGAACAGTATTCGGCTATCGCACCTGTCTTTAGATTTAGCTACCCCAGAGCTACACATTCCTTTTCTGCTATAAACCGGTGTTCAAAAATCGAGTACAGCAATCAATCACCACAATCGAACACTGCAATCGAGAGCACCAATCAAGTATAGCAATCAAACCCAACAATCGAGCATATCGATTGATCTCTCGATTGTTCTATCGGTTGTTCTTTCGATTGTTCTCTCAATTGTTCTCTCGATTGTTGTGTGGCATCGATTATGATTATCTCGATTGCTAAAACATCTCGCAATCGCCCATTACTAGTTTGATCCCATTCGTGCGAACAGAAGCCTACTTTCACTTTCCTTTGCTACGTCTTTCTAAGAAACACTTAATCTTGGTCCTCTCCCGGACTCGTTTCTTGAGTTCAAAAACGTTCTAAAGCATACATATTATATTGAATTTTTATTCTAAGTAATTTTCTTAACTTTTTTGATTTTATTATTTCTTACTCTTATTCATTATAATGACAATTTTTTATTTACTGTAATTGGAATTGTTTCTGTATCGAAATGGAATTAATAAAAAATTAAAAGTAAAAAGGAAAACCATGCAAAAGTTAACATCAATCTTTGCGTAATATAAAATAGTGTCAGCCGACCCTACTTTATAAACTTAATGCGAAAAACTTGAAAGTGAAACCGTTTTAGCCCAGATATCAAACGAAATGGAAACTTTTTGATCCAAATTACCAAGTCCTGCTGCCCAAAAACTCATTTTTTTCATTGGGCATAATTTTTTGGTCGTGAATTAATCAGGAACCAATGCTTGAAATATATCAATAATCAAACTGACGGTCAGAAAGTAGAGGTAATACTAAAGACATTGTTTTATTTCGGCCATGTCGTTCGTAGTGCATAGGAATAGAATCAGATATTGAATATAAATTGATCATACTATTGAAGTCAGTCCTATTAATAAAGAAGTTCAGTCATCATAAGTGATAGTTGTAGTGTCGAGCAGGCGAAGCTGTTTCGAAATTCAGTAAATATAGCGTAAAGTAGAGTAGCTCTAAGTCAAGGATAACAGGAGGGTCCACTACGTTGAAATGGTTTAAGTTACAACTCCCTGTAACGTTCTAGCTTTAGATTAGATTCCTTCTAAGGTGAAGCATCTGAATCTGTACATTACGTTTCAATTTTTATTCGAATCTTTACTTTTCTTGCCGATTGTACTTGGTATACTCTTGAAACGCAAAAGTTTTTAATTTGAAGACCACTTTTGGCGTGAAAGAGCTAGATATATTTCAATTTGCTGAGTAGATATCGATTTTTGAAAGGTAATTGGACAGATATCATTAAAATTCAATTTACATCATATTTCGAAGTTTTTTTTACTCAATCGTCCACATTTTTTACTGCATTCTAAACTAAAAAAGGAAAATATATTATTAAAATAAATATATACAGTTTAGAAATGAAAATCAACCAACGCATTGTTGCAGTTATTTGTTAATTTTTCATCATCATATTCCCATAATCAAGTAAATATCTCTGAGCGATTAAACAATACAGAATCTAACCAATCTTCTATAAATTGCTTAAAATTCTCAACACATTTTTATTACCCTGCTATCACTGGGTTTTGTTTGATGTGTTACACATATATATAATTTTCAACAGGAAATACATTGGGTGGTGGTGGTGGCGGACGACAGCATACAATTACTCAAGCTTTGGCCAGTGGCGAGATGCTTCGTTTGGCCGGTGGTCCAGCACGTGGCTGGTATCCGAAGCAACGCACCACACAACAACGGCCAGCTTCAACGGAACATCTCGATCGATTGCATCGATCGCAAGGTTCTATGCGTGCCTGGGAAACAAGTGGAATGCCGGGAACCGGTGGAAATCGTAAGCCGCTCACTCTACCGCCAAATCTAACACCGAAATTTTTCAACAAATCACCACGTGAGGCACTTAGGCGAGTCACTAGTTTACTAATACGAAAAGGTACGCGAGTGTTTTGTTTTTTTTCTATTTTTTTCGTCTTGTTTTTCACAGTTATTTTTCGCTCTGCTGTTTTTACTTATATGAATCTGAGGATTTTCTTCTACGTACTCTTTTTGTGCTTTTATTTGTAAACGTTGTTTGTTGCTTCCGTAATTTTTGTTGAATACGGTTCTTTTTGAAAACTCATTTTGATTCAAGTTTCGCTCGCTTTCTTTTCATATTTTTATGAACAAATACGAAATTTTAATTCAAAATTTTGAATTTAAATTCAAACACAAACCTGGCAAACTCAAGATTTTTTTATGTAGTGTGCTTTCCAATACGAAATTTAGCAGAGATATCCTCCTTATTTCGGACACAGACGATTTTGTGTTTGTCTTCGATCGAAGTAAATTAAATTGCCCGAAAAGAACTAGATTTTGTGACAATTTTCATCGGCACATTGGAAAAGAGCATTAGATGCATTAGTTACCACCTGTGGTGCATTGTGAAAGCTACAATTGGTTTGGCATTAGACTGAGCCATAGAAAACAGATGTATTTGCATTTACACTAAATTGGCTTTTGATTCAAAGTGAAAAACTTCGAATTGGGTCATATAAATTTTATGATGGGCAAGAACCAGACATACACTAAAATTTCCCAATGCTAGTACTTAAATTTAACACGAGAAATTGCTAGTTCGTTTAGTGAAGACGCACACTCAAACTCGTTGCTTGAGTTCGAAATTCGAAAAAGAGATGAAAAATGTTTTGTTTTGCTTGGATTTTAGCAGAAATATAATTGGATGCAGCATATTATGTTCAATTTACAGTGACTACTGAACAGACTTGTTAAAGTGTTGTGATTTTGGAAAATTTCGGAATGGTATTAATGATGATTATCACCCCAACTCACATAGTAGTGTTACAATCACCCCCATCCTCATTTTGCTATAAATTTTAGTGCACGTCACCTCACTTTCCTGCATTATATTACGAGGATAAGATTCTAGATTCACGTCCTATTTATCTTTCTTCTCTCATTTAGCGAGTATTTAGGATCCTTGCAATTTAAATTGTTTGTACATATACAATTAGGTTAAATTTCATATACATACAAGATTTGAATGATATATTTCCGAAATGCTTGGTTCTTTTTAAATTATAATTATTCGAAATTTCACATAGAGCCATTCAAAATTTCCTGTTGAGTTTTTGTTTATTGCTATTATCAGCTAATATTCTTCTATCAGTATATAATCATTTAAAATACCTTTCAAAGTTTCAAAGTCAATTTCAGTTTCACACAAATCAATTATAATAGCGAACATTCAAAATCAACAGATGTCTAGTTGTTAACACTCTCACTTTCATTTAAATCATCATATTTTAATAGGAAAAATATTTATTGAAGCTATGACAATAAGTTTGACTATTTTCTAGGTTTATGGGTGGTTTGGTAATAAGACCAGGTTTGTAAATACGGAATTTGTTGAAACTTATTGTTTTAGGTATATGGGAATATCTATTTTTGATTTTGTTTACCTGTAAATAACAATTAATTCGTTTCTTCGTATGTAAATCAGAGCAAAAGAGATAGAAATACTTGCAAGTGGAAGCTCTATGCTTGTAAATATAACTGGGAATGCCGTTCGATAATATATTACTCACAAAATTTACAGAATATAAGTGCACAAAAGAAACTGATCTCCAATGATTCGAAACTTGATGCACTACTAATATCCGCATTGTTCTAACCTATTTGCGGATATAATAATTTAATGTTAAAGTTAAATAAGAGGACATTATATAATTGCTAGTAAATATTGCGTTCGATTAAACATAATACTTGAATTCACTGTTCCAACTATTTGCTACCAACATGGTAGCAAGGAATTGACACCAAAAACATTGCATACGATATTAGTTCATTTTGCAGACTCAAGTTTCATTGAAAATGAAGAAATAAGGATTTCAACAGCATTACTCGTAGGTTTCTACTACGAACTTTGTGAAAACATTTTTCTCTGCGCATTTCTTTTGAATCTAAGTTGAAGTCCGTATGCCAATGAATCCAATTTAATTGTATATAATTACTATATCAATAGTGTTTGGATATGAATATATTATATAATTATTATATCCATAGTGCTAATATGCCTGCAGTCTTTGTTTCACCATACCTATTTCATTCACTAGTCAACCAACTAATTAACTAATCTTTGTTGACTATTGATTGAAGACCAGTGAATCAACTGATTAACTGCTAGTCAGAAAGTGCATTAAAATAATACATATTGCTATTATTATATGTATAATGCATTCTAGCTGATCAGAAAATTTCGTTAGAAGCTATATATATTTTAATTTCTTCACAAATATCGATATTTCAAGGGTCTTCTTCAGTGTTTTTTGCTCATATCCTAATATAACCTAAACCGCTTATTTATACCGCTTGTTTTAAAAAAAAAAATTTATCAAGCTGCTGTTACGCTTAAGGAATTGGGGCACTACGAGTCAAGATCCTTTGGCCACTGCTGTCTTTTTTGGCGGCTTGCAAGATACATCGACCACTTGGTCCTCACTCTTTGCTTCAAACGAAGATATCAAACGAGCGTAAGCGATGAGCAGGGATGGAACCAAAAAAAGGACACAGCAGCCCATAGCATTTGCACAGCTGCAAGAATCGGTACTCCAGCAGGCTCTGCAGATACTACGAATGTCAGTATCCATCAACTACAAATGGCAGGATCAACATTTTGCTTTGGTAAATCTTGGCTGATGTAACAATTTTGTGTTCTTGTTACGTGCGTAGTTTGCCGTTGCTGACCATAATGGGTGAAGTACGTGCAAATCAACCATTGTAAGTCTTTGACTTAAGCTGCGTAAACATAGGGTTGGCTTACTGTGTACGAAGATCCAACCTTGGCGTTGGCCTTGGTTGCCGTTCGCTCTGCCGGTGGTAACATCAAAGCGTTGTCGATGTATTGGCCTTGGGACTTCATTCTAGTGTGGACGGTTGTTCGACGATAGCTCAACCCGGACTGCATCAAACGCCTCGGACCCAAGCCATTGGCCCCAATCGCTTTTTGTGTAGACGGCACAACCAACGACAATCGTTGAGAATCAACATTTTGTCAAACTATCATTGACCGTTCGTTGGCTGTATTTGTACGTGTCTTAAGACGTCGCTCTCAAATGTGAGGTCCACGATCAAACCCAATTCTCGCCTACTATTCCCCTTGTTTGTGAGAACAATATTTAACTGCAAAATAGCTTTCAGTAGCAATCACCCTCTAGCATTAGTTTTGCTTTTCCCCACCCAAGCATTAAAGACGCCGCCTACGATTTTTGGATTATGCCACTTTGCATCTATTGTCTAACATTCGTCCATTCCCCGCTATTGTGAGGCTCAGATCTGCGTAGCAACTGTATATGGAGATGCCATCAGACGTCACATTTTGATGATGTTCAGAAACTATGGCTGTCAGCTTTGAGCTCGAACACCGACTATGACAGTAGATCCTACGCTGCTCGACAATGATTGAGGCTCAGTTGAACGATCTTCGTTTATGCCTAGAGTTCAAACGACTTCTTAAAAACTGAAAAACTGCTGCTAACCGTTAGGCGCTTTTTATCGCAGCCTTTGGTTTTCCTGCTGAAAAGATCAATCTTTGGCTACATGACTACGGACTTTGCTTGTTGTTGGGCCAGCAAAATGTACAGTCGTCCCTCGCCACATATCGCTTTGGCTTTCACGGCTGCATTCTATGTAAAAAAAAATCAGGTATATTTTCTATTCTGGCATCAGGTTTCTATACTGGCCACTGATTGGCTCAGCCTCACCAATGTCGAATGGATTCAATTGGGTCTTCATCGATACTACACTCTACAGTTGCTATGGTTTCTTCATTACGCACTGTACGACGTCTGGATGGATGCGTATTATCAATGAGAGTAAACGTGGTGCGGAAACGATCCATGGTTAATCGAATTAATTGTTCTGATGGACAATTATGTCGGCCATAAAATTGACGGAATACGCGATGAGTATCTCGAACAGAACATTTTTTTTTATATAAATCTGTACAATTTGCAGACGTTGCTCAAGCGTCAACCTATTCATGATAAAATGGCAAACCAAACTAACCATAAAACGGATGACAGCTGTCACACCATACGTAGCATTAAAAAGTGTTGCCAATTAAAGCTCTATACCTCTTTAAAAAAAAAAAACCCCTGTATAAGAGCATTTTGTGCGTTTGATATGCTTTTGATTTTGATACGCATTTCACAAAGTTTTGATAAATTAATTTTTCCCAGAGCGGTAGCAATGGTTTTGAATTGGAGCAAGTGTAATGGGTTTTCGTGGCAATCACTAATTTTGCCACATATGCATTGGAAAATACTACCATTGAAGTTATATAGACCACATTTGGTAAAGCATGCATTTAACTCTTAGACATTTTCCCTGTTTTTCGTCGGAAAGTATTTTTTCCAGGGCTCCTGTGCTGAAAATCGCCCATTTTTGCCTATCTAGCTCAAAATTGATAAAATAAATCCAACTTAATTCTTTACTCGGTCCATTTGAAAAATATGTTAAATTCGTAGTTGATACGTATTTTTTCACGAACCTCCCTCACACGAATAAAAATCGATTTAAATTATTTTTGCATCACACTTCTACACTCAGCATTTCATGCAGAGCGTAACAAACCATAAAACCTACCATCTTTCTTTCGACGATTTCGGTGTAACTGATTCGACACTGTTAACCGATTTAATAATAGACAGCAAATACAATCAGACTTCATTAGATAACCAAGTGCTTGGCGTAATAACCGTTTCGTATTTATCTTAGAGAATAGTTACTAAACTTTTAACTTGCATGAGGTTCAACGAACTACCCCGCCGGAAATCAATCATAATTCAGCTTCGAACAATAGCTATTGCTATTTCTGAACCTTATTTGGTGTCGATCGAAACAGATACCGTCGTCAGTTAGGACAGGAAGAAGTATTAAACGTCAATGAGACATTTTGGCGCCCACCAGCCTACAAATTTTCGTTACGGCAAGTTTACCACCATCCGTTTGATTGGTTCCCTTTGTCTCCGCAAAACTGGTGGACTTTGTCTTAATCATTAAGTATTCAATAGGCGTCGGCTGACCGTGAGCCTGAACTTGAACATATGTATATTCCTACTTGGATTCGTCGCACTTGCATCGCATTTACCACAGAGATAGCGTAGTTGCATCCAGTCAGGCGGTTGACCAGACCGGCCAGCCAGTCGGCCTATGCACTGAATAATACAATGATAAGGTGCTGATAAAGACTCGGATGATGAATTAAGCTATTCGAACCACGCAGACAGTTCAACCAGATACGTGGATGCTTTCAGCAAGTAGATCGAACAATGCCCTTGGTACGCACTCAAGTGCATTCGCTTTTTGGAGACTTGGGGCACATACTGAAGAAATAAATCGCGCTTCGGAGGCTACATCACGCTTGCGAGAAGTACCATAATGCGACGAAGGGGTGGTGCAAATCATCGCAATTGACCTTGATGCACTTTTATCAGCTTCTCGCTGCACCAGAGCTGCTTCGTTTGAACTGATAATCAGCACGAGGCCCCTGAAGCATCTGAGGTAATGGTATAGAGATGTTGACATGAGGTCGTTGTGGGATCGTAAAAAGTTCAGAGACTTTTGATATATGATAAAAATAAATATGTTTTGATGGTATTGATGGCTTGATCAACTGATCGCATCGGATGTTTTGAAAAGTTTTCAGTTAATGGAAATATTTAAGCTTCATTAAAAACTGAGACATTTTCTTCATTTGAATCGCTGTCCTAACCTCTTATCACTTTATCTCTGCGATAAAGTCAAGAAAAATTTACACAAGTCAATATTTACCAGTGAACGCTATAAAAACCACGCAATTTTCTCCACCATCAGATTGTTAGCTATAAATAAAGCTAAGCTCTATGGAAACTACTTCTCGAAGTCAATTGTCTTCAATCACGATGGCATTACGCATACATAAATCGTGAAATGGACCATTGAACCATTCGAAGATGTGAAACAGCAAAGCAGCGCAACCACCAAGCCATTGAAAACGTGGTTTCCAGCTGATAGTGGCATTCAGTTTTAAATGGTACGTTAACTGATTTCGTACGCCTTTTGCTTGAATTCTCGTGCGGCTGATAATGGCCGGCGCTGGTAAAGCCCCAGTAATGGGACTTGATGCTTCCGGGCAAAATGCATGTAGCGTTCGCGTTACTTGTATCTATAATTTGATAAATTAAGTTATAAGAAAATGACGTTGAAGGAGAAAATGATGTGAATAGTTCTGCGGGACGCTTTTTTCGGAAAACAATGTAATTTCAACGAGGCGAGAGAGAAAAAAACTGTAGTTATCAATTGTCTGTATCTGTAGTTATTGTAGTTGCACATGAAAGTCTTTAAAAATATAATTTGGCGTAGATATAGTTACATCGTGAAGAAAATTGGCAACTTTTTAGATTCCAGAACTTTGATCGTGAATGCAGATCATTCATTTGAAGAATGAATGAGACGGTGAGATGAGATGAGATCAATACACGTTTAAAGCTGTCTAAAATCTGTCGCTCCCTTGACTTAACGTAGCGTCTAAATCAATCAGGTTTTTTTCCTCTTTAACACATATTCGACACGTGTACTACCACAGCATTTTATGAAAGGTAGTGATAGAAAGATAAAACGGAAAAATCCAAAGCTTATAGAGTTTTCCTATCCGTCGCTGTGGAAGAATTTGCGGGGGCATATTGTGCAAAGGTTCGCAAATGGTCTTCGTTGAATTTTTGCTCGGAGATGAAGATAGCAAGGGTTTTTTGGTGTTTTGTATTGAATTTTAGGTTGCTGCTTCTCGAGAGGGTCGTCGGTAGGTTCCGTTGGGAATGACGAGTGACAGGGCTTGAGCCTATGAATAGAAATATTGACGAATTCGTTTCTTATGTCGAGAGTGAAATAGTGGGTATGCCTGGCTAGGACTTTTAATGGATGAATGGAAATTTTCATACAATGGATGAAGTAGTGGAAGACTTTGCCTTAGATGTTATGTGATATCTTGGGTCATCTGGCTGGAGTTTTGCCATATTAGGTAGAGTCGGTTTGGCTGTTCTTTTTAGGATTGTTTTGAAGAAACCTTTTCTAAGTCTTAATCCAAGAAGAATTATTGGCATTGGTCGGGTCTCGGGCATATCATAGTGGATCATGACAGCCAAATTTGGAGTACGATGCAGTCTTTCTTTTAAAAAAATGTCTTGGCTTCTGGGTAGTATGATGTGGTACGATTGTGTTGGAATTCTCAAAAGTCTACCAAACTAATTGTGGAGTGCTGACTCAAATTGTCTACCCTGGTCGATGAGAATGCTTTGCAAAATTTCAAATCATCCAAACCAAACGTTTAGTAGAACAGAAGTGCAGACATTAGCATTAACACTGACCAAAAGAATAGCTTTAGGCCAACGAGTTAAACGGTCGACGGTGGCAAGACAGTATGTGTCTTTTTATGCGGTGACGGTTGCTTCATAGGTATCTTAGTCCGGGCTAGAGGTATGCACGATTTGCTGAACCTTCCCTTCCCCGGATTCTAGGATTTTTCACTGTAAGGCCGATTCTCCTCAGCTCAATAATCACTTGGATGATGAACTCCACTGCTTCATCCCACTTCGGTGGTAATACGGTGTCCCCTAAAATGAGGGCATTTAAAAATCACGTACATTCACGTACTGCTGTATGACACCTTGGGCACATTGGTGTGTCGTCATGCCCAAATCTGTGCAGACATTGGTGGAAGCAGCCATGCTCAATAAAAAACTGGGTCAAATAGTAGGTAGGTAGGTTGAAGTGGCTGCCGATCCACAGAGGTCTGCCGACCGACACACATAGGCGCAAGAAAGGCCCGTTGTGATGCCACAATAATTTGTGACTCTCTTCTACTCATTGAACTCGGGAAACCATTGGCTTTCCTTGACAAAACGCGCTATCCCCTATAAACTGACCAGGGACAACTCGGTCAGGTTTGAGAGAAAGGAAGCACCAATTGCCACCAACTTTCTCCTTGCCAACGCCGGGCACTGACACAATAGGTGGAGCCATAACCCCGACAGAAATCGTTAAACTGCTCTCCCAATCATTGTGCGTGCCGTCCTATGAGGCAGTGGCCCGTAAGAACTCCCACAGTGCATCGTAGAGCGCTTCGAATTAAGCCTTAAAGCTGCCTGGTATAATGCGGATCCATGGATACCCAGGACTGCCTTGCTATTGTACAAGATGATTCATCTGCCCAGGACCGCCTAGCATCCTCGAGATGTTTTTGCCTGATGGCCAGTGTGACCGATGTCATCGGTCAAATAATTTCTGGTATCACATGACACGCCCGCCGTCCTTTTTCACTGGAATTCCAGCGCAACTGGCACTTAGGATGGAACCGTTTTGAGCTCTCCAATGTTTGAAAGTATTCTGTCAATTGATGCTTGTGTTTTTGTTAGCTTATATGCTCCTTGGAACTCAGTCTATTATCCAAGATAACCTCAAGAAATTTGAGTGATGTCTTTGAGTTAATGACTTGGGAGCCAATTTGCACCTCCACAAACATAATCTTCTTCCGGCTAGCTATCAGCAACACTAGGAAAAGTGACATGATAATGTTTCGAAGCATTGCCGGGTATTTTATCTTAGGTGAAGTATTAGCTCTCAGTTTCTTGATGACTACCCGGTATCCAGTGCTCTAGGAATTGGTGTCGGCTTCGTCTCAAAGTCAATCAAGGCTCTCTTTTGGCATGCTTGATTGCGCTTTTGAACGAGTGATGAAGGTCCCTGAGATCGGTTTGCCTGCTGTTGTATTCAGGTCTATCTCTGGCATGTTGAAACTCAAGGTTCTCAAGTAAGTATGCCAATGAACCGACTATTTCGATGTGAATGTCTTTGAAACGTCCGAAGACCATATGGAAGCTCGATAGTGGTTTGCTTATGTCCCTGGTTATTTCGCATTCCTGAAAAAAATAGGCATTGGGTCCATTTCGCAATGTCCTTGTACATCGAAGGCCAGTTGAATATGGCTGAAATGTGCTTCCATGAAGTACAAATACCAGGTTGAGCTGTTGGGTTCCCATCAGAACACTTGTTTCCTGAATGTTGGAGGAATGTGTAATGGTATTGTTTGGCTAGACACTTAACAAAACAATTCGGCGTTGCTACCAAAGATTGATTGTTTTCTTAAGGTGAATTTCGAGTTCTTTTGGATCTTATGAAATACTTTGTCTAGAAAGATTTTCGCGGCAAGGTCGAAAGAACTGGAAAGAATTATTGAGACGAAAGTTTGTGCCGGCAACAACGGATACATGCCGAAAGTTAGAAGTGAAATTCCTAATGGGACTTAGATAAATGCTGACTGTCAGAAGTGAAATTGCTAATGGGACTTAGATATCTATGTTGATGAGGTGTGGCTTTTTCTCGCTCTTGCTTGAATACAAAAGCTATTGGTTTGTGATCTATCTATAGTGGGAACCCCCTGATCTTCCAAAAGTATCAGAAATAGTGAATGCATTTTTAAGCCATTAGGAATCCGCGGTCTATGTACTATACTTCTGTTGTGCGACGTTAAATTTGGCCAAGAAAAAAATCGAAGGGTTGCCAACTGTTGTGAAATTTATGCTGGAGAACAATCCCATTAACAATGTTTGGTGTGTCTACGAATAAATTAAACTCGGCGTTTGTGTGCGGAAAGGACAATAGAGTGGCTTCTATAAAGCCAGTCTTAAAGTACTCGAAAGCTTTGCTAGCTTCCATAGTTTTATCGCAATCTTTTTTAGAGCCGCAAATATAAGCGTTAAGCCGCTGCTGCTCCTCAGCTGATGAAGCCCAGCTGTATGATTGACCATCCCATAGGTCTGTAACTGTCTTGCAGAGTTTAGCTACTGAAGTTATCTCAAGCCGATCCAGAGAGGACTTGATGCTTGGCTTCGGAATCTCATGACCTGAGCATTTGAATGAAAGTCGAAGAAAATTACATTACGCCAGATTGATGATGATACCATGCTCCGCGAATCGTTTGAACAGTTGTTCAACATGGACGGAATGCTCAGCTTCAGAAGTTGAAGCTACCAAAATGTCGTCACAGTAGATGAAGCAGAATTTGAGTCTTTGTAGGACTTCGTGAATGAATCGTTAGAATAATTGCGCTGCACTACTAAAGTCTCAAAGTCAGTCGGATGAACTCAAAGAGCCCGATGAGTGTGTAAATGCTGGTCTTGGGAATATCGTTCGGCCCGAATGAAATTTGATGGTACCTAGGTCTGAGTCAGACTTATTGTTTTGCCATTTAGTTCACGACAGAACTGATATGACGTTAAACCCTTTTTAATTGAGGCAAGGACCTCATTCCTCATCTGCCTCACGGAGCAATTGTTGTTGAAGCCGCGAGCTTATCGGGTGCTAGTTGGCGTGGTCTCGACACTATTGTTGGGCCGGTGGTTAGAATTTGGTTTGTAATCTCTTGTTTGCAACCCTCTATTGACCATACAGCCATGGTATTATTTTAGAATGATATGCACCGCTGGATGACTCAATGTGTATGTGCCTTTTTAAGAAGAGGAATTTAGAGGATTCACCTAGATAGCATTTGCCAAGTGGGCGGTTACCCCATAGTGGCAGAGAAAGTCTTCAACTAGAATGGAACTAGAGACATCGACAATTATGAAGCCCCATGAGAACTTCAATGTATTTACCTTTTGTCCTTAGGTAGGAGTAGTCGACTGGTTTGCCGTGGCAAGTCGAAGTCCAGAAGCATGGAGTCTTCCGATTGTGGGTGCTGGAAGTACCGAAATGTTTGCATCTGTGTCTACAAGGTAGGACTGTTTAGAGAAATTTTCATAAATTATAAAACGAAGTCTAGGGGATAAGTCGCGTTGCCCTACTGTCTGAAGTTTTTTGCCTCTGATGAACCAGTTTTGTAGGTGCATAGAGAAGTACACTTGAATGCCCTTGAACCGATTTTTTGGTGATAAATTCAGACTTGGTGAATGTTTTTCTGGATTTTTGATTGAAAGTGGGTTCTTGTGCGGGATCCTGTCCGTAGATACCGGCTATCCAAGCTGAGTGAGGGCGGGTACTTGTTCTTGCTCAGCTAGCTCTAACCGCGGTGCAGAAATGACGACCCAGAGTTGAAAAGGCTGATTATAAACTTCTTCGATTCCGTCAGCTGTCCCCACAAGCTTATCAATATACTTGGTTACAGCAATGATTCATATAATTGCTAGGCAACAGGTGTTATTTCAAAAAATACTCATGATGAGGTGTTTTTTTGCTTGCGAAGTTTAGCGTCTTTCTACCTAACTGATTTAAAAACTGATTGGCCAGCTCCTGATTTTTTAAATAAAGAAAATCGCTGTCAAATGAATCATTTCACACACTGTTATTCAGCTTCATTAGTGTCTAAGGAAAATATAACCACCAGATTCAGCTGAGTGCCTACTAATTTGATAAAATTCAAATTCTCCTCCTTTTAGATTATTATTAAAATCCTATACGTGTACATTCATGTCTCAAAAATGTTTCTTTCGAAGTATGCTCCAACACACATGTCAATGAATGATTCTTATCGAAAACTATTTCATATTTTCATCATATAAAATACCCAACTATATCTGTATACACAAACATTCTATATTTTTATCATATGCTAGTCATATAAATAAGCATAGAGGCCGAGGGAAAGGAATGTGACGAGCGATTAGGCGACATAGCGATAATATTTTTATGATACTGAGTCACATAATATACAGATAGCACACGTCGAAAATATTCGTTACGTTTCAAATTTATCATTTCGATTCGAATTTAGATATTTAATTTCAGAACAATATTCTGACGCAAGATATGATTTATGTCAAGTGCCATAAGATAAAGAATCGACTGGGCTGTATTTTATGCAAATAAAATGTGATTTTCAAAGAAAAGTTTCGAAAATATTTTGGATCCTTTTTTCCCCGAAAAAATATACAGATAACAGAGTGGCTCTGTGTTCTTAAATTCGAAGGTTTAGTTATCTTGTAAAAGTGAACAAACATTTTCTATTTTCGCATCGGAAATTTTATTGATTGTGAAACATCCAACTCTGTTACGAAACCAACAACAAAAAATTCGTCCCAAATCATATCGAAATTATTTTTAGACAATCCCATCGGATATTTGATCTCACAATACCATCATCGGATATAAAGCCTCAACATCATGCGGGGGAGAATATATACATGTGCTCAGTTTTTTGTTTCTTAAATTGGTTCCAGATATAAATTTGTTCATGTGGCGCTGCTTTTATTGTTGTTGTTTTTCAAATTTCCACTCTCAATTTCGATGTGTTCGCGCTCCTAATGAGTCGACTCGTACGTCAACGAATCGATTGACCGATGCTTGTCATTTATTACAGCCACTTGAAATATCTCATGTTGCATTTTTTTACTGTCTTGTGTGTCTCGTCTACTTTTTAAATTTAAAATAATCACCCCCAGGAGCCAATAGGTTATTGAAATTGGACGATTTTACTTGTCAGACATATGAGAAATGTGTGTAAATAATTGCTTGTTTTCTGCTGTCGGCTTATTAGTAACTTATTATTTTTATTGAATGCGATAAGGGAAGATGCACAAAAAATTTCAGTTAGTCTGTAAGGCATTATTTATAGGTATTTGAACAATGTGGCTTTAGCGCGAAGATATTGTGATTTTTTTTTTTTTTGTTATCTGGAGCGACAAGATATGAGAGTGGTACTTGTTGTTTCTTGTAGCCATCGTCGAAGTTATTGGTATTAATTAGAACAAAAAATATTTCGATTTGGTGGCACATGGTACCGTTGGTTTCGACAAGTCCACATTTTCGCGTGTAAATTTTTTTGTAATTTCCATATAATGCAGCAATATGTACTCTGCATTCTAAAGTGTCTACTATAAGAGTCATCATCATCATCGCGGCACTACAGCCCGAATCGAGCCTTAGCCTCCTTAATAGTTCGCCTCCATTCGTCTCGGTTCAGTGACCGCGTCCTCCAGTTCGGTGCTCCCAAAAGTGACCTGCTGTCAGCATCTATCGAGTCCTCCCATCGCTTGCGCGGCTTACCGACTGGCCTGGCTCCGCTCGCTCGCCCCTTGAGAGATCTTTTGGGGATTCGATTGTCGCTCATTCGTTCGACGTGGCCAGCCCATTGTAGTTTTTGGAGTCGTATGACGGTAGAGACTTCCGGCTCGTCATACATGGTATACAGTAAGAGTCAGAACTTAGGTTTTCGTTACTTAGTAATAATGTTGTTGATGCGATGGCACTATAGTAAATATGGGGATACGCTTCCTCTAATTATCTTGATCTAGTGACTATACGTCTTCTAATTAGAAAACGAGTATATTATACTGAAGCAAAAACTTAGGTAGATTACTTAAGGAAATGTGAGAAGCTGTTTACCAATTTTCCGTTGCGGATTTTATCGTCAAACTAGAACACTTTGGTTGTAGAGGACCCAAAAAAATCTTCAGAAGATACCCGGATCAATAAACCACGGGCTATGTAAGGTTTTATCTTACTAAAACCCGATCGTGCTTGTTCACCTATCGATGCCGACCTACTTCAGAATTTACCACAGCTGGTGGGTCGGTAAAGCAACCCGTGTCTCGCTTTGTGAGACTCTGGCGAACCGATTGCACGCAAAGTATGTATGCGAAGCATCATTGTGCTCATTCATACAATATCGACAGTACGGTGTACGCACCTTCCCCATTCTGTTAAGGTACTTTCTAAAGTAACCATGCCCTGTTCGGAATTGGCACATATATAAAAGTTTACCTCTCCGCAGATCCGACCATAGCTGACCCAAAAGACCTATCAGTCTCGCCGTCCAGCGGCCTTTGTTGTTACCAAAGTTAGAGTGCTCGCGAACGTACGTACGCTAGAGCGCATGTTCTACCCGGCTCAGAGCGTGTGAGGTACCCTTCTTTGCGCTCTTGCACAAGCAGATCTATCGGGATTGCTCCCGCTACTACCAGCACGGCATCCTCTGACACCGTGCGGTAGCGACTGGCGATACGCAGGGCACCTCTACGCTAGACGCTGGCAATACGCGCTCGAAATTTCTTCGTTTGGAGTGCGTCCTCCCAAATTTCCGCTTCGTAAAGCAAGATGGAGTTGGTTGTCGCCACCAGCAGCCTCCGTCTCGTTTCGCCGGGCCCACCAATGTTAGCCATCAATTTGCTCCGCGTGTCGACGGCTCTCAAAACCTTGTTACATACCTTACGGATGTGGTCCCAGTAGGACAGCTTAGTGCCTAGCGTCACTCCCAGATACCAACTGTAGGCTATGGTCGGTAACACATCGTTCCACCTTCCTCATGACTTGATTAAGTCTGAATTGGACAAACTCGGCAGTTCTGGAGGCGATTAATGTTGCCACATCGTCAGCGTAACACACGAAAAACAGATCCGTTGGCATTTCCAAGCGCAGCTGTCCATCATAAACGATATTCCAGAGGTCAGGTCTGAGGATAGACCACTGTGCTGCCCTGAGCTGACAAACCTCCTTCGAACAACAGCCATAGGTCCCTAAAATAGTCCCGCATCATCACCAACAGCTAGTCGAGAATGCGGTAGCTATACTCGAGATTCCAGAGCACATCTGTCCACCTCACCGAATTGTTAGCATTTTGGATATCTAGCGTCACCAGCAGAACAACCGGCCGGGTCATGTGGCAAGCCTCTTCCGCTCTTGCTACTGCTCCAATTACTGCTGAGATGGGATCAATTGTTGAATGCCTCTTTCGAAACTCATGCTACCTGTCAGACAGGTCACCGGCTGATCTAATTGCTGACAGGAGCCGTGGCTTCAGCAACCGCTTGAGGAGCTTCCCCGCCGTGCCTAGCATACAAAGCGAACGGAATGCGGATATATCAATGAGCGCCAATCGAGCAGCTTTCTATCGCGATGGGAAGACTCCCGCCTCTAAGCATGAATTATATAAATCCAGTAGTAGCCGCGGTTGATTCTCCACTACAACTTTAAGTGCTTCGACTGGCACTCCATCATAACCTGGGGCCTTCCTGGTTTTCATCCCAGGCACAGCGGTGTCACAACCAAGTCTGCGAGTAACCAATTTGTACACCTCACCCCAGGGGTCTTAATTGACCTCCTCGCAAAGAGCCTGCCATTTGTAACGTTTGCTCCTCTTGATGGCTTTTGACAATCCTTTTTTTGCTATCGTGCGGGCTGCAAAAAGCTCGGTAACCTGCGGTCTAATTCCGGCTTGCTGCGCCAAAGCGGTGCGTCGCAGTTCAGAGATTTCATCGTTCCACCAGTAAGCCTGCCTCCTTTCACGGAAGTGTTACCGTCGGGGCATTGAAGCATCGTATGCTCTGCAAATCAGATCCATAGTCCTGGAGACCGTAGCTTCGACTACTTCACGTGTCACTGGGGCCCTAATGGGTGGAGCTTCTTCCTCTAGGCTCATGCTTATCTACATTACCATTTAACTTATGTTTATCCTGGCTGCGTTCCAGCCAAGCGTTCTCCAAAATGAGTGGTATTGCCGGTGTCTGCTCCCAGCGATGTAAAAGATGATGTAATTATGGTCACTACTTGTGTATTCCTCTATCATCTTCCAATCACTCACGAGGGCCGCCAGTCCTTCCGATGCGATCATGATATCGGGAATGGTTCTTCGATATGTTGGCGTAGAGCCCGTGCTTAGCACCAATAAGTACAACCTCGACATCATCTCTACTATAAAATAGAACTTTGTAAAGTCACGGAAGAGCTTAGCCTCCGAAACAAATTGACACTATTTTCTAGGGTAACTATTACCAATACAATAAGATGTGTATTAATAACTGGCTTACTATCCAGATCATTCAACGTCTGCAATGGGCTCCGATTATGGGCACCATACGGTCTGGGCTACTTTCTCCTCAACCTGGCGCTGAAGAAAGCAATTCAATACTCTGGCACGTCAACAAAGAGGACTATATTTACCAAGTCCAGTCAATTATTGGTTTCGGTAGAGCACATTGACATCATCAGTAAATCTGTACTAGCTGCTCGAGAGGTCGTCATCTACATCAAAGAGGTCAAGCTGTACATAAATGAAGAACTCAGGCTGTATCTAAATGAAGAAAAGACGAAGTTCATGGTGGCATCGCCTGCGAAAAGAACATCTACAGTTGGTCAAACAATCAGGTCAACTTGCTTGAGTCAATGAAAGAGTTTCTAGCAATATGGGAGAAGCTACTAAAGACCGAAATTCATCCATTCGAAGCTGATGCTGTACAAGAAATGAGCTCAGCTAAAGGCACTCTGACTTTTAAGCCGCGTTTGAGAGGAACGTCTTACGGAGAATCCTTGGCCCTGTATACGAGGAAGGGCAAATTCAGAAACAGATATAATCACAAATTGAAGCTGGGGAGACTCTGGTGAGGTAGGTAAATAACTCATATGAGTGAATATGGAGAAGCTCGCTCAAAAAAACTCTTTGTTGAAAATTTTACGGCAGATGACAGCGGAATATACCTTCTTTGCGTTGAAGAAATGGACTAGACTTATAGGGTTGCCAAAACTGAATCACCTCAGCTCGCGATTGGCTTCGGTGGATAGACTTGCTGAGAGAGGTCAGGATTGGAGTGCTCAAGAGTTATTGGTGGTGTATGTTTGTTTTTTTTTTGTGCATAGAACTGAACTAAGGCACTGGGTTTTTATTACCGGCTTCATTTTTATGATGAATTCTTCAACAGCTCTTTAGTTTCAGTATATGGTGCTAACGTCACTATCATAAACCAGGAGTTGCGTGATTTTGATTAAAATTGTGATTTTCTTAATAACCGTAACTTCTCCGATTTCATAATAACCGTAACTTCTCGCATACTTTTTTTAACGCTTCGCTAAATAGGGCGCAAGGAAAGTGCGTTCTCTTTGTAGTGCCCTTTTGTTGATATTGAATTGCTTGATATATGGAAGTGACTTGATCGAATTTTGAACATTCGTAAGTGTCAACCTCGTTCATTTAACTACTTGCTCATGGCCGTGTAAACTTTTACCATGTGTATGCGATGGTCGACGGATTTGAAGTCGAAGAAAGCATGGAGTAGTTTCAAGTCGTTTTCTGGAAGTTTTTTCCTCGACTGCCGGAAAGAGAAAATCTGATCTGCTGTTCATTCGCCTGAAGTGAAGCCTCGCTGGTATGGGCCAATTACTTTTTGAGTGAATGAGGCTATCCGGTCAAAAACGGCACTATCCGGTTCTCTGCAACGTGTAGATGGGGCAGATAGATCCAACTCCTTTTTTTTTTGGATATGAGACAGATCAACCCAAGATAGTTTTGCTGTTCTATACCTTCAACATAAGTTAGTAGGTTGTGCGATTTAATCAGTTGCTTTCATATTTGATTCTTTGGCGGATAATCCATAAGTTCATGGAAGCTTGTTGTTTTCGGGCCGTTGCATTACTTGAACGGTTTCTTGGATAGCTGGTGGTGGCAGCTTTTTTACACCATCAGCTAACAAGGCTTACATCTAGTTGTTTTCATCGCCGCTCATGAGCTGCTTAAAATATTGGACCCTTGGCAGGCTAAAAATTAGCCTCTTCTCTTTACCCTTTGCTTCTTACTGCTTCATCCTGCTCACTTGTTGATAAATTTTCACACTTGGTATAGCTGCTTCTTATATTTTTCGAATCCACTAATAAGTTTTCTGTCGGAGGCTTTCTTTTTTGCTCGATAATTTTGTTACATCACTGGTTGCTCTCATTGCAATAAGCCTTTTCTGATATCCAAATCTTATGAGAATACTGCATGGCTCTGTAGGCATTCATAAGTTCGGTTGTAAGCTTCTAGTCATCGTCAAATCAGGTATTCTGACCTTTTATGATATTTTTACGAGTGCCTTGGAGCTGTTACCAGACGTCACTATAGTAATATTTCTTGTAAACTTGGTATATCAGTATGATATTGCAAAAAATCATGGGCTAGTTGTAGTTGATTTATACGACGCACAGTGGTCTATTTCGCGAAAAAGGTGAACTTTATTCAAATTATGGACTTTTAAGTATGAAGTTGAAACTTGGGGGTAATATTGTCCTATATGGCCTCCATCATTTGAGGTAGTAATTGGGTTTCATAAGTTTAAGGGTAAGAGCACAGGTGCTGAAAACAGCCAAAAATTGCATCTGTCTTTTAACCTATTTTTTAAATTAAGAATATGAAGACAAAAATATCTTTGAGTAATACAGCGTTATTAAGCTATGAAAGACATTGATGATTTAGCCTCCCCCCCTTTCATCGTGTTCATACCGCAGATAGTATAGGAATTCGGTGTTTAAAACTTCTAGTCCCTTTTAAGTTTAGAGGGTCACAAAGAGTTGTTACGAAATAGGTCTAGTTGTATTCATTAAAGTCCAAAGTAACTATCCAAACTTAGTTTGCCTGCGGCTAGCTGCGGCTACGCTCGTAAACTCCTTTCAAAGTTCAGCGACCTTGCATAAAATACAACATTTTGCGCGCTTATTCCGCCAGTCCACGTGCTCTGCAGTATTTTCTTATCATTTGCACTAGCACACAATAGCAAGAATTTGTACCAGGTTGAAGCTTGTGAGATTGAGATAAACACAACGTTGAATTTCATAAATAAAACAATAGTTTCTAAACCCTACACTTACTTCTTATGTTATTGGCAAAGTTTCAAGTATTTGGCTGTTCATACATTTATTTAACCATTCACCTGTACTTTAGTATCATCAAATTTCCCAACTTTCTTCTGAATTCAGTTCAATGAAATATGTTCATATGATAATTCATGTATATGCCTAGTATTGAAATTATATGCAAAGTAACATTATCGAAAATATATTTTTACCTGTACAAAACAATTTCTAAAATTGTAAATATCCATTCATGGGTGAATGATAATATTTGTAAATTCGATATGTGTTTTGCTATATGCTGTAGATAGGCCTTTTTTACTACTTCAAATATGTATGTAGAATTCCGCATGTCATTTTTGTTTAGTTGATTTATTATTATAAAAAAAATTATTCAAAATAATTACAATTGTTTCGATTAAACTTTGTGGGTAGGGCGGCAAATCAAATTAATAATACTGTCCGACATCATTTGTGTCAAACGAATTTGAATAATCATTTCCACAGCATTTTTGCCTGCTACCACGAATGTGATCCAAAATTTGGCTATCACGTCACAATATTGATAAAAATTGCGTCAGCAGGAAACAATTCTAAAAATGATATTTTCCTCAACATTGAGACACGATTGGCGGATTCGGACAGCGGTTTCGTGTTCAGCCAGCAAAAATACTATGAAAATGATAAGTTACACTCGTTTATTAACAAGAAAAATGTTTTTCCTCAAAGTGAAATTTTCCAAATTTTGACCATTTTTGGAAACTTTTTGTTAAAAGTTGGAGCCAATACAGCCCCAGAAATGGATTTCCCATGTTTGAAAACCCAAGAAACACTCAATTTCATACTTCTAGTGGTTCTCATGAATAAAGTTCACCTTTTTCGCGAAATAGACCACTGTGCGACGAGCGCACGTTCTATGAGCAAATATGCAACTTTTTGGTCCTTTTTCGTTTGTGGGTTTCTGTCTGGCACAATCACACTGCTAGTCCTTCACAGGGTTGACATATTTTTAGAAAGTTGGTGGGCCGGTCTTACATTCAATTTGAAGAGTCTGGGTGTGGCTTGATCTGGTCCGATACTTGCGTGCGCTCTACATGAATTTGTTCCGGAAGGTTCCACATCTGTGAATACGACTAGGGTGCTCTAGAATCATATTTTGATGGTACAGCTAACGATCTTGTGACAGAGAGCATATATCCATATTTTGTGCTGGGTGATTTAAAATGGATGCCAACCAACTTGAAGGCCTGTAGTCGATATGGGCGTCACGCTTTTCATAGAAACGAAGCGATATTTCCTGTAGTTCATTTTAGTGATGGGCGTTTCGGTTTTTTTCAAAAAACGAAAACGAACTGTTTTTTTTTCAAAAACAACTGTTTTTTAAAACTGTTTGGAAAAAACAGTTTGAATTAACGAGAGGAACAAATTTTATGCTGTACGACAATTAGAGTTAGGTCGTACTAGGATTTTCACATACTAGGTGTAACTAGTACGAGTACGAAAAAATACCTGTTCCAAATACCTATTTGAAGTATGTGCATGTATGCATACAATGCATACGATTTGCAGTAATGTATTGAAATGGACTAATATGCCCTCTTCCACCCTCCAGACACAACGTTACCAAGCTAGAATGGTGATGGTGCAAGATTACCTTCAAAGAATACCGAATCATTAGTCTGTGCAGCTTGTCCGCAACTTTCCAATGGTCGGTCATTTACTTGGCAAGTTTTTCACCATCTAAAGAAAAACGATCAAATTCAATCAATTCAATTTGTTTTTCATTTTGTTATATGCAAAAATAGCTCCTGTATTCGTTCAAATGACAAAAGTAAAAAATTACTAAGATAGGACTAACTAATCCTGGTGTCATCTATATAACTTTTCATCGAGTGATCTCTGATACCAAACTTTTCCTGGCTAATCTAAAACAGTCGGATTTCCACTTCGCCTCACTGAAGCATGAAGTTTTTATTAAGAAATAAAAAAAATGTTTCGTTTAATAAACATGCACCCACTAGGGGGCCAACCTCTTCCGTAAGGCTGAGCATGAGTCCAGGGGCACCTTACCTCCCATGGTCTCGTAAATTTTACAGCCCCGGTAGGTATAGAGACATCCTCGTGGCGACCTGCAGTAAGGAGCAGGGCCTCAGCATACCCGGAGACGCCAACTAATGAGCCAAAAAGGATCTCAACCTGTTCCTCCTTGGCATTTTTAGTGCTACTTTTAGGCTGATTTCATTCGAAATTAGGCCGCTTTTTCCCAGATTTGTATGGAAATTTCGACTGAAACAACTCAGAAAGGTCCCCGAATTCATGCTAGGTCAAAAAATTTTTTTTGGAAAATATTGACGTTTTTGCCCATTTTCCCCTATCAAAAATTTTTTGTCCTTCAAATATCACTAATATACTCTCCGACCACTTCCAATCATCGAAAGCGCGGTAAAGGAAGTTTTTGCCAAACTATGCCCAAAAAACCCCTTACTCCCTTACAAAACCGAAATTTTTATATCACAGTAATAGGTTATGTCCCAAAACACTCTAACCCAAAATTGGCCGACTTTGTCCGATTTCAGCTCCTTTTGCCCCAAAAACTTTTTGAATATTTAAATAAAATACTTGCAAGTACGAAAATGCTTGCAAGTATGAAAATATTGTTTTCCGCAGCTAAACAGTTTTCCACTGCCAAACAGTTCGTTTTAACAAACGAAAAACGTTTCGTTTAAAAAAAACAGTTCGTTTTAAAAAAATGATTCGTTTGAGAAAAACGAAAAACCATTCGTTTGAAAAAAACAGTTCGTTTTAAAAAAACGGTTCGTTTGAAAAAAACGAAAAACGATTCGTTTGAAAAAACAGTTCGTTTTAAAAAAACGATTCGTTTTAGAAAAAGAAAAACGATTCGTTTTACAAAAACGATTGGCTTTAGAAAAACTATTCGTTGTAGAAAAATAGTTCGTTTTAGAAATGTTGTTCGTTTTAGAAAAACTGTTCGTTCGTTTTTTGCAGCCAAACGTTTTTTTCAAACTGTTTGGCGTTTTTGAGCCCATCACTAGTTCATTAACTGTGTGTTTACGACTCATTTGATACGACATTTTCTATCAAACGCCTTCGAAGATCTTCAAAGATCGTATCTTCGAATTGTATTCAATCTTAATAAAAATATTAGATAACAAGTGCTAAACGAACACTTAATAAACTTGAAATAAAAGTTTTTTAGGAAACCGTCTTATTATCTTACAGACGATTTTTTTTTTCAAAAATAAGTATCACACTATTTCTCGCAAGCACTGTAAATATCAACAACCATATGCAAACACTATATTTAACTGATAACATCCGCACACTCAACACAAAATCTGATAGACATATTTTCCACTTACTCATTTCAAGTTCCATAGTGTGACAACAATTCTCCAATTTGTTCCTTGTTTTATCTTCAATTTGCTATTTTATCATGTTCCTTCTGTTGGTGGAAATGTGATATCATTGAATTTTTTTTTTTTTGCTCGACTTTTTTTTCGTTCTACATTTTATTGTATATGCCTAGAGCTATTAGATAACAACGTGATATTTGTTGTAATTTTATTTTATTGTAGATATTCTAATGCATACATTGTAGAAACATTCATAGTCAAAAAAAAGATATTCTCATGACTAAATGATGACTAAACTATAAGATCGTTTTTTGTGACAGTAGTTTGATTTAGTTTGTTTTTTTCGTTTGATGTCTATTCACATAGGAAATGGCAAAGACAAGGAACTGAAACGTGAAAAAGA
The DNA here is from genome assembly GCA_947369275.1 of Nemotelus nigrinus. Lineage (NCBI taxonomy): Eukaryota > Metazoa > Arthropoda > Insecta > Diptera > Stratiomyidae > Nemotelus > Nemotelus nigrinus. The sequence goes on along the minus strand of OX376375.1, from coordinate 52,630,311 downwards.
GGCATATGCTACTTCAGCAGTTCATCGATCACCCGGTTCGGCTGGTAAGTAGTAGTAATATTATGTTCTATGATATATATTCGAAAATATTTATTTTGACGAAAAGATACCTATTTGAAATTTCCAGATGAATGTGAACAATTGATTTGAATTGATTACTTTCGAAATTGGGCATAATTTTATTTAGGAAATCACTTTGTCTAAAAAATGCCAAATCGAATCGAGCGAAATCGTATTTTTTATCACATCAAAGATAACCTTTTGTCGATCGTAAAGAATTTAATACCTTATTTACATTGTAAAATATTCTATTTCGTCCTCTCAACACCCCATTACATTCGATTTCAGACAGGTCATAAATTCAATATGAGTCCAATCCCGAACTCCGACCCAATTTTTTTCGTTTCCTGAAATCCTTGATATGTCATGCTCAATGATCCAAAGCTACTCTCATCATAAATTATAATAAGGAAAATGGCTTTTATTCGCCAAGATTGTATACATTGTATGGTGTGAGTGACAAATCTAATAATCCGCAAACGTACTACAGCCATCTCGGATCGAATCTTTTCAGCCGAGGCATCCCGACAGGGAAGAAAAAATGAAATTCCACTTGAGAAATACTAAGAATTTGACGATAGAATAAAGGATCATTTTAACCTCTAAATCTTTTTCAGTCGAACCGCTAAGATCCGACCTGGTGTGAGTATTGTTCGGTTCTCTTTTGTGCCTAGCTATCTGAACCAGCTATCTGAACAAGCAATATGCAGATAAGCGACTTTCTACTTCACTGGCTTCTTCGGGTAACCGCCGAACTGCCACCGGCTCCTCGAAATTCAGTCGGCTGAGTGTTGTATGTAACGATCCCAGGACATGACTCGAAGCTGTTTTGGTTTACGGAAGAAGTTTCATGCTACTAGCACACTATAAAATGTAATGGTAAGTGTGATTTCTTGGGAGCGAAAAAAGGTTGAAATGGATCCTGCGAGCTACAGGCAAGAAGAGAGTTCATGTGGTCAGACAAAGATGAAATGGTTTCCGTAAACAATGGGGAAAAGTTAGGCACCGTTGAGTGAAAATCGGGAGGTTTTCGAAGGCTTAATGGTTGGATTTTTTGTAAAACGCGAAACCTTTTGCATACTGTGTATGTGATTACGTTTTAGAACGGCTGTCAGATGTTAACTGGAATTATGGGGAAAGTTAGATAGGATAATGAATATGTTCTTGTTTTGTTGAATAAGTTTGTTGGGTAATGTGTAATATGTTAGCCTTCAATCTCTTTTGAGAACATGATTAAAATTAAGCTTCAAACTTTGATAATGCAAGTATTTGCTGATGGAAGTAGACTTGAATCTCATTAATATTTCGTTAGATCATTAGTTTTGAATTGTTTGGTTGCCGAACACTCACTATTAATAGGATGGATCCGCTCTAAGTTTTCTCGTAATTGAAAAAATATATAATTTGTATTATTGTGAATACACTACGGTTGCAAACAGTAGTATATTTATTGTTTGAGATGTATGAGAATAAATGAAAGTTCCGTTAGATTTTTAATACGATAGATTGTCAGAAAAGTGTGAAAAAAGACAATCATTAGGGAGTTGAAAATAAATTCAAAAAGCAATATTTAGTTTCAAAAAAATAGGTGGTTTATTTCTATTTGAAATGTGTTTGTTTCCTTGTTAGATGTCGAAACGTAAAAAGGTCTTCTAAAATGGGAAATCTCAAAAATAGAAACGTGAAAAAAGGTTATTCAAATCGAATTATAGCAGAAAAATAGTAAAAGCCAGAAAATGGTTCCTGTTTTTCGAGCTCATCTCCAAAGTTATTGGAGAAGTTACTACTTTCTGTAAAGTGACTGGCAGAAGAATTAATGGATTGCTTTTAAGTTCCGATCGCCATCGGTTGAAATATATGCACTAGCTGGTACATCTATTCGAACATATCAACTGTATGAACAATTTTGAAAAATCTGTCCTATCTCAAATGGGAAGAAAACTGAAGCGCAAGTCTGTTTTTCGTGAGGGTTTCGGTTATTAGCTAAATTTTTTATTTTCTTCTTACTGGATCCATTCTATTGATTGTCCTCTTTATAGCTGTCCCACGAATTGTGGCAAGTATTTGGGTTGATTCTTAAAAATGCGATACAAACATTCAATATCTTTGATGCGACTACAATTCTAACGAGTTACATAGCAGCTAAATGCAACCATTCTAAGTTATTTAACCTAAGGTGTGAGGAAAAATCTCCAATTGTAAGTTTATCTTCCAATCCGAATCAACTTCATAGTTCTCGATTAGTTGCCTTCTGCTAAGCACCACTTTCGCTTTCATCATCATCATCGTTTTTTTTTTCCAGCGGTCCCTATCGCGAGTCGTTGTCATCCAATTGGGCACCCCCTAAACTCCGATCGTCCTGGTCAACGCCATCCTTCCAGCGCAGGAAAGGTCTCCCACACTGTCGTCTGCCGTGAAAGTTGCCGCAAAGGGTTTTCCGAGTCCGATTATCTTCGCTCATTCGAGCTAGGTGTCCTGCCCACCGTAGTCTACCGAGCTTTATCTTAGTAAGTATGCTTCGGCTTCTAGGTAGATAGCATACAATTCATGGCTGTAGCGTCTCCGGAATCGCCCTTCTTCACATATGGGGTCAACGATTCCCCGTAAGACTTTCCTCTCGAACGCGACTAAGATATCAAAGTGCCTTGTGCTGAGCATCCAAGTCTCGGATTTATACGTAAGTACTGGCAGGACTATGGTCTTGTACAGTAGGAACTTCGATGTTCGGGTGAGATTTGGGAACTGTTAGATTCGAACAGCCGCCCGAGTATATCTTCCTCCATATTGTTATCGGCTGCTTCAATTGACCCAAGGTAGTTGAAGGATGGCACTACATAAAATTCTTGTTTAACTACGCTGAATTTTCGACCAACTCTAGGTGTTCTTCCTGCAGAACTTTGTTTTTCCTTCATTTATGTGTAGCCCCAGTTTTTGTGCCGCTCGCTCGATCTGGATAAAGGATTTTCGTACAGCTAGTTCCGATTTTCCCATGATGTCTGTATCATCTGCATAAGCCAGTATCTGGTTAGATTTGGTGACGATAGTCCTTCTTGTTGACGTGCTAAAGTCTCGGAATGCTTTCTCCAACGCCAGGTTGAAGAGGAGGCAGGCCAGACCATCCCCTTGTCGGAGTCCATCTGTTGAACGGTCTGTACAGAAATCAGGTTATTTTAACTTGGCTTGATACATTGGTCCTGGCTCATGGCTTTATACATTTCTACGCTGAGAATGCTATCATAGGCGGCCTTAAAGTTTACAAATAGATGGTAGAATGGAATGTTGAGTTCCAGACATTTTTCCATCGCCTGCCTGAGAGTAAAACGAATCACACACACGGCGGTTCTACCGAAGCGTTTCCCGAAAGCAAAACCTAATCGGTATTTAGCTTTGTGATGACACACACCGAGGTTTAGCCGCCTCTCGGTTTTGTAATGCACAACTAAACCGACTTAGTGTTCCCCTCGGGAAAGGCTTCGGTAGAACCGCCGTGTGTGTCATTGACCTAAAGTTCTGATCAATTGTTGATTTGCCTGGGATGAAGCCACATTGATGTTGTCCGATGATGGCTTTAGCGTATGTATCCGTTCTTGTAGGATAGAGGAGAGTATCTCATTGGATGTACTCAACAATGTTATTCCCCTATAGTTGCTGCACACTGTTACATCTCTTTTCTTATGTAGGTATAGGGCATATTATACCATTGCGCCAGTTTTCTGGCATCTATTCATGCTCGCATACGTGCAATATAATTTCATGAATTGCGTGCTATAACGTAGGCTCCCCATATTTAACTCCAAGGACTTTGTTAAATTTCAGCCGACTTATGCCAACTGCTGAAAATATAATGAGATATATTTACAGCGATCTTCATCAACAAAAAACGACACCAGTGACAATAGACACCAGTGTTGATCAAAGTAGTAATTCATAGATCGAAAACTGAATTTAATAAAAAAAAATATTTTAGTTGGTGATGACTTCCCAATTCTTCTTCCATCCAGTGGTATCTATTGATAGAAAAAAAGTCTAACCAGGCTTTTCTGCCTTTTTTTTCTTATGGGCGGAATCCAAAAACTAATTCTGATGTCACACGTGGTAGCATTCCCGAGTTTACTGCGGTGTATCAAAAAGGTAGATCTGCTACCTTTCCGCCTTTAAGTTGGGCACCACGCCGCAAAACCTGCAGGAAGAATCAAAACTATAAAAAATATAGCGGCAGGATTTTACCCAAAGTTTGCCATAAACTGGAGTTGAAATTTCAAGATGTTCCTTGTTGCTGCCTTACAGAAAAGATCCTGAGCTTAGTGATAGAGTTGGCAACCCTAATAAGATTAACCTATTGCCGAAAACTCTTAATTAGTCTCAGCGACTTTTTGCACTACTTATATCTGGGTTTATTATCTGTTTTAACACTGAGTTTTTAAACAATTCTCTCGAAGATCGGATGCTAAGATAATCATTAGCATAAAATATTTACTTCACCTGCAAAGATAAAAACATATTTTTTTTATGTCCATTCTTAACCTAGCTTAAAGTTTGATTAGCAATAATAACTTTAAATCTAGCTACTATACTATTTTGGCCTGCTGGCTCTTATCGCTTGTTTTATAGATTTTTTTCTTGGTCAGTTTTTACCTTACACACTAATAATACAACCCAGCCTGTACAGGAACTGGGGTTACCTAGACAATGATTGGTTGACGTGCATTTAATCTTAAAACTGCTCTGAATTTTGGTGAATTTTGCGTTAAGCAATATTTTTCTTTAGGTGTTACTGAAAAGCACCTGACAAAACCAAATCACCATACGATTTCCAGGCAAAAAAATTTATATTCTTTATCACAAGGTACAAGGTATGTGTTGGTAGGTGAGATCGTACACATAGTCCAATTACACAATAGCCTTAAACAATGATATCAACTGGAAAACCTTTATTGAAACAGTATTTCGAAAATTTTTAGCAAAAAAATCAACAAAAATGTCGTTAAGTTCTTCAATTTTCCTAATTTTGACACTTCGAATGCCGTAGATGCAGAAACTAAAAATTTTTAATTATACATATTTCTGGACAGAGACGGAGTATTTATGCATAGCGTTTAGCGCTTTAACACTATGAAGCTTAATTTTCAATATTTTAATTTATTTTTAATAAAGAAATTTTATGTTTTATTATTTCTATTATTTAAGTCGACACAACTAGTAGCTTACGCTGATGACATCAACATTATGTCACGTTCGTTCAACGACGCAAAGGAAGTATTTGTAGCTCTAAACGAAACCGCCAAGGAAGTTGACCTTCAAATTAACGACCAAAAAAGTAAAGTTATGACTCAATCAAGGAAAAGGACGCCAATAAGACAAAACATAACGATAGGGAACTATAACCTTGAAAACGTAGACAACTTCGTGTACCTAGGGACGAACCTCTCGAAGGATGGGAATGAGCTTGACGAAATCAAACGACGGATTCAATTAGCCAATAAAATATTCTTTTCGGTGCTTCCCACTTTGAAATCTCGATGCGTACACAGTAATACGAAGCTGCGCATCTACAAAACAATTATTAGACCTGTGCTATGCTCCGGAAGCGAAACCTGGACGCTGACCCAGGCATCTGAAAAAGCCTTGAATACGTTTGAAAGAAGGGTATTGCGAAGGATCCTCGGTCCAATACGGGAAGAAGATGGATGGCGAATCCGTTACAACAACGAGCTGTATTCCATATATGACGAGCCGGAAGTCTCTACCGTCATACGACTCCAAAAACTACAATGGGCTGGCCACGTCGAACGAATGAGCGACAATCGAATCCCCAAACGATCTTTCAAGGGGCGAGCGAGCGGAGCCAGGCCAGTTGGTAAGCCACGCAAGAGCTGGGAGGATTCTATAGATGCTGACAGCAGGTCACTTTTGGGAGCACCGAACTGGAGGACGCGGTCACTGAACCGAGACGAATGGAGGCAAAGTACTAAGGAGGCTAAGGCTCGATTCGGGCTGTAGTGCCCCGATGATGATGTTTCTTGGATATTTAACTCTTTTGATAACGGGTATATTCTAGTGTTATGAAAACTGAAAACGCTATTTTGCACATTTTGATCAAAGTTTGCTTTCAATTAAAAAAAAAGGTTGAGAGCGATTAACTAAAAGATTTAAAAGCGAACTTTAATGCAAACTAAAATCTTATTTGATCTTTAAAATAGCTAGCACCTCAGATAAAAAAAGCACCCTTAAAATATTCTTAAAAAAAAACTGAAGTATAATATTGATTATTCATCGATTTTTTTCCAAAAAATTATGTTCAAAACATCTGAAATTACTCAATATTATGGTTGCGTTTATCATATACATATGTTCCCTTGTCAATATGCTATCGACCAACGAACCAATTAGCATGTTTGTGCCAAATGCTGCACTTAAAAGCTGCAGCGAATGTAATCCATTCATAAAAATTCATGAACCTTAAATATTGGGGTGCATTTAACCACAGAATGCTTACTAATTGGCAACCAACAACTCCACCTCCCGTGAAATAAATGCCTGGCATACATTTGGCTTGGAACGAATTTGCAGAATTCCTGATACCGTATCTCTCCCTTAACTCAAGTATTTGGATATTGAAGCCAATACGCATGTTATATGTATGAGGAAAATCGACAAAACAGACGATTTCATTAATTTAATGAATTATATGTTACCACAAGGGTATTAAGTTCAACCCATTTATTCGCAATATTCCCTTCTTACCAAAATATTATTCACCGACACCTTGTGACAATTTAATTAAAGATAGTTATTTGATCGAGCTATGAATTTATTGCCGAGAGATAAACGAGAATGTGCTCTGTATTAGAGGTAATAAAATATAATTGTACCTTGATGATTATTATTATAAATGGCGGCGTTGCTATTGTTATATAGTGCAATTATTAGAATGATTCTTGGCGGATATATCGAAGTAGTACATTATGGGTGTAGTCGCTACCTATCGGTGTTTTCCAACCTTAGCGAAAATCGTGAAGGAGATGATTTTTTCTAGGCTATAATTAAAGAGTTTCTAAAGTGTGAAAGCTGGTGCACTGCACATTCTTGAAAATCCTTACCACGCCCTACAATTTCAATCCTTTGTCCATACCCATCTTGTCAAATCACGCCAACCATACCGTTTAACTGATGTTTCATTAAATCTTTGTTCAATGGCAGGACCATTTTTTCCAAAAAAAGTCCCTTTTAACAAAACCTAACCAACCGAAGTATTCACAAAATCTTTAAACATTCAGTTTGTCATCAAACAAAAAAAATCAATCCTTCGTCATCAATTCCTTTTCCGTTAAATTACATCACTCCTGAAAAACGACGAAACATAAGTCTGTAGTCGTTTACCTCGTCAGGACTTGTTCAAATTGTTGCTCAAATAAAACTTCATTTTCTCCCAATCATCCTATTCATTCGCAGCAAATCAAATCGAACTCGAAAAAGTGCATTCGACCGTGTCACATCATAGCCAACCCAGCTATGCTAGGCCATCCCGTTTAATACGCATCGTATCATGAGGAGTGGGGGGGGACATGGTTTTCGTTGGGGAGCTGTTCCATTCATTCACTACGTACATTTCTATGCAGTGTACTGACAGTGAATAGATAAAGTGAAAAACTGCTATGCGAAAAAGGATAACGATGAAATGAAACAGCACAAAGAATGAACTTGCGAACAAGGATCGATAACGTTCAACGTACCGTTGGTAGGTACATGGGCTTTTATAGATCCTGGTATCGGTTTCAGTTCAGTGTACTCACAGCAGTTCTTTGTATTCATTCATTCTGTGTCGCGTCGACAAGACGACTGTCTGTGTACTATGATTTTTATGTGCACGTGTCTCAGCTCGGAAGAGATAGAACGCTTGTAACAAGAGCTGCCAAACTTGTTGTTTGCAGAGTTTGAAGGTAACGGAAAAGGAACAACGAAACTAGGACAAGCTCTGAAAGTGTCAAAGATATAATTGAAGTAATTAAGTAAAATGAGCTTCTCATTTACTGCCCAACATGCCCTAAACCATAATGACTAAAGAAGCCAGGGTCACTTGCAGCATGTAGTACAACCGTATAATAGACGTTTGATTTTAAGCTCAAAAATTAATTTGTGTTCCATTATTTCTGGATTTAAAATTTAAAATCACGAGCGCTAAAATTCTTGCGTTGCATTTATTTAATATTTAATTTATTTAAAAAACTCAAAGCTTTTGATTTACATGTAGGTAATCAACAGTGCTAAAATATATTGATTTTGATCCCAAACAAAGAGAACGTAAACCTAAAGTGCTGGTAACTCTTGCATGCTAAACTTATCCTAACTTTGCCATTGCCTAAGCTCTAGGGATTTTATTCCAAATATAATTAAAAACGAATGCGGTACTTCTTGTGCTCATCCTTTATTTTTTTGCAACTTTACTTATTCTGAACTTTCCTTAAATTCTTGAATTTTCGTATCGCTTCCATTTGGATCCATACTCCTAGAGTTACAGTCACTCCTAAAACTTAAGCTCAGCTGTGTAAGCATACTGTGATCTGTTAAATATATAGTTTATTTGTAAATAGGTCTAACTGGTTATTGCGTGTTTGACCAAAGATGGAACCTTACGGGGCATCGAATTCTAGTGGAAACTCTAAGGAAGAAGTTTCATTGCAGAGGACAAATATCCTCCTACTACTGACTGCAACTTTGATAACCTATGTCGTTTTGTAGAGGAAGCCCGCAATGAATAAAAACTCGAAGATTTTCTGTAAGTTAATCAAGAAGGTGCTTACAATATTTATCACTAAAGTGTTGTCCATCATTGTTTTTTTAAGGACCATTAAACCTCCACAGCGGAGTGATCTGACTCAAAGTTGATTTGTCTCAGGGGGATGATTTATCTCCCTTCATTGGTATGATCATAACTGATCTTGAATGACTATTTGGAGTAACGCCATTGGATTTTGACAGCAACAATAAAAAGCGAGCATAATCTGGATGTCCTTAAGACAGGGAATATTTTCACACGCTTTCAAGCAATAGAGCAATGTATAATGTTGATGCTGGATGAATTTGAAAATAAGAAAGAGATGCTCAATGGAGCAGGTTGGTAATCTCTTCAGGATGAAGCTTGAAATCTTATCGAGGATTTAGAAGAGAGAAAGGAGAATAAAATGCAAATTTCATAGCCTGATAAGATTAATCTAAACAGATTTTCCATTTTATTCCGTTCTTGAAAATTTGAAATGATGCTTTTGACATTTGTCGCAAAAGTGAGGTGAGACCAGTGTCTTGGGAGAATTTTATAGGCATCAGAGAGTACGCCACTGCTATAAATTATATCTTTACTTCCTGCGGCCTTTGAATTTACTCCTATTTAGCTAAGCTTGAGAGAGGTCACGGAAGGAAAAGCTTCTTATTAGCTAGGAAGGATCAAATGGGTTGTAGGATTTTGGAATGATGTATATTTTAGGAAAATAGATGTTGACTGAGTTGTTATAAGGACTAAGATTTTCCATGGTTCGATATAACCCAAAATCTGATTCCCAGCGGACTGTCATGAGGGTTGAACTTTTTGAATTGATTAATTGATGGTCCAGTTCAGCGTCATGAGCTTATCATTCATATCTGCGGAATCATAAATATAACCAACTAAGTTCAGAGAAACAAAGAAGAAGTAAATAATAGTTCAAGAACAGTGAAAAATTTTTCACATAAAAATATGGGTCCAAGGATATCAGTGCTTCATGTCAGAATTGTTGTCGCTGCTGTTGCCGTATAACTGTGGACACGTCTGTTTATGAACACGTTACTCTCGACTATATAGCCCTTGTGAAGATGCTAAACCTAGTAACCGTGTAAAAATCCTCTAAAATTACGGTGATCATAGAAACCACCAGAAAAATCAATTCGGTCACATCCATGTACAGGTTGCTTTTCAACCCTTAGTTCTGGAATTAAAGATTTTTTACTTCGAACATTATCTTTAAACCTTTGGCGCCGGCGGCCATTTTAGTGATATTTTTAATATACCTATTATTTCGTCCACAATTAACTTTTGCAAATATTAAGCTAGTGAAATAAATTTTGAACGTGTTTTAAATGTGGATCGGATAATGCTTTGGAATTTTTTAACCTCATGTGTGCGCTAGGTGCCTAAAAAGATATCGAGAAATTTTGAAAATTTTTAAATTGCGATAAATTTTGACAAAGCTATCAAATCATTATGAAATTTTCAGGATATATTCATAGAATTAAGTTGTAAATTTGTGTTGCTTTAAGTGAGCATGCTGGCAATCCTGTAACGAGGGCAGGGGCTGAAAGTAAAAACCTTCAAATCATCAACTCTCTTGAAAAATTGTCGTTTTTTGGAAAAGAAGCCCCTCATATATAAATCTTATGCTTTGTCTACATAGTCAAAGTAAAATATTTAAAATTTTGCAACGGGCAAGAATGGTAACCCTTTCCCAATTAACCTATATTTTTAGCATCAAAAACTTATGTTCACGGGAACTCACGACCCGATAATCAGGTACAGTGGAAATTACTACTTACCATGATAATCTTCTCGATAATAGTCTTTTCGACAACGGGCTTTGATGAGGCCTACTTATGAGTACATATCTGAGTCAAACAAAGATCAAAGTGATTTCTATAGCTAATCTCTCTAGACTCGTACTAGTCGATTTCCAATTAAGTATCTACCAACTTAAACCCAATATTCAAAACAGTTTACCATGAGACAACTTTACGTAGGTTGTTTGATTTTAACCATCCTGACAGGCTAAAAAGACAATAAAATTTTAACTTTGAGCCTTAGGCATGAATTATCGACAAATATTTCCTCTTTTAATTCGTGTTATGATATCATCTATTAGTATTAAATTAATATCTATGTAATATTAATATCCATTAGCATTGCCTTAATTCACCCTCCTTAATTCACCCATTTTTTATCTATCATTTCAGATGTGTTCCTTTTTACAACGCACTATCCGAAATGGTTTCCTTTGAATGCTTAACACATTCCTATAAAAAAAAAATGCTCAAACAACAGTTCGAATCCCTATAAGTACTGATAATCAATTTTAATTCGAACAGCCTTTGAATGTTTTCATCTTTCCTTTTCTCGATACTACCCAGCTCCCTCGACAATTTTCCGTAGGATACAAAAACTCAGTTTAAAAGTTTTGAAACAGGAAAATACGGATTTACAAATTTCCCTCGAAAAAGTTTCTAATTTATTACTAGAAAATCGTGGGGAGATTTTTCCAATGAATGAGCAACACAGTCTGTGGAGTTGGTATGGGTTCAATCTGTATCCAGATTCATTCCGACCCCCCGGCAAGGACATTTGCTATAGAAAGCACCATGCAGTACTAAGCCTTATACATTGACGTTATTTTAACAGGAAATATATAAAATCACAAATGGGTTTTATGCATGTGTTAGAAAGAACTGTTGCCGCTTTTCTTGCTCTTATCATTGCGATCCTTTTCGCTTCCAGCCTGCGCTTTTGTTTGAAATAGGATATTGTGGCTGTATCAGATGTAAGGAAAAACCACAAAACTAATTAAGGGTTTGCGAATAATCCTAGCGGAAAGGAATAATTAGTCAAAAAGTGTGAAGAGCTATAATTTTCGAAAATTTGTTTGTGTTAAAAATGGCTTTTTACAGAAAGAAGCTGAAAATGTTTCGCACCTCTGTTTCGTTTCGTAAAACTGAATCCTTGGCATTGATTTCTTCGCATGCTTACTGCAAGTTGGTACTATGAACATCTTATCGATGTTTAGGTGGTTGTAGTATATTTTCTCCAGGACAAAAAAAAGCACAAGCGCAGGAAAACCCCAGACTTCAACTGACGTTCCTTTTGCAGGAGTGGAAAAAAGCAAAACACCTTTATCTCGTTGTGATGCTAAGCACTTTGTTTTTTCGCCGGTTTCCGTCTTGGGCTGAAGTTTTTCTTTGTCCACCTCTTTCTACACTCTTTGCATCACGTCTCCTACAACGAATAAACTCTTCGGCATCTCTGTCGTCGCCACATGGTTTTCATCCCGGAACAACCGTATCGCACAACTCTCCGCTACCAGCCTTTGTCCGTTGCATCATCGGTGGCACGTTGTCTATTCGGTAGGAAGGACAACGACACTTATGTCCTTGCCCATGGACTTCCTGGCTATATTGTTTTGTTCAACGAGGTAAATACAATTAGAGTAATCAGTGCTTTAGCCGCTTGCCTCTTTTGCTATGCAAATACTCCCACATAGGCCAAATAGCGGGGTAGCGAAACTGTTTTAAAACTCTCTATGTTGCGTAACCTGACATATTACTTCCTGCTTTTTCTGTGTTTTTAAAATCACATCCTTTCCCATGTGTATACACGTGTTGGGAGATGAAAGAAGATTTTCTCAGTATTGAAGTCTGGCAAGACGTGAGCAATGGTAAAATTGAGGGGAAACTCATTCCGCATACACTTAAATAGAACTTATATCAAATCCGTAAATTAATTTTCGCCGCACAAAGGCAAACAAGTGGAAATAATTACAACCTGTGATCCGTAGAAGAGACTAGAACACTGATTAAAATTTTAAAGTTTATTACGCGTGGGGAGAATGAAAAGTGATTCTAATTAGCCCAGTAGAATACTCGTATCCATAAATGAAATTGCGAACTTTATTAAGCGAACTAGATTAAAATGCAATTCTGAGTCATTAGAATTATTGTTATCGGCGTATCGTCATGACACACACGGGGGTTGACTCCCTATTTCTGCACAGTGCACGTATGGATGTAGTCATCCTGCTGAGCTACTGCAGCAGTTCGAAAAATCGATATCACTGGCTGTGCATTTATGCAATTAAAGCCAACGCCCAGTGACTGACTAGAAAGAAGGGTGGATATACTTTAATGGTTTTGCTGAGATGATAAATTGAGTAATAAACTCGATATTAGAAAATTTGCTGAAATATGCTCCTGAAAATATTTTCAACATATCGTTGCTATTTTTAAGTACATACGTGCAAACGTACGAAAACTTATTTATTCATCAATATTGGCACTGTGCCTCGAAAATTCCACTGACCTCATTTTGCGTTGTATTTCAAGATACATAGGTATTCCTCGTCATTGAAATCATGAAACGTAGGCAATCTATGAATATCACTGAAATGCACAATTTCATAAAGAAGATATCAGCGGCGTACTAATGTTTAATAATCCGCTATTCAAATCAGATATTCAATGCGTTTAATATGTTGGATTAAAGAAAATTATTTGTATGCAACTGCAGGTGAATAAAAGTAGCTGGCAGTCAATCCGACTGACATAAAAACATTAATTATACAATTTATTTCTTATCAACTATTTGTTACGACACAACGTTAGAAGGTGTTTGTTTATAAATAAATCTAGTGGATTAGTTACATTGTACACTATCTTTGCTGGATTTGTGAGCGCCGTATGGGTGGCTGTATTTAATTTAAAATAAATGTGTGCTTTGAAAAATCAATCAATGTGCAATTTGGACGTAGTTTAACTGTTTAGCTGGTGTGAAATAAAGTTAATATAAAATTTTTTTTTAGGTGCTATATATTGAGCATCATCAAATTTGATTGTATTTTGATTCTCAGAGTCTGAAATGACTGTCGATCGACAGAGAACTGCCGATAGATGCACATAGGCACACAATAGGCCCATTGTGATGCAACAGTCTCTCTCTCTCTCTCTCTCTCTTCTAGCTGTTATAATAAGAAACCCATTTGGTTCCTTTGGTAAACTGCACAGCCAAGGATAGGTCAGCCAGACTTGAGAGAAAGGGAGAGTGCACCATGTGCTGCCAATCTTCTCCTTGTCAAAGGCGGGCACTGGTACATGAGATGGAAGACGGATTTATCTTCGTTCTCTGAGCTAGAGCTCTGAGAGTGCCCAATCGTTCTGCGTGTCATTCTATGAGGTAGGGGTCCTGGAGAACGCCCACATTGCAACGAAGATACTATGGGTTAAACCTAAAGCTCTCCCCGAACGTTTTGTCGAGCAACTTGGGAAATTACTTCCCAGAACATTTGACGAGTATTCAAAGACTTCATTCAAAACAGTTTAAGCGATAGACCCTTTTTTGATATCAGTACGCCATAAAACTCGTTCTGTCCGCCATAAAACTCGTTCTGTCCGCATTGAGAAGATTTAAAGGGTGTGAAGCTAAAGTGCGCAGATATGCATGTGGTGTAGGTAGGTGGCATTTTCTGTGCTCAGAAATTTGTTTGCAAATATTCGAACAGTGCACCTCGTACCCATCCACACTCATGCATCTTGTCCGGTATGTTGCATTTTGTCCGATGTGATGCATCTTGCCCATGATTTCATGGGCAAACCAAACAGGTTTGTAGATATCGGAGCCATCACCAAACCTTTTTTCAAATCCTTTTGACTCGATACGTAAAACCGACATCATTTCGAGGAGCCTCGAGGTGGGACGAGACCCTCATAAGCCCTCTGATACCCTCATTAAACCCCCATAAAACAGGCGAGAGTCGACGAGGAAGATTTTTACAGTCTCGTGCTTATGCATAGTACTAGAGTTGGGCGTTATTTAACGTAACACGTTAAATAACATAGTTCCAATTCTGTAACATGTTCCCAATGGAACATGTTACTGAAAACTACATGTTATTTTTGGAACGCTTTACTCATATCAAAAACGAGTAACGCCTAACGAAACGCTTGAAACATCATAAGCGGCCTCAAGAGCATGCGACAATCGTTTCGGTAATTGGCCTCCTCTTTATTGTACTTGTTCGCCAGCTCACAAAAAACTCATATTTTTAGTTCTATGTGCTTTTAGCTTCACGGGCGATGATTTGCACAGGAACGCACAAATACACGATGTTGAGTAAATTCGATAGACAGTTTGGAACGTTCGTAACGTATTAGTTACTGTGCGTTATATTGGAACGCGCAACGTATTAGTTACTGTGCGTTATATTGGAACGAGTAACGTGTATGATAACACACGTTGTGCGTTCCAATATAACTCACGGGAACATCGTTCCAAAAATAACATGTTACTGGAACATGTTACTCGTCGGAAAATGTAACGTTGGAACGTGTTACTTATGTATACAGTTATTTCACATCTCTACATAGTACTATACTCTTCGCGAAACGAATTCAACGGTCGAATCCCATACAAAAAGAGCTTTTCAATTCGTCAGTAAAGCTCTTTTTGTATGGGATTCGACCGTTGAATTCGTTTCGCGAAGAGTATTAGGCATTAGCATGAAAAAAATAGGCGAGGATAGACGAGGAAACCATTTACACTATCGCCTCGTCAACATTTACCATATCTCGGGGAGAGTGTAATTCCGTCTTCACAGCTACCTGGTCCGATATGCGTCCAAAGCGACCTAAGACTGTTTTGCAATCGCACAATATTATTCCTCAACCAAAGACTTTTTAGGAGTTTGCAGGCATTTAAGCTCGGTGCGATTTTACCTCATGACTTTGTTCTGTCTATTTCATCCGCATCGTGATCTCGTCCGCATAAGAAATTACTTTACCGCCGGCATGGTTTTTAGAAAAAGAGTTTTTAGCGTAATGTTTAACACAAAAGAGAAGCCTTATGGGCTGGAGAAGCTTTATATGCTGCCCGTTCTGATCATTTGCCGTAGGTGAGCATTCCGGAAGAAAAAATATACAGTTTTACTCCTGAAAAGCTGCACGATGAAAACTTTCAGTCACATATTCATATCCAGCACTGAAAGTGCCTCAACAATCGCATCAGATTTGATCGAAAGAAGGTTGCAAGGGTGTTCTCCTTAAGAGCGAGAAATATCTCGATTGGCTCAATTAAGACATGGAAAGCATTTTCAACAGACTTATACCATTGGTGTAAGCATTCTGTGATTGTAAAATTAGTGTAAAGCTAATTAATTTTTTGATATAATATTCAATTATCGTTTCCAGAACCTTAAGCAGGACAATTAGGACCGTTTTTCTTCGTTTTACGTCTGTAGCTCCAATCAATGTTTAACTAGACGGCCTATCGTTAAGGTAGGGAACATGATTTCTATACGGCCAACAGCTTACTGACATTTGCAAATACTACCAGTTTTGATTTGATATGTTGTATAAATTCATTAATGACAAAATTCAGAGACTGTTCAAACTCCTTTGATGGCCATATGGCCGGAACTAGGTCGGAAATAATATGTTTTGTAAAATTAATCCTAAGCAAGCTTCAAATCTAGCAATCAACTTTAGCCATTGTAGAGAGAGAGGTTCCCATACTGAATAGCGTCTAATCAGCACGAAACTTTCCGACGGGGGACGACCTCAATAGGCAAATTTATTCTACTTCTTGAATAAGGGTAAACCATGCCTACCGTTCTACCGACACGCTTGATTTTCGGGTGGAATTAGCAGTCGGTATGATTTAGAAAATAAAATCATACCAGATGCACTCTGTAACATTTTTTCATAGTAGTACCTAGGAACAGGGGCCAATTGTTAAGTGTGTGGCCAACACGAACCTGGAGAAATTGTCTGACAAAATATTAAAGAACAAATCAGATTGCTTGGACAAGTAACCTCCGCTATATTAATTCAGGAACTTAAGATGTCACTCTTCAAGTTCGAACTACTAGCAATTGAATGCAGCAGCAAAGCTAGCTCTTGTACACACGTATCATAAAGGCTCTTCTAGCTATGAGAAATTAAGAATGAATCAAGCAATTGTTTTTCCTACGATTGAAATTTTGACGTGGTAAATATCAAAAGAGAACCAAACGTTTTATATTCTCAATCGGGACCCAAGCAGGACAGAGCTAAGACATATTACACAGTAGTCGTTTGACTTAACTTTGTCTGCTTTAGGAACAAACACAGCTCTAGTGTTCATAGAAAAAACATTGAAAAAGCGTGGGCATATATTCTGTATCTTCTTCAAAGGAAACGTTTCTTCTATAGACAGACGGATGCAACCTGGAAGAATATCATCAAGATCCAGCAATTTGAATGGCTCCAGAGAGTTTCTGGCTCATCCCAATTGGACCGAAATCAAAAAGTGTCTTACCATGTCCATTCGTGATAAAGCTATCATACACTTCATGATGAGCGTTAGAATCAGCTACCAGAATAAGAGGCATACCAATCTTTGTGATTACAGCCACTACATCCATCACGACGTCGCAGGAACAACTAGTGCCACGATCACTTGCAATGTAGCAAAAAACAAACCAGTATTATATTCGATGGATTTCCGATGCAATAGATATGTTATCTTTTTCGCAGATATTATAAAGGACAAGGACATTAATGATATTTTTATATTTAGTTTTTTTGGTTTCTGAAAACTCTCAGAGGCTACGGGACTGTATCCACTGGTACGCAAACCCACTTGTCTACAACCTAAGGTTCTTGCATTAATATTACCTCCTCTTCTATCTTAAACAAACGGAGGAACAAGATAGCTACTGCTGCTCTAGAACGGTGCAGGTTAATTTGAAGTACCTAAATTATGAAGTCCTCCTCGGACGCAATATGTGTATCAGCCTCCTTTTGTTTCTAGAGTCAGTAGTTCCAACACTTATTCAGTCAGGGGAGAGCAATGACACATCCGATTAACTCTGAAATGCTACTCTCGGACAGGTAATGGACCACTTATCGAGTGACTCTTCTGCTGTTTGAGTCACTTGCTTTGGGTCAAGATTAGGAGGCTCAAGATGCTTCGATCTGGAGTTCTTAGGCCTGTCGCTTCGATAGATACGCTGGGACAATTTCGCCACCCCGCACCTGTTAACGTGCTTTTTGATATTTTGGGAATGGGTGTGCTTCTCCATTTATGATGAAGAGAGGCTTCCGTCAATTACTGACCGGCCCGCCAATTTTCCTATTCCTCCGACCCCCTGTAGGTAGATCAGATTCGAAAACTCCAACAATTTACTGAATCAGAATCAAAACCGAGAACCCACACGCTATATCTAGGCTGACTGTGGATCTCATCTTTGCGCACCACCTTTTATTTCGCGCCTTGCTAGAGCTACTCCAGTTCGAAGATCGTCTGCTTATAGAAGTACACCACGAGCCGACTCTTTTACAACAGCCTGCATTATTCATTGTAAGTGAAACATTGCAGTTTAAAGTAGGTCCTAAACCTGCCTTGTTTTCGGCCAGTTTTCCGATAAGATTCAGCTATTATACCCTAGTATCAATAAAATTCCAAATAAGGTACTCTGGCCATTTCATTAAAAGGCCGAGCTAGTGCTGGAACAGTCGCCATAAGCTTTAACATTTCCGAAATCTGCCTGCCCTGGTCCTATTATCTTTGTCATTTTTGAGCATACTTGACAAGGTTAATATGACTAAAATTAAAGATCAGATTTGAAATCGAGTCTCCATGAACGCGCAAACACACAAAATCAATCCCTACAGTCTACTGTATGGTTTCCCTCACATTTACAACATTTCTGTCAGTTTGCCATGGGAAGAACTCCGTCGAGTTTAGAAAAATATTACGGTCAACGCTCACCTTTGGCAGTGTTCAATGTTTTTATTATTTTCGGTGGAAATATGTATCTTATATATAGTGTTGGTCATGCTAACGTTTCAACGTAGGCTTTGCTAATATTTTTTTCGCATATATTTATTTTTAATATAATTAAACTGTGACATTTACCTGAATATTTTGCTATCCCCATATTTTTTAATTCTAAATTTTCTAAAATAGTCTTTAGGTTCAAGTCGGAATTGATTCATGTGAATAACTTGATTTTTTACAGCTAAATTCATAACTCTAGCATGAAAAGTTTAGAATTAAAAATATCGTAAAGCAAATGGATATGAAAAAAAGTAGGTCAATGTAATTGTCATCCGAAACACACTAATTTTAAGCCTTATTGAATATTATCAATAGAAAAGTAGCTCCGAACTTAAAAAATTATATTATAGTCTCATAGAACTTTTTTAAGGACTCAATAGCATTTCCATGTTAGTAGGTAATAATAGCCAATACCAAAATAAATACAGCCCATAACTGACGTTTGCAGAAAAAAAATATGAGCAGCTCTTAACTCCCTTAACTAGATTTCCAAGATTCATCACGCTTCATGTCCTTCTTTTGCGTGTACATATCGCACAAATTCCTAGCTACTCGATTTCCGCACAATAACGATCTTCCTATTGCTTTCTCTCATTACTGCATATTTCCTTCAATCAGACTAACTGAGAAATTCTTCTACAGGAAGAATTCCTTATTTCTTATTTACCGAAGAATATTCCTTAGACAAAAGAATTCTTCTTGGCAAAATCTATTTCCTCTAGTTCAAGCGTCATCTGCTAGAGCCATAGAAAATCTCCAGGGAAATATCGGCTGTCATCAGCATCATCACAGAATGAGGTCGATATTTCGACGAGCTAAAGGGAAAGAACTCATTGGTTGTTCGTAAAAACTCTCAAAAGAACGACGATGAGAGGCGGGAATTGAAAGGAGAGAGCCAAGAGATAAGTATATTATATAAAATAGTTTTGCTCGGTCAACTCACACATCTTTATGGAGCTGTTGCTTATCAAAAATGAAAGATTATTATTGCTTATTATCTTTCTATCTACTGGTTTTTTTTTCTTGTCTGGATAACGAAGCAATTATTTGTATATATTTGAGTATCCGTACGGAACATTGAAACCTAGGCTGGGAGCTTATTTAGCTAAAACAAATATGAATTAAGTATTTCTTATATTTTTCTAACACATTATATTTTCATGATGGTTGAATATCGTTCATTTGCAGGCGGAAGTGAATTATTCATGGGGAATTTTTGATAAGTTAGTAACTTTTTGATTGTTATTGATGTTGTTGTGGAATTAAGGAAGCAGAATTTGGAAAATTTATCAATACGAAGGAAAGGTTGGGGGTTTTCTATGTAAAAAGAGATGTTGTAGTCAAGAAAGGGCGAATTGGGACCGGAGATCCTAATTTGTATTCATTAGCAATGAAGATGGAGTCAGTGTTAAAGCAATTGCCGAAAATAAAACTTAATGCTAGGAATTAGTTAGAAGCTTATATAATGCTGTTGAGAGTGAATAAGTGGCATGGAAAAGTTATTTTCTTTTTTCTTTTTGGCTTAAGCCCTATTCGATAGAATTATAGGTTGTTGAAGACTTCCATAATGGAAGTTGATTAAGGCTAGTTAAGCAAGCAAATTACATAATAGCAAAGTTGTCTCAGTACAACATACTTTCCATCTCCTTCGTAATGAAGATAGTTGGGGTTTGATTTTATACTTAATAAACACGAGCGTTATTCGATTAGAAGTTCCACGAATGAAACCGGCAACTCGAATTGAATCGAGAACCAGACACGGTTGTAGCTAGTGTTGTAGTCACTATACTGAACAGGCTTTGAGCTAAGCAATAGATTCCATTGATTTCCAAAATCTGTATCGTTTACCCTCCCAGTAACGCCTTTCTTATCTAAGAAGCTCACCAAACTTGTTTTTCGATACGTTCAAGCCAGTTTTGAACTATTCTAAAGTCATATGAGGGTCATGAAATGAATTTTTAAGTCCCAAATAATTCTAAATAATTTTTTGTCCCGCGAAAGAGAACACCAAATAGCGGTGATCAGAGACAGAGATGTTATCCGATACGCACCATCCAGCTATTGAATCAACTATTCCAGATGAAAATAGTCCTTCCGTTAAGGGTGGCAAAGGTAGATGAAATTCCAGTGTTTAGATACATTTGTCTCACATAAGTATCAATGAGTATGGTGTTGTATTTGTTGTTGTATATATGGTGTTGTATTTGTTGGTATCCACCTGTTGTATTAGTAGTTAGCGTTGCTACCCACCAACATTTCTAGTCTACACTGAAAGAAAAAGTCGTGGTTGATTTAACTATTATTGATAGTAATGCAATAATTCATTCAAAATTGTCGAATCAACTACGGCAAATGGTTCTTTCTACTATGCTAAAATAGTTAATTTGACCATATAAAAGTAGTTGACTTTGCTGATACAAAAAATATGGAAACCTTCGAGTTCATAAGTACGATAAATAGTTGATCTATAGAAAAATGAGCATCAATTCATTTAAAACTACAAAATATTGAATTATCAACAATTTTCATAGTAAGCGAACCACTCTACAATTGTTAAATTCAATAAACATAATTCAGCAATCACTTATTATTGTTGGGGCACCACAGACTATAGTCATTTTATATTTCGTACTATGTATATTGTTGGAATACCATTGTTTGTGGTTGCTTATTTTTTTTTGCACCATGGACGTTGTTTATCAACCACGCGTCATGGTACATAAAAGTAATCAACAATTTTCTTATAGTTGTTTTAACTATAGCCCGTAGTTGACGCAAAAACCACTAAGGAAAATTGTTGATTTTACCAATATTATTCTTTCAGTGTATCCGATCCGAAACAACTACTTCAGCTCCTCTGTTTGCGGTGGAAGCATAGAGTCAAATGGAAGCGAAAACTGTGCGTTTCAGCTTGCCATTTTTCCGCTACCGCACGATGCCCGCTGCCAGGTCCAAGCTTGAAAACTATCTAAGCGTGGTCTGTCACGCAACCGTCAAGCTGATTGGAAACCAGAACACAAATATTTAGCCTCGTTGCGTTATATAAGGCTTTTGCCCTTTTAACTGAGCTAAATCCGCAGATCTTACTGCCTTGAACCCGCGATACCAGTACAAACACAATGTAGCGATATGTTTGCAGTTTTGCCAGTTTTTCGCTTACACGAAGAGGGCGAAGCCTGGGCATGTTGCAAGTTGATCTAAACAAACTTCATTCCTTCAGGTATAGAAATTTTCAGAATTAATGATTACGAACTGCTTTGCATTGATCCTGGAAGCAATATCCGCCTGATCTCAGTGCAAGTAGCTAGATAAGAGAGAAGCTGCCCAGGAGACACTCTGGAGACATATACATTTAATACCCAAAATTCACATCTTCTTGCTTTGATTAACATTTAACTGCTGATCCAGTGCTTCACATCGATACCGGGATTCGGCTTACTGAACATGCCAGTGATTTCACCTGATCTTCTGTGAGGGAATTTGAAAACTAGCAGATTCAAAATAGAGATTCAAAATAGTGAATTTGCACCGATAGCCAGTATTCAGTCGCGTATGAGCCACTCCTTTGATTGGAACAGGAGGCTTGGAGGCGACATTTAATAAACCTGGATTGTGTGAAGTTGGAAACTGACCCATCAACTCCGCTACTGACCTCCGAAAAATAGGACACTCTCCAATGGTCAATTTGCCATCCTTGTTCGATACACCCATCACAGCGACGCAACTTCAGCGTACATTTTATTCCCCATTTTCGCGGGTGATGTGTTTGCTCCTGAAGCACCAGCCTCAGCAAAATCTCTCTCTAACTGTGGTACTTTTTGGCGCACTGCGCTCAGGAACACCGGCTTCAACTTTCACTGCTGATAGTTTTCCAATGTAACCGGGTATGTCCTGCTTATCCACGTCATCTCTGAATCTTGATTGATTGAGCACACCGGAAAGGATCGGATTTTTATGCAAAGCCCTATTCTACATACGACTGAAAGCCTTACCTAGTTGTGGGTATCCGGGAGGTAAAGGTTTGCTTCCAATCGTCTGTTCGAAACATTCGAAACATCAACATGCCTAGTCAACCTATCTTTCTTCAGATGTGCCCTTATGTACACTGTCTGGTATCAAATTTCCTGGAAAACCCTTTCAATTTTTGCTCTACACTATGGCCCATTATGGGGCACTGCAAGGGTTGTCATGATGGCTACCATCACAAAGTTACCTCTACATACTGGGCCACTTGATGGGTCAGTCATGATTTTTCGGTTATGCACTTGCATATGTGTTAAGAAAAACCGCTCCCAATGCCATCAATGCTTCGCCACTGTTAGCTACTACAAGCCATGGCTCGTCCACACAATGGTGATGGCATGCAGCGGCCCATGATGGGTCATAATGTGGAGGAGTGAATACGTTACTTGCGATTTAGAGCCTCCACAAGTTTACAGGGACCCCGTGCACATAGCACTCCTTCCTTCTATCTCCCTGTAAGTGTATCGTATGTGTTATCAGGAGTTGTCTCCTGAAGTACTTCTTGCTTCCTCGTTTGTGAGAAGTTAGGAGAGGGAAACATGACACAGACACAGATGTAGTCAGAATTCCAGCTGAAGCTGTACTCGCCTCTTCGGAACCTGCAGCCACAACAGATGTAGTTTGCAAGTTCAAAAACTCACTGGCCAAGAAATTTATGGTTTTTGACTGTAACCAGGGTCCTTCATTGCGGACTTACATGAGGTGTGGGCCTGCAGAATGCCATGTATTTACTCAAGCTTCTGGAAGACTCTGAAAATTTCACTGTCCAGAAAGCAAGCGGCCTTCTTTCTTGCGCTGCTTACACATTTCCCATTGTTTGTCAAACTATCTTTCTTCAGTGTTTAGCTGTCCTTTGCATTAGACGATTTGTTTAACCTTGATTCTAGGCCTAGTCGACATTCTTCTTCCAGTTGCAGCATATGAGGTTTAAACAACCCTGTGATATCAGTCATGGAGATGGGAAATAACTATATACATAAGTAACACGTTCCGACGTTACATTTTCCGACGAGTAACATTTTCCGGTAACATGTTATTTTTGAAACGATGTTCCCGTGAGTTATATTGGAACACACAACGTGTGTTATCATACACGTTGCGCGTTGCAATATAACGCACAGTAACTAATACGTTACGAACGTTCCAAACTGTCTATCGAGTTTACTCAACATCGTGTATTTGTGCGTTCCTGTGCAAATCATCGCCAGTGAAGCTAAAATCACATAGAACTGAAAATATGAGTTTTTTGTGAGCTGGGGAACAAGTACCATAAAGAAGAGGCCAATTACCGAAACGATTGTCGCATGCTCTTGAGGCCGCTTATGATTTTTCAAGCATTTCATTAGGCGTTACTCGTTTTTGATATGAGTAAAGCGTTCCAAAAATAACATGTAGTTTTCAGTAACATGTTTCATTGGGAACATGTTACAGATTTGGAACTATGTTATTTAACGTGTTACGTTAAATAACGCCAAACTCTAATCAGTCATAGCATTAAATTCACAACACTAAACAATCTTTGTTGTTTTCAAATTCCATTCATAAGATGATCCATTTCTAACTTTATGTTCCTTTTCACACAACTCGACTCGTTACGTTCTATCTTTTTCATCATAATCTTCACCGAAAACTCCAAATTCACCTCCAACGTAAACACACAATCTCATTTTGTCGTTTTCACTTTCCCATTGGCCTGCAATTACCTTGAGATCGTCGAGAAGTTGCAAATAAAATTGGCACACGGCCTTCCATCGTCCTATCTGTGATGTGACTCCCAAAAGCAATTCATGCCAAGTTGCCAAATAAACAAATCGACACACATATGACTTCAATGTCATTCTTTCGTTCATTCGCTTTGCTATTCCATTTTGCACGCTCATACACCGCAGATGCTGACGTATGAACACATGTATAGATAATCCAGTCATGTCCAACAACACTTCGTACTACTGTATAGAACCTCTGTTCACAATTTCAGTATGACGTTAGCATTTTTACCAAGGCAATGTCCTCACCTCTTGGCGAACGGAATTCCCATCATGAATATAAAACACCTTAAAATAAAATAAATTAAAAATTCACTCATCGAAAAAACCACACAACGTTTCGTGAACGACTGAATCCCCAATGCGGTTCGAAAAAGGGATGTGGCACTGTGGCACGGGGAGTTTGTTGAGGTAATTTGTGAGATGAAATTGGTTGTAGTTGTAGATTGAGCAAAATAATATGATTCGTTCTATGCCGCCTGTCTTTCACAGGTCCAGGAAAATTGGAGGATGATTTCCACGAAAATATTCTTGAATAAATTTTCGAGAAAATTCTGTTTTCTTTGTCTAGTCACGTCAGTGAAGTTTTGCTCTGTGAGGAAATTGTCCGCACTTGTGGCTGACTGACTGGTGGAAAATATGGTTCTACAACTTGAAAGTTGGCGAAATGTTTAGTGTTGAGTTATTTAGGATGAATATGACTGGAGAGGAGAAGAATATGAAAGGAATGGAGTTTGAGTGGAATGATGTAGTCATCGATTTTTTAACTAAAAGCAATTTAGTTTTCCCTAAATGCTATGATTTTGAGGTTTAGAAATTCATGGCAACACCTGGAGTTTTTAAATTAAGTATTTAATGAATCTAATTTCGTCAATTGGTTACTTCGTATTTTTAAGCTATTTCAATATAGAAAACTCTCTGAACATACGGCTATCAACAACAGTGTTTAAATGCATGCATGCATGTGTACAAAGTTGTATTTAGTATTCCGGCTATTAACCCATTCAACTTATTTATTCCTACGAAAATAAAATTCCTTTCTAAAAACAAATAATTCTCAACAATATTTCAAGGGAGTTTTATGTTTGTGAACGACAAAATCACTTAAAATATCTCATTCATTTCATTTCTCATGCCAGACGTAAACAAATTTTGACAGGGATTTCGAAACGAAATTTTTATGAATTTATTTCCATGGATCTTTTTCTTTGTTGCGAAATACGTCCATTTGGTAGAAATAATATCGAAAAGACTTTCTAGTGAACGTTGCAATAAAGATTCGAAAAAATCGCTTGATCTTGAAGGGAATGTCAAGCAGAGAGAAAGAATCGTGTGGATGGATAAGTGTGATGGATGATATTTGCGGTTCATACGCGAACCATATGTATATAATGGGTTATTGTTACAATGGCAGAACTATTTGCAACAAACATGTCCTAAAATGCGATGGTTTTCTTATCATATGGATTGAAAATACTGATACACTCAAGTATATCTGAACTGACTGTATAGACCGTAGCGCAGACGTAACGTAACGCCAAAATGAGGAATCAGCCCTCCAGACTAGTGAAAATCCATCTTCTTAGGCAAGAAGCGGACATTCATAATATCAAGGCAGTCTGCCAACTGATTTGTCAAGCTGAGGCACAAGAAACTATGCGGTGGATGTTTTCGATTCCATAATTGCCAGCAATTCAATCATGCAGCCTGCAATTTTCACGCACGGGGCAGATTTGTTAAATCCAATTAACTGTACCACTACGAGAGCCAATTGTGTCAACTGCGGTGTAGGACACTCAGCCAGATATTAGGCTGTTGAAAGCATCCAGAACTAAAGCCAGCTAACACACAGCTAAGATTTATGTGAAAGCTTTTCATATATTTTTTATGCGCGATAATTATTCCAGTTGAAATTTGGTAATAATTTATTCATATTGATAACAATATTTTAAGGTGTTGTTGGTAGATTATTGAACCGTTAAGATTACTATACTATTATTATCCTTCTTCGCTTCACATTTTTCAATATTTTCTAATGTTTTCTGTCCTCGGGTAATATACCCTGAGATAATGACGAATACGGAGTCCAGTTCAGCTGTTATTAAGAAACTATTTTTAGGGTATTTAGAACACATTTTACTCTTTTAATCTTGAGCTTCTTCTATTCAAATTAAATCACTATCTGCGTGCGTTTGCTCTCTTGAATTTCGTGGGTCTTAATGTCGCCCTCTCTGGCGTATTGTCCTCATCGTTTTCCACTCTCATCTGGTGTGCCGGACGGATCTATAGTGGGACCACTCTTTTTCAACCTCTTCATCATTGATATTCTCAATATTTTATTGTCATTTTGTCTACTCTACCCAGAAGATTTTAAATTATTTCGTGCGATCGAAAATTCTGTTGATCATCTTCGTCTTCAGGAAGATTTGAATTCTTTTACAGCTTGTTATAACTCTCAGTATTTATCTTCGAATGTTTCTAAATGTTTTGCTGTCTTATTTCTGGACCTCCAGAATTATGCCTTTCATTTTACTTATCTTTATGTCACCTTTGATTGTAAGTTGAATTTTGATATATATGTTGGGATCATTACCAAAAAAGCCTCTTCGATAGCGGGTCTTCCTATACTTTCCTGTTATAACTCTTTTAACATTTTCTCATGTGCTAAGATATTTATCACCCTTATTCGCTCTAAACTCGAATATTGTGCCAAGTCTGTAGTCCTCGTTTCTTATACTTTTTTCTATGCTATTGAATCAGTTCAAGCGGAGATTTACTCGTACTCTATTATTTAAATATAATCTTCCCTACATGTCGTATAACCCTTACATTGCCGAGCCTTTTTTGTCCCAAATTATAAAAATAACTTATTTAGCTAATTAATTATGACCAAGGTATTCACTAACCCATAAAAACAGAGAAAAGCGGAAAATGTATTGGGGACATATTGTCCCAATTGTACTTAGGAGTGGGATATATGCGGGTCTTTAACGTTTCCGTGCTGTTACTTGTCAATTCTTGCTTTTATTTGCAAAGTACTTAGCAAGTCTCGCCATATCTGAAGTGGTCTCAATTCTGCCGCACAGCTGCATCCTTTCTACATTTCCGATTTTTAAAGCCTTAGAATATCACTCTTTTCGTTCCAGCATTCTATGCAATCAACTGTTTTGGATAATTTAAATATTTCCCGTACTTGTCCTCTGTAATGACCCAGAAAATTGTTCGACCAGGGTGACTTAAGGATGGAGCGCTTAGGACAGACTATGGGACAGGATTGTTCAAAATCTTTCCCGCTTTCACATATGGATGTATTCACTGCTTTCTTTAGGTCTGCTTCACGGTCAATACTGGGAGTAGAACTTAAACGTTTAACAGCTTCCGTTTGAATATCTTTCATTAGGTTCCTGGAGCTATAAAACGGGGAAAAATTGCAAGTTGAGCGAACTGAAATTCATAGCGAAGCTTATTTATTCATGATCAAAAAATGATGGTTTTTCAAGGACCCTTCAGTATTCTATTCAGTTGTTCATTGCACCTGTTCTGTAGAGTGATATCCAGCATTTTTTCGCCGAGAGGCCCCGTATAAATAGAAACCTTTCCCCGATTTCCTTGAACTAGACTATAATTTATAATGAAATAGAGTAAAGACACAGCTCTTCTCATCACGACTCTTGTATTAGTACCACTTCAAACTTACTTTCGTGGAGATTCAGCAATAGTTTTGACAAAGCCAATCTAATAGGATGGCCAGAATTGGCTTGGACATCTCCTTAACCTACAGCTCAACTTGCTGGTGGTTGGCAGTTGTTTCTTCTGCATCAACCGTAACCCGATATTTTCCATTTCGCCAGTCTCCAGGGTATTTCTGTGAGCTTTTTTGGATGGCATCTGTTCAGGCACAGATATATAGTGCCTGCACTCCGTCCCGTTTTGCCAAAACGCGAATAGAGCTTCAAACTCCTCGTTGATTTGGAGTACATTCACCTGCGCTCCGTTTTGTCTCAACGGCTTCTCAACGAAAAGTGATATTTATTTTTTATTTTTTTTTTTATTTTTTTTTTCAAAGAATTTCGTCTAATACAGACTAGTAGTATTTACAGATTTAAAACTTACAACAAATCAGTCAAAATGGACTGTTTTTGGCTAAGCTCTTTTTCAAAGATGGTAAAGATAAATTAAAATCAAATTGATGATAATCATCGTTGAAATTTCTTTTGATGGACGAAACGGGCTCATTAAAGGCGTAGTTGGTCCGATAGGCAGGGACAGATAAAATGTTGACTTGTCTCATTCTGTGACCTGTGGTATTGAGGCCAAATAAACCTAAAAGGTTTTCACATGAAATGTTACCCATGAGGATCTTAGCAGCAAAGATAGTTTTGAAATTTTCACGTCTCTTATTAAGTGTAATCATGGCCAGTAAGTTTAGTCAATTAATGTAAGGAGGCAAGCGAAAAGGATCTGACCAAGCAAATTCACGCAAACAAAACTGAAGAAATTTTTTCTGAATGGACTCGATACGGTCCACATAAACCTGCTGATAAGGCGCCCAAACTATACACGCATATTCAAGTATTGGTCTTACTAACGCACAAAAAAGAATCTTAGTAAGATGTATGTCATGAAACTCTTTGGACCGCCTCCTCACAAAACCCACGGTAGATGAAGCTTTTAATAAGATGGCGTTAATATGATCGTCAAAAGTAAAAGAATTGTTTAAAAGTACTCCTAAATCGAGTACTTTGTTAGAATATCTTAAGGGAATACTATTCAAAGAGTATTCAAAGCTCAACGGATTAATTTTACGCGTGTGCGAAACAACGGTACACTTGTCAATAAAATTTTTGTCCTCCGTTAAAACATCCAAACTCTCCATCTAGACTCTGCCTCTGTAGCAGTTTGAGGATCACTTCTGGTTCACTACCGGTGGTATTACAACCTTTGATTTGAGTACTGTTATAGCGTTCCCGCTGTCCATTATTGCGAATAAAGCTCCTTACCAAAGTCCAGATAACTCCTGATCTACTGATTTACGCCAGACTTTTAGTCCAGTTCGCTCTGTCAAACGAGGTCATGGTCAGTTCAGGATGTTTCTTCATTCGGTCAATCATAGGCCTGATTTAACGATTTTCTATTTCTCAAGCGATAATTGATCCGAGGGGCTACTGCGCTTAACCAAGTACTGGCTCATCACATCACTAATTTACGACCTTTCTTGGTTTTGAGGTAAACATTTTTTGTAACTTCTTACCGAACATTGCCATAACTCGGCCTATTGGTCGCAGGTTCTCCAGCCTCTGCGGCTCTATGCATTTTTGCTGCCAGCTCCCTGACCAAGATCTGCTCTAATTTACTATGGAGAGCAGAGTCCGTCAGCGCTATCTTATCGTTTTAATAGTTTCCTATAGCCCAGACTATTTCTGTCAAAAAAATCCAAGAGAAAGTATTTCAACGGAATTATGTTTATTGTAGGATGCGAAACGTTGGGCTTTTTTCGCTTTCGTCCTAATCTAGCTTAGCCCTTCTTTCTCCTCCGCTAATTGGGATGGTTTGTCTCTCAGCTTGGTGACACTGCATCACCTTGTATTCCTTCTTTACTTGGTTTAGACATGTTCCTCTGCTTAAGCCCAACTCCTTTATCTTGCTCATGAAAAAGTTTTTCGATCGCTTTGGTTGAAACCATGCTTTCTGAACCCGGAAGAGAGCATGATTTAAAATTGAATGAACTCCTCTCCTGCTTGTTTTTTATTTTGCCGCTGCATTCTATACAAACATGAGTCATTATTTTCCCATTTGATTTGTGACTATTTTAGAACTTGATAGTAATTACAATGTGGACATAGTACAAAAAATATCTATCCTATCTGTTGCTTCAAATTCCTTCTCAAACCTACTTATTCCATGAATCGTTGGCGTTGATACTAACAAAATCTTTTGCCGTGCAAATGCATTGGTACGAACTATGATGAGCAGTACATTAACAGTGCTAATGATAAGTCACAAGGTTACAGAACTTTCCTGTTCAACATGCCTCTGTAACTATTCTTGTTGAGGATTGGGACCATTGTAGCTTGGAATTCCTCCTAAAAAGGTACGGTATCGGTTCAAGTACCCCGTTGCTTTTATTTGCACCCTTTTAGCGTAATCCGTTATGGTGGTGAAGTGGTCCACTTCGAAAACCCTGCTGTCGCTGGATTTCGACGACCCCGGACCTGCTGGGTCCACCTTGATGGCTGTCGGTACCGCGGATAAGCATCCCTGCACCGTAATTTTATCTTCTTTCTTGTCTTTCGTATGTAGTTTTTGATTCAGACCTTTCTCCTTGGTCTGCTTGGACGGAAACAGCAAAACAACTGAGCACAGTAAAACAAAAAGAGGAAAAAACATCAAAAACTCAGCAAAAAAACAAAACTAATAAGCTATCGTAAGCTAATGCTAAGAGCTTAAAGTTTTATGCGTGGCTCATCCAAGTAGTCAGTTCAACTTTACTCAAAATATAATTAAGGTACCAAAATGGTCGACTTCATTGAAGGATTCGTGTTCAAATATTTTGTTTTCCTCTTGCATGGTAATTTAATGTGTCTGTACTGAT
Source organism: Nemotelus nigrinus (assembly GCA_947369275.1). Classification (NCBI taxonomy): domain Eukaryota; kingdom Metazoa; phylum Arthropoda; class Insecta; order Diptera; family Stratiomyidae; genus Nemotelus; species Nemotelus nigrinus. The sequence continues at coordinate 52,599,269 of OX376375.1, read as the reverse complement.
ACATATATTAAGATCCAAAAACTAATTTAAGTGACATACTTCTTCAAATAAATTTTGTCGATTTATATTCATATACACACATACACATAGTGATACTCTCTCTATTTCTTCTAGGTGACATTCCAGTCGGTCAAAACGGTACAGCATCAACAAACAATTCCAATCACCATCACAAAAAGAAAGGATTTTTCAAAAGCTTCTGGAAAAAATCGAAACACTATTCCCTCGAACAGTAAGTGATTCAAACTATACATAATAATTTTTTTTCGTCGCGAAAACAACAAAAAAGCAAAAAACTTCAATACTACAGCAACAATTACAACTTCATACCACTACGTACACCTTAGCTTAAGGCCACTTTAATAAAAACGCACAGTATCATCTTTTTACGGCAACCCCGCCGCCCACCTTGATGAAACAAATTTTCAACAAAAAGCGGTGGCTTTCGATACAGTTTTCGCAACTGGTGAGAATAAATTTTAAAAAAATAATTGAAATCAACAATCAATGACTGATTTTTATGATACAACTAAGAAGTTGTCGAAAGAGAACACGACTAAAAAAATTAAATATTAAATAGATAAAACAAAAAAGACGAGGAAAAAATTGAAATTTACAGAGAAATTTGTCAGATGTATTATAATCGATCGAAATGAATTATAATAATTGTATTCCAATTTTCGGGAAAAACATACATAATACGAAAAATAACAAGATACGATCACATGAAATGAAATATGTACTATTTGGTTAAAGAAAAAACAATTGAGTAATTGAAGAAATTTCTTAAATATGAAAAAAAAAAAAAGAATCAATTCATATTCGAAATGAAAGTCACGAATGATAAGCAATTTTGGTTAGATTTTAGATGTTTCAAAAGGAAGCAAATAGATTCCAAAATCCAGATGCAGAAGAAAAAATTCTTCTTTGGATTTACATGAATTGAATGAATTCTGATTGACTTTTGCAATGAATCGATTGAATTCATTATCGGATTTTTTTGCGAAATGAAATTGAAAGAAATGATGAACTATTCACTTGCTATGGTACGCATAATTGAAATACAAATGGATCACGTGATTAGTGATATGATAAATGTGGAAAAGATGATAGAGAAAAAAGCTCATAGATATTTTCGAATTTAGATTGGATAGTTATGAATTCAAAACACTATATATGATTTCAATTTGAATTTATCGAAAGAAAATTAATGCGTAGAGATGAACATCAAATGGATTTATTATTTTGATTTTTCAATTGAAATGATTTTTTTTATGTATTTTGGATTTTTAAAGTATCATTAAAGTAAAGAAATATTACCTTTCCTGAAAATTATCAGAAATTTCGAAAAAAAAAATACTACAGTTTGAAATAATTTTAAATACTAAATTCCATTGTTTTTCAAATGAGTCGAATTGATTAGCAGTTTTACCCCTTAAAAGTTGGCGAATTAGAGATAAGTGAAGAAGATACCTCGATTTGATATGAGTCTTCTGGGTCTACTGTAATAATCAAAATATTTTCCTATAGTCCAATTATTTTAGATTTTCTCTGTCAAAAAAAAATCCAGGTGAAGGTTTTTCAACGGAAATATGTTTATTGTGGGATGAAAAAAAAAGTGCGGAAAAGTGTGAACAAAAAATCTTATTAGAAGTGAAATATCACAAAAATCAGTTGTTCTTCGTCTATTAGTTTTATGTGGATTTTTGAATTTGTACAACAGCTTCGTACACGAAATTTAGGCGAGGCCAATAGATATATCATTCTTAGAAAACTGAAAAACTGACGAACCTGAAAGCTGTGTGGGTTACTTTTACTTTTCACTTTTGAGAGTTTGGTAGTGCTTCTCGCTAAAATCGCCAGTCTGAAGCAGCGATCTAATGCCCATGGGTTCGAATCCCGCCATATGCTCATAGTTGGATTTGTTCGTATTGTGCTGCCTTAAGGGGCGGCAACTGGAGATAATACCAGAGCTCCATTATTTAAGTGCACAGATATAAGAGAGAATGGATTAGAAATCGACCGAGAGAAATGTGCTAATTTTCCACTTTTTGCTTACTGGTGTGAGAATGAGGTACTGGTGTGTGTCCTACACAGTTCATATGGTAACGCTCATATAAAAACCACGAGAAATCGCCATTTTGAACGTCGTTTGACATTTCTTTCCACGCAGCCGCGAGTGGAGATTAAAGTATTTTTTCTGAATAAAATCAATTATGATTTCACACAAAAACAAAACGAAATTGATGCCAAATGTTAATTTTGCTTACCCGAAATACGATATCCCCGGCGAAGCAATTCGGTATCTACTTTTGCAGCCTGGAACGCGGCACTTTATCATCGCACTATTTCATAATTTTTGACCGCTAATTTATGCGCGAAACCGACACAAATTATTGCGCACAAACGTAGATGGAAATATGCCGAAAAATTTTCAAATTTTATTTGACAAATTTTGACTGAAAGTCGAATGTTTTCAGTCCCCGACACAAATCAAACTGACACTTTCCGTGTTGCCCGTTCCACGCTTTTAAACCGATCTGGTGTTCACAGCATTAAGGCTTTTCGGTTGGGAGTGCGGTAGAAAGGGGCGCACTGAGCGGAATTTTTGTGAGAGAGCAATGTTGTGCGTGTATTAAAAAGGGCACAGTCACGTATGGGTACACGGATAGCCATTTCGAATCCATATTCTTTCATATCTGTGTATAAGTGTCACGTTCTAGCTTCGGCGGTGCATGAGTATAAGACTAGCCTTCCAGAAGATAAGAAAACGTGTGGCACTTTGGCATCACTATAGAAAAAAAATGTCAAAGAATACAGTTGCGTATAAATCTTCTTATTTTTCATCGGCCTTTAGAAAACCAGTACTACGATTGAACTTTCCACCGTTTTTTCTCTGCTCCTTGGTGATCGAGTAATTCATGGGACCTACGTGATTCTTTCATATTAGCCGGTACATATAAAAAAGGATTCCAGTCCCTCTTCAGTGCTTGCTTACATAATTGAAATCTTATAATTCTGGTGCCTAGCGTCGGGTACACAAAAGGCGATCTGTAGTCGCAGTCAGCGGCTTTTGACCGGCCACGCAGAGCACGTACTGTCGCTGCGATACATCTTTGGTAGTGGCGGCTAGCGACAGACTTGTGCAATATTACAAACCCACTCTGGCAACTATAATGGGCACGATTGTTGGGCTGATTTTGTGGCTGGTTTCGATGGCATCATACTGCCACTCAAAGGCTAGATGCAAATTGAGACGTGTGTAGCGTGTACAACGTGGCATGACATAGCGCGAGTTTTTCTACCTTGAATGATTAAATAGGACTACGCAAATCGCTGTCGTAGGGCGAGGTGTTTCGATCCCTTGTTCAATTGAAATTACAAACATTTGCACTAGCCTCGTATATTAGCCGTACTGACTTGGACTGACTTGGCTTGGAACGGATTGAAATGAACTTCAAAGTAGGTTTTTGGTGCGACTGGATGAACCTGGATTAACCGAATAAAATTCAGCTAGTTCTACTTAAGTGAAGTATATGGCATCGGAACGTCACATATATGAATAGAATGCAAGTGGGCTTCGAAATTGTTCAATCCTCAATCCCTCGATCCGGGTCTTTTGACGCGCTAGTCGATCCGATCCAGTAAAATTTCGTGATCGGATCGACTTGTCTCAAATCAAACCACTGCGCGTATACAACATGGTTTGACTAATCTTAACCCACTTTGAAACCAGGTTATAGACGTGGCTACTGTGTCATGTCAAGTTGCACGCGTTACCTTGAGTCTACATTGGCCATGAGCTCTGCCATATGCGATGGCAACGAATGACATCTGCTGCCTTGGCAACAGCATGTCATGCCATATCATTTTGAAAATGACGTTCAGCAGTGAACATGTGCGCGCTATCCGATGTTTGAGAGCATTGCGAAGATTAGAGAGAGCGGAATGTGAGGAAAGGCGCAAAAAAGCAAACATCCAGTCTCTGATATGTTGAGCTTTTATAATTGCACAAGCAATTTTTTTTATATTCGTAAGACTATTTCCTTCGACATCGCCATTTTGAAAATGAACAAATGTCAGAATATTGGCATACTCATGGGCATGCAAATGTCTTGCCATATGGCATGCCATCAAATATGGCATGCCGTACCGTCTACATTTGCCATTTCCATGGCAAGTCGAATATCATGCCATCGCTCATGGCAAATGTAGACGAGGCGTTATATATGCCTCAATTTGTGCCTATCCTAAAGGTAGTAGACTATCGGCGTATTAAGTGTGGCATAGCCAAAAAGATGACGGCTGGGTCGCGTCTAATGAAGACTGTGTATCATTCACCGCTACAATATATCGGTTCATGTGTGCCTGAGCCTTAATTTTATTCATATTTGATGTCAGCAATGATTTCAAAAGGTATTCCGTTCAGGAAAAGTAGAAAACGCCGCAGCCCCTAAATTGTATAGGTTACGTTTCTAGTTCAAAGCATCGGATCTGCATCCAACCCCTGTCACAGTAGCTATTGGGTGAAATCGTTTATCGGGCTGAGCCGATTACATACTGATCCCAGTATGCAAATCAGTTTCATATTTTGGTTTCTATATCGATAGCACGTGTGCCGTAGTTACTAGCCTTTACGATTTAAAAGAAAAGTCACAACAATCTAATCTAGCTTCTTTGCCCAGCATGCTCAGCAGGTGCTTTCCTATTTTAGAGAAATTGGGTACAAATCGTCTGAAATATGAAAATAGTCCAAGATAGGACCTGACTTCTCATGTGTGTCACTCGATATACATAACTTTTTTTATAGTCTCAATGTGCAATCCGTTCTGCAGTTATATTATACGGCTTACACGGCAAAAGGTCAACTTCGGAATAAGCTGTCCTGTATTTTCGGAGGCTCTATTTCTAGGCCAAACGATGAAATGGCCAATTTGTCAAATAAATCCAATGCTCGCAATGCTCCGCATAGATCTCAATGGCTACCATGGTGTTAACCAGATAGATGACTATTTTCTTCACACCGAAAGGCATCTGTAAGTATTCGTACAATCCACTAAGTGTTACGAAGGCTGTATATTTTGTGGACGAGTCAGCCACGCAGACTTGGTGAAAGCCGCTAATCAACTACATGAAACCTTTTTCCCTCCATATACTGTAGGGAATTATTAAGGGCAGTGGACAGTTATCTCGAACAGCCAATTCATTCAGATCTCTATTATTGACGCACATGCCGATCTCTCCATTTTTCTTTCGAATCAATACTACTTCCCCTGCGTAAGGCGAATAGTTAGGTCGAATAATTCCTTCCATTCAAAGTTAGTCAGTTAGGTTTATTATTTCCTGCTTCTTCAGTAAGGACAAACGAATCAATTATCTAAATCACCTTTTCGGCTATTTCGCTCCAGAAACCGTAGCGGTCTACGAATTTGAGGGATGGCAATTCATCTCAACTGAACCGAAGTCCAGAAGAGATGACTGGGAAAGATACGATGGACAACCAGGCAAAAAAAGTATCAGAGTGTCGTAGAATCACCCATGATGGCTTCCAGTCCGCATTAGTGAAGCATCTTTTTAACTACACCCGACGGATGCGTGCTTGCCACTTTGCTAGCTCTAAACGGCCCGCGTGAATTCTTGATGATTGGGTGGGTAAATTCCTGGAAGAGGGCCATTATATGTTCAGCCGTTGAATCAACACTCAGTAGCCGCAATATAGACAAACACAAGGGAATAAGTGTTTGTTCGTAAATGAAATGGGCTGGTAAGAGACACGACGAAGCACGTTCGGTAGAAAGGGGGAATTACTGAAAAATGCAAACATAAATGTAGGGGGAGCAGGTTTTCAACTCAGAGGTAGACCTAATTTGAGGCAGATAGCTTCTGGCTTACATTTATTTCGCTTCTCTGCTATATGTTAAAGCACACTGCAGACACTCAAAATTATTACGCCCACTAGGATTTTCACTAAATGTGAAACTTTCCCTCAATCGGCGTTTTCCATCGTCAAAACTCACCCGAAGCGAAAACGGTACTTTCAAACGCCTAATCTAACTAAGATAGCAAATCAAGTGGTGGTACCGTTGCCAGATCGTGCAGTACGTTTTTGCGTGAAAATTTGCGTTCAAATAATTTTTAGTGGGAAATTGCTTCAATATGAGTTTGCAGAATTTTCTTTGCTAAAACAATTTGGTAGGAAAAACTTACTGGAAACCAAAAAGAAATATAACACTTCGATCCAGAGCAGATGTGTGCCACTCTGTCAGAGCATATAGACTAATAAATAGCACGGAAAGCGCGTGATTTTACCCAACAAATTGCGAAAAATAGATAGCAGTACCCGATTTCGAAAATTGAAACAAGACCAAAAAATACCCCGCCAGTGGCAATGCTATGATAAGATACGTTCTTTCATTCACACTAGGCAATACACATATACTTTGCAAAAACACCTTTTTAACGATTGGCTTTTTATGCAATATTAATTTTCTTAAAACCTAGTCCAAACCTAGTCAATAAGATAATTGACGTGGAATACTATTTCCGATACCGTTTGGAGAATAAAAAGAACATCTCTGTTACGTTTATGCCATCCACTAACGACAATGTTGGCTGTTGGCAGCGAATGTTCGCTGCGTTTATTATTTCTTGATGGGATCTCACCTCTCATTGGTCGATTGACAGGGCTGAGAATATGCTCCTTTCACTTTCGCATATAATAAAGTGAACTTATTTGGTTTTGGCTCTTTTTAGGCAGACATTCACATTTTGTATCAGGGCCGAGAATATGCTTTTCTTACTTTTGCATATAGAAAAAAGTACTTTATTTTTGTGCGGCCTATTTTCAGGTACCAGCTGATTTGTAAACACTTCTCATCGATCGGAAAATATTGCTCTTTCCGCATTTATTAGTCTATATGCTCTGACTCTGCTATCACATTTCCCTGAAATATTTGATATTAGCGATCTCTAGTCTACCAGAGCCACTACTGGCTGCTGATGTCTAAACTTTTGTTGTGCCACAAAACTGCAAAGCAAGCTTTCGCGTTGTACCATTTTATCATAATTCTGTGTTGTATTTCATGTCAGCTTGTATTGTGAAATAAAACAAATCAGAGCAGACAAAAATTCTAATACAAACACGTCTTACTTCTTTGAACGCACGGATGGAAAGAACAGGATAGTTTGAGTATTGTTTTACAATTGCATTCACAATAGCCTATAATTATTTTAAACAAATGGCTTTCGGACTGATACTTTGGTCTAATACCATTCATCAAGTCACTAGCATATCCATCAGATACTGAAAATCACTGGCATTACAAATATTCTACCACACAAACCAGTAATCAATTTCAAACATGTGTCGAACCATTTTATTGTTTATGGTTCGCATAGTGGGAAAACTTTCGTATAGTTTTCGGCAAGGTTTTATGAAATACCCCCCAAAAATGTTCATCTACTGCTATCCACACAAAACGACAAGATTGATGTCGAGCAATCATCTGCTCAACTCATTTGTTTATTATCCCTTCAACAATCACACCAGGAATGCAAAAAGTTGATTCAACTAGTATTTTGCATAATCTGGCTTACTTGTATACTTTCTCATATGAAACGATTTGCTGTATGTATGTCATTGCATTTTGGACAATTTCATGATTTTTCCACTCTAGTTAGAAAATGCAGGCATTTCATTGCTTATTCTTCTCTGATTTGTAGCTGGAATTTGAAATTGAAGAGATTTTAAGTTTTTGAGCACAGAACGAAGCGAAACTAGCAGCTAACTAGCAGTTATCCCTAAAAAGACGATTTTGGATAAAGAACTTTTGATTTTTAAATTTTGATAGAATAATCGTATTAAACTGTATTTTTTCGAGATATTCGATATTTATCCCGTGCAATTTATACGGGTATAAAGGAAATAAACTGTCGAATAAGTATTATGCTCGAAAATATTTGGTGCACAAAGAAATCCTTCGAATATATTTGAATGGAAACATGAGAACTATTATATGTGACGCTGCCGTTCAAAGACACTTCCAAACCTTTTTGGGGCGATGTTCTTTGTGAATCCTTATATCAAGTTTCAAAAAATTAATTTATATTTCGCAGAATCAATTTAGTTTGTTTTTATTTTATTTTAATTTTCAATGAGTGTTCATCTCTCAAAGCTATTGATCTAGGAATGAATTTTTCATAGAAATCATAAGTTTTGGAAATTTAAATGAATCACACAGTTCACTGTAGCATGCATAGCATGAACACAAATGCCACCAATCAACAAGAGTCAACTGACAATTTTAGGTACAACCAAGAAACATCCTTAAAGCTTGTGTGTAGACGTGCAAACCTATAGCTAGATCATCTATCTGTCTGTTATCGTAGATGGCCATGCGATCTAAAAACAAAAACAATCGCCTGATGCTTAGAGCATTTGAATGTGATAGCTGCTTTAAATGTTTGTTACACACACCAAACAAATTCAACACGTGAAAAAATAGACATTGAAACAAAAATATTTTCAAAAAAATATTAGACGGTCAGTAATGAAGGGATCGAATGGCTCCGAAAGTGACCTATGCAAGAAATTACAGAAAATGATATTGTATGTTGTTAATTTGTGATTTTTTCAATGATTTAGTAAAATAATTTAACTTTACAGCAATTTGTTTGATTATATAAAATGGTATACTTAGAAAGAAGAGAATAAAGAGTTTAAAGCCATGGTCTGGACTATGCTTAATTTTTTAAAAGGCGAGCGTTGATTTTGTCGTGAAAAAACAGCTATAAGCCAGATAAAATGAAATGTTGCAGGAATGAAAGTTAACCGAATAGAATTATAAAAGAAAACCCCTATTTTCATTACGATCTGAACATACTCATATTCGTGAATTATTTAAAAACCACAAATTTAATCTCAATAATTCAATACATATTTCTAAATCGTACACTATGAAAACAATTAAAATTAATCACACAAATTAAAAACATTTCAAAGTTACATCAAAGACAAGTCATTTATTCATAACCGAAAAATAAAAACAAATACTAATGTACTAAAATCGAGCTGCTTTTTATACTGAACTATTGAAATCAATAAAAAAAAATCGAAATTTCGCGCATATGCACTTATTTTAACTGAACGAAAATTATCTCAAATCATTCCACTATTCTCTACGAATGAAATTTTACTAAAACTTTTTATATGAAAACATAAAGCTTAATCACAAAATTTACACACATTTTCAAATTTCATACCTACATATGTATAACAATGCAATAACTTTTGATTAAATGAATTCATTGAAAGAAACTCGATTTAAAATAAATGGTAAAATAAAAGAAATATGTATTTTTATACTTCTCGAAACGTGAAATTCAATTCAATATGCAAACGATATGGATTTTCAGGAAAAATACAAATAAAAATTCAAAATGCATAATAATGTTTTTTTTTTAAACAAAAAATGGCAGTATTATGCCGGGTTTCCACCAAAGAGACAAAACAAGAAACACGGACAAAAAATGTTTTTCTGAACAAAAACACGAATGTTTTATAAAAATTGAACAGTTTCGAGAACATTTTTGTCTCTGAAAACTGGTTTAGTAAACAAAACACCTTCCCATCGCGAGTCGGTAAGATCAAAGGAAAACATGTTTTGTTCGCAATTTTTGTGTCTATTTGGTTGAAACATGCATTTGTTTTCTGCGAGAACACTCAGTATATCGATTAATGTACTTTGGTTTTTAAATTTGTTTTAAATTTGGTGTTAAATTTGTATTCCTGTGTATTTCATATTTGTGTAAACTGAAGAATTTTTCATGTTTATGTAAACTGTGAAAATGAGCTCAAAAAAAGTACTCACGATGATCTCATTTCTCCATTTAAGCCCACGCCGTCAGTAGATAAATCTTCCAATATATCTTCCGTGCTATAATCAACTCTCCTTTTGAATTGAGAATTGGCCCAATATCTCGGTTTTTTTCTTTTTTAATATCATTTATAAAAAAAAATCACAGTTAATTATAAAATCACCGTCTTCAGACATTTCTCGGACACAGGATAAACAGAACTGAAAACAAAACCTGTCTGTTCAGTTGAAACAGTCTGTTTACAAAAAACAGAACTGTTTTCAAAAAACAAAACAAGTATTTTGTTTTGTTTTTTGAAAACAAAACTGTTTTTCAAATTGTCTCTTTGGTGGAAACCCGTTATTGATTTTCTGCATGCCAATCATTTAAAAAAAACACAATCATCTATGAGTTCATATTATTTTATTTTACATTATTAACAAAACTTGATCAGATTTTCAATATTTAAAAAAGAAAAACAATTTTCAAACTCGCCATAGTATGCGATACTTGTATGATTATTTGTTTGCTACTTTATTGTTAATTTTTGTAAATTTATCAATTGTATGTATATAATTTATGATTTGCTAACACTTATATTTGATTTTAAGTATATTTCCATCTACTTTTGATTCAATCATAAGATTGCCTTGCAAACCACAAAATAACCCCAATCAGCTTAAACACCAAAACAATTTAAAAACAGTTCGAAAAATATCAATTTTCTTCATTTCAAGAACATTTCAATAAAACCAATTACTTCTCGTATCAAATCAAATCAAACTATAATTTCAAAAACAACAAATTTTGTATAGCCTACTGCTCTAATTTTTTATACATACTAGTGCGTATATCATCCCAAACTCATGTACATAAATATAAATTGATATGGAATGGATAAAATATTATTGGTAAAAAAAAACCAAGCCTATAATACGATTTATTATTATTATTATGATTATTCGATTATTATAATTATTATTGATAATTATAATTACAATATGTATTTACTAACATTTTTGAAGAGAGAAAAAATTGAATCAATCATGCTTGAAATAATCAATTATCTATTGATAATTGAAAAATATTGGCGATGATATGATAGATATTGATGGAGATGATGAAATGATATGTTACACGTGAATTAGAATGTGAAAAAAATGGTAAACTAAAGAAAATAATGAAAAAAAAACTAAACCAAAAAAATCAAATCAATGTAAAATGATGATCACATGATGGAAACAAAAAAATAATAATATTAGGGTAAGCATCAATGATGGAAACGAATATTAGGAAATATATTGTTTGTATTAACCCCAAAAATAAGTTGTGTTTTATTTGAACATAATTGTTTAAGGATCTGAATCTTAAATAAGGTAAGGCCGCAATGATTAAACCGCATAAACATTTGAAAGTTTGAATGTAATCGGCGACGTGTTAGTGCAAGTTTAGCATATTTTTTGCGAAGTACCGTTGCTTCATTTTGTTCAGTTTATAGCGAAAACTAGATGAGTGTGCTGATTGTGACAGGGGAACCAGCTAGATGTTTTCTCGGGCTGCTAGCAAAAGCTGCGGCGAAACCTGAGTGAATCAATAACACATGGATCAAAAAGTCCGGGGACTAACCAATAGGGGGCCGCAGAAATATCGAATTCGCTTTTATTTTAGGTAGTACCATGGGCGTGTACAGGTGGGGGCAGAGGGGGGCAAATGCCCATCCCTAGAAAATATTCCTCGAAAAATCCTCGAAAGACGAGCGTAGATGGAGGCGTTTAAGGCAAGCCGCACACGGGTCGTTGAGCTATCGTCGTAGATGCGGTATTTCTACGCTTGGTCGTCACAACCTATGTAAATCAATGGGTGACCGCTAACGGAGCGTTAGCCTATCGTGAAGAGTGAGAAGCGTAGTCGGTTCACGTTGAGTGCGTCTCAAGCGTTGTGCATTGCAGGCCTCAAGTCGAATGACTAGTCGTTTTTGCAAGCGCGATGGATGACGGCAACGTACAATTCGTGGGGGAGGTGGGATAATGCCCCGAATTGTATGATTTTACGACGCATGCTGGCGTTTTTTTGACGACCCGTGTGCGGACATGATACGAGGATGACGACACTCGTTTTATCGCGAGCTTCACAAGTGTCAAACGCATCTCTCACGTATCGCATGGCTAACGACCCGTGTGCGGAGTGCCTAAGCCATTTTGAAAAGGAGATACAAAAAGCATTATTTTTCCACTGTGTCAGTCATAGATTAAATCTTGTCATAAACGATTTAAACTCTGTGTCACAAGTGCGAAACACAATCGCTACTATTAAAGACAAAAAAATCCACGTAAATTGCTGTTGGTTTGATTAAAAAAGTGTAGTAGTGGTAAAACGAATAAATGTGTACATGATAAAACACGAATGAAACAAATATTTCCTCGTTTTTTTTTCTCTTCTTGTTTTCCTCGTTTTTTTTTTTACCTAAATTCGAGTCTGGACACGCCCATGGGTAGTACCAACTTTTAAAAGAAAAAAAAGGTGTTACCGGGAAAATTATCCGTCGAAAACAATCATTTGCCGATGATACGTCGATTTCAAAAGACGCACAACATTCTGGCAAACAAAAGAGACTACAGTGAAGGAAATAATTATAAAACCATCCATGAAAAACAACAAATTGCGTAAGATAGCAATTGCTGTGTTTTAAGAAGTGGCTTCAGCGTATGCGTGCCCGATCATGTTCTTGCTCAATGCGATTTTTCGTACTTTTCTTCATTGCTTCCAGTGACAGCTGATATTTTGTGTAGTTCGGGCGGAAATAAATATAAATCCACGTTAAGTGATTGTATTTTATAACAAAGTTTATTGAATAAATCGGTAATATCTGCACATAATATCTTTGAGGAGAGGTTTTTAAATAATTTCATTTTGTTACAGTTGGTTTTCTTTGCTCCAGAAGAAATGCCGCGTGGTTACAGTTTAAGTGAGGACGAAAAGACATAAATAAAAGCATTTGAAGACTGTGGCGTCTCTAACAGGGAAATAGCTAAAAAAAAAAATAGGTAGATCTCACTGCGTCGAGAATAATTTTATAAATTTAAAGGAGAACTATGGCACAAAAACTCGATCAGGACGTAAACCAACTATATCTGCAAGGGACAAACGCCAGATATTTTCAAAGGCAACGCAGGTACACCTTACAGCTGCTCAGATTAAGGCTGAATTGAAGTTGCTAGTGACCACCAGACGCATTAGGCAAATCCTGCATAAAAATAAAAATGCGGTCTGGACAAAACGTGTTAAAAAACCAAGGCTAAGTGAGGGACACAAAAAGCCAGAATGGATTTCGCCAAAAAATTTATAAAATATGACAAAGAGTGTTTAGCGACGAAAAGAAATTTAATATGGATGGCCCAGATGGTTGCCAATTTTATTGGCATGATTTACGAAAGGCTCCGGAAATAAGAATGAGCCGAAACTTCGTTGGTGGCTCTGTTATGGTATGGGGAGCATTTTCCCATCATGGTAAGCTCCCATTGGCATGGGTTCCCACTCGCTTGAATTCGGCAATGTATACAGAGTTATTAGAAGATATGCTAATCGACAATGCCGAACATATTATAGGACTGGATTTTATCTTCCAACAAGACAACGCGGCTATCCACGTTTCGAAATATACCAAACGTTGGTTTAGAGAAAAGGATATACCTGTGCTTGATTGGCCTGCTTGCAGTCCTGATCTAAATCCCATAGAGAACCTATGGGGCATTTTGGCTCATCGATTTTACAGAGACGGCAAGCAATACAATACTGTCCAGGAGCTGAAGAACGCAATTAAAACAGAATGGAATGAAATTGAAGAAAATATAATAACAAAATTAGTTTCATCAATGCCAAATAGATTATTAGAGGTCCTCCAAGAGAAAGGAGGACACACCAAATATTGATTAATAATAAAGAACTCTATTTTAGTAGATATATCGACAATACGAATATGGATTTATACTTATTTCCTCCGAAATAATTTTTTTTTAAATTTTTTCCCATATATGAATTATGATTATGTTTATTTTCTTATTTTTTATTTGCTTTTGTTATTTTGATTAACATAATATAATTAAAAAGAAAAAAAATATTTCTTGAATAAAATATTTTAAAGAAATAGAGTGGCTTTATAATTATTTCCTCCACTGTACGCCCGAAAACATAAAAAACTGTTGAAAATTGTTGTGGATCATCGCAAAGTGAAATTGCAGGAGATAGTTGACATCCTAAAGATATCAAAAGGCACCGTGAAAATGAAAATGTGGGCAGGAAAAAACTTTTTTCGAAGTGGGTGTCGCGTTTGCTGACAATGGAACAAAAACAACAGCGGATTGACGAATCTGAGCGTTGTTTGGATCTTTTGAAGCGTAATAAAAAGGATTTTTTTCATCGGTATGTAATCATGGATGAAACATGGATCCACCACTGTATGCTTGAATCGAAAAGAACATCTGCTGAGTGGAGAGCAGAGAGCGACAGCCGTCGAAAGCGTCCGAAAACCTAACAATCGGCCGGCACGGTTATGGCGTCTGTACTTTGGGATGAGCGTGGAATATTGTTTATCGACTATCTGAAGAAGGGCCAGACGATGAACAGTGGTTATTATATAGCCTTACTCGACCGATTGAGCGACGAAATTAAGCGCAAACGATCTCAAATGGCAAAGAAAAAATCATTGTTTCATGAAGACAATGCACCGATCCACAAAAATGAACGATTTACGTTTGGAATATTTGCCGCATCCACCCTATTCTCTAGATCTGGCACCAAGCGACTAGTGTTTTTTTTTTGCTGATTTAAAAAAGAGGGTTCAGGGAAAGAGACGTAGCTCGAACGAAGAGGCTATTGCCGAAACTAACGCCTATTTCGTTTCACGAAAGAAGCATAGAAATGTTAGAGAAACGTTGGAATGGTTGTATCGCTGTAGAAGGAGAGTAAATTGATGAATAAAGTTGAAATTTAGCGGAAAAGTTGGTTTTTCTTAGTTCGTCCGGGGACTTTTTGACCCATGTGTTAATTCGAGCAGTAAATTTCGTTTTCAGCTGAGACGATATTTGAATTGTGACAGCAGAGTCAAGTGAAATTTCAGTATAGTGGAAGTCCAAAGTATTTAACGCGATACTGTATTTGAGCGTAATTTAATTTGGATTGTGAAATTCATATAATGATTAATGTGAAATAAATTGTTTCGAGAATTCGAATACAAAATGAAATATTCACCATTCGTACAAATTAAATTAGAGGGCGCATCAGTGGTGTTAGAAGTCAGATTTCTATTTTTAAAACAGTGAGATAAATGTGAAAAAACTCAAGTGCACCTGAACCGCTAGAAATACTAATGTTCAATGAACAATAGAAGAATCGTGGAAACGTGCTTCAACCTGTTTCGAGGGCAAAACCGCTTTGATCTCACCAATGCGTTTAAACTTATAAAGTGGAAAAGTATTCAGGGTTACCACTTACATGAATTTCAAGATTTAGAAAAGTCAAACACTATAAAACTTTGAAAGAAGCACCTCCTGTAACATAAACGAAGAAAATGCTCAGTGTTTGCAACACTTTACCTGCACTGCAACTAAAAGTCTCCCACAACTACCTCAAATCAAAATCAAGTTACCCTATCAATCTCAATTTTATCCGGTAACTTCGTCGAAATTTACAAGGATTGAAAAATGTTTGGGATCACTATCCGAAAAATTTCCAGAACTTAGAAAATTTAAACATTGATAACTTATTTTCATTCTAAATGTTCGCGATATGAATACTTAAAGCATTTATTAATACGAAAATAGCAAAAATGGCTCGTATTGGCAACCCTTTGCTAGCATCAACGCCAAAAATATATCACACCTGCCTCACATTCAAATCAACATTATCTGCGAATTTCGTTCCGATTCGATGACTGCATTGGAAGCCATAGCGGTACAACGAAATTTAGGGCTACCACCCGTAAAATATTTTAAATTATCGGAGTTCTAATTTTTATTGTTGATTGTTGTTGATTGTTTGAATATTTTACGATAAAATCACTTAATAAAAATTTTCAAAATCCACTACACAGAAATTACCATAACTGGTAGCTCCAACCGAATTTTTCATGAAAATCTGGTGACTGAATCAAAATTCAGAGGGCGAAAAGCAGTTTGTTTTTCTTTGTAATTTTTCAAGATGGCACCACTAGGACAGAGTTGCCTGCATTTCCAAATCACTTTTATCAGACCTGGTCCTACTCAATACCAATACATTTTGTGAATTTCATTTGTATCTGATAATGTGGCTGTGAGCTTTCGTGAACAGAAGTTTTTGAACCTTAACATATAGGTAAATTGGAGGAGGGTTACCGTTCTTGTCTGATGTGAAATTTCAAAAGTTTTCCTTTGGTTGTATAGACAAAGCATAAAATTTCTATACGAGTTGGTTTTCACTGTAAAAGACGAAAATTTTTCATTAGAGTTGATGGTTTGAAGGTTTTCACTTAAAATGCCTGCCTTAGTTACAGGATTGCCAGTATGTTCATAAAAAACTTAAGTTAGTTATTTGTTATTTGTAAAGTTATTTGTTAGCAGAAAAATAGGTACATTTAAAATATCACTAAAATGGTCGCCCGTGCCAAAGGGTTAAAGATTACTAGCTTTTTGTGAGACCTGGCATTATTCTGCATATAAACCAATGTATCCTGAAAATCTCAGTTCAATCGGATGGCGCGTTCTTGAGATCTTTTCACTGAAATTTTTTGATGATGATATATATATATATATATATATATATATATATATATATATATATATATATATATATATATATATATATATATATATAGAAATATGAATTTTTGGCGAAAGTCATTTTAAAAAGTGATTCTTCGAACATTAGTAATTATAATGGTTTTGGTTAAGTGAATGAGTTTTTATTCACCGTTGATAGCCTTGGGCAACAATGGTAACCAGCACACTAGCCTCAATTCGACGGACAAACACCTGAGAATATCTGTGGAGCTCAGTTTGAAGCTGCTGTAAAATGCGGTATGTGGGAAGAGTGAAAACGAACAAAACCTTTGATTCTGACACTCCAGGGCCCAGCAGCCAGGTTCTTCAAACTACTCTATAGCTTTGATCACTACACTAGATTTGCGATACGATCACAACATCTAAAACAAAAGAGCATAGGAACAACTCGTAACACTTCCAGACTTCGAAAAATAGCCTTGAAAGAGTGCAGATTTAAGCGCATAACTAATGATCCTAAAACCATTCTTCAGAGGAATTATGTATTGGAAAGCATGTAGATTTTTTTGTGGCGGCCAATAATCAGCCATCTTAAAAAACTCATTGAGAAGTTATTAAGAAGTTTTCCATTGGAATTTCAATAATCTTCACTAGCTCAATAATAGGTGAGTTTATTTGCACCGATACAGAACATAATAGAACTATACCGCAAAAACAACGATCTAGTACAAAAGAGCAGTGCATTCGCTAAGACTGACATAGGCTGCTGTATTTGCTGTGGTAGCATAAAACAGGGAGAAAATAAATAAAGGGAGAAAGTAACAAATATAGACTACCACAATCGATAGAAAATAGAAAAAGGACTCCAGAAAACTACCTCTTTTAACTTTCTGCTCATTATGAGGGCTTTTTCTAATTTCCTAACTACCAATACATTCATTTTGACCTTGAAAAAAACCAAAGCCACCTCACAGCAAAAAAGACAACATCTCATGAGCTTTTCTTTTTTCTAACAGCACATTCTATAGTTCAGCATTTGCTATTTCGCGGGGCAAGACATTTATTTTTCGCGGGGCAAGACATTCATTTTTTGCGGGGCAAGGTATTCATCTTTCGCGGGGCAAGACATTTATTTTTCGCGGGGCAAGACATTCATTTTTCGCGGGGCAAGGTAATCATCTTTCGCGGGGCAAGACATTTATTTTTCGCGGGGCAAGACATTCATTTTTCGCGGGGCAAGGTATTCATCTTTCGCGGGGCAAGACATTTATTTTTCGCGGGGCAAGACATTTATTTTTCGCGGGGCAAGGTATTCATCTTTCGCGGGGCAAGACATTTATTTTTCGCGGGGCAAGACATTCATTTTTTGCGGGGCAAGGTATTCATCTTTCGCGGGGCAAGACATTTATTTTTCGCGGGGCAAGACATTCATTTTTTGCGGGACAAGGTATTCATCTTTCGCGGGGCAAGACATTTATTTTTCGCGGGGCAAGACATTTATTTTTCGCGGGGCAAGGTATTCATCTTTTGCGGGGCAAGACATTTATTTTTCGCGGGGCCAGACATTTATTTTTCGCGGGGCAAGGTATTCATCTTTCGCGGGGCAAGACATTTATTTTTCGCGGGGCAAGACATTCATTTTTTGCGGGGCAAGGTATTCATCTTTCGCGGGGCAAGACATTTATTTTTCGCGGGGCAAGACATTCATTTTTTGCGGGGCAAGGTATTCATCTTTCGCGGGGCAAGACATTTATTTTTCGCGGGCAAGACATTTATTTTTCGCGGGGCAAGGTATTCATCTTTCGCGGGGCAAGACATTTATTTTTCGCGGGGCAAGACATTTATTTTTCGCGGGGCAAGACATTCATTTTTCGCGGGGCAAGGTATTCATCTTTCGCGGGGCAAGACATTTATTTTTCGCGGGGCAAGACATTCATTTTTCGCGGGGCAAGGTATTCATCTTTCGCGGGGCAAGACATTTATTTTTCGCGGGGCAAGACATTCATTTTTCGCGGGGCAAGGTATTCATCTTTCGCGGGGCAAGACATTTATTTTTCGCGGGGCAAGACATTTATTTTTCGCGGGGCAAGGTATTCATCTTTCGCGGGGCAAGACATTTATTTTTCGCGGGGCAAGACATTCATTTTTCGCGGGGCAAGGTATTCATCTTTCGCGGGGCAAGACATTTATTTTTCGCGGGGCAAGACATTCATTTTTCGCGGGGCAAGGTATTCATCTTTCGCGGGGCAAGACATTTATTTTTCGCGGGGCAAGACATTCATTTTTCGCGGGGCAAGGTATTCATCTTTCGCGGGGCAAGACATTTATTTTTCGCGGGGCAAGACATTCATTTTTCGCGGGGCAAGGTATTCATCTTTCGCGGGGCAAGACATTTATTTTTCGCGGGGCAAGACATTCATTTTTCGCGGGGCAAGGTATTCATCTTTCGCGGGGCAAGACTTTCATTTGCTATTTAAACTTATGTATTGAAACTTATGTATTGAAACTTATGTATTGAAATTCACCTACCTCCTAAACTACTTCCCATTCTTAAACTTTTATGATAAAACAAGTATACTTCAAGCTTTGTTTTGCTAAAAAAAATAAACAAAATTGACCTGGTCCAAATTATTCCAAATACGAGTTGAAGTGTCTGCTTCCGGTTTCACACAGGAAAAAAAATTATTTTCAAACCTAATTTCAAAATTGAAAAGAACAGCTTATTTTCTATATTAATCAGTATGTTCAATGTTTTTTAGATTTTGTTCTAAATCTCAGAATCTGCTTCCAAAAAAACCTTTTATCAATTTCGTCCATTATTCAGAAGCCCATAACTCGGTAACTAAACCTCATAGAAACAAAAACTTGTGCATTCACATTCATATCTTCTAGAACAGGGGTGGGCAGACTTAATACTGGTATGATCGACATAAATTTTTTTTAATTTATCCGCGATCGACGTCGAAAAATGGGTTAAATTAAAAACAAATAAAAAATTTAATTAAGTTCTTTATTGATATTAATTTATTAAATACATTGTGTTTACTACTTTGTGCAATGTACTTTACTAATAAATATTTTGGATTAATTTTTGATGTATATGCGTGACACTCCATTTCATCAAAAAGTATTGTAGAGTTAGGCTTGTAAGCACTGATGCACAATCGAATAGATGTCATTGAGTGGTCATCAGTCAGAGAACTCCTAAGTTGCGATTCGATGTTTTTCATTTGAGAAAACATTGCTTCACATAGATAAATGGAAGCAAAAAAATTGCAAATAACCTCATTGCCACCAATCTCAATAATGGATATATTTTATGGCAATAAAATCCAAAAATAATATTCATTTGCGCGTGCTATTGTTAAAATTTCTAACTCTAGATCCGATGAATTTAATTGTAAAGTATGAGCTAGATTTGATGAAATATCCTCGTTATCGAATTTTCCAAAATTAAATGAAATAAATTCAAAAATCCGTTCAAGGTTATTGGAATTTGCAAATCGTCTCTCGAATTCTTGATTAAAATTTTCCAGTTCAGTACAAAACATATCAATATTACATTCACCAGTAATTTAGGTTAGGTTGTACCGGCTGGCCCAAGGCCATACATAGACCTATTGGTCCATAGTGATACCAGATAAATGGGCCAGGAGAAAAAAAATCATTCCAAGCGGCCATCGAAGGCCCCGGAATTTTTCACGAACTGAAAGATGTCTTTTAGCTTTTGCATTTTACATTCACCAGTAAGTTTAATATGTTTTCCTAAATATGGAAAATATTTAAAAATTTTGCCTTATTGCCTTTTTATAACTATGAAGCAAAAGGTTAAAAAACATTTACCGAACTCAAAAAGTCAACAATATTTTCCTTTTCCTTGTAATTGTAAATCAAGCGAGCTGTAACGGCCCATAAAATCCGTAAGAAGTGCTTATTTATTTACCCATTTCCAATTGTTCATGTTTTTCTCCCAATGTGTCCAAAAATGCAATAATTTCAGGCAAAAGATTTAAAAATTTTTGCAAAGAGCTTCCTCAGCTGAGCCATCTAAAGCTTAGTACTGTTTTCAATTTCACGTTAAATTTTCACATGAAATTTAAATTTAAATTCAGCTTGAAAATAAGCAAGAGTTGTGCTCATAGGCGCGCCGTAGGGGGGGGCCAGGGGGGGCCGGGACCCCCCCAGACCCGAGGTTGGCCCCTCCCAGAAAAATAAATATTTTCAACAGCAGACACTTAAGTTTTCGCCTCTTAGGTTTTTGTGGTTACAGCAAGAGTTGAGTAGTGCAGTAGTGTAAGCCTATACCAAAGCATACACACTACTTATAACATAGAGACTGTGTTATTTGCGGTATTAATTACGATGTTATGGGACTTATTTTGAAAAATGGACGGCAATATTTAATTTCGACAAGTTATACGTTAAGAAAAAGACGAAAAGCGCCTTGCCAATCATCCTTTTTTTATTAAGATTACCTGTTCATTCCTACTAGGCAATATACAGGTATTTAGATAAGAAAACTTTTATAAACTGGCGTTTTATGCAATTATGTTTTTCACAAAACATACTCTAAGTATTAAAATGGTAGGCAATAAGTTAATTAACGTAGAATACAATTTTCGAAGTAATTTGGAGAATAAAAATGGCATCCCTGCCACTTTTATGCTATCTATGACCTACTTGGTTTAATGTGTGTGAATTTTATTATAATTTGATAACTGCATCGGAAGTTAGAAGGCATATCACTTCAATTTCACCGAGCATTTTTTCATAGTGACACAGCCGCCACATGGTTCCTATCATATTCATTAAACTTTTGTCAGACCTTTATCTACTCAAGACCAGTATATCCTATAAATTTTATCCGATCGCGAGATATCGTAAACGCAAGTTCCAGGTGCTAAAAATATAAATAATTCGTTGTGATTGGGAATTTTACAAGTTTAGATTTGACTGTATAAATATAGTATCAAATTCATCAATCATTTGCACTTTATTCTAACAGCCGTGTGAAAGATTTGTGTTTACGTAGTTATGGTAGCTACAAGGTTGCCCAGACATTATTTAAAAACGACAGAAACTAATTTTGTATGCCCATTGATGAGTCTTGTAAATTTTGTGATGATCTGATGACTCGGGGTGAAGTTATCAAAATGCGAAATTTACCATAGAATTTCCATTGTCGCCAAAAATACACCAAAATTTCAGCTCGACCAAACTTCGCGATCTGGATATGAAAACTCTACTAGTGCTTGGAAGACAATAAATGATATGGTGCATGAACAGTCTTGGGATATTTTCAAGATGAACCGAAATTATTTGGAAAAGGCTATCGACCTTACGACTTGTCTCAGTCGCCAAAGACGTGCTTTAAGAGGACATAATGAAAGTGGTGCCACTGATAACCGTGATTTTTTTTTTGGAATGTTGTGAATTATTCACGATGCATGATTCAACTTTTGAAAAACATTTTAAAATTAAGGTTGCAAACTACTGTAGTGGCAAAACACAAAATGAATTAATGAAAATGATTGCTGAAATCATTCGCGAGGACAATACAGCTGAAATAAAAGATTGCGGACTGATATCCATTATGGCAGACGAAGCAAGGGTCCACAAAAGGAACAACTCTCCGTGGTTGTCAGATTTGCTAAATAACTAGCTGTCGAAGAAAGTTTTTCAAGCTTTGTAGACTGTTTAGGAGCTAAAAATGCCTGGTATTTAGCAGATATAATATTGAGCCTGTTAGACAGCTACGGACTTAGCGAATTGTCTTATGATGGTGTTAGTATCATATCAGGACAAAAAAATGCTGTACAAATCTTAATTTAGATGAAAAACCCTGTAGCCACTGTAGCCACATTTATACACTGTCTAGCTCATAAAAATAACCTTGTTGTGATGGACATATTTTTCACAATCGAAATGTGTACAGCCTTTTTCAATGCCATCGAATCCCTTTACCTACACTTTTCGAAGCCATCACAACACGAATTGTTGAAGCAGCTTGAAGAGGCAGTTGGTCTAAATACAAGGCGTGGAATGAGAAGTTTAAGCTCGACTCGTTACTCAATGATATTTCACAATTGTAAATATGTGGTCGATAGCTGTGGGACTATGAAAGAGGCTTTAGAAAAAGAAATGAATGAAGGAAAATACAACGACTCAGTTTATTCATTGGGGATCTTTCATTCAATCAGTAACCCTAAATTTGTAGTGTATAACAAACATGTTAAGCACATATTTCGAAACTAAAAATACAACTCTTAGGGATGGGATAGATCTTGTGAATGGAACAGTTAAAACACTACTAAGTGAGCGATAAGACTTGTATTTAGTTTGGGAAAAATTAAACCTTTTGCAGAGAAGAACTATTTGGATTTCACATTTTCCAGAGGATCGCGAAAGCGAAAAACAGCAAAAAGCACTAGTTTCAAAGGTTTTGTTGTTTCATCTAGCTTCGGACACGCAGTTAGGGCTGCAAAGATATTCTTGCAAAGAAATTCCTGCAAAGATATTCCTGCAAAGATATTCCTGCAAAGATTTTCCTGTAAACCAAATGGCTCGAAAAGAGTGAGTTACAGCACTTTTCATCTTGCTAAATTATTTTCGCTCTTTCTATGTTTTCTAGCTACCAAATGTTTGAAATAAGAGATCAATTTCTTCCTTCTAAGCTTCCAATTTCTTCAAAGATATTTTGAAGCTAAGCTATCCTGTTCTTCAAGTATAAGTTGAAATATATTTAGCTTCTAAACGAAAAAATATTCTTATATTTCCAATTATTTCCATTCTATTCCCATATAATTCATACAAGCTTTCTTTCTTAGCGGTCATAGATAATTCATGTGTAGTTCATACCTACCATTCACATTATATGCATGTGGTAGTAGCTCATACATATTCACAGACAGGAAGTTTATTTGATAATGCATTATGCATTCGCAAATGACAAAGTATAAATCAACAAATATATAATGTATTAGTAAATTATATAAGTTGTATGAACAGTACGTGTACCTAACGGAAGACAAAATCATCGCATGTTTTGAACCTTTCGGTCCCTGGCCCCTGCCAGATTTTAGGTATGGTTGTGCTCAGATTTTAGCTATGGTTGTGCTCAGTTTTAAGCGTGATTTTTTGCTTGGAAGATGCTTTCGCTTTGTAAATGCAGATGGCTTTGGCACATGTCTCCAATCATTTCACGCCAATTTAGTATGTGCAGTTCATTCTTTAGGCTAGTACTGAGTTAATCGTGAAGCTAAATTTTGACATGTCTCCATTATCTGGTCATTCTTTCGAGCGAAAATTTTGAAAATGGAGAAAAGCGGAGATACTTATCATTTCTAACGGATAAAATGTCAAGAATTTCAATTTTCGATTGAATTTGTTATTGAAAAGACATTTACACAATTCAATTTTCAAATTCAAATACCAAATGTCACTTTTTAACTCGAAAGAATATACTGCACAAACTAAATTGGCGTGAAAAGATTTTAATTTAAAATTTTATTTTATCTAAAATTGAGATTAACCTTTGTTGCGCTGTGTGCGACAATTTACTACCTCGGTAGCAGGGAGACAAAGGCAAATGCAGGCAAGGTGTATAATAGTGGGAAGCAAAAATATAAAGTGTGTACATTAGAACAGATAGATTTAAGGAAATGAAACAACCGTATACGTACACGAGATTTAGTGAAGCAGTTTTACTACAATGATATAAATCTATAAATTGAACAAATCGAGAGCATTATCTCGGATTTTCCCTTTGGCTTCTTCGCCACCAAGGCTCTGTGAGCTTTCGTGTGAACTGAAACTGCGTGAACTGTCCGATTGGATCTATTAGGCCAAGGCCCATTCCAAAATGTACTGAATAATTCGTCTACTAAACTTTTAGTTCACATTTTAAATTAATCTAGTAAATTATTTAAAATGTCTGTGATCGACTGTCGAACTGTTTGCGATCGACCGGTCGATCGCGATCGACCGTTTGCCCACCCCTGTTCTAGAAGTACCATTATGTGCAATATGAACGGAACTAGAACCTCGACTTTTTTTCCGTTGTCCGCTTCCCGTGAAATGCCCCAAAATAGAATCTATGACATAGAGTATAAAGAAATAGAATTTTCCTTGCTTGAATGTGTCACATATGTAGATCACATCAAACAATTAAATAATATATGTGTGTGTGTGTGTGTGTGTCTCCATATTAAACCAATTTTATCCTTCTGTTAATTTCATTTAGATGTGGCAGTATTATAATGTCTTAGATATTATGTCTTATTATAATGTCTTTATCTAAAAAGTTTATATTATCAGCCAATATGAATACCTACGCACTTTCCAAGAAACTTCTACCCTTAAGCTCTTGAAAGATTCCTTTTCCATTCAACGAAAAACACAAAACATTTTCTTTCAAAAAAGTTATTTATTTAGAAAAGAAAACAAATCGAAATTAAATACATACAAAATCAAATAAATTTATTACAATATTTCATCAGTTTTACGATGTATACATTATTTAACTTCCTCTCTTATTTTCCATCAGCCAGGCTGCATACTACAACCTTTCGCATATTCATTCGGGCCTTAGCTAACTTCCTCACTTGAATCACTTTAATGCAATTGTTCAATAGTCGAAATACTTACATAAACAATACTTCGATCCGCAAAAAAAAATCCATCTTTACATTATACATATGTATGTATTGTATCGTTTTCACTCAAGCGGCAAAAAAAATCACTTGTTGCTTCAGTAATAAACTATTGTAGCATGCAATACTTATTTATCTTTTAATCGATTTATGAAACAAATACGAAACTGTAAGACTGATTTTAAATTGAATACTAAATGTATGCGTTTTCGATTCATAATCGAATGGAATTCAGTGATGAATAGCCCATTTGCTGCGTTCGACTTAATTCAATTAAATTTAAATTTAATTTATTTTTTCATAATTCTTATTTATTTTTTTCATTATTTCATTCATCATTATCATCATTGTGTATAAAAAACAACGAACACCAACTATGAAAACTGTTTTTTTTTTTAAATTTTGTTTTATACTCTTATTTATTTGTTTTGCTTTTGTTTAGCCAGTTTAAATGCTAAGTTTGAGGTTTAGACAGTTATTCGATTTTAGACATTTTTTTCGGAGAATTTCACGACGCCAATTCAGTGAAATCGAAATCAATTTGAAAGTAATCCCAATCGAATTCACGTATTTATCTATTTGAAACAGAATTACGAATCTACCAGCAAGCAAAAGTTTATTTTCGAACCGATTAAGTTTATTTAAGTTAAGTAAGTCCATCAACACAATTTCGAAGCACGTTAATTTAGTACATAGCTGCTGAATGCCTTAAATCTCTATATTTTTAGTTTAGTTGCCTTAATTTTGCGCTCTTTTGTATTCGTCAGTTATGTTACCCATCTATTTTTTTCAGTTTTTAAAAAAATGTTAGCGTTAGATATTTTTCTGTTGTCTCATTTTTTTCACGTTTTGTTTTCTTTAATATTCAGTCAGTATGAAAGATGCTCTCATTCAAGTGTTTTTTTTTTTGTTCTTCATTTTAGTACTAGTGGTTGTTGTTGTCGTCTCTAAAAGGTGTTGTGATGAGATTTTTTCAATTTTGTATACATATGAATATCGAATTCAATTATTTCATCCGATCCTGATTTAACTGTCATATTTTGTTTAGATATCATTGTGATGGAGTATGGCAGAATTTTCGTTTCATTGGTTTACATATTATAATAATAATGAATGATTTTCAAGGGGAAGATGTAGATGATAAATTGTTGGATTGGCAAGCACACTTAGCTTAAATATAGCTATTTTTTAAATTTTTATTAAACATTTTTGTTTTCAATAGATAATTACTAGAAATGTTCTCTTAAATAAATCATTCACTCGAACTAGTTTCTGACGTAATTTAACTAAATTCTACATACATGGTTTGAAATGTGGGTAACTTAAACTGAAAATAAAAAAATTGAATGAAATAAAGAAAAAAAAAACAAAAACAAAATCATAAAAACATATTAATATAAATGGCAAAAAGAACCGCTCTTCGAACGAAGCATTTTATAACAGAAATCAATTTGAAGAGAATTTAAATTACTCTCAATTCGATATATATCGCTCCTTTTCCGTAGGCACCTACCATATCTTAAATTCATACAAAAAACACTGAACTAAATTTAAAAAAAAAAAAAAACTCCAATATTTCGTAACCCGTGACCCACAATTTCTATCAAAACAAAAACTAAAATATATTTCACTAATTATTTTATCAATTTAAAGAAAAAAATTCAAAAACCACAACCATCAACTTAACAAGGCATTCAAATAAAAACACAAAAAATTTAAAATAAAACAAATATCGATCTTTTTTATTCAAATTGCTGATAAGAAAATTTTTCTGTTTAAATTACATCATGACAATGATAAAATATGAATTATTTTATGATCATTATTATTTCATTGCATAATCTTTTTTTTCTTCGTCTTCTTCATTTTTCGTTCGTTTATTCATATTATGTTTCGGTTTACAATTTTTCACAATTTTTTTTTCTTCTTCGTTTAGTGTTTTTTTATATTATTTGTTCATCTCTTGTTTTTTTGTTGTTTTTCATTATTTTGTTTCGTTTAATTTCCTTTATTGTTATTCTAGATTATCTTTTTCCCATTTAGCTTTTCTTTAATATTGTTTTTTTTTTGTTTTCTTATACAAATAGTATCGAGGATGAATATATGTTTACATTGGGAGAAAATCACATCAACCTGAAAATATAGAAAAGAAAACACGAATGAATTAGTACTAACTCGTTCTAACACATATGCGGTAAGATAAAAATGTTTGTTGATTGGAGAGAAAAAAAAATCACCAACCTGCTGATATGAACATGAAAATAGCTAAATAGTTCTTTCTGATTGTAAGAATTGGGTGTGAGAATACTTTTTTGTGCGTTGGAACATAAAAAGAACGTGTAACAAATTGTAGAAGTAGCGGCTTGGCAAGAGTCTCAACTAGATCGAAGACCAGCCGTGAGCCTGCCAAGAGGTTTGATTCTTCAATTTGCTACATATGACGCCCAACGTGGGGCCCTACATTTGTTTTGGGTTACCCTACCCAAGTGGGAAAACACTTTATAAGCATTAACTCATAACTCTATTTAACGTCTAAATCCTTATTCCAATCTCACTAACATGTCCTTGAATCGTCTTCCTTGTGATTCCTTATTTTGCTATACAGTAGAACAGTAAACTCTCAACAGGACATGCATTAATAGCTCTATCTCTTTTCTGGCCGCAATACCCTCTCCCTTCTCATTCTTTTAGCTTCATCCTCGTAGTATTCCATTGGTGGCAGCTTCCGTCGTGCTGTCCCTGATGAGCTTTTTGGTTTAGGGAGCAGCCCGGAAGCTGTCTTCGGATTATTGGGCTTAGTAGTTTATTGATTTATGTATTTAGTTATTTCACATATAAAAAAAATATAAATGAAATTAATATAAAAAAAATATAAAAAAAGTAAACAAATTTTTAAAAAAAAAAACAGATTTAAAAAAGGCATAAAATACAAATAAATACAATACAAATAATTCAATAAATGAATCCATAATAGCTAAATCATATGCAAGTCACAATATTAAACACGCAAAATGAAATTAAATAATTAATTAATCAATTATAAAAATAATTAGTCCTAAGTCATTAGAGGATATACTAGGCCGGTAGACTAGAGACGGTAGGATAAGAGAGCCTTGGTAACCCTGTTTTTAAAGGACACTTTGGATATCGTGGGGTAAAAGTGTTGGCTCGTACTGTTGAATATTTTGCAGCATCTGTTTATTGGTTCATTATCAGAATATGCGGTGCTATGCTTATATTCAACTAGCATTCGTCGGGATCTAGTGACTCTCACGGACTGATTAAGCACAAATCATTCCTGTATATAGTCGACATTAACAGCATCTCTAATGACATCGAAGCTGAAGCAGGCGGATAACATTAGTCTTCTGGATGCAAGAGGTTATAAGTTTAGAAGTCTAAGGCGAAATTCATGTGACGGTAAATTGCTAAAATCACAAGGGCGGTAAAGACCTCTAAGAGCGAATAGCAAGAATTGCTTCTGAATAGATTCAAATCTCTGGCTGTGAATTTCAAAAACCGGGTTCCATGTAATACAAGCATACTCAAGAAGAGGGCGAATGAGCGTGGTGTATAGATATTTTGTAACCCAAAGGTTCTGAAACTCCCTGGCGCGTCGCTTAATGAAGCCAAATCGTTTACTTGCTTGAGAAATCAGTTTGTCCTAATGAAAATTAAAGCGGAGCTTTTCATCCAGCACCACACCGAGGTCTAAAATATTGTCGACCCTACTAAGTTCCGTATCGGTTAAAAGGAACGTATAATGTACGCGCGTACTTTTTCGAGAAAAGCTAATCACATGGCATTTGGCGATGTTGAGAGGTAGGTTGTTCACGTTGCACCAATGTTCGAGGGAATTTAGTTTAAATCGAAAAAAAGTTGGCATCTGAGGGCGACTTTATAGTATAATACATTTTGAGGTCATCCGCATTGAGTAGATGAGGTACATCAGATAAAACCTCTGACAAGTCTGATATAAAAGCAAAGGGCCAAGATGGCTACCTTGAGGTACACCTGAGCTGGCATGAAGAGCTAAGCCACCTTAGTAGAGATCCGGCAATTGCAAATTGCTGCAAATCAAAATGGAGTGGTCAACACGGTCATACGCTTTGCTAAAGTCAGTGTAGACTGCGTCAATTTGATCACCTTTCTCCATTTTACAAAGAACATGGGAAACCAGCACCATTTGGTTTGTAGTGGTAGAACGACATTTCCTAAAACCATGCTGCTGTTCGTCAAGTCGAGCATCAACCAAAGGGGATAGTTTATCACATATGATTTTTTCAAAAAGTTTAGGAATAGTGGATAAAATGGTAATACCTCTATAATTTTGAATTTTTGAATATTAATGTCACGTAGGAAGATTTCCAATACGATGGAAAGAACCCAGAAGAAAGAGATGTATTAAATATAATGTGAATAGGAAAGATTAACTGTGCGACACATTTAATAAGAAACGTTGGAGGAAGAAGATCAGGTCCCGGGCCTTTGTTACTATCAAGCTCCAAGATAGCTTTCAAAATATAATCTCTTGAAATGGTTATAGCCTAAGCGAAAATTGGTCTAGTTATTCTAGGGGAAAGACCGGATGATGAAGTGCTTGCTGGATTAAAAACGTCTTGAAAGCTATCAGCGAAAAAGTTGCAAATTTCTTGAGAAGAAGAAAACATTGAGGTTTTATTACATATAGAAGAGTTGTTTTCCGCTTCATATTCACAAAGTCAAAGAACTTTTTGGAGTTGTGGATTATATTTTTGCCGGTAGTTTTAATGAATCTGTCACATGCTTCGCGAGACTTTTCATCAAAATCTTTGGCCACTGCATTGTATACTTCTTTAATACGATGGCTAGAGTCGACATTATTTTTTATTGATTTTCAAAGCATATTTCTATGATTTTTCATAGGTCTAAGAGTCTTATCGAGCCAAGGCTTAGAAAGTTTATCCTTTCTTCTAATTTTAGGGACATATCTTTCGACCGCGTCAAACAGTATATTGTAGAATGAATTTACATTTTCGTCAAGAGATTGGGATGCAAGCGTATCTGTCCTATCGACATTGTCAAGAGAATGGTGAAGGCTATCATAATCAGCATTACGGAAATCGTATACAATAGTACAATAGACATTACAATAGACATTAGAATCTGCAGTGGATAAATCAAGATTAAGAGCGGAATGGTGAAGGCAGTTAGAAAAAAGATTCTCCGCGTCAATAGTCGGGCTAACCACTACTTTGTCATAAGCGTTTGTAAATATAAGGTCTAACCAATTACTATTACGATTGGGAGTCGGAGCAACCTGCTGCAAACCATTACCATACAAAGTACTCACAAGGCTAAAATCAAAATAATCAAGATGGTGAATAGGTATTAGTTTCATCAAGAACGAAACGTAAATTCTCCTCCGACTTTCTTGCGTAAGTGTGTAGAGCAGCTTATAGCTCCTTTGCATATTTTCTTTAATAGATCACTTTCGTCGGGAATTTTCCCATTCTGTTGGAAGCTTTCGTATGTCACACCTATATTCAAAAATGGTGATCGACGCTGTATCCGAAATTATAGGGGCATTGCCATTTTGTCTTCGATTCCCAAACTTTTCGAAAAGCAGGTAGCAGGTTTCTCCGCTTGTTGGTAGCCATCTTGGCCCATTTCTTTTTAATATATTTATTTCCGACTTATCTGACGGCCTAGCAGGCATACCTCATTTACTCTATGCAGGCGATCTCAAACTTTATCAGACTATTGAATCGAAATTGGATGCCTCCTTTCTCCAATCCAAGCTTGACTCAATTGATCAGTGGTGCTGTTTAGTTTCTCATACATAGCTTTAAACAAATAAAATAAGTCCATACTGCATAAATGTAAAGTTCAATGTTTTTTCGCTACCTAGAATACAAAGTTCAATTGTGCATGCATACATTAAATCAGTATAACTTGATCAGTCAATCTATTTTGTGAACTTTTATGAACTTATACAATTATTTAGCTGACATACATTGATCAGCATAAATAGATCAATCACCTTCGCATTTTGTGAAAAAGTATGATTTGCTGACATGTGGCTGATTTTTTTGTATGGAGAAATGAATATGTAGTTAGTAAGCAATTATGTGTAATAAATATCGAAGTATGAATTAAATAAAATTATTATCATTCGGAACGCAGTCGAGTACTTTATCTTTTCTCTCTCGTTTTTCTGGTGTGTGGTTTAAGTGCCGCTTACGCCAAATTCATTTGTAGGTTCACGGTTGATGTACCGTAGAACTAATTAAAAGACTAGGTACAAGAACCTTAGTCTCGCTTATTAACATAGTTTTTGGTGACCCCGACGTGATCGACTTGCTCCGAATCGATAACGTTTAAAGCGTAGCCAGGGCTTACACTGGCTAGTACAATTTTTCGCATTAATAGTTGAATTTCAAAGCGTAGCCAGGGCTTACACTGGCTAGTACAATTTTTCACATTAATAGTTGGATTTTAAAGCGTAGCCAGGGCTTACACTAGATAGTTCCATCGAGTCATCATGTCGAATCTGGAGGAATTGACGCAGTTGCAAGAAGAGACAGGAATCGCAATTCGGCGTCTCATTGCGAATTTTAAGAAAGATTCGGCGAGTCGAAAAACTCGAGAGTACTTGAAAAAGAAAATCGAGCGTCTAGATGAATTGTGGAAAGACTTCGATGAAATCGACAATAAGATACGTGAAAATTTTGGTGCAAATTTATCGCATGATTATTTTGTAACCGATTACTACGGTGGCATTAAAGCAATATACGACGAAACTTTACATACATTGGAAGGAATGCTAGCCGATTCTGAAAATAGGAAAGAAACAGAGATGCAGGTTATTGACAATGAACCAAAATCAGAGCCGCCACAGCCATTCATTCTTAAGCAAATGCACGCGCTGATGGTTCATCTGTATAAGACGATAGATTCCGTGATGGAACAAGCAAACACGCAAGGGCCTAGCTTCTGTAAGCTCAAAGGTAATCTAATAGAACAACAGTGGGTTGCTATTCAGAAACTGCACCATCAGATCTTGAGCTCAGAAGAATGTCTGCCGGTCTACGAACTGGAAAAATACTTCGACTTAGAAACAAAAACTAACGAAGTATTAATCAAACTTGTGGAGCAACCCCACCAACCTGAGGGTGAATTGTTTGTACGACCAATAGCTACAAACCAAACAATCAAGCTTCCGGAAATTCAATTGCCTAAATTTGAGGGTAGTTACTCTAAATGGCCACAATTTAGGGATTTGTTCCGTGAATTAGTCCACAATCAACCACTTAGTGGATGCCAGAAACTCTGGTATTTAAAAGGAAGTCTTAGTGGTGATGCATCGAAACTGGTACATCATCTCGCTGCATCCGACAGCAACTATGAAACGGCTTGGCAAATCATTACTGATCGGTTCGAAAACAAACGGTTAGCAGTAACCACCATATTAAATCAATTACTAACTCAACCACAGATAACCATTGAACGTGCTACAGCCATAAAGGATCTTCACGACAACACGCAGTCAAGCCTACTGGCCCTCGAAGGTATAGGCGTTAACACTGCCAACTGGGATCCTATTTTAGTTCACGTCATTGTACAAAAGCTTGATCATAACTCAAGAACTTTGTGGGAGCAAGGCCTCGCAGAGCCTAGATCGCTCCAATGCATAACTACATTACTAAATTTTTTAGAAAAACGTTTTCAAGCTCTAGAAGCCATAAGCCATCAACACAAGCCTCCATCTACTAAACCAAGAAATTATGCAGCATTGGCGTCCAAATCATCTTGTCAATTATGCAAAGAAGACCATTGCATATATTCTTGCCGTGAGTTCCTCGACATGACAACAAAGAACCGTATTGATCGTATACGGCAATTGAAACTATGTCTAAATTGTCTGAAAAGCGGGCATTTAGCTATGTCATGCTCCTCAAGAGGATGCAAGATCTGTGGACGAAAGCATAATAGTTTACTCCATATGAGCGCTGATAAAATACAGTCTGCCAGGAGGTCTTCGGAGGAGGTTAATGATGTTACAAAGTCAGCGAATGGGAGTGCGAGCAAGGTCAAAACAAGCTTAACAGCCAGCTCAATTTCAAAACCAAGCTATATATTGCTCAGTACGGTTGTTGTTAACTTGGAAAATGGCCCAAACAAAGTCAGGTGTCGCGCACTACTGGACTCAGGCTCACAGCTTAATTTCATAACCACGAAGATGGTTAAGCGTTTAGGTCTGGAAGGAACCTGCCATAATGTCGATATTGAAGGCATTGGTCTCCAGAAGCAAGTATCCAGGAAACGAGTAAATATTTCAATAGAATCGTGCATCAACAAATTCAAGGTCCGACTGGAAGCATTCGTGCTACCTCAAATAGTCTCGCATCAACCGTCACGATGTATCGACACCTCGAACTGGAACATACCAGCCTCCTGTGTTCTTGCTGACCCATATTTTAATGAGCCAAGTGCAATCGACATGTTAATTGGCGCTGAAATTTACTACGACATACTCGTAGCAGGTCAGTTAAAGTTAGGAGACGCTTTCCCAACGCTAAAAAATACAGTATTTGGATGGACCTTAGCCGGCAAGGTGGGAAATACAGGAGCATTACCGAACGTTTGTGCAGTGTCATCAGCTGATGAATGGTTCCGAAAGGAAATTGAGTCATCTTGGATATTAGAAGCCAACGATAGTCCAAGGAGCACTCTGACTCTAGCTGAGCAAAGGTGTGAAGAGCACTTTTTACAAACTACTAGCAGGAGCCCTGACGGTCGTTTTATTGTCAGGTTACCATTCATTCAGAATACTGAGAAACTCGGGGACTCACGTGAGTTGGCCTACAAACGATTCTTAGCTGTCGAACGCAGACTTATGAGAAATCCGGAATTAAGGGAAGAATATGTGAAATTTATGGAAGAATACCAGCGTTTAGGACATATGGAAGAAATTGACACCCATTCACTTGAAGGACCTCACTATTTTCTCCCGCATCATGCTGTGATTAAAGCTCAAAGTTCGACGACAAAAGTCCGCGTTGTTTTTGATGCATCAGCAAAGACAACCACAAACATTGCCTTGAATGATATAATTGCTAAGGGACCGACAGTTCAAGATGACATATTTAAGATTTTACTACGATTTAGACTGCACCGATATGTGTTTGTAACAGATATCGAGAAGATGTATCGACAGATACACATGCACACCGACGATCGAAAGTATCAGTTGATCTGGTGGAGAAGTAGTCCTGGAAACAAACTAAAATGTTTCCAGTTAAACACTGTTACTTATGGTACAACATCGGCTCCATATCTTGCGACTAAAACGCTTCAATTTCTGGCAAGTAACAGAAGTGATAGGTACCCATTAGGGTCAGAGGTACTTAAGCGCGATTTTTATGTAGATGATTGCCTCAGTGGGGACAATTCCCTAGCAACAGCGTTAGAAATGCAGAAGCAAGTAAGGGCACTTCTGGGCTCAGCTGGATTTAATCTTCGAAAATGGTGTGCGAATCATCCTCGGTTGTTGGAGGAGATTCCCGCTCAAGACCAAGAAGTAGAACTTGACTTCCGAAGTCATAAAGAGAATACTATCAGTACTGTGGGATTGACTTGGTCACCAAAAAGCGATCAGTTTAATATCAAAACGACATGGGAATTCAGCAACGAAATAATCACCAAGCGAATAGCCTTTTCTGAAATATCCCGCCTATACGACCCTTTAGGCGTGATGGAGCCAGTAATTGTAACGGCTAAAATATTTATTCAGAAGCTGTGGATTTCTAATTCTGATTGGGACGTTCCACTTCCCGATGACCTTCAAAACGAATGGAAGAGTTTTCGTGCAAAGCTACCTATACTGAACAGCATCAAATTCGATCGACATGTATACGCACATAAAACACGTCTTCGAAAACAGCTACACATCTTTGCAGACGCTTCTTTGAAGGCTTACGGTGCAGCAGCTTACATGAGAGGAGTCGACGATTCCAACCTCGTCACGGTGCGG
The DNA here is from genome assembly GCA_947369275.1 of Nemotelus nigrinus. NCBI lineage: Eukaryota > Metazoa > Arthropoda > Insecta > Diptera > Stratiomyidae > Nemotelus > Nemotelus nigrinus. The sequence goes on along the minus strand of OX376375.1, from coordinate 52,563,996 downwards.
CTTTTATGCGCCAAATCCAGAATAGCACCGTTGAAACAAATAACATTACCACGCTTGGAGCTTTGTGCCGCAAAAACAGCTGCAGAACTCGCAAAGCGGTTGAAGGAAGAATTATTCCTTAAAGACATACCTATTTATTTATGGACAGACTCTGAAATCGTGTTGTCATGGATAAATTCGGAATCATCTTCCTTCCCAGTTTTCGTGGCAAACAGAGTATCTAGCATACAGCAACTATCAGTACCACAGCAATGGCGACACGTTCCATCAAAAGAAAATCCAGCTGACATTTTATCAAGAGGTCTTATGCCACCAGCATTAATCAACAACACATTTTGGTTTTACGGACCAATATTTCTCCATGGGTCTGAAAGCACATGGCCAAAACCCTACGTTGCAAAAAAATCAATTTCTCATGGTGAAAAGAAAATGGCACAAGCGCCGCATGTCTCAACTACAACAACAGAGGCTACATCAGATCTTCTCACAACTTTAACCGAAAAGAGACATTCGTTTAGAGCATGTCAACGAATTCTGGGTTACATCCTTCGGTTTGCTGATGCATCACGAGGAAAACGACGTTCACTTATATCGTCAGAACAACTATCTCCGAAGGAATTAAAATCAGCCCAAGAGAAACTGATTTGGTTAATTCAACGCCGAGATTTTTCAGACGAACTAAAGCACCTAAAGCGATCTGGCGAATTACCTAACGGTCATCCTCTTTCAAACTTGACACCGTTCATCGATGACAAGGGTCTAATGAGAGTAAATGGAAGATTGGAAGCGTCAAATTTAGATTATGATGCTAAACACCAAATAGTCATGCCATACTCTAATCCATTAACTAAGGCTCTGTTGCTTGACATCCACAAAGAGAATATGCATGTTGGAGCCCAAACATTACTTGCAATCGCCCGTCAGTGGGTATGGCCAATAAGAGGTAAAACACTAACAAGATCTGTTGTTCAACATTGTGTACGATGCAGCAAATTCAAGCCGAAACTATTGTCCCAAAGAATGGGCAACCTCCCAAAGCACAGAGTACAGCCAGCAAGACCGTTTCTAAACAGTGGAGTTGATTTTTGTGGCCCATTGGAAACACATTTCAAGATTCGAGGCAAACGGCCACAAAAATCTTATATTGCAGTGTTCGTTTGCTTTGCAACTAAAGCAACTCACCTTGAACTTGTGTCTGACCTTACAACGCAAGCGTTTCTTGGGGCGCTAAGAAGATTCATTGCACGAAGAGGGCATTGTCAGAACATATACTGTGACAATGGGACTAATTTCGTTGGGGCAAGAAATCAGTTACAAATGATTGGAGACATGCTCAAATCAAAGACCGAAAGAGACAAAATATCTAGCTGCTGCAGCTCAAAGGGGATTGAGTTCCATTTTATACCACCCCGAGGACCGCACTTTGGTGGGCTATGGGAGGCTGCAGTAAAATCAGCTAAGCATCTTTTGCATCGTACACTAGGAAACGCATCGCTTACCTACGAAGAACTAGAAACCGTTGTACTCGAGGCAGAGGCAATCCTCAACTCTCGGCCGCTCACACCCCTATCGACAGATCCAAATGATTTTGCTGCCTTGACTCCTGGCCATTTCTTGATTGGTGAACCATTGACGAGTTTTCCAGATCCTGAGGCTATACATTCACGGAGCGGACTGCTCACCAGATGGCGTCTAGTTTCTCAACTCAAACACACGTTCTGGAAACGATGGTCAACAGAATACCTGAATCAACTGCAACACCGGTACAAATGGAAGCAAACACAAGGAAATGTTCCAATTGACACTATGGTGCTCATCAAAGAGGACAATACACCGCCATCTAAATGGCCTCTTGGACGTATAATAAAGCTCATAAAAGGGAATGATGGTCTAGTACGAGTCGCAGAGGTTCGCACAATACGAGGAACCATCTGCCGTCCTATACACAATCTTGCTCCTCTTCCAATTCTTGATGATGACCCAGCAGAAGATGAGACAAACATATCGACCGCCGTAAAAAATCAGAGAAGATCACCTTCAACATCACCTGCTAATAAGGAAGAGTCTGCACAGCCATCGAAGCGAAGGCGAATGTCTTTCGGTTCTGCGTTGACTGCGATACTTTTCGTTTGTTTAATCGTCCCAGCAAGCAAATGTTCGCCCATAAAAATCACCACGTTCTCAGACCAACCAGGAATCTATTTTGAGAATTTAGGAACGGCGAATATTTTGTCCAACGAATGGAATTTGGTAGTTTTTTATGATATGAAACCGTACTGGAAGGAGTTTGCATTTTTAGAAAACTGTACTCAAACGCTGAAGAGGATTTGTAAAGAGTTAAGCCAACCAGAGTTGTGTACCGCCACTATTGAACACCTGGAGATGAATCAACATCAATTGTCGGAGAATAATTCCCTCCTAAAACGAAATAATATGCTCAAACGGTATAGACGGGGTGCGATTAATCTAATAGGTAATATTGCCAATTCGTTATTTGGTGTTCTTGACTCCAAATACGCTGAAAAAATGGTGACAATAATCGACGACATAAACAGCAAAGAACAACATCTTCGAGAGTTGGCTGCAAATCAAACGTCGTTAGTGGATGCCACATTGAATATTATAAAGCAGCAAGAAAAGGTTACTACCTCTCGCTTCAAACAAGTGATGAAAAGCATTGATGAAAATATGCACAACATTGTTGAAGAGCAGCAGAAACTTCACATATTTAACATGATCAGCATCGTCGCCTCATCAAGTGCTACTAACTTAATAAAAATACAGAGTTGCATATTAGATACACTAGCGGACACGCAAAACGGAAAGATCAACCCAATGCTCATAACGCCACACCAACTTCTAAATGAGCTCCTTAAGATAAAGACAATTCTGCCCCCAACATCAAAATTACCCATAGATGAATCTGCTATGCTCAACTATTTCAAAATCATGACTATAACTGGAACAGCCTCACAAGATTACATTTTATTCAAGATCGTCGTCCCACTGGCCAGCCTAGAGAATTTTGAACTGTTTAAGGTGACAGCTGTGCCCGTATTGCTGAATAGTACTTTCTTCGCGATCCAGCCATCATCACCTTTTCTGATAATCAATTTACACCGTGATCAATACTACCCAATAACACAGTTGGAGCTCCAAACCTGCATCATCATCACACCTGGCGAATATGTCTGCAAGCAACATCACCCATTGTACCGACGAGGCTCTACAATTAGTGCTTGTGAACTTGATATTATAAACCAGTGTTCAGCTCCCAAATCATGTCGAATAATAGAGATCGGTGATGGACCTCATTGGATTCAATTAGTTAGGCCCAACCAATGGATTTTCGCTCTTAGAGAACCTACCACGATTAATGTCGTTTGTGCTCTGAATACCACACAATACACATTAAATACAACCGGGGTTTTGCAGATACGAGACCAATGCACCATAAAACAACAACTAGTAACCATACAGAGCCATAATGTCTACCCATCAACTACCCGTTTATCCTTCATGCCTAATTTCAACATTAGCCAACTGATAGGATATAAAAAAATTACTGCTGACACGAACACCACTATGACCAACACTTTACTTCCAGACATAGATGCTCTACAAGAACAAGTCTCAAAGGTCAAAGCTGCCATCGGTCAAACGTTTACACATCACGACGCCCATCAAGTCGCCGTCGGCTATACATCGATGTTACTCGGGGTATCCCTGTTAATTGCTTTCATTATAACCTGCATCCGGCTTCGCAACCAGCTCAAATCGAAATATGCAATACCCACACCAGCACCAAGGCACCAACGCACCATAGCAGACACGGACAGATTCCGATGTGACACTTCCTGCTAAATACCTAGATGCAGCGGGGGGAGGATGTTTAGTTTCTCATACATAGCTTTAAACAAATAAAATAAGTCCATACTGCATAAATGTAAAGTTCAATGTTTTTTCGCTACCTAGAATACAAAGTTCAATTGTGCATGCATACATTAAATCAGCATAACTTGATCAGTCAATCTATTTTGTGAACTTTTATGAACTTATACAATTATTTAGCTGACATACATTGATCAGCATAAATAGATCAATCACCTTCGCATTTTGTGAAAAAGTATGATTTGCTGACATGTGGCTGATTTTTTTGTATGGAGAAATGAATATGTAGTTAGTAAGCAATTATGTGTAATAAATATCGAAGTATGAATTAAATAAAATTATTATCATTCGGAACGCAGTCGAGTACTTTATCTTTTCTCTCTCGTTTTTCTGGTGTGTGGTTTAAGTGCCGCTTACGCCAAATTCATTTGTAGGTTCACGGTTGATGTACCGTAGAACTAATTAAAAGACTAGGTACAAGAACCTTAGTCTCGCTTATTAACAGGTGCAATATAAACAAGCTCTCTCTCAACATTAATAAATGCCAAGTTATTATTTTTTCCAGGAAATGCACGGTCACAAACAATACGTACTTCCTTGGCAATAGTATGCTAACCCGTGTTGATAACATTGCTGACCTCGGTGTTATCTTAGATGAAAAACTCCGCTTCACCTTACACTTTGATAAAATACTTTCTCGTGCGAACAAATAGCTAGGTTTCATCAAAAGACGTGCCAAAGAATTTCGTAGTCTCTGGGTCACAAGATCCGTATACACTTCACTTGTACGCCCTATTCTCGAATACGCTTGCATTAGCTGGAATCCCGCTTTTGAAACCCACAGTGACAGACTCGAGCCAATGCAAAAACAATTTTCACTTTTCGCCTTGAGAGAACTGTACAACCCTTATGATTTTAACAGCCTACTCCCTTATGAGTTTCGACTGGGTGATTTAAATCTACCGACACTAGCCTCCAGAAGAATGATGATATCGGCCTGCTTCACATTCGACGTCATTAGAGGCGCTATTAATGTAGAATTCCTGAATAGTAAAATTTTGATAAATATCCCTGTGAGGAACACCAGGTCCAATCGTTTCCTTAAAGAATATTCACATTCGACGACATATGCAGCTAATGAGCCAATAAATAGATGCTGCAGAATATTCAACAGCTTAAGGGGGGAGATACATGTAACTGCTAAAAATAAAATCGATTTTTTTTATTACATCAAAATGTTTGAAATGCTCTTAAAATAAACCAATAAAAGTTTTGAAGCGATATTCGTATTAGTTCTCGAGTTATAGTCAGTTAAAGGCAGCGCGGCGTTCCCCAGGTCGGTGGAGCTTTAAAACTTTAAACGCGTTTTTCTCAAAGTAGTACTTTTTCAACTGCCGTACAAGATATCTCAAAAAATATTGAATCGATCCGGCTCAAATTTATACCACATCTACAAAAGAGTATTATCTCCTCGTTGAACCTAAATGTTATTGTAATTTCAGAAAAATAATTTGTTAATTAATGTTTAAAGTATGATTTTTTTGAAAAATAATCGATTTTTATGTTTAATCTAAAATTAATGTAAAAATTTAAAATATTTTTATAAATTTTATTGGTTCACCTATGAATTACATATTTCATTAGCATATTTTTTTCTCTCTGAATGTTGCAAGTTCCCCGGAAAAGGCGTTAAGTTGTACGAGGCAGTTTTTGATGTGTTTTTTTCATTCGCTCGCACCGCCGCCATTTTGTGTTGAAAAATTATTAAAAAAAGATTTTCATTTACTGTGAGACATATATTTAAAGGATTTAATATTAAACATTTTCTGAATGAACAATATATATATTTTAATTCAATCTGAAATTAGCAATTTTTTTTCGATTTTACATGTATTTCCCCCCTTAAGTAATTTATATTCCCCTACGATTTCCAAATCATCCTTCAAATCCTCCCTTTTACATGCGATCCATACCCCTAGACCTTAAGCTATAGCTTTTATGTCAATGTTTTTATTTATTGATTGTTATTTATTAATCTATTTGTTATTTTTTCATTTGTTTGTTACTTATTTAACTTGTTTGTTTTAACTTTACTTTACTTTTCCATTTTATTTTTAATTTGTTATTTTATTCGTGATTTTGTACCTTGCTTTGGTGAAGAAATAAATAAATAAATTAGGTCGACTCAAATCTGCTAGTAGTATAATTTGATCCTCAGTGCTACGAAATGCCATGAAAGTAAATATAAATTCGCATTTATAATTGTAAACAAAGTCGTCAGATCTAGGCGGGACATAAAATAAACTGATATATACCAATGTCCTACCGAATGATATTCGAATAATGTTATGCTGAAACAATATATGAGGCTGCCATTCTCTGGCTAGGATATTCAAAGTTCATTCTTTGTCCAGCTATCCATCCTCTTTATTTGGATGCTACGCCAACTTGTAACTTGTTTTTGCTCTGGATCTGGCAGTTTCTCCGAGTTTGATTCTCACTGTTTCTGAATTACGTGAGGTTGTCGTGGTACCACCACCACATCCCTTCAGTCTGGCCAAACTTTGAAAACTTGCGATTTTGAATCCTAAAATTTGATAGAGCAGGCTGTATTTAGCAGCCAGCTAATCAGTAGACCTGATTTCAGTGGACTCAATAAAAAGGTAATTTTCAGTAGATATAAATCACGAACGCATTAAAATTTTCTAGTATTATTCATTTTTTTTGTTTTAAACTCTATACAGGATGGCACAAAGGAATCTGGTCTTCGACATGAAAAATCAACTCGAATGAATTTATCGGGGAAAAAACTCTTTTAACATTTTGAGACCCCTCTCTAATTTATCTTAAACCTACAAATATTTGATTAGTTCCCATGTACAGAGGCATGGCGAACAGAGTTCAGCGGTTGGCGGCTCTCTGCACCACAGGCGTCTTAACTTCGAGTCCTTCGTCTGCTCTGAACGTCCTGCTTTATTTCCTTCCGCTTATCCTCTTTGTTAGAGGCACTGCTGCAAAAGCATCTGTCAAACTTTTCTTCAGTGATGAGGCCAATTTCTGGCTTTGTGGATACGTTAATAAGCAGAACTGTAGAATATGGGGGCCAGAAAATCCACATATGATTGTAGAGAGGCCATTACATCCGAAAAAGGTCACTGTATAGTGCGCATTATTAAATGCGCATTATTAAATGTACATTATTAAATGTGTATAAAAAAATTCAGACTGTTCTGTCATTGCCCAGTCTGTTTAGGGCCTAAAGAATATACTGGGCAATGACAGAACAGTCTGAATTTTTTGGGTTCCCGGTAACAAGGGCATTGATAGAAATGAGAGGGTGGATGCTTTAGCAAAGCACGGGGTCAGTCTTCTCCTGTCAGGATCGATAGGCATCCCAACTCCTATCCAAACGATCAAGTACTCGATCGACTCCAAAATTATGCAAGGTGCAATGTGCAGATGACGTGCAACTCAGACCTGCAGGGTAACTAAATTCATGTGGGGGTCATACAATCTCGCAGCAACTGAATAGCTGCTCGAATTAACGCGGACTGACTGCAAACGGCTATTTGGTGTGATTACTGGCCACTGTCTTGTAGCAGAACATGTCATGAAAATGGGACTCCTAACCAAGCGACACCTGTAAGAAGTGTCAAGAGCCGGTGGTCTTAGAAACAATCCAGCATCTCCTGTATAAATGCCTGGCACTGTGGAAAATTAGACATCGCTGCTATGGTGAGCTCTGGCTGGTGGATCTCTCCCACGTGGCGAAGCAGACGCTGAAGGACATCCTGCAGTTTGCGAAAAAGTCCGAGATCTTTGATGGCCATTTGAGTTGAAACTTCTTTCTCCTAGTCCACTTATCTGGTATCACTATGGACCAAATAGATCTATGTGTGGCCTTGTGTCAGCCAGTATAACCTAACCAAACCTTATTTTCCATTTTGCCCGGCTGTATAAAACCTCAGGGTGTGGGTGATCCCCACGAATCTTGCAAATCGCTGATGTCTGCGCATGTATTTTTTGTGATCAGCGGAGATAAAAAAAATAACAATGATATATAAATTTGAAATTATGAAAATTATTTAAAATGAAAAAAAAAACCGATACTTTCAACTAACATTTGATAGTGCCCTTAACGGATGGGTATTTGATCGGCGTTGGCTGCAGGAGAGGTGTTTGCAGGATACTTTGAATGAGTAGCTTTCGTCCAGCGTATGTGCTGATATCAAGAGCAACGTTTTAAGAAAGAAAAACCGATGCCTGGCGAGATACTGACAAACTTTACGGGTATAGAAAGTCAGTCACCCACGGGACAGCTGTTTAAGCTTTAAATTGTGGAGTTTTTCATTCAGGTTTCGCAACAGCATCATCGAATGAAAACAAATTTCACAGGATTGCCTAGAGTAGGATCAGGTCTGATTCAACTTTAATGTATATGCTGACAAATCTGTGGCTGTGGTGTCATATTGAGAAAACGCTCAACAAAATAAATTTTTTGAGCCCCATCACTTTCGATGTAGTCATTGGATATGCGAAATAGGGCTATGTTGATATTGGCGTCATTTTTGTAACACGAGATGTTGTCATCAAATATTCAATATAACGAGCACGTTTGGTCGAATATTCATTCGAAATCTACGCAACTCCAAACCAGGTGTTCTACCAATTCGCGGAGGTCTTTCCTTATTAATCACTCGATTTTGTAAATAGATTTATAGCTGCGAAAACACACACACACTCAAATCACACTGCTCATTAAATACCTGCGCATTAAATACCTCATAATTCATAGCACTCCAGATCAATTTCCTACTTTCAGCATAATATTCAATCAACTTTAAAAATTGAACGGCTAGAACAATATAAAAACAGATATAATATGAAATCATCCGAGTGAAATTTAAATTTTCAGCTATACACATTCAATATTCAATCGTTTGGTAGTTATAATTTTATCGTCCTTAATATAAACCTGTATACCTACTCATAGCGCCCAAAAGCTAAAAATAATGTAGTATTAAATCCCATAAATTTCATTTTATCCAACTCTGCCTGTTACAGATCCTGTTTGCTGTATTATTCATTGAATTAATAAGGAACCCTCTGAAATACTTAAGCCCTGCCACAAATAGCACTCTCAGTATCCCGTGAGCTTTTTACCATCACTCATCCGGGCAATGAAATATCACTTAGACATACGATTATTCAGGAACATATTCAGAGAGGACGGAAGTCCTGACCGTGAGCACTACCAGCAAGTCGAGGTGTTGGAGGTCTCATACTTGGTTGGTGAAATTTTAAAATTCCATAAGGCGCTTCCATTCAAATATGACCAGCTCGACGGAATACCAAGTAGCTGTAGGCAGTAAGCATCGAGGAGCTCGTGTAATTCGGTGCACACACTTGCGAAAATTTATTGAAAACGAAATTGACTTGAGTCACCAGCTTCAGTACCACCATCAACACTGCGACCACATTCGCTTTTATGGTGGACTGTGACGGAATGTCTGTCACCATACGCATTTCGAATGGAGGCCCATTTAAGAATAATAATGCTGATGCATGCACATGAGTGAACAGCATGAATACCAGGTGTGTACCTTTACTTTCGATTTTATTTCAAGTAACCATATTAGCTTCATACGTTCGTAATCGTGGATGTGCCTATATTAAGTATGTGGATATAGATTTTATTGGAGGTTAGAAGACGGAGTTTGATGTCATTTCCGTTCCTTACTTGCGCGAGCTGAAGCCAATTTAAAGTACGCTGAATATGACTAGCGTTATTGGTGGAGTACAATAATGTAAGTTACGTAAAGTAATTTGCATGAGCGAACAATTTGGTTTTCCCGTCGTCCTGATTTATTTGAAGTGCTGATGACACATGAATGTCATGCCACGCGCCCTCATCATCATTAAAGAAGTCGTTATATTTGATGCGGTGGAATATTTTTTTGTGCCTGTTTGTCTTCAAATGATGTAGGTGAGACAGATACTTGTAAGATTTGACTCAGAATTTTTCCCAAACGTATTTCTCTTTTTCTTACTTCCTTTCATAAGCTAAAGGGTTTTTAAATTTTATCCTTCAATGATCAAATCTACTCTGATGTCATTTCGAGACAGTGTACTTCACACGAGCTAGCAAAAAGCCTCCAGGACAGCAATATCTAGCCTTTCGATCTACAGCCCCTGGTCATCGAATTAGGACCACAGATAAAAAATGGGTCCACATTGTAATGCGAACAGCAGACAATCCTTAAATACAGGTAACTTACTGCGGTAGAAGAACAATTCTGTATGTAGAGTAATTAGTAAATGTGTTTCGGTTTTTCCTGTTTTTTGCCTGCGTATAAAGACGAAACCAAATTTTCGTCATGTACCGGTATTATCATTAGCACGATATTTTGTATATAAATGGTTGTAGTTTGAAATGCTACATCATTCGTTTATTGATTTTAAAGGAATCTAAAGGTAAGTGAACCAACGCGTGATAGCCTTTAAAGGTTATATCTTGTTTCTTTTTTTTATTGGATTTGGTTTTTTTTTTGCAGACAATCTTACGGAACCGGAAAAATTGAAAATGGGCAAGAAAAAATACATTTCGAGTGAGAAAAAAGCCTATATTTCTAAGCTAATCGAAAGCGGCAAGTACTCTTTCCGAGAAATAGCGAGAAACGAAGGAATTTCTCACCAAACAGTTTCAAGGACAAAAAAGATATTAAAGAGTATATTCCGTGGAATTTCAATAAACGGAAAAACTCTCGCGGAAAACGCAAAACAACTCCACGGACTGATCGTCCAATCCATCAATGTGCTTTGAAGAACTGCCGTGCAACTTTGAAAACGATCCACGAAAAGTTAAAGGAGTGCAATATTGAAATATCGATGAGAACGTTGCGGAGATGGTTGTACGAACAGGGCATCATATGTTATGGCCCAGCTAAAAAACCAAAATTGACACTCAAAATGAAGAAGACGCGACTGGAATGGGCTAAAGCGCATAGAAGCTTTACAAAAGCGGACTGGGAAAAGGTAAAAAGTAAAAAAATCGAGGAAACACATATTTTCTAACTTATTTTTGCATATCCAATTTTTGAACTGTTTTTATATATATTGTGATTTCTTTTAGGTACTCTTTAGTGACGAGACTTGGCTAGAAACTGTAACAAAAAGAGCTTAGTTTGTGAGAAAAAGGCCGCACGAGCGATTTAGCGAAGATTGCGTCCAAAAAACTGTAAAACATCCAGCAGCAGTGATGATTTGGTCGTGTATTTCGAGCGAAGGACCGGGTCCCCTATACTTTGTTAATGAGACTATGGATGCAAAACTGTATCAGGATGCTCTGAAAACTATTTTGGTGCCATATTACAGATCGTTGAATTCCTCAAAATGCAAATTTACTTACATGCAAGATGGAGCATCGTGCCACAGGGCCCAAACCGTCCTGAGTTTGTTATCTTCAGCAAAGGTCAAAGTAAACGCCCCGGACCTGAACCCAATTGAAAATGTGTGGAGCATGCTCAAATCAATTGTTTATTCATCGGAAAATAATACCGTGGCTGAACTGAAATCGAAGATATTTGGCTGAACGATGAGGGCATCAAAACTATGATACGCTCATGTATTTGGAGGAGTATGCCTGAAAGAGTTCGCGCTGTTATTGCAGAAAAGGGTGAAAATAGCACCTATTAGTTCATAATGAAATATAACATTATGTATAATAAATTTTTGTATAGAAGTTTGTCGATTTTTGTTGTTGGCTGTAAAAATTAAGAAAAATAGAAGTGGTCCTAATTCGTTGGCCAAGGGCTGTATGTCTCAATTCTTCCATGAAACGTGTCTATTACGAATACTAATTGGCCCATTTTACTTGCTGTGCTTCTTTCTGAAATAGGAGACAAAAACCACTCACTCCTAGCATAGAATTCATACAACACACCATTTGGACTGTCAAAAAAATGTTCTTCGTTCCTAATGACCACCATCATGACAATATGGAGTCCATAAATCTACGAAACAATTCTCTTATCAAGGTCCAACGAATAAGTACCGTAGCATTAAATGCACTCAGGCCAAAAGACCTAAACCGTTCATTATTCCAGAATCAGATCCATTACATGAGTTCATGGAAATACTGCGAATGTGTAACAACACTCATATGCCGATACACATCCACTTTCTCCCTTTTCGCGTGACCAACGAACTGAAACCGAAAATTACTAGTTGTAAAACGCAACTTTTTGCTACTCGAATAGGTTCACTTTCCCATGCATAAGTACGCAACTAATATCGTTAATTGTAATTTGTTAGAGGGCAGTAGATTGATGCTGAGATAAAATGATATGAATAATTCGATATGATTATGGTAAGCACGACGTAATTATCGAGTTTATTCTGTGCCACTTGTGTGAAGATGCCGACGAGTATGTGACTTAAACTCGACAATTCGTTTGCGTAGATATCATGTTGTTGTGATGAATTCATTTGTTTCGATAATTGCGTGTAAATTAGAATGTCAGCGACATGGAATACATAGACTATGCGAAAGTAAATGAATAATTCAGTTAAATTCGGGAGCAAGACAAAAATAAACATGTATAATAATTTTATTACATGCAATTCAGGTTTGGGCCTCTTTGTTGGTGAAAAATAGTTTTAGAAACAAATGATTAGAATGTGACAGATCGAATCGACATTTCATTTCAGTGATTTTCGGTGCTGACATGCTGCACAAAATGTTCAAATTTTCAAAATTTTAAAGTTAAGAATGGCACTGATGAAGCTACAATTTCAACTGTATCCACAATTTGGCTCATTGGATCGATAGAAACTCCAATTCAGTTTCGGGTAAATTAAAAAAAAGGACGTCATCTCCCGGTTATAGGAAAATAAAGGATTTACACGAACTTTTTCTGCTAACGATTTTTTGCAATGTTGTCCCGGCTGTCAAGTAATCCCACAGCTGATTAGTTTTACGTTGCTTAAGAATGAGTGAAATAGAGACATATAAGGAGGCGCCGTTTATGGCATTTATCTATTTATTTATTTATTGTCCAAATCCACATAATAAATCCAATTATAGATTAGACAAGAAGAAAAGAAAAATACATATATAAATATATATAAGTAAATATATATAAAAAATAACATAAAAACTAAGAAAATTAATAAATTCAGAATGGAATAACAATACAAAAAAAAAGAATAAAAAGCTAACCGACCGAAAAAGAAACAAACAAATTGAGGAAATTAGGACATATTCCAAGTATATGAAAGAGCGTTATTTTTTTAAACTATTTTTAAACACTGATAACGTTCGAGGCAGAGGACCAAGGTTCAGGCTATTGTGCTGACGAGGCAAACGCAAAAGGGGGGAAAAGAAATAGGCGTCGGTACGGGCGAATGTAAAATTAAAGTTAAATAATATTCTACTAGAACGGCCCGATTCTCTAACAGAAAGTTGATTGATATACTGACCAATATACTGCCGTTAAAAAGTAGGCACTCGTCAAGGAACACTCTACGTGACTAAAGGGAAGGAATTTGAAGGATGGAGAGGCACACACTGTAATCACAATACGGAATACTGTATTTATAGAACGAGGAGCGAGTGAATCGGCGTTGCACGGATTCAACCGCATCGATCAAGTATCCGTAATGTGGACACCAAATTTGGCAACAGTATTCAAGAACTCTACGGACGAAGGAAAAAAAACAGATATAGAGAAGTGAAAAGATTAACAAAACGTTTAGAGGATCTGATGATGAAGCCAGAAAAACGAGAAGCATTGGCAGTGATGTGTAGAATATGTAAGTCGAATTTCAATTTGGAATCAAAAATCACGCCAAGGCCCTTGATACTAGAAACAACATTGAGAGGAGAGCCAAGGACACAGTAGGAGAAGAGCGAAGGGGATGTTTTGTGGGTGAAAGACATCTGATGACACTTCACAACATTCAAAGTGATGGAATTAGCAGTGCACCAGTTAGCCAAAGCATCCAAATCGCTCTGCAATATGGTACAGTCACTAGCGGATTCATTCACTCTGAAAATTTTAAGATCTTCAGCGTACAAAAAGCAGGGTGAGTTAAAGAGGGAAGGATCGTTAATAAACAAAAGGAACAATAAAGGGCCAAGAATGGACCCTTGCGGAACTCTAGCGATCTATAAACTGAAGAAAAGGGCAGATTACCCTCGAAATATCGACATCTGTCAAGAAATTCAAATATATTTAGCTTCTGAACAAAAAAATAATTGTCTACTAAAAGGCCAGCATATAAATCATTTAAAAAAAAATTCAAATTTATCAACACAATAAATGTAAATATAAAAAATATGAAAATAAATATTTACTATTAAATGGAACAATATTACTCACCAGTGGGTCTGGACGATGAATGACCATGGACGCTGGAACCACTGCAAACTTAATAAACTTGAAAATCAACTGAGAAGGCTATTTATAATTTCATAAAAAAAATAGGTGAGTAAAAACAAATCCAAATCAAATAACAACTAACAAAAGTGAATCGACGAAGATCGCCAATGTAACTATGAAAACTTAAAACAAGCTTTTCAGATTCGAATTACTTGTGGGTACTCTCTTTCGTAATTATAACATCTTTTTCTTTATAAAGTATATTTCCTGCATCGGATTACTCGAAGCTTTCAAGGTTTTATAATATAGATAGCACGCGCAGAACATTATCTATATTAGGCTTGACGATATCCTGGATTCCATGTTATGCTTTCTGAGGCGTTGTTCGCCACAGTGCCACATAAAAAAAGTCCTTTGTCGATTTTATACTTTTACTGCTTGTGAATAACGTAGCACAAACTCTATCTACACCGCACTAGTCAAATTTCTGCCATGACTAAAATTCCAGCGCACAATAAAAATCTGTGTTCACAAAGATTCCTATTTCGTGGGGAAAAGTACACAAGACTAAAACTCCAGCCTATTCAATGTCCTTTGACCACTAAGACTTTTTAGAGCCATCACTGTCCAATTGGAAATTATCAAAATTGAGAAACGGTGCAAAGAAAGTTCACAATAACCAAAAGTAAAGCTTGGTATGACTCATATAATACGGGTTTGTCCAAATTTAACTTGACGCCGTACTAGGCGTAACAATAAAAGGCTCTAGCGCATAGGAACCGCCAGGAAGACTGATTTTCGAAGAAAAGTACAGGAATTGTGAAGAATTTGAAAACATGTTCTGCCAAGTGTACTCCTTATTACAACTAATCTGTTTCGAAGGTTATATATCCAATGACTACATCTAAAGCCATAACGTAGAAAGGTTTCCAGGATTACCACTAGTAAGAGTTTCAAAATTTAGGAGAATAAACAATTGTTTCTTTTTTTCATTCTAGCATCATTAGAAGAATATTTGATGGCAGCATATCCTTGTACAAAAATAATGAAAATGTTCGGTGCTGACAAAACTTTCTTAGCACTGTAGCCAAGTGTATACCACAACTGCTTCACATCAAGATCAACACACCCTGCGAATTTTGTTGACATCGGAAGCTACATGGAATGGAAGATTTTTGGGGCTGCCATCCAAATAATTTTCAAAACTGGGAAAATTTCAACATTTTCTACTTATTTTCATTGACAATGTTTATCAGATGAAAATTTAACGAAAATAATAATATAATTTGGT
The DNA here is from genome assembly GCA_947369275.1 of Nemotelus nigrinus. Taxonomy (NCBI): domain Eukaryota; kingdom Metazoa; phylum Arthropoda; class Insecta; order Diptera; family Stratiomyidae; genus Nemotelus; species Nemotelus nigrinus. The sequence goes on along the minus strand of OX376375.1, from coordinate 52,548,432 downwards.
GCTGGCAGTCCTTTGCTAAATCCACAGCCAAAAGTATACTAAGTCGCCTACAGCCAAGTATGTATATCTACTACCCGCGAAACAAATTGCTATAGCTGGCAGCCCCAATATATTTTTTCATCCCAATTTCTGCCGATTTTGGCAGGTCCTTTTGCTGTGTAGATTGCAGTTTCGAAAGTAATAGGGCAAAAAGCATTCTTTTTCTCATTGATTTTTCAAGATGGCCCGCCTGCCACAGGATTGTCCACGTTCACAAATCATTTCTATCAAACCTGGTCCTACTTAAGACTAACAATTTGTGAATTTCAATTGAATCTGACTATCGGGTCGTCAGTCATCGCGGGAAAAAATTTCGGGTGCTGAAAATAAAAGTTATTTAAAATAATAGAGGTAAGAAGAGCTTGAGTAGCCTAGTGGGTAGAGCACTGGCTTCTTGCGTGTGGGGTCCCTGGTTCGAATCCAGGTTCGGACGAGGGTCCGCGTACCAAGCTTTGAGTTCACCTAGCTCTGATTAGGTACCTGATTCAAATCAGGGGTAAAGTGAGTCGTGGAACTAATCACTCCACACTCGTGTCCACAATGATTAAAAAAATTGTAATGAAGCTCTCACCAGCTTCAACCCCTAGACCCGTGCGAGGGTTGTCGTGGGATTGCTTTTTTGTTTTTTTAAGAAGAGGTGAAGGGTTGCCGTTCTTGTGGAAAGAAGAATTTCGAAAATTTTAATTTGACTCTGGAGACAAAGCACGAAGTTTATCAAAAATTTGCAACAATCATAATTAGGCTCGTTGATTTAAAGGTTTTTTGTTTAGATATCTGCCGCAGCTACAGGATTGCCTGCAAATTCATTAAAAATATCATAATCGTATTTAATTTGCCCAATAATGCGTCCTGTAAATTTGGTGACGATTTGATGACTCTGTGAGAACATATCCACAATTCGATATTTCATAAATTTTCCTTGCTTACTTTTAGGCACTTATTGCCCACGTAAGTTAAAAAATTTACAAAACATATTCACGCTAGAAACATTATAAAATTTCACTTTCAGGAGTTATTTTTTCCCCAAATATTTTGTTTCCACAGAAATATAGAGATCCCTAGAAATTCACTAAAACATCCGCTGCCGCCAAACGGTTAAAGATATTTTATTGGAATATACATGCAAATGTGAATTTTGAGCATTGATTTTAATTCTTATTTTCTCAGAAAATCAGTAAAAATTTACCGTTCCCTTCGAGACAACTTCTGTTTTCGCTATTTCATAATGTCTCGATCTGCGCACACAGCTTTGCTGCACGTCACCCATCCAACCATCTAGTCAGTTCCAGCCGAAGCGCGTATTCCGTTCGCATGTGAACAGCATGGGCCCCAACAGGGTTCGCTGAAAATTTCACCGCGCACAATATACATTCGTTCGAAAATCAGACAAATCCTATTCAGTCATTGAAAATGCCCCTCCAAATCAACAATTTAGCATAGAAACTAATTCCAATCAGAAATCAAATTGAAACCAACTTAAAACTACGAAATAATAACAACAAATTCAAGTTTTTTTCTCGATTTTTTAAATAAAATAGTTTATTGTTCACAACTTATTGCAAAGATGATTTTTTTTCTCTCTTTTTGTATAAAAAAAATGAATTTCTTTTTTAAAATAATACAAAAAAAAATCTCAAATGACAAGAAGCTTATTATTCATTTTTATATAATTTTTTTTTCTTTATTCTTTTATTTCTTTTCAGCTAAAATTTTTTTAAGTTATAATGTTTTGCTGCTGCAGTTTAATCAATTCCAATGAATTTTTTCTTCTGTTCTTGTCTCTCTAGGCTTAGATAGGACCGTTTTTTTTTTCTGCTGTTATTTCATTGACAATAGTATTTTATTTTCTTGTGAGTTTCTACCAGCATTTTCATTTTTTACAATTACAATTCATACATACAGAGGAAAATATTCAGAAGGAAAAAAAACCGACTCTGACGAAAGAGTGCAATTGATTCAATTTACACAGAGACGGCGCCAAATTTGCACCACACTACTATCGAATCAAAATCAACTAAATATTATTTAATAAAGATAAATTTTAACCACCATATCTCTTTCTCCTCCGCCGGGTATAAATTGAAAATATACCACTCTCGAGAGAAATACATTCGTTTTTCATTGACAAGAAAATTAGAAGAAAAATCAGATCGTTTTATTCATTTCGTTTTGTTTATTCCTCTCAATATTTTAAATTATATCGTATTAACAAAATTATATAGGAAAACATGATTTAAATTAAAATTTCGATTTACATACTTGTAGGATTCATTGCATAGCACTATGGTAGTGTTGAATTGAAAACATTTGCAAAAATAACTAAAGAACAAAAGATATGTAATATGTATTAGGTTTAGGAGAATAAATCTAAACAAAACATTGTTGTTTTTTTTTTAGAAAATTGTTTTTTTTTTATTTCTTCTTTCGTGCCATGTAGCATTTAATTTATATAATTTTATAGTTTATAATACGATTCTATTACAGCTTTTTCATTATTTCTTCTTCATCGTTTCTCACAACTGATATTCATCTATTTAGTTTAGTATTTATATGACAGCTTTCTTCTCATTATGATCGACAAAAAAAAATATCAAAGGGAAGGGCGGAAAATATAGAAAAAAAAGAAAATCGAAATAACGGTAAAAACGTAATAGCAATAGTGATAATACGTAGTAGAATAAAAGTAGACACAACACGCCGCAAGTAGATTATAGGTAGATCGGTATATAGTAGTAGCTGTAGTTTACTAGAAGAATAGACGACTTTTACATATTCGTTTCGCTTAAGTTCCTGTTGATTGATTTCATTTCTCTCTTTCTCTTTCATTTTTATGCTTTTCGTTTTACAGTTGGTTGGTGATTCGTTTTCTTTTTTTTTGTTAATTAGTTTCAACATTTCTATTTTCTTAGTTCTCTTTTGTTTTTACATTTAGAACGCGCTTACCTCTAGTATCCACAAGTAATTAAATAGTCTCCAAGTTTTTCAACGATAGAGGCTGCTTGTTGTGGCTGTACGGGATCTTCATAGATTGAAACTATTACGGCTGCAATTGAAACAAAACATAAAATCGATGATCAGTTCATGTAGGAAATTACTGTCTATACTAATTAAGTAATTTTTGAGTAATATACATAAAAATTTAAGCTTGGGAACCACGACTGCAGTTTTATGGTGAGTTCAAATGAACATTATCTTGAAATGTTAAATATAAACCATTAACCCTCGTCAATTATCCATTCATAGCGTCTGGAGGGTTCTATCATCACACTACAACACATCCAACTGGCCGACCAACTCGATCTATCTTTCAACAACTCTTCAGATTCTTCGGACACTCAGCACGAATCTCATCGTCCGAAAATCTAAAGAATACAAGTTTTTGAGCGTGGCAAAAACACAGATAGCGCAACGATGGAACACATATATGTATGAAGAGAGTTCAATGAATCTTCAAATACCGAAAATGAGAAAATATGTACAAATTCGCTTCGATTGCATGTGAGTAACAAGCAGGCAGTTTACTGGTAATACGATGCAAAAGATTTGGCAGCATGTTTAGACTAGAGTTCGTACTAATGCGATTGAAAGTAGATATTTTCGCAAACTCATGACAATGTTATACATAATTGCGGATATTACGTGCATTTGTTTGAGTGAAACAATAAACGCGTTTACATATGATGTATCTTTTTTTAATATTACAATTTCTCGTGCGAATGTCCCAAATTTATTAAGTCCATGAGCCAATGAAGGCGACAACGTCGGAACGATTGAGAAAAATTGGTGTCCATGCCCCAATAGATCCAACATATTGTAAATCGCGTATTATTAGTATGGCATGATTAGCACATTTCATTAGTATTTTTGCGTTCTTTCAAATTAGGTAAAGGATACAAATGAGTACTAATGAGACTGGAATAGTGACATTGTTGCTATTTTTAATTACTTCCAGAAAATTCTAGTTCATGGATAAATTCTTATCGGCTTCAGAGCAACTAATTCAACTGTTTTTAGAAATCAAATGTCAAAATATCTGTCAAAAAACTAGTACAGTGAAATCTCTCTTAAACGGACACCCACGGGACCGAAAAAATTGTTCGTTAAAGAGGGGTGTCCGCTCAAAAGGAATTTTAGTAGCAGTTAACTCCTCGAAAAAAACGGTTTACTTTTGTATACAAATGTATTTATTTATTATAACTAAGTAACAAAAATTTCTTTCTTTACAAAAAAAAATTCAGTTCAAAAACAACAAAAACATATAAAGGCAAATTAAACATTAGCAACCATGGACTTGTATGTACATATACATACATTATTTTGGAGGAAAAAAACTCATTTAATGTGGATTGACGAACCATTTTACGAATTCCAACATCTTGATAGTGGGATTTTAAATTTGACAAAAGATTGTATGCATAATAGTCCCCTTGATTTCTCGCAAAATTTTGCAATTTTTGTAAAATTTTGCTCGCTTCGCTATATGTCCCAACATCTGGAACCAGTGGTTCTTCGTCTGACTCATATGAAACTTGTAATTGCTCGATAGCGTTTGCATGTTCCTCTACATCTCCACAAGACAGTTCACTGTCAATTCCGAAATAGGTTTCGATGCTTAAATTGTTTAAAATTTCTGGTGTAAGTGCGTTACCCATTTCAGCCAGTACAGCTAGTGGTATATCGTCTTCTGCAGAAAACTGTTCAGAACAAGAATTCTCAGTATTGTCTTGAAAGAAGCCTGCTTTGCGGAAACAGTTACGAATTGTGTCCTTTGTAACACTTTCCCAATAAACGCGTTTACATACGATGTATCTTTTTTTAGTATTACTATTTCTCGTGCGAATGTACCAAATTTATCAAGTTCATGAGCTAATGAAGGCGTCAACGTCGTCCCCAGGCATTTTTTTATGAAATATATCGCATCTAGCAAGTTTATTCTTTTTGCAAGATCATGTGCCGAACTAGCGGTGTCTATATTCAGCAAAATTTGCTTCACTATTTGCATCCTGTAAAAAACTTTCAGCGATTTTATAACACCTTGGTCTAATGGCTGGCAGACTAATGTGCAGTTCGGGGGTAGAAAAATTAGCTTAATATTTTTAAATTGTAAATGCGTCGGATGTGATGCGGCATTGTCCAAAAACAATAATATGTTTCTATTTTCTCGTCCCATTTTTCGATCTAAAATCTTAAGCCAATTTGTCATTATTTCACCAGTCATCTATGCTTTGCTGTTGGACAAATAGGATACTGGCAAATCATTGATATTAATGTCTTTAAATGGTCTTGGCCTGGCCCATTTACCGATTACAAGAATCTTTTCCTTTTCACCACCCATATTCGCACAAAGTAGTATCGTTATTCTTTCCTTCGATAACTTTCCCCCGAAACAGCGCTCGTTTTAAGCGTTAAGATTTTGTTAGGCAATGCGCGGAAGAACAATCCCGTTTCATCGGCATTGTATATATCTCGGGCTGAATAGCCCTGAATAATCGATGGAAGCCTTTGTAAAAATGATTCGACATCGACAGGATTAACGCTAGATGCTTCCCCTGAAATTGCCTTAAAGCTAATATTGTGTCTAGTACGGAACCCTTCTAGCCACCCTGCAGATGCAGAAAAGGTTTCCAAGCCAAAGTTCGTAGCAATTTGTTTTGCTTTATCGGGAACTATTGGTCCTAAAAAGTAAAATCAGAGAAATCGCTGTAAGCTATGAAATTCATTGTACCTTTGAAGGAATTCCTCTGTTTCTAGCTTTGAGGAACCATTCATAGCATCTTTTGTCGATTTGTAACCCGTCACCTTTTAAAAAACTCCTCTTTTCATTGATTTTACAATTTGAGTGAAATTTTCCTTCTAAACTACCACGATTCTTCAAAATATCTGCAGCCTGAGTATTTCCGATTTTAAACATTTTTGAAAGTTCGCGGACACTAAGTTTTTGTCTTTTGTAAACGTTTATTATTGCAACTTTTTCTGTTAGTGTCAACCGATTCCGTTTCGTCGTCATTTTATACTAGCAAAACGCGAATACTACACTGTATACTAGTTAACACAACACCGTGAGCAATTTACTAAGCTACTGATATGAAAAGCAATGTTCTTCGTGCTTCTTTCGTTGTTGTAAGCAACTGCAAACTTCAACAAATGCACACAGAAGCATTTTTGCTGACTTTTGGATTGACTTTGCTGTGCATATTGATCACATCATCTTCTTGGTGTCCGTTCAAGAGAGGTTTCACCTAATAGAAATTGTTCTACGGGCACTGTCCGCGTCCGTTCAAGAGAGGTGTCCGTTCAAGATGCTGAATTCATATGGATTTTTGAAGGGACTCAAAAAAATGTACGTTTAAGAGGGGCGTCCGCTTAAGAGAGGTGTCCGTTAGGTGAGGTTTCATTGTGTTTAACTTTGAACAATATGTAAAATGGAATTTCCTGTCAATTTTTTTACATTTTCATGCCACTCCATGGAAATGAATTGGAAACGGAAATTTGGGTTCTTTTCGGACTGATAGCTGGCTGGCAAGTGAGGTTTGGATCAGATAAGCGAGAATTACTATAAAATCGTTAGCACGCAAGCTTGCAGGTAATTATACCTTTACATGTAAAAATACTATAGCAGTGCTATTTTTATTAGTCAACAGTAATGACACTTTTACAGAAATAATTTTACAGCCTTACCAAATCCTTACCCAAATTAAATACCTTTATAAATTCAAATGTGCTTCTTATCCTTTGACTCCCCAAGCATTTATCCCCTTTTGTTTTTGTTGCACAGATGATTAAGCTGGTAAATGATCGGAAGTATTTGAGTCGTGCCGAGTATTAAGCCGAGTTTTACATGAACGTCAGTAAAAAAAAAAAATTAGAATTTATGGCAGAAGGACAAATTGGCATAGTGAAATTGGCAAAATATGCAGAAGAGATTATTCTACAATTAGAAATATAATCGCCAAGTTCAAATTTTGTGAAAATGATTGTGTGCTGCACAAGCAAAAGAGATCGTCAAGAAATTAAAGGCCAACCCAAGATCAAGTGCAACATAATAGTTAGAAAATATCAGAGTTAGTAAGGGACTCGCCTCTATGTCCCGTAGGGCACTGAATCCAATTGTTTTACATGAACTATTGTTTTACATGAACTAATTGTTTCACATGATCTAGTTCTGGAAAACTTTGATTTTCATCGATGAATGCAACATTTTTAGAAGAAAAAATCTACAAAAATGTAGTGAACCTAAAATTCTTAATTAACAGTCGAAGTTTAGCCATGATAAGGGTACTGCATGGCGGATGCAGGAGTCGGAGCTCTTGTGTTTATTGCACTAAAATGAACAAAGAATAATACTTCGTCCTCTCGCTTGGTGCTCTTTTACCGCACATCGAAGCAATTTGATCTCCCTTTTTGCAGTCTCCAAAACTTAATCCCAAAGAGCATTTAAGAAAATTTTAAATCAACGAGTTCCGAAAATAAAGAAGATTATATGCCTGCAAGCTGTGAGAAAAGTAAAACGGGTACAAATAAAAAAAAAATTACGATAATTTCCGGTCGTTCAACTCTTTGCTAATTGTGCAACCAAAAGTATACCAGATCTGCGGACGTTAAGATTAATCTTTCCTGTGAATTTAGTTTAGATTCAATGACCACATTAAAAGTTATAGGGGGCAAGAAGCCTTCATTTTCTTACGAGTTATTTGAAGCTGGTGTCAGAAGATTCATTTAACTTCTATCAGACCTGATCCTATTCAAGGACCCATATATCTAATGAGCCGATCGAGAGTTCTCGACAGCAATAATTTCGAGTGTTGAAGAAATGGATGATTTGGTGAAGAGTTGCCCTTCTTACGCGATGAGAAGTTTTGGAAATATGACCCGTCTGTATTTGTTCCAGAAAAAAAATGCAATTTTTGAGGAGTCTCGATGATTTGAAGGATTTATCTTAAGGTGCTTGCAATAATTCAGGGTTTCCAGCACATTCATCAAAAATCACACAGGATCATTCCTTTTTAACATCAATATATCCTATAATTTCAATAACATCGAATCTTCTATTCGTTCTAACCAGCATAAGCACTTTTGGTCTTACGTCCACTCCTTTAAAAATTCTCACCGTTTCCAAGATTCTATGTTCCTTAATAATGCCATTGATGCTAATCCTCCGGAGATTTGTGATCTCTTTGCAGTTTACTTTTCCTCTTTCTTTTCCGAAAATAATCTTATGAATTTCCACATTTTCCTCAGTCATGCATCTCCTGTATCCAAACCAACCACCTGGAAATTGAGTCCATACTTCAATGTCTTGGTATTAATGTCGGTTGTGGCTAGGGAATCGAATCCCGGAATCCCGAACAATTTTTAGTCCCGAAAATCCCGAGATTATAAACCATCAATCCCAGGATTATAAACCATCAATCCCGGGATTTTCGTAGAAGCTAGCTACTACGTACCAAATACAGTTCATTCTCTGGTAGAGAGTGAAGTGGCGACATATCCGATACAAAGAAAACTGCACTGTTACAATTGCCTAAACTTTGAACATGTTGAAGCTAACTTCATCATCATCTAACGCTATGTTGAGTACCTGGAGAGACAAATCCTGTTTGTTGTGCCAATTGCGCTCCAAGCCAACTATCGCGAGTGCTCGGGCTTTTAAAGAAATGGTATCCAGGATTAAGGCGAAGAATACTCGTTGCAACCAGCCTCGGAAGGATCGTCAGTGGTTGTTGCGAACTACAGATAAATTGGGAATTTCTTACGCACAGGTAGTGAGAAACTTAATTCCTTCTAGTTTAAATGCTCAGTGAGCTTCGGTTTCATCGGTGTAGCTACCATTCAATGTTAGATCTTGCATCGATAAATGATTTTATCGGTCAAATATTATCTGCCGCTACCAATTTTGAAAGACCGAAATTGCTCAATGAAATGTGCACTTAACAATGTATCGCAGTTGCGTAAACCGCAGTATCATCAGCATAGGTTGATATATCGCATATAGCGCTGTGTATTTTTAGATAGGAATGGACTAAAAACGGCACCCAGAGGTACTCCCTCCAGCAGGCATGAGACAAGATGAAGAACACATTTGCTTAATTTTCACCGAAAGCCCATCTATTATATTTTACTTGTCAAGAAAGGTTTAGGGCCCTATTCTGAAGGTCACCTCACATGACGAATGAAGTGACTCTCTTGATTTCGTATTCTGAGAATCACGTGAGGTGACTTCATCTCATCTCAAGTGACATTTTCGATTTATCGGCTATTCCGAGAGTCACCTGAAGTGCGATTTTCAGTCACTTGATATTATCAAGTGACTGTGGACAAAAGTCATATAAATTGAATTTTGAATAAAATGAAGAAGGATTTTTTATGCTAAAATTTTATGCAAGTTATTCAGTAAATTATGCTAAAAACGTGCAAATTAATTCGAAATAATAATTCAAACCAAATACGAGAGCAGAATGATAAGCACTAAGCCTTATTTTACTCATGATTTGACGCAGATAACTTCTTACAGCTAGGTCAACAACAATTGAATTTTGAATAAAATGAAGAAGGATTTTCACGAAGTTTGGATCGTGAATCATGCAAAAAAAATAAACAAATCTTATTTTGAAGATATTAGGTGTGTGTTTTTGCAACCTAGCAGAGCCGGTTAACGTAGGGTTGCAAAAAAAACGATTCAGAGCAGAAAATCGCTTTGTTCGAAAATGTTGTTGCATTCGCTGAGCTTTTGCTTAAATTGGTAGTTAAATTAGAATAATCTATAGAAAAAACCTGAATGAAATCTTATCTAGATTTTAATCGATATCAGACATGAAACTTGCATATGAAACAATCTATAATGTAATGTGCATCAAAACACTCAAAAACAGTCTGCACACTACAAGATTTGATGTAAAATAATTGAAAATTGCGGAGTGCTATGCGAATTCATTCAATTCAAACTGTCTGTTTCACAATAATTAACAGCAGTGGTACGAACCGTTTAGAACACTCTTACAGTTTTCAGCACACTCTACATGTAAGCCCATAGACTACCACTGCTTAACATTTTTTGATTCAGTGACGCCACAAGTGCAGGATTTTCGTTGTTATATTCAATATGCTTAACAAAATTTGATCTGCTCGGGTGTGCAAAAAAACGCACCTATTTATATTTTTTTATTTCAATAATGCGGTTAAACTCTACTACGTGTTCGCCATAGCCGTTAGACGATTTTCCTGTTAGTTTTTGGGATGTTTTATGTTTGATAGGTTGTTTTTCTTTAGTGTGATTTTTAACAAGATTAAAACAGGAAGGAAATTCAAAAATTGAAAAACAATAAGGGCCTGCCGCTAGATCTAAAATGTTATGTAAGTTATTCAGTAAATTATGCTAAAAACGTGCAAATTAATTCGAAATAATAATTCAAACCAAATACGAGAGCAGAATGATAAGCACTAAGCCTTATTTTACTCATGATTTAACGCAGATAACTTCTTACAGCTAGGTCAACTCTCAACCCAGTGTATGATCATGGTGAGATTCGAGTCATAGATCACATCCGTAGTGCACTAGGTTGCCTACCCACTAAGATATACAAGCTTCTTTCAAATGATCACATGAAAAGGCGTATGAAAATATTGACTAGACTATCAATACCCTGCTTGGGTCTAAAGAAGGTGACCAAATAATCGAACACCCTACTAATTCCCCCGAAATTTCGCATTTGGCTGATTTATTTCTTTTGGGTTTTGGGAAATCAGCCAATTTTTATTATAATAAACTTATAATTACAGTTTATGGTTGAGAGTTATGTAAAAAGTATGCTGACAGCTGCTTGTCATTTGTTTCCACGCAACCACTTATACTGTCTTACAGCAATATCACTACCATCAAACAAAACATCGAAGTATCTAATAAGGAAGAAAATGACACCACATTGAAAATGAAAATAACACCATATTTTGCTTTGCCTTGAAAGCAAAATGGTGAATCACGTTAAATTCAGATGATGCTAACAACCGGCTGGATGGTTTTATACAATGGTGACTATTAATTAGGTATCGATTCAAATACAATAACTAAATAGTGTACGCCAAACTAAGTATGAAATAAAGTTAATTCGAAAATATGTATTAAATTTTTTTTTGACACAGACTATATGCGCGAAATTCGATCAAATATTAACATTTACTGAAAATCAATAGCAATAAAACACAAAGTATTTATGATTTGAAAATAGGCACATAATTATCGCGAAGGTCGCTTTCCAAACTAACTCTTCCCAAACAGTACATCATTTCCACTATACGACACCTATCAAACCTGATCTCATCATTACTACCCAAACTAGATGTCGGTGTAGTAGCTCCAATAAATAAGGCAACGAGATACTTAATTTAGTAAAGCATAAAATATGTTGGCCAGTTGAAAAACATTAGCATACATATGAATAAATTCTATGTACATCTATTGGCTCTATTTGACACAAGAAAATCAATTTCAACTCTTCTGAATGGCTTTTCAGAACCGGTCAGTATCACCACTTCAATTGACGTGGGCCAGAGCACGGCATGTCAATATGAATATTTGTTCGGATGAAATAATCAGATATGCAGTAGTCAGCCAGTTCATTGAACTAGAAAAAGAACGATACTCGTAGCGGGTAGAATAAAACAAACAGACACATTTAGATGGCCGGTAAAGTTAAAAATCCTTTTAAATTCACAAAACAGTTAATTAGGATTTAATATATCAAACGATAAATATCCAAGACGATGAACAGTAAATATCTAGAACTTTCCCTATTGTATCCTCCATCGTTCCCGAAATTTCTACTCCACCCAACATCTTATCGGAAAAGTATCTCAACGATTTCGAGTAATGTCATCGCATTTTTGGGTAACGTATCTATTAATAGAAATTCAATCATGTAGCATTTTCCATTGCCAAGACAGCCGGCGTTGGCCAGTACGAATTCGAATGCTTTATCAAAAGTGAAATGAACGGTTTCGTTCAATAGTGAAAGAATAAAAAAAAAACGGAAAAGATTAGAGTCACGCACACAAGTAGTTTGTTGCGACGGACGGCCTATGGAGGTTTATCTAAACTATTTCAATCTCAATCTGTAATTTGAATCAACGACACACACCATCGATAAACAAGCGACTAGACATGTTTATATTGAGCACCGGGTGAACAACGCGACGGACTGACTATGCCAAGTGTGTTAGTTAATTTCTAAAAATTGCTTAAATTTAGTAGCAGAAGAATGTGGAATCTGATGCATTTAATTCGTTCAATGATCAAGAGAAAGTTATGTAATTTAATGGAAAATGAAATTGAGTTGAAAACGAATTCTAACGTGATTATCGTTTGTCATTGGACTTTTTTGTATATGGTGCTAATGAAGAAGTACATATGAGACAAATTGATAATTCAGGTTGCAACGTTACTTTTTTGTTGAAATTAGTTGATGTGATTTTTTCTAGCTCTGAAGATGAAAGAATTTAGATCAAATATTTTTTAGACATCAACTTTTCTGTTCGAAGCTAGAAATATTTCAATATGTTAATCCATATTTTGAAGGTAATCCTGCCTCCTTTTTCAGTGGTACTTAGCAGGAGGTCAGATTACTCTCGAAATATAGATATCTGGTAAAAAATAAAATAGATCAAGCTGATCTTAAATTTAAATCTTTCACTAAGTTTCTGCGTTTGGTTTTAAACAAATTCATCAGCGTAAAAGAAGCTAGCTTTAACTTTAAATTGAACGGATGTTTTTTAAAACAGAATGGATAAGTGTAATAAAACTATTACTAATAAAATTATTAATAATAGTATAAATTATAATAAAATAAATAGTAAAATAAATAATAAATAATTATAAATTCAATTTTTTTGCGAACAGTGCAATGCCTTTCCACGCTGTGTGTTAGATAGCGAACTGAAATTTGCATATCTGGAGTTTGTAACCAAAGGCAAGGATGATCCTAAGTTATCGCTCGTTGCAAATGAAGTGGTTCAGACTTCACAATATCGCTGAGAAACCCATCAGACGCTTGAGATATCAACCCCGAGATAATATAGCGGACTATCTACAAGGAATGCAATTTTTGAAATAATTTCACACTACAGCAGTAACACTTGACGTGGGAAACGCCTTCAACCCTTCAAAATCAGTGGACATACTTGAGGCGCTTGAGCAGTTTCAGGTGCTAAAGTATGTACTTTTTTGCGAAGCGTAGGCGATAACCACAGAAATTATTACTTCCTCTAACGAAGGTTCGAACATCGAGAACGTCTTGCTTAATAGTCTGCGGCGAACTGAGGTCCCTAATGAAACCTCATCGTAGGCTCGCGACCTATAAAAGGGCTTAACTCAAGCTGAACCAATCAAAGCGGACACGAACAGATGAATAACGGAACACAGAATGTCATTAGTCCTCAATACAACCGAGATTGTCGTTCTTAGCAAAAAGATAATTCCAACTAATTTCACTGTGCGAGTTGGTTAAATGGTGATTGAAAGTAAACCAGCGGTTAAATATCTAGACGTGATCGATAGCAAGCTGAGTTTCTTTGAAGAAATAAAGCAAACGACAAGGGAAACAGCTAAGGACGTCACGGCACAAAGCAGGCTCATGACTGATGTATGTTGCCCAAATTCCAACAAGCGCTGTCTGTTGAAGGCTACTGTCAAGTGTTTTCTTTTGCATGGGGTAGAGATATTACTAAGGCAGTAAAGGCAATAAACACATGGACACTATCTCCAACTTAAAGCTAAGGTTAGAGAGAAAACACGATGAGGTCGATAACGCAATTCCTTATTGGATACGGATATTTTCGATTCTTTTTAATGAAGATGGACAAAAATATATCCAATGATTCTCAACACTGCCCAGGGCTCGATGACGCAAAGCACACTTTTTGCTCCATGCAGCATGTGGGCTCATCTAAGAGCACAGCCAGAGGCAGATATTAGACACAATAGTGAAGAAATTACTGCAAAAATAAAAGAAATGAAGCAGTATATACAGACCACACTTGCGGACAGAGAAAGGTAATCTCAATCGATTAATGCTCCAATGGAAAAGAAGGCTGTAAAACTGAAATAAAAAGTGCCTTCGCAAAAGGGTTCTAGATCCACAGCAGTAAATTTGAATTTTGATGGGAAAAAAACACTCTATGTCGGGACCTGGTACTTTCTTGTTTTGTATTAAGGCCGGCGATACATGCAACGGCTGAATTTAGACCGTTTTCAGGGGATTATTTAAAATTTTATTATATTATTTCGTTTTTTTTTCAAAATGGCCGCCGTAATAACCGATGTCCTGAGACCCTCGTGACGAAAGGCATCAATCGGCGGGATTTTTAGCATCAGTTACGGCAATTTGAAATAAAAAAAAATGAGTTAGAGTGTGTTTATTAAACATGTATCTTCTAGTTGAAACAAGAAAAAAAAGTCAAAAAATCGTGATTTAGCACGCCTCAAAAAAAGTACGATTTTTCACCTTTTTCGTTTCAGTTTTTGGTTCGAAAATGCTAAATTTTTAAAATGTTTAACTAGAAGCTTATACTATAGAGAAAACGTGTGCTAAGCTTCATAAGAACCGCTTGAGAACTTTTTGAGTTATCTTGCCCACCAATCTAAAAAAAAAAAAATTGTTTCGAGAAAAACGCGCAGTTTTGTCACACAGAAACTCTATGATTACAGCGCCTTACCAACTAATCAGCGATTCCAGTCCCATACAGAAATCCTTCAGTACGTTTATTTTTTAGATGTTAATTTAACTATTTATGCAAAAAACAGAAGCTCGAATTTTTGAAAATTTTACATGTATCACCGGCCTTAATAGCATGAATTGTTCCACTATGTTAAAGAATAATAAGTTTTCGACGTTTCCTAGATCCTTGTCCACTTGCATAGTGTAGATAGGAAAAAGTGATTTTCTGATTGATTTTTCTGAAAGATGATTTTCTCCCCGAGACCCATTTGCAACACTGCTAATAACAAATCCAAGCTTTTTTCAGCAACGATATGGATATTGACATGGGCTTAGTAGAACTGTAAATACTGATAATTGTGGTTGCCATGTGGTACTTCGATTAGTGGCTTTCTGTAGTTCCTCCCTTGCGCTCTCTATATTCCTCAGATCTAAGATATGATTTAATCTTGCCACTTGCCACTTGGCGCGCCCGCATGGTTAATCTAAAAAAAGGCTCGGTGCCGATAAGGTCTGAGTACCGACGAGGTCCCAGTACCAACAGGAATCCATCCTGTTACTGTTCACTTAAAAGTAGCGAATATATATTCTTCTCGTGTGCTGGCTGATGGAGTAGGTCGCTGGAAGTTTTATTCCTGTTTATATTTGTGTGCAGAACGCGAATTATTGAACTTTTTTTTTAGTTTGTCCAATTCCTTTTTGACCTTATCCAATTCCTACATCTTTGTTTAAGCCTTTTTTTCACACCCACTACGCAATTCTGCGGCGTAAAACACGTCTTTGCTTTGTGATCTTCTGCTTCATACTTATAACACAATGCAGGTCTGTTTGGTCCCATGCAATTTCCGTGATACGACTGCCTTTTGTTGGGTCCTGCAGTAGATCGAATTAATGATGATCTTGCGTTAATCCTGATCGTTATCATTAACTTCAGTCCTATTTGTGAGGCACTATAAATATCATGGATTTAAAGGGTGTATTTGAGTTTAATGGATGTCCGAGTGATCCTCTCTCGGTATGCATTTGTTTCCCGCAAAGCTCTTTTTGGTGGTTTCTTCTACTTCTTTGAGCTATACAAGGACATTTCCAGGCTGAGTCTACCGTCTAGACCTTAATTCTTTTTCAGTGTCTTCAGAGTATGCATATGATAGCTTTTATCCTGGTCTGGTAAGGATTCCTCTGTCCCAGGTTTCCCGGCATTTTTTGGGGATTCTTCAAACCTAGTTGTAGTTGCTTGCTAGATCATTCATCATCTTCAGCAGCTTTCTTCTATTTTGATCGTTTAAAGATGACTATCCATTTTTCGTGCTAATTACCCTCTCTTGCTTTTTTATCTTATTTCTCGCTGCAGGACTGGATGCAAGTCGTTTATTTTCCTAGGACATAAGCATTTTTTGCTTCTAACAGCTCTTTGTTCGTGATTTATTTATTTACCTTCTTTCAGCTGTGTAACCACATGGCAACCACAATTATCACTATTTCCAATTCTATTAGGCCCATCTCAATATCCATGGAGATATTCCGCTATCTATTGGTTGCAGCTTTAACCTTAGCTGTGATATCTTTACAATTCTTCGATAACTGCTCCTCGTCGTGTCTTACCTAGCGAATATGATCACTTTTGCATATTTTATTAAAAAAAAACAGCCTCTTTCTGCAGCACTTGATCCTCCGATTCTTGTCTAGACGAAGGTTGTATTGTGAAGTGAGTCTTGATGGCTTCCGTTGCACCACTTACATAATGGGCTTCTTTGTCTAAACAGGGTGGGGACAACAGTATTCTTTGAGACCTCCTAAACGGATTCTATTCCACTATTCTTCTTATCTTTTTATCAGCAGTGATTGATGTTGGAGCTTCAACTAGATTCATAATTGGTAGCTTTCACCCTATTGTCTATTGTTATATACTATTGTTTTTTCACTTGTTGCATTATTTCAGATGGATGCTAAATGAAAATTGAATGAAATAATGTTCGCAGGAAGAAAAAACAACGCCCAATGATAGGTTAATATTTAAGATGATTGAAACGAAGACGCACAAGGAAGAAGACATGGACTCTGCATAAAAATTGGGAATGCAATCGGATCCCAAAGATTCTTCAATATGCGAAAGCTAAGTTGCAAACTCTCAACTTCAATGGACTACAGGACGCAAAATAAACCAAAAGTTAGTGTTGCTAGCATAAATGGATGGCTCTAAACTAACATACACGTTGAGAAATGACCGAAATCAATATATTAACATCTTAATATTGTTAAATTAACAGCATTGTCCCTAATACATAATTTTAACAGCTCAATATTTTATGTTAGGAAGTTACAATATTATATTAGCAGTTTAACATTATATATTAAGCTATTAACTTTTTATGTTAAGAACATTTGTAAATATAAATGTTTTAACATCTTAACATAAATATATTATTATGCCAATATAAATGTATTAACCAAGGGTGATGAAATTGTTGGTCATACAACAAAGTACATTGCTTGTATTGTTAGTTAGGATGTTAATATTAAATACAGCAGTAGCACACTGACATAACCTAATCTTGTCCGATCATCGAATTTAAGCAGTGTTGGGAGCGGTTAGTACTTAGATGGGGGACCTCTTGGGACTATGGAAAAATCGTGTCGACGGCGTATTAGTAAATTATTGGTTTACCAATATACTATTGTAAGACGTTAATATAACTTATTGCCATGTTACTATAATATATTGGCATGTTAATATTAATTATTGGTACACCAATAGTATTGTAAGATGCTAATATAACTTATTGCCATTTTACTATTTAATATTGGCCTACTAATATAATATTGTAACAGACAAATTCACCACACGCATGTCAATATATAACATTTTAAGAATGCTATGTGCTGGCAATATAATGTTATTGCTAGGTCAATATAATAATGTTAAGAAATGTTTTTAATATAAATATATTAGCTGCCAAATATATTAAGGGTAGAACAATGATTTTTCAGCGTGTAGTAGTAATACATTGCATATTTCAGTAAAATTTTAGTTGAGGAGCGCAGGGCTTGAAATTCGATAAGATTTACAGAACTAATTCATAAAAAAAAAATTTCAACCAAAATGTTCAATTGGTTTGTCTTCAGAATTTGTTGGGTGAAGCATGGACGACTTGTAGGCTTATGAGGATGGAAGGTAGGCATATGGATAAAGATAAGGCAATGGAATAAGAAATAACATTTGAATAGCACGTCATCGATATTTAGCTCACGGAACATCGAAAAATTCCAAATGACATCCTCTGTTAATTAGCTTTACGGAAATTATACTGAGGAGCGAATGTGATTCCGTTTTTCAAATTGGCATGCCAGTGGAACATATAGAGAAAGAGGATACTGAGGGTCTACTCTAAAATAACTATGATGTGCGGTGGATACAGATATATAAGAAGAGGGAATATTACACAGCATAAGCTCGAGAATACGACCATTTATGCAATGCGTAGCGTTAATCTGCAAACGAGAATCAAGGGAAGATAAGCTGAAAATATTATTGAGAGCTGATTATTAGACTTGATTCAGAATTTAACTGGGTCTCGGTCAACGGGAGGCATATTGTTTTCCCAAAAGGGAAAGTGAGACTTAGTGACTCAAAAGGGAAAAAATATAAAGGAAAGAAGATATTCAACCACAAAAAATCTTTCATAAACTTCGCTAGAATTTCTAAAACACTAGATACAAAAAACCAAACTAAATAACACTGACGTACCAAAACCAAACAACGTCAATCAATTATATCTGCAAAAATATTGAAATGCTAGGTGTTGCGCAGTTATCAAAGATGTCCTTATATGAATGTGAACAAATGAGTTGTAACAGACGAAATGGTTAACTACAGACGTACTCGTGTGGTGAAAATGACCGAAGGCTTCGAAGGCTAACTACAGAATATATCTTAAGTTGCAAGCTAATTAGCTAATGGCCGTTCCAAACATCGTGTGTTTACTTTCTGCAGGGAATACGATGGAAAAGTACTGGTATTTTGGGAGAAGAAAGACTATTACATTATTTTCCTCAGATACGTCTAAACTATTCTTGATAGTGTCTACCGTAAAATGATTCAGATAAAGAGCAAAGTTTTGAAGGTTCCTCTACTAGGTAGCTCATATGCGTCGAATAATTAAAAAAACAGTGCTAGCTTTCCACGCACTAAAAATGAACCATGATAAAATTAAGGTCGATCTAAAAGACTGGGGACAATAGGGCTCTAATACTAACAAATACAAGGGACATTTATGTTTCCACCTCAATATGAAAAGACGAAGTTGAGCAAAGTGTATACACTCCGTTAGCGTAGAACATGAAATAATAATAAAAAAAAATTAGAAGAAATGCAATTGTTTTTGTGCGATGAATTAAATGTATAGACAAGAACGTAACCGTTATCACACATTAATAAACTAGAACAAATTTAGTACAACTTAATTTCAATTTTTTGAACAATATCTTCTTTTTTTTCAAATATTTCAACTTCAAACTTTTTGCTTACTGCATGTACTATCAAATACGTACACGCCCCATCAAAGATAAAACAGGAGATAATTTCAGCACGCACATAGGCAATATATTTATCCTTAAAATGTATCCATGACAGGAATTTCCTTCAAGGACGATTGTCGTTTGAAATTCGTTTAGGATTTATGCTTGCAATACACGCACAAAAGGTGTAAATTAAATTTATCTTTAGCGAAATAGAAATTATTGATATAGCCGTATAAGATTCACTTCACAAAATGTGACTGAAATGATTCTATGTTACACGTATAAACTACAAAAAGTTGATTTTAAATACTTCACGTAATTAGGACCACTCACCTTGCTGTGTTTTCATACAATGTACGCCACTTCGTCCCAATTTGGCACGTATGACACGATCCGTTCCCGATAAATAGATGTACCTTTGGCCGGCTAATGTAACACCACCGCTTGTCAGTAATTCTTGTTTATCGAAACCCTGAACCAATTTGGCAAGCTCTTCTTTGGTAACCTGAAAGATAGAAAAAAATTATAAATTTAGATATCATGAGGAATTGAGTAAATAACTTAATAAATAAAGAGTTATATTGTTTACGTTCGGAAGGGAAATTTAAATGTGTACTGTGTCATTCATATACCCCCAAGTGCTTTCTTGAGGGTGTGTGTTAATGACACGACTAATCGAATATTTTTCCGTGACTAAAATAGCTTTGGATTTATTTCAAAGAACGCTAAGTTTGTGGCAAGTAAGCGATTGAGTAGAGTAAATATGAAATGCTTGTTTTTAACAACGACTTGGACTTAAAGGGATTTGATTTTATCAACATAAAATGTTTGTGAGGAAGACCTGCGATTACATATGGAAATAGGACTTGGCAAATTCAAATTAAAGGTAGATTTGAAATTTAAGCCTCTGATATTTAAGGGATCATCTTCCTTTTTCATTCATATGACCTTTAAATTAACTGGCCAGTATTATTTTGCTATTTACTTGGAAACAACTCCTAGATCCAAACCAACCACTTTCAAATATAAAAGATAACATTTGGTTTCTGCACTCGTTAAACAAATTACACGACTGAAAATCTAAATAAAAATTCCATGCAAGCGGAAATGGGAAATTCTTTCGCAAACAGAATGCCGATTAAACACAAATGCTCTTGCAATTCATTAAACAAAGAACTGATAAAAAACGAAGGCAACGACAAGTAAAATGTATGCTGCAGTAATAGCAGCAATACGTTACTGATTGTCGGCCCGGAAAATTTTTATGCATGCTCTGAGTTGCCTTGTATTGCTGGCCCTGTTGATTAGTACGAAACAGCCACCGATTTCGAAAAGAAAGACAGATAAAAGGGGAACAGAAAATTGTTTGTCGCCTTAACAGTAACCAGATATCTGTCACCTAGTCACTCTACTGCAAAACGATTAGCCGCCAGTTGCAGATATGTATGTATTCAGTTACGGACGGGTCAGCAACAAATGAAGAAGAATGACATTGTATGACATTAGTGCTCTTAGTGATCCCTTTTGTGTTTAAAGGATATTATCGATCTTATTGAAGTCATTTTCGTTCAGAAAGATTTATTCGAAAATCTACATTTCTGTCGAAATTAAGGTCTTAGAACTAATTTTCGAAATATATTCAAAAGACAATTGGAAGGATGTTTTCTTGAAACCGGAGTGATTAGATACGTCATCAATCCTTGTCTTAAAGAAAATCGAAAGTATATCGCAGGACTCAAGTCAAGAAAGAAGTTTAAAAAGAGACAATGTCTCAATATTGATGAGACGAGGGTCAGAATATAACATAAGTATATGATGAGGTGAGAGTGATCTGAGAAGAGAAGTCCGGAGGGTTAGAGAAGAGGTCTAAGGAAATAAGATGTCAAAGGAAGTAAGATGTCCAAGGAAATAAGACGTCTAAGAGGAAAAAGGTCTAAGTAAAGAAGACATCTAAGAGGAAAAATATGTTCTAAGGAAAGAAGACGTCCAGTGAAAGAAGACGTCCAGTGAAAGAAGACGTCCAGTGAAAGAAGACCTCCAATGAAAGAAGACGTCCAATGGAAAAAGACATCTAAGGCAAGAATATGTATAGTGAAAGAACATACATATTCATGAAAAAATGATGACTAAGGACTAAGACAAGAAAGTGTCTTAGGGAATAAAGCGTCTAATAAAAGAAGACGTCGAATAAAAGAATACGTCTAATAAAAGAAGGCATTTGACAAGAGACGAAAGATCACGACTGTTCTAGCAAAATACGACATCACATCAGAGAAAAGAAATTATCGCAGGAATTAAGAGTCCTGAGAAGAGACGATGTCTGGGGAACAATTTTGAGACAGTTGACAGTAGTCCTGGTATTTGGACCACATGTTCCAATCGCACTGCTGTTAAAGCCTGCTGGGAGAAAAGGTAGCTGCCTCCTGAAAGAAAACGGGTCTCTTTATAAAAAGAGGAGTTCGACATTCATACGACGAGTATTAATATCAAACCCCAGGATTCAGCCATCGATGAAAATCATTTAGGTGGAGGACCAGTCTTGACAATAGTATTCAACGATGCTACGGACAAGTGCAAACAACAGATGAAGGGAAGTGATGATGTTACTAAAACAATCGGAAGACATGAGGATGAAACCGCATAAACGACTGCCCTTATCCAGCTATGTGCGAAATAAATTTAAATTTTGGGTCAAAAATCATCCCAATGTATTTAAAATTGTCAACAGCCGTCAGAGACAATTCGGATAGAGAATAGGAAGACATAAGACGAGGAATTTTACATGGATAAGCCAGTTGATGACATTTAGATATATTACGAGCAAGAGAGTTTAGCACCATTCATTAAGTGACCAATGATCATATTGCAAATGAAGACAATCATCAAGTTATTCAATCATTCTGAACAGCTTAAAGTGATCAACAGAAGGTAAAGAGAATGGACGATGGAAAGGAGGTCATTGAAGAATACCAGAAATAGCAACGAACCAAATAGCGAACCTTGAGGAAATCCAAAAAGATGGCAAAATGGGGCAAAGGTACAGATACAACGCAGCTTCGACCAGAAACTTAGGATGATAACCAAGACAAGAGTAGGCTAGATAGTCCATAGCCATTGAGATTCACAAGAAGCCTTTGGTCAACAGAATCGAATGCCATTGTAAAATCTATGTATACAACATCGACTCGCTTATGTTGGTCTGATGTTGGAATTGAGGTGGATCAGCTGCCTTCCATAGATTTATGCTGCTCAGGAACAAGGAATGGATGACGAATAAGAAGTAGCATATTGCAAAGATATCTTTTGAGTACATTATCAAAACAATTATTATTAAAAATGATAGGGTTACAGAATTTATGGATGGACGAACTACGAGCAGTCTTCCAGTAGAACGGAAAGGAACCAGAGGAGCTGAGGTTGAAAATAATGAACAAATAGGGGCGATGAAGTGATCTGATCGACAGGTTTGGTATACCGTCAGGACCACAATCGACCAGCATCAAAAAACTCAATAGCTCAATTTTTACAGGGTTGGGATGAATACAAGAGAGCATGGACGGAATATTATGAAGGACGTGATACAATTTACAAAGCAGAAATTTTTTCTTTGCAAAAAAAGCAAAAAGTCTCTTGTGGATTTGAAGCAGTGGCATCATTAAGGCACTATAGAACCGGAAAATCAGAGGAAATTTTCCAGGGAGTGGACGTATAGTCAATTCGATGCCAGCAAAGTAATCACGCATAGCTTGTTTGACGGCATTCATGGTAGCTGATCGGAGCTATGAGAATTCGAGATAGTTATAGTCCGAAGCTGGATCTTTATGCCTCTTATGGATCTTTATGCCTCAGCTTCATTTTTTTGCCTTGAGAGCGGACGCCACATCATGCTGAAACAAGGAGCATCATTGGAATTGAGAGGACTACTAGATGGAGTTAAGCGAAAGATGAGGGTGGAGAAGAAATTGGTTTGCTAGTTCGTGAACACCTAATTAATCGAAATTAGTCCAAATAATCGACAAAAGTAAGTCGAATTGATTTCATTCGCCATCTTAGCGAAGCCTGTTCTATGGTACATATACCCTAAAGGCCGAACGGGAACTTTACAGGATAAAGAGTAAACAAAAATTAATTTGGAATGAAGTATATGGTGCAACACAAAAGTAATGTAGGACATGTTATCAGCTCGGACAGTAACATTATGAGAAGGAAATTTTGTTGTTGATGTTAGGCATAGCGTTCAATTGAGAAAATGACCACAATAGAGGGAAGAAATTGGTAAACAAGGATATAAAACTACAGGAAAGTATAAATAACTACATTTCACACTAGATTCGATACATTAAACTCGCCAAATATTAGAAACGAAGCAAGGAGGGCACTTTCAGGAAATTGCAGAGTTCAACAAAATCATGAACGAAAGGAAGAAATTAAAAGGAACAAAAACGAAGGAGACAATCAAAATGTTAGAGGGCACTAGGGTGACACGAGGAACAGCACATTCAACAGAAGAAGGATGTAAGTCATTACAGACTGACGCTTGAAGAATGTTACTAGACTAGACTAGAAGACCGCCACTATTCATTGGTGCAGCAATATCACGATCACGGCTAAGTATACAGCGTGAAGAGGCAAGAGAGTTTCGGTACAGTAAATAATTTGGCCACAATATAAAGAAGAAAACATATTATACGTGTTTACCTTAGTTCTTAAACAGGAACATGCTGATAATACATATGATTTTATTCATGAATTTGGTTTCGAAAAGTTCGAAAGATCTCGGAGTAAACTCTTTCAAAAAGATTGCGGGAGGCTAGTCATTGTTTTGGAGAGTATTGTCCAAGCCAGGAGAATGTGTGATTCGAAACGAGACGATGGCTTGGTGATCCAGATTATTGTTAGTCAGTTTCGTACACATGATCCAGCCTAGCCGAGACATGATTTAAAGTTATAGATAAACCGCGGTAAAAATATTTTTAACGGTGGTTTCATAAACATTAATGGCGGAATGATGAAAAGAGAAAATATTGTACATGAAGCAGAGGTTGATGTACCATTATGGTTAGTCGCAATGAATTGCTGGGTTGAAGGCTGAAGAACCACCTGACTAGAATGTAGAGAGTGGTGAATACTGTAATCACAACCGATAAATTAAAAGAGTAACGCATGCATTATTGTTTCATTGCTTTGAATGCAAAATAGGACAGACATCACACCGCCGGAACTAAACATAAGCATGAAAGAATATTCTCTAAGGATTTAACATTGCCACACAAAATCCTTTTCCAGTAAGAAATGTAGAAATTGTGATAAAAACCATTCAACCAACTAAGTAAAGTGCGAAGTTAACACATAATTGGGGGAACTTATCCTACTTCTTTTTGAAACACATTTACACCTTGCGGTGTCTCATTATTCAGCATAGACAAATTGGACTTATTTACATTGATTTTCCAGCTTTCGGTCGATTTTCAACTGTATCATTCAAGCATCTAGTCGTGCCAATTAAATGAAGTGTTCATTAAGCTGCTCATTGACCATTAATGCTGTTAATGAAATGTTAAATTTTACGCATCAAACTAAAGTCATTAAAAAGCCCGTCTACTATCATTAGCTGATAGAATAAAGCGCTCTTGATGTTCAGAGCAAATCAATTTCCATCATTAAAATTTAACGCTATTACTAACGATACGTAACAAATAATATGCTTCATTGTCTCGACAATAAATCCCACGATTTATACAATTCCAGCAACAAAAATACAATTATGCCAATATTAAACCAAGCCATATATAGTAGTAAGTTTACAACCGGTTCATTTACTAATTGCCTTTTAGTGCAGCGTAATCGTTTTCAAAACAAACTTTTAGTGTCAGTGATACATTCTGGTGAATGAAAACACTCTCTCTTGCCTAAGTCTTTGTTGCGATTAGTTCGAGTAGCCTTAGGGGTTCGTTCCCTGAGCCAGGAGAAGCAAAAACGGCCCCTAATCCGCATTTAAAACCCTACCCTCTTTCGCATTTAGTGCACCTGATCGTTGCAACTATTTCTGAAAGCCGAAAGAAATAGGATTCAATTTAACTTCGAACCTTTTTATTCAAAATGCTGTTCAAGGTGACCATAGTTTTGCACTGTATCAGTCTCACCGTGCTTGCATATGCTACAAGGAAGCCAGCAGTGGAGGCCCAGTTTCCTTTTGTTGTTGGCATTTCAACAGTCTATACTCCACGGGCTAACGGTGCGCTAATAAGCAGCCAGTGGGTCATAAGTGGAATTCTTCAAGAGTATTACAAGAGGTAAGGTCAACGTTTAAGTATGAAAATTTGTATTGAATAAAATTAAAATATTTTTTATTTGCAGAGACATAGAGGTCCTTGTTTTTGTCGGAGCTCTTCATTTCGAAAATCAGCGTAGTGATCAAAATCGTCAGAATTTCTATGTAGGAAATCGTAGTATTTTCATTCACCGCGAAGCCGATAGGAAAAATATTTTCATCCATAACATAGCTATTCTAAAACTTCGCAAGGAGGCTAAGCTCTCATGTACGAAGATTGCTCTACAATTAGCTCTTTATTTTTGCTGATTCATTCGATTATGTTTTCATTACAGCATATGTTCAACCAATTCGAGTGTTAGGTTATAAAGACTGGCATCAACACAGAAATGTAACGGTTATTAGCTATGGTAAACTTGATCGTAAGTAAATACAAAATATTATTTGGAATACATTCAATTTGATTCTCCACAAAATTTTCGCATAGATTCATCTACCGACTATCCGGAGACTTTGCACTACGGAAACTCTACAACAATGTTACAGAAGTCTGCCTGTACAACTCTTCGACCAGGTATTAATATGATGCAGCAATTTTGTTTGAAGAAAAGTGAACTCTTGAGCTTCTGTGATGGCGACCACGGTGCACCAATAGTTGACTACGAAAATTATGAGGAACCGACATTAGTGGGTTGGGCACTGACAACTGACTGCCAGAGCTTTCTGCCCGCAGTAGGTCATCGTGCAGATGAAGAAGGCGGATTTATAGGACTTATTACCGGTACTTATCCAGAATATGATTACTGACTTTTATTTTGATCGGTGAAAAATTGAGAATAAAATAATAGTACGATTAAAATATTATATGTAGTTTGATTGAATGATTGCACGGAGTGGGTCCACATGACGCCTAGCACTAACTTCAGGATATGTTCCGTCTCCTCAGCGTTATGTCTATGGGATATCCAGACTCGAGGCTGTATCATATGCGTGGACCTAAATATAGCGGATAATTTTGGTCTGCTAGATAGTCACCTCCTTACTGAGAGGGAAGTAGAGTTTGAGCCTGAATCTTACGATCCCTGCTCCTCCATAATTTATCCCTGCGCCTATATGCGAGAGGCTAAGCCATTTTTCCATTTGTTCCTCGCTGGTATTATGACCTTAAACGTTTTCTCGAGGGTTGCCTTAGTCTTTAGTTGATCGCTGAAGTTCAACATTTCCAATATGGTCTGATGTCCTTCATGATACTAAGATAGTCCTTTGGGTCTCTCCTGGTTTGTATCTGTAGGCCTATTGTAGGCTTATAGCCTGTTTTGCCGCTTCCTTTTAAATCTTGTGGTGAAGCGGTTCAGGGTTTAGAAGGGCTTCCTTACCTACCCTTAAGGTGAAGCTCATTTCTCAAGTAACCAGCAGGCCAATTATCCGTTGAAATTTGTTGAATCTGTTAATAGCATGTGTGTTGCTTTCTCCTTATATGACTATATGTCCTTTTCCTGTTGAAGGTTTACAGATAGCACCATTGTGTATTTCTTTAATTTAAGGCCTTTTGCATTCTGGATCTCAAAGTGTCAGAGTATGCGTTTCTTATTATTACCGTGACGCAATGATGATTGGGAGTCCAAAGATGGTCATCAACCTCCTAGATTCTAGCCTCCTAGCTTCGCTTCGTCCAGCTCCGCAAATATATTGCCATGTCGTACTTAAGTATTTTACTCGTCTAGTTCACTACCTCTTTAGAGGCTTTTAAAGAATACTAATTGGACTGAATGAATTTGAAATGTCAGCCAGTTTTGTTCCCACTCTTAGTGATGAATACAACCCGCGCCAGTCCCCGAGACGCTTGTATGAGCTCTGCACTTCTCTATCGCATTTTGTAGCCGGGATGACCCCATCTGGTCTTGGTAATTTAAAGGACTTGAAAGAGATTATTATCCATTCAACTTTCTCATCCGAAATGATTTGGTTCATCAGGGCGTACACCTTTTTCCTCGGGCTCACTATGATTACTAAATATGTACCCCAGGAAGAATGTTTCGACTACAACTTTCACTGAACGTAGTCCTCATCAATCCGTTTATAGTCCAGTCTTATAATCCCTTGGTGGCCGTCGGACGGAACTCTCGGTATCGTTGCATTCTTTAGGATGCTATTGCGACTCTCACAGAAGACACTCCAAGCCCTTCGCTTGGTTCAATCTGCCTTTGTCGATGTTCAACTCTGTTCTCGCGAATTTTTTAAACTTTTCTAGTTCTTGGACCCAACATGGGACCGTCGTTTTGGCGGCCCTAGTATTTTTCAGGAGAGTTGTCTTAGTAGAATTCGATGATTGTTCTAGTGATCTTGTCCACCTTATCTTCCAATTTCATCCACTTTAGTATAATTTGTGTGCAGACCGTAATTTGCAGGCCATAATTTGTGAGGCCATTTCGATAGTCTTTCTATCCCGTACACTTTTATTCATGTATTTGACACTTTTTAGTTTGCAGTTTCATTAGCTCTGAAATCATATTCAGTTATCTTTTATTGGTACAAGGCAACCGTTTCTATTTTGCTTCATGTCTAAGATAAATTGCTGACTATATATATATTTTTTAAACTTTTATGGAGTAGGCGTATTGTAATATAGCGTATTAGTTGATTTTGTATTTCAGTTTTACAAGGGCGGGACCTTGGCCATTTAGTTTCTTTTGTTACTTGGATTTGCTTGTTTAAGGCCAAGGTCAGTGGGCAGCGAGACCCCCAAACATCTGGGGTCTGGGCCCCAATAACATCAGGGGCCTAAGGCTATCTGCCTCATCCTCGGGCCTGCTAAAGAGAGGCAGGCCCTTTTCTAGATTCGCGCGTTTTATCGTTTCCCTATTTTTCAGGTAGCTAGCACGTGCTTCGTCACGTCTCGGCTGGGTCTGTTGTACAGCCCATGCCTGAGAGCTGCCTCTGGTCCTTTATGGACAAAGCCCCCTTTTCCTTTTTGGTATATTGCGGCTAGTATTATTTCATGACAGATGAATACGTAGCGTCCCCCTTTATTTTCTGGAAGCGAATCCACCCCATTTTCAAGTGATCCACCCCAGCCGCGTAGAGCTAGCAAAGCGACAAAGCAGCATCCGTCGAGGTCGGATTAAAGGGTGCTCCGCTTATGCGGACGAGGGGCCTTCACGGCCAATTCTAAGGCACCCTACTCCCTCTTCTGGACTTCGGTTCAGTTGCGGTGCCCCCAGTCAACCTCATATTCTTTAAATCGCTACTTCTACGCCAACCTGGTTTCAAACCACGGTATGAGCTAATTTAACTTTTGATTACATATAGCCTCCTACAAAATACGCGCTGATACTATACGCATAGAAGCCGGGACTATGTGTATTGGTGTTGAGACTATGTGCATAGGAGTCGAGGAGACTATGTATATATCCGCAAATCAAGTCCTCCAATATGCTGGTAGCAAGCGCATATTCGCATCGAGCTAATACACATTCAAAGCAGCAAATAGCCCGGAGTACTATTTGGCAGATCTAAGTCTTTACTTTGACGAATGTGGCATAGATTCAAATAACATTGAGACACAGCTTTGTGTATTTCGCAACCCTTGTAAGTATCGACTTTTCGCAACCCTTGTAAGACTCCTAAATATTGAATTCCCTATTTAACTCATCGATTAGGTATCTCTGCGTTGATTTGCATGACTTTTTTAATTAAGCCGTTATGTGCGCTGTAAATGAAAAGCTGCTTAACCCGCATTTAAACGCATTGGACATATTTTTGCCACAACAAGATGGTCATCACCACCAAAGTTAAATCCATTTGCTATCAGACCTTCATGCAGCCTTTCCTGTCATCCCCATCGGGGGTTATCCGTTCAGCTGACAGGAAACAAAATTTGTTCAAAAGATTTGTCCAAGGCAATATATAACAATTTTTTTCAGCTACTTTCCATTGGGGATTTTGTGAATTTTAGACTCCACTTGGACCTCTAAACCACAACATGCATATATGTGGGGGAAATCTGCCGAAACAGCACTGCATACGTTAGTCAAGGAGGCTGAATATCACTTGCTTGACGTCGAGGAAGCCCTCAATCATGTGCGCCTTCAGGAGATTGTGAATTCTCTTCGAAACCTGTATGCCAATTTTCAACAAGTCCTTTCAACAACTTATTTGTAAAGCAGATCAGAAATTGCATATTTTACTCTGCTATGGGTGGCTCGATTAAGGAGCAAGTGGTCAATTCGAGTATTCTTAAGACAGCATTCTATCTTATATGCTTCGGAATTTTACAGTTAATAACTTCAAAGGATGCTTGATAAAACTAGATGTAAACTGATAGATGCAAATGACATCGCTACAGTCACTTCAGGGAAATTCACCGCGACTCTATCGGAGAGATTAAATGGCTCCTCACATATTCATTCACAATGGTGCCAAGAGTGTGCCCTAACTGCCAACTTTGACAAAATAAACGGAATTAATGCCCTTCAAAAATATAGGGTTCCAAGCTTCGACCTGCTGAAACTTTATGGGACTCTTATAAGCTTCAAGGGCAAAGTAAAATATTTGGGGATTATCCTGAACCAGAAGCTTCTATATAAGAAAAATATTGCCGAAAGGGTTCACAAAGTGGCTGTAAGAGAGAGCAGGGCAGGCTGTGACCTCGCATCGTCTCCTAGATTTGCACTAGCATAGACGAACCAAATCTTCCAAATCCTACCAAATCATACTTAAGACTGTAAACCGGAAGAAACATTAGAACCAGTAGAAACTGTCGAAACAGTACGCACGTTAGCAGTCTTACCGATAATGGGGCGCTTGGTACTACCCCAACAAAAGCCTCCCTGGTTCTGCTTCACTGGATTCCTGACGATCTACTTGTCTTGTAATACACAAAGTGCCCAGCGGGAAGACTTCATTGTGGTGACCACTAGACTAGGGCAGCCATGGACGAAGCTAAAATCATGGTTCAGAGCATTTCTGTTACAGCGAACATTAATTATATTACTGTCCAACCATCTCTCATTCAAGAGTTTGGAACAACAGAGAGGATTGAACAAGAGGATAATCGTGAGGAACAGAAATATATACTGATGGCTCCAAACTAGAGATAGACACAAGCCAACTGAGCGACAGAGTAGGTTAACCTACACTCTAAAAAGTGGGTCTACAATTAATAAATTTGATAATAGGAAATACATTCAGTTTTTCGTCTAAAATAACGAATCACAAATTTTTTTTACACATTCAATGTGCATTTTTTGTTTTACGTCATATCAGCTGAATAATACACAGCTTTTTGTAAATTGAAGCAAAGAGTGTAAATTTACTAGTTTGCTATTCACCTTTGCGCCAAAGCCATCAAATTGCATCATTATTTAGGGTAAAATTACACCATTTGGTCGTAAAAAAAATATTCTTTTTACGCACTTTTTTAAATTTACATCTTTAATACTAGGAAACCAGTTTCCTACTATTATAAGGGTAAAATTCAACCAACATTTTTTTGAGTGTAAATTTGAAGCTTTCCTCCGTTTGTCAGACACTACAGCGTCTTTCAAGCGAAGGTGTTGGAGTATTTCGAAACGAAATCAGATATTCGTGATAAATTTCTAAATTTTCCCTGACAGCCAAGCGGCTATGCAGTTCTTTGATAAAGCTTACACGTCCTCGAAGCAAGACCTCAAATATCGTACGTTTTCTAAGGAAATTTCAAGACATTCGACCGAGCAAGTGTTTTGGGTGACAGCACGCAAAGATATTAACTTGCAAAAGCTGGGACACGTTAGCTTGAGGTATCCGCTTTACACTCCGACGGCTTCTGTTAAACTGACCAACAGATGAAAACGCTATAAAGTCCCTGGTGGAAGAATCTACTAGTGCTATTGAAAGACAATTATGGAAGTTTTTTGATATTGGCCAGACTAGGGGAAGCTACTTGAACTATGAAGGGGTGCCCCCGCGTAGGTATTGCTGTAGTTGGTCACTTTAACTGGACATTACCTGTTTGGCAGGTATGCTTTGCGGATGGGTGCCCTTAATAACGATATTTTGGCGGAGGTGTAGATATCAGGAAGAAAAGTAAACAGTTTTTCACCTTTTGTACAAATGCCCGGCCCTTACTAGCAGACGAAAGCAGTAAGTCTTGCTGATAAGTAAATTATTTTCAATAATTGTCTTAGAGTTAGGTAACATTGCAATAAAAAAAGATCAATTTAAAAAAAAAAAACTTTCCATATTCAATTCGATTGCCTCGAAACCAATTTCATTGTTGAATCTAACCTTCACCATTACATAATTCAGCAACAGCTTCAGCAAATCGCGTCTAAATATGGTTTTCAATTCATGAATCAATCTAATAATGCTAAGATTATTTTAGCACAGGTTTACATACACATAAGATCAAGAGAATGTTCACTTCAGGCTCGGCGATTATTACATGACAGCACATAGTAATCATATTCCAAATATATCCTCCTGCTCTCATCGTATAATATCCATGCCATAAACATATGCAGTAGTGCTAGTGGTAATAAATAGAAAAATCGAGGCAGTCACGGCGACGAAAACGACGATGTGAACGAAACGAACGCTGCATTGCGTTGTTCGTGATCGAAAATTGAACCAGCACCACATGGACAGAATGCCAGACGACAATGTTCATTCAAACACTACATCGACGATTCAATACGACACCATATATTCACGAGCAACAAGAACATCAAGTTTCCCAGGCGGAGTAGTCGGCTCCCCTAATATGGGAAAGTCGTTATGCACCACTTTAGGGGGCAACTTTTCTCGACTTTTCCTTTAAATTAACGAAAATGGGTAACCTTCATGTGGCAGCTCTGCTATGCTACCGTTGATATATCCATAATTCCCATACCTCCGTCATCGAATAACATCACAAAGAGGAATTGAGGGTAGTATGAATGTTGGGACAACGAAGCGACGACTAGGCTAAGTGATGTACAAGTCTTAATGTTTCATAGAAAAGCAGCAACATAAGAGCCTAGAATAGAGTCTTTGACTCGAGCGCAAATGACATCTACGGACGCTAAAGATTGCTATTTCGAGAATACCATAGATGTATATGGGTGACACAGAGCTTTGTATGGTAGGGAATGTGCTAATGGCAGATTCAAAAGATGTTATTGTTGGTAGAAGATATAAGTGTTCAGTGATTTTATGCCAAATGACACGATTTGACAGATTTTGAAAGAACGGAAATTTACAAATTATTGAAAAATTAAAGATGGACATCGAATGCAAATCATATGAGATAAAATTTTTTTAAAACTTTGGAATTAAGATAGCGAAATTATTATTTCGATGAAATAAATACAATGAGATATATTTTTTGTGTTCGCTTTATCGAAACTAACTTGTTCGAAAATTTCAATTGGTGCAGAGTACCAAGGGAGTAGTCCAATCAAAAAAGCAATGAATCCGGGAATATCTCTAAAATCGAATTTAGCTCCTTTATTCAATTTAAGAAATTTAATAATATGTTGTTTATTTTGATTAAAGGATATTTATGTAGAGACGGGCAAAATGACTCATGGCTCACCAATGATTGTTCTTTTTTTACACTGCAGCGCCTGGAAGAAGCACAGCTGTCTGCGTGCGAAAACTTTCGTTTGAATAAACTTAATGAAATGTGCAGCGAACAGTGTACTAAGAGTACGGCGCAATACTGTAAAAAAGAGCGATCAGTGGTGAGCCATGAGCCATTTTGCTCACCTTTATATTTACCACAAGTATCTCTTTAGTACAAAAATGACCAAAATACTTCGTTCTGGCAACCCTGCACTATCTATCACTTACCAATGGCAGCAGCGCAAATTATACGAGCAGAAAGATTTTATTTTGTTAAGGATATTTCAAGATGTCACTGCAGCCACAAGATTGCCCCCGTATATTTAGAAAACTTTTGTCGAACCTGGTCCTACCAAAACTATTAACACTTCCTGTTAATTTCATTTGGATCTAATGATCCAGTCGTGAGTTCTTGCGGACATAAATCTCGGGTACTTAATTTGTAATTTCGGGAAGGGTTGCCGCTCTTATGAAATGAAAAACTTTAAAATTTGCAGGATCGAGAACAAAGCATAAACTTTATAGATCGGTTGCATGTTTTCCTAAAAGACGAAACAATTTCAGGAGACTCGATTTTTTGAAGGTTGTGATTGTGATTACCATAGTTTAGAGTTACCTACACGTTTATAAAAAATCACAAAGATCTATATCTAAAAAAAATTCCTAATGATCTGTTGACTTTTTCCGAAACTATTGCGATTCGAAATTTTCAGAATAAATATTTGCCTACGTTTAGGCATTTAGCGCCTGTATAGATTAAAATACATAAAACATAAACAGGCCGTGATAAAAATAACAAAAAACATAAACAGGCCGTGATTTCTAGAAGGTGCATTCCATCATTCTGATGTCGACAGCCGGAAAAGCAGGAGTCTTGTTTCAAAAGGAATCTTGTAGAGCAGGAATCTGGTTTCACCAAGCCAACGCACTCGTACACAAAGCAGAAGTTGCGATGTAAAGGATATATCAACCTTGCACACTCGCTTTATTTCCCAAATCTAGTCGCCAGTAGTGATGGGCGTTTCTGTTGTTTTCAAAAAACGAAAACGAACTGTTTTTTTTCAAAAACCACTATTTAAAAACTGTTTGAAAAAAAAATGTTTCGTTTATTAAACATGCACCCACTAGGGGGCCAACCTCTTCCGTAAGGCTGGGCAGGAGTCCAGGGGGCACCTTACCTCCCGTGGTCTCGTAAATTTTACAACCCCGGTAGATATGGAGACACCCTCGTGGCGACCTGCAGTCACGAGGAGGGCCTCAGCACACCCAGAGACGCCAACTGGTGAACCAAAAAGGATTTCAACCTTTTCCTCCTTGGCACTTTTAGTTGTTCCGCCCGATTTCATTTTGCCGTATCTTCGAAACTAGGCCGCTTTTCCCAGACTTGTATGGAAATTTCGCCGGAAACAGCTCAGAAAGGTCCCCGAATTCATGCTAGATAAAAAAATTTTTTGGAAAAAAATGGACGTTTTTCCCCAATTTCCCCTATCAAAATTTTTTTGCCCTTAAAATATCACTTATATACTCCCCGACCACTTCCAATCATCGAAAGCGCGGTAAAGGCAGTTTTTGCCAAACTACACTGAAAAAAATCCACAAAGCGCCCAGAGCCATGTAACATAGTGCATTATTTATGGTCCCATACGCCATGTACATAGTACTCTGAGCCATGCAATATGGCTCCCAGCGCCATAATCTCAGAATCTACATAGCGCGTGGTCCCATGTTACATGGCGCAGCATTTATGGTGCCACACGCTATGCACATAGTGCCCTGAGCCATGCAGTATAGCTCCCAGCGCCATAATTACATGGCGCAGAAATTATGGCCCCACACGCCATATTACATAGTGCCATGAGCCATGTAATATGGCTCATGGCACTCCAATTATAACTCGCAGCCATACTGTGTGAGGGGATCTATAAATGTCAGCAAGTGACATTTATAGATCCCCTCACACCTTGAGTATCGTCGATAGATCGACAACATTTTCAATCGGCTAAGGGCGCATATTATTGAATGGCTCCTTCGGTGACTCTAAACGCAGCCAGCGCCTGTTTGTTGCAAGCAACTCCGTGTGCTCATTTATGGTAAGTAGCACTGTTTTGATTGATTTGCTTCTTCAATGTACTATAGTCTTCCACGCCATGTACTATAGTCATCCACGCCATGTACTATAGTCCTTCACGCCATGTACTATAGTCCTCCACGCCATGTACTATAGTCCTCTATGCCATACAGTATAGTCCTCCACGCCATGTACTATAGTCCTCCACGCCATACAGTATAGTCCTCCACGCCATACAGTATAGTCCTCCACGCCATGTGTTATAGCTCTCCACGCCATGCACTATAGTTCTCCACGCCATGTAATATAATCCGCCACGCCATGTACATGGCGTGGAAGACTATAGTACATGGCGTGTAGGCCTATGTACTTTTCGCCATGTATTATGGCGTGTGGCGCTATATTTTATCACAATCCCTAAATCGACTATGTACATGGCGCCAGAAGTCTATAAATTATGGCGTCTGGCGCCATGTGTTTTCTCAGTGTATGGCCAAAAAAAACCCTTCCTAAAAAAACCGAAAGTTTTATATCACAGCCCTTGGCCCGTTATGTCCCAAACCACTCTAACCCAAAAATGGCCGATTTTTCCGATTTCAGCTCATTTTGCCCTAAAAAGTTTTTGAATATTTGAATAAAATAATTGCAGGTACGAAAATGCTCGCAAGTACGAAAATACTGTTTTCCGCAGCTAAACAGTTTTCCACTGCCAAACAATTCGTTTTAACAAACGAAAAACGGTTCGTTTGAAAAAAACGAAAAACGATAAAAAACGATTCGTTTTAAAAAAAAAAAACAGTTCGTTTTGAAAAAACGGTTCGTTTGAAAAAAAAACTAAAAACGATTCGTTTTAAAAAAAACAGTTCGTTTTTAATAAACGATGAAAAACTATTCGTTTTAAAAAAACGAAAAACGATTCGTTTTATAAAAACGATACGTTTTAGAAAAACGATTAGTTATAGAAAAACTATTGGTTGTAGAAAAACGGTTTATTTTAGAAATGCTGTTTGTTTTAGGAAAAAAATTTCGCTTTGGAAAAACTGTTTGTTGCTATTGGAAAAAACTGTTCGTTTTTTTTTGCAGCCAAACGTTTTTTTCAAACTGTTTGGCGTTTTTGAGCCCGTCACTAGCAAACACTATGGACACACAAGAGGAAAGCTGTCGATCATACTGATTTGCAAAATTAAAGTGAATTCTCCAGGATTGAATTTTGGTTCAGTTGCTTCCATATTTATAATATATAGCACTGTTCTAATGCAATTAAATCGTTCTGGCACAGATTCATTGGGTACGGGTCGGGAATAGGTGGCCAGTAAATGCTTAACCAATTAAGCCACTTCCAATCAATTTCCCAAAGTTCCAAATCTTCACTGGAAAAAAAATTTACGAAAATCCGAAAGTAATTTTTAACATGGTCCTTACTTGTGAGTCACTATAGACGCCTTCCATCCGAATTATCATCAATATAATACTCCACTCATGTATTTCCATTGAAATGCACATTTTATTTATGATACTATAATTCAATTTCCACAACTTAAGAGAAATAAAAAACAACATCCAGAAGAAATCATTAAGTCACATACAGGAAATGAAACATCTGCTCTATATATTAACGATACTGCTGTCCAAAACCACATATTCCAACTTCCTCTGCAAGTAAAATTTAACATTTCCAAGTTTTATTGCATGCCATACAAAGTACACAGTACTTTATCTGAAACACTACATCATTGCACTGCATTACAGTAAAATCTTTTTTCGCGAGCGAAAACCAAAAAAAAAAAACATTTGTCAAAGATTTATTGTTCAACAGTAAAAACTACAGATAATTATTTTAGTACAGATGTAGAGGATAACTGAATAAGGAGATAGCAGCGGCGATGGTGGTGGCGGCAGAACGAATTTCGAATTTACCTTATCTTTTTCACA
Source organism: Nemotelus nigrinus (assembly GCA_947369275.1). Classification (NCBI taxonomy): domain Eukaryota; kingdom Metazoa; phylum Arthropoda; class Insecta; order Diptera; family Stratiomyidae; genus Nemotelus; species Nemotelus nigrinus. Next base: position 52,511,315 of record OX376375.1, on the reverse strand, counting down.
TTTTTTTATGTCACAGAAATCTCCGCCAAGACGTGCGTACATATGACAATGTGGAACGGCGGCAGAGTTTTCACATTCTGTTTTATTATTGACTTTATTTTTGCAATATTGTACATATATCCCACACGTACTACGTACAGGTCGAGTGAAATTCGTTCAAGAGCTTCAGCCTCTACTGGTGGTGTTTTCAAGTACAATTCAGAATTGCGATATATTTTCTCAGTTGTCGTTACATGCACGTTTTGCCGGTTTGGCTGTAATGTTACACTTGAATCGTTGCTCAGGAATGCTGCAGAAATATGATTTCTACTTGCAGCTAGATACACAAAGGCGTAGCTGCTGCATATATGATGATTGGCATATGGTTGGTACGAGTAGGTTTCGAAATGTGAGAAATGTGTTGCTGATATTTAAAATCGTGCTGGCAGTTCAATGTCACAGAGCGTCTACTATTTGACAAAATTACACAAAATTCTTTTATTATTAATATAATCTTCTTTTTGTTAGACGTTTTGGAAAGACAATGATCTACATATAACACTTTTTTGTTCAACTTTCTAGAAAATTCGAAACTAGTTATGAATAATTCAGTGGAATTGTACTCCAGGCAATAATCATAACTTCTACAACTTTTCTTCTTTTGTAATTTTTCGCTTTCTACCGAAACTAGAATAAAACCTAGGCATAATTATTCCTACAGCTGTGGATGGATATTCCATCACTCTAGCCGACCTTGAAATTTTTCTTGATTTTTTCTCAGCCGCCAGAGTCAGACAATAGGCAACATTGCATTGTTCTTTTGGCAAGTGATATAACATTTCAGATAATACTATCGTAATCCGTTTCTTGACTTAGATATTTCTTTTTCAGACTTTTTATAGTCCGTGGCAGCATGTTTACAAGACTTTGCTTGCATATGCATGAACAGTATTGTATTTTCTTGTGGATGAATATTCTAAAAGTTAAACGGGGCTGAACGAAAGTCATAGAAGGATATTGTTAATCTTCTCTTTGAAATTTTCTGTTTGAAATGCCTAGGGAGATAGTATATATTGTGCACTATTGAGGCTATCTTTTCATTCTTCAATGGAATTGTTGGTATTTTATTTATTTTACAGAGCAATTTGTTAAGTCAATAAATTAAGTCTCTTCAAGGAATATATATATATATATATATATATATATATATATATATATATATATATATATATATATATATATATATATATATATATATATATATATATATATATATATATATATATATATATATATATATATATATATATATATATATATATATATATATATATATATATATATATATATATATATATATATATATATATATATATATATATATATATATATATATATATATATATATATATATATATATATATATATATATATATATATATATATATATATATATATATATATATATATATATATATATATATATATATATATATATATATATATATATATATATATATATATATATATATATATATATATATATATATATATATATATTTTAAGCTCACCACTATTCTTTCAGATTATACTGGTCTGCAAAGGAATCTTCCTTTAAATAAAAATATGATGAATATAAAAAGTTTAACATGCTAAATATAGATGTGTTTACTAGTACGCTACTTTATTCCATCTAGATCGAATCTAATTCAGAAATGGAGAAAGATATCGATTGTCGTTTGTAAAGCCAATAGGTCTGTTTCCGTACTTGAATATATTATAATATATTAAAATAGATTCGCAGCAAGTCGTTTCCGTACTTTTGCTGCAAGCCAAATGCAAGCCAAATTTTGCAGCAAAAAGAAGCCAGCTGCCAAATTCTGTTACTGCTGCAGTTTGCTGAAAGTACGGAAACAGACCTAATATATGCATCTGCTCAATTCTCGCTGTGACTCCGTGGCACTCACTACGCAAAACGGTTGTGTGGTGATTAGAGATGTGAATGTTCTTGCGATCACTGCTGCTAATCACACTGCAATTAAGCAGGGAGCAATGTGATTACTCTTTTCTAATGCTGTTAACTGCTGACTGTTCTTTTCAGAATAGGTAGCTTTGATAAGAACAGCGATGAGTACGAGGAAAAAACAATCACATTGTTCTTTGTGCGTACTATTCAAGTGCTCAGTATTCTTTTGAAGAACAGAATTGTATCCACTGATCTATCCATTTTCTTTTCTTTTCATGCTGTGCTGTGGACTTTCTGATCAATGACAATTACAGGCAATGAGCGATCACAGTTAGTGAGCAATCGCAGCCACTGAGCAATCACAATCAGTTTTTAGTAAGCACGAAAATGCGATTGCAGCTGCGATATTAAAATCACTGCTACTTTAAGCTGTTCTTTGTTTCAACTATGATCACTGCTCAGTAAAAAGTAGCTCAGCACAACTCTAGTAGTGATTGTTTCTGCTTTAAACTGAATAGTTTGGTAAATTTTGCATTATATTATAGCATTTGGGAAAAAAAAATTGTATTTTGACCGAAACGGTAAAATAAAACTACATGATTAGAAAGTTAGGAATTCATAACAAATTTAATGTTGTTGTAGGTACGAAATTCCAAAAACTCTGCGAAAGTGCTCTGCTACATTCGCGGTCAATCTACTATATAATCTTGATATCTTATACCACTGGAATCACAACAAAAGTTCATCGAGGCACACCCCAAGGGGAAGTTCCGTCTGGTGACGAACACAATATTAAATAGGCTGGAGAGCGAGAGACTCATGTTTGTGGCCTTTGCCGATGATATAGTCTCAGTTAAGTTACCCCATGACCAGCTCATCGAGAATGTTCTGTGGTTAAGTGGGTGAAGACCGTAGTCTTTGGCATCAGCTCCGATAAAACTAATATTATATTTTTTACAAGGAAATAAAAAATTTCTGAGATAGAAATAACAGAAGTCTTCCAGTCTAACACTAAATATATTGATTTTATTCTGAACACTAAGCTCATTTGAAAGGTAAACCTAGAGGAAAGAGTAAAAATGGGAAGCGACGTGGTTTACGCCAGCAAGAAGATGCTGAATATATGGGGACATAGTCCTGTTCGAACGGACTACATGTACACGGCAGCAGATCCTTGCCTACCACTGTCGGATCTGATGGCTTACAATGGCCTTTGATGGCTCAGCGAACAGAACCCATTCGTCTACGTTAAAAGTCTTGCTTCATCCGCCCCCATTCGACCTCTCTGTTAGAAACGCTGCAAAAAAGCTGCTGTCATGCTTAAGATATCAGGAAACTAGTAGTCAAGATTCTTTTGCCACAAGGGTTTTGGTGTGGGGTAAGCAAGCTGCACGGACTACTTGGTCCCCATTATTGGCTTCAACCGAAGATATCAAGCGACTATAAGGAACAGTAAACGAGCACAGCAAACCAGAGCATTTATATCGACAGATGCAAAACAGCAGCAACATCAGATGATGCAGCATATTCTACAGACCGCGATATACAAGCATCCTCCAAGCTTCCTAATTACTGTAGTCTTTAAGAATAGGGTCACGGGTTCGAAGCCAGATTCGTGCAGGATATATTTGTCATAACTTAAACGTTAAGATATAAAATTCCAGATATGTTAATCGAAATTCCCATAACCTGCAATCGTCAAAAATATCGAAATGTCAAAAACGTGTACAATTTTAATCAGGGCTACAATGCATATCACCGGGGAGCTATAATACATAGTGCTTACTCCTATGAATTTTTCGCTATGTATTATGGTGTCAGGCGCAATACTGAATCGAAATCCCGAAATCAACTATGTGTGTAGCGCCAGAAGTGTATAAATTATAGTCTCTGACGCTATGCTTTTTCTTGGTGAATGGGACCAGTATTCCCCTAGTTGGATCGCCAGATTACGACTTCGATATCATGCAGGTTGCGATGTACAGGTGACGAGTAACTCAAACCATAATGTTCACCAAAATAATGTGGGAGTCATACAACCTCGCAGACACTAATTAACCACTTGCATTAAACCGAACTGATTGCATTATTACTGGGTATTGTCCTTCAGCAGCCTATCATATTATAGTGGAACTCATGACCACTGACACCTCTAGGAAGCAAGTACCAGGAGCCTGGGGTCTCAGAAACAGTCGAACATATCCTGTGTCACTGCCCGAAGCTGGGGAAAACCACACAACCAACGTCGGTTAGCCTTGGCTGGGAGAATTCGTGCACACGACAAGTTCAAGGATATCTTTTAATTTGCGATAGGGTCTGGAACTATAAATCGTCACTTAAGGGGGGAGATACATGTAACTGCTAAAACAAAAACGATTTTTTTTTATTACATCAAAGTGATCGAAATACTCTTAAAATATACCAAAACAAGTTTTGAAGCGATATTAGTATTAGTTCTCGAGTTATAGCCAGTTATAGACAGCGCGGCGTTCCCCAGGTCGGTGGAGCTTTAGAGCTTTAAACGCGTTTTTCTCAAAGTAGTACTTTTTCAATTTCCGTACAAGATATCTCAAAAAATATTGAACCTATTCGGCTCAAATTTATATCACATGTACAAAAGAGTATTATCTCATCGTTGAACCTACATTTTCTTGTAATTTCGGAAAAATAATTAGTTTACCAATGTTTAAAACGTGATTTTTTTGAAAAAAAATCGATTTTTTTTTTAATCTAATATTAATGTAGAAATTTGATTTTTTTTTCTAAATTTTATTGGTTCACCTATGAATTATAGATCTCATTAGCATATTTTTTTTTCTCTGAGCGCTGCAAGTTTCTCGGAAAAGGCGTTAAGTTGTACGAGGCTGTTTTTGATGTGTTTTTTTCATTTGCTCGCATTGCCTCCATTTTTTATTAAAAAATTATTAACAAAATATTTTCATTTACTATAAGATATGTACTTTGAGGATTTAATATTCAAAATTTTCTGAATAAACAATATATATATTTTAAGTCAATCTGAAATTAGCAATTTCTTTTCTATTTTACATGTATTTCCCCCCTTAAGACTAAACCCGTAAGTACCAGGTCTTCTTATCTGGTATCGCTACAAAACAATTAAGCTATGCGTGACCTCGTGTCAGGAAGCAAAACCTGACCTAACCTAGACATTCTGCAAGTATTGTAAATATATGACCTGATTAATAATTTGCTCGCTTTTTGAGCCCCCTTCAAATAAACGGCTTATTTTTTGATAGCATTTATTATCCTTAGTCAACAAATGGGATTATAAAGCAAGAGACTAGAACACCATCTTACCCAACTCGTTACGACGGATATTTTTGATAAAAAAAAGCGGTAAGCACCTTGTGCTCTTGCTTCAAGAGAGAGAAACTTGAACACTCATCCAGATCCGTAAAATGGTCAAACTGAAGGTTTTAATACAATACTTCCCCTTTTGAACGATTTCAGGCTCACACTGGCAATAGTTGCTTACATTTTGATTCGATCGGAGAGTTAGTACGAGAGAGCGTTGTTTAGATGATCTAATTCTGGGGACTAACGTGGTACCCAAATCACAATCAGACTTCTTGATGGCACAGAACTGTTAGATCTCGTCTTACAGACATTGTTTTGAGAACTAAAATAACTAGACTAGAAAATCCAGAAAAATTTCCTTCGGGAGAAATTGTTGGAAAAAATGCACACCGATCCCATTATTGTTGGTTTCTACTTCAAAAAAAAATCCTTTTCCGCTGATAGTTGAGTCGTAATCATCAACGTACTAAGCATCAAGTCGGTAAATTTTATAGTTGCCGAGATGTCGTAAGTTTGCCACTTTTGGTAGTCTTTTAAAACTTTCACGGGCATAATTCTATGGGGCTTGTTACAGTCAATCTAAGATCATTCGACTTTTGAAAAGACATCTAACAACTAAAGGAAAAATAATTCTTTAATTTCATAGACAAAATAAGATCTGAACTCTATTTTGATCTAGGTTATGATTTGTGCGAGTAAGTGTTGGGAAACAAAGAGAATTCACTTAGTACTCAATATCGCCAACCAATGCATTACTTCTAACTAAGCAACCACGAGCGTAAATTCCCAGCAAACTAATCACTTTTAATCTTTTAATCATCCTTTTTCTATCCACCACAAAAAAAATATTTGCATCCCACAATTTCACTTACATCATTAAATTATTTAAATGTTCTTTCTCATCTTCAAATTATCATCGCCTCATCCCTCTCACACGCTATATCCTTACTCTGATTCATCATCCCCATTATTCTTTAGCTTGAATTTCGAATGAATCTTTTTATGAGTCATATTGCATCATTATTTTGAAAGCATGAGATTTTATTGACTTAACTTAAGAAAAGTATTCGCTTCGCGGACACACAGAATCCCTTCATGATTCATACCAGTATTACTCATTCGCAAGACACGTCAATAACCTTCAAGAGTTTCAGCTGAACAATATACCAACAAGATGCAAAATAAAAGTCAATGATTCATATCAATCGGTGGATGGGGAAGATTAAGTTTTGTAGCTTTCGTCAGGATGAGGATAAGGAATGGATTTGTCCTTTTAATGTATACAACATGAAAGAGAATTTGTAACTTGAGTCTGGGAACTTACTTGAAATACATATAAAATTTATTAGTTTTGAGATTGCTTATGACATTAAAAGGTATGCTAGCGAAATTTTGGCATATGCAATATGAAATGTTACGCCATTCTTTTTCAATAAAATTAAGAGATTCCTGTTTTGGAAATGCACTAGTTGCTCTTAAAATTTTGGATGGCAATAGACTATTTTATGAGTCCGAAAATGAAAATTCGCGGTATAAATAAAAGATAAAGGATTTCACCACGGTGATATGTGTAGTAAATTAAATTAAATTCGTTGTGCAATCCTAGCTATATGTTTTTAAATCAATAAAAACAATTGAACCTTATTCTTTTTGATTATCAAATTCTTGAACGCATTTGATCAGCACATTGTAATCTAATCGAATACCTGACCTGATACAAGCATTTAACAAGCGCATAAGTATTCTTATCGAGACTCAAAGAATTATCATACACCTTAAAATCTCACAGATAAAAATGTTTTTGCACATTTCTTAAATTACGATTCTTGTACGAATTGATAGCCAAGGAATTTATCTGCAAGCAGTAAAAGCTAAATTTATTACAAGTAAAAAAAAAATCGAAAAAGAAAATCTGTACTAATTCCGGTCTCCTTTACAGCCGTTATGCATTCGGAAAAAGTACTCAATCTACGACTACTTCTGAATAACTTATTTACTTTGGACAATCGCATTAGTGTTATGTTAGTTGAAACCAACTCCATATTAGGTTTTATGAGAAGGCGATCGAAGAATTTACAACATGTACATATATTTAAGAGAAGAGTTGTTTTGTTTTTTGGGAAGACCAATTCTTGAATATGCATGCATAATCTGGCTACTTTATCAGCAGATACATATTGGCCGTATTGAAGCAGTTGGAAGAAAATTCTTACAATTCAGCTTGATGAATTTTCTGTCTGATCCCCTTCGAGAACTGACACTACTCTCGGGCACTACCTAGTCGTTGGGAAGGGGCTTATGTATCGCAAAATGTCACACTAAAAGTTTCTGGTAAACTGCATGAGGATGAATCCTAAGCAGTCAACCTCATGTATGACGGCATTAGAGGACTCTGGTTGCAGTGGAAGATTACATGTTATCATTGTGGAAAAATCCATGACTAGCACGTTTTTCTGATTGCATCTGCTTTGGTCGCAGGTTCCTGATACGCGAGTAGAGTGTCAGATTGATGTCTACGGACATACCTGAGGAAAATATGATCTCTCCCAAATCATCACAATAGAGGAAAGTAGCATTGAAATATGAAGAAGGAAGCACTGAAGAAGGAAGCACTGAAGAAGACAACTTCGACTAGTGCAAAAAAGACCCTCACAGAAAATATAGAAAGGAATACCCTTTATTCCGGACCCTCCAGACTTGTGAAGGCTTTCAACCGCAGAAACGTAAAAACCTGTGCATAAAGGGAAAACTGTCGGCGAAGGTGGACAGGAAACTGGGATCAGTAGAGCCTTAGAGCCTATGCTACCTGGATTACCAACTGAATGTTTGGCTGGTGATGCCGATGCTATCGGCTCTCAGTTTTAAAGCAGTAAAGCTCTCTGTCGTTGACTCTGAACAATCCTACGCCTTATTATATAGGATTTTTTTCCGATTAGCTTGCAGCATACTAAAGCTTAGTCTTTTTTTCTAAGCGAAAAATTCGCAAAACTGCAAAAATAAACAAAAAATTGGCAAAACCTACATAGTTCTTATCGTTGATTCGAGGTGCAGGATCTCCACGTTCCGCTCGGTAAAGGGGGCCAAAAATCTTTTATGATGAAAATTCAACGAGGCCGAGGAGAGTTCTAGTTTCCAATCTGCTTGATGCAACCACTCTCGAACAGTTCTCAAGTCGGAACCTGTCAGGGGCCATCGTGCAGTACCGTGATAGTGGTAGGCTGAATCGCGCGACTATCACTTCAGCTTAGCTTCCTTTCGACTCTTTACTCCCGCTACCAACGCAGGCGCTGAAGTACTTGATTCAATACACTGAATCGAGAAGACTGGAACTTCTCTTGGATTTTGATGCTAACTCCCAGTACACCAATTGGGGCTGTAAAAACTGCAACATCAGAAGAGACAATCTCTTTGATTTTATAACTTCTGCAGAGTTAATAACTCTGAACACTGGGACTTCTACTATCTTTGTCACCTTTAACAAAAGTGCTGTTATTCATATATTACTATGCTCACCTGAAATAGGTAGGATACGACAATCGACAATCCTTGAATATGCATGCATAATCTGGGAACTTTATCAGCAGGTGTGTATTGACCAAATAACATGAGGCAGAATCCAAGAAACACCAATTTGGAAAAGCGTGTTCTAGTAGTAGGATAATTTGTAATTTGTAATTCAAGGGAGCAGATTTTCATGAAAAGGTATTTTAGATGCTTGAACTGCAGAAGCCCGCAGAATCGATACAAGCTGTGCCGAAGATGTGGAAAGGGGGGCATGTCGCTCTTCTGCAGCGGAAGTTGCGATAACAAGCACGTAGCGGATAGGAGCAGGTGTCCAGTTTTCAAGAAGGCGTTAAACTCTAGACGAAAATGAAGATCATACATACACTAGACGTAAGGAACGCCTTCAAATCTGTGAGGTGGAACCGTATTGTACGCGCGCTGGTCGATAATGGAGTGGCACGCTATGTAACATGTATAATCATCGACTACTTCAGGGAAAGAATCTTATGTTACGGACTCAGACGAAGGACCAAAACTTTATCTGCTCTTTGCCCCCTGCTTTGGTGGAACATAATGTACGATGGAATACTAAGGTTACGTGTACCCAGAAATCTTGTTGTGGTAGGTTTCGCCGATGATATTGGCAAAATAATTCCAGCCCGTCATCTCGAAGAAATTAAAATTTTGCAAGCGAAGGAATATGGGCGATTAAATCATGGCTTGGTTGCGCTGGGTTTATACTAGCCGACCATAAGACGAAAATGGTACTAACCACGAAGCGAAGGAAACTATCAGTAGTTCGGATAAAGGTCGGCGACTGCATAATTACCCCGCAATCTGCTATAAAATACCTGGGCATGCGTAACTATGGACAATAAACTGAGCTTCAAACCTCATCTGGAGAAAGCAGGCAAGAAGGCATCAGTTGTTGGTTCAGCACTCGCTAGAATGCTGCCCAATATTGGCAGCCCGAAGCAAAGCCGAAAGATATTGATTTCAAAAGTGGTGAGTTCTATTTTACTGTACGCAGCACCAGTGTGGACAACAACGCTGCAAATAAAATCGAATCGGCGAAAAATGCATGCGGCCTATCAACTGACTGCACTTCGAACCTGCTGCGCCTTTCGAACAACATCTTGCCTATTGAAATTCTTGCGGACGAAGCGCTTCGACTCTACAAAAACGAAGCACGGACAACAAGATCGCGAGAGATTGAAAGACGAGTGAGTGTCAATACGCTCATGGCAGAGTAGTTCGGAGGAGGGCCGAAACGGGCGTTAGACGCACAAATTGATCTGCAACGTTGTGCGATTGGTTTTAAGGAACGAGCTATGATCTAATCGAATTTTTGAACGGACATGGCGGATATCGTTACCATCTGTACCGTTTTGGGCACGAAAGCTCACCGGAATGTCCGGTCTGGAAAAATATACCCGAGGATGTAGAACACGCTATGTTCAGTTGTCCGCGCTTTGGAACATACAGAAGTAGCCAAGAGACGATACTAGGCACAAGAATGTCAGCGGAAAATATCGTGCACTGTACGCTGGAATCCCAAACCACGTGGAATGCCGTCGAAACAGCACTTAAAAATATTCACCGCAAACTGGGTGGCGCGGAACGGAACAGGTAAGAAGCCAGGGTTTCTAGACAAGCAGCTAAGAGCTGATTCACCCCCGTGAAGTAATGCTTTATAAGTAGTCACGTGGAGAGTGTGGAAGAAGAAGCATATGGTTTTAGTCGGTAAAATCCGGCATGTTCCAGGGCAGGAGCCATGAAACCTCCTTCTGAAAATTTCCACCTTCCAACAACGAAAAAATGAGCACAATAGGTCATTGTATGATTTTATGACTTGAGTGCTCAGAGATGACAGATGCCTCTTCTCCAATCCGGCGCCACTCACTCATACACTGATCGTCTGAACTACTGGCCATGGTACATGACACAAACATTTAGTTATTTTTTCAATCTGACTCCACGGTAAATAAAACGAGTCACCGTCTTACATTGACCTTCATTTGGGAAAATATTATAACACCATTGATTAATAATAATTACAACCTTGCTGGTAATTTGTCAACAAGATACATACGTATCAAAAAAAGTAGATTGCAAAAAAAAAAAACAACAAGATTAATATCAAACGAATGCATGAAAATCAATCGCCAAAAATAGAAATGCAGCAAAATTTGTGGCCCCAAATCGTATACAATCTTTAAAAATTCACATCAGTCATCATATCAGTATACTATATCAATTTCGCAAAACGATGACAAGTGTCTCTTTTTCGGAATCTCTTCAATCACCCAACCAACCAATGCATCATGCATAATCTCTTCTGATTATTAGATGATCATTCATTTACGGAATGAATGAGTCACGGCACACAACCAATCATCACATCATCGTCATCCTAACCATTATAGAGAATCGAAACAGTTTGAGTGGTCATATCTCCCCTAAAACGATTCAAACCGAATCAACATGAACAATTTTGAAAAGTCAAGTTCGAAAGAAAACTACTAGACGGAAGGAAACGAAAAGAAGAAGAAAGTCACGTAAGACTTCAAATGAAAAAATAATGAGTTTTACTTGAGCTACGACCGTTTTAACATTCAAAGTGAATTTAAATGATATGAATGTGTTTAGTTATGGTTACCACGCTGTCGAGTGACGTTCGCTATTGCAAGGAGCGTGTGTAGAAGAGACTAAATAGCGTTAAAATTGTTAATGCGAAATGTGCTGCTACTTGGAACGAATGAGTCACAGAACGCATTTGAACAAATTTTAAATCATGATAGAAATGCAAAATTACACGTACATACATCTGTACGTATCACACTGAGTCATAAATCAATGCATTTTATATGAAATGCAGGTGGTACAGGGGGACGATTAACACTCGCTGTAAGCATTTTGTGACTAAAACATCATTTCAATATGTTAGTGGTGTGGAAAAAATTATTCGGGAAATGATAAGCGTGCCAAATCGACTTCAGAAAATATTACGAACGTCATTCAGAATGCAGGCGTTTCAATGTAACCGCAGCCTATCAAGGTCAAAGACAAAAGACGATAGATAACCAGGTTAGAAATCTATATCTGGCTAGTGTGCGATGCATAAGGTCTGGTGGTGGCAGCAGTAGTTGTTCGAGGCTGGGAAACACTATACGATAATCGCGCGTTCCAGATTGGCAAGTCGAACCGGTCGCTAGACAGCAGAAGAATTGAGAGTAGTCGGCGGAATTTAGATACACACATTTTAGCGAAATCAGCAAAGTTGCTGTAGTAATAATGGCTTAGTGCCGCTGAATTTTAGTGGTGCGGTTGCCATGTGGTGGTGGTTGAATGCAAGAAGTTCATACCGTGAAAGTGCTGATATTGTGTGATTTGCATGAAATAATTGAAATGTTTCAGAGAAATTCTAATATGCATTTTCCCGAGTCGATTTAGGCGAGCTAATGAATCATGGAGATGCGAACATCTGAGTCAACATAGCAGGCTATCGCAGAGCATTGTGAAGAAAAGATTTTGACAAAACTGAGCAAATATACTTGCGAAGGACCAGAACATATGTAGTTCATCGGAAAGACCCAAGTTTAAAGAATTTTTATTTGAAGGTAGAGCTTGAGTAGCCGAGTGAGTAGACCAGACTTCTTTTGTCCATTTGCGTATCCCAACACTTAAAAAATGATCATGAACTCCTAAAAACCACATTGATCACTTTTCGTAATTTGCATACCAAAAAAAGCATAGCCTGATAATCTGACAGATAATAACTTCCTCTACAGCAGGGATGGTCAACCTTTTCGATGCCATGCGCCAATTTTTTCGCATTCGAGTTCAGATGCGCCATATAACTCAATCAATTTTACTGCCTAATTAAGTTTATGGTTAGAGTTAGAAAATAAGGAAAGTGATAAGATGTAGCTCAATCACGCAATTAAATCAATTAATTTACGCTAATTCAAAAAATACACGTTTATCTGAATACTAATTGGCAATATTCAGAAGCGATCTCCTGGACGAGAAGATGATTGTTGTATTTCTTTACTGATTTCCTAGTTAAACTAGTTTACTGATTCACTGCTTAAGTTCTGAAATTTGACAAAATGTTCGAACTAATGATAAATCCGAGTGACCGAGCACACGAATGCGAGTGTTGAGCTGACCAATCTCGGCGGTAATAGAAGCCAAAAGGGAATCAAATTTTCGTATAAAGTTAACTTTTACACTTGTTAACTCAATACGAAAATTTCTTCTGGATTCTCTTACCACCGAGACTTTCCAACGAAATCAGGTTGCCACTGGCTGACCTGATTTAAAGTTTAAGCAGGATCCAAAATCAAAACGGAACAAGTTAAGGAGTAAATTGAATTCATGAAAAAAGGTTACACAAATGTTCCCAAAAATTCTAAGAGTTTCATTTTTTCTGGCATCCTTTCATTTTATAGGACTTTTGTGTATTTATTAATACTTAGTTGGTATTATCCTTTGGTTCTTAGCTCCATTAAGCCAAATTTGCATTAACTCTACCATTTTCTTACAAAAGGAAGAATCAATTTCGTCCCGTTCTTCCATCCATTGTGTTTTTAATACATTTCTAATAACTGTTGAATGTTTTTTATTTTTCCGTTAAATAACTCCATACATTCGCAAGTTATCTCTTGCGGTGGAAGATTGTAGCCGGATAGCTGCAGTGTTTGTTTTTCTCCGAAGGAGGGTCTTTCTCTAGAATTGACAAGACGTGAATCATCGTGTCTTGAACTGCGTGTTTGCATCGTCGCGTTGTTCGGGATGCCTTTGTGTTTCCTGTTTGTGACTGTCTTGTGTACACATTGAAAATCCAACGGACATATTGATTTCAAAATAATAAATTAAATCAAAACCAAGTGTTTTAAAAAGTCGAACCCGATGGCCAGTTGTCGATAGGATAAGGCCAACCCTGATTCCTCGAAAGAGTGAATGTTTCATAGAAAAAAAAGTAACTCCATAAATGCGGGATAGCATTTAGATCGGACGACGAACACTTGGGGACAGCTATGATTGAGCTATGTTCCTCCATTGTAGACTTGGGATCGTTATCCGGATAAAAAATGTTTCAATCCCCAATTTTCGACCACTTTCTTTAAAATTCATTTTTAAGATTTTTAAATGCATTGCCTGGCCTTTTATTCCCTCAATTATATGAATATTCCCAGGTCCAGCCGCTGACAGGTACTTGCACGGATCCTCCATCGTGTTTATTTGTTTATTTATTTATTTATTAATACCTTGCGCTACAGACATAATTCCAATTACAGCGTCAAGAAAGCAAAAAAAAAAAAAAAAAAGAATAATGAAACATAAAGAAGGAAAAGAAGTAACAAAAATAATTGAATAATTTGAAAACTAAAATTAGAACTAAGATAAATAGCAATTCAAGGTAACATTTTCAATACATGATTGAATTGTAAAAAAGATTGCGGGAGAGGGCCAAACTTAAGGGCATATTTAACGAAGTGAAACATTTTTCGAGAATTTGCTTTGGATTTATATTCATAGTCTGTGATGCAATAATAACGATTTATTATGTTAAATACTGTTGCAGCTCGATCAATTATTTCAGCAATTTCGCGCACACTTTTAATAATTGGGGATTGCCGAATTATGGCTTTTCTTAATTCAACTGAAGTTTAAGATCCTTTTGGTGTTAATATTACTACCGTTATATTTTAAACTTAGGCTACACGCAAGAAGTGATACCAAAACACTTTCTAGCGATTCCCCACACCCCTCAAATTATAGAATGGGAGTTAGCTCCAGTTTTTTATGCAATGCGAACAATACTAAAATATTTTAAACAAATTATGCTTATTTAAATTAACAAATTATGTCACAATTTAATAACAGCATTTAATTTTAAAATAAATGTTTGAGAAATCGGGTCTCTTGAGTATCAAACTGACCAGTCAATCGAATCCACTTGATTTTGCCTCAGTGTGAACGTACCAATACACATCTAGTGATTGTAAACTGTCAAAATTTGGACGAACTTATGAATCAAAAGACTACACTAATTGAACTCAGAGCACTCAGGTGTTGGAAATATAAAGAAGCATTCTGTTAGAGTGTCTACTTTGAAATAACAAAAAAAAAATAGGCGCAAGAACGCAATGCGCCCACATGTAACAGGCTAATGCGCCACGTTTGGCTCATGCGCGATGGTTTGGCCACCCCTGCTCTACAGCCTCACCATCTCCCTAAAAAAAATATTTTCGCATCAAACCCTAATAGCAAATATTTTCAATAGATTCTTTCGCTGCGGTCGAAATGTGGTTTTCCCAGAAATAAAAAATAGAAATAACCGAAGATAAAGAAGCAAGATTAGTAAGCTAGCATAAGATATCTATCTCTGCAGAGTTACACGATTTAATTCTCCTAAAACTCCGTTGAAAAGAATTGAAAAAGTTGATGGCGATTCAACCTGAAGATTTCATTTATTTTATAGCAGGCCCTTCTTTGTGGTACACGTAACAGCGTATTTGTCGATTGCATCATAATTGATTGTTGACGGGAATCATGAATGGAACGGTCTATATAGTATCTGGAAACTGGATAATGACAACAGACAAAAGACGATTGAAACTTGATTTTTTGTTGTTGCCTTTTCACAAATAACCGCAAAGATCGTCGTACTAAAGAGATAATGGAAATGTGAAAAGCGGATTAAGTAATTGAGGGTGATTTCTGTATTGGAGTATTTCGAAGTAATGTTTAAGATTTAAAGTCATCGTTAAGAAAGATGGTTACAAAAAAAATGAAAAAAAGAAGACAGTCTAGGACCAGCTGAATAATTTTTTAATGGACGCAATGATTTAGTTCTTCCTTTGAGAATTCATTATCTAGGACGAAAAAAAGGAGACGTTTCTTTTTCGTTTCCCATCAAATAGAGTGTACAGCTTCTCTAATATAGTTCACTAGACTCTTTTGCATTCAATAGGCCGCCGGTGAACGTAAAAGTAATGAAAATAGTTTTTCACGCCAAGTAAACTATTACGCGACGCAAACTATTTCTACATATCTTAATCTAATAGACTCACGCAAAATAATTCTCTTAGCTTACTTCCTCTTATATTTGCATTCTTATCGCCATTATTCGGTTCTATGCAATAGAATCCTGTACCGTGCTTTGTTCAATCTTCCGATCTGTTTCCTTTCCCTGAGTACTACTATCATTCACTATGTTGCACCTGACCCTCATCATCGTCCTCTTATCATAGAAATTTTCAAGATGCATGTATATAAAAGGACTTCGTCTCTTGCTAATTTACTTTCATTTTAAGAATAACGCTCCAAGGTGAGAGAAATTGTCAGATAGGCACAATGTGCACGCGCCATAATCCTTTTAGTCCTTCATTCGTTGCTT
Source organism: Nemotelus nigrinus (assembly GCA_947369275.1). Classification (NCBI taxonomy): domain Eukaryota; kingdom Metazoa; phylum Arthropoda; class Insecta; order Diptera; family Stratiomyidae; genus Nemotelus; species Nemotelus nigrinus. Next base: position 52,495,140 of record OX376375.1, on the reverse strand, counting down.
AAAAAGTTCGCCAAGTATCCCCAAAAGTATGCATCTGAATGACACATTTACTTATTTCCACACCACTTGATGTTAGAGAACTCGTTTTTTTTTCACGAAAATGAACACCTCTATGTTTAAATCTTTCATAAGATTTTTCTCTTTACTTGCTGTCCTATCGTACAAATCCTATAGATATTGTAATTCTAATGAATGATATCGGCGCCAATATGACAAGGAATTCTAACGGTATTCCTAACATGCTAACCCATTCACTTTTACCTTCCCTGTGCGTCCACCTCTTTCTGGTTTTCCTTTCTTCGGAAAGTTGCCAATATCTTCCCTATACATAAAGCTGGTGATTGAATATGCATTTCAAACTTGCATCTCCTTCCCCGTTATAGAAAACTCCTCGAGGAAATGGTTTATAGGAGAGCTCATATATAGCATGGCTTCGCCAATTGTAATTCCTCTGACCTTCCTGCCCTTCACACGTGCATTTGCATCTGCTCTGGCCAATCAAAGCAGGTCGATGGATACGCTGACTTTTCCAAAAACCTTTAATTCCGCCAACTATAACCTGTACTCCTCTAAAAACTCAATAGTTTTGGTAGAAGTTCTCTTCTCACCTGGTTTAGCTATTACATTCATTTGTACCTGCATTGCTAATGTCAATTCCTGTTCTTACACTCCTTTTTTTTATCCCGGAGTTTTGCACGGGTCTATCATATATCGTATTTTCTGTCTTCTGTTCATTAACTATCTGCCTTCTCTGGTGCTCTCAAATGGAGGCAGCAAAAATAGTCAAAAATTTATCATGAGATATGATTGGGATATGAAAATAAAGCCATTAGGACATGAAGTGGAGATACGTTTCATTCACATATCACCAAACAAAAACTTATATTTTCGTTCACGGACGTCCTCTACGCATTTTGAATCTATTGTCAACACCGGTTTTGTGTTTATATTCGCTACTAGGAAGCGTGAAAGTGTAATTCAAATATTTCCAAAAGCTTAGTGTTCGCAAAAAATTAGCACAGTGTATAAGTTAGTTTAGTTAACGTAGCGCTGATCTAATTTAACCCTAATTAATTCCCTCCAGGTAATTAACTGAAGCCACAACTGAAGAAATTCTAGCAGCACTGGGCATACATTTGAAGATAAAATAGGTGTATCGTGGGCAATCAACTGATAATGCAATTATGTGGCGATGCCTATAAGAATGCATTCAATAATATGGACTTTAATGCCGAATATTGTGGAGCAGCAGCTATCAAAAATCAGAGTTATAATCAACTCAGGTTTCTTTTTTCACAGACATGATATTACTAATACCGCAGATATAATAACACTGCACCACTCTAATACCCGTCACTATTATCACTTTTCATTCTGAGTATCGATATGAGTACTGTTATCCAAACTAATTCTGACGGCGCACATTTATGAAATTAACATTATTCTGGAAATTTATGAAAAAGAATCAACCTCAGAAAGCTGAGCGGCAAAAATTATGTGACTAATTATTGCTTAAAAAGCGAAGAACCTATCGATGAAATTTTTATTGAGCTAATCTAATCCTGCGAAAATAATGGTCAACAAATAATGGTAAATAATGGTCAACAAATGGTTATATTAATCATTTTATTATTATTGGCATGAACACTGCACGCACAATATTTTAGCATGATCTTAAAGTGAAAATTGGACAATAATATTCTTCACATCAGGAGGTCGAAACAGTGTTAAGTAGAGATCCATTGAATTTTTTTAATTGGGTATAATTCAAAGAACACGTATATTTCTCTATTTTATTTGAGCTGACTCTTAAAATAAATACTAAAACTTCCAGATACTTTTCATTAGTATGGCAGATTATAGACCATAATGATATTGCTCTCTTTATCTTGCAATCAAAATTAAATCAATTTGAAATAGAAAGAACAGTATTTAATGCGGGATTGGTTGGAAAAAACATTAATTTAAAAAAATTAGCACAGTGTATAAGTTAGTTTAGTTAACGTAGCGCTGATCTAATTTAACCCTAATTAATTCCCTCCAGGTAATTAACTGAAGCCACAACTGAAGAAATGCCGAATCCAAAATGGAAATTAAAATCTATTCTTCTAAAAACATCTCAAAATTCTCAAAAAATTTAATTTCAAATAACTTATATCAAAACCATCTGGCAACGTCGCACACAATATGCTGGCAAGGCACTAGCGGAGCAGTCATCGTGCTGAAAAGCCACCGCGGCGACAGGCTCTTCGCCACACGTCAACTTGAATTCGCCCTCCCCGACGACGGGTGGCACCTCTCGAGACCACATGGCCACACATTCACCCATACAATTGCACTCGGTGCAAAATTCACCGGCTACTTCCTTGCCGAATAATTCTCTATGCACACAGCCTTATTTTCGGCTTGCATCCGCCGAACATGTTCCGATTTTCCTTTATTCCACGAATTTTATTCCATTCAACTTTTGTTCGGTATGAACGGAATCACCCCCGCACAGGGTGCCTTGAATATCCAATAACCCTGTCGTCGCAGAGAGGAACAAACATGACTGGGCAGCATCGTGCAAATCAATCACGAACAAATTATTCGCAATTAATTAGCCCCGTTTTGTCGCATTTCATCCAAAAACAATATGCCGGTGTGTTTACAGCACTAGTTACAAAATTTTCAGTTAAAAATAAATCAAAGTTGCGAAATTTCGCAAAGGTAAAATGAAACCTCCGAAAAACCAGCTGCACAGCTGTGTGTGTTGTGTCATACCTTCGTATGGACGAAAGAGTGAAACAGGAATGCCATGGGCACCGCCATTTTGGAATATGAGAATTAAAATCCACCCGTGTGGAATTCGAAGTGAATCCTCGTGAAATCCATTAATTGTATCTACTGACATTTTGATGAGGAGTATTTGGAAAACTTGTCCAAATTACCCCAACAGACGCAATTCCAATATTTCGCTACTAAACGTCTGTCATGGGGCAATTCATTGCCGGCACCAAATATGGAAAATCGATTTTGGGCAGAAAATTCGTTATCGCAATACACGCACACACCCAGCCGTCCATTGACACGTATTTTTGCTGACATGCTCGGATATGACTAAGCCGACGCACACCACAAACGGACCGCGCACACACTCAACTAAACACCACTACACCGGACCGCACAGTTCGCCCGCTAAGGGCAACGGCTGGCTGGCTAACTGCCTGCCTGGCTGAATGATAAAACAACCAAAAGGATCCAGCCATTCTTCGTCGACAATAGGAAACCAGCCCAACAACAATCACCATGCCGGATCGCACCGGCGTCCTGGTCACACCCTTGAACTTGCCTCACAAACAGAGGTACCTCGATACTAAGAAAAACCCACGACAGATCAAGTCTGGGCCGAACATTGCCGGCCCGGCCGCCAGTTGAATTCATCGGACAATGTCCCTCAGTCACTGACATAAAGCATTTCGCCTATATCCTGGGCGAATAAGTTCAAGTCCAACTTATGCACGATGCCAATCTGAACCTTCCAAATCAGCACAAATCAATTACCTGAAATCCTTGCGATTGGGCCCAGATGTTTCCGTCGTGTCCAGCGATGGCCGCTTTCGACACGCACTGTGAGGCCAAGAGCTGATTATCAACGTAATCCTGCCAGCTCATGTTGCTCGGCTCCTGTTATTCCTTTTCTGCCAACGACGATAGAACAGTACGCGAGTTTCGCACCGAAATTTAGTCCAGAAGGGCCGTTTGATCAAAATCTGATCCGAACGACGCCGCGAAACAAAAAAACGGGAGCCAGACGAAAAAACGGCAGTAGGCGCGAATACGACTGTGATTGCGAATCTCACTCCGGCTTTTGACTAATTGGCGACTTTTCTCGCGGCTCTTCGATTTCCAACTTCTTTCGATCGCGTACTGGTCCGAATTTCACGTTTTTCCTCGTTATGACTGAACTGACTGACGACACCACGACGGCTTACCGCACTGTACTCTGCTTGCTCTGTCTTCTACTGTGTCACAAACACGATCGCGGCCGCAGCTTTTCTACACTACTCACTCGTCGACGACTCAAATTCACGCGAAAAACCGAATCAAGGCGAGAACGATGTTCGATTCAGATTGGACTTTTCTTCGGCTGCTCCACTCCGCTATGCTCGCAAAAACCACAGCAGCGACGACGACCACGACGACTTGACGATATGAAACGGAATGGAATCAAATCGAATCTGAACTCAACTGGACGGGGTGACGTGAGACGGATATAGAGATCCGGTCCGACGGATGACTGCGAGAATAACGCGCGGAGAGAAATGCGAAAACTGGCGTAGACGAGAAATACCGGATATTTGTGGTTCGTTCCCCGGACTGAGCTCAGACTGATTATTATTAAAATGAATTAAAATAGTTGATGCGAAACCGTATAGGATCACTAAGAAAATTGTTCAACACAAGTTTAGGTTTACGAATAACATTCGGGTTATTCGCGAGGAGATCGACTTTCAACCGATTGGCAAATGGCACATCATGAACGGACCGGAATGAATTCGTGTTCCAATTGGGAGAGACGAATGCGGAATTCTTACGTCAGTTGCAGTAACTATCTCTTTCGTACAAATGAGTAATCGTAGTATGTTACGCTGAATTAAATGCATCCGACGGAGATAACACGCCGTTTAACCATTCGGAAAAAGCTGTGGGGAAGAGAAAATTGAGAGAATAATTCAAGGATATAGGCGTGACTAAATTTGATGGAACGTCGGAAACAGCTAGTGCCATCTTGCTGTCAGTTTTCTCATCTGGCGGGTAAATGAATTTAAATTCATAGAATTATGTAGTTTGAAAGTATTAAAATTCGGCAAGTAAACTTAACAGGGTAGTATTAAAATGGATGTCCACAGACCTTAATTTTCTCTTGTGTCACTAGTAAATGCTCAGCCAGTCATGAGTCTGGTTACATGGCGGTGCATATGCGGTGAGGTACAACACCGAAACATGTCCTGCACCCAAAGAGATCTTTCGTTACCATTCCAAAAACGGCAAACACAATCAACTATTTGCTCTTTTGCTAGTTATCAAATATGCGAATGCAAGTGCCGATTAGAAATCAATTTACGAATGTTATCATTTTGGTAAAACTCAGTTACGTGGCTTTGCTATTAGAAAATTTTCCCGATAGATGTTCGGCTGATATGTTTGTGTTTTTGTGATCATGTGTGCGTTTTTTGTTTGTTTATTTGTTCATTATTATCGTGTTGGCTTCTTGTCGTTTTTCTGTATGTTTTTGAGTATTCTTCTTGTATTTTTCGTTCCCTGCTATCACGGGGTAGCAGAAGAGAACGAGCCGGTATCAAAAATTGAAAAACTAACAAAAGCTGCAAAAAATATTCTAGAAGACAATACACTCTAGATAAACAAACATAAATAACAAAAAAAAAAACAAACAAAACTACAAAAATACCAGCCAGACATTAATCGGTGATTACCAATATTTTGTTTGCGCAATGTTATGATAGTGGAATACTTTTGCGGCGATACTTTATTACTGCTTAGACTAGACTGAAACTTCCTGAATCATGCGGTGAGGAAAATTCATGAAAATTACAGAAACGCTCTCATGGCATTTCAAGCACAAAAATGACAACCAGAAGTGACAGTTCTCCGTTTTTGAAATAACGATAGAAGTTGAAAAATGCTTCATTTCTATCAAGCCATTTCGTATCGATTCTTCCTATATCTATGGAAATTGCTGAATAGGAGTGTGAAGCCGAAACGAACACCTGCTCATCATCGTCAATAGGCTGACCAGTGGATTAACAACGACGCATCGAAAGGCCAGGATCGAACATAATCTTTGAAGACAGCAACCATTTTAATGCCTGAATCCACATACAACGATTTTTCGCATTGGGCGGAGAAAAGCCGCTGCCAAAAAATGAGAATTCACTGTTTTGTATGGTAATGCTAACAATGCCGGCGTCCGAAATTTTCGAACCATCAGAATTTGCCAAATACTTGGAAATTTCTGAATCAGAGCGAGCACAACAAAAACCGCAAAACCTCGTTCAACCGCGTGCTGTTATTGAAAAAGCTTTGCCTCAAGTCGTGCAACCGATTCTGAATCCGAATCCACCTAGAAATGGCACTAAAACGGCCCAGCTACAATACGTGGACATCTATTCACCGATTAGCAGAAAGGTCCGAGTGGATAAATGTAGAATCCCTTATGAACTTCTTACGCTGTGCATCACGCACAGACTTGGCGTTGGCACATGCTAAGTATTCGCCGAGTTACGAATTGCTTAAACAAGCGTTCCAAATATATACAGAATCTCCATTTTCCCGTTATTCGAGATTTCCCGCAGACAAGGACTTCATAACCTTCGGACGAATCGACTGGAGCATGAATTGGACGAAAATGATAGCTGCCCTGTGGTCCATGAAAAGCAACCCACATAATAGCGAAGCTGTCTTAGCATTTTATAATTCGCTGAGCAACATGCGAAAACAGCTGTTTACGCTCGATGGCGTATATTGCCGCGAAAATTTCGAGAGCTCTTGGAATCTTACATGGGAGGATTAAACAGAATCTATGAATCTTATCAACAGTCATTGTCCAGATGTAGACTGTCCCGGTTTTGTAATTTCCGAAACTTTATTATATTTTTCCAATAAAAAAGTACTTCCCTCTCAAGACTTGTTATTATTTTGAAATTTTTTAACGAAAGTAACTCAATTTTATCGTCTTCGACCCTAGGCATGTTCGCAGTTGGCTGAGATTGTCTCTGCATTTGTTTTGGATCCGAAAAATGGACGATTTTGCTGGTCGCTCCAAAATCCATATTTTTTAGAAAGTACCAACTTTCAATACGTGATACGTGAAAAAATTTCATGAAATTTTTATTATTAATTTGTGATTTGACAGCTATTTTAATGTATTCAAAACAATTTCGCGTCTTTATCATTGTTTTTCAAAAATCGACGTGGTTATTAAGATATTGATGAATGCTGACCACGGACGTCCAAATGAGATGGTTACCCCGCAAGTTTTTTGGCCAACCGTAAAGTAAAGTCCAAGAGATAGCTCACACAGTAAAATTGGCGAAGACTATGTTACCACTATTTTGCATGAAAATTTTAGTATGCGAAAGTTTTTTTTTAAATGGATACCATGTTTTCTCACAGGGACCAAAAATAGCATGTTGATGATTCAGAGCAATGTTTGAAGCTGTTTAATCGTAATAATAAGGATTTATTTTCAAAATATATCACCTTGCTCGCTTCGTTACACCTTCCAACACAAACAACAAATTTATGCGAGGAAAAATTAATAACAGAGAAATCAAAGCGTTTTTTCCTGGTGTAGTTTTATTATTTTAATATAATAATATAAATTAGAATATAGAAAAAAATCAATTTATTATTCCCTTTATTTATTGAAAAATATCGTCTTACTTTAATTGAATCAAAACTACGCGCGCGCATCTTAGCAGCATCGTTAATTGGAAAAAAAAACGTGCATGATCACGATCGGAAAATTTGCCTCAGTAACAATGTATCTATATGTTCAACTAAATTTAGATTTAATCAGACAAAAAAAATCAATCGAATTGAATTCGTCTTTTTGCTACCGACCGCGCCAAAACTTAGAAGAATTGAAGACGTTATATAATTAAAATGATTTTCACAAATTTTATTGTATACAAATATAAAAAAAAAAGAAGTAAAATTATTCCGTTTCGCTCAAAGTTTATCGATTGATTCGACGAAAAAATTAGATTTCCGCAAGTCAAATTATTTTATACACCTCACAAATTTAATCTGAATAGACGTTTATGGAAACCAATTCAAAAAAAATTTAGCCTATCCAATCAACCAACAATTGGAATTTCCTCAAGGAGGCTCACAATGCAATCTTCTCTTCACTTTCTTAAATTCTAGGCATGATATTTAGAAGAGGATTGATTAAACGTGAAACAATTGAAATACAAAACGATCTACAAATAAAATGCACAATTTATATACGTGAGGAAAACAATTTTATTTGAGGAATTTCTGTTTCCATCTTTAAATAAATGGTAAACAAAGAGGAAAATGTCTTCTGGTATGAATAAGCCGATATAATGCAATTACTGATGGACGATCGTTTCCCTCGATAACAACATTCACCATTCACTATAACTATATATATATGGTGGCAAAAATAAGTATGAACTCAAAAAAAAAAAATCGTCGTTGCACAGGCGAGCAATCAACGAAAATATAGAGCAGCGGCGGCGGCTATAGAAAATTCGCCCGCAGAACAAAAAAAAAACAGTAATAATATGTATAGGTTGCTGCAAATTTGTTATCAACGACAGATAAATGTGATTTCTATTCTATTACGATGTTCGGGGTACGTTCTTCTGCTTCCCCAGTTTAAAAAAAGAAAACGTATGAAGAAATCCGTTCAGTGTCGGTTTTTTCAGTGTTTCAAAAAGTTTTATTTTTGGTTTTTTTTTCTCGGTCTTCGTATCGGAAATTATGATCAAAGTTTTATTTCTCAATTATTTGTTTTGTTTTGTATGTGTATGGTAGTTTCGGAAACGATATTTTGTTTTTTATTAGAATTTTATCCTCCCTCGTTGATTATATGAATATTTTCCTCTTTTACGGCTCTAACTCCGTCTCTCTTGGATGTTTAGCAATTTTTCTCTCTGTACTCTCTCCTTCCTATCTCTCTCGTTTTTAGCAAAAAGGTGTTTTCTTTGTTTCGAATTGTTTTTTAGTAGTTTTATAAATTGTTATTATGCCCCTTTCTAATATTTTTCTTTTAAATTAAATCAGCGATATTAGCAGGCATTTCTTCAATAGTTGTATGATAAAATTGCTCAATATCCTTGAGAGTACGCTTATCCTCCTCTGTAATAAAGTTGATAGCAACACCTTTACGACCGAAACGTCCACCACGACCAATTCTGGAATGAATAGAAAATTAATTGTAGTGGTCGGTAGTCTGCCTCTCAGCTTTGATCTGATTATAAAATTGAGGAGATTAAAAGGGTTGTCTCTATTATGTGGACACAATGAGCATTCCCGGTCAAAGAAAATAGCGAAATCAAGAGATAAAAATAGAGTAATGTGGTGCATCAAAAACTTACCTATGAATATAGTTCTCCCGATTGGAAGGCAAATCATAATTAATAACTAAGGAGACTTGTTGCACATCAATACCACGAGCTAACAAATCAGTTGTGATCAGGACACGCGATGATCCTGATCGGAATTGTTTCATAATTAATTCACGATCGCGTTGCTCCATGTCGCCATGCATAGCAGACACGGTGTGGTCGTTGCTGGTCATCTCTTGCGTCAATTGATCGACCTGAAGTATGAAATATGACACTGAGCAACAACATTTTCAACCAAAAATCACTCTAACTCACCTTACGCCTAGTGTTACAGAAAATAACGGATTGCGTTATTGACAACGTATCGTACAAATCGCACAACGTTCCCAATTTCCAGTTCTCGTGTTTAACATTGACGAAGAACTGCTTGATACCTTCCAGGGTCAATTCTTCTTTTTTCACCAGAATACTAATCGGATTGCGCATGAAATGACGACTCACTTCCAATACGTCGGGTGGCATTGTGGCCGATAGCAAGATGACTTGGACGTCACCTGGTAGAAATGAGAATACGTCCTGGATTTGACTTTTGAAACCGCGCGACAACATTTCATCGGCCTCGTCCAAAACGAACAGCTTGATAGCTCTCGTGTGAAAGACTTTACGATTGATCATGTCATGTACACGGCCCGGTGTTCCGACCACGACGTGACATCCTTGCTCCAACTTACGCACATCCTCACGTACATTTGTACCGCCAATGCAAGCGTGACAATTGGCCTTCATGTATTCGCCCAGAGCAAGAACCACACGTTGAATTTGTGTGGCCAGCTCACGAGTTGGCGCCAAAACTAAGGCTTGACACTCGTGAAGCGAAGTGTCGATTTGTTGAAGAATAGCTATAGAGAATGTAGCTGTTTTGCCAGTTCCTGGAAATAAAAAAATGCTTTTAAATTTAATCCTACGGCATATTTATAAATACATAAATTGGAGCAACAATTTTGGCTTCAGTTTGTTACAACTAATGGAAACTTCTATACCTTCCACAAAAACTAACACACTCTTATTATTATTCTGTTTTCATTTTTAGCATCCACAGCTGGTAAATGTCTGGCCTGATTTCGCTCTCGGACAACCAATGTTTATGCTGGAATATCGATATTTCTGAAATCTTATTCAAAAGAGTTTGAAACCCGAGTACATCACAATAGGAAATTTACCCCTGAAAACAGAAAGACAGCTCACGGTATTAGACGAACAGGAAGTGACGAGTCCAGTGCAAATTAAAAGGCAGATTAACCGTTTAACAACTATCTTCGTATCAGGTTTCAAAGGCGTGTGCCAGGAAAAGTCAGTAAGGAAAAACGCAACCCTGTGGTGGAACGGCGAATTTACGGAGGCTAGAGGCCGCTATCGAAGAAAGTTAATCCAGAAACAAAGAAGACTGGGACATAAATTAATAGGACTAACCGCTCTTAAAAACAAGAAGAATCGGCAAGCCAAGCGCGACTCATGGAGAGAGTCCTGTGAGAACACCGAGATAAGTGCAGAAGCTACCAGAATCAGGAAGGTCCCAAATGTAACTCCCGCCGTCCGTAAGTTTCTACGTAAGGAAAACGATCATGTGTTGGAAGGCAGCGAAGAGCAAAACAAATATCAAGGAGCTAACAAGACTGCAAACATTTGTTTTCATAAGTTTCACGGATGCCTAAGGAGCCATCCCAACGGGCGGGTTGTATATGATTCTAGGACTGATGCAAGTGGATCAGTTCATACTTAGAAGTGCATGCTTAACGACAATACACGCTAAAAATTCAGAGATTTGGTAAGTCAATGGAGCAACGGGGATGATATGTTCTTGTTGCTGAGGAAACGGACCACATAAGCATAATAATACACCTTGAATTTGCTCCCTTTATTGCTGTACTACAGCCACTTGCTGACACCAGAAGCAAACTAAATGCGACCATATGGATTAAACTAAAGTCCGAATGAGAAAACAGGACGGATTCTGGGGTAGGTAGGACATTATGACCCTTTCCCGATACAAGCAAAAGCAGAAAAGTGCTTGAGAGTTACGGCTTGGGTTGTTCACAGAGCTCTGCATTACTGCATCTCACGCGAATAGATTAGGACTGACATCCAACAATTTACGCATGAAATCCGAGATGGAAGAGGCTACCATTGAGCATACCCTCTATGATGATGCGGCCCTAAATAATAAACGCAGCAAGATTTTAGGTTCCTACAACTTTCAAGAGTTAGCAGATGTGAGCAGTACCGGCTACGTTGAGTCTGCTGATTCGAATTTAGCGAAGTTGTCACTTGGCAGGCTCAATTAACCAGCGGATGGGGCTGTGGATACACAAACACATACACTTATCAGTCTCACTTTCACTACTCACCACACTACTTGACATACAACACACCACATCAAAATTTGTAAATCAAGTAGGTAAAAATTTATCATACAGTCACGTTTATTGTATGATGTTGTGAAGAAAATGATTAGGAGAGCTTTGATATTTTCTGTTCATTTTACATAATATTCTAAGTTCACTTTATTTAAACTAGCACAGGTCTTTAGAGATTAAAAAATGAACGATTTTTTCAAAATAAAAAATATTTAAAAAATCGGCGAATAGTCCTAGTTGACTTCAAAAAGTTAATTTTCAAGCTGAAACAATCAAGTGACCACGCTCGAACACACAAATACATATGCAGTTTTTTTTAAACCAACAGAACTTTTGTAATTATCAAACAAAAAATGAGTGAATAATTAGAAAAAAATGAAGATCTACCCACATCGATTTTTCAGGAAAACTTCAGCGAAGGACGAGTGTAAAATGATCTTGGCTGTATTGGGTGTTTTTTTAGGAGCTTGAGAACTTCAAATTGAAAATAGATGAAATGCTATTATGATTTAAAAATGATTTCCGGCAAGTGACCACAACTACTATTCGTTACGAAGCTCATCCGATCATTCTAATTTTTTTAAACTTTTTCCAATAATTGTGGTCTTATCTCACAAATTACTCGTTCAATATTGTCCTCTAATGCTGTTGGAGTTGTTGGTTTGTCAGCATAAACCAAAGACTGAACAAACCCCCAAAGAAATAATTAGGAAGCGTCAAATCACACGATCTTGAAGGCCAATTAACGGGACCATTACTTGAAATAATCTTTTCATTAAATTGTCTTTTCAATAATTCGATGGTTTCGTTGGCTGTGTGACATGTAGTAGCGCCATCCTGTAGGAACTATAGATTATCGATGTTCAGCTCTTGGATTTTTGGAAACAAAAATGTATTGAGCATGTATCATATCGCACACCATTAACCGTAACGGTAGCTCCTTCCTCATTTCGAAAGAAATAAGGGCCAATGATGCCGTTGGCGTGTATTCCACACCAAACAGTCAATTTTCATCAAGCAATGAATAAGTGATGAAATTTATCCATTACAGCACGAATAGCCTGCTCTTTGAGTCTCGCGAACTGAACTCAGATTTTGAAAATAAATTTCCACAATTTAGTAGCGTTGTTGAAGTGTCAATCTATTCATGATTAAAATGGTAAACTTTACTGAGCATGTAAAACAACTGTCACTTTTACAAACTTCATTCAAAAGTTATCCCTACCGAAACTGCTCATGCAGCTAAAAAAACACCCTATATAATATGAATCAACCGATTGATTTTTTTTCTGCCGTTATTATTCAACATTAAAAATGAAAAGGGCTGACTACATTTAAAGATGAAAAGGGGCACGTACAAGGAAGGGCACGTTCTGGAGCAGGGATGATATTTTGGTCACATTACCATGTAGCTTAGCTCTTCCCGTTGTCAACGTGCACAGCGCCAGTGCAACTAAAACTGTAGTCACCGCAACGATTCCAGTGAATGACAAAATCGGATACCAAATGTAAAAGATTCGCAGCGTTATCCCGTTGTGAAGGGAAAATCTCCGTCTGAAGTTTTTAACGAGATCAAATCGGTTTATGACGAAGGAGTTGTGAGTCGTAGGAGTGTGTTTAAATGATGTCACTTGTTCTAAAAATTGAGAAAGCTGTTCGTGGTGATCGCAGATTGACTTTGGATGAACTTTCGGTGATGTTTCCACAAATCTCCAATCTCTGCTGGACGAAACAATCAGATTTCATAAACTGTTTTCAATGTGGAACCCAAAACAACTGATAGAGCAGCACAAATTGAATCGAGTGGTAACCTCCAAAGAAATTTTGGAGGGATATGAACTTGAAGGTGTTAATTTTCTACACTCTATTGTTACATGGAACGAAACTTCGGCTGCCCATTACACCACTGAAACCAATAGACAGACAATCCCCCAATGGTGTCACCCTCAGCCAAAAAATTCAAAACCAGGATTTCGGCGAAAAAATAGCATGGAATCCGTGTTTTGGGATCATTTTGATCGAATTTTCAGCTCATGTCGAAACCATCAATGCTGCTAGGTATTGTGAGACATTAAAAAAATTGAGACGGCCAATTTAGAACAAGAGGAAGTCTGCCTTCTGCACGAAAATGCCAGACCCCACCCGGCCAACGTAACAAAGCAACTTTGGGAGTCGTTTAAATGGGATGTTTTTTGCCACAACGCACACTTCCTTGACCTGTCGCCTTCAAATTCTCATCAGTTCACTTCCCTGAAGATGGAAATGATTTTCAATTGACGAGGAAGTGAATGGACAGGGGGGAACAAGCAAACAAAGAAGATGACGGCAGATTTCTTTGACGAAGGCATAAAGAATTGATCCCTCGTTTCACTACGTGCACGAGAGGGATGGCGACTACGTGGAAAAATAGTTCACATATGTACTTATGTAGCCACGAAAAAGTTTTTTTTTTGGAACATACAAAAATCTAGTACACTTACTTTCTGGACGTGCCTCGTAGAACGGGGTGGCTAATGAGTAATTTACCCTTCCACGTTATATTCAAAAGGTTCAAGGAATTTAAAATTTTTGTATTCAAGATATTCGATGCAACATTCAGTAAATAACACCTGTTCAAATGATACTGATTTAATAGCAAAAGCTATCACTTATCAGAAGAAAGGAAACATTAGCCTACAACAAGTAGTCCCCAGTTAAAAAATTCGAAAAATCATCAACGACTTGTTGCAGTAGAAACTGGAATTATTCGCAATACCACACACGATAGTACATTGATAGATTTCTTTTCGTTATTTTGACAGTATTGAAAACGTACTTTTAAAATGAGTGCTGATAGCCCAAACAGTGCGAATTTTGAATAAAAAAAAATACCTCAAGAACTTTTATCATTCAAAATTCGAACATTTATTCTACACTTTTCATTGCAATTAAATATTGCAATCTACGCAAGAAATCTACTGCATCTTATGTGTTTTCAATCCTCACATTATTATTGTGCATAATAAAGTCGTCATCATCTTTTGTATTCAAGACTAGAAATAAACCACACAACTACATCAACATAGTTGCATCTTTTTATTGTCACGTTATCAACTTAGCAAAACAACGTATACGTCGTTTGACGGTGTTATCGCTGAAAATCATACGACACGTTTACTGATCTGTATGCAAGTTTTGCATACAGGCCAGTAAACGACCCGAAGCTTGACGAATCAAAGCTAGTTCTTTGTTAGCTAATGGAGTGGGAGTAGTTGTTTATTTGTGATAATATGAATGTGATGTTTACAGAACATATGATATTTGATGAATATTACTAGTCACCAAACAATTTATATCGAAACGATTGAATTAAGCCACGTTTGTGATCAATGAAAATTATACGACTATGGTAAATGTTGCATTTAATCGTTCATTATAAGTTTTGATTACCTTGTTTGAAATAAACCTGAAGTCTTCAGCAACTCTTAGATTTACTTTACTTTTTTTTTCAATTTACACAAATTCAACGCATATAACTATCTTTTGAAGATGATATTTGCTCTGAATCATTCTTAATACGACATCGTTACTGACCTAAATAAAACTATTTCAAAACAAGATATGTGTTAATATTTCATAACATTTAACAGTTACAGTCGAAAATATTACACATTCATCTACGTCATCTTTTCGCTGTCATTGCAAAGCAGTCCATTAATCCCTGCTACTTGAAACTGCAATCGACGACAAAAAAGTTAGCTAAATGATTTCACCTCAACTGACTCACAGCAAGCGGGCTTCAATGCATCGAACTTCGAGTTCGAATGTATCTGTATATAAGTTTATATTCATAATGAATCATCGAAAATTCTCGCTGAGATTTGTATTAAGGTCATGCAACCTTACATTGTACTTGAGACGAGTAACATCTATTTTCGAACAACCGGACAAATACTGGCTCCTGGAGAAATGGTGAGTGTGTCACGAATGGAACAAGCAGGCTGAGATAATTTCTGAATCTGGGAAACATCATTGTTCATACGTAGAACATCTTTATATAATCGACAAGATCAATAAAATCATTGATACGAAGGTCAGTAATCCACAGAATCGAAGGTCTAAAATTTTCGTTCTATGAAAACATTCATAAAAATCCATTATGACTCGTATCACAGTATTTTAGTATTTCTATGATATTTTTTCATTATTTCCGCGTGGAATTCATTCCGCTAATTGTGTGTGCTTAGTCAGCATGCACAAGTGTGAAGATAGCGGGAGAAAGTTTAGTGGTGAGCACTGTTCGTTCCTTCGTTCTCCGTTTTCTCGTTCTGCATTCGTTCAATTGATACGGACAGCTAGCCAGCCAGCTGTTGAATACCGAAAAATAACAAGTAACGATAACAATTTCGTTTCGTTCGGTATTACGCGTACCGTACATACAAAACCCCGCCATTTGCATGCATTCACGGAGAACATGTTTTCCAATATGAACAGCGGTAATAGAACTCGACTCATGTCGAAATTTCACATGTACACTGTAAACGCCGACACTTTTTTGTTTAATAACTTCGAAAAATAACCCGAACTTAAGCAATTAATATAAAATATTATTTTCTGTGGTAATACAAACCGAAAGGGGATTGAATCCGATGTCAGCTCAATTTCAAACAGATTATTGGGCATTTGAGGTAAAATCGATTTAATCTAATCGTTTGAAAAATGTATGTTATTGATGAGCGTTTAAAGCAGGCAGTCCATTATCAGAAGTTCTTAAGGGAATTTAATTCACGCCGGGTTTTTCTGAAGTTGTGGTTAACTGGATTTTATTTATCACGTGAAATCATTGTTGGAAATGTTTGCAGTGACAAAGCTTAGAGACGTGTCCCCCAGATAATTTTAGATTTTTCTTCGGATGGCCATGCAAGACGTTTTTGTAAATACTCTGGTAATCATTAAGTGCATAGCAAATGAAAATTTGATATAATTGCCCGCGATATTACACATACTTTCAACTAAATTATTTTAGCCTTAGCCTATTACGGAAATTCGCTAAAGAGAAATCAAATCGAACTCTTCTCATTGACAGCAGTAAAAGTAAAGGTGAAGAAAAATCGAATAGAACTATGTCCAATGGTACATTTATATGATAAAATGAATGTAGCCACCGTCAATATACAATGGCTCACAGCTTATTTGATACAGTGCTTCTTTAAAAATGTAAGTTGCAATAACTCAGAACATAATAACAATATAAAAAAAAAATATGAATGCCATTTTGAAGAAAAATGTTTGTTGTACATTAAACAAGTTTATATTTGTTACAAAGTTGCTGTTTTACATCTTAAAAAACAAAAAACCAAAAGTAATAACAAATTTCATATCACAGCTTATTTGATACAGTTTGATTATTGTAAATTATAAGTTAAATATTATGAATTATTGTAAATTATAAGGTTTCCAGTTAATTTCAATACTTCGTATGATAGCCCTTAACCTTAAGAAGAGCCTGGAGCCTATTCGGCATTAAATTAACGATTTTTTGCCATTCCTCTAGTAGTGCCTTCTTCAGGTTTTGTCTATTAGAAATCTTGTGTTTTCTAATGTTGTTATCCAACAAAGCCCACAGATCTCACTGACGTTCATATCTGGTGACTGTGCCGGTGGAGACATCAAATGAGGGCAGTTCCAAATTCGCCAAGACTGCACAATTCCCGACTTGTGCTTTGGATCGTTATCTTGTAGAACCGAAATTGGTTGCGAACACCCAGTTTTTCAGCACTTTGCAGCAAATTGTTTTTGAGTACATCGAGGTACTTTGTTTTGTCCATTGTTATAAACTTTAAATTTCCGACTCCGGCTGCGGACATGCAGGCCCAAGCCATCACATTGCCACCACCATGCTTCACAGTAGCTTTGAGGTTCTCCTTGTTTAGCTCAGTGTTTGCCTTGCGTCAGACATATGACATTCCGTCGGAGCCAAAAATGTTAAACTTGGACTCGTTCGCAAAAATAACCGTATTCCAGAACGCGAATGGCTTTCCCACATGCTCTTTGGCAAAGGTAAATCGGCTTATTGTATTTTTTGGAAATGAATGGCTTCCTACGAGCTACTCGCCCGTTGAAATCATGGTCGCGAAACACTCGTCGGATGGTTTCAGCACTACATGACTTCCCTTATTGACGATGAACCTCAGTAACCAATTTTGGGGCGGAAATCTTCGGGTTTGCTTTCACTTTTCTTACAATGTACCGTTCGTCTGAAACGGTGAAAATTTTGCTTGGCGCATTTTTGTCCTTATTTTCTACCCGATTTTCGTGAATTATGTGCTGCACTGTAGAGGCACTTAAATTCACACTTTCATCAATTTTCCGAGCACTTTGTCCTTTTTTAAAGTGGTTTAATACCTATTCGCGCTGTTCAATTGTGGTGCGACGACCCATTTTAAAACAACTACTCATTTTCGGCACGTCAGCTTCCAAAATCTTGCTAAAAATTACCTTAACCAATGTCTAACCACAATCAAAAATTCAGAAAACAAAAACAACACAGTTTAACGGCACGACAAATAGAAGTTTATTCGCATTGAAGTCTCTGTATCAAATTAGCTGTGAGCTGCAATTCTACTGCGCCAGTGGTATTTCTCTTTTTCGTGACGCCGAGGAATATTCCTGGGAAATTTTTTGTTTGCATTGTATTCATTGAACATGCATCTAGTCACCTACGTTTAAATTTTTTGGACAAGGTTCCTTATTTCAAAGTTACAGTGATTTGCATTTTTAAATAGCCTCTGTATCAAATAAGCTGTGAGCCACTGTATATCTTGTCAATTTTGATTTTCCATAAAAACAAAATTAAAATGAAAAATTTTCACGATACAAGAAAAGATAGTGTTTAATACTGTTAAGTATTGCCCAAACAATTGATAAGGACAAGCTTCATTCGACAGATAAAACATTGAATCCTGTTACGATTGACAAACTAGTGTTAGAAGTCCAACTTATCTGTGAAAGAGATTTTTAAACTCAAAAGATGGAATACCTTGTTATTTCAAGCTGCACTCCAAGCACATTTTGTCATGGTATGATTTCAAATCGGTTCAAAATTGTCTTTATGCTATTTAATTCAACTCCTTTCACCCCTAATTTTCAAGTATAATAATCTTTTACCAAGGGACATCAAGATAATGAATGCATTAATAATTTGAACAGTTTTTTTACTAGCTGAGAAAAATAATAAAGCGTATATAATAGCAACAGATGGTGCCAAATCTTCTTTAGAGTTGGGATGTGCCATTCTTGAAGAGCATAATAACAGTGTCACATTCAACTCTCTTCCTGCGTCTATAACAACATTCAATGAAAAACTGCGCTATATTTTGCAATGTTATTAAAACAAGGGAAGAACGCTGCGCAGGCTTGTGAATAAAATTTGTTCTGTGTACGACGAAGGTACTTTATCGAAATCTGCTGCACGTAAATGGATCGCTAGCTTTCGTTCTGGTAAATTTGATGTGAAAGATGAAACACGCTCTGGCCGTCCAATTACTGAGAAGCAGATGAAATTCTTGAAAAAGTGCAGCAAGATAAGCATTTTAGCAGTGCCGATATTGGTATGGAGCTAAGCATTGACAACAAAACTGTTTTGAATCATTTACGCAAAGCTGGCTACAAAAAGAAGCTCGATATATGGCTTTCTCATGAGTTGACCGCGAAAAACATGATAGACAGAATTAACATTTGCGATGCGCTGCTGGAACGCAATGAAATCGAGCCATTTCCAAAACATATAATAACCGGTGATGAAAAATGGATCACATACGACAACCGGAAGCGTAAAAGCTCGTAAACAAGGGATGATGAGCCGTCACAAGCGTTCATCAAGCCAGGATGACGCCGAAAAAGGTGATGCTGTGTGTGTGGTGGGATTGGAAGGGAATCGTCCACCTATTTCCAGTTGGTTGGTCAGACGATTAACTCTCAATAGGCCAGGAAAATAAGTCTTTCTGTGCCAAATAAATCCAAGCGGAGATTTTTCGATGGAAATGTGTTTATTGTAAGATGACAAACATAATGTGAACAGTCTATTACAAGGTCGTGTGCGCAACAAACGTTATTCAAGGTCAAAGGTTACAATTAGCAAGTTGCCAAGCCTCGCCAGTTCCTCATCAACACAGTTGCCCTGCATGCCTCTATGTCCAGGTGCCCAAATCAATAAACTGACAATGTCTTGAAATCTCGTTAAGATATGCACTGCATTCAATGACAATTCTGGACACTGTAAAAGGGCCAGAAGGGGAATTTATTATCCTATCTGCTTGGCTATGTGTGAAAATGCATACATTTGCTCCGAATATTTGATTACAAAGAAGGCTGTCGACGACATAAAAAAGATAAGATCCTAGCATGGCCACGTTTACTTTAGTTTTCGCAACATTGAGTTGTATCCAAATCTCTTGAAAGTGCTTCGAGAATGTGAATGAAGCATTGAGCGAAGGTCAGCTATTGGTGCTGATTACATAAAAAAAAAACACCTTGACCTTGAGTTAAGACTTTCGAAAAAGTTTGAGTTTTATAAGAATACCATCAGTCAATAAAAAGGAAAATTAAATAAATACCAAAATTTGAAATTCTTGACCCAGGAGTACCTCTTGTTTACTTAGTGGCAATAGCTAACCTTCGTTAAATGCAAACTTCACTTTCTCGATGCATTTTCAAACAATTTAAACAAAACCTAATGTAATAAAAACTAAACTGAATTGTCTGAACCCATTACTTTACACCTACGATGCACAAATGTTCAATATTATAATCTATTATTCATCCTGGAACGATATTTCACACGTGCAAAAACAACTTTGGCAAAATTTTGGTATATTTGGAAGTTATTTCTTAAGGTTAAAATAACGAGTATAAACTACCAATCGATAGAAAATATAAATAGAACTAAAAGAAAATTACCGCTTTTTACTTTTTACACATTATGAGGGCTTTTTTCAGATTTCCTAACTACCAAAACATTCAACATAACCTTGAAAGCTACAAAGCCACCTCACGGCAAAAAAAGGCAACTACTCATGAGGTTTTCATTTTTTTATCAGCACATTCTATAGTTCAGCACATTAACTACCTATGTAAAACATAATTCTGTCCCAGTGAATTCACTGGGACAGAAGTGTTGTTGTTTTCAATGCTTCTGTTCTGTTTTGTACTGGTCAGAGGCGTAAAAAACGCATTTAATGTGTCCGATTTAGCTTGGCAGCATAAGCTACAAACACCATCATCTCACAACTAGACTTCTTGATCAAGATGGGAGAATTTGGGTCCCGCTTGACTCGCTCTGATACCACAATTTGTTATAGCAAGCTGAAAACTATATTATCAATGCCCTGAGAAATCGATTTGCTTTTTGGCATTTAGTTACTTTTCTCGGCAGCTGAGAATTTGTACATATTGAAATCAGACGGTTAAGTATTCAAATGATTGCAAATAAGTTAGGAATCGACAAAGAGATTGCTCACATTGTCAATACCGAGGATTTTCAAGTGAGAAACCTCTGTGTCGATTTCGTCCCAAAATTACAGACTGACGACCAAACACAAAATCGTATGCTTGTTTGCGAAGATCGTTCAAAATGGGAAGTTTTTGTACAATGTAATCAATGACCGCCGACGGAAGTTAGATCTTCCAGTACGATCCCGAGTTAAAACAGCAAAAAGACCCGAATAAGCAAGTTGATAACAAAAGTCATACTAATTGTCTTCTTTGACGACAAGGAGACTATCTGCTACGAATTTGTAACTGAGGATTAAACCGTTAATGGCGCTATTTACGCGGAAACCCTGAAAATACTGAAGCATACCGATGCCAGCCATCGCCGAGTCACACCTGATTCGCTGACAGCAGCTAACTACCTGGCCCGGAACGGCGTCGCTGCTGTTCCCCAGCCACCGTAAAATCTTGAATTGACCCCGACAGACTTCTTTCTGTTCCTTAAGTTGAGGGAAACCCTTAAAGGTCGCCACCATGAGTACATAGCGTAGGTTAAATCAAATCGGCTTCGACTCGCTACTTGTAGGACATTCCGGAAATTGCCTGCAAAAACGCTTTCCAAGCAGCCAAATCCACTGACAAAAGTGTATAATTTTAATAGTTTATAGCCATAGCTTCAAAAATAATTTTTTCCCATTACTTTTATACACAACCTATAGTTTATTCAAATTTTTGACAAACCCCTAGCGCATCAGAACCGCTAGAAATACTAATTTTCGAAAAACAGAAGAGGATTTGTGCAGATTTCGAGTGTGTATTCTACCACTAGCTATTTGAGGCCACTAGCACTAGCTACTTCTCCTACTTAAGACCAATACATCTTAAGTAATAATACACCCCAAGCCAATTGAATTTCGATGACTTCATTGAAAGTTACAGCGATAGAAAGGTGTTTGGGGTTTCCATCCGAAAAATGTCTACACCTTAGATAATTTAAACATTGTTTACTTATTTTCATGGCAAAAGTTTGCGATGTGAATACTTAATGTAAGGATTTATTGGTACGAAAATACTTAGCAATAATGTACGTGTGTCATAGGTACATTATAGCATGCTTAAGTTCTTAATGATCATCTATTTAATGATCATTAAATAGTGCAGTGTGTCAATGCTTTAAGATTCAGCTACTGTGTGAATTTCGTCAAAATTTGGTGACTGAGTCAGAATTTATAGAGCCAAAAGCAGTTATTATTCTTAGTGATTTTTGAAGATGGCACCACTGGCACAGAAATGCCTACATTCCAAAATCGCTTCTTTCAGACCTGGTCCTGCTTAAGACCAATACATTCTGTAAGATTCAACTGTATCTGATTATCGGGTCGTGAGATCCCGTCAACATAAGTTTTTGATGCTAAAAATATTGGTAAATACGGGAAGGATTACCGTTCCTGTCTGATATGGAATTTCAAGCGTTTTATTTTGAGTGTGTAGACAAAGCATAAGACAAAGCATGAGTTGCTTTTTTTCTTAAAAGCGAATATTTTTCAGGATGGTTTGAAGGTTTTCACTTTCAGCGCCCACCGTAACTAAAGGGTTGCCAGCACGTTCAAAATAAAATACATCAATGTGTTCTGTAAGTTTTGTAATGATTCAATAGTTCTGTCAAAAGTTATCGCAATTTAATACATTTCAAATTTTCCCGTTCTCATTTTAGGCACCTAGCGCACATAAAGGGTTAAGAATTTCCAAAACCTAATGAAATATTTTTTAAGAACACGTTCAAAATTCATTTTGCAAACTTAGTTTGTTCGAAAACAATTTTTCATACAATAGGCATATCTAAAATATGACTCAAATGGCCGCCGGCGCCAAAGGGTTAAAGATAATTAACATTTGGTGAAACCTGGACCTATTTTGCATACGCCCAAACGTATCCTGAAAGTTTCAGCTTAATCGAAAATCATATTGCAGAGAAATTAAAAAGAAAAATTTATTTGATTATAAAAGTGGGCCACATAAAATTGATAAAAGATATTCGATCAATCGGTCAGTATTATAGTGGCTAATCAAAAAATTAAAGATGACGGGAAGACCTCTGTAGGAAGACCTCGAAAATCATCACGAAGAGTTGATTCTTTGATTTAAAAAGAATTTTAGCTGAACCTATGGTCTCTTCTAGTCAAACTAAAAATGATATCAAACTATCAGTATGTGCCAGGACCATTAGGAGAAATACTAAAGAAGCTGGTTTGCCGGTTTACCCACCTGTAAAAAAGCCTTTCATACCAGAGAAGAACAGAAGGGCCAGGTTAAAGTTTGCCAAGGACCAATGAGACTGGAGTATTCAAAAGTGGAGAACTGTATTATTTTCCGACGGATCGAAATTTAATTTAAAATATTCTGACGGAATAAGACATGTACGACGACCAAAATGACAAAGATTTAACCCTGAGTATTGCATCCCAACAACCAAACATGGAGAAAACATGAAACAACCAAACATGGAGAAAATAATGTCATGATCTGAGGTTGCTTTTCAATACAAGGTATTGAGCCAATTTATCGAATTGATATTATGGGTCGTTTCGTATACGTTGACATATTACAAAACAATGCTGCCGTACGCTGAAGAGAAGATGCCTCTAAAATTGAGTTTTCAACAGGACAACGAACTCAAGCATACCTTTAAGCTGTGTTAGACTTGGCTGCAAGCAAATTAGATAGAAGTTTTGGATTGGCCTGCGCAAAACCCATTAAGAACTTATAGGAAATTGCCAACAAGAGGATCAACAGGGAAAACTGCAGGACAAACGCGTTACTTTTCGACGCTATTAAGACAGCGTGGAAAAATATTCCCGGACAGTTCATTGATAATTTATCATGTTTATCTTCTATGCCAAAAAGATATGCTGGTGCTATTAAAAATAAAGGATTTGCAACGAATTACTAAAACTACACTAAATTTGGTATAAATGCTGGTCATAAGCTAGGGGTTGCTTTAGTTTTTTCCAGGCATATTTGGATTACCGAAATATATTTTACTTTTATTTTTTGATAATGAAAAGATTGAATTGTCATTATGCTTTTTTATAATACACATATAGATAAATAATAAAAACTAAGATCAAATTTTTTTCATCTAATTTTCCTAATAATATCAGAGGATAACTGATATTTCGCAAAGGGGTGCTTTAGTTTTGTCCAATACTGTAGGTGCACTTTTTGCACACTCGAGCAGATCAAATTTTTTTAAGTATATTCGAACATTAGTAAAAACAAGAATCAAAATTGAACTTCGACACATAACTATTAAAAGCTGGGTATATTTTCATAAGGATAGCCAAATGTGATCACATAATTTCTTCAAAACATTGAAAAATACAAGTCTCCATTGCATATTTTCGTTTCTTTACAGTAAATTTTCAAAATCGGATAAGTTCAATTTACTCAAAGTAGACATGACGAACAATATTTAGCACTGACCATTGTTTGCATGTTTGTTTACTGATTTTAATGAATGATTTCATGTTCGAGAGGCGAAGAAAAAAGTCAACTTCAAAATGAATGTAGGGACTGTGAGCTCTTGTTTAGACCAACCAGTCAACTTCGAAACGAACAGAGCAATTTACTTTAGTCAACTAAGCAACGAATGAAATAACTAACTTGACAAGTTAAACAAAAATTTATGCAATCAACCCTACCATCAACTCATTAAATTGTATGTAAATCGACCCTGTGGTGTTTTAGCGAATATGAAATATGCTCGACTATATTTGAGAATGTATTGCGCACCACAATAATTATTTTCATATTACGATGAGCTGTCGCGACATATTTATTATCAGATGATAGTAAACGAATATCGTCAACATGGAATTACATCAGTGATATCGAACTAAGAATATTTCGTCGCATCTTTTTGAGCATGATTTTCAATTTATACCAAGACCAACAATATACATTACACAATAACAAAGCAAAGAAGATTGTCGATAATCAACAATATGTTCCGTCCAGGAACTCTCAATATCAGTGATGATTAATCTATTTCGAATTAAAGTATATCAATAATTTATCACGACTGTCTTATCAACATTAACCTCTACAACGATTGATTCCTCCAGATGAGTTATCTTCCTATGAATACAAAATAATTCATAGTCCTCTTTTTTATGTAATTGAGTTAATAAGCCACCCACCTACAATCGACATTTTATTTCACAAATTATAGAGGTTCCGCGAAAAAAATACTTTTCCACAACACCAATTTCGACAAGTCATGAAACAAATAAGACTAAAAGCATTCACAAACCAACAAATATAGGCGAATTGGCTCCGTTCCAACCATTTGATTTTGTCAACGTTTGGAAAGTCGCAATGGTAAATAAACAAATCAGGCCAAATGCAAGGTGCGAGCTTTCGGTCCGCAATAGCAACGCCGAATTGTAAACAGAGCAAGCATCCTCTCACCGTCGATGGTGTTTCGTAACTGACATGCTCGATTTCTGTATCGTTCGATATCATGTAGCATATTCAAGTAATTAACTCCTTGAAACGCTCTTATCACGATTTGATTTCGCTACCTACTATTCAAATGAGACTGATACTATGGCATCTTAATGCACATGCGTGCATTTTTACGATCCTTCTACGTTCGGGAAAACGATTTCCACAATCGTGGAAAATTTGTATAACGTGACCGGCGTTTCGTGACCAATTACACGTCAAGAATATTGAAATCATTTTTTTTATTTTCGATTTAATTCACAGAAAATTGACTTACCTGACTGAGCCTGGGCGATAACATCAAGTCCTTTAACACAAGGCATAATCGCACGTTGCTGAATGGCGGATGGCTTTTCAAAACCATAACCATAAATGCCACGAAGGAGTTCCTCCTTTAGATTCATATCATCGAAGTTGTCATAAACTTCGTCCCAGTTCGACTGAATAACTCCTTCAGGTTCCATACCTGCTGGTCCCCCATAAGATTCATCTCTTCTATCATCCCTGTATGAAAAGTATCGGTTTTTCGATATTAATTACAATACAAAGACCTACACGCTCAGCGAATGAGCAAAGTACAATTGAACAAGAATGCATTCTAAATCGAAAGACAAGATGAAAAGTCGCTGTTTCATTCAGGGCCACTGCTCGCCCCGTCCGATCGCGTTCATTTAGTTCGTCTCGCCGTCGCAGCTGCAGAAAACAAAGTAGGCCTCGATTGTCTCCATGACAGCGGAATTATGATCGTCGTACACGTACTAGAAAGCGATTTTCTGACCCTGATCGAAATTTATACCGACGAATGCATTTCACTGCCACCGAATTGTACCCGTTTGCAGTGAGAAAAATGCAGGCTCCCCGAATTTATGAATTGCGAAGTCTTGACCGAAAATCGCGAAAACCATCCGAATTTGTCGATTGGCAAAAACAAGCCTTAATTCACGGCACTGCCCCCGCAAGAAAACTATTCAAAAATATCAAATCCCTAATTGATGATTTCTCTGCTACAATTACTGCGAAATCGGCATTGTGGCAAAAATTTCTATCACCCGTCGCCATACTCGTCATCCGCAACTTTCATACCGAAATTCCGAAATCGTTCGTCTCGGAAAATGCCCGTGTAAGTATGAAAATTTCACACACAATTTTCCATGAAATTCCACAATATTCACATGATTTAACACCGTTCAACCGATTCGCGGACTTTTCATCTTCATTTCGATATAGAATACATGTAAATTGGCATAGACTTGATACGCACATTTCACAAAATTAATTTGGCACTTTTGACACACGTGCTGATTCTGATTTTAAAAAACCAAGCGAAGGACTCCATCTTGCTCGAATCTGACTCACTTCGAAAATTGATTTGCGAAATTCGAATTTCGAAAAAACTGAGCACACGAGAGTTGACAAAACTGATTTTAGCCCTATTGGCAGCACTTGTTGGGAAACTTTTGAGCAAAGCGCGGGAAAAATTTGACATTTGGCATCAAATCGTCGTAGTGCATAGTGTTTTTCGTGAAATTGATGCAAAGTGAAATTCATTTTCAAAGTGAACTATATCGAATAACGCGGTGAAATCAGAATGTACTTGCCGATGAATATGTATAGAAGCAAAACAATGCTTGAAGTGACTTAGAATATCGATGGATGCGATGATAAATTGTGAAAAGTAACTATGACATTTTCCGTAGAAAATTGTTGATTTAACTTCTATTGATGGCTACTATAGTATTACACAAATAGTTGATTTCCTGCGATAATCTAATTTATATTAGATTCGGCTTCTTTTTATTGCTTGCTAATTTTTTAAGTATGAACGGAAGCACGAAAAACCAAAGAATCCGGAAACCAAAAACCGCCGAGGAACGGTGGGATTTGGTTTTCTACTGCATTACCGTCAGCAAGCCGTAGTGACATGCGGTATGCTACTTTTGTATTAGAGCGTTCGGCAGTTCACTTGATTTCTCATTCAAAGCGGAAAACGGGTTTATTATATTACATTGAAATTATTCATTTATGTATTGACCGTTATGACGCGTTAGCTTGTGTTATTTTTTTGGTAGTAACATAATTTCGTGTTCGATAAACTTCTGACCTTTGCCAGCGAAGTATTGCTCGAAAGGATGTTTTATAACATCGGAACTGGAGTGCTTCCTCTTTAAGGAATTTTGCAACGATAGAAACAAGTGATACTCTGGCGGCACAAGATCTGGTGAGTACGGTGAGTGGCGTAAGAGATCCTATCCAAGTTGCAACAATTGTTGGCAAGTAATCGAAGGAGTCTTGCGTTGTCACGTTGGGATCCGAGCCCTCTACGACTAGCAATTTTTGGACGCTTCGCTTTTGTCGCGGCACTGAATTTATCCAGTTGGCGAAAGTAAAGGTCTGTATTAATTGTTTGGTTCCTTGGGAGCAGTTCAACTTCCAATCCAATCAAATTGGTAGCCTAATCTTCTTTTGATCCAAACTATCTCTGAAGTATTTGCAGCTGGTTCACCCGACTCGGTTCGTGGTATTTTTCACTGAACGTGTGCAAACCGAACGACTGATAGTTTCAGGAATGGGTTGTTTTCCTGACGTTTTATGAGTTAATCACAGATACGTATGCATTAAGATGAATTTGTTTAGGTTCGCACGGAACCTAAATATTCAGATTACTAACAAATCGCAGCTTGTGCAAATAATCTGAAATGGAAAAATTTTGATGGTTTGAGTCTCAGCAATCTCTCCTCTCGTGTAACGGGAGTTTGCTTCGATCAGTGCATTTATTTCCTCGTCTGCAATTTCCTGAGCATATCAAAAGCTCCGGAACGAAATCTTGCGAATATATAAAGTGGCGGACAAAAGTCTACGGCAGCACCTTATATTAAGGTTCTGGTTAATTGGAAGCTTTAATCAAAAATCCATTGATTCGTATTTTTTCAGTAACCTAAATATATTTGTAAAAAAAACAACAACAAAAACTTCATAACAAACTTAAAGATAAATTCAAAAAACAAAAAAAAATTGAGTGGACAAAAGTCTACGGCAGTCAGTGCTGGCTGACTTATGTACAAAATTTTTAAAATAATTTGCTGGCTTAATGCTTGGTTGAACCCCCTTTAACATCAATTACTGCTTGCAGTCTTCAGGGCATAGAGGCGACTAAATTACCAGTTTTAGCGGATGTAATTTTCTCCCATTCTCTATTGAGCACTTCCTTCAAAAATTTTCTATTTTTTATGCAACATTTCCGAATTTGCTGCTACAGAAACTCCCATACATGTTCTATAGGGTTTGAATCCGGGCTTTGGGAAGGCTTATTAAGCTGCCTGGGAGCTTAGTACAAAAACCAGCTCTTGACGAAAAGTGCTGCGTGCTTCGGATAATTGTCTTGTTGGAAAATCAAACTCCCTCCAAGGCAAAACTTCTCAACTGATGGCTTCAAATGTTGTTCCGACAAGTTCTTCTAAACATAACGGTCCATAATAGTTTCAACAAAAGTCAATCTGCCGACCCCAGATGCAGCTATGGCTCCCCAAACCACAACATTAGCTCCACCCTGCTTGACAGTAGGAATCAAATTTTTGGCCTCTAAAGCTGTATTTTTATCCTCCATATTTTAACGCGACCACCACTCCCAAAAATGTTAAATTTCGACTCATCGGCAACGACTCAATTCCCAAAATCAATGTCTTTGTTTATATGAGCTTTCACGAACTCTAGGCGCAGAAGTAGGTTTTTGGCGTATATTAATTGCTTTTCACGTGAAGTTCTGCTTTGAAACCCATTAGAATTTAATGTTATCGTGATTGTTCTTGCGTGAACATCCTTTCTCCTTACGGTAGCCACTTGTTTCGCCACATCTGGAGCACTTATTTTCGGATTTTTGTTCATCTCTTTTAAAAAGAAACTAATTTCTCTGCGCGAAAGCTTTTTCGATCGGCCAGTTCGGCGCTTATTTTCAATAGAACCAGTGTTTTCAAAATTTTTGAAAATTGTATACACTGAACTTCGGTTTAGTTTCAGTAATTTCGCCATTTTCCGATTCAGTAGTTCCGCAATTAGGATTTATTGTCTTTTTTACACTGGACAACTAAATTTACTAGAAATTTCTTTTCGCGATGAGATTTTATGGTCCTTACGGTTCGAAACTAACGATAAAACTATAATAGAGTTGCAGCTCCACATGTACTGAATAACAATAAGAACAAATAAACAAATATTGAAGAAATACCGTTAGGTTTAGTTGGAATGTTTTTGTGTATAAGTCAGCCAGCTTTGACTGCCGTAGGCTTTTGTCCATTCATTTTTTTATGTTTTTATGAATTTATCTTTAAGTTTGCTATGAAAATATTTTTTTTTGTTTATTTTTTATATTTACGTTACTGAAAAAATACGTATCAATGGATTTTTGATTATAGCTTCCAATTAACCAGAACCTGCCGTAGGCTCTTGTTCGCCACTGTATTCGTCGTTACCGTTCCGTTGTGATTTGTTTGGGACTTAGTTTCATACTTAAGCACCTAACATCTATCGATAAAAGCAGCCATGAATTATCGAGCACACCAATAATATGTTAAATGTTATTTGCACTAACAAGAGCGAAACCTGCGGTACGGAGAACTCTCTAAGTCGTCCTAAACTCAATTGGAGGTTGATAAATGTGTTTTTCTATGAAAAGGGGTTTTTCATTGCAATTGAGCGTTCGCGAATCAGTACTTGAATGACGCCATATCTTGAAAATTGTATTAATATACTTAAAACAACCCTATGTCGTGAAATGTTGAGTGAAGTGTAAATTTTAATGTGTAGTTTTTTAATTATCAGTGAATATTATGAGTGAATTACACTGTTCGAACCTGATGACTTATACCTTGTGGAAACTCGGTTCGCTGGAAAAGTGATCATGAATGAAAACGGTCAAATCTTTACTAAATCGGGTGAGTAATGTCTAATTAGCAATGTATATTTTCATGTAAAATGTATGAACAGTACAAAAAACTATATATTCTTATGTCGATGATATGTTTGACAAAAAATATCGAATCTTAATTATAATCCTTTGTGAATGTCACCTAATCCTCTGCGAGCCCTCTAATCTAAACACGTACTGCACGACTTAGTCGAGCTCCTTTCACATTAATCCAAATCGTTGCAATCCACAAAAATACCGCAAACCATCCAGAAATTAGTGCTAAATAATAGCATGCCGGACTGTTGATTCGATCGTATCGCCTACGATCTGGGGCAGGATCACCTTGTAAAAAGTCCATAAAATCAAAGACAGCGGCACAGGATATCCTCCCTTGAACCGCTCCAACCATATTGCCTGTAGCTGACAATTTTTTTGTCAATTCGATGCGATATTGATTACAACTCTGGTTGAATCCTGCTGTGTAGATTGAGGCATAAACCAAAGTGTAAACCGACATGATGGAGGATATGACACTTGATGGAATCCAATAGTATGGAGATATATCATTGTCTTCAACCTCGGATTGAGTAGTGATGACAATCATTTCGCCAGCTCTAGAAGATAAATTGATGTAAATTAATATAGTTGAACACTGAATTGATGAAATTTAATTTAAATGGCGAATAATACTTATACTATTTGGCTCATGTTTTTTGCGTCTCTATCGAGAACTGATTAAGATAGTTGCATTACAACAACAATTGATAAAACATTTTTTCACTGTTACTATCCGAACCAGCTCTCGGTAGGGACGCAAAACACTTGATTATTGTTAGTGGAACAACTAAACACAATTAAATGGTATCTGCGATCGGCGCTATTGCCGATAGTAGACTTGTTCCCTAACTGTTTCGTTCCCTAACTAAAATACCAGAATTTAGATCTGTTAGCGATTTCGTGCAATGAGATCCTGGCTGCCAAGTAGTCCCGAAGTTGATTAAATGGATGTTGTTTATGTGAAATTGAGTGAAACAAAGATATAGAAGGAAACATCACTTCTGGCTCTTCTTATTATTTTGTCAGTTTTTACCTAAAATCTGTTCCTTTACTTTTCTAGTTTTCGGCAAATTTTCTCCCACCACAGGAGTAAGTTTTTCCCCAACAAATTTTAAATCGAGAAGTCAAACCTAATGTTGCTAAAAAATATAGACTCTCTTAAGCTTAGAGTAGTGATAATAGTGAGCTTTAGCTTTGAAAGGCTAAAGGACATATCACAAAGAGAAAATGAGAAGAAAAAAAATCGAGATCCAAAAGAATTGTTAGAAAAACGGATTTTCGAAGAAAAGCAAAGGAAATGTATCAATTTTGGTTCAAATTTTATATGACTGAAATTTTAATCAAACCACTTCTGTGCGTTCATAGTCGGATCACCATAACAGGTATTTATAGTACATAAAAATTTAATGCTAGCATTTGCCAGGAAATAATTGACTGAATTGGCCAGGTACTGCCACCAAAAGTATATTCGACCTTCTCCTAATTAAAGCATACTTATTCTGTAAATTTCGTATTGATCTGACTCGCAGTTATAAGAATAGAAAAGCTTTCAGGGCTACCGTCCCCAAAAAATTCAATATTAAGGAAATTCTACATCACAAGATAATTTGTATTTGCAAATTTAATGGTGGCATGTCATGATTCAAAAATGGCTAAAATTACCGATACTAGCACCCTCATTCTAATTTTGCATCCAAAAATCCATCAAACTTGGCTAGCAGTAAGATCAATCTAATGTGCCAATTTCATTCTGTACGAGTGGTTGCTTGGGAAGTTACAGGGGAGCATAAATTTATTTATTTATTAATGTGCAACATACAGATTACAATCCAATTACATGTTGTAAGTTAGTTTATTCTTGTTTTAAAAATTTTTTGAATGGTTAATAGGATTGAGGTAAAAGACCGAGATGGAGAGAGTTAAATGTTCTCGTTAATCTTGGTAAAGGCGGCAAATTAAAGTAAATTAAAGTAAACTGACGATCTCACAAACGATACTTCAAAATTTTCTGGGCTCCGAGTTTCACGCGCTTGATGACGAAATTTGATATCTTCGCAAATCTACGACAGATTTGGAAGAGAAGGCATTGATCGTGATATATACGAAGCGAAGACAGTGTATCAAGCTTAGAGAAAGGAAAGACGATCATTATTATCTAAACGGGGAATACCGTGCTTGTAAAGTAGCGAACGAGTGAATTTTCTTTGTACGGATTCAATGGATTTTTTATCAGATTCATATTGAGGAGGCCACACAACAGAAGCATATTACAGAGTTGACCGAACATGGGAAGAATATAAAAGTAAAGTTGGTTGCATGGATTCAAATGTTTGCGAGGATCTTAAGATAAAGCCTGACAGCTTAGAGGATCGATTGACCAAATCTGAGATATGAACATCGAATCTGAGCTTATTGTCAAACATAACCTCAAGGTCTTTAACGCAGGCAAGAGAAGAGAGCACATGGTCATCCAACGAGTAATGGAATACAGTAGGTTGAGTTTTATGTGAAAAAAGCAGTGTTTGGCATTTCTTTGTATTCAGAAGAAGCTTGTTTTCCTTATATCAGCTTTCGAGGATTTTAAGGTTGGACTGAAGAAGGTCAAAGTCATTAATGGACCTTATGGTCACGAAGAGCTTCAGATCATCGGCATAAAATAGACATACACATGAAAGAACCGGCGGCAGATCATTCACATAAAACAGGAAGAGGAGGGGACGGAGAATAGAACCTTGTGGAACACCGGTTCTAGGCTCGAAAGGATGGGACATAGGTATGATTCTCTCCATTTAGAAGAAGAAAAAGATTATGATCAACATAATTAAAAGCTTTTACTTTGCTAAAACGACTATTTTGCTGATGGTTATTTCAATATTGCAATACAGCTGCAGCCAAGCTTCTATTAGACCTGGTCTTATTGAAACCCAATATATTCTGTGAATTACATTCTGATCTGATAATCATCGCAAAAAAGCACAAATGGGTCAGAAAGGTCGATGGTTTGAAGGATTTCAGCTTATATGTCTGTCGTAGCTACAGGGTAACTTGTAAATTAATCAAAAACCACGAAAGCTTATATCTTATACACATCAAAATATCCTTTAAATGTCTAATTATTTGATGATGACTCTGTGGGTAATTTTATAGAATTATAAATTTAAAGTAATTTCCTAAAGCTTCATTATAATATACCTTTGTTTAACTGTCGCAGTACCGCTTTTCCTCTTCCCCGTTCCCATACAAACTCTGAATACATGAAAACATCCAAATATTATGGCAAATATGACTGGGATAACAAGTCCGTAAACAGCAAAATGGCAATAGGCAACATGTCCGCCGGTAAAATAGCTTGGAGTCGATAATCCAAACAGGTAGCAGCCGCAATTCGTTTCAACGCAGGTGTCCAGCACATATTTCCAATGAGTCCACGCAACGGCTGAAGTAACACAACAAACAAACGAAAGCACTATGATAAGCGGATACAAGATAGCAAGACCGCGTTCGATAGTGAATTGATCCATGATTCATGCGCGTATCGTTTCGATTCCAAAAATAACAATCCGAATGACTACGAACAGATAATAATTTTGTACTATTGGATTTCAAGGTGGTGGCACAAGAGAGTTACAAATGAACACTTCACATCTGCTTTAATTAACTACCACTTCTCAATTAGCAATTATTCAAATTCCGCATACTAGTTGTTTGCACACGCATGATGAAATGTCGAGCGGCTTAAGCTAAATGGACTCAAACCGTGGGATCTTAAGATTGTTCTGAGGAAACTTGTTTTGGTTCTGTTTTGGACGCAACCGTCTTCCTATAAGCTACTCCCGCGATTGAACTACTACTACGTTGTGTTTTCAATGGAGGAGAGAGCCTGTATGTGGACGGCAGGTGAGCTGCATGAACACTACAATAGTACTTGGTTCAGGTATTCAAGCGATTCAGCGGAATATCCACGTAGCTAAATATGATGCCAGTTAAAAAGATAACAAGAGCGCGAATCGAATACTACAACAACAGTCGTACGAACCATGTCAGTGTACTTATCTTTGTTTGGTTCATTGGAGTTAAGGAAAACGGAAGGGGGTTTGTCTCATCAGACAAGTCTCAAAAGATACTTGTTTGTTTGTGGATCGCATGCGATAGATGCAGCGTTGGGCGTGGTGGATGAAGAGGGGCCTGAACAATGACGACAACTTGTATTCGAGATTAATTAGGATAAAATCGTTTATTTGAAGATCAGTGCTAGTCAACCCAATTATTTGGTTTCTTCGCGTGCTTAAAAACCACCATAAAAATAAAGTTAATCAAATAGATGAGGTTAATATGTGGCAATGATGAGAAATTAATAGCAGGGTATAGCTTTAATGACCATAATCATTTATTGGATGTAACATGTTGAATTATTTTAGGGGAATTTTAAATTATGATACATAGTCCTTTCAGTGTATTTACACCTTCGGAACTACGTTGTTGGATATAGGGTGGTATTTTTTGTCCTATTCCCAGACAATCGAACATTGGTATAAGGGGAAGTACAATCGTTATCAACTTTAATTACATTTCATTGTATTAAGTTATATATTTGTCCTATTGACATGTGTCCAGAGAAAAGCATACAAAAACTCTGGAATTTTCTTCATTATGAAGGTTTCTTTTTGATGTGCGGTTTTAAGTTCTCTTTGGACTCTATTATATTATAATAGACGTTTTGATGTCAGACTCCGTAAAATAGCTCCGTATATGATACTTGACAGTATGAGAGCATGAAAAATCATTAACTTAGTATATACTCATTTACTTTAGTACATGATACCTCCAAATTCGAAAATCCAAAAATGAAAAAAAAAACAAAAATTATTGGCCTTAAAGCTTAAATAAAATTGCGAAATATATATCGGCGAGATAAAAACCTTTAATCAATCAATCACTAAAAGATATATTTGTAAAGCTTGTGTGAAAATATGAGACGGGTTTAGCCATTTGTGAGAAATCTTACAGGCTCTAAAAAAGCTTCGAGAAAACGCGCTAAAGACATAGTAACCATATATTTTCAACTTACACCGAGCTGGCTATTCCAGAACTTTCGGCAGTTTTTAATTGTCCGATTTGGTGTTGTTTGCGTACCCTTCTTCTGGCTCTTGTATTTTTATATTCTCTTTAGTCAAATATGCGTGTTTCCTTCAAGAATATTTGTCGGGTTGACATGAAATTTTCTGTGCATACTTAAATACATTTGAATTACAAAAATGAAATAATATATTTTTAACCATTCCGGCTGCATATAACCCCTTAACGCTGCTATCGTTGTTAATAAGATAAAATGTGGCACTTAAAGAATAATGGAATGATTGGTATCGGTTTCTCCTATATGTGTCTCCCTACCGCCATAGCTATGCATTCGCTTCAAAGGGTAATCCCCCGAGCTTTGGCATTATTATAGAAAAAGTATTTCATTCAATCAGTATCTTCCAGTCGGAATCCGTAGGACTGAATCCAGGGATTTATAAGCAATTTGTTCTGTTGCAGAAATATGATGTACTTGGTCTTCTGAACGATTATAACCAGCTTGCTACGCTGAAGCCACATTAGGTATTGTTTCAGTTCTTTATTAATATTATGCTCCAGATATAGTCCATCCTTTCTAGAATATAAAAGAAGTGTTTCATCAGACCAATTTGTCAGAAAGCTAAAAATGTAGGATGTTGTTCATACACAAAATGACTAGCACTGGTCCAAAAATTAATCCCTGTGGGCTGCCTATATTAATCAAATAATTCTTGATTGATATACTGTGATTGTTTTATCGCAATCCAATAAATAATCTTCTATTCTTGGTTGGATCTAAATTATGTGGTCAACAGTATCGAAGGTCTTCTTGAGATCGACAAATATGGCTGCTACTCAATTACTTTTATTCAATGAATTATTAATATATTGCACAGTATTAAATGTGGCCGCTATTATTTTTGTATTGCTAGGTTCTTGGAAATCGTATTGAATAAGTGCTAAAATTGATGTTTCATTGCTATATTTTACTATGGGAGTATTTACGATTCTCCCAAATATCTTGCTCATTACACTAGTAAAGGAGATTGGCCAGTAAATTGAAGAATCCGAAGGGATACCTCCTTTGAAGAGTCGTGTCATTCTTAAGCATTTTGATCTCTTCGGGTGTTAATTTATCGGAATCTGGAGAAACAATTTTCACTACTTCATTTGACACTGGCAGCATATTTCAATATTTCTCACACTTTGTAACTTTTGACATTTTTTCAGTAATTTTTTCCAAATTTCTAAAGAGATTCAATGCCACTTTGCTAACAAAAATTATTAAATGGGCAGTATAAAAATTTTCAAAAATTTTTGCAGATATTTTCACTAGAACCTTACCGAAAAGATAAGTTTATAGAATGTAGAGAATTATTAAAATTGAGATTAACAAATAATAGATCTAAGTATAAGTAAGTGTGTTGAGTCTGTGATGCATTTAAATTGATATACACTGCGCTATAGTCAAGACTGTCATACCTGCGTACACATTCGTGATTCCATCCCCCTACCGAGTCAATCAGTTGATGCTCAGAGATCATAGTACTAGTATGGCGCTCTTTGTATTCTTTATCATATTATTCAGTAAAAAAGATTAAAAATATTGTTCAGTAATAAAGAACACCTTTTATTTAACAGTAAAAATTGACACCCAAGCCAATAAATCGTTACAAGTGTCTTGTTAGTATTTCGTGCTGTAGGTAAAATTTTCGGTGAACTTTCGATCAGGATTATGAGCTGGCCAATCCAACACATCGGTTTTTTTCTTTTAACGATCAACGTTTTATTAGTCCAGATGAATGTTTTGAATCATAATCGTGCATATACGTTGAGTTTACTGGCATAATTTCAATCTATTTTTCCGCTTTTTTCATGAGATATCCAAGCAAAAGCTCACCCCAATCATTATATTTTGCTCGTTGCTGTGCTTGATGGTCTTCTGGGTGTTTTTAGGATTGAATGATTGATCTTTCGGACGATAAACCATATGTCTTGTCCGATTCCGTTTAATTTACTTTTATCGCTCCAAAACACACTTTTCCAAAATTGCATATCCTTATTCCTATTATATTTAGTAAAGCTCAAACGTTTTTTTTAAACGTTCTTTTTCGATAGGAGTGGACTTTTCCAACTTATGCGTCCAAAAAGTTTAGTCTCATTCAATCGCCTTACTAGTTTTTCCGATACTTTGAATGGATCCCTTTTACCTTTCTGAATTATCACTTTATCTATAGAAAGCGTAGTTTTGAGTGCTTTTGTTTTATTATTCTCAGTTAAATAAACAGAATTTGCTTTGGTAAATTCATTGCATTGCAAAACATTTGCCTTTGGTAAATTAATTGCATTGCAACATCTGCTGGCTTTTTACCCCCGTTGTACATGTCATAAATAATTTTTCTTTTTTCTGTCGTCCAATGCTTTTCTCTATCCATATTGCCAATGAAGTTAACTTACTTAGTGTGTGATCAGAAAACTATCATCCGCCGACTGGAACACTTGATAAATTAAAAAAACCATCGCATATTACAATTTGTACTATTTTAAAGTCCAGCCAAAACAAAAGCTGTTAAACAAAAAGTTCACTGCATAAATATGTGTCAATGTTAACGGCAAAGTATTTTCTTGAAATTGTAATGCACATTCATGGCAAATAGTAAAATTTATATTGGAGAAACTCTTCTATTCCCAATTTTATTTATCAAAAAGCCTGTCTAGTCTACGAAACAATGACAGCCATCCAGCTTCGAAATTAATACCGCTTATAAACAAGTAATACGAGCAAGTAGTTGTAAGTAGTTTTTACATATAAGAAAAAAAAATATTCAATCAAGGTTTCTATCATGTTTTCCTTCTAAGGACTGTCTCAGTAAAATTTAACCCTTTTACTAAAGCACATAAAATGAAACCTATTAAGTTTAGGAAAATGAGGTTATTTATTTACTATAGCTTTCCTCCTAAATATATACAGAAACTTTATTTGTTAACGTTAGTGTGTTTATTGTTATGTTTATTTGTAAACGCTTAGTGTGAACATTTTGAATTTTTCGATTGAGGCCCGACATTAAGTCTTTCAAAGAGGCCTCATTAACGATTTCTTATGCTTTTTTCCATTTTTTTAAAAAGTCAGATACATTTTTGGCTTTCTTATTGCTTTCCTTCAATACTCGTTTCATTTGAGCCCAGTATCGTTCTATTGGTCCAAGTTCAGGACATTTTGGTGGGTTGGACCTCTTGTGGACAAAATTGACGAGGCCGCTTTCATACCACTCTAGCATTTTCTTAGCATGGTGCTAGGTCTAGCAGTGTAAAATTCATGACCAGGAATATGCCTGAAGTCCGCTTTGACATAAGTCTCGTCATCTAAAATGACACAATCGAATTTCGTTACATATTAATCGTATAATTTTCGACCCTCGCTCATTTTTGCTACTTTTTCCTTTTCCTCGGATCGATCTGGAACTTTCTGCACTTTATATGCTCTCAGATTGTAACGTTTCTTCATTTGATCGACCGTTGAATTCGATGTACCAGCAACTACTGCCATATCTCGATCGGAAATGTTGGGTTTGGTCTCGAACTTCCTAACAATTTTCTTCCCTAAGTCATTTTATATACTACCAGATTTTCTACTTGATCCTCTTTTCTTTGTAACAGATAGTTCCTTCTTATAATTCGCTATTACTCGTTTAACCGTTGGAAGTGACGTTTTAATGTCCTTAGCAATCTTTGAAAACTTAATACATATCGGGATTCTCCACGTATTTGAAAATAATTTGCTGTGGTACTTTTTCTTGTTTCGATTCCCTGTTGCCCTGGATGAATGAATACTAATATAGCTTTCGGTCCTTTATATAGAAGGTTACCATGTAGCTTAAAGATCTAGAACAAGTATACACACGAAAATATTCACAAAGATAAAGGAGTCAAATTTTATTGGGACAGCCCTTAGTAGTAATAAACCACATATAGTCATTTACGATTAGGAACCGATGATAGGTCTGTACTTGGTGGTGCTGATTGGGGGACTTTCAGATTTATAATACTCATTTCAAAACCAATTTTTGTTTGTTTATAAATTTTCTTGAGTCCCAGTAATGATAACACCGTTAAGCTTGATACCTGTTCGTCGGATCACGTTTTTGGGCGTATTAGTATCTTCTAGTGTCTGCAATAAATAAATAAAAAATGGTCGACCGACCTCTTCAGTTTGTTCTCTAGTGCGAGAAGAACTAGGAAATTTTAAGGCCTTTACGGCCATTTCTAGGGCACTCTGCTCCAAGAGCACCATCGACTTCGGACTTCGGTCTAGTCGAGTTGTCCTGTCATCCTTCCTTTGATTTATAATCGCTAAACATTTTGTAACTCTATCAAATATTGCAGAAGCTCTATTAACACCTTGCAGTAAATATACTATTTTAAAGGCACTGATGCATAAAAAATACACGATTTCACTGTTCTAAACGTTTATCAACCTTCAAAATATTTATAGGAAATATATGACACATACATAAATTTGATAAAAATAATAATGTAAAATTAATAAAACTATTCTATTCCATAAAACATTTTGGAGACTTATTTTAGTGACTCATCAGTCAATAATATGAATTTAAAAAGTCAAAAGTAATTCAAAGTTAGAACTTTCACTACAGCTAGCACATTAAGAACATTATACATCAAATTTTTATTTTACTTTTCTTCTTTTTATAATTAAAAAAGCCATGCCAAATGCCTACTTCACGTAAACTAATGCCTAGCATTACTATTACACAATCTAAGGAAGATCTCTAAGCTGAAACTTATATTAATACTTTCTTACTCTTATTTTATTATTTTAGATTTAATTGTAATTTTGTAGAATACGCAAATGTTAGCTGCTATTGAAAAATCCAAGCACATATAAGTTAGAAGTGTTAAATATAAATATGCAGCTGCAATAGTTATTGGTAGTATGCTATGAGATATATTTTGTCTTGAAAACTTTGATTTCTTATTTTAACATGATTCTTTCATAATGCACCAACCCTGAATCAAACGCTTTTCTAGGGAACTCTCTTTCTGCATTATTAACTCTCAAATTGCTTTGTATTTGTGATTATTCCGACATTTTCAAAATCATTCGATTGACGTTTGTTTGTCATTGCTCACCGTTAGATTGATTTCATCATATTCAAAAATTGTCTGCATGCTCATTTTGATCAATTTTAATTTCTTTTTCGAATACGGATAATTCCCGAGTTAAATCAGATCCGCAACGTTTGCTGGCATTTCCTCGATGCGTGTATTGTAGAATTGCTCGATATCGGACAGAGCACGCTTGTCGGAATCGGTGATGAAATTAATAGCTGCACCTTTACGACCGAAACGTCCACTACGGCCAATTCTGAAATTGGAATATTTCATGATAATAGATTGTCCAATTTACCAAGAGATTCAAACATTATTTTAATTACCTGTGAATATAATTCTCTCTGTTCGATGGCAAATCGTAGTTTATAACCAATGATACCTGTTGCACATCGATTCCGCGAGCTAACAAATCCGTCGTAATTAGAACTCGTGACGATCCTGTTCGAAACTGCTTCATAATCAGCTCCCTCTCCCTTTGATCCATATCACCATGCATTGAAGAGACGGTGAAATTTTTCAGTGTCATTTGTTCCGTTAGCATATCAACTTTCCTTCGTGTGTTGCAGAAGATTACGGACTGCGTAATCGACAAAGTATCGTACAAATCACAAAGAGTTCCCAGTTTCCAGTCTTCCTTCTCGACATTCACATAGAACTGTTTGATTCCCTCCAAGGTCAGCTCGTCCCGTTTAACAAGAATGCGAACGGGGTCGCGCATGAAGTACTTGCTCACCTCCAGCACATCAGCAGGCATAGTAGCGGACAGTAAAATTACTTGTACATCGCGTGGAAGCATAGTAAAAACGTCATGGATTTGATCCTTGAAACCGCGCGACAACATTTCATCGGCTTCGTCGAGAACGAAAAGCTTAATGGCACTAGTGTGCAACACTTGTCGATTAATCATATCGTAGACTCGTCCTGGTGTTCCAACAACCACATTACATCCCATGTCAAGTTTGCGAACATCTTCGCGGACATTAGTTCCACCGATACAGGCATGACATGAAACTTTCAAGTACTCGCCCAGTGCCATGACGACTTTTTGTATTTGAGAGGCAAGTTCGCGGGTCGGCGCTAGGATCAGAGCTTGACAGTCCCGAATCGACGTATTGATTGTCTGCAAAATTGCAATTGAGAAAGTGGCTGTCTTGCCGGTTCCCGATTGTGCTTGAGCAATAACATCGTGTCCTTTTACGCATGGCATGATGGCACGCTGCTGAATAGCAGACGGCTTTTCAAAACCGTAGCCATAGATACCGCGTAACAATTCCTCTTTGAGACTCATGTCATCGAAATTATAATAGACCTCATCCCAATTGGACTCGATAATTCCGTCTGGAGACATAATACCAAGCGGTTCTTCCGCATCGTACAGTTCCGGATCCCTTGCTGCACCATTATTCGAATCACTAAAAAAACAGGAAAACAACTGTTTTAATAACACATTCTTACAACTTGTAAACACTGAGCAGCTTTTCTTCGTAAACAAAGAAAAGTTTTTTTAAAGCATAAACAGTGCGTCTTTCATGTCGCCATGAATTGAAGAATGTCCTGTCGGATATTGCACATTTCGCAAAAACGAATCCAAAATGCTACATACTTTCAAGTATGAATAAGCACTTGCTTAACAAACTAGTCAACAAGACAATATTATTGGAGTTTTATTAATGCGAAATATATTTACCTGTGGTCAGGGCGACAGGACATCCTTTGCCTTGTTTGCGAGTTGAAAAACACAATATAGGAAATTTTCGATTGTAAAGCTTTGTTGGAAACGACTATAGTTCACATCAGCTGAGTGGGGACAAATACTGTAGGAAAACCGTTGTATTTCGTTGGGGTAATCCGAATTCGAACTGAAAATTAGCGGATAATTCGTTATAAAACAATCGCTTTCGAATTTGATACAATTTATTGGTTTACGATTGAGATAATTTTTTTTTAATACCGGCTTTACAGTAATTGACTCGATTCTACGTTGGGTTGCTATATGCTGCTTGGTAGTGTTAATAGTCA
This sequence comes from Nemotelus nigrinus, assembly GCA_947369275.1. NCBI lineage: Eukaryota > Metazoa > Arthropoda > Insecta > Diptera > Stratiomyidae > Nemotelus > Nemotelus nigrinus. The sequence goes on along the minus strand of OX376375.1, from coordinate 52,452,484 downwards.
TTTTCCAGTAGGTTGTCGATAATAGCTGAAACACTAAAATTTGATGGCTCGTTTATTCATAGATGTTTTTGTGAACTTATAAATTTGCGTGTATGCATTTATTCATTTATACAGCACATAATCCATTATTTAAGATTCTTGTTTGAATATGAAATAATAGGCAATTTAGCTGCATCGTCAAATTATTCCCCGTGAAAAGCTCTTGACAGACAATTTTCCAAAAGGCAATAAACGGTTACAGATACGATTTATTTCAATGATTAAACTTTATTAAAGATAAATTAAGTAGTTTTAGAGTCATTCGGGCTAGAAATCATAAAACACAGATTTAATTTTCGATTGACAGATTTGTTAGTAGTTATTAGCATTAAATCAGTAATACAGATTTTTTTGAAAGTACAAGTAAATAAAATTATTTAGTTTGGAGTGGTGCAAAATATTCTCCAAGGGTGGCGAGTGTACTATGAACGGCCTTTGATTTTGAATTTAATTCACACATTTAAGCAGTGGCGGCTCGTGAGGGTGGGCCCGGCCCGCCTGGCCCACCCTGACGAGCCGCCACTGAGCTAAAGTAAAGTAGATATATCTTTTTGGTATCCGCGTATACCTTATAATAGTGTTTTTGTGTCGAGTGGGCCCAGTGGCGGCTTGTCAGGGTGGGCCAGGCGGGCCGGGCCCACCCTGACGAGCCGCCACTGCATTTAAGTGCAATTTTATATATTTATCTTCAAACATTGCGCTGTTTTGAGAACTTGAATGTAGTAAAAAAAAACAAACCTTAAAATATCGGACTAGATGTTATTAGCCCCATATATGTTTCAGCTCAGGCACATCAAATATACCCCGGCATGGTATGTGGAACTTTTAGGTGGTTTGATATCTCCAACCGCAACTTCCCATTCGTACAAAATGCGTTTGGGCCACTTCGACGAAAATTTAGTCGGTTTTTGATCGGTTCTAAAATATTTTTTTTAAATGGAAATCATACTCACCTGCCAATTTGTGAATGGGTAATAAATGTACGATCTCCTCCTCGTTATCATTTTTAAAATCGTCGTCCGATTCATGTTTTGTTTCTGATAATTTAAGTTCCGCAATGAGTTCTTTAAGTTCTACTGGGTATGCATTTCAAAGTGGATGTTTTTTTTTTGCATTTTTTTTGAATGATTTTTCGTTTCGTTTGCAGTTTGACAAGGGCCCCCTGAATGGTTTTTCCTCAGTGAAAATATAGTGTCTTGCATCATATTTGAAGCTATTTTTATGATTTGTGGCTCGTTTCAAGAAAATTTATTTTGCCCTAGTGCATCCGTTAAATTGATTTCGTCATAGTTTTAATGTTTTCTGAAGAGTTCTTGCCGAGAGCCAAAACTTTAAAATTCATGCCAGTGGTAATATCTGAAACCTTTCCACCATATGAGTTATAACGCATTCTTGAGACCAAAGTAAAACGTGGCGTATGAAACAGTTTGGCTGCAATCAGCAGCTCGTGCGGTAGAATATGCACTCGAAATCTGCACGATTCTTCTACTCTTCTTCGCACATTAGTGTTTCTAGCGATTCAGGTGCGCTAGAGTTTTTTTTTTGACTTTTTATTATGACTTTCCTTTCTCAACTAATTCTTCTTGCCTTTTGTATGCTGATAATTTAAAGATATTTAGAGTAATTTTTGAGTAATTGCGAGCAGCTGCAACAAGATTTAAGCTATGTATATGTCAGATGTATTATATCTTCAAAAATTTCGCTTTGTGTACGCTTACCATAATTCTGGATCCCTTCTTGGTGTAGTCAAAAAATTTAAAGATCTTGAAGTCGTATTCGCCACCAAGCTTACATTTGACTAGCACAAAAAACCTTTTAAATTCTTCTAAAAATATGTCTAAATAATTTTTTAAAAATATCGCTAAAAAAATAATACCTCAAATTCTTTTAATAATATCTCCACCTCTGTACTTCTTACTTCATCTTTTATTCATAATATCCTTGAACATTCCTACCAAGTGTGGTGTTCTCATTACATGTCTCTTATAGTTGCTTAATAATCCGTTCAATGCGGACTAACCCATTCCTTGCTCATCAAATTTAATTTCCTCTAAGTTGTATACGAGTATAATGAACGTCTGAACCTATTAAAAATTCTGTCTTTAGAATGTCGCCGAGTGTTTTTTGATGAATGTCTTTTCTTCAAACTGTATCACCGTCAGATATTAGCTTCGAAATTTATGTTCGTGAGTCGCAATGCTCCGATAGAGTCACCACCATTTTTAATGCTCCTTTCGTGCGCTCGGATACATACCGAATCACCGCTTTTGCGCATACTGAGAGCACATAACAACGTTGATCTTGGTTCCTTACCGTAAACACTTACTGAGTTTAAAAATATTCCAAAAATTTGAGTTTTATCGTTTATAAACAAAAATTGGTGCATGTTTTCTTATTTATTACATCTACAATTTTTTAATGAATTTTTCTTTAAATAATTTACAATTTCGTGTTCGTTATTACTTTATTTGTCAAACTACCTTTATGTATACACTAATTGAAGTATTAGATGATTGAATAAATTAATCAATCAACTTGTAACTGATAACTTGCAGGATGTTTTTCCCACACTCTTCAGTAATTTGCCAACGTGGAAACACCTCCGAAACAAGAGTTATTTCGGTAGTGAACTCGCCGAAGCCTGGTCTGCGGAACACTGGTATTGAGCCTTTCTTCAACAAATCGGAGCCATCTAGATTGGCTACCATCTCCATAATTAATTTCCCCGGTGTGCTGTGATTCGGGATTCTTCACTCCAAAGCTCTTGCGTTCAGAACACTAGCCGCGAACAGTCCATCCGGAATACCTCGCTGAGTATCTTCTTATACTTTTTTCTCGAAATTCCCTGTTTGGGTAAATGAAGTAGTCCCACAACAACCCTTTTCGGGTCTAGGAGTTGAAGCTGGTAAAGAGCTTCATTCACAAGTTTAAAATGAATGTGAATACGAGTGTGGAGTTATTAAATCCACGACTCACTTTATTCCTGATTAACGCAGACACGTGTTCAGAGATGGATGAACTCAAAGCTCGGTGTGCGGTCCCTCGTTCGAACCAGAGACCCCACACCAGGAATCAGTGCTCTATCTACTGGACTATATTACACATCAAAAAAAGAAATGTCCAAAATTGCTTGTCCCTTCAATCGAGTGGCTAAAAAACAGTGCATAAGCACAACGCATTGACTTCGCATGCACTTATTCGTCAAAATGTTCTGTAAATTTCGGAATATGGTGACTGTGTCAGAAGATATCACAACTAGAAATTTTTAAAAATTTCTTCTTACTTTAAGCCACTCCACTCGTACAAACCGTTAAATTTCCACAGCATCATCACAGCCAAGCTAAAACATTGCCAATTTTCATTTGACATACTGATTTTTCGATTTCCTTTTTTTCATAAAAATATAGAAAATCACTAAAACTTCGACGGCTAGATTCCATCATAATCGATCACAATCTTTGTCGATCGGAATCTTTTTTGCACTCTATGCAATTATCACCTAAATCCGACTCAACTCAGTGCTAAACCTTAGTGAAGGACTTCGACACGGAGCTCTTCTCGCAAATGATTGCTAATGTGCAGTGGTTGACTCGTTCCTATGGATACAATTGATTGTCTGACTTGCCTGATGATTCATTTTGATTGCTTCACTCACGTGTTACCTATCTCTAATCCGGTTTGGTATTGATTTTGTTGTAATCAATCTAGGTTTGTCGGTTCTTTGATTCATTCTTTCTCTGCCCTTTAATATGATTGTGATCAAAAAAACATTTATTTTTTCTAATTAAAATTATTTATTGAATTGAATTATACTTAAAAACTATTGACTATATCCACTTAACACACACATACATTATTATATAGAAATTACTTAACAACTTCTTTTCAACAATGAATAAAAAATATATAGATTTTATTATTCTCTTAAATAGCCTCACAAGTATTCAGTTTTAAGTATTCAGGTAACTTAGATGACTTGATTGTGTTTCATATATATTTCAGTATCGATAGTATTTTGGAGAAAATACAAAACTAGTTATTTTGAGCCTTAAACATCAGCAAAGATAAGTTGAAAAATAGATATTATTTTTGTGATTTTTAATGAGGCTAATCACTATTTTTTATTTAGAAAGTTTCATTGAAATATGACTAGCAATTCAACTAGCACAAGGAACTGATTATTGGAATAGTATTTCTATATTCTGTGTTTGATACAAAAAGCTCTAACTGATTCAACTACGACTTTGACTACAATTTTAAGCTACGATATGACTATTTTAACCTCTAACTCATTCACGTTTCCAGTCTTGATTTTTTTCCAATTCCGACTCTGAGCTTAGGCCAATGTTACCTTCGACTTTATAATTACATGAAACTGTAAAAACTAATCATATTTTTACACGTACACTTTAACATTATATTACAAAGCCGATTTCATGTCTTTACAACCGTTAACTTCAATGTCTTTGAATGTCTACTTTTATTTCTTGTGAGTACGATAAAGCACTCTTTTTTTAACGTTATTGAAATGTGTATGTTTAGTGTCGTAAATTAATCACATCCGTTTTCGTTTATCGAATCGGCTAAGTTTCGTATAAATCGCACTATTCCCTAATTGAAGCTAAATATTGAGTTCTTAGAGTATTGAAGCTGACATATCAAGGCTTAGTTCTGATTTGGGCTGTTACGCTAATATTATTATTAAAATCGGCGCTATATCTTTACGATGATTCTTAACAAATTGAAATTATATTTGAATGAAAAGTAAAAGAAAAAAAGACTAAGTTTAGTATAGATTCACTATCAAATAAAAGCACAGGATAGAATCAAAACTAAAACTGATACAGGAAATATCATGTAGATCGCCATACGTGGGTGACAAGTTGATATCAGATATGTAACATCATCTTCTTCGTGTTCGATACCGTCACGTGTAGGCACTTCCACTACAACAATGTCCTCTGAAGACCACGTAATTGGAAATGTACAGTTTGTACTATTCAAACAGACAAGCGCGTCCGAAAGATTGGCGTATTCGAATGTCGGTTTGTAAATATCGAACACTGCATGAATATCATTCCGGACAAGATCGTTATCACTATAGAAGATATAGTAATAATATCCGTCCTCGACGACATCATGTCTCGATACCATGTGCGTTCCCGACTCAAAAAACTGCACACTCGAACATTGTTGGCTCGGAGCAAATCCTTGTGCGAGGAGAATTTCGCCGTCATAGCAAGTTAAAAGACTATTTTCAAAGCTCGAAATCGATCCAGAGTCTTGATCGGTAAAATTCACAGCATTTCCGCCATGACTGATCTTACGATTGTAGACAACGTCACGCTTTTTGAGTCGATTCTTATGATCAATCGGAAAAGGATCATGCACAGGTGTTACATGCTGTTCATATATCCCTCTTGCATGTCTCTTCGACTTGTGCAGTTTGTTGTGATGTCGTCGATGCCGACGCCTAATAGGACTCCTCGTCGACGATTCTGTTTGAGGTTCGAAAGGACTTGCCTCTGTTTCATCATTATTTGTATCAGTCTCAATATGTTTACTTAAACTATTTTCTAACACACTCTCAGTCTTATTACTAGTAATGGCAATCGATTTCTCAGTTGAATTTAGATGAACCGAAGTCTCACCATCAGATTTCGATAATTCCGTTTTGTTCGGATAGCTAAGAAAACTATGATCAGGTTGTTCATCAAAAGACTCGCCGCCATGATTTTCCGCTTCCTCCTTTTCATCTTCTCTGTGATCATGCGTTCTTTTCTGTTTAGGTGAGTTTCTATAAGATTTTTGTTCATTCGATACAACCAGCTCAGCTGCCGTTTCGAATGTAACAATAACTTTTTCGTGTCCTTGAGCGAAATGTGTTCCAACCTTGTTTTGATTATGCTCCAAAAGACCACATGTCCTAAGATTTCGATCACCTTTCACAACCAATATCCTGGATCCGTCGTAGCGCGAGCATACCTTCAGTTCCACCGTTGCACCTTTCAACAAGTAAAAGCCCCAATATTCTAGTGTATCATCGGGTAAGGTCATCGATTTTTTTAAACGGATATGTTTATGACTTGACGAAACTTCGGGCCGTTGCTTGAGTTGATAGGCATTAAAACTGGAGTTCATTCGTAGCGAGTGCTGCTGACAAAATATATTTGAAATGCCTTCGCGAATTTCAATGATGTCAGATTCGGTAACGGGGAAAACAACATCGGCAAAGATAGTATGACGCAAATAAAGAGGTATAATGATTAGAGCGGCTGGCAGCACAACGATTAAGAAGCAGAAGATGATAACACGCTTGACTCCATGCATTTTATTGTTGCCTGAAAAAAGACATTTGATAAGACATTGTTAATATGCATTTCGTTTGCAAAGTGACTATAAATTGTGTTGATAACGCGCAAAATGCAATTTGACTGCAATAAAACATTCTATTACGAAGATTTAGATGTAGTTAGTATGCAGAACGACATGCGGCTATTTTATATTGGCACAGAATTGAGATATTCTGTATTAACTCTACTAAAATACGTTATAAGAATGCGTTATAAAATTTCAATTGCGAAAATAATGCATTTATAGGAAAATATCATTAAAGATGAAAATATGAATGAACTAGCCAGAAAAAAACGTTGAATTACTTCAAAAACGAAGTGCTAAAATTTTGAAAAAAAAAATAGTCACAAAAACCAGCGCCTCTTTAACCCCCTCCCCATTGAAATAGCTAGAGAAGGAGGTTAAAAACCTCGTCTTCAGAGGCGGTCTCTTTTTCTAATCCTGATGAAGTCAGCGCGTTAGGATCTGGGAAAATCTTCAGTTCAAAAGGTAGCTCTTCAGACCTGTCGATTGTATTGGAAAACTAAGAACCGGATGCGAAAGTCACTCATAGTTAGTCTTGAAAGGACAATCCACCAAAATAATAAAAGAGCCAAAACATTGACAAGCGAAAAATCCCTAAAAGATCCTTTGCCAAGGTAGCTAAACCCAACTCCAACTCTGCCAAAGCGAAGACGTCAGCTCTCGCTGAGCAAATTAGGCAGTTCCTGGCAATCATGCCGGAGCAACTTCATTCTATGATGGATATGATGGCAAAAATGTCTCAGGGCTGAGTCCTTAGCCATAAACTACGAAGAAATAACTTCTCTAAACAATTAAATGAACCGCGAAAACCACATATCGATCCCCACATGGAATGCCAATTCCACGCTATCCAAAAATGGGAGCTAATGTAATTTCTGAGCGATGGTAGATTTTACATTATGCTCATTACGGAAACCTTTTTAAAACCGGGTAATGAGTTCCGTGTCCCCAACTACCATATTTATGGAAATAATAGGATAATCGGCTGGACCAGCAAAACAGTTATTCTAATAAAGAGACATACTAATCATTATCGCATATAAATCTCCAATTATAAGGGAAATAACAGTATTCAAGTTCAAACGAGCTTTATCCACTTCATGGCAATCTCCGCTTACAAATCTCAAAACGCGCAAAAGTTCGCGGAAGATCTTCACAAGCTCTTCAGCCACAATGATCATAATCTTTCTCCCAGGAGATGTCAACGCTTGCAATCGCTGCTGGGGTTCTGTGAGTAATCAAGCAGGTAAAGACCTGAATAGAATCTCCACAGGAACTTCATCCAGTCTACTCATTCTTACACATTTCCATCCAATTGACAGTCATGTAATAGACATAGACGTAACGCAATACATAAGCCCGAAGATATATGCTGACATTCTAGACGAAATTATCTCAGACCACAAGCCAGGCATGTTTCGAATTGACTAAGTTATTGTAGACGGTCCTATGACAGAAAAACTCAGTATCGACGGGCAAGCTTTCCATATAATCTTTGACTAGCGAAATTTTTTCCAAATATCGGATCTTTATGAGTTTCTACATTCGATCAAAATCTTGATAAATAGAAGGAACCGAGTTCGAAGACGAACTAGGTGTACCGGAGATGCTAGACTAAAAAAGTATGCAAATCGATTAAGAAATGTAACTCATGTTCAGATCTCGAAATAAAAAAAGGAGTCGTGGGAACATTTTATACGCAGACTTGACCCTGATAGTGGATCATTATGGAGGCTGTCCAAACATTTGAGTATGAAAAGCAAACCAATCGTGCAGCTACTGGACTAAAGAACAGTAAATCAGACAAAACCGATGCCCTTGCCGACACTTTATTGCTCCAATTTGAGGAGAATAATCGCTCAGATGATGACATTGGAGAGGAAGATCGAATTGAGCAGAATGTATCAGATATTATGCACGGCAGGGACTAGAGTGGGGATGTGATATCTCCAAAATGATACCTTCTGGTAAAAAAAAATCTCAACAAAATCCCCAGAGCCAGATAAAATCAGAAACCTCTACATTTACCTCCTACCTGATAATTTCTTGGAGACTATCGAAGACACGATTAATGTCATTTTGATCTCAAAAAATATGCCGATTTTTGGAAACTTGCCACCATTTTCGATATCCCCAAGCCGGGCAAAGATTTAATTTTTTGCAAAATTGGCGGCCCATCAGGCTACTCTCATCCATAGCCAAACTTGCAGAGCACATAGTTTTCTCCCGGCTCAAAGAAATTGTCGCTCTAAAGAACTGCTTTCAAACTAAATGACCTTAAAATATCATCCTCATTTACCCAACTCGATGAGTTCGACAAAACAGTGCTTTACAAGACAGTATAGGCAATCACCTCTTAATAGGCAATGACCTCTTCTTTGTCACCCATTTTGTACAGCCTATACACAGCTGACACACCCAGGTCCAGTAAAAAAGATTAAAACACTCCTTATTTGCTGACGGTACGTGTATATTTCTCACGTCTAGACAGGCAACATGTATAACCTCACATATACAGCGCTCTATTGATTCCCTTATGATATGTTTCAAAAGATGTAAGATAAAACTATAAACACTCGTGCGGCGTCAGGAAATAAGGCAGTTAATTATCGACGACCAGAGTTTAGAATGGCAACGGGTAATTAAATAACACCTCTACCTTCGTTTGTAATAATCCCGTCTGGGCGCTAAAATTTAAAGCGCTACTTTTTACGCAAATTCTGAGACCTGAGCTGCTCTACGGCTGCGTAGCTTTCGAACATACTCTTAAAATTATTAGAAAACAGCTACATGCATGTCAAAACGTTGCACTTCGCAAGTTGTTCAGGATCCATTGGTACGTAAAGAACGCAGACAGTCACAACATACTAACAATTCAGAAAGTGGAAAAATAAATACGTGACAGAGTACTTAAATTCTTTGATACAATTGTCAGACACTCAAAAAACTTTCTGTCAATCCTGGAAACTCAAAATTCTCATCCAGAACTGTCCTATCCAAGCCTGAGGTAACTCATAGAGTGATGCGGGAACGCTATACTCTATCATAAGCTAAGTCAAGGTATCACGAGTTCCAGACACTGAGTGCGAACTGCTCACAACTGTAAGTGGATTAAGGGTGTAACATCATCTTCAGCTCTTTTCAATAGCGTTTCCAACCTTCACCTTTGCGAGAAAGGATTCAAAATTTCGGTGAAAGCTATGTTCTAATATATGAAAATAAATTCAACGCCCTTAAAATCATTTCTTCACAATTGTCAATAGACCTCTATAAGTCTAATTTCAGAAAACAGCTAACGAAAAAATTAAGATATTTCATAATATTTTTAGATATTTACGAAATAAATCAATTAATTAAATAAAAATTTAACGAGAAAACTAAATAGCAAATCAAAAAGCTCGAAAAAGCATTGTTAAAAAATGATTGTGCTGAAATAGATTCTCATCCAAAATTTCATGCTAAAAACATATCTGATAAACCACGTGAACAAAACGTGATTAAATTCGGCTCTTTGTGTCGATCAAGGTCGAAAACCAAAATTATCAATTGATCTATGAACTAACTTGAGTTCTCTCTAACGCAACTGTATAGAAATTGAGTGGGCAAGAAAATTGATCAAAAACAAAACAGGCTTGTTTATCGGATTAAGAGGATGGAAGCTAAGTTTCAACTAGACACTTTTATCAAATTTTTCTAGAATACCTTGACTGTTGCTTGAGCAAAAAATTTTCAATTGCTTCTAACTCAACTACGACGCCAATTTAGGCTTATGAATATGTCAGGCATTTAGAAACTTAAACATCATCTCAAAAAAAGGTTTCATTTAATTATTAATGGGACTTAATGCCCCTGTATTTAGCAGAAGAGTGATAAAGAATAAATCAAACCAATACTGTAATATGCATATTATATCTTTTTGGTACATTAGTTCCATTTACGATGCAAATTAAAAACACAAAAAATAATAATTAATTTCCAAAATCTGCAGTATCTCACACTCTGCAGCCACCAACATCTTTATCTGTTTATTTTCTCACACGTACTAAGTTCTGATAAATTTATCTACTGCAGATTAAGTCATAATTTTAGCTTTAACTTGGCTCTGCTGCTATCCAAACAGGCACTTGGTTTTTCTCATAATCACTTTACAAACAAACATGAAAAGCCGTCGACGGCAAGGTGTTTTAAAATTTTTGCAAGAAAATACATATGCAAACAATTTTTAATGACCTTAATAGCTTCGAATTTCAATGTAATTCAAGATCATGGTTTTAGATACAGCATGTCAATATGTGTAATACATTTCTCTCTGTGATTTTTTATTTCGTGAGTAAATATTAATATTTTTACTACAGGGAACTGGAGATAATAAAGTATATAAATTAAAGAACAAAATGTTAGCATTCACTAGTGGAAATCACGATTCATTTATATTATATTAAGAGCGCCAATTTTTGGTGATTAGTAGACATGTTCTAACGAGCTGGTCTCATTGGTCCATATTTAGCAACATTCGATTCGATGCCATAAGTGGACATGGCATGCAGAGCTTCTAAGACTGGAAGCCACTTCTACTTAATAATAAGCAACAGAAAATCATTTATAAACATGTCTAGCTTCGAGACTGCTTCATTAGGCGTTATCAACCTATGTTTTCTTATCAGTAAAACGTTTTTATCTCTGAACCCATATTAAAAAAACAGCATCAATAAGCTCTCATCAATAAATTACCTCGAAGTGAATACTTAAGGCGGAACTTGTCCAAATCTCTCCGATATCGACAAAGCTGGCAGCGTCAAGGCAATGGCTCGACATAATATTCTGTCGACCGCACGATAACAATATGCGGAGCGCCAACGTGCTCCACTACTACCGACTACTCTACGACCAGAATTTGACAATATTTTCCATTAATTCACTTTCGAATACGCAGGCACAACTATTTGTAAGAAATATTCTAGAATCGATGATTTTTTAAATGTAAAATTGTCTATATTCAGCTAAAATATCAAATTCACTTGACGAATAAAACGAACTCAAATGTGATCAAGTGATTGTCACGCGAGATAAACGAAGAAACAGTAGCGATAAAATAACAAATAAACTGCCCCAAAAACTCTTGACGAATTCGTTGTGAGTATAAAAGAAGCTTTGCGGTTTCGTTTCTTGTCGAGATAGACTAGTGTACAGCGTTGTGCGAACGAACGAAGCAAGCACATCAACTTGATACGAGTTCACATCTGGGTTTATTTACTATTGGAAGATGGGGAAATGGCTGATGTGAATTGTCACAACAACTGATAAAAGGTATGAAGTTGGCTGGAATACGAATAAAAGTGAATTGGGAAATTTTGCCTTTGAAATTTTAAAGCAAAATATGGGGAATGTAACGGTCTGTCGTGAATGCATTTTAAGGGCAATTGAATATTTGCTTGATTATTTTGCTATAGCAACTTTTGGGCTGCTCGTTGAATTTGTTTGGGAAAGTACTCAGTACTAAACTAAGTCAAGTAGAAATCACTATTGGGAAAGTACTAAGTCAAGGATTGATCGGTATGGAAATATGCAATTGTAAGAATATTAGGGAAGCGTTACGGTTCATCTGCGCCAAGGGATTGGGAACATTTGAAACTAACGGGATAAAAAATCATTAAATTCATGCATCATGTGTGTTTTTTTTCTTCTAAAAAGCGAAATTTTCCTGCCAACGCGATAGCTTGGGCGATTTTTCCCTGCAGGGTTGCCTGCACACCAATCAAACATGGCTTATTTTTTTATAAGCCGCAATGTGGTCCAGTAAATGTTGGCAATGATTTGATAAATCTGCCCGAAATTTCCACAACTTGAAATTGTTCAAATTTTGTTGTTTTTGTAATGGGACCTCCTGGACCTTGGGTTATTACAGACGCCGAAATTGTATCGGCCCAACGAATGCGTTCTCCAATTAAAAAATCGAAGCAGCAATGACCAGCCTTCGTTGAAAGAGTTGGACCCATTGCAGCTTTCGCAGTCTGATGATTGTGGCGACCTCCGTTTCGTGAAATACTTCGTACAGCGCTCGTGGTCACACATTATTCACCATTGGTTCAAAATACTCACATGTCTAAAACAATCACTGTTTCAATATTATCACCTATCAATCAATCAAGAAACATTTCCCGAAATACTATTCGAATATTAAATCTAACTAATTAATAGAACTTACAAAAATAAGTTGAATGGATTCATCGACGATCCCACAAGCATTAAAATCTTATCTAAATTGACAGAAATACTTATCAAATAATCCAAACTCGGCACAAAAGTATTTTACCCTGACAACCAAAGAAGGAAATGTGATTAAACAGTTTTGTTTCAACCGAAATAAAAAGACAAAACAAATTCCACTTGTCGATTATGCTACTTCTAAAATTAACAATAAAGACATAATAATCAAAAAATACAAAATGGATTCGATAAGACTGAAAGAAAAATGAACACAGCTCGTGTAGCTAGCCATATTTACACAATTGTCATGCGATTGATAATGGAAAGTGTGCCCCCTCTTTCAATTCACGAGACGTACGCGTGAGAATAATTTTTCGATTGATACTAAATTGGTAGTTTTTGTGTTTTCTTATCTGGCTATTAGAAATTATCTAATGAGTGATGTCTGCCAATGCTTGTAAATATTTACTGTTCGTTAGTTGCTTTGTACATAGCTATGGAAGATGTGTTAGTGAAAAATATTGTAGTATTTGAAAATGTCATGAGACATGCACATTTGTTCAAATAAGTATAAATAAATATAAAATCATTTTATTGCATAATTGTGTTTATTATACAAAATAGACTCGACGCTATTGACAATGTTATCATTTTCCAGTAAATTGCATATGGGGCTATTAGGATCACAAAGTAACCAATAATTGAGAAATTTGTGTGATAATTGGTTTAGTTGCACTCAACTATAAATATTTTAGTACGCCGATTTTATGTGAACAGTACTAATAATAAAGATATTAATACAACATAAGGAGCTTAATTGTATCATAAAGCTAGAGTTAAATGGTTCTTTTTTGATAAAGATGTATCAATTTTGCTGTCCATGTAAGCCTCATTGCTTTTGTCGTGGCTACTATACTCATTATTTAGAGTCTGACACAAAAGTCTATGTACAGCGAAATAAATTTCAAAAACATCTTTATTAATGGTGTATGTAAATTTTTGGGGAAAAAATGCTCAGACATGTTTTGCCAAATTTCATAAATGTTATTCCAATGTAACGTATTTCTTAAAAGTATTTAATAAAAAAACTCAAAATACTTCAATAATCGACTGCTCAATTAAGGTTAGATTAGGTTGTAAAGAGGGTTGCCGGCTACACAGCTAGCATTAGGCCGCCAATTAAACAATTTAACTATACATACCACACAATTCAACTATCTTAAACTATCTATATTAAACTAGCAATTTTTCCGTAATATTTTCACATGAATAACTGTTTGATGTTTCGTAGCGTGTCCTTTTTCGGCAATAACAGGCTTTAAACGGCTTTGTTACTAATTTTTCAGTGTAGCTGCTGCCAATATTTTTCTATCCTAATGTAGCGTGTCCTTTAGTGTGGATTTACTCCGAATATCGTGTGCTTTAATTTTTTTTAATTGCATATCGATCTCACACATGTTCGACATTTTGATTTGCGAATTATTATATATCAATAGAGATGTTCTTAAAATTTCTTAAAATTTACTTCGTAGAAACTTAGAAATAAAACTCAGAGATATTTCGAGCCCACTCATATTCCAACTATTAGCCAGCGAACATTTTGGACCATTTTCTATTTCAAAACTATCTGTTGTGATATAAATACGCACGAAATTTGACGTAATATTGTGCTAGGTTTATGAAATCAAATTTAGACCCCCAATAACGTTTAAGAGTTTTTATAGACTTATGAATAGTCATATCTTCGTTATCTTAGATAAGAATTCATTAAAAACGAGTTCCTTTCTTCATAATTTGATGTAATAAAAATGTATGCTTGATTTATTTAGATAATATATCCGCTTGGGAATGGTTCATATGCAAGAACAACAGGCACACTTATGATTTAGTAAAGAAATTCAAGTTTACATAATATTTGGCGATTGTTTATTAAAAAAAATATCTACTTATCTGTAAAAATTTAATGCTGCTTTTGAAACATGATTAAACGAATAGTACGAGAATAGTACGAGGAATGATAAGTTCTCTAGGACTCACTTCGGCTCTAATTCATTTGAGGCACCTACTCACAGCCAGGCTAATTCAAAGCTAGGTGTGTTATCATGAATCTATGGTTAGATTCAAATGGACAATACGTACTAGCAGCCGATGCTCTATTTGCTCGAATAAATGGCCTTTTAAAGATTTTAATGAAATATAAAAAAAAAATAAAAATTTCCTTAACAAGCTGGATAAATTTTAATTTATTGTCCGATATCATTTTTTCGAGGGAAATCTGTCATCTTTTTTATGTCGAAAGCATTGTGCGCAGTTCTTTTCTGCAGTATGATTGGTCTTTTTAACTAAACATGCGTATTACGATGTCAGTAAGACCAGATGACGGAGAATCGCCACATACAGGCTAATTCCAAGTAGAATAAGTAAGTTCCATTCGAGTAACTCGTAAACAAAGAGGGGCGAGGGTAATCTAAGTAAAGTTTGGGTTTTTTGTAAGTTAATTATTCTATTGAAAATCGTAAGGATAATTATTTATAGCAAATTATAGCAAATTTGTTGTGTTGGAAAGCTGACATCCTCTAGTTTCAATCTGAGCTTAGAAGTCCAGCCAAAATATCTGCTACAGCTCTTTTATTCACTGTTTCTTATGGCTTTGCTTTCACGGACTTTCGTGTATTTTCAAATGTCCTAAGCCTGAAGATTGTAGTCTAACTGAAAACATTTTGAGAATTACAGTGAAGTGAGTGAAGTAGCTTGCGCCGTAAAAAAAGCTACAGCTGTAGCGATGGCGTTTTCAAGTACAACTTAGCATATACTATATTGTACCTAGTTGTTTTACCTTGATAGAAACTTCTAAGTGAAGATATCCACAAAAATGGGCGTTACCGGCGACGGTGGAGTCTGAAATTACACGGACGGGTCAAAAAACGGACACAGCAGTTGGCTCGGGCGTTTATTCAACGGATCTGAACCTTCACCGATGTTATAGACTATCAGATCATGCTATTCTCTTTCAATCTGATTTTTATGCTATACGTATGGCAGTTTAGTCCACCAGTGGAACATCAACGATTTGTATCGACAGCAGGACAGCCATTCTTGGTCTATCGTCTTACAGCTTTACACTGATTTCTCTAAGGCATTCGACTCTATAGACCACGTGCTTCTTAGACAAATATGGTATGGTCCGCTACTCTCCTGGTTTTCTTCTTACATTTATGAACGTGCTTGTGTTATAACTGTAAACTCCTGCTCCTCTGCTCCCTTTTATCCCACCTCAGGTCTTGCGCAAGGATCGATACTTGGCCCCTTGTTGTTCTTAATCTTCATTAATGATCTTCCGGGTCTCCTAAACTCCTTCTCCCTACTTTACGCAGGCGATCTTAAAATATTCAGAGTAATCGATACAATTGAAGACTGCTTTCTGCTACAGAATGATCTGCACACTCTGGGCAACTGGTGTAGTGCAAATTATCTTACTTTGAATGTCCTAAAATGTCGCCAAATGTCAATCACGCGTAAAACTAACCCTTTAGTATTTTCTTAGTGCGTTTTTGGTACCTCTCTCGATGTTGTATTCTGTTTTAAAGACCTGGGAGTAATTTTCGACACTAAACTCTTATTTGACCTACACATATTGCATATAACTGCCAAAGCGTCCAGGCTCTCGGGTTTTATACTTAGATCTTCTAAGCATTTTACTGATATCTCCACCTGTGTACACCTGTTTTGCTCTTTTGTCTGCAGTATCCTTGAATATTGTTGTCAAATATGGTGCCCCAATCTGTACAACGCAGGTTTACCCGCTCTCTGCTTTTCAAATTCAATTTGACTTACTGTGGGTATAGTGCGAGACATACCATGCTGCAAATTTCATCCCTGAAATCTCGTAGACTGTTCTTCGATGAATGCCTTCTATTTAAACTACATCATCGACTTGTCCCATCTGACCTCTGCAACCTGGTTTCCGTCCGTGTATTGGATCGGTCATGTAGATCAACCTTAACGTTTAATGTTCCTTTTGCTCGGGCTGATACGTATTACTATTCACCGCTGTTACGTTTATCTAGGCAGCATAATGAACTCAGACTTGGTTCCCTGCCACCGACCTTGTTTCTTTTCAAAATCATCATAAAAGATAAAGTAATTACTTATTCTGTTTAATGCATCTTCATCTTGGCTAATTGCTTGTTTAAATTTTGGATTTTTATTTTCTATTGAATTATGATATTCTTGTTTGTTTTTTATATATATTTTTGTTTATATTTATCATTGTCTATTGCGTAATTGGACTCGATCTGTTGTTTTAGACATTAAATAAACAAATATATAAATAAATAAATACAAATACTCTTCGAGACCTGTTAAAGCGTACAAAGTAACTGTCACCGAAATGCAAACTATGCTCCTATCCGGATTATATGGATGCCAGGGCGTAATGGTGTCATTTGAAACTAAAAAGCCAACGAATTCGCGAGGAGAGACTTGGGAGCTAGCAATAGCCCCTGTATTACTTTGCTAACATCACAAGCAAATTAGATGTGACCATAAGGACCTAAACTAAAGTCTAAATGGGAAAACAGAACGGGCTGTAGAGTAGCCAGGGCATTATCACCTGATTTAAACAAAAACTTCTAGCTCAACAGAAATTACTTGAAAGCGAAGGTTGCGTTGCTCACATGGCATTTGTCTAATTGCATCTTATGCTATTGGAATAGGACTGAAATCTAGTATGCAAAAAGTTTTAAATTAAAGTAAATACCATCGAGATGCACTTTGCAATTGCCCAAATCTAAATAATAAACTCCTCAAGATTTTAGCTTCCTATAACTTTCAAGAGCTCGCAGAGGTGTCTAGTACCATTGCGTTCAGTCCACTGATTCAATTTAGCGGAGTGGACACAAACAGGCCCAAATTTGTGACATAATGCAAGCCGCGTAGCTGGCAATCGTTCTCAATAACCGAACCTAAGGTTCCTGGTTCGAACTCAGGTATAAATGGAGGACCGCGATTCGAACGTAAATTTTAAACTTAAGGTGTGAATTTAATAATTACACATTTTTAAAAATATCAAACTGAAAATGGAGGCTCTACTATATCTTCAGCTCCTAGTTTGTAGCAGGAACATTTTGCTTTGTTTTGAATCGAAAACCTAGATTTTGTTATTTTTTCTTCAAATCATCATGCTGATCTCTTGTTTGAACTTTATACGAAATCACTTCTCATATTAATCTTTGCATTGTATGTTACTATCCGCCACCATCACAATTTCACATGCATCAGAACAGCTCGTGATACTCGAAAAATCATTACAAAAGATGTTAGTTTTGATTATGCTGTTTTATTAGCTTTTGGACAGTATTCAATATTGTAAGGAGAACGTTTATGAACATAGCTTGTACACGTCTGTGAATACAAGCTATGTTGATACCGTTTTGTGAAACTGCCAATATTATTACTGCTATTGTTTAGTTACTATATTTTAATTAATTCTGAAAAAAGCCTTTTATATACATGGTGGGTTTATTTAAATTTACCAAGTTTTCTAAAGATTATTCAAAAATTTTCAAAATACCGTTCTAAAAAATAACATTGCTACGTTAAATTAAACTTACCATTGAGCTTTTGTATAGACTGGTATCTAATTCCATGATAATATCCCAGACTATCATTTCGATCGAAATAAATCGATGAAGCTCTTGAACTGTACATTTTAAAATATTCTTTGACTTATTATTCACAATCACAGTCAATCACAGATTGTCATCATCAAAAAGGATTCACTAATACATTGACAATCAAGCACTCGGTAAACAAATTTACAATGTCCGTAACTACCAACAACTCGGCTATTTGCGGAAAAGTACAGAAGTCTAGCTGCCCTAGCAGCAGGCAACCACTAGATTCTAAACGAAAGACAATCTAATTCGAAGCTGGTTCAACGGCTGTCGATCCGTTACTGCGACAATAACTATAGCCAACAGCAGCAGTGCACTTCAAAGAATTTTCCACAATATTAGTGAATCTGAGTTCTTCATGTAAATAAAATTAATGATTTTTAACAATGTACTGACTGGCTGGCTGATTTCGGTAAATATATGAAGAGAACTGAGATAAAGGCTAAGACAGTGATATGGTCGCACTGCCAACTCAGTCTATCTGTTTATTGCTAACAATCAGATTACTTAGATCGCGTCAGCCAGAGTCAACTCGATTTGTTGTGATCTTATCTACTATATCTGTTCGTGGAACTTAAGATGTCGAGACGGAAACTTGTTGCAAGATAATGAAAACATGCACTCAAACTTAGTTGTTCACAGCTGCTGAATTTACATTTATTTGAATAGTTTTGAATCTATTTAAATACCATATAAGCAAATAGCAAAATAGAAATGCAGTAGCGCCAGGCTAGTCAGTTATTGAATTTAATCTAGTTGACATTTCTATTAACCGGTGCCCTAGAAATCTGTTGATGTTCAGTTGCGAAACCCCTTGATTATAATTCGTTATCAGTACTTTATATTCTTCGAAACAAAAAATCAGAAACAAGTTGGCAATGCGAGTGATTTAATTATTGAATATTTTGTCTTTCGTAGTTCAAAGTTAATATGAAACTGAAATTGTTTGTAATCAAATATAGAAGAGCACATATGCTAGTACTTATCATTGTTTGAGTAACACGCAGTCAAAGATGGCTCGCATGGAAATAAACAACACTATGGACTGCTTATAGAAAATGGAACACCATTTTATTAGCTTACTACACGCACATCGATTTTTCGATATTTTTTTTTAAGATTATATTTTAGGGAATGAAATTAAATTGCTTCTTGTTTTTCTAATAGGAAAATAAAAAAAAACTACATTTTTGCAATGCTATGGATTTTGGCAAATCTCTTCACATGTTTTTTTTATTAAAGAAAATAGAATTAGCAGTTTTAGTTTGTAATTTAGAAAATTGGCATATATAAAGGGCTTTCCAATCGTTTGAAAATCAAATGGTCAAAGTTAGAAATTTTTAAAAACACAAAATAAATTTTTGGGCTACATAATTGAAAAAAAGCCATCCCTCGAGAACAGCCAGCCATCGTTAGCTCCATATTGTCAAAAGTCAGTACCTCTCTGCAAAGGTTCTTGGGCCTGATATCGTATTTTCGCCGATCTAACGAGAATTACTACTTGGTAACAAAGCCTTTAAGTGAGCTGCAGCTGAAGGATAAAAATGGAAACAGCAGAGCGCCCTGATGGAAGCCCAAGAGCGCCCTGATGGAAGCCCAAGAGCGCCCTGGTTGTAAGATGCATTAACTAGATCTCCAGTACTCAAACTATTCGATCTGAACGATTATACCGAAATTCATTCCGATGTTAGCAAGGATGAATATGGTTCTAGATTACTTCAAAAGGACGAAGGTGACCAGCAGCTACATCCAGTTTAGTATATGAGCCGTCAAACTACTCCTCCAAAACAGCATTATACGCTCTCAAGAATTGGAGAATCTATTTACCGGGCAAGAAAATTAAAACAGTGACTGACTGTATCGCATTTGTTTGGCCTATAAGAAGAATGTTATTTTGCGTTTAGGTGGGCTATGTTGCCGGAGGGCTAAAATTGAGATATTAGCAAAATAATATCAGTCTTTTAGCGAGCGGTTTATAAGCGCTAGAGTTTTTATTTGTAGAGATTTCTTTAATTTTTTGAATTCACAAAGAAATCAAATTATTTTCTAAAAACTGACAGCTTCCATTTATCAAGTTTGGCGGAGAAAACACTAGAGGAGAAATCAATCGGAGAAAAATATATTTATGACTATGTTAATGAAGAATTTTGTGTTATTTATTTATTAACACCTGCCTATTTTCTTTAGAGTTCGCTTCATTGGCCAACGTTTTCAATTTAAATATACATAAATTAGTTGTTTTAATGTGATCCAACTTTTTTTTAAACTTTCAAAACCAAATATTCGAATTTAAAGACCAATCTTTCCTTTAGAATCTAGATACATTTATTTCGAGGGTAATCTGCCCTCTTCCAGTGTATATTGTAGTAGGTAAGGTAGGAGGGTAATCTGCCCTCTTCCAGTGTATATCCTCAATTCTTTATGACCTTTTGCAACCTTTTTGACATCGAATTGACGAGCTTTGTCGTCTCTTCGGCAGTTGTGTTATTCAACTTTTATATAACAGTTTTCGGCAGTTCTTCGTTAGTTATAGGATGTTCTCCTCTCTAGCGATTCGCACAAGTATACCATTTTTTTTAATTTGTCTTTGATTACAGTTGCTATTTGATGTGTGGTCAGTCGTAGATTTTTTTCACTAGTGATAAGATATTCAATTTTTTCTCCTTAGGACAATTTTCATAGTCGACCAGAACGAGGCTTGAAGTTCCAGTGGCGCGTCAGTTCTCGTCTCGCATCCATGATAATCTTAGGTTTGATCAGGCCGAACGTGGTGAGACTCGAACTTGCGAAACTATATCACTCGAAACATCCATCGAGCTCAGTCACCCAGTACCCGGCAGTAAGTTGTGGGCACCTTACCCATTCTGATCAAGCAATTCCAATAATCACAATCATCAGAAGTTCGCATTTCCGTGACTACGGCTAATCCAAGGCTGGAGCTAATTAATTGGCTGCTTCGGTTTGAAATTCTTTTCCCCAACTCCTCTCCTATACCATTTTCTCGGACTGCATGAAAATGTAAACATAGGGCCAATAAATAGATTAGAGCTTTGGTAGGTTTATTCTATCAACTAGATCTTATTTGAACAATTTTCTCCGCTTTTCTGCGTTGATTCTGGCCGCACAAATATACTTGCAAAATAATTTAAATATCTCAAAGATTAACTATGTCGCTCACAGGCTCACAGTTACTATAAAGCAATACATATCATACTGACTATAAAGTGAAAACAGGCTTCGAGAACTACTAACGCTCATTGTGTACAATTTATATGAATCCATTATTTTTAACTTATTCGAATGCTTTATATCAAAATTTAAAGTAAATGGTATATAGTAAATGGTTTTTTATTTATTTTACCCATTCCAGAATGTCATACAAAATATAGCTTACAAAATAAAGACTTACAATTATATTATTAGACTTATATAAAAGAAACTTGAATACGACCACAATCATAACTTAATCGTACAAAATCTATCCACTAAATAAAATCAAAACCTGTCACCTGGGTTCCTGGTTTAGCTGTTTAGTCTAGTCAATCGGATCTGAGTATCGTCATCCGGATTATATTCAAGCAATCCCATATTCGTAAGCGTATCAATCACATTATCGGAAAACTGTTCACTGCTCAAATTCAAATAGTCCTGTTGTTGTCCTGCGGCACCAAATTCATTTTTAAGCAGCTCCTGGGTAGGATTAGATGTATCGAAGGAAGAAATAGCGAAATAAAAATGGCTACTTACGCTCAGAAGAAGCGTTATTTCTTCCGATTTGTCTTTGAACACTGTTAGAATTGTATCGTTCTGAAAGAATGATTATGAGCAGTCATTGTTAAATATTCGAAGAATAGAAAAAGTACCAATATCATTTTCGACGCATTAAAATCTTCACGTAGGCGATCCATGTCGATATCGCACATGCCATCTTGTTGAAGTTCAGCTCGTACAGTCTCCATAGCTTGTATCGATTTTTCTAATCTAAAATTACGCAAAAAACACAAACTATTATCCTCAACTAAGACTAGGATCTCAGGGCTAAACTTTACATTTTCGACTCTTCGTTCATAGCGATCTCATCTAATTCATCCAATACACTCATCCCATAGCTTTGCTCGTAAAATTCCAAACACTCGTCCAAAACTTTTAATGGATTATCGGTATCGTCTATATTTTCATCGATAGCATCCTGCAGTTTGTCCTGGATTCCTTTCATGATATCAAATTTCTTCTGCTAGCGAAAATATATTGTCAATGTTGGTTGTTATGAAGACAAATTAGTGGCATACCGGCTTCGCGAATTTCATAGATTCTCTTTCTGTAGTATTTGGTGCGCAAACCGTCAAGAAATCGTCACATTCGAAAGCAATTTCGGAGATCCCCCCATTTGAGCCATTTGCACTCCTACTGGTACTATTTTCTATGGCCGAGTCCATTTCTCCCCTTTCTAGTTAATAGGGAAAACTTAAGATCAAATAGCAATTCATCAAACCGATATAATTACCTCTGAAATCCAGCTTTGGAAAGTAGACTGATGGGATTTGATAATTTCATTCACGAAGAAAACTCGTCGACCGAAATTCGCCTACTTTGATTTTGAAAATTTCGTTCGAAAGTGACGTTTGACGGTAGATTTGATAAATTTCGTTCAATGACTTGTTGCGTCCGTCCTGCCAGCTTGAAAAAAAACCATTGGGTTTTGTCAAATTGACGTTTTCCATCCCCTCTTTCGTGACAGCACGTGGCTGTCAGCGGTGTTATTTGATTTTCAATAGGAATCAAAAACACAAATTTAAAGTGTTTTGTGTCTCCATTGCGATTCAACAATGGTGCGCCACAACAATCAACTGCCGGATAATCTACCCCAACTACAAAATCTAATCAAGCGGGATCCAGATTCGTACAAAGAAGAATTTCAACAGCAGTATCGTCACTTTCTGAGCACACT
The DNA here is from genome assembly GCA_947369275.1 of Nemotelus nigrinus. Lineage (NCBI taxonomy): Eukaryota > Metazoa > Arthropoda > Insecta > Diptera > Stratiomyidae > Nemotelus > Nemotelus nigrinus. The sequence continues at coordinate 52,429,237 of OX376375.1, read as the reverse complement.
TGAAATATTCAAATTCTCGCCACATGAAGAGAACAAGAGCTTAGATGAATTGGTTACGTTCATAGCACAGGTACGGTTGATATAATAACTGTTTGAGATTCAATGTGATTGAATTGTAGGTCGCACAATGCTATCCAGACGAATGCCTGCAATTTCCACAGCTGATTGTTGATCTGCTGAAGAATCATGCTACCAATCTTGATCCGGTCATGAGGAATGTCTTTTGCAAGGCGCTTATATTACTAAGGAACAAGAACTTGATTACAGCGTTGGATTTGCTGGAATTGTTCTTCCAACTGTTAAGGTGTCCCGATAAGAATTTGCGTACATTTTTGAAGAATCATATCATAACTGATATAAAAAATATGAACGTTAAGCACAAAGATATGCGATTGAATTCGGTTAGTAACATAAAATCTGCGTTAGTTATTAACAGATAACCAAATAACTGGCAAGTTCAATACCAAATTATTCTTATAGACTCTACAAAACTTCATGTATTCGATGCTCAAGGACTCTAATCCAAAAGCGGCCAAAATGTCGGTCGACATTATGATCAATCTTTACAAGAAAAACATCTGGAACGACACTAAGACCGTGAATGTTATAGCGACTGTAGGTTGTTTCTCTAAAATCACAAAGGTAAAAACCTCGCAATTTTAGCTGAGTTTGTTGTACTAATAACGCCCCAATAACCTTGTAGGTTATGGTGGCGTCGTTGAAATTCTTTATCGGTAACGACGAGGAAACCGAAAACAATTCGGACGATGAAAACAGTGACAATGAACCGGATCTTAAGAGTGCAATGATGGCAAATAAAGTAAACAAGAAAACGAAGAAAAGAAAGAAGCAGCTAGAGACAATCAAAAAACAAGTTATCAAAGCCTCAAAGAAAAGATCGAATGCCCCGTCATTTAATTTCTCGGGAATACATCTTATCCATAATCCACAAGGTATGGCTGAGAGTTTGTTCAAGCAACTGCAAGCATCCAATGAACGTTTCGAGGTGAAAATAATGCATCTGGACGTAATTTCTCGATTGATTGGTATCCACAATCTATTCTTGTTCGGCTACTATCCATATATCACACGATTCCTTCAGCCGCATCAGCGACTCGTCACCAAGATAATGCAATTTGCTGCTCAGGCAGCGCATGATCTAGTACCTGGCGATATAATCGAGCCTGTTTTGAAGACGATCGCAAACAATTTCATTACAGAACGTAATGCAAGTGATGTCATGGCAATCGGGCTGAATGCCGTCCGCGAAATCTGTATGCGTTGCCCGCTTGCAATGGGGGAGGATCTTCTGCGGGACTTGGCCATGTACAAGGGCTATAAGGAAAAATCAGTGATGATGGCGGCACGATCTTTGATAACGTTGTATCGTGAGCAACTACCCGCACTGCTACACAAAAAAGACAGAGGTCGACCAACGGAAGCGCAAGTCGAGAAGAAAGTTACAAATTACGGGGAAGTTTTGACGCACGATACTATACCCGGGGCTGAAACACTGCTGGATCGTGCAAAAGAAATCGACGTCGATAGTGATGGCGAGAGCAATGAAAGCGGCGACGATGATGACGATGATGGTTGGGTCGATGTTGCACACAGTGAAGGTGAGAGCGATGAAGATGAAGGCGAAGACGAGGAAAATGATGACGATGGGGAAGATGACGAAGATGATGATTCAGAAGAAAGTAATGACGAAGAGATCCCTAAAACAGAGCAAACCGCTACTGTGAAAGATTCCCAGATAAAAGTTCTGGATAAAAAAGAAGCTGCAAAGGAACTAGCTCTAACACGAATCTTTACCGACGAAGATTTCAAACGAATCGATATGGCAAATGTAAAGAAGAGTCTGACGAATTCTCGTAAACGCCCCTTGGAATCAGAACAGACCGAGTTCGTTAAGCTCAATAATATCGAAATGATTTTCAAGAAGCGTAAACACGACAAGGAGTCACGTCTAGAGACTGTGAAAGCGGGTCGTGTAGATCGCGAAAAGTTCGGTTTCAAAGACGGCCGTAAGAATGAATTCTGTTCGAAAACGAACCGCGAAAAGAGGAAACAAAAAAATTTCGGGATGATGAGGAATAAGGCGAGAGGAAAAGTAAAGAAAAGTTTCAAAGATAAACAAGTAGCGTTAAGACGGCATCTGTTGAAACAGAAAAAGATGAAATAATTATTTCGGGGAGGTGATTGTTAAATAAATAATATTTCTATGAAATGAGGTTTTAATTGAGGTATATTTCATACCGTTGTCGAATATTGTGATAATTGATTGGAACAATTTTGATTGATTGGAGTTTGAACTGATTCCAGCCTTCGCTAATAAAATTCATATCAGGCGATAGAGTACAGGGGAGTCAAAGAAACAGGCACTCTAAGGCCTAGTGCTATGTTTTCTGCTTTTATATCTGCTGAGTTCCGGATGGTAATATACAATTATTAGGTTCTAATCTAGTTACCAACTTTTGGAGGCTAATTTAGACATCCGATTACGTTTTTGCGGTTACGATTGCACCGGCAGTACAAATAAACCACCGCCGATAAATGACTTCCATTTTATTTAACAATTTTTTTTTTCAAAAAAAAAAATCCAAATTGTAATCGAAAATTCCAAAATTTCCCCAACTTTAATTGAAAATCGCAAGACACCTTTTTTTCGAGGAGCTCCCAGAGATCGGTGGTAGGAGCTTCAAATTCAACCTTATAACTAGATTAATTCTCATCGAATCATTTTCATAAGAATTTTTTTAATTTTTGCAGCACGTAAACTAATTTATTCTGCACTATACGGCAGCACCTCGTTCTAAGCAAATCCCAGATGGGGAAATTTCCCCTATCAGTGAAAAAGCTTTTCACCACGGCTTTCATTTCGTTAAACTCGTTAAACTACTCGAATTGCATTCGAACAGCTGACTTTGTCAGTTCCAAAAGCACGTGTAGTATTTTTGTTTACATTTCGGCACTGCTCCGGTCCTGATGAATTTTCTCCTGAAAAACTCAAATTAAATCAAATACAAAATGTTTGTAACTGACGTAAACGATATAAAAATCTACAATTTAAGTGCCGGTAAATCACTACCAGAAGTAAGTAATTGTATTTTCCATATATATGCAAACAATATTGAATTCGAATCTTCTTCAGTGGCTTACCGATCGGCGAAAACGCTCACAATTGAAAAAGAAAGTCGATTCACGCCGACAAATCGAATTAATTCAAGATTTCGATATGCCAGGTGTCTCGACATCGATTCGAATGTCGCCCGATCAACAGTTTATTTTAGCAACGGGGACATATAAACCGCGAATTAAATGTTTTGAGGTTGTGAATTTATCGATAAAATTTGAGCGTTGTTTCGATTCGGAAATTACCTGCTTCGAAGTTTTGAGCGATGATTATAGTAAATTGGTAAGTATTCATGGTTCTGGTGCTATTGATTTGAGAATATTTTAATTTGAAGGTCTTTCTTCAATGTGACCGTTATATTGAGTTTCATGCTGCTCATGGACGGCATTATAGATTGCGAATACCGAGATTTGGTCGAGATATGAAATATCATAGACCTACGTGCGATTTGTTTGTTGTAGGAACATCGAGTGTAAGTTATTCATATGCGAAAAATATTGCAACTGTCCAGTTCCACTAATTGTTAACACTAACAAAACTTTGACTTTCGAATATAGGACATATACCGCCTCAACCTGGAACGAGGACAATTCTTACAACCATTTGGATCGCAGGGCAGCTGTCTAAATGCATGTGAAATCAATCCTGAGCATCATTTGTTAGTGGTTGGTACACAAGAAGGAACGATCGAAGCATGGGATCCGCGGGAACGGAAAAAATGCTCAACTTTGGATGTTGCAATGCAATTTCCAACATATAAACAGTTTCCTTCGGTAAGATGTTGAACTGTTTATCTAATTAAAAACAACTAGTAGATCATATCGTCTATTTTCAGATAACATCAATGAAATTCAAAAATGGTTTGCAAATGGGCGTTGGAACAGCGGACGGTCATGTACTACTCTATGATATTCGATCGCGCGAACCACTCTATATCAAAAATCATCTTAATCGTGAAGCTGTCAAGAAAATTGAATTCAATTCAAACATGAATGCGGTTTGTTCTTTAGATACAGCGATGTTGAAAATTTGGGATGAGACAACGGTATGCATGATTAATGTTCTTCCATGCTTTTACATTATGAAAGGATTATTTTTTTTTTTCCTTTGAAATAGGGAAAGCAAATAGCTTACATTGAATCACAAACGAAATTCAATGATTTTTGTACGATACCAAATACTGGAATGTTTTTCTTCGCACAAGAAGACGTGAAAATGCTGACATATTATATCCCATCGCTAGGCCCTGCGCCCAAGTGGTGCTCATTTTTGGACAATTTGGCGGAAGAAATCGAATCTGAGGTAAGTGAAATTTTGTCATTTTGAAAATATGTCAAAGTAGCAGTTGTATCTCTGTAACTGGGATATAATCGCACTGCCCAAGTGCGCTTGGCATCCACAGTTCAAGGTGCATTGTTCTAAGAAATGGGGCTCATTTCGCAAGTTTGACGCACATTTGTCAAAAATGCGGCGTTCATTGTATTTTTGGGAAGAGTCGATGAACAGAATCCCTTCACAATCCCAAAAAACAGTGACAATGAGCTTACAATCTTACCACTTGAAATTTTTCGATATGTTTTCTCTCTTTTCTATCCACTGCATTGATACTTAAACGTGCTTAAACTCAAAAAATTTTCAGCCGCCCCTCATATATTTCTTCTGTGGTTTCGTTTTTGGCTAATTTAAAAGTTGGATTTTCTCCCACTAGGCTTCCAATACGCTTTTCAGAATCATTCTTTTTAACTGCATCGTGAATAAGTCTCTCAATCAACTCTTTTATTTGTTTGGCTCATCTTTCCTCTTGAAGGTTTCCTAAAACTTCTTTATTGAACTGGTTACAATATACCTCTAATTCGTGTTTAGTTTCCAAAATCATGGTTTATGACGTGAAGCTGAACTATGCATTCAAAAAAATGCTTCTTTATCGGCTGATTGTGAGATAAGCATGTTGTCAAAGCCATCTAATATTGGTCCTGTCGCACAGTGTCTTCGATATTGTAAAGTCAATCTACGGCCTTTTGAATCATTACTGACCTCATTATTATTTGCGTTGGCTGTTCATCAGCCTTTTAAAGCAATTAAACGGATAGAAGCGTCAAAAATAGTACAAAAAGGAATAAGTATTGACTATTGTTAATAATGATCAGACACGCACATAATTACAGGACGTCGACCGCTCATAATTTTAGGTTGCCTTCAACCAGAATCAATAGAGTTCTAAATATAGGCAAATATCAATCTAAATATTAAGTCAGCCAGTTCAATTATATTTACAATTTTTATTAGAGTAGTTCGAGTTATTAATAGCTAGCACTGCTGCAGTTTAATGTGTTTTAAATGTTTGGCAACCTCTCAGAGCTCAACAGTCTGAACATTTTTGCAGATTTGCCTGAGCATAGTCAATTATTTATTGATCTAATTCACCCCATCACTAGCGCAGAACTATTTAACCTGAAATCCATAAAATTTTCCTCTGTTCGTTCCCGTCCGCTTGGCTTAGTCTTTGGCCTTTGGACCATAGCACAAATATGCCGACAGTACTATGCAGGCTAATCTAACACAGAAACAATATTTGTACATCAATTTCCAATTATATCCATTTACCAATTATATCTCTACCAAAATTACAAGGCTAGTGTAGAATATTTACGTAGCTCATTAACGCAAATCCCAATTAGAGGCGAAAAAAGTTACCACATTAGTTAAGCAGAAATATATTGTTAACATGGAGACCTATTTCCTTTCTAATAATCCTAAATCCTTTTGGTCTTAAATTGATTCCCTTTAAAACCTAAACATTTCCCGGATAGCTTCACTTTAAACGATGATGTTGTCGCATGCCCTCAAGATATTTGTAAGTTATTTATCGACTTCTTCCCCTCTACTTTCACTAATTCAGGCACTCCCAGTCTTTCCAACAGTAATACCCATTCACTTTTACCAGCTTGCCTTGAAGCTCTTATGATTTTTCCTTCTGAAGTTGAATCCTTAATATCCCTTTTATACCCTAATTTTAGCTTGTCTACTGGTGTTTTTCTCTCTTTTTGAAACGTTGCCAATATTTTTCCGATCCTAAAATCGGGTAATGTTGAGAATGTTTCCAACTACCGTCCTATATGCTTTCTCTCCTTGGGGGTGTTAAAGATAGGAGTTGATTCAGTTTTTTCTTTGTGAAGGATAGTCTTTTCATAGGAGAGTGAGCTACAGCTCGGTTTATTTGTAAAATATCAGATAACTTTTTCTTTCTAAGTGTGGAATTGATTTTACTCGGGGCATTTCTTGTAAACAGAGCACTGGTATCGAGAAGGGATGGTTATGAACTGAGATGGGTATGAACTGCTTGCATTCTCCGCGATTTTCCTCGCTTCAAAAGAGGAAATATTTTTAAAGGCTGCAATTTCTAAAACTTGCTGCTCGTGTTTCCAGACCGGGCAATTCCTGTTTGAAGAAGTGTGGTCAGGGGAGTTGCACAGGATACAGATTAAATTGCTGCAAGTACCAGCACTGGTTGAAACACCACATTTAAGGCACCTTTTCTCAGAGCTTTTGGAGTATTTAGCTATGTCGCCCAGTCTGCCACAGTTTAAGCATTGCCTAGGTTTCGAGATGTAATAATTAGATGAATTAACAGGTGTGGTGTTGTATCTCAGCTGTTCGAAATTGGTTATTTCTGCGTGATTCTTGAATTTGAAAAACATAAACTGTTGTTAAAGTATCTTTTGAGTGCTGTGTTTATGGTGAACTTAAATTTTTTATAATTTGATACACAGTAAGTACTTCTTCGGCTTCCTTAGTGGTACCAACAATTTTTTCCAGAGTCACCGTTATATCGGGCTATTGTATTATTGGGTCTTTGTTTGATTAAAAATTTCGATACGGCTTGCACACCGAGCAGCTTTTCTGTTCTAAAAATGCCTTCCAACCAGATCGACCACCCAGACGATTGCATGAAATGCAAAGTTAGGGTGGTGGATGGCGATAAAGCAGTACAGTGCGAGGGAGTTTGTGATAGATGGTATCACATTAGATGTGCAAAGGTCCCTGACCAGGAATATGAATTCCTGCATAAAACCAAATCCAAGAGGAATATTTTCTGGTTTTGCGACTCATGTAAAGCGAAATTCGCAAAATTCAAGAAATATGAGTCTCCACTTGTAGAACTAATGGATATGACTTCTCAAATCAGGGATAAGGTTGATAATTTTTCAAAGGTCCAGCCAATTACTAAGGATCTCACTACGGATATCCTTAAAAAATTTGAATTAGAGTTTTCAAAGTTGACCAGCAATCTTCCACAGAATAGGCCATCTTATTCGAGTGTTGTTCAGTCCACCCCCCGTGAGCAGAATAAAATAGATTATAATGTTGGTATAGTAGTAAGGCCCAAAGCTGCTCAGGATAGCTCGCTTACCATAAGTGAGATAAAGCAAGCAATAAGTCCTGCGCAAATAAAAACACCCATTGTTTTCAATAAGCCACTAAAAAACGGGAGTGTTTTGATAAAAACTAATAATGAGGCCAACAATAAAACTCTTATAGATAGCTTAAATAAGAAACTTGGGCAAAAATATACAACTGAAAACACGAAACAGCGACTTCCAATTTTAGTTTTGTTTGGCTTAGAAAAGCAATACTCGGAGGAAGAGCTGAATTATCAGATTTCATCTTTGAATTATGACATGGGTTCAGATCCAAAAATTCGTGTCAAATTCTATAAAAAAAGCTACAAAAACGGCAAGTATATTGCGTTCATTGAGGCCCCGGGGGATACGTATCACAAATTAGTTAACAGGTATGTTAACGTAGACTTTGGCAGTTACTTTTGTAAGGAAGACCTCAACGTCAGAAGGTGTTTCAAATGCCAGAAATACGGTCACCCATCAAAATATTGTACTAGGACAAATGATGTTTGTGCTAAATGCGCTGGTGATCATAAAACCCAGGATTGTACCTCCGAAATACTTAAATGTGTGAATTGTGTCGCTAAGAATCCCAATAACGCTAATCATAGGGCGGATAGTAAAAATTGTCCAGAATATTTAAAAGCTGTACAATTTTTGATTAGAAAAACTAACTACTCCTCATAATTCATATGACATTGCAATCTCTAAAAATATTCTATGCAAATGTTAGAAGTATTAGAAATAAATTTCACGAATTGGAAGTAACAGCTACAGTATTGAATGATTCTGATATCATTATTTTAGGCGAAACCTGGCTTTATGAAAACGAAGCAGTTTTTTATAACATCTCAGGGTACTCTGCAGTGTTCAATTGTCGAGATTCAGTTGGAGGTGGAACAGTTATTTACATAAGGAACAGTATCAATTTCAAAACCCTAGTGAACGAAAAGCAATATAATATGATCGTTGTCGAACTAATAGTTTGTAACACTCCTCTAAGACTTGGCACTCATTACAGAGCTCCTTCTCAAGATAGCTTGGATTACCTCGAGTATATTGATGAAATTTACCATAAATATAAAAATATTATCATGATCGGTGATAATAATATTGATGTACTTAAATGTAATGATAATCTAACCAGAAACTACATGGAGACGCTAAAAATGAACAATGTGACTTTACATAATGAGAAGCAACCAACTAGAGTTACAAATGAGTCTGCGACGCTTATTGATCATGTTGTCAGTTCGGTTAACCTTCGTAGGTATGAGTTTGGTATTGCTTTTTATGACATGCCTGATTTGGACCACAGGGTTCAAAACATCACTATTACGGGTGTTCTCTTTCCTAAATCTCCAATGAAAGTTTCTCAAACACCTGTGCTAAATAAAAATAGGTTTGCAAATTTGGTCCGTGACAGGTTTCATATTTTAATGCTGGAATCACGGGAAATTGAACTTGAAGAAATCATTGACATAGTTTGTAATGCAAAAACACTTTCAACCACTTATAAAAAGATTCGCTCAAGAAGCAATGATTGGATAAATAGTGATGTCCTTAATATCATAAAGTTAAAAAGAATTGCATACAACACCTTCCGGAAGAGTCCAAATAATGAAAATTTCTTAAAATACAAGCGGTTGAAAAACAAGGCTAGTAATATAATAAGTAAAGCCAAAGAAATTGCGTTAAATAAACGAGTAGAGAAAGCCCATGGAAACAACAAAAAATTATGGAATATTCTTGGGAGTGAATTGAATCCTGGAAACAATCAAAATCAAAATAAGGCTAATGTGTCCCTCCTCACAGCAACGCAGCTTAATGACTTCTTTTCACTAATAGGCAGTAGAATAAATGATGAATTTCGCGCAAACTCTGCGGAAAGAATTAGCAACAGAATCAATCACCAGACCCTCTTCTTAAGACCAACTACTATTGAAGAAATAAAGGAGATTATATCAAACCTTAAAAATGTAGCTCCTGGAATAGACTTGATTAGGGCAGATGATTTAAAATGCATCAAGGATCTTCTTGCTCCACTTCTTACTTCTATTGTTAACAAGCACTTGGATGAAGGTACCTTTCCTAATATTCTGAAAAACTCTCTTATCACCCCCATATTTAAGAGTGGTGATATTGATGATCCAAATAACTATAGACCAATTTCATTAACTAGCGCCTTCAGTAAAATTTTTGAGAGAGTTATAAATTCTAGGCTAGTTCACTTTATTAACAACACTATAGGCTTCGATCAAAATCAATATGGTTTCCTTAATGGCAGCAATACAAGTGCAGCCCTCATAGATGCGCAACATTATATTAACAGCCAACTAGACAAGGGTTTATATGTTTCAGCCATATTTGTTGACCTTAAAAAGGCATTCGACACAGTTGATCATACCATTTTAGGCCATATTTTAAACGAACTAGGTGTTCGAGGAAAGGGAAATGACCTAATAAAAAATTACTTATCCAACAGGACCATAAGTACCCAGTTCAAAGGTGAAACTAGTGATAGGAGAGTGATAAATATAGGCATTCCTCAAGGATCCATCTTGGGGCCAACTCTTTATTTGCTTTATGTCCAGAGTCTGAATAATCTTGATTTAGTATCTAAATATGTTATTTATGCAGATGACACCCTTATATTAAACTCAAATAGAGATCCTATTGAACTAGAGCAGATGATCAATGATGATTTAGGTAGATATTTCAATTGGCTAGTTACTAATAAATTAAAAATAAATGTAAATAAAACGCATTACTTGATTTTCAAACAGAAAAATAAGGAAGACATATCACTAAACATCTTGATTAACAACCAACCCATTGATAGACTAGTAAAAACTAAATATTTAGGAATAGTAATTGATGACAAATTGTCATGGTCGGATCAAATTAGAAAAATCAGAGCCAAGATTTGTCCCATTGTAGGTTTCTTAAGAAAACGATGCTACTTGAACATTGTTTTAAAAAACATGATTTATCATGCTTTTATTGTTCCATATATTAGTTATGCCATGCTTAACTGGAGCCAATCTTCATCAGCAAACCTGGCCATCCTGAGCAGAACTCTGAATAAGGCAATTAAGGCAGTTCACAATCTGAGTCCACGGACACCGACTAATCAGTTACATCTCATAACTGGGAAGATGACTTTTTTTCAACTATTAGCATTTCAAAAGCTAATAACAATATGGAAAATTGTCCACGGAAAGAATAAATCTTCTATTTCTCTGACAACGACCAGAGAAATACATAACTATGAAACAAGATCCGTGAATTCTTATAGGTTGCCTTCAGTCAGAACCAATAGAGCCCTTAATGACCCGATTCTTTCAGCTATATTGTTGTATAATGATATGCCTGATGATTTAAAAAACAACCTATCGTATTTCGTTACTAAAAGGAAGCTGAAGCAGTATGTTGTAAATCTATTTTAAAAGCGAATGTAAATATTTTTCTTTAATTTTAGTTTTTTTTTTATCTTTTTATTTTTAGTTTCTTATTTTTATTATCAAACTTTAGTTCTTCTCTTATTTATAAGGATATATATTAATTCTAACCAATACATGCTAGTATTTATTTCCTTTTCACACCATAAAAAATCAAATTGAAATAGCAGAAAAGTCAATTAAAACAGTTTTATAAAGAATAGTTTGATTTGTGGATTCTTGTCCTCTCTCATACCAGTGCTTGACACTGCCTGAGGGGAAAGTTTGTGACAAATGAAGTTATTCGATTGCATGCAATATGAAATATTTTGTTATGGGTGTTGGTGAATACAAGTGAGAAACTAACGACCATACCACAACTAATTAGCCATTTATGTCTCGCCTAATGTATCCTCATTTTGTTAAAGAAAGAAAAAAATTGCGATGAGAGTGTGGTTCGGACCCTTCCACAGATCCTTCATTCCCTACTCGGGAATGGTCAATTTATTACTAACAGCGGAATTCAGACTAACCCCATTCTTTGTCTATAGTTAGGAAATACTTTACAGTTGGTGGTGGATAAAAAGTGCATGCATATATATATATTCTTTTCTCAACAGAGCCCTCTTTCAGCATTCATGCATGAGTATGTTGAAATGGTGAAATTTTCTTCAGTTCAGTAAATACTAGTTTGCTGAGCTGAAGAAGTGTGTCACGAAATCGGATATATATGTGTATTTATACATTTACATATATATGTTTGATTGTCGACGACGAATTCGAGTGTATATTAAAAAAAAATAATCCACTCTAATCCTAACGTAATCAACTTTAATAAAATCAGGAAAATCTTTGCCTTCGAAGATGCATTTAAAAATGTATGAGCCTTGTCGGAATCTGTCCTCTCTGTTTTTCATTGTAAGCCTTTCGGCAGATTTAATGGCAATGTTCTTAATTTTGTTGCCAAAATTATTGCATGGAATAGCGTATGTTTCGGAATATCATCTAGATTGAAATTCATGGGGATGTTTCTTAATAATCCGTACCTAAAAATGAATTTGTTAGGAATGTAGCCATTTAGGTTATACTTACATAGAACACCCCCATCGAGCAAAGAATTGGCGTTTGCTGCCTCTTTGGAAATTATTTTGATTTTGCCAAAACCACTATTCTCAATTTTTTCTACATTATTTAATTTATCTTTTTTGGTCAGTGAGTAGAATATAATGTAAGTAGAATATAAAATCTAGGATCAAAACATTCCCTAAGTTGTTTTCATGGCCTGCACTAACCAGGGCATGGTTGGCTTGAATCATGATATTCATCGACTCAGTACTAGTAGGCTTAGCATCGATGATATTTAGATCAGCACACCCTTGTTATGGACCCACTTTTGTAATCATTGCGCCACCCTCTTCGTTTTTCTTTATCTTGGGTTTCGGCATGGCATATCCATCCGCTGGACCTTCCTCCATGCGTTACATTGATGGCCTTACATTACCACGTGGAAAAAAAAACACTAGAGACCAAAACACCGTAAAAATAACCGGAGAAATTTCAGACGAAAAACCAAAAATTCCAACAAAAAGATCTATATCTACAGCTTATTTCTAATTCTTACTGTCTTCAAAAAAAAAAACTTGTTGCGAAAAACCTGACTTGTTAGTTCACAAAAGCACACCACTTAACAAACAAATTATTTCAACAACGTGAGCACGTGAACGCAAATTTATAAACAACAAAATGGCGTAATTCAAGAAATGGAGCTTAATACTAAGATAAAAAAAAAACACCCTTGTACCAAGGCTTCCGAACTGCCAATGATATAGCAGTTCATGTCAAGCGTTCTTCTTCGCACTGAAACTTTTATTTTATTTTGGTGTGCTTATTTAAGCAGCACAATGATCTACAGTTTGATCCTCTACTGCCGACGTTACACTCATTCAAAAAATGACTAAAGAGTAGTGTTTTGCATCTTAATATCCAGATTTAGTTTTTTATTCTTTTTAAGTTTTAATTGTACCTATTCATCTTGATTTTGTTTCATTTTGTTTTCATTATGAATATTTCTATCTGTTGAATATGAATAATAAACAAATAAATGGGACCAGACAACGCCTGAAAGGAAAACTAGAATAGCCTAAAATGGGTAGCTATAATTGTTCATTTATTTGATATTCAATTATATCTACAACAAACCCACCCTACCTCCGAACATCATGAATTACCATCAAATCAAATTACTACCATATACATATGTATGTGTCTATTTATAATTGTTTTTAATGCATTTTTGACAGGTTGTCGAGCATATTTACGATGACTATCAATTCATCACGAAGAAAGAACTCGAAGAACTTAATTTGGATAATCTAATAGGAACAAATCTACTTCGAGCTTATATGCATGGGTAAGACGACCTAACTCTCTTTAATGTAAACAATACCTTTAGTAATCACCTATACTACCTTTTCAGCTATTTCATCGATGCCCGGCTGTACAACAAAGCCAAATCAACCGTTGAACCGTTCGCTTTCGACAAATACCGCAAAGAGAAAATACGCGAGCAAATCGAAGCAGAACGTCCAAGTCGTCTGCAAATGAAATCCGATCTACCGAAAGTCAATCAAGATCTTGCACTGAAAATTATTAACGATCAAGATTCCATGAAAAAGTCGAAGAAAACAAAGCCAAATCTTTTACAAGACGATCGTTTCAAAGTCATGTTCGAAGATCCGAAATTCACAATTGATAAGAACGCGGATGAGTACAAGATGTTGGCTCCGGTCCTTAAGCGATTGGATAAATCGAAACTGAAGGAAATCAAGAGACGAATCGAAGTTGATCGAGTGAAAGAACTTCATGCCGAGGAGGCAGAAAAGCCAGAAAGTTCAGATGACGAGGACTTGTTCCACGACGGCAAGGACGATCAGAGTGATCGGTCGGATGGAAGTGACGAGGAGCCTAGCTCAGATGATGAAGATGTACGAGAATTTTCGAAGGAAATGAAGAAAACATACAAACAGATCAAGAGAGTTCGCGAAGAGCGAGAAGAGGAAGAAGAAATGGTGCATCGTAAGGAAAAGAGAGAAAACAAATCGAAAATGTTCGAGTTGGATAATATAAAAGATGCGAAACTGGATGTAGTGAAGATCAAGTCGCAGAAGGTGAGTCTGAAAGATCGATTGGACAAGGAAGCGGCTTCGGAGCAGTTCAAGGTGGACACTGGAAGTTTTGGAAATCGAACTATGACATTTAACACGAAGCCAGTTACAAAGGACATGAAAAAACGAGAATATGAAATGAAAAAACATCGGGAGGAGAGAAAGGAACTATTGAGACCTATTACGGGATTGCCGTTGAAGAAGCTTAGATTTAAGTAAGTTAATTTTATTTAGTTATTGTTAAGAAGTAAAATATATTTTATTGTTTGAAGTATAATATATTACTGAATATTTATCTAAACATCTAATCAACCGTCAAACATCTAATTCAACAGATAAATAAGTTGCGGATAGTCGTGTATCTAATAAAATCATGAACATAGTTTTGCGAGCTAAGGTCCGATAAGACCTAATGGTCTTCGACTTAATGTTGTTCGACCTAATGAAAATTCTCTGAAGGATTCTAGTGACGGAATATTTAGTAGGGCTTGACGTGCACTATATGGAAATTCTGGGAAATTCAATTTGACGAGTAAAAAGAAAAAAACAATGTGGCTTTTAAAGAATAGAATAATGGAATAATTGATATTGGCTTCTTCCATATGTGTCTTCCTACCGCCATAGCTAAGCATTCATTCAAAGAATAATACCCTGAGCTTTGCCATTATCATAGAAAGGAACGCGTGAACCTATGTTGAACTGGACATTACGAGTGTATAAAGGAAAACGATGTACAAAAGCCAGGATGTTATTTAAGTGTTTTGAGTATCAGAGTATAAAATACACAAAAATCGAATCCGCGAAGATAATAAGAGAACACAAAATCGTTTTCTACGGATTGAAGTCTTCTGATGAAATTTCGAGAAATTGAGAGATAATTGGTGGCACACCTGCTATCCAGTATCCACATATCTTTTTACAGCTGTTCACAATCTTGCAGCGAAACAATAACTCAACATTTTGAATGTATCAGAAAACAAAAGATAAGATTAATTTAGTGAGGAACGGAGGTCATCACTAAAAAAAATAGAAACCGTACAGGATAAAGCATGAAACCTAGCAGATCTTCGGAGATTGGATGGAAGGGAGATGAAGAGTACAGTAACCGCACAAACGCAATCATTCACGCATGAGGCAAATCAGGAAAGAAAAAGTCAGAATGTATAGCCTTCCAGGATCATTTATCAACAGAATCAAATAGAAAATAGTGCGTCCAAAACATCTAGTTGTTTCGGTTGGTCCAAAGTGAAAGCGACAGCATTAGTGAATAATAAAAGCTTAGAAAGAGTAGACATTCCCTCAACGAAACCATGCTACTCAAGGGCTCAGATGGGTTGAATTGGGATATAAAGTTTTATTTTTTAAAAATACAAACGTTCAAAAGGTTAACTAAAGCAAGAGAAAATGCATATATATGGCAATAATTAGAAATTCAATTAAAGCCATATCACTTTAGTATCGGAAAAATGTTTGCAATTTGCTATACACATGTTTATGAAAAGTGTAATTTAAAAAGAGATCGGGAATACCATCATACCGCAATCAGTATTATAATCGAGGCGGAGTATTAAGGACACAATTTCCAACGAATTGATGTAAAATAAGGATCATCCATAATGGCAGGAGAAGATAGAGTTATAACCAAGTCGTTCACTTGCTTGAGAAATCGTATTGTTATGTTGAAGCGAGGTTTTTCACCCAGGAAAATACCGAGGTTTAATACTTCGTTAATGCTATTGAGTGCAGTGTTGCTTAGAAGGTATGTATAATGTAAGAGTGTACTTTTGGGAGAGTAGCTAGCAGTAGAAGCATGACATTTAGTTCACGCAAGCTCCAATGCACCAGGGAGTTTAGTTTTAATTGAAATAAGTTGGCATCTGATCGCGAATTGATAGTTGATAAATTTTCAGGTCGTCTGTATGGAATAAATGCACTATATCAGATAAAACCTACAACAAATTTGATATAAAACTGTTTAAAAGAAGAGAGCCAAGATGGCTACTTTGAGGTCCACTGGAATCGAGATTAATTTCTTTGGAGATAAGCCTTTGGAATTTCACATATTGTGAGCGATTGTGGAGGTAAGAGTTAAGCCATCTTAATAGATATCCTACAATTCTAAACTGCTGCAGCTTGGATATCAAAATTGAGTGATCAAGACAGTTAAATGCTTGGATAAAGTTAGTGTAGACTGTGTCAATTTGATCACCTGTCTATTTTGCATAAAACATGTGAGACAAGTTCCATCACGTGAATAGTAGAGTGAGTTTTGGTAAATCTATGCTGCTGCTCGTTTAGTCGAGCGCCGACCAGAGGAGTTAGTTTTTCACATATCATTTTATTCAACAGTTTAGAAACAGTGGATAAAATGATGCCTCTATAATTTTGAATTGATCTTCTATCGCCAGTTTTGAACATTTTTGTGACGGAAGCGGATTTCTAATGCGATCGAAAGTGTCTAGAAGAAAGATACATTAAATATTATACGAAGTGGGGAGATTAACTGTGCAACGAACTTAATCAGAATTCTTGTTTCGCCACGCATACTGTTCATTAGTTGGAAAAGTTTAAGGTTTATTCGCATACTCCTCTTTTTTTAAATAACATAACGAAGATTTTGGTCTAAAGAATTGGTGGCCAATTAATTTCTGATCTTCTCGAAGCTATGTGTCATCTGAAAACCTCTCTTAAAAATACCTTTGTGGCTTTAGCAGTATGACATCATAACCGTTGCTGGTAGTTACCGTGGTTTAACTTCTGCACTAGTTGAACCTTACGCGGGATTGGCTTAAAACCTCTCAAATACGTAGCATGACGTCTGAGTAGAACCCAATTGAGTACATTGTCTCCGGGTCGAAGAACTAATTACAATGTACATTGTCTGATAACCAATTCTAACATTAAAATGTTTTCTACAAGCTCCTTACTTCATAATAATTGATTTGTGGGTTTCAAAAATTGAATTGTATAAGTTTGGTGTGCTGTACGGTTGTATGTTTTTCCATAATGAATTTCCTTGAAAAATGAATGAATTTGCTTTGAAAAAATAGCTATCGTTTCGTCCCTAAGCATTTTTGCACAATTATCGGCAATGTGAAAACTCATCCTTTGGGTTTTTTATTAAACGACATCGTCTTCAAATTTTTCAGATCATGATTTGTTTGTTTATTGAAACAACATACCTACTGTAAACTGCTATTCTTCTTTCTTTACATACAACCTCTTAACAATTATCATAAACTTAACTTAATACTTTATCGTTCTAACTAAAACCTACGAGTTTAATAAAATAGTTAAATAAAATCGAAAATAAGCCAAATGTAAACTTTTCAAGTTAACTGGCTCTCAGCTGCTCCAACTTCGGTATATTTGTCGCACGACACACCTCGCCAGCAGCTTCCATTTCCGCCAACTCGGTTGGATGTGCCTTCTTTTTGTGACTGCGACAATTCGAGCCGTTCGCGAAGGTTTTGTCGCAGAATGGACATGTGTACGGTCGCAAACCACTGTGCAATATCAAATGATTTTTTAGCGCTTTTGCACGCTTAAATTCGCTATTGCATATTGTACATTTGTGTTTCTTTTGATCGGAGTGAACGACCATGTGCATTTGCAGAGTTCGTTTGGTGTTCAGAATGAGGCCGCAATTCGGACAAACGTACATGGTCCCGTTGTGAATATCCTCGTGTGTCTGAAATATTTAGCAATGAAAACTGTGTATGGATTCATTTCTTTGCAGCTAACTTACTTTCAGTCTTGGCAGTGTTTTGAACTTTTTCGGGCACGATGAGCATTGGAATGGCGTCTCGTCCATGTGCGTATAGTTGTGTTCTTTCAAAGCACCTTTTGTCGCGAACGATTTACCGCATGTTTCGCAGATAAACGGTCGCTCGCCGACATGAATAGTGCGAATGTGGGTTTGGAGATTCGTCGTTTTCGTAAAACTCTTCTCACAATGTGGACACGGAAAAGCTGGCTTTTGATCTGGATCGAGGTGTACGACTTCGTGCTGCTGTGCTCTTCGCAACGTTGGGAATTTCTTATCACATTGTTTGCACGCGTATTCCTTCTTTTCGCCTGAAGTGTGAGCCACTCGTTTGTGATAGCGGAGCGCGTTCTTCTGCAGGAATGATTTTTCACATTTATTACACTGGAACGGTGGCTCCTTCCGCTTCCTACCTTTTCTTTTGCGAGTATTTGCCGTTTCATCTTCCGATTTCTGCAGCAAAAACGCTGCCACAGGTTTCTTATATTCGTCGTCATCGGTATTACAGGAACCTTCGTCCGTAAGATAATCGACGCACATTTCACCGACACTATCGTTTTCGTCTGCTGCGGCGCCTGGCGAATACAGTTGGTGGACAAGTGGATCTGATTTTTCCTCGATATCTTCGCTGCCGTTTTCATCTGCAATTTTGAAATTGATTTCTGCGACAGTTTTCCCGTCGTCGTCACAGTATTGTACCATTTCTGTGGGCATGAATTCAATGTTCAGATCCATAGTGTCGGTGGATTGGTCGCATTTTTCATATGTGTACGGTTGCGGTTCTTCCTTTACCAAACCGAATTGGTATTTCAGGCTTGAGAAATCAATGGAATTGATTTCATCGTACACAATCGAAGAGTACATTGATTCGACTTTTGTTACGCGATCAGCGAATCTGGCAACTGCTACAAGGAATTGGTAGCATGACGTGCAAATAGTGACAGGAGCCTCGTCTAGAGGACTCACCTGAAACATGATATAGCTTGTAAGAATGAGTTTGTTTCTCGCTGGTAGAACAAAATTTGATGGGTTTAGGTGTTGGAAATATACTCACAGTAATCTGAAAGAATTTTCTTATCAATTCGGAAACATCCCAGTTGTTTTCGTTCTTGAAGAATATGTCGATAGTACTGTGTTCTCCTGCACATAATCGACACCACTGGCGCCACGATGTTACCATTCTGCTAATATTGTATCGAGTTATTACTGGCAATTGCTTAAAGCTTCAAAATCAACATTAACGTTGTTTGTTGACTTGAAGAAGACTTTTAAACAAATCAAAGAAAGACTCCGTGCACTGTGTACGATTTCTTAAATGTCAAATGAAAAGCAGTGACAGATGGACATTTGTACTGTCAGTTTTGGTTTTCTCGACTGCCCGACTGCATTGTAGTTTAGACACAAACCGGTGCCTGATCGAAATGTGCTAGAGCTCGGTGGCGGTTTTTGAACCGATCGAAATGCAACTGATGACATTAACAGAAAATGCAATAATTTACTTCCCCAGGTGTCTTTCAAAAGTTTTTCTAAGTGTAAAAGTTGTTAAATGTTCAAAAGTTTAGAATATGCCCTATATAACTAGGAGGTCCAGCTAGAATTTGATACTCGACTACGTGTTCCGTGGTATATTTGTCGCTAGACACACTTCGCCAGCAGCTTCCGTTTCCGCCAACTCGGTTGGATGTGCCTTTTGCTTGTGACTGCGACAAGTCCAGCTGTTCTTAAAGGTTTTATCGCAGAAAGGACATGTGTACGGTCGCAAACCGCTATGCAATATCAAATGATTTTTGAGCGTTTTTGCACGCTTAAATTCGCTATTGCATATTGTACATTTGTGTTTCTTTTGGTCGGAATGAACGACAATGTGCATTTGCAGAGATCGTTTGGTGTTCAGAACGAGGCCGCAATTCGGACAATCGTACTTGGTCTCGTTGTGAATATCCTCGTGTACCTGAAATACATAGCAATTAAAGCTGTGTGTGGATTCATTTCATTGCAGCTAACTGACTTTCAGTCTTTGCAGGGTTTTGAACTTTTTCGGACACGATAAGCATTGGAATGGCGTTTCGTCTATGTGCATGTAGTTGTGTTCTTTCAAAGCACCTTTTGTCGCGAACGATTTACCGCATGTTTCGCAGATAAACGGTCGCTCGCCGACATGAATAGTGCGAATGTGTGTTTGAAGATTCGTTTTTTTCGTAAAACTCTTCTCGCAATGTGAACACGGAAAGGCTGGCTTTTGATCCGGATCAAGGTGTACTACTTCGTGTTGCTGTATTCCTCGCAACGTTGGGAATTTCTTATCACATTTTTTGCACGGGTATTCTTTCTTTTCGTCTGAAGTGTGAGCCACTCGTTTGTGATTCCGAAGCGTGTTCTTCTGCAGGAATGATTTTTCACATTTATTACACTGGAACGGTGGCTCCTTACACTTCCTGCCTTTTCCTTTGCGAGTATTTGCCGTTTCATCTTCCGATTTCTGCAGCAAAAACACTGCCACAGGTTTTTTATACTCGTCGTCATCGGTATCACAGGAATCTTCGTCCGTAGGATAATCGACGCACATTTCACCGACACTATCCTGTTTGTCGTTGTCGTCTGTTTCGGCGCCTGCCGAATACAGTTGGTGGACGAGTGGATCTGATTTTTCATCGATATCTTCGCTGGCGTTTTCATCAGCAATTTGGAAATTGATTTCTGCGACAGATTTCCCGTCGTCGCCACAGTATTGTACCATTTCTGTGGGCATGAATTCAATGTTCAGATCCATAGTGTCGGTGGATTGGTCGCATTTTTCATATGTGTACGTTTGCGGTTCTTCCTTTACCAAACCAAATTGGTCCTTCAGGCTTGAGAAATCAATGGAATTGATTTCATCGTACACAATCGAAGAGTACATTGATTCGACTTTTGTTACGCGATCAGCGAATCTGGCAACTGCTACAAGGAATTGGTAGCATGATGTGCAAATAGTAACAGGAGCCTCGTCAAGAGGACTCACCTGAAACATGAAGTAGCTTGTGAGATAAGTTGTGTATCTCACTGGCAGAAAACGACTTGATGGGTTTAGGTGTTAGCAATATACTTACAGTAATCTGAAAGAATTTATTTATCAATTCGGAAACATCCCAGTTGTTTTCGTTCTTGAAGAATATGTTGATAGTACTGTGTTCTCCTGCGCATAATCGACACCACTTGCGCCACGATGTTACCATTTCGCTAATATTATAACGATTTATTACTGACAATTGCTTAAAGCTTCAAAATCAACATTCACATCATTGTTTGTTGACTTGAAGAAGACTTTTAAACAAATCCAAGGAAGACTCCGTGCACTGTGTACGATTTCTTAAATGTCATATGAAAAGCTGTGGCGGATCGACATTTGTGCTGTCAGTTTTTTTCAGCTGCATTGTAGCTTAGACGCAAACCCATGGCTGAATGACATTTTGCTTCGAGCTGTGCTAGAGTTTGGTGACGGTTTTCGAACCGATTAGATTGGAGCTGATAAGAACATCGGAATGTACTATTTTACTTCTAGGTGTCCTTTAAAACTGTTTTTTAAGTGTAAAAGTTGTTGTTAAACGTTTGAAAATTTGGAATTTTCCCTATCAACCTAAGGGGACTATCTAGAATTTAAAATTCGACTACCTGCTTCTAATTTTGTTCAATTTTTTGCCCCTGATACCACCAGAGGACGAATAAAAATTGAAGAATGATTCAGAAAAATGTACGAGATAGGAATAAACTGAAGATAAACAACCAAATTAACAAAAACTCCCGCCCCCTGGAGAACAAACACATAAAAAAAAAAAACAAAAATACTAGCCAGACATCAATCGGTAAAATTGGCTAACGGCTATGGGGGTCACGTTGTCGAGTTTAACCTCTTATTCTTCAGGCAGGCACCATTACGAACATAAAAAACGAAACGCGGAATCGAATCGACCGATCAGCGAACTTTCGCAGGCACTTCCATACCGTTCCGCCGTAAGAATGTATCTGATACGAACGGGACTGAGTGCGTTCTCGCTCTAATAGCTCTATCGAAATTACTCCTGATACCACTATCACGGACTCGTCGGAGTCTGTGCAGTAACTACAGGCGATTCGTAGGTACTCTCTTCGCTGGACACTGTAAATGCACTTTCGAAAGTTCTTAGTTCGGAGTGCATCTCCTCAAATTTTGGCTCCGTACGTTCTAGATGTAGGAATATCACATGTACTCAATCAACATGTGCTCATCAACGACAGAAAAATTACTGATTGAACCGTTCTGAATCTTCCTGGCTGAAATTACCAGCATGGAAGCACATAAAATCGCCAGCGACTTAGAGGAATTAATTCATATCCTCACCGGTACCATTAAGCAGGCAAAACCATCACAATTCCAGCAAAGGATAAGCGCAGTCCTTGCAAACTCCCTAAGGCAATCAAATTGCTTATGCGGAACCAACTCCGGAGAAATGAATAGAGCAAAGAATGAAGCAGGAAGCAAATCAACTTACCAACGTGATCTGATATCTCAATACTAGAACGAGCAGTAGAAAAGTTTTATGCAAAGCATCAAGTTTAATACCCTCTGACGATTGTCTCGGTATTTCCGGACAAAAAACAAACCACTTATGCTACCAATTCACTGTTCACAGGGCCTAAAATTCGATAATACTCACAAAGTCAATGCGTTCGCAGACTCCCAGAAGCTTCAAATCAAAGAGAACTGTCCATCAGAGGCTGACCTAAAGCATGAAGACCACATCAAGTGGAAGGCCACAATACTTCTGAACCATGGTAGGTAGAGCTGCTTAAGTTAACTGATCTCTTAAGGAGGTGAGGAGCTTGGTGATGGGTTTGTATCGTCGAAAATAACTAGGGATAATTTACATCGAAAATTTTCGTCTCAAATATTTACCAGACAACATGCTGAGAAACCTATCTAAATAGGCAACGTGAACCTTCGTCTAAGTATCCTAATTCGTGAAAATCAGACATTATAGTTTTACCGAATTTGTAGACCCATAAGCTTACTAACATTCCTAGCCAAATTAGCTCTACTTCCTCGCCTGAACGGAAAAAAAACTACAAGGACACCAACCTCTCGGCAACGCGATTTGGCTTCAAACCAGTCCACGAAACTCCAGCTCATGACATCAGAACAGGACCCCGCCACACAAAGTCGATCGGACTGGTCATGTTCAATATAGCTAAGGCCTTCGACAATGTCTGGCATGCAGTACTAGCCTCCAAAGTGAATGGATTCGAAATACTTCTTGCAGTTATTCAGATCATAGTATCATTTCTTATTTTGTGAGAATCGAGGGACTTCTCTCACAAAAAAAATACTTCGACAAAACCCACACACACAAACAGTTCCATGGATATCATTTTTAGTTAATATATCTAAAACAAAATCGTTTAAACATCTAATAAGAAAATAAATTATTTATTCCTCTTAAATATAAATTACGACTATAATCTCAATTATAGCTCCAGTACGATAGAATATACGTCGAAAATCCTAATAGTATACCATCACCATTATTTGGTGTCCACTTCACAAAGCCAACATTACGATCGATTTCGTAGTTCTGTAATGTATCTATATTAACTACGCCATCTTCTAAACGATGCACACTTATGGTCGATCGATTTTCCTCTGTGTTTTGTCGTAGAACCATAATCAGATAGTTACTGCTCGGTGAGAATGTAACTCCGATGAATTCTTCGTTGAAAAACAATTTGGGCTGAATATTATGCAAAAGTTGGCCTAGATTGTGCCGTTCAATGCTAAATACACGCAACCGGGAGTAGTTGTTTCGTTCGTTATCGAATTTGCGATAGAACACAGCAACTTTTCGGCCACATTGCGAAACATCCACTGATACATCGTTGTGAGATTCACATTGCGTGATAGCCCCGTACCAGCCTGGAGAGGAAAATGGAAAGGAAACGATCAATGCACATGCAGGGAACAATCAATGCACCAGGAATACGAGAAAGCAAAATGATTTTGTACCTTGGCTCAAATCCGGCTTGTCTTCGAAATCCCAAACCTGCAAAATCTTAGGTGCGCTCGGATATGTATCATCATCGGGAAATATAATCACATCTTCCTCTGCGCAGTTTTGTCGGAGATACTCATGTAGAACTCTACAAACCAAATTAAAATTAATACTTTGACTCAAAAAGATTAATTTCAAACATACCTCCACGAATTGTCAAAACATAGCTGTAAGGCAATTTTCATAGGATATTCGCCCACACTTAGGCTGTCAATCAGTCTGAAACAAAAGATGCCGCTATTATTTTTAACTCTTCCATCTCGAAACTGAATGTACCTTGTTTTATAAGATTGTTCTACTTTCGTGCAATTCGTAATATGCTTTTTAAGTTGCTCAACAAAATACGAACATTTGACGTTGTTCCTTACTACACAATTATCACTGGATAGACCCGCTAGTTTGCGATGCCACATTGCAATCGTAGTGTCGAAATTTTCTAAAACTCTATCGAAATTCGTCAAATATCTTTGACTATCACAATCATTTTGGCACTTGTAGGAAATATTGATCAATTTATTTATAACATTATTAACAACATCGGTGACATAGCACGGATCGTAGGCGGAATTCAGAACCAAACTGATTGATGCGATCAAATTGAAGAAATTACCAATGCAATGCAATGGATTATACTGTTGATATGTTTGAATAGTGATAAGCATATTGTTGAGAGGATTGAATTTCATAAATCTGAAAGCAGGAAGACAAATTTAATCTACATACTTGCACCTATAGAAGCTACGCTACAATACCTAGTAGTTGAATTCCCCTCTAAATTGTACAAAATTCTATCATTTCTCCAGTCCCAGATTTTCACATCGCGTCGACTAGAGTAGGCAACGAAGTCCTGTACAGGATGGAAGCAAATGGATGGTATAATGTTTCCGAATTCCGCCTGATTACCATAGAACTCCTGAATAGTAGCTTTCTGCATCTGTATCAAGAAAAAATACAAATCATATATGTCTGTCACTTATTCTGAACGAAAACCTACATAGTCTTCGTAGACAGTTACAATACCACCAACGCTCCCTGTCGCCAACAGGTTTGGTATGCGAGGATGATATGCAATTGTCCATATGGTCCGATCGTTGGATTTCAGTTCGGAAACCTTCACCATACGCTTAGTGTCCACTATACTTATTGTCCGATTCGTATGGGATATAGCAGCATGACTGAAATGCCGTGTCGTAAATAAGTATCAAAACTTCATGAGTGGAATAGTTACCTTTCACTATTACAAGATACAACATAGCTAGATCGGATTTCAGGCGACACATTGCCTATATCCTGCAAACAAAACATTACAATCAAGTTTACATTATCAATCAGCAATTGCTACCCTTATCCTAAATCTCGAAACCAATGCACTTTCCGCCAAATCCTCCCCAATCTTCGTTAGCCGTCGTCGATTTGACGGCTTCGTAAAGCCAATTTCGCGCTCGTAAAGCAAATGAAGGAACGATTTATGACCTTCAGCGGGCATGATTATCCCAGAACTACACAACTATCAGTCAACTATTTAAATGATCCTTTGGATCATGAATTACGTAACGAAATCTATATTTTACGAGTCCTTCCCAATTTTTTTTTCGGTTTAAATCGATTGATATAATGCACTTGTGGTTTTTCACGCTAATTCAGCAGCTCGCGATATCGAGTCACCTATACTGCACTAGACTTGCTACAGATTTCCACTTCCACTTGCTCATTTTTTCTTTTTGGCGGACAGGATTTTGGGCGCGCGCAGTTAATGTCACTTGCAATGTTGTTTTTCACAAATTTCTTTCCTTCGCAGTTGATGGCTGTCTTCACGCGATCGAAGGGGAAATTCACCACACTGTCGGTGGAAAGGTGGAAAGTTTTTCGCATATGTCACGTGGGTAATTTTGATGCATTGAAAATGGCG
Organism: Nemotelus nigrinus; assembly: GCA_947369275.1. NCBI lineage: Eukaryota > Metazoa > Arthropoda > Insecta > Diptera > Stratiomyidae > Nemotelus > Nemotelus nigrinus. The sequence continues at coordinate 52,403,360 of OX376375.1, read as the reverse complement.
GGTGGGTGTATACTAAGGATTTATTGAAGAATAGTTTTGATGAAAAAAGTTCGGTTTTTGGCTACGGAAAAATCTGAAAAATCCCCGTGTGTTTTAGTTCTAAAAGATTATAGTCTCTGATTAGATGTAGCTTCTAAAAATGGCGAGAATGGAGGAATCGAAGAAATTTTTTTTTTTTAATTTTAAATTAATTAGTTTAAAAAAACACACCCCCAAAAACAAGCGCAGCTCAAAGCATTGAACAGTTGCTTCAAAAATCGTAAAAGAACTTTGTACTTTGTACCAAATCGCGCACTCCCAAAATCACTCAAAACTGAATGATTTGGCTAATCGCCAAATCTTCATCTCCGTTTTCGTAGTTTGCGTCGTTTACTCAACCATTTTTAGACACATTTTCAGAAGCTGTAGCTAATCGGAGACTATAATCTTTTAGAACCTAAACACACGGGGGTTTTTTCAGATTTTTCGTAGCCAAAAACCAAGGGACGGCAAACACGTGAAATGTGCGAAAATGGCGAGAATGGAGGAATCGAAGAAAAGCTTTGTTTCATTTATCAAAATCAATCAATTTAATTTTAATTTAATTCATTTAATTCATTTGAATGCAATTATTCGAAATCGGTGTGCCCATTTTTTTAAATTTGGAAATTGTTTAGACACCAAACACCCCGATGGTGGTTAGTTAAGTTTCACAGTCGTTTAAAAACATCTTCATACAATGTTTTAAATCGAAAACTTTATCGATGAAAAATATTGAAACTAAAACACAACGTAACTTAGTATAAAACTGGAAGTTTATTGTTTTCGTTGTTTGAATGTATTTGAATGTATTAGATTATAGAGATTTTTTCTAATAAGGGTATATACATATTTGTACACATATGTCTTCTTACATACTAAAATACAACTATTGCTATTTGAAGTAGCAGTAACAAACCATATTCAACAAAATATATATAATTTTTTTTAAAAGATATCAGATTCAAGTTGGGTCGTTTGGTGAAAAATACATAATATTGTTAGTTTCAGTTTTTCCATATTAAAGAAAATAAATTGCAATATACAGTTATATCTCCAGGATTAAGAATTGGGGAAATTACTATTAATACTTTGTTCAAAATGGTTAGCAGTTGCATATATAACTAAACAGAGCGAAACTAACTTACTAAATAAGCTAGCTATATTAAACAAGTATCAAATTTCGTAAAATGTAATAGATTAAACACAAATGCAATGCAGTACACTGCATCAAATTGCAGCAGATATGCTGCAATTGCAGTAAAACGAGAGCACTGCTCACCGGGTCTTGACGTAGCTGAATCACAATGAAACCCAATTTGTAAAATCTCAAGGACTTTTGTCAAAAAAATCCTTTGTTTCTCTGGTGCACCACAAGCTATTCTGGTCTGATTCTTTTCGATACCATTATTCGTTTTGGTGCCCTTATTCTTATTGATTTGCCTGTCAAATATACTTTACTTTATGCAGACGATATAAAACTGTATCACATCATTGAATTTAAGCTAGATTAAGATATAGAGAGGGTTACCGTCTACGCGGCTTGTATTAGACCGCCAATTTGGACCCAGTTACCACACTCCACTGGCTAGTTAGAACTATCAAGTGATGACTCCGCTAAATTGAATAAGGTGACTCAACGTAACGGTTTAACCAGCTTTGCTAACTCTTGAAAGTTGCAAAAACCTAAAACCTTGAGGCGTTTATTATTCAGAACTGAGTAATCGGAATGAGTATGGTCGATAGTGTCCTTTTCCGTCTCACACCACTTGCATAAATTGCTGGGTGCATTATTCGCATGCGATGCAGTAAGGCAGTGCCCTATGAGCAAGCTAACCGTCGCTCTCAAGCAGTTTCTGCTGAGCTTGAGCAGTTTTCGGCTTTTGCTTGAATCTAGCGCTTGCCATTATGTACTGGCTACCCTACAGCCCGTCTTGTTCTCCCATTCAAATTTTAGTTTAGCCCATAAGACAGCATCTAGTTTGATGCTGCCATATGGGTACAGTAATACGCAGGCTATTCCTAGCTCCTGGATCTCTCCCGGTCAATTAGCCAGATTTTTCGTTGCCTATAACATCACTATGCCCTGGCATCTACATATGAATATATTGCAGACTGAAAGACAGTAGCATAGTCTGACAGTATATCACAAGTGAAGGTTCAGATCGGTAGAATAAACGCCCAAGCCAGTTGTTGTGCCTGTCTTTGATGCGACCGTGTAAATTTAGACGTCACCATTATTGGTGATTCCCTTCATCCTCCAGTCTGTTCTTGTGGGGAATTTGATCCGAAATTCCCTGCCAAGGTGTATTATTTTGCTTAAGTGGTCTGTATTCTCAGCAACAAGACTATGCCGTCTCCGGTATTCTGTAAGGTCCCACTGATTTGAAATGTAATACATGCCTGAACTCTTTAGTGGGCTTTGCCGCTAAGCATACGCTTCTAATGTAGGAAATACATATTGGCCCAAGCAAGACCAACAGAGGCTATGGCCAATATGTGTACACCCCCTTGGTGCGAGCTGGGCTAATGTTGGGCTCACTCCCAGCCTGAGTGGATTTCTGGCCAAAATGCTGGGCCAAAATGTAGGGCCAATATGTATTTGAAGCATAAGGATAAACCGATACAAGGGCATCTGCTCCAGAATCATTTCCAACCCGGCCCTTGAGGTGTTTCTTAATGCACCCGGGATACTTATGTAAACTAATTTTTGCAGTCTTAGCTCCTCTGCTGCTTTCCTCCTTACACCAAAATCGGCCTCACTACGCATGTGAATATGTAGTAGGCCACCCGAGGTTGAAGATTCTAGGTATTGGAGTAGGCAGATCTACATGCAAAAAGTGAAACGCAAGCTTCACCTGCTTAATACTTCATATTAGCCTGCAGTTCAGTTTCCTGTCAGTATAAGGCCCAAACATTTGACACTCAACAAGTTCCAATGTTTTTCGGTTCAGGGTAGGTGTGACAATAGGTATTGTGTTCCCTTGTGAAGAGTACAAGTTCGACTTTTGTCGGGTTTGCCTTAAGACCGGCTTTTCTGACCCAGATTTGGATCTGGTCCAGCAATAACTGCATCAAGGTCTGACAAAATTTTTGGAATCGTACCCCTCACATGTACCATATTGTGATTGGCATACGCCACTGCCTCAAAACGACTGGCCCTTAAATTCTCCAGTATCTCATTGACTGCTAGGGTCCAGAAAAGGGGTGATATGATATTACTTTACTTTAAATCTCCTTGCGGTGTTCCCGAGCTGACTATTCTCTCCGCTTAGGCCCGCAAAAAAGTAGCATCAATTATTTTTCTGTTTTGAAGCAAGTCCGATCCAGGTCGCAACAGTTCCATTCCCCCATATTGATCCAAGTTGTCAACGACTAGCAACAGTGACATTGTTGAAACCCTCCTCGATGTCTAAGAAGCCTTGATTCTCTTGATTATTGATGCAATTTAAATCAACAAGCTCTACCTCAACATTCATATGCGCTAAGTTATAAGTTTTTTTTTTCAAGGTTGCACCCGACACGTACTTCTTTGGCAACAAATCAATAGCTCGAGTTGATAGCATTGTCGTCTAAGTAAAGTAATCCCACGGATATTCTTGTCGAGTTTATACCACAATTATACAATCTATACGAGTTTGAAGGCATAAGTTCCACGCCCCAGTTTACCACTGATTTATCTCAGATATCTATTCAGAGCTAGGTGAGCTCAAAAATTAGTCGCTCGTCTGAACCTGGCTTCGACGGAAGGTCACGCTAGATTACACGAGCCGGATTAAGTCGTTGATCTTCGTGTTATATTCGATGAGAAACTCTGCTTCACTTTGCACCAAGATAAAATCGTTTCTTGAGGTAGTAAGAAGTTAGGCTTCATTAAACGACGTGCCAAGGAACCTCGTGACGTGTAGGTTATTTCACGGTACTTTTCTGTTTTCCCCCCCCCCCCCATTTTTTTTCACTTTTTGTTGTTGCAATGCTTCTAAAATTGATTAGAAAGTAGTAATTAACCAAAATTATGATGGAGAAACACGTTTAAAAGAAGAAAAATTTTTAATTTTTTTTAAATTAAATTTTTAATTTAAAAATTAATTAAATTAATTTAAATTTGGAATTAATGTTACATAACAGTGAGAATAAATTTTGGTACTTTTCTGTTTTTTCCCCCTCCATTTTTTTAATTTTTTTAATGAAAACTGCTCGAAATGGGTTAAAAAGTTACTCCACAAAAATTGAGATGGAAAAATTCATTAAAAAAAAATTTTTTTTTTCCGATTTTAAATTTTTTTTTTCATTTTTATGTGGCAGAATGAGTTTTTCAAAAGTTAATGTGTTGTTGGGGAGGCCTGCTCATTATACTGTTATTAATCATATAAACAAATTGTATTCAACATTATTAATGTAATAGCTTAATTGTAAATTGCGTTGAAGCTCCGGAAAGGTAAGACGTCAAAAATGGAGCAAAATTTATTCTCACTGTTATGTGACATTAATTTAAAATTTAAATTAATTTAATTAATTTTTAAATTAAAAAATTAATTTAAAAAAAATTTAAAACATTTTTTTTTTTTTATTTTAAACGTGTTTCTCCATCATAATTTTGGTTAATGACTACTTTCTAATCAATTTTAGAAACATTGCAACAACAAAAAGTGAAAAAAATGGGGGGGGGGGGGGTAAACAGAAAAGTACCTATTTCACTTGTACGCTCTTTTCCTTGAATGCACTTTTATTATCCGGAATCCATCGTTTGAAACCCACTGTCACATACTCAAGCCCATTTCTTATCGGCCTGAGAGAATTGTACAAAATTTATAACTTTAACAATCTGCCCCTTTATAATTCGACATTGGGTTATATAAACTTAATTTCATCCAGAATAATGATGATATCGGTCTGCTTCACATTCGACCTCATCAGTGGTGTTATTGGAATTCTGGAATAATATGTGTTTATATATACTTTACTTGTGTTTGAATTTTTTTGAAAGTATACTGTATTAAAATCAGGGATAAAGTGAGTCGTGGAACTTATCACTCCACACTCGTATTCATAATGATTGAAAAATTGTAGTGAAGCTCTCTAGCAGCTTCATCACCTAGACCTGTACGAGGGTTGTCGGGGGATTTCTTTATTTTTTATACTGTATTAAAATAAATAGATTCTTTTAAAATAAATAGATTCTAAAATAGTTGCACCACTTCCTGCCTAATCAAGTTTAAAATCTCACAAAGCCCATGCAAAAATCAGCAGACATACATACGCTCCACGGCAAAGGGATACCGGGATTCAGTTTTCTGAAAAGAAATATTCACATTCACATAAGACTAATAATACTTTATTGATAGCAGATAATCACAATGATGTGAATGGTGATGTACATGTTAGAAACTATATTTCATTCTGATAAAACTATTAAAATTGAAAGCAAATCACATGAAATCAATAACATGAATACAAGTAAGAGGTTCACACAACAATTTCTTTCTATTCTACATATACATCGTTATTAATAGTATTCTAATCAATCACACTTAAAACTTAGTTTTATTTATTTTTTACATATAATAAGTTAACTAGATAATACATATTTGCAACAGATCTATTTACAAATATTTGTTTCTTTGCATTTCACAAATTTCATCTGTTCATTTCAATTGAATTCATCGATTTGTAAGTATATTCAATTATTTAAAAAAAAATTACATCATTGCAAGTATTGGGTATATCTGATTTTCAGACTTATTAAAAGTATATCGAAACTAACACAATTCTATGTTTATAGACTAATAATCAGTATTTGTATTTGGTATGACTATTTGGCTGTTCTTTTTCTCAATTATTTAATATGTGTATAGGATGGAATGTTAATGTGTGTGTTTGAATTTGTGTTTTCAATTGTTGTTTTATCGGGTGCAATATCTGGATCTTCACGTTCTTCCTCTTCATCGATAATACTGATGTCGCGAAGTGAAGGTCGATGACTTCGTCGCCAGCCTGAAAAAGGTATTTGTTTGAGATTAGGAGACTCTTTTTTTTTTTTTACAGCGGATTAAGGATTGAGTCTTGGTAGATTTCTTAAGTTATTACTACTAGCATCTATAAAATGTATGTATAGATTGCATACCTTCAACATTAACAATCTCCTTAGTCTTCGTTAACAGTTTCGTTCCCGTCACCGATATCAAAATCGCTCCCAACGGTGCTGTGCACAGAATACTCAATATGGCAACAGTTTGCAAAATAGTACCATAACGTTTCTCGTCCTCGCTTGCATGCGGGCCAAGATGTCGTAGTGCGACGGGTCCTAATGCAGCTTGTACTGTAGCCTTTGACATCCACGACAACGATACAAAGAATTTTTCTTTCAAATTCAGATGATCTCCAAAAGCGATCCCGGCCGTTACAAACACACGAATTACCGTGCCAGCCGCTATACAAGCGATACCGACTGAAACGATTTCCGGGTCAAGATCACTGAACTGTAAGTGCAGATAAATTTTAGCAGATTTATTTCGAAAAGAAAAGAAATCTATCTTACCTTAATTGCCGCTCCGGTAATACCGAATAGTATCGGCTCGAAAATCATCCAAAATATTTCGAATGCAGTCGAAACGGGATTATCTTCGACTTCCCATCCTTGCTTGATCCAGAACAGGTTCGAAACAAATGACGCAAATACAACACCCAATGGACCGGCTCCTTCGTAACCGACTTCCTCGCTACCATAAATAGCCACCAATCCTCCCGAGAACAACATAATCGTTCGTAGCGGTACGACATAGGCATCTCCGCTCTCCGGAACGAATTGTGCGAAGTAGCCCCAGACGATGCCGAACGCCAAGCCGCCAATTATACAAACCGGAGCTTGTGATATCTGATAGCCCAGACCACCGGCCGAAAACAGGATACTGCTAATGATGCCGAACAGTGCGACTGATAGAGCATCATCGATTCCGGACACAGCCACAATGAGAGTTGGAATGCCTTTCGCTACACCGTATCCTTTCGTCCTAAGACGAAATAAGCACGGCACGACGACTGCCGGTGAGACCGCGGCTATTATCGCTCCTAGTAAACTGCTCCAGATGACGGGCAGTCCAAGAAGGAAGTGCGACATTATGGCAATGACAAAAGCTTCGACCAGCCACGGTATGATACCCAATTTCAGGATTGTTTTATACACCTTCCGAAACGCTTCCGCTTCCATTTCGAGTCCAGCTCGAATCAGGATAATGGTCAGTGCAAATTTACGAAGGTGAGCTGTAACTTCCGTGAACTCACCATCCAAATTCGCCCAGCCGACATTCTACAGGACGAGAAAGGAACTGTTATTTTAGATTACGGTCAGAAAGTTACGAAAGGTTTCGTTACAAATGAAATTTTCTTCCCAATTAGCTGATTAAGTCGGTTCATTGGATACGGTCAACAATGATTTCGAGAAACTTTTTCTACACACTTCTCTAGAGTAGTTGAGAAACAAAAGGACGAGTGGACTTACGGGTAAGTGTCAATTTGATTGTTACGTATCCAATGAGTGGTGCTCTAATTTTTAATTGTCCACTATCCTGGGGTCACAAAGCGAAATCCCAATTATCGTTGTGTCTAATCACCTACCTGAAATATGAGGCCGACTATCAGCATGCCTATAAGTCTGGGTAGCGTTGTCAATGATATAAGCCAGCCACCGAAATGGGCTGCTACTGTCAAAACTACTAATCCGAAAACCTGTCCTCCAGGTGCTGCCGAGTCCCCGATTATTATATAGGCTGTAACCCAAATGAGGATACCTGAAAGTAATCAGAGATTGAAGTTTTACCGTGAACTGGGCCGAAATCGGAGGGAGGTCATAGTGCATACGTTCAAGGCCAATTAGTTGGCTACTGCAGAGAACAACAGTCAGGCCGAGTCGAGCTCAGTCGGATTGTGTTATGGTAATTGGAACTTACCAATTAAAAACAGGGATATAATTCGTGAGAATTGCCGGAATGACGGACACAGCGGGTAGGGGCAGACTCGTTGCCAGTGAGGCGGCTCCCACGCCGGTGTATTGTATTCGACACGACATCTCATGCATAGCATGTAAATCCATGATTGTTCCAAGCTTGAATTCGAATTCGCTTGGTTGTTGGCGGCGGTTTTTTGCAGTTTATCGTAGATGGACTCGAGCGCTGTCAGTCCTCCGTTCAATGGTTTGCCATTTGTTCGGGGATCTGGAAAACAGAATTTGGAAAGTTAGATGTGTTTGTGTGTGCATTTAACTGTTTGAATGACAAAATATACATAGTTCCGGTTTGGGAATTTTCGGCGGGTTGTATTCCCGTCGTTAAATAACGAATGAAAAATGGTGCATGAATACTGAAGAGAATCGTTCGGGGATTGGTTTGCGCAGACTTGTGAAAAGCATGTTTTGATGGCAAGCATATCTTAGAACAATAGCTGCAATTTTTGTGTCTCTATTGAGAACAGACTAGTATAGTAGCATTGCAAACAAGTACAAATCATGTTCCAATTGTTGTTGTTTTCAACGTGTATTCTAATCTGCTCTCAATAGAAAAGAAAACGCAGCTAATAGGCGTGTGTTTTTGCTCCCCTATCCATAACAGAACGTTGCTATGCAGTACAGATGCATTGGGAATAACAACAACTCCCCCTATCCATAACATGAGTTGTTGTTGTTTCTAATGAGTCTTTTTTGGATAGCATTGTTCTGTTATGAATAGGGGAGCAAAAAAAAACACGCCTAATATTTTCATAGTTCGAACCTAAGTAGATAAAGTATGAGAACAATATATGAAAGACATGGTTTGTTTTTGTACCGAATACTTTGCTTTTCTAAAAAAAATGTATGTATATCTGCTGAAGCTCCCGCAAATGTATACCCAGCTTTTCCTACAGTCATTGTCTCTCCCTCTTTAAAATGACTTTTTCATTCTTGGATTATTCTTGCTTTACGATATTTGACTTGTCGCGTTTGAAGTGCTGGCTGTAGCATTCCGGAACTGGTCATTTTCAGGCACGGTAGTGAACGAGTTAATTCTGCTCGTAAACGGTTCGGGATTTATACAATAATCTCCGTCTTGTTAAACCCTGACAGGCCAAAAAGTACGTTCGTAGACTTTTGTGCTGTTAAGTTGGTGGTATAGGTTCAGCTGACATAAAATCTTTATTTCAACGATCTGGCTCTGAGTCTGAGCCTCCCTGCTTGAATAGATAATCATGGGACTACACTATCGGACTTGGATAGCGGTTCTGTTAATTAATAAACTAACAAGAAATCAAAACTTCGTCTCAATATACCCTTCAAAGCCTAGGGGAAGGGAAACCATAACGGCTGAGCCTCCGATAGTAGGTAAACACACCAGAAGTGAAGTTTGGCGAATGAGCCAGCTTTGCAGACAGTTGGCATCCTCGCTACTAAATATGCTAGTGTTAGTGGAGATTGTGACGAATTATTCAGTTCTACCTGTTTCCGACATATTTTTGGCTACATCCCTTACTCTTGTTTCGGATAATCTCAGGGCGATGGACCGGGGAAAATTCTGAAACTCGTTTGTGCAGAAAGGCCTACAGGCTGAGCTGGCCCGCCCGTCATCTAATGTCTCTCTATCTTTCTCTTCAGGCACTCAACCTCCATCCAATAACCCTGCACAGACTTACAGAACAAGCAGATCAGCCTTCACAGTTCTAAGGAAGGTAGGTAAATTCTCTCCCAAGACATCCGACGAGGTCACAAAGTCTCTATAATGGTTATTCCTTTCATTGGAGAGCTCTCGTTCCTCCGAAACCCTGCAGATTCTCCTCAGCAACAGCAAAGGTTAGCTGAGCAAAAGAATCAGGGCAGGAAAATTTTCCAAGAATTCAAAACTAATGGTAACCGCTGCAGGGCTAACTCAGCTTTTCAACGAGATGAATAAAGAATGCCTCATCTAGGCTGTAATTGATGCCAGTAAAAGAAATTGAATAACTTCGGCATAAAATTGACTGCAAATAAAGCAGGCTATGTTCACGAGCTGTTGTAAGCTGTAGAAAGAAAGAAAGCTAAATTCAGGTATCCTGCACCAAAGTTGAACGAAGCGAGCTATCGCAAAGGAGTGAGCCTGGTAGCGTGTGACAATCAACGCTCGGCCATTTCTACAAGCAGGCAGATTGGGTGAGCTTTAGCTGAGCAATAAATTAAAGGTGGTTCCGAAGGTTGAAATTCTCAGTCATGACATGGATTTACTAATCAAATTTCGATCCAAAGGAAATTCTAGAGATCACCAGGCTTTTTAATCCCTTATCTTCCCATAAAGGATAACTAAAATTGGATTGCCTTTTGAGAATCAACTGGGAGCTATCTTCATTTTGAAACAAGAGGCAGATCGATCTTAGAGATCCCAAAGGATAATATCAGATATGAGGTCAAGCAATTGGCCCTCCACTTCTACAGAAGTGATTTGGGCTAAGGGCTCTAGATCGAAAAAATCCTGAGACCATTAAACATAACCACATAGAGATCCATATAATATGGGTTGTAATTTTGATCCAAGGAGCTTCAAGGTTACGCTCCAATAAAGACAGGCTTATAGTACGCGATGGTTTGGAGAAACCACGGGTCTGTGTTCTTGCCAAAAATGTCCTTGTTATTCATAATTTCTGTGACAAGGATAGCATGGCTATTGTAGTGGTTTGTTTTCATGGTAGTCATGGTACATGTAAAGTCGATTACGTGTTTCCCAGAGCCATTGAACAATTTTACCAATAGATGTCAGCCTGGTAAGTAAAGTTAATTTCTGTTTTTATGGTTTTATCCTTGTGCTTGAGGGATGTTTTTTTGTTTGTTTATGTGTTTTTCTTCAGTATATTGTCTTCTCGTGTATTTTTTTTGTTTTTTTATGTGTTTTCCTCCAATTTGAGACTCTTGCTACTGTCGATTCACCCTATCGTGTTGAACTTCCCGGCCGGGGTCATCAAGTCTAGTTTTATCGAGGGGCAGGAAAGCGTTTAACAGCGCAAAAAGATCTAGTAACTATGGTCACTGTGTAAAAAGAAACTGAACGGTTTTAAGTATGACACACGCATGGTGAAGAGATCCCTATGGCAATCCTTCAGTGGCAACATAGAAGGTCTCAATGAGTCATATCGTCTGGAAAGGTCTTAACCTCAATACCGAAGGTTATTGGGTGCATCTAGAACCCTGACGGCATCTGGTGCGCCACTTCGTTGTGTCTTGGTCGCTCTCCTGGGACACTACATCATAGAATGGCATGCACAACAGTTAGGCGTAGGGTCCAACGATTTCTGCCGGAAATGTGGTTGATATGATGAATAGGAATCTATTCTCTATTTCATGTATCAGTGCCCGGCTATAGCAAGGAGAAAAATTGCCCCTTTCAGCAGTAGCTAAGTGAGAACAGTAGCTAAGGGAGATTTATATCCGTGGTATTAAAACGGGCCTCCAATGTGTCTATGTGTGCTTCGTTCGATTGACCACCAGTCGACATAACCTAATTTAACATTAGGACTTGGAGGAAGTCATGTGGTCAAATGACAATAGTGGTTCTGGAGGATCGAAGTGGAAGATGTTGTATCCTTTAGTTTATTCATTTTAATTTAACTATCAGTCTAAAATGATGACTTTTAGTTTCCCTACAAACCAGTTCAAATAAAACAAGTTTTTCGGAAAGTAATATATAAAACTATAAGATCTTTCACCAATAGTCATCCACGTGAATTTATGATTACCACATTCTGATATTGATTCAGAAACAATGCCCCTGGTTATTTATTACCACTTGACTTGGATAATTACCGTTATCAACGAAATGGAATTCACAAGCAAAACAACACCGTAACATGCAATGTACCCTGCAAAAATAGATACGATCATTCTGCATGTCACTTATGGTCTATAAAATGATCTATAAGTGCGAAACCAATGTATTTACCTGGGCTTCTGCGAGCTGATGAGAGATCGTTTAATCTAGTAGCTTTTGTCGAAGCTTCTACATCATTCTTATCAGCTATACCCAGTATGAACTTGGCCAGCATTGATTTCAATGGCAACAATTCGATTACCAATAATAATCTTATTAAAGCAATTGTTGTAGATATAGAGGCTAATCATGATTTAACAATATAATGGCTCGTAATTTATAAGATTGACTAATGTCTAGAGCTAAACCCCCTATAAGTGCGATACATTTAGTCAGTCATTGATAAGATTTTCTCAATGCGTTATTTTCAAATTGATATATTTATGGATTTTTATCGAAACATTTAAATGTTACTAATAAGAATTTAATGGCTTTTTTTCGTGAAATTATGATAAAGCAGATGTATAGTGGTACTAAGTTAGTATATTATAATTGAATTATATGATTATAGCATATCAGTCGCTTATATGTAGTTAGAGAGTTGGCGTTAGTTTTAAATGCCGATAAATCAACAATTGGAATTATTATAAGTAAATGATACGTGAAAAGATTTGTTTTGGATAAGGTGATTAAAGTTTAGGATGGATTATGATAAAATTATTTTATCAGAGCAGATACGATCAATTCGATGCATGATTTCACAGTATTAGGAGTTATCGCGAGTCCTAGAGTAGCAAAATTATGAGAACAGAAGAGATTATAGGGTCTTTGATAAGCTTTATTTATTTGAATTTTAAATAACTTATGGTACAATTATTTAATCCTGATTTATTCGTCGGAGACTAGGGCACTATCAAAAGAAATTGCAAACTTTTATCCCTATTCGAGAGATATGATCCTGACTCAGAGTGCTATTTTTAACTTATTTTCCCACTTACTTTAACGTGAAATTTATATCCCGACATGACAAGCTCATAGGTAATTGTGGTTATATCTATGAGCAAGTAAAGCCAATTAGAGACATATCACTATAGATAGTCTCATATCAGTGTCCTTTGCAAGGCTATTAATGCCTTCTAATGCTTGAATACTTTTGCCCTGATTTACAGTTATAAATAAGAATACGCTTCCCGACAAAACTCACTATGAAAAATCAGACTCAAAACTTTGATTCTTTGATTCACAAAATCCCGAATTAACAAAATCCCGTATGTTTCGAAATTCCCGTATTCCAAAATCCCGAAATACAAAATCCTGTACTTAAAAATCCTGTACTTAAAAATCCCGAAAGTCAAAATCTCGTGGAATGAAACCTATTCATATAATCAAATAACAAAAACATAGTGATTTAAGTTTTTATTTAGGAATAAATTTCAACATAAAGACATTGTACGCGATTCTTCTCAAATAATCGCTTGTTTCAGTTTCAGACCTTTTTCTAATAATTTTTTAATATTTTGATACCTTGCCAAATTTTTCTTCTCTGATTCCCCTCCATTCATTTTAGCTATCGTCGCTTTAGCTACAATAAAAAAAGAGCTGAAGGAAAAATCCCGTAGTTTTGCATAATATAGAATCAGGCGCTGCGCCGCGCCTGATTCTATATTATGCAAAACTACGGGATTTTTAAATCGGGATTTTGTATTACGGGACTTTGTAATACGAGATTTTGTAATACGGGATTTTGTAATACGGGATTTTGTAATACAGGAATTTGAAATGCGGGATTTTGTAATCGGGATTTTGTAAACGGGATATTGTGTCGAAAAATAAAGTTGAATGACCTCTTTTCGTTCCAAGGCAAGGCGCTACTGAAGCGTTCTAAGCGGCGGGAATTGTTGACGGTGGTCTGCCAGTCGCCTGCAGGCTGCAAACCCATGCCAGTCGCCTGCAGGCTGTTGTATAGTGCAACTGACCGTTAGTTTGGACCTCTGTTGAAGTGACGCTCAGATTTTGTAGATGCCCTAGTTCGGCGGGTATTCCATTGGCTTCTGGCGACTATCACACGAAAAATCTTAACTGTTTGGAAACCAAGTAGCCCTATTTATTCTTGCAGACTGAACAGTAAAGTATACACTGCCTCATCTGGTATATTCTTTGGTGAAACTGTGTTATTTAAGCTCACGAATTCGATTTTTTCCTTCAGGCATACTTTTTCAATGGATGAAACTATTTCTTCACTTACTTTAGATAACGGAATCTCTAATCGTACCCACATTTTTTTTGTGACTTTGCATCGCTCAATACACAGAATGTTTAAGTTTGACCGTATGATCGTTTATTTGTAACGGTATCTATGATAACGTCTTTCAGGTACTTTTTGGCGTCATTAGCTTAAGCCTTAACTTCGGGGCTACTTAAATAACCAGTAATTGCGATGTTCATGGCTGACTAGTAGATGTTTTGAATGCCAGCTTCTTTGACACTCTCAGTGTTCATGCTTATCTGTATGTGGTTCTTTGGTCGGCTGATAGTATAAATTCGCCACTAAGAATTGATATTGGTGTTTAAAGTGGTGACTATCTATCTAGGAAGAGAATGGTTTCGCTGGGGGCTCCCTTCCTCTCAGGTCTGACTGATCTATAGCTTATTGAATTAAGGGGTATTATCAAACAGTTGCTAAGGGAAAGTATATCTGTGCTGCCACAATAGGCCTCTAATACAGCTATATATGCCTTTCGGCAAGACTCTCTGATTAACAGTTACCCGAATTAACCTTACCTGGTGGAACTCGTTTAATGATGTTTAGCAAAACTATTTTCGTGAAATGATGAGGTACATGTCAAACTATGTAAATGGATCGAAGTGCTTACCTAAATATAGTTGCTTGGACAAAGAGAGCCTACAATAAACTTGAAAGTAGTATAAAATCCGTACAATTTATTCCAGCGCGAAATTTGGTCTTCTATTCATGTAAACCTATATGTCCTCTACTATAGGTCAATGGTAAAAATTCGTCCACCCACTCAATAAACTGTGTTAGGAATAAAAAAGTCATACAAATAATAACCACATCACCTCTCGTGCGTTAGCCGGGTTCTTGAAATCTATAATTGAAACGTTCCTTCAATTAACTTTCGCAATCTCTTGTGCACGCGAAAGAATTCTGCAAAGATAAAGATACATACTCGTGCAATGCAAATCTAGAACACAATACGCAGAATATTTTTATCGACGACAAGATAATTGTACTCGCAACGAAAGATAGAGATAATGATGATATTCCACTTTCAAGATTCAATGTCGTTATTATTGTTCGTATTTAGTTTTGTTTTTGTTTCGTGTTTTGCATTTGTCAGTCCGCCTGCCGTTGTGCCCGTTGAGTTGCTTAGATCAATATGGAAAGAACATTCCATGTCTGCTCTCGTCGTATTCGGTCTATATATTTAAGTTAGGAATTTTAACGATATCTTCACAAATAATGCTCCATCATCATTTGTCCTAGTCGACATAATCATCGTCTTTTGTCAAGTGAGCGTGAGTATTCTTCCCCTTACCATCGACACAAATTACTTCAACGTCCTTGTCATCCGTGGAGGAGTATCGTCGTCATAATATTTGATGAGTTTTAATTTCGATGATTTTATTACAGCCATTGAAGATTTACCGTGCTTTTAGTCAAGAATATACTACGGCGAATGAAGAAGGGTTGAACGAAAATGAACATCGCCCAACAAAAAGTTAGTATGTATGAATTTGTCAGAAATTCGAGTCCTGTGATGAATAATGGAAAAATGTGGAAATTTCAATTAGCGAGAAAATACACAAGATCGCATTTAGACCTGATTTCGCTTGAATTCGCAGAATAGCTGGAAAATTTACTCATTCGTTCAGCCATATACATTAAAAATTTGCGAATTTTCAATCAGTATCTAAGTAGGTATTTACATGTTTAAAGAACGAACTAAAAGTCGTCTGCTGTTGCGAAATTTGAGAGATGCTTGAGTTAAATAAACTTTTTCTGCAGTTTAATTGCTCCCGACGAAATTCAATCATACTGTTGCTGGCAAACAAGAGCAATATAATGCTAACCTGATTAATTTTACGGTTTTACTGATGTCTAGCATTTTTAGTAAATTAAAAATTGACGTTCGTCAGCAACATTGAATTACAGTGAAAGCAGATGTTTATGATAATTATCTCTATGTGTATCTATACATTTATTAAGGCGGCTTTAGATATGCGGTGTTTGTCAAATACCGAGCATCTAGTTTGGCAAACTTCGCATGTGTGGTTGGGTTGCTCGCCTAGTGTTTGTCCTAGGCCAAGCACAAACATTCGAGTGCTCGCTATTCCCGTAGTTTGTGGAACTTTCAACCAAATCAAAGTAGACGAGCAATGTGTTTGGGTAGGTTCGGATCCCCGCTTTAGACATTCGGTATTTGTTGCGGTTGTTGATAAATACTGAAAAGTGTCAAACTGTGTGGCGCGAGTAAACATTTTCAAATGTGGCACGGTAAGCAACATATTTTTTGCGTAATGTTATTAAATGACATAAATTTATTTAATTATTTACTCAGATATGCAGCAACTATTTCGTTATTTTTTATAAGAAGATGGCGGGAGTGAACAACGACGAGCAGCTCGTGCATGTTCCAGTTTTGGCAACCATTCGGCAATGCCCGAATGTCTAATTCAATGTGCTTGTCATTTCGCAATCACCAAGCCAAATGACTTGACTAGGTGTTCGGTATTTGGCGAATAGGAGGTGTTTGACAAACACCGCATATCTAAAGCCGCCTTTAGAAGTAGTTGGGGTAGCATACATTTTCCACCGTCATTTCTACGCTGATATATTTCGTCAGTGTTGTATGATTTTATTGCATGAATTTAATGACTGCCATGAGAGAAATTCATGAGCATGTTGTTAATTTGTGGCATTTGTATGAAATAACAGTATGAGAAGGACACTTAGAAGGATGATGTTTGCAAGCAATTTTTCTATTGCTATTACGGAACAGTTGCTTGGTGCCTCGCAATTGATAGTTAGAACTAAAAAAGTTGTCCCAGTTTATACCAATGACTAGTTCATGAAAAAATCCTCGCTTTACAGTTTGAATCTGTCAAACAATGATCCTACCGACAATAGCTCAAACAGCAGTTTTGAAAATGAACTTTCTTATTTATTAGGGGACACAAAATAGGGACCAATCATTTTTTTTTTGTTGGCGAAAAACATTAATTCATAAAAAATTCTTCAACACCAATCAACATAATAATTTCCATCTTTTTCTAACACTTTTTGCCTGCGTCCCTTTTTGAAAAAGCCCTTCGATTTGTCATTGAACATCTTTTCTAAGTGCGTTTTTACTTCTCCAACATTAAATGTTTTACCTCTTAATGTAACGATCTGAAGAGGTGGAAATCTGACGGTGCAAGAAAAAATTAAAACTTTCAATCCAAGCACGATTATTCTTTTCTGTGTTATTTTTGTAAGTTGAGGCCTCACGTTATCATGTTGAAGGATCTCTTTTGTCATTGACCAAAACACATCGTTCTTTATGACATCTTGTTTTATTCGCTGAGCTGGCGCTGTTGCGGTCTGACCAGGTTCAAGTTATTCAAAATCCTATTTATTCTTGGTGATGGTCGACGGGTCGAAACAGATACTTCTCCCGAAAAAACCATTGTTTTCTTCGTAGAGAACTATTGTATCGACTTCCCATCTCCAGTTCTCATCTCTCATCTCCACAAGAACAAATCGGTTTCATTTCGAGACAACAAATCGGTTTCCGTTTGTTGAGCGCCGTTTCCTTCAATTCATGAGGAACACAGATTCTTTTCTTCCACAATTTTCCTATGTGAAGAATATGATCCTGAGCTGTAAATCATGGACAGCCACTTTTCAATTATAATTCCTCAGTTGTTGGAAAAAAAATTCGAGTCGTCTTTTTCTTGCGACCTTCTTGAAATTCTTTTTTTTGAATTTCTAAACTTTTTAAACCATTTGTTTAATTTCGTAATATCTCCGTAAGTGCCGATAATTTTTTTTACTGCTTCGTTTGTCTTCATTTCTTGATTGAACAATAGCATACAATGACATAGCTGAGCTTCTTCCCTCTCGAACGATTTTTTCAAAACCAGAAATTTCCGTTATCGTTTTTCGATACAAACTAATTGTAGATGAGCTCATCGAAAAAAATTGATTATTTTTCGGTTGCCATAATATAATCAACTGCATTCATTTTGATGATTCTGATAAACAAAGGTCACGAAGACGTTGAATTTGTGTATTCATTCTGCAATAGGGGCACCTTAAATAACTAAGAATAGTATCGACAAGTAACCCTAGACAGCAATTGTTGGATATCAAAATATATTTAAAGACACACAGCAAGTCTATGGGAGAAAAATGCGTTTCACAAAATTGTACTATGAGATCAAGCATTATTGCCGCCACCTGTATTAGGTGAAACAAACCCATTGCGACCGATCGGAACTTTTTGAATGGCGGTAATGGTAAATGAAAAAAAAAAACGTCTTCGTCTTCATCTAAGTGGCGTACACGTATTAAAACCGGATAAAACGCAACAAAAACGACACATAAAGGCGTGTGTTAACGTATTTTGCCACATTTTTTAGCTGAACACAAGAGATTCAATGTTTTGGAAGATTTTTTTCTCTATCAAATGATAACAGCAGATATGTATGTAGATATTGCCTGATTAGCTAATTGAGCAGGCGCACCGGAGAGTCTACATCTGCAATAGGAAAAAGATTCGATTGGCAGCATCTTCACATCAAGCTACGGAAACTGGAAAATATCAATTTGAGAGATTTGCCAACAATAAATCATCCAAATATGTGTACTAGCAGAACGTTCGTAGTCTGAATTCTTATTGTTAGCTCGGTATATCTTCCTTGTGATTTCTCACTTTTCCTCTAATATTACAACTTCCTCTCCAAACAAATTGTTCGCTTCAATTTTTCCAGCAGTTCTCACAAACTCAATAACGCTCCTTGAGTTTAACGTGATGTGGAGTCCACCCTCAATCCTTACGTCGCAACTCACGCTAAATTTGTATTGCAGGCTCTTTTGATGATCCTTGAATTTTCTAGATTTCATTCTGCTGCCGAAATTCTCAGTAATTATGCTATCCGCGATTACTTTGCAAGCGTCAAGTCTTCTATCAACTCTAACCCAGAAAAACCCATCGAGTGTCACGTCCTTTTTCTCAGAAATTCCCATGGTTTCCCCGATTCTATGTTCCTTGATAATACTGCTGCTTCTAATCAGCGAGAAATTGGCGCCTTCTTTACAAAAAAACTTTTCTTTTTTCTCTTCCCCAAAGTAAACCAATCTCACCTTTGGATCTTACCCATGTTGTTTCATCTTTCCTCTCTTTCATTTACACTAATCCTCTAAAAATTGAATCCTGAATCCTTGCTGATGGTATCCCAAATTTCCAAGTCACTTTCATCGTCCTTGTGTGTTCTTTTGCCTATTATATAATACTTAACTCCAGCTCGTCCTCTGGCTTCTTCCCAACCAGTTGGAAATCTGCTTATATTTCACCCATCAACAAGTCTGATGACCCAAGCTGCATTTTCAACTGTCGTTCCACTTCTAGCCTAGTATCCCTCACTAAATTGGTTGCTTCTGCTTTAGACCAACAGACACAAGTGGATGCGGTATACTCCAACTTTTTAAAAATTTTTGATTCTGTTGGTCACAGAATTTTACTTGGAAAACTTAGAGGCTATTTGTTCTGAGCAAATGAATCATCCTTTGCGATAGCAAGGCAGTCCTGGATATCCATGGCTGCGCATCGCACCAGACAGCTATTAGGCTTAGCTCGAAGCGATCTGCGTTGTAATGTGGGCGTTCTTACGGGCCACTGCCTCATAGGATGGCTTGCACAACGATTGGGCGCAGGGTTCAACGACTTCTGTCGGAGTTGTGGCTCTGAGGACGAGGTGCAGTTTGTCCTCAATGTCATGTGCCAATGCCCGGCTTTGGCAAAAAAGCTGGTGGCACTTGGTGCACCGTTTCTTTAAAATCTGACCGAACTGTTCCTGGTCAATTTAAAGGGGATAATGTGGTTTATCAAAGGATGCAGATGGTTTCTTGATTTCAGCCAGTAGAAGAGAGAAATATGTTATTGTGGGATCACAACGTGCCTTTCTTGTGTCTAGGTGTGTCTGTCGGCAGGCCTCTTTCGATCGGTAGCCATTTTCAACCTACCAACTTTGGAGCCTGTGGGATTTATAATCTTTTTTGTCTTGGCTTTCATCCTACATTTCTGGTCGTACCTGTGCTGTAACTGTGTATTTTACCTTCTTTCCGTAGTTTCTCAGGATTGGATTCTTGGTTCATAATTATTCCTTGTTTTTTATCAATGATTTTTCTTCCTTAATTCGTTCGCCCTGCGTCGTGTTTGCTGATGACTTTAAGATGTCCATAGTAATGGAGTCTATCGACAACTGACTCCAGTTACAAAATTATCTTTGTACTCTGTGTGACTGGTGCTATGTATACTCAACTTACTCTGAATGCACTTATACTAACACATGATCCAAATGCTACCAAATGTCTTATACGTTTAAAATTTCACCATTAGTATATTCTTACTCTCTTCCCAGACCTTCTTTTATGGCTGTTGATAATTTAAAAAACCTTTTTGTGTTCTTTGATCCAAAGCTCAAATTTGACCGGAACATTACACACATTACCGGCAAGGCCTTTAGTTTTTCCGGTTTTATCCTTACATGTTCCGCTCTTGTTACTAGAGTCAAAGAAATCTCATCAAACTATTACGGATGAAGGATGAATAAATACATTAGACCCTTCATCTAATTACTCGCAAACTAATTTACAGGCCACAAGCCAGCAATATATTAACGAAAATAATAAACAAACTGAATTAACATCTCTCCATTATCATTCATTATGATCCATTCAATTTGTCTATTGATTCGATTGACTTGCCTTCGATATTCCCAAATGAAGAGTTTTGTGCTTGCCGAGCATCGCAATATCGTCTAATAATAATGAACATATTATACAAGAGCTCGAACGGAAACAACAAACAATAAAATCTCATATTAACGGGCTGGAAGAGGAGCATTGGAATATCGAAGGCTCCTTGTCCTCGACTACATATGATGCGCTTCGTCTTTTGTCACCCACCGCAATGAAATTAGGCTAAAATAGCGATTTGTGTGCGTGTACCGAAGGACACACTGATGCTTCAATAAATTTACTGTTTGTACTCGGTATTAACATTAACGTATCTGTTTGTATTTATAGTCTTTGCACATGGTACTCGGAGCAGCAGGATTCGCTCGCAGTACACGAGACCGAGTCAAGTAATGTACATAAAGAAAATTTTCTCAAGGAGTCCTTGTCGATTCTTGGTTGCGTCCTTGTGGTGTATAGTAAATGAGGTAATTAATCCAATTACATTTCTCCATTTGAAGATTACTTCTCGTTGATTTATTGCCTTTTTTCCTTCTTTCTCCTTTTGGTTGTTCGACTACTCGAAGGCATATTTGTGTGTTTTTCGCATTCGATTCCAGACTCAATTAGAGAGATGCCAATGGGTGAGTGGAGCGCGACATATGGCTGCGAGTATTTATTTGAATTGTTGTCTGGTGACGATAAAATGTGTAGAGTAAATACACATCCTGATAAATTGAGTTGTACAATTATTTCGAGGTGAATGGCCAAGTGTTTGAATTTTTATGCAGTCGAAGGAGGAATGGAAACAAAAGTTCGGATACTGTGATTTCAGTATTAAATGGCCTTGAAATTTTTAGCGGACATTAATTTTCAATTTCGAAATAAATGACTTAATTTTTTAAAAAAACAAGCTTTTGGGTGGAGTTGAAATGTTTTCGTTCGCAGTTCTACTTCCATGAAGAGCTGGGTTCTGCCTGTTTTGGTAGACTCTTTGTCATTTGGAGCTCTCCTCTTAGTTGATTGGTCCGGTTCAGGGAGTGGAATTATCATTAAATTATTCGCACGGGCACATTGCGTTCGATTTGTGTAACAGATAGTGTGATGCATTTATTTATCCGAATTTCAATCAATTTGAATAAAAAAAATAAATGAAATAATCAGAAAAAATAATTAAAAAATAAAGGAATAATTACGTGATCAAGAAATGCCTTTTAGTTTTGTCATAAAATGTCACAGACACATAGACGACAAAGGATTAACGAATATCAATTAGTTGAGATTACACTTACCTATACTATTGTTCGATATGTGACTGTGTATTGATTCATTATCAGCTGTTGGTGTTGAATTCACTAAAATACTTTTTCGCCTTGCTGGACCGATTTCTTGGTGCGAATGAATCGAAGTCTGAAATGGAACGATACAGATTATTCAAATGATTCAGTCCTGCCTACGTTCGACATTCATCATCCTTACCTGTGACACTTTTCTTCGCGAATTCGGTTCGTATCCTAAATTATCATAGCCCATTCGAACATCATTCACAGGATCTGACACTATGCTAACGCGACGCTTTTCATGCGGATTGGGATTTGTTTGGATTGTGGGTAAGTCACCGATTGGTGATGAATCGGGTACTGTGCCGTCAATTTCTTCTTCTGGATTGTTTCCGTTGATGTTAAGTTTAGGCTGAACAACAATTGTTGATTCGTGTGTTTGAACGGCATCGGGATCGGTTATTTTTATAAAACTGTAAACGAAAAATCATATTTTGATTATGGTTGTTCTTGTATTTTCGGATATTTATGCAAAAATAATCAATTATATTTATGTATATCATATATAAAATCAAATTTATCACAGGCTCGGATGTCGCCAAAGTTTTATTATCATTAGCCTTTTGGCAGCGGTGGGCATTTTAGTTGATTTTCAGACACTCTTTTATTTCTATTTCTACATCCGAAAAAAAGAAGGTGACGAAGTGAAATCTGAATATGCATTAAGATAAGATGTGATAGTTTTTCCAAATTATTAATTCTATATGGGTGCTAAGTGCCTAAAAGTAGGCAAATAAAAAAATCGAATAGCAATAGCAAGTTATCAGATCATTACAAAATGTACAGGACACACTGATAGACACGGCAATTGCAGTTGTGTGGTTTTAAGTTGATGTTCAGCAAACTCTGTAGCTACGGCAGGTACGGAAACAAAAAACCTTCAAGTCAACGAACCTCCTGGATTTTTTTTTTTGCATTTTAGAAAAAAATGACAAGGATTGATAAATTTGATGCTTTGTCTATACGATCAAATTCAAATTTTCCATACACTATGATCCTTTATCTCTATTTTTAGCACACAAAAATTTGTGTTCGCTAGATTTCATGAACTGATAAACAGATTCAATTGAAATGTATACCATGTCATGAGGTGCCATGCCTTGAGGTCTGAAAAAAGTAATTGTGAAAATATTGGCTGTCCTGTGGTAATGGTGCCATCTCGAGAAATTGCTAAGAAAAATAAAAGCACATTTAGATCATAAAAAGCCATAAGGATTGATGAGATATGTCCTATAATGCATAAAAAGAGTAGACACGATCATCATCCCCATACTGTAGCATATTTTTCCCCATTGTGGGGCGGTACCCGAACTACGGATAAAAGCTAGAGCAGTCGGTATTTTGAAACTCGGTTTTTCAACCATATAATAATAAGGATTTCAGACCAAGTAGCTTAGCATCTTTTCCGCTAAAAGCTGTGGAAAAGCTTGTAGATTTGTACATCAAAAGCTTGATTGATATTGCGGAACTATGTGCTATCAACCCGGGTATCGTATGGGCAGCTTAGTAAACATAGCAACATTATGAAGTTCAATAAAAAAGTCCTTATAGCAGAAGGCATGCACTTTACCAGCGTTCCCATATATCGATGGACCTTTCAACAACGCTGGCTTTAGTATCGGATTTGTTGAAAAACATACAAAACGTGGCCAACATTTTGGGGGCCAAGGCAGAGGAAATAATTAGCACGGATACACAACAAAAAGGGACTAACACCTTTTCTCTGGATTCTGTCAGTCAACGATCAACGAGATAGCATTAAAACATGTTGATAGCGTTGAATATTCGGGCCTTATACTAGCCAGGAAACTGAACTGGGGGGATAATATCACGGAGTACGTTTCGCGTGCCATCAGATTTTAACGCAATTAGTGTAAGCCTAGTGGCAACCCTTTAATTTTTTCTACCCTATAGCTTCCAATTGAAGCGAAAGTCAGTGGATTGAAATGACATTTTCAGGATAAGCTGGCCTGATTGGGTAGTAGGTTAGGTTAGGTTGTGCTGGCTGGCACAAGGCCACACATAGACCTACTGGTCCATAGTAATATCAGATAAATGGCCCTCGAGAAAGAAAATTTAGTTCAAGCGGCGATCAAAGGTCTCGGACTTTTTCATGAACTGAAGGATGTCCGTCAGCTTTTGTCTGTCGCGTGCGAGAGATCCACCAGCCAGAGCTCACCGAAATATCGTAGTCTGATTTTCCCCCGTGTCGGGCAGTGACATATACTTTTGGCTGTGGTGTTAGCATTTTTTTTTTTGGCATTTTTGTCACAGGCATTTTTGTCAATTTTTGATTATCAGAAAATATAAACGAGACCTTCGGTCTAGAAGAACTGATATTGAAAGAGAGGGGATAGGAGCGACAGTATGCAGTGGTGGCGATTGAGCTGAAATTTTCGGAGGACATAGATGATATAGTGGGTAGAATTCAGGTATCTTTAACCTTTTGGCGGCGGCGGGCGTTTTGGTGAATTTTCGGGTACTCCCATATTTCGAAGCAGTGTAAATTTTTGTAAAAAAAAGTATTGGGACTGAAATTCGCAGAGCGTATTGATGTAGACTATGTTAATCGTGAAGCTAAATTTTGACATGCCTCCATTATCTGGTCATTCTTTTGAGCGAAAATTTTGGCAATGGAGAAAAGCAGAGACACTGCTCATTCCGGACGGATAAAATGTCAAGAATTTCAATTTTCGATCGATTTTCTTATTGGAACGACATTTGCACTATTCAATTTTCAAATTCAAACACCAAATGTCGCTTTTTAGCTCGAAAGAATGAACTGCACAAACTACATTGGCTTGAATTGATTGGAGACATGTGTCAATGCCATCTATATTTCCAAAGCCAAAGCAACTTTTCATGCTAAAAACTGAATACAACTCCTGCTTATTTTCGAGCTAAATTTTCGCCGAAACAGATTTCATGTGAAATTTGTAAGAAAATTTCATGTAAAATCGAACACAGTACTAAGCTTTAGAGATGTATCAGCTGTATACAAATTGTACAAAATGGGTGACAAGGAAGATCCCTGGGGTACTCCGGCTACTATGAGACGCTGGAAGGTGGTTGATTGCTACGAATTGTGTTAATGAGAATGGTGTATTAAGGTCATTTAGTTTGACAAGGCTAAACTTTGTCGAATGTTTTCGTAACATCAAACATGACTAGCTATGTAGATTTCATTTTGCTCAGGTCAGTTTTATGTACTGCAATATTCGAGCTTTGGAGCTGGGAGGGAAATATGAGCTCTGCAAGTAGATGAAAGTAGGCTGATGGACTTGAGGACGACAATAATTGTGGCAGCTTTCCAACAATTGGAATATTCTTTGAGATGAAATATGGCGTAAATTGTGTTGCGGTGCTCTCATGGAGATTGTTTGGTGAATGAAAAAAAGCTAGAGCTTGGTGACTTTATCTGGCTCTGATGATTTCCTTTTGTTAATATTTTTTGCCAATAGTTTTACTTTCTCTAGTGGTGATGTGCTCTACTCCCTCACACCTCTGTTCTCTGCCGAGCATAATATTTGATGTAGTCTCGTCGATACGAACTTCCTGTCCAAGATCGTCATCTGAGCAGTTGTTCTCCTGAAATTGGAGATCTAAAACTAAAGCTTGATTTATTATACTTTAGTTCAGTAGCTGCATGAATATGTGGCACGATCAACTTGTTTTTCATCCTGAAATATTTGGTCAGGCTCCAAAATGAACCTCATTCAGGGTCGAGCTCCAACTCCAACAAATGCCCCAACTGTTCAGTTTTTAATTGTCAGATCTGAGCACAAATTACATTTGCTAATCGATTTATTTCCTGTTTTAATCTAGTATCTCGGGTTGTTTTTTTGGGATCCAAACTAGCTCTTATTTATTTCCACTAAATAATATTATGCTTCATTATGTTGGAATCATATTCGAATTATTTCTTTTAAGAGTACAGCAATTATTGACAAATAAATCAGTCACATTTCGTTACATACAACTTTCTACGAAAAAATGCTATTTTGTTTACATTGACGCAGTATAACTGATACCACTAAATACCGATATTTACTCTTAGGCAAAAAATGCGATGTTTTATTGAAAGCTAATTGCTACTCATTGAGATAAAATTCTCACTTTTTTCCCCAAACAATGGCGCTAAACATTATGAGACACATGATTATTAGCTGTTCGGGGCCATATATTGTATTCTGATTCACGCATCTCCAAATACATATTAAATTTTGACGTATTTTTGGATGACAAGTGTGGGAACGTTTTATGAACACTAAATTTTACCCAATAGATAGATAGCTACAGTGGCTCACAGCTTATTTCAACCAGCACGTAAAAAAAACTTTAATTTGTTATAAAAACTAAACTAAAGAAGATATCAACATTATTTAAAGGCAGGTTATTAGTCTAATGTTTAAACTAATCAAATATGACTTCTTTTATTTATTCTTATTTGTTTAGTATTCAAAAACAACGAAAAACGAAAAACGCATCCAAAAACAATGCCACAGCTTATTTCAACCAAATACTTTGTAGGTGTGCAATGATCCATTATCTTGCAATGCAGAAATTGTTTCTTTATCTATGCTTTAGTCATTATATTTGTAATGTGTTCAAGTTCAGTTGTGCTGAATTCTTGGAAAAGATCGTGCAGAAAAATTAGTTTTTCGAAACGGGACCACGTACGACAATTGATTAGCGAGAACTTGTTCTCAGTCATTTTAAAAGAGGCCATTCACGCAGGAAAATTAGTAAGATGGTTGGACTAAGTGATTCTACAGTACATAGCATCATATACCGATTTTTCCACGAAAATATAACGCTCGATAAAGAGAGAAATGCCCCCAACAAAATTTTCAATCAAAGGGACGAGCGCTTTATTGTTCGGAAAATCCGGGAAAGCCCAAGGCTATTGGCTCCAAAAATTGTAAGTGAAGTAGAACTTGAGTTGGGCAAGTCCTGCCACCCGGAAACTATTCGTCGTTTGCTGCGAGAGCATGAATTCAATGGTAGAATAGCGCGTAAGAAACCATTTATAAGTGCCAAAAATCAGAAGTGCCGTTTAAAATTTGCCAAGGAACATTTGCATAAAGATACTGGATTTTGGAATACCGTTATATTCGCTGATGAGTCGAAATTTAATATTTTCGGCTCTGATGGAGCCTCATATGTTTGGCGTAAGCCAAATACAGAATTGCAAAACAAAAATTTGAAAGCTACAGTCAAACACGGAGGTGGCAGCGTTATGGTTTGGGCCTGTATGTCCGCAGCGGGAGCTGGAAACTTGCAATTTATTGAGACTACAATGGATAAGTCTCATTATCTCAAAATTTTGAAGTCCAATTTGATTGAAAGTTCGGACAAACTGGGCATTCGCGATGGCTTCAGATTTTATCAAGACAAAGACCAGAAGCATAAGTCGGGTATTGTACGGACATGGCTGGTTTGGAATTGACCACATGTTATGCAACCGCCGGCACAGTCGCCCGATATTAACGTCATTGAAAATTTGTGGGCCATTTTGGATACAAACATCCGAAAACGGAAGATATCCAACAAAAGCGATCTCAAAATTGCATTGGTTAAGGAATGGGCCAAAATTACCCCACAAGTGACACAAAAGCTGGTCGATTCAATGCCTAAGAGGCTAAAAATGGTTGTTGACCAGAAGGGTGGTCATACTAAATATTAAAATATTTTTTTGTGCCTTGCAACTTAATTTAAACATTGATTTTGTTACTTGGTTGAAATAAGCTGTGACATTGTTTTTAGTTACTTTTTTCTTCATTAATTGTTATAACCTGTTGAAATCAAATAAAAATAATAATCAACTGAATAAATGATAATTGTGAACACTAGCCTAATAATCTGCGTTCAAATAATGTTGATAACTTATTTCGTTTAGTTTTTATAGGAAGTTAAAGTTTTTTTTACTTGCTGGTTGAAATAAGCTGTGAGCCACTGTATGTGTTCTTGGCTGATTAACGCGTGGATTATGTTTGAAGTGAAAAAATATTATGTTTGTTCTTCGTTATGATTAACACCGTTGTAATTGACATCTCTCAATTATTGCTTAATTTGAGCTACATATTTATGTATGTATGTGTCACGTTTATAATGAATGCTGTTTATGAACTAATAAAATAACATAAATTTCACTCTTTGATAACGTGGACTTATTTGATCCGTTTTTGATCGAAAATCAACTGTCATTCAGATTTGGAAATGAGCTCATTTCTTTGATAATTTAATTGAATTTCTTATTAGTCACTGATATATAAAGTTTTTCGAACTTGGAGCATACGCCAAAAAAAAACAATCATAAACATACGCCATGGAAAAATTCCATATTTCAAATGTTGCACATATAATATTAATTAGTACTTAGCATTGATGCACTACTGTACCTTACATACAAATTAATTTGATTCCAGTTAAACTCATGTGCAGGTCTTCGTCGTTGTTGTCTTTGAATTCATATCACGCCTTCAATAAATTTTACGACGCCGTTCCCTTGATTGATGGTTTAATTTTCAGTGTCGAGGCTGTGGGCAAGCGTTCAAATAGATGGAGGCTAGACTAGACTACTGAACAATATAGTGACGTGTAGTAAAACTGGAGGAATTTCATTTTACAGAAATGGTATTTCCGCTACAATGCGCTTGCAGCATGGACAACTAAATATGAGACATGTCTACTGGTTTTCATCAGAAAATAGTTCACGATTTCGATAAATTGCAGGCTATAGTTGAAACCGAAAGTATTCAATGGTGTTACATATTAGCTTTTGAATTCTGCATAGCTACTGCTACCTTATCATACATCATTTATTATATACAGTCATACAAAAAAGTATTCGTACAGCGGATTTCTTTCTATAATTTTATATTCATTTCAAAATAAAAGGAACAATTATCAAAATAAAAACTTTCACAATTTGAAAATATCATAAAATATAATACAGTCTTAATTATAATTTTAAAAATTTGGAATTCGTTGGTTATAGTTGGATGATAAGCAAAATACCGAGAGTCGTCTGGAAAATGTATACAAAAAACTATTCGTACACCTGGCATATCGATATTTTTATTTGTTAAACTTTTTATAAAATATCTGTATAATTACCGCAATTAGTACTTCGTCGGATTGCCTTTAGATTGTATAATTGCATTTAAGCGTCTTGGCATGGATTCAACTAAATTCCTTGTCACATCTGCTGTGATTGAACGCCAAGCCTTCACAATCTCTTCTTTTAAAGTGGTTCGGTTAGTTATTTTTGCTAACTTTATTTTTTTCTCGACCACATCCCACAAATGCTCGATGGCATTCACATCAAGCGATTGAGGTGGAGTTTTAAGCCGTTTTGGCGTATTATATAGCAGCCAAAGTCTCGTTTTTAGAGCTGAATGCTTTGGGTCGTTATCATGGACAAATATAAAATCATATCTGATTCCCATTTTTTCAGCACTTGTATGGAGATGTTGCTTGAGAATGTCTATATACACATCCTGGTTCATAATACCGTCGATAATGTGTATTTCACCAACTCCAAAAGCGCTCATACAAGCCCATACTAATATGGACCCACCTCCATGTTTAACAGTGGGACACAAATTTTGTACATCGAGTTCGGTATTTGGCTTCCGCCACACTCTACAAAAGCCATCTGATTGAAAAATGTTAAATTTACTTTCATCAGCAAATATAACTTTTTCCCAGAAGTCTATTCCATGATTTCGCATCGTTTTAGCGAATTCTAATCGATCCTTCCTATTTTTTTCGCTTATGTAATATTTTCTTCTAGCTATTCGAGAGTTGTAACCAGCACGACGGAGCACATTTCTGATTGTTTCTGCAGAGACGTCTATTTTATTTTTTTCCTCTACCTCTGCCGCAATCGCTGAAGCTGTAATTTTCGGATTTTG
This sequence comes from Nemotelus nigrinus, assembly GCA_947369275.1. Lineage (NCBI taxonomy): Eukaryota > Metazoa > Arthropoda > Insecta > Diptera > Stratiomyidae > Nemotelus > Nemotelus nigrinus. The sequence goes on along the minus strand of OX376375.1, from coordinate 52,373,329 downwards.
TCTCACTTTTCTACATATACTACGTTCATCTTTGGCCGTTAATAATGTTGGTCGTCCTGATCTTGGTTAATTCGTAAGACTTTTCGTGACACAATATCTATTAATGATGCTTTGAACGGTTGAGCGTGGTCTTCCAACGATAACGCTGATTTCACGCAATGACTTGCATTGATTGTGCAAGGAAAGGATAATTCTCCTTTCTCCTTCTGTCGTTTCTTTACCTTTTCGTCCCATAATAAAGAATTTAATGAAAATCCACTACAAATTTGCTTAACAACAATAGAAAACACTTGATAAATACTTGACAGCTATCACAAGACTGATCCCAATACGAATGATCGCTATCGTCGACGGAATAACGGCATTATTCTTTCAGCATTGCTGCTGTGCGAATACTTTTTTGATTCAATTCGCGGGAATTGCATAACTGTTTCTCAATTTTCTGTTGATACGATCAGAAAAGAGTATTTTGTTTTAGTAAATATAAGAGAAGAGTGTTGCTAAAAGAGTTCGAGACATTTTTTGTTAAAAAAATATAGCTCTTTTAACTGTTGCAGGACAGTAAAGCACGATACGATGTGTGTACGAATACTTTTTTGTATGACTGTAGTTCGTTTTTATGAACATACGTATGAGCAAATTATTCGAAATGCATGCATTTCGTTTTTTTTACAGTATTATGCCAGCAAATGACACAGCAAACAATCGTAAATTATTAACATATTCTGATCGGCTAATTATTGAATATAGTGAGAACTTTGTCAATATTTAATTCACATGACTTCATCTTGCTTTAATTATGCATAAATTAAAATGCACAAATAATATCAATTTTTCGGCAAATATTTATTTAAATAATTGCGATATCTTTGAACTTTGAATTTCGTATGTGTTTTTATGATACCAATATTACCATAAATTGATTAGGAATAATTTTGCATTTTCAAATCAAACCCATGGGTTTTTTTGAGCATAGATACAAGTGCTTGATTATTATTTCAACGGTGCATTTAAAAGCAATTAATTTAATAATTCATAATAATTTTTAGTTACATATGTATGTCGTATGAAATGATGATGATTATACCAAGCTGATTCAGAGCAATTTGTATGATTCGTGCAGTGTATGCATTACGTAGACCGTGTATGTCAAATTAGGGTAATTGTTCTAGTAATAAGGGTCTCGTACTACCATTCATTAGTTGTTTTGCTGATTCCCTTAATCAGTGAATGTAAGGAGTCCTCTCTACTACGAGTTCAAATTAGGAACGAATCCAGAAACGGCTGCCCGCAGGATATCTGACGCAGTTGGAGACAATGTTGTGTCAGAACGTATAGCACAACGATGATTTGCCCGATTCCGCACTGGGGACGTCAGCCTTGGAGATGAAGACCACCCTGAAGTAGTGACTTGGATAAATGACATGAAGCTTCCTATTGACATAGAGGATTGTCATTATCATCGGCACTACAACCGGGGACTGGTCCAGGCTTCCTTTAATGGATTTTTCTGCCGAGAAACTTTAAGCGTCCTGGTCAACACTGTCCCTTCAGTGCAACCAAGCACAAGCACTAACTTTGTAATTAAATCTGCTTCTAGGTAGATAGCGTACAACTCATGATTGTAGCGTTTCGGGAATCACCCTTCTTCACATATGGGGCCAACTATTTTCCGCAAGACTTTCTTTTTAAACGCATCTAAGAGATCAGAGTGCCTTTTGCCAAGCACGCAAGCTTTGGATCTATATCTGGGAGCTGGCAAGACCATAGCCTTGTACAGCAGAAACTTTGAGGTTCGGGTGATATTTCGAGGTTTGAAGAGCCTTGACCGACTGTAGTAGGCTTTGTTCGATACGAGCAGCCGCCCGCGTATTTCTTCTTCTATATTGTTATCGATTGCTACAATTGACCCAAGATAGTTGAAGGATTGTACTACTTCAAATTCATGCTCAACTGCGCTGATGGTTTGACTAGCTTTAGGTGTTCTTACTGCAGATGTTGCCCCCATGTCCTTCGTCTTTGCTTCATTTATGTGCGAACCCAGTTTTTGTGCCACCCACTCGATCAGATTCTTGTACAGCTAGTTCAGATCTGCCAATGACGTCAATTTAATCTACATAAGCCAATATCTGGTTAGACTTGGTGACGATAGTACCTCTCGTAGACATACCAGAGTCTCAGATTGCTTTGTCCAACGCCAGGTTGAGGAGGTGGCAGGCCAGATTTGTCATACTTGTCCCTTGGAGGAGCCCATTAAAGATGTCGAACGGCCTGAATGGTAATACGGCAATTTTTGGTTGGTTTGTTATATTGGTCATGGTCAGCATATGCAATCGTGACAGTTTGTTTGCGATGCCAAATTCTCTAATGGATTTATAGAGTTCTACTGTGGTTGTGCTGTCATAAAGTCTATAAGTAGAACGTACTTTAAAGTCTATAAGTAGGTACTACAATGAATTATTGAATTCTAAGCATTTTTCCATCATCTGCCTGAGAGTAAAAATCTGATCAATTTCTGATTCACCTTGGATGAAGCCACATTGATATTGTCCGATAAAAGACTATCTGCTCTCGTAAGATAGAGGAGAGTATCTTATAGGAAGTACTCAGCAATGTTACACCCCTATAGTTGCTGTACATTGTTACATCCTCTTTATTATGTATGGGACATATTATACTTTTCCGCGACTCTTCTGGTATCTCTTCGAACTCACATACGTGCTCTATAATTTCATATATTTGTTTCATTTTTTCATGCAACGTGGTCCTTCTATGATTAATCAGATCCAATTATCATATGAATTTTGTTTTGATTTCATGATTGCAGTGGAAGTTATGGGGCAAAAAGCTTTATTTTGCTGAACAAAGTATTCGAAATTCAAGACACCAAAATTACTATAGCTGGCAGCTCCAGCCTAATTTTTCAAAACGGTTTAACTACTGTGTGAATTGTTAAAGTACGGTTTAACTACTGTGTGAATCCCGTCAAAATTTGATGACTGAATCAGAATTTATAGGGCAAATATCAGTTTTATCTCTAAGTGATTTTCCAGGATGGCACCACTGGCACAGGGTTGTCCACATTTCCAAATCGCTTCTATCAGACCTGGTCCTACTCACGACCAATACATTCTATGAGTTTCAGTTGTATCTTATTATCTGACCGTGAGATCTCGCGAACAGAAATTTCTGATGTTAAAAATATAGGTAAATTGAGGAAGAGTTACGGTTTTTGTCCCACATGGAATTTCAAATGTCTTGTATTGGCTGTGTATGCAAAGCATAGGATTTATATCTGAAGTACCTTTTTCTAAAAAAATTTCTGGAGACTTGATCATTTGAAGGTTTTCACTTTCACTACCTGCCGTAGCCACCGAATTACCAGCACGTTCATAAAAAACACTACATAGGTCTCCAACTAAGTAACATTATAGCCCGTTCACACTGGCGCTAAATCAGGCGATTTCGATCAGCTGATCGCTTTAGAGCTAAATCGACCACAAATCTACCTGATTAACCATACATTTGTCTCGGCGTATGTCTGACCAGACAGTCAAAGCTACACGTACAAATCAGGTACTATATTGAATTTGGTAAAGGCTGAATTGTTCTCAGAGCGTGCTGAATTCCAACCGCGAGTGTAGATTTGAGTGATATGTCATTCGAATTTCGTTCTAAAATAGTGAAAATTGAACACAAAAAAAAAAAGTGAGTTGTACAAAATGAAAAGAAAATATTTTAGCATGTTTCTGCACCATTTTCAACTACAATATTTTCTTGCAAAAAAATTGTACACATAAATTCGAATGACGTTTCTCGCTCTAAATCACCTCATTCTAAATCACTTCGGCTAGTATGAACGCTTCACCTGATTAACTTGACAGCTCCTAAATCTACCTGATTTAGAGTGTAGTGTGTACACCATATTAATATGTGCTGTAAGTTTCATAAAGGTCTGGAAGCTACTCAAAATATTACAATTCAAAAAATTTCAAATTTTCTCGATCTTATATTAGAAAAATTATGACAGCGTTGCCAGCTATGGTTGTTTTTGTATTTTTCGCTACATCTTTAGAAAGCAATTTTATTATAAAATTTTCAAATGGTAGTGATCTTTCAGTGACAATCAACAACAATTATTAAGATTTCGGAAATTTAAAAATTTTTGAGAGTGGTAGCCCTAAATTTCTTTGTACCCCTATAGTTATTGGATCGAGGAAAAAATTGCAGGGTAGGTTGACTTCAACACAAAGCAAATTTGGTATATTTTTGGCTTCGGTGCCAGCAAATGGTTGTCAGCGCAAAGCGTTTTGAATAAATGCTTAATTATTCATATAGCGAAAATCTACACTGAAATGAAAGTCTACACACAATGTTTGAAATTTCCAAGTTCTGGAAATTTTTCGGATGGCAACCCCAAACATCTTTCTTCCAATGAAGTAACCGGATGAAAACGAGATTCATAAAATAAATGGGAAGCAGTTGTGGTAGACTTTTAGTTGCACTGCTGGCAATGTATTGCAGGCACTGAGCATTTTCTTCATTTATGTTGCAGGATATGCTGTTTTAAAAGTTTTGTAACATAAGCAACCGACATTAAATAAAAGTAGTAATGTTTAACTTTCTCAAAATTTGAAATTCATGCAAGTAATGGGCCAGAAAACCTTTCCACCCTATGGGTTTCAACGCATCCTTGTGATCAAAGCGATACATAGCCCTCGAAACAGGCTGGTTGTAATAAAACTGATAGAACATACACTCAAAATCTGTACGATTCCTCTACTGCTCATCGAACATTCGTGTTTCTAACGGTTCTGTTGCGCTAGAAATTTTATATTTCTCCTTGCGTGCCTGCGTTTTATGAGATTGCTGCATTGCCGGGCATGCAATACTCATACGTTCAGTAGCTAGATTGCATTCATTATCAAAGCAGTCGGTCTGATTCTACGACTAATGCTTGTGATGGCGCCAGCCGCATTAATAACAGTATTTTTAAGGTGTGTCCACTTTTCATCTACACCCGGCATCCTGACCCAGGACTTGTTCTCCCTCTATCGATCTTTTTAGGGGGCGAGTCCTATCGCAAAACCTAAGATGACACTCTTATTTTCATTGCGTTAGGCAATTGTGTTGATACGAATCTAGTTCGCGGATGCTATACTTCTAAAGAAAGCGATTCGCGCTCGGAAAACCATACCAGCAAGATAATGGCCCGAGACTTAGTTGGCACCTCGGTAAGTTCGAACCATCATTAGGCTCGAAAAGTGGCGGCGATCTATCAACACGTGATCTGCCTGGTTACAGGTGACTCCATCAGGTGATACATAGATCGCCTTTTGGATATCTTTACGTGGGAACCTGGTACTCGCAACAGCCAAGCTCTTCAAAGCTGCTAGTTCTATGACTCGACATTAGTATTCTCATCCAAACTATCTAAAAATAATTTTTTACATCGTACCGTAGGCAGAAAATTGAGGATCTGCCCAACTTATTCGTATTATGCTTCTTTTCCGTCATCAGTAGTTTCCTTCGTAGGTCCGGGAATGTTTTTGAGGCTGATGTTTGCAAATTTGCCTGAAAAAAAACATGGCAGCCACCACGAGGAGATTAAGATCAGTCTTCCAACAATCGAAATAGTTGCGGCACGTGCACATATTCAGATACTTCATGTTTGTTATGTTCATGCTGATGGCACTCTCATGAAGTGAAAACGTGCGTGAAACGAGCCAAGTTATAGTTCTAGATATGTTCAAAGGCATTGTCTGAAGGTTGTCGGTATTCGGAGAAAAATAATAGACTCTAATCAAGAATTATTAAGACAGGTTTATTAACCAATTAGCAAGCTAGGTTTCGATACAAAACTGAAGTTGAAAGGGAGAAATTGTAGCTGGGCAGCTTCAGCTCTCTATCAAATGGGTATTCTTTCTAGTAGACCGGTCGAAGGTTCAGGAATCAAAGAGAATCAGGTAGTTAAAACTATTTCTTATCACAGTAGCTTAACTTTTGGGTTCTATTTCCAAGCTAAAATATTATATACATACATACTTATGCCTCGGAAATTTATATACAAATTGAACATCGACATAAACCATTTAGCAATATTTCGCAATGAAGAGAGTATTGATATCTAACATCGATCACATTGATGTCATATAGAGTTGTCAACAGATACGGTTAATTATTGCATCTTTGATGTGCTAATGCCTGGCTGACATAATGCATTTGCATATGCAAATATTTCCCTTCGAGTACTATGGAAGTGAAACGGCTCCATTTCTTGGTTAATTCTTGTTGCTCATTTTTGAGGAAAAAAATCCTATTAGCGTGATTAGGACTTGAATGGATTACACGTCAATGTAAATTGTTTAGATCATCTTCCCTAGCATTATATCTATCTTAATAAAAAACAATTTTACTCGTCTTTTGATGACACACGACAAAATTTGCAACTAATCTACTTTTAACATTATTTCAAACAGTTTGTGCCCGTCTGCACTAGTTGTCATGCTACGTAAGCAAATTTTGTCCCCCTATTGATACATATGTTAATTAAATTGAAATCAGCTGAACATTGTATCGTATCAGATATCCGTAGATTTCAGATCATTTTCATAATGGAGCTTTGTGACAGGATTGTAAGTGTTAATTGAATGTAATGAAGTTGTTTTGAGATGTTTCGATTTGAAAGCACAGCAAAAGACATATCCAGAGGTTTGAATTTGTCGTCAAATAGTTATGGCACTTGTTTGATTAGTATTTTTATCAAGTCAGTGATAATGATTTTTAGCTCAAAATTAGTTTTTTTTTTTCAAATTAAATATTTACATCAATCAATGAAATCGTCTCACGTGTATCGAAAAACTTTGCATACGCCAAAGAAAAAAACTTTTAAAAACTTCAATGAGCCCTGAATGAGTATGTATAAACATTTCAATCATCGTCTTTCCGGTACACTGACAAAAACTCAAAAAAAAAATCTTTCCAAGGATATTAAACTGCAATTTATCTTATGGTGACGCTCAGCCTGGCACGGATTTCTAGTCTAGAGTCAACAGTATGGCGACACGACGTAAAAATGAAATTGTTTTAAATCGATGGCGAAGGCAAAGAAAAACTGCTATATTTTTTTGCTGGGTTCGCCTTTCTCGTCACTGAAATTAACGTGCGGTTTGACACATTTAGGACATTAACATGATGAATTGTTGATGGGATTTCAGTTAGAAGAATGGGATAAGAGAAAATACGGGGATAACGTTTGGGATAAGCGATAGAATGAGACGATTTGTTGTAGGGAAATACGATTTTGTTTATTTCGGTAAGGAAATCGTCCTATTATGATAGGATAGAATAGAATCTTTGAAGGGTTGTAAGCAACTGTTGGAAATGACCTACTAAGTCTCAGCGTAGACGTATCGTAATATTCGTTGCAATATAACAACTTTGAGTATAATTTAAAATGCGAATAATTAAATTTTAATAAAGTATCTTTCTACTGCTCTGAGCTTTAAAAATCAACTCGTATTTGCTAATTATTAAAATTACCGTCATCTGTGACACTTTCGAAAATTTCTTAGTCACTCACTAACTATAAACAACACTTTCAATTAACTTGTCATAGCCTTTGAATCGGTCATTGGATGTTTGATGCGATTCTATTAGTCCATAAATTTCGCTCTCTGAATGGCAGCGGACAATAATATTGACAATGGTTATACAAGTCGCATTATAATGAATTCATTGTAGTGCGCAGTGCAAATTATGTGGTGCGAATTAATTATAAATACTATAGTATGGAATAATAGTTTTATTGATAATGAGTATTCTTGAGAATTACATTGGGAAAATTTGCATGTTAGCCTGCGCTGAAAAATAACCTTGCATTTTTTCTAACGCGTTTAAGGAATATTATGTATTTTATGTCGATTGACAAGTCTACACATGATGTTTTTTTTACTGATTTTCGACGAAAATTAGAACTATGATTGGACAATTTTGGCCAGAAATTGGGAAACAAATTTTAGTGGTGTTATATCCGCATTGCACAATCTAATCGAAGTGAGACTTTTAAAAAATATTAGTGTATATGAGCCAAAAGGTTTCTTTTATTTACAATAAATTATCTAAAACTATTTGGCCTCGGTGGGGGTTTTACTGAATTTCTAGCTACCTCTATATTTCTGTGTGCTAAGTGCCTGAAGTTAGCCAAATAAAATCTATAAAATTCCAAATTGCGATAAATTCCCAAAGAAATAAAAGATTACAATGAAATTTTTAGGAAAATTAATAAGGAATACGTTTGCCTACCTTTTGGTTAATCCGCAGGCAAACCTTAAGCTACGGCAGGCAAGTAAGCAGAAACCTTAAGGGGGAAATACATGTAACTGATAAAAAAAAAATCGGTTTTTTTTACATTAAAATGTTTGAAATGCTCTTAAAATATACCAATAAAAGTTTTGAAGCGATATTCATATTAGTTCTCCAGTTATAGTCAGTTATAGGCAGCACGGCGTTCCCCAGGTCAGTGGAGCTTTAAAGCTTTAAACGCGTTTTTCTCAAAGTAGTACTTTTTCAACTGCCGTACAAAATGTCTCAAAAAATATTGAACCGATCCAGCTCAAATTTATACCACATCTACAAAAGAGTATTATATCCTCGTTGAACCTAAATGCTATTGTAATTTCAGAAAAATAATTTGTTTATTAATGTTTAAAGCGTGATTTTTTTGAAAAATAATCGATTTTTTTGCTTAATCTAAAATTAATGTAAAAATTTAATATTTTTTTTATAAATTTGATTGGTTCACCTATGAATTATATATTTTATTAGCATATTTTTTTTCTCTGAATGTTGCAAGTTCCCCGGAAAAGGCACTAAGTTGCACGAGGCAGTTTTTGATGTGTTGTTTTCATTCGCTCGCATCGCCCCCATTTTGTGTTGAAAAATTATTATAGAAATATTTTCATTTACTGTGAGACATGTACTTTAAGGATTTAATATTAAACATTTTCTAATTGAACAATATATATATTTTAAATCAATCTGAAATTAGCAATTTTTTTTTCGATTTTACATGTATTTCCCCCCTTAAAATCGTCGATATTCCTGGAAAGCTTTCGCTTTTTAAGAAAAAATGCCAGCGATTAATAAATTTAATCCGTTATTGACACTATCAAATGAAAATTTTCAAAATCCCTCATCGTCCTAGAACAATGACCCTTCATCAAATTACCTAAATTTGAGTACCCAAAATTCGTGTTCGCAAAAATTCACCATCGGATCATCAAATAAAACTGAAATTCACCGAATGTACTGGTCTTGGCCAGGAGCATGTCTGATAGAAGTTTAATGAATATGCTGGCTACTCTGTGGATGTGGTGCTATTTTGAGGCAAAACTTAAACAAACAAAAGCTTTATGCCCTACAGCTTCCAACGCGTTCATCGGAGTGTAACAGAGTTAGGCCAATGACAAACACGGCGGTTCCAGCGCAGCGTTTCCCGAGAGGAAAACCGAGTCGGTTTAGTTTTGCACTACAAAACCGAGAGGCGTCCAAACCGCGGTGTGTGTCATCACAATGCTAAATGAACGCACGACTAAACCGACTCGGTTTTCCTCAGGAAACGCTTCGCTGGAACCGCCATGTTTGTCATTGGCCTTAGTTGGCCTTAAAGTAAGACAAAGTTGGTACTTCAAAAACGAGTTGTTTTAACGGTTTTTTTTTCGCTAGAGTTTTCTGCTATTGAGCGCCTTACGTGAACATATTTTGTACTATCAGGCATAAATATTTCCTTCGATCTGATAAAATAAATTTCGTTAGATCAGGTAAAATAACGCTTTTATGTGTGAGTGTGGCACCTTAAGGTTATTCTCCGCAGCCAAAGCTATAGCCAGACAAGCCATGCGTGTTTTTTTCGCCAACATTGACTCTTCTATTTGCTCCAATCATTATGGCGCTATATTCGTCTCCTGAACAAATCCAATCGTTACCTTGATTCAATGTATCTTAATAATGCCATTGCTTCCAGTTTTCATGAGATCTGTGAACTTTTTGCTAAATAGTTTTGCTCATTTTTTCTCAGTAATCCTATGTTTCCTCACTTGCTAGTTCTTCAACTTTGCCATCCATATCCAAATTGATTTTTTATGGTATCGCGAATTTGCTGGTGAAGTTATTATCCTCGTCACTGTGTATTCTTTTGGCCACTATTTTCAACCTTAGTTTCTCCTCTGGCTTCATCCCACCCCAATGGAAGTCTCCTCATATCTTACCGATTCATATATTCGATAGTTTCGAGCTTTGAGTTTTAGGCTCAGTGGCGGCTCGTGTCCTTAAGACTCGGGGAGGCACAAATATTTTTGCATATTTTTCCAGAACAAACAAGTAGGTATTTCAGCGCAGTAAATATATGAAAAGCTGAATTTGATTTCCAATAGTTTGATACAGGATTTTTCTATTCACTATGACCACCATTAATCAAATAAGATATTTCAAACTTAAATAAAAAGTGAAATGAGTGGTCCTGGTCACCACAAATTTATAAAGTTCCTTTTTGTCTTCAAATAGTCTAAGTGGAAAATACTACGGCAATATATCTTCTTTAGTGAACTCAAAGATATATATATATATATATATATATATATATATATATATATATATATATATATATATATATATATATATATATATATATATATATATATTTATATAAACTTTCATACCTCTTCCATAAAATCAGCGTCATGTATTTTAGTTCAGCGTCATGTATTTTAGTTTAAAATAACTTCACTTTGGATGCCGAACGCTACTACTCTTGTACTATTTATTTGAAAACACAACTATCTTTCTTTAATCATTCGAATTCTAACTTACGCTGAGTGTTTGTGACGCTCATTGGAAATTCCAATAGCGCATGCTCTTTGCTACTAGGGGGAATTGGTTACCTGTGACCCTTACTTGTGACCCTGTGATGATTTGAAATGCTTCGAAATTTTCATCTTTCCGCTTCATATAGCACACTAGCCATAGCCGCTGTATGCTCGCAAGTTCTTTTCCCCTTGTTTCTGCGAGTGATGTTCATTGGCCAGTCATGGACTTATAACATACGAGCTTTCTCTCTTGCAGCATTCCCCATGCTCCAAGTCATGCATACGAGTATATCTTATAATTGCTGGAAAATAGCCTTCCAGCACCTTACATTGGCATTACTAGCATTGTTTGATTGATGCATTACGCCAGAAAACCTTACCGCGATTCCCGTTGGGTAATCAGAGCTAGGTGAACTCAAAGCTTGGTGCGCGGACCCTCGTCCGAACCTGGATTCGAACCAGGGACCCCACACGCAAGAAGCCAGTGCTCTACTTGCGTGTGGGGCTTTGTAGCGGGACAGAAACTGAAAAAAAACGCGCAAATCATGTTGGGTCTATGCACAAATATTTCTGGGCCATTTAGCGGGTGGATAAGCAAAGTTTTTATTTACTCTATCCAGGAAGACGCGGTGAGCTGAGTAGCGTCCGCGCTACTATTTCAGAACGTTCATTGCAAAGTTTTTACGACCATCAATTGTGTAATTCTTGTTATACGATGTATGCATACATCATGGTACGTGCATTGAGGCAAGATCACTTTGGTGTTCTGTGTAGCATATTTCGATATGCTGCAATGAGCTGAGCGTTCTGGCTTACAATGATACGAGATGCTTGAAGTTTGGACTGAAACGCAAGAATTTTTATCGCGTTGCTGTAAAGTTACTTTTAAAGAACTTTGGCTGTTAGAAAATTCAGTTATCTTGTATATGAAATGAATAGTGTTTTGCAATTTTTTTTATTTATATTGAATTATAATAAGTCGCATAAATCAATTGATTTGTTTTGATTTTCAATTTGTATTGCCAAGTATTATATTGTATTATGTAGGAAATATTTAGCAAGGGAAGCACTGCTTCTTTTCAGCTTTAGTAAAGTATTCAAAAGAGTCACTTTCAGTAAGCTTTACCTTTGAACACCGTGGATTCATCACAAGCAGATCTTCCGCATCCAATCATTTAACCCTCTTCTTTTTGGTTACTTCTGCTTTGAATCAACAGAAATAAGTCGCTGTTGTTTGCACTCATTTTCCAAAAGGAGTTGATTCTGTTGATCACTAAATTCTTGACTCGAAGCTACAATATTTTCTTCTATGCTTCCGGTCGATCATTCTGTCTTCTTTGTGGAGTTCCGCAGGGTTCAATTCTTAGCCCTCTCTTATTTTTTATACCTATTAATTAACTTCTCTCTGTTATTCACTCGTCCTGCCTTGTGTATACTAATGATTTCAAACTGTTCAAAGTAATTCAACACGAACTTTGGGTTCTAGATGATTATTGCTGAAGAAATTCAGTTGCCTTATATCGAAATATATATCAAAATATCAAAAATATATATATATATATATATATATATATATATATATATATATATATATATATGTATATATATATATATATATATATATATATATATATATATATATATATATATATATATATATATATATATATATATATATATATATATATATATATATATATGTATCTATCAAAATATCACATAGACATATAAAGAATGGACACGCAATCACAATGCATGAGCCCGTACGTGAGTGAAGCAATTTTACTACACATGCAATCTTACTCTCTGTAAAACAGCTTTCCCCTCAATGCCGCACGCACCACCCCTCAGCGCTGTAGACTCTCTATGTAAACATTCATTTCAATCCATCCAATCTACGGGGTGGTTGGGATAACGGGGAAACTAATACATTTCAACAAATTTCCAAACACATCAACTTTTCTGCATGAAATTTGTTATTGTTTTATACAAACACATTGAGACCAGAGGTCGAAAATTGCTTCATTTCTCTCGGCCCATTTCGTATCCATTCTTCTTATATCTATGAAATATCATATGTCTTACACGCGAAAAAGCTTCCCTTAACATTCTCTTTCTCTCTTTCTAGATAATAGGTGTGTTTTTTTTGCTCCCCTTATCTATAACAGAACAATGCAGACGCATTGGGAACACCAACAACTCTCCCTTTCCATAACAGGAGTTATTGTAGTTTGCGATGCGTCTGCACTGGTTAGCATTGCTCTGTTATGGACAAGGGGAACAAAAAAACGCGCCTAATGTCTCACTATTGCTGATAGCATTAACAACTTTGATATGAGTTTTGATTCTAAACTGAAGTTCGATCTTCAATGTTTGGATTTTTATATCAGATTGTTTCAGTTTCCTTTTCTTGTAAATGGGCCCGGGCCTGTAAAAATAATCATTAAAAAAATTAATAAATGCCCGCAGACTACCAGAATTCATGATGAGCCAAACAACTTTTTACCAATGTACAATTTGCCATAAAATTCTTATTACGCTATCAATATCAATCACATTAAGATAACATGTCATGATTGTTAAAGTAAGTACAGCTATTTTACTGTACTGACCACCATCGTCTTATGCAGAGTATTACAGTGAAATAAATCACTCGTTTGATACATGACTACGTTATTATATCATCCCATAGCTAATGTGTAGTATCATAAATAAGAATAATAAAGTGGAATAAAGTGCGCGATCTCTCATAAAATCACATTCGTTTTACACCAGTAATGATCTTCATCCATTATTAAACCTAAAATATATCCACAATCAAACAATTATATCAATAAATACTCATTGATATGCATCTATGGATGCAAGCCTGTATTATAGAACTTGGTTGCATCACGTGCTCAATACGGAAAGCAAAAGCATTTTCAACGTAATGAACATATAATACGTAATATCGATCCCCTCGGCATCATCAGCACAAGTCACCAACTGTATCTTAGACGTAACAAGATCTAATGATAATCATAAAGAACGGTTTGATCTGTGATATCGATCGACATAATTGTAAAATGATAAAGAATTCATTAATATTAAATAAAGAATCATTATGATATATTGTAAGCAATTGCCGACTTTTCTCAATCATTTAGACAATATTTTTTATATGCGAAGTCTAAACTACGTACAGTTATCTGATCAAGATTATGAAAATTTATTTTTAAAGTTAGATAGTTGTTTATTGTGAACGTGAAATTTTTAATAACTATGTGTCAAGCTTTACTGTACATTGCGTGGAATCCATAAAATACATTGTTTAGGACGTCAAAGGCTTTTATTAATGAACTGTCATTAATTTTACTATATAATATTCGGTAAGTTGACTTTCATGGTCACATTCAATTTTTAATACTGCTTAATTCTATCGTTGATTACAAATGCAGATTACAATAGCCTGGGACTGTTTTCCCTCTAAAGAATTCAGGAGCAATTTGGAGAACTAGTAAGAACCTAATTATATTAAATATATCAAACTCGAACAAATACCCTTGTTTAGCTAAATTCTTGCATATTTGTCAAATATGCTTATAATGTTCAACAAAGTACTATCATGTGGTTGGGAAAACCAAATTTGTTGTTTTTTAAAGCATGAGTTGCACTCCAGTTTTACAGTTATTTGGTGAGTATGGACAGTGAAAGAATAGGACAAAAACAATGGCCACGGTAGGACAAAAACAATGGCCACGGAAAACGTCATTGATTTTTATACGCAAAGCTGTGGTTGACCGCTCTTAAACTCCGCTGCCTCCACGTTATATTAAATTGGGTATTATGAAGCAAATAGATTCAGATTAAATGTTGGAAAATCTGAAGTTTTTCCATTCAAACCTCCTCCTATTAAAGCAGCCTTCAGGCTTCCTAACCACTGTAGTATTTTTCAGGCGGAAGTTTTTGCGATACGTAAAGCCGCAGACCTAGCACACGCCAGAGATACCACAAGTGAGGAAATCAACATCTTTACAGGCAGTCAAACAGCGGTCAATGCTCTGATGTCTTACACATACAAATCGAAGTGTGTACTGGACTGTACTCAGGCCCTGAACAGAATGGGCAACCACAGTAGAGTCCGAATTTTCTGGGTTCCTGGTCACAAGGGCATTGAAGGAAACGAGAGGGCGGATGAAGCACGGAGCTAGCCTTCCCCTGTCAGGATCGGTTGACATTTTAACTTCAATCCAGACGATCAAATACTCTATCGACTCCAATATGATGCAAGGTGCGATGTGCAGATGGCGTGCAACTCAGACCTGCAAGCAAACCAAAATCATGTGGGGGTCATACAATCACGCAGCGACTAAGCTCCTGCTCGATTTAACGCGGACGGACTGCAAGCGGCTGGTCGGTGTCATAACTGGCCACTGTCTTGTAGCAGCTCATGCCATGAAAATGGGGCTCCTAACCAGCGACACCTGTAAGAAGTGTCAAGAGCCGGGAGTCTCTGAAACAATCCAACACCTTCTGTGCCACTGCCCGGCACTGGGGAAAACCAGGCAACGCTGCTTCGGTGAGCCCTGGCTGGTGGATCTATCACATGTAGCGGAGCAGAGGCTAAAGGACATACTTCAGTTCGCAAAAAAGTCCGGGGCCTTCGATGGCCGTTTGGACTGAACTTTCCTTCTCCGGGTCCATTTATCTGGTATCGCAAATGGGTCTATGTGTGGCCATGTGCCAGCCAGTTGAGCCTAACCTAACCTCCTGGCAGCAAAAAATGCCGATGTCCTTAGAGAAAAACGGAACTCGCCATTTTTATCCTCTAATTAAAAATGCATGCTTTATTTCTCAATGGACCGACAGCAGATTAAACCTATACTCTACTAAGGGTTGCTAATCTGGATGGTCATGTCTAAAAGTCATAAAGACAAGCTAACGAAATATGAAAGAAAAAATTTACGTTCTTGTACTGGAAAGTAGCTACAAACTACTATTTATCTAATGCGTTTAATCGCATGTATTTTGTAATCAATGTGATTTTATTGCAACTAGCAGAAGATAACCGTACAGATGCTAGTTGCTTTTACTCTCTCTGGGCTTGATGCATCAATTCATTCAATTTCACTATTTGTGACCAGCAAAGAAATCAAATGATACTTACATATGTACATGCATAATACACAAACCTCCTATATCGTGTCATATCGGTATACAAAATTCTTGCATGTATTATATAACACATGATGAAAACAAGATTATTTTTTTTCGTAGAACAAATCCAGTACAGCTACTCGACAAGAATTCTTTCAATATCTTGTAAAGCACTTGAGATTACAAGCGCATTCATATGTATACATTCTTTTATATATTTGTTTGATTTGATTTAATCATATATGATTACGACAATTTACGATAGTAATATTAAATTATTTGCGAGTGATAAGCTCACGTGTCCAAAAGGCCTCTCTTTCTAGTTACACTCAATCACTAACGTTAATTTATAATCGACTTCATGTGAAGAAAACTACCGGCTCAAATGCTCGGGGTCGGTTTTATTTGAAAAGTAGGTGTTGTTCCACAAAAAAAAAACAATGTTTATATTTTTGCTAATCCGTCAATGTCATTTGCTGTTATTCTGACCCGTTTTGCAAGTGAGAAATCTGCAGATTTTTCCACAACGATAGAAATGTGGAAAAAATTGAATTTGTTTAGGGATTCTGTTATCTGTGAGTGTATTTTTGGAAGCATGAAAAATTGAATCATTGTCAAGAATACGTTTGGTTTATTGCAAGTCGTCAAAAAAGCTCATTGCAGCATGTATGTATATAATAAAAAGTGCCGCACATGTTTTGATTTATTTATACCTCATCATCGTCAAGCAGGCGAATGGTCCTCCTTTTACATCGTCAACCATGCTTTGTCGCGGGGGTCTTCCCGTCGCGATGGAAAGTAGCTCGACTGGTACTGGTAGACAAGGAGAAAAGTAGCCTGGGCAATGCTGGACACTGCAGGGAAGCTTCTCAGAAGGTTGCTCAAGCCGCGGCTGCTGTCAGCAGTGAGATCTACTGGTGATCTTTTTTGCAGACAGCACGGCTTCTGGACAGACATTCAACAATCGATGCCATCTCAAAGATTGTTGGGGCTGCAGCAAGAGTGGAAGAGGCATGTCATCAAGCCAGACCGGTCGTCCAGCTGGTAACGCTTGACGTACAAAACGCTTTCAACTCGGCGAGGTGGAAGAACATCTTCCGGGCCTTTAAACAAATGTTCCGTATCACTGACTACTTGCTAACCATAATGCGGGCCTACTTCAGGGGCCGGTGGCTGCTCTATGACGCCGACGAAGGAGTCAAAAGGAGACGTGTCATCTCAGATGTGGCACAGAGGTCGACCTTAGGACCTGACCTCTGGAACATCATGTACGATGATCTGCTGTGGCTGGAAATGCCTGCGAATGTGTTTCTGGTAGGTTACGGTGATGACATCGCAGTAGTAATCACTTCCATATCTGCCAAATTCACTCAACTTAGACTTAACCAAGTCATGAGGACGGTGGATTGGTGAATGACCAAGCACGGCCTTCAGCTGGCAGTCTCTAAAACGGAAATTATGCTGACGAAGCGGAGGACACCAACTCTTAAACCCATGACGATGGGCTCCGTGGGGGTCGAGACTAGCAAATCGGTCTGGAGATCGTATTGGGATCATATCCGTAGGGTATGTGACAGCGCTCCAGTAGTTGTCACTTCGTTGAGCAGGCTAATGGCCAAAGTCAGTGGACCCAGTGAGACGAGGCGAAGGCTACTGATGGTAATGACTGGTTCTATCTAGCTATATAGAAACGAAAATTGGAGAGATGCGCTCCGAACTAAGAAGTTCAGGAAGCGCATTGCCAGTGTCTAGTGCAGGGGTGCCCTGTAAATTGCCTGTAGCTGCCACACGGTCTCAGAAGAGGCTGCGATGGTGGTATCGGTCTTTTGTTCAGAGCTGGGCAGAACTGAGGCTCTGACACACGCGCGTACGCCTTCCCTCCAACTTTGGCAACAACGTTGGAGTGAAAGTGATCAAGGACACTGGACGGCTAAGTTAATTAGTCTCATTGAGCCTTGGCTTAACCGAAGCCACGAAGAGGTAAACTTTTACCTATGTCAATGCTTTACAGGGCACGGTTATTTCAGGAAAAATCTGAACAGAATGGGTAAGGTAGACACAACATACTGCCGGTACTGTGTGACTGAGCTCGATGATGCTCAGCACACATTCTTTGTGTGCACTCGCTTTGTAAGTTTGAGGCGCACCATCGAGTTCACGATCGGTCTGGCAACGCCTGTGATGATCGTGGACGCAATGCTGCGAAACGAAGAGAACTGGCGCGCAGTCTCAACATACGTTGAAAAAGTGCTGCGCATAAAGCGGGAGGAGGGTTGCCTTACCGACCCATGAGCTGTGGTAGTTTCTGAAGGGTTGAAGCAGTGCTTAGGTAGGTTCCGATTAGAAACTTCGTGCGCTTGTAGGTGTTATTTTTTTAGTGGGTCAAACCTCGTATACCCCATGATGATAGGTCACCCGGTGATCTGGGAAGAAGATTTTATTTGGCCTTTCTCTACTAGGGAAAAAATAATACACAATCATTGATTAACTTAAGCTCGTCAGCATAGAGCAAGAAGTTGAATCAAAATATTAATGGAATTTTTATCCTTTTTGTCTTTGACGTGACATAGTATAGTACCTAATTTTTTAGTTTTACTGGTTGGAACTGCTTTAATATCAAAGCGTTCAAGAAGTACCCGAACTTTTTTGAATACTGATGAATAAATAATTGGAACTCTTATGGTTGTTTCTTGTTTTTCTTGCGTAAAAAGCGTCGTTAAAAGATCACGCTGCATTCTATACTTTTTCTTTTTGACAAGATTTCTAATTATCCTCCCGTCAAATCCATTTTTTCTCGCCGTATCTTTAATATATTTAACTTCTGAGTTAAAACTATCCTGATCCATGGGCACTGTTAATAGCCGGTGAATCATCGAATTAAACGGTTAGTTGGTGTTAGACTAACGGAACATAAACGGGAAGCAGCTTCAGCGAGGAAAAAGAATACAACATTAGTACGTTCAGCAGTAGCAAAACACATATTGGAGGAGGATCACAACATAACTTGGGACAACGTAGAGGTGATCAAGGAGGTACAGCAGGTGCGAAAACTGGATGCGTACGAAAGCCTGCACATATGGAAAACCCCTATGCATAGAAGACTAAACACAGACCAAGGAAACTGTGCATCACCATTGTTCAGGCTAATTTAAACATTCATTTGATAGTGAGGAGGATAATTTAATAGTAAAGTAATTAATAGGCAATTAGTTGGTAATTAGTATAAGTCAATTAATAGACAATTAGTTGGTAATTAGTATAAGTCAATACTTTAAAAGTTAGCTCTATAAGTAACATACATAAGTAAGATTAAGATTAGACTGATAGACACTGAAGAAGAGGGCAGATTACCCTCGAAATATCGATATTTGGCACAAAATTCAATATATCTAGCTTCTAAAGGAAAAATCGGTTTTTTTATTAAAATATTTTTTTGAGCTAGGAAAAAATTGGTACACATTTAATACAATTGATTTGCCAGGTCAAAAGCTTTCGATAAGTCAGAGTAAATTACAGCAACTTGTTTTGCCCACCGTCAAGTGTCGAGGCCACAAAATTAACAAATTTAAATAAATTAGTCGAAACTCAGTGATTTTTAATAAAACTATAAAAAACTAACCTCTCTGAAAATTTAAGAAGGCAAGATAGGAGGGAAATTGGTCCGTAGTTTGATACGTTCTTAATGTCTCCAGAATTCAGTATCGAAAAACCATTAGAAGTTTTCTAAAACGAAGGAAGGGAGCACATAAACAAGAAGAATGATATTTTACGAAAAAAATTTGATATATCATCCAGACCTATGCAGCAGCAGGGATCTAAAAGATATGTTAGTGTTTCTACTTCGGGAGGGTTTACAATAAGGTCATAAACAGGAGGAAGTACGCATGGGCTTAAACTATTTTAGGGATCATTATGGGAGGGAAAAGAGGTAAAAAGAAGCTAGCAAACATATGAAATATTTTTTGGGGACGTAAAGACATTATCTTTCATTATTTCAGAGTATCATTTTGCTATTTTTAGGGATCAAATGTTTAGAAGGGTTTTGGAATATTGGCAGCACGAAGCATTTTTATTATTATTTTACCAAGGGATGAGACCAATTAATTGTCATATGATAAGCGGGTTTTGATAGAAATAAGCACCAACAATATTGATTTTTATAAAATGCCGAAATTTTTTTCGGGCAAAAGTCTACAAATCTCTTCCAGCCTATAGTTAGTGATCCAGTCCTCAGACTAAAATGAAATTCACAGAGTAAGGTGGCCTCTACGTGAAGCAGATTTGATATAGTTCAGGTGTTGGTGGGTAACAAATCGCTGCCACAACCGGTAATTTTATCGCTATTGTACCAACAGAAACTTCCGATAAGCATCCAGTTGTGATTAGAAAAAATTTATGTAGTGAACATTTCAATCATATTCAATTTGCAAAAGTGAAATCGACACATTTTCTTCGAAATTCAGTCTTTCTAGTGGTTCCTATGCGCTATAGTATTTTAGCTAAAATTGTTCTAGGGAAAGAAAAGTTTTAGTTTGCTCTGGAAGTTTATTAAAGAATTTAGGCCGATCTATGCAATATAAGTTTTGTTTGCGCTTTTTCGCAAAAGTGCGAACTATAATTATATTTTGTTTGACCCGGTTCTCCCTGTCGATATTAAAGATGGTTAAATTTGTACGTATAGTACAGAGCAGACTATATGTATAGCGTCTGACATCTAATACCTTGAGTGTTAGGATGAGATCTGCAGAAGGATATTATCCAGGTAAATAAAGCATAGCTTGTAACACCAGCTTTTTTGTTGCTATATTTGTGAGACGGGACGCAAAAGTTTCACCCGATACTGCTTTGCAGTATTGCAGAGTAGGCTGAATTATGGCAAGAAATATCATATAGTATTATCTTAAATTGCTTAGCCAATAGAAGAGAATTTTTTTATAATACATTTGTTTGTACATAGTTCAAATTTTTCATGAAATTAACATTTGATGAAATTTGGCTGCCCTGTTATGTTTGATAAAAAGGCTAGGAATTTGTTTTTTTGGGTATTTAATTCGAAGTGGTATAGACAGAGGGTTCTTCGTGTAGTTATCATGTATAATTTTTCCATTATGAGGCTATTCTCCTATCTTCGAAAAGATGCTGGCTATTGTTTTAGAAAAAAGCTACTATTTTGGGAATTGTGTCATCACTCAGCTTGCGTAGATCCTTCACACACATAAATGGTATATAAAATGGCTAATAGCACTGTCCCTTGGGGAAGCTCTACATCCTATTTATATTGCCAATCACCTTAAGTGTAATTTACTCTCACCATTTGTTGTCTGTAATCAAGGTATGATTGAAATAGGTTTCAGGTTTTCCACAAAATACTGAATCCGATAAATTTTCTTATTGGTAATCCATTAGGAATAGTGACAAATGCATTTTGTATATTTACAAAAAATTCTAAAGGGTTATTATTCTTGATCATTTCTGAATTCAAGAAGTTTGTAACATCCAGTACAGCATCTTCCGTACTTAATATTACACGGGAACTGAATTGTTAGCTAGATATTTAACTATCTTCCTGCAGGTGTTTATTTAGTCTACTTTGATAGCGATACTGGTCGCTAGTTATTAGAGCCAAATAAGTCCCCTCGTTTAACAGATTAAACCAGCTTAAGAGTAAATATGCAAGACAAAGTCGTTACTTTATAGTACATTTATTTTAACCCTAGCAATTTATTCTCAATCGTTGATTTAACAAACTTATTTTCTACTATGGTAAAGTGAAAATCACCATATAGTTTCGTATTTTTTCAATGCAAAGTAATATGCTAGCAAAATTTGTAAAGAAAGCGGTTAGTTTGTCTGGCAAGCCAAATTAACATACAGTTTTGGATCTTGATATAAAGCCTTCATATCCTTAAATCAAAAATATGCAGGATGAAATCTTTGTAAATTGCGAAATATGCATTGAGCTCACTGGAAGTAAAAAGCACGAAACTACGACTTTTCTTTTGCGGGGATATATACAATTTATTAGTGAAAAAATAGTAATAAAATTTGGCGCCCAATGCGGGAGAAGACTATATGGGCACTTTTAGATGCTCAGATGAATTCTTATTAGGAATTCGCAAATAAAAATAGGGTTTCTCGAAAGTAAAAAGA
The DNA here is from genome assembly GCA_947369275.1 of Nemotelus nigrinus. Classification (NCBI taxonomy): domain Eukaryota; kingdom Metazoa; phylum Arthropoda; class Insecta; order Diptera; family Stratiomyidae; genus Nemotelus; species Nemotelus nigrinus. The sequence goes on along the minus strand of OX376375.1, from coordinate 52,351,175 downwards.
TTACATGTAAAATCTCACTTGTAACATATAAAGGAAGAAATAGGCAATTTCGTGCTATCGGCAACCAGGATACAAACATGGCGCTGAGACAGCTATGAGTGAAAATGAAGAAAAAATTTTGCAGTGACAAATTAAAGGTGTACGCAATCAATTCAATGATTCATTGAGAAATTTGAGCAGGCATTCTCGTTAATATAAAAGACACACTTGACGCTCTATCAGATCGGTTAACGACCAAATCAGCAGAACCAACCAAATATCTTTGCTTTTAACGCCTTCATTAATGGATTTTTCGGAAAGAAGTGATTTCACCACAATTTGCAGCTATATGCTCTCAAAATTTAACCTGTTTTGGAGCTATGTAGAGACAGAATGGTTTAAGCAAACAGAAAACGTAAATGTCATTGTGAGCTTTCAAGAATTAACCACAGAATGGTTAGCAGCTAGGTTTTATACAATGGAAGATTTTCATAAGATTTTTTTCCTTAGATGACAAAGGTAACTTCTTATGCGAAAGTTTCAAGCTTGAAGCCGTAAATTCACTTTCTTTAGGAAGAATTGTTAGTCCATTCTTAAAATAGATAAGCATATTGTATGTACTTTGAGGACAAGAGGATTCATTTGAACTTTATATTTTGAAAATAATGAAAAAATTCGTTCACTTTAAGTAAAAATTTCCCGTCACTTGTTGAAATTTTTTTTTAGAAGATAGACATACATTAGCTGAAATGTGATTCCAAGAGCATTGTGACTTATTATATCACACCGAAAATCAAAAGATTGCTTTTAAGACTACTCGATTCGCTGAGCACCGTCGGCTTTCAAAAAAATGATTAGATTCCAAAAAATCGAAAGATTCGGTTTGAGTTTCATATCACACTCTGCCAAATTTTATCGATTTTTTCTATCAAAGGACATTTTTAAGAAGTTAATTTGGAGAATTTGAGGTATCTACTCAATATTCTTTCCAGGAAAAATAAAATTTCGTAAGCTTCAGAATGCATAAGCGAATTATTGGAATTATTTTTCATTGAATAGATTTAATGGACCCAACTTTGAGTGTTGTCTTCAAAATTATCGAGAAAAACCATACATGCGTGGATATTCAGGTGTATGCTAAATGAATTATCGACACAGCGTGCAGTATACTTTACGAAAAAATAGTTTAATTTGAAACCAAACATTGAGGCATTGGAAAAAAGACTGTGATAATTCTTTTTGATAATATTGACACGTGCCGTTTTTTAGAGCATTGGGCTTTTACTGGGTGATCATTTTTTGTTTTATTTGAGGGGAGCAAGCCATGTGATGAGCCTTGAGCAAGAAATATTTGTTGTTGTGAGACGTTTTCACGAAATTATTGGATGTGCTTGCAAAGCGCTATAAAATAAACATTACTCAAAAATTCACAAAAGTAGCACAAAAATCGTTACTTAAAGTCGGTTAAGTCAACCATTTAACCAGATTTCGAAAAACTGTTTTTTTTTACCGCATGGAAGATCTTTAGAATTTTTATACACCACACATATTTTTTCCCATCTTTACACCGGTTGTACTTGACTTTATTTGAAATTCACAAAGAAAACTTACCTCATTTTAATACTTTTAAATTTTCCTGAACTTCACTATAGCATTGACTTAATTTAAACTTTTTTAGCACATTTCTAAAAAAACACTATAAATTACTCGCTGTAATCACAACTATCACTTTCTCACTTCCCAAATCACACCAAAAGTTTTTAATAACAAAGAAATCTCTTGTGATTTTTTATATCACTTCAATTTAAAACACTGCAACTGTCATTTAGTTTTAAATTTTATTTTTATCGAACATATAAACAATCGAAACGATTGAAAAAATTTCTTATAGTTCGATAAAAAGTATTGAATTCCCGATCACTTCGATACTTTTTGAAAGCCCGGTCGTTTACAAACTACCGACAGACCGCACAAAACGTGGTGAATTCAAAAAAGTCAAATTATCAACTGAAATTTACAGGCGATCTGCAAATGTCTTATATAGATTTTTAAAGTAGGAAAAATTGCCACATATGTATAAGAGAGTACTTTGTCTAATGTGTACGACAACGACGTGCAGAGACTGCAGACTACTTGTATGTTTATAAGATTGCGAATAAGAATGACTGTTTTTTATACTCGGCGCGAAGAAGTGAAGATGATTGTTATATGGCCAACCGATCGTCATTTATTGTATTTGCTATCGTAAAGCTGTTTATTACTACTATTGGCATGTCAGTATGAGTGACAAGCAGTGAGCGTGCGATGGTAGATGAGAACTTCGTATGACGCTCCAGAAGAAATTGTATCTTCACGTTCCTCTACAGAATGGACCTATAACTATATTGTCAACAAATAAGCATATTGCTCTCGGAGTTGCTTCGAAGCTTTGTATCGATTCTGCTATGATCCTGAAGAAAAATCGTGTTTGTTGACTTGGTGCTCTTCAGGTGGTGCTTCCAATTGTTCGTTGGGCTGGTTGTTTTATGAAACATCGATATGGATCGGTTACAGGTGCGTGTTAATTTACAGAGAATATTAGCATAGTCTTGATATGGTCGACGTCATACACACGGAAAATACTTTCTATAATACGTTTCAGACTCCAACGTCTGAGAAACAAATGATACGAAATCATTTAAATTCGTTCAACAAACTGCCAGTAGTAAATCTCATAGTAATTATTTTATGACTCCGCATTGACAGCAACAGAAACGATAAACATTGTAAACATTATTGTATGTAGGCAAAACATGATGATTGTCAGCCGTTTTTATGAATATTGCCCAGTATTCGTTTGAATTCTATAATGAGCGAGCTTTTTTAAATGCTCACTATGCAAATTTGTATATCCTAGTCGATCGTCAATTGTTTTTTCTCTCTCGAGATACACTTAGAGATTGGCAGATCTCTATCAGCTCACCTGTAAACTTATCGTAGGCGGATGAGATACGGATGAATGTTGATTGCAGTAATTTCGTCAATATCTCGGGAGGTCACTCGAGGAAAGTGTGAACAGCAGTTTTATGGCCTATACTAATCCAAAAGATAAGGCAGAACCTACGACGACTGATGATTGGTAGCAAGAGTGTATATGTGTACTTTGGGCAAGCATTCTACACTTTAGATCACTTGACATTTAATTGTTATATATTAGATTGTGTTCCTCATTAGAGCAGCACATATAAAATTACGTTTTATAAGTATACGGATAGCGGAATTTATACTTGAACTTGGAATATGCTGTTTTTTTCTTGTCTTTAATTTTAAAATTTTTGGTAAACATAAATGACGATTAATTACATAAATAAATAAAAAAATAAAAAGAGTTTGATTTGTTACCAATTTGTGTGATTTCAACCTTCAAGTCAAATCGTCAGGTTGGCCAGGTAGCGTTTGAAAATATAATACTATCGTTTCCAAGAACAAAAGTAGCCAAATCGTCCATTCATTACCACAAATTTTATTAAACCTTATTCATTTTGAAATCAACCTGCCCAGTAAATATTGTTTTGACCGGATGACTGCATAGGAAGCTATAGAGGTAGAATGGTTTTAAGGGTCTCGCCATATTTCAAAATTTAGGATATTTTTAACATCTGTTGCCTATTTCAATTGGGCTGCAAATTATATGAACATTTGATGGTAACATCTCTTGGTACAAAAACGATCAAAATGACAGGTACTGACAATCTTTTCATAGCACTACAGTCAAAACTCTATGAAATTTGACTCATACGCAGATCAATTTAATTTGTGAGTTTCGTTCTGACCGGATGACAGCATCGAGAGTTATAGCTGAAAAAGGTTTGGAAACTTACTAACTACTAAATTTTCGAAATTTAAATTGTCATACGAAAATTTCACGATAGCATTACTTGGTGCAGAAATGATAAAAAATATTAGTTGTGGCAATTCTGTCATAATTTTGCAGTCAAAAGCCTATCAAATTTGGCTCAGGCTGAGATCAACTTGTATGTGAACTTCGTTTAGATTCAGAGTGAAATGAAACCACCGCTGCAGCCTTTTTCTATCATCAATTTTCCACCAAACTGATCTTACCCAAAACCAATACATCCTGTGAATTTCAGGATGAACTGATGATCTAGTCGTCAGTTATCGCGAACACAGATTTCGAGTGCTCAAAAAATAGGTGATTCGGTGAAGGTTTACAGCTTTTAGGGAATTTTAAGAGTCTGAAATCGACAGGGTAGAAGAAGCATGAAATTTCTACATTATTTACATTTTTCTAAAAACCAAAAAAATTCCAAGAGACTATGATTTGAAATTTTTTTCACGTTAATTAAAGTTAACCCGGTCATTCAGACAGGTATATTTATTAGAATCATCACTATGTCCTGTAAACTTCATAATGATCTGTTTACTCTGTCGTCTGCCGAAGCTATCAGAAATTTTGGGGAAAAAATTGCCAAGTTCTAGGCACTCAGTGCTCACTTAGAGCTAAGCATTTCCAAAACGTTATCATAATCAAGCGAAGAAAATTATCAATTTTCAATCAGTATACTTGTTTTTCCCAATTTGTTTTTCCTGATTCATTAACATGCCCCTCGCTACCACACTGTTAGCTTAACGCGAATCTTACTCCTTACTCTTTCTGCAAATTCCTGCTTGAATGAAGTATATATTATACTTAGATCTTCTAAGCATTTTACTGATATCTTCACCTGTGTACATCTGTTTTGCTTTTTTGTCCGCAGCATTCTTGAATATTGTTGTCAAATATGGTGCCCACATTTTCAGTACTTAATTGATGCGGTTGAATCTGTACAACGCAGGTTCACCCGCACTCTGCTTTTCAAATTCAATTTGACTTACTGTGGGTATAGCGCGACACTTACCATGCTGCAAATTCCATCCCTGAAATCTCGTAGGCTGTTCTTCGATGAATGCCTTCTATTTAAACTACACCATCGACTTGTCCCATCTGACCTCTGCAACCTGGTTTCCGTCCGTGTATTGGATCGGTCATGTAGATCAACTTTAACGTTTAATGTTTCATTTGCACGGGCTGATACATATTACTTTTCACCGCTGATACGTTTATCTAGGCAGCATAACGAACTCAGACTTGGTTCCCTACCACCGACCTTGATGCTTTTCAAAAACATGTTAAAAAATAAAGTAATTACTTATTCTGTTTAATGCATGTTCATCTTGGCTAATTGTATATTTCAATTTTGGATTCTTATTTTCTATTGAATTATGATACTCTTGTTCGTTTTATATATATTTTTATTTTTATTTATCATTGTCTATTGCGTAATTGGACTTATCTGTTGTTATAGACATTAAATAAATAAATAAATAAATAAATAAGTATGAAAGCTTATCTGGAGCACCGCGAAAAAAGTTCGCTGCTGAGAAGCAGAAATGATTCTAATGTAGCAAATAGATATTGGAAGAGGCCAGGCGAGCCGAAGTCAGACGAGGCTGCCAACATGTGGACGGCATTTGACAGCTCGCCACGAATCGCCTTGGCTCGTGCCCTAAACCCATTCCGATTGGAAGTCGCACGAGCGCCTGTGACACCTGTCAAAGTCGCTTGTCTGGACCGTCCACACACTCGGCTCACCCAATACCAAACCAAACGAACCAAACCTAAAAGGTTTGGTTCACAACGCTCAATCAAAGAGATAGGAACTTCTCATGCGTTGCTATGCGGAAGGAAAATGAAAGTGCAAGAGAGACATTAAGGCTGTATAAGGACCTGGAAAGGGACTTATCCGCTAAGCTGAACTCTGTGAAATGCTGTCCAAGTTTAGAAAAAACTCTTATAGACTTTACTCGATAATCACATCCTGCACACTCCGATGATTAAAACGCTGAAGACTTCTGTGCCTCGAACCAAGTCTTCAGCTGTTCGTGGCAGCAGAAAAAGCTGGTACGCAACTAGATCTGTGGTCATCAGCAAAAATATCTGTAATGCAACCATTACCTACGAAAACTCCCACATGCTGGGCTTTGATGGCATCTATCTGGCGATGCTTAGAGAGAGAATTGGTAACTTGAAGGTGTCACTTGTAGGTTGACATGACAAGCTTTGGATTATGTTCTATCACCTTTGCGAAAGGTTAAGGTACTTTTTATTCCAAAACTTAAGAGGTATGACTAATTCTACTTAAAGAACTTCAGACCAATCCTACCTGGACATGCCTGTTGAACGATACATACATAGTAGGGCCCTTAAACCAAACCCCTTAAATGATGAGCAACATGTGTACCCGTGAAGAAAATCATTTTGCTAGTATTGTGTATGCGATGGGGGTATTTGTGGATTTTAAGGGGGCCTGTGTGCCATTTAGAGAGCTACGTAAACATGCCAAAGTTCGCAGCCTGACCGAAGAGATATCCATGCCGAACTATTTACACAATAGCCTGAGCTGAAGATTGGATTGAACAATTTCGGAACCCAGTCTTTGCCTTGAACTGCATAAGCTGGTGTATGTCAAATACAGTCCGAAAATTATTATTATAAAGTAGTACAGAAAAATACAGTCCGAAAATAGTTATTGTAAAGTACAAAAAAGTCGCAATGCTTTGGCTATCAAAGATTGAGAGATTTGATAGATTAACTTCCCAACTGGTCACATAAATGCTTAAAAAAAAAGTGGGTGGCGGACAGCTTGCATGCGTCAGCTATGGGCAAAGCAGAATATCTGAGAAAAACTAAAAGCATTTTATAAAGCACGTATTGCCTAGTGATAAGAGTACTGACTCCTGGCGTGTGGATCCCTGGTTCGATTCCCAGTACGGACGGGGAACCACGTACCAAATTTTGAGTTAATTAGGTACCTGAGTTGCATCAGGGGCCAAGTGAAACGTAAAACTAATCATTTCATACTTGACAAAAATCCGATTCTGAAAATTGAGTTTCTACCATCTCCACTCTTAGAGACACGAAATTGGTTTGGCAATTTTGTTTTGCTTTTGTAATGTGAGAGATACCGAAATTCACATTTCTTTTGCATAGGCAAATGTAATACGAAGTCTAATCTTTCTTTTAATAATAGGCGCGTTTTTTTTTGCACCCCTTATCCATAACAGAACAATGCTAACCAGTGCAGACGCATTGGAAACAGCAACAACTCATGTTATGGATAGGGGGAGTTGTTGTTGTTTTCAATGCGTCTGCACTGGTTAGCATTGTTCTGTTATAGATAGGGGGAGCAAAAAAAACACGCATAATAACAATCTTGGACTTATAATTCATTATATCGACAAAACTTTCAAGCTGCTAGGGATATTCTCCAAATAAATTGGTCTAGTTGGCTCAATCTCAATCCTCACATACCCAACTACTATCACTCAACAGTCAAGTATATTATATAGCCTGATTTGAGATCGTAGTTGATCGTTCGTGGTCGGATTCGAACTAGGGACCCCACGCAATAGCAGCTTGTGCTTTGTCCACTCAACTAAACAAGCTGCAAAGAACTTCTATGCCTGAGTTGGATTTCAATACAATATTGATAATAAGATCGGAATTCTTAACGCAAGTACAACGGAAAACCTTACACGCTGCAAATTCCCGTATTCAGAGATGATGCCAATAATGTAATGTACACAAAAGGGTATTTTTCAACTGGTTTTTCACATGAAATGTACACAAAAGGGTATTTTTCAACTGGTAGGGATACTTCAAAATGATAGTCTAAGTTGAAAAAGTGTCTTAAAAAGCTGAAATGTTCGTCAAGCAATTTCGCATGGGAGAATTTTTTTTTGAATCAAGAAATTTTACATGAGAAACCTCGGTGAAATTATATTAGAAGAAGTATAAAGGCTAGCTCTACCTTTATTGGTGCTACCGAATTGTACAGAAACCACATTATTTTTTTATTGTTAAATAAAAAAATATTTATGCCAAATTGTTTATAAGTAAATTTCAAATTTCAATATAAATATCTGATTTGATGTTTTATTGATTTCATCCAAATTGTTCCTGACGGTATGCCATGAGCTATATAATTTTCATCTAACTGTGAATGGGTAAATGAGTCAAATCCGAGACTAAGTGAATCATGTTTCTAATCGTTTCTAACTCGTATACATTTTTTTTTATGATACTAAGTTTCCATTAACTTCAATCTATTAGTCTCAACATTAATTGTAGTGAAACAATGTTGCTCATACATAATTATTGTGATGAATAACATATGTTATATCTAAAATTTTACGTTTTTACTATCATCTAATAATAAATTCTGATTCATTTACTATAGAATGATAGTAAATGCACATACATTTTTTTTAACAGACTAGTTGATGAGTTTTAGGACTTACCATACATGATCTTAGTGATTGTAATAAAAATTGATAAAATTGAAAGCAATTGTCATATTTAGATAGTAACATTATATTCTTATCAACAATCAATGTTTATCGAAGATGTGTCACTTTTGATTGAACATACTATATAATCGACATTTTTCTCGAGACATTCATTCTGATACTAAAAAAATGGGGCTATCTCGTGTAAGAAATGTGCAAAAGCTTTGATATTGGTACAGAAAACTCACATAGGACGCCATCAAAACAAAATCTAGTCTGCGGTCGTTGAAGTGAAAATAGCGAAAGTTCAAGTGAAGGTGACATGAAGAAAGTATTGAAGCTACGTTTGTAGAAAGTGACTTTACAATATAACTATTAAAATTAAGTCTCTCTAATCTCAGAACTTATTTCAATCTTGTAAAACAAGATTTTTTTTTACATAGGAAAAATATAACGAATAAAAAATACCGAGTGTTTTTTCCTTAGCAGGCTAGATTAAGGTAATTTAAGGCAAACTGTGTTACTTTAATGCATTTGAAGCTGGAAGAGTCATTTCGCTTTCGTTTGAGCCATTACACATTGTTCTTTTAATTCGGACAGAAGCGAACAAAATCAAAATTGATAAAATGACCGAAGAAACTTTAGGCAAAAAAATTTTAGTTATCAGATTATAAAAAAAAGTATTTTAAATAATTAAGTACTCGACATGAATTTACAATGTTGAATCAAAAAAACTCATAAAAAGCGCTGTGAGCAATAAAAAAACCTATTTTTACTCATACGATGAAATATTAAGAGAAAGTAAATTTTAGAAAACAACTGCAATGCCATCCAAACAACAACAATAAATACGACATTTTTCGAAACACTGTATATTAGCTAGCAAGATAGCTACAGGAAATTATGTGTAGCGTTAGCATGTTTATTTAAACGGCTACATTTATTATTTGATAGTAAATTGTCTTAGCAGGCTTTGCGCAGTTAATTTGAGATATGTAGACTTTTACTATCTGAGTAAAATTGTGATTTTTTGATTCCTTAGAAGATTAGAAAAATATGACCAAGTAGAGATTGATATGAATATTTACGCAAGTTGATTGAAATAATTAGTTTCTATTAAAAAAAATTGCTAGTCGGGAAAGCTGCTCCTACCGTATCCTTTAAGAAGTGACTAAATTTCAGTATTATTTATACTTGAATACTAAAGGATAGGAATTGGCTTCGAAACGTGATATATTGTAGAAACTAGAAGTTTTTTCATTACAATTTTCCATAAGCAGCGATCCGGGAATCCTTTCGATTGTTGGTACGAATGTGAATATTATACTTCAACTTCTGATCGAACGTAACACCGAGGTCAGCCAAATGATCAGCAACTGAAAGACTGATGCCCCAAATAGGAACTCAAAAGGGACTCAAAAGGGACTCAAAAAGGAACTCAAATGTTTTTAAACATTCAAGAGCAAGTAATTAGCACCACACCAAGAAACCAGACGATTTAAGGGGTTACATAGGTCTTGAAGGAAAAAAATAACAACTTTTTAAAAAAATTATATATTAAAGCCCCAAAATCTATTTTATTTGAAATTCACGCATAGAAAAGTTTAGCATTTCAAGAAATTTAAAAAAAAATTTCAGCTAAAAACATTGAAAATGGTCGATTTTCCTAGTTTTCCTCGTCTAGCCTTTTTTTGGCGGGTGCAGGTTCATCTGAAATCAAAAATTCAAAAATTTTCTTATAGTTTATACCCTTGGCTCGTGATTGAACGAAGGAATTAAAAAAAAAATTAAATTTAAAGTATTGAAATAAGTTTGAATGTATTTTCGTCTCATATTTTTCAGCATTTTTCCGATTCACATCGTTTTTAAAACATTTTTTTCGTATAAAACAAGTACGAGTCGATCGATTGAAAATCCCTTTGTTCAATCACGAGCCAAGGGTACAAACTATAAGAAAATTTTTGAATTTTTGATTTCAGATGTACCTGCACCGAAATATTCTACCTACAGCCAAAAAAAAAGGCTGGACGAGGAAAACTGCAGGAAAATCGACAATTTTCAATATTTTTAGCAGAACATTTTTTCAAATGCTAAACTTTTCTATGTATATAAATTTCAAATAAAATAGATGTTTGGTTTTTAAAATACAGTTTTGGGAAAAAGTTGTTTTTTTTCCTTCAAGACCTATCCAACCCCTTAACTTGAAATGATCAGAAGAAGCATTAATAATACAAAAGATTTTCAAGCCACCAGCGTACTTTAGAGAAGGAGAATCACACCAGCAAGATCATTGACGAAGAGATTGACGAACAAAGGTCCAAGAATAGATCTTTGAGATATACTGGTGAAAGGGAAAAAAAGGAGGGAGACATAGCAAGTACATTAAATACAAATTACAATATCCACGAGAGAAGGGGCTCAAATATACCATAATGCTCTAAATTGCATCAAATACCTTGGTGAAGTCATTATGTATGACGTCTACCGGACAGTGACTATCTAAGCAAATGCAACTATATAGGAAAACTAAACAAGGTTAGCTGTAGTACTCCAGTCTTTTATGTATCCGTGCAGTTTAGTGGCAAAAACGTGGCAAAGATTGTTACGGATGCGATTAAAAACCAGACATTGACAAATTTTAGAAAAACATGGAAGGAGTCAAGTAGGACGATAGTTAGCGACTAGGTTTCTATCATCATCATCATCAGCGCTACAGCTGCGGTCCGGTTCTGGCCTCCGTCAACAGTTTTTTTTCCATCGGTCCCGATCGCGAGCCGATGTCATCCAATTGGGCACCCCTAAACTCCGAGCATTCTGGTCAACGCCATTCCTCCAGCGCAGTCAAGGCCTCGCACACTCTCGTCTGCCGTAAAATCTGCCACAAAGGATTTTCCAAGCAGGATCCTTTTCACTCATCCGAGCTTTATCTTAATTATTATATCTGCGTCTAGGTAGATAGCGTACAACACATAGTTGCAGCGTTTCCGGAATCGCCCTTCTTCAAATATGGGGCCATATGGGGCGACCGCAGCTAAGAGGTCAGAGTGCTTTTCGCTGAGTACCCAAATCTCGGATCCATATGCGAGTACTGGAAGCTCTAAGCGTTCCTCCTGCAGACTTAGTTTTGTACTTAGTTTTTTCTTCATTTATGTGCAGCCCCAGTTTTTGTGCCACTCGCTCGATTTGGATGAAGGATTCTCGTACAGCTAGTTCTAATCTTCCAATTATGTCTATACCATCTGCATAAGCCAGTATCTGGCAGCACTCTTTGACGTGCCAGAGTCTCGGATTGCTTTCTCCAACGCTTCTAATGGTTCTATTACCAAACTTATAAATAAGAAATATACTTAAAACTTTCCAAGAAGGTAGGAGCAGTTATAGAAGAAGAAGATTTTAAACTACGGACATATGACCAGAGCCTCTTAGGATCATTTGAGTTAAGGAATGGCTCAATAAATGAAAAGTAGTTGGGCATTTTAAAAAATCGTAATCATTGCCTGAGCTGGGTTGCATATATTTTAGACAAGAAGCGTTTTAAACGGAGGTATGACTTTAACGGTAAGCCATCTAGGGGCGCTAGGTTATGCGACAGTGGAAAGGGGAAGATTTGAAATATATTATCTAAAACTATTTCTTACAACGATTAAGAACATATGAGGTGTGCCGTTTTGGCTTATGGCTCGAAGTTCTGACCTTTGGGGGATTTATCTAATTCGAAATATGATTTGTTACTGAGCATGAATATTAAAGAAAAGAAAAAGTCGATACGTGTTTGGGTGAAAGTTTTAAGAGAGAAATGAAGAATGTAAGAGATATTTGGATCAGGTGAATAAAACAAACATGTTGAATATGAGCTATTCGTATGTTGAATATGAGCTATTCGTATGGGGTTGGGGTGTTCAGTGGCACGGCAAATAGCATTGTTTTCTAGCTCTTAAGTTGGCTTGAAGGGGCCGAAAACCAGACAGTGGTACTTTAAGTGAGAATCAGTCTAATCGATTGCTTATAGGCAATCATTTTAGCTCTAGTAGAGGTAATGGAGTTCGGCTTGAACATACAGCCCATGAGGTTATTTTGAGCTTTATGCCGATATATGTTCCAGTCTAGTTCGCGTACCGCAGTTACAAAGTCCGGTTTAAGCTGCGAATTCCAGAAGAGGCGGTTATATGCGTATATATTAATTAAAATACCTGTGGGAGAATATCTGCAGTGAAAACATTGAATAAAATGGGACTGAGAATGAAATCTTGAGGTACACCTGCTTCGATTGGAAATTTGTCAGATCGAAGGAGACGAAACTCCTTCTGCCACATTGAAAATGATCAACGAATTTGATTAACCATGTTAGGAAACCAAAATTGGTCATATTAAATATACAGGAGTCCTTCAATCCAAACGGAGTCGAAATCCTTCTGTAGATCAATCAGACAGGCACTCAAAACCTTTTTGTTTTGGATAGTTTCCTCAAATGCGCTTTTTAGAATCGGCTTTATAGCCAGACACACTACAGTGGACGCGCTCTCTATAGAGCGAAACTCTCTTCCATGTATGATATAGTTTTGACCTATGGTATTATTTTAAATGTGTTTTGATGATCCTTTCCAGTAGTTTTCCAAGTTTAAGGGGAAAGAAATCGGCGGGAAAATATCCAATGTTTAAACAAGAGGTAAAATAGAACGGAAATGTGGTCAAAGAAGCGAGTAGGGAGCGTTTGTAAGATAAAGTAGGATATTTTAACTTCTTAGGAAGACTTTTTAGAAGAGAGGGCCGACACCAGGGTTAGAAGTTTTTCCTTATTCATGTAGATTCTATGATATTGGGGATTTGTAGAAGGATTTGTAAGAGAGAACCTAGAAAAAATCAAAAAATAGTTTTCTTGACGAAAATTATAGACAGAAGTCTTGACTACTGAAGCGAAATTGCGATCAGAGCTATGCTTCTCACCACGATAGGTGAGAGAAAATGCGGCAGCAGTCGCATCTGCAGTCGCCTTATCATTGAATTGCCGTTAGAAGTGAAATAATTTCTTAGCATTCTACGGCCTGTAATTTTATTAATATCCTGAAACAACTTTGTCAGGGACTATTTTCAGGAGACTTTCTTTGAATTTCTCATTGACATGGTCTCTGGTCTGGACCATGATGAGAATGTTTAAGCCTTTGATCAGGGCAGAAGTGTACCTATTTGAAATTCTGGTAAGATGTCGTCTTAAAGATTTCCGCCGATTATGGAGATGAATGATATCGTGCAGTAAGTCACGAAAACCAAAATATCTTGTTTGATGGTAAGCCACGAAGCATCTTGACATTTATTAGCCAGACATATAGAAGTGTATGCAAAGATTAGTTGATGAAGTTTGTGGTAGAAGCAAAGAGCATTGCGGTTGGCATCAAGTTCACGAAAAAAACTGAACCAATTAATACAGTTAAATAAAATGTCATATGGTGTGATGCGAGTAACTGAATTATTTTGGAATTTCCTTAGCTATTAAATTATTTTTTTGACTGAGTGACTTTGTGTCAAACAAAACTCTTACCACTTCGATGGCTGCCACGCTGGGAAACGCCATACTAATAGGTGATTAAGCCATCATTCACCTTTCAAATATTATCGCAGCATTGAAGTGAGATGATGTCTTTGACTAAAGTCGAATCGGTGTGTTCATTGTAGCTGCTGCTTTTCTATGTAAGTAGTAATATTTGATGTTTCAACGTTCTAATCCGGCTAAAAAAATATATATCATGCAACAAATGAAACAAATAGGACCTATGTGTTCACTGTGATAAGGCAGACGCCTGGATTCCGAGTTTTAGCCAATTGAACTGAAATAATATATGCTGGAATGTCTACACACCATTTTCTGAAAAATAATGCCTCTTAATTTGGAGTACCTTTTTTCATAAACAGTAAATATGAAAAATACAAAAATAAGCTGATTCCTTTTAGAAAAATTAGGGAAACATATTTGTAATAGACGGAAATTTTTATAAGGTGAAGGTGTAGTCAAAGGGTGGCAAAAAATTGCTCACGATCTTAAAAGCTTTCAAGAAAATAAGTAGTTGACAGTTAATACGATGAGTGATGGATTTAATCAATTTTTGAAAGAGAAAAAAGTCGATAGAATATTAAGGCTAAACTCTAAATAGCGAAATGTTGTGCTTTGAATAGGGGTTTCCCATCAAACAAAACCAATGCAGTACGAAGGTTTTTATATAGCTATACAATAAGAACTTACAGAAGCTATGCGGGTGGGAAATTTCTTGTGATGTATTACTGACGACTGGGAACTCAAAGACCGTCTAAAAAATGATTTGAAGAAAACATTAAGCTTAGTTACACTTTCTCAAACAACCAGATAATGACTGAGCTAATTTCAGTAATAGTCTTTGCAGTCTTTAAATTAAATCTCACCACGAAAATCTCAAGTTATCTGAATCCAACTTCATCTTTTTTGATCGCCAACTTATAAAAAATGTTAAGAATGGCGAACTAAAAGAGTATTTCGAAATCAGTGATAATCTAGAATAACATCATAGTTCCAATTATCAACATGTTATTGAAAAACACAAATAACCAATCGAGACGTATCAAACCACACGTATCGCTTAAAACTTTCATCAACGACGTATCACGGCTCTATATAGGCTACTTTATTATTAATATTTATTCCAATTAACCACGTCAACGATTCCATTTGATGTCGTCATACAATCATCATCTGGTCTACTACGCTGCTCCTAGACGCCACATTTCGCTATTGCCGGCATTCGTTTGTAAATAAATGAAGATATTGTGTTCGTTTATTATTCTTTATTTGTTTTTTTTAAGATATCTTCAATAACAAACACTGTGTATGTTGCATGTCGCTACCATGGAAGCATTTTAATTGATAATACGAACAACGGACGTGGTAGTCCATTAAACTCGAACAGAAATGCGTGAGTAAGCAAGCAATCAGCCACAGACGGCAGCTCTCATGACCAACATCAATATCAATGAACATTTTGTAGTCTCGTCGATGGACTTTCATTGAGGACTTTGGATTTTTATTGGATTCCCATTAAGGAGAGTGGCGGTGATTTAATTTCATTGGTTTTACTATGGTGAACTACTGTTTGTTGCTCATTCGGTACTAGCGCTTTTACTAAGTGAAATTGAAATATGTACATGAAATTTATTAGTCTGCAGTAAAATGGATTTATTTTAAAAGAGCAATAGCTATCTCGGGAGTTCAAAAAGACAAAGAGAACTTTTGACTTATATTTTTATAATTTAACTCCTATCAAAAGTATAACTACTTTCTTATTAGAATATACTGAATTGGTTAAACCTATTACCAAATAGCTCAAGCTTTTTCAGCTCTGTTTAGTATTTAACCAAACAAGTTGTTGCGGATTCCTAGTTATTCCTAAGCGTTCAACAGAACACGTAAAAAGTATTGCATTCTTCGATAAAAAGACGTATCACATCTAAAAACACTTGACTCACAGCCATTCATCGAACAATTCATTCAAGATGAAATTACACGTTCTCAGTTGGTATCAAATCAATTGGTGAGGAATTCTATATGATCGGGTAATAAAACATTTCACTCTCCAAAATATACTTGTATATGCACAAAGCTCACAGTGAAACATTTTCGATGAATTACTAAACATAAACATGAATTTTTTAGCTATGATTACTCCTCGTAGCATCTCTGTACGTTCGATGTAGTTCGTCAAAGTCAAGTCTGCTACATGATTTCGGAGTGTTTGTACAACCAATAAAAACGTTCATTACATGCCAAACTTTGACAATTAAGTTTTCCTGAAGTATAATTTAGTTTTTTTTTATTAAGAACTGCAGATCTTAGTTTTGCTAGTTTTTAGCTTAGTAAAAGGAGATATTAGTTTTTCGTCAGTGTTTCATGACAATATGATCCTGTGAAATTGAGTTATCAAAACGTGTTTTGGATCTTGGAGTTTGATTTTGGTACAGACTTCATATTATAATCAATTTGTACGAACATGATATATAAAAGAAGAACAATATGTGCTACCTTAGATTCTCTACCAACGTGCATAAAATTGATAATATAATAAAGTATAGACGTTTTTGAGGAAAATTTTCACCATTTAACTGTTGTTAAATATCAATTCTAAAAAATTTGTCCGACTTATAAGCAAATATTCCGGTTAGAACTCTATTGTAAGAGAAAAGAAAAGAGATACACCTCATTATGTTATTTGGTATGGGAATAAGCTCAATCGTTTTTAATGTAAAAAAATAAACATAGATTATGTAAGAAACTATTATTGATGATTTATCCAAAATATATGCTATCTCAAGCGACGACTTTCGCTCATGCATTCCATGAGTGAAGAATTATATTTTCTTCAAAGCGACTCTATCGTTTACGAGATGCTTTTTCGATCTGTTCTTTTCTTTAATTTTCAGGACCCTGAAAATCCCTTCTAACTGGCTGACTTCCTAACATTTAATACCATTACCGCTGCTTTTTCTCAGGCTGTTTGCGATCTCTTCGCACTGTTTTTCTTCTTAGTATACTCTAACTCACTTATTCTTTCTTCTTATAGCTCTTCATTCGATTTCCCTCCTTGCTTGTTTATCCGAAACCATTGAGCGTTTTGTGTTTCATAAAATTTATGGTTTTCTTAGCTCTGTCTTCAACATGGCTTTGCTAAAGGTCGGTCCACATCTTCCAAGTTAATTGAATTTTTCATGCAGTGACCTCGGCTTTAGATCATAACTACCGAAGTGATGCTATCCACACAGATTTCTCAAAAGCATTCGATTCTGTTAGGTTAGGTTAAACTGGCGATATAAACGCATTTGGTTCGTAGTGATACCAGATAAATGGACCCGGAGAAGGAAAGTTCAGTCCAAACGGCCATCGAAGGCTCCGGACTTTTTTTGTAAGCTGCAGTATGTCCTTCAGTCTCTGCTCCGCTACATGTGAGAGATCCACCAGCCAGGGCTCACCGAAGCAGCGTTGCCTGGTTTTCCCCAGTGCCGGGCAGTGGCACCGAAAGTTTTGCATTGTTTCTGAGACTCCCGGCTCTTGATACTTCTTACAGGTGTCACTGGTTAGGAGTCCCATTTTCATGACATGAGCTGCTACAAGACAGTGGCCAGTAATGATGCCGACCAGCAGCTTGCAATCAGTCCGCGTTAATTCGAGTAGGTACTTAGTCGCTACGTGATTGTATGACCCCTACATGATTTTGGTTAGCTTGCAGGTCTGAGTTGCACGCCATCTGCACATCGCACCTTGTATCATATTGGAGTCGATAGAGTATTTGATCGTTTGGATTGGAGTTAGAATGTCAACCGATCCTGACAGGGGAAGGCTAGCCCCATGATGGCGAACGCGTCCGCCCTTTCGTTTCCTTCAATGCCCTTGTGACCAGGAACCCAGAAAATTCTGACCCTTCTGTTGTTGCTCAGTCTGTTCAGGGCCTGAATGCAGTCCAGTACACACTTCGATTTGTATGTGTAAGACATCAGAGCTTTAACCGCCGCTTGACTGTCTGTAAAGATGTTGATTTCATCACTTGTAGTATCTCTGGCGTGTGCTAGGTCTGCGGCTTTACGTATCGCAAAAATCTCCGCCTGAAAAATACTACAGTGGTTAGGCAGCCTGAAAGCTACTTCCATAGTTGCATCTGCGGAAAATGTTGCAGCACCCACCCTGGCAGCCGTTTTAGAGCTGTCAGTGTAGATGCCATGAGCTGCTGCGCCCATTTGCTGATTCCACTCCTGCCCATCCCCCACAGTCGCTTGATATCCTCGCTACCTGCGTACCACCGCTCAATTCTGCTGTGGCCGAAGGATCGTGACTTGTAGTGTCCCGATTTCCCTGACAGCAGCTTTTGCGGCGGATTCTGTTAGTTTTGCGTTATTTTTTACTCAAACTAAACTACTATGGTATCTGTGAGCCATTGCTCTCCTAAATTTCTTCGATCTTAATGGATTGCACATGTTTTGTATCTCTCACCGGCGTGTTGGTGTGCCGCAAGGATATATTTTTAGGCCTCTCTTATTCAACCTTTTCATCAACGATCTTACCAATATTTTATTATCATCTTGTATATTCAACGCAGATGATTTGAACATATTTTAAAGCCTTGTATAATAGCAAATAATAAAATTTCTAAAATTCTAAAATACTAAAATTGTGTTTCTTAATTTATAAATCATTTCAAATAAATCTTGCTCGAATTCGGATTGAAACCTGTAACCCTTTTCTTAAAGAGCCGTCTTGAAACCCAGTAGGCTAAACAAGCTTATTCGAATGCTATGGTTATTAAGTCTTCATTTATGATGTGCGCCGAGATTATGTTCATATTAGCTGGGATCATGTTACACAGGAGTTTAGACTATGTGCAATTTGGGCCGATTTAGCTATATTTTTGACTACAGAGGACAATGCACGTAATATCGACGACCATAATTTCTGCGGTATATTAAATATATTCCTTGAAATTAATTTTCCTCGCTCCTTAATCTCCATCTTATGATAAAGCATACAGTATACCTTGACGAATAATTTCCAACCGAAATCAGCCGCGACTATCCAGTATTTTTGATTATCGAACGGCAACATGATATACAAATTAGGTCCTTTGTTGTTTTTAAAGTTCCATTTGTACGTAGAGATACTTAATTCCATTTCCTGTTTTGTGCCTTTTACGCATGCGTAATGGTTTCTAGCTCGGTCCTTTTCACCACTCTATTGTCACCTTTAAGTGCTAGATTTGCAACAAGTTCAACAAACTGTACAGAAATCAAAGGGGTATTCATGACGTCATGCGAATGAAAATTCTGCTTAAAATCAATCAAATGA
The DNA here is from genome assembly GCA_947369275.1 of Nemotelus nigrinus. Taxonomy (NCBI): domain Eukaryota; kingdom Metazoa; phylum Arthropoda; class Insecta; order Diptera; family Stratiomyidae; genus Nemotelus; species Nemotelus nigrinus. The sequence continues at coordinate 52,332,019 of OX376375.1, read as the reverse complement.
TTGTGCTATCGGAGCATGTATTTTATATCAACTGGAAATCCCCGGCTTCGATTCAAGCAACCTTCGATTCCAGAAAACCAGACAATTAGTATTCAAGTCAGAGCCAAATATATAAAACACAACAAACCTTACATTGAATTTAGAATTTTTGCGTATCTCAAGTTATTGCACACGAGCTGTAACATGGTTCTTACGCGGTCGTAAACAAAATCAAAATTCTTTCTGATATAAAGTCTTTTTGTTGTTTATTAAACACACCTTTAGCTAGTATTTGTAGCTCACTTTATGAATACAAAAACCAAAATGCCATCAAATGGTGGACAAAGTTCGAAATTCGTATTGGTTTTCCATGCATTGTTCATTAGTTCGTGAATATCTTCTGTCGAACAGCAAAGTTGATGTCACACAAACAATTATTGCTCGATCGTGATTCGTATATTTATAGTAACTCTTAATTCGAAAGCATGTAAGTAAACGAACTGAAGATTTATTTCTAAATTACGCTACGCCAACAAAAATTTACATAATCCATTCTTATTATACTGTAGCAAGACAGAAATGCAAAAGTCTGTAAAAAAATCTAAATCCTGCTGTAAATTATGCAAACCATTCATATAGTTTCATGCTAATGTTCATTCTTTAACACGGAAAAAGCTTAAATAGTCATGTCGTCGAGACATTAAAATCTATTTTCGCATGCATATCGTTCCGATTGAAACAATTATTGGTGGAATGAACGGTATTCGAAGTTGTAAACGATCTGTACCTGCTATCTAAAAGATGTTATCGATGCAAATGGCACGTGACGTATTTCAGGTTGATTCTCCCGGGCACTTACGACATGCTAATGAAGCTGTCCAGCCCTGACTGGTCGTTATGAAGTTCATTGGTAAGATTGATTAGCGTTTTTTAGCGAATACCTGAACCAACAGACGAGCTGTGTAACTGAATCTTGGAAACAGATACTAGTCTGAGTTTAGATTTGAATATGGTTTAGATGAAATATCTATTTATCAACCTAGCAGATAATTCATCTGATTTTGATACTAAGTTAATTTGGTTATGACCTTTCCGTTGAAAAACCAATCAATCACGACACTGACTGCCAATCTTTACACAATCAATTTAGCATCAATCTCGCGTAATTCACGATTGATTTTTTTTTTCTACTCGAAAATCAAAACACGTCGATGCATAATCATTCCACCGTCGACGACATATTTAGCTCGACGTAGAAGAAAGAAACTGGAGCAATCGATGTCGGAAAGAATAAATGAAAAACAGATCGCACTGTGTCCTTACTGAGACTGTCATGAGTCGAGTGCATGAACAGACGCTTTAGAAGCAATAACGAAAACAATGATGACGATGATTGCCACCTTGCTCGATGAATGATGATGATGATGATGGCGATGATTACGAATGTGATGGATGAAAGTGTTAATTTGATTTTTATATGCAAACAGTCAGCAGCATCGGTTAATATTTTACTCAAATAGGTTTGTCATATATTAATTTGCACCGAGGCGATTGTTAAAGGTGATAAAATTGTCTTGCGCGGAAAATATCGAAGTGTAAGATCGTCGGATGCGAATAATTTACGTACACATCTTACGGGGAATTTCGTATAGATTACTTTGCAGTTTAGTGTTTTGCGAGTTTTTTTTTGGGATGTTTGTTGTATGCTTCTTAAAAGTGGAAAGATCTAGTTTCGTTTTTTGGTGCTAATGGGTTCTTAAATAAAAAGTGTTCCGGTTTTCAGGATAGCATTTGCTGAAAGCCAGCTTGCGTCGCTATTGTTAGAGAAAATACAATTTTCGTAGGCTTTGTGCACTTTTATTTTACCATCGAAGCAATATGGAGTTATGATTATGTCTTCGCTTTAGTAAAGATAAAGTTTCAGTTTTTCGTTTCAATTGGTTTTACACTTTAAGTGAGTGGTCTTTTGAGGCGTAGGTTCTGCCCTTGTGATCATAATCAGCATATTCACTCGAGACCAATCATCATGTGAAGAAAATGAACTTTTTAATCTGATCTCACCAGCACAAATTTCGAGTGCTCAAAAACTAGACAGTTTGGTGGCGGGCTATTGCTCTTGTGCGATAAAGAATTTCGCAAATTTCAATTTTATCAATCATTTGCATTTTTTCCGTAAAATACGAAAATTTGTCAGAGGACTCAATGATTTGAAGGATTTATATTTATTTGCCTGCTGTGGTCGGAGGATTGCCCGCACATTTATCATAAATCATTTAAGCCTTCTTCTCGTCAGTACCTACATCAGATTATTTGAAATTCGTAACGATTCGATGGCTATGTAAAAAGTGCCCATAATTCAAAAGTAAGAAATTTTTTGCCTAGTTTTAGGAACTCAGCGCCCACGTGGGGTCAACAATTTCTAAAGAGTTACTATAGTCAACCTTCAAACACTATCAGCTCTCATTTTGCGGATTTGTTTTTGCCAACTTTATTTTTTTCGTAGAAATAAAGGAAGCACTCGAAAATTATCTTAATAACAGCCGAGAATAATGTTTAGGAACACATACTCCGACTTTTAGCCATACTTGAGATAAAAGTCTTGGGCAGATTCGTTGGTCCTATGTATGAGGAAAAAAAAATCCGTAGACGCTATAACCATAATTTGCACCTTATCTACGTAGAAGCAGATATAATCACAAAGACAAACTTCGGTAGACTTTTTTTTAAATAATAATATTTATTTCCTTATTAATTTTTTTAAACCGTTCAAAGACAACTTAGCTTTAGGGAGAATTTAACATAAATTTTATATTTAGCGGCTACTGTCGGCCTGCTGTCTCTTCTTAGATGATAATTATTGAATTTTGTATCATTCATTTTTTTTGGCTTAGACTTATAAAATATGACCCAGGTTGTATATTACCTGGGGTTGACTTAGCTATATTATACTTAAATACTAACTTAATCTACAATTAGCTTAGCCTAATTAAACCTAAACTTAACCTAGGTCTTAAATATCCCCTCCGATTCGTCGAGAGGCCAACACAATTAAACAGCATTTCCATGAGCCACCGCTGCGCGGCTATCTTCACAGGGCGCATAAATGCCTCATTAAAGCCATTTGTGTACCAGATATCCTGAATAAGTTGTTGTAAAATGTTAGTAAAATGTTAGTGAAATTGTTTATGTTGGTGTGAGGAAAATTTTATCGTCAGTTCCACAGCCCGGTCTCGAACTGGTTAAAGTCCTGTATCCTGGTATAGGAGAGAGTTCCTTGGTCACTTTTTAGCTATTAGTTTAAAGAAACTGCCAGTGCAGTAGCGCAGATTTTTCGTTTGAAAATCTGACCCTCTGCTATGGCAAATTTGGTACAGGTAATCGAGGATGGGAATATGTATGTCACGATTAGTTGAATAAGTGTCTTATGGCAAAAGGATTTGGTCTTTGCCGTCATGCCCATCTTTTTACAAGACAAGTCCAGTGATAAAACCTTGTAGCACTCCTGATTTCACAGATTCCCTATGTGAATTCGCTCCATTGACGCTTACATAAAATTGTTTGTTGCTAAGAAAAATTGCGGATAGATGTATTACTACTTTTATCTTATATAGAAGACCTTTGTACCATAAGGTATCGAAGGCCTTCACGATGTCCAAGGAATAAACAACCGTTGAAGTGTTTCGCTGTTTGAAATGTGACATAATCCGATCGCGCAAGTACGAGATAGCGTGCTGGGTTCCATGTTTTCGCCTAAAGCCAAATTTATAGTCAAGAATAATATTAGCAAGCTCGCAGTAAAGTAAAGTAATCCCACGACAACCCTCATACGGGTCTAGGGGTCGAAGCTGGTAGAGAGCTTCATTACAATTTTTTTCAATCATTGTGAATACGAGTATGGAGTGATTAGTACCACGACTCATTTTACCCCTGATTTAAATCAGGTACCTAATCAGAGCTAGGTGAACTCAAGGCTTGGTGCGCGGACTCTCGTCCGAACCTGGATTCGAACCAGGGACCCCACACGCAAGAAGCCAGTGCTATACCCACTAGGCTACTTAAGCTTATAGTAGTAGGAGGAAATCATTTCCAACCAAATCTTCTTAAAAAGCTTTCCCAAATTAGGAAGCAAAGAGATGGATCCACAAATGCTTGCCTTTTTTGTAAATGAGAAGAATCTTAGCTAAAATTCCATGTATCAGCAAAATAGCCCTTGCCCAAAGCCTTATTGAAAATAATGAAAAGTATTTTGAGCATTGAGATTGGAAGATGTTTAGCAATAAAGCTAGACACTACATAATACCCAGATGACTTTTTACTTTTTATACCGCGTAGCAAGCGTACCAAGTATTTACTATTGACAAAGTCAAATTGGTCATTTGTGAATTGCGGATCATTCGATGGATTTTCGGATGAAAAAGTGACCAGTTTGTTGTGACTATTAATGAATGAATTGACGCCGTCGAGTACAATTTGACTATTAGAAGCAGACAAGTTGGAAGGAACAGCATTTAATTGCGGTTAAAATGTTTCTGCGAACAATTCGGCCTGTTAATCAGGATTGCACACATAAATATTGCCAGTCGTTACCGCTATCTCTTGTTTGATATTTATGCCAGAAAGCCGTTTAATTTCTTTATACACGTCGATTTGTTGAGAGACGGAAGGACCGGACTAGTCCCCAGTTGTAATTCCGATGATGATAATTTTTATCTTATGCGCTAAAAATAACATTTATCTCGTATAACTTCTGGGGTTATTTTGGAAATAGTAACTTAAGACCTTGTGCTACAGGCAATATCCTACTTCTTGACCACGAAATAAGGGTGTTGAAACTGCGGATATAAATTTTGAGCTAGTGATGCATTTTCCTAACCTAAAAACCAGGTCAATATTACATGGGTCGGTAGCTTAGCTGGCTAACGCGTCAGTCCGAAGCAGCGATCTACTGGCCGCGGGTTCGAATCCCGCCGTGCCCATGGTTGTATTTGTTCGTCTTGTGTTGTCTCACAGTCGGCGACTGGGCATAATACCAGCGCTCCATTAATTAAGTGTCACATTAAAGCTTTAGTAGCGACTAGGCATAACACTAGCGCTTTAGAAAATAAGAAATAAATGTGGCACCTAAAAAAAAGAATAATGGAATAATTGATATCGGCTTCTCCCATATGTGTCTCCCTACCGCCATCACTTAGCATTTTGCTTCAAAGGGCAATCCCTGAGCTTTGGCATTATCATAAAAACAAAAAACAAAAAAAAAAAAAATTTCACCACAAAGGCTGGGAACTCAGTAAGTTGGGAGAAGTGGCAGACCTTAGGCCTAAGATTAGTCTCTTCATTGCCTAAGAGGCGATCTTTTGTATCTTTAATACAGCATGTGAAAAAAACATAAAAAGAGAATGATTGTGGTATTTTAACTGCCAAAATATTGCCATCTGTCTACTACTGCGTGCGATACGCTCGTTTTTTAGCCAGCTTGAAAGACTCGTAACGAAAGCCAGTTTTTCAAAAGCGCAGACTGATTTTAACTCCAGGGTAACATTGTGGAAGAAAATTTTTAAGTTTGTGTAACGGGCAATTTAACATATCTGAACATGGCAAGGTCCATAGTAAAATGATTCATATAATTTTTGTCTAGAACACACACTTAACGTGTGACAGCTATATAATTCTTAGCTATATAATACTGATAATACTTCATAATATCAATATAAGAATCATGCATTTTCATCGAAACTATGAAAATAAAACACATGTGGCGGTGGAAGTTAAATCAGGCTTTCCATGAACACATGAGGTTTCTTCCACTGTCTAAGTCTCTCCTCTCGAATGGTAATTCTCTCAAAAAAATCAATTCTGGAATAACGCGAATTTGACAAAGAGGCCAATTTGGAAGTGAATAGTCAAAACATTCCATGAATGGTGTATACTCTAAATATCGTGAAGGCTTTCCATTCGGCGTGCCAGGAAAAATTTAAGCTGATTAAATTTGAATTTTCAGAAGAAGTGATATGACTTACAGTAAGCTTTTTTTTTTGCTAGGAGACAAGTCTATATCAGCGTTACTAGAACAAATGATCTTGAAGTGACATCAAACGTTCCACAAGGCTCGGACATTGGATCAATTTTTAAAAATAAATTCGTCAATGATTGACCTATTCCAATGGGCTGGTTTTTTTCCAGGAAAAAATGACAAAATTAAGTATTAACTTGGAAAAGTGTAATATTAAGTTTTTTTTCGGTCAGGTAGTGGACTGATTACGTAATTTCAGTGAGCCTAGAAACTGGCGTGCCAAAGGCAGCTCAGAGGTGTGCTATTCAATTATTTAGGCTTCCTAAAGACGAAGAGGAGCCGTTTAATATCCAGGTTAAGATGTAGCTTTCATTATTCTAAGTTTAACGAACCAATTGGACTGTATAGAGTAAAAAAAGAATAATATTATTTTTCAATTTGAGTTAACCACCATCGTCCCCCTCTTAAATCAGTATTATTCACAGCTTTTTCTGGCTCTTGATTAATATATTTTTAAAAGTATATTTTTTAAAATTGTTTTATCACAAAAGTAACTTTTAATGAAGTAAGTACCACTTAATCAAAAGCTTTTAATTCTTCATAACTACTGAGTGAATTTCACGGTACCGAAAATCAGCAATCAGAAACTCTCAGAAAAACTGGCTTTTTCTTTTCTTGAGACTATTGATGCGGGAATGTTGTGGCTCATTTTGCGTCATCAGCATAAAGCAAAACAGAGAATGACTACAAAATGGAATCTATATAATTGAAAAATAAAGTAAACAGTAAAGGGCCCAGATGACTACCTAGTGGAATACCAGACGTGATTCTTATTTCAGATGACAAGGCACCGCGAAAGGATACACGTTGGGCTCATACATGAATTTTTACAAGAACAATCCCATATAACTTAATTTGTTTAAAAGCAACGATATGTACATGCATGTATATATATGGATATTGAATAAGCTAAAAATGAATGTGGACATCAAAAAAGCTAAAGATGATTGAATAATTGCTATTTGATACTTACCATAATCAGAATGCAGTACAAAAAATAAGAGTTCTATACCTACTCGAGTTAAGCACACTCTATGATCAATTATTCATGAAACAATTAATTGCATGATAATCTTCATAATGAAAGGGTAAACTAGGTGTGAAAAACTCTAGTGACATTAGAGCTTATTTTTTGTCGTTTTTTTGATAATTATTATCTTGTTTCGATATTTTTTTCCTCATAAAAGACTAAATACAATTGACATTGCCCAATAAATAATCTTAATTGGACGTCAACCGTTTTAGATTGCAGGCGTCATTCTAAATCAATTATAAAAATGCTTAAACTCCCATAAGAACCAAAAAAGTGTGTTGTCAACTTGTATGCTCGTTACCACTTCTTCCTTCCTAATTCGAATTTCTCACTTAGCTATTGTGACGCTGATCCAATATAATCGATCGTATAAATTGATCGATAATATTTGATAATTGCTGTTAGGCACCTTCTATGTAAATTGTTCAGATGCTACGTTCTCGTGATTTGATTCTCGTGCTGATGACTGAACTGATGTCAGTTGCGTATGTAGATTCAAGTTAAATTTTTTAGAGTACTTACTAGCAAAACGTCATTCATGTACTCGAACGCCAGTCATGCAATGTGTAAGATTTGCACAGATAAAAGATATTCTTAGATCAACGTAATGGAATTGTACCATATGTGCTTCACTTAAGTGGAATTTATTTACTTTCCACATTGTACAGAAGCTGTCCATTATTATTTTCAATATTCTCATTATCGCATTTACTAGAACCTACATATTTTTTTGGTGGAATCGACTCAGGTGGACCGTATGAGTAACTGTTTACGGTTTGGCAAAGTTTTCGCGAAAAATGAGAATTTCGAAAGTATAAAAGTTTGTTCAGCTATTTTAAATGTGTCAGAAAGATGACATGGCAGACTGGTATTTTTAGATATTCTTTGGTGCTATGGCTAGTATACTTGCATCCAGAGTAAAAAGTGCGATAGAAGAAGAAAAAGATCGAGAAGTAATAAGAGATCGACAGAAGTAACCACCATTGGCATGGTATTTGCAATACAGTTGGTTTTTTTTATTTTATTATTTTATTCCAGTAAACGATTGCACGAGCTATTCTTTTCTGTCTAAGTGCGTAAAATGTTTTAGAAATATTACAGCCAAATCATATTAATTTCTTATTCAATATTGCCAAGTTTAAAGTTAAACATAACAATCCACAAAATGTATTACGCATGAATATGTGAAAATTTATCATGCGTTACAATGTTATGCGAGAAATCATCAAACATAGAAATATTCTTAACAAGAAATACCAAAAAATATTTGAACGCCAATTTATTATAACAAATGGACCAGGAAATATGATTTCTTATATAGCTTTACAAATTGGTTTCATTATAAACAAAGCTTCAGTTAGGTAAAGAAACGTTCATCCTAAATCATCAAACTGGACGCTAATTTCAATCCAAAATAGCGACCTTGTACCTCTAGGATAATTTTTTTTTTGTTTTGTTTTGTCTTAAGAGCCAACGACTGCATATAAGGTTTTTGCTCCGTTAATTCAGTGACAGTAAATTACTTTGAATGGAATAGCTATAAGAGCCTCTCTACTATCATAGTTAGTAAAAAGGCTGTCTATTTCGTAAGCTTTGGCGTTTTTATGAAGCATCTCAACAATTGATTTTTAAGAAAAGCATTGTTTGAAAAGAAAGAGAGTTTGAAAAGAAAATTAGGTTCCACTGCCTCTGGTTGAGATTAATCCTTAATTACGTTGGCTGCAAAGCAAATGAAGTTACTCCGTTACAACCTATTGTGGTTGTGGAGATGTGGAAGTGGAGATGGGGCTATTAGAGACACCATTTTCATAAACGAAACCTTACGAGTATGAAATGATTTGTTTGACTGATTCAGATAGTAACTAAGAGATAAGTTCACTGAACGCTCGGTGCGCAATCCCCCGTCCGTATCTGGATTCGAACTAGATACCCCATACGTTTAAATTCGTGGCTTAGTGGAAGTCAGTTTTGCTCGGAAATAGCGTGAAATTAGATGTAGCACTGAATTGGGTTTAGGAACGGTGAGCGACTTCTCAAGATGGTCCTGTAATTGATTTATGCTACTCTGGCGGCAACTTGGTAGAGTTGCGTCGGATGAAACATTGCATCACGTTCCAAAATTCAAGCTCCCCGTCAATCGTTCACTTTAGAATAGTGGATCCGATTAAAGCCACGCGTAATCATTGCTTTAGAGTGCCAGTGTAAAGAATAGAGAATGAGGACAAAACCAGAAGATTGTTAATGAAAAAGAACTCGGATCATCAGGTTGGACATTAAGCATATGGAAATTGGACGCTAGCATTTCTTATAACAAAAGTGATAGCCGCTACCAAATGTCAATTAGACCAGTTTCAACCTATACTGTGAATTTCATTTACATCTGACCGCTATGCAACTATGCCGCAGATAGCTTTTATTCTCTTGAAAAATTTGTTAAAGTTCTATCAGACCTTTTCCTACGTAAGACAAAAAAAAATTCTGCTGATTTCGTTTAAATTTAATGATCCGATTATGAGTTCTAACGAACACAAACTTCGAGTGCTCAAAAAACAGGTGATTTGGTGAGCGTTACCATTCTTTTGCAAATAAATTTTTTTTCAAAATTTGGAACTAACAGTTTAAATACAGCAAACAATTAGTATTTTTCTTAAAAATCAAATTGTTCAGGAGACTCGATAATTTGAAGCATTACTGTTTATGCAACTGTTGTAGATTGAAATTCGCCCGTATATTCACAAAACATCACACAAGTTAATTTCTCATATACATAAATAAGTTCCGTAAGTTTCATAATGACCTGATGATTTCTGCCTGAAGTCATGACAGGTTGAACTTTTAAAATGTTTTGCCTACTGATAAGCACTCAGTGCCCACCTAGGGTTAAGGTTTGAACACTGTTCCTAATATCAACAATAAAGTTATTGACCCTTTTCTTTTAAATATTCCCTCGACTCTACTAACTGGTATTCCTTTTCTTTTGTCGTGGACTAGCTGCTGATGAACTCACGCTCCGATTTCATGATTAACTCTCGTACCTCATCTCCCGCTTCACTCCGTCCAGTCGTCGTCCCCGCAAATCAAATTATTCTCCTTGGTTTCGGCATTATGTGACGTCTGCCTTCTAGGCAAAATATGGAGCTCGTACCAAATTCCGTGCTTCCGGTTGGCAGACTGTCTACCTCGAATTCTCAAAGTTTCGAACAGCCGCCAAAACTAACGTCAAATAGGCTATGCGTGATTATAGTCAACACAAGCCCTTTTGGTCTTACGTCCACTTATTGAAAAATTCTCATCGTTTCCTCGACTCTATGTTTCTTAATAGCGCCATCACTGACAACCCTCAGGAGATTTGTGATCTCTTTGTAGCTTACTTTTCAAAACAATCCTCTAGAAATTGAGTCCATACTTCTATGTCTTGATATTAGTATTAGTTGCGCTCCTGACGGCATTCCGAACCTGTTCGCCAAATCTCTTTCGTCGTCTCTACCTGTTCCTTTGTCTATTATCTTTAATTTTTGTTTCTCTTGGGGCTCCTTTCCTTTTACTGGAAGTCTACTCATATTTCACCGATACACAAATCTGGCGACCTAAGTTATATATCCAATTACCGTTTTATTTCAGTCCTTTCTTGTTGTATTAAAGTACTTGAAAGAGTTGTTTACAATAGGCTACTTCCTATATTTCATCATTTCTCTATATTTCATCATAGTCTTAGACCAGCAGAAGCAAGTTTATGTGGTATACACTGATTTTGCTAAGGCCCTCGAATCTGTTGATCACAAGCTCCTTCTTTTAAAATCATTCGATCTTCTATTGGCCTGGTTCTCATCCTATGTTTCTGGTGATAGCTGTGTTGTATCTGTGAATTCATGTTCTTCTTTCCCATACTGCCCTCTTTCTGTTATTCATCAAGGTGGAATACTGTTTCCTCTATTATTCGTGGCATTTATCAACTATCTTCCTTCCATTCTCAATGTCTTCTATTTTCTGGTGACTGTAAGATGTTCAAAGTGATAGATTCACTTGATGATTGTCACCAGTTGCAGCTTGATCTATGTGCTTTGAGTAAGTGGTATTCAAGGAATTTTCTTACTCTGAACATATCTAAATGTCAACAAAAGACTTATGCTTGTAAAATGTGTCGTCTAATGTTTTCCTACTCCTTATCTGGATCGTCTCTTGCGGCTGTTGACAATTTTAAGGACTTTGGTGTTCTCTTCTATTCTTAGCTTAAATTTGATGAACACATCGCATACATAACTAATAAGGCCCATCGTTTGTCCGACTTCGTACAAAGATCTTCCTCTCTCTTTACTAACATCACTACTTCCATCCATAAGTTCTTATCGCTTGTGCGTAGCATCGTCGAATACTGTTGGCAGGTCTGGTCTGCCCACGTTGTCTATTTAAATGATACCGTTAGACGCTCATTATTATTTAAGTTTCACATATCTTATTGTGAGTATAATGATCGTTTGTCCTTACTTGAAATTCCTTCTTTAAAGTCTCCTCGAGTGTTCTTGCACTAGTGTCTTATTTTCAGGGTCCTGCACTGTCCTATGATATCTGACCTTGGTTCGAAGTTTTTGTTTCGTGTGACTAATAGCTTAGATAGATCTTAGTCCGCGGACTAAGCGTGTGCTGTAAACGCAGCCTAAGCTTAGTCCGCGGACTATACACCGAATTCCGCCTAAATTATTTAGTCCACCTGCTGTAAACACTCAGTATCCGACTCAAGCGATAGGTCAGTCCACGATTTCAAGCGACCTGACCTAAAATAGGTCGTGGACTATATCGGTGTAAACACACCTGACCTAAGCATTCATTTTTTGGCGACTATTAATAGTATATGTACGTTGAATTTAAGCTCCCAGCTCACTCGTTTGACTCAAAATCATTTAAATAAACATGTTTGAGAGACAAATAAAAAGATAATTATAGTGTATGAGCTAAAATTAAACTAAATGACACCTGTTACGTACAAACGAGGACTAGATTCGGCCTGACAAAATTTTAGGTCAGGTCGATGTAAACACCTTAGGACTAAATTTACTTAGTCTGCGCTATAGGTCAGGTCACATTTGGTTAAACCGTTGGTCCATTTGGCTCAACCCGAACAATGCTACGAAGAAAAGTCATAGATTTCGGTCACCTCGTCTTGGTCTTTTTCAAATTATTATCCCGCGTTTATACATAGGGACGAACGTCTCGTGAGGGCATCCGGCAAAACATTCGACAAGACGCTCAGCAAGACATAGGGTATTTTGTTTACTTAGGACATTGCACCATGCAACACGCACCATGCACCTTTCGACAGTTGTGAGCTGTTTTGTTCAGTTCAGTGAACGATGGCTGAGGTACAGGTTGTGGCTATTGCAACTGGCTGGTGTGCGTTGAGTTATTTCAATCTGGGCCACGCAAGGACATGTTTGAAGTTCCGGCGAAAAATTCGAAAATGTAAATGAGCATTCGATACCCTCTCGAATCACTTTGACTCGATGCATAAAACCGACTTCGCTTCCAGCGACTTCGACGTTAGACGAGACGGTCGTAAACACTGGCAAAGCAATAAAAGGATCATTATCCCTTCATAAAACAAACAAGAGCCGACGAGCAAGCCATTTACAAACGCATGCTTGCCATGAAAAAAAACAGCCGAGAATAGACAAGGGGACCATTTACACACTCACCTAGTAAACATTTGCCATTCCTCGGCGAGAGTGTAAACGCGGCATAAGAATAGCTCAGCTATTCTGCTGGCGCACAATCTGTCATAACAAGGCGAAGATGAGGACGAAGACATGAATTCGAAAGGCCCATGGGATTGAAAGAGATCTACAGCACCGATTGGTTTGAAAATGGAGCAAGTTTAATATACTTTTTGTGCCGTTGGCTGAACAATACGGTCACTTTTTTGAGAAATGCTGATGAACTTGTCGTGCTTTCGTAAATAAACAATTAAATTGACATAAAAAGTGATTTCGTTAATATTTCAATCATATAAACTTTCTGCTTTTCTCCGAAAAAAAAGTTTTTCTAGCGGTTTGTATGCGCTAGAGCTATTATTTATTGAAGCTGAATCAGCATTGAGTCTCTAACTTAACGAGAGTTTGTTAACAATGTTTTTCAGTACGATTCCAAAGTATGTAAACAAGAGATAAATTTAGCACACATAAATATTCTATTTGTGGCTGTTGAGGTTTTCAAAAAACAAATACAAGTCGAACCCGATGGCCAGTTGTTGATAGGATAAGGCCAACCCAGATTCGTCGAAAGACTGGATCAACAAAGGAAAACAAAAAAAAGTTCAAAAACAAAAAATCGCTTTCGTGGATTGAATATTGTCTAACAACCTATTTGATTTATCTATTTATCAATTTATTCAATAACATGTTGATTTGTTTATAAGCTTAAAAGAATAAGAAATATAAGTATTCCAATTTTCAGTAAAAATTTTTGGATCAATTGGGATATCAATGGACACTGATAGTCGGATTCTTATTTCAAATAAAATTAAATAAATAAAATTATTTGTGGATTAATTATATAATATACAAATAATGAGTTTCGTGCAAAACATTCATAGGAAAATATCCTGACACACGACTCAAAGAGCGGGCAGTGATAATGGTTAGAGGTGAAATATGCATGCAATATGCAAGGAAAATCACTGAAATATGCTCATAAACATATAATTAAAATGAGCAAAATATGCAAAAATCCTTCAAAAATTGTCAAAGCATGCAAAAAAGAAACATTTAAATACATATGACTGTCAGACTTTTTCTTTTGAAAATTTTAGTTGTACACAAAACGTTTAGTAAAAAGCTCAAATGTGAAAAATTGCCGTTTTTCAGTCAAAACTGATTTATAAATGAAAAAGATCACTCTACATCTACAGATGTAACAACGGCAAAAATCAGCATCGTAATTTCCGATGCTGACAAAAGTGCTACATATTCGTTTCGAATATGGTTTTGCTGCAAAATTTAGTGAATTCGCATCAATGAATCGAGGCCCACATTTCGACTAACCTCTTTCGAACTTCTGATGGATTTATTTTTAGTCAATTGAGTCCAAAGTCGATCAAATATTTTCACGCCGAAGCATGTTCTGATTTTAAGCCCTTTCGATTCTAATATTTTGATTCCTTTGACGACGCACATAAAGGTGGATCTGATGAATACAATACTTTTATATGCAATGGTAGAAAATATGCCAAACGTCATCGTTTTGTAATTCCTTACATATTTGCCTTCATATTTGGAATCGAAATACCAAATTAAATTTCGATGGAACAAAAATGATGAAAATATGCACGAACATACATTTTAAGCCAAAATATGCTCTAAAGGCCGAAATATGTGAAATATGCAAAATATGCATGCAACATGCACGTGCATAACTTTTCGAGCCCTAATAATGGTGTTGTCAAACAAGGTATGTGAAATATCGTCCTGTAACAATCTGTGCCTCATATTGTTTTTTGTCAAATGAAATTTGTTGCTTTGAATATATTAATCCAAGCTATTGAGATTTTTTTTGATTAATGATTGTTTTCCATTTTACATTCACCACAATTATTCCACAAACTCAAAGGTTGGTTTCATCTTAAAAAAACGTAAAATCTTCACCAGGAAAAACCGCTATCAACATTGAAAAGCCATATCGTTGAGCTTGCGGTTTTGCCCATACACAAAATGATTTTTATTCTTTTTAGAACAATACATCTCATTTTGTTTGTGATAAAACATTAAACGATTCCTGAAACTAGTGAAAGCATTGAAAATTATGCGAAATCGGGTTTCAATTCATGCATCATTAATTTTCTGGTGATATTTTGTCCAACCATGACTTTACTTTAGTAGAGTGGTAAAAATAACCACAAAAATGTGTACTTCCAGTTACCGCGAATGAGTGACATGAAGCATTATAAATGTATGAAATCCGATTGGAAGTCCGTGCTTAACGGTTTTTGGTGTTTTAAATAATATACATATGCATCGATTTCAAATAGCTTTTCATGTCGAAGTCAATTTTGTTTATCATTCAACGGACTGATGTAGCGTAAATAAATGAATTCGAAATGGTACATACAAAAATGCATTAAGTCAGCACATTCTGTATTAATTAATGATATTTGGAGTTAAGATTATTTATATGCACATATGTATGTATTTACTCGAGTAAAAAATCATTTACAGCCTAGACAATAATTCGCTTGTTGTCATATTTGTTTCCGGGAGTTTAACAAATATATATTTACGTGCACGTGATTAGCTAAATGATTTGTTTTATTTCTTCTGGAAGCAGCAGAAACAGAAGAAAAGATTACGAGTCATTTGAATTATAATCGTATAGTTTATGGGAACCATACGAAAAATATACACTTTTCAGTGCATATGTCCTTATCAAATGTCAATTCAAATCGACATTATTATGACTTTATCAGTTTTATTACGGTCGTTAGTAAATTACGGATAATAGAGATGCCATAATACTTAAGACGTAATAATTTAAAACTCGAAAATTATATTTAATTTTTGATTATATTTAAATTTTCATTAACTTGTTTGGTGATCTTTAAATAAATATTAAATCATAAGTTTCGCGTATAAAAATGTCGTCAATGGGAACCTCAAATAACTAGCTATTGAGGCCCATTTCGGCACGAAACTTTGGTGATACCTATTTTTAAATGAATGTATTGGGCAAGCTTTGGGGGTGATTCATTAATGTGGTTTTGTCAAATATTTTACGGTTGTACGAGCTATAACCATTTAGTTTCGTGTTTTGGTGTTTTTAATAAATCAAGACTGTTTTTAAGAAATTTTCAGGCTCTTTAACCCTGATCTTGTATTCATGGATTGGAAGATGGCTAAAATTTGTGAGCCTAATTAAGGGATAGCTTTCTTACCGGTGTTTTTAATTTACAAAACGTAAACTCGTCAGACGAAATCCAGCATGAAATTCAATATACCCTCTAATGCCAAGAGGAGATGATGAGATAATGATATATGATAAAAGAATTAGCTTGATTGGGTTTTTGCACATGCTTAAAGTTTTTTTCGAAAAGTTTCTGACCACCACTAATAGAATAGAGAAAGCTTAGAAGCCCCTTTGTGACCAGAGTGGCCAACAGGTTACGATAAATTACCCCCGAAACCCTCTCCCCTTTATATTTTGTTGTAGTGGAGTAGTGTTTCATCAACATTTTGTCATACGAAGATCGTTGACCAAAGTCACCAAAGTCCAGAAAGAGCTCATGCGTATGTAAGAAATCGATTCATTAAATGCAGTTTTCCGATATATTGGTAAGCAAAAATCGATAGTTGGCTAGCAAAACCCCTAATTCTACTTGGCGATTGATCTCCCCATAAACGGGTGCAGTTTCTCCCGCGGTCTAACGAGTTCCTATACTTTTATAGTGGATAGTTTTTTAGTAGGTCTAAACGTGGTAGTGATGTTGTTGCAGCTATCCATAGCTATGATGCAGTGTTTTCCACCAACTAGTTCACTCAGAAAAAAGTCTGCTTCTCTAGGGTGTAGCCTAAAAGCTGCGATGGTGGTGCTGTGGTGACAATTTTTGTTGATAACTTTTGCTCCTTGAAGTTTGCTCTTACATGTTTTCCGCCACCTCAGATCAAGCATGAGAATTACTTACTTGGTGATGCTGGACTCAGTTTTGATTTTCTTCAGACTGCGCATGGTGGCCGCTAGTTCAGCTTTCTTCACCGTTGGCTATTTCATTGCAGATGCCGCTGTTCACAGCAATTCCAGCACCTAGGTGCGCCATTTGTCTGAGGTTTGATATTCGCATCAATATTCGAATATCTCTACTCGTCCAAAGTTACTATTCAAAGTATGGTTGTGTTACGAGTGACAATGTTGATAGATACAAAGTTCAAAGTCTTTTCATTTTATTAATTCGAAATGTAAAATCACTGGCTATCTATGTTATATGTTCCAAGGTAACACGGTTTCTTCCTGTCCACTAGGCACATGCAACTCTTTCGCTCACCATTTTCGAAATACATGTTGCTCACCCAAAATCCCTACTTATACTATGTTTACTGAAAACATCGCAAGACTTACTCACCCTCTTGCTTCTATGCAGGCGAGTTAAAAACCTTTCTTTGATCCGAGCTTCAATATATTTAACAATGGTGTAACAAAAATAATCTGAATTCCAACGCTAACATACAGTTTAATAGGGTATATGATATTATAAACTTTTACGTAGAATTGGACAACAAAATTAAGTTCAAACATCACCACGAAAAATCCTAGCCAGGGCTAATAAACAGTTCGAAAACATTAAGCGACATGTTAAAAAGCTCAAAACTATTCTATTAAAATACCCGTATGCCTGCATAATATGGAACCCACCTTAAGAGCTACGTAGTGGTAGAGTCAAATCTCTATGTCCCAAGAGTTTCTCAACATCTTCTATTTTACAACTACAGACTGAGCCTTTTAAATTTAATGTCTTTTTCATTTAGGAGAACATTGTTTAGCGCTTTTCTAACATTTTGATATTATAAGCGACGCATTAAAAGTTAAAGATCTCTCTAATAAAATTACTTTTAATGAGCGAAAAAGATGCAATGAGTCCATAAACATATGTTATAGGATATTCAGTTCTATAAGCAGCCACGATTCATCTCTATATATTTTTTTAAAACAAACTTGCCCAAGCCCCTTTCAAAATCCAAACCCGCTTAATTTCCAGCAAAACTCAAAGAAAACAAACTAAAGTAAATGCTACCAAACTTGTGATGAATGTTTTTTTTAATTTGTGTCCAGATGTAGAACTATTTATATTTTGTAGTTTTAAAGCATTTTTAATGTTTTTCATATTGTGTATGATGTCTTGTTTGATAAACAAATGAATGCACAAGGTTTACAATTCACTTTTTATAAGATAAAAATATTACGATTTTTTTTCAATTTTATTTCACTGTCATTTTATGTCAGTGTCTTCCACTTGTAATACACTATTTTTCATTGTCATCTTAACGTTTTTCAATTTTATCTCATTGTTTTCCATATAGATCTCATTAGTATGACATTCGTAACAAAAATCCTACTTCTGATATCAGTGTTAGACTTTTGGGGCTCACTTCTTCCAATTTAAGTTTCAAAAAAATTATTCGTCAATTTTGTACTTGAAATATCTTTACTCGAAATTCACTGTGCAAAATAAATTGCACGATAAAAATAATGTACAGTTGTTTGAGCTCCTAGTCTACTTGATTTTCACTTTACTGCACTATCGCATTTCAAATATCAGTTCAATAGTGGCTGCTAACTATGTCTTTCGCCGTTTGAATGATGTGTTTTTTATGTGAATAAGTTTAGTGTCCCGATCAATTTTTGAACATGTAACAATTCACATCTACAGTGATCAATGATATTTTTTCCAAAGTGTTATTACTTACACCTTTAACGAAATGTACTTTACGGAAATATTTTTTGTAACAACGTTCGTTATTGAATCGAGATTTCGTTGAACAACTGTTTTTTACGTATTGATCAGTGATGTCACCGCCGAAAGATATTTCTGAAGTAGATATGGGGAAAAATATGTAGTAAATTAGGGCTTTTTGTAGTAAAATAACCAAAATCAGTTTCCATTAAATTAAAACCGTCATATACTGGTAAAATCTATTTTCTAGCCAAAAATTAACAAAACTATCAGAAGATAAAAAATATTCTACGATTTCAATAACAAATGAATTTTTCAGTTCTATAGCAAATAACAGTAAATAAATCATTGTTTTTTAAATACATGTGTACATACATAAATTTCTTACTTCTCCACATAAGAACCTTCAAACAATTTAAACTTGCTGAAAAAATGTATCCAGTCATTTGACGGTGTATCTATTTTTTCATCGCTTATGGACAAAAGCCGATACAAAACCGAGCGATGATTAGCCGTCGGAGTCAAATATGTGAGAAAACTGGGCGCCTGCTAGAAAAAGTATTTTGGAACGACACTTCATGCAGGTTATGCAAACAGATTAACGTTGCAAAGTTAGCGTTGTCGCCGTGTGCTTGACATAGCCATGACGCCTGATAGCGTTCTGTGTGCCCAGCGCTTAAATCTTTTTCAATATTACATTCTCGATACAATATGTAGTAGATTTAACAAATTGAGTAATGAAGTAGCAAAAACGGCAAAGGCCGACAAAATGTAGTAAATTTGCTACAAATGTAGTAAGGTGACAACACTGGTATTGATATTATCAAATTGTAAATTCATGTTGTTTTTATGAGCAAATTGGCAATCCTGTAGCTACGACAGACACTAAAAGTGAAAACCTTTAAAACATCAATTCTCCTGAAAAATTGTCGCGTGTTGGAAAAAAAGCAACTCATATATAAACCTCATGCTTTTTCTACATAGCCAAATTAAAACTTTTGAAATTGTACATCGGGCAAGAACGGCAACCCTTCTTCAATTCACCTATATATTTAGCATCCGAAAATTCTGTTCCCGAGAACTCACGACCCGATTAATAGATACAGCTGAAATTCACGGAATGTGCTGGCTTTGAGTAGGACCAAGTCTGGTAGAGGTGATTTCAAAATATGGGTAACTTTGTGCCAGTGGTACCATCTTGAAAGCTCAGCGAAAATTCTGTTTTTTTGCCTATGAATTCAGTCACCAGATTTTGATGAAATTCGCACTGTAGCTGAACCTTAATTGCAGCCACGTTTAATAGAAATTTGTTTGAATAATTAGGCTCGAGCTGCCAGCTATGGTAATTTTGGTGTCTTGAATTTTTAAAATGCGCTCAGTAAAATAAAGCTTTTTCGCCTATAACTTTTAGTGCAGTCAAGAAATTGAAACGAAATTCATTTGGCTGATGGAACTTATTGTGGGCAATATTCAGTTGCAATCCGGTTGAAAAACAATGGTAGGGCTGCCAGTTTTGATTATTTTTGTCTTTTTTTGCTATGTCTTTAGTAAGCGATTTTATCATTAAACTTTCAAATAGTAATGATTTGTAGTGACAATAAAAAACAAATATTAAGATTTGGAAAATTTGAAAACTTTTGCGAGTGGTAAACCTAAATTCCAATACATTCCTATAAATTCCAATACAGTCTTCGGATCGAAATGAAATTCGCAGAATAGATTGTCTTCAACGTGAGGCAGATGTGATATATTTTTGGCTCTGATGTTGGCAAATGGTGCCCAGCATGAGGCGCTTTTGTAATTTTTGTATCAATAAATGCTTACATTGCATATTCATATCGCGAACATTTACAATAGAAATAAGTAACCAATGTTTAAATTTTCTAAATTCTTGAAATTTTTGGATGGCAACCGCAAACACCTTTCTATCCCTGTGACTTTCGATGAAGTCATCAAATGAAAACGGGATTCATAGGGTTGCTTGATTTTGACGAAAAGCAGTTGTGGTAGATTTTAAGTTGCAGTGCTGGTAAAGTGCTGCAAGCACTGAGTATTTTCTATATTTGTGCAGGAGAAGCGGTTTTCAAAGTTCTGTAAGATAAGCAACCGATAATAAAGATTATTAACAAGTAACAAGACAAATATAAGAAAAATAAGTTAAGCTTTTAATCTCGTCTTTATAAAAAGAAACTAGCTGGTTACATAGCCAATCGTGCACGAAATTCTCTACCTCAGGATTATCTTCGCAATGATTATCTCCAACTGGTATTTTCAGCAGACTTATAAATGGAAGTTATAAAGTGATAAACCAGGACTCTAAGGAGAATTTTCCAAGGTTATTCAGTAAATTAAATAAATCATTCAGTAAATTTTGAAATTCATACAAGTAGCAACCCTGGAAACCTTTCCACCCTATTAGTTTAAATGCATTGGTGAGATCAAAGCGATACATATCCCTCGAAACAGGTTGGAGCACGTGTGATAAAAAAAATATAATATGCTGTTTCTGTTCACTGTTGCGCTAGAGTCTTTTTTCACTTAGTTTTAATATATATTCTCAAATGGCAATAAAACCCTATCTAAAGCATAAAAAATTAATATGTCTTTATTTTATCACCGTGATTACTAAAAATTGTCCATTTTTTTACAGTGTGATAAAATAAATAGATATTAATAAAAGGATATAAATAAGATATTAATATAAGGATATAGAAATAAAATCTGTTTGTTACCCATCCTTATTACCGTTTAATTGATGTTTTCATACATTTTTTCGGCTTAGTCTTTGAATCTATCGAAATGACCGCTTAGCATTTTACTGAAAGCATAAATATTTGAATGGACAGACAACGCGTGCAAAAATATGAACCCGAAAAAATTCAAAGTCTATGAGAAATATTAAAGTGCATCATTAATTTTTTTCTTTCTTTATTTTAATGCATAATTCATAGCACGTATTTTCTTAAAAAAAAATTGGCGGTACAATTTGAAAATCGAGAGCGAGCAATAATTGCTACTTAGGCGTAATTCTAATAGCTGAAGCGGAATTGCCTGTCTAACGATGCCTCAATTCCAAATGTGAATAGCTTTCTTAAACAATCCTATTTTTCAACACTCGGAACAAATATCATTTGCATTTCTTTGGATCTAACATTTCTATAAGATCACAAATAACCGGCTCATTTCATTCTCTGATTTTCTTTCGTGCGGAGGTACCTCGTTACCCAACTAATTAGCACCGGAACGATAATCAGATATCTAATTGAGACTGCAGTCTGTCAAACAAGAAACCTGAGATCAACAAACTACAATCTTTCCAACAGAAGACATATGTACATGTAGAGCAAGTCTCGTATTGTCGAAAAGATACAAAAATCTTGTAACATTTGTTTTATTTCCAATTTGCATCCACCGTAGCATGAAATGAAAGGCAAACAATTGAAACAAACTCAAGTAACCTGTCGCCTCACGGTCGTTTTCCAGAATGGTAGTTACCGCCAGTATTCTCCTCGAATAGTAACGTGTTAAGTGTCAAGTGGTGAACAAGAACGACAGCAGCGTAGTCATGGGGAAAATGATTGTATGGGACGTGAAGACCACAACAGAATTCATAAGAGAATATCGAAAACATCGAATTTTGTGGGATCTACTTGATCCTGATTATAGAAACGGACGGAAAAAGAAGAAATTGTGGAGACGGATTGCAGCGAAATTCACGAGTTCAACGAGTGAAATTAAAAATAAAATTAAGAACTTGCGAACGACTTATCATAGGTATAAGAGATGTAAATTAGGAAGCAGAGCAGGGAAGGAAAAATGGCTGTATTTTGATTCGTTGCGGTTTTTGAGCGATGTCGATGTGGCGAGGAAGCAGTTTTTTCTGAAGGAAAACTGCGATGTTCAGGTAAGTGATAGTGAGTGAAACTGAGATTATAATGAATAAGTTCTCGAAGTTTGGAACGGGAACGATGTGGTTCGTGCTCCACGAGAAATAGATACTTATTTTCGGCTCAAATAACGCCCTTCGGTTAATTTTAGCCATTAGCTTGCTTGCACTATGTAATATGTACGAAAATAATGATTTCATCCTTGAAGCATGACTTTGATTGACGTATTTCATTAACGCTGGCTGACGTTTCTGAATTATTCATGTAACTACAAATTTGAGTGATTGCATCCAGCAGTATCTGACAAATATCTGCGTTTCGTTTGAATATCAAGTAATACAGACAAAATAATAGCATTCAAAATTTATCTTTTCAGCTCGTTACTGAAAAACATGTACTGAGCAATTTAAACCAAAGCACCAAAAATGACAAGGAAAATCAGGAAAATAGCACTTTAGAAACAGCTTGCAATTTAATTCAACCAGTAACAGATGAAAAACACAGTAGCAATCTCAAACGAGTGTCAACTGTAAAACATAAAAACCGGGAATCATCTCGTGAGAGAAGACATCAACATCAACGCTCCAGCAATAAACGCAGTAAGCATCGAAACGAAAAAAATCAAAATGATGAAATCGGATCATCAAAAAAAGACGACTTGAGTATATTCAGTGAACATATAGCAAACGAAATCCGAAAGTTGCGTTCAAATGTACAAAGCATAGTGAAGCATCAAATTAACAACATCTTGTTTGATGCAGCTATGGGGAAGTTTGATGTACAGGATCCATCATTTCTACTCGGCCCGCTCCATTCTGGCCAACAACAAAGTGTGATTCAGTCGCCGTCTGTTTCATCTTTAACTATACTTAATAATTTCGAGGAAACAAGATTTATGGCCATTTCACCATTGGATCCAAATCTAACTTTAGAAAATCATCATGAGCATGACCAGATAGGATTCAATGAATTCGAGTTAGAATTAAATTGAAGACCCTAGATAAGTAAACTAATTGCAAATTTTTGAGCTTTGTATTTTACTGTAGCTATAAAAATGGAAGAGAACATGATTTTGATGAAGATAATTTGAAGTTTGTCAATGTTTTTTTTCTATAAAGAACTATGTCAAATAAAAACAAATAAAAAACAGTTTCATATCAAATCCGTCGTTCCTTTTGTTATAGTGTTTGGAATTTAGACTTAATTCGCTCTTTTCCGCATCATAACCAATGAGAGAGCACGGCAGAAACGTCTCTTGTATCTGCTATCGTTCTTCATGGCATATG
This sequence comes from Nemotelus nigrinus, assembly GCA_947369275.1. Lineage (NCBI taxonomy): Eukaryota > Metazoa > Arthropoda > Insecta > Diptera > Stratiomyidae > Nemotelus > Nemotelus nigrinus. Next base: position 52,308,336 of record OX376375.1, on the reverse strand, counting down.
CCAATACTATTTTTACAGGAGTCATTTTTAAGTATTTTTATTATTAAAATTTTTTTTACTGTTTTTATCGTACTAGCAACATTTGCGATGCCATTAGATATTTTTAGCAAACCTGTTTGGGAGTGTTAAATTTCTTGAGATGTATTTTGCTGACATTTTTATATTTTCAACGATCATTTTTATTACTTAGTTTCTGTAATATAAAAATATCAAGGTGATTTTGCACGGATTTTTAGAACTTTGATTTTTCAGTGCAAGATTTATACCTAAATTTCGGCAAATAACCAATGCTGTAGACGAGAGGGGTGGTTATATTTTTATGTAGAACGTCAATAAGCAGGGCCATAACGATAATCCAACCCCAACCATTTGGCTTGTCTACTGTACGTACAATTTCCAAAAGCAAACTTTAAGTACGAAAATATTGTAGAGTTTTGGTATTTTCAACCAAATTGATTATTTTCTTGAAAATATGAACCCTTTGATTGAACACAAGCAAACACTGATAAATGCTTCTTAATAGATAATTGTCCTATTGAAGTGTCAGAATAGCAAATCAAACTGGTCGTTATTCAAACCTTTGCGGGAAAATACCCACAATCGGTCAGTCTCACTAGTGAAACCAAAACCTTGAGTACTTTCAATGGAATTTGAAGCATAAAAAGGTTATGTGTGAAAAAAACAGTCTTTTGAAATCGAGCGTAGGGCCGATCTTCCTTTGTCACCTTCCGCCAAATAGCAGAAATATGAAGGACTGAAACAACAACACAAATAAGCACCAACAGTTTGGGCACTCTTTCATCGAATGTGTGGTCCTGGTATGCTGAATGTCAGCCAGCCGTTGTGTTCATTAAATATTGGGTTAATATAATAGCTCTACCGTGGGCATAACAGAAAAAACGGGTTTTCATGCCACTACTCAAAAAATATCAAACATTTTGAGAGCTATATACAGGTAAAAAAACTGTACATATATTTTACATATCTTCATATTTTACATATCTTCAGCAAGTCATTGAATTCTGGTGTATTGATGAATGCATGGAAGTCATGCTTTGTTTTACCCATGTTCTGATACAAGGAGAGATCAGACGTAAATAATTATCGTCCAATTTACCCTCTGTCAACAATACCTGAATTTTTCGAAAATTTGGCAATCGTTTAAAAAGATCCAACTTTAACACCCTTACTTCTACAAAGTTAGAATGGTTTCTATTCCCTTCCTTTTTCTTCGTCCTGAGGTGTCCTTCAAGGGTCACAGCTTTGTCCTCACATTTTCTTAATTTTGATAAATGATATCAAATTTATGTTCACGAAGTTCAATTTTTGCTGTTTCATGACGATTGCGATTGCAAGATTTTGAGAACCATAATAACATTTATTTATTTATTTATTAGCCAAACAAGGCACAAATTCAATACATATATATATATATATATATATATATATATATATATATATATATATATATATATATATATATATATATATATTATATATATATATATATATATATGTATATATATATATACATATATATATATATATATATATATATATATATATATATATATATATATATATATATATATATATATATATATATATATACATATAAATAGGAAATATCAAACTATTTAAAAAAAAGAACTACAAATGAATACAACATTAATAATTAAAAAAAGTGTAAGGTACAAACAAATAACACATAAATAAATAACTACTTGACTAAACAAATAAGTTTAAAATAGACAATAATTAAAATAACAATGAAATAAAAGAATAACAATCAAAAACGATACTTAAAAAAGAGCTTAAAAATTATGGTGTACAAATGGCTTGGATAAGGGAAGATTTGAAGAATAGTTTGGAAATCGTTGCGGAATAAAGGTTGCCAAAGCCATTGAAGACCCTGCAGCATCTATTCACCGGCTCTTTAGCTGCATATATGGTAGACTGTGAATATTCCTTTAGTAAACGATTGGAACACAAATTTACTATTAAGCAACTCAACTCTAATAGCACCTCTAATTATCGATATCATCATTCTTCTGGATGCAAATGAAGTTAAGTTTAAATGACCCAGTCTAAACTCATATGGGGGTTAATTTTCGAAGTCGTAAGGGTTGTACAGATCTCTTAAGGCGAAAAGTAAAAATCGTTTTTGAATGGACTGGAGTCTGTTATTGTGACTAAGGCTGGGTTCCAAATAATACAGGCGTATTCAAGCAGAGGGCGTACAAGTGCAGTGAATAATGATCTTGTGGCCCACAAGTTTTTAAACTCCTTGGCACGTCGTTTAATAAAGCCGAGCTGCTTATTCGCACGGGAAAGAATTTTATCGTAGTGCAAGGTGAAACGAAGTTTCACATCCATCACAACACCGAGATCGACAACGCTATCAACGCGAGTTAATGAGCTGTTGCCGAGAAAGTAGGTGTTCTGCGTAACAGTGTATTTACGGCTTAAACTTATAATATGGCACTATCAATATCAAGCTTGGATTGAAGGGAAAGTGCATCAGATTTAGATTCAACGGTGTGGTACAGTTAGAGGTCGTTTGCATAAAGTAGGTGAGGTATGCTTGACAGGACGTCAGATAGATCGGAGATGAACATGTTAAAGAGAAGTGGACCAAGATGGCTACGTTGTGGAACACCAGAGGTAGCAAATATTTTTTTTGATAAAACTCATTAAAATTTAACGAGTTGGATTCGATTGTGGCGGTAGGAACTGAGCCAGCTTAGTAAAGATCCAGCATGTCCAAATTTGTGCAGCTTTACGATCAATATAGAATGGTCAACTCTGTCAAAAGCTTTGCTAAAGCCAGTGTAGACTGCGTCAATTTGATAGGCTTTCTCTATTTTACACAAAACGACCGAAACTAGGATTGTCAAGTTTGTGATAGTTGAGCGACCTTTTCTAAAGGCATGCTGTTGCTCATTCAGACGGGAGTCAACTAGTGGGGAAAGTTTATTATATACAAGCTTTTCAAAAAGTTTTGGAATGGAAGATAAAATGGCAATGAAATCATTGATAAATTTTGACCTTTGTCCATCATGTCAAATTGAAATTTTTTAAATTCCGATTTACACAAGAACGGCAGCCCATCACCAAATTACCTCTATTTTCAGCACTCGAAAGTTTTGTTCACGAGAACTGACGACCAGATTATCCGATCATAATGAAATTTACAGGACATGTTGGTATTAGCTAGCACCAGGTCTGATAGAAGTGATTTTGAATTGCGGCCAACCCTGTGGAAGTGGCACCACCATCTTGAAAAATCACTGAGAAAAAAAACAGCTTTTTGGCCTATAACTTCCGATTCAGCCATCACATTTAAGCAAAATTTACACAATATTTGGATCTTACTCTAGGTAACATTTGGTGAAAATTCGGCTGAAAATTAAAATAGAGTTGCCAGCTATGGTGATTTTTGTCTCCTAAATCTTGCAAATTTGCTCAGCAAAATAAAGCTTTTTTCCCTATAGCTTCCGGTCTAGTCATGAAATCAAAACGAAGTTCATGCAGTAAATAGACCTTAATGTGAACCGAATGCCGTAGGAATTTCGTAAAAAAATCATGAAAGGGCTTTTGCCAGCAATTACCATTTTTGTATTTTTTTGGAATTTCTTTACTAAGCGATTATGTCATTAGATTTGCAAATGGGAATGATCCTGCAATGAAAATTAACAACAAATATTAACGCTTTAAAAATTTGAAAAGTTTTGAGGGTGGTAAAATTCTTTTCACCCGTATAGCTGCCAGCGCAGTGATTCAGTCGAAACGAAATTTACTGGTTGGGTTTAACTTAACGTGAAGCAGATTTCGTATATATTTTGCTTTGCTGCTAACATAGGATAACCAGCATAAGCAATTTTCGTAAATATTGCACCAACAGATGCTTCCAATTATATACTCATATGAAAAGCATTTGCAATAAAAATTTAGAAACCAATTTTTAAATTTTCTGAGTTTTGAACATTTTTCGGATGGCAGCCTCAAACAACATTTAACCGCTGAAACTTTCGATGAAATCCTGCGATGAGAACGAAATTCAAAGGATAAGTTGATTTAAGTATGAGCTTGTTATGGTAAACTTATTGCTGCTTCGTTGGGAAAGTGTTGCCAGCACTGAACATTTTCATCATTTGTGTTATAGGAGATGCTGTCAGAAAATGGTATTTGTTCTTTTGAGTAAGAAATGGTTGATATGATACTACAAAGAAGTATATTACGTCTTTACACATTTTTAAGTCCCTCAAAGATAATTCCTTCGAAAATCAATTTTCTAGCGGCTTTGATGCGCTAGACTTTTACTAATTAGTACTTCCAAGCACTTGGCAGTAGATTACAAAATGGAACGCCGTCTTCGTTCATACGAGCAGATTCCAACCTGTCACATTGTACGCAGTTTTGAAATGCAAAACAGTTTAAAATAAAACGAGTATAAACTACCAGCATCGATAGAAAATATAAAAGCAACTAGTAGAAAACTACATCTTTCAACTTTCGAAATTATTATGCAAGCTTTTACTAATTTCCTAACCACAAAAACATTCAACATAACCTTGAAAAAACTAAATCCACCTATTGACAAAAATAGCCAACTCACGGCCAAAAAAGGCGTAACTACTCATAAACTATTCGGGAACAAGAGTGCGAGTAGTTGGTGGTAGCCAAAAGTCCATGCAAGTACTAATTAGTAATAATTTAACAGGGGTATTATTCCTGGCGCGGTGCAAGTGCACCTAAAGTTCCCGCAACTGTTGATAGCCATGCAATTTTCACCGAGTAATAAAATGTACGAGAAAAACACGTAAACTAGGAGAATACTTGAAAAGGATTTTTTTTCCCCCGGAGACATTTGCAGATGCACATTTTATGTTGTACGTGCTTTTAATTAAAATGCGACGCTGCGACCGGACGAATTTTCTCCATCTCGGAATAGTGGCACTACATTGTGTTTGAAGAAGAAGGTATTCAGTAGAATTCATTGCGGAAAATGATGAATTGTTGAGTGTAGGAGTGTTGTATGCCGATGAGCCCACGACAGAGTTTTTGTAGATGCAGTTTCAATGGCATTTTCTATCAGGTTATTCTCTCAGTTAGGAAAATTGAAAGGGAATAAAGGGGCTTTGATAGGAAGTTAACCGGTAGCTATGCTATTTCTTACTTAATAAAATAGAAATGTCTTTGCAGCGTGTTCCATTAACGTTGTTGACTAGCAAAAATATACTTATGGGTTGACAATAGAAGAAAGTGCTAAAAACAATAGACTAAAAGTATTTTGAAATGGTTTCTAAAATTCTAATGGAAGTGTGCTTGTGGTACTGAGCCCAACACAATTAAGCTCAGATTATAGTTTAGAACCAGTTGTAAAAACGCGAGCGAAATTTTGAGCTGTAACCGCTGCTGCCAGGGCCTGACAAGACCAAAAATTAGACATTTCATTTCAAAATTCAAAAAACCAGTTAGCATGTCAATAAACTTGCACTTATTTTGTTAATAAGTTTACTCTGATTCTTCTCATTACTCCAAAATCCTGTTGACACTGTCAAAATTACCTATTAAAATAAATACAAAGCGATTTTTTTCGCTACTTTGATTTGCAATTCAAACAGAAGCTAATTAAGTGGCTAAGTTCACTGATTTGAAAAATCAACATCTAGTTCAAGTAAGTATATATATCTCAATCTCGATTTCAATCGGAGTCTGTAATTCAGATCAGGCGATAATCATGACAATTCAATTAGTGACGCACTGATAATTGTTTACATGCTATCATATTTTATTATTACTCTTGAATGTCTCGGATTGTTACCGACGTCCACAACTAATCGCCCCAGTCATCATGGGACATTGATTCAACCTAACGCCAAACAACACCGTATTGCGTTGTGTGGTCCTTGTAAAGCAGCAAATCAATCAAATATTTACTCGACCATATGCGGTAACTATGTGTACTCGTATTAGCACCGATTATCTACCAACTGTGTAAGAGATCATCATGGACTCAATTAAGCAATTACTAAACTGCCTGACCAAGTCCATCAAATTGCAGTGAATTTCTTTGATTTGTTATGAAAAACTCTTTGAGTTTAACTAAGTATCGAAACAACTGTTCAACCACGAAATATCCTTGACGGATAGCCACGTATCGAGTCGATGCGAAGTAGCCAGAGGAACAAAGAAGAAGCGATAATGCCTTTGGAAGACGCCATCGAGACAGCTTTGGCTCCCTCGAAGTGTTAGCCTAAGTCTGAGGGACTGTTTCTGGGTATAGATGACGGAGTGCTTGCGACGACTTTGATTTATTGCCTCCCCTTCAGTTTCGGCTTAAGACTTTTTTTTCCTGTCTAAGCGTTTGATTGCCTAATTACTAGAGTGTAAGGCAGTGGATTAGAAATGTTTTCATATTATCTTGATGGTATGTTTGGGTTATCGGTTTTTGCGTCCTGATAAATGGAATGAGGTGATGATATGATGGGTAAATTGAATGTAATTTAGCGTAATAGTTTTTTGCTCCATTATGCAATAGACACAATGATTTGATTTTCTGAGGGTATTTCCAATTGTTTTCTGAAACGGAAGTTATTTCCGCAAAGAATATGTGGTTCATAGTGTTAGTTAGAGTAATTTTACAAGAAACCTGTTTTACTGCTATATTTAGTTTTGCACTCATGCTCTCGTTCACTTCGGTCGTGGCCGTCAGCCTGTGTACTGGTAGCATAGAACATCAACTTGAATAAAACCTAATTTTATTTTGAATTAATATTACTTCTTTGACTTTAAATAAATTGCATAAACTCATACATAGGGCTGATAAAATGTTGAACAAGAACTTCTTCAACCTCCTAACAACGTCTCCAGAAATAGAGAGAAGTGTACGAGAGTGATTTGATCCAATTTTTTTTTAATTTCAAGACCAATTTTTCCTTTCGAAAGGAAAATTGGTTCGAAAAAGTATTTGGGTGTAGAAAAGTCTTTGCCTGGTTAAAGTTAACACTTCTATGCTGCGAAGAAACAAAAACATGCTTTTATTTATATCAACCATGATATTCATTTTAATACCAAAAATTTTTTCAGTTGCATGCACTCGATTTTTATTTAATTTGCTTTAAAATACATTTTACTAAAGGTAAGCGTTTCCAACTTTCTTCAACTTTCCAAACTATATGCATTTAATTGCTGGGTCTAAGAATTCAAGTTCTCTTCTGAATCAGAAACTAACTGTAAAGTGATACTAAACCATTTATTTTTATGCTTATTTTACGCCAGCACGGACTGCGTGGTTCCAAAAGGGTCTGATGTAGTTTTCTGCGTAAACTACAAATTTGCAGGCCATACGGCCAGATATCGAGGCTGCATGGAAGCCAAAAAAATTGAAGAGCGGCGGAAATATACACCAGCCACTTCGAAGGTAGTAACAAGGCCCGCAGCATAAAGAAAACTTACTTAAGAAAAATCTACCCAACCTTCTATTAACTCCTGCTAACCATCAATCGACTCAGAAGTCTTTGGTGAATGCCAGAATTTGTTTAGATTAACCAAATCAAGGAAGTTGTCCCTAACTTCAAGATACTTTCTTCTCTTCCCAAGTTGAAAAGCAAGATGCTTCCTCTTCACTCGCCCTTTGCTTGCTAAAAAAGAACTTCGTTCAGGGTTTCCTGAATCATTTGAATCCCGATATTCAAACCCCGCCACCGTGCATCTATGGATGACCACAAAATAATTCGTGAGGACACTTCTGAGGACGCAAGTTCCTCTAAATTGGGTACCGCACTATTTGTTAAAGAGCGGATCAAAACCCAAAGACATTTGATCCCAGGACTAACCACAATAGAAATGATCTGCATCAGCTTCCAATTAGGTAGTGATCCATGTATGTCCATCATGGTTTCAGCGGTTCGGTGCTGGCTCTGGACCTCAACCGCATACTAACCACAGCATCTTCACTCGATTACAATCATGGAGTAATCGTGCTGACAATCTTTACGGCGTGGCCATAAGGCAATGGCTGACGCAAAATCCTACCTTTATTAAACCCATCTTCCCCCAGGAACCTATTTTTCGACAGTCTTCATCTATTATTGACTTCTTTCTTGTGTCCTCGAGCCTGGTAAGCTCTTTCCCACATTTCGGCACCTACAAATGCTATGTTCACGACGCTGAATCTGATCATCAGCTGATCCAATTATACATCCAAAGAGAACGTGGCCCAAAACTTTCTCACTTTATAGACCGAATCATTCATCCCCTACGGTAAGATCAGCTGGGACCAATTCGCAAAGGAAGTTGCAAATCAAATTCAAAACCTAGGTCTTGACTGCTCACAAAACCTCTGCTCGCAGGAAAGAGATGAGGCTCCTGAAAGGCTAAAGTCCTTACATATCCCCAAAAAACCCCAAACTTTGCCTTCCGTCACTTACCGGACGATATATCACAGATATCTTAACACGGTAATAATTCATATGAATACACTTCTACTCTGTTTGAAGGCATTGATATCCTCATCATCGTCAAGACCCAAGTCTATTTCAACAAGAAATTCGAAAAACGGTTTCAGAAAATAGTACCTGGCAAATATGTGTTTCAAGAAATCAATAAAATCACTGGTCGTAAAAAATTTACTAATAAATTCGTTTCTAACGGCAATGCGCTCTCTGATGAAAACGCGACTGCAGATGCTATTGCTGACGTCGTTTCTCTCATCTATCGCGGTGAGAAGCATAGCTCTGATATAAATGTTGTCTTAATTGTCAAGAGTTCTGATTCTAATTTTAGGCAAGAAAATTAATTATAAACTCTTCCTAGGTTCAGTTCTACAAACCCTCCCATAAATTCCTAAAGTCACGGTTCTTTCGTAAATAAAGAAACACTTCGAACTTTGGTGTCGACGCTCTCTTCTAAAAAGTCTTCCAAAGTAGATAAAATACCTAATTTTATTATAAATATTCTCCCTATTTGCTTTCTTGAACACCTCTCCATTTTATTCAACTCCTGTTTAAGAATAGGTTTTTTTCCCCACTGCTTGGAAGCGTGCGAAAATATTTCCCATTCCAAAAGCGTCAGGAACCTGCGATGTCCGCAAGGCGTGCTCAATTTTTCTCCTCTCAAACTTGGGAAAACTTCTTGAAAAGATTATTCGAGAATACCTAAATAGCACCATAGATGTCAGCCAAATCGTTCCCGGAAGACAATTTGGCTTCAAAGCCAAATACTTTACAGTGGACGCGCTAATGGTTCTCAAAAATGCGGTTGAGGAAAGGGGTTCCTGTCTGATTGACCTTCGGAAGGCCTTCGGGTACATTTGGATTGAAAACCTTCTGTTTGAAATGATCAATTTTGATTTTCCAATATGGTTAATCCAGTTTGTTGATAATTTCCTTAGCAGCATAAGGGCTTTCGTCATTTTAAATAGGGCTTTCTCTCACAAATTTTCAATCAAATCAGGTGAATCTCAAGGCTTCATTCTCGGACTAATTCTATTCAACGCTTTTACAGCTGATATTCCAGGAATCTTAAACGGCTCTCTTGCATGTGTTTTATCAATCTGGAACTCACACCATAACTCGCGCGTCGTAGCAGCGACGTTACAAATGTATGCAAATCAGATTGTTGCATATTATGCAAAATGCAGCTTGCAAATAAATGCCAACAAAAGTGAGCTGATATATTCTAGAGGCTCCCACAAGGATTACAAGAAGAGAATCTATGAATTCAAAATTTCTAAAATCGTTATTAATAACCAATCAATTACTCCTCAGTCTGTAAAATACCTTGTCGAAATTCTCGACCCTCGTTGCAGTTCCAGTCGCCATATTCAAGCAAGCTTCAACAAGGCCGCCATAGCATACCACCTTATATGCTGTATCTTCAGGCCAAACTCCATTATATCTTCGAATGCCGAAGAAAATTCGGATGCCGTATCCTTCGAAATGTTAAATCCCTTTTCTTAAGGCCCAATGGGCACTATTATCGGAATAGTGTCCTCTATCAAAAATCGAACACATCTGCTTCAGTTAACCAACAATGCAATTCGCCGTGCCTCAGAGCACCCCAACCCTATTATTCAATCGCTTCATCCATCACCTGGATGTTAACGATTATTATACCTTGATCTTATGAATACACCACACATGTAGTTCCTAAGTGAAAATGTTTGTTTTTATTCTCTTGGTCTTTCTTTCCCACATTTTCCATTTTTTCAAAGTTTCACTAGACGCGAATCGACTTTCCTCTTTTCTCGTTCCTTAATATTTATTTTATCTACTGGTTCTAACCTTGGTTGCCAAACAAGTAGGGTCTTGAAAGTAGGTTTTGCCACAGTGAAAGAGAGAAGATTTGAAAATAGATTACCTAAAACTATATCTTAAAGCGGTCATAGGATTATGAGATGTGTCTTATTTGACTTATGGCTCCAATTTCTGACCTTTGGGTTGTTTATTTGTTTGAGGTTTGATTCCAACTGAGTTTTAATTAAAACTCAGAACCATTTCAGTTTCCTCAAACTTACTGCGCTAGGTTAAAAAATATTCCCGCTTCTTCGAAACCCCATAAGGTCTTATCGTCATTGGCTTTTGGCAGGATGAAAAAGATATTACGACATGATCCTGATCTTTGTCTTCATTGCATTAATTTTAATTTTGCAGGTTACTTCGATAACATCCAAGCGCGCCATATCCATAACATGACAATTCAGACGTATTTTTGCTTTTCACCGAAGGTTTGGTTCACTGACTCCAGACTTGGGACCCACAGCCACACGAAACTCTTTACCTAAGATCTAGGCACTCTATCATGGCTTTTTGGGCTAATAAGTCTATACATCATGTCTTGTTGCGATTCATTGCTATGTCGCCCTGTATGCTATTGTGCTAGCAATGGTCGTTTTTCCAGATTAAAGCGTCAGCGTTGCCCCAAAAATTTCCATAAATATCTCTTTAGAGACTGATTTGATGGAAAAAACGCAGTTCTAGCTAGGAATACCGCTTCTTTTCATGTCATTGCTTCAGATTTTACGCATTGCACCACTTGCTAATAATAGCATTTTGAACCCAAAATATTTTTAATTTTTGTTTGAAAATATTAACTTTCGAGTAGAAAGTTTCAACTTCGGAGTGCACTCGCTTGTCACTGAAATGGGCTTAGCAACTTGCAAATGTTCATCTACGCCCTTAACGCCGGTTCCAAATTTTAGAAAACTTTTGATTGTTATCAAAAATAGTCGCTGGTTCCCACACTGAACGTTAGAATACTATTTAAAAACCGGTGGTTATTCATGCCTCGATACCTGGCATAAGATCTGGGGACTTTCAATTTGGCACTTGGCCAAACCTCACCCAGTTTGTTTATCGCTGTCCTGTACAAGTCCGCAGAGCCCTGACCCTGACAGGCTATGAACTTTACTTGACATTGATGCCATCCGTTTTCTTGGCATCTCGATAATGGCACAGAATTTTTTTAAGCAAGTTCTTAGCCAACAACTAAACCGACAGCTAAAGCCACTTTCTGCATGAAGTTCCAGCTATCCAGTGGAATGATGCCCTTACGTTTACTATTATCGATGACTGCTCTACCCAGACACTCTTTAGTCATTTCGTTAAACCGCTGAGTTATTCTAGTTGAGATAGTCTTGCGTTTTTTCAGCTCTCACTGATTCGGCTTTACAGTTGACCTTTTCCGTTTCTGGGTATTCGATGTTGCTAGAGCTTGTGTTGCGGGACGAATCCCTTTATTAAGTTCTGCCTCGCTTAAATGCTTCCTTGTTCTTATCGAACAGTGTTTTGGAGGAGTATGTTTTTAAGTCTCTATAGAATCCGGTTTCTTTATGCTTTTGCTTATAAAGGAGTGGGTTTCCTGAAGCGGAGGCGACACCTAAAATACCTGCAGCGGGTGTCCGAGTTAACTCAGTTGCCGTTCCAAGTGAACTCTGTTCGATATAATCGCTCTTTTGCATCTTATCAGTCTTCAGCTTTTTTTCTTGACACTGTGATGGATTGATCCAGGGAGAGAGATATGGTTGCTGTAGGTCCGTGAAGGAGGTTCGGAAGCTGCTTCTCCAAAGCCTTTCACCAGAATTTTGGGAAAAGTGCCCGCCGACGGCGAATCAGATTTTCTGGTTGCTTCTTCTCCGGACAGCAATAGAGTAAGCGTTCCAGCCACTTCTCCGCAATCATTAAGGTACTTACTTCACCGTGGATAAGTCCTCTCCTTTACTGCAGAAATAGGAGTTAAATTTCAGGAGTCAGATTTCGGTTGGGAATGTTTTGAGTTATTGTATTTTGGAAACATCAGCTGTTGGGCTTAAACTAACATCCGTTATCTTACCTCGAATGTGTACTAACCAAAATGATCCCATAATTATCTATGCAAATAAGGGAGACCACGCGAGAGTTTGCACAAAACCTTATAGGAACAAGTGCTCAAAGTCAGGTTGGTGATAATCAGGAGCAAACCTCAACTTAACCTACACAGCTAATTTAATGGCTACGAATCTAAGACCGTTTTATGAGACCCGCCACGGTTTTCTTGAGACAGAGATGAAAATGTTAATCCGGAACCGTCTGCGAGTGAATTTCACTTTGTCGCATTCAGAGCATATGCAGATAAGAAAGCTAGGTCGTGCCGAGATTAGATCATTTAGCGTTACCCAGGTTGAGCCACGTAAAGGCGATCTCACTAGCACCGAAATTATCAATCGCCTGCATTTTTTCCAAAAAGTGAGAACTTTCTAGTAGAATCGATAATTTATACGATATATCTTTACATTCCTATTCACGGTTACCCACACATATGTAAAAAAACACAAAGGCCTTATAAACAGTAATACGTTTTGCTAATTATATAATGATATGCTTTCAGAAGTTGTTTTAGGCACTTGTTTTGCTTAGTTTTAGGCACTTGGCGTTGCCTAGGGTTTCCCAAAATTTCCCCAACGCTATTACTACCAATTTGAAAACATTTTCAGTTGGTATTTGGTATACTTGTTTTTACTAAATATCTTTTTGAATAGAAATATGTTGATGCCTGAAAATGAATTAAAGTAGATCATAGGGTTAAAGCTATCTTACTCCTTATATACGTCAATATTTCCGAAAATCTTCAGCTAAATCGGATTACACACTCATAAGATAATTTCACTCATCACAGCTAAGCCATTTGATTTATCTTTTCTAGCCGTAAAATAACTATCGCAAACAAAGCATCTTTTCTTTTGATTTCTATGATAAGAATTTTCGATGATAAACATCGACAATTTAAGTCAGTTTTTTGTGTAACTCTTCAATTGACGGTATTGTTTTCATGAAAAAAAATATGTAAACACCGCAATTGAGCAATAAGTGGTTTTAAATAGATAAATCAATTATTATTACTTACAAAACTTCCTTCCGCATATTGTTCTCTTTACACTTCTTTTTCAGTTTGAACATACTCAATCCTACACTGACAACAATTTTCACCAAATCTGTGGCTATTTGTCTCGGAATTTCCTTTCACTCTAAACTCAAAACAATAATATCCACCAACTGTCATCATCTTGTACACATTGACATAAAAATTTGTGAACGCTTTTCACTTTGAACTTTTACATTTCACTATTTCATTGATATTGGAAGTTGAATAAGCACAAAATGAAGAATTTAAACTATCATTTCAAACTATTTTTCATGCCCGCTAATTTACGACTTTATATCACCATTATTATGAATTTCTGAACAAAATATTGCGAAACTACTATCACAACGAATCAAACACCGAACAATTCGCCGATCACTGTCACCAACTGATCCAGTCTTGACCGGGTCAAAAGCGTAGAGAGATGATGTTCAACAATTGAAAATTCTTCACTACAGTTAGAGCTGTACTGGAGTAGGTACACGTAATGTACTGCACACAATGTCTGCAGTTGTTGGGATTATTTTTAGATTCCATCTTAAATATTTTAATATCCACTTAGTTGTATAGTTTCTTCGTGGTTCAACTGAACAAATTGACAAGATATAGGGTAAGCCATAAATTCGCCGAATGTGTAACATTTACGCTTTTTATGGCCCGAAGGAAGTTTTTGTGTATTTTACTGCACCGAGCTTGTAAGCTGAAATTCAAGGTGCTTGACAGTGCAATATAAAATGTATAAGTAGGTATGTTGAATTCATTCTTCTTTGACTACTTATATCGTTTTGAATTAGTTCAATTTTCATTCCACCCTGTAATTAAAGCGTTGGAGTAGCTCCAATTGAAAATATGAGGCAGACTAAAGATGACCCCAAACATTTTATTACGGAAGATTTCCTGTATTGGGGTATGCAAAATACATACCTACTATCAAAGAAAAGACAAACATGCGGAGAAATTGTCTACACGATAGATACATGACAGCCAAACATATGCGAGAACGTATAAGTTGTCAGTACCTACAATATATCCACAAGGTCTTGATTGTAATGGAGCATTAGAAGATCCACCTGATGGCATTACGTCGACTATTGTGTATGTTGGTGAATGCAGTAAAGATCTTAAATAATAGTCGACTTGCCTGTAGTGTACCGTAAGCGTGTTCTTATCAACTGAAATTAAACCTGGGAATGCTGTTGATCTGTAATTCTCATAAACAATTATCGTTATTAAGAGACATTACGTGAGGTCAAATGCGCGTTAGACATACGAAAAGTTTGAGATAAATTGTTTCATGGGTAAAATTTTTAGGTTTCGAGTAGATTACGCTGTCGTGGTGGTTGTTTTATTCCAAAAGTAAGATTAATGTGTTTTTAAGAGACTGTGAGTGTGCATGTGAAAAGAATATTAATTTGGCTCGAAAACATAAAATAAAACTAAAAATTAGTGCTAACAACTCAGCCTTGTCCACTAGACTTAATTGGTATTGCTTAAATATGTATTTTATCTTTGTTTGTTCACATGGGAGCTAAGGGGAGTTTTTTTTTTGCAGCGATTGGGATACTGTGGAATATTAAAGAAGTATATTTTGGCCAGTATTGTACATCTTATAAATTTTGAAGATAACTAGCTTCAACGGATTTAATTTTTTGTTACTATTCACGCAAAATTAGATCAATTGTGTTCTATGAAAGAATTTTCTACTAAAGAAATAATCTGACATCAAGGAAATTTTGGAGCGTTTTAGGCCGTCAAACAGGGGAGTTCTAGCATTGTTTTCTATCTGGGGCTTGGACTTGGCTTAATATGTGTGGGTTTTGAACTGGAAACTAAAGGAGCAGCAATACTGTTATTTTTGTTAAATCAAATTGTTCTTTTCTATAATTATTTTTAGCTCACCGCCCTTTCTATTAACCTTTTTATGTGATTATTCATCTTGGCCACGCTTTTTACATAGACTTTTCCAGAGTTTTTAATAAAGTGCAATAAAAATTTACCTTCTGTGCAGAAAACGTATCTTCTATGTTTTGGTTTTTTATTGAAGTATTTGTGTGAGTATATGGACTGTCGTTGTAATTTTCGAAAGCCACATTTAACCGTCCGATGTCACACGTTCTAAAAATTACGTGTAGGTCACACGGGGTCGGATTGACCCCAGCAATGTTCGAGCGACTGCCACGTTGCCTGTATCGTTCCGAACGACCCATACAAATTCAGAATATTAGTTTGAACCTTTCGGAATGAGAATATTATGGAAAAAATTTTTTTTTCAAATTTTCAAAACGGCGAAAAAAATTAACAAGGATTTAATGCGTAAAAAGCCATTTTTTACTTAAAAAATCATAACTCTGGCAATTTTTTAATATTTTTTATAACATTTCAGGGTGATGCTTTATAGCTTTGGGAAAACTAGTTCCATAGTGGGCGTTTCAAAAAAGATATTTATTTTGACATCTGAAGGGGGTCCATATCGGAGTGAAATAAAGTACGATAATAATGATAAAGGAGCGTTTATTATGAGAATTACTTCAAAAAATACATAAGAAAATATGTATATAAACACAATTTATTGCTGTCCAGCCCAGTCAAGGCAAATAAACATCCTGAGCATGTCACACATAGGGCGACTGCATGAGGAGCAAATCTTCATGACGTTTGCACAATTCCCAGCGGATCCTTTTCTGCGAATACCGTCGCTCTCGGGTTAGCTGCAAAGGCTCTTCTGTGCCAAGAATCCCAGCAATTCCGCGTTTCAGGTCAATTCGGAGGTCTTATGCTTCCTATTGCCTTCTGAGGTGAGGCTCCACTAGGTATAGCACGACTTCTTTTAAATACTGTTTTGCAGTGAAGGCTTTGTTATCCTCGTTGTTGTTGACGCATCGACAGTTGTACAAAACTCGAGCGTTCACCATCACTTGGTTCAGAATTGCAAAAAAAAAGTATCATTGGCTATCTTTTGGCCAAATGGCACAGCTAATAAAAGCAATCTAAAATTTCGTTTTGTTGTAATGTAGGCTTACTTTTTGCTTCCCGTCTGTTATCGCAGTTGTTTGCAGATATGATGATGCAAGCAGCACGATTTTTTTTGTGTGTACGTTTATAATGAGAGGTGCTCTGCAAAAGCGAAAGCTGTAGCTGGCGGTTCTTTGGAAGCAACCTTCATTTCTAACGGAATTTCACGCTTATTTTTACGAATTTTACTGGTGATTCTCATGTTGAAGGCAGGTTTCAGCATACGTTGTACCATAAGAATGGAAGTGAACCAGTTATCACACGTTACGGTCCGATTCGTTCTGTGGATTGGCTCCGTAGCTGTACGGTACGGAAATAATATCCCGATATTGGCTCGTTCTGCACAATAGTTCCGGTTTTTCAAGTCAGTTTCGACAACTGACCAAATATTTAGGGCCAAACAAATTTTGGAAAAATCTTGGAATTCAACATGGATTCTCATGAAATGTTCGTTGATTTTAAAGAAGCGTACGATAGCATCAGCCGAATTGCATTATATAACATCTTGATGCAGTATGTAATCCCAGCAAAAACTGGTACGATTGGTGAAAATGACCATGACCGTCTCCATATCACAAGCGCTGATTCAGAATGACATGACCAATCCGTTTTCGACGAATATACGGCTTAAACAAGGGGATGGATTAGTTTCTGTACTTTTTAACTTAGCACTTGGGTATGTCAGAAAAATCCCCGTTTACACTAGAGGAACTCTTGTTACTAATGTTCGAAGAACATTAGTATTAAAATCGCTTCGCCGAAAATTCGTCATATATATATATATATATATCAGCAAAATGATTAACAGAGATAATCTCTGGAGTGGCCGATCCGATTGAGTTGAAATTTTCGGAGAACATAGATGTATATAACAGGTAGGTCCATGACTTGCTAGAATTCAGATATCTTAAACCTTTTGGCGGCGGCGGGCATTTAAGTGAATTTTCAGGTACACCTATATTTCCAAGCAGTGTAAATTTTTGTTAAAAAAAAGTACTAGAAATGAAAACTTGTTATGTTTGTAGTTTGTGTATGATAAAGATATGAAAATTTTGGGCCAGGTGTAGGCACTGAGTGCCTAAAAGTAGGCAAGGATTTTTTTTCAAATTTCGATTTATCATAACTTCTAAGAAAAACAATGGATCATCGTGAAATTTGCAGAGCGTATTGATGTAAACTAGAATTTAACACACATGGACTTTCAAGACTGTGCGGGCAACTCTGTAGCTACAGCAGGCTCCTGAAAACAAATCCTTCAAATCATCGAGTCTCCTGAAAAATTTTTGATTTTTGAAAATAAATTCAAATTGTTGACAAATTTTGACTTTTGTCCACCAAGTCAAATAAAAATTTCAAAAATTCCGCGGTAAACAAGAACGGCAACCCGTGATCAAATTACCTCTATTTTCAGCACCCAAAACTTCTGTTCACGAGAACTGACAATCAGATTATGCGATCAATATGAAATTTACAGAACATGTTGGTATTTATTAGGACCAGGTCTGATAGAAGCGATTTTTCAATACGGGCAATACTGTGGTAGTGGTGCCATATGGAAAAATCACTGAGAAAAAAAACTGGTTTTTGGCCTATAGCTTCCGATTTAGCCACCAGATTTTAACGAAATTCACGCAGTAGGTGAACCTTACTCTAAGATAGATTTCATTGAAATTTGGTTGAAAAATTAGCATATGGACGCTAGCTACGGCAATTTTTGTCTCTTAAATATTGTAAATTTGCTCAGGAAAATAAAGGTTTTTCCCTATAACTTCCGATGCAGTGATGAAATCAAAACGAAATTCGTGTGAAAAGCATATCTTGTTGCGTTTCTAATTCTGTGGAAATTTTGTTGAAAAACCGTGAAAGAGTTGCCAGCTATGATGAATTTTGTAATTTATTGACATTTCTTTATCGAGCGATGTTGTCATAAAATTTCCAAGTGGGAATGATCCTGCAATGACAAATAACATCAAATATTTACGTTTCAAAAATTTAAAAAGTTTGGACGATGGTAACCCTAAAATTTAATTCACTCCTATAACTTACAGCACAGACATTCAATCGAAACGAAATTCATAGGGTGGGTTTAACACAACGTGAAGCAGCCATGGTGCTAGCACATGATTGCCAGCACCGGACAATTTCGTAAATATCGCACCAACAGATGCTTCCATTTTCTATTCATAAGCAAACTATTTACAATAAAATAAGCAAGCGATATTTAAATATTCCGAGCTTTGGAAATTTTATTGTTTGTTACTTGAACCTATAACCGAGTTTATTAATTTATTCATCTGCATCATCCCCCTTCTCTGGTAAGCATAATTTATGACAAACGACTTCGATTATATAAAAGCACTAAAACATCATATAAAAGCAAAGCATCCAAGTTATATACCTATATACTTTTAGAATCGTCAAAAATTGGTGCAACTGCACCAAGTTTTTTTATATAATGTTATTTTATTTGAATAAAGCTCTTTGCCATATAGCCTCCAGTACAGTAATGGTATCATAACGAAATTCATATGACAAATTTAAATTATTGTAGACAATATTCAGTATAAATCTATTTTGAAAAACAATGAAAGGGTTGCCAGTTATGATTGTTTTTGTATTTCTTGAAATAGCTTTAGTAAGCGATTTTATCATAAAATTTTCAAATCGTAGTGGTCTTGTAGTGAAAATACACACCAAATACTAAGATCTAGAAAATTTGAAAGCTCTTGCGAATGGTAACCTTAATTTTCTTTGTATCCCTATTAATTCCAATGCAGTGATCGGATCAACACGAAATTCGCAGAGCAGGTTGACTTCAACGTGAGGCAGATAGGACTGCTAGCACGAGGTGTTTTTGTTATTTTGGTACCAATAAATGCTTGCATTAAGTATTCACATCACGAATATACAATATATAATAATATATATGACAATACGTACAATATATAATATATAAGACAATAACAACAGTATAACAACAATATATAACAATACACTCAAAATCTGCACAAATCCTCTACTGTTCTTCGAACATTAGTATTTCTAGCGGTTCTGATGCGCTAGGGTTTTTTTTAAGTCGACACAGCTAGCAGCTTACGCTGCTGACATCAATATTATGTCACGTTCGTTCAAAGATGCCAAGTATTTGTAGCTCTAGACGAAGCCGCCAAAGAAGTTGGTCTTCATATTAACGAGCGGAAAACAAAAATTATGAGCCAATCAAGAAAAAGAACGCCAGTAAGACAAAACATAGCGATAGGGGACTATAATCTTGAAAGCGTAGAGAACTTCGTGTACCTAGGGACGAACCTCTCGAAAGATGGGAATGAGCATGATGAAATTAAACGACGGATTCAATTAGCCAGTCAGACATTTTTTTCGGTGTTTTCCACTCTGAAATCTCGATGCGTACACAGGAAAACGACAAGGACATTGACCCAGGCGTCTGAATAAGCCTTAAATACGTTCGAAATTCGAATCTGATACAACAACGACCTGTATACCATATATGACGATCTGGAAGACTGTACCGTTATACGATGACAAAAACTGCAATGGGCTGGCCACGTCGAACGAATGAGCGACAATCGAGTCCCCAAGCTGTCTCTCAAGTGGCGAGCGAGTGGAGCCAGCAACCCACGCAAGTGCTGGGAAGATTCGATAGATACTGACAGAAGGTCACTTTTGGGAGGACCGAACTGCAGGACGTGATCACTGAACCGAGACGACTGGAGTCGGAGAGGATATAAAAATTAGGAATTAGTTCACATTAACTTTATTGGAACCATAATCATAAAACTGTTTGATCTAGGCTACAGTAAATCAAATGTATGATTTTTTTAGTACAATAAACTATTTTGCGAGAAAACACGACGTCATTAGCTATGGACTGGACTTGCTATGTCGCGATTTTATGTTTTTAGTTCATAGCTGTTATTTATTGAATCGCATCGTTTCATGGCTTTATTAGTGAATAGATGAGATTTGTTTACAAGAAGAGGTTTGGTTTAAGAGGGTCAGTTTTGGGCTCAGCCAAAAGGGATGGATGTTTCAGAGT
Organism: Nemotelus nigrinus; assembly: GCA_947369275.1. Taxonomy (NCBI): domain Eukaryota; kingdom Metazoa; phylum Arthropoda; class Insecta; order Diptera; family Stratiomyidae; genus Nemotelus; species Nemotelus nigrinus. The sequence goes on along the minus strand of OX376375.1, from coordinate 52,287,863 downwards.
CATTGCCGATACCGCTTATGGTGCTGGAACTGTGAGTTACTCAGAATACCGCCCAGCTCAGGGACTTAAGATAAATATAGACTGATTTCATCCTTTGATAGAATTATGTCATTAAAGTTCATTTTGGTGCGAAGCTTGTTTGAGACATCGAATGCTCCCTTCTATCAAACATCGGATATTATCTCTTCATAGCCCATGCGTCAAATGTATAAATATAATTGACTTCGGACTTAAAAATATATTCATGCTACCGATAAATTTGCATACAGTTTTTCATTCCATTAAAACATTATTCCCAAATAATAATATCAATAAAGAATCCTTTATTACGACACATTCTAACCGCAATATGAATCCAAGCATTTGTCGACATGAACGTTTGCATAAACCCCCACTTTCACATGCAAAATTTATTACACACGTACTATTCATAAAATCCGAATCTACGGCATACTATCTATTACATTTCGTCCATCAACAAAAGGGCGCACGTCATCGTAACCACACTGTCTCCCAGCAAATAATATGTATCCATAGGTACATCTGCAATTTCACAGAGTCGCCATACCATCTAAACGCCCACATATTGACGACAGCATGTCACCGTAAACACTATGTTCATGCACTATCAGTAAATTAAAGCCTAAGTACAGAGCACTCGGTCGTACTATGCAGACAATCTATTGAACATGATTTCTGCATAGAAACACAACACCATAAAAAGCCAATGATGGATCCATCATCATTGCTTCGCTTCATCCTTCAACCTTTAGCATAGCCTTGCCGAGATCGGGAGTTGTGGTGTGGTGTTGTGGCGAAGCGATATATAGAGTCATCGATGATGTGTGAACAATGACTGCACTATATTTTCACACTAGATAAATTCTTTCCACTCAGCAGAATGCTTTAATAGCCCCGAAGGCGAATAAATGTCAGCGAAATGATTTATTCGGTATGGGACAGCGACAAATTAATCTAGGGAACGAATTTTCAAGTGTTCAAGTTTAATTGTTTGGTATGCAAGTGGCATTGCTTTGAGACCTGCGAAGACCTGATTGGACTTGGACTTGGTTCTCTATTGAAACTAGTTTAAGAACTAATTAAAAACTATTTTGTTAATAAATAGGATCTACTATCTACGGAAATTAATGCCAAGTTCTTTTAGGAGAAACCATCGTAGGTTTTTGTCAGTAACTAACAGCTACAGGGTGTGTTCCATAAGTCATGCGACCAAGTCTAGGAAAAAGATTGATTGAATTGATCTGTAAATAACATCCTTCTCCTTCTATGCACTTCTGGACATGAGATTTCTTCGCTTGGAAGGCATCTGGGGAAGCCAGCTCGAGGATTTCCCTAAAGGCACGCATTAAAACTGCTCTGGTGTTTTCTATGGACTCCAAATGTCGACTTTTCAGGGCTTGTTTGAGATAGGGAAACAGAAAGAAGTCTGATTTGGCCACGTCAGGGCTTAATTTGGGTCAGGTAGCCTTTGACGAAGAAGGCGGTGTGACTTGGTGCGTTGTCATCATAAAGTTGTGCCCTTTATGGTGCTCCTGATGTGGGTGACCCTCTTTTTTAATCTTTTAGAGGACATTCATGTAAAAAGCCGCATTCATAGTTCTCCCAGGCGGTACGAATTAGTGATGAACAATATCCCGGCCGGATGTCAAATAAGACAATGAGCCCTGCTTTTGTTCGAGGAGTTGTTCATGCGAGCTTTTTTGAGATGGAGAGAAAATGCTGTGTGCCATTCCGTACTCTACCTCTTGGTTTTTGGATCGTTCTCGGAAGCTTAGCTCTTATCACCGGTCATCACTGTTACTGAAAAATTTGGGTCTTGAAATAACTGACAAACGGCACTCGAGTGTTTTTCTGGTCGTTATTAAAAACTTTCGGTATAACTTTTGCGCAGACCTTCCTCATTTGCAAATATTCTGTCATAATTCGTTAAAACGTCAATTTCGCTAGGTTGGTACTGTTGGAAAAGGTCGTCGGTGACCTCTTTCTGGCCATCCCTAAAAAAATGTACCATCACATGGATTACAAAATTTCGTTATTTAAAAGTTTCCTATAAATTCTCAAAATTCGCATCAGGAAATTTTAATAAAATGTACAGACATATCACCTTGTTCACTTTCTTATGACAACGATATTTTAGACGTATAATTGTTACAATTGTTTATCTTAAGGGGGTAGTATCGGTTATAATTTTGAAAAAATAAACATTTTTTTATGTTTTTCGCATTTTTCAATTTATTATACCTTCAACAATCACGTCTCAAAATTCTATTAAGATATACCCAAAAATAAAGAAGTTACGGCAGTTTACGGCAGACCGCTGCTTTTAATTACAGCGAAAAAAAGATGAAAAGAGCATAAGTCAGGCAGAAAAAGCGGCAAAGGAAGTGCGTTTGGCAAAAAAAATACTGCCCAACTGCAAGAGTAACTGGCTTATGTGAACTCAAGAATACTTGTGTATGGTCCAGGGATTTTTTAAATAATTTTCAATAAATAGATAGAAAAAAACTTTAAACGCGTTTTTCTCGAAATTACGTTTTTTCAAACTGCGGACACTTATCCTCCGGATTGGCCGAACCGATTAAAGTCAAATTTGGTACACTTCTTAACTCAAGTATCTTGTGTGAAAATCTATCACAATATAGGCCAAAAATTAACCCAAAAAAAATTGTCAAGCGAAACAAAGTGAAAAAAAAACAATTTTTCGAAAAGTATTTTCAAGCAACCGCCATTTTTTTTTGATCATTTTTTAAAAATATTATGATAGATTACCACGTAAAAAACATTCTTCTTGAAAATGCGGTAAAAAACATTCTTCTTTAAAATGCGGTTTCATATTTTTGTTTCAGATTCTTCATGCCTGAGATTTACTGTCCGCAGTATGGCGATAGATTTTTCGAGACTTCAATTTTGGCGCCCTCTATAAATAAGTTGAAACACGAAAAAAATAAAAAAATATTTTATTTGTAATCTTCAAAATGTGTATTTTGCCCATGTAAATTTGAAAATTTATACATAATAAAGAAGATGAAAAAAAAATATTAAAAATTAGGCTAGTTTTTAGCATTCTAACCGGTACTATCCCCTTAAGAAATCGCTGAATTCGGTACTTTTCTACAATCTTTCATACAATTTTTGAAAAATAAAATGTAGTATTTATGCAAACAAAATTTAGCAGCCACTTGATTATATCAAATATAAATTTCCCAAACATATACACTTATTTCGCAGTGGAAAGTTCAAAAGCCATCATCGCATACAATCGACATCTATCTAGTGAACAATAGAAAGTTTTCCGACTGCCATGGGAATATTCTATATACAAAAAAAACTTTATTTGTACGAACGAGTTTATCTTTTTCAAATCATTTTCTAGAACTATGAAAGCAAAAATAAAAGTCATTTTAAGTTAATTTGAACAGCAACGGTCACATAAATATATCTGAAATAGAATGTAACTTATTCAAGTTTCGTCACCTTAAAACTTACTGAGAAACTTTATCAGTTCGTCCGACACTCAGTGAACAGAAAGAAGTAATGAAATGTTGGAGTTTCGCTCGAAGCTCAGAACAAGTTCGTAAATAAATATGACTTGTTTCGCGTTCGTTTGTTCTTTGATTGAATCAAAGGATTTAAGTATGATAGACGTTGTACAATTAGTAGCAGTACAATTTAACCTCTTGGGTTGTAATATGGTTTTATCAATCAAATATTTAGAACTTAGGAGAGCGATTGGGATTTGTTGGATTTTCAGTGCGATTTGGGTTTCAAGAGACTTTAAAACTCCCTAGAATCGTGTATTGCGTCGTTTGTATTCAAGTTTCAAGAAGATGAATAAACGATGATATCATCGGCAATTTGAAAGCATTGAGGAAATGGAACCTGGCGAAGAAAACTGGAGAAAAAACATTGGATAGGGATTTTATAGGGCCTTGTTGATTTTCACTACGAGCAAATTGTAAATAATTTTTTAACAAATATGGATGAAAGTAGAAGAAAATCTTTTTGTTTTAAAGCCTTCTTACCTAACGGTATGACCAGGTGTGACCAAATTTTCTTTGAGAATAAAAGGGGAATGATTAATTGTGTGTTGAGGTAGGTTTGCTAATTGGAATCGTGTGTGACTTCAAATGTGGCACAATGGCTAAAAACTTTTGTTTACCTAAAAACGAATCATTTCAAAGTATTCAGAAAAAGTATCACCTTCACTCCTCCGCTCTCCCTGTAAGTGGCTAGACTGGAATGCCGCTAAACTTCACCCGGGACCGCAGTGATTCTGTTAATAATAGAGGCTGCTGCTGATAGATCCATGGGGTGGATTCGAAGGCTTGTGAGGCTTCAATGCCCAAACGTAAACACGTTTGTAATAGGCAACATGCGTACTGGTGGAACAATGAAATCGCCGAACTGCAACACATCGCTTTGGCGTGCAGGCGCGGGGCGCAGCGAGCCAGGAATAGGCCAGGAGTGGCTGAGCTATCTGTTGCCCACATTGCGGCAAAGAAAGAGCTGACTAAGGCCATCACGAGGAGCCAACGTGCCAAATTATAGGCTCTTTGTGAGGAGCAAACTCAGACCCCCGAGAAGGTGGCTACAAACTGGTCGCTCGTAGACTTGGCAGCATGGGGCCTAGCACTCTTATGAATGCGATATACATGGAACGTATCGTTCGTTCGCTGTTCCTGGTGCATCCGTCAATGACTGATGATCTCATAATCGTAGACCAGGTGGATGCTTCTCCCTTTACGGACGAGAAGCTAAACGTGCAGTGTCCAGGATGAAGAACCGAAAGGCTCCGGAGCTTGATGGGGTGCCGGTTGAGGCGGAAGTCTTCCCGTCACGGTGGAAAGCAGCTTCACTGGTACTTATAGACAAGGGGGAAGGTAACCTGTGCAGTCCATCAGCATACCGTCTACTGTGCCTGCCAGATACTGCGGGGAAGCTTCTTGAAGGATTGCTCAAGCCGCGGCTGCTGTCAGTAGTGAGATCTGTTGGAAATCTTTCTTGCAGGCAGCACGGCTTCCAAAAATGGCATTCAACAATCAATGCCATCTCGGAGGCTATTGGAGCTGTAGCGAAAGTAGAAGAGGCATACCATTAAGCTAGACCGGCCACCCTGCTGATAAAGCTTGACGTACAAAACGCTTTCAACTCGGCGAAGTGGACAGACATACTCCGGGCTCCTGAGCAGAGGTTCCGTACGCCTGACTTCTTGCTAGCCATAATGCGGGACTTCCTCAGGGATAGGTGGCTGCTCTACGACACCGGCGAAGGAGTCAAAAAGAGGATTTAGCCTCTGGAACATCATGTACGGTGGATGTGTTTCTGGTAGGTTCCGCTGATGCCGTCACAGCGGTAGTTACTTCCAGATCTGCCGAATTTGCTCAACTCAGACTTAGCCAAGTCATGAGGAGAGTGGATCAGTGGATAACCGAGCGCGGCCTCCAGCTGTCCGTCTCCAAAACAGAGATTGTTATGCTGGCAAAGCGTAGGATACCAGCCGTCATACCCATTTCTGTTAGCTCCGTGGAGGTCCAGACCAGGAAGCTGGTCAGGTATATGGGAGTGACCCTGGACACCAAGCTGATGTATTAGGATCACATCAGCAGGGCATGTGGTAGAGCTCTAGTAGTCGTCACTTCGCTGAGTAGGCTAATGGCTAACGATGTTGGATCCAGTGAGACACGACTTAGGCTGTTGATGCTAACGACCAATTCCATTGTGCGAAATCTGAGAAGATGCGCTCCGAACTAAGAAGTTCCGGAAGCACATTACCACTGTCCAGCGCATGGGTACCCTGCGAATCGCTTGCAGCTTGTGCACGATCTCAGAAGAGGCTTGAAGGTGGTATTGGGAGTAATTCCGAGCGACCTACTAGCGAGAGAACGCTACGAAGAGTACCTCTTTCGCTCAGAGCTGGGTAGAACTGAGGTTCAAACACACGCGCATTCGTCTAACCTCCAACTTTGGCAACAACTTTGGGGTGAAAGTGACAAATGATGCTGGACTTCTAAGCTAATTGATCTCATTGAGTCTTTATTCTTCAGAAGGTCTTAATCAATTCTTCAGAAGGCACGGTTATTTCAGGAAATACTTGAACAGAATGGATAAGTTGCTCACACCGTACTGCCGATTCTGTGCGACTGAGGTCGATGATGATCGGCACACATTCTTTATGTGCTGTCACTTCGTAAGTGTGAGGCGCACCATTGCGTCCATGAACGGCCTGGTAACGCCTGAGACGATCGTGGATACAATACTGCGTAGCGAAGAGAGCTGGCGCGCAGTCTCAACATTGGTTGAGAGTGCTGCGCATAAAGCGAGAAGAGGGTTGCCATATCGACCCGTAAACTGTGGTAGTTTCTGAAGTCCGTGGTCACCTATAGGTGAGTCAGTACGACCAGGTTGAAGCAGTGCTTAAGCGGGTCTCGACTCGGAACTTCGTGGGCTTGTAGATGGTTCATTTTTTAGTGAGTTAAACTTTACATACCCCGTGGTGATAGGTCACCCGGGGATCTGGTAAGCAGATTTTTTTTGCCCTCTACATTAGGAGGAAAAAAGAATCCGAAAAGCGCGAAAACAAAAATTAGTTTTTGTGATTGTATGATAAGTATGATAAGTATGATTGAACAAATCTTTCTTGTCAAGGTTCAAAGTCAATAAACTCTTTGAAAATTCAAAGAAAGTAACTGTAACTGAAAAATGAAAAAACTGTGGGGTAGCACGTAGGAAAAATATAAACTTTTTGGTAAAATAATCGTCAAATAGATGAAATAGAAAGAGTAAATGTTTCAGCATTTAAATAAAAGGGGACAAAAATGCTTAAACATCTTTAGTATGACGTCAGGGTTGTTATTGGGTTATGCTATTGTCATTTTGTTGCTAACGAAATGAATTGTGGATCGGATGATTTCTAAAATAGTGGAAAAAAGTGGTGACATTCATTGCTGAGGTTTAAGGACGAGATAATTTTAAAAATATTTAAAAAACAATTTTTTTTTGTATTAAAGTTCATGTTGGATTAGACTATGTCAGTTGGTAGGCTTCATATGAGATCGAGAATAGCGTGGGTCATTCAGAAAAAAATGTTTAGCAAGACAGCATCGGAAAAGTCTGGTGTCGTTTCAAGGAAAGGGAATTGAAAGTTATCATGCTGTTGATAGAACTGATGAATATGTTAGTAAGATAAGTATGGATGCTGTTACAATGCTATGTTTAGTAAGTAGTACTGGGGCGAGATACATCAAAGTCTAGATGATTTGAAAAACAACAACTGGGGAGAATGTTGCATTTGAAAAATGGATGGATTGGAACTGCAGTAGACTACTTAAAAGAGAGTGTTGATAGTATTGGTTTCGACAATTAACTGTTCTCTTCAATTCTGAATGCAACAAATGCACCATAAATCTCGTTATGTTACTTAACTTTTGTGAAACCCACCGTATAATTCTTGTCATTTTCTCGTCATTCGAAGTGAAGGAGTAGACTTGTGTCCTCTTCTTCTTATGTATTGTATAAGTTTTTTAATTTTAGTTTTTAAATCTGTTTTCGTGTGGTAAGCAATAACGTATAGCTAAGTGTGCTAGAAACGTTTTAAAGAATAGAAGTGGGATGCACAAAGCTTTTTCTAGCTGAAAATTGTGACTGTTGCTGCTGGTCTGTGGATATTTGTATCATTTCTTCCTATTGCGAGAGTCATTGTGGTGGTTTCATGCTGTAGGATTTAGCCGTTGGGACCTAGCTTTTTGATTGTTGAGGGTTGAAATGGTAGGAGAAGGGCTTATTTTGCTCAACCGATATCGAAACTGTAGACTTCAGACGGGCTATTACTCTATTTGTTGGTTTGGTATCTAAAGATTCTATATCCACTGAGAAACGTTACCAAAAAGTCTACTTTCCTTGTTTGATAAGGGAATGAAGAAGGCGACAAAAAGCTGACTCCCATTTTCTTTTTTTTTCACCCCGAAATTTTGTCCATATTCTGGTCTTGTCATTTATTTAGATGCAAGCAACCGGAAGAGTGCTTGAATGTATGTAGAACTGATGGTGTGGAGCACTGATTGTTAATGTCTGTGGGGTCTTTAGCATCAATTCGAGCATAATCACACACGAAGCTTTGAGTTCGTAGATCGAAAATGTCGGAAAAATTTCAATAAGTATAAAAACTAATGATTTATCGGGGCTAAATATTCTTTGAGGAAATAATCCAGAATGCAAAACTAACCACTAACGTTCCCATTTCAAATCATACATCTCTAAATCAATTCTTTACTTCATTTTTTCGACCGATACGTGTTCGGTGTATTCAATTTTATTCACCACTTTCATTATCTTTTCGAAATCCCAAAACAATTTGCTTACGTCCAGACTTGTCTACTAGCCAAGTCAAACTTTCTTCATGCAATTGGCAAATTTCTTGACTACTGGACTATCACGTTCATAATTCATTGCTTCATCATCATCAACACCACACATTTTGTACTAAGAGCCACGAACACATTGCAGTCGATATTCACCTCATAAATAAGTTGCTACCGAAAATAGATAAGACGAATCCCGAGCGAGCTGTTGTTACAGTAGCGATATCAGCTTCATCGAACAGGATGCTCGAAGAGATGCTAGAATGTTCGTTGAAGAGAAAGAACGAAAAACTTGTTCCATCAATATGTTTAATTTGCAGTGAAATGATATTCGAACCAGGAGACGTTGACGACAATTTCGTGTTTGCTGAGTGAAAGGTCAGTGATTCATCGGGAATGAAAGGAAACACGTCTTCATGGTCTAATGGAAGTTTCCTGTCAGTTTTCCGAAGCACATTTTGTCAAACATCGCTGAAAATCTAAGAGAAAAGATTGATGTCATTTGGGGTCCTAAGGGCTAACTTGCTAAAAATAGCTACCATACATATGTAGCTTCACAAAAATAAGTATGACGAAAACAGTTTTTTGATGGAATTTTTGTGTGTAGTACATTACAATTTAATTTGATTTGCTCGCATTTATATTTGCTCTCCGAAAACCGTTTGGTAATGGTTATGTCTGCAAACATATTACGAGCATTAAGTTGAAAATAAATTTTATAATACTTGAAATATCCTTTTGTATTCTCCTGAAATATCCCAGCGTTCTCAGCAAAGTCATGAATTTATTATTAATATTACTGTTAGTCCATCGTATTTTGTGCAGTTTTATGAACGAACGACTTTACATAGTCATAACAACGTGTGTAACATTTTTAATATTCGCTAGTACCTTGCGCCACACATGGACTCGAAGCAGGTGGCATAGAAAAGAAATTCCAAACGGCCAGCTGCAGACCTTTCCCGTAACCTATACTTCTGTTGACCGAATATGGTAACGGGTATTCCCGAAATAACATTGAAAGCCAGCTTTGTTAAGAAACGTGCAGAATTCCTTCAATGGCTTATAAGACGGGCAAAATGGTATAGGAAGGATCAACAGACACACATTGGCGACACATCGTATGCTTTGTCATGGACAGAATTTCAATTAATTTTTCCTTTTTCTCTTGAAAAGGACACTGTGGAAATTCCTTCGATAGTCAACTTATTGCAGGGTGCTATAGTAACATGTCCCGAAGAGGAAAAGGAATGAATTGTAAGAAGTTGACGATGGTCCAATAAGCATACGTCGATTGATATTGCTCGGTACTGGAAAAGTACTGGGTGAAATATAAACGTTTTATTATTTGAGTTCTCAAGCACTTTGAGACAAGTCGTAATTGAACAAGTTCTCATTTAATCATATGGTTTCTGGAGAAGCATGAAGGAATGTCAAATCATTATTAGATATTATGAAACAAATTTATGAGTTTTGATTGATCTTTTTTTTTGGAAAATAGTTAAACTTTTAGAGATTAGTCCATGCAGAAGAATGACGTGACTCATTTATGCTGCTATTCTTTACTAAGGGGAGTTTCAAGGGGCTTATATCTGAAAAAAAATAGATGTATGACTTCTCTCCGCAATGATTTTTACATTTCAATAAGAATAGTGACCTAAGAGATTATCAATGTATTGCTCTAGCCCATGCCATAATGTTTTCCAGGGGTTACACAAGTTGATCCAAATGTGAATTCTTCTAGACTCTGAGCACTGGGGTATTTCGAAAGAAATTATCCAGAAGAAAAAAGGAACCCTATGAAAATCCTGATTTTGATGTTTAAACTGATGGACAAGGTGTTCTTCACAATGTTGAAGTCTAACAACTTTCTTGCTGTTTAAAAAATATTTATTGATATTCAATCAGGTTATAATTTAAAATAGGCTTCTGTATTACAGGTTCCAAAATTACCGTGATAGAAGTAGGGATATTTAAAGGGCAAATCCTGCGTCTCTGCACAAGCAGATTCTACATTGCGTTGGCTCCGGAGTGGTCCTTAAAGCAAGAGTCAAGATTTAGGTCTAATTAGGCTAACTTATTTGGCAATTCGTAGCGTAAATGTAAATATACGGTAAGAGTCCAAAATAATACTGCTGCTAAATCGTAAGATTTAGTGTTAATTCAAATTTAAATTAAGTTATAAAAGTTCATTTGAAACTACTCGTTGTGCCGACTTTACCTTCTAATTTTTTGTTTAAATAAAACAATTTAAATATAAAAGAACGGTAGAAAAATCTCTTTTTTTAATGTATTACTAGCTGCACATATTTGATATCTGTACTTTAAATTGTGGATTCCGTCACAGACAAAAATTCAAATTTTAAGGTGATACAGTTTTAAAGCAATTTTTTATCATTGTCATAAATGTTGAAGTGAACGAGAGCTATCGATATAAACAAGTGTTAACCGGAAAAGACAATGTCAGCTACTGCTTTCTTTGGGATGCTAACCCTGCCAGTTATTAGCAATCAAGCCATTCCTCAACTGTCACTTAACCCCATTTTTGGCAGGCTTCCTTTGAATCACTTCTACTTTTGGAACCAGTTTTTTTATTTCTAAAGCTATTGTTTGACTAATTGTTACCTGTGCCGTCTAGGGAAGGGACTTCCGGCTTTGTTTCTTTGGGTCCCGATCTGACTTGTTGAAAACGGGACGTTTATGCCACTCAGGGGAGGGATCAAGTCTGATAAGTACGGTCGATGGACCAAAATTTCCTAGCTAAGCGCAGAAATGGTATCTCTGACCTCTTTCGCTGCATGTAATGGGGCATAGACTAGTTGCAAAATCAATTCTCCGTGTCTTCGTCAAAGGACACCATTTTTACCCCCAAAGAGGAACATCATTGTCTTCTTTCCTCAGCAACACGGGTTTGCTGGTGACGTTAGTAGTTGTCCTACTAATGTTAATGAAGGGTTTCTGCGGTTTGGGCTTTCGAAGTCACGATCCAATACAAAATGTACTCTCTTTCGTGACAAGGAATCACATCATTTTTCGCAATTCCATTTGTGTCTCGTTTAGATAATGTGGTATCTATTTTTATACCTTCAGAATCTTTTGTATGACATCTAGATCATTAAATATAGTTTGGCAACTAATAAATAATTTCTCTACCATTTTCGGTTGTTCTTTTTTCATGCCAAGCACAGAAAATTCCTCCTCAATAAACTTTCAAAAATTTTTAATTCTCAGAAAACATCCATAAAAACGCACAAATTTTGATGATTTTGATTGCTTCTATCAACAAAAGGATTCCTGTTAAGGTTTCGGTCTTGATGATTGATAAAAAAACCGAATCATTTATTTTTCATTTATTTCGATGAATTCCATTTTACAAAATTTAACCAAAATCTACAAACCATCCATTAAAATCTTTAAGACACTCGATTAAAAATCGAATTCTATTGCCACGAATAGCTTTTAAATCCATCAAATCGTACTTTGTAGTCTCTTTTTAATTTCTTCATTATTTTCACCATAGACCATCGAGAAGAGCGTGTGGAAAGCAAACCAAACAGCACTTTCTCTCTCGATATATATCAACAGCTCGTTCAACTGTAGATTTGCTCGATTCAAGAGTGTCATTGAAGTTCTCATTACGATATTTTCGCAATTACTCTCAATCGCTTAATGGATCCTTGACTTGATCGATTTTTCGCTTAACAAGTAGACAATAAGGACGTTGAGCAGAGAAAAGTAATAGAGGACAATACAAACAGTAAGCGATAGATATCGAAATATATTGCAAAAAGACAATGGATTACAGATCCTTTTGAGGTTTTTAGGCTTTGTAACCGATTGTACGAGCATTGGGAAGCTCTGGTGGATGTGAAAATCGTTGTGAGTTTAGTTTCGGAGTTAAAAGAAGAAAAACATATATCAGCTACTAAATCTAACGAGTAGAACATTTGAAGTAAGAATTTTACTTGTGTTGATTATCACTTCACAATAAGAATTAAATTATATATAATTTAATTAGGTAATTAATTTCAATCGCCCACGTTGGGCGCTTGAAATGAATAACCTTTAATTGGCTAAATTGAATATTAAGCGTTTTATTTTTGACATGTCTGTAAAATTAATTATTTACAAACAATAGTTTCATGATTTTAGGTCTTCCCAAATAAAAAAAAAACATTTATTTGAATTGTCGATAAGTAAAAGCGATTTTATGTATGGTTTCTGAGAATTAAAAACTTTTGAAAGTTTATTGAGGAGGAATTTTCCGTGCTTGGCATGATAAAGCTCCACAATTACGAGTATATGCGTCGTATTTCAGGCTCGATTCACCTAAAAAATATCGTTAAAAACCCTCAACTTGAGCTTTCTTCCTTTTTTCTGAATCAAGCTCTTTCACCTTGTTACCTATTCATGCATTTTTTTATATTCTTGCATTAAAACTATTGAAACAATTTGCAATGTTTGTATTTCTTTAATACCATGATAACACAACCACCTGAAGTAGTAAAGGAAATCGTTCAGCGATCAAAATATTCGCTCAAAGAAAAACATTGAATCTACTATCAGATTCGCAACGGTGAGATATCTGCAAATAGAATCACATAGTAGAAAAGTGGATCGTTAAAGTGTGAAAGATAGCATTAACAACACACCGGAATTACAAGCTAAAGAGCTCCAAGAGTTCAAGGCAAAAAATAAACGTTGAGGTGAAAGATTTTGCAGTGAGTGTTGCATCGTAGAAATCGTTTCGGTGACATCGAACTATTTTCGAGATGCTACGGTCGGAGGTATAATGGCGAAAACCATTCAACGAAATGTGAAACTATTTTGCAGTAGTGGTTCCCGATTTGCTCTTATCAGATGACTGGCTCAGTTTAATGACATCATTAAATGCTAGTGCACCTTTAGGATACATAATTTTCTCGACAGTTGACTATAGCTAGTGCAAGGATGCAATAAGAAAATAGTGATGATGATGGTATGATATCTTTGGGAGAAGTTACTTAGCAGTGATGGAGAATTTAAGACTCCTTATATTTATGTTGTCATAATAGTAAGTAGTTCATTTTCTTAAATGTAGCGTAAGCTCATTAAAATTGAGGGACTTGGTTGACGTAAAAATGTCGTACATGTTCTAGAAACATTTGTACAAATACTATGTGTTTTTTATTTTATGCAAATATAGTTTTATGTAGCCATTGAAGTTTGTACAGGAAAAGCAGTTTTTTGCGTTTTCTCTTAATCGGATCTTTCGGTTTTTTATTTTATTTGTCGTTGAGTTGGCGGAGCAGCTCATTATTGCGCTCCATAAGGTCTACATTGATTTTCATTTGCTCTTGTATTTTGTTTTGAGAGTCCTTGAGCTACTCTACAATATTAACCAGTTTAGTTGTATTTTAAGTGCGTCTTTGCTATTTTTTTTAGTTCTTTTTGCTGGTTTGCTACTTGGCTGGTCCTTTATTAGTTGTTCCATAATCTGGCTGTGCGCCGAGCAAAACGGAAGTTAATGTAAAGAAACTCACAATATAAGGCTCACTACAAAAATGACTAATATTGTAGTATGCAAAAGATCACTAATCTGAGATTCCCATTTCTGTAATGAATATCAAAGGAAACAAAATTTGGTTAAAAATTTCCGCTCGTTTGAGGTAAGAAATTTCGATACTACAAAACTGACAGGATGTGAGAAAATCATAAAACTATGATGTTTGAATTTTTTTTCATAAGTTTGTCGCAGCTTTTGGATTACCTGCACTTTATTATAGCTTACACTTGTACCGTATAAGAACTAATGTGTTTTGTTCATTTCATAAAGATGAAATGACTCTGTCGGAAGAAAATATTTAAAATTTGTCTTTGTTTACTTTTAGACGCCTAAATCCGCATGAGGTTAAAAATATACAAAACATTTTCATAACCAAGCTAAAAATATTATCAACGAAAACTTGTTACTTCCAAACATCTGTTTTTCATAGAAATATCGAAGTACCTAAAAGTTGAATATAATTATTGTTGCTGCAAAAGAATTAAATGTACTTAAGTTGTTACTGAAAGCAGACCAACACTTTATATGCTTCAATAATCGACGAATTCTTCTGCGTCATAATTACATTTTTGGGTTGGCCCCTTTAGAACAAGATATGTTAGTTAAGGCAGTATTCTGGTCTAGAGGCTCGATTTTGACAGACGCAATAAAAAAAACATAAACATTTTTGGTATGTATTTTTTACCAATGTTTTATTAACATTTTCAAAGTACAAAAATGTATTCAAACAATAAAAAAAATTAAAATTGATGTAGATACAGGCTGGCGAAGTGAAGGCTCAAAACAAAAAAAAACTCGTGTCATGGTTTTCATGATTCCAACCTTCCTGGTGGTCTGAAACATAAATTTTTGTTGAATTCTGTAAAAAGAAGAATGTGAAATTTGTCTGACGTAGGCGATTTGAAAAAACTTTTTTTTTCACAAAATGGCGTCCAAGTAAAAAAAAGAAGTTTGTTATCAGCCGTATCGAGAAAAGTATTTCCGAGAAAAACGCGTTTAAAACTTGGAGTCTCGTTTCGAGCAGTTAGTTGGCATGTCACAAAAATAGCTGTAACTCCAAAAATAGTTCGAATTTCCGAAAATCCTTTTAAAAGCTTATTCTTAAAGGTCTAAACTTTGAAAATATGCAAACGAAAAAAAAATCGATTCGATCAAATTTCTAGACCAGAATACCTCCTTTAGCAAACTAAGTATTTTATATTGATACATTTATCGTGATTCAAACGCCATTGGAGGAAGGCTCCGTTGTATTGGGACCATAAAAATTAATTTGCCGGGAACAGCAAGTTTGCCTCTGAATAGAACTCAGTAAAGGAGATGAGCCTTGTACAGCATTTATTTCAAAATGTATTTAAATTTTTTTTTTTTTTTTTAATTTGGTCCCTGGGGTCTAATTGGCAATGTTTGATCATTGAATGAAAAAGAGGCAGATTGAAAACCCCAAGAGCGGATTTTAAAACAAAGCGAAATTTAAGGAACTTAAAATTTAACACTTCTCTTGATTTACGCTTCACCCACTTGTGATATAAATTTCATAGCGTAATGCAAACTTTGCGTTGAAAATTATTCTCGAAACTGGACATTTCACAAAGCTGGCCTTCATCGTAATTCTTTCAAAACTTCTCGAGAAAACTTACAAGCAAGGGACTTGCGAAAGAAAAATTCGCTTCGGAAGACTGCGCCGGCCATCAAGTGCAATAAAACCGACACGCTGCAAGCAAACGAAACTGAAAAAAACGCATAAGAGCATTTTTAGTTGCGTACTCTTCTTCTCCTTCATTCGCTTCCTCTTGCTAAATCGTAGTTTTTTCTTCAATTCTCTTCTCCTTGTCTTTGCATCATAATAGGACAATATTTTCAAAACTTTGTCCAGGATGAGTTGGTTTGCAGCTATTAATTAAACATGCTGCCCGGCTTATTCACGGATCGGATCGTTTCTTCTAGGGAAAAATGCTTAGCAGAAAGTACGTGAAAAGTTTGTTGTCATGATTCATAATTGTTGTTTGGACGCGCGGAAACGTCTACAAGGACCAGACTGAATGCTTTAGGAGATGATAGTGTTAAGCTGGAAATTGGGATTGATTAATTTTATGAGTGAGCGCGCAAAATCTTTAAAGTGATGAAAAATAGTGCTGGTAATTTATATGGAACTTCTGCTCTCATGGAAGATTCAATTCAAGAAATCTAAAAGAAACTGCCAAAATGAGCTAGACTAATAGATTAATTTTCAAATATTTATTTTTCATGTTGTTTAACGGTGTTTCGGTGCAAACAGAAGATTAACATCCTTCATTATTAGTAAATTTTGTTTTGAAATCAAACATAAATTTTTTCATAAGTTGCATTCGAATCGTTGAAAGTAATAACGAATATTTTACCATAAAACTGAAAACTTAGGGAATAAAAACGGATCTTTTAAAACCGCTCCCTATGAATATTTTACGTCTTTTCGGATTTAATTCGCTTTGAAGATGCACTCAAGTGCATGAAATGAACGAAACTTTCAAAAAAATATAAAAGACTGCAATAAATATTTTTCAGATAATCAACAATAATCTGGGCGAAAGATATATAGTATCTTTAATAGTAGATGGTTGCTGATAAAGTGAATACTCTTCTCAGTGAATGAGACTTCATCAGAGGAACGACATCGAATAGTTTTTTTTCAGTCGTACTTGTTGCATATTATTCCTTGCTTTGCTACTGGAAAGAAAATGCATTTCGGTTGTTCATCTTTGTTCGTTGGAAAAATTTCAAATTCAGTTTGCATTCAATAAATACGGATTACCAGCAATAACTGAAAAAAGAAGTTGTTTCAATCGTTCGACATTTTCGAATGAATCGAATGGATTATTGAGAAAAAGTTTATGCTTTTGAATCTATTTGTCCCGGAAAATAAAGTATTTCTACGAAAATTTTGTGATTGAAACTGAATTAATAGCAAAACATCTTCAGAGAGATACATATGTCTGATTGACATTTTCATGGGTGGACAGATTAAAATATGATGCACAATACCGTTATTTTTAACGAATGCGAAATTATTCAAGCTGAAATTTGTTAAGAACTATGATGCTGGAATTTTGGAAACCTTCCCACTGTAAATCATAGGGTTCAAGAATGGAATTTTTTTTTAACAATAAAATGTATCGAAGCATTGTTCGTTTTTGAAGAGCGATTACAAATAATATGGTTATTGAAAGAACACCTAAGATTAACTTAATATTTACGTTTACATAAATTCAATTTTCGTTCCCTAGAAACATACAATTCGCACAAAATAGATTACAATTTTTTTAGGAAACCGGACCGGTTAAGTGTCAGCAAGTGTAGCAGTTGGGGACCAGCTTTCGTATTTGGTATAGATTTTAAAAGCTGATTGAAAGCAGAAACGCACAGTGGGCAACTTTTTGCTCAATTGCTACTATGAGCTCTTCATACAGTCTGTCAAGAATGAGTTTACACATAGGAAAAAAATTCAATTTTTCATCTTTCTAATTATAAAATACGACTTTTTATTTATGTAAATGAATGTTTTTTTCTTAATTATAGTTATTTACATTATTTCCAACCGATATATACAAAAAAAAAGTACAACTTTAATGCAAAACAAGAACGAAAAGACCAACGAAAACAATTATTGCAATTATTGAAGTGTCAAGAAACTCTTTACACAAATTATTATTGTATTTAATATTTACATATTTACAGGATATTTAACATTATTTGGTATATTTAACATTTGGTGTGGCCACCTTTGGCATCCACCACACATCGCAACCGATTTTTCATTGAATGAACCAACTTTTGCAGGTCATACGTGGTTGGTATTTTTTGCCATTCTTCGAGAATCGCAATTTTTAAGGCAGTTCGGTTTTTGGGTTGCATTTTAGCGACTTGTTGTTTTAAGTAAGCCCATAAATTCTCGATGGGATTTAAGTCTGGACTCTTGGCTGGCGTATCCATCACTTTTCCGCAGTTGTATAAGGGCCACATTCGCACCATGTTCGCCTTATGTTTGGGATCGTTGTCCTGGTAAAGCTTAAAATTCGGTTTGCTGTTATGCATAAACCCGAATTTCTGCGCACTGCTTGCCAAATATGTTTTAAGGATGTGCAAATATGGTTGGGCGTCCATGGTTGACTCGATGAATGCCAAGTCTCCTACTCCTCTGCTTGAGAAGCACCCCAAATCATAACGGACAACTTACCAAATTTTACAGCCGGAATGATATTTCGATTTTCCAACGATGTTAAAGGCTTGCGCCACACTCTAACCGGTCCATCATTTTAGTACAACATCATTTTCGTCTCATCGCAGAATATGATGTCGTCCCAGAAGTCAACTGGTTGAAAAAGGTGCATCATAGCGAAAGAAAAACGCTTTTCGATGTTTAGTGCAGAAAACAGTGGTTTCTTTCGTGCAGCTCTTGATGAGAACTTATTTCGTAGGATGGCCTGTCGTACTGTTTCATGGGAAACAGCAGCATCACACTCTTCCTCGAATTCCCTAGCAAGTGTTCTGGTTGAAATCCAGGGGTTTTTATCAAGCTTCCTTTTCATAAGGCGCTCTATACGTTTAGATATTTTTGGTTTTGAGCCACCTCCACACTTTGGCTCCAATCTATTCTCATTTTCAGCACGATTTATAACGTTATAGACTGCCATTCGTGCTACACGAAACATTTCCGACAGTTCCTGTGCGCTTTTACCTAATTGGTGATTATAGTATATCATCTGAACTAGCTCAAAGGATAATCTTTTGCCTGGCATTTTAAAACACAATATCTCACTTATTTATGCGTATTAGCCAAAAATTAATCACACACTAATGATCAAATTTATAGAGCTTTACAATACAGACCAAAAATTATGGTAAATTTACCGTATCGTTGCAGTAATGCAAAAAATAAACTTTTGTGTAAAGAGTTTCTTGACACTTCAAGAATTGTAATAATTGTTTTCGTTGTTCTTTTCGTTCTTTTTTTGCATTCAAGTTGTACTTTTTTTGTATATATCGGTTGGAAAGAATGCAAATAACGATTATTAAGAAAAAAAAAATTATTTACATAAACAAAAAGTAGTATATTATAATTAGAAAGATGAAAAATTGAATTTTTTCCCTATGTGTAAACTCATTCTTGACAGACTGTATGTAAAATTTTGATGAGATACGACTTGACATATGTTTGCTCATGAACTATGTGGGCACTATGAAGACTGCAGGATAAATTAAAGACTAGTTATTTTTTGTGACTTTTTCTTTATTTAAAAACACACTTTTCGATCTGCTACTTGTAGGATGCTCACGCTTCGGCCTTCGATTGCCAAGTCCCGCCAAACCGGTTTCTATAATACTCTTCGCTGGTGTCTTCTTCTTCTACATCGTCCTTGGTGCGAGGTAGCCATGATTGGTTGATGTTGGGCTTACTTCCGATCCGAATGGGTTTTTTTTTGGACACCATCATGCACCAACCAAACGGATTTGACAGGCTGGCAAGCGTTATGCGCATGGTTGCTCACCTACTCCGGCCATGGTGTGGGCAGTAGCATTTGAACACTCTCGAAATGGTCTGTGTTGGCTCGACCTGGAGATGGCCTAATTTGGGCCAATATATATTTGAAGCATAAGGGTGTCAAATAGTCGACTCCTGTTGTTTGTAAATAGTTTCTCATATATAAAGAAAAGTTGATTTGGCAATAATCCCATTTTCGCTTGAAGATGAAAATAATCGTTTTTTACACTCTAATAACATTTTGTACAATGGAATTTATATACTTTTGGAATTTTTTCTCGGTATTGATCCATTTGAGAGCTATTTGAGTGTCAGTCCAAAAGAATACGTAATCTGCTCCTGACAGTAGAAAACCGTTCAAACATTTTTCCTCTACTTTAGAACCAGCGGCAAATACAACTGGATTTATTGGGTTTGCTTGCACTTTTAACGGTAAAATAAGAAAGGAACCGAGTCGTTTCCGCTTGCGATATGTTGACATTTATTGTTAAAATTGCATATTGTTTGTGAACTAATTTTTTGCATGAAAACATTTTTTGTTTCAGGAAAGTTTGGTAGATCTGCTTTTTAAGGTGATGCCACTTCATATTTTTCATTTACCTTTTTTATACTCTTCTTTGCTATTTGTAGAGCTTGATCATCTCTCGGTGATATATTTAATGATTGTGGCTTACGTACTCCAAAATTACCCAAATAAATAAATATTCCAAAATTACCCAAACAAAAATATCGTTTGACGTCTTGTAGCATTTACCTACCATACTCGCTTCTGTGTCATGCGCATGGTTACGTGTGACGACCCCCTTAACCTTCTTTCCGTATCCATTTGCAATCAATTTTCATATTGAATACCAAAATGCATCGGCTCGAGAATTTGTCCAATTCCGATAGCAACAATCCTCTGGTATTTCCGGAGCTCATTCCCATCAATATTAATTGCTGGCAATGGGCTCGGAACCCCGAAATTGTTGTTGTAGGAATTGGGAAGATTTTCGAGTCGTAGCAATGCAAACTTCTCGCGACGGCGATTTTGTTAGTGTCAAACACTAACAACAATGAAAATTTTTCGAGCCGTAGCAATGCAAACTTCTCGCGACGGCGATTTTGTTAGTGTCAAACACTAACAACAATGAAAATTTTTCGAATCATCGCAATACAATCTTCTCGCGACGGCGATTTTGTTAGTGTCAAACACTAACAACAATGAAAATTTTTCGAATCATCGCAATACAATCTTCTCGCGACGGCAATTTTGTTGGTGTCAAACACTAACAACATTAGCAGATCCAAGCATATCGCCCCGCATCGCAAATGCGAGCGTGTGAATCATGTTTTTGCGATTGGAAAAATCTTCGCACGCTTTGTGTTTCGATGCGGGGTTTTTCTTTGTTCTAGGAGATTTGTTGTTGCCGCACACAATGTCCACTATCATGGGCATTGTGTGTGGCGGCAGTGGTTTCCTGGGGGGAGGGGGGGTTTGTTCGGGCCTGAGAACGGCAGGCGCGATCTGACTCGAGAGTTGCAGTGGGGAGTTGGTTCGAGTCGGTCGCTGGAGAAGCATACCATTTTTCCCCGGGTTTTTCTTTCTGTTGTGCGGTTTAACAAGATCACTTGTGTGAAGTGCCCAAGGCTAAGGTCGCTGATTCTGGTATCTGATTGCTGTGCTCCTGTTGAATTCAGGTGTTAAATTGAGAGTGTGGAGTGAGCTCTGTTCGTTTACTTATCGGTTGTGCAGGTGAAGAAACCTAAATCAATGTGAGCGGTGCGGAGCGATCCTGTCATACTCCTAACATTCGTAATAGTCCTCTATAACCGAAAATCGTAGTGCTCACATAATTGTCGACGGCACTTTCTCACGAAGCATAATTTTGAGTTTGTCCTTCACACCATGTGCCAACGGTGATGATCGCAGAGTGGCTGTGAAGTGAATTTGACCATTACGGGAATGTTTCACGTTTGAACGAAAATCGGCTCGTAAACGATCTTATCTTCGAACTGACTTCATGTTTCGTGTTCTTCCTCGCTCGGCTTAATCCCCTAACCGTCTCTCAAATCGTGTAACTGCTTTTTGGGGCTGATGGCTGCTTTTGGTGGTGTGTGATTGTCACGTTTCTGAATTTCGTGGACGGGGGTTTTCCTAGTTATTCTCTCTAAAATCTCGCCGCCCCTGAATTTAATCAAAAAAAAAAAAAAAAAAAAAAAAAAAGAAAAATATGCCTGCTGAAAACTTGGAAGAACAAGTGTTGGAGAAGAATCGGAATTTGGAGTTAGCACAAATCAAATTCCTTCTGACCCTGCCCGAGCACAAAGGAGCTCGGCTGTGCTGAATTCCTAGAAGTGATACCGTAGCTGTTAGCGTCAAAGGTCAGAATGGTGTTTGTATGCACGTAAGTACATTAGCTGTTGGCGTCGAATTTAAGACCGGCGAGGTGACAAAACATCATCGAAATCGTTGTCAACTCTGCGGTTGCAGAGATGCCTAGCCAGCGGCATGAGAAGTGATTGTAAAGTATAAAGCAGCAACGACACTTACAGAATTTCACCGATTTTTACAAGCCTTACATCCTCTTGCTATATCATCCTGCTCGTTTTTAATTTGCGCTGCATACAATTAGTATATAATGAAGTGTTCGTTCGATAGACATGAACTCCTAAAGTTTTGTGTTCATAACCTTATCAAGTCGCCATCCACTCGGATGTTGATTCGAAACGGGTGATGTGGCCCTTGACATTTCATTTTTTTTAAAGTTAAAATACCTCGATATTGAGGATCTAATGGACTTCGATTGGAATTAATTTGCTTTATATGTTTAAAGTATCTGTTGATTTTCTATTTGTAAAGTAATTGTCTTAGACCACAAGTTATCTATATTCTTCTCTCGTTTATTTTTTTTTAAACAATAAATTTGCATAAAGTTTTGTAATAAACTTTCAAAACAGGAGAGAGAAAAACCGAAATTAAAACAAACGTAAAGTGAATAAACAAAACATGATAAATTTTATGTAGTGTCTATTTATATACATATGTACATACACACATTTATATATAGTTCTTTGGCTAAACATAAAATCATCTTAGCTGACTTCTTAACTATAATCGAAATGATGAATGTTTTAAAACTGATATTTTGAAATGTCTAAAATGCACAAACAGCACAACACGTCGAAATCGAATAAAGATAACAGTAACAACAACAACAATTTACAACAATAAATTTCGATTTAGCAGCACCGCAATAGTTTTTCTGCTGCTACGAATTCATGTCATTGTCGTTTATAGGGCGTACTGATACGCATGAAAAGAAAAATGAAATTACATAAAATTTGAAAATCTAAACGTAGAAAAACACAAAAATTATAAACAACAAGTGAGAAAAGAAAAAAAATATGATATGTATTTAAAATACAGACATCTTCGTCTCTTTTACCACAACATTTTTACCTTAAATGTGAAGGATTATATATAAATAATTTCTACATGTCCTCATTGCTATTATAAATACATTCTTATAATATTAAAAGTGCAGAAATACACTACAATAATTATTAAAGGTATATGATGTAATATGACTAGACTGAGGAGTCTTTTTGATAATAGAAATGAAAGCCATTTAAGTACATAATAATAAAGAAGCAAAATTGATGTGAAACATTGAAGAATATCAAATGCATAACAAATGGAATGTAACTGAAGTACAAAAAAAAAAAAAAAAACCAAAATCTGAAATTCAAGTTCAAGTTTATTGATACTACACTCACCTTAAATATTTCTCAAAGCTTATTCAGATAATATCATCAACCGTTTTTACTCCACTGTTTTGTTACGGGAGACAAATTGATTTTTATCGAACCATTGTTTAAATTAATCTAAGCTACGAAAAATTAACATTTGTCAAAGCGAATTAATCTAAATCCCTCCAATAAAAAAAAAAAAAAAATGAATTCATAAATTCAAATCGTTGGCCTTCTTATTGGGCGATAGCCTAGTAGGACTTTCTTTTTACAGGTTCGTGAGGCCTGGCTGGCCATTAAAATGATATAGTTTTCGGAGAAATTTCAGAATTTTAAAAAGGGAGGGACATTGGCCTTTGAGTGATTTCAGTGTTTGTTATTTCATGGCCAATGTCAGAGGGTGGAGAACCCCAGACCATCGGGGTCAGGGCTCCGCCACCATCAGGGGCCCGGGGCTGTCTGCCTCGCCCGGGTTCCTTGTAAGAGAGAGGTAGCGCGTTTTCCCGTTTTTCCCATGTTTAAATTTTTATGTTGTGGCTCCGTGTTTTGTCACGAGCACTGGGTCTGACTAGTCAGCCCCTGTTGCAGAGCCTGGGTGGTTTCCTGTACGGAACGATGCCCCTTTTGGTCCTTGAGTATTTTATATACTAGTTTGCGGCTACAATATAATACGGATGAATTATAAGTAGCATCCCCATTTTCTGAGAGCCAACCGACTCCATTGTTTTTAAAGAACCCACCCCAGCCGCAGCGAGCTAGCAAAGCGGCACCCCAGCATCCGTCGGGGTTGGTTGAAGGGTACTCCGCTCATGCGGACGAGGGGCCTTCACGGCCATTTCTAGGGTACCCTGCTCTCGGGGCAATTCTTTTTTTTTTTTAATTTGAATTTGCCTCTTGAATGGCATTAGCCATTACCATTTTGTTGAACCTTAGCACTCTTGGTTCTGGACTTCGGTCTGGTTCTGAGTTGTGCTAAGGAACTCTAAAAAAATTTCAATTCGCTACAAATGGCGCCCAACGTGGGGCCCGAAAACTTGTTTTTGGGCAACCCACACCAAAGTGAGAAAAAAATTATGAGCTTTGTCTCATACTCCCCTCAAGACTTTACGTCTTCAACCCTAAAAATTTCCATTCTCACTAGCAGGTCTTAGAATCGCCTCCTTTGCGATTCAATATTACTTCGTTCGAGAGAACAAAACCCCTTTTATTAAGACCTGCATTGCTCGCTCTTTCCTTTAGCCGCAAACATCCTTCCCAATCCTATCCCTTTAAAATCATTCCTTATAGTTTACCTCTTGGGCAGCTTCCTGTTGTGTTTGTCCGTTGAGCTTTTTGGCTCTGGGTGCAACCTGGAGGATGGCCGCGGATAACAGGTTTTGGTGGTTTAACGCCATTCCTGTCCCGGTCATCCGAAGGGCCCCTGCCCCACTTTATGTTGGGAAGCTGTCCCAAACTTTGAATCCTTGTTGTCTTGACCCGGCTTCGGCTTTTGGCTTGGGTTTGGTTCGGGCTGTGGTGGATTACGTGGGGTTGGCGTGGTGCCGCCTACACGTCCCTGCAGCTTGGTCAGACTTGAACCATTTGCTGAGGCTGAGTCAAGCAACAAAATAATTGTGTTTGATCCTTGCTGCTCTCTTTTCGAGGAATTTCGGGTGATAGAACAGTCCCCATACAGGGCGATTCCCTTCAGGAATCGACCTAGTGTCAATTTTTTTTATATAATCAAATTTCTCACACTTAGACAAAATTTTAACTTTCTACAATTTCGGCGTTAAAAATATTTAACATTTCATTACATTTCCAAATAAGTAAAAATTTCAACATGCTTGCGTTTTTGAACCGAATAAGCCAGCCAGCTTGCGAACCTGTGGGAGGGTCTTCCTGGGTGAAACCCAATGGGAAGGCCAAACATTTCTCTAAATAAACTTTAATCTTTGACACGCTTTGACGTGTAAAAATTCAAACAGTTAAATCTCTAACAGGTGGTTACGTGCAAAGTCTAACGTTTCCACTTTTTGCCACGTTTTAACGAGCAAATTTAAAGTTTTCATATTTCGACACGTTTTGACGTGAAATCGAATTTCAAACTTTTTTCTTTGACACGTGTTGACGTGCAAAGTAACTCGACTTTCTATTTTTGACGCGTTTTTACGTGCAAATTTAAAGTTTCATATTTCGACACGTTTTGACGTGAAATCGAAATCCCTAAACTTTTTTATTTCAAACTTTTCACTTTTTGACACGTTTTGACGTGCAAACGAAATCACTATATTTCAAACTTTTCCTGTTTAGACAAATTTCGACGTGCAAAGCCATGCCTCTAGCCAGAAGTCTAGAGGATTTGTCCGGCGTCCGGGTGGAGGAGGAGTGCTCCATCTGCCGGCAGGGGTTTGTACGTGACAACCCAGCAGTAACGACGTCGTGTGGGCATCAGTTTCATCGGCATTGCATTGAGCAATGGCTGACTGAGAGCCCGGAATGTCCGTTGTGCCGTGGAGCACTGCGCCTCCCCCTGGGGGCTGGACAAATTCCCCCGACGGGAGAGACGGCGTCGAAGGGAGCAAGGCCCAAGCCCACTAAAGGTGGCGTAAGAACACGGAGGATGGATCGCCACGAGGAAGTGAGCTGTGAGGGCGTCCGTCGAGGTCAAGACGGAGAGGAGGGATTGGGTCAGTCGCCCAATCCAACCGCCAAAACTCTGCCAACGGGCAAAGATTCCTCTACAGCTTTAGGAGTTCGGTCTATAGTGCAGGAGGAGTTGAGCACTTTTCAGCGGCAGCTGATCGAACTCCAACATAGCATGCAGCTGTTGTTGGATCGAGGGGCTGACCGAATCCTTCCTTCGTCAACCACCGATGGCGCGTCGCCCCGATTGAATCCGAGGGCGCGCTCCTTCGTGGCGCCCCAGAGGCCTTCAAACCTCAGCCCTCCGCAACGAGACCCCCGTGATGGTGCAGTACCTCGAGGAGGTCCTCGAAATGGTCGTGATGACAGAATGTCATCCGACCGCATAACTACCATCATGGCCGGATGGAATCTGACGTTTAGCGGACAGGGTGGAAGCATGCCTGTAGAGACGTTTCTCTATCGGGTTAACGCGCTCACACGCCAACAACTTCAAGGAGATTTCCGAGCGGTCACCAGACACATCGACAGCCTGTTGAAAGGTGTTGCCGAAGAATGGTTCTGGCAGTTCCACCGGGAAGCAGAATATCTCGATTGGTACTCTCTGCGAGATGCAATGCGGCGAGAGTTCAAGGACTTTGCATCCAACAGTGAGGTGATGAGGCGAATCCGCCAGCGCCGACAGAAGGTTGGTGAGTCCTTCGACGACTTTTATCAGGATGTTCGTCGTTTGGCCGGCAGCCTCCCTTTCCCCTTGAATGATCACGATCTGCTAGATATCGTGCAGGGGAACATGCTCCCGGAGTTGCAGTGGCAGCTGGTGGATAGGCATTTCGCCAGCACACAGCAGCTCCGTGAGCATGTAAAACGGAGGGAGCGTTTGGCGAAGGCTTTAGGACAGCCAGAGAGAGTTTATGGGACTCGTCGCCATCTGTCGGGGCTGACGGATTCGCAGGATGTGAGTGAGTTGGATGAAGGACCGCTGGATCCAGCTGAGACTTGCCCTGGAGCACTCGGAATTTCTGCGGCTGCAGCTCTGCCTATCTGCTGGAACTGCAGAAAGGTGGGGCATAAATTTGATGACTGTCTGGAGGAGCGGACGGTGTTCTGCTACGGCTGTGGTAAACCGGATACATATAAGCCGAGCTGTGCCAATTGCCTACAAAAAAACAGAGCACCGGGAGCGCCGAACAAGACCTCGAGCCTCCCTATTCACAGAACTCCTCCACCACGTTCCGGCAGGTAGGTAGTGAAGCAGCAACAACCTCAAGCAGGGACATCTTTGTCACCTGCCCCGGCAACCTTCGGCCGGCTCACTTTCACCATCCTCAACAAAATACTACTTTCACCACTGGACATCCCTGCTCGCTTGCATTTCTGCCTTACCATCTGCGACTGCGAAAGTACACAGCGGTAAGGGACAGAATTTTTAACACTGAAACTCTACATTTTTCCACTGATAGGATCAGAAAAAAACGCTCAACGTTGAGGATGAGACATTATTATTCTCGCCTTCGACGTTGGCGTTATGAACTTAATTGTGCGACCTTGTTGGACGTGCCCTCAGGTGACGTCCGACCGTATGCGCAGGTCTTGCTATTTGGGCAATCAACATCAGGTTTAATAGATACGGGAGCTTCTGTGAGCGTGATGGCGGCTGACTTGGCTAGAGCCTTCCTCGAGAGGAATTCTTTTCCCTGGAAAAGAGCTTCTCTCGGGTTGAAGACCGCAGATGGCACTCACCACCAAGCCGTAGGCCGCGTGTCAGCCGACATTACGTTCCGGGGGCTCACGAAGACGTTGACGCTCTGGATAATTCCCACTCTCAGCCAAAATCTCTACCTGGGAGTGGATTTCGTCCGGTTGTTCGCCTTGGCCGCGGACCTGTTCGCGCCGGCCCAGCAAGTTGACACAGTGACCAGCCTCGACGAACTCGACGATCACGCCCATTCTCTAACACCGGAGCAGCGTCGCAGACTTAACTCTGTGATTGCTAGTTTTCCGTCGTTCGCTGTAGAGGGTCTTGGAAAAACCGCGCTAATCCAGCATGAGATTGACACTGGCAATCAGAAACCAATAAAACAGAGACATTTCTCTGTTTCGCCGGCTGTCGAGAAGCTCCTATACAAGGAGCTGGACCGCATGCTAGCGTTGGGCGTGATCGAAGAATCGAAGAGCGCTTGGTCATCACCTGTGACATTGGTGGTAAAACCATCAAAAGTACGTCTGTGCCTGGATGCGAGGAAGGTGAACTCGGTCACAGTGAAAGACGCCTACCCCTTGCCTCTTATAGATGGCATATTAAGCAGACTTCCAAAGGCCACTTACATCACGGGCCTGGATCTAAAAGATGCCTTCTGGCAGATCCCGTTGGAAGAGAAGTCTCGGGAGCGGACGGCTTTCACTGTGCCCGGGCGACCCTTGTACCAATTTGTCGTGATGCCGTTTGGGTTGTGCAATGCGCCCCAAACGATGTCTCGACTTATGGACAAAATAATTCCTCCGCATCTAAAGCACCAAGTATTCGTATATTTGGACGACTTGTTGGTGATTACGGAAACATTCGACGAGCACGTGAGGGTGCTCCATCAGGTCGCATTTCACTTGAGACAGGGTGGCCTCACCATCAATGTGGAAAAGAGTAAATTTCTCTTGAGAGAAGTGAAGTATCTTGGCCACATTGTTGGTGAGGGCACGATTAGAACGGATCCCGACAAGGTGCAGTCCATAATGGACTTTCCGCTTCCCACAACGACGAAACAGATTCGTAGATTTCTGGGAATCTGTGGCTGGTATCGGCGTTTCGTCAGAGAGTATGCGTCTTTGTCGACACCGCTGACAGACATGCTTTCAAAGCGGAGTCAGTTTGTGTGGACCGATGAGAGGCTAAACGCTTTCAAGCAATTGAAACTAAGCCTTGTTTCAGCCCCAGTGCTGCACAGCCCTGATTTCAACAAGCCCTTCTCCATCCAATGTGACGCAAGTCAACATGGAGTAGGTGCTGTGCTGGTGCAACGTACTGAAGACGGAGCTGAAGCCCCCATCGCCTACATGTCACACAAGCTGAATCCCGCTCAGCGAAATTACACAGTAACTGAGCAAGAATGTCTGGCAGCGGTGCTGGCAATTAAGAAGTTCCGTGCCTACGTGGAAGGTCATGAATTCGAAATCGTGACCGACCATGCTTCCCTAAAATGGCTAATGCACCAACCAGATCTAAATGGTCGCTTAGCTCGGTGGGCCCTTAAACTTCAAGGGTTTAACTTTACCATCGTCCACCGAAAGGGAAGCCAAAATGTAGTGCCGGACTCCTTGTCGCGCATGTTCTCTGCCGATGCGCTGACGCCAGCGGAGAGCGATGAGACTCCGGTGGAGCTGGACCTGGCTTCGCCACATTTCAAAAGCCCTTCCTATATGGAACTAGCGGCGAAAGTCAATGCAGAACAACATCAACTGCCGGACCTAAAAGTAATAGATGGGTACGTGTACAAGCGTATGGAGTATGCGACCGGAAACGTACTACAAGAAGAATTGGCCTGGAAGTTGTGGGTGCCATCAGAAATGACGGCAGAAGTAGTGAAGTTGGCACATGATCCACCTCTGAGCGCACACGGAGGCGTGGCAAAAACCCTCGGCCGACTACGGCAATGGTTTTTCTGGCCCAAAATGGCCGCTCAGGTGAAAGCTTACGTGGACTCATGCATTATTTGTAAAACCACCAAAGCCCCTTCACACACCCTTCGTCCACCAATGACGACTCAGTGCGTTCCCGAGCGCATATTCCAGCGCTTGTATATCGACATCATTGGCCCCTATCCTAGGTCCAAGTCCGGACACACTGGAGCTTTCATCGTTCTTGACCACCTATCGCGTTTCCCGTTTATCGAACCTTTGCGAAAATTCACCGCAGGGGCCGTAACGGAAATTTTGAGGAAGCGGATATTCTCCCTGGTCGGAGTTCCGGAGACTATTGTTTCGGACAACGGAGTTCAGTTTCGGTCCAACGTATTTCGTTCCTTGTTGGAAGAATTTGGGATCTCCCATACTTATACTGCTGTGTACTCTCCGCAGGCCAATGCCTCTGAGCGACTGAATCGCTCGCTTATCGCTGCCATTCGAGCCTACATAGACCCTTCTCAGAACAACTGGGACGCTAAGCTGACGGAGATCACTTCTGCACTGCGCTCCGCTCCTCATGCCACCATTGGCACTTCACCCTACCATGCTGTTTTTGGTCAACCCATGGTAACCCACGGGAAAATCTACGTCCTCCTAAAGCAACTTCAGCTCCTGGATGAGCCTAATCTCAGTTTGCCGACGGCTGACCACCTTGCCCTCATCCGCCAACAGATCCGGCATCTTACCACTCGAGCTCAAGCTCGAAATGCAAAATCGTACAATCTTCGCTCCAGATTGGTCTCCTACCAACCTGGCGAGATAGTATACAGGCGCAACTTCCGGCACAGTGATGCGGCTGCTCACTATAATGCAAAACTGGATCATAAGTTTATTCAAAGTAAAGTGCTAAAGAAAATTGGTGGAGCATATTATCAACTCTCAGATATGAATGGTCGCACCGTAGGTGTTTTTCACGCTAAGGATATTACTCAATAATGTCAATATTTTGGGAAACCACCATTCGTTAACCTCCAAAGCACTAAAGTAATCATACTGCGTTATTATTCTCTTAAAAATTTCTTGAGACCTATAAACCTGTACGGTGTTAAAGTTATGTAAACCTGACCTTCAAATTTTTGGGCATTTACATCTTCGTTGAAATTGATTAACTTACCTTCGGGTCCCCGCAAAGGTGTCACTTATTCTACGTTTCGAATGTTTACTCGTATTCTGAGATCCCTCGACGCTTTGGAGCGGTCAACAATAGCTTTATGGTTCGGTCTGAGAAGGGGAACAGAAACTTTTATTACTACTGAATGTTATTAATAATTCCTCTGCTACTCTCACTGCTTGCAATAGCTGACTCTCGAAAGTGAATGTCCTGGGTTACTTCTTTTGTTTTTTTTGTGAATCGAGTTTTTGTCGATT
Source organism: Nemotelus nigrinus (assembly GCA_947369275.1). NCBI lineage: Eukaryota > Metazoa > Arthropoda > Insecta > Diptera > Stratiomyidae > Nemotelus > Nemotelus nigrinus. The sequence continues at coordinate 52,257,022 of OX376375.1, read as the reverse complement.
CTGCCTCCTTCAACCTTCTCGTTAATACGTCTTTCGACGCCACAGCCCCTGACCTTCCGATGTGGGAGCCCCGGTGCGTGCAGAGGAGACATGGAGGAGCCAAGAGCTTCCGCTACGGACCCCGGCTGAAAGGGTAGCCCCCACCCCTCATTCAGGTCAGAGGAGCAATCCTGCTGTCCTGTACCCTGGGTAGCATCTCACGAGGTGTTGTGCGCACGCACTTACGCATGTGCATACATTCGTAAGCGGATGCGTGAGTGTGGAGCGTACGGTGGTCCTGAGGCTGGGAAAAAGTAGGGTGCGGTCCTCCATGTGGTACGGCCGGCACTCCCCAAAACCCACTAATTTTATTTACTAGGAGGCTCCCGGACATGCATTCTTCGAGAGAATTGGATCCACCCTTCATTCGTTCACTTCGCTTTAAACTCACTTCCCTTGCTTGATCCACTTGAACATCTATTTTGCATTACTGTATCAATTGTACAGTCCGATCACCTTGATCCTTTGTCACCTACTTTCACGCAGAAGCTTACGTTGTCCCACACAAATTGACGAAGCCCCGTTCATCCACTGATGATCTTACCTAGTAAGGTAATGAAGAAGATCGGAAAAGCATATTACCAGCTCGCCGATCAAAATGGACGATCAGTGGGCGTCTTTCATGCGAAAGACATCACTAAGTGAGAAACCCACTAAGCTCACCCGTTCACGATTTGTTCCCAAAGTCTATTTGGAGATCGTTCATGTGCGCCTATTTCAGGTGTCACTCCTGCCCTGATGTGAAAGTATCTAGAGATGTTCACATTGTTCACCATTTCCTCGGACAAAGATACTTCCACCCTTGAGCCATTCCACGTAGTTCAAGACATACGTCCAACATACTCTTTTCAATTTGATAAAATGTCTGTTCGACATCGGCCCAAGCACCTCCAACTATTCCTGTAGCTGAGAGGGCATGATTATTTAAGAACTGGCCAGCCGACCTTTGTGTATCCTCGGGGGGTGTTGCTGATAGCATGAGTGTTTGGCGGCGTTCCGCGGTAGCCATCGTCGGATGCTTCATGGCTTTCGTAGCAGAAGGCATAAGTCCCATATCAAGCATTCGATTTGACTACGTTGGTTTTATGTTTCTCGATGAGGCGGATCGAGTGCTTGACATGGGATTTGTGCCTTCTGTGGCGAGGGTCATGGGTCATCCGACGATGGTGGCTGTGCAGCGTCGGCGGGCACTCGTGTTCTCGGCGGCATTTCCTGGGGATGTGCATGGGATGGCTGACCGGTTCTTGAACGATCATGCCTGCTTAGCTATAGGAATATATAATATCTGTATATTCAGGTGGAATATACAATTCCTCATCTAAATCCCTTTCTCTTAATTCAGAGACCTACTCTTCATACTCTTTAAGATTCCTTCGGGATATAAATCCTTCAGCTCTTTCCTCTCGGTGTTCCTTGAGGAAATAGCTGTGTTGTAGCATTTACCTACCATACTCGCTTCTGTGTCATGCGCATGGTTACGTGTGACGACCCCCTTAACCTTCTTTCCGTATCCATTTGCAATCAATTTTCATATTGAATACCAAAATGCATCGGCTCGAGAATTTGTCCAATTCCGATAGCAACAATCCTCTGGTATTTCCGGAGCTCATTCCCATCAATATTAATTGCTGGCAATGGGCTCGGAACCCCGAAATTGTTGTTGTAGGAATTGGGAAGATTTTCGAGTCGTAGCAATGCAAACTTCTCGCGACGGCGATTTTGTTAGTGTCAAACACTAACAACAATGAAAATTTTTCGAGCCGTAGCAATGCAAACTTCTCGCGACGGCGATTTTGTTAGTGTCAAACACTAACAACAATGAAAATTTTTCGAATCATCGCAATACAATCTTCTCGCGACGGCGATTTTGTTAGTGTCAAACACTAACAACAATGAAAATTTTTCGAATCATCGCAATACAATCTTCTCGCGACGGCAATTTTGTTGGTGTCAAACACTAACAACATTAGCAGATCCAAGCATATCGCCCCGCATCGCAAATGCGAGCGTGTGAATCATGTTTTTGCGATTGGAAAAATCTTCGCACGCTTTGTGTTTCGATGCGGGGTTTTTCTTTGTTCTAGGAGATTTGTTGTTGCCGCACACAATGTCCACTATCATGGGCATTGTGTGTGGCGGCAGTGGTTTCCTGGGGGGAGGGGGGGTTTGTTCGGGCCTGAGAACGGCAGGCGCGATCTGACTCGAGAGTTGCAGTGGGGAGTTGGTTCGAGTCGGTCGCTGGAGAAGCATACCATTTTTCCCCGGGTTTTTCTTTCTGTTGTGCGGTTTAACAAGATCACTTGTGTGAAGTGCCCAAGGCTAAGGTCGCTGATTCTGGTATCTGATTGCTGTGCTCCTGTTGAATTCAGGTGTTAAATTGAGAGTGTGGAGTGAGCTCTGTTCGTTTACTTATCGGTTGTGCAGGTGAAGAAACCTAAATCAATGTGAGCGGTGCGGAGCGATCCTGTCATACTCCTAACATTCGTAATAGTCCTCTATAACCGAAAATCGTAGTGCTCACATAATTGTCGACGGCACTTTCTCACGAAGCATAATTTTGAGTTTGTCCTTCACACCATGTGCCAACGGTGATGATCGCAGAGTGGCTGTGAAGTGAATTTGACCATTACGGGAATGTTTCACGTTTGAACGAAAATCGGCTCGTAAACGATCTTATCTTCGAACTGACTTCATGTTTCGTGTTCTTCCTCGCTCGGCTTAATCCCCTAACCGTCTCTCAAATCGTGTAACTGCTTTTTGGGGCTGATGGCTGCTTTTGGTGGTGTGTGATTGTCACGTTTCTGAATTTCGTGGACGGGGGTTTTCCTAGTTATTCTCTCTAAAATCTCGCCGCCCCTGAATTTAATCAAAAAAAAAAAAAAAAAAAAAAAAAAAGAAAAATATGCCTGCTGAAAACTTGGAAGAACAAGTGTTGGAGAAGAATCGGAATTTGGAGTTAGCACAAATCAAATTCCTTCTGACCCTGCCCGAGCACAAAGGAGCTCGGCTGTGCTGAATTCCTAGAAGTGATACCGTAGCTGTTAGCGTCAAAGGTCAGAATGGTGTTTGTATGCACGTAAGTACATTAGCTGTTGGCGTCGAATTTAAGACCGGCGAGGTGACAAAACATCATCGAAATCGTTGTCAACTCTGCGGTTGCAGAGATGCCTAGCCAGCGGCATGAGAAGTGATTGTAAAGTATAAAGCAGCAACGACACTTACAGAATTTCACCGATTTTTACAAGCCTTACATCCTCTTGCTATATCATCCTGCTCGTTTTTAATTTGCGCTGCATACAATTAGTATATAATGAAGTGTTCGTTCGATAGACATGAACTCCTAAAGTTTTGTGTTCATAACCTTATCAAGTCGCCATCCACTCGGATGTTGATTCGAAACGGGTGATGTGGCCCTTGACATTTCATTTTTTTTAAAGTTAAAATACCTCGATATTGAGGATCTAATGGACTTCGATTGGAATTAATTTGCTTTATATGTTTAAAGTATCTGTTGATTTTCTATTTGTAAAGTAATTGTCTTAGACCACAAGTTATCTATATTCTTCTCTCGTTTATTTTTTTTAAACAATAAATTTGCATAAAGTTTTGTAATAAACTTTCAAAACAGGAGAGAGAAAAACCGAAATTAAAACAAACGTAAAGTGAATAAACAAAACATGATAAATTTTATGTAGTGTCTATTTATATACATATGTACATACACACATTTATATATAGTTCTTTGGCTAAACATAAAATCATCTTAGCTGACTTCTTAACTATAATCGAAATGATGAATGTTTTAAAACTGATATTTTGAAATGTCTAAAATGCACAAACAGCACAACACGTCGAAATCGAATAAAGATAACAGTAACAACAACAACAATTTACAACAATAAATTTCGATTTAGCAGCACCGCAATAGTTTTTCTGCTGCTACGAATTCATGTCATTGTCGTTTATAGGGCGTACTGATACGCATGAAAAGAAAAATGAAATTACATAAAATTTGAAAATCTAAACGTAGAAAAACACAAAAATTATAAACAACAAGTGAGAAAAGAAAAAAAATATGATATGTATTTAAAATACAGACATCTTCGTCTCTTTTACCACAACATTTTTACCTTAAATGTGAAGGATTATATATAAATAATTTCTACATGTCCTCATTGCTATTATAAATACATTCTTATAATATTAAAAGTGCAGAAATACACTACAATAATTATTAAAGGTATATGATGTAATATGACTAGACTGAGGAGTCTTTTTGATAATAGAAATGAAAGCCATTTAAGTACATAATAATAAAGAAGCAAAATTGATGTGAAACATTGAAGAATATCAAATGCATAACAAATGGAATGTAACTGAAGTACAAAAAAAAAAAAAAAAACCAAAATCTGAAATTCAAGTTCAAGTTTATTGATACTACACTCACCTTAAATATTTCTCAAAGCTTATTCAGATAATATCATCAACCGTTTTTACTCCACTGTTTTGTTACGGGAGACAAATTGATTTTTATCGAACCATTGTTTAAATTAATCTAAGCTACGAAAAATTAACATTTGTCAAAGCGAATTAATCTAAATCCCTCCAATAAAAAAAAAAAAAAAATGAATTCATAAATTCAAATCGTTGGCCTTCTTATTGGGCGATAGCCTAGTAGGACTTTCTTTTTACAGGTTCGTGAGGCCTGGCTGGCCATTAAAATGATATAGTTTTCGGAGAAATTTCAGAATTTTAAAAAGGGAGGGACATTGGCCTTTGAGTGATTTCAGTGTTTGTTATTTCATGGCCAATGTCAGAGGGTGGAGAACCCCAGACCATCGGGGTCAGGGCTCCGCCACCATCAGGGGCCCGGGGCTGTCTGCCTCGCCCGGGTTCCTTGTAAGAGAGAGGTAGCGCGTTTTCCCGTTTTTCCCATGTTTAAATTTTTATGTTGTGGCTCCGTGTTTTGTCACGAGCACTGGGTCTGACTAGTCAGCCCCTGTTGCAGAGCCTGGGTGGTTTCCTGTACGGAACGATGCCCCTTTTGGTCCTTGAGTATTTTATATACTAGTTTGCGGCTACAATATAATACGGATGAATTATAAGTAGCATCCCCATTTTCTGAGAGCCAACCGACTCCATTGTTTTTAAAGAACCCACCCCAGCCGCAGCGAGCTAGCAAAGCGGCACCCCAGCATCCGTCGGGGTTGGTTGAAGGGTACTCCGCTCATGCGGACGAGGGGCCTTCACGGCCATTTCTAGGGTACCCTGCTCTCGGGGCAATTCTTTTTTTTTTTTAATTTGAATTTGCCTCTTGAATGGCATTAGCCATTACCATTTTGTTGAACCTTAGCACTCTTGGTTCTGGACTTCGGTCTGGTTCTGAGTTGTGCTAAGGAACTCTAAAAAAATTTCAATTCGCTACAGTCTTCGTGAATTTGTTTGATAAAATGTGACTTGATACAGGCCCGTTTACTACCCAACCAAGAGAAGTTTTCGAAATAATTATGATGGTTGTATTATTTGACGAGACAACCAAATTCACGTTGTTTTGGCTTTTCAATAATAATGGATCAGCATCATCTTCCCAGGCAGAAAAGTTAATAATTTTTGTGAACGGAAACAATTCCTTTAATTAGTGTTTGTTACACCTTTGTGGTGGAAGTTTCAAATCATCCGAACTTGAACTCTTTTTGATGTTTCATCAGTTTTGAACACATTTCTATTCCAACGACAACAAAGACGAATTTTCGGACCTTCTAGTCTGGTAGTGGTGCTACTTTCATCGAATATTGCCGTGATTTTATCTTTCCTTTAAAACAAATCAAATAAACATGTTGTAAAGGGTGTTTTTTTTAGCTGCATAAAAACTTTCGGTAGAGATAACTTTTGAATGACGTTTTTCAAAGTGACAGTTATTTTTTACCTTTGTGCTGATTAAAGTTTGCCATTTCAATCACGATTTTACTGACACTTGAGCAACGATATCAAATTGTGGAAATTTATTTTAAAAAACAGAGTTCAGTTTATATCGTACACCATTAACCGTTACGGTTAATGGTCTGCGATATCGACACATGCTCAAGGCATATTTTTTTCCAAAAATCCGAGAACTCAACATCGACAACTCATGGTTCCAATAGGATGGCGCTACGTGCCACACAGCCAACGAAAACATCGATTTATTGAAAAGACAATTTGATGAAAAGATTATTTCAAGAAACGGCCCCGTTAATTAGCCTCCAAGATCGTGTGAATTTACGCCTCCTGATTATTGTTTTTGGGGGTATGTTAAGTCCCTGGTTTACGCTGGCAAACCAACAGCTCTGGCAGCATTGGAGGATAATATTGAGCGAGTAATTGGTGAGATAAGGTTACAGTTATTCGAAAAAGTGGTAAAAAATAGGACTGATCAGATGAGCTTAGTAACGAACTCTGTTTTTATCAATGTGGCTATTTATCAAATATTGATCCCACTGTATCAAAAGATCTGATGGTAACCTACCACAAAATTCCTTCAGGAGATCTTTGTGCTGTTTGATTTCTTCCTAGCAACTCAAATCGTCCTTGCCTCCATATTTTCGTGACAGTATGTCAATGATAGCCTCTGCATCCTGTGTTGTTTATAGCAGCATGTCTACGACGGCTCGTAATTCATCTAGCAAACACTTCTCTAGTCGCAAGACATTTTCAGTGTCAGGGAAACCGCGCTTAATATACTCGACGTCCTGTTTTCCAATAGAAAGGATGTCTATTTTCCAACACAATGTGCCGTCAAAAGGTTTTAAATTGTCTGCGATCATTTGACACGAAAGCACTTTTTCGATTGAGCTCGTTAGTTGTGCGAAATCATTTCTTTGTATCTCTTGCTCGGTCACTGCACTACTTACATCAGACACATCTATCACTGTATCTTCACTTCTAATCGTTTTGATTTCCGAATGCGTATCCAACTTTATTTCGAGTAAAACTTCTTTGTTTTTTATGCGGGTTTCGATTAGATTTCTAAATTATTTTGTTCCCTCGATTTTAGCAAAATATTCGTAAGATTCTTTCTCTTTTTTTTAATTTTCGGGAGATTTCGAGCAAATCACATTGTTTTTTCAAGATGATGTCCCTTAATTCAATTATTTTAGCTTTGATCTCACGGGACTTTAGCCACACTACACTAGTTTTTACATTTTTAGATATCTTTTGCAACGATCCATTGGACGCTAGCTTCCACTTCTCCCGCTTTTGACTGGCACTTTTCGCTTTGTCGGGGAACATCTCATATATTTTTCCCATTGCACTTTTCGCGAGGGCAATAGCGTTTGTCTTTGCTACATAATCTGCGTTAAACATGTCGCACAACCGCTTTAATATTTTGAGGTGATTTTTCCCCATTTCCAAACCGATTTCAAAATTAAACCCGCCAAAGGCCCGAATGTTTCTTCTCACGACATTGGGTTAGACGAATTTCCCGAATAGAATTTGTAAAATTGTGCCTTTTGGCTAGTTATTCCTCGAAATGCATAATTGCTTCTCCCATTTATTTATAAGTTGTTTGGACTAATTTATCCAGCTCGATGGACCATGTAAAAGCTGCAGGATAAATTAAAGACTGTTTACTTGTTTACTTATTAAAAAACACACCCTTCTACTTGTAGGATGCTCACGCTTCGACCTTCAACTACCAAGTAATTACCAAGTCCCGCCAAACCCGGTTTGGATAATACTCCTCGCTTGTATTTTCTTCTTCATCGTCCTTGCCCGGCTTGACAGTCTTCTTTAGCTGTTGGGCTGCCGGTTTATGTTTCGGCTAACTGCTCTGGACAGACACTAATGTTCACACGTGTTTGCGGATGTAAAAAAGTGCCTTTTTTGCTCATAAACCGGTCGGTTTTAACACTTGCTCATATTCGTAGACTCACGTTCGGTTTGGGGTTTTGGTAGTGCACGTAGTCGGGTTTAGCTCAGGATATATTTTTGGTACCCATAGTTGACTCACCTACAAAAAAACATATATGTAATCAAATTAAATTCATCAATATAATATTATTTGTAAAATCAAGCAGCCCCATATTCCCCTAACTATATAATTCGTTTTTAGTTACAATAAATATGAAACTCAAAGGGCAAGTCAGCTTTGTCCTTACTAAAACCAAACCTCCACCAAAGCCCATCAATATATATTCAAATAATTGTAATTGGTGCTTTTCGACTGCAAAGCACACACCATGTACAGAATATCCACCACTGAATATTTTTCGTTACCATTAAAAAAGTTTTGGGGGAAATATATTCCCTTTTCATTCTAATATTGCACAGAAAGTATTCATATTCGTGCGCTTATTTCAGTACCTCGGGCTAAGCTCATTGTTCTCGATTTGACAAACTGCAGCAAAATACCTAAGCTCAGTTCAGCTGTAATTTCGTACGGTTCGTTGTAAGAATAGAAATGATGACATCAGCAATATTTTGCTTGCAGTAAACGTACAAAAACGACAAGAAAAAGTCCACAAATCGTATTTTTACAAAATTTTCTAAGCTGTAAATTCGTCATGCATTGTTTTTCTGTAAAAGTGACCGTTACTGAGATATTTGCAAAAGGTCACTTTTGGTGCCCTTTGATCCCGTATAAAATGTAACGCAGCACTCGGATCGATGGGGACTTTTGACATTTTGTTCAGCACGGCAGTACCAAGGTTCACACCAAAATCCAGCTTTCCCCTGATTTTTCCGAAGCACCATGTCAAATTTTCCTAGACTTTTGCTGCGAATCTATTCAAATATTAGTAACAGAAGTACGCGAACAAACTTAATGTGTGCAGAATATGTTCTTTACCGAGTGCCCTATTTCAAATTAGGTTTAAAAATTTTCATTTTTTGAGTTTTATTCTAAACTATAAAAAAACAACACAATTGAGAACGCCACGGATTCAACGTTACAAATTCTTTATTTCATCTTATTTTATATTTGACAAAATTTTCTATTTAAATTAATTTCATAATTTTCGAACTGATTAATTCTCATTTCAACGACCGTCTTCTTTATTCAACCCAAAACTTTAAAGTGAAAATTTCAGTAATTTTAAATTATGTTATGTAAGTTTTCTCCTCAAGTAATTCACATGCTATATTTCTAGATTCACCAGTATTCTTGATCATGGTGAATAGTACGTAAAAAAAAATAATTGTTAATAGTCATTTCACATCTAATGTCAAGTGACAACTGTCATGCAGTGATATTATACAACACGAAGTCGAGTTCAGATAATTATTATGTGATTTGTATCTCCCGTGTTGGAGAGGTCCCTGGCGTGCCGCAACGAGTTTTGACCAAATTTTTGGGTGATTCAGCGGCGTCAAATAGCTGACCGTAACAATAGCTATATTGTAATTTTAGATTTAGCTATTTATGATGCATGCTGAACACATTTCAGACACAGTTCAAACAGAATATATTCAGCATACTTACTTTCGACGAGTTTTTAGCGTTTCAAGTTGAATTTCCTGAACATAAGATTTTTATGCATAGACGCTTCAATACTTTTTCGGTCGAAAATCGTAAATTTTTTTTTTAAGCTCAAAACTGGATTAGCTTAACGTTTTTATAGTTCCTGCTAGACACGACTCGGGAAAAAGTAAGGACGTAATCTATTATAATTCGAATTTTCTTTGCATTCCAGTTTGTACACTATATTTCCAAATTATCATATGCTAAGAATGTAAGCGTCATTATTATTATGAAATCATGAGGTCAGCGTATAAGCAACCATCAAATCCTAAGGAAATCACTTTGAATCAGATATCAAACGATTCTATTTGCTCAAATTTCATCTAATCAAACAAGCAATATCAACTTAATACGGCCCATACACGACGCATGCATGCATGCACAGTACATTGATTGTGCAGTATTGCGCCTGCCCTACACGATTCATGCAAAACTGTGCAGTTTTAAAAGAACTTGAAGTGGGTAAGATGTACACTGGACAAAAACTTCTAAAATTTGAGCTTGAATGCACAATATTTAACATACACCTCTCATGCAAGCATGCACAGTCGAGAAAATATCAAAAAGTTTTGTAATCATACAGTCAGCATGTGCATTCAGTCAATCATTGCCATACACGTTCAATCCGCATGTGCAGTCACGCGATTGTGCATGCATGCATGCGTCGTGTATGGGCCCTATAAAATTAAAATCATCTTGCTTAATTTATCTATTCGTGTATTTTTACTAGATTTCCGTTAATATCTCTCATCCACCTGCCTGTAGGCAAGCTTTCTATTTTATAACAAACTTTGACCCGAAACCTTTAATTAATTACCGGACTGCCGAAAATCAAAGGCACTGAATCAGCCAGAGTAATAAAACGGCCAATGATTTATGCCACAGACAGAATTTCAAACTAATTTTAGATAGCCACAGCGAGTCCTGGAGAGTGGGAGTGGTGAACAGAAATGATGGATATTAAATTGTTAATTTAGCATGCTTTGCGTGAATGAGTTATTTTGGGTTTTTTTTCGGTAGGGTGGATGGTTATTTATAGATGTCTATGTTTTTGATAATTCAAATAGTATGTAATAAAGATATTAGAACAAAAGGAAATTTTTTCTTCAGTGTTTCTATCTATTTAACATAAATTTGAAAAATCGCCAGCCATTGTTTAAAGTACCGAAAAATTGCCCAGCCATCTATGCATATTTATACACCTACTTTCATTTGATTATATTTAACTGCACACCTACGTTGAATATTCATTTTCATCTTTTGCATACGAACGTAATCTTATTGTTTAGGTTTCAGTCATCTTCAGTCTATATAAAGTCTTATAGTTCAAATGAAATCATAACCAGGCCTCACTTATAAGACGAATAATGGCAATGAAATTGATATCAATCCTTTCGGAGGTTACATAGGAAATCAGCTTAAGGACTACATACTTTGCTACAAAAACCTATAACGGCTAGCATCAAGTGTATTTCTCAAGGGTTCTTCATCTTCACCAATCCCTTCAGCAGTATCTTCGAGAACACTTACTAGACTCACATCGCAATCGAAACAGATTATAATAGAAACCGACGACAAGGAAGTACAGGAAAAAGAAGTAGAGTGTAAAAAAGCTTTAGTCATGAAAAGTGATCGGATCCGTCGCCCAAGAATACATCCTATATGATCTAACCTAGTGAGTATCTGGTATCTGGCTGCGGGGAATTGATTGACTTCCTTTGTTACACTACTATCTCGGAAAATGATGTATGTTTAGTCTGCAGGGAATTTATTGGATCAATAGGAGGATACAGGATGGAATGAATGTTATATGAAAGAACAGAATATATTCGCGCATAGAATATCATAAATTATGTTTGTTTATTGATAAGATACACAGGGGATTAAGTGTGTAATAGTTTTTAAGATATTTTGCTCGAGATACGGAGATGCGCGGGCGGATTTGAATGATGAATGATGATGACAGGATTTTTGGGATTCCGCTTAGGGGTATATAGTATATGTACATTGAAAGAAAATTAAAGACATGAAAGGAAATTGAAGAGATGAAATTTACTTTCATTCTGATTTATTATTGTTTAAATTGTGTTTCTATTTGGAATCGGTACTCGACGTTTGTATGCTCTGAAAATAAGTTTCTACGTTCCGGTTGGTCTACTAAATTGATCGGCTGAAATATTCAAATTACTAAGCAAAAGGAACTACTGCTCACGTTATGCCTAAATAAAATAATGAAACAAAACACCATCATCTGCAAAAAACACAGACGTCCTTGAGACTATGAAAAGTTTTACCCCAAAACTACTACAAATTATATCAAAGACCAGCAAAAATACGGTCTAGAAAAAATTCTTTCACTAAACTACTTCAATTCAGCACAAATTTCCCAACTGATCCCGACAATTTGTCCAACTTCCTAGTTCTCAACTTGACTTTTTGCCCAACGGCAGCATAGTGTAATCGAGCTCGTTCAAATGCACACCGCCTCTCGACAACCACACCATACTGTCTGTGTCGGATAATATCATTCAAAAAAACAACTTTTCCAATTATGCATTATATTGCACTAGGTTCAACTTTTCCTTTTACATACATTTGAAGTATTCACGGTACTTACTACAGTTGTATTACAGTCAGTACCTACAAAACTGTTGTCCGACGAATGTGTATGCGAAAAAGTGTTTGTTGTTTATTCAGAAAATTATCGCCAAAAGAACTTCAGTTTTATTCCAGCTAACTGTTTTGTCGGTACTGACGTCGTCGTCGTCGTCGTCGTAGGGAAAGTTTTCAAATTTAAAAATCTAACAAAAACCTGTAAACAGGACTTTTCACAGCGCGAGCCAACCATGAGGTCATCATCATTTATTGTGTGATTGAGAATGTTGCTCTCGTTCACTTGTCTAAGTGAGACATAATGGAAATCATTTTTGTAGACAAGAGACATTGTAGTTTGGGAAGAGTAGGTAGCTATAAAAAACTTTAGCTATATAAAATAGCGGACATAAGTTTTTATTTTAGACGGTAACGGAATAGAGCTTATATTGTAAAAAAGGAGTTGAAAGAAAGGTGATGACAGCATATAATGTTATTTGTCCTTCTGTAGAGATTTACTAGATTTTTCATTCACTAATTTAAGCTGCATAATAAAGAAGAAAAAAATTGTAAGATCTCAAAACTTGATCATTATGGACTAGGCAAAAGGATATCTAAAATATTGATGACATTTTTGGTGAACTTATCCTGAAGAGATACTTTGTAAAATTAACGTACAATTTCTACTTTGAATAAAAAATTGATAAATATGTATTACAAATTTATTATATTATATATGTAATAATCAATGAAACTCTCTAGATTTTACCATGCATTCTGATTTTCTATTATATTCTTCGTTATTTGGATTTCAGGCTAGAATCGAATGAAATATTTCAGGTTTTAACCTTCAATTGTTCAAACTTTGTAGACATCGAAAGGACTTTCATAATATTATGTTTGATGCGATTGTAGAGGCACTTGTGATGGTTTTTATTGATATGCGGTTGAGGTAACCGCCACATCTCAAGGTGTTTCTTTCTCCTCCAGTGTAAAATAGGATGGTAAATATTGAGGTAGCTAGACGTTGTTGTTTGCAAAAAGCACTCAGAAAAAAATATGCTCAAAATGAAGAAAAAATACAGCAAAACCAACGAAAATTGATGTTGAATACGAGCTTATGAACTGTTTGGTAGATTTTACCAAATTATTTTCGTTACACCTACACACTCCTGGTGTGGTACATATGATAAAGGCTGTAGTCAAATCTAAAAAAAAATGTTTTGTGGTCAAGTGAGCATTACTTTGATTCTAGGCAGTGTGGCCAGATATTTGGGAGAATGTATAGCCCAATTTCAAATTTTCGTAGCCCAAAATAGCGGAGATTTTTTTATGTGTAGCCCAAAAACCGCCACACTAAATAACTGTTTTAATAACTAAATCAATTCATTTAAGCTGATTAAATTATAATATTTATATCCATAAAATTCATACCAAGTAACATAAATGTTCTAATTGTAGCATAGAAGTTAAAATTTTCGATATTTTATACAGATGAAATTTTATTCAACGTATTTGAAAAGGGAAAGAAAGAAAAATTTGAATAAATTACAGGAACTGTGTGAACATTTTAGGAAAGTCCGTGAAAAAATAAGTGTAGAGGTGCACTTAGTTTTTCAAGGATTTTTTAAAATTTCCACACAAAAAATTAAAGCCTGCAGTAATAACATGCAAATTTGGGTGGCACAAACATTGAATTAGTATGAAAAACAGTCTTAGTGGCTAGAATGGCTGAATTTTTTATTTAAAATGAGTCAAATATTAATATTTTATCTGATTTCATACATTCAAAACTATGAACGCAAATTTGAAATAAATTATTTTTCCTGTTAGACAATCAGCTGTTAAAATTGTGTTTAGACATTAAGGTTATTGATTTGTTATCATGGTTCCCTTCTTGTCTATAAATCAGCATAGACAACGTACATACATCGTCTCTAAAGCTTATCAAAGCAGAGAATAATTCATACGGGACACTCGATCGTTTTGCTGAATAAGCCTCCGAAAGCAGAATCAAAGTGGAATTGTTTTTGCGGGATGAATAATATTGCAAAATTTTATTGAAATTGTTTTTATGTTGACAAAGTGGTTTCGATAGATGTAAGTACTGATTCTCATCAGACACCAGGCACACTGCATACTTGACTGATGCACTGTGCACCGAGAGCTGGTGTCTGATTCGAATCAGTGCATACTTTCGAAACCCCTTTGTCAAAAAACAAAATTTTCAAGAGAAATAAAATTTTTTCAATTTTAATAATCCCGCAAAAACAATTCCAATAATGCCTTGCCCGCCGAAAAATGAATAATCTCTTGCCCGGCGAGAAATGAATAATCTTCGGCCCGGTGAAAAATGAAAAATCTCTTGCCCGGCGAAAGTGAATAATCTCTTGCCCGGCGAAAAATGAATAATCTCTTGACCGGCGAAAAAATGAATAATGCCTTGCCCGGCGAAAAATGAATAATCTCTTGCCCGGCGAAAAATGAATAATCTTCTGCCCGGCGGAAAATGAATAATCTCTTGCCCGGCGAAAAAATGAATAATGCCTTGCCCGGCGAAAAATGAATAATCTCTTGCCCGGCGAAAAATGAATAATCTCTTGCCCGGCGAGAAATGAATAATCTTCTGCCCGGTGAAAAATGAAAAATCTCTTGCCCGGCGAAATTGAATAATCTCTTGCCCGGCGAAAAATGAATAATCTCTTGCCCGGCGAAAAAATGAATAATGCCTTGCCCGGCGAAAACTAAATAATCTCTTGCCCGGCGAAAAATGAATAATCTTCTGCCCGGTGAAAAATGAATAATCTCTTGCCCGGCGAAAAATGAATAATCTCTTGCCCGGCGAGAAATGAATAATCTTCTGCCCGGTGAAAAATGAAAAATCTCTTGCCCGGCGAAAAATGAATAATCTCTTGCCCGGCGAGAAATGAATAATCTTCTGCCCGGTGAAAAATGAAAAATCTCTTGCCCGGCGAAATTGAATAATCTCTTGCCCGGCGAAAAATGAATAATCTCTTGCCCGGCGAAAAAAATGAATAATGCCTTGCCCGGCGAAAAATAAATAATCTCTTGCCCGGCGAAAAATGAAAAATCTCTTGCCCGGCGAAATTGAATAATCTCTTGCCCGGCGAAAAATGAATAATCTCTTGCCCGGCGAAAAATGAATAATCTTCTGCCCGGTGAAAAATGAAAAATCTCTTGCCCGGCGAAATTGAATAATCTCTTGACCGGCGAAAAAATGAATAATGCCTTGCCCGGCGAAAAATGAATAATCTCTTGCCCGGCGAAAAATGAATAATCTCTTGCCCGGCGAGAAAATAATAATCTTCTGCCCGGCGAAAAATGAAAAATCTCTTGCCCGGCGTAATTGAATAATCTCTTGCCCGGCGAAAAATGAATAATCTCTTGCCCGGCGAGAAATGAATAATCTTCTGCCCGGTAAAAAATGAAAAATCTCTTGCCCGGCGAAATTGAATAATCTCTTGCCCGGCGAAAAATGAATAATATCTTGCCCGGCGAAAAAATGAATAATGCCTTGCCCGGCGAAAAATAAATAATCTCTTGCCCGGCGAAAAATGAATAATCTCTTGCCCGGCGAAAAATGAATAATCTCTTGCCCGGCGAGAAATGAATAATCTTCTGCCCGGCGAAAAATGAAAAATCTCTTGCCCGGCGAAATTGAATAATCTCTTGCCCGGCGAAAAATGAATAATCTCTTGCCCGGCGAGAAATGAATAATCTTCTGCCCGGTGAAAAATGAAAAATCTCTTGCCCGGCGAAATTGAATAATCTCTTGCCCGGCGAAAAATGAATAATCTCTTGCCCGGCGAAAAAATGAATAATGCCTTGCCCGGCGAAAAATAAATAATCTCTTGCCCGGCGAAAAATGAATAATCTTCTGCCCGGTGAAAAATGAAAAATCTCTTGCCCGGCGAAAAATGAATAATCTCTTGCCCGGCGAGAAATGAATAATCTTCTGCCCGGTGAAAAATGAAAAATCTCTTGCCCGGCGAAATTGAATAATCTCTTGCCCGGCGAAAAATGAATAATCTCTTGTCCGGCGAAAAATGAATAATCTCTTGCCCGGCGAGAAATGAATAATCTTCTGCCCGGTGAAAAATGTGTCAAAATGTATTTAGCCCTTGTTAAAATGCAACACTGCATGCTCATATAGCCTTACGTTATTTGTATCTCTTAGTTTTAAGTCAGTCCTAATAAATCGCTCTAAACGAATGGTCGTGCGTTACTTTCTACCTCCGACAGGTTATGGGCCCAGGCAGTAAGTCGCCTGTATGTGTGTGTGATTAAATTGAGCAAGAAAACGCAGGTTACCTGTTTTGTGCGTGCGTCGCGACAAAAAAAAAAAAAAAAGAAAAAACGAAGCGTTATTCCTTGTGAGTGTGTGCGTGTGCCGTTTTGGAAGGCAAACAAAAATAGAGAGAAATAATTTGCTTGTGCGTGTGTCGCATCTAATTTAAAATGAATTCAAGCATGAACAACATCGATAAACTGGATGAGTTAAATTACTCAACATGGCGAGTGCAAATAACAAGCGTGCTAATATGTGCGGACTTATGGAAGACAGTATGTGGCAAACAAATGCGGCCACCAAAGCCAAAGAATGAAGAGGACGCGACAGCGATGCAGCAGTGGCAGTCACAAGCAGCGGCTTGGGACAATGGCGACGAAAAGGCCCTAGCAATGCTTTGTTTGTCGGTAAAGCCAGGGCAGTTAGGTCACATCAAACAATGCAGCACGGCTGAAGAAGCGTGGATAAAACTGGAAAGCATTTACCAGCCAAAAGGACCTGCCAGAAAGGTCCACCTCTTTAAAAAGCTTTTGCAACTTAATATGGGTGAACACGATGACCTGCATAGCCACATTGCTAGTTTCTACAATATTGTTGAGCAGCTAAACGAAATAGACATCAATGTGCCTGATGAGCTGCTAACCATTATGTTGCTTGCAAGTTTGCCGCCAAGCTACGAAAACTTTGTTGTAGCAATTGAATCGCGTGATAATCTTCCCCACCTCGACGCGCTAAAAATTAAAATTATGGAAGAAGGAGATAGAAGGGTGGAAAAGAGCGATGACCCAGTCAACACGCAGAGGGCATTCAATGCTAAAACAAAAATAAAAGAACGAGAAGAACCGAAGTATGAACCAGCTAGCGGAAGATTCAACGGCAAAAGTAGAAGCAGCAGCAGCAACAATAACAACAACAATAGAAACAGCGCAAGCAAGTTCAATGGCAAGTGCTTTGTGTGCGGTCGGCGCGGACATATAGCAGCAAATTGCAACGAGTCAAAAAGAGAGCCCAAGGAACGAAATGGGACTGGGAACAAAACAAATAAACATTTTTCTGTGTTCGCCGCAGTTAATGAAAGCTCATTTTGTGAATCCTCCTGGTGTTTAGACAGCGGCTCGACAGCACATTTGTGTGGCAACAAAGAAATGTTCAACAAATTTGAACCACATACAGAAAAAATAGTGTTAGCCGGAAATACGTTCATAAATGCAACTGGCCGTGGAGACATTATAATTGAAACGTCTCGTGGTGAAGCAATACTCCATGAAGTATTGTACGTACCGAACCTAAAAATTAATTTCATTTCAGTGAGTAGGCTGGCTAATTCTGGCGCTAAAGTTATCTTTGAACACAATAGTGCATATGTCAAAGAACAAAACAATGAAATTTATATGAAAGCCAAGTGTGTGCAAGGGCTGTATATCACTGAGGATGTGAAATGTTGCGTAAAAACCGAGCGATGCATGCTTGCCAGTGCCGAAAATGATATTATAAAATGGCACAATCGCTTTGGCCATTTGAATTTTGATAGCATGAAGTTACTCAAAAACAAAAACTTGGTGCTGGGGCTCAACTGGCAAGATAATGCAAACAACGTCGTTTGCGAAACGTGCGCAAAAGCGAAAATTTGTGCAAAACCCTTTCCGTGCGCTTCTGAAAATCGAGCAAAAGATATTTTAGAACTGATCCATACTGACGTTTGTGGTCCAGTAAATGTTTTGTCAAATGGTGGATCGAAATACTTTATCACATTCATAGACGATATGTCGCGCATGATATTTGTGTATTTCTTAAAATCGAAAAATGAAGCTTTTTCTACATTTAAAGAATTTAAAGCAATGGCAGAAAAGCAAACGGGAAAATATATAAAGTGCGTCAGGAGCGACAATGGCGGTGAATTCGTAAACGCGCAGTTCGACGAGTTTTTCAAGAAACATGGCATCAAACGACAGCTAACGGTCCCACGAACACCGCAACAAAACGGTGTGGCAGAACGTGCCAATAGAACATTGAATGATATGGCCAGGTGCATGCTTGTTCAAGCAGGGTTAGGTGAAAATTTCTGGGCAGAGGCGATCGCCACAGCTGCCTATCTTCGCAATAGAGCTCCTTCGAAAGCTTTAACTGTAACACCATACGAAGCATTTCATAATAAAAGGCCTCGTGTGTCTCATCTGCGTGTGTTCGGATCGACAGCTATCGCATTGGATAAAACACAAACGCGAAAATTTAGGCAACGAGGAAAGGAGTACACCATGATCGGCTACTCTGACGAAGCAAAAGGGTATCGTTTGTTCGACAATAAAAACAAAAATATTATCGTTAGTAGAGACGTGATTTTTATTGAAAAAGGCGCAACACCAGAGCTTGCATCGAATATTTTCACTATACCCAGCCACGCCTCTGATAATGAAAACCACAATGATGAAAATCAACATAACACTGAAGACATAGTCCGAGAACAAATCATCACATCAGAACTCAGTAAACAAGAGATTGAACCTTTTGATGACCAAGTTAGAAAAGGAGTAGAATTTCAAGGCAACAGCGAAGACTACGGGGATGAGCAAAACAAAATGAAGATTGGCTGTGGTCGACCAAGAATAATTCGAACCGGTAAGGCAGGCCGTCCAAGAAAGCAGTACCATACGCTCAACGTCATGGAGAAGGAGATTCAAGTGCCGCAAAATTACCATGACGCTGTGCGATCAAACCAATCAAAACAGTGGATCGAAGCAATGGATAAAGAATATTCGGCATTAGTTGCAAACAAAACTTGGGAACTGACGGAGTTACCTGCAGGACAGAAATCCATTGGCTGCAAGTGGGTCTACAGCTTAAAGCGGAACCAAGATGGCAGCATACAACGCTACAAAGCCCGTCTGGTAGCAAAGGGGTGCAGCCAACAGTTCGGTGTGAACTATACGGAGACTTTTTCCCCCGTAGTGCGGTACTCCACTATCCGGATGATGCTGGCTTTAGCGGTGGAGCTTAAACTTCACCTGCATCAAATGGACATAACCACTGCTTACTTAAATAGCGAACTCGACGATTTAATCTATATGAAGCAGCCACAGGGGTTCAATGATAAGCAATTTCCCGAAGGCGTTCTAAAGCTACAGAAATCTATATATGGCCTTAAACAGAGCGGCCGAGTCTGGAATATGAAGCTTGATGCGGTACTTAAGAAGATTGGGTTCTCACCTTGCCCAAGTGAACCGTGTCTCTACACCAAGAACTCAAACAATAAATATAACTTAATCGTAATTTATGTAGATGATCTACTATTAGGTAGCACAGTAAAAGAAGAACTGGATGCGATTAAAGAAGCGATCTCCAATGAGTTTGGGGTGGTGGACAGTGGCCCTGCAAAACAATTTTTGGGCTTGGAGATCCAGCGTGTTGGCGATACGGGTTCCATTACTGTTGGTCAAAAGCGCTTCATAGACGAACTCCTATCAACATACAACATGAGTGAATGTCGATCAGTTCAAACCCCTTTGGACCCAGGTTATCAAATCCAGTGCAGCAACACAGACTGTACGCGAGCCAACCAGGAGAGATACCAGTCGCTGATTGGAGCCTTGACGTATCTTGCTGTGCTGTCAAGACCCGACATAGCACACTCAGTTGCAAAATTGGCGCAGAAAAATGTGGATCCCCACATCGAGCACGAGACTGGCGCAAAACATATTTTGCGATACCTCAACAAAACTTCTCACTTCAAACTACATTATGTCAAGACTGGTGAAGAACTTGCAGGTTACGCCGATGCTGACTGGGGTGGCGACCGAATTGACAGGAAGTCATTTACTGGCTTCTCATTTTTCCTAGCTGGAGGCGTCATCACCTGGGAGTCCAAGAAGCAAAGCATGGTGGCCTTGAGCAGCACAGAGGCCGAGTATGTGGCCTTGTCTTCCGCTGCTAAAGAGGCTATATACTTAAAGAAACTACTTTGCGAGATGGGCTTTCAGCAAAATAGCGTTGTAATTAATGGCGACAACCTTAGTGCACAACAGCTCGTTAAAAACCCGGTGCACCATCCACGAAGCAAGCACATCGAAATAAAGTACCATCACGTTCGAGATGTCTACAACAAAGGCGAAATTAATATTAAATATGTGTCAACTAATTATATGGTAGCAGATGTATTAACAAAAAATTTGACAAAAGAAAAACATCTGAATTTTTGTAAAGCCATGGGGCTATATTAGATAAAAGTTTATTTCTCACTTGAAAAACGTTGAAATTGAAAATTTGTTTCTGTTATATTCCTATCATTACCTATCCTATCATAACCAACGCAGTGTTGAGGGGAAGTGTCAAAATGTATTTAGCCCTTGTTAAAATGCAACACTGCATGCTCATATAGCCTTACGTTATTTGTATCTCTTAGTTTTAAGTCAGTCCTAATAAATCGCTCTAAACGAATGGTCGTGCGTTACTTTCTACCTCCGACAAAATGAAAAATCTCTTGCCCGGCGAAATTGAATAATCTCTTGCCCGGCGAAAAAATGAATAATGCCTTGCCCGGCGAAAAATGAATAATCTCTTGCCCGGCGAAAAAATGAATAATGCCTTGCCCGGCGAAAAATAAATAATCTCTTGCCCGGCGAAAAATGAATAATCTCTTGCCCGGCGAAAAATGAATAATCTCTTGCCCGGCGAGAAACGAATAATCTTCTGCCCGGCGAAAAATGAAAAATCTCTTGCCCGGCGAAATTGAATAATCTCTTGCCCGGCGAAAAATGAATAATCTCTTGCCCGGCGAGAAATGAATAATCTTCTGCCCGGTGAAAAATGAAAAATCTCTTGCCCGGCGAAATTGAATAATCTCTTGCCCGGCGAAAAATGAATAATCTCTTGCCCGGCGAAAAAATGAATAATGCCTTGCCCGGCGAAAAATAAATAATCTCTTGCCCGCCGAAAAATGAATAATCTTCTGCCCGGTGAAAAATGAAAAATCTCTTGCCCGGCGAAATTGAATAATCTCTTGCCCGGCGAAAAATGAATAATCTCTTGTCCGGCGAAAAATGAATAATCTCTTGCCCGGCGAGAAATGAATAATCTTCTGCCCGGTGAAAAATGAAAAATCTCTTGCCCGGCGAAATTGAATAATCTCTTGACCGGCGAAAAAATGAATAATGCCTTGCCCGGCGAAAAATGAATAATCTCTTGCCCGGCGAAAAATGAATAATCTCTTGCCCGGCGAGAAAATAATAATCTTCTGCCCGGCGAAAAATGAAAAATCTCTTGCCCGGCGTAATTGAATAATCTCTTGCCCGGCGAAAAATGAATAATCTCTTGCCCGGCGAGAAATGAATAATCTTCTGCCCGGTGAAAAATGAAAAATCTCTTGCCCGGCGAAATTGAATAATCTCTTGCCCGGCGAAAAATGAATAATCTCTTGCCCGGCGAAAAAATGAATAATGCCTTGCCCGGCGAAAAATAAATAATCTCTTGCCCGGCGAAAAATGAATAATCTCTTGCCCGGCGAAAAATGAATAATCTCTTGCCCGGCGAGAAATGAATAATCTTCTGCCCGGCGAAAAATGAAAAATCTCTTGCCCGGCGAAATTGAATAATCTCTTGCCCGGCGAAAAATGAATAATCTCTTGCCCGGCGAAAAATGAATAATCTCTTGCCCGGCGAGAAATGAATAATCTTCTGCCCGGCGGAAAATGAATAATCTCTTGCCCGGCGAAAAAATGAATAATGCCTTGCCCGGCGAAAAATGAATAATCTCTTGCCCGGCGAAAAATGAATAATCTCTTGCCCGGCGAGAAATGAATAATCTTCTGCCCGGTGAAAAATGAATAATCTCTTGCCCGGTGAAAAATGAATAATCTCTTGCCCGGCGAAATTGAATATTCTCTTGCCCGGCGAAAAATGAATAATCTCTTGCCCGGCGAAAAATGAATAATCTCTTGCCCGGCGAAAAATGAATAATCTCTTGCCCGGCGAGAAAATGAATAATGCCTTGCACGGCGAAAAATGAAAAATC
The DNA here is from genome assembly GCA_947369275.1 of Nemotelus nigrinus. Taxonomy (NCBI): domain Eukaryota; kingdom Metazoa; phylum Arthropoda; class Insecta; order Diptera; family Stratiomyidae; genus Nemotelus; species Nemotelus nigrinus. Next base: position 52,234,579 of record OX376375.1, on the reverse strand, counting down.
TCTTGCCCGGCGAGAAATAAATAATCTTCTGCCCGGTGAAAAATGAAAAATCTCTTGCCCGGCGAAATTGAATAATCTCTTGCCCGGCGAAAAATGAATAATCTCTTGCCCGGCGAAAAATGAATAATGCCTTGCCCGGCGAAAAATGAATAATCTCTTGCCCGGCGAAAAATGAATAATCTCTTGCCCGGCGAGAAATGAATAATCTTCTGCCCGGTGAAAAATTAAAAATATCTTACCCGGCGAAATTCAATAATCTCTTGCCCGGCGAAAAATGAATAATCTCTTGCCCGGCGAAAAATAATCCAAATTATTGCAAGAAGTTTTCAAATTCGCTTTTAAAATATTTACATACCGAAATCCATCCATTATATAAAATAAAGATTTCCTATTCCAGGAGCAGAAATGTAGCCCCAGAAAATTACTGAACTTCCTCCATGCTTCAATGTAGCTTAAGTATTTTTTGGCAAGCACGTTTTAATTGCACGTAGTCATACAAATTTATGGCCGTCGGAGCCCTGCAAATTAAATTTAGAAACATATTTCAAGTATAACTCATTAATCAGCTCCAAAACTCAGGGAAACTAATCAGGTGGGCTTTGGCAAAGAATAATATACTCTTTCTATTTTTTCCGGAAATGTATGGTTTATTGATTACAGTTGAACTATTTAATCGGCAACTTCTTATGCATCTTCGAATTGTTACCACGGAGACTGTCTTTTTCTTGTTCAATATAAGGTGCGTTTTTTTATACATCCGGAGTAGTGCAGGATAGCGATTTGCACGCGAAACAGCAACAACATTTTTTTCGTACTCTGACTCTTGTGAATTCAGTGGAGTTCGTACTCGTGCACTCTGTGGAACGTATTTCGATAAGTTCGATAATTTTCAAAAATTTCCATGTCACCCTGGCAACCAGGATAAATAGTCTTACATTTAAAAACGGCGTTGGTTACACCTATATCGTTTACAGTTGAAGTGCTCTTGTGTACAATATTTGAAATTGCTTTTAAAGTTCTCTCTTCTGTCCGAAGCTGCAAAATAAGGTTCCTCATTTCCAAGGGGGTCTGCTTCCATGAAATAGCCATAGTACAACTTGACTTTGAGAAAAGTTCAAACTGATAACTTTACATAAATGAATACAACCGTATGTTACAATCACTTGTTTGAATTAAAATATACCGTTATATGACTACAGGGGCTTATAAAGTGTGCTATCCGGTTTATCAGTTTAGGCTTGTATAATTTTTGCAACAAATAATGAAACTAAAGAAAATGTCCTTTCAAATATGGTTTTCCCGTCGAATTTATTCACTTTGAACTGCATAGTTGAAATTTCTTACATTCCTCATCCGGTTAGACGTATGAGTCACTGTAAGTCATTTACATTTAACGCTATCTTTGTTTGAAGATTTAAAACTTTTCAGAGTCTCATTTCAAACAGATTATTACCAGACAAATTAATTATGGATTTTTTTTTTATTTTTCATTTTTAATCATCCCGCAAAAACAATTAGACGTTTATATACTATCAAAAGAAAACATACGATAAACAATTCCATTTGCGGGCCTCCAAGCGACTTTTCGCGAAAAATTTAAAGTGTGCTTTGAAATAAAATGAATAAAATTGTTGACAATGAAATGGATACAATGTATCATGTTTATATATATTTTATAAACACAGTGAAACCTTAGAATCGAACCACCTCAGCATCGCAAATTAAATGGTCCCATTTCACACGTTGTCCGATTTTAAAGTTTTGAAAAAGAACGTTGAAGAAATTTTTCCTAATCATCTTGAGTATTTATTACAAGAAAATAAAATACAAAATTTAGGCTTTTCACCTGAATGTTTTCCAAATGTTTAATTTTTCACAGAAACGCTTGCTCAGTTTAAAGATTCAAAATAATTAGATATATAAATCTGCCTATTTATGCTCGTAAGATGTACCTGCTCCATTAGAACTTCGCAATCATTTAATGTTTGCAAAACTTTAGATATGTTCTTTTAGAGATCCTAAGCTTTGATGCTCTGTATTTGCTTCATTATGGTGATTATGGAATTAGTATTCTGCTGACGAACTTTATTTTCTGTTTCAGAATACCACGATTTGAATTCACTATCGGAATTAACAAAAGCTGATATGGCTTCTTCAGTTGAAACCCCTTCAAAAAAGACATCGACCCAATCTTCCGGGAGATACTCGTATGTGGTCGTAAATTGATCGACTCCTGCCAAATTTCGAATGTCTGCTACAGGTTTTGGGTTTTAATCACTTTGAATTTGAACTCTCATCGTGATTCCGCTTTTGACCTTCAGATTTCGAGCCAACCCACATTTCCAAAAACACTTTTGTAATTGTAAGTGGAGACACTTTATTCCCAACAGATCGTAATCAGCAGAGAGCTTCAAATATAGAAGCTAATTTTGTTGGGTCTGAAGTACGCTCAGTATTTTGCAGAGCACACAATATAAGGTTCATCATATATGTGCGGTAATTTAGTTTTATGTTTGGTATAATCTCCTGATCTAAGGGCTGTAAATGAGAAGTGCAAATAGGCGGAAAAATCGCAGATTGATGTCTTCCACATTATCACTGCTATCGCATCTAGCTCTATCAAAAAAAGATGGCGATGTTTCGATCTTGTGTTTGCATTTCAATATCAAGTGTGTGCATCCATTCTTCAAAAACCGCACCCGTTCCAAGATTTTGTGTTAGCTCGCCAAGTTATGCTCAAACTTTGCTTAAAGTCAATTATTCCAAACGATCTTGGTCTTTTGGCTTTTCTTATGACCACCAAATCTTTCTTTTCGCCACTTACACAGCACTGTAATTTTCGAACATTGCTTTGAAGGTTTTCTTTCTGTACATGCTTATTATTTAAAGCATAGTGATTTTTGTGGTGTTGCTCTAAAAAAACAATTCTGACTTTGATTTGAAGCATAGGAGCCATCAATAGTATTCTTAGCTGTAACTGAAATTCCTGAACTGTGTCTAAATAGCCATCAGCTCCTTCGCCACAAAGTGTACCGAGTGAATACTGTAATCCTTTTTAAATCACAAAGCTCTAATTTTGTAGCGATTTGACGGGCTTTACTGGGAAGTAGCTGGCCAGATATTGGCAAATTTTTGGAACGTGCCTTACAGAACTATTGGCACAAAAATTTATCTATTTGGCAGTATGGTTAATTTATTTTCAACGGCTTTCTGCTAGTGTCTTCGTTTTATTTGGCTTTTATTTTTTAAATACATTGAACCTGACTTTTCATAATTTTAAAGCTATCAGGTTTTTTTTTTGGCTGAGCAATTGTTTTTTGGATGCTTGTATTACTTCTGACTTTTTGCGAACATTTAGTTCGTTGTATTTTGCGTATTAGATTTTTAATTTGTTTTTTACGAAGCCTGAACAAACATTGATTTATTTACATCAAAATTATTAAATAAATTACATTCATAGCTGCTAGCAAAGGGCAAACAGACAATAATGCTATAAACCAATATATTATTATTATCAGAATACCAATGAAATTGAACGTAACGTACCAAATTCTACATATTAAATGAATTTTCAGCAGAAGGCCGTGCAGAAATTATACGATAAATTTTCCTTGATCTTGAACAGTTGAAAAATTCTGGGGAAATTCAGTCTTGCACAATTTTTCATGCTGGTCTTAAAACCGTTTTTGGTCGGATTAGCAAGTACTCCTGAACAAATTTTTGCCCAGCTAATCTGGTTCACGGTTCAGTTCCAGAGATTGGCCGATTCCAGAGTGAATTTTTTCAAGAAATTGTAAGTGCGGTGATGTTATAGTTCAATTGTTCAGTTGGTTCGATCATACAGTGTCCTAATTAGTAGGTTTTACTCTAAAGCCCAAATATAGTTTTTCATAAAAATTGATAGCCCAAAAACCGCCAATCCGCGAAATGTAAAAACGTCCCGCGAATTCAAATTTTAGTCAGCCCAATTGGCGGGAAATAGCCCAATCTGGCCACAGTGATTCTAGGTAAGAATCTTGTAGTGGTTTACACTTTGGAATTGTCAAGCTAACGAAATTTCATTGCGAAATCAAAAAAGCTTGGAGTTGGAGTATTGTAATTCTAGGTATACTTTGGCGAAATATTAGCCGCATTTTTCTCGCCTCCGTCTGGAGCAGATTAGGATAGTAGCATTGAAAACAACAACAAATGAAGCATCTGCTTGTGATAAAGGCGAAAAAAACATGACTATTATATTTTAATTGGCTCAATAATTATTGGAAAAGTTAGTCAAATCGTAGAGATTGATACAAATAAGAAACGAAAGGAATTCGAGCAAAACAATCACTAAAGCCATTTCAAAGGCAATACAAATTAAGGAAGAAGGTAGATAAAACTTAATATATTATAAATGTAACAATTATTTGCATATGTTGTTTGGAATAAAGTCAAACACGTCGATCAAAATATCGTATTGCTCACACTTAGCTCATTTCTATACTATTTCATAATGAATTTGTCAAGTTTTTCAGCCAAAAAGTACTGCATGAATTTTTCAATAACATCATAAATGGACTCACATAGTGAGCTAACATAAAATTCCGTACGCACCAACACCATATACTTAAGCACCAATAAAAGTAAAAACAATTTCAAATTTTATTAAGATGAGTTTATTATTCAACAACAATAAAATAGAAGTATTACAAATACTTGTTTCCAAAAATTAAATGAAATAAACTTACTACATAAATTTAACTAACGTGTATGCTCAACACATTGTAATTTCAATGGAATGGAATCCTTAATAGTAGGTGCCGACAGTATCTCATAAAACATTGTCGACCTTAAATATTTTTTTCTCCAGATGGGCAATCAGTAAGATCTATTGGTGGAAAGTTTATCAAAATGATTTTCTCGCATCTGGAAATCCCAAAACTTTGCTCAATACTATAACTAGCATAATGTGATTTGTATGCAAAAAACTCAATTTTCTCACAAAATAAGTAAACAGTTTCAGAGCTTGTTTCGATTATTATTTCTACTTTTTACTAATTGTCGAAGAAAAGTAGTATTAAACTCGTATCGCCGAAAATTCATATTTCTTTATATATATATATATATATATATATATATATATATATATATATATATATATATATATATATATATATATATATATATATATATATATATATATATATATATATATATATATATATATATATATATATATATATATATATCATCAAAATGATTAAGGGAGATAATCTCTGGAGTGGCCAATCCGATTGAGCTGAAACTTTCGGAGAACGTAGATGTATTTAATAGGTATGTCCACGACTTGCTAAAATTCAGATATCCTAAACCTTTTGGCGGCCGCGAACGTTTTAGTGAATTTTGAGGTACTCCTATATTTCCAAGCAGCGTGAATTTTTGTTCAAAAAAAAGGATCGGAAATGAGCAATTATTATGTTCACAGCTTGCCTATGACAAAAAATTGGAAATTTTGAGCCGTGTGTGGGTGCAGCGTGCCTAAAAGTAGGCAAGGATTTTTTTTCAAATTTTGATTTGTCATTACTTCTGACAAAAACATTGGATCATCGTGAAATTTGTAGAGCGTATTGATGTTAACTAAAGTTTAATACACATGGATTATGAAATCCTTCAAATCATTGAATCTCCTGAAAAATTTTTGATTTTTGACAAAAAATTCAAACCAGTGATAAATTTTAACGTTTGTGCATCATGTCAAATTAAAATTTTGAAAATTCCGATTTGCACAAGAACGGCAACCCATCACTAAATTACCTCTATTTTCAGCACTTGAACGTTCTGTTCACGAGAACTGACGACCGGATTATCCCATCATCATGAAATTCATAGAGCATGTTGATGTTAGCTAGGACCAGGTCTGATAGAAGTGATTTTGAAATCTGGTCAATCCTGTGGCAGTGGTGCCATCTTGAAATATCACTGAGAAAAAAAACAGCTTTTTGGCCTATAACTTCCGATTCAGCCATCAGATATAAACAAAATTCACACAATATTTGGATCTTATTTAAGGTAACATTTGGTGAAAATTTGGCTGAAAAATTGGAATAGAGTTGCCAGCTATGGTGATTTTTGTCTGCTAAATCTTGCAAATTTGCTCAGCAAAATAAAGCTTTTTCCCCTATAACTTCCGGTGCAGTCCTGATATCAAAATGAAATTTATGCAGTAAATAGATTTTGATGTGAGCCAAATGTCATAGGAATTTCGTACAAAAATCATGAAAGGGCTGCCAGCTATGACCATTTCTGTAATTTTTTGGAATTTCTTTACTGTGCGATTGTGTCATTAGATTTGGAAATGGGAACGATTCTGCAATGAAAATTAACAACAAATGTTAACGCTTTAAAAATTTGAAAAGTTTTGAGGGTGGTAACCCTAAACAATTTTTCACCCGTATAACTTCTAGCGCAGTGATTCAATCGAAACGAGATTTATTGGTTGGGTTTAGTTTAACGTGAAGCAGATTTGGTATATATTTTGCTTTGCTGCTGACACAGGCTTACCAGCTTTAGCCATTTTCGTAACTATTGCATCAACAGATGCTTCAAATTACATACTCATATGCAAAACATTTGCAATAAAACTAAGAAATTTTTTTTTCAATTTTCCGAGTTTTGAACATTTTTCGGATGGCAGCCTCAAACAACGTTAACCGCTAAATCTTTCGATGAAATCCTCCGATGAGAACGAAATTCAAAGGATAAGTTGATTTGAGTATGAGCTTGTGAAGGTTAACTTAGTGCTGCTTCGTTGGGAAAATGTTGCCAGCGCTGAACATTTTCAGCATTTGTGTTATAGTTGAGTTTTGTTGCTTTGGATAAGGAATGGTTAATATGATTTTACAAAAAAGTGTATTACGTCTTTCCACATTTTTTTGTCACTCAAAGAAAATTTCTTCGAAAATTAGTTTTCTAGCGGTTCAGGTGCGCTAGAGTTTTTATAAAATATAACCTCTAATTTTATACTTTGTACTGAAATACATTACATTATTCATGCTTATTTCCAAGTACGCACTTTAGATCACGATCGCTGGGCCCATAACTTGTGAACGGTGGTGCGGGTTAGATGTAAATAAAATAATTAAGCATTCGTGCACGACAAACCAAAGAAAAAATAGTTTTCCGGCTTTACTTTTCAGCTAAATGTCAGTGCCAGATATAGTCAGTAGCACAACTTGGTAATTTGTACTACTACCTTTGAATCCTCAATATTCACATACTTTATCGATGGTGTACAACAATTAATGAATAAGTTCTAGGGAAATAACATACCAATGATCAATTTAACAGTATAATGCTCTTTCAAGCGAACAGTGTGATTATTAGATGTGATCAAAAGAGCAGTCACCTTTCTTGTTGGACCCATACTCTAAACAAAAAAAATTCGTTCATTGAGTTTGTTCCTTCTGCTTGAAGAAGCTTATCAGTATGCACTTCTGGAAAGCTATCAAACGCATTTGAAATGTGCGGATACAATTCGCATTTATGAAATCCACTTTTCATTGAGGAAAACACTTTTTATCCGGCCTTATAAAAAATCTCTTAAAACACTCATGTGTGCAACTATTTTTCTCGACCCATTAAATGTTTCCAACCCAGCATTTTGCATAACAACCATTATAATAGACATTAAACCCAACCGCCAATATGCAATCTCGTTACGACGGCACGGCCTCATTATCCAGGGAAAACTAGACTTTCCCTGGGTTTTCACACATCACAGCTCACATTGCATTTAAAACGGGCCGCCGGGATGAATCCGAGCTTTCCCCCGGGTACGATATCTTTTGATTTATACTCTTAACAATAAATAAAAGCAACTATTTGCACTCCGTATTAAGCCCGCCCTCATCTTTTCGCCTTAGTCCTTCCACTGTGATCGTTTTTCTTTGCGAGCAAGTGGTTTTGTTGTTTTCCTGAATGCAATTGGCATTTGAATGGGAGGAATTGTAGAATATAATATGCAGCAATGATATTGCCGCTTGACTGAGACTTCAGTGCAATGCGACCGTGAATTGTATGAGTATAGAATTACTTTTGTGTTTTGAAATCGCATAAGTACTCTTCCATGCTTTCACAAACATCTATGCTGAATAATATTTTTGTGTCGTTTGAATAAGTTCACGCGGAAATCGAGAAGATGCATTGTTTTTGTTGTAATCTATCCTTATTGAGATGAGTGAGCTGTTTACTGAGCTTTGAAGCATCGTAATGATTAAAAGTTGAAAATATAGGAGGAAAATTGATACTTTATTTCAGTTTAATATTGAATATCTGATGGAACAGGATGACACAAAACTGGCGATATACAACATATATATGCACTGTGCTCACCAAAGTAAGTTTGAATATTTTCTCAAGGTCAATTTGCAGCATTTTACTTTCTGTTATTCATCAGTAGCCAGCTTATTGAGTCTTAGCCTAATTTTAGGGTTGCATATTTTTCACCAGGATTCAAGCCACAGAGTTCCACTAGCCATCCCGATTATGCTTCCTTAAACAATGAAAATAATCTCTAGCGAACACATCCGTTAGTTCCCATACTGTCAACATACTCGATACCGGGAAAGCTTAGTGGAAATCTACAAACTCTAATCGTTGAACATTTAACTCATTTCCGTGTTCAAACCAACCACTTCCGTTCACCAGCATACATCAAAGAAACAGAACATGATGTATGATATTTCAACGTGATATTTCCCATGTTGGGTGCTCCGTTGCGTCTACTGCGTCACCGCTACCATCATAATATTGCCGGTGCCCCAAAAAAGGACTTTCAAGTCCACACCCAATACCAGCCTAATTACAGACAGTATTAATATTTCATGTACGACTACTTGACGTAACGGTCACCGCTCATATTCACATCAGGAGCTGTTTACTCAGGTTCAGGGTCTGTTGGTGATCGTAACCGAACTTTAAATAGTGGTTTTCATATTTCTCTGCGTGTATGTTTTTCGTTTGTTTGTACACACATGAAACTTTTGATGTTTGGGTAAGTATGGCGACGCGTAGAACGTGAACAGGATTGAGAGTCGACCACAGGAAAGTTTTGCCCAGGCTTGCAACTTTGTCGGTTGGTTCGTATACTGTTGGTGAAAATGGTGAAATTATCAATATGTATCTGAAGTGGTATAATATCACATAGTTTGCTGTAGAATATGGTTCGGTTTTTTTGATGGAAAAATCGATTCCAGCTGCTTTTGTTAGAAACTACATGAAATTCGAAAACAAGAAGTAACTTTAATTTTTGATTTTATGTAAATAGGGTGAATTTTTGATATACTGACGTTTTGAAAATGAGAAACATTTGTGAGATGGTACTTTAGGTATATTTTTTGGAAGTCTATGAAAGAAAATATAACACCAAATTTGATTGAACTATTCAGTTACCAGGTCGAGAAGAAGAATCTCGCCGATTTCAAATGCGGAAAATAACAGACTTGTTGGTCTCCAATTTTTTGTCAAGTGTAAGTCTTTATCTGGTAACCATTATAATCGTCGTCTTCCATTTTAGTTGCCAGTGCATTGTTTGATAAATGAATCAGCCATATGCTACCAATTAAGTTAGGTCCAGATGATTTTCATTTGTTTCATCAACTTACCAATTATTTGGAAACTAGATGGTTTGGTTAGAGAGCCTTCTGTTGACGGGGAAGTGAGAGTTTGCTCATCAGACCCAATAAATTCTTCGCCTTTGCTGTCGCAGGGCAGTTTTCTCGAAGTAACAACCCCAGCGCACCAACAAAGGTTTCAGCTTCACCAGCATTGCCAAATTTAAGTCCTTCTTAGCCATCTACCGGAGTATGTTGACTTTTTTCGTTCATCACGGATACTTTGTCATGCGTCAGTAATTCTCAATCTCTAGGCCCCATGCTGTGAAAGAAGATTCGACAACCAGTTCGCTTCCGTTTTAATGCTAGGGTTACTCAATCTTCTAGCTATCCTGTGAAGTCCTTACCTCTTCTTCAAGATATTTTCTTTGTTCTTTAGAAGTTCGTCTTTTGCTCGCTTGATTTTTTCTGTCAGAAACTTAATTGTTCTGTTTAGGTCGCTGGTGATTTTGAGTGCTTCTGTGGAGCTGGTTTGTAGCATCCAGAAAATTTCAATTCAAATTTCTCGACACATAATTTCGACGCGCACTGTAACGCGCAGCCAAAAGACCACATTTTTCGATCAGACTAGCTTTAACTTGACAAATAACAAGTTACAGTTAGTCCGATCTATCCGCATTGCCAAGCTTGATATTCGATTCGAGCGAAAAACCGATTACGATATATTGTTTGCGACTCGAATTCGATACGAGACCGCATGTATTCGACACAGTCGTTTTTAGATCGTGGCCACGGCCAGAGGTTGCGACGAGCGTAGAGCCGAACGTGTTCGAAAAACGTAGTCCGCGCCAACGAAACGTTTAATAACGCGAATTTTTCGAAAGAATTCAATTGGAAAAGGTGCCCGCGATAAGTTGAAATCGCTTTTGTGATAGGCGAATAGTGCGTTTCATTGGATTTTTCTTCACGTTCGTGAACGCAGTCGATTTGAAATCGTGGCCGGTGCCAGACGGCCGAAAGGGAGGGATATTGGCCATCCTTTAGTAATTTTCTCTTGCGGTTTTTGATACAGTAAGGCCAATGTCAGTGAGTGGAAGACCCCAGATCATCGGGAGTCAGGGCTCCACCACCATCGGGAGCCCGGGGCTGTCTGCTTCACCCAGTTTCCTGTGAAAAGATAGGTAGTGTTTTCCCTCCTTTCCGTATCAAATTTTCAATTTTCTGGCTCCGTGAGTCGACACGGGCATTGGGTCTGCTCAGTCAGCCCATGTTGCAGAGCCACGGGTGGTGTCCTTTACGGAACTATGCCCTCTTTTTCCGTGAGTATATTTATTATACCAGTTTGCGGCTACTACATGATGACGGATGAAATCATAAGTAGCATCCCGTTTTTTATCCCCAGCCGCAGCGAGATAGCAAAGCGACACCCCAGCATATGTCGGAGTCGGTTAGAGGGTACTGCGCTAATGCGGATGAGGGACCTTCACGGCCATTTCTAGGATACCCTGCTCTCGGGGAAATTCTTTTTTTGATTTGCCTCTTGAATGGCATTAGCCATTGCACTTTTTCTGACCTACGCACTCTTGGTTCTGGACTTCGGTCTGGTTCTGAGTTGTGCTAAGGCAAGCTCAATTCTTCATATTCGCTACAGGTTGGTTTAATTCGTCATATACGCATCCTTCGAAGGCTTTGCCTATTCTAGACAGCAAGTGAACATTCTAGACTGCTATTTCTCTCTCATTCGATAATTTGGGTGATTTTTGCTGAGCTTTTCGTACAGGTTGCGCGGGAATTTTTTCTAGCTAATACAAATGTAGCATTCACAACACTTTCTGAACTCATCGTCCAAATTCTACCGGTGCTTCTCGAATGTTTTGATAATGTCGTCCAGATGCACTAGATAGCCCACGTAATACAGGCTCGATACGATAAATTGCTTTATTTTGGTTCCAAAGGAAAAGGTGAAACGGTCATTTTTCTCAATTGCGACTTGCTAGTGTACGCTTTTTAAATCCAAACTCAAAAACAACTTTTTGCTAGCCATGTTGTCCATGATGTGATCCATTTTTGGTAGCTTTTTGGTATTTCTTCTGGGTCATCATTTACTTAAACAAATGGCGATATACAAGAAATACTCGAAGCCTTGATAATTCGCTGTTTTTCCATGTCTTGCATGATATCAGCGACTTAAGTTTGTTTTTTACGGTGAGAAACCTGCCGATTCGCACTTGAGTTTCGGGTATCAATTCGGTGCGTAGTCAAATTAGTTCTTCTGTAATCATTGTCTCGATCCGAGAAGATATCAGCATAATGTCTAATTAACTGAACTCTTTATAGATACTGGCCATGAGTTAGTGCAGAAGACCATAGCATGTTCTTTGTTGGGTCGTCTGCCTTCATATTGGATACATTTTTCTGTACTGACTCGTAGTTTGCGACATCCAAAAACGTGAAGGAAAATACTGACTGACAGTCAACAATCACACCTTTTTCTTTTACTTGATTCTCTTGCTCCTCTAAATTCAGTATCCTTGCTGGGACAAAATCTTTATCCATGATTGTGACTTAAATTCTTGCTACCATAAGGATACCAAACTCAGAGATTTGGATTGGCTCGGTAATGAAGAATTGGTGAAGAATTTTCGGACGACTGTCTGGCTCTCCCGTCTTCTCCCAGACATCAAATCGTGGCTCATTGGTTCTTTTTGTATTGCCTACTAGTGGTATACCCACATTTTCCAACCTCCAATCGTAGTGCAGCCGCATATGATTAGGTTTCTCTCGCACGAATTTAGCGCGGGAAAAGACATAGAAAGAAAAGACATAAAAGACATTTCTTTTCAAGCGATTAAGTTACCTGCGAGATACGTTCAGGTTAAAACCGAATTGGTTTCAGAGCCTAAAAGCAACCGTGGCAGTCTCCGGTTTGGCAATGGCTGGCTAGAAGGTTTTGTGACCGAAAGAATGCAAAATTCATTTAATTCAATATCGTGCAAAATACGATTAGGTTTTCCCGGAACGGTTTATTAAAATTCAATTCATCCGAGTAGTAGCTGCGTGGTACGCAGCCTAATTTAATTGTACGTTAATGACTCGCGATCGCATACTGTTCTGAAAAACCTATGCGTGTGTCGTGTAATCACGGTGACGGGAAAAACTGAAGATGGTTTGCCGTCTAGGAAAAACCTAATTGTATGTCGCTAAGCTAAATATGCATACCAATAATTTCTGCGTGAGTTTCTGTAGATTCGTCAGTAGCCCTCCAAAATACGAATTGTTCAATCTTCCTAAGTCTCCAGGTTTTCGCCAAATCTGTTCGCGAGTTCAAATTGGTTGCCCCAGCATCATTGCGAAGTTTGCTGCTTTCTTATTATATTGCTTTCTTATTAAAATTATAATATCAGGTATCCATATTCCTTCGAAATATGATTATGGTTCTGAGTTCAACCATTTTGGGCACCTATTTCCGACCTACGAGGCTAGCGCCTATTAGTTTCCAATTCCACCGAACAAGAAACTGTTAGGTTTGCTGAGCTAGCTGCGATTCTTTTCGACCTACTGGCTTCCTTTTTCTCTACAGCTGCATTATTGTAGAGCTCCTTCTGTCGTTGACTTCTTAGTGGTATTAGCTCTTTGGCGCACGCATTCTTCGTGCATTTCACGAATTCAAACATTGTTAAGAGACGCATATTGCACCGATTCATGGATCAGAGCGTACGCTAATGTATCTTTCACAGTCCGCTATTCCCTTAAGAATTTGCTGAATTTCCTCATCGCGCGTTGTCTAGACAATTGCAGCCTTCGCAGTATTATTTCAATTCCCTGGACCTAGTTGCACTCTAAAAAGTGGGTCTATAATTAATACTTTGATAATAGGAAATATATTCATTTTTTCGTTTAAAATAACGAATCACAAATTTTTTTACACATTCGATGTGCATTTTTTGCTTTTACGTCATATCAGCTGAATAGTACACAGCTTTTTGTAAATTGAAGCAAAAAGAGTGTAAATTTACTAGTTTGCTATTCACCTATGCGCCAAAGCCATAAAATTGCATCATTATTCAGGGTAAAATTACCCCATTTGGTCGTAAAAAAAATATTCTTTTTACGCACTTTTGTAAATTTACATCTTTAATAGTACCAAATTTTTTTTGAATATGCATAGGTCATGTCAAAAGTACTACCTGGTTGAAGTCCTGTATCAGCTGCAGCAGGGACTCTCTTAGCTTATATGCACGTGATTTTTGCTGCGAACGGTGAACCTATTTCATGTTATCCTTGCCAAACCTCGTAATCTTTGCCTAACATAATATGCAGCTGTTCAAGCTGGATTAGTTGGATTAGCTGGTGTAATTGTCTACTGAGATGATTTGAGACACTTCTGACACGGGTCCTTTTAGTAACACTACTATGGCCACTCGCTCTCTACTGCTCTACTGGTTATGCTCTGCAACATCTTCAAATTGCTCCTTGTAAGAGGTCTAGAAAAATTGACGAGCTTAGGGTCCTACGGTCATATGGAAAGGTCCTATGGAAAACTGACGAGTTGAGTTTTCTACTGCCAGCTGATTTCAGCATTTAGATTTGCAATTTCAGCATTTCGATTTCTTCCAGAATTTCCACGAACTGCTGCTTCGCTTCCTGAACGGCTATTCTACTTCTGCAGCCTGAGTAGCAAGTTGCTGCTGGAAGTATTGTTTGATGTCGGCATCTTAAGGATTCAAACTTTTAGCTTGTTGGTTTATTTTCATTAAGTTTTTGGTCAACCTTCATGGCTTCTTAATTTATTTGCTGCCTTTTCGGAGCCATTTTGAGTAGCAACTCTATCATCGGATTATGTTTTATACTATCTTGTTCTTTGTGAAGGTGTTCTTAGTCTGCTGCATCATCTGGGAACTCAAAATTTCTGGATTAATGCCATTTGTATCCAAAGCTTCCTTTAACAGTGGTTGTAAAGCTGCCTTATTCCCGCTTATCAGCAAATTGTGTCTTATATTTTCCACTTTTGATTCCACGAACATTAATTCCTTTAATAACTTTGGCGTTTATTTTCATTATTTTCTTGCGTCAATGCTATTTCAAAAGATGTTTGCTGATGCTTTCTACTGTCATTGTGTCCTTAATTCTACACATTTTAGGTAGTCTACACTTTTTTCATGCATGTGTATTTACCTTTTCCACAAATTTATAGTTCGAAATCCGTTAAAAGTTACCAACTAGAATGCCACTTCCGACACCAATTGTCGCGTTTCTCCTGAAATTCAGTTCCTTTTCTCGTAATTTTCTGTGTTTTTTGAGATTGAAAGGTTTATTTTCGGAACTGAATATGCTTCCATTAAGCTGAACTCTAAAAAAAATCGTATAAGATTAATATTGCTGCTAAAATTTTACCTACTGTAAAAACTTGGAATTACTGCAAGCATGTAAGAGAAGAGAGGCCTTGAAAAAAATTACAAATTAACAATATAATGTGCTCAGTGTCAGTCAGTCGTAAATAGCAAACAGCTACGCGTAAAAGTCTACTATGTTTAATAACTTTAAGCCATGATGAGAATATACAGTAATATAATAATATTGTCCACTTAAATTATAAATTTTATTCAAAGGTGGCAAAGTTTCATTAAAATCTGTTGTTCCATTAAACAAGTGCTTTGACTTGAGTGCATTCTTTGTAAAACAATGCATTGCCGTCTTGTGTACTCAGTAAACTTAACAATCAGTGTAAGTGGTATAGAATCATCAAAGAGATTATTTGGTTTTTAGCAATCTTTTGAATTTTCAAAACACTTTCTTGAACTGGCACCTTCTAAAAAAATGACTAAAAATCCCAAGACAAAAATATACTTCTTCTTATCGTAACAGCTTTAAAACATTTTTCACTCCCATATTTTTCCTGTAAGTATTTTTAACAGATTCTTGTGATGATAGCCATCGACATTCATAAGTCCGAGCACGTGTTTTCTAATACCTTGACATTTATCAGAATTTACATGTAAAAAATCTCGCTTCAACAATATACTGAATTTCTCACTAACTCCCATACTCTCTTTCGGTAGGGCAAAAAGCATTTTACTTTACAATGGCCTTAAAACTACGATTATAAATCTTGCGAAAGAACGAATTGAATCGGCTGATGTAATGACGTAAAATCCCTTTCGGGATCAAGCTCGAGTACAGCAAGACCGATGGACAGGCTTTCACGTCATAGTCCAGCCAGCATTGAGCTCGACCCATTTCAAGGATAAAATATGTACAGAAAGTCAGTTTGTCATTTTGTTTGGGTTTTGCGTGAGTATACGAGTACACAAATACCGGATTGGCTTAATGTGATAGCCTCTTGTCTAGCAAAAGTTTTCCGCCATCTTCGATGTAGTGGTCGTCTGGAGTTGTGTTGTCGTCATTCACCAGCCTGTAGTTGCTCGTTTTAGATCGGGTCAGTGTCCTTTTTGCGTTTGATAGCTCGCCCGGAAGATTTATTGAGGACTCTGATGAGATTTTCGTAGGATGCTTGTTTATGGTAAATTAATCCATTACGTTGAATGCCACAGATTTAAGGGTCTGCTGGAGTTATGACTAAATTTGAGCGATTATTGAAAGTATGTGGCTAGTTGCTGTCCTGACTTTTTGATCTTTTCAAACCAAATTTATAAGAGAGAAATACTTGTGACTTTCCAACAGTATTGATTTTCGTCTCTTTTGAAATTCTTATCTGACATTGCATTAATAAACATATAGTACATCGTTTCTGTGGCCTAAAACTAGTCGACTCAACTCGTTCTCATTTCCTCCCCAAAATGATTGAAGAATGAGCTCGATTTTTTTCAGTGACATCTGAAGGTTTCTTCATGCCCTTGGACAATATCTAGGTCACTTATTTCCTTGTGGCATTTTTCGGGGCCTAAGGCTTTTTCCAGGGTATTTTTATTTGTCAGTCATTTTAAAGTAAAATAATTTTTCGTAGACTGTCACATATGGCTGATCTCTTGTCTGTTTTTTTGCTTCCATACTTTGGATCACCATGACGATACACGTACACTGAAAAGAAGAATGGTTGCCGGGAAATAATTTGAAATCGTTCCCGTCCACTACCAGTCTATGAGCGAAGAGTCTGCCTGAAGCACATTCAAGGCCGTTCTCGATATATATGTGGCTGTGAGCGTCAGTTGGTCGAGCTTGAGGATTGAAAGTTTCTGTTTTGTTTCGATCCTTAAAAGGATTATCGCAATTTAATTTTGTTTTGAATGTAGAAAAGTTGGAGAGCATAATTTGTTTCATTATCAGATTTTATGTTTATAGGGGATTATGCATGTAAATGTAACGTTAAAAGTTTGTTTGTTTTTGGCTTGAAGTTTTTTTTTGCAAATACTTTGCAAGTAAGGTTCATTATCTTCTAAAATCATGAGCAATATGATTAAAGTCATAGAAATGGTATAAGTCCGATTGGAATCTGTTGAATGATTGCATCAGTTTGCTGCTTATACTAAACTTACAGGGAACTTATTCTCAGTTGAATCTATAAAATTAACCTCTATTAACTGTAGTTATCTGCAAAAAATGTTCATTTATCAAAAAGCCTAAATCAGGCAATATTCATAGTCGTAAGTTGCAGTTGGCTGTGGTGCCATCTTAAAACCGCTCATTGCAAAATAAGAGCTATCTGCCCTTTGATTTCTAATTATATTAGAATCAAAACCAATTTCACTCAATGTGTAGCAGATCTGATAAATTTTGGGTTGCAAAACTTGCATAGGGCTGCCACCACTAATATTTTTTGTCGTATTTGTGTTAACAAATATCACCATAAACTTCGGATTCATTAAACAAATTAAAATGAAAATATGCGACCAATTTTCAATATCTAAAATTTTTAAAACTTTGCGGATGGTGGTTTTAAAATGCTTCTTCCCCTATCACTTGCTACGCCATCAACGGATCAGGTTCAAAATGATGCGGATCGACTTTTGGTGGCAATGATTTGGTGATTCGGGGCTTTTAATGAATACTGGCTTCGAATTTTTATGTGTTAAGTAATCTTTATCCCAAGCCACAATGTGGGTGATTATAAATGAATATTGTTGACCGCAATATATTGTGGTTTGTCTCAGGCTTTCGTAGATGAGATTGTTGTGAAGCTTTGACGTTTTCAGGATGTCAAATAGTGTTAGTGCTCGTTTCCAATAGTTTAAGGTCGCGTAACGTTTCAATTCCTAGTTTGCTATGAATATATACGTTACTTACATACCAGGGTAACCATAATATTTTTGCAAAGGCAATATTTAATTATTTATTTATTATTGTCTAAAACAACATATACTTATCCCATTAAAGACTAGACAAGTAATAAAATTCAAAAATAAGATAGATTTCAAAGATATAAAGACGCATACCATACTTACAGCAGGGAATATGGAACTTGAGAAATAGCGACCGAGTAAACCTACATTGAACAGACATCAATTAGGAAACGATAATTCGGATACCAAATTTGATACTACTCACGAAAGAGATATACAGGTGTACACACGAGGTAATAGAAACAAAAGTTTTGGGCGCTCTAAGAATGAACAAACGCCAGGCTTTTGATGTGTATACTAAAACTACAGGTTCATGAAATTATCAATAGTACTGAGGAAATAGGAAAACATGATGTGACACAATTTACTTGTAAAGGGTATTTGAAAGCATTTGGCGACATTCAGATTTGTACAATTGACAGAGCTCCAGTTACCCAGTGCAGACAAATCATCCTGCAGCTGTGACCAGTCATCCACTGACTGAATCAACCTGAATATTTTCAGATCATCAGCGTACAAAAGACACGTGGGATTGAAGAGGAAAGGAAAGTCATTTATAAATAGGAGAAATAGTACAGGACCAAGACTCGAGCTTTGTCGAACACCAGAAGCAGGATAGAAGGATGAAGAAGTTAACTGTAACGAAACAAGTACGATATCGAGGGTATGCGGAAAACCAGCGACAGTTTGCCCGAAATATTGAAACCATCGAGTTTTGATAGGAGGATATCACATTACGCAGAGTCAAAAGCCACCAAGTTTGTATAAAATACATGTTTTTGCTCTTGCTGGTCGATGGCGGCTGCAACAGTATTACTAAACGTAAGTAAGTTGGAAACTAAATCATGTTGCTGAAAATTGAAAAGAGGTTCGATTATCGGGTAAACTCTATTGTAAACAACTCTTTCGAGAAACTTACTGAAACAAGATGGAAGAAATGTGGGGTAAAAATTGAAGGCGCAGGACAAATCTCCAGCTTTAAGGATGTGTAATATATTTGCAGATTTCCAGGAAGAAGAAAAAGTGCAGGAAGAAATACTAAGATAAAAGAGGATTTTGACAGTCACTTTGCAAAGATATTAGGTAAACCATTGAAACTACAGCAAGCGCCACTGTCTAGGTTACCAAGTAAACTTCCGACCTCTTCTAAGCTCGTCAAAAAAAAAACTATTAATATCTGGAAGGGAAATATTTTCAGAGAAAGTTGAACTAAGTTTAGTGGTAGCATAAGAAAGGAAATGTGCAAACAGCTCCCAGTGATGGAGGGAGATTTTGTAAGGAAACTGATATAGGACCAGAATAGTTTCTGATGAAAGGCTGATATGGACGCTTCATTGTGACCATGGTAAGCACTTATCGCATCTTTAATCATTTTTTTAGCACACGAGCGTATATTTTTGTAACTTAGAAGATCAATCTCTTAGAAGATCAATCTCTACCAGGGACTCCTCATTAAATCGTGAAGCTTAATTTTCACAAGTCTCCATTGTCTGGTCATTTTTTCGAGCGAAAGTTTTGGTAATAGAAAAAACGAACACACTGCTCATTTCTGGCGGATAAAATGTCAAGAGTTTCAATTTTCGATCGATGTTTCTTATTAAAAAGACATTTTCACAATTCAGTTTTCCAATTCAAATAACAAACGCCACTTTTTAATTGGAAAGAATGGACTACGCATACTTAAATGGCGTGAAATGATTGTCATGCCATCTGTATTTTTTCACGCTAAGAAGCGAGTACAAGTCTTGCCTACGTTCAAGCTTAATTTTTGCCGAAACAAATTTCACGTGAAATTTTGTACGAAAATTTCACGCGAAATCGAAGACTATTAAGCTTAAGCCGGAGTTTTGACATTTTGATTTTAGAATTAAAAAAAAAATATATTTCCTGCGGGAATAAATGCAGCGTTGAAGGTTTAAACCAATGGCTATCGCTTGCTGGAATTTATGAGAATATACGTGTCTTCAGAATAAGCAAAAATATGAACTCTATTGGATAAGGATATATCTTCTATGTACAAATTGAATAAAACCGGTGGCAGAGGGGACTGTTGAGAAACTCTTACTGCTACCTGTCTTCAATTGACAACTGCTAATCTGTATTATTTCAAACTGGATCGTTCTGTTGACATGGAATTATCAATCAAAACATGCTTTTTCAAGCAGAAGAGGAACTGGCGTTCCATAAGTTTTCTGATGGGCTAAAGAATACTAATAGTTTATAGGTTTTGATGAAAAGTAAAATCTTTACCAAACCTGCGCACGTCTATGAATGTAACCAGTGTCCAAAAATTTCGATAATTTTCGAAGCGAAAATGGCATTGATATCATCTGGTTTAATCAAGAAACTATTATTAGGCATGTGACAATAGCAGAGGTTGGCTATATAATTTGATCCTGGAGATTTTTTCTCGCTGAGATTGTGAAATGAACTTTTCCCAGATCTAATATCTTTTATATGCTTTGTTATGTAAAAGACGAGCCGAGGTTTATTTCTTGAGCTCTTTTTTCATGATCATCGTGGTTTTGATTCGGTAAAAGGTTTACAATTTTTCTCAATTGCTATTTTTTGGGTTGATAAAAGATGCATCAATAGACATGCCTAGTGTGTTTTTGATTTTGGAATGAACTAATTCTATGCCTTAAATGCTTCTACTGATTGCTCTTCAATTCACTCAACTAGTCACAAATGGCATTAGTTAAACGATTTGCATCCTGCCCCAAACTGGAATAGCCTGTACTTCCGGCTCATTTCTCAATATGATTTCTCTTCTTTATGATGATTTCTATAAAGTCAAAGAGCTCGAAGAAATTTTGGTTGTTTGTTGACAGATTATTTTGGCAAGAACATAAGGAGTTTGCATTACTATGTTGCCACTTGAATAAGATCGTTGAATGAGATCGCTGGATAAAATAGAACAGACATTTTCTTTGTGATTACGGTGTCAATGAAGAAGTCCTAAATGTAAAAGAGCACTGGCTTGTGATTTGAAGTGAGCTTGTCTAACACGTTTATATATACAGTCTGATTTATTTTCTAAGCCACGCTAATATCTAACGGTTGGGTAGTGGTAACGAACAACCAAATAGACAATTGAGCCTTACATCACTCAATATAATCAGGCAGTCTTTCGTTAAGAATAATATTCAGGATAAGTGTGCAAAGTATGTCTATAGAAAAGTGGGGTAAAATAATCCTTCGGCAACCCCTGGTCGGTATAGGAATGATAAGTTTCATGGCTTACTTTGCCCTTTATTTAACTCAGGTACCTATTTAGAACTAGGTTAGCTTATACCCCCAGTTCTCCATTCAAACCCGAATTCAAACCGGGGACTCCACACACTAGGAGCCAGTGCTGAGTGCTGAAGAAGTTTGTCAAATGAATTATCAACTTCTAATAGAAAGATAATGAAAATGCTCAGTGCCAGCAGCATTTTGACCAAGACGTCCAGTAAATTTTGTCTTTATACCTTGACTAAATCGGAAGTTAAAGTGGTAGAAAGAAATTTCTTGTTGTTTGAAAAACTAAAAATGTGCTACTTAGTTTCATTATACGTTTCCATCACATGAAAATTTAATGGTAACATCTATTGTTACCATAATAACAAAAACTCTTGGGGTTGAAAATTATTTGCTAGCACTGAAGTCAAAAGTTTAATTTTAAAAATTTTAATCCAATCTGTAAATTTTGTTTCGACCCGACGTCTGCTTTATATAAAATTTGGAGTTTTAACGTTTGCAAGTACTTCACATATCTTTTTTCTTTTATGCAAAGAAATAAAAGCTCGTGCATATAAGCGTGCATTTAAATATTTGGTAGGGAGAGGCATTAGATAAACGTTTACTCCAAAAATGACAGCAAGATAAAAGTTTATTCCATTTTCTCAGTACTATCATTAAAGTTAAAACAATCTATTTAATGTTTGTGAGCTCCTCTTTAAAGCATCAAGTTGATTAAGTTTCCAAAAGTGCCGATTCAACGCGGAAAAATCTTTTGTATACTTCCTACTCTCAAAAATATGTAAAATCAACAAAAAGTAGTCTGATCAATAAATAGATATACCACTGTAATTTGGTTAACGAGTTTCCACGGACTGTTCTTGCTTCCATAACCAATTTATTGAATACTTCAAAGTAACATCTACCTTTTTACAAAATCTTAAATTTTATTGGAAAAACTGTTTGTTTGCAAAATTTTTCTTTCAATTTATGCAATACTTAAATTGAATTGTGTCAAATCAATAATAAATATATTCTCATAATATCAAAAAATATAAATCAAAATATATTCACAATAATAAATATATTCTCAATTAACATTCTCAAACACAATGTCAAGTAAAAAATATCACATGTTAAAGGATAAAATCAGATGCTATACAGTCTTTAATAACCTGCGCCCAATGTGGGCAAATTTATACAATTTTGTAGAAATAGCCAAATGTCTTTTATAGCGTTTCAATTTTTTACATAAATTTAGCACCGCAAATCAACAAAAACTTGCAGGTAAGAGTCCATTTAATTTTAAATGGCTAACCTCTTGCACTGGTAAAAACTAGTCCATTCTATTCTCGCTAATATACGATAACTTCAGCAAAACAATTTCAATTTCTCTGATAAGAATGAACCTTTTGTGAAAGCTCTCGATGAATTTTCGAGGATGCGCAGCATCTTTGATACATTTTCCAGTTTTGAATCTCTTAGTCAAGAGAGTAGTCATTCTCTTCGATGTTTTGAGGCATGCCCATTTCTATCCTAGAAGCGACTAGTACGTTATTTGCCCTTGACGTTTGAAAATAGTTCTCTAATCAGACCAGTCCCCAAAAGGTATGATAAGATGAATTGTCGGTCTAGTAGCGAATTTGATGCAAAAAATATTTGAATGTTACAGATGAGAATGCGTTGTGTGATTGAAGAAAGTAGATATGTATTTAAGTCATCAGTGTAGTGGTTTTGTTTTGCAAATTACTAGCTTTCATGATGCCGGGTTCGAATTGGGTTCACCAAATATTTAAGAATTAATTCTTTTTTGATTTGTAAAAAGAAAGTTACAACGATTTACAATAATATTTTGTTTTTAAACGTCAACGCTGAAATATTGCTTCCGATAAGAATGTTGAAAGTTTTAAATAGTGGTACGCAGACAAAAATTTTTGCATGTTATGCTGTACAGTTAATAAAATGGAAGCCTTTGTTTCTCAAAACACATGTATTGAAAATTTTCCGCAAAACTAAAAGGGCGTTATAATAACGTAGTGACAGCAATGGCTACCGCACAAACTGATTGTGTTCTCCACCTAACACTCAACCCTGAAAAAATCCCTTCGTTTCCCCGTATGTCGTTTGAGAAATTACCCGGATTGTTGCAGATGCAATCAGTGAATAGAAGTTGATATTGAGATGGAAAATTGTACACAATTGGTTGTTGTGTAGTAATTTATAGCCTTTCTATGTGTAAAGAAGTTTGATTTTACATTAGATTCAAGTCGAGTTTGTTCGTGGGTTGCACATGCCACTGTGCCTCAAAGAATACTTTGCTTTCCACCACAACCCTCCATTTATCAAAATTCCATCAATGTGACAAATAGCTTGGAATTTTTCATTGTTTAAAGCTAGTTTGGAAGCTATAAATTTACTTTACGAAAAAATAATAATTTGATGACATCATAGGACTCTTTTTGCTCAACTAAAATGCTGTTTGTTCAGGACTCCTGTCACTCAAGCAGACTAACTCTGTTGCACTTGCCTCTTCATCTATCTTGTGTGCACATTGTAAGACTTCAAAACTTTTAGATAGTGAAAAATGTTTTGTATCCATCTATTTCTAAAACAGATACACTTATTTTGAAAGGAATCCAATGGTGCATCCTGAACTGACAATGTGTTTGAAAAAATTTCCATCAAAGCTGCAACTTTGTGAGACAACTTCCTTACAACATTTCAAAACCACATTTTGTTGCACGAGTATCTTCCACTCACTCCTTACGTAGCTCCGTCGTATGCGTCGACCTTTTGATACGAACACGTTTTGGCAGACAAATATGTAAATTGTAAATGCACTCGGTGGAAACAGTGCAGCCAACACCCGGAACTCAAGTCTACATAGTTTCCGCCTATGTTGTGTTCGTTGAAATCTTTCAACGGACTTCATGTTACATATTTCACATTTGCCATCCTTCCAAAGATGTTGGGACAAAAAATGGAAATTTTCTTGAAATTTCTTCGCTAGTTTTTCCATTTTCGCAACAAAACTACACTGAACAGAACTAGAACGCGTCTACGGGCAAAAAACGGCTGAACAGTGTACTTTGTCGGATGCAGAACTGAACAAAAGTTGTTACTTCGTTTCAATCCCGAAAAAGTACTTTGCACTTTCGCAAAGTGTAGCAGACCGAGATGAGTGGGTGAGCAGTTTGTGTTACAAAGAGAACGAAGCGAAAGGTAAAAGCAGAAACAGGTGACGAGAGATGGATTGAGAAATTTTCCGGGAAATCAACACATTCGAAGTGCGCCGGAAGGCTTCTGTTGTGTGCGGATGGAACGCTGAGTAAAGGTAACGACTGCATTTGTCAGATACTTGTGTCGAGTAGAAACATCGATGACCTGTGGAACTTTATACTTTTTAGCTTCAGTAATGTAGTGAAATAGCAAAAGATGATGTTGGAATAGAAACAATTCGAATACGAATGAGTGCAGAATATGAGTTTGGCTTTGATGAATATATAACATTGATACTGCAGAGCAAAACAAAGTCTCGATGCCAAAATTGAAGTGTCTCTGACATTTGTGATGGATTTTTTGCTGATAATCAAATAAAATTAGTGTTAGAATTGCTTAAAATTGCATAAATTTTTACATATACATATGGAAGGAAAGAGAAATTTACTATATTTCTGCTAGATAGATTAAGTGATGTATATCTTCTGATGTAATGACCCCAATGTTCACATTTATACTCGCTAGAAAAATTACATTGCATACTAAAAATAGCTGTGACAGATCTGTGATAGATCGATTCAGTTTCGAGCTTAAGTGTAAAAAATATAAGTGTAAGTGTAAACAATTTCATATTTTTTTAGAGCATTGGTTTCTTTGTGTGTGGGGTCCTTCGTTTGAATCCGGGTTCGAAAGAGAAACCACACAACAAGTTTTGATTTGACTTAGCTTTAAATATGTACCTGTGTTACTCATGGGTAAAGTCAGTCGTGGAGATAATCACTTAACACTCGTATTCACATTGATTATAGATTTATTATGAAGTACTCTATTTGATACCTTGCTACCTGATACCCGACTGATACTTTTTGTTTTATTCAAGTATAAAATCAGAATCCTAAAAAAACACCTTCTCTAATCGACATTGCATCGTCAACGGTAGCACAACAGTTAGTCTTATTCTGACGACTAATTTTCACTTCTTGCCAAAGTTAATTCGATGTCAACAGGATTGCCTCCACAATTCAAAATTTATCATCAGAAATGAAAAAAATCACTAAAAAGGAGAAATGAACTACTTAACGATAATCAAAGTACGGTGAAAGGGATTAATGGCCAGGAAGGTTTTGCTGCATTTGAAGGTTTAGTTAATATTGATGGGGCTGTAAGGGAATTATGAACTATAAGCCGCTTCCATTTGACCGAATATTAAACTTGGACCTCTATCTCTAACAATTGAATCGTTTGAAGCCTCGCAATTAAGTGGCCTGAATTGGCTGGTAGAAAAGGGATTGTGTTCCATCAGGAAAACGTCTGAGCGCAACGCTTATAAAGCGTGTAAATAACTATTGCCAAATAAAAAAAAAACTTTTTTTGAAGATTATTTTGTGTCAATGACTGCCACGACTACCTGTCAAAAGGCCAATTCCAGAGGAATTCACCACTGAATTCGACCACTTTTTGAAGCAATTGCAGCAGTATATCGCCAATGATGCGAGTTATGTTGGCTTCTAAAGCGGCAATCATCGCTGATAGTCAGCGTAGATCAACGAATTATTTATTTATTTATTTGGTGCGTATTCAATACAATAGGCAAAACTGCCCAATTACAGATTTGATACAATGAAAAAAAAAAACAAAATAACAAAATAAAAGAACTAAATAAGAATATATGAATATAAGTATGTAAAATAATTAAAGTTAGAATAAAATAAAGTAAAATTGACTAAAGCAAAAAAGAAGAAAATTCCATTACAAACATGAATAATCAATTCAACCAGAAATGAGCCCAAAAACAGATAGGCTACATAAATAAAAAATAAAATAAAAATAGTAAGAATTAAATGAGTAAATATAAATATATAAAACAAAATTAAAGTGGTAAATTCAATGCAGTAGAAATAAGTCTTACAAAAAAAAAACAAAACCAAATTAGGATCTGAAGAGCAAACATGTATGTAAGTATATGTTAAATTAAAAATATATATAATAAAGTGAAATTAAGTAGAGCGAAAAAGAAAAGAAAGAATCCATTATAAACAAGAACAGAAAATAAAATTCATTAGTAAGAATCAAAAATTTTACTTCGAACCATATTTTTGAAAATAGCATCCCCACAAGGAGTACTTCAACATAGTGAAATCGCACGAAATTGGTGGCCAATCGACGGGTCAATTTCGATAAGTCGGTGGTTACGATCACTGTGTGGCAAGTAGAACAATTTTTTTGCGCTACTTGTCTCTCACAGCATACGACGCAAATTCGAGTACAAAAATTGGTTTCTCCTCGTTCTGTACCGGTTGCCATTGATAGTAAAGCGCTCACCGTGTTCATCTTTAACGTAGCCGTCGAGCCGGAAATGAGTCTTGTAACAGAGTAAAACTTCCCCGTAAAGGCATATCTAGGCTCTCGCCGAGAAATGGCAAATGTTGCCAAGTATGAGGGTGTGAATGGTTTCCTCGTCTTTTCTCACCTATTCTTCTCCATTTTGCCAAGCCATGACAAGCACAATAGTGTGAATGGTGTATTCCCCATCGCCTACCTGTTTTATGAGGGTTTATGAGTGTCTCGTCTTAGCTCGAGGCCACTCGAAATTTTGTAGGTTTTACGTATCCAGTCAAAGGGATTTGGCTGGCTCCGTTGATATTTACAATTCGATTTGGTTTACCTGCGAAATCATGGACAAAGTGCATCATACCAGATAAGATGCACTGTTTGAATTTTTGTAAACAAGAGAAAATGCTACCAACCTACACCAGATGCATTTCTGCGTATTTAAATTTCACACCCTTCAAATCATCCCAATGTGAACAGGACGAGCTTTGTGTCGTACTGAGATAAAAAAAGGGCCTATTGCTTAAATAAACAGTTTTGAGTGAAATCTTTCAATACTTGTCAAATATTTTGGGAAGTAATTTCACAAGTGCTTTGATGAAACGTTCGCCATATATGTAGCTGGTATGCATGGTATCGTTGGTATGCATATATGGCCATGTCAATTTATCGCAACTTACTGAGTATTATAGTTTTGACCTGTTTTGATTTTTTCATTGCAAAACTTGATGGGTAGATTGTTAAAATCACCAAGTCGAGTTTCTGTGAATGTGCCATCATGACATTAATTTTAAAGTCACGATAAAATGTAAAACCAAACTGTTCATATTTGACCTAAACTGAACAATTCTTGCTATGTTAAAGAATTTCTTTGTTAATTTCTTGCTATGTTAAAGAACGAAAAAATATGAGATTCAATTTCCTCAATCTATATTAATTAATGGAAAACCCAAAACTTTTATCAATATTTTGACGGCAACAGTATGGTATGATACATAAATTTACATACTTGGCTAAGCTTATTTATGTACGCTAATACAGGATGACCAATAATGCACAGCTGAGCAGCTGAACAACACCACTTCTCACATAAAAACCGAAAATTAAGTTCAAACTTGACTCGAAACACCAGCCCCCAAAAAAAGTTTAAAAGTTCCAAAAACTACTCTCATAAACATTCACCACACAAAGAACAGAAGGTAAATGCTTTTTGCATTGTTCGATATAGTTGTCTGACGAAATCAAGCTACAGAGTTTTCAACTTTCTCCTATTCAAGGCAAAACCACTTTTTATTTCGTATTACACTTTTACAGTTGATCAAAGAGAAAGAGCACCACAATGGCCGTTCGTTCCATTGGCTGATTGAGAGGAAGGTATGAATTCATATATGATCAGGTATAGTGTTCGCAATAGAATGACGAATTGACCTGCTGCTGTGAAAAGTATGTAGTATTGAATTGTTTTGTTCTGTTGTTTGTGAGTCTGATGTCTATCATCGGGTGTGCAACGCTACGAGTCAATTGAGAAGCAACTTTATTGTTAAAGTAGTTTTTGATCAGAACATAAGTACTCAATTTGAAGGATTTGCAAGTATTGGAAGTTTAACTAGCCAACTGGTATTCGCATTCTAAATGTTTTATGATATGTGTTTTTTAACATAAGAAATTTCCAATATAGTTTTGTGTGACTTAGTAAGAAGTCATTACTTGAGAACAAACCTTAGGGGCCAGCCAATGAAATTAAAACGGATTATATGACTAAAAGCATCATTTTTTTTGTATCATAAATTACTGATAACATTATCAATTATTTTAATTTAGGGGGGATAGCCATTGTAACGGGGATTTCAATCAAACTTTATGCATTCAAAACTATATGTTGAAAATTTTATATCAAAATTAGGACAAATTTCGGAGTTTTAGTCCCTTTAGTGAGAGCTGGTTGACCGATCGTTTTCATTCGGCGCTCCGACGACAATATCACGCCTCTCAGTCCGTTCCTTGTACGAATTTTACAATAGACGACATGTACCATTCTTTTGCGGAAGATATTTGGTCATATGAATCTGGCTTTTATAGGTTTGAAAACATATCTCTTTCTGTCCAAGTACGTACATACCTGGAAGTTTGGTAGGTATGTGTAGATATACAGTCGTTCTTCAAGTTTCTTAGTGATAATATTGCTATTCTGTTACTAATTTTTATTTAAAAAAAAATCTCGGGATTAGTGAAAAAATGTATCTTAAAAGCAGTGGGGCCACTAAAAACTGTCAAAATAGATCTTCAAGAAATTGCAAAATATTTAATCGTCCGCGTAAAAGATATGAAATTGAGAAAGGTGAAGATACAGGTCCCAAATGGCGTGATAGTGCTTCAAAGAAAAATTTATTGCATGACACTGAATGTGATGTTAATTTAAATATAATTATTTTTTGTTTTACTTAGTGACTATGTATCGTGTAAAAGGTATGGTGGTCACATAAATTTTACTGAGCGTAATATCCAGGACTAGGTTTGAAACTTGTGAATTGTGACAAATGTGATCTACTTCCAATAGATTCATGCCCTCTTATTGACAATGCAAATGAAATAAATCGTTTTATATCTGCTATGAGGATAATTGGTGTCTCGTTACCTGGGGCTGAAAGATTTTGTGTCTTCTTGGATTTACTACGACTAACATTCCACAGGTCCTATGATCGTGTAGTGAGACAGATCAGCAAAAATTTGTTGCGATCTTGTTTTGAAAAAAGCCGCTAAAGAAAAAGTACAAGAAACCTCAATACAATTGGAGTCTGAAAACATTCCTGGAATTTTTATATCTGGGGATTATAGGAAAAAAGGGGATTTAAATCTCCATTTGGAATTTCTTCTGTAATAAGTTGCTACAGCGGCAAATTTGTGGATGTTAGCATAAAATCCAGTTTTTGTAAGTCTTGTGCACAAATGAGCTCGAAGAAAGGAACTATTAAATTTGAATATGATTGTTTCATGGAGCAGCAATCTTTAGGGTGTTGAATAAATTACCAAAATTGTTCTGGTCAAATGGAGGTCGAAGGAATCAAAAAAATGATTTTAAGATCAGAATCATTACAATTATGTAAATTATATTGAAAACATATAAAAACATGTGCGATGCAAAAACATACGGAGATGTATCGGTCATAAAAAAGAATGTATCAACCATGTACAGAAACGAATGAGTAATCGACTCAAGGCTATCAAGAACCAATGGACCAAGGCAGAGGAAACTTTGGCTGGAAAACGTCGATTGACAGGCAAATTAATTATTGGATTGACTAATTATTACGGTTTAGCAGTAAGACGTAACGTTGAAAATGTTGACGAAATGTATAATGCTGTTTGGCGAACTTTTTATTCTCGAAAATCCACATTTTCTTTGTACTGAAAATTCATGGTGCAAATTTCAGTGAGCTATATCAACAAATAGCCTGGCCTCGGTTATTGATAAATAACCGTTTTCCAAAGATGTTGCCGAAGCACTGATATCAATATGTGAAGACCTCTCAGATCCTAAATTATTAGAACGATGTGTTCGAGGATTCATCCAAAGCAATAACGAACTTTTTAATTCATTAGTGTGGCATATTGCTCAAAAAAATTGTTCTAGTTGTTCTGTTATTGTCGATATAGTTTTTTATATGCCAGCAGTAACATTTAAGGGGGTAGTACCGGTTAGAATGCTAAAAAACAGCCTAATTTTCAATATATTTTTTTCACCTCCTATATTTTGTATAAATTTAAAAATTTGCATGAGTAAAATACACGCTTTGAAGATTACAAAAAAAAATTTTTTTCTTTTTTTTCTTTTTTCTACTTATTTATAGAGGGCGCCAATGTTGACCCCTTGAAAAATGCCTCGTCATACTGCGATAAATGCGACTGGGACAGATAATCTCAGGAATGAAGAATCTGAAACAAAAAGATCAAACCGAATTTTAAAGAGGAATGTTTCTTACGAGGTAATCTACCACAATATTTAAAAAAAAATGATCGAATAAAAAATGGTGGGTGATTGAAAATATTTTTTGAAAAATCGCTATTTTATCCACTTTGTTTCGCTTGCCAAATTATTTTGGGTTACTTTTATTATTATATTGTGGTAGATAGCTACACATAATACTTGAATAAAGTAGTGCACCAAATTTGACTTAAATCGGTTCGGCCAATCTGGAAAATAACTGTCCGCAGTTTGAAAAAACATCATTTCGAGAAAAACGCGTTTAAAGTTTTTTCCCATCTATTTATTGAATATTATCTAAAAAATATGTTTTGATCACCTTTTCTCAGTCTGCAATCCCAGGACCATCAAAAGTATTTTGGCGTCCACATAAGCCAGTTGCTCTTGGCCAAACGCGCTTCCTTTGCCACTGTTTCTGCCTGACTAATGCCCTCTTCATTTTTTTTTCGCAGTAATTAAAAGCAGCGGTCTACCGTAAACTTTATTTTTGGGATTATCTTGATAAAATTTTGAGACATGATTTCTGAAGGTATTATAAATTGAAAAATGCAAAAAACAAAAAACTGATTTTTTCAAAATTATAACCGGTACTATCCCCTTAACGAAGATGCGCAGTCAAATCTAAATATAATCGACTTACTGAGCATCAAAAGCGAACCGACACTTTATTCAAACAGCGCCGATCGTAACGCTAACCGAGTGAAAACAGATGAAAATCACATGAAAACGGCCAATAAAAAGGTTAAAAAAGTCAAAGACACCACAGGAGATAAGGTGGAAGAGCCCTCACTATGGCCCAGAACTCGATAGTTTAATGTAAGTATAAATATTTCATGAGACACATGATTTTAGAGAAATGAAAATAGACTAAAAACTTTAAATGCGTTTTTTTCAAAACAACTTTTTTCAAACTTGTTGCATCATTAACTCAAACTAATATCACCTGATTTGAAATTTTCTTTTGTTTGAATCGTCTCTACAGTGGCTCAGGTTGAATGATTTTGAAAATTTTCGTTTTAAAGAATTTTTCAGGCTTTTTGAATCCAAAATAAGGCCAAAGAAAATTTCTTTTTCAGTTGGTCGACATTTTCTTGCAAATCAAAATAAAAAAATTACCTGCGTGCCCGTTTTCGAGAAATTGATGCGACAATGGAGGGGGACGGATCAACAAGAATGTTAATTTTTTGATAAAAATTTAGGATAATAAACTTCAATATACACTCAATAAGAAATGCGATCCCAAAATTCCTTTATTTCACCAGTCAAAAAAATTAAAGAAAATCACCTATTTTAAGCTTGAATAGCCTAGTGGGTAGAGCACTGGCTTCTTGCGTGTGGAGTCCCTGGTTCGAAACCAGGTTCAGACGAGGGTCCGCGCACCAAGCTTTGAGTTCACCTAGCTTTGATTAGGTACCTGATTTAAATCAGGGGAAAGTGGGTAGTGGAACGAATCACTCCACACTCGTATTCACAATGATTAAAAATTGTAATGAAGCTATCTACCAGCTTCACCCCCTGGCCCCGTACAAGGGTTGTCGTGCGATTACTTTACTTTACCTATTTTTTCGGCCATCACAAATATTTCATGTAATTGCAAATGATATTTTGCTGATTAACCCGTTTTCACAAACAAAAGATATACCCCCCGAATTTCTCAATGTCTTTACAAATTCCCATTGTCAAACTAGCAGAAAAAAACTCCAAACTTTCTCTGACATTGTTACTGTTAAATTGAGAATTCTATTTGGTGAATTTTAATTACAAAAATGGGATGGACAACTTTCAATTTGCTTAATGCAAGTTAGCATAAAACTGTCATTTGCATAACACGATACCATCTGGTACACACTAGTCGTATTTCCTAGTCTAGTGATGCTCACAGCCCGGATGTATCTTCACAACAAGTTCCGTTATAATGCATTATTTGCCGGCCCGGCTAGAAAGAAAGAGAGAGAGAGAGAGCGGAAGCTTTCTCGTTGTTGCAATTTCCGTAGCATTTCTTGCATTCTTTGCATTTCTTTTGGTTCCAGAAGATGCCAGTTGCAGAGCACAGGCATTTTTCATTGCAGTTTGGAAGTTGTAATTGCACATTCAAGGCTATTGGGATGATGGGCGGTATAGATGTTGCAAGGAAATTTTATTTGACTGAAATGTTACGTCAACTTTAAATGGGAGAGACGAAAAATAAAAAAAAACATGTTGTTAAAAGATGAGTTTTTGAAGGTGAGACGATTTCAAAATTTTGTTTATTCGATTTTATTTGAATAATGGAATGAACACAGTTTGAGTGCTTTCCCAAATAATTTTTTTTTTTTTTTTAAATTAGCAGCAAATACACTTATAGCAATATGTGTCGTTCTATATTCTATCGTCGCGACCCTTTTGGTAAAAATCCACCAATTTCGATGAATCTTGAAGATTAAGATATAACCATTAAAGTAACATCTGTCAGAACATAATGTGCGATGAAGCGTTTATGTGGTCATCCCGATTGAAAATATGATGGCTATAAACAATATCCCGAGTGGCCCAACCGTTATACATATATCCACTCTCAAACCACCGCACCTTGGTAGCTTTATCATTCGGCTATTTTCTCCGAGTTATCTTCGATACTGTACTGATTCGAATAGCCTTGCTCAGTGAAGTGTAGCAGGAAAACAATTTCAAATTCAACAAATATCCATCTGAATCCTGAATGGTTGGTAAGAGGGATAATGTATGAAGCACTAGTATTCGAGTCGAGAGTCCCATGAAAGACATTTCGGACAGTTGCAATTCGGTGCCATGATTTTCGAGTGAATTAAATGTGGGATGGTGGATAAAGCAGGAAGAGTAGTGCGGAATGTACTGTTTCTCATAAGATTCAAGCGGTTAATGTGGCGGCATGGAACTCTTGGAAAGATAAGTAATCGAGAAAGGATGGCGTGATGGTGTTGGTAGCACAATTGGAGCTAGCTGGTCGTTTGAAATGAATCATTGATGAAGAAATCATGGTGAGAAATCAACCTATTAATAGTAAATGAGTGAAATGTGTATTAGGAGTAATGTTTTGTGTATGATCTATGCTTGTTCGGCTTTGAATGCCGTTGATACAAAATCTACAAATATTTTTGTATGTTTTTTTCATTGAATATATCTGGGAAAAGAGTATAAAAGGAATTTTATTTATTGATTTATTGAGTCACAAATGTTTACTTTAGATGCGAAATAGAGAACAAATACACAGCTGTCAAAATTGAAGACATTCGAAAGCGGCTTTGATATTACCATATATATGCTAATTATCGCCGCCTCTGAGGATAGATTAGTGGGCAATTTATTTTTTGAGTAATTATAGAAGAATATTTTTGGCGAGTATACTTAAACACTTTTAACTGAAATAGCACATGTATTATGTCGTGTGTTCACTAGCAAGTTACTTCTGCAAGTATTTCCGCAAGTGCTTGCAGGAGTCTTTTCACTAAAACAAAAATTTCCGGAAGTTAACTTCTAGAAGTAACTTAGAGAAGTTGATTTGAAGCACTTGTTGCAAGTACTTCTATAAGTGTTTACACTTAACCCGAATTAAATCAGTAAAATGTCATGCGCGAAAGTAAGAGTCGCAGCTGTCATCGCTGTGTATTATTTAGTCAAAACGAGAATTAATTCTAAACGGTAATTAAATGTCTAACAGATTCTTGGGGATTTGTAAGCTTGAACGTTGGTCTGTGATGAATTTGCTTCGCTCGGTTCCAGCATTGTTACTTTTCATACCTATTTGATGGCAGCGGTATACATTTAGGCCTCTCGCTAGGAAGTCTGTATCTATGTGATCGAAGCATGCACAAGGGTCTTTTATAAACTTGTTTTACCTACGAAAGCTGTACGCCGAATCTGTGTAAGAACTCGAACT
This sequence comes from Nemotelus nigrinus, assembly GCA_947369275.1. Classification (NCBI taxonomy): domain Eukaryota; kingdom Metazoa; phylum Arthropoda; class Insecta; order Diptera; family Stratiomyidae; genus Nemotelus; species Nemotelus nigrinus. The sequence goes on along the minus strand of OX376375.1, from coordinate 52,200,049 downwards.
TTTATGACTGTGTCTTACATTCCTTTGAAAGCGGAACAGAATGGTGGGCGTGTTTTTTTTTTGAAGAATTGTGATGCCTATTCCTCTATGAGTAATTCTATCATTTGTGGAGCAGATTACTTTGTAGACACTTGGATTCGTACTTACCATTTGTGTGAACTATCTTTTCAAAATCCTCGGTTTGTGCGCGCAACCTTAAAAACTCGCAAGGTGTGCGTCTCCACAATTCACGCATTTTTTTCTTTCTTCTGCTTTTCTTCTTTTGACGTAACAGGCTTCTATGTAGGATAGAAATTCCTTTTTCAAGGTCATTTTTAAGTTCCTCTGTTGTTAGGCTGTGGATCTCTAGGAAGAATACGTTAAGATTCTTTGCTTGTTATGGCAAGTAGTACGTGCGACACAGCACATTGAGATCGATGAAGATCTTGATGATCTGTCTGCCGTTTGAAAAAGGAGATGAAATTATTAAAATTTTGATGGAATGAAATTTTTTTGATAATTCCATCCTTGTTTTGTAAGAGGAAAGGGTAGTCTTTGTCAGCTTACGTTCTGGATCTATTTGCTTTACTTTTTGCTATGCCAGAATTGGACACCTTCTCTGTTGCCACGTTTACATTCTCTGTTTAAGTTTTATTTCTGTTGTTTGATATGGCTTTTTTCTGTTTATTTGTCAATTTTGCTTTCAGTGGTTGCTTGTTATAGCGTCTTTAATCAGCTTACTTGTTCTGCGTGTCTTTCAACTTTTGGACTATTTCAATCAATTTTTCATTTTTGTCTGAAAAGTTACAGTTTCGCATTAGGCGAAATCACTGTTGCAGTCACTGCCACAGTTCAAGAGTATCTAATCGTTCGTCTTGTGCTGAAACAGCCGATCTTAACTCCTGAAATCTCCCGATTTTTTCTATTAAATTTATTTTTGGCTTTACGCAATTTAGATGGGTTTATGTTTGCGAACATAATATTATATATTAGATAATCTTATGCTCTTTATGCTAACTACTAACTAAACGATTACAATTCCAGCCAGCCATAATTTCGTCGTTTCCCTTCAGTTTTCTGCAAACTTTTTCCTAGAGGAAGGACATAAACCTCCCCCTCTTTGGTCTTTGCAATTCGTTCATCAACAAATGTTATGTCGATCTGATTTTCAATGTCATTTGGCTCTAACCTCGTATTCAGTTTGATAATTTTGTTCTTTTTGGCCGCATTTTCTTTTCGCCACCGCGGAAAAAAAAGAACAAGTTACTTTGCGTGCTCGTGATCGACCAACAAAATGTTGAAGTGACCAAAAACGTCCAACATACAAAATATCAAAAACGAAATCAAACAATTGAAGCAAATTTATCTTTTAAAGGAAAGATTAATCGTTGACGAAAATATTTGTTTAGTTAGAAAAAACCAATCCAGAAAATTTGATCGAACATCTTTCCTATACGTATCATCCTAATTTTCGCAAAATCTTTTGAATCCATAAATAATAGGATAAAAATCACTATAAACACAAGCATTCATCTCAATCCTAGCGTCTAAAATACTCAAACTGCGAAGCTAATTGCCAATTACCGTTCCTTTTGTTAAAAGAGGACACTGAATTGCTAAATGAGTTGGTATTAACACTGCCCTTAGCAGTTCTGTCCTTAACTCTCCACGCGCTCTCCTTTGCGAAGTAGTATTTTGCGCTGATATTCCTTGCACAATTGCCAAATATTTCTATAACAAAAAGCAAATTTTTCTTTACCCAACATACTTCATGCAACATCAATCGAAGTTCTTTTTCGCAATCTGCTGACTATCAGTGTCCCAATCCACATCTCTTCATCATATTAAGATAGATACTAGAAATTTTGTTTTCATAACATTTGTGTAAGTTTTTAAGTAAGGGTCATTCCACGGAAAATCGACCAACGGTCTGTCATCGCTATCGTCAGATTTCAATGAAATTTTCACTGTGAATATAAGTAGCTGAGTTATGTGCACCAATAATTTTTTTTAAATATCTAATATTCGCGGGAATATGGCGTCTTAAAATTTTTGAGAAATATCGGTTCGTGTTGCATTCAAAAAATTGTATAAAGTCTTCTACTATACGTAGAGCCTTTAAATGTGACTTGTTGGAAAGGGGTAAGGTGTAGGTATCCTAGAAAAAATAATGCGAGAAACATCCTGGCCAAAAAGGATGAAAAGGAACATTACAGTGTCCTTTATCCTTGGATATTTCAAAATGCACTCCTTCGATTTTCTTAATTCTTTTATATATTAACAGTTATGTAAGCTTCAAATGTGCAAAATTATAATTATTTAAATGAGTAAGATTCGAATAAATTTAATCGATTAATAGCAACTAAATCAGCCAACCATTCAGTATCTCAACAAAATATCGAATGACAAAAAATTCCAGTCTATTTTCGAATAGAAGTCAAAAAATGCCCCATAGCTACGACGCAGAGTACAAAAATATTTTCCTATTTGAAATTCAAAATTTTCTAACACACATAAGCTCGAATGCCTGAAGCGCAATACCAGCCAACTGAAGCAAATGTCTAACCTGGAACAAGGACTACTGTAAATTGTACATTCTCGCTTACGAATTACATCATCTGAGAATATCTATCCGACAGATGATACGTTAACAGCTGAATATTAAGTGTGCTGTATTCGTTTGCTTGCAGAAAAAAAAGATTGTTGTTCACCCGATCCCAACTAGAACAATCTCTGCAGCAAGGACACGCGGCAGATTTACGTAGAAGAAGCAAAACCAGTTCATGTTCCTTGGCCTGCGTGCAATCGCAAATTTGAGCTGATACGGTTGTATCTAAGAAATCGTTACATTATTCATGATTTGATTTTCAGTACGGAAAATGGCTGGCAGTCTACGAATTCTAGGATTTCTACATAATACCTACACTTTCGATTGTGTCGTTCGAAAGAGATAGAATGTGATATGATAGAATTGTGCCCCGAAGCGGCAAAGTATCACTTCACGAAGAATTCTTGGGCTGCGGAACAATATCGGTGTGTCTGAAGTCCTGGAAAATATATTTCAGGTATTTCAAATTAGAATTTCCGATTTGAATGACTCAGAGTTACTTTCTTGCGTGAATGCAACGAAAGGGTATTACATCAAGAAGCTATTCTCAGTACTTTAACTTTTAGCTGTCAATAAAAAACATAAATGAAGCAAAGCAAAAATCCACACATTGCATCAAATCATGCTTACAATGGTTTATTTATGGTTCAAAAAGTAGGTACTGTAAAAAATTCTTGTATCCGAAACTTTTGCTTGAGTTCAAAATAAATCAGCTCATTAATTTTCGTTGCAGACGTAAATAGGTTGCTCCGAAGGCGTAAATAAATACATATGTATTGTATTTATGTACGCCTTCCGTAAATCTCATTGAATATGAAACTGCCAGTGACAGTAATACACTCATCGTTTGGGTTTGATATGCGTACAAAATCTATGACAATTCGAACTTAAACAAAATTTACATATGTAAGACTACGTGTACTGAGGCGGTCTACTTGAGGTATTACATTCGCATATACAACTGTATGATTTAGTTGCTCTACGTTGAAACCACTTAGTAAGGTAACTCATGAATTTCAAATCGTTGGAAATTTTGAGTTCTGTTTGAAATTCTGTATTTAAAGATGTAATAGCACTTGTTGATTGAATTTTATGAATGCTGACATGTGAAGTTTGAACACAAGCTGTTTATCTCGTGCAAAAGTTTTTGATTTCGGGATCAAATTGGAGTTGTTCTGCCCTACTAACCATAAAGGATCTATCTACATTTTTATCATTTTTTAGTTGGCACCGGATTCATAAACTACGTACTCAATTACATCATTCTACAAAATACGAAAAACCTATCTTTTGTGGAAGTATGTTAAAACCAATTGCGAAAAATTTCCCCATCTACAAAAAACGTCGCACTACTAAGCATAAAGGTTCTATCTGTCGCAGATACAACCTTTATGCTTAGTAATGTGTAGATAGAACCTTTATGATTAGTAAAGGGGCCAGTTAATCGTTTCATACTACTACAAAAAAGTTCTATCTACATAAAACCTATCTTCCACAATTATTTTCAACGGGAAAGCTTTTACTTCAGATTTGTCTTAAGTAAACGTATTTGTATCCATGTTAAAACGAAGTGCTAAAATGTAGACGGAACCTTTATGCTTAGTAGGGCAGCGATGTTAAAATATTTGTTTTTCTCTTTATATTCCATAATTGTTGGCAAATAATTATTTACCTGAGGCACTCTTATTTTGACATTAAAATCGTTGTGCATTTGTGTCTTGTAACAGTCACAGATATACATATCATTTCACCACTTAAGACAACTAAAACTATCATCAATTTGCTGTGCAAAGTGATTTCAATACTAATTTTATTCGAAAATCCGTAAAAATGCGTGCATCCTTGAAAAAATGAAATATATTACTTTGACTGGAGCGAAAAAATGAAAACTTGAATTATGTTTCAGCAAGAAGTCAACTGATTAGCTCCCAGTGCTTTCTCTAGCTCTTGTGCTGCAGCTGAATAATCCTACATAAGCCATAATAATTGATTATATTCTGAGCAAAGCTGGGGAAAAGTGGTTTACCTATGAAAACACAGGTTTCTGTTGAAAATTTGAATGAAATCATTTTTCGTCCTTACATACCTTACTAACATGAGCTATGTGGCTAATAAACGAAATAAAGAAAATTGAATTTCATTAAGCTAATTCAAATTTCAACATGAAATTTGTCATATCGTTACTGCCCACGCTGGGCGCAAAAGAATGGGTATGTTGTATATACCGGTAAAACTGTTCTCTTAAAATTTGTGTTGTGAATAGAAATTTCAAATTGATGTGAGATATTATTGAAAACTTTCTTTCATTCATTAGTTATGAAAGCTTGGTTTAACAATAAACATGCATATTTTATGAAAACGAAACAGAGTACCTTGCTTTGCACCGATTCTTCTGAAAAGAATGTCTGGATTGTGTTTCTCCTGAAAACGAATACTTCTAAAATACACGTAGGAAGATGTTATTTTGTTTATATGTTCTATTCACCAGTTTGCAAGTATTTACTGTATTTTATTGAGAAAATTTATATGGAATAGTCAACAAATAAATTTTAATGGAATATATAGGAATATTTTTAATGAAGTATTTACAACAAACAAATATACAGTTTAAGCACTTTCTGAACTGTTTCGAATGAATTGCCGAAATATGATCCAGTTTTAAGTAGTTATAGTTTTGATCGTATTTTCAATTGGTGCATTATATCCATTTTTTAAATGTATTAATGGTACACTCTAAAAAGTGAGTCTAAAATTAATTTTTTGATAAAAGTAAATGTATTCATTTTTCTGTTTAAAATAACGAACCACAATTTTTTTACACATTGGATGTGTATTTTTTGTTTTTACGTCATATCAGCTGAATAATAAATATTATTTTGTAAACCATAGCAAAAAGAGTGTAAATTTACTACTTCGCTACTCTCATTTACACCAAAGCTGTAAAATTGTATCATTTGCTCGAACTTGACTTATTATTGATGTAACATTGTGACGAAAGACGGTGATTTGGCTAGACTGAACGAGTCTGATATTTCGTGATCTGTGCTTTGAACAGAAGCAGTTAAGTGTCAGTCTTTTCGTGTAATAAGTGTAGAAGTGTGGCTATAAGTTAATTGGAAGTGTAGCTATAAGTTAAATAGAAGTGTAGCAATAAGTGCTATAAGTTAATGTGTATAATGTGTAAATAGTGTATATATCAAATTGAAATAAATTATAAACTTAAAGGAATTGCAAAAAGTTATTGTATTTGACAAGAAAAATATTTATATTTTGCTTACTTGATTTGATAGGACTCTCGCCTTTTTTAACATTTAAAGTTACCTATTTACAGGCTTTTGTTAGTGATATTTAATTTTGGGGTAATATTTAATGTTATGGCAGTTACCTGTCTTCAAAATGAAACTTATCTAGAGGTTAGCTGAAATTCCTGCTTTAGTAGTGCAAACTTCTTAAACTTGTTGGCAATAGATACCTTTTGATGTCATTTGTTTGATAAAACATTCTTTAGGTGCGTTTTTTGTACTCTTGGAAATTGTAAGTTACCTAAATTTACCTTAACTTACCCTGCTCAAGTGTGCACACAAAATGCTCGTAAAAAAATTATACATTTACGACGTAAAATTTTCTTTGTATGCACTTTTGTAAATTTACATCTTTGATTGTAGGAAACCAGTTTCCTACTATTCTAAGGGTAAAATTCAACCAAAATTTTTTTGAGTGTACACTTATTTCATTGCGTTAAACTCTAGGCTCACTTTGCATTCAATTAGCTTGTGCTTTCGCCGCCGTACCAATAGTGGCTTAAAGCACATGATAAATGCGAAAAAAATCTTGATGAAATTGCAAAAAGGGCGGGTTATGACTAACTTTAGCTTACTATTCTTTGACAAAATAACATTTTCATGACCTTCGAAGAATATGGCATTGGAGGAATGGAATATTGAATACGAACTTGATTTGGGTTTTGGGTGTGGTTAATGACTATCATTTTTAGAAATTCTGGTTTATTTCTGTTACTTTATTATTATGTTATCTGATTTAGAGATAGACTGACAAGTTTAGTTAGCCAAATAAATCAGCCACCTTAGAAAGAAAGCTCAGGTATGTAAATTTTCCAATTAGGGAGCTGTATATACTTCAACGCTTGAATATATCAATCAGAAATTTAGAATTTATCGAATTTTTCTTAGTAAAGAAGGTTGCTGGGTACGCGACTGTATTAAGCCACCAATTTGGACCAATTTGCCACTCTTCGCTGGCTTATTAGAACTGCCAAGTAACCGCTTCATCAAACTGAATGAGCTGACTCAACGTAACGGTACGAGCCATCTCTACTAAATCTTGAAAGAGGTAAGAACCAAAAATCTCTAGGCGCTTATCATTTAGGGCCAGACAATCGCAGAGAGTTTGCTCGATGGTATCCTCTTCCAACTCGCACATCTTGCATAATTTGCTAGATGTCAGTCCATTTCGTTCGCTCGAGATGCGTTAAGGCAGTGCCTTGTAAGCGAGCCGATTGTCGCTCTCAAGCAGTTTTCAGCAGTTTCTTGCTTTTGCTTGGATCAGGTGATTGCCATAATGTCCTGGCCACCGTGCAGTCCATCTTGTTTTCCCATTCAGACTTTAGTTTGCCCATATGACAGCATCTAGTTTGATTATGGTGTCAGCAATTAATCGTGGTATAGTGGTGCAGGGGCTATTAATAGCTCCTGAGCCTTTTCTCGCCGATTTATCGGCTTTTTCTTTATCTTTTGATCCTCGTATGCCATGGCATCTGCATTATCCATATAGGAATATGCCTTGAGTTTTCATTGAAAGCCACTTTGCAAGCGTTAACAGTTTTTGAAGAACATCTGTAAGACACAAGAGCGAGGATGGCTGTCCTGCTGTCGACGCATATCGTCGTTGATTCGATTGATGTTATATACAGCATATACTTCAGACTAAAAGACAGTAGCATGGTCCGACAGTAAACACCACAGGTTAAGGCTCAAATCCGTAGAATACACGCCCGACCCAACTCCTGTGTCCGTCTTTGACCCGTCCGTTTAAATCCAGACGCCACCATCGGCGGTAGCTCCCTTTTTCTTCCAGTCTATTCTTATGGGTATCTTGAGCTGGAAATCTCTGGCAGCGTCGCTGCTCATGTGGTCCGTGTCTTCCGCAACAAGCCCAAATCTCCTGTGATATTCTGATTTTTGTCCTTCCACATGCCGGAATTTTTTTAGCGCGTATTACGGTTAAGCTTGCGTTTCTAAAGATCAATCGATCCGAGGGCATAAGTCTCAGAATTATTTCTAACCAAGCCATTGGAGCGGTTCTTAAAGCGCCCGTAATACATATGCAAACTAGTCTTTGCAGTCTTGTTAGCTCCTTGATGTTAGATTTACTCTCCGCTGCTTTCCACCACCCGATCGCTCCATAAACCAAAATCGGCTTCATTGTACATGTGAATATGTAGTAGGCCGCCCTAGGTTTAAGACCCCAGTTATTTGAGTAGGCAGATCGGCACGCGAAAAGTGCTGTGCGAGCCCTATTTATTCTGAAGCACAGCCCTTCAGTTAAACTACAATATAAATTGAACGAATTTTTGGACAAACGATTCATAAGACTAAATATATAAGTGCTTCAAAAATGAATGTTGATATATTACTTGTCCATTGAAAATTGTAATTGTGATTCTATTCGGTATAAAAATACTAAGTTATTTTGGCAGCAATTGAGTTATTTTGTTTCTAAAAGGATAAATCCCAAAAAAAACCGAACGGGAAAGGATGGAGACCAAAAAATGGCCAAAAATAGACAAGCTTCGAATTGAAAACTGTCAATACAGAAAGTAAGGATCGAATGAAGGATCGGAAAAGACAACAACTTTGACTCAGCAATGGCACTCCAGAGATCAGCCAGTCGAAGAAAACAAGTATAAAGAATGATTCCCCAAAATGTCCAAAAATGCAGTAAAAGGTTGCAATAGATTATTTAATGTGGTGGCTTCCCTGGAAGGACCTGTCCTGTTTTGGACCTGGAAGAACCTGTCCTGTCATGACTGACCGAATAGATAAAGCGCAAAATAGTTGTGAGGAGAGAATGCTGTTGCAGGTGAAAAGAGTGGTAGTTTAAAATCCCCCCTCCCCCTTCCCAAACTTTTTAGCCTGACCTTTATAGTATGGTTCATGTCCGTTGATTGCAAAGTTAGATCTATGGCTCAGTAAATAATGATGCTGGCCTTTATTATAAAGGCCTACTTTTAGGTACCTGAGGAATGAATGTTTGTCCCCCCCTGATGATCACTGTTGACTAGTAATTGACACTGGCGTTTGTAGAGCACTAAAATAAGGACTCCCACATCAAGTTTTGGATAGCATAATTCAGCGAGAATAAAATTGTGTCCATCATGATTGTGAAAGCAGTGAATCAGCTCTTTGATTTCATCGGAATTAAAGGGATTGGCACCATTAGCTGCTAGTTGAGAGAAATAAGAATGGACGTCAAAATCTCAGGCGCCTGAATTTGGTGAAATCTTTTTAAGAAAAATACAAGGTCCTAGTGGTTTTCAGTCAAAATAAAACAAGGATTTATTGACTTACATTCAAAAAACAGTTGATTGATCTGGGCTCTAAGGGAAATAATGCCGAGAGCGGCGATACTTGATATCACCAACATGCATTTTCTTTGAATTTGAGAAAATTCCAACAGAAACACAATAGTGACTTAAGTACTGTAATTGAAACAAGAAAAGTATTAAGTTGTTTAACTGTACTAAATCCAGGAGTGGAGGTAAGGAAAAAATATCAATTTACTATCCTCTTTTATAGAGGCTGGCTGGCTGATGATGTTCCCGCAACTCTTGGCGGTAGGCCCCATTTTCGGCTACGCAAATGACAGCACAATAAAAGTAAAGGGTTTATACCCAAATACCTTGAGATTTAGAATACAAAGCACCTAAAGTGAAAAAGTGCAGTGGTGCGAGGAATAGGATTTTTTCATAAAGCTTCAGAAAACTTACATAGCATTATTAGTCATAGTAAAGCAAAGTTGAAACAGGTGTTTCTCAAATAAGTGGCATATATGTGTGTCTGCAAGATGAGATAAACTATTTAGAACCCCATCTGTATAAGAAACTCAACTGAGATAGTCTTTAGTAAATATTATTATTGTGGTTTATCGACGGCTCGAAGATGAATTGTGGAACAGCAGCAGGAATAGTTGAACCAAGTTGCATAGTGCTCTTCCGCATTTAAATGAAATTACACTTATCTAGCAGATTTATTTGTCACATGAGAGTCAGAATTAAGATAATCGAGTGATTCTCAAAGCCATTTATTGCTATCAAATAAACTCAGTAATACTCTAAGGCCTTAAATTAGGACAGGAAGGAGTTTAAATGCCCTTCATTGGCGCTACTTCGTTTTGGGACTTTTTGAAAGCCAACACGGATGGAGAAATAAATAAATGAATTGAGAAAGCTAGTAGCTCAAGCTAGTGGGATTGCAATACTCAAAAGATTTCCTCAGCTACTATTACAAAAGAACGAAAAAAGTGGGGGTTCTCTACAAAAGTGGCATAATGGATCTATGTGGAGCCTTAGTAGGCCACCTTGTTTGAAAATAGTATGTATCCTACCAAGGGTGGATAAGAATATTGCTGTTTAGAAAAAGTAAAGAGCTCAGAAGAACCACACATTCCAGCTCTAGTGAAACAAAAGTTACGGCTTCTTAGATCAGCTCTTCCCTTTATTTAGCACATAACAAATCTGGTTCATTAAAAGTCTAGATTGTTATAATAGAACCCACTTCATGCGAATTCATAAATTCAACTAATAACTAATAAGAAAAAAAACTCTAGCGCACCTGAACCGCTAGAAACACTAATGTTCGAAGAACAGTAGAAGAATCGTGCAGGTTTTGAGTGCATATTCCACCACATGAGCTGCTTATTACGGCCAAACTGTTTCAAATGCCACGTTTTACTTTGGTCTCAAGAATGCCTTATAACTCATATGGTAGAAGGGTTCAGATATTACCACTGGCATGAATTTCAACGTTTATGAGAGCAAAACACGGGTTAATTATATTCGTTATCAGTTGCTTATTTCACAAAATTTTGAAAGCAGCATCTCATATAACATCAATGAAAAAAATGCTCAGTGCCTGCAGCACTGCAACTGAATTTGGTGTTTGGGGCTGCGATCCGAAAAATTTGCAGAGCTTTGGGAATTGAAACATCGGTTATTTATTTTCATTGTAAATGTTTCCGGTATGAATACTAACTTTAAGCATTTATTGATACAAAAGTTGCACAGCCGACTCGTGCTGGCAACCTTTCGCCAGTATCAAAGCCAAGAATATATCACATCTGCTTCACGTTGTTATATAACTTTCGAAGTTATAGGAGTATAAAGAAATTAAGGGCTACCTGTAGCGAGTTTTTTCAAATTATCGAAAGCTTAATATTTGCCGTTTATTGTCACTACAATATCATTACCAATTGAAAATTCTACGATAAAACCGCTTTATAAAGATATTGCAAACAAACACAAAACCAACAACCCTATCGTGGCTTTTCAACCAAATTTGGCCTGAAGTATGATTAAAATAGTTTCCATTAATTGTATGAAATTCGTATTGATTCAATGGCTGCACTGGAAGTTATAGGGCAAAAAGTTTTATTTTCCTGAGCGAATTTTCAAAATCAAAGACACAAAAATTATCAAAGCTGGCAGCACCAATCGAATTTTTCAACCAAATTTCTACCAAACAAAGTTTAGAGTAAGGCTCAGCTACTGTGTCAATTTCATGAAAATCTGGTAACTTATTCACATTTCATAGGGCAAAAAGCAGTTTTTTTCTTTGTAATTTTTCAAGATGGCAGCACTGGCACAGAGTTACCTACAATTCAAAATCGCTTCTATCAGGTCTGGTCCTACTTAAGTCAAATGCATTCTGTAAGTTTCAGTTGTATCTGATTATTGATTCGTGAGTTCCCGTGAACAGAAGTTTTTGATGCTAAAAATATAGGTTAACTGGGAAAGGGTTACCGTTCTTGTCCGACATGAAATTTCCAAAGTTTTACTTTGAACGTGTAGATAAAGCATAAGATTTGTATACAGATTGGTTTTATTGCAAGAAACGGACATTTTTTAGGATATTCGATGGTTGAATGTTTTCACTTCCAAATTTTTATTTTTTCAAATTTAAGACACCAAAATTATCATGGCTGACAGCTCCAACCGAGTTTTTCGACTAAATTTCTACCAAATGTGGTTTAAAGTAAGGTCCAGCTACTGTATGAATTTCGTCAAAATCGAACGATTGAATCAGAATTTATAGGGCTAAAAGCAGTTATCTGATTTTTCAAGATGGCACCCCTGGCACAGAATCGCCCGCATTTCAAAATCACTTCTATCAGACCTGGTCCTATTTAAGACCAATATATTCTGCAAATTTCAATTAATCCTGCTTATCGGATCGTGAGTTTCCGTGAACAGAAGTTTGTGATGCTAAAAATGTAGGTAAATTGGGCAAGGGTTACCAGGCGTGCCCGTTATACCATATCAAATTTTTTTTTGTCTATGTAAACAAAGCACAAGATTTACATATGAGTGGCTTTTTTTTTGGAAGAAGCGGCATTTTTTCAAGAAGGACGGTGATTTGGAGGTTTTCACTTTCAGTGCCTGCCCTAGCTACAGAGCTGCTGGCCCGCTCACTAAAAGCTACACAAATCTACAACTAAATAATACTAATATGTCCTGAAAATTTCGTAATGATTCAATAGCTCTGTCAAAAGTTATCGCAATTTAAAAATTTTCAAATTTCCCCTTCTCTTTTTAGGCACCCAGCGCACACATGGAGTTAAAAAATTCCCAAACATTATCCGATTTACATGTAATTCACATTTATTTCGTCAACTTTATTTTTGCAAAAATTATTTGTGTACGGAATAATAGGTATATTAAAAATATCACTAAAATGGCCGACGGCGCCAAAGGGTTAAAGATTATTAACTTTTTGTGAGATCTGGCACTATTCTGCATATACACCAATGTGTCCAGAAAATTTCAGTTCAATCGGATGGCGTGTTCCTGGGATTTTTTCACTGAAATTTTTTGATGATATATACATATATATATATATATATATATATATATATATATATATATATATATATATATATATATATATATATATATATATATATATATATATATATATATATATATATATATATATATATATATATATATATATAGATATATATATATATATATATATATATATATATATATATATATATATATATATATATATTTATATATAGAAATATGAATTTTTGGCCAAAGTGATTTTAATACTAATGTTCTTCTTCGAACATTAGTAATAATAAAAATCTTTTAATAAAAATCCTGTGGATAATTTTTTTCTCCGCAAAAGCTTTTGCAAAGTTGGTTGAAGCTTCAGAAGGATAAAGATTATATTTTGATAGCATACTCAAAATGCAAGTTCCAGCTTGTAGGCCGTGTGGAAAATAGCGACTATATCGTTCACAAAGTAAAAGTTGAAAAAGCTAAAAAAAACTCCATCACTCCTTCGTAAAATGTTTGGATAAAAATTTGTTATTATATTTGTGATATTTGTGTATTTTACTTATTAAACTGTTATGTTTTTATTATTATTCTGTATGCTCTATTTATTCACATAATTTCAAGTCGATTTGTTTTAGTTTTTATTCAATATTTGTGTTATTAATTCATTTCTTACTTCATTATTTATTCATTCGCTTTTAAACGCTCATTTGTTGTTTTTATTTCACGTGCTCCTTTTTTCATATATATTTTATTTATACATTTTTCTCATTCATTCGATTGCCTATCCATTTCTTCTTTATAACCAGTTGTTTTATACTTTTTGCATTTATTTTATAATTTGTTATATTTTTTGTTGATTTGTTACAATCGCTGTTTTAAAACCATATGTTATTTTTGCTAATGTTTTTGTTTTATTATCCATTCACTTATTTGCTTTATTTATCGTTTACTGTATTTATTCAAGCTTATTTATTTATTCATTTCTTGATTTATTCAAGTATTATTATATTTATTATTTATTTGTTCATTTTTATTTTATTTCATCAGCACTAACTTCTTTCAAGAAGATAATAGTATCATCAAAATATCGCATCTACCCTTTCCATCAAACATACAAGCTCATCTAATCGAAAACTATTCAACTAGCGCAAAAATATCTGCAATGTCTTGTTTGCTGTATGTCTCAATTGCAACGAAAAAAAAAAATCTCCTACAGGTCAATTTCGCTAGTCAACTCCACATGATTTATGTATCGGAAAAACAAATACTTCGTTAGATTGCCGTCGAATTGTCGATAAGTGGCAATATTTGTAGCAACAATCATCCCCATTTCCCGGAAAGTCGTTATCGCCATCGTCATAGCATCGAGAAGAAATCGAATATCACAAGAAAACTCATCGACAAATACGAAACTTGAGCATTTGTAGAGAGTAAAGGATGCTGTGTCGCTGAATCTGAGAGCCACTCTAACAACGACCAATGTTGCTGAACGGTTCAGTTTGATGGAGTCATGAAATTTTAAAATATGGCCACGATAGCTTGGTAGAAATCGTTTGGCTAGATGACTTGAAGTGAAAACCCATCTTTTTCTTCGTGAAAGTTTTGTTTGCGATCAGCAGATGATTGAGTTCCAGAGTATCTGACAGTATTTGAATGAGTGGCAGTCATTTTGGCAGCACAAACTATGCTGGTCTTGATGAGCGAAAATAACAAGTACCAACAGTCTGGTCAAGACAGCTCGGCTCATTAAATTTCTGATGCAATACTTCGTTTGTGAGTTAAACTGATATAATCCAGATAATATCAAAACAAATAATTTAATTTCTAACTTGCTGTCATTTTCGCGTAGCGATGAACTAGCAAAACTTTCGTAAATGTCATGCAAAATATGTTGATCTCCTAACGATCTGACAATAGGTGCGTTTTTTTTTTGGACTGTTGGGCAGGGTAAGTTAAGGTAAGTTAAGCTCTTTATAACATAGCTTTAGGTAAGTACATTGAATAAAACAACAATCGCTGCCGCAGTAAACTTATTGTTGTTGTATTCAATGTACTTGCTTAAAGTTCTGTCATAGAAAGCTTAGCTAACCCTGTCCAAAAGTGCAAAAAAAACGCACCTAATAATGCGTACAACTTTATGTCGTATACAAATGGTTTAAATATGTTTCAAAAGTAAAAACAATGCACAGATATAAAATCTAGCTCAACGAAAAATGAAATTCTCTTCAGAGAAATTTCAATTTGAGTTTTTGTCAAATATTTTTCGCATTATTGAATTTTTCAAAAGCTTGCCCACACTGGGCGCAGTATTTTTTACATCAGAATTGAGTCACATTTTCTATTTCTCCACATTCAAATGATAAATTCAATAACCAAAAACATTTTTCTGCACTTTTCAATTATATTCTTTACCATTATATCCAAGACTACAAAAGACAACTTAATTTCCAATCCACGAAAAGCACTTCCAACTCTATTTGAACATGGAGCAACACCATCTTCGCATCACAGTACATTCCGCGACAATTAATCTAAAGAAAGCTGAGATATTCTCAAGACCGTGTCATGTAGGGATTTAGTGATTTCATTATTAATGATCGACAAACACATCGCGAATGCCAGCTATTCATAGTTTCGAGAATGCCACGCTATATGGCATGCACGTTAATATATCTGCAGCTCATGTTCATGGAACGATCTCATATAATTTACTTTGCACAACGTCAATCTTAATTCAACCGCTAGCTCACAAGCAAGATATGCACAATCTTATGACGATGCAAGTTTTAAGTAAGGTGTACAACAGGATGCCAGGAATTTGAACGTCTTAGACGGGAGATGACGAAAATAGAACCGAATTAGATTACTCGCTGCACTCTCTTAAATGTTGTTCTTCGGTACGCTGAAGGATTGCTCTGATTCGCATTTAACGATAGACGCGATCTTAACTTCATTTAACGAGTAGAAGTTTCAGCAGTTGTAATTGCTTTTCGCAATCTAACAGCTTAGTCAAATTATCAGTTAAACTAAAATGAATTGAAACGTTCCATGTGTAAGTAGCATACTTAGTCATACAACGGATTAAACTATGAAAAGGACATCAAAACCTATTATATTTTGTACATAGCTTGAATACTGTTATTTTTGCTTTCATAACAGTTTATCGCTGTTTTGATTTTTACCAACACTCGGTCCCCTATCAAGTATGCAGCTTAATTTTACAGTGTTTCATCTGCATTTTTCACGCTTCTTAGACACACAAGCAGTTTAAATAAGACGTGAAAATATTATTTTGTAACACGCTCGTGTTAGAGTAACGTCTCAACGTTTTCACATCACTAGCACTGGTTTGCCACTATAAGCACAGAAAGTAGGTTCCATACAGGAAAATGCATGCCAAGTACTATGTCCGTGTCTAAAGAAACTGACACGTTCACGCGACTAACTTAAAGACTAAACAAATTGCAGGAAATTTCTTGCCATATTCCAGGATATCGTCGTTTCGCGTCATTTATCAAGAATAGTGCTGTCTGACGAGGGTTCTCCCTCTATGCTTCCTGAAAGATTTACTCAATTTCTGTGGTATGTAGTAAATTTGATTTTCCCACTCATGAGATGAGAAATATGGTCCCTGACGAATGGATAGAATGTGATCATGATGCGGTGGAGGTGCAAGGATATGCTTCAAGATGATGTTGGTCTGTTGCATCGGATTGCCATCGTTTGTCTTGGTAGCTTTCCGACATTTTGAATTGACGCTGTTATGCTTAATACTGGGAGATACAAGCTGGTTCTTATTAATGACTCACTAAATCATTGCTGGTGTACTTGTTTAGTTTAATTAGGACTCGATGTTATAGGAAATTTGCAATGGATTATTTGCAGAATGGTAATTATATTTGTGTGGTGCTTGTTGGAATTCAGTTGCTGGTATCTGCACATTAATTTTCAGTTGGCTTTTCTTCGGAATATGCAAATTGGTCGACTTGAAATACTTTAACACTTAACCTTTTGGAAACACAGGTCACTTGAGTGAAATTGAAATTACCACTATAATTCTGGGTAGCAAAATCTTAAAAAAACTTTAGTTTAGCAAATTCAATGATTTTCAACTGTATGTGGGTGCAAAGCATCTGAAAATAGGCAAAAAACTAGTGAAATATTGGCCAGTTTCACAGAGTATTGAAAATTTTATAAATTTTACAGTACCTACATTGCTGAGTAAAAGAATTTTCATACGTTTGTGTGATATTTTTATGATTTTGCAGCAACTTTGTTTACGTAAACCAAAATCTTTCAAACCATCGACAAAAATAAAAATATTGATAATTTTAATATTATCTAAACAGCCAAATAAATTTTTTTTTTAATTCCTCACCGCGCAAGAAGTGAAGCCCTTGGTCAAATAATTTCTATTTTCATCACTCAGATTTTTGGGTTCGTGAGAACTCACTGGGGCATTTCACGTGAAGCAGACAACGAAAAAAAATCGAGGTTCTGGATTTCGTTCATATTGTGCATAATGGTACTTCTAGAAGATCTGAATGTGGATGCACAAGTTTTTGTTTCTATGAGGTTTAAGAGCTTTGCTATTGCACCGCACGTTAGGATTAAACTTTAGAATTTCGTGAAAATTAGCACTGAGATACTTTAGTGATGAGCTAGGAGTAAACTTAGAAGTTCCGAACAAGACATCGATTGTGTTGGTCTTGTTATGAATAGTTTGCGATGTCCGATTCTTAGAAGGATTGGTTTGATGTCCCATTCGTCAAAGTAAAGACTTAATTCTGCCAAGTAGTATTCTAGGCTCTTCGCTGCTTTGAGCGGATCTTAGGTCGACGCGAATAGGCATATTGAAGAAGTTTAACTTGAGGCTAGTCCACTGGAATATATGGTATAAAGAATTGATCCAGTGGCAGAACCTTGTGGCATTCCTGATGTAACAGGTCCTTTGAGAGAATCTGCTCCATTAACGCTGACATCGTATTGCTTGTTGGTAAGAAAGCTTGCTGCGAGTCTTATCACCACTTCCGGGAATTTAAACTTGATCAACTTAAGTAGGAGACTTTAGTGCCATAAAGAATGGAAAGCCTTGTCGATATCTAAAACACACACTACTGTTGGAATGTTTCGCTGATTCAATTGAGGCACGATCTGATCATGCAAGTATTAGATGGCGTGCTGCACCACATACTTATTCCACCAGCTGCTGTAAACAAACTGGTAAACAGGTCCAAATTTGTCTTTGGAAATATTATTAGTGTGAGCAATTCAATTTCCAATGTCTGAGAACTTTTTGTCACAATGTTTGTCATCTCGTTTCATTCTGGCTTGAGTTTTTAGTACTTAGATTGTAAACGTTGAAACTTACAGTCAGAAAAATCGATTTCTCAAGTCCCATACTTGATGCCTGTGATAAATTTGTCAGCCTAATTGAGACGTGGCTAACATGAGTTGTACTTTCATTCCACGTAAATTTGTCAACAAATTTAATTTTCATCCAAATATAACGAACGTATATTATAACTGTGGCACTGTGAACTTATTTTTTCCACCACACACATGCAACTGTGAAAAGTGTAGACATTGATTTTCATAGAAAATGCAAGAATGAAATATGTGGAACAGATGGAGGCTATGTAACTGATTGAATCTTTTTTCCGCATCGATGAAGTCATAATTTGTTCAGTGAGCTGCCACGATTTTTCACTTTTCCGGTTGATTTTCTTTCTATGCTTCAAATTCACATCCTCACTTGGAAGTCAGAGAATGATCGACAGACTTTCATTCGTCACAGCTGAACGTAGCGTTTGATATGATTGATTAGAAAAGAATTTTTCCAAACTGAGTATGATATTGTACAGTAAAGAAAATGTATTATGTGGAATAGCACAAGTTATAAAGAAGTAGAAAAAACTGTTCTGGACGAGAATTTTTATTTATAGAATATTTTGATGCTTTTCGCCCTCAAAATTACTCAAAAAAATAATGAGAGATCCTTAATTAAAGCGGGATTTCTCTAAAGTCATACACTAATAGATCTGCTCACTTTCACTCAATATCACTGCAAAATTTCCCTGGCACACAAAATCAATAACTCTTGTATTGTACATCCCGATGACTCTGACTTCAAACGCATCTCAAAACTGCATATCAAAACCACTGCATTTTGAGTGCCAGTCGTCAAACTAAAACTCGACTGCCTGGTTCTCCGCAAAGGAAACAAAAGCTCTAATAAAAAAAGCAGTCTACATACAGATAGAAAGTTAGAACGAATAATAGATAAAACAATATATGAAATTCAAATTTTCCAACACATCAGAGATAAAACAGAAAGTTCAGTGGAAATGCACATGCAAAATTATTCAGAGCCAATGGAATTAGGAGTGTCCAGTGTTCCGGCAGAAAGTGTTACAGTCCCCCGAACCTCAGATTGTAATGCAATTTTGATGGTAAATGGAGTATGGCTGAGTGAATGATACTCGAAGCTGAGGACCGTGTACATGCCAGAGTAACACAAAACAATGTTGTCGTATTTTGATGAAAAAATCGGGAAGGGCAGTGTAAAAGGACGTTTGGGTGCGACGACTCAGTGATGTGTCTTTCATGAAATTTTTCGATGCAAAGTGCTAGTCCATTATTTCGAGAATATGGGGTGGTTTTGGATTAACGATGGTGATATAAAAAACATGTAATTAAGCTGTCAACTATGGTATTGAAATGTAATATAAGTAATTCGAAAGTAGTCTATTCATTAACGTTTTGGAAAGTCATTTAATTATTCACGTGTGAAACACTGAAAAAGCCAGTCCGAATACAAAGGCTTGAATATCCATTTTTTGAAATACTAACTGGTTTGTTTGAGATAATTATTTATATTTAATGATCCAGTTTTAGGTTTTTAGGTTGGATGTATGCATACAAATATATATACCTACACACCTACACACAAAGCGTAGCTCAAATCACTGTGAGTGTGGTGGATCATGAATGACTTATAAGCAGTGCCGTTGGTTTTCAGGGGAGTATATTTCCTAGTCCAAAGAGAGTACTTTACATTAAAAGGGTAGTTACTATTCTACCGAACATTGCTATAGTCAAACAGGGACTATTTGTTTAGATTTGCTGGTTTTACGTTAGTTGGATGAATAAAAATCCAACCAGTCATGACTCTGGTTACGCACCAAAGCATATGCGCCGAGGCAAAACATGCAAACCATGCGCCCAAACACAGCTTTTTGAACTGCCAGAATAGTGGCATGCACACTGGGCATTTTTTTGCTCAATTATTGTTATGAACTGTCCGTATGTAAAGTGGAGAGGTAAAAGTATGGGAACAACGCTTTCTATTTAAAGCAGCCTGGTCGCAGATGTTTTTAGTCTTTTATGGATTTTAACGTTAAAGCTCTTTAGAAATTGGCTGTATTCCGCTTGCATTTAGAACTATGAGAAAAAAAACATAAATATTGCGAGCCAAGACTTCAATGTGCTGGGGCAGCTTTTTTGTGGCTGCAGCTGAGCATAAATGTAGCAAATGACATTTGCATCTCATAACATATAAATTTGGAAAATCTTTTTTAAGGAAGGATTTGACACCTTGTTTATTACCCATTATAACCGAAG
Source organism: Nemotelus nigrinus (assembly GCA_947369275.1). NCBI lineage: Eukaryota > Metazoa > Arthropoda > Insecta > Diptera > Stratiomyidae > Nemotelus > Nemotelus nigrinus. Next base: position 52,179,755 of record OX376375.1, on the reverse strand, counting down.
CTTTGTTTAAAGCGAATTTTACCACGTTTTTTAAAGAAATAATATTTCGGCGAATTGTTATATATTGACTTTGCATCACATTGAGAAAGTTCCAGAAGACCTAAAAACATATCCTGGACTTCTCCTCAATTATAGCCAAAATATCAAACAACTAGGGCCAAACATTTGATTGTACTTATATTTGTCGTTTCGTCAATGATAAGGGGAAATTTTTTCATTCAAAACTTTTGCTATTTGTTCACACGATTCATTCTTTTAAATGAAATTAGTGACATTAGTCAACTTCGTTTTCCTACACTTCAATAATTTTACGATTTCAGAATCTTGGGCAGTTATTATAATCAACAAAATCAATGGTGTGATTAATGTGGATGGTAAATTGTGATCTAAAAAACGTGCTTTTTATAAACTAGCCATTTTAATATTTTTGTTTTTTTAAGTGAATGATGCAATTGCTGCTCAACTGTGAATTTCTGGTTGATTTTTAAGGCTGACTCGAATTTTGTGCGATTTACTTTTTGCATTTCGCAATAAATGTGATATATTTTTCCTCAACAGATTTTGGCAAAGTTTACAAAAGGATCTTTTCTCATATCTACTTTTTGAGCCGATTGCAGTAGATGGTATACACTTTGCTTGAAGCCAATCAAACTGCGTTAGCAAAATTTACCGAAATTTTTGATATCGTCTTTGATTTTCAATATAAATTTGTTTGGCTCCGCAATTGGATCTTGAACTAGAGTCGTCCGTATCTAACTCTATGCTAACCCTCGTATTATTATTCTCACTGCCTTTAACCGCAGGTGTGAGCCCTTGAGTCCTATTCTTATTCAATTTAACCAAAAAACTGTAAAAACAAACTTTTAACTAAACCTACCCTAAATTTATCTGATAAACCAACCGTTCCATTGCTTCGTTAGAATTGCGCTTGGCCTAAGAAAATATAAGTACCAGCATATTCGGTGATGGGAAAAATGACGTGTGTTATAAAACTGAAAATTAAAGCATTTGATCTCAAGTCTGTGACAATGATCTTTTCAAATTACCCGTAATATACGAAAAAATGCGGGAACGAAATCAGAGTCGTCTGCTATATGGGCGAATTGCTGCCTCTGAGTTTAAAGGTAGAAGTCAAACTTAAAACTCGAGCATTTCATTGCAGGTTTGTGTCCAATAATCTTCCATAGCTCACTTCAAACAGGCAGTTGAAATATTCTTCATAGAAATTTCCGAAATCCTTCAGGGAAAACAGTTTACGCGATGAAAAAATGAAACACTCAATGGCGCCGCAAAAACTTAAGAAAGATTTTAATTATTTCACTACCTCTACGCCAAAACACCACCTCACCCTGCCACGGTGAGTGGTAGCGCAGGACAGCAACAAGCAATCGCTTTCGTACCGTCAGTCAATTTCCACAGACTTTATAATGTAAGTTAAGAGCAGTTCACGCGGGACGACACCATGCAGGAAAACTTAATTCTTTTAAACTTTTTCTTAGAAATAGAAAATGAACACCGTAAAAGGTCACGTCGAAATTGTGTTTCTACGACATTTACTAAAAAATAATGTTTGAAATTTGGTGTTTCCAAAGAAAAGTGAGTACTACATCGACGCCGTCCTTAACCAACCGCTTTGGCTCAAAAAACGGAAATCTGTTTATTGACATCAAGCTCAAGACCGGTAAGAAATTGATTACTGCAAAAATTGTTTTTTTTAGAACCAAAGCCAGAAGTTTGCAACGTCAAGTTGGTGGTGTAGATCTTGCTTAAAATATTAAACAATCCCCTCGTCGCAAGTGTTGACTCATTTCTGCTCAAAAGTTTCCTTCATGTTTTGTGTCAACCCTCGCGTGATTTCGCAGCTCGCAAAGAGAACGATTGAGAAAAGAAGTTTAGGGTCTTAGTGGATCTACAGTCTGTTCGACAAGAAAGGAATTACGATTTTTCAAAAACTATAAGATATATTTATTTCCGAAGTTTTTTTCTTGACAGTACATCAAAAATAGTAGGGCGCATTTGAACAGACTGGCACCGTCTGGGCATATTTTCAACGACATTTTCTGCGTAATAAGCAGGGAAAGAACACAATATTTTACGAATGAATCGTGAGAGCTGCCACAACGCAAATACAGGCTTTCCAACAAGTTTGACAATCGTAATACCCCGGACATTTTCGACCGGATTGAGAGGGCTAAACCATTGTAACAGTGTCATTTCCTCTTTTCAGGCTTTGCATAATTTCTTACGGTGCTATATAGATCAGTGTCCTTTTTTAAAACTAAATCGTAGCAATGAGGGTTAAATATCTTGCGTTCTGATGTGAGGAGACCTCGCGCAGTTTGAACTAGATGTAGTTTCTGAACCGAACCTGCGTGATACCCACGAAATTTGGGGATGATATTCATTCACATTTTAGTTGATGAAATGAAGCGGATCTAGTATCTATGAATGCCAAGAAACAAGAGCGTGTTGACGCCGCTACTCGTGTCTGATAACGGCACAAACATAATGAGCCGTCTATAAAATTTCGAATCACTATCTTGTTGGCATAGTTTTTCGTGTTGAACGCATTGTAACTGTGGATTAGGTTTGGCTCAACATGGTTGGTTACGCAGCAAAGTTGTACGCTACGTCTGGGAAGGTATAGATATTTAATGGGTTTCTAAAATAAAAACGATACAAAAATGCATGTCAACAAGGACAACAATTGGCATCAATTTCAGTCCAGGATGCTGCGTAAAAGACATCTTAGAACAAGCATTTCATATTCACATTTCTGAATATCATATTCTAGTAATAATAAGATAAAAGTAGGATCAAACTTTAAACCTACTATTTTTTTAATATATTCACGACTTTACCACTGTCTGATCCAATCAAAATACTACGGGTAAAATATAAAATCGTAAAGTCTATCCGATTAGATACTTTCAACACTTAAACATGTTTTGCAAATCTTTGTGCAAATAAATCGAATTGAATAATATTTGCTTGAATAAATCAAAACTATGTTTCTGTGAGGTGGAATAACTTCGAATAAGATTCAATTTTATTCAATTTTGTACGATATAGGTGAGGATTTTCAAGCATATCCTTTGTTTACCCATGGGTTTTTTCTTCGATCACAATCATCACCAACATCCATTCTTCTCCCTCTTTTGCTCGAATTTATCTATTTATAATCAAAGAATTGCTCCAAAACCCGATAACATGTGTCAATATCATTTCCACTTCGACCAGAAATAGCTTTTCATGCAAATCCTATAAACATTTCCGTATCCCCTCAGCCATTGCAAAGCTGAGCTCGTACTCTGTCTGCCCTGCTCCTTTCAACCACTACCACCAACTTTTTATTACCACGGAAAACCCATATCCAACATTACTTGACGAGAATAGGCTTTTGTTTAGACAGTTCTAACTTACCACTTCCTCCGTAATATACAAACGGAGTCCTGGTCGTGAATTTGCTTCATCCTAGGAATTTTTCAATAAAATTTCCGGCCTAGCTGGATATAATCCTTAAATTGTTTTGACTCGTGCACTAGCAATGGGAATCTAAGCCCAGTTGAATGAAACGGCATTGCGCTGAGAAACATACCAGAGAAACGCTGATGACAGACAATGACACAGCTAAGAGTCTCCAAGAAAACAACCGTGGTGGACTGAGTGAGTTTACAGTTAGTCAATGGCATTGTGTCGTCAGCATGGAAACATTTAGACAGAATAAAGAAATGAAAGAAGTGCAAGTCCTGAAAGAGAGAGAGAGAGAGAGAGAGAGATGGAGAGGGAAGGGGCTTCTCCAGCAGGATAGAATAAGAATAAAATCGTTTATTCAAATGAAATTTACATAGCATCTTGAGTGGCTATCCGCCTATATCTATACGGCGGGAAAAAAACGGAACTATGTGTGGCGAGTTTACCATTTCGATAACTTCTTGCCGTCAGCAAGTATTCGGAGAAGTGGGTTGGCGTCAAGTAAACACTACAGGATATCATGGATCAGGATATGTGGTGAGATTATAGGAGTGCTTTTTTTTATTCATTTGTGAAATTTATTTTAACAAATTTCGTGGACTCTGTGAGCTTGTTTTATTTTGCTACGATCCTATTTTCGCATCATAAGCATATTTGATTTTTATAGTCTCATAAAATGTTGTCCTTTCACAATTCAGTAGATGTTTAGACGTTGTTTACTGCGTGTCCGTAGGGGTTGAATTTAGAAAATCGAGTGAATGAAATAATATTTGAAAATAATGCTTGACCTTGAGGCTTTGCTAATTTTTTCAGGAAAGTTTAGGTTTATTTGAGAACCCACATTGAATTGTGATTTTATAAATGATTAATTGTTTTAAGATTATGACATCTACTTTTATACTTTAGATAGAGTTGAATTATTGAATGTTTGTTAGTTTTTGGTATCCTCTTTGATGAGTGAAATCACAAAAACTACATACCTTTGGAGTCATACAAAGCCGCAAGTATTTTCGTCGCACCAACTATGAAATATTTTGCAATTTTTCAATTTTTGTGCATGCTGGAGAACGTTTGCAGACGTTATAATTACAAACATTGATATTGAAGACACTTTAATATACCTAGAAGAAGAAGACGATAAAAGCAACTGTTTAAAAAATTGGGCCGAAACATAATGGAAACAATGACCAATATCCCGAAGATTTGTTAACTTACAAAGAAAGTCAGATGCCTCCTGAGAGCACTACGCTGCATGTGCGTAACACAAAAATAGCTTTTAGGCAGTATTCTGGTCAAGAGGCTCGATTTTGAGGTGATTTTATGGACGCAATAAAAAAACCATTAACATTTTTGGTAAATATTTTTTTACCTGTCTTTTATTGACATTTTGAAAGTACAAAAATGTATTAAAAAAAAAAATCATGTAGACACAGGCCGGCGAAGTGAAGGCTCAAAAAAAAAACTTGTCTCATGGTTGACATGATTCCAACCTTCCTGTTGGTCTGAAACATAAATTTTTGGTGAATTCTGTAAAAAAAATGTTAAATTCGTCTGACGTAGGCCATTTGAAGAAAACTTTTTTTTTCACAAAATGGCGTCCATGTAAAAAAAATTGGTTTTTATGCCTCATTTTTTCAACTTTGGGAATTTTTAATAAATAGTAGAAAAAGTTTTTTGAAAAATCCCTACGTCAGACGAAAACTAATAGCATTAAGAGGGTTTGTGCGAAATTTCACGTAAATGGGTCGAGTATAATTAGAGATATCATGTCAACCGACTCGAGAAAAGTAGTTCCGAGAAAAACGCGTTTCAAACTTAGAGTCTCGTTTCGGGCAGTTAGTTGGCGCGTCACAAAAATAGTTGTAATTCCAAAAATAATTCGAATTTCCGAAAATCCTTTTAAATGCTTATTCTTAAAGGTCTAAACTTTGAAAATATGCGAATGAAAAAAATCGATTTGATCAAATTTCTAGACCAGAATACCCCCTTAAATAAGGTAACCACAGATTATACCCTTTTTGTGCCCCCGAGAATGTAGAATTTGTGTTGGCATTTCTCGAAGCATGTTTTTACAAAATGATTGCCTATTTTCCAATAATAATGTTTCGCGCGGCATATTGCTTGTAGCGATATACATTTTGCTGCTTCAAAACTCTATTTTGCTCTGCCATTAGACTAATCAACTTCGCTAAGAATTCTTAAATTCTTTTTATGGTACTATTAATTTTTTGACAAATATTTCTATTTGCGTTTTGAGTATAGTTTCATGAGCCGTCTTGTTTTTAAGTTTTCTTGAAAGTGATTTTTTTCCCTAGCATACATGGCCAAAAAAATCTGCTTACCAGATCCCCAGGTGACCTATTATCAAAAGGTATGTGAAGTTTGACCTTCTAAAAAAAGACACACAGAGCCTCTTCTGAGACCGTGTGGTAGCGACGGGCAATTAGCAGGGCACCTCTGCGCTGGACGCTGACAATGCGCTTCCGGAGTGCATCTCCCAAAATTTTGGCTCCATATAACAAGATGGAATCGGTGGTTATTATCAGCAGTCTCCGGCTCCGCCATGTGCCCCGACGTTGGCCATTAACCTACTCAGTGAAGTGACGGCTTCTAGTGTACTGTCACATTCCCTGCTGATATGACTCCAATACATCAGATTGGTGTCCAGGGCAGTGTTGTGAGGCTTCCGGGGCCGAAATTCCCTCGCAAATGCTCGTTTTTCCCACAGAGCTGGTCGCGAATTCCCACGGTTTTTCCCACGGTTTTTCCCACGGACAATATGTGATCTATTCACCACAGTTTTATATTTATTTATCAGTATCGCGCAAATGCCAATACTTATCAGAAAAAAATAGCAGTTTCATATATTTTATACACATGTATATTTGATTTATTACAGCGAAGAAAAAAGCATACATTCATTTCGGGGAAAAATCATTTCATTATAACGCAATATAAAATGCGTTCTTTTTTAAACTAATCAAATAGATGTTGTGCATTGTGCTAATTGTGCAAATGGTTATCAGAAGGCTCGAAATCAATGCAGGTAACAGGTCTAGACTGGAAATTTGAGCGAAAGCAACAATTTGCGTTCAGTGAATCTTCGCTTATTCTGTTTCGCTTTAAAGTTTTGACGTCGGTTACAATGGAGAATATTGTTTCCGACTCAGTATTTGAATGTGGCGAATCTAGAGCATACTTTGAAATCTTAGTTAAATGAGGAAATATGCATGCATCCTCAAAATTGTTTGCTCTTTTCTATTTCTTTCGAAAACTCCTCTACTGTTAGCTGCAATAGTCTCGGCTTTTCATCACTTGAAAGAGTTACTGATAAATCTCTCCATTCGAAATTTGCAATAGCTTCTTCAAGGCCATTTTTCTGCCAAATATCTGAACTGCAGCGAATTCGTTCGTTTTGAACTATCAAGAGCTATTTAGGGGGCTTAAAAGTCAATTTCTTGAAAGATAACATCTTTAAATGGTAATCTCTCTTTAACTCGTTTCCTATTTTTTTATGTCCAATTTTACAGCTTCTTCAAAAAACGCTATGTATTCTTCACATTTTGATCCCAAATAAGTATCCATATCTGGAACTAAATGCTTTTCATTCAATTCGATATTTTCCAGGATGAAACCAGGTTTAACAAAATTTAAGCAAATTCTTCGTAAAATTCTACTGCACTCAGCTTACAATTTGTGAATCAGTAGTTGCTTGGACTGAAACGGTGCATTAAATGTATTGAAATATCGTAAACTATGTTCTACAAAGCTGAAAAATGCCTTCACACGATTATTCTGCATTATTTCGTAACAATATTTTGCTCTTTGCCGTTTTGACTTAAATTTTTTGTTGAAAACCGCTAATCGGATGTTTTGAGAAGCGATTCTTGTTCATTCCATCCCAGGTTTTAACTGAAATGTAAGAATCCATGAAGAAATGTAAATTTTGCCTGGATTGTTTAAATTCTTTCTCAAATATATTTGGTGGAAATTTTGCGAAAGTGTTTCATTTCATTTAAACCATTTCTCCCACGATTTTGTTCTACGAATAACACTTGTTCCATTTTCCCTTTTTCAAGTCTTAGAGCGCGAAAATTCCCATAAAAAGGGAAAATTCTCACAGTATCACAACACTGGTCCAAGGTGACTCCCAGATACCTGATCGACTTACTGGTCCGGACCTCCACGGAGCCACCTGTAATCAGTAAGAGAGTTGATATTCTTCACTTCGTCAGCATAGCAATCTCTGTTTCAGAGACTGCCAGCTGGAGGCCGTGCTCGGCCATTCACCGATCCACCCTCCTCATGACTTGGTTAAGTCTGAGTTCAGCGAATTCGGCAGATTTGGAAGTGATTAACGCTGCGATATCATGAGCGTAACCTACCACAAACACATCCGCAGACATTTTCAGGCAAAGCGGATCATCGTACATGATGTTCCAGAGGTTCCCTGTGCCGCATCTGAGGTACCAGGCCTCCATTTGACTCCATAGTCGGAAGAATGATTTGCCATACACTTCAGTGCAGTTTTCATCATCATACAAGACGAGAAGTCTTGTATAGAAACATCCTTTTTGATATTTTGATTTCCATAACATCATACGGCTATTTTGCTTTTAAATATGCAAAATGATTTAAAAGGTAGACAAAATGGTTTGGCACACATTTTTAAAACATGTATTCTCCATTATATATGTGTCATTACGTGAAAGATTTTTGGAATTTAGTTCAGCAGTATAATCTTTCGCTGCAGGCAGGCCTGGTGTTTTCCATATGATCCAAAAATAAGTTCTTCTGCCTTGCACTTTTGTGATTTTGCATACCTTGTCTTTTTTATCTACCTATAATTAAACATTCTCTAATTACTCAAAATGTTATACGGCGAATCCGCGGCTAATTCCTCAGAGAAATGTAATGCCGTCTGAAAATCTCACATATATACACAGCTTCTTGAGATTATTTTGTTATTTTACGATTTCTTGCAAAAATAGGGTGTCTTATCATTTTTACCGGCACGGTAGTCCAGGCTTTTTTTAAGAGCCACCAAAAAATTAAAAAACAAATTTGCTGGCCAACAGTCGGCTAGTTTAAAATCTTTGGACATACAGAAAGCTTTTGACTCCGCCTGGCAACAGCAAATCCAAACTTGGTTTCTTCTCCGTGATGTTTGCTTTTTCTTGAAAGTAACTGGTCCTTTCGTCTGGGAATTCAAAAGTTTGTGAACCAATGGTTTTCCAACTCAAAACTTTCCTTAATCATTTAAGCAAAACCACGCTGTTCCCGGTCGTCAAAAAAACACGTTTTTTAGCACTCTACATTCAATTCCACAAGTTTTATTCGTTTATCAACTTCAGCCGTGTTCTTCGTTTAATTTCAAGATAATCACTCTTCCGCAATTTCTCGCTTGTTGGTTATCCTGGACACTACAAAATTGCATTCTTCTCAAAACTTGATTGTCCGAAACTTAAGAAAAAACACTTGTAGAATCCGCAAAGGAATCGCACTTCTGACACCAGTTACGTTTTGCGCTTGAAATTCACTAAATATTTCCTTATTGCCACTAAACAGACTAAACACTGTTTTATTCAAGAAATAGTCGTCGAAGAAGTAATTTGGTTATAGTCGAATCTGATGTACATACATATATCTCTGTACTTTTGGTTTGTTCTATTTTCAAATAAATATACTCAGCGCAAAGCCGTCTTGAATTTCCTTAAAACTTTCTCAAGTACACTGCACAGAAAAAGCACCGTAACGTCGAAACACGAAAAACAACGATATATCATGTTTGCTCTCATCCTGTTCTCAGTGGCGATCTTATTTTTTTCTTCAGAAAAAAAAACAGAATACGAACGATAAGTACACAAAACTGGAAGACTAGAAGGCCGAAACTATATATTAAATACTTTTCACCTTCCCGTTTCTGCCAGTAGCGGCAGATTTATATGTTAATGTTTCTTCAGGATCACATTTGTCGGCAGTTATTAATAGCTTTGTGTAATGGATATGTAAACTGGTGGAACACACTGGCTTGGCCAGTGGTTTGCCCATTAATCCTGATCGCATGAAAGGAAATTTAATGTACCGTAGCCATTTGCCGGATTTTTATATTTAGGAATGGAAAGTGGAAAAAATATAATGGAAAATATGTACATATGTATTTACTTTTCATGAAATTGGTTTGATGAGTCAAATATATTTATGTATGTTTTTAGTGATGTGTTTAGTTTTCTCTTTGTGCTACGCAGCTGTAATATATTTTAAAAAGTTGTCATAACAATCGAATTATTCTAAAAAAAAAACTTATATTAGGAACCCTATAAAATTCCTGTTCTCCTGCGGATATGTTCTTATCAAGTTTGTTCATTTCTACGAAAGAAGCAACTACTATCGCAACTTCAGGTAGCTGCAAGAACAAATGTTTATTTTTCGACAGTTTCCAGAGAAATCCGTCCTGATTGCGGCCGTGAGCATCATCAGCAGCTGAAGAGTTCCAGGAATTGTTCGATTTCTATTCATTTTCATTTCAATTTCTAGAAATCGTTCGACACTGCTTTTCCAAACAAGGTTGCTTTTATCCTCGTGACAATGTCATTGGCCTCGAAACAGTTTAAATGTGCTTTTTGTTTTATAAAATTTCATTGTTATTTGGTAAGTGAATTTCTCATGAGTGTACTGTGAACTTTATATTTTCGCCCATTTAAAATAATGATTTTACTTCTTTGGAAAACTCACGAAAAATTATTGCTCTCTGGAATAAATAAATATAAATGAATCCATGCGTGTAATCAAACATGGTTTCAAGTTTTTTTATTTATTGAAATCATTGCTCAGTGCACAAGAAGACAGGCGAAAAGAACGTTCCTATCCTGTGAAAATCTAATTAACAGGTTGATTTCTATGAGAAATTGTTTTCATTTAGGAGTCGGTAATCCGAAATGTTGAGCATCAACTGGATCTGACGCTCTCTATTCAAGCGACTTTGCACATTTGCCTGGTACAGTGTATACACTTGAAGGTAATTAAGGCACATTTACAGTTGCCCGAGTCCCGGCATCCTGCCTGGCATGTGATGAAATCTGCTGATGTGCAGCGATTGCTCGATGCTCTTCGGTGCAGAGATACAGCAGACTCGTAAACAGTTATTCACCCGTTTTGCCAACACTTCATTATTTTTGTTACCGAGTTCAATGGCAGGATTGCTGGCTGGCTTTAACGCTCTTGATGTGCTCTCGCTACGGGTGGAGTTTAATGAAATTAGTAACGGGGAGGCTTTCAGACGAACGAACCCAAATGAAAGCGTTTGAAGCGGGTACCTTGCTGATGTTCGTGCTTATCAGCTTCAAAAGCTTACGATAAGACGTCATCAGGCATGCAGGTAATTCAAGGTGCCCTTTATTAGAAGATAATTAAAATATTCGCACAGTACATAAGCAGGGAAATGTGATGTAATTTTAGTTGGTTATAAGTGCAGGCATAAGTATGTTTACATTTATACAAGGTTTTTAGTTGGGTGGAAGATAAGACTGGCATACACTTAATAATAAGTTGGTTACTAAAGGTGACAAACGGAAACGATGAGGCGACAATTTGATGAAATGTCATAGATTTGAAGGACTTATTTCAAAGGCCATTTATATTACTATTTTACCCTTTTGTATTAAATTAGAAATGAAAGTCAACAGCGAAGAGGTCTTACTTGTGCTTGAAGGATGACGATGACCAGGATGCTCAGAGCTTAGAGGTGCCTAGCTGGATGACATTGGCTTAAGATCAGACTCAGCGAAGAAACCGCATTACATACACACACCTATGTACATAGGCATGTTGATACTGCCTGCAATGGTCGAATGTATAATGCAAAACAAAAAAAAACAAAACTGGGCACCTCACACATTCGATCATTGGATGGCTGCAATCAGCAGTCAACTTTCAAAAAAATAGCACAAATAAGATCGAATGCGCTTGCAAAAGTCCAGTGTTATAGCTGGGTAGCTGATTGTGTTCGAGTTGCCAGGAGCCATGGCTTTCATATAAAAGGCCTATCGCGACTTGCAATCTGACAGGTATTAAGCTACTTTTTAAAATAACGTAGTCCTCTCGGGATTAAGATATGTTGGCAATTGCACGATGACAATTGTTTGACATTTCTTTGATAATGCAAATGATGTTGTTCGGTTAGATCAGGGAATAGAATCTATTTTCCTACTATCCGGAGACTGCTTTCGAAGTTTTTGTCGCCTATAAAATATATTTTGGATAAGTGTCGTGAAAGTGTTGTTTCTTTTGTGATTTACGCAAAAACTTTGGAATGTGGAATACCGGCCACCTACTCTTGGCAATGTGAATTATTCCACTTTAAAAATCTTCAAATTATGATAATCTGCAAATTATTACATCCAAACGATATTTCGGATAAGTTTGCCGATGAATTGAGGTCTGATGTTAAGAGCTTTATATCTAAATTGCTTATTAAAGATCCCAAAAAACATTGATTAACATGACATATGAGTTTCCTCATATCTCCTGTAGGTGGATCTCCTGAATTTCTTCAGAACCACAAAAAACATCACTGTGTGGACTGTTTGGGAAAAGTAGCTTAGGTCCGCCATCTTGTACGTTAATTGCTTTTGCGATAGGCCTTCTATATGAAGGCCATGCTGAAGCTGACTGCATAGCACAAAGATAATTGATCGATGTCCATGCAGCTGATGGGTATTCATCTGTAGCGGTATGTGTCGGCTGATTGGAAGTGCATTTTTTGGTGTCAAGCGAACCGAAGAGATAATTTGGTATTCTATTTTCGGTTTATTGCACGTCAAATAAAAAGAAAAAGCTGTCCTGAGATCCGACAATCGACCTTTTGATAATATTGTAGTCAAATACACATTTAAACGCCCGAATTTAACGCATTAGCATTAGACAGAATTGAGTTCCTTGCGCGTTATTGATTACTGCTAATTAGATCGCCCTCAAAATATCGATTTTTTTTGCTGTATCAATTGGTGCCACGTTGCACTAGCGGTTCCTGAAATCAGTAAGTTTTCATTCAGTTTTTTCTTATTTGATTTTGTTTTATTATATTTGTAAGCATTCATTTATTTTTATCACTATTTTTATAATTAATTTTCTTGGACATTATTTATTGAGAAATTATTTATGTATATTAAAGTTTATAGTTTTTTTTTATTTGAGTTAATTTATCAATAAACTTTGTTTGAATTATATATGTTTTCTCATTTGAATAAAATAAGTGTCTTCATTCAATTAAAAACAAAGCAAATTTCAGTATTCAGAAGAAAAGAAAAAAATCCATCAAGCTGGCGTCGCACAGTGGTCTATTTCGCGAAAAAGGTGAACTTTATTCATGAGAACCACTAGAAGTATGAAATTGAGTGTTTCTTGGGTTTTCAAACATGGGAAATCCATTTCTGGGGCTGTATTGGCTCCAACTTTTAACAAAAAGTTTCCAAAAATGGTCAAAATTTGGAAAATTTCACTTTGAGGAAAAACATTTTTCTTGTTAATAAACGAGTGTAACTTATCATTTTCATAGTATTTTTGCTGGCTGAACACGAAACCGCTGTCCGAATCCGCCTATCGTGTCTCAATGTTGAGGAAAATATCATTTTTAGAATTGTTTCCTGCTGACGCAATTTTTATCAATATTGTGACGTGATAGCCAAATTTTGGATCACATTCGTGGCAGCAGGCAAAAATGCTGTGGAAATGATTATTCAAATTCGTTTGACACAAATGATGTCGGACAGTATTATTAATTTGATTTGCACCCCTACTCACAAAGTTTAATCGAAACAATTGTAATTAAATTGAATAAATTTTTTTATAATAATAAATCAACTAAACAAAAATGACATGCGGAATTCTATATACATATTTGAAGTAGTGAAAAAGGCCTATCTACAGCATAAAGCAAAACACATATCGAATTTACAAATATTATCATTCACCCATGCATGGATATTTACAATTTTAGCAATTAATACCTGGCACGAAATTGTTTTGTACAGGTAAAAATATATTTTCGATAATGTTAATTTGCATATAATTTCAATACTAAGCATATACATGAATTATCATATGAACATATTTCATTGAACTGAATTCAGAAGCAAGTTCGGAAATTTGATGATACTAAAGTACAGGTGAATGGGTAAATAAATGTATGAACAGCCTAATACTTGAAACTTTGCCAATAACGTAAGAAGTAAGTGTAGGGTTTAGAAACTATTGTTTTATTTATGAAATTCAACGCTGTGTTTATCTCAATCTCACAAGCTTCAACCTGGTACAAATGCTTGCTATTGTGTGCTAGTGCAAATTATAAGAAAATACCGCAGAGTACGTGGACTGGCGCAATAAGCGCGCAAAATGTTGTATTTTATGCAAGGTCGCTGAGCTTTGAAAGGAGTTTACGAGCGTAGCCGCAGCTAGCCGCAGGCAAACTAAGTTTGGATAGTTACTTTGGACTTTAATGAATACAACTAGACCTATTTCGTAACAACTTTTTGTGACCCTCTAAACTTAAAAGGGACTAGAAGTTTTAAACACCGAATTCCTATACTATCTGCAGTATGAACACGATGAAAGGGGGGGAGGCTAAATCATCAATGTCTTTCATAGCTTAATAACGCTGTATTACTCAAAGGTATTTTTATCTTCATATTCTTAATTTAAAAAATAGGTTAAAAGACAGATGCAATTTTTGGCTGCTTTCAGCACCTGTGCTCTTACCCTTAAACTTATGAAACCCAATTACTACCTCAAATGATGGAGGCCATATAGGACAATATTACCCCCAAGTTTCAACTTCATACTTAAAAGTCCATAATTTGAATAAAGTTCACCTTTTTCGCGAAATAGACCACTGTGCGTCGGTGTGAAGGATGATCACCTCCCTCTTTACTTCTCAATGATGAGAGCTGTTGCATCGTCCATATGCGCAAATTTTTGTGCTTTGCCATGAAACATCCACTAAACACCCACGACCGCCACAGCTGAGGTAGCTGGTAATGGGGTATACATTGCCCATGCCCAAAAATATTCATCCTGCATTGGCGACAGTTTGTCAATTGTAACAACTTGTTGGGAGACTCAGGACTGAACTCCGATTGTACTTCCAATACTATAATTACCTGCAACATCAGCGTTACACGTCATTAACATGTCTCAATAAAATAAAAACAGTCATTAACGGTTGAAATTCTTTCACTCACAGTAACTTAAGCGAATAAACTTGATTTAATCCGAATCTTTTTTGGGGAACAAGTCTACTCTGCCTAAGTCTGCTCTCAATCCATGTTATTTGTTCGCAATCAATTAAACTCGAATTTAAATGAGAAACTCGCTTGTGCTTTGTGGTCGAAGGAAGTATGAAGCAAGCAAGTAATGATCATTATTATTATCAACATCATCAGCGGTACAATTGTGGTCTGGTTCTGGCCTCCTTCAACAGATTTTTCCATCGGTTCCGATCGCGAGCCGATGTCATCCAATTAAGCATCTCTAAGCTCCGACCATCCTGGTCAACGCCATCCCTCAAGCGCTCGTCTGCCACAAACTCTACCATAAAGCCAGTTATAAGTGATATATATCACTTATTTAATAGAAAACTATCAACAAAAAAACTTAGCGCCCAGTGTGGGAAACAGCTTTTATATGAGGTTTTAATGTACTTTGTCAATATACGTTCTCTCTTTTCGAATAGGAGCTCGGAAATATATATAAGTTTTCTCAAAAAAGTAAACACTAATTAATGTCTCATCTGCAATACATAAAGGAAAAAATAGGCAATATAGCGCTTGGAACAATCATGATAAAAACATGAAACTGAGAGAGCTATGACTGAAAATGAAGAAAATTTTTATAGCGAAAATTTTTTTCGATTGCGATTTAAAGTTCGATTGTGAATTAAATCACTGACTTTGAGCAGACAGTTTCATCAAAATGCGAAACAAACTTGACGCTCCATCAGATCGGTTGGCGACCATATAGCGCTGCTTTTAACACCATCATTAAATGGAACTTGGAGCCCTGAATGACGGCCGATTTTTGTTTTAGCTTTCTTGGAACTTGTATTTGACAAACTTTTAAAATATGGATGTTTGATCGTTTTATTATATATTTATTGACATTTCTACAGTAAGCTAAAATATTTTAAAACTAAAACCTGCATCACAATGTGCGTTGCACCTCTCCAAAGGTACCTACATATGTTGAAATTTTTTTTTGTCGTCGGTCTTTGTGATTCCGGCTGATTGGATTTAAAAAACTAAACGTTATTTGAATTTGTAAAACTTTGGCTATTGAATGAACTAAAATTATTTGAAAAAATTAAATAATTGACATGCTTCTGTAAATTGATGTTCAAATTTCATGATTTTTGTCGATTACTTTGCTACGGATATCGTGGAGACCAGTTAGAAAAACACAGATTCAAGAAACACGCGTTTTAGAGTTAAAATACGATTTATAGTTTCAGTCTTTATTGACTGTAAATGTGCTATGCCTGGACAATAGAAAATCCCTTCTCTTCCCTCTTGGAAGCCCTCTAAAGCTGCTTGCTTCGAACTTACTTCAACTGTGGGCTGTTTCACCACATCGCTCACGCGCCGCTCGGAGTGAGCGGTGCGTGCTTATCACAGCAATGTGCGTAAGCATGTACTTCGCGGACAATTGAACATCCTATTGACGCCAATTTTTTTATTACTCCCAGAAATTCATCGTTGAAGATAATTACAGCCAAAACTTTTGAAACTACAACAATATCGGCGCCGCAGTGAAGATGCTAGTCTCCTAACTGCTAAAACTTTCCAACGACTTCGAATTTTATAAAATCACTGTCGTAATATTTTACACGTGTTTAAAAATCAATTTGTGGAAATCGATTTTTTCAACATATCACACGGGATAAGAGATGTAATTTCATCAAAAAATTTGCATCTGTATTTTATACAGTATGGTACTTGTTTAAGGGGCCTGGCCACCGTGAACATTTAAATTTTTTATTATTTTTGATAATAAACTTTCAGACGTTGCGAACTTTTGAAGCTGTTGGTAGTTTTGAGAATCCCAAAATTGTCGAAGTTACAGATATTTTTCGATAGGAAAGCAGTCGACCGCGTAGCTCGCATATTCACTTTCTTTTGCATTTTCCTCGAAACTAGTTTGGTTGAAATTTCCCACAAATATAATTAATAATATTATTTAAAGTGTAACGTTGGCTTTTTTTGATTGGATTTCATGTTAAGAACTTATAAATCCTTTAAACTCGAAATCGCAAATAGCTGTCATTTCTAAAAAAAAATTTAAACTAGGGCTCAACTTGTCGGCTCATATCTCCACCATTTTTTAATATTTTTCAACTTTTAATATTGCAAATTATTCATAAAAATAATATGTATGTGTGTAAAAGAAAGATTATTTTATTATGTGTCATGACTACTTGAAAAAAAATGTTTTTTATGCCTAATTTTCCGAAAATTAAAGCTGCGTAACCCCTTAAGTTATATACATGTAAAAAAAAGCGTAAATATTACAGCCAACATTCAAGAATAAATCGCAGAATAATCAACAACTAGATTTAACCGATATTAGTAAAAATTTTTGGAATGCAAAACTGCCCACAGGATTCTACTGAACTTTATCCATGTAACTTAGAAGAGAGAGATATAAGGAAATTAAAATGGCAGTGAAAATTGAAGTAATTTGCCGAGGCTGAGCGTTAGTAGTAGTAAGGGAATTTGACATTCACTTACTCCGAGAACAGAGAGATAGAGTGAGACAGATAGTAGGCCATGTGTATACGTATTTGGACTTGTAGTATATGTATACGTATATTATTTAAAATTCAACATATGTATATGTACACGCTTGTTTCATTTCATTAGATCTCTCTGTTCTGACCTGTGTAACCATATCCGGAATCCCCTTTCTTCACATTTTGGGCCAACGATTCTACGCAAGGCTTTCTTCTCGAGAGCAGCTAAGAGTTCAGAGTGCCTTTCGCTAACTGCCAAAGTCTGAGATCCTTACGCGAGTACTGTCAAGAACATGATCTTGTAAAGCATAAGCTTTAATGTCCCGATGAGATTTCCGGATTTGAAGAATCTTGACAGACTGGAGGCTAATATTATCCTAGCGGCAAAAATGGTTTCCAGACATTTCAATTAACCCTCCGAGAACACAGGGGGTCAAATTGACCCCAGAGACCTTTTTGACCGATCGCAGCGCTTAGGCCTGCGAGAAAAGAGGAGTACTATAGGCTCCTAAATATATTTCTGTGTCTTGGCTATAAGTTTACACCGTTCGCTTCCAGTCCCAAATCGTTAGTCGTCGTTGAGAAGCCTTTGAAGCGGATCAAGGAGTCAAATAGACCCATCTGTACTCAACGTCAATTTTGTGTTAAAAACTCAAATTTTTTTTTACTTTGTAAATCGACAGATTATTTTTAAAAAGCCAAAAAATTAGTTTGCAAGTGCTCTAAATTTGTTGTTTTTAGCAATATAGCGTATAATCTGCGTTCTAGTGTACACAATAATTTGTTAGCTGAAGACAATGATAACAATTTTGGCGACATTGATTCCTCCGAAGACGACCATGTCTCGGAGCAATCAGACTCTGATTATTCAGAAGATTATACCTTTTTTACAACCCTATATATAGGGCTATTATTATTTTACTATGTCTGGGGAGTATCCATATATATTTTCAGCTGAAAATATTAGAAATTGACAAAGTTATGATTTTATTTTAAATGTGCAAATTTTAAAATCTTCACAATCGCCACCGTAAATATGCAAAATAAATACCTTTTTTCAAGGGCCACTATAAGGCAAATTTCTTTTTATAACGTTGTCATATCCTGAGAGCATCCACTTAAATTTTTAGCCAAAAATATTGAAAATGAAATAAGTTACGATTTTTTTTGTAAACAAGCTGATTTTCGACAAAACTGTTTTTTCTCGATTTTTTTTTAGGTATGTTTAGGACATTTAAGGCACTTCTAATGTATGAAAACTGCTAATAGAGGTCTCAAACAATACTTACAAATTTCTTTAAATGAAAATCATCAGTGGCGGTGATTCTATAGACGTTCAAAAGTGGTTGGGATCAATTTGACCCCAATTGTTCTCGATGATTGAAAAAATAGGTGTGTTCTCGGAGGTTTAAGAAACATGTAAATGTAAGTTATGTCTATTAACTGATTCGAATATACTAATCTAAAGAATTTAAATATGACAGCTTAAAAATGCTAAAATTCAAATATTGCAGCATTTGTTTATACCAAAGACGTAACCTTCCAAGAAATAATACTTTTAAGTATTTACATATTTCCAACCTTACGCTCTTCAAAATTCTGATATGTTTTGTAAAATGTGCCGGTCTCGAAGTCTGTTAGGTGAAATTAACCGTGTATAAAATTTCCGTGCTCGACAAACTCTTTGACTTTTCCATAGCAAAAAAAATATCTAATAAGTTATTCTTCACGTTCGTTCACCTTTCCATTTCATGCACGGTATACCCAACTTATTTCACAGTACATGTATTATGCGAACTTGTTTTCACATTTTTTTGAAAAGTATCATAGGATCTTTCTCTTAGCTAGGGCCCCGTAACCTTTCGCATCAAACCAGTTTCAAACATCAAACCATTCGTCAGCGGTGTTCGACTCTTTATTTTCTCCTCTTTCATCCAGCAATTGTGTCTTTCATAAGATAATTTTGGGACAACTTGCAGCTAAGGTGCCGCGACTGACAAAGACTCCCCATGTAACCAGCATTGCTGGGTAAAGTTTTCGCGGAAAGTGATTGTCACTAATGAAATTTCTTGTTTGGTGAATTCCATCCGAAAAATGTTGGGTGAAACTTGACTGAGCGTGAGTTGAAGTTAGTGCCAAGTATGTTCACGCGAGTAAAAGAATTTCGGTAGACGTTTTGGCAAGGATTCGAGTGACAATGACGATGACTGTAATTTGCATAATCAGAAGGAGTTTTCTGGACTTGTAATGACTTTGAGTGCTGCGGCATACACTCGATGAATACTGGTTTTCCAGGCACATGTTCCAATAGTAGAAGGCAAACTTATGACAAATTCTTCAAGTTGTGAAAGTTTTTGAAGTGGAAAAGATTGTGAATGATGGCTGTAAAAAATTATAATTGATAGCATTGTAATGTTATAAAATTTTGAATGATTTATTTGATTAATTTTTGAATTGAAGCTAAAGGCAGCAATGACATTTCAGAAAGTCTTCGAGGTGACTATGAATATATTAAAGGATTTTATATTGATGCACTTATTGGTCTCAGGTCCTCTGAATTATTTTGTGAAGTTAAGTGAAAATGTACATTTCACTTTGAAAGTGTCGTACTTTATTTAGCTTTTAATGCACTTTACCAAATTGAAATGCAATCGAATGAAATGCAATTAATATTTCCAATGTACTACCAAAATAGTCAAATACTGATTTTGTTGTTTGACGGATTCTTTCACTCGTGCTCCACCGTGGCTTTTATAGGAGATGTTGCTTGTACGCAAAAATATTTAACGGCTCCATCATCATCTCAACAGACTATGGCAATATTCAGATCTTGTTGCTCACATGTCAAATATGCTACTGTTGTAGTTGTATTTGTTGCATTCCACTATGGAAAGAGTATGTATTGATAGCTGTATATTTCCTTTGGACAGTTTTTAAAAATACTTTGTTATTACTTGCGTTTAGGTAAACAACTTTGTTGAAAATTAGGCAGCGAGTATGATCATAGAAGAATGTATGTGCTCATTCACTCTGCAATTTTAGGTTCTTCCAAAGCATTCTAGGTATTTCTTTTTAATGTAGGTATTTTCTGGCATAATGCAAAGTTGTATTCTATGATCGCAAATTTGTGAATGAATGAATCTGTATGTGCATTTTTCAAACAGTGGCCCGACAAATTTAAGAAAATGTAACACTATCCCCGACCGAGTATATGTTTTCTTGGCTGGTCAATCCACGTGAATAACCTTCATATTTGATTTCGAATTTCGATGTACCTATATGCGATATATAAGATCATTTAGGCCAATGACAGACACTTCGGTTTCACCGAAGCGTTTAAAGCTTCGGTTTGCCGCGTCGGCTGACACATACAGTGGTTTTCAGAAGCGTTTATCGAGTCGGTTCAGTTACAAATTACGTCGGAGTATCATATAGAGCTTGTGAAAAAAGTAGTCATGTCTACATACATATGTATATATATGTATATACATATATATCTAAGTATACATATGCATATGAATTTTGAGCAAAGTGATTCTAATACCAGTTTACTTTGAAAATCTGTAATTGCCTACTTTTAGAAACTAAGTACCCACAAATGTTTCATTTTCCAATACTGTACCCTAGCCATTCTTCAAAAATCAATTTTCTTATCAGATTTTCATTCCCATATCCCATGCATTCATCAATGCGTCCAGAAAATTTCAGCTCGATCGGACTACGCAGCAATGAACAAATTGAAAAACGCTCGAAAACCGAGTCGGTGGTCATTTCTCTCGTCTACCGACTCGGTTCCGAAACCGAGAGGCGGTTCGCACCGCGGTGTGTGTCATCGCAATGCTAAAGTAATGCACGACTATACCGACTCGGTTTTCCTCTCGGGAAACGCCTCGCAAGAACCGCTGTGCTTGTCATTGGCCTTATCCGGTTGACGCGTTTTTTTACTCCCCTTATCCATAACAGAGCAATGCTAACCAGTGCAGACGCATTGGAAATAAAAACAACTCCTGTTATGGGAAGGGGGAGTTGTTGTTGTTCCCAATGCGTCTGCAGTGGATAGCATTGTTCTGTTATAGATAGGGGGAGCAAAAAACGCACCTATTGATGTCTTAATGTGTATAAATCACATCAATCTACATAATAAGTACCAAAAGAAGGTAAAAGAATATGATACTAAAGAATTTACCTTGAACTTTTTAGGGAATTAATTGTTATTCCTAAGATATTTTCTTTGCTTTGTATTTGATTGATATTTCGACAAGTTAGGTTTTTTGAGCCCAAAAATATGAAAATTTCATCTACCTTCATAATAAATTTTCACGCACGATTTTAAATTTTGAAAATAAATTCAAAATTATTGTTTCATGAATCACAAAAAAGTATGAAAAGTTATATCCGTCCCATAATCAAAAATTTGTCAATATTAAATTGAAATTAAAGTTCAAAGCTAGGTGCGTACATCCATATCATAACATTTTTGAAACCTTAAAAGTACTAGGCAATATACCAATCACTTAACAGCACGCTCTTATACAGTCAAGAGTCAACATATGCTCATGCAAACAGTGTATTCAGATACCACCTAAAATCTTTTGTCATCGTCATGGCAAACCAAAATCGCACTGTAATCATTCAATCTGGGAAACAGCTATCACGGTAAATGAACATTCATAGGCAAGTACAGCGAGCAGTTTATCGTACGCGCAAAACTGCGATCGCAACTGTGATCAAAATCATAGCTATTTTAAACTGTTCTTTGCTCTAGCTGCTCTCTGCGATCACTGCTCAGTAAAAAAAAAACAGTTTAGCACATCTCTAGCCAGAGGTGTCGTTTTTAATAATATTAGAAGGAAATTAGTATTAAAAACGCTTCGCCGAAAATTCCTGACATATACATATATATATATATATATATATATATATATATATATATATATATATATATATATATATATATATATATATATATATATATATATATATATATATATATATAAATATATAAATATATATATATATATATATATATATATATATATATATATATATATATATATATATATATATATATATATATATATATATATATATATATATATATATATATATATATATGATTAATGGATATAATCTCTGGAGTTGCCGATCCGATTAAGCTGAAATTTTCGGACGACATAGATGTATAAACTGGGTAGGTCCATGACTTGCTGGAATTCAGATATCTTACCCCTTTTGACGGCGGCGGGCATTTTAATTAATTTTCAGGTACTCCTATATTTACAAGCAGTGTAAATTTTTGTTAAAAAAAAGTATAAAGGATGAAGACTTATTATGTTTTTAGTTTGCTTATGATAAAGAATTGGAAATTTTGAGCCTTGTGTAGGCGGTGAGTGCCTACAAGTAGGCAAGGATTTTTTTTTCAAATTTCGATTTGACATAACTTCTAAGAAAAACAATGGATCATCGTGAAATTTTCAGAGCGTATTGATGTAAACCAGAATTTAACCCACATAGACTTTCAAGACGGTGCGGGCGTGTCTGTAGCTACTGCAGGCTCCTGAAAAAAATCCTTCAAATCATCGACCTTCCTGAAAAATTTTTGACATTTGAAAATGAATTCTAATTTTTGATAAATTTTGACTTTTGTCCACCAAATCAAATCAAAATTTTTAAAATCCCGCGGTAAACAAGAACGGCAGCCCGTGATCAAATTAAAACTTCTGTTTACGAGAACTGCATTCAAAACTTCTGTTTACGCGAACTGACGATCGGATAATGTGATCAATATGAAATTTAAAGGACATGTTGGAATTAGCTAGAACCAGGTCTGATAGAAGTGATTTTGAAATACGGGTAACACTGTGGCAGTTGTGCCATTTGGAAAAATCGCTGAGAAAAAAACTGGTTTTTGGCCTATAGCTTCCAATTTAGCCACCAGATTTTAATTCACGCAGTAGGTGAACCTTACTCCAAGATAGATTGCATAGAAATTTGGTTGAAAAATTAGTATAGGAACGCCATCTATTGCAATTTTGGTCTCCTAAGTATTGTAAATTTGCTCAGGAAAATAAAGGCTTTTTCCCTATAACCTCCGATACAGTTACGAAATAAAAACGAAATTCATGTGATAAATGGATCCTGTTGCATTTCTAATTCTGTAAGAATTTTGTTGAAACATCGTGAAAGGGCTGCCAGCTATGGTGAATTTCGTGATTTATTTACATCTCTTTATCGAGCGATGTTGTTATAAAATTTCCAGATGGGAATGATCCTGCAATGACAATCAACAAGAAATATTTACGTTTCAAAAATTCAAAAAGTTTGGATGGTGGTAACCCTAAAATTCTATTCACTCCTATATCTTACAGCGCAGCAATTCAATCGAAAGGAAATTCATAGGGTGGGTTTAACACAAGGTGAAGCAGCTATGGTGCTAGCACATGATTACCAGCACCAGACAATTTCGTAAATATTGCACCAACAGATGCTTCCATTTTGTATTCATAAGGAAAACATTTACAATAAAATAAGCAACCGATATTTAAATTTTACGAATTTTGGAAATTTTCCGGATGGCAACTCCAGACATAGTTTAATCGCTGAAACTTTCGATGATATCCTTGGATGAAAACGAAATTCAACACTGAACATTTTCATCATTTGTGTTATAGGAAATGCTGTCAGAAAATGATATTTTTTCCTTTGAGTAAGAAATGGTTGATATGATACTACATTTTTAAATCCCTCAAAGATAGCTTCTTCGAAAATTAGTTTTCTAGCGGTTCTGATGCGCTAGAATTTTTTTTATTTCACTATTATGTCACATAGTATTTACGCTAATTTCAGTCACGCAGCAGTATCAATTCAGTGATATGTACATACATACTTTTGAATGAACCATTATTATATTCTTAAGTATTCAAATAACTCTCTTGCTCTCTAGATCCTGTCAGTTTTTTGTGGAGCCCAGGACATTTTGCAAATAACAAAATTAAATCAAATCACTGTGTAAATGCGAATTTTGCTTTGAAAGTATTCTTTAAATTGGGGGAAAAGATCAAAAAGCAAAATCGTGTAAAATAAGTTCTGTGTAAATCGGGGATAGGTATACTATGGTTTTAGTATTTATTATCAACTGGAAAGCAGCTTGTATTCACTTCCACCAAAAAATATCAAATTATACTCAGCACTTAACAATCAAACAATAAATCAGATACATGCTTCGATTAATTCAATCCTTCAAATCAAATTTAAAACGTATGAGTGTCTCTCGAAACCGAATAAAGCTATTACAGTTGTTGGTGTTATCCATTTTGTGTTCATCGAAGCAATGAGTAAGTACTCACTCACTCGTAAATTACTTCGACCACCTCAAATCACGCACGCAATCTGTTTGGTACATCAGTTTACAGTCAGAAAAATGAAAACACATTTTCCAGCAAATTGATATATTGTAAAATTGATATTTCGATTGAATTCGACAAATTTTATTGATGTTTGACAGTTGATCTGGCAAATTTTCGATGGAACAATGTACGGTGCTTGATTTCATTGTCTAGACTAGGCATAAAATGTGAACGAAGCGATACGTCCAGGGTAGGTGAACTCGTTGCTGCTCAAAGATTGATTGAACCAATAAAATAGTCACTTGATACTCTTAAATGGGTTTTCGGTGACGTAGATTTATGTATAGAGTGAAAAGTAATTAAATATTTGAATGCACTACGACTTATTTAACAAAAATGTTACAACTTTCAGTTTACACTTTATGAAATTTTATCTAGGACGTCACCATACCAAAAACCATTTATTTCTCACCATGTTTGTACTTACCATAAAGCTCATCGACTAGAAATCATTAAAATGACAAATACCCCCAAAATGCTATTAAAAGCTGTTGAATGTAAATGGGATCAATTAGTCTATCCTGAATAGAATTATTTAAATAAATTGCCTGTAAAGACCACGGTGACTGAATTAGAATAGGTTAGTTCAATTGACAGAGGGATCGTGGTCGTTAAATAGAGCCAGACGAGAGTGCCTGCTACGCAAAAGGACTCGATGTCATCAAATAGTTCCTCTCTCTCGACTCAGCATCATTGGGTGGTGCTGACCTGAATATTTCACGAGAATTTCAGTTCGTTGTCTTTAGTGACAGAGACAAAGACCGGTTTGTATGGAGCAAATAGCGATAGGATTGATATGCCAAACACGATTCCGAAGAATTAACGTAGCCTAACGTAAATGACACATATTCCAGCTGAACATAATGACAACAAATCATGAATTTCTTTTGAATTCGATTCCAATCACAGATATTTATATGCTGCATACTATTATTTCTTAAGCTTAAGTGCACATGTTTGACTAGAAAATATGCCTGAACAAAATAGTTTAGAGGTCAAAGAAATTCGAATGGTAGTGGTATTTATTTGATTGTGCATAAACGAATTATTTCGGGAATAGGTATTTTATGAAAATAATTTGTTGTACTCACTACTTATTTCACGCACACTGAGATAGCGCTTTCAATGAATACATATTTGTACATATTTGCAGAAGTTGGTATTGAGAGATTTAAAAAAAATAGCGCATATCTACTGTCAGAAAGAGTGATTTTTGAAGACGAGCAGTGTGAATGTATAGACTTTGAAGGCATGGTTTACCGAATATATTCCTTATTCTGACCGATCTGTATTGAAGATAATGTTCCATTTTGAGTCAATGACTATGGAAGCCAAAAGGTAGAAAAATTAACAGGGTTGCCACTCGCATCAGTTTCAAAATTAAGGAAAGTAAAACCCTTGTTACTTATCTTCATTTATAAGTATTCTTCACATGACAATTTGATAGTAGCATCTTCAAATTTGAAAATGAAAAAAAAACCAAAAATAACCTACCCCAACTGCTTTGTTTTAAAATCTTTCACCCTGAATTTTTTTCTGAGAGATGAATGCATCGGAAGTTACAAAGATGCAAGATTTTTGGGGCTGCTATCCGAAAAGTGTTCAAAATTTGGAAAATTTGAACATTTGTTATTTATTTTTTGTTTCGAATTAAGTCCAACTTACTCTAAGAATTTTGTCATGGTTACATGGCTGTGC
Source organism: Nemotelus nigrinus (assembly GCA_947369275.1). NCBI lineage: Eukaryota > Metazoa > Arthropoda > Insecta > Diptera > Stratiomyidae > Nemotelus > Nemotelus nigrinus. The sequence goes on along the minus strand of OX376375.1, from coordinate 52,153,397 downwards.
TGCAAGTCAGTGGGGGAGGAATATCCGCAACAGTTTCGAGTTTTTTTACTAATGTTCGAAGAAGAACATTAGTATTAAAATCACTTTGGCCAAAAATTCATATTTCTATATATACATATATATATATATATATATATATATATATATATATATATATATATATATATATATATATATATATATATATATATATATATATATATATATATATATATATATCATCAAAAAATTTCAGTGAAAAAATCTCAGGAACGCGCCATCCGATTGAGCTGAAATTTTCAGAACACATTGGTGTATATGCAGAATAGTGCCAGGTCTCACAAAAAGTTAATAATCTTTAACCCTTTGGTGCCGGCGGCCATTTTAATGATATTTTTAATATACCTATTATTTCGTACACAAATAATTTTTGCAAAAATTAAGTTGACGAAATAAATTTTGAACGTGTTTTACATGTGAATCGGATAATGTTTTGGAATTTTTTAACCCCATGTGTGCGCTTGGTGCCTAAAAACAGAACGGGAAAACTTGAAAATTTTTAAATTGCGATAACTTTTGACCGAGTTATTCAATCATTACGAAATTTTTAGGACATATTGATATTATTTAGTTGTAGATTTTCGTAGCTTCTGGTGAGCGTGCTGGCGACCCTGTAGCTAGGGCAGGCACTGAAAGTGAAAACCTTCAAATCATCGTCACTCTTGAAAAACTGCCGCTTTTTCAAAAAAAAGCCACTCATATGTAAATCTTGTGCTTTGTTTACATAAACAAAAAAAAAAAAAAGATATGGTATTACGGGCACGCCTGGTAACCCTTGCCCAATTTACCTATATTTTTAGCATCAAAAACTTCTGTTCACGGAAACTCACGATCCAATGAGCAGAATTAATTGAAATTTGCAGAATGTATTGGTCCTATATAGGAACAGGTCTGATAGAAGTGATTTTGAAATGCTGGTGATTCTGTGCCAGTGGTGCCATCTTGAAAAATCACTAAAAGAGATAATTGCTTTTAGCCCTATAAATTCTGATTGAATCGTTCGATTTTGACGAAATTCACACAGTAGCTGAACCTTATTTAATACCACGTTTGGTAGAAATATGGTCGAAAAATTCGGTTGGAACTGTCAGCTATGATAATTTTGGTGTCTTAAATTTGAAAAAATAAAAATTTGGAAGTGAAAACATTAAACCATCGAATTTCCAAAAATTGTCCGTTTCTTACAATAAAACCAATCTGTATACAAATCTTATGCTTTATCTACACGTTCAAAGTAAAACTTTGGAAATTTCATGTCGGACAAGAACGGTAACCCTCTCCCAGTCAACCTATATTTTTAGCATCAAAAACTTCTGTTCACGGGAACTCACGAATCAATTCTCCAATACCATTGAAATTTACAGAATGTATTGGAATTAAGTAGGACCAAGTCTGATAGAAGCGATTTTGAATTGTGGGCAACTCTGTGCCAGTGGTGCCATCTTGAAAAATTACAAAGAAAAAAAACTGCTTTTTGCCCTATGAAATGTGAATAAGTTACCAGATTTTCATGAAATTGACACAGTAGCTGAACCTTACTCTAAACTCTGTTTGATAGAAATTTGGTTGAAAAATTCGATTGGTGCTGCCAGCTATGGTAATTTTTGTGTCTCTGGATTTGAAAATTCGCTCAGGAAAATAAAACTTTTTGCCCTATAACTTCCAGTGCAATCATGAAATCAGTACGAATTTCATACAATTAATGGAACCTACTATAAACATTATTCAGGCCAAATTTGGTTGAAAAGCCACGATAGAATTGCCAGCTATTGCTGGTTTTGTGTTTGTTTGCAATATCTTTATTAAGCGGTTTTATCGTAGAATTTTCAATTGGTAATGATATTGTAGTGACAATAAACAGCAAATATTAAGCTTTCCATTATGTGAAAAAACTCGCTGCAGGTAATCCTAAATTTCTTTATACTCCTATAACTTCGAATGTAATATAACAACGTGAAGCAGATGTGATATATTTTTGGCTTTGATACTGGCGAAAGGTTGGCAGCACGAGTCGGTATTATAGTTAGTATAGTTAGTATTCATACCGGAAACATTTACAATGAAAATAAATAACCGATGTTTCAATTCCCAAAGTTCTGCAAATTTTTCGGATCGCAGCCCCAAACACCAACTTCAGTTACAGTGCTACAGGCACTGCGCATTTTCTTCATTGATGTTATATGAGATGCTGCTTTCGAAATTTTGTGAAATAAGCAACTGATAACGAATATAATTAACCCGTGTTTCGCTCTCATAAACGTTGAAATTCATGCCAGTGGTAATATCTGAAACCTTCCACCATATGAGTTATAATGCATTCTTGAGACCAAAGTAGAACGTGGCGTTTGAAACAGTTTGGCCGTAATAAGCAGCTCATGTGGTGGAGTATGCACTCAAAACCTGCACGATTCTTCTACTGTTCTTCGAACATTAGTATTTCTAGCGGTTCAGGTGCGCTAGAGTTTTTTAGTACTTAAAGCATTTGTTATTGATTTCCATCCCAAGATCATTATCATTTGAAAATTTGATATTATATATCTTAGCTTAAAAAAAATTCTAAAATTACAAAAGCTGATAGCCTTACCTACTTTTTAGATTAACTGCATAGTAGGTTTAACTGATTACTGATTTTCCCTATTTTCCAGGAGGTTTTCCAGTTGCATTGATAGTTAATCAAATTTCGTGACCTCTGATCCACTTGCTTAGCGCTCGGTTCTACTTGAATCACGTCTGCTATAAGCCTAAGTGTATGTAGAAGTATATGTTAATATATGTCTTGTAAGTTTGTCTTTGATTGATTGCATGGGGTGGGTATAGAAGATCCCTAGCACCGTGATCTCCTGGGTCTATTGTGCCTCCTTTACGTTATTTCCTGTAAATTATCTCACCTTCTTATGACGGGACATTTGTTATATTGCTGGTAGAGGAGAGAGCTCTAATCTTTGTCCTGGACTGTGTGTACGAAGATGTTCTACATATTCTGCCCTTTCTCCACAGTATTTGCAGCAGCCGTCTCGCTCCTTACTCATTCGGTGGAGATACTTTTTGCAGGGAAGGTGGCATGTCAAGGCTCTTATGCCGCTTTTGCCGAGTGCTAGTGCAGCTTTTACTCTTTTGTTCCAAAGTATTGAGTTTTTCAAATCATCAAGAATAAATCAGTGGCTTTCGATATTTTTCTTGCTCCATGTTTTAATTTCCCAGTCCATGTCTTCCTTTGTAAAGCCACAGTTGAAAGTAGGACCAGTGAATCAGCTTCTTCGTTTTGTCAGTACTCTTCATGGCCGGGGATCCATATCGATTCGAAGCTACTATGTCCTGCTATTTTATTGAGGGCTTCCTTTAATTTTAAAAGTATAGCTGAATCTGTGTGATCACTATTGATAGCTTTGACCACCTCTTAGCTATCCGGCAGGATCCAAATTCTAACTTTTTTAGCGCTCCTTATCTTTATTATATATTTGGCTCTTAATATGGCATATAGTACTACTTCATAGATGGTGGCTTCCTTTGAGAAACGGAAATCTATTTTACACTTGGGCTCAGCAATCCCTGCTCCCACTCCACAATCCATCTTGGAGCCATCCGCATATCACATTTGCACCCCACTGTACTAAAAGGCTGGTCATCCTCCCAAATGTTCCTTGATGGAATTATGACCTTGAACTTCTTTATCAAGGCTGCTTTGATCTTTGTTTGATCGCAGAAGTTCCAAATTTCCATTATGGGTCTGGTATCCACCAGGACCTTCAGATGGCCTTTTAGGTATCCTGATTTGTAAACTTGTTAATAGCCTGTTTTACGGATCCCTCCTAAATTTTAGGGTGTAGCGGTTGCTTTTGGAATCCATCTTTTGAAGCTTGTGGAGCTTGGTAACTGCAGCTTTCTGTGTGGTTTTCTTCCATTACACTGCTAGTCCATATAGGATAATAGGTCTCACCATTTGTTTATATACTCATAGTATCTTCTTTGTAGATATTTCCTTAAAGTACAGTTTCCTTACCCTCCAGATACTTTTCTATTATTTATTTATTTATTTATTTGTTTAAATCTATTTTAATAGTCTACTGCCCAGTTACAAAAATAGAAATACCAGAAAGAGGCAAACAAATTTAAAAAAAAGAAAAAAATTAACAAATAATTAAAAATATTAAGCATATACATATTTGAAACTTCAACAAGCTAAAGCAATACATAAGTTAACATAGAAGAAAGTGCAAAAACGGTAAAATAATATAGCATTATAAGGAGCTTTAAGAGTTAAATCTTTACGTTAAGACTTAAATTGCGAGAACATTAGCGGAAAAGGGCCAAGCTGCAGATTGTTGTTATTTTTGGGGATACGTACTAGCGGCGAGTTAAAATAAACTTCAGACCGCGCGAAGGGAAACGAAAACATCAATTGAGATCTATCTGATCGATTTACGTTACGGAAGCACAGCATAGAACCAAAATCGGAGAGCATATGGCAGTGGTGTAGCTTGAAAAGCAAGCACTCGTCAAGGAACACTCGTCGTGAATCTAATGAAAGAAATTGGAATAAGGAAAGACCATCACTCTAGCCACAGTGAGGGATGTTGAAGTTAAACAACAATGAGCGAGTAAGCTTACGCTGAACGTATTCCACTACCTCATTGAGATATTTATGACGGGAAGGTCACACTTGACAACAATACTTTAGGATGCTACAAACAAGTGAAAAAACCAGATGGAAAGAGGTAGATATGGTGGTAAAAAGAGCAGAGTATCTAAGGATGAGACCGGACAGATGAGAATCCTTTGCGGTTCTATAGGCAATGTGCTGGTTTAATTTGAGCTTTAGATCAAAGTACACATCAATGTCCTTAAAATTATCAACAGCTGTAATAGAAGATCCATACCGAGTATAGGAATATAGCAAGCGCGAGATTTTGTACGTATAGGACATTTGATGACATTTGGATATGTTCTAAGTAAGTGAATTTTAGAGCACCAGTTGCACAGAGTACAGAGATCATTGCGTAGTTGGAGGCAGTCGTTTGTAGATTCAACTACTTTGAAAATCTTGAACTTGAAAATCTTGAATTCGTCAGCAAACAAGAGGCAGAGAAAACGATTTAAGGAAATAATATCATTTATGAAGACTAGGAATAATAATGGACCGAGAATGGAACACCGTTCCAATGTTCCCTGAGGAACACCAAAAAGTGGACAGAAATTTGAAGAGGTGGAGGAATGCACAATTATAGCACAATAATGACCAGAAACATAGAATGAAAACCAAGCCAAAAGAAGACCAGACACTCTATAGCTTCGGAACTTTGCAAGAAGAATTCTGTGATCAACAGAATCAAAAACTTTTGAGAAGTCGGTATATACCACATCCACTTGTTTCCGTTGGCTTTAAGCAGAAGCAACCAAGTTAGTAAAATATGTACGATTAGAGGTGGGAGATCTATCTTTGACGAAACCATGCTGTAAAGAGCAAGGAAAGGTTGAAGAACTTTTCCAAAACAAAGAAGGAGGGAAATGGGACGGTAGTTGGAAATACAGCTTTGGTCGCCAGACTTGTGGATGAGTGAAACATAAGCCGATTTCTAACTAGCAGGAAGGAGCCGGACGAGAGGCAAATATAAACAAAGGGACCCATAAGAACGATGAAAGTGATTTGGCCAACAGCTTAGGAATACCATCAGAACCACAGCCGATGTTGACCTCAAGACACTTGAGTAAGGATCCAATTTCAAGAGGATTGGTGTAAATGAAAGATGAAGCAACATTAGAGGGAAGCTGAAGCAACATGGGGAACTTCACAAGGCAAGATGTGATTATGTTGGAAAGAAAAGGAAGAAAATATTTTGCGAAGCGATCGCAAATTTCAAGTGGATTAGACGCAGTAGTGGAACATGGAATCGGGGAAACGATGAGAACTTTTGAAGGAACGGACATAAGACCAAAAGGTATTTTGATGATTGGAACAGATAGAGGACTCAATGTTGGAAAATTAATCTCGCATAGCTTGATTGACGGCAATTTCGGCCGAAGAACGTAGCCTCAAAAAGTCGAAGAAATCATCATGAGAGCCTGTATGTCTAAATCTAGTTCAAGTGACGTCATAAGCTTTGAAAGGAGCGTCATTAGGATTGCGAGGACGTCTGGAAGGAGTGAATCAGGAGATAAGGTTGGATAGGAAGTTGTGGAATTTTATGGCAAGTTCCTTGACAGTGAGGCCATGGGAAAAGGAGAACCAATTAACCGAATTTATTTCATTCATTATACCAACAAAGTCTGCTTTATGGAAGCTAAAGCGCATGGCTCGAGAAGAAGTTCTAAAGGTCTGAAGATCAACACAAAGTGCAACTGATAGAGGAAGATGATGCAAGTCAGCTTGGACGTAGGGGAAGGAGGCGGTACGAACACTGATGTTATGAGAGGGAGTGTTAGATAGGACGAAGTCTAGTATTTTGTTATTTATATTGGAAACACAGGTTGATTGGGAGAGGGAACACAATGAAAGAGAGGGTGTGGCTATCAAGGAAATATTGCTGGATGAGACTATGGATGGAAAGCTATGATTCCATATTAAAGACAAGGTAGAAAGAAAGCTCATGTTGAAGTAGGTGAATAATTATCAAAAAAATTTGCTGTAAACCGCAACTGAGGAATTACAAGGAACATATACTGAAGAAACAACGAGAACTTTTGTGGGAACAAAAGTAACGTTTACAGCAATACATTCACTAGGAGGAGAAGGAGAGAAGTTCATAAAGAGTGTTCTTTCAAGATACCCGTGAGCTGCAGCCAACACACCACTGCCATCGCTTTTACCTAATAAAGCTCGATAATAATCACGGCGGAAGACTGTAGGAAATGGGAGCAGCTCGTTATCGTAAATATCTCCTGTTAACCATGTTTCCGTTAAACAGATTATATGGTCAAAAGAAAGAGTAGAGGAGAGATTCAGCGTGCTAAGCTTAGTCCTAACTCCACGAACGATCTGGTAGAATACATGGATTGGATTGATTTTATAAACTACGACAGTTCTATGAGGCCTCGGAATAAAATCCTTCACGAAGGTGCTGGGTGCCCAAAAATCTTTTCTCAACTTTATTGAAACCTGGAGAAACAGTAAGCAGTAAAACCCTTCAAGAGATTGTCATATGTACGGATAGGAGGAACACATTCTAACTTAGCCGCAACATACGATGCAATATCTGACGTGCTGTAGGCGAGGCGTGATACAAACACTTGCAGTGGGAGTTTCTCTATGATTAAGTTTCTCTTTGGTTCCTGTTGCAGTGACTCTTGTTGAGGTTGTGGTTGTTGTTAGTGGTGAAGTTGCGGCTGCAGATTTTACTTTTTTCTGTGCAGCAGATATAGTGAAATTGAAATTAGTGAATTCGCATTTTTACCAGAAGATCACTCCTTATGTATAAGTCAATCAGCTTCACCAGTATAAGGATGTGAGGCTGATTGACTTGAATAATTTTGGTAGGTCGGCCGGTTTTTTGTCACTTTTGGGATGAACACAGCCCACGCCAGTCTTCAGGGTTTCGGTTTGCAACTGAGTTTGAAGCTTGCTCTAAATATGTGTACTAGAATGGTTTTTAATTTCCCCTTTTCTCTTAGTAGCAGAGCTGGGTAGAAGATCTTCTGGTCGTGCTGATTTAAAGAGTTTGAATTAGTATATTGCCCATTAAACCGTTTCATACGTGGCGATCTGTTTAATTAGAAGTGAATCAAGCCGCACCCTAAATCTTAATTTTGTACCCTAGAAATTGTGTTCTAAGTAGCACTTCCAATTTGTTTTCAAAGGTTGTCGCCCTAGTAGTAGTTCTATATGTCGTTGGTGGTCTTTGGACATAGCTTTCTTCATTCTGGCAGTCTTTCGGACCCTTTGAGACTCTCGCAAAAAGGACTACAAGGCGTTTCTTTTGGACGTCCTTAGCTCTTTTCATATTTTGAGAGTTTCTTTGCATAGGCCTCGTTGTGTGATGTTGTTTTGACACGATTAAACTTCCTTTTTGAGGCTTCTCTGAGTTTTTATAACTCCCAATTCCAGCATGATGCCCTTGTTTTGGGAGCACTGAATTTCTCCTGGCAATTATCAAGGCGTAATTTGAGAATTAATATGACAACCTTGCCCACAGTATCTTCCATTTCAGTCTTTGTAGTGACACTCAAGTACAGTCCCGATGCATAGCAAGTCTTATAACCTTCCCCGTCCGTGTGTTTTGGTTGCCTGTACATACCACTATAGTTCATTTGAAGGAAAGTTGTGGGCCAAGTAAAAGTTAGAAAAATTTGTAAAAATATTGATAATATTATTCAAGTTTTTTTCTTGTAAAGTTTTGAGAATTCATATGTAAAAAAAATTGAAAACCAAATTCAATCTTCCTGCACCAAGATTTTTCTCAAGTTAGAGCAAACCTACTCCTATTTTGTTGCTTGGTGATCAAAGATATCTCCTTATGGCGTAGCTAATACATTCTTTTCCGCACAAAGAAGCACAAAATGATGCCTTTAAAGAAATATATAATAATCGCTTATTTAATATCAGACGTATTGTTGAAAATGCCTCTTAAATCTTAACTTGAAAATGAGCTGCCAGAAATAATCAATATACTTGTATGTTGACTGAAAATGTGAAATGAAGTATTTTATTACTTCCTGGTGTATCCACTATTCCCAAAGCGATCTCATTCGACGCTCTATCTTTTTTTTTTGTATAGGGACCTTGAATTAATAACGAGCGTTTTTTTTCTAAATTTATGGATTTATTTAACAAAAACGGTTACAAATATATTATTCAAAGTATTGTCCATCGCTGGCAACTACTTTTTTCTATCTTTCTGGCAATTTTTGGATACTAGCTCGAAGGAACGACTCGTTTTTTGACCGGAACAAGTAGTAGTTGAAAGGAACGATATCTGGAGAGGATGGCGGATGGAGAAGGACTTCCCGTTTCAGCGTTTCTAAGTAGGTCTTGACCGGTTTTGCAACATGTGCAAAACCGCTTTTAAATCACCACTTTTAAAGGGACCAAACCACCTCTGACACGATTGTTCAGATGGAACATAGTCGCTGTAAACTTCCACTAAGATTCGACGACTCTCGGCTGCACTTTTGTTCATATTAAAGTAATGAAAAAGAACTCCCCGCAAAAACACTTTATCTGGTACGATATTCGACATGTTCGAGGCAATATATAGTACTTTTGTTTACGTTTGAACCAAATAATACAAACTGTCGAAGACTGTCATTGACTATACGTTTTAGCGGGAAGACATTGGCAATTGAATTTTTTTTGCAGTTGTTGGCAATTGAAATTATTGGTTCATATACTAGTTGCGGCCTCTTGTGTGAAACGTTCATTATTAATTCAAGTACCCAATAATATTTCACATTACTGAGTTTGGTACTTTTACTTTTTTTAGGCTTAAAATTTGATCATTTTACACTTTTTCTATCAACGTTTCAGTCATATTTTCTGAATCCATGCTGTGTAATACTTTACGGTGCACAGGAAAACTGCGTCACAAAATGAAACCGCAGCCTGTAGTGCATACAACATGGTATGTATCACATCGGTGGAAACCAATAATCTAGAAAAAAGTATGTTGCGGATACCGCATTGTTGTGAGTTTTCCTTAATAATGATGAAAATTACTTACAGCTAGCAAATTAAAACTATAAATATTTGAAGCACAATTTTCTTAACCAATTTGCATTTATTAGAAAATCAATTCCCTGAACCGGTTCAGATATGAACTATTTTCCACGCCACAAATGCAAATTTTAACATGAAATTGTGAAACAAATTGAAATTAAACCAACCAACATCTGTCCCTGATGACTTATGACTATCATGAAAAACGTTTCATTCACCCGGCATGGATGCTGCACATTTTTCTCGAGTTTTCTGGTCCTTTTCGCTTGCGTGAATCACTTTCCCACTTAACCACTGAAATATACAAGCATGAGGTCATGGGAATATCTGAATATCTTCTTTCACCTTGTTTTTCATTCACGTTTTCGTTTTAATTATTGTCGTAATTAGAGAGTACTCAACTGTTGTTCGGGGAGTTGTTGGTAAGCATTGCGAAGCATTTATGCAAATTATCGTGCAGAGTAGGATCGTGTCTACAGTAGAGGTTTAGGAAAAATATGCATATGTGAGTTATATGGAAAATGTGACTGCAAAAGAAAACTAAAAGTCGATATTAATACGAATGTTGCACTGTTGTATGTTGTGCATAAAATGTCATTTTATACTAGCTGCTTAGCAACTGACAAAAACAATTGAGATCTTTTCGTTATTACGATATTAATTTTCGATTAACAGCTTTTTTTCTCTTACTATCACGTCAGTTTATTTCATTTCCAATGCGAAAAATTTTCATGCAGCTAATGAATGATGAAAATGAATTGTTAAACGTTGAAACACTATACGAATTTCACATCGTACTGGTTTAATAGGCACCTCCGCCATCTGATAACCAAACTCACCGATGTAATTTGCATTCTGTCAATAAATGCAAACCTGTATCGACTTGGCTCGATCAAATTTGAGTTTTCCACTTTGCCTTCTTCCGCTCCGATCCTGACCAGATTGCTCTTTTCATCAGTGTCCAGGATTCACTAGTTGAAGTGATTTATTCTGTCGATGTGCAATCAAGTATAAAGTTTGCCTGAACGATACCACGATGATGTACTTGACAAAGTTTTCGAAAAAAAAATTCTTAACACGCTCCTCCCGAGAGTTAAGTTTTTGCTCCAATCGGTTTGCCTTCATTTTTCCTGCGTCCTCTCACTTTGAACATTATCTCGAATGAAATGGACTCGAAACAATTTTCAATGCTAGTAGGTTGAAGTATGACCTAGATTTCATTTATTTTTTCTGCTTGCTTGCACTGACGGGAAAATCATTAGTATAACGTGGAGTAACAATCTTTTCACGCTGAAATGCTTCAGTAATCCGATGCGGATTATCGTAATGGAAAAAAAGTTAATGCGTGTAGGGATTTATGCATTTATTTCTTCACGTCAAACGATTAAGTTGCATGGAAAGTTTTAATCCGACTTTTGGTTTGTTGATGTGTAATGAGGGAAAAATGAAGGTTGACTGTTTGGTTTCGAAAAAATGCAGTTGGATTGGGACTTGTGAAACACTTTTTACAAGTTTTGATTCAATTTCTGCGCGCAAAAATAAACACTAAAAGAAGTTGAACAACTCAACTCAGTCTCAATTCAAAACTCAACTCAATTATGTGAAAAAAAAAGTTTATTAGGCACTTCAAAGCTTCAAACTTTTTAATCAATTAAAAGTTAATTATTCTTCTATACTCGAAGTTAGTTTAGAGCTTCTATAAATTGTATCAAATTGTCTTATGATTCACAACATTTCAACTAACTTATTGGGCTAAATGACAAACTTACGAAATTATCTTTGATTTTCTCAAAGTTTATCAGTTTTCAAGTTTCAGCAACATTAATCTCGATCAACAGGGAAAATCCTATACTAAGTGCAAGCAAGCACTGCACCAACGACAAATTCACGTGGGATAGAATGGAAACGCACCAGTAGACTGAAAGACAACTTAAGTATCACTCCGGAACGGAAATCCGTCGGCTCAGCTGACGTGATCTCAGCAATAACAAAACAATAAGTTATACCAGACACCGACAACAATGTCTACCGCTAAATTTGCGTTGTTGCCTCAGAGATCCGGGAAAAGTTTTACATACGAAACGTACATCCTACGTGACAATGTCTTTGGCGTTCTCGTGAGAAAATGCTAGAACAGATTTTCAGGCAAGAGGAATATGCACAACGATATACTATGTATGCAAAAACATGGCGCTAGCTCACAAAATACGCCAAAGCCAGTTCGCGTTGGAGCAGTTTGATGTGTATGTGATTTGAAAATTATCTGAGAAATTGAATAAGGAATGGCTGTAGCGGTCGCGGAAAATCCTGTAGAGAAAACAGTTTGCTGACAAATTTTCGTGTGCATTCGCGTGTGCAGGATGTTGTCAGGAAGTTCCATGGGATTGGAAATGAGTTAATACTGGTGCCTTTACCGATGTTTAGTGACATTATTTGCGAAAATATTCGTTCGAGAGTGTTGTATTATTTACATGGATAAAACCATATCAATAATCTGACCACCAATATAAGTTCTGCGCAAAACTCAATTCTTCTGATTTGAGATCGAGTTTTTATAAACTACCATGCAACTGGTAATTTGTCGACAGAAACACGACAAGTGTCACGAGAAAAAGATAGCGAAGAAAGTAATTTATTTTTCTCTAATTTATTTTTCTCTTTTACTTTAACATAAAACAGGTGGGAAGTGAGGGATTTCCTAGACGAACAATCTTGAGGTTTTGGCCACAATGAAATCAAACGAACACTCGGGAAAAGTCTATTTCCCTATGAATACATAGGGAAATAGACTTTTCCGCATCAAGATGGCACCACTGGCTCGGTCCGATTCACCAGCCTCCTTATTGACCAATAAGGAGGCTGGTGAATCGGACCGAGGCTATGACTACGAGTCATGCGAGATGGAGGAAGAATAGGAGCAGGAATCAAACAAGAATATAATTATGTACATCTGAGCTCATGGTTTAGATAAGCCAAATTAACCAGCAGATCACAGAGAGGCCGCAGAAGAAATTGTCTGAACACAGAGAGTACAAAATCAGCCAGTTCATCAGACTTTTAGAAGCGTGTAGCACACCTCCATTGGCAGATGAAAACAGGAGCCGTAAAAGTAAACAAGAGCCGTCCCGTACAACTCCAAATGCAGACGACGGCACAAGTACGTAAATGGAGGCAGAGAATACAGCCAGAGAACGTCATGAGTAACAGTTTCCCGTGACTTAGAAGCCTGAAAAAATCGACGCCACGGATGTTCTGGACAAAGCGAAAACGATCCAGACTAAGGGGCGGTGCCAATCATAATAAGACAATCAGAAAAATGAACTCAATTTTCTAAACCTTAATTTAGCTACGAGAGAGTAAACAGGGTTTACCTGGGTATCCGAGTTGTCTGTAAACCACTACGATCACAGAAATTCAACAGGATTACTGATATGAGAAATGAAGAAACGTTTATATTGACTCTGCCTAGCCAAAATAAAAGAAGGTTTTGGAATAAAAGAGGACTCGATTCAGATGTTCTTCCTCAAATTAAGGAATAGCCCCTCTAAATTAATTTAAATGCCTTCTTCCTAGACAAGAAACGGATTTTTTTTTATTATTTATTATACATTATTGTTTAAATTAACAGATACATATCCAATTATAGACATGACAAGGAATAAACTTAAAAAAATTAAAAGAATGAAAATAAAATTAAGTACAAAGCTTTAAAAAAAAGAATAATAACGAATAAGAGAAGAAACAGTAAAGACTGTATTTTATTTAAAGCAATAGAGGATCAGTAGTTAAACAATAACGTTGCCTAAGTAAGCCTAAAAGCGAAGAATAAAAATATGTATGAGTAGGAGCAAACTGATGCGGGCTACGAACAGAAAACTGCACACTGGAGATATGAGTCGCAGAACTATTAATAATTTTGTAAAACAAACATTCGTCATAATAAACTCTGCGCGACAGGAGGGGAGGGTAGGGATTTGTTGTATGTAGTATGTAGTATGAATTCTGAATGTGGAATTCGTGCGAGTAAATTTGTTTTGTACAGACTCAACAACATTAATTAACCTAGAGTCCACATTGGCCATGAGCTCTGCCATATGCGATGGCAACGAATGTCAGTTTATGGCATGTCATCTGCGGCCTGGGCAGCGGCATGTCATGCCATATCATTTTAAAAAGTCGCTCAGCCGTGAACATGTGCGCGCTATCCGGTATTTGAAAGCACTGCAAAGGTTAGAGGAAGCGGAATGTGAGGAAAGGCGTAAATTGAGGAAGAGGCGAACATATAATTCCATAAGCAATCTTTTTTTTGTATTCATTTAAGATTCGGAACACTATTTCCCTCGACATCGCCATTTTGAAAATGAAAAACTGTCAGAATATGGCCATGCTCATGGCCATGCAAATGTCTTGCCATATGGCTTGACATTTATGGCATGCCATCTAATATGTCATGCCATTTACTGTCTACATTTTCCATTTCCATGGCAAGTCAAATGTTATGCCATCTCCCATGGCCAATGTGGACGCGGTGTAAGAAACGATAATGAGAACATCAAATTTGACTCTACCATCCACCAAGCACACTGAAACAAATTGCTCATACGCTATGTACATAGTACTCTGAGCTATGCAATATGGCCTTCCGCGCCATAATTACATGGCACAGAAATTATGGCCCCACACGCTATATTACATAGTGCCATGAGCCATGTAATATGGCTAACTCGCAGCCGTACTGTGTGAGGAGATGTATAAATGTCAGCAAGCTTCTTGAGTATAGAAGAGGTTTTATTGTAGTAGGTTAGTTGACTGATAATATCTGCAATAAAATTGTTTGGCTAATAGAAACACCCCAAATACAATTGGTCTGCCAAAAAATGGACGAAGAAACGGGAGGAAAGGTGATCAGGTCTTCGTGATACATTGGCAAGCGATCTTCGATCGAAAACTGTATATTCTTATATTATATATTATAATAATTCTTCACACTGCAAAAATTTCGATAATCAATTGAAAAAACTGAAACCCGGGTGTCAAATAATTTTTGCAAACGAATTTTAATCGAATGAAATTCAAAAATAAACTGCAAATAAATTGTAATCATTACGCTCGAAAAGCATGCTATTGCCCTGAAAAAACACATAGCGCAAGATGCCATAATTTATAAACTTCTGGCGCCATGTATATAGTCGATTTGTGATAAAATATAGCACCACACGCCATAGTACATAGGAGCAGACGCTATGCTTATAGCCCTCCACGCCATATACTATAGTTCTCCACACCATGTACTATAGTCCTCCACGCCATGAACTATGTTACGTGGCGTGGATGACTATAGTAGATAATGTGAAGGACTATAGTACATGGCGTGGAGGGCTGTAAGCATAGCGTCTGCTCCTATGTACTATGGCGTGTGGTGCTATATTTTATCACAAATCGACTATATACATGGCGCCAGAAGTCTATAAACTATGGCGTCTGGCGCTATGTGTTTTTTCAGTGCAAAAAGAAAAAATAGGTAAGTGCGTATAAACGGTGGCGAGGAACCACCCGCCTGTTATGTGAAATTCCTAAACATCCGAAAAATGTGAGCAAATCATTTGGACAGGTCTCTAGGGTGCAGACATTTTCAAATTTTGCCGATCGTTGAATAATCTAGACGGTCGAATTCTCGTGCTTGCAAATATTCCTTCGTTTATTGAATTCGATTCTATGTTGGAGTCAACCTATCGATCCTTAGCCAGAATAAACTTTTCTGATGTGTCTCAGATGTTATCCCTCGCTTTTGACTCTTCTATTCGTCCTTCTAATCGGGTCACCCAAAAAAAGAAGGTTATATCAGAAATAGGATCGTGCGCAACAGCATCCGTCGCTTACTGCAATCAGACTTAGAATAATCATCGCCACTTCACACGAAACTTTTGCCTATTTCTATTTCTGTGGGATTCCTTATGACCGTTGCGCATTTGTCCTTGGGTAGCGCTATGCGCTTTGTGATCACGCATTCACCTTGCATCGCTCAATTATTCCTATGAGATTATTATTTCTTCATTGATTATGGTTCTGTGGAATACGTCTCATTACTGTCTTTCAGTTCTCTACCGCCCGTTGAAATCAATTTCATTTTTTGATTGTTTATAGGTAAGTAGCCTGATTTGAATTCACAGTTCAATTTTCTCATTGCCTTTCAAATTAGCCACAACCCAAACTGCATGTCAGAACAGGAGGCGAGAGGCTGACGAGTGACTCGATTCTGCGTGAGGACCTAAAGATGATTCCGGTAACTTCGTAACAGCTTCATGCAGCAGAGTATCTGCTACCCAGGAAAGATCCGTTTTAACTCTTGAGGAACCATTCGAGTCGTGTTAATTTAGGGCGTACGGTCTCGAAAATTTCAAGATTGTGCGGACAACTCTGCAGCTGCAGCAGGCTCCTGAAAAAAATCCTTCAAATCATCCACCTTCCTGAAAAATTTTTGATTTTTGAAAATGAATTCAAATTATTATTCCTGCTTATCAATTATTCCCGCTCATCTAACTAATTACCATTTTGATTAGGGGTGTGATGAACCTGCTGTAAATCATTAACATATAAGGCACTCGGAAGATTGAAATCGTAGGTGTCTACAAGGTTTACGGGGAGAAGGTAAGAGTCTTTTTCATCCGAAACAATGCATAGATTTGGACGATTGAAATCTCCCAAAACTATTATTTTATCTTTCTCGCTAAGCCATGTTGCTAATGAAGATATTGAATTACAAAAATTGCTGTAGACTGATTCGTCAGATCTAGGCGCGATGTAAACTGAGTTGTTATCATAGGAGATGCGAACAATTATACATTGGAAAAAAGCATTTGGGATGGTATCAACTAGCTCGCTTGAAAGTGTGTTGCTAACAGCAAATAAAATACCACCTCCTCGCGACTGACCCGTAGAACAATAATCACGGTTGCTTCTGTCAATAGTCCAAGTACTGTCGAGAATCTCCTCATTTTTATTAGAGGCATTAAGCCAAAATTCGGTGATTGCGAGTAAATTAAAATGGCACGATTTGGCGTCAAGGTATAATTTACTTAGCTTGCCTCTCATACCACCACAGTTGTGGTAAAAAGGTTTGAGGCTTATTTGAGTTTGGTTAGGAAAAATGCTTAACGGGGTTGACTGATCTTCGAAGAGATTCAGATGTCATATTTAAACTTTAGAAGAATAGTTTATATTGGTCATAGAAGGAGCTATGTTTGCGACGGCCTGATTGGAAAACTTGGAGGAGATTTCATTAGCTACGCCAGTATACCTGCTTGAGCGAGAAGATGAGGCGACAAATGCTGGAGGTATCAATGCATTATTATTATTACGAGTAAAAGCATAAATAATTTTGTAAACATAAATAAATTTGTGAACATTTGTTTATTGAATGGGCTGATTGTTATTCTTCAAAACTGTTTCTAGCACACAGCACATATCCTCGAAAAAACGGCAAATCTGAGCTCAATTAAATACCTTACACACTTTCAACTCCAAAACATCAAAACAAATATGTTTGAGTGAAGCATCATACAAAGCCAAATACGAAATATTGGAAACTTAAAACACGTTTCATCTTTCGACTGCATGGAAACAAAAAAGTACCTCCAGGTAGACATAAACTCATTTCAAATATTTAAATCAAGTTCAATAGACGCAAAATTTTAAAGCTTCTCGCTTTGTAATTCCTCAATCCATTCAATGATTGCGCACAACCTTCGAACAGCCTTTCGTTTCGACATTATTCATCTTACGAGAAAGGATTCTTCTGATTTCTTTAAAGTTTCGATTCAGGGTCGTGACCCTCGACAACAAAATGGCTTACCTTTATCCATTGGCTGTCACAAATGAGCTTTTGGGTATTTGCTATAGATAAATAAATTTCGAAATACTTTTTATTATATCACCAGTTACGAATCTGTCGTGAACATAAAAGGAAAAGCGAAGGGCGAATGCGAAAACGAAGGAAAATCGAAAGGTACACAAAGAGATGAAACAAGATACGTGGCAGCTACGGGAGCCTCTTCAGAATCGAGCGGTATCAGGCAATAACATCAACAGAAATAGCTGTAACAGCCACAGCAGCAAACACCACCACCTTCGCCGAAATAGCGGTCTGGGTAACGAACGAAGCCAGTCATCTATCGAGGCATATATTACCTGTGCTGTACCGCCAAAGTACACGTGTAAGAGGTGCCCATTGAAAGCTTTTACGCATTTCTTCAAGTAAATCCTTTAGGGATTGAGTGATTTATAAACGGGGTTTTCGCACCTCAGCATGAATACGATGGCGGTATTTTTTCCTGGACGGCCTGAATTCGGTGTAAACTCAATGCCAGATACGGCTGCTAGGTCTCTCAATAAGACCATCTTGCTTGCTGTCTACATATTTCACCGTCATTTTGGGAATAAGGGAATTGTTTAGCTAATGTACGGTATACAGGTGAGATAATGAGTTTTATGTGCGAAAGTATTATTGACGGTGGAATGGGAATTGAATTGAAGCAGTTTATTTTAGGCTGATTTGTAAGGTATGTTAGAAATTTATCGCAATACTGAACATATTTTGCTCAAATTGCTATATTTTTTTCATTGCTCCATGATAAGCATTGACTAGAAGGCTAAGATTAAGTATAATAAATTCAATAATGTGGATATATGAAAAAAAGCTTAGCCAATTTTATAAAGGACATCATATCTGTATTCAAAAGAGTGTAAGAAGCAAAAATATAATTACAAATCGGACATCATATGGCCTGCATCCCCTATCTCTTAGCTTTAGTACTTACTGCGGCTAAGAATAAGCCTTTTTATTTCTGAAATCGAAGGTTGAATGTATGAAGCGACGAAATCCACAAATAAAAAAAGGTTCAAGGGTAAACATTTTGGGCAGGTGTGACAAAATTCCTTTTTTTAAGGGGTTACGCCCACTTGTAACTTTGAAATTTTTCTTTTATTTTCGGTTGCATTTTTTATAAGCATAATTATCTAAGAATACGTCCTTCAAATTTCAAGTACACTCAAAAAAAAAATATATCGCTGACAGATATAAAACGACGGAAATATAATATATCTCACATGAGTATATGGGTGTGTTTTGAAAGCCATAATATATTCACGGCAGATATAATATAAATATTTATCGTATGCACGCAGAAAAAAGCTCAGGGAATTCCCCTTTGAAGCGAATGCTTAGCCATGGCGGTAGGGAGACACATATGGGAGAAGCCGATAAGAACTATTCCATTATTCTTCTAAGTACCACATTTATTTCTTATTTTTTAAAGTGCTAATCTTATGCTTAGTCGCTACTAAGGCTTTAATGTGGCACTTAATTAATGGAGCGCTGGTATTATGCCCAGTTGCCGAATGTTAAGACAACACAAGACGAACAAATACAGCCATGGGCGCGGCGGGATTCGAACCCGCGGGCAGTAGATCGCTGCTTCGGACTGACGCGTTAGCGAGCTAAGCTACCGACCTCTCTGCAAGCTCAATCTCAAACTATAAACAAAACATGCCCCATAATTAGAAACGAAAATAAACCATATATCTACGAGAAGCATATTACATTGTTCAGTGGTCATTTTATACCTGTCGCATACATAATATACCAACTGTATGGATTTCTTATCTATCGCTACCAGAAAACAGAGAAACCCATATAGAACTTATACCTGTAGCGTGCATAATTATGATTGCTGTGTGCATATTTTGTGTACCCGAGGTATATTTTTTACGTGAAAGCCGAATTTTACTTAAAATGAGTATAACTCTGGATTTCCATATGCTCATAATACCTTTTAAATCAATAGTTATACCTGTTGCTGGTATATGTTATGTATCACACATAAATAGAACAAAAATATATTTGTTAGGGCAATTTTGTGCCCACTACGGCTAATTATGGCTATTACAGATATTATTATTTTTGCTGCACATATAGCAGAGCAAATTTTTTTTTGTGTGTGAGAAGGTAACAGCAAATTGCATTTTTGGAAGCGGCATCGTCGGCGGAAGAGCTAATATATGGAAAATAAAAAAAAATTGTTTCCTCCGTGTAAACTGAAATTGAAACTTAAATGCGTTTGTCTCAAAATGACATCTTTGAAGTTGGTGACCGAAATTACTCGAAAACTACTGAACCGATTTTTTCGAAACTTGGCAGGCTTATTCAATACGTAAAAATGAAGTAGAACGTAGAAATGAAATGAATTGATAAAAAATGTCCATTTTATAGCCTCAAGACGACCGTTTTTCTAAGTGAAAATCGAACCATTAACTTTGACTGTCCGCCATTTTGGGAAAATGGATATTGTTTTAAATTCTTCGATCAAACACTAGTTTATACAGTTATTTGACTGAATCCATCGCTCTTTTTTGTTTCGGATGATCCAATTTGACACAATGTTGGTCAACGCAAAAAGTGAAAATTAAAATACCATTGTTTTGACGCCTATTTGTAATATAACAATGTAAAATTTTTTAATAAAAAAATTACTGAAAGGTGTTCAATGTATGTACTTTAAGATAAAATAATAGTCGTTTCAAAAACTTTCGTAGTTTTCTTCAAAAAATTTCTGAAAATGACCTAGTTTTTTGCGCTACAAATGGGGGTAACCCCTTAAGTGTTATTTAGAGACCGACGATAAAAACTTCTTAATAAAGGTTTTTGTAATTTCAGTGACGTGGAACTTAGTTTTATTAAACAAAATACCTAAAATGTTTCATACCAAACGGCAGATAAACTTTTGAAATATCATTCAGGTTTTATAGCGTTTGTTACGTATTTTTCTGTGGCCTGAATATATGAAAAATATTTTCGATGAATAGCGCGTAGTATTGATAAAATATCTGAGCTGCGAAATTATTTTATAAGAATCATATTTGAAATACTGAAAAGGCTTACGTTTGAAGGTAAAAAATACTTGCAAAATAAATTAGGATAGAAAATGTTTAAATGCTAAGAATCATTTGTATTCTCTTACAACAATCTTGATAATTTTGCACTAAAATCCAACATATTAATTTAAGTTTACCATAAATGGTTTTGAAATCACATGATTATAATCACGAATAAGCACGTAAATACTTAATAATTAAATAGTTCACTCAGTTTATCTACACATACAAAACCAAAACACTGCATTGTAATATGATTAAAAACTCCGGCAATTTTTCGAAGCAACCGCAACTTTTTCAGCAAGTTACTTCTGCCAAAACGAACGTTATAATTCAGATTATAGAGAAATTTCGTAAAGCTCATACTTTTCATTATCTTCACATACATACATAGTAAAACATTCGCCCTGGGCTCGTTCCCCCCACATGATGATTCTGGAAAAATTTCACTTTCATTCGTCCGATTAATGCTCTCAATTACAGTGAAACCTCTCTATGCTGACCACCTACGGTGCGGGTTGATGTCGGTCAAGATACGGAGGTGGTCAGTTTAAAGAGGGGTGCTTGTTTTTCATTAAACACTATTGTCGTTTCAAAGAGCATTTGCATAACAATAAAAATAGCTTGGAGATTTATGAAAAGAAACAAAATAATGCGCCTAAAGAATTATATTATAAGTCATATAAACTTATTTGGTTTGCCTTCGTATAAAGTGCATTAGCTTCTATTTTATTTGTTAGCTCAAACACTGTTTCAATTAAACTTGGCTGATGAGCTGCGGCGTATCTTAGGCGTAGTTAGTCAATTTAATCGCCTGCGTAGCGGCAGGGACTGGTATCACCGAACTAACTATTTGAAGATCGGCAGTTTCCTCTTCTTTGTCGGTTCGAATGATCATAACATCTTCTAAAATTTTTTCCTTACGATTGCCAGCGAAAGAATTAAATTCATTTGAAGCTTATAAATAATCCAGAATGATTTGAGGCAAGACTGAAATAATTGGCTGTAAATTTACTTCGTCCGCATCATACAATGATGGCGTTAAGTTGAAACCCGCTCGATGAAAACATTTCCTTATTGTATCTTCTGTCACCTGAATGAATCCACCTGATCGCATCTAAAGCAGTTACTTTTATCACCATTTCATAGGTTGAGCCGGAGTCAGTATCTATCATGGAAATTAAGTGAAGCGAAAATTTTTTTCGATAATGTATGATCCAATAATATTGGATAATGCCTTGGGCCAAAGGCTGGAGCTCAGGTGTCAAATTTGGAGACAAGAATTTTATTTGTACATACGAAAAAGAGGTGTCAAGTTAATGACTTGTAGCATTATCCAATAAAATTATTATTCCCCCCTCCCCCTTGTTTTTGTATTTCTTTATCTATTTCCTCAAAAATTGCGGTTGTCAACTATGATTTTTTGTTCGATTTTTAAAGTACGGGCAGATCTTGTACCTTACTGGAATTTGTTTTAAAAATCCGTGCGGTTTCAGCTTCTCTCCTGTTGCACTACAGAATAGCAAAATGCTGTGTCTTTCCTTGGCCATCTTGCTCCCTTAACACTTTTTGTCTTTTGTCACAAGGCTTTTGGTTGGTAGCTGCCTATTAAACAAACCAATTTCGCCCACATTAAACTGAAACAATGCGCCGCTGCTTCATAGTAAACATTTGCATTTTCACCGGATAATGCTCTAAACTGGATATTATTTCGCAACCAATTCTTTCACTTGAAGTAATGGGCCAATCACTGGGATATTTTTTGATCGGCACTTCTTAAAAAATTCTAGAACTTGACTGGCTCAAGCTGCGTCTTCTTCAATTTCCATTTTCTTTCTAGATTAACATTTTGGTTAAATGCTGTTAAAATCCATTCTTTATTCTTGATAATGCTAACAACTGTAGATTTCACTATTTTATATTTTTCCGCTAAAAATCGCTGGCTTTTTCTTGCGTCGACTTCATCTCAAATTTCCTTTTTCGTAAGCAAATTTAGTTCTACACTTGTCTTTTTGTGCCATTTTCCGCCTAGAAAAAAAAATCTTAAACATAAATACATTTCACTACAAATAATTTTCTTCCAACCTAGAAAGCAAAGCCAAACTTAAAAAAAAAGTTAATTTTCACTATGTCACAGTGGAGAAATTATATATATTCATTATTTTCATTTTCATTTCAGTAGCCAGACAGATTTTTCATAGAAAAACCAAAGTGGTCAGCTTAGAAAGGTGGAATGTAATGTGACGTTTTACAGACTTACGGTCAAGTTACAAGTTAGACAGGTGGTCAGCTTTTAAGGGTGTATTTGTATTGGGAACGAATTGACCTAGGAGAAACTGGTTAAATTAGCCAGGTGGTCAGCTTGTGGAGGTGGTCAACTTCACAGGTTTCACTGTATAATACTTGCTTGCATGGACTATCATATGCAAAGGCCAGAGATAGCCATGTTTACAAAGCTGCTGAATATATTAATTTTGAAAGTTTCCAAATTTAATGAAGAATGTGCTGTTTTTAATGTAGATAAAATAGTTAATATGATAAACGACGTGCCGTGTGAAATTTCATGCGATTCTAGGGTAAATCTCATTATCCTGTTTTGTGGATTTTTGGATGATACCCTTATAACGGCTTCGCGCTCGAATGATTAGAGTTGCAAGTGGAACCAGAACATAACGGTGCAGTAAAATTTTTGATTGAGATTAAATCAAGATATCCGACCAAGATAATTGATCTGGAAGTAATTAAAATATGCTAACACAATTTTCAGTCAAAAAAAAACCAGATAAGCCTTTTATTCAGCAATTAAAAATGATTTGTTTAGCAGTTTCCCATTTGAATGTGCCATATTGTTGTTTCCCCAAAAGTTTCCATTACAGACTCATTTATTCATTTTGTGGAATAAGTAATTGAGCATTTTCTCGATTATGAAGCTGGAGAACATTATGTTTTACGATGTGTTATACATATGCGAGGGGTAATCCAAATTCAAAAACAAAACAAAAAAAATCTAGCGAACCTGGACCGCTAGAAATAGTAATGTTCGATAAACAAGGGAAGAATCGTACAGATTTTGATTGCATATTCTACCACACGTGCTCCAACCTGTTTCTAGTGCAAAACCAATTTGATCTTAACAATGCATTTAAACTCATAAGGTGGCAAGGATTTCACGACTACCAATTGTATGAATTTCAAGATTTATGAAAGCCAAACACTGCAAACACTATTGATCTTGATTTCATCCCATGATTTCGTCGAAAGTTATAGGGTCAAGACACCAAAATTACCATAGTTGGCAGCACCAACCGAATTTTTCAACCAAATTTTTACCAGACAAATTACCAAATTTTTACGAGTAAGGTTCAGCTACTGTGTCAACTTAATGAAAATCTGGTTACTGAATTAGAACTTATAGGACAAAAAGCAGTTTTATTTCTTTATAATTTTTCAAGATGGCACCACTAGCACAGAATTGTCCGCATTTCCAAATCACTTCTATCAAATCTGGTCCTACTTAGCATGAGATTTCTAAATGAGTTGGTTTTCACTGTAAAGGACGAAAATTTTGCACGAGAGTCGATGGTTTGAAGGTTTTCATTTTCAATGCCTGCCGTATTTGCAGGGTTGGTGAAAAACTAAACAGATATACAACTTGATAGCATCAATATGCACTTTAACTTCATAATGATCCGATAATCTGGTCAAAAGTTATCGCAGCTCCAAAATATTCAAATTTTTCCAATCTCATTTTAGTTGCCTAGCGCACACATAGGGCTAAAAATCTCAAAAGTATTATCATATTCACATGAAAAATACGTTTGAAATTCATTGCATTAACTTTGTTTTCTCAAAATTTGTTGACAGAATAATAGGTGTATTTAAAATATCACTAAAATGGCCACCGGCGCCAAAGGGTTAAATATTATTAGCTATTTGTTACACCTGGCACTATTCTGCACGTACATCAATGTATCCTGAAAATTTTAGTTCAATCGGATGGCGCGTTCCTGAGATTTTTTACACTGAAACTTTTGATGATATACATATATATATATATATACATATATATATATATATATATATATATATATATATATATATATATATATATATATATATATATATATATATATATATTAGGGCGGGCCAATTTGTATGGAGCCGAAAAATTCGATTAGACCTGCCCCCTAGGATGATTCTATGGACAATTCTAAGCAACTTTGCCGAAGGAACCATAGGTCTATCTCGATTTTCGAGTCTCCCACTTTTCAAAAAAAGATTTTTTCCCTATAACATCATTTTGATTCAAAATTCGTTTTTTTATTCATCGTTATATTATCTTTTTATGTGTATATGGGGGGTTTTTGGGGTCGAGAAATTCATTTCTGATCTTTATTTTTACCTATGACTACCGCCAGAGGGCGTTTCATGCATATTTTAACTATTTTTCGTCTATTTTCCGAGAAAAATTACAAGTTTTTCGGTAAAATTGATCTTTATTTAATTTTTTTCAATGAAAATTCAAATTAAAAAATAAGAACATGTGTAAAAAATAAAAAAAATGAATTTAGTGAGAAAAAAAGGGACAAAGTGTTGTTGCTTTCAAGTCAACAACGCATTTATTTAAAAAAAACATCGGTAAAACATCATTACCGACATATTTTGTGAAAGAGCACAACACAATGACATTTATGAGTGTTCAGTTCATTAGTGTTTGAGCATCATTTCAGTGAAAGTGAATTATAAATTTCCTGCCAGTGAATAATTGTGAAATTCAAAAAGAATTAAAAGGTATGTGTTAAAATTTTGTAATTTAATACACATAGGCATCGATGTTGTTCTCTTGCTTGGTTACTTTTTTCTGAAATATGTAATACATTGTAATGTATTTATATGTATAGCATGTAGGAATAATGTGCGTTGGAATAATGTATTAACTGGTCCTTAGAGGCGAAATGTCGGTTGACATATGAGTAAATGCTGTTGATATACATATATGAGTTAGGCACATATGAGTTATGCCGTAGGAGTATGTGAGTCAAACCCGATGAATACCGAAGATGTAGTTTGACATCTTGTGACAACTTCATGCGATTAGATTGTTAAGAAATCAGACGTCGTAAAATACACACGCTAAAGCTTTGTGAAAATCAAAATTTGATATTTGAATATAAATAAAATTCACACCATTTTTACCACTGTGTATTTACCAATTTGTAGGTGGAAAAAATATATTCGAACCAAATGTTTTGAAATATACTAATTTCAGTTTTTTAAAATTTTTTTAGTAAAATTATACAATGGATCCAAATGCATTGCCGTCTACATCTCAAACCGCAACAACATCAACAAGTACCGAAAGTCATTTGAAGCATTTGCCTTCGCACGATGTTGCTGTTTTTGGTGCATCTTGTGATTTGAGTGGACTCGATCTGCCAACGAAACAGGATATTTTAAGATGTTTTTTTTTCTTGGCCGAACGTGCTAAACTCCAAAACAAAATGTTTTCGTATAAAACATTCGTACCGCACGTAACAGACAAATTGATTGAAATTTGGAGTCAACTTAATGTTGAAATTCTAACCAAACAAAGTGTTGTTAGAAAATTGGGTACATTGATTGACAAGTATCAAATCGAAACTAAACATTCAAATATCGCCTCATTCAGAACGTTCGAGCAATCTACAAAAGAATTATTTTACATCGGCAAATGTCAATGTGACTTGAAAGCAGAATTATGCTCATGTGGATTGATTCCAGATCATTTGAAAGAGTTCATGCGAGATCAAAATAATGACAGAAGATTGACGATACCGGAATTCGTGCTAGAAGTTGAAGAGCCAGCACCAACGTCAACAATAATACCAACAAGCGTTGAACAGAGCCATTCAGCATATGAACCAAGTACTGATATAGATCAGCCAAGTTCAAATCCACAAGATATTCCGCCAATGATACGAGGACCGTATACTCCCAGATACGATGCTTCGAACTTCGCTGCGATGTGTGATCGATTTGGTGTGTCTGATAGAATAGCAGCAGCACTCGCAACATCTCTTATGCAAGACATTGACGTAAAAGATGCACATGGCAATCCTATCATCATGGATAAAAATAAAGTGCGTCGAGAAAAGGCCAAATGCAGAGAAGAACTGCTTCGTAAGCAGTATGATGCATCCAATTTGATAGCATTTTCATTCGACGGCCGAAAAAATGATGCTTTAACAATGGAAAAAATCGATGAGAAGTTGCATGCAAGGATGGTGAAAGAACCACATCTAGTTGTTTTGAAGGAACCAAATTCTCAATTGATAGGCTACACAAAAGTCGAAAATGAAGATGCTGAACACAAATTGATGACATTTAATGCATTCTTCGTCGAAAAAGAAATTGCTCTCGATGCATTAATCGGCATATGCTGTGATGGTGAGCCAACAAATACTGGCGTAAGAAATGGGATTTTGCGTCGATTTGAATTGCATTTGAATAGACCGCTGCATTGGTTTGTGTGCATGCTGCACTTTAACGAGCTGCCATTTCGTCATTTGTTTGACACTTTGGAAAGATCATCGACCACTGGACCACGAACAAACACTGGAACGTTGGGCAAACAAATTGAAACTTGTGAAAATCTTCCGGTATGTATCATTTGTCATTTTTCTCATCGATTTTTTCCATTATTAAATGGTAAAATTTAATTCATCTCATTTCTTTTTTTTCAGCTTGTAGATGAATTCGAGATAATCGTGCTAGAGAACATGCCACCTGATTTAGATCCATTTGAATTATCCACCGATTCAAAGTACTTATACAAAATGGCCAATGCAATTTCGAATGGTGTTGTTCCTGCGGATTTATCTCACAATAAACCAGGACCAATAGCACATTCACGTTGGCTCACCAAGGCGAATAGATTGTTGCGGTTGTATGTGTCAACTGAAAATCTATCAAGGAATTTGAAAATTTTGGCAACATACATAATGAAAGTGTATGTGCCGATGTACTTCAACATCAAGTACTATAATTCGGTGGTCTTCGGTAGTGTATTATTTTACAAATTCATTCGTTGGACACAATATTTGGATACAAATCTACGCGGAGTTGTGAATAATGTCATTAAAAACAATTCATATTACGCACATTCCGAAAATATTTTGTTAGCGATGTTATTTGATGATAAAAAAGAGACACGAAAAATCGCAATCAAGAAAATTTTACACTACCGAAGAAATCTGTACGACCCGGCACATCTTAGAGTTTATCAAAAACCTTTGATAAACTTCAATTGTACAGATTATACGAATATGATTGATTTAAATAGAGATGATGTCTTATTCGAACCACCGTTTACGTATAGCATTCCGTATGATCATTTGGAACAATATTTAGAATGCGATGATCCACCATTGCCTGATCCAAGAATTCCGGTACACATACAAGCAACGGAAAGACATGTTCAATTGCTGGCTAGCGTTTCTAAACGTGTTTTAGAAAAGAGTCGACACAGTGTTATGGCAGTTACATCAGAAAGCCGTGCAAAATACCCCCGACTTGAAAGCAAAAAAGACTTTCAAAAATAAGTTATTTCGCTTTTCTTCCACTAAATTCATTTTTTTTTTATTTTTTACACATGTTCTTATTTTTTAAGTTGAATTTTTGTTGAAAAAAATAAAATAAAGATCAATTTTACCGAAAAACTTGTAATTTTTCTCGGAAAATAGACGAAAAATAGTTAAAATATGCATGAAACGCCCTCTGGCGGTAGTTATAGGTAAAAATAAAGATCAGAAATGAATTTCTCGACCCCAAAAACCCCCCATATACACATAAAAAAGATAATATAACGATGAATAAAAAAACGAATTTTGAATCAAAATGATGTTATAGGGAAAAAATCTTTTTTTGAAAAGTGGGAGACTCGAAAATCGAGATAGACCTATGGTTCCTTCGGCAAAGTTGCTTAGAATTGTCCATATAATCATCTTAGGGGGCAGGTCTAATCGACACAAAATTTGGCCCGCCCTAATATATATATATATATATATATATATATATATATATACATACATATATATATATATATAAATGCAATTTTGACTAAAGTGATTATATTTGACAAAAGTGATTTTATTTTGACTAAAGTTTTTTACTACTTCATATAAACACTAAGTCAGCTTAAAAATGTATATTAGGCCACGATAACAGGGAGATGCATTCATTTGAATACGAAACGTAAAAGAATCGTCATTAAGTACCCGTGTTTGAAAAAAAATATCATAGACAGCGACTTGGCGGAAACATTAGGGGGAAGGAAAAAAGGAAAAAAGGAAAAAAGCCACGGCAACCTGCGAACCCGAGTGCTGTTCCATCAAGACAACGCACCGGCTCACAAAGCTGCAGGTGCGATTGCTGGAATTTAAGAAATAGAATTCGAACTGCTTGAACATCAACCCTATTTGCCAAATCTAGCTTCCAGTGACTTATACCTCTTTCCTTGGACCATGGAATACCTTTGGGGTAAGGAATTTGAAAATTATAGCGAAATGATGGCCGCTGTTGAGGCGTTTTGCGAGAGTAAAAAGAGTAAAAATATGAACTAAATGTATTAACTTGTTAGGAGATCATGTTGAAAAACAAACATTGTTTTTAACTTTAATCACCTTGGTTTATATTCATTATCATTGCTTTTTGGATCACTCTATGTACTAGCTAAAAAATGTTTTGGCTTATGTTCAACCTAAATTGGCATTGTACAGTTTATCGTCTACAACAAGCTAGCTGGACAAAATTATTTATTTCGTTTTTCTGTTTCCTACGGCTTTTTTATGGGTCCTTAGTATGGTATTAGCACAAATCATCAAAATAAAACTAAAATGCTTCATGGGATTCAAAGAGCAAAACAAATAAAATGAAAACGCTAGTTAACAAAAGAAAAATAATATAAAAATGATAAACAATAGTTCAAATCTACTTTAAAGTAATTAATGTGGCCAGATTTACAAGATCTAATACATAATTCACCATCATAATCTTAGTTGTCTGCTAACAAAAATTATAATATTAGCAACTTTAATGAATTAATTCGATATCAGTAAATTCGTTCTCTGATTTGTCTTCTGCAATATAATGCTGCATGCTGAACTAAGTCTTTACTTTGATCAATGGGGCATCAAACCAAATAGCAGTATTTCGTAATCCTTCTAAGTATTGGGGATTGCAAACTATTCGCAACAAGACCAAGATACTCACTCGTTCGGAGCCTCTAAAATTACTCTTGGTGTCATCGCTAAAGTACCCCGGTGTTGATTTTCATGAATTTTTGAAGCTTAATCCTTTAGTGCGGCGTAAAAGCAAAGCTATCAAATCCTCATTTTAAAGCATAAGACATATTTTTGCTAAAAGGCCATTACTCATTAATCCGGCCTATCATGATTTACGGCTCCCCATCCTGGGGTACCTGTTCCAAAACTGCCATGGCAGAGACAGAGATATTCGAAATGAGAGTCCTGCGTCTCTGCACTGGCAGGCTCTACAACCCAGTAACTAAGAAGTTGCCGAAAATCTTTCTTCTGTATCAGGAGCCGAGACTGAAGCCACTTAGGGACCTGCTTGTGGAATTAACGACAAAGTGCTATGGATAACCAGACGGACATGAGAACGGACTGATCCGATCAATTGGGCGTACAGGCGGCTCCAATGAGCCGTTTATGCTTACCGCGAAAAAAGCTTGTAATCGGCAGCTCAGGGATGCGCTATTAGCTTATGAAGGCTTCACAACGAACAGGAGGGGCTAGAGTGAAGACCTAGAATAAGAGTTAGATCCGTTTAGGCTAAGTTATTTGTAATTAAGTATAAGATAGTATATAACTTATAGGTAAGATTGAATTTAAGTTACTATTGCCAAGTTATATGTAAGATTGAATATAAGTAATTATTGCCAAGATAATCCCAGCTTCTGTACAGGCTGGGTAATATGATTAACGTGTAAGATCTAAAATGTAAAAGACAATATATACCAACATTAAAACTAACAAGAGCCAGCTGACCAAAAAAGTATAGCCGCTAGATTTTAAGTTTCTTATTGTTAATTTAACTCTGTTACGTTACAACTGTACAGAAGAAAAAATTAAATAAAACATTTTCAATTCAAATCAATTCTGCGTGCTACTATTATTGCTAGTACTATGTACGTTAGAACTTATAGTTACAGAAGGTGGTAGGAATAATTCTAAGGATTTGATGACCCGTTTTTTTTGGAATTCTCTCTTAGACCTCTAATTCTCAGATCAGAAGTAATTAAATACCTTTTTAGTAAATCTCTTTCGATGCAAAAGGTGGCAGCTTTCGATTATTGTTGCTCTGGAACGCCCTGTAATATTTTTTTCATTGTGTCATTTTGCTCAAAAATTTAGTATAATTATTTGTAATAAAGATTTAAGTATGATTTTGGATCTTATCCTCAATAAATAAATTTTTCAATATTGATTTCGTGAAGAGAAACTTAAGTTTTTAGTAATGTAGCTAATCTTTCGTTTAGGTTCACATCTAATTTTGAAATATAAGCGCATACCTCAGGGTTTCCAAAAAAAATAGTGCTCAGTGTTCCTGTCGTTTGTATTGCCGAGCACTAGTTTTGGTTTACTCACAATTAAACCCATTTCAATCCATCTCGTAACTTATTAAACTTAACTTTCATAAGATAGCTAACATGAAGCAGTGTACCAACACCAAGTATAATATTTTTGTGCTAAAGTAGTTTTGGTCAAATCCTTGTACATTTTACCGGCATGTGTGATGAATTATTTCTAATATGTTATTGGTCTCCGTAAAGGCAAAACTAGTATTTTCTAAGTGATGTCTCTAACAACAGTGGTCGAGTTCCGGTCCTCAAACAACCACGTTGAAGTTTGAGCAATAACCGTTAAGCCTCGGCCACAAAGAAAGCCGTCTGTCGCAGCGCAAAGCGATCCAGCGTTCGTCACAACGGTCTGCGCTATGGGGACGCCACAAAGAGCGCTCCAGTCCAAGGCTGGCTGCGTTCGAGAGAAATAGTAGTGCATTTTCAAAATAACTCCTTCATTTTTAGGCGGTCGCTAGAAAAATCAGTAATTTTGTACAACCGGATCGCTTGTCGCCGAAACAGAGATTGGGAGAATTCGGCAAAACGCGCTCTGTCTGACAGAGCTGATACAACATTGCATCATATAACCAGATCGCCTGACCGCATCGGTCAGATATCGCTTCCTGCTGCGATAGACCGCTTTCTATGTGGCCAAGCCTTTAATTAATTTACATCGCCTTATGTAGTAAGTCCTCAACTCGCCTCTTTCTGGTTCTTTCGCTAGATTCGTTTTTTGTTTTTTTTTGGGTGCCTAGCAATTGAACACGTACTAGATGCTATTGGCAGTGCGTGACAAACGGATATTTGGAAGCGTCAATTTCCTACAATCAACCCTGAATTTTTTACTCGACCAATTTTCAGGCAATATCGAAGAATATTTGCTGATTTATTTTTGAATTTCTCTCGAAGTATCCGCGACGATGCTTAAGAACTCATATCTTGATGATAAAAAGTCTTATAATTTTCTGCATCGTTTTTTTTTTGACGTGTCTGCGCCATTTTTCATTTTCCAGATGGAGGAAATGTAATTTGGAGTAATGTGCAGTCGTGACAGAATGCGGTCGCGTAATAACGCATTCGGGCAATAATGCAATTGAGTAATAAACTCTGCATGTCAATGATGAAGATATCAATGGATTTTCTACGATTGACAACAGCTCGAACGTGTTCCT
Source organism: Nemotelus nigrinus (assembly GCA_947369275.1). Lineage (NCBI taxonomy): Eukaryota > Metazoa > Arthropoda > Insecta > Diptera > Stratiomyidae > Nemotelus > Nemotelus nigrinus. The sequence continues at coordinate 52,120,990 of OX376375.1, read as the reverse complement.
CCAAACTTAGCTATTTAGAGCCAAATGGAAAAGTTGCCTGTGAAGCTCAAGCACCCTTCATAAACGAGAGTTATATTTGAAACTACTTCATGAAGATGGGAAACTAAGAGATGTACGACCATTTCGTCGATTGCAGACAGCAGTCAAATTGGTCAAAAGATTGTTGTAAAGGTGGTAACATAATAATGGTTGTTATTTTTGAACAATTATTTTAAGAGGTGATACTTGGCAGTATAGGAAAAATTTCCTTCCCATTTTGTCATAATATTCTTCATCATGATTAGATTTTGAAATTTGATTTGAAATCGTTAGGATTAGGGTGGGTGTTAAGGATTATCGCTCTAGATATTTTACAAACTGTTACTTTCGTGCAGGAAGCTTAAGTTAGTTGGAGAATCATACTGATGTGGCCAAATTATTATCACCTTCTGAAAATCTTAAGTTTTTTGTCCTAAATTACACCTTTTACAAATAAAAACTAAAACTTATTGTAATTATCATATTTATTAGTATTTAGTGAACATTCCTTTCGCATCTTTTAAACGCTGTATTCTACGAGGCATTCCACTTATCGTATTTTTGGCTTTTTCGATTAAATCCGTATCATTTTGCCAGACTTCCTTCATTGCTGCAATCAAGTCTGATTTTGTCCGGGGGCAGTTTTCTGCCACTTTTTGTTTAAAAATAGCCCAGATATTTTCGATCGGATTCATATCTGGACTATTTGCTGGCCAATCAAGGATTTGGATACCTTGTGTTCTTAGAAATTCAATGATTTTCTTCGCCGTATGGCATGGAGCCTTGTCGTGCATGAAAATCGCTTCTCCATTAAATTTTTCGTTGAGAGTCGGTACCAATTGTGTCTGTAGAACAGTTAAATATTGATTGGCATTCATTGTTCCCTCGACTACGTAAAGTGGGAAGAGTCCTTTCGATGAAATTGCCGACCAAATCATGACCCTGACTGGTTGGTTGACTCGTTGCTGAACACACGAAGCTGAATATTCCTCTCCTTTGTATCTGCGGACAGTCCTGACCATTGGTAGTGTTAAACTCATCATCGTTTCATCGCTGAATATAACCTGATCAGAAAATAAAAAAAGGATAAAGTCAAAAGACGAACTTTTTGACAAGTGTCATTTGTGTCATTTCAAGTGTGACAAGGTAATATTTAAAAAATAGATATTATTAGTTTACACCTTTTCCCAATCGACTGCAGACCATGATAAATGTTCATTCGCCCACGTTTTCCTTTGTAGTATCATCCTAGCATTTAGTTTTTGCTTTTGACGAGGACGTCTTGCACAGAGCCCAGATTGGAAAAGTCGACGCCTAACTGTTCTCTCCGATATTTCCACACCAACGTCGCGTAGAGTACCTCTTAGGGACTTGCTGGATAGCGTTCGGTCTTCTTTCGCTTTTCGCAATAAATATCTGTCTTGACTGGTTGTTGTTTTAGGCTTGCGACCGCATTTCCCCTTTCTTTTCGGACTTCCTGACGGCCGGACAACTCTACTTTTCGCAAATTTGCTAACAAATGACCTACTTACTCCCACTTTTTGAGCTATTTGCGCATGAGTATAGTGTCCTACTTCCAAATACGTAGAAATTTTAGCTTTCACCACTGAACTGATATCTTTTGCTTTACCCATATTGAAAAATCACTACTTTTACAAAAGCCACTTTTACGTTCTCCTTCAAAAGTCAAAAAGGAGACTGAAATTTTTCGGTAAAATACTTCACCTTAAATGCTACTTAGAAACCATAAAACAGAAACAATTAGCAGCTCAAACAAATTAAGAGGGCAATAAAAACTCAGAATTCATATTTATCTCAAAATGGCTGCAGGTAATTAATTACCCATTACGGAGGTAATTCCGCGGAAAAGGATCTTTTCATTCCACGAATCTTCGTAGTTAAGGACACCTAATCTAATTACAAACCAACAATAAAAATAACTATAGTTCCTCGATTCTAAATAGGATTAACAATGATTTTATATGAGGTGATAATAATTTGGCCACATCAGTACATACTAGAACAAGTGATATGCGCCTCTCACAGTTGAGGAAGTGCAGGTTTTAAAAGCAAATTACGCAAATGACATAAAATAAGAGAGCGGGAGAGAGAGCTATTTTGAGGTCAGTAACAATATTCGAAATGTGAAAGAGATTGAAAGCCATAGCAAGAAGCTACAAAAATTTTTTGTTCTACTTTTTGTTTTACTTTTTTCGATCGCTGTAATTTACAATGGAGTAATATTTTTCCGTCCAGCCTGTTAGATTGATGAGCAAAGGTGAAAATATATTTCTCATAGCGGTTTTTAATTTCTTCTGTAACCAATTCGATCTGCAGGTTTTTGGAAGACGTTACGGAAATACTACTGAGTTTCGTTGAGAGTGTTTAGTATTCTTGCTTGATGTCGATGCTTAATGCCGTCTGAAGAGGTAGTTGAAGCTGTTTTTCCTTTTATAGAAGATGGTATATATTACAGGTCTCAATATACTTCTTTGAAGTAAGCCTGCATCTGCGTAATATTTTTCCGTCGAAAAGCTTTTGCGTAATGTGTGATGTAGGAGAGTATTTTACCATAGGTCTTCGGAAACATTAGTTTGATTTTGAAGACAAACTTTTCATCCCAGACTTTCCAGCTTGCAACATATCAGATTTTCGAGTACTAAATTTTTAAATGATGAGAAGTGAGTTATTTGCTGAACAGAAACGTTGAATTTAATTTTAAGTGTTAGGTGATTTATCATTTGAAATTCATCTAGTTGGCTTTTTTTCCTCCAAAATATACGCTTGAAGTTAGCAAAGTGGGGTGTGATGCCCAGAGTAATGACAACAGAAGAGTGATCTGAGGCCAGAAAAAAATGAAAAAAATAAAATATTTTGCGGAATGGGACGAAATTCTCGAATTTTGTTGATGTTGGCTCGCGCGAAATGTTGACTCGCCCATTGAAATATGCTTCAAGTGTTTTGCTGCTAGACGTTATCAGTTGAGAGCCCCAAAACGTGCGTTTCGCGTTTTATAAGCTAGCAACGATGAATTTGGATTTTTGACCTTGCGAAAACATTGTTACAATGAAGCCTCTCAACTCCGACTTTTCGAAGCTCTGTTCCTTGAACAATGAAGGAAATTTTTAATGATTTTGTTGCAAATTTATGCGGAGTGGGAGTAATTTTTCTAGTAGCCCATAAAATTCAATTTTTAGGTTTTATACAACTTTTTGTAAAGTAAATGGACATTGAACCCGGAGTCGTAAGTTTTGTGCTATTCTCTTTTGCGCAAAAAGAGCCAATATTTGGTTAAAAAATAACTATTACTTTGTGAACCAGTACCTCTGCACTAATTATTTTTGAAAATAAAATATTTGGAACTATAATAGCCTGAACCGGTTATTAAAAGTATCGAATGTAGGAGAAATAGGAATTTGTTATTGTTCGATTTGAAAAATTTGTGCAGTAAAGCACTGAACTAACCATTGAATCCTAGAAAAAAGAATTCAAGGTTTTTTTTAGACTTCTTCCAGACTTATTAGGAACAGTCTTTTTGGGGGTCAGTTTCGGCCTGGTTTCCTCTAAAATATAGTGTGCGGAACGACAGTTAAGCTCGCTACTTTTTTTTCGCCCTGCGTAACTGTATGAGCTTGGGAGTGAGGATTCCATAATTATTAGTGGAATTTCCAAAGAATAAATGGTTCACAATTTTGAATCAAATCAAAGTAATCAACGAATCGAATCATTGGTTCCTTATAGTTACAATATCATAAAGTTTTTCACCATAACTTAATATACATTTCACTGTTATATGTTTCCTTATTCCAAATTCCATTTCATAACACTTAATTAAACTCGAGCCTTTTTCCTCATTTATTCTGAAAATTCACCAGCGCAAGCACTAATATATTTTCAATTTGTTTCCAAAGAAACCTTATGTGCGCCAGCATCCACTCTGCCGATGAGAAGCTTAACAAGAAGATGGTTACCATCTATCAATCAAGACGTTGCCTTCACAAACTCATACATAAAATAAAAACCGCGTATTTTTACGTTACTTGGGGATACGAAAATCATTTAACAGCGTTTCTATCCACTGCTTTGCCATTCATAAGCCTTGCGGTGGCCTATTTCAATTTTCCGAGTTCATGGAAACCGTTTCGACCACAAACGATATCCAAAGAAACTGAGTGTACGAGCTTACTTACAAATCATATTATGATGAAGAATATTTTGCTTGATTTCGTCACAAGAATATCTCCGGAGCACAAGAAATGATATCAAGTTTCGAATATTTTTCAGGTCATCACCCGATTTATCTTGATTGTGTAAATAAGAATATTCCCGACAGTTTAGAATTGATATATTTGCATGCAAATCACCCGAGGCTTTGAAGGGTAAGCTAGGGATTTATTTGATGTGGGTTTAAGTCTGAAATACTCTAAAGAGCTTTGGTTTTGTTTGTATGTCTCAAGGGGTTTTTAATTTAGGTTACTTCTCAATTACATACTTTAGGTGTCCATCAAAGCCAATGATTTGCACTTAGAGTATTTTAAGTTTTCTAGAATAACAGCCTAAAGCTTTTTGAAGGATGCGAATTTTGAAAATCAATATTTGTTTCCGCATAGGAGTTGCAAATCACAATTAAAACCATCTCGAAGATACACCTGAAAAACCAGCGGAAATGAGCCAAGGGATGAAACATAAAACATTTATTTTATTTACTACCTCTCGAATCTGTCGGAAGATGCCACGCAGGAAAAATGATGGTAGCCGTGTATTCACCCGACCTGTAATAAATCCATGAATTCATCTTGTACCATATGATAAATTTGCCCCCGGAAGCAAAGCAAAATGTTGCAAGGACCGTAGCGGTATTGCCATATCAACAAGCGTGTATGCTCGCATCGTGCGTTCATCTGATGAACGGCACTGTATATTTGAAAGCCATAAATCATACACATAAGGGTATTAGAAGGAAGGGTAGGCAATTTTTGTCACGACAAACACACCATCTATATTCATGGAAAATTCAATCAAATTTCAATAACAAGTTAAATGTGAAAAGGATGCGAGGCGGCCCAGAGGCGACATTTCAACGTGCTAGGTTTTGCGGCATTGACTTGCGATGATTGTGTCAGTGGCATCAACAGCAACAAGAACGTTGACGTCGTTTTACTGTTAACGTAGCGTTCGGTATAAAACTGAAAAACAATAACAAAATGTAGGAAAGCCGAAATATGCTCAGATTGAGGTTCTTTCATTGATGGTAGTTGAAAACATACAGGGTGTTTACAAGATACTGGATGTTGAAAAATAAAATTAACTTTCAAATGCAGGAATGGCAAGTAATAATAGGCGTCGTTTTTCTTCTCCCCATCTATAGTAGAACAATGCTAACCAGTGCAGACGCATTGGGAAGAACAACAACTCCCCCTTTCCATAACAGGAGTTGTTGTTGTTTCCAATGCGTCTGCACTGGTTAGCATTGTTCTGTTATGGATAAGGGGAGCAAAAAAAAAAACGCGCCTAATACCATCAAATAGGTCTCCATCTGCTGCAAACAAGCATTGAATTCATCATACTGTTTTAAAATCAATTCAAAATTATTAATCCCTTGGCACAGAGTAATAGCATTATAATAAGCCATATTGTAATCTAGTACCTGATTATTAAACAATTAATACTGCTGGAAGTATTAGTGGTGGTCATTGAGAGTCTATTATTGTCCATCGTCGTGATGAAAATGTTGGCTTCAACGATTACGTTCATGGCATACTTTTCAGAGTGAATAATGCTAAAATTTATATAGTAACCTGAATGAAAAGCTAAATATGCTTCAGTGTTTCAATAGAAATTTGAGAAACGAAAAATAAACGAATTTCATTTTAAGATAAATGAATAGCGAGCAATAAATTTTGTATGTATTGAATAGTTCTACAATTAGATTATGTTTACTGCAATCGAAAATCGGTAAATAAGATAGTATGAGGCAAACTTGAATATTTACTACAATATTTCAGATGGGAAATATAAATATATTCAATTTAAAGACAAGTGTGTTTGAGCCCACACTGGGCGCGCATTTATTTTTGGGTAATTTTTTGTTCTTTGTTTATAAATAATAAACCAAAGCAATGTTAAAATGCTTTATTTAGAACACTTTATCAGAATTTTGCAGATATTTTAGATATGATTCTTAAAGTTCGTAAAATATTACAATATAATTGAATCGTAAATTTCAAGAAAGCTAGTTCAGAGGAAATGTTAATGTGTTTACCGTCCGGGTGGCAGAGCTTAATGAGACTGCGGTTTACGTAACCAATTATTTGTTGCTTTACTTTTATTGGGCAACTTAAAAACAAAATAATGAGTCTTATTCTATTCACTAATACTCATAAGAGATAATAAGCCATCAGTTTAACAATGCTTCCTATAAATTATAAATAAAACTTTCCGATCAGATCAATTGACTATTCCACAAAGTACACTCATGCCGTGTAATTCAACCAAAGCAAAAGAACCATGAATACGTAAGTCATAACCATAATCCTAAATAATAATAACTATGCTAATGGAATAGCAACGAATCGGTTTGACTTCGTGCTATAGCTCTCCAAATGTCGAATTTCATATCTCCGCATCCGCCAAATCTTCGATTCACCTCTGTTTAGCCCGAAGAATTTTCCATTATCTTGCAGATATCCGTTTTTAGACTCCCACAAAACAGGCAACATACTAACAATGTGATGTTCGTCGAGTTTTAGTGTTATTGCCGCGCATAAATTTTTAGTAACTCTGTGTCTTATAACAGACAATTGAAACGATGATTTTCCGGCTGTTTCGAGGTGAACGGCAAACGAAAATACCTCGTTAGCTTGGAAGGGATGAATTATTGTTGGACACGAAATTCGTAAGATAGTCATGAGGCTAGAGGACTTTTCCCGTCTCTCTCTTTCTTGTCGTCACTTCGTAAGGCTGATCTCGGCAGCTGGGACGAATTTTCATTTTCTTTCCAATTAAATTTCGAAAAATTCCCCGGAGCGTGTTTATATCGCGCGTCATGAGAAATCATTTTTATGTTGCCGCTCCAAGAGGCTAAGGATCTTTTTGTGTGTATTGAGCTGGCGCACGTGGTCACTTAAAATTGGAGCTTTTGATTAAATTTTAATGATATGCAGGTAACGTTTTTGTGCATTCGGGATCACAGCTGTTTCTGCCAGTTTCACTCGTACTGCAATATAGCATAAAAGCACATTTCCCAGGGGGATCTTTGATTGATTTCATCGATGTTTCAACATCTCATTTATGTATTAAATGAAGTATTACAATCAGCTGCTATATCTTCCAATTTCGAATGTATTGATTTGTTTCGTTTGATTTATCTACGCCAGGAGCACAAGTAAATTGCTTTCAACCGTCTCGAAATGGGAAATATCGATGTCAGAGTTATTATGAACGTGCACGAAACATGTCGGATGGAATATTTATTCGAAAAAATATTATGCAAATATATTACCGCAATCATCGAGATGCTGCAGGAAGCTCAAGGAACATATATTCAGCAGAAACCAGGAAATTAAAGTTATATTTTGCAATCATTTTTAAAAAAAAACTCGCGTGCGTGAATACTTTGGTCGATGTGAATATGAAATACGGGTAATGCAATTTCAGCGATGAGAATATATCAACACCATGTGCATTGCGATCAAATCCGACGCAAGATGGTTTATTGGATATTGGTTTTTCTGGGTAGTGGACGCTGATGTGCATGCTTAAAATCGAAATGGAAAGGAGTTACAAAAAATTTTGCTGCTTATAACATATCCGAAATATTGTCATTCAAAAAACAATCAGCTTTTGACGAAATAAGCTCATTTCTTTTTGGATATTCACATTTTAATTTGGCTTCGTAGGCTTAAACCACTTTGTCGGCTTGGATACAAAATTCCGAAATGCATTATAACTTTCTTTAGTATAGCATTCGCAGAGCTATGCTCGACTTTCCGTTCCAACGAAGAATTGTCGCAATGCTATCGTTCCCTGAAAAAGAAACTGGCATGAATAGAAATTGTTTTCACCTAGATAATAGTTTCGAAATTTGCTTAATGTTTGATTTTAGTATATAAAAGTGAAAGGTTAAATCTTAATGGAATTTCATTTGGGGAAAAACTCATAGTTTTACAAGAAATAGAGATTTAAGGTTTGCGGTAGCTCCGAGAAAAATATATCTGAGTTGTCTACTGACTCCAAGGCCGTGCGTTACTGATGCGTTTAAAGATACGAATACATTAGCGAACGATGTAAATAATGAAAATCGCGATGTTCTAGATCCTTAATGTATTTGTGAATGTTGTTAATGTTTGATGTCAAGCACACATATAACAATGGTTCAAAAAAGCGGTGCACCTGGAAAAGTATTGATTACCTCTCTTTTCAAATCCAATGAAAAAAGCAACCGAACATCTGGCATGGCCATGCATTCATTCATAGTCAAGAAAGGTGATCAATATTGTCAAACTATTAATTGTGGTGCAGTGGAGCTAACGCATTTGAAACTTTGGCTCCCCTTTTCTGCGTGAGCGATGTCTTTTGCCCAACTCTACTACCCTCACTTCATCCTTGCCTTGTCACTGAATACAGATATTCCGCATTATATCGTTAACTGTCCACGACTTTGGTGTATTTTATTAAGACGCGTTATTACTCTTAGGTGCTCCATCATGGTTCTATTACAATATCTATCTAGTCTGTCAACTATTTTTAGTATTTTGTCGTTTATTTAGAGTATTTTGTTGTTAATGTATGCCCGTGTTTCTAAAGTACTATGAAATTTAGAATAATACCTCAGTGCAAAATTTTGACATTTTTGCAGTTGGTGTTTGTTTCGTTTTGAATGTCTGGTAGAAGGCAGTGTTACCGTATGTTAACATTGATCGAATGGTCTGCTTCTTCAGTAACTTTTTACTAACGTTCGAAGAACAGTAGTATTAAAACCACTTTGGCAAACAATTCATATTTACATATATATATATATATATATATATATATATATATATATATATATATATATATATATATATATATATATATATATATATATATATATATATATATATATATATATATATATATATATATATATATATATATATATATGTATATATATCATCAAAAAATTTCAGTGAAAAAATCTCAGGAACGTGCCAGCCGAATGAACTGAAATTTTCAGAATACATTGGCGTATATGCAGAATAGTGCCAGGTTTCATAAAAAGTTAAAAATCTTTAAACACTTTGGCGCCGTTGGCCATTTCAGTGATAATTTTAATATACCTATTATTCCGTCCACAAATTAAAATGAATACCGAACTTGTTTTAAATATGAATCGGATAATTTTTTTGAGTTTTTTAACCCCGTATGTGCGCTAGGTGCCTAAAAAGAGATCGGGGAAAATTTGAAAATTTTTAAATTGCGCTATCAAATCATTATAAAATTTTCGAAACATATTGGTACTATTTATTTGTAGCTTTGTGTTGCTTTTAATGAGCATGCTGACAAGCCTGTATCTAGGGTAGACATTGAAAGCGAAAACCTTCAAATCATCGACTCCTCTGAAAAATTATTGCTTTTTGGAAAACAGCAACTCATATATAAATCTTATACTTTGTCTATATAGCCAAAGTAAAACATTTGAAATTTTACAACGGGCAAGAACGATAACTTTTTCTCAATACACCTATATTTTTAACATCGAAAACTTTAGCATCAAAAAATTCTATGCCAGTGGTGCCATCTTGAAAAATCACTAAGAAAAATAACTGCTTTTAGCCCTATAAATTCTGATTTAGTCATTCGATTATGATGAAATTCACACAGTAGGTGAACCTTAGTTTAAGCCACGTTTGCTAGAAATTTGATTGAAAAATTCGGTTGGAGCTGCTAGCTATGGTAAGTACGGCGTCTAAAATTTTGAAAATTTGCTCAGAAAAATAATGCTCTTTGCCCTATAGTTTTCAGTACAGTCATGGAATCATAACGAAATTAAAATGGCAAATTAAACTTCTTGTATGCAATATTAAGTAGAAATTTAGTTGGAAAAACAATGATAGGGTTGCCAGCTATGGTCGTTTATGTATTTTTTTGGCATATCTTTAGTAAGCGATTTTATCATAGAATTTTCAAATCGTAGTGATCATCATGCAATGAAAATAAACACCAAATATTAAGGTCTAGACAATTTGAAAGCTTTTGCAAATTATAACCCTAAATTTCTTTGCATCCCTATAACTTCCAATCCAGTCATTGGGTCAATACAAAATTCGCACAGCAGGTTGACTTCAACGTAAGGCAGATGCGAGATATATTTTTTGCTACGGTGCTAGCAAAGTGCTGCCGGCACTAGGCTTTTTTGTTATTTCCGTTCCAATATATGTTTGCATTGCAATGAAAATAAGTAAACAATGTTTAAATTTTCTAAGATCTGTACATTTTTCGGATGACAGCCCAAACACCTTTTCATCGCAGTAACTTTCGATGAAGTCATCGAAATTAAATTGGCTTAGGGTCTATTATTTCTGACGATATATTAGTCTTAAGTAGGAAAAGTAGCTAGTGGTAGAATACACACTCAAAATCTGCACAAATCCTTTACTGTTCTTCGAACATTAGTGTATTTAGCGCTTCTGATGCGCTGGGGTTCTTTGTCATTATGTTCAGTTTCTTTGATCTTGTCAAAGGTTTGAGTCTAAGCAGTATTTTGTTGATCAGCTGCTTTTTGTATTTCATGTGTTCGGTCCAAGAAAGCCTAATGTCGAATGTCAGTTTTAAATATTTGGTTGTACGTTGCCATTGTATTGTCTGATCATTCTATTTCAGCTGTGGTAGCTGCTGTCTGTCACGACTTGTTATGAAGATGGCTTGCATTTTTTTTTGACGTTTATTTAAATTTTCTATTTTTGTAAGTATCCCATTTACACATCAATGGAAGATGGCAAATTTGAAGATATAGCATGTGCTTTCCTAGATGTGTTGAATATGCACGTGTCACCTACAGGCAGGGCTTCTTTTGGGCATTTTTTGGGATATTTGCTGTGTATATATTATACAGTATTGGAGAAAGTGTTGAGCTTTGCGGGACTCCAGCTTCTACTCGTCGCATTTTAAAAGCGTGGGTTGTCAATTTCAACATACAAAGATCTACCCCGAAGAAAGGTACCATACATAGGTACCAAACGCAACTACCTCTCGTGGTGAATAGATGCAATTTAGAGCTAACTAAAAAACATGCTAGTATTTTGGGTCCTATGATGTACAGTAGTTTGTCACTTCATGTGAAGACAGCATTAACAACGTCAAACTATAAATTAATATTAAAACAACATGTGAAAATTTTTTGAAATCTTTTTGGATTCGCTCTTACATCATCTTAATATATCTTGCGTGGATTTAGTATATGCAGAGTGAATATTTAACATTGAATCCATGTATGCAATAGTTTATGAGTGATTTATGCTAATGCTGCTAATTTTTCAGCTTTAGCTTTGATAATTCTAAAGCTTCCGATACCATTTTTCTTAAGTAATCAAAATAAAAAAAAAATATTTTTTTTCCCTGTAATGTACTTTATTTTGTGTTAAATTGGTTTAAAGTAGTCGCCAAGCGTAATTAATCATGGCTCCCTGTCACAGGATTTTTGATCCGACTAACGATGCCGGCATCATTTTTTTCTTCTAGTTTAAGTTATTCATTATTGTTCTTGTTTTTGCCCAATAAAAAAAAGATTGTGTCTGTTCCAAGCGGTTTTTGACTTCTGTTGATGTGATGCGGGCTTTGGTCTAGGGAATCGGAGCTCTCCTATTTTTTGCTGTGCTTATCCTCCCAGAAGCGATGTTTTTAAAATTGCCGGTTCAGTACCTTTACGAATTGTTCAGCTAAGATATTCCCAAATCTCAGGTGAATACTATTTGAAGCGAATGCTAAGATATGGTGCACATATAGGAGAAGTTGATTTCAATTAATCATATTATTATTTTTAATACCAAATTGTATTTGTGTTTTCAGAAGTGCTCGTGTTATGCCCAGTCACAACTAAAGCTATGATGTAACACTTAATTAGTGGTAGCACAAGACGAACAAATAAGGGGTTTCCCCGTAAAATTGGACCCTTTTATCTTTGTGAATATTTCCGTGCTTATATCGGCTATAGATCTTTAACCCACATAGTAACCTTTTATAAAAAAGACAACTATATTAACATTCATCCATCTTTGAGGTCCTTAGGTGACAACATGGAGTCGAAACAAGAAACAGCACGACAAAAAAATATTTTCAATTACATGAAAATTCCCAAAACCAAGTTTTCAAAGATTGCTAAGATCCTTAAAACGTCCCCTTCAACGGTGAAACGGGTAATGCCGAATCATGAGAAGAAACTTAATCATGAGAAGAGACTAAATCATGAGAAGAGACTAAATCATGAGAAGATACTGTTACAAAGAAAAGAGGATCAGATAGAAAATTTGGATCTATAGACAAGAACTTAGCGAAAAAAATAAACCACCAAACCACCATTTCCGATCGAGATATGGCAGTTGTTGCAGAAACGTTACAACTTAAAAAAATGTAAGGAGCAGAAAGTTCCAGATCGATCCGAGGAAAAGGAGAAAGTAGCAAATACGAGAGCTCAAAAATTATACCATCAATATGTGACGAAATTCAACTGCGTTATTTTAGATGACGAGACTTATGTCACAACAAACTTGAGGCAGATTCTTGGCCAAAAGTATTTAAGTTGAAGCAAACCTGTAAATTTTCTTAACAGCACATGGTGTGGTATGTAATTTTTTGATGAGGTCTTAGGAGCGGTATTTGAATAGCGGATGGAGCAATCACTGCATATGTTTAGATCGAGGAATTTCGCAGAAGCGATTGTTGCCTTTTATTAATAAGCATAAAGGGTTCGTGTTGTTTTGGTCAAACCTAACATCAAGCCATTATGCTAAGAAAACGCTGGAGTGATCTGAAAGCAACCACATCACTTTTACCATCAAGGAGGCCAACCCACCAAATTGTCCCGAGCTAAAACCTAAAATACTAAGCCGTTAATGAGCCCTTTGTAAACACCTTACTGTCGGGGCTCAATAGAAAAATTAAAAATGTTCACTCTAAACGAAACTAACGTTTACAAATGTGGTTTCTTTGCATCTTTAAGACAAGTTCGGAGATTCGGTAAAAAAATTGCATCGAACTCTCGAACTGAAGTAATAGGCACAGAGAAATTGAATAGAATTCTCAACAATCGTGAATTTAAGTGCTAAAATTAATGTGACGGCAGTTAATATATAACTTGTCAAATGTGTTTTTTTCGTCACAAAAGCAAAATTTATGTCAAATATTTTTACGATACAAAAATAGATAGTGCTTTAAACTATGAAGTTTATACGAAAACTGATGATAACCGCTTAATTCTAGCTAAATTAAAAATGTTACCCCAATTTTACTGCATGGGACATATGTATGTAAAAAAACTAGTAAAATAATGGAGAGATTATATAGCGCCGAATTTTACAGTTTAGTATTAGCAATTGCAAACGACTATAAAGAAAAGTTGATAAAATTGCAGACAAATCGAAATTTTCTACAAACAATTCCTGAGCTAACTTACGAACATGAATCAAGTAAAAAGATTACGCATTGCGCAGGTCCGCCATATTGGAATTCGGTTTCATTACGTCACACGTGACAAACTCTTTGAATAAGTGGGCTTAGTTTTATGAAAGCGTTTTTATAATATTTAGTTCTCCGCCGCAATTATCTTTTGCGTATATTCAAAACGTGTAACACAATCGTTAATTACCGACGTATTTATGTTCGAACGATTAATAGCCATCCATGTCACGTGTGACGTAGGTGCGCACATCAATTCTTTTTCGTACGGCGATCAGCGTAATCTTAGTATTCTTTGATTCATGACTTACGAATGTGGGGCTGGAACAAAACCCACCGTTAAACAAATCTCGAGTACTTTTGCTGCATGCCTACGGCAAAAATATATTTCACTACTCTTCGCCGATTAAATCATGGCAGTAAATGCTAAAATGACTTAAAAACACAGGCACACTAAGAACGTATATAAATGTTTCGCGTAAAAAGAAAAAAAAAATTGATTTCGTAATTTAAGAGCAAAAACTTCTCCTGAATTTGAGTGCAAAATATTTTATGAGCTGATTCATTATTTAATGTATTCATGCCTGGCCACGTATTTACGATCTCAAATGCAATAAACAGTCAATAGGTAAAAGTCTCACATGTCATGTTTCCAATTTCTTTTGATTTAAGAGCCAATATCAACCTCTTGAATCGAAGTCTGGATCCACCCTGGGCTCAAATGTCATACTTTTTTTTATGAATAAGCTAAGTATTTTCAAAAACAAAACTTTCAGCGCTAACTTCAGGAATCCCTCCACATTTCCTATATCTTTAACGCTTCACTCATAAATATCTGGATGTCACATGCAAATAAAACTTTCGTCTTTATCTTAGCTCAACTATCGTTATGAAAAGTCGAAGTAGTAATATCTCCGCTTAACTGGTACTTGGGCTGCGATTTTCATTCGATAAAACAAACTTTGTCAATTAAAAGTTTTCAAGAGGACCTGCAAGAAGAAGTATTCGTAGTGCTCGAGTGCTCATCGTCGTAACCCTTACACACACTCCTAGCTCTTTTTTTCTTCTTCTGAAAAATATGTGCGTTTTATTCGCGTGCAGAAGGTGGATAGTACTGACTCCCATTCCGAATATAGTTTGGAGGCTGTTACTCAGTGAACCTTTTTCATGTTAGCCTGCAGAAAATGTTAGCATGCGGACGGATAAGATTCCGATGAAAAATTGCGGTATATGCTGGAGCAACGCGAAGAAAGCATTGCGTTTTAGAGGAATTATTTCGTACTTGTATGTTCATGACCTGAGGCAACTATAAAGTTCTTAATTATAAGTTTGAACCTTTTATAGCTGCTGCGGATTTGCACTTGATTGCCGGTAATATCGTTTGATTTAAAGTGCTTGTACGAATTTCCCGAGCTCGTGAGAAGGATAATGACTGGGGAATATAGGTTAAGTGCTTCTAGTTAGCACAGGTAATGTGGTTGAACGAACGTGAATTGCTTGCGAGTCTAATAGAAACATATCAGCATTAATGATAATTGAAACTTTTATTAGATTTAAAGTGCACGCCTCTGTAAACTTGGCAGCTCCCCTAATCAAATCGTGATATTTCTCCCAAGGCTCTACCACTTATTTTGAGCTCTTGTGCTCCCATAATCTAATAATTCCTGTCATCAAAACTCAAGTTTGCAGAGCAAATTTCTCCTTGTGTACATCCGAACTTGAACTCAATTTCCACAAGCTATAACTGGGTCATATATATCCGATATCGTTGCAGCATAACCTATCGTTCGACTTTTTCTTTGCTCTCGTTCCAGAGGAATTTCATCTCCGACATGTCATCTTTCATCCGTAGGCACTTATCCGCATCACTATTTGTATTGGCTTGTTTCGCAATACCAGAGGATCTGCTATACATCTCCCGAAAAAAACGGCACGTTCGTCCACATATTTTCTTCGTTGCAATGGCAATCGGCCAACGGTTGAGTCCTCGAGTTCGTGACATCCACGAAACCTTTCAATGAAATTTCGATTCGAACAATAATTCACATTTGGATGTCTGGTTTGATCCCGGGGGACGTGTAATTTTTGTGAAGGATTTTTCCTATCGATTTGCCAACAGTAGCAGCCGAGCAAGAGTGGTAACAGTGGCTAGACAAAACGACAGTCTTTACGATATAGAGAACGGTGGTATGTTGGTGGTGCTTTCGTAGCTTGATCCATGCGGCATAGAGTGTAGAGAGTTCTGTATCCTTTTCTGACTTTGACATGGCAACATAATGGAATTACAACTGGTGACAAATCAAATAAACTGTATTCCATGGAGTGCATAGATTAGAGTAGTTTTTTTTGGGGAGTAATATGTCACGCAGAGTAAAAGCGGAATATATTGGAACGAAAGATTAATGAAGATTTTGCAATAGAAAAGGGAGGAGTAGTGATATATAAGAGTAGTATTTTGAATAGCATTTTTTTTTAGTACTAATGCTGTAAATGGTTCGCAATGTAAAATTGCTAGTATCATTTCTAAAATAGAACGTGGATGCAATAAAAAGTGCACCAAACCACTGTCATTATTTATTCATATAAGATACAGTATGTATTATTGCATATTATATTGCATAAAATATGAAAGTAATGAAAAAAACCCTAGCGCATCAGAACCGCTAAATACACTAATGTTTAAAGAACAGTACAGGATTTGTGCAGATTTTGAGTGTTTATTCTACCACTAACTACTTTTCCTACTTAAGACTAATATACCCTTAGTAATAATATACCATAGGCCAATTTAATTTCGATGACTTCATCGAAAGTTACAGCGATCGAAAGGTGTTTGGGGTTGCCATCGAAAAATGTCCAGACCTTAGAAAATTTAAAAATTGTTTACTTATTTTCATTGCAAATGTTTGCGATGCGAATTCTTAGTGCAAGCATTTATTGGTAAAAATATAACAAAAACGCCTGTGAACTTCGTATTGATCCGATCACTGCATTGGAAGTTATGGGGATACAAAGAAATTTAGGGCTACAATTCGCAAAAGTTTTCAAATTTTCTAGATCGTAATATTTGTTGCTTATTTTCACTACAAGATCACTACGATTTGAAAATTCTATGATAAAATCGCTTATTAAAGATATGCCAAAAAAAAATACAAAAACAACCATAGCTGGCAACCCAAGACGCCATAATTACCATAGCTGGCAGCTCCAACCGAATTTTTCAACCAAATTTCTATCAAACGTGGCTCAAAATAAGCTTCACCTACTGTGTGAATTTCATCAAAATCGAATTACTAAATCAGAATTTATTGGGCTAAAAGCAGTTATTTTTCTTAGTGATTTTTCAAAATGGCACCACCGGCACAGAATTGCCCGCATTTCCAAATCACTTCTATCAGACCTGGAACTATTTAATACCAATACATGCTGTAAATTTCAACTGTATCTAATTATTGTGTCGTGTGTTGCCGTGAACATAAGTTTTTGAAAAAAAATATGGGTAAATTGGGAAATTGTTACCGTTCTTGCCCGCAGTAAAATTTCAAATTTTTTACTTTGGCTATATAGACAAAGTTTAAGATTTATATATGAGTGATTTTTTTTCCAAAATGCTATAATTTTTCAGGAGAGTCGATGATTTGAAGGTTTTCACTTTCAATGCCTGCCCTAGCTACAGGGTTGTCAACATGCTCATGTAAAGCAACACAAACTTATAACTAAATAATACCAATATGTTTTGAAAATTTCATGATGTTTAAATAGCTTTGTCAAAAGTTATCGCAATTTAAAAATATTCAAATTTTCCCAATCTCTTTTAACGCACCTAGCGCACACATGGGGTTAAGCAAATTCCAAAACATTATCCGATTCACAATTGAAATAAGTTCGGGATTCATTTCACTAACTTAATTTATGAAAGAATAATATTTATGTTAAAAATATCACTAAAATGGCCGCCGGCGCCAAAGTGTTAAAGATTTGTCACTTTTTATGAAACCTGGCACTATTCTGCATTTACACCAATGTATCCTGAAAATCTCATTTCATTCGGCTAGCGCGTTCCTGAGTTTTTTTCAGCGGAAGTTTTTGATGATATATATATATATATATATATATATATATATATATATATATATATATATATATATATATATATATATATATATATATATATATATATATATATATATATATATATATATATATATATATATATATATATATATATATGTAAATATGAACTCTTATTCTTCGAAAATTAGCAACAAATAATAAAATGCTTTTTGCAAAAATAAAGTTAGGAAAGATACGTTAAAAACAAGAGATAAAAATTAATTCAACTGTACAGGAGTAAAAATCCTGTAAGTTAATAATTTGCAGAGAAGGAAATGGCTACGCTTTTTAAAATAGACTTAAATTGCGGCATTGATTGGAGTAAAATACCAAGACTAAGATTGTTGTGATAGAAATGTACAGAATTGGAAATATTCGTAAAATGTTTTGATAACCTTGGCATAAAACTAGACAATAGTGATGACGAGGTGATGGTTAGCATGACGTGCTAGTCAAATTTAACTTTGGAGTCAAAGACAATACCGAGATCTTTCGCAGAAAGCGAGGAGCCAGAGAGAAATTATAAAAATATCGAAAAAGTTTTCTTAAGAGTGTAAGATATTTTATGGCGTTTCGGGATGTTCAGAATTTGGGAGTTTTCAGAGCACCAGTTGTTCGAAGTAAAAATGTCATTATGGAGATGTTCGCAATATTCACGAGAGTCAATCACTCTTAACATCTGCGTGTATAAGGCAAGATGATTTTTTTCAAATACAGTTAGGGACCACGAATGGATCCTTGTTGAGTTCCAGGCATGGGACAAAGATGAGTTAAAAAACTGAGTTGAAATAGTGACTACATATTTACGCTTGCCCATAAAAGGGAACAAAAGAAAAAAACGAATTGGAGAACCCATAGCTTTCCAGTTTCAGAAGCAGTAGTGTGTAATCAAGAGTGGGCTTTGGGCTGGATAAAGGACAAGGTACAAAGTTACGACAAGGGGCAAACGTCCGGGACGGGATAAAGTACGAGATACAGAGAAAGGAAAAGAGAAAAAATATTCATATTAAAAATTATATTATAAATATATTATAAATAATTATATTATTATACATATATAATAAATAATTATATTATTATACAAATATTAATATTTAATAAACATTACTGATATGCATACTTACTGCAATGCTTTATTAATTTTCAAGTAAGTTCACGTCTTCTGTTAAGGCTCTTTGATCATTTGTGCGGATGGACGACTTAACACTATAGAAACCATTGCGCATATCCATATTGGAGATCTTTTCATACAGTTTATGATGGCCCCTTTTACTTTCCTTTAAAAAATGAAGTAAAAAAAAAACAAGAAAAATACACCAAATGTTCAGCAAAAAATTTCACCAAATACGTAGATTACAGCAAATTTGATACTTTGATTCATGCTCATGCTATTAAATGCGAACTAAAAAAAATTAATAAGTTAAAATTAGTATTCAAACGAATTTTTTGTTTGTTTTATTATTTCTTACTTTTTGCTTCAACCAAAAATAAGTTAGGGCTTAACTTAGTTTCTACTATGACAGTGAATTTGCCTAAAATTAAGCAAAATCAGTCCAAACTAGAATTCGAAAAAAAAATTATTCCGAAAAAAATTGTATTAGAATTTAGTTTTGATCCACTCTTATTTTTATTTACACTGGATTTTAAAGTGATATTTCTGCCGAGAGTAAAAAATCAAGATCGTGGCTTTTCGCGTCACCAAGTTCTCGTTTTGTAAGAAATAAAATAATTTGCAAAAAACAATAAGGTAAATGTTTAAGTAAATCAATTCTGTAGATACGTAAGGCGAATATAACACAACGAATAATAATACTGCAGACAATTTTTTCCAAATTACGAATGATAATATTTACCATAACTGCTAAATTAACTATTATTTAAAAATTTACTTAATTATCTTCTTGGCTTTGTGGCGTTAAAAATGAATAAATATGATATTTTTGAAGTGTAATATCCATTTATTCAATTGGTTCTAATTTCTTCTAATTCAATATAAATATATACCCCTGAAAAATTCAGTGCTATACCATTTTTGAGTCAAATCATCGATTTTTGCGTACATATAATAATTTTTCCCAGTCTAATTTATATATTTTTTTTAAATTAAATTCGAAAATATTCGATACCAATTCATAAGTTTTCAAGACAAGTTCATAATTGCTTTTACTCAAGTTGATAATTTTTTTGTACCAAATTCATATTTTTTCCAGTCAATTTATGAATGTGGTGTGCGAAATATTAACTTAGGTGCCTTAAAAATGAGTGAATTTAACTTACGAAAATTATGGTTTTGACTCGAAAAATTGTGAATTTGATTCGAAAAAATTATGAATTCGGCTCGAAAACTTAGGAATTAGTACCGAAAATTAATGAAGTTGATTTGAACAAAATGAATTAGATTCGAAAGTATTATGAATTTTTACCAAAAATCTATGCATTTGACTTGAAAATGGTATAAATTCCGTGACTGACATTTGATGGAGCTGAAGATTTCCAATAAGAAATTTTTTAACTACCAATATTTTTGACAGAGTCATTTAATCATTTATAGGACTCATTGACGCTTCTAAAACATAGCCTTTTTGTGAACGTACCAGCAACTCTGTAGTTACGGCAAGCATGTGAAGAGAAATTGTTCAAATCATCGAGTCTCCTGGAAAGTTTTCAATTTGTAGAAAATAGTCAACCGCCTTTTCCACCTTGTCAGTTTAAAATATTCAAAATTCTGCACTCCACCAAACAATGATAGATGTTCGCAAAAGAAATAGTTAAAATGTATGATGAGATCAGTAATGCTTCATATGTAGCATACGGGATTTCCCAAGGAGCGGCGCATGGCTGAATTCTTTTCTACTTCTCCACAAAGGATCTTTGTAACTTTTAGCTTAATAATCTTGATTTCAATTGTAAACTAATTCCATATGCGGACGATATGGTTTTGGTGTTTAAGGGTAACAGTTGGAATCGTATTTCACTAGAAGCGAAAAAGGGCTTTAAAATAATCTACACTTGGCAAAGTGCACACTAGCTTTTGTTGAACATTGAAAAAATATGTGTTATTTATAATTCAGCTTTAAAAATGAATGAAATGGTTTGAACTTTAACGTTCCAGCTAAGGAAAATCCAATACCAAGGTGATACATATAATTAATGATAGGCTTAGCTGGAAAGCCATATATTCCATGTTATATACAAGGTACGTCGAGCTCTTTAAACATTTTTGAAATTTTGATATAACACCAATGTAAACTCAATCGTTATATTGAGGGCAAGGCTTTCAATCTACACAGCCCCATTAGAAAATTTGCAAAGCAAAGTTGCTTAGATATATTTAAAAAAAATTAACTGAAAACAATCAATAAAAAATCAACTTTTATACAAATCAATTGTATGATTTAAAAAAAAGAAACAATGATAAAATTAGTAACATTTCCGCATGTTATATGTTTAAATAATATTTTATTATATTTTATAATTTTATAGCATAATTATGAATATTCGCCTGTTTGACAAATTATATTTTTTAGTCAAAAAGCTAAAGTCATATTAAAAGACGAGAATACCTTATAGATCTTAATAGTTTATATATTATATTTATAAAGGATAATTAAAATTCCATGTAAATAATTATTTTATTGGAGTGATATTAGGATTTAATAAACTGTTAAATATTATTAAATCAAGAAGAGGATATTTGATCCACTATTAGTGATAAATAAATTAAGTACCCTGAGGGTTAACAGCGTATTTTATTTTTAAGAAAGTTCTTACCTTTTTTATGGGTAAGGTAATGGGTTTTTTATGCGAACTCGATGTTGGACTAACAAAATCCTTTGGGGGCAGTATATCAAATAAGTCCGTTTTATTAAATTCCATTAATATACTATTTTTGCAGATTAGTGCAATAAATTTAGAAATTCTGTATATTATTTATAATTATAGATAGTATATGAATATAAGTAAAGAATTGATTTTATCTCCTGTTAGAAGTTTATTATTAGTAATTCGTGCAATAGTTAGAATAGCGTTTGTTATTTTACTAGGACCTAAAGTTTTAGGTTATATTCAATTAGGGAAAGGTCTTATTAAATTAGTATTTTCAATTAGCGAGTATTCCTTAACCTTTCTATGATGCAGTTAAGTTAATTAGTAAGGAGCAGACTTATCCTTTTACTTCAGATTATGCTGTGTAATATTTTTCATATATTTTTCGCTTATTTTTTTAAATCAGGTTGAATGGTTATGCCTTATTTAATAAATTTATATTCATTTAATATGCGGTTTTTTTTTCTTTGTTGTAAAAGTTTAGGTGTTTATACTATTGTAATTAAAGGCTGATCTTCTTATTAAAGTTATGCATTGTAAGGGAGACTTCATTCAGTGGCACACAGTATTTCGTATGAAGTTAGTTTAATTTTAATTTTACTTAATTCCATGTTAATGACTGGTGTACTAATTTCATAAATTTTGATTTATATCAAAAATTTGATTGATTTATTTTGTTATATTTACCGTTAGTTTTGGTATGATTTATTTATAAACACGAACAAAGTAACATGAACATAACAACAAAAATTAAACAGATTTAATTGTATTAGATATCGAATAAGTATTCTGTATTGTCTGGCCTGATGGACTCATACATATACGAACTTATAAATTTTTCTGTATCTGTGTATTTGAGCAAAATAGTTCGCCCAAAATCTTCTCAGTTAAATACCAACCGAAGTCCAACCGAAGTCTTTTCCAAACATATAATCAATCAGACTACGACACCTCATAAATACCCTTCGTATTTTGTACACTTTCCATTCGGAGATCATTAGTCATTGCATGAATCTTATTGAACATATGCATGTTTCGGCACATTTTATTTTCACTAGCATTTTTTGTTCCATAAATACTGATTATAACATCATGTTTCTTCCAAATGGTACATTTAACGACACTTTTGGCTGCTATCAGCCAGTTTCCGTAGCAAGGAAACTAAACAAATAACGATTGGTAGGATACCTAGCCCTAAAAACTACAAACAACGCACCATTTCGAAAATTGTCACTCCTGAGAACAATTTTCCATTTGGAAACTAAAAATTTATTACGGTCTAACAAATTGTCAACGTAGACTCCTCGGGCATTTTGCTAGGGCATTGGCCTTCATAGGGGCCAGTCAGACAAACTGGTAAAGGTACACTAGTCTGGGGGAATGGTCATTAGTTTTCATAATTGCCTGCAAAATAGCATTAGCTGCTATAAATATTCTACGGTAAGAAATAAATTTGGAATGCTTGAACATTATGTCACCACAAGAGTGTCTTGTTGTGAGACAACGCAATGATAGCGGCGATGCTAAAATTTTCCTTGTGAACCCAATGTAGAGATAATTTGCTTTCTGGTTACTATTTTGCAGGTTACAAAGCCTCCCCCGTGGTTGATATTATTATGGGTCTTTTATTACGTTCTAATAGTACCATTCGTAGGCAGTTTTCACGTTCTCGGTAAAATTAAAATAACAAATGTCGTTTATTGGTATTCTCTGTCCAACTCACTTGTTTATTGTGCACTTTGAAATGAAAGCAGGAAATATCTAGATGATCTGGATAATCTCGTCTAGATTAAGTGCTTTGTGTATCAGGTGAAAATGTTTGTGTCTAAATAAGTGGCTATGGCTAAGCAGATGGAAACACGAGAACTCAATTTATATCCGCTGAACTTGAGCGTTATTAAATTCAAGAGATTTTGCGCAAAAATACTGTTGCGCTAATTTCACATTCTGAATTAGAAAATATTTTTAGTAGATAAACTGTGCAATGTACTTCGATGAGCTTCCAATCGTGTTTAGCTGTTCCAAAGGCAGAAAAATATTGATTACGATGATAGCGCCCAGTGTGGGCTTACTGCCAACATAGTCAATACACAAAGTACAACTTTTCTTAAAATTTTGGCTGTATGCCTTTAAAAATTCTCGTAATATCAACAAGCAAATCAACTAGATTCTCAACTGAATCAAGCCTCATAAGCATATTTCCTGCCACTTAGCATATTTGTCTCCTTAAATTAAGTATCTATTCTTACAGAATTTCTCGAGAACACAGTTCCGCGAAAAAACTCCCCAAGTAACAGTTAGAGCTAGTCTGAAATATAATACTGTTTCGTGTAACTCATGACAACGGCACATATTTATGTCTTCATTAGGATATCATCTACCTCATGTGTGCAAACATTCATTCAAACACACATGTATATTTAAAGCATCTCCTTCAACTCCAGCTCATACCCTCCATTTGGCCTCCGAATACATACCGAAAAAAATATACCCGAACCGTGCACTAAGTGAAGGCAATACGAGAAGTGCTTAGAATTTTATTCAGCTTCATTCCCGGAAAAATCCATGCAAGCATGAAATCAGTAAGAACTATATGCTTGTACTTTCATAAGGACTTAATCTTAAGTTCTTATCGCAATTGCCGAAGAAAACGTTTGGTAAACCGAAAAGATGATGAACGTATGTAGATACATTTTTTAATCTGCCGAGCTCAAGAGGGCGAGCTTGTTGCGTATTCGCTTGTAGATAGAAAATGAGAGTAGAAAGATAAATACTGTTTTCTGATTCACTTCGCTCTTGTATCTTGAGTTTTGATATTGTTCAGGGTGTTCTTTACAAAAAAATTATTACAAATTTCCTTACGAAAATATTAATCATGGGTTTAGCCAGCTCTTCATGCTTACAAGTGTCTTATTGCAGAAAAAGTTCATCAAGTAAATTTAGCGTGATACGCAAAATTTATAGGCAAGTTATTTTGGCATTTAAATTCACTTTTGACATGTTTGTCACAATTAAGGCAACAAGTTGATTAGTTGATCTTTATAAAGATAATATAAATATTTTAAAGGAAGGTGGAAAATGCAACTTGACACGAAGAGTGAATAGATGGGTAAAATAAAGCATCGAATTAAGGTGGTTTGGTTGATTAAGTTTGATTTAGGAAACTTAAAGCAAATTTTTGAATTTTTTAAAAACATCTTTTGATTTGATAATCCTTTACAAAATATAAAAATGATCAATGATAAAGTGTTGTCTTGTTGTTGTGTTTGCTCAGACATTTAGCAACACTGAAAACTATTAATACTTAAGTAACCAACCAGCCATCATCCTCTTGCAGTAGACTTAAAAGAATGGATTTAATCTTTGCTTTCTATTTATTTGCAAAATTAACACTAATTTGCACTAATTTGCACGATATTTATATTTCGGTTTCTGTAATGATTATAATAATAGTGCGGAAGGTCTTAGGATTTATTTAGGAATTACTTATTAATTAGGAATTAGGAATGAATAAATACTTAGGAATTACCTCTACCAGGGTGAATTCTCTTCCATTATATACGGTCAAAAAATGAATAGTGAGTTTAATGATGGAGGTAATTACCAGAATTGCATTTATAAGGATAATAATAACAAATAACTTTATTCAATTTAAGCAAACTTAACATAGTTTCATAGTTACTTCTGGTTTTGATTGTTAAAAATATTTGAATAAGAAAAAGATAAAAATAAATCTAGCAAACCTCTCAAGGGTTAATTTAACTTAAAGTATCTTAGGTCGATGTAAAATTAGTTCTACATAAGTAGGTAAGCCTAGGATTGGTGGAGTTTTGACATTTCTTGATAATGAGTCTTTAACGACATACATTTAGCTAATACATATCTCAGTCAGTCTGAGTAAGACAGTCGAAGGCATCGGACGTGTTCAGCCATGTCGGATTGTTTAGGTAAAACGTATACGTGGCAAACACGTGGTAAAATTCCAAGTTCACACGAAGTCTGGAAACACTATTCTTTGTATTTTGTATGGTGCATATGGACAAGAGGTGTGCACTTCTTAGACTACGAACTTCAATATTCTGCCTTTTACAAAAAGTCAACTTGGAAGCATTCCAACACAATATCTCCACAAAACTGCAGGACATTGTCATTGAAAGGGACGAAAATCTTTCCGCTTCTGAAATTGATCGGGCCATCACATATATGAATGAAACTCTGTGGTCTTGAATTGAGATGATAGTCTTCTCTCGACAAGTCAAGAATTTCACATACAGAAATATTTCGGAAGACATCATTTACCTGCACTGTAGACGTAATTCACTGAAAATACACCTACCTCGTTTCTATCATATAATATAATACAAACGTATTAAGGCTATTATAAGGGTCAAAACATGGGCCCATTTAAACAAAACTTTTGAACAAAGGCTCCAAGACACTGAGCCGGGTATGAAAATGTAACCGAAAACCAATAGAATTATCCAAAGAAAATGGTGATTCCTAACTTTTACAGGTAGTGATGAGCCTTTTTTTTCGATAATTTTAGTACTGTTTTCCCTGTCGGAAATCATGTATCTGCGTTCTTTTTAGAAGACAAGTCGAATGAGGGTCCCTTATTCGCAACTGAGGTTTCACAGGGAGGTGATCAGTTTGTTTGCAAGGAGAGTACTTGACGGAATTCTCTTCTTGCAATCCGTTTGACTACTTAAATCGAAATGAAAATTTCGTTGTCTTATCTGACCTATTTGAATCGTCAACACTCAAAAATCGAAAAAGTCCATTGGTGGAGATAATGTCTCTAAATTCACGTTGAAAGGACACCCTTTTTCATTTTTCTTCTTAATTTTTATCTTGCAAATACTATTTAAAACTCTCTGAACATTAGATAGTTTATCATTAGGTTAAGCAGTACGAAAGCAAATGAAAATTATTCCCATCCTCGAAAAACAAATCTCTCCATCACACGGCTAATCACACTGCTCTCTAATTTAGGATAAATTCTAGAAAGAGTTATATGTTTTTCTCTTAATAAATCAGTGGCAGAAAAAAACTAAATCATTCCTGATCGAAAGTTTGGCTTCAAATGGAGTCGCGGCACCATTGCTGCCCTTCAGGTTTTCACGACCGATGAAGATCGGAGTGTGAGGGTAAATTCATCATGACATGTTTCATAGATGTGAAAAAAGCATTGGATTTAGTATGAACTAACGGTTTAATGGAGAAACTTATACCTCTTGATCTTCCTAGATAACTGATCAAGCTATCAACCAGTTTTTTTCGTACAAAATCGTCACTCATAATGGTGCTAATCAAAGATTTTTCTCTCTTCACTCTGCGTCCCTCAAGGCTCTATACTTGGCCCCATTCTGTTTAAGATGTTTACCTCCTACATTCCTGGTTTCTTTCGCTCTCACAATATTAAGGTTTATCTCTACGTAGATCTAGCCTCGTGCCACGCCTGCAACCCACAGATGGTCTTGTTTAAACTACAAATATACATCCAAGAACTTTATGGACACTACTTCAAGTTAACGCCAGAGAAAACAAATGTATCTAATTTTGGCAAAATGAAACTTCATTTATTTCTACTCCTATATACAGATGGTTTTCAAAAAGGTAGCACAATTTTGATGATTTATCAACTGGTTTTGGCACAAATGCTTTCTGCAGCCCTTCTGAAAGTGGAAAAATGTGACACGAAAATCTGTTGATGAAGACAATCTAAAATCCAATATTTTTCTTCAAAATCACCCCAAAAAGCTATAGTTACTTTGAACTACATATTTAACTGTTGTTACGGTGTAAACTATTTCCTCACTCACTGGGGAAAATGTTTTTACCGCACCCATAAGTTTTTACACACACACATTTGTGCCCTGTTTTTCCCCGACATCTAAGAAAGTAAAGGTGCTAATTTAAAATTCGATCATCCGGCCAATAATCATATACGGTGCATCTTTATGGAAAACCGCCCCAAAAAGTGTAGGAATATTATTGGAAAGGTTGTTCGTCGTGTCCTCCGCCAATGTAAAGGACTTTTTAGAATTGAGCCTCAGAAATATTTCTCAAATAAAGTCCTGTATGCCACGGCTTTCGTCGTGGAATCATGTGACTCGTTGAGAACTGCTTTATTGAATAACACACC
Organism: Nemotelus nigrinus; assembly: GCA_947369275.1. Lineage (NCBI taxonomy): Eukaryota > Metazoa > Arthropoda > Insecta > Diptera > Stratiomyidae > Nemotelus > Nemotelus nigrinus. The sequence continues at coordinate 52,093,239 of OX376375.1, read as the reverse complement.
GTGGACTCCATCGACATGTAGCTTTCACTATCCAACTCATCACCAAATTAAGATACTTTTAATTGTTGCTAGCATATAAGTTAATGTTAATGTACAAAGCGATAAACGCTATGATGCAAAAGCCGCAGGTTTAAGTTAATAACAATAGTTTATATATTAGCTGAAAATGTTTAATATAAATTTAAATTGTTTATTCGAAAGTAAACCTATTTAAACGTTAAATGTCAGCTAATTTGTGAAGAAGATGGGTAGAAAAGTAGTAAGATTAATGAAAATAATCTTTAAATATTTGTTTCGAACAGTTTGCATTTTCCAAGGTATCGTGCTGCTGAGCAGCTCCATATGCCTCCAAATTCGAGGCAGGATAAAGGTTTCGCGTTTATAAATTTTATTAGCTTAACATAATTCTGACTTTCTGTTAATAAATTGGTCAGTTAAATGAGTGCTATTAATGATTTTGGAACTGGTTAAGTTTATGTAGATGCATGCCTAGATATTTTATTCATAGAGAATACAGCCTAAGAATTCGTAAAAACTTTGATTGATCTGGTTCGAAACTACAAATAACTACTGGTTGGTACGAAATCCAGGTCTGAAACCAAATTGTCAATGAGATTTTATTGAATTACTTTCTAGTTTCTGTTATGTACGTAATGGGATACATATTTCAAAAATTTTGCTTGGTTATGACAATGTACTGATTGTAGAGTTATTCTAGGAGTAGTTCAGGATTTTTATTTGGTGTGGCTATGCGTGCGATAATAACATTTTCCCCCAGTGAGTGAGGAAATAGTTTACACTGTAACAATAATGAAATATGTAGTTCAAAGTAACTGTAGCTTTTTGGGGTGATTTTGAAGAAACATATTGGGTTTTAGATTGTCTTCATCAACAGATTTTCGTGTCATATTTTTCCACTTTCAGATGGGCTGCAGAAAGCATTTGTGCCAAAGTCAGTTGATAGATCATCAAATTCTCTAATTTTGAAGTTAATGAGATAAGTTATTTCTGTAAGACCTAGATGACCTGTTCTTCTATGACCTACTCCAATTTAGACCATCCTTTGATATCTAATTTTTTTTTATATTTTAACATAAAACGGGAAACCAAGCGTTGTAGCAAAAATCTTTTGATAACATTGGGATCACCGACAGTGCTGCCATTTTAACATTTTGAATGTAGATTTAGCATTATTTTTTCGAAAACGGCATTCAAAATTCGGAGTTAGCATCTAGCATTATTTTTAGCATTTAAATTCAGATTTCGTGTATTTTCAGTAGCGTTCATGAAAGGAAACTTCCTGAATCATATGGTGGCGGAAATTCATGAAAAATACAAAAACGCGCTCATGGCATTTTCTTAGAAGTGATAACCAGAAGTGACAGTTGTCTGAATTTGAAATAATGATAGTGATTATAAAGTCTAACATATAAAGATTATAAAGGAATCTATATTACTTTAAATATGCTAACGTTCCATTAAATCGTGATGATCCTAAAAATCAGTGATATGATCCCATCCACTTCAGATTGTGAGATTTCAAACGATGTTTTGAAAAATATTGGTAGAAATGAGCTTTACACAAGAGAAGAAGATATATATACTCGTATATATAACTGGCATGTCTGTAATAGATGTAGAATCATTTTGAGATGTACATTTTGAACTTCCTATTTGTTTTTGTTATACATACGAGGGTCGATCAATAAGTAATGATAATGAATATAAACCAAGCTTATTAAACTTAAAAGATACATTTATTTTTCAACATAGTCTTCTAACAAGTTAATACATACATAAATAAGGGGCCCCATGAATCGCAGGGCCCTGGGCACTTGCCCAGTGTTTTGTAAATTGACTCGATGATTTAAAGGATTTCTATTGACGCGCTTGACGTAGCTACAGGGCTATAAGCATAATCGCAAAAAATACGTAGGCCAAAACCTTATTTGCATCAATGCGCTCTGTGAATTTCGTTATTGTTTGATGATTCTGCCAGAAGTTATCGTAATCTGAAGTTTTACAAATTTTCTTCTTCTTACTTTTGAGTGCTTAATGTCGACACAACTTTGAACTTTGTCAAAATGCTAGCATGTCCAAGTTTGGAATACGAGTATAAATTATTTTGCATACTTTGTTTTCTGAAAATCATTTCACTATAATAAAGGTTATATAAATTTTGGTAAGATTATTGACTAAATAAAATACCAAAGCTGCTGTTTAAATCACATTCGCATTAGCCTCAATGTCATCGCAAACAATTCATGCTGCAACAGGCTGCATTTAAAAATCCACCATGCATCCAAAAATATTCTCTATACCAACCCCTTGAATGCGTTCCATAATCTAAAATAATTCTGATTCATCAAATCGAATACAAGTTACTCCACCACAGTACACTGCACGTCTGCTGGCTAACTCAAATTTGCATCTTATTCTCCGTGGTTTGTGATTTTCTAAAGATTCGTCGCTTACGTGACAACAGTATGCAAATTGACAAACTCTCCATATACCTTTTGTTGCAACATATGCTGCCGTTATGCTTCCTTTTTGCATATCTCAGAAGTACATAACAAAAAACTGACTACATGACGAGAGCTTGAACAGCATACGGCAGCAAAAATCTCAAATCAGAGCTAAATTCCACACAGTGAATATCTTATCGAATTGGGTGAACTGAGTGTAACGATGTCAAGAATGCAACGAGTTTTATTAAAGATGTGAAGGGATCTGGAGCTTTTTGGTCGAGCGAATGTATAGTTGCAGTACTCTTGAATATGCTCTTGCTCCACGCCGGAAAATAAACCTGAACCAAACTCAGCAGCAAGTTGTCGTCGTTGTCGGTCTTTTTGCATCGAAATCACCGAAGCATGCAATTTCTACGAAATAAATTCTGTCAGGTCAAACTTGGTCTGCATTTTTCACTGAAAAGAGCTGAGATGATTTTTGAAAGGTGATGGAATGAAATGAAAGTGTTTTCTGGTGTTGCCCGTTGGTGAAATTAAATTAAAATGCAAAACACAAAAATTTTCTACGTCTAGCTTTATGAAACCAATGCTTTCGGCCAAAAGAAGGAGGAGGTAAAGGACTTGTTAATTCTTAGTCGCTTACAAAGGCGAAATTTTCAAAAGTTGGTTTCACAAAAAGTGATATTTATTTATCTAGTCTTGTTTAGTAGTAAATAAGGGTAGAACATTTTGGCGCCCAATGTGGGTAAGCAAAACTTTTCATTCCATAGATAACCAAATACATATTATTTTTGAAGAAATCGAGCTTACGAATTGGTAACTCATAGTTAACATTCCTGATTTCCTCGAATAAGTACTGCTCTGCCAAGAAAGTTTATATGACTGACTCCAGTAATATTGTCCAGTCTCCGTTCTTCCCTGACTGCAGATTCGCGGCTGCATTTGAAAGTCCCCCATCCTAGAAACAAGAAACTTTCTCAACAATACTTAAACTTTGACTACTTCATTGCTTTTCTTTCTGCTCTTGCCTCCTTGTACTGCACGGTTCACGTCATTGAAATATTTCAAGGAAGCGGTTTTCAATTTTCGAAGACTCGACATCAGACCCTGATGTCACTTACTCAATTTTCTCGTCCAAGCTGTGTTTATACTTTATGACTTTTATTTTCTTCCGAATCGCTTCAGACAAGACAGCTGAAACTTTCACTGCGACATCGTTTTAGCGAAAAATTACCGCCAAGTCCATTCACTCAAATGGCATTGCATGCATTGATCCTTCTCCGCTAGTACGAGCACGTCCTTTGGCCGCTGCATTCATTGTTCGGTGGAATATTGTCTTTGCATTGAGTTCTGGTGAACGGATTATAAATTATTTATTATCGCACCAAAGTATGCAAAGTTAAGTGTAATATTAAACTGCAAAGAGAGGAGGGCAGAATAGCCGGAAAACGGATAGAAAAGACTCGCATCGAGATCGTAAAGGACTTGAAAGCAAGTTTTCATCCAGCTCGGAGAGTCTATGGAGTTTTTTTTTGTGTGAGCATAAAGCGCTTTAGCCAACAAAAAATAATGAAGTGGTATACGAAAAGCGCTTGGTAGACCCTGGAAAACTTCCACCGATGTTTTTTGTGTGGACGTTTATTCGCCTGCATTCTTTTTCCATGCTTATGTGATTTATTGGAAGATCAAAAAGAATCATTGTACTTTGTGGTTAGGCTAATGCTCTATTGAATATAAAAACTTAAATGTTTTGACACGTTTCGTGACCCTTCTTGCTGTTTGTTGTGCAACGCAATGTCGATGCTGAGTTTGTTTCTTTTTTTCAATTATTTAATAGCTGGTGAGAGGATAAAAGGTGGTTTTTGTTAATACGTAAGTAAGTGAACCGACGTCAATTATTTTTTTCATGTATTATATCACTATAACTTTCAGTACGGCTGATGAAAAAGTTTTATGTTTTAAAAGTATTTATTGGGAGTACAAATTAGTTCGGCCTGTTTATTTTGGCTGAATTTATTGCAAAACGAAATAAATGACCAGATGAACAAAGTACTGTCCACCGCTGAGTACCAACTTTCAAGCAATTTTCGAAGTCCATCTTGGAAAAAATCTAGTCTTTTGGAGCGATCCAACTACGAAAGAAGTGAACCAATGATCTGCCAAATCACGTAGCATTGACGAATACTCCGGGTGCAATAAAACCTCCTTTTTGTGCGTCTCCAAAAATTTTTATTACGACTTTTGAGCGATGAGGCCGCGCGTTGTCATGAAGAAGAATAACTTTGTCATGTCTGTGCTTGTATTGCAGCCATTTTTCTCGCGATTTTCGACGACTTAAATGAATCAAATGTAGCCTATGCCGATCGCTTGTATACAAAACCTTTTCGGTCCCACCAGATACGAAGCATAGCCTTCGAAATATGAATATTTGTATTAAGTGTTGATGTTAGGTGGATGTTAAGGGGAACCTAGACGATCAATATGCATGCAAAGTATTGACTACGAAGTGTTGACTACTGCAATACAAAGTATTGACTACGACGGTTGCTGTATTGATGAATCATAAAAATATCCGGCAATTTTGAAATTCATCAATCAACGCAGATAGATTGCGATAAATATTGAACGTGTAGTCAACCCGTCAATAAATCTTCGTCAGTATTCAGTTGATCGACAATGGCGGAAAAATTTTTAAGCACCGTCGGTATATCTGACGAAGCGTTTCGTGAAAGTGAAGATAATAGTTTAGTGGCAAAGTCAAAAACTATAGACAAAGATAACTAGCAAAAACTTATTCTGCTGAGAGCCTTCCAGAATTGTGGAATGCGAATGAATAGTGATATATGAACAAAATGAAAATTAGAATAGCTTTGGAAACGTTGTTAATTCCTCATAAAAGAATGTAATTGGATTAAAATTGAACTCCTTAAGTTCCAATTATAAGAAAGGACTAAAAAAGTTTTTATGTCGAAACGGATCGCAACAGGCACTGATGATAAGTACAAAGCCAAGTGATGGGTATTTAGCATGCGCTCTTTTTTACAGAAAACAGAGCAACCAATCAGTACTGTAAGTATTACTTCTATTCGATAAACAATTAAAGAAAATCCACTAATTTCCAAAACAAATTTTTCTGATGATTTAGATTTGTTTACTAATTTATTACACAGTTTTTTTTATATTATTTTCTGGTAGTTTACTTTAAATTATTGAAAAAATTATTTTGCAAAGTAAAATATGAAGTGTTATTGCTTTGAATCAAATTCAGTATAATAATAGGAACACAAATTATGTCGAATAGCTCAAATGCTCCTATTTCTGCTTGAAGCCCTAACAAATAATTGGCAGTCTTCTCAGAACCGACAGAAAATTGAGGGATTTTTTTATTTAGATAAGTGTGTACGTAAAAGCAAGCTGCTATTATATTCTTGGCTTTTTTTGCGACAGCGAATGATTGGTCTTTGAAAAATTTTGAATTTACTTTTTAAAATACCGAACGCACACTCTACTCCACTTCGAACTTTTGACAAACGAGTGGTAAAATACTGCTGCATTATGGTAATAACGGTTTTTCCATATGATTTCATCAAATTTGGACTCAACATAAAAGCCTCGTCTCCAATAAATACAAATGGAAATAACTTTTGACTATTGGGTATTGTCTATGGCTGCGGTAAATTTAGTTTTCCTTGTTGGCAAAGTTCCTTAAATTTTGTGTTTAATAAAGCACCACCATCGGAAAGTCTTCCATTTGACCCAACGTTAACCATAGTAAATTGTTTATGGACATTTACCAATACTATAAATACAAAATTATACATTTGTAGTTGTAGCATAATGATCCCTAATTCGGACGATGCCTAATTTTCACACGTTCCGTCAAAGACTACCATGCAGCTATAAAAATTATGAGATGGGCTAAAATCTTCATGTGTTGAAACCCAATCGTTCTGAGTATTTAGTAGCTGAAAAATAAAAAGTTGCAATTGAATTAGTTTCATATTTTTAAAGCTCAATTTTTTAAATTTTGATTATTACGAACTACTCAGGAAATAACACCAACAGGGAAACAAAACGTTGATCTCCATACATCTACATCACACTCTTCCATATCTGGCGTCCCCTCTCCGCCAAAAAAGAGAAAAATCCAATAACCAAACAAAATGAGCTATTGGACAAGTCTTGCAGCTATTTGGTATAAGCAAATAGCCCACCAGTACAGAATAATATGACTGTGAATGCCACAGCTCTTTATTGGAGATTTGGACTCAAAAAACTATAACGTCATTAGCGGTTTTTAGTGAACAAAATAATAAACGATTTTTTATATGAAGTGGGAATGGGTGAATTAACGAACACAACTATTGCACCACACAATACAGAACAGTTTTCGGCTTCTATATCACCTTCCCCAACATACTCTTTCCAACAATATTCACCATGCCCATCCATTATTAATATCAATAGCGCAACAACTCTTAGTGAGCATGTCATGAACATTTATCCAGCAACTTTATGTTATGATTCGGGGACCTCAACAGCTCGTCGGAATATAATCATTGATTCCCAATAGGTCATCAAACCTGTTGAGAAAACTGTTGTTAATGTGAAGCTTCCAGAATTTTCACATAGTGATTATCGCTTGGATTCTTTGCCTATTACCGATTTTCCGTCTCAGCTGATAATTTGTAAGAAGGCTCCGCAATGTAATTGTGTAAAAAATGTATTAGAGTAAAACAAATGAATTAACTAAAATAATTACCTTTATGTAGGTTCCTAGTGCATGTATTATTTCAGTGCCGGTATCCACTATAGCCTGGCTAATAAACTTGTGTGGATATAATGGTCCAAAATCTAAGATTTTGAAAATATCTTCTAGACGCCAAATACTGTATTGTCAAAGCTGGTTTTTCTTTAGCTGATATACAGCCTTTCATTGTTGTGTTCTGATTTAATGTGTATGGAGACAAAATATTCAGTAAATTAAAAAAAACATTCCTCAGGCATTCTAAAGTAATTCTCAAAGACTTGAGTTTCTTTGTTTAAGCGTATCTCGTCCAACCAATTTTTTGAAGCCACTTTTTCATCCATCACTTTTCCTTTCCCTTGTTTTGTAATCCAATTGCTAATATAATTGCAACACACGCTTTTGTTTTGTTTACAGCACTCATTTTGCTAACAGTTATTTGCAAACGTCAACACAAAACGAGATAACTGACGTGCGATCCAATATAACGTGTAGGTGTTTGTGCTATTCCATCAATATTTACTTGAGTACCACACGATTCAAATATAACGATCCATATTGCTCCTCTAAGGTCCCCCTAACGATTCTATCGTAGAATATACATTTCTCATCCTCACTCACAATCCACTTTTAAAAAACCCCTTTTTGTTGTCTTTGTGAAAAAATCGCCGCTCAGCAGTTGCTTGTTTCAGTTCATAAGGCGCCCGATTTCCATGCTTTTTAATTTCAATCATACGGAAACTTCTTGTTGAGTCACTCCAATTATTTTTACAAGCTCTTCTTACATTAGACTCAGATTCTCATAAAGTAATGCCTCCAATTCTTTGTTTTCGAATTTATTAGGTTATTCAAAACGTGGCTTCTCTTCAATGCTGAAATCACCATTCTTGAAACGTCAAAACCATTATCTACATGCAATGTAGCGCAACAAGCAAGCATTCGCCACGCTTGATATACATTTTTCTTTCAATTAAAGCAGAAGCTTAGCACCTTTCACAAACTCTACTTGGTTAGCACAGAATTTAACATATTCAGCACAGTAAAAGTACAAAGTTTTCGGGTGAAACTCAAAGTAATACAAACTGAATATTATTGTCAGATGTGTAAACTCTCTGAAACTACCGAAATTAGGTGTCACTACGAAGCAGGGTTGCCAGGTCTCCTGGCTTGAATTACCGTACAAATGTTCAAAAATTACCTGATTTTCATGTTGTTACCGTACACCATTACTTTGTATTTGTGTAAACCTCAATACTTGAGTTTTTGATAGAACATTCATTTTCTCGATGAATATGATTCTTTTATTCGCTAATTATAATATTGTTTTATTAGCTTTTCGGTTGAAATACAAAATCAAAATAATGATTGAGAGAAAAAAGGTGGGTTTTCACTCAAAAACTATAATTTATTCATGGAACTTTTTTATAATTAACAAAATTTATTAATATTATATTAATATTGTTTCATTCGGCGTTTATAAACTCATTTTATTCCTATTTTTCGTTTTGATCAAATTAAGTTTCGAAAAAATCCTTTCACAATCAGCGTTTGAATAAGGCAAAGAAAGAAGATCTAACGCTAATTTGGACAAGACAGCAAATTTTTGTTTTCCAGCTTCATCTATAATTTTACCCAAATTATAATAAAAGCAACAAATTCGCAATCGTGGGAAAATTGAAAGTTTTCTCCACTCAATATATATGCCTTTACATATTCTGAGTCAAAGTATTAAGTATTTTTTTGAGGCGTCTACTGCCAGCTTCGGCTTTAAAATATGCATTACAGCCAAAAGTGGGCTGCAAAAACCAGATTGCTTTTTTATTTGTACGCAAGCAACCTTATAAAATTGGGTGCGATTCCGGATAAAACTTTGATTCTCCTGTTCGAAGTCGGCTACTAAATTTTTATCTTTAACATGCCGCAAATACACTTCGACACAATGAGGAAGATAAGTTTTGTCCAATTGGAGAAATTTTTCGTTCATAGAAGGATCTATATCTTCAACTTTTACAGAGCTAGTAAAAGTTGAAAATATAGATCCAAGTAATATCAAAAACCAAATCAGCACTATATCTCTGTTGAAACCCTTGAAGATTATATAAAATTTTTAGGAGAATAAGCTGACGGTATGTTTTCGTTACATATACAATTAATTGAAATGAAGCCATTTTCGCACTCCGTTATACTGAAAACTGAAAATTTTTCCTCTTTCAGTAAATTTCAGTAGGGTCTGAGCTACTGAAAAATACTGAAAACTGTCAAACGGTTTTTGGTGTAATGTCATTATGAAGGACGAATATTATTGTGGCTACAGTTTACCACCGCTTAGGATGACTTTATAATCACCATTGTTCTCCCCAAAAACCGATAACTGACACTTAAGTTTGTCAATTTTCAGGAAATGCAATGAGAGCATTTTCGTACTTTTCATGAATCTTCCCCACCACACGATTCAGGAAAATTCAGTAAAATTCAGTGACTGAAAGTACGCGAACAGATCTAAAGTTAGGCACAATTCGTGGCAAATTCTAAAATGCTAAGGGTGCAACTACACGAAGTGTACGAAACTGCAAGTGCGTAACATTTTCAAAATAAATTTATGGGGTTGCTTGGAAAATTATTTGGTGGAATTTTCAAGAAGATGAGGTAACAGAAGTTGGCACAAGCATATGTACATAAAATCAGCCATATATAGAAAAAGCCAAAATTACCGTACGATAATAGTTTATTACCTTTAACCGTACGGTGCTTGAAATTACTGTACAAATACGGCAATTACCGTACACCTGGTAACCCTGCTACGAAGCATTCATAACACACCCGCGCCATCTTTGGAAAACGGACCGAATTAATTTATACTCCCAATATCACTAAAGTAAAGTGATACCACAACAACCGTCGTTGGGGGACTTTTGACCCTCTTTTGCATGACTGTGAATTTGTTCAAAAAAAAATTTACAACAATTTTATAAATTAATAAATTTTAATAAGTTCATAAATCAGCTAATTAATTTCAGAAACGTTCAGTTTAAAATCAGGTACTATTGTGAATTTTTCCGGGCTGAATTGTTCTCAGAGCGTGCTTAATTCCATCCGTGAGAGGGAGAGTAGATTTCAACGAAATGTCATTCGAATTTCGTTCAAATATAGCAAAAATTAGACAAAAAAGGAAAATGTGAGTTGTACAAAATGAAAAGAAAATGCTCTTGCATGTTTCTGCACCATTTTGAACAACTTTCATGCAAAAAAAATTGTACACACAAATTCGAATGACAGTTCGCTCTCTAAATCTCCTCATTCTAAATCACGTCGGGTAGTGTGAACGCTTACCTGATTAACTTTGACAGCTTCTAAATCTACTTGATTTAGAGTGTAGTGTGAACGGCTTATAATACCACAACAACCGTTGTTTTGTCTTCCACTTGTAATTTCAAGAATAAAAACGCGAAGATAACAATTCAATCATTTATTTGTAATTCACTTATGCGAAACAATCCAAACGTACGAAAATTAGAAAATAAAATGCAAACGAATCGAAAGAAATACGAAAAAATCGAAAGATGTGCGAAAGATATGCGAATCAAATTCAAATTTTATCTAACAAAGAACCAGAGAGCGAGCAACTAACTGGTACTACTTATATAGCGATGAAAATTTCGGTACATTTTTTTAACTGTTTACTAAACTACTATTAACTTAGTCGAAATTTCATAATAGAATACAGCATTAATATCCAACATCAGCTGACTGGAATTTCGTTAATTCCACGGGAACGGCTGGACGAGTCGTACTGACACCTGTCAGCTGGACTTATCGATCGGTAAGTAAATATTATCGTCAATTATTGCTAATTTTATTTTATTTTCAGGTTATTGAAGCCGTACGCAACAACCGTCGTTGGGGGACTTTTGACCCTCTTTTGCATGACTGTGAATTTGTTCAAAAAAAATTTACAACAATTTTATAAATTAATAAATTTTAATAAGTTCATAAATCAGCTAATTAATTTCAGAAACGTTCAGTTTAAGGTTATTATTGACAAGAGTTGATCCGGCAGAAAAATAATAGTCTACCTAAAAAAAACTTCCAGGATTGGTTTTACAGGTGAACAGAATTTTACTTTAAAGAAGCTGTTAATGACCCTCTAGTCTTAAACAAAATATTCAAAGACAAAAAATGGATATACAGTTTGAAGGAAAATATTTATTTACTAATTTAAGCAGCCTATTTTTGGGTCCCGATTTTATTGTTTAACGTCGGTAGGCTCTCAAAATGTTGCTGGTCATTTTGTAGTTTTACAAAAACTATGTATTGTACAAGTCCACAGTAATTTTAATGTTTCATTATATGTATGTAACTATCCATTCCGATCAGCATATAATGATTGAATTTAAATGAAAAATTAATTCCTTCATCACCAGAAATAAGTTGACCAATTTCTTAAAGTCACACAAAAAAAAACCCAAAAAACTACCGCTCACGATTCAAAACCACACATAATCTTTTCTCCAAAAGCGTAGCTTCGACTAACCTCAGGAGCTCAGACAAAAATTAGAAATAACTTGATTTCAACGAACTATCGCAAAACTTTCTCAATAAAATCAACGGCAAAGCAAATACTCGAATTCAACCGGCAAAGTTTTGGACGTGGACTAACATGGGAATTTGTTTAACATTTCTTCGTCCGCCGACTGGCAACGGAAAAGTTCCCACTGGACACAAGCTCTGCTTCATCCTTGAAGCAAGCATGCTGTGCAAATTGCTACGAACACGAATTTCCTTGATTATCTTTTGATTACCCGGCAGTATTTAAGTTTGTAGTCCGAGCTGAAAAAATTATCTCATTTCTGTAATACGTGGAAAATTATCACGACTACTCATGCATACGTTTTTTTTTTGTATTTTTAGCCTTACGCTTTGATTTCATTTCTGCTCAGACTCTAATTTTCTTCACAGTTAGTTCTTCTCGAAAGTTTCGTCTGGTTGATGATCTACGTGAACGCACACGATTACTGTGGTGTCTCATCAACACTAATTCTCCGCTGAATTCCAATTACATACTAACTAGAGTTGCCGAAAGTCACGGCAAAGATAAATGTCATGCAATTAGCATAATGTTATGTCTGGGGAGGCAGATTAGAATTTTATTAAACGTGCATAATTAAGACACAAAAAGACATGTCTCATTTATAAATGAGACGTGTGAGAGGGAACAATGTGTTGAGGTTATTTTTGGGTGAAGATTAATTAATTTGCCGAATTCATTTCGAGACTAATTGGTGATTTCAGTTTACATAACGATTGTTTGAGAACTTGAGGGAGTAAGAATTTTTAATATAGTTTGGTCGTTGGCCAAAAGGTCATCAAACATGTCTGTCTTTTGGAGAAATAATGATTTTACGAAGAGTAAGAAGATAATGCAAATTAAATCTTCTAATTTAGGACTTATAAAGAAGCTATTAGCTTAAACGTTAGTCCTAGACATCGGAAAAGCTTATTATTTTATTATTCTACTAAAAAGGGACAATATTTTCAGCGTTCTGTAAGCTACTACATGAAGAAAAATTTTGCAAAATCCTATTCATTGAAAAAATATAATCTACAATGTGTCCCATGTGAATCACCCGACGCATCAAAACAAATGGAAAACAAAGCCAACAAAAAGCACAGAATGGTACGGCCGGAAAAACAAGATCGGAGGCTTCAATACAAAATTTAAAAATCCCTCCTGAAACTGTTATCGAAAAGCTTTTCATCCAGATGACCTCGAGAATCTCCTGAAACTAATAACGCCACTAAAGTGGGGATCGGTTGTGAATGAAGTCGTCATCAACTTCAACCCTTAGATTCCAAACAGGCTGTTGTGGGAAAATTCTAGTTTACACATATCGCGAAAACGTGCGTACACAACACCCTGTTTTTTTAGAAAACCTACAGGAATGAAACAAAAAAAATATGGAAAATCCAAAGAGGATATAATCAAATCCTATCTTTGGGTAAGTATTTACCTCCGTCATTAGAAACGATTGATTGCTACCCATAAAATGCTAAACAAGACGTACATTCTAATAGATTAGATCACCTCCTCACTAAAAAAGATAAAACTTCATCAGCACAAATACCTATTGGTCGATTTCGCATGACATCAGTAACATATGAACGGTTACAATGCTTCAATTTCTGAACGGATTATTTCAAGACAAAGACAGATATAGTGGCTTGGCTGAAGAAAACCTATTATCTAAATGACTAAAAAAAATATGAAAAATGTTCAAAAAGAACTTTGACTTTACGAAAGCTCTAAGAACGATTTGAAAATGAGAATCAATGTACAAAAGAGTGAAATTATACTATTCCATAAAAGTTATTAGGAGTGACGGTGCAGCCCATATGTCACATTGGGGTTGAAATAGCTTATTAATTTTTTTTTCTTTCTTTTTCATCAGGATTAATAGAGAATATCTTGGTTTTCATCCTATGTTTCCGGTCGTTCTTGTGCTGTATCTGTGCAATCCTCCACCTCTTCCGCTTTCTTTCAGCTCAAATTTGACCTGCACATTGCCTGTATATTCGCCAAGGCCTCTCGTCTGTCCGGTTTCATTCTTAGATGCTCTTCTTCGTTTACTATCATCGCTACCTCTTTCCATCTGTTTTTTTTCACTTGTTCGTAGCATCCTAAAGTATTATTGTCAAGTGTGGTCTCCTCGTCATAAATATCTCAATGAGGCAGTAGAATACGTTCAGCGTGGGCTTACTCGCTCACTGTTGTTTAAATTCAACATCCCTTACTGTGGTTATAGCGATCGCCTTTCGTTATTCGAAATTCCTTCATTAGATTCCCGACGAGTGTTCCTTGACGAGTGCTTGCTTTTCAAGCTACTCCATTGCCCTATGCTCTCCGATCTTGGTTATATGCTGTGTATACGTAACGTCAATCGATCAGATAGATCTCAATTAATGTTCTCCCTACCATTCGCGCGATCTGAAGTTTATTTTAACTCGCCGCTAGTGCGTATCCCCAGGAAGCACAACGATCTTCAGCTAGGTTATTTTCCGGTAACGTTATCTCAATTTAAGTCGCAAAGTAAAGATTTCATTCTTAAAGCTCCTTATAATGTTTGATTTTTTTTTAATTTTTTTTATCGTTTTTGCACTTTCTACCAAGTTAACTTGTATATTGCTTTAATTTGTTGAAGTTTCAAATATGTATTTATCTAATATTTTCAATTATTTATTAATTTTTTTTTCTTTTTTCAAATCTTCTTTTGGCTTTTTCTATTACTTCTATTTTTGTAATTGGGCAGTAGCCTGTTAAAGCAGATAAATAAAAACATAAAATGTTTAAAGAAAACATTTGCACTCATGCAGCGCAACAAAATCATCAAATTTAATCTTTCAAAGTAATAACATGACGCAACCAGAAGAAACTTTAATGCTAGAACTGATCACTCAGAATCAGCGATTTTTCATTGAGTTGATCGTTTTTTGCATCGTTTCACGTGCAGAAAGTTATCGTCCAGCTGTGATAGAGGTGTTTGCAGCAAAACCTGGGGCGATGTACTCAATTGAGTACCACTCGGACGATACTACAGCCTATTTTACAGAGTTTAAGCCTGTTTTCGCATAAGATTCAACTTTTGCAGAAGTCCCACCATGGCGGCTACCAGCTACGGCTTGAAAATGTGATTAAATTTCAACAATTAAATATGGACCATATGACCTTATTAGGATACAGCAACCAAAATCATTTTTTCTTTCTTTTGTATTGCTAAATCCTGTTGTACGAGGATTAGGTTGGCTTATCACAATACTCATCAGCCATCGCTTGTCTATTCCACCAGACCATTCAACCTAATTCAAACAGAGTTAATTCAACCTAGTGGTGATGCCAACCTATGGTAGGTATCACCGCAAGCGGTGCGGCAAAATTAGAAATTTGGCAAATTTCGCCGATGCCGCAAATTCCGCCGCAGCCATTGTGCGCGTTACCATACAAAAGAGTGCATTCTAATTTTTTGACAGCACTTCCCGCAGCCCACTGCGTTGGCCGCAGTGGAAAACGCTGTATTGTGATTAATCTATTTAGCTGGCGGCAGGCATCTGATAGGGGACCACACGATCAATATGGATCGTGATGTTTGGATCGCGATACTCAAGTAAATATTGATGGAATAACACAAATGCCTACACGTTCAATCGGATCACACGTCAGTACGCCTGATAATCTCGTTTGGTGTAGACGTTTGCGAATTAATGTTTGCAAAATGAGTGATTTAAACTAAACGAAAGCGTGCGTGGCAATAATATTAGCAGTCCGTTTAAAAAAGAAGGTAAAGCAAAAGCAATGGATGAAAGAGATAAAGTCCCCACAGTTGATTAGCCAGGTTGTAATGGATACCTGCACTGCAATAATACATGCGCTAGGAACCTACATAAAGGTAAAAAAAAACAATTATTTTGTGTTAATTATACTTTATTTATTATTTTCACACATATTTAAATTTAATTCAAATGGTTTTTATTAAACTGTGGAGCTTTCTTACAAATAATTAGCTGAGAAAGAAAACCGGTAATAGGCAAAGAGTCCGAGCAATAATCACTATGTGAAAATTCTGGAAGCTTCACATTAACATCAGTGTTCTCAAAAAATTTGGTGACCTGTTGGGAATCGATGATGATATTGGGGCGAGCTGTTGAGGTCCCAGAATCATCACATAGGGATGTTGGATAACTGTTCATGATATGTTCACTAGAAGTTGTTGGGCTATTGATATTAATAATGGATGGGCATGGTGAACATTGTTGAAAAGAGTATGTTGGGGAATATACCAGCGGCGCTTATATGTCTTCCTCCATTGCCAATTAACTGAATACTGACGAAAATTTATTGACTGGTTGATCTCACGTTCAATATTTATCGCAATCCAACTACATTGATTGATGGACTTCAAAATATCTGGATATTTTCGCGATTCATATCGTGATCCATCAATACAGCACCCTACACAGTCAATACTTTGTATCGCGATTCAAATATCACGATCCATATTGATCGTGTAGGGTCCCTCATAGAAACATCAGATCCTAGCGAAATTCGTAGTTCGCGAAATAGGCAGTTAGCTAGAAGTAAACATGCATGATTTTTGGTGAGTGAGCTGGCAATTTTCTATCCATAAAAGGCACGTGATAAAATCCTGCGAATCATTGATCCTCCTGAAAAAATTAATTTTTGGTAAATGGTAAATTATTTATAAATACAATACTAAATCTTGACTAAATGAACTATTTTTTGAACACTCGCAATTCCTGTCCACTAGATCTCATGATCGAATCATCAGATCAATACGAAATTCACAGGATGTATTAGTTGTGAATAAAAATAGTTTTGATAGAGGTAATTTGAAGATGTGGGTAACTAATCGAAGAAATAAATGTGCTATGCCCTCTGTTTTGAAATGATACATCTGATTGTAAGGAAATCAACTTAGTTGATGAATTTTATTTTAAGTCAAGTTGGTCGATTTTGGTTGAAAGCTGAGGATTGGGTTACCAGCTGTGATTTTTCGAAATTTTTTTTATATTTCAGCACATACTTGTTTTTTTCGCATCATCTTGTTTGGGCCATCTTTTCTGTTAATCATTTACGGAAAATTTCCAAGATTAGAATTCTATCTGCGGTTAGAGGACCGATGAATTTCGAGGATATAGTCATAATAACAAACTACTGCCTTCAACTTTGAAGTAAAGTAGCCTTGCTGGGTCTGGAGTTTCATTAAGAAACTCTGTATGTGATATGGACTAACCATCTGAACAACAAACTTTACCCATGATTTGGTTCAGGTAATATTTTAGAGCAAGTTAAACTCAAAACCCGGTGTTCGTGTGTGTATGTGTGAACATGGTTTTTATCGAATTATCTTCCTCTTTAAAGATTGATATTCGTACAGATGTGGGAAGTTTTCCGACGTTTCCCCAAAAGTAAAATTCTAGATAGTGAACGTAAAAATTCTAGATAGTGAACGTACATGTTTAAATTCAAAATTTTTGTGAACATACTCTAATCAGCTATTTTATTTTGAGAAGTACGAATCATACTTTATAGAGTAAAAGCTAGCACATTCACTCAAATCTACCAGATTCAACGCAACAAAAAGAACCAGGAAAGCAAGACTAGCTTCACACTCCTACAATACACACCTGGCAGATAACAGTCAAAATCTGCAATTCAAAGTGACTCATTCTGAGCAGCTATCATTTTCATGCTGAAACACTTTGATGTATTCTTTTCTCGAAGGTAAATAGCAATACTTGCATTTCCGTTGCACATCTCATGCTCGTAACTGTAGTTCTACATTTGCAAATACCAATCATACTACATTTACGTATTTTATTTGAATTTTCAGTATCACACTTCGACAGAATATCCTGAGATATAGTTATATACGTAGTCGGAACGACAAAACCTTACTCCAAGTATTTACGATAAAGTTAAAATATTCTGCAGCACTGCTTTCAAGATGAAGTCAGGGCGTAGCTTTGCTGGCAAATAAGGGAATGATTCGTTGTTGCGATTTGTTTTTTTTTGTCTCTTTGATATTCTCGTTGCAGTTCCTTGAAATGCTATTCCTTTTCGGATTTGACTATGCATTATTGTGCTTATCTGCAGCAAGGCGATGAACTGAAATTTACATTGTGAAAATTGCGATCTGGAACGTTATGCCTTCTCTGAGAATTTCACTGTCGTTGGGAGTTCCTTAAACTTGTAAATTTACATGAATATTTGAAGAGTTACGCGTTTCTACGTGATTTACGTTGCACTCTCTCAATTTCGTGATGTTGCAGGAAACAACAGATATTTTTGACTTCATTTGATATAAGTAAGCAAAGATAGTTTTAAGCTAGCTAGATGCTTTTAATTAATTTACTTTGCAATTCCCAAGTGGCTTTCATTTTGTTTCTGATTACGATAGAAAATCAACTTGAAGATTTTAATTATCAGCGCTAATAAAGGTGCTAATATTTGTCAACTAAAAAAAATTTATTGTGTTTACTTTTTCTTTCCTTATTTAATTTTTAAAAAAATTAAATTTGAATTAATTTAATAAAGGAAGGTAAATGAAAAAGAAAATGACAACAAACTTATTCTAAAATGATGTTAACAAAAAAAGGTTCCAAGAGCTGACTTTTAAAGACTACAGTGAAAGTAAGCAAGGAAAAAAATATTGATGTTTCGCGGATGGATATGTAAAAAAAGCTAAATTTTCTTAAATTAAGTTGATACATGCGGGGCTTTCTAGTCAACTAGTAGAAAAGTTGATTTGACTCTTCATTAATGCCTTGAGTTTCCATCACAAGAAATAATTTACTCTCTGAATAACATAAAAACATTCAAATGCATTTCATGCAAAATTAGAAATTACGTTTTCCACATTTTCAACTTTTTTTCTTAGTAAATTACTAATAAAGTCACTTTTAACAAATATTATATGCATCCACTCCCCATTTTTGAGTTGAATTCATCGATATTTGGTATAAATCCATTATTTTTTGAGTCTAATTCATAATTTTTTCAATTTAAATTAAAAGATGTTTGAAAAAAAATTCCTAAGCTTTCAAATCAATTCATAAATTCTGGAATCTGATTAAAAAATTTTTCGAGTATTTTTTCTGTAATATGAACTTACTTTGACAATGTTTGATGTTTTTCTTGAAAATGTGTGAATATGATTGAGGAATTTCGAAAAATAAAGATTCAGTGGAATTATTTAAGAAGTGCGTGGTCCGATCAAGCTGAAACTTTTTGGAAATGTAGATGCAGATGTGCAGTAAGTCTGTATTTAGTTAATATTATAAAACTTTTTTTCAATTCTCGGGTATCCTTAAGGCAGTATTCTGGTCTGGAGGCTCCATTTTGAAGTGGTTTTACGGACGCAATAAAAAAAAAATCATAAACATTTTTACCATCTGTTTTTTTATCAGTTTTTACTAATATTTTAAAAGTATAAAAATGTATTCAAAAAATATAAAAACTAAAAATTTATGTAGATCCAGGCAGGCGAAAAGAAGACTCAAAAAAAACTTGTGTCGTGGTTGACATGATTCCAACCTTTCTGGTGGTCTGAAACATAAATTTTTGATGAATTCTGTAACAAGGGGAATGTCAAATTCGTCTGACGTACGCAATTTGAAAAAACTTTTTTTTATCGCAAAATGCCTGATTTTTTCAACTTTGGAAACTTTTCATGCATAGTAGAAATTTTTTTTTCAAAAATGTCAGACCAATTTTGATAGTGTTAAGAGGGTTTGCGCAAAATTTCGCGTCAATCGGTCCAATACAACTAGAGATATCATGTCAACCGTATATAAAAATGGAGTTTCGAGAAAAACGCGTTTAAAACTTGGAGTCTCGTTTCGGGCAGTCTGAGTCGTTTAATGGTATGTTATACTTCAACTTCAAAAGCGAAATTTTCGGGAGCTCTTTCAGCCATACGAGCAGTTCGAACTTCTTTAGGAGCTTAAGAAGCTCTTAGCTCAGAGCGGTTAATTCGTAGTTGATCGCGTTTGTTGATTTAATTGGCGTATCACAAAAACATCTGTAACTCCAAAAATAATTCGAATTTCCGAAAATCTTTAAGAAAGATTATTTTTAAAGGTCTAAACTTTGAAAATATGCAAACGAAAAAAATCAATTTGATCAAATTTCTAGACCAGAATAGCCCCTTAATTGCCTATAGAAAGGAAAATATTTATTTTAAAAATGGAAAAATGCAATAAGAAAAAAAAAATAAGTGTAGTGTATTCACCTGCGAAAGAGAAGATCTGCATTGGTGGACGGTCAGTTGGTGGCTGAGTGATTCGTTCTATGAAAAAGAAAACGGTTCAGAGTATAATTTCAGAAAGCAATGAGAAATATTGATAGTAGTTGTGAGTTGAATTTTAAATAAGTGGAGAAAAGTTTAGAAAAAACTCAAGGCGAAGCATTCGCAAGCAGGAATTTTCAAATTAAAAGAAAAGGTCTACCGTGCCTTCATTTCTTAAATTTATTATATTCCAGATCAAATAAGAAGACGATTCTAAATGCTTCAAATATTCAACAGCCACCAAAATACAAATTGAAACGCAAAACACTGAAACTAGATAGAAAAATAATCATCTCATTGAAAAATAACAGACTAAAGGAGATCGACGAAGTTTTTGCGGAAAAATTAAACATCTATTTTATTTCCAAATTGAAATGATAATAAAGTATAGAAATGAAAAGTATAGAAGAAAAAAGGAGAAGTGAAGCACAAAGCAGAAAAATCCAATTATGAAAATTATATCGTTTAAGAAAAAAACGAGTCAACATCCTTCAGTTTCTTAAACGCTCGATCATATTTCAGACTTGGTAAGCTATGCATTTATTCGGAAAATTTATTTTATTTTGTGCTTTATTATATATGCATATATTTTACAATAATACAATATAGTTGCACTTCTCCCCTTATTAGGCAACAAACATTGTGTCAATGGTGAACAGCCAGAATATTAATCATACTCGTATAATGTAGTTAGTAACAAATGTAATTTTAAATGTAATATTACGTTTACGAAATGGAAAACAAACAGTTGATAGATAAAAAGCATAGACCTTTAGAAATTACATTACTTTAAACCAAACTAAGTACTTTAAAAGAAAAAACTAAATAAAGTGAAGTAAGAATAATTACTAATTAACTGATGAACTATTTTTAAGGGCTTCTTTAAATGACTTAGGTTAGGTAAGGTTAGTGAAGAGGGCTGCCAAGAACGCGGTCAGCATTAGGCTACCAGTTTGGGCCCGTTTGCCACCCTCATAGACAATAACACGCATTCACACTTACAGGCATGGCACTGGCGGGATTCAAGCCCGCAGGCCCCGTAGCACGCCGCTTTTCGACCTGGCGCCTTAGCGAACAGAGCTTCCGGGCTCCTTTTAGATGACTTAACGTTGCGCATACCTTTTAGCTCTCTCAGTTGAATGCTCTAATACCTGCACATGTGAAATGATTTTGACCCAGCCTAGATTTTGAACTCTAATAGAATTTGTATCAACTCGTATTTTCTTTACTAACAAAATATTAATTGTTTTGTGGATATGTTTAATTTATAAATTTGGTCTACTGAAAACCGATTTTTCCTTTTGAACCAAGGTATATTTAATTTTGTGACAAATATTGATATTTCAAGGGTAATCTGTCCTCTACTTCAGTGTCTATCGGTCTAATCTTAACTTAACTTAGGTATGTGATTTATAGAGCTTACTTTTAAGGTATTGACTTATACTAATAACCAACTAATTGTCTATTAATTACTTTACTTAAATACATTTAACTATCTATATTAGTTTAATTTTCCTCCTCACTATCAAATGAATGTTCAAATTAATCTGAGCAATGGTGATGCACAGCTTCCTTGGTCTGGGTTTAGTCTTCTATTCATTGGGGTCTTCCAAATGTTCAGGCTTTCGCATGCATCCAGTTTTCGTACCTGCTGTACCTCCATAATCACCTCCACGTTGGCCCATGTTATTTTGTGATCCTCCTCCAAGATGTGCTTTGCTACTGCTGATCGCACAAATGTTGTATTCCTTCCTATTCGCATTCTGGGCAGGTAATTTTATAAACTCCGCATTTTTCCTTTTTATCCTTTTTGTCTTTCACGTGACATAGTATAGGTCCTAATTTTTTAGCTTTACTGGTTGGCACTGCTTTAAGATCAAAACGTTCAACAAGTTCCCGAACTTTTTTTAAAATATTGACGAAAAAATAATTGGAACTCTTATGGTTGTTTTTTGTTTTTGTTGCGTAAAGAGCGTCGGCAAAAGATCACGCTGTATTCTATACTTTTTCTTTTTGACAAGATTTCCAATTATCCTCTCGTCAAATCCACTTTTTAATTTACTTTTTTAAATATACCTAGCTTCGAAAGGAAAAATCGGTTTTCTTATTAAAATATTTTTTTTTACAAGCTGGGAAAAAATTGATACACATTAAAAACAATTGGTCTACTGGTTGAACGTCTAATTGTCCAAACAGTTGCACAAAGTCAAATGGTCGTAATTTAATTTTAGTAATATTTTAATGATTGACGTTTGGGTAGCAATCAAAGGCTTAAGAGCACTTTGTGCGGTACTACTTCAAGCAACTATAGAGTATTAAAAAATTGATTGAACTAACGCAAAGTATAAAGCTCTAATAGCTTGTAAGCTTAAGAATATGAATTAAAAATAGGTCGTTAAAATTAGAGAGTAGAAGTGCACCGAAAGCTGCCACTATTCTCTTCGCCAAAGCTGGACAGTGGTACATAAAATGGAGGAAAGATTTCAAGGCTTTGACAAAAATCGATGAAACCTCCGCCCAGCCGTAGCGAATGCTGTTCTATGAGTCAGTGGCCCACAAAAATGTCCACAGCAAAACTCGGAGCACTTTATTTAATATGTGTTTTAGATTTGAAATATTAGAAACCCTTAGAAAATGAGGCTCGGTTAACCCGTTTTCTTTTTACCGTATGTTTTTTCCCTTATGTTGGCTTATGTTCGCTAGGACTTGATTTGTAACTCAATACACTCACAACACCGATGACTAGTCAGCACCTGAATGTCATGCGAGGATAACGGCCCAGGCTGGGATAGCGGCTGTTTCCATCTATTCCGGAACACATTCCAGTTGACACTAACAAAACCATTTTCAACGTTTTTCAATAAAAAAAAATTATAACGGAAATTATGAGCGGACGAAATAAAGCATTCATTCGAAAAAACTTGAATTAGGATTCATTTCAAAAAAATAATACAAACACTAACTTCATAATGCTCAAACCAATACTATTAATGCGCTCATAATTATACCAAATTGCAGCATTTTTTTTAAATACAGTTGCAATTGGATTTAATTAGCTTCCTTTACTCGGAATCACTTTGACTCTGAACAAATTAAAATGCTGCATGCAGCGTAGTTACCAATTATAATGATTATCCGCCATCTTTTATTAGTTTCAATGGAAATGTTTGAGGATTTTTCGGCGTTGAAAACATCATAATTAAATTATAGTTGCTAATTAAAGGTCCTTCAATGCCTTGAATAGCATATAATTGAAAATATTTGATGTTGGCTTTGATCATGAAAACAAAATTCGAAAACCATACCAACCTCTATTAGGATTACTATTTTAGTGAATTCAAGCAATTAAGCAGTATTGTGCCAGTGATTTTTTTTCCATTCAATTAAGTTGTATTCAACTATTTTTTACCAACGTAGTCTGCTTGAATTTATTTCTGAATCAAAGCTTGAATTATTTTAGTCATTATACTTACTAACTTACATCTGATTTAATTTTTTCTAGCTTTGAAACCCAAATATTTTAATTTAAAATATATATTATGATTTCTTGAAAGACAATGATAGTTTATGTCTAATCTGCCCTCTTGTTTAGAAAATAAAATTTTTGAAAATAAAATTATTTGCTTTATATATTTTTTAAAATCCTTTTACAAATCGGGAAAAGAGGACACAGATATTCTCTATAGCTTAAACATTTTCTAACCTACAATTCTCCAAAAAGTAGTTAGTTCTTGACATTATTTTACTTAATAAAAACTAAAATTTTATTTTATTTTTAGTATTCGTGTTCCAAACGCTTCTTAAAAAGACAAAAAAGTAATATTTGAACCGTATTGATTTCAGATGAGAACAGTCGTCTTTAGTGTTTATACAAACAGCAAAGTCTTATATACCTTACATAAGCGTGGATTATATGTTCCATATTTTCGGGGGAATATTTAAAAAATAAATATATTTGCTTATGTTCAAAATATCCATAAAGTATTTTCCTATTAATAACTTCATTATCAAAAAAAATCAAGAAAATCGTTATTAATATGTTTCTTAAGTGTTTCATTCCTTTAAATCAAAACGACTAATTGAAAATAGATTTTACCTAAGAAAAAAATTCTACATTAAACGACGTTTTTCATGCCCTGGCACCCACATTGGGCGCTGCTTTGATTACAGAATTTGAAGCTGATCTTAGAGTTTATTCGTGTAAGTCAATATTGAAATAGCTCAAAATTATATTAAATCTTCATTCTCACTACAAAATCGTGTAGCAATGTTCATATATATCAAATTTTATGGGCAGCTAGTAGGCGTGAAGCCATACCGGATAATGAACAATATATCTTAATTTAATTGCAATAAACTTTGGATTAATTACCTCGCAGTTAAATTGAATGTAAATATGCATAGCTGAGTATATGTGTACATATTGGCTGGTACACGAGTGCGTTCATTGTGCTCATGTTTGAAATGGGCGAATCTAACTCAAAGCTAGGAGCACTTCATTGTAATCGTTGCGGCGGCAGGAAAACAGTATACATACTATGTATATTTGAATTGAATTTAACTAATCGAATTGCAAATTTTCTGATATTAAGTGATATTGTTTGGTGTGATAAACCTACGCATACTTCTACACACACAATCAGGCTGATTTAGAGATTTACTGCAAATTTCGGAAGTTGATTGTAATTAATTCGTTTGTTTGCATTCGATATGCCAAAATACCAATAAATTATGATGAAAGGTACAATTGTTATGCTTTTTTGCACTGTTTGGCCACGCCATTATTTATGAAACAAAAAATGAAATTATGCAGCTAAAAATGATAATAACTTGAATTGAAGCAATTTATAATGCTGTGATACTGATGACCAGCAGGGGATAGTATTTTCGATTATAGTTTGAGAAGAGTAGTATGTAACGAGTGAGGTGCATGCGCCAATAGCGATTGTTCTATACATTTTTGTTATCGCATTTTCAAAGAACCATTCAGATAGCAGGAAAAAATATGACCTAAAAGTGATCCATAACAATAAAATTCCATGAATATTTTCTTCAGAAGCAACGGCGAACCCTTAACTCTTTTCGATCGAAGCATATATGTGATGCAGGATTTGTACAAAATTAGTAACAAGAGAAAGTCTTTAAGGATTCCAAGTTCGACATCACGAAAACTTCGATGTGATTTAAGAAAGATAGTTTTCTATTTTGACAAGAAAAGTGTCTTTTAATTTGAAAAATTTAGGAAATATAATTTTATTTAATTTGAAATAGTCTAGATCGATAGATCTCAAAAAAATGTTGCTCTTCAGGTGGGAAGATATTCAAAAGGATTTTTTCTTTGATGCGAAAAAAGACTGGACTGCCAGTTGACGAGAAAAGGATAATAGGTTTCCAGTTTAGAGGAAAATGTAAATTATCAAATTCTCAACTGAGGTGGGCTATTAGCTCTTATGAGCCGTTAAAATCCCCGGGCCCTGATGGCATACTTGCGGCTGACATGTAGCAGTCCATGGAAGTGTCATTACCATGGCTCAGAGAGATTTTTAACGCTTGCCTAGCTTCTCGTATGTTCCCACCAGCTGGCGGGAAACTAGAGTTGTGTTTATTCCTAAAGCAGGAAAAGTTTCTCATGTTAAGTCGAAGATCTACCGTCCAATAAGACTTAACTCAGTCCTGCTTAAAATTTTGGAAAGAATCATTGATTACCATATTAAAAGATCAATCGGTCCTATGTTGATCTCGCAGTCACAGCACGCCTATACCAAAGGTAAGTCTATTGAGACTGCTCTTCACGTCCTTATCGAGCAAGTTGAGAAATCTCTTGCTCTAAAAGAATATACGCTTGCCTCCTTCTTGGACACCAAGGGGCCTTCAACAACGTAAATTCTAACGCTCTCTCAATACTGCATGTGGACGAGCGGCTGATTGCTTTTATTGTGCAGCGTCTCAAAAGAAGAGTGGTAATCTCTTTCCTGGGGAATGCCTACGTAAGACGAGGAGTCAGTACGGGCACACCTCAAGGTGGAGTCCTCTCTCCCCTGCTGTGGAAAATCACGGTGAATCCTCTTCTAATGAAGCTGGACCGTGCCGGCTCCATTAACTTGAGCCAGAGGGTCAGGGACTTAGGGCTGATCCTTGACTCGAAATTACTATGGACCTACAATGTAGCAGAAAAAGCTCGGAAGGTTTTCAACGCATTTTACTGCTGTAAAAGAGCCATAGGAGCGAATTGGGGATTACAGCCTCGTACTGATACTTGGCTTTTCACTGCTTTGGTTCAGCCAATTCTATTGTTTGGGGTGGTGTTCTGGTGGCAAGCTGGTGTTAATACTACTTGCAAACGGCAGCTTGAAAAAGTGCGGAGAATGGCTGCACTACTTATAACTGGTGCGCTCCGCTCCCCCTACTAAGGCACTCTTCGTAATACTTCATTATCTGCCAACCAACTACTCATCTTACAACAAGCTAATCTAGCTGTTGTGAGAGTAAATTGTATCTCGGCATGGAATAGAACAGAATTCGGCCATGCGAGGATTTGGGTCGAGGAAGTTCCCGTTCTAGCGGGTGTTGACTACATCGCTCCGCAATGCCTACTAGATTTGGAGCTCACAACTCGCATTCCTGGTAGAGATAAATGGCGTGATGGTGTCACCCTCAAAAGTGGGCTTATCCATGTGTTCACTGACGGCGCAAAGCTAAACAATAGAGTCGGAAGTGGTGTATACTCAGATGAACTGAATCTCAAGCTGTCCTTACGTCTACCTGACTATTGTAGTGTCTTTCAGGCGAAAGTTGCGGCTATTTTACAGGCAATCGACTAGTTTCTGTGCAATCAAATATTCGGGGCCAATATTGGCATTTTTACAGATAGCCAAGCGACTATTAAATCTCTTGCTGGTCCTTGTACAGTTTCCATGATTGTTAGGGAGATGTCAAGACATTCGGTTAATCCAGAGGCGTCCAAATTTTTTGCTGCGAGGGCCAGTTTGGTATTTAAATTCATTATCGGGGGCCAAGCATCGTAAATATGTGAATTAAAAAACCTTATTACAAGTAAAGCAGCATTGAATTTTATTTTTTATAGTAAATTACAGATATAACAATACTAAACAAACATGTCTAAATTATATTATTATAAATATATTTCATGCAATTTTTAATGGGAATGGTGGAACTGGGTTTTTTCCTGGAGAGTTTCTTCAAAGTTGGGATTCAAATCGGAAACACCAATTATTAGCAATGATTGCAAATGATCATCCGATAAATTTGCCCTATATTTAGATTTCAGATACTTCATCCTGGAAAAAGTTTGTTCGCACCTATAGGTAGTGCCATACATAGAAATAAATTTACCAGCCAATTGCTTTAAATTTGGAAACTCTTTTGCGTCCAAAAATTTGTAAAAATCGATCAAGTTTCCTTCCTTGTATTTGTTCTTGATTTGATCGCTAGCTTGAAGATCAATTATTTCCATTTGAAACTGACTTGAAACGTCGCCAACGTTGCAGTCATATGGATTTTGAAACAGCCGAATTTCCCTTGAATTTATGTCAAGATCAGAAAAACGCTTTTGAAATTCTAGTTTTAAATCCGCGATTACTTTTACTGCAAAGATGGTGGGAAATCTTTCGTCAGTTTCTGTATTAAATTTTTCGCAGCACGTGAAATGGGAAAAATTACATTCATTCATATGACTTTCGAGCAATATCAGCTTGGCTCTGAATGCTTTGATTTGCTCGAATAAATCACAAATTAAGTTGTTTTTGCCTTGGAGCTTTAAATTCAAGTTCTTTACGTGTGTCACGACATCTGCAAAAATTTCCAACTTCCAGAGCCACTCTGCATCCGATGAAAGCGGTTCAGGGTGATTCTTTTCAGCAAGAAAAATTTTAATTTTAATTTAAAAAATTTTAAATTTTTTTAATTTTTGAATTTTAACTGGTTTCAAAACGCAGCTTATGTCGACATGTTTTACACATAGGGCTTGTTGGTGGATGATACAGCGCAGAAAAATTGGTACTGTTGCTTCTGCGTTTTCACAAGCTTTTCTTATTAGACCAACCACCCCAATATTTGCACCAGACATGTTTCTTCCTCCGTCAATTGTCACACCTTGGAGTTGATTCCAGTCCAAGTTATATTTGGTCAAGCTCTGTTGTAGTTCCTTAAAAATATCTGCTCCAGTTGTAGTGCCATGCATGCTGTTAACCGATGCTAATTCTTGGGTGACATTAAGATCGTCGTCAACTCCACGAACAAATACTAAAAGTTGTGAGGTGTCACTAACGTCGGTCGATTTATCCATCGCGATAGAATAGTGAGGGAAACGGTGTGCTTTCACAGAAATCTGGTGGAGTATATTATTGCCAATATCGTCAATTCGACGAGCAACAGTATTGCGGGAAAGACTTATCGTTTTAAAAAGTTTCACCTTTTCCTGACATAATACCCCAACAGCTTCCATCATACACTCTTTAACGATGTTTCCATCCATAAAGGGTTTCCCTTTTTTCGCCAACAAATAAGCAACTTTCATGCTAACTAAAGTCAATGATTCATTTTCCGAGTTTACCTTCCTAAATAAATTTTGCTGAGAAGACAAACTACGACTTATTTTTTCAAATTTTTCAGTACGCTGCTTGTCCTTAAGGGGGAAATACATGTAAAATGGAAAAAAAATTGCTAATTTCAGATTGACTTAAAATATATAGATATATTGTTTATTCAAAAAATATTTAATATTAAATCCTTAAAGTACATGTCTTAAAGTAAATGAAAATATTTTTTTCATAATTTTTCAACATAAAATGGAGGCGATGCGAGCAAATGAAAAAAACACATCAAAAACAGCCTCGTACAACTTAACGCCTTTTCCGGGGAACTTGCAACGTTCAGAGAAAAAAATATGCTAATGAGATCTATAACTCATAGGTGAACCAATAAAATTTAGAAAAAAAATTAAATTTATACATTAATTTTAGATTAAACATAAAAATCGATTATTTTTTAAAAAAAATCACACTTTAAACATTAATAAACAAACTATTTTTCTGAAATCACACAAACATTTAGGTTCAACGAGGAGATAATACTCTTTTGTAGATGTGGTATACATTTGAGCCGAATCGATTCAATATTTTTTTAGATATCTTGTACGGCAGTTGAAAAAGTACTACTTTGAGAAAAACGCGTTTAAAGTTTTAAAGCTCCACTGACTTGGGGGACGCCGCGCTACCTTTAACTGGCTATAACTCGAGAACTAATACGAATATCGCTTCAAAACTTTTTTTGGCATATACTAAGAGCATTTCAAACATTTTGATGTAATAAAAAAATCGATTTTTTTTTAGCAGTTACATGTATTTTCCCCCTTAAATTGTGAGTAAGCTGAAACATGTTTCGTTTCATAATGTCGACGTAAATTGTATTCCTTCATTACAGCAACAGTGTCATTGCAAATTACACAAATGGCTTTGCCATTCTTTGACTGCGATTGCACAAAGAAATATTTGAATCCCCATTCTTCTTTAAAAACGCGGCACTCGTCATCTACTTTTCTTCTTTTTGTTTCCATGTTCAACTTTAAAAAATAATAACATAATAATTAAGTTATGATACATTAAATGTAAATTTAAACATACCAATTTACAATATATCAACTGTAAAGCATGTAAATAAGCTCCGCGGCCGACGAATTTTTGGTTTGTCGTGGACAATCTCGTAGCTTTGCAGGCACTGCAGTTGAGTGCAGTCTGCCGCTCCGCGCCGCCTACGTACAGTCAGAGTACAAAATCATTCATGTAGTCGAGCGGCCGAGTCGTATCGCAGAATACAGAAAAAACTTGCATACCAGACTGTACTTTTTCGAGTGTGATACCGTGCTCATTCTAACCGAACGCGCTCTTCATCTGCGCGAGATCTAATACCGACGCGCCACGCTACATTTATATTTTACGAAATTTTTCAAAATCCTTGGCGGGCCGGATAAAATCGCCTGCCGGGCCGGGTTTGGCCCGCGGGCCGTAGTTTGGACACCTCTGGGTTAATCAATTGATTTGGATACCTGGACATAGGGGTTTTCAAAAAAACTGTGAGGCCTATGAGCAAACAAGGC
This sequence comes from Nemotelus nigrinus, assembly GCA_947369275.1. NCBI lineage: Eukaryota > Metazoa > Arthropoda > Insecta > Diptera > Stratiomyidae > Nemotelus > Nemotelus nigrinus. Next base: position 52,063,050 of record OX376375.1, on the reverse strand, counting down.
TTGGAGCCTTGTTACCGGAGGTCTCTTGCTCCCTCTCGATAGGTATACCGATGACATCGGTCAAACTGGCCATCAGGCAAAAATATCTCGATGACGCTAGGAGGTCCTCGGCAGATGAATCATCCTGTGCAATAGCAAGGCAGTCCTGGCAATCCACTGATGCGCATCGCACCAGGCAGCTTTTAGGCTTAAGTCGAAGCGCTCTACGCTGCACTATGGGAGTTCTTACGGGCCACTGCCTCATAGGACAGCATGCACAATGATTGGGAGTGCAGTTTAACGATTTCTGTCGGAGTTGTGCTTCTGACGATGAAGATGAGTCCGCCCTCCACCTCTTGTGTCAGTGCCCCGCGTTAGCAAAGAGAAGGTTGCTCCTTTTCTCTCAAACCTGACCGAGTTATCCGTGGGCAATTTAAAGGAGAGAGCGCGTTTTGTCAAGGGAAGCAGATGGTTTCCCGAGTTCAGTGAGTAAGAGAGACTCACAAATTATCGTGGCATCACAACAGGCCTCTCTTGTGCCTATGTGTGTCGGTCGGCAGACCTCTGTGGATCGGCAGCCACTTCAACCTACCTACTACCTAGCTAAAGTTCTGAATTGAGAAAGTTCAAACTGACTTGTTCAGTGCGACCTTCTATGTCAAGATTGTCCCTTAAGGAACTGTTATCCTAACTTTGAAGCTAACCTCTGATTTGTTAGTTTTGGGGTTTATCAGACAAGTTACTCCATAAATGCTATGAAGTGTTTGGAAAATCTCTAGACGGAGTTAATTCTAGGGTCAATGTTGTTCAAAAGGTGTTGTTTTTGTTGCCCTTTTTCTTTAACTTGAGTTGCGAGTACTCTAAATATATCTCCTGATTTGGGTCTTTCTTCTTATCAAAATTTTGATGTAGTTAAGAAGCCCATTAGCATATTGGTTTTCTTTGTTCGAAAATCATGAATCAAGCCCTAGCCCTAGGCTCTAACTTAGTCTTAGCTTAAACTTTCTGCCAGTGTTAGTTTTTCCGAAATACATTCACGAAAATTGGGAAACTTTTTGATGCTTTCTTCTATTCCCTTAAATATGTCTTAAAATGTTACTGGTTTCATCCTGAAATGCTCAAAAAACTTTTTCGGATGGTGGCGCAAATCTTGAAGTAACATTTGTAACTCTCTTATGTTATCTCTTCTCGAAAATAAGTGGTTAACATGCTCTGTTTTTGCATCATTTAACAACAATTACTTCATTATCGGACATTCAATAAAATTAAATTCTTCAAGTTCGTACATCTTTGCTGGGTGGCCAAAATGTACTGACAATCAGAATATCAGAAAACGCACATAATGTAACCGCCAGTGATGCCAATTTAGCTACATTGTAGCTAGATTTAGCTATAAAGAGAACCTGCTTAGCTACAAAATTGTCCTTTTAGCTATTGGTTACAAATTTAGCTACAAATTTATGGATTTTTATAATTTAAAATTTTGCTTTGTTTGCTCTAATTTTCGCTAATTTATTAATATTTCAAAGGCACATTGCTTGAGACCCTTCTGCTCAAATTCTAAGATAAAGGCTAATGTTTTGGGTAGATACAATAGCAGTTGTTTACCTTTTTTGATAAGCTATAAATCGATCATACAAAAACATACCTAAAAACTCGCAAAAAACAAGTTTCAATTCATCAGCAATAAACTAAAGAATATAAGACAAACGAAATATGTTTACCATAGAATGCAAATAAATTTGAAGATAGGAACCGAAAAATTCTATCCATAATCATAAAATACCAATAAATCGTTGACAAGAACCGCGCAAAAACATTAGAAAAATTAAATCTAATGTTGTGAGAAGAATAATATCTAGCTCAATCTCGTAACTGTGCGAAACGGGCATTGGTTAACAACATCGGTTCTAAAACATTGCTTTCATCCCTATTCGGTTTCAATTTTATAGCAAAAGTGCCTGATACGATTTTGGACGCAACAAGTAAAAGTTATTCAAAAAAGGTGATACATTCTTAGCAAAAATAATTCTTAGCAAAAATGGTTGAAAATGAAATCAACAATTTGTATCCACTATTTGTTGAACCAATTTTAATGGATACTTCTATCTTGAAAAAAAAAAATTAAAAACAAATCGGTAGAACCCACTAAGTCCCTTAACAATTTTTGTTTATTTTTTGAAGGCTTAGGTAAAAACTGTTGAATCCAGATTATACAATCATTTTATCTAAAACTGTGGAATTAGATGATTACGATTAGAATATTGCCTAATTCGGATATAACTTTTAACAAAAACTAGTTGAGCCTCGAAATAACAATATAATTGCAAGATCCGATTTGGAAAGAATGAAACAAACTTGCATAACATTTCTTAAAAAATTAATAGAAGAGTTGAGGTATCGATTACCTAATAATGTTAAAATTTTGCGAAATATTTTCTAATTTTCTGGGGATAGCATAAATTCAGTTATTGATAAAGATTTCATAAAAATTATAAAGTTTTTCGCGGCTGAAACTTCAATTTAAAATATACTGATACAAAAAAAAAATTTCGATCGTTAAATGGAGAGAAAATTTTAATAACATTATATTTTGGCTGGAATTGTATAATTAGAGAGACGCAGCGAATATCAACCCTTTTGTAGCACTCTGTTCAGTTGCCTATAAATCATAAGTCTTTCCTTGGTCCAATGTGGAAGTGGAATAAATTTTTAGTCAACTTTCATTTGTGAAAACCAAGCACAGGAATAAACCGAGCCTAAAAACTTTGCACTCAATACTTCCTTTTAAAGATGGATTGAAATGGTCGCAAAAAGCTGTAATAATTTTGAGCTCCCTCGAAAAGTACTGATGAAAATTGGCACTTTAGAAGCTTATAAAACAGTTTTATAAAGTAAATTGCATCACAGACTTCAGGTTTCAGATTTCAAAGATTAGTGTGAAACCATTATGAAATAATTCAATTGCAAGCATGAGGGCGAGTTAACAGCGAGTGGATGAATTTTGTAGTAGTAATAGTTCATAGTATTAAATTAATTGGAGATTTACACCTCATATCTTTCAGCCATTTCAATTATAAAAGTTAGCTCGAATTAAGTCTAACATAACTGTTTTTTCAGAATCTTCAGTTGTTGAAGTTAGCTACACTTTTCAGCTACTATGCGAACATTTTAGCTATTTTTAGCTATGTTCTTCCTAAATTCTAGCTACAATGGCTGCAAAAAAGCTGGCAGCACTGGTAACCGCCTTGTCATACCATAAGTACTTACGCGATTGCCTTGTTCTGACGAGGATTTCAGACGTACTCGTCCGAATGCATTTTCATGCGAATTCAGTGAAATCATCAGCGGAGACAGCGATCGTTCGGACGATCACATTTAGAATATTTGTCATCTTATCGCAAAAACTTACAAAATTTGCTCACATTGAAAAAAGAACCATTGAATTAAAATATAAGGAACTGTATTATTTTACTGGCAGAAAACCAGCAAACTTACGATGCGTTCCGACTGATAAATGCGAAGTCAATAACCTGCTAATAATATTTCATCCAATAACTCACCTTGATCTTGGAAATATGTATGTATATTAAATATATCGAGGTCACTTTTCAAAACTCACAGTCACATTAATACATTAATTATGTTTTCTTTTAGATATTCTTATGTATATAAATTAATACTTTGGAAGGAAAAAAACGCTGAACGGTTTCACACGAATATAAAATGTACTAATCATATTCTTTTCGTATTCTATTGATTTATTTTTAAAAACGCATCGAAGACTTATTGTGAATTTGCACAACAGTTATGTACATTAGAAAAAAACATGTATTTTGCGTGTATTTAAACCAACACAAACATTTCAGATATAGAACCACTTGAAGCTACCTAAGAATTTTATAATGCAATGAATTATGACACTATTCTTACCATAATTTGTACTGGTGAACCTAGAAAATTATTTACCTATTTACGAGGAGATACCTATAGACTTCAGCTTTCCAAAGTCTGTGTATAAACAGTAGAATATTTTCAGCATCACACCTACAGAAGATGAAGACATTACGCTTCTGCATTCTTTGTTTCTTCCATTTCGTTTTCATTATTTCGGTCTTTAGATTAAATTTCAAGGAATTCTCAAAAAGTTTGTTGCCACTAGTCTTGTGTCTGTGGAAGGTATCAGCTTGTGTTCAACAATCATGGCAAATACAGATATATGTAAGCAAATAGAAATTAATTAAAGCAATTTTTTTATGTCTGGAATATAATATATAGATTAGGGAAGTCTAGTCTGGTAAAGAATTAACGGTGAAAGCAGTGCTTACACAACGACTACGTTTGCTACATACGTTGAAAAACTTAAGTATTATTGACAACCAATATATTGATGACTCACTGAGCAGAGAATGACACGTTCTGTCTACTGGAAAAAAAATTAGAAGAAAGTAGAGTATGGTGTCACATGCTGTTACCCAAACTATTAATGAAACTACCATTCCGTCACTCTCATCCTTAAACTTTTCAATTGTTTTCTTGAGATCCTGCAAGTTCTTTTGTCTTCCGTTTCGCGAAGAAAATCAACTATTTGATTCACTAATAGCTTGCTTTTATCTCGTCGATTTTTCTGTTATAGCTACACTGGGTTTTTTTCTATCTCAAGTCGTGACCTAATAGAAGTTTTCAAAGAACATGCACTTTAGCTTCCAATTTCAAATTTCAAGAGTTTTCCGATTGAACTTCATTCTCTCCGGATCTTGGTTGGAATGTTCGAGAATTTCCAGTTGAAAGTTATTTTACTTCAAGGACTACTATCCATTGCCGGAATTGTTTAATTTCGAGAGGATAAACTTGAAATTAATTTCATAATCAAATTAATGGATGCAAGATGAAATGCTGAGTCAGAGAATGGTAATTTTTCAAAACGAAAGAAAACAAGAATAATTAATGGAAGTTTTAGAGCTCTGTAGAGCCAAGAAAATCATATCCAATTGATGTAAATAGAACAATTTTTATTTAGATCATAGTATTGATAAACAAAATTTAAGGTATAATAAAATGTAATAATCAGAAGTATAATACAAATAATGTAATAGTGTAATAAAGCAGCTAGATAAAAAATCGAAAAATTTATTAATAGTTGAATTATAAAATAAATATTTCCGTTTTGTAATCTATTGGCATTAAAAAACATAATTTTTATAGCTTTGACCAAATAAGTGTAACAAAGTGGCAATTACAGCTAAAAGCTTTATATCCATGGTTTCAAATATTTGCTAAAATGTTTTCAATTTTCAAATTTTCTCTCTCGTACATCCACTTCATTGTCCACAACTTTGTTTTTACTAAACCAATTGTAAGTAAATGCACTTTCACAAACTAACCCAAACCAGGAAACTTACTGCAGCTTTCAAGAACTAAATATCTCCATTTTCCACAAAATTCTGTTGCACTCACAACATTTTTTTCTGAAAGCTTTCACGAATTACCATAAAACCCTTTCCTGTTACATTTTAATTTTACAAAAAGGATTCGAGCCTCTCACTCACAATAATACATTTTCAACCGGGGCTGAAAAGTCAAGTGACGGTATATTTCGTGAACATTCTATCATTTCTGTCCTCATGCATCCAGCTTGCTGGTTCTGGTGCTGCTGCTGTTGGCCATGTCAGTATCAACTCTTCAACGCAACTTTAGCCATCCATTTTTCCAGTTCCGGAAAAAAAGAGTTTCTGTCAGTTGAAAAAAATCCGCTGCACCGGCATAAAAATGCTGACAGTCATATTCTTCCTCGAATACTACATACCTATGTATCTGAGAGTTGCATTTTTATTCGACAGCTTAAACAGTATTCACACCCGGCACTTTTAGGAAATGCCATTGCCTTGACGTACGATGACATCAGTAAAACGTTGGAGGTTGCTGTATTATTTTTTCTTATTAAATAAAAAATGACCTAGGGGCTGCAATTCTTTTGAATTTTCATTTATTTTGAAATGTTATTAACGTCGCAAAGCAAATGGCAGCTCGTTAAGCAACGGGGTGAAAATATTAACCTGTCATTATTTTTTTTTAATATGAGGGAAAGTGTCTGGTGGTGAGGATTATGTGTCTGTGCTTCTAAGATGGAATGTATCCCTATCGTAATTGATGTCGGTATTTCAATTTTTTTTTAATTGCTACTTTTTTTCGATCAATTTAAATTAAATGCGAGCCATAACTATACCCTAACCGTAAAATGACATCACTATTACTGAAGTCAGCTTTCTTCCTCTAGCGAGAAATAGCCCGAACTCTTTCTGCTGGCCAATTCTGACAAAATTGTTCCGTCTGCCAAGTAACACCACAGCTGGTTAATTTGAAGCTGTTTCAAAGGACACGTCACTTAAACTGTTCTTATTATTTTGCCAGTATTTACCCAAAAATTTTTTTTTTTCGATGTTTTTGGTTTTCTCCTATCCTAGAAGTATAATTGTACCCTATAAATTCCAATCGTTATAATACGAAACACAGTGGAAATTAGAGCGAGTGGCCACAAGCAAATTTTCTTTTCGACTTTGCAGATGACGTTATTTTATTTACTGCAGATCAAACAAGGTGTATACATAAAAAAATAGCAATTTAAATTTTTCTTAAGCTAAACTAAACTAACATGAATGAACAAAAATAAAATGTCCCAGACTATTGTCTGGTTGTCAATTTGAGGCGGCGATTCCAAGGAAAAGAAATAAGGTTTTCTTTAGGAATTTAGCACTTTAATTAAAATAGTTTTGAACCTGGATTTAGAGATAGACGGGAAATAGTAATTGAAAAATTTGTTGAATATTTAATAATATCTCACGCGTATTTATCGGTTCTCTGTCACCATAAACTGTGTGATGCTGGGCTTCATTGAGGAGATGTGTGTGTCTAGTCCGTCTAACAGAATCAATGACCGTTATGTTATTACAAATTAATGCAAGACTAATCAAGCCCCTGATCGCATCAAAAATGAAACATGAGCATAATAACGTTCTCCTTGAAGAAAGTGTTGTCAAATTTAAAAGACCTAACCTGTAACTATAAGATGGAAGGCTTTCAAAATCACGTGGACGGTATAGATCCCTCAGAGTAAAAAGAACAAACTGCTTTTGGATAGACTCCAGTCTATCTCTATGAATATTGAAAGTAGGATTCCAGACGATGCACCCATATTCGAGTGAAGAACGAACTAAAGACACGTACAGAGTTTTTGTGACCTATATGTCCTTGAATTCTTTTGCGTGCCTCTTAATAAATCCCAGCTGCTTGTTGGCTCTTGCAAGTACTTTGACATATTGAAGATTAAAGCCGAGACGCTGAGATCTATGCCGCTCTCAAAATTCTTCAGCAGCTGATTACTCAGGTGGTAATCAAAATTTACAATAGAGGAAAAGCTTATAGCATGGCATTTGTCAATGTTAAGAAGAAGTTTATTTCGGACACACCATTGCCCAAGCGATAAGAGTGTTAACAGAAGGAATTTTGATTGGATAGTGTGGTACATCTTGAGATCGTCCGCTTAAAAATGTGGGAATGTAGGATAACGCCTCCGATAAATCTGAAATAAAAATAATAAACAAGAGCGACCCCAGGTGGCTCCTTTGCAGTACCCCAGATGAAACGGTAATAATTTTGGAGTGTTCTGTGTTCAATTTCTTAAGTAACAATCCAAACAATTTAGCAAGTTTCCTAAAATGCCAAATTTTTGCAGCTTAAATTTCAAAACATCATGGTCGGAACCGTCAAAAGCTTTACTGAAGTCAGAGTATATAGTATGAAAGCATTATGATAAGGTAAAAGGACTTACCTTTTCTGAAGCCATATTGTTGCTCGTTAAGAAGCGGGTTAACAACAATTGTAAGTTTTTCACCAATAATTTTTCCAAATAGCTTTGGTATGGCAGACAAAATGGCAATGCCTCTAGAATTTTCAACTGATCATTTGTCGTCACTTTTATGAATCGGCGTAAGATGAAAAGACTACCAAAAACGAGGAAATATTCCGCAATCCAGCAATTTGTTGAAATAATTGTTACTGCGCTCCTAATTATGAAGGCAGTGTGGTGAAAAGTATTGGAGAAACGATGCTCTGCGTCAACAATTGAAGTAGCCACTACATCGTCGTATATGTTAGCATGCGCTCACACTGCGCGAAACTGTTTTTCGAAGCAGCGTTCAGACGATGTTTTGTGGAACTGTTTGCTCATCCTTGGTGCTGTTTCGCATGAAACATATATACCCGTTCATACTACGCGAAACAATTGCACTGAGTCTCTTTGACGCGCGGACAAAAGCTGATAACAACGCGGCTCGCTTCAAACCAGTTTCTCGAAACAAGTTTGACGGTTGACACGACGCAAAACAGCTTTCCGAAACAGTTGCAGGAAGCAGTTTCGTGCAATGTAAACCCACGCTTAGAAAAAATCTAAACAATTACCATTTCTGTTAAAAGTCGGAGCAATTTGCTGCAAATCATGGCTGTAAAATGTACTTAAACGACTTAGATCGGATGTGTCAATGATATTGGCTGGAAGTAGGTTGTTGTCGTTTTCATGAGCCGTGATCTTTAAATTTGGACGATAAAATAAATGAAAGTATAGTAGGTCAGATTTTTTCTCAATCACCCAAATTTACAATGAGTTAGTTTACTTTTGGCCAGCTGGTCAGGCTGTTTTATATTTTTCTCTGTAGCTCTTTATTTCATCTGCAATTCTTTTGATTGGGGCAGGCCTTAGCTTGACATTTGTGTTGATTAGGAGTGCTGCAGCCTTGGGCTATAAAGCAGATTCAAAGAGTCAAAAGAGAAAAAGAGAGACGTCTATATCGCTACTAACAATCTGTTTGAAGCTGATGAGTTTGACCTCTAGCTCCTGATTTTTAGTTACAATGTAGCGTTCTCTGCTAAAGTGCATTCTGAGATATGTTTATTCGTTATGTAGCGATTTAAAAGCAGGGGTATGCTTGGAGTCACTTTAACTGAACCGAAATCCAGTAGAGCCTGTCAAGCAGAGTAAGGTGATGGCTACCCATCAAGAGGGCAAATAAAAAAAAGACAAGAGCCCCGGGAGCAGGGTATTCTAGAAATGGCCACGAAGGCCCCTCGTCCGCATTAAACCTTTATTCGTAGCGCTATGCTACGTAGCTAAGAAAATAAATCAGAAAAAAAACAAAATGGGGGAAAATGCCTCTATTTATCAGGCCTGAGGAGAGGCAGGCAGCCTCGTGCCCCTGCTATTAATGAGGGCATTACTCCAGATGCTGCGGGGTCACTCAGCTCTCTGACTTTTGCCGAAAAACAAATAAAAGTGAAAGAAAACTAAGTGGCCGTAGTCTCTCTCTTTTAAGAAATCTGAAATTCTCGGGCTATTTAATAATAAATCAGCCAGGCCATCGCAAATCCTGAAAAAGAAAGGTTTTCACGGGTTTTTTACTAATTACAAGGCCACAGGTTTCGGATTTAACAATTCATTATTATTACTCTTTCTTGAACTCAAATATCCTATAAAAAAAACTGTGAAATTACGTACTGTTATTTAAATAATGTTTTATTAATCTCTGGGGCTATTTGGAGCTATTTGGCAACTACAAGTTGTTTATTTAAGCTTTTAATCATATTCATGTGTTTAAATATCTGCGTACAATGCAATGAAAAATATTGAAAACTATTTTGGAGAACATAACAACATTATTTTTTGTTTCTGTAATATATGTATACTAGCATTTAGCGATTTTCAATTCGTAATTGGTAATTTTTCGCACGTGCTCAAATTTCGATTATATTTTAGAAGTTACGATGGAAAAATGTTTCAAGAGGGTTTAAGATAATTGTTTTTACAGTCTTATGATAACTGTAGGTCTATTTTTTTCACACTTTGTGGAAGAAGTCATATTTATGAATTTCTCAGATCTAGCAGTCAAAGGGATTGTGTAAAATTCTTAAAGGAATGGGTGTCAGTTACCTCCATTGATATAATCAATGGCGTTCAGAATCAGGAAAATGTCATCTGGCGAAAAATCGAAAAATGTAACTATCGAAGCAAAAACAAGTATCTGCTTGCAATCAAGCTGCTTTTATTGCCATGAATAACTTATTCTTGCCATAACCATCCAAGTCCAACACAATTGTTAAATGCACGTCCTACAATTACTAAAATATCCTCCGGCGATTAACATATAACGCGACTAACATTCTGTTGGTAAACTAACCATCTGCAAACATTTCCATGACGACTTGATATGCTAAACATCTCATATACATGATATCATCTCACTCAGCACTACCCGATTGAATATCATCAAACAATGGCCTGTTTGGCGTTGATTCTAAATGTCTGTTGTCCTATTACGAATCTATTCTGTTCTTCGATACCGGGCGTACGTTTTCTCCACCATTCACCACTAATATAAATACATTGCCATATCGTCTCTAATTATGCGACAGTTCCGCATAACAAACAGCGAAACACTGAGGAATCCATAGAAAAACACAAGTCTCTGTCCCACTTCTTTGCCACAATAATATCCTTGACATCATATTTATTGCCGACGACGCCGAGTACGACCACAGCCATGATGACGATGAGTTATCCTTTCATCAAATTCGCACTCTTCCCAGAACGAATTCATACATACGTATTTCTTGTTCAAGCTGCTGCGAGAAGACAAGTCCTAATACGAATATGTGGTTCAGATGAGAATGCACGCTACATAAGCGTTGCCACAAATTCACAAAGTTTTCGATTTCGCAGAAGGTTCTGGATAGTTTTTGCGTGGCTCCGGCGGATAGTTGATGGCATACTTAGTCCCGGAACTTATGCTTATTGTCGGCTGCTCGCAAAAACCTTGAGGTGTCTATTTGACGCGGCAACTATGGGCACTTGCTCGTGTTTTCGATGTAATTATTTCCAGCCACTCAGACCTCAAGAACTCGAAGTGGTGCGAAGACGAAAAAGGACTGCAGCCGTAATGAAGAGTTCTTGCTACGGGTTGCTAGATGACTTAGTGCTACAGTCTTAGAATTTCAAACTTGCGTGGTTGCACTATTTGCAGGGATCGTTGAGTACGGTTAATAATACGAACAGCACATTTGGGAGTCGGAACGGACAATTGGTTAGATATATAAAGGAGCTAAGTATAAGGAAGTAGAAATTCGTGTCGTGTCGAGACAATAAATCGTAATTATATCATATGAACTCGATTGATATTGTGTGGGAAACATTGTTAGGCTTTTTGTCTTTTCGCGCTACAAATCAACGTTACCGATCAAAATGCTACCAATCAAAGCTTTGACATAGAACATATTTCAAGTGTCGATTTATAGAGATTTTAGCGAAACCCATCCAACAAATGCAAGCAAAATCTTCATTCGAAAATAGAAACGAAAAGGGGTGAAATTGAGATCGTATCAAAATCCCGAATCACAAAATCGCGCATGTTTCGAAATTCCCGTATTCCAAAATCCCGAAATACAAAATCCTGTACTTAAAAATTCCGAAATTCAAAATCCCGAAACTCAAAATCTTGTGGAATGACATCCTGTATGAAAACTATTCATATAATGAAATAACATAAAAATATTGTTTTAAGTTTTTATTTAGGAACAAATTTCAACATAAAGACATATTTTACGCGATTCTTCTCCAATAATCGATCTCCTCAGTTTCAAACCTTTTTCTAATAATTTTTTTTAATTTTTTCGTACCTTGCTTGCCAAATTTTTCTTATTCATGGGTACTGATTATTCTCCATTAATTTTCCTTATCGTCGTTTTAGCCCCAATAAAAAAATAGCTGAATGAAATATCCCGTAGTTTTCCATAATATAGAATCAGGCGCGGCGCCGGATTTTGTAAACGGGAAAATTACACAGAGTTGTGGCAGAAAAGTTGATTTAACGAAGTTTCACGGACGTTGCTAGCACTGGACACAGATTATAAACGAATCTGGTTTGACGAGTTTTAAATATTCTCTGTTCGTAAAGTTTTTAGAGTCCGAGTTGAGCGCTTTGGCAGTTAAAACATGTTTTGATTGCTCTGGTCTTATTAAAGGTGTTTTTGCAAGTTAGGTGCGTCGTTCTGCTACAGGTTCGTGAGAGTTGATTGTACCACTTTGGCGTTTTTGGCAAATTTTATAATTAATATATGAGATGATTTATATTTTGAATTTTCACATACATTTGATAGTTTGATTATTTATAGAGTGCAAGCTCTGATTTGTGTTTTCTCGAATAGTTTTCTGCGTGTTGGACTACTTCAGTTCCAGTTTAAATGATTTGTTGCCTGACCAAGGAAGTCTTTTTGTTATACATAGAATTTTCTTTTTGTTACACATAGCTTATTTTCGAGCTTAAAGGACAGTTCAAATTGCAAATCTGCACTAGAGTTCTAGTTCTAGCCGATGAAAGTCAGTTCATTGACTTCGTGGAACACGCGGAAGAATCCACGGACTGTGAGAAGAGCACCGAGTGTGAAAGTATTTCTATGAACGCAGATGGTGTTCGTGACGCTGACACACTCAGTGGGTCTGTGGAAAAGGGTCTGAATACTGGCAGTAAGTGTCTCTTCCCCTTCAGCCTCATAAGCCCCTAGGAAACGGGCAACTCTAGCTTCTCTGCTATTAACTGCAATGGTTCCCAAGTCAAAGAAGGCTTTCAATGGATATCCGGAGTTAAAGGTAGTTTGCCAAAAGCTAGTGCCGCTTTTAGCCCCGTTTCCACTTCCGCGCTATGTTTTATGGCCTCAAAACCCAGTGGAATAAATATTTCGGCTCCACGAAGCCATGATAGCTCAAACAAAAGCGGTTGTATTCCACCAATAGTCTACCACAACGAAGAGTTGAGAGTTTCGGAGCTTCAGTTTAAGCAGCACAAGCTGGAGAAAAAGACAAAACACCTGAATTTCTAATTAAAATGAAGGACGCCAGCAAGACAACAATGTTTCTTAAAAGTATTGAAACGCACCAGCCTTTTTTAAGCTTCTCAAGCCAAGGTCAATTCCGTGTTTTACATACACTTTACAGTGTGAAAAATACAACTGTCCTTCTGAAAGGCATTCATGCATCGTATGATGAGAATTATATGTTCATTGAGCTGCAAAAATTAGTTGAAGCGCAGATCTCCCATGTCAGGCACTTTGAAAATGCTGAAATGCTCTTAAAAAGCTTAACCAAATCACGTCCTCAGTCATTGATAGTTTAGCCGTTTCTTAGCCAAAAATCCCCTCAAACTTTTCCCTCTGTAACTTACCGGTTCAGCTCAAGAATCGGCGGAAATCTTTAAGTCGACGTCTTACCAGAATCTTTCACAGGTACCTTAACACGGAAAATAACTCATATAGGTACACTTTTGCCCTGATCAAAGGCATTAATATCTTCATCATGGCCAAGATCAAAGCCCGTGTCAACAAGAAATTCGAAGAACGTCTTCAGAAAATAGTACCTGTCAAAGATATATTTCAAAAATTCAGTTAAATCACTGAACGTAAACAACTTGCGAGTAATTTCACTTCTAACTGCAATTCGCTCCCTGAAGATAAAACGACTGCAAATGCTATTGCTGACGCCTTTTCTATCATCAATCTTGGTGAAAAGCAAAGCTCTAAACTTAATTTTATTTCAATCGTCAAGAGCTCTGTCTCTAATTTTAGGCCGCAAAATCAATTGTTGAATCTTTTTAGGCGCAGTCGTACAAATTCTTCCACGAACTCTCAAGACCACGGTTCTTTTATGAATAAAGATACATTTTGCACTTTGGTGTACACTCTCTTCTCTAGAAACTCTTTCGGAGTATATAAACTATCTAATTTTATTATAAAAACGCTCCCTATTTGCTTTCTTGAGCACCTTTGGAAGTTTCCTTGAGCACCTTTAAAACGAGATTCTTCTTTAGCTTATGAATGAATCTTACATCTAATTCAAAGTTTATATTGTACAAAATCGATGATTGTTTTAGCTTAAAAATTACAGATCATTTAAATTAAGCTTGGTGTATCACAAACATACTCAACCATAAAGGTAATCAAGAAATTTTGCCTGCATCCACAAATTACTTCAATGACCTGAGCCGAAAGGAAAGAGTTTTCAATTTTCAAGCTTCCGAAACAAATTCCAAAGTAAATTCCAATTAAGACGACGGCAGCGAAAAGTTGATTGTGAAATTCAACGGTTTACTTCTCGCTACGCCCAGTATCTAGAGCAAAGAACGTTGTCTCCTTACGAACTTAATCAAATTTTTGTTTTTATCGTTGCTTTTTTTCTATCCTTGTCAAGGCAACGAGTTGATTACAACCCCTTTTGGCAATTACCAAGTCCGCCAACTTCGTTTTGCAATTACTCCTACGGCATTATCAGCACTTTCGAAATCATCTCCGGAAAGCTTCTTGTCAATAACAGTACTTTGTTGTGGACAGTTGAGTTAGTGAGGCGAATGAAAGAATGGAAGAGAAAGACGATTGAGACAGTACCGATAACTAGAGCCTGGACATGTATATTGTTTCTTAATGGAACCCTAATCCTCATGTTGACAGAGTCAACAAAACGTATCTTTGTTTAGTGTCTTGTTTAGAGTGCTATTGGCGTTTAGGAAATATGATGGCTTGTCGAGTCTGAAGTTACGTAAAACAATCTTCCAATACTCAAAATCATTTGAGACTTGACCTCCCTAGACAGTTTTCAACGACGGAGTCAATAAGTTTGCATTGTGGAAGCATTAATACAAGATATACAAATCTAGAATTCTATTTTATTATGACCTCACATATTTAGTGTCACCTACTATCCGAGTAGAATATCGACCTTCATGCGAGCTCATTTTTGGACACAATCCAACACGCGCAGAACTCTTTCAATTTAAAACAAATGCATCACTCCTACTTGAACCAGCCAAAAACAAGCAAAAGTTCGGCATGCATCCTTCCATTATCCCACGCTTAGCACTATGCAATTTGAATTATGTCGCATTCCGGATCGATGGTGCATGTCCTCGAAACGCGAACGAGAGCAACGAGAAAGAAAATGAGTTCCAAAAAACTTCTGTCTTAGCGCCGCGGCTTCGTCGCCTGCCCATACATTCGCATTCACTTCGACGTCCTCAGGAATTATAATTAATGCGAAAAATCTAAATCATCTGTATGACACAGACTTCGGCATGAAGAGCTTCGCGCACCGTCAGAGGGGTGTGAGGGAAGCTAGATAGACGGAAGTGCAGGATAGGGAGTTCTTGATAGGGAGGCTGTTCCGAGACGCTTCGCTTGGATTCCATATTGTATTTTAATTAAATTAATTTACGATTTCGAGCCGTGTTTTCTTCTTTATCGAATGCATAGAGCGAGTATGTTCAATGTCTGAATATAATAGTCATGGAGAGAGAGCTGAGGAGTCCTGGAGCCGTAGTGGGAGATACTGGGCTGAGAAGAAGTCACACGACCAGAAACATTAATCAAAGTCATCCTATGCTATTTACGCCTCGTATGCAAATGAAACGACATATTCGCTATAAAGTCGTTTTAATTAACGCTCTTTTGTTTTCCATGCACATGTTTCAGACAACGAAAATAGAGTTATTGCTCCTGGTTAGCTGTCAGCTGGAGAAGATAATGGCGGTGAGTGCAAAAAGCGTTTTTGGTATTTAGCGATGAATCGACGATTTGTAAGTTGTTTTGTTTTGATGATCATGTGCCATTAAAAATTATGATGCTGCAATATTTTGTAACAAATGTTTTTGTTTTGATTGAAAAAGATAGACAAGATTCGAATAAATGATGGGTAGTATTTCAGATAGATTTTAGATTTAAAAAGATTGGTGGTAAGCTCATTTTGTTTACAATTGAATTGTAAAAATTACTTGTGTTAAGTTGAATGAGTTGCTTATTGGAAAAATCGATAGTTGCTGTCGGGTTATTACCATCATCCATGCAGTGGTTTAACTGCCGCTTGTTTGAGTAGGAGAAAAACATTCAATTTTAAACTAAACATAAACGTGTCTTTACTTGAGATATTTTTGGAAATCTTAGTCAACCCTGTGTTACTGGAATTTCGTATGACCTTTTTCAATTAAATGTTTGATAAACTCATAAGAGTTTTCTATCTTCCTGGATCCTGGATTGGATCGTCCTGGTAGCCAGCAGTGGGTCCACAAGGCCCCTAACACTGAACCTAGTATGTAACTTGTATGCTCTGCCGTTTCACCACAGTATCTGCAGCGGTCGTCTTGCTCATCACCTATCCTGTGGATATATTTTTTGCAGAGAAGGTAACCTGTCAATGCTCCGCACAGGACTTTTATGCCATTTTTCCAGAGAGCCACTGTTTCTTTTGCTCTTTTGTTATGAAAGCCCATATATTTTTTTGAGCGTTTTAAACCCTCAAGTAGTAAGAGTGGACTACTTGCCGGTTCTTCAGAAAAAAATAATTCTTTTTGTTTCTATAGAATCGTTGCAAAATTTCCGTGGGATCGGGAGGGTACATTGATGGTGTACGTTGTACGAGGAGAGGAGATATATAAGATTTCGAAGGTGTGCTTTGTTGATGTTTTGTTGCTCGGTTAGATATACGCTGATTTTTCGTGCAAATCGCCATAAGAAATACATGGAGCAAACGAGTTAAAGTTGTCCAAATCGTAATACTTTTTTAAAAGTTTTTCACCGCCGAAGAGGACAGGTTCTTGATACAAAAATCGAGGGTTTTTTAAGTTTTGTAGACAGTTGGGAATTCAAGCTCTTGAAGACGAAATATGGGAGCCGGGTAGCGATGTATCTAGAAGAGGATAGATATTATTTTCTGCCTGTACGTTTCGCCCACGGATTAAAAACACAGAAGGATGTCAGCGTGTTGAACCAAAGCATCACAAACCTCTACTTCATCTACGAGGGGAAGCACGAAACCAAAGGAGGTTTTTTAAAAATACGTTTTGAGGAGCAAAAATAAATAAAATTTAAAAGAAATATCAACATCAATATTATCAAAATTAAAAATCAATATTATCAATATTGTAAAAAAAACGAAATGAAAAAAATGTCAACATTGTCAATATTATAAACAAAAATTCAAATGTAAAATATATCAATATCAATAATATCTTAGTCTACTTGAACATACAAACCGCTTTTAATTTCGAAATTAAACCTGAGTTCATTAGCATTGCCGCCCCAATTCAACGAAATTGATGTTATATTCTTATCCACTTCAGCTTGTTTTCAGTTTGTTTACATTCCACTTTCGCTTTCATGAATGCATTATTATTGCTCCGTAATCAATTCAAATGTATTCAAACATGCAACGAAGATATAAATATCTTCAAGTCTGTTATCTGTTTTACAGATGACTAAGCTCTTAACTGGTTCAGTACGCGAGCTCATTCATTTCTCATTGATATCGATTTAAAAATTATGCACACTAAATTCATCGTAGTAGTACTACGCGACAAGTTTTTTTTTGTTTACTATGAAGAGAACCTGATCAGCATTTCTCACAAGTTTAAATTACGCAGTTTTAAAAATCAAACAATCGTATTAAGCAGCGAGGCATCCAAAAACCAAAGAGCATGGAAACAAGCACCAATACTATGAGGTCCACGCTCCAAACACCAATACCCAATGCACCAGATATCAAAGTCACAACTACAAGCAACCAAACTGCAACACCAAACCAAACCAAAAACCAATAGCAATCCTTCTCCCTGTCAACCCAACAAACAACAACGCCTTGCTGAACTCCCTCAATATTAAGCCAGTAGTCTTCGATCTTTTTCTTGCTCCATGTTCTGATTTATTTGTCCGCGTCTGTCTTTGTAAAGCCCCAATACGGAGAAGGACCTAAAGGTCCCCATTCACGAGCAGTCCATCAGTCCAAATGGCCTGAGGCCAGGCCAAAATCTCACCGTGTGTGGGAGAACTCGGAAGGACTCATGGACTCAAGGAATCAAATTGGATTTCCAATGAATCCAAAGTCCATGGACTCAGGCCATCGGGCCATTTTTTTGGTTCGACCGTGTGAGGAGAAATACTAGAGCGAGTTTGGGCAATTCATAAAACGGACTTGTCGTGTATGTTGAAGCCTCAGTCCAAACAACGTGGCAGTCTTGCTTCGCACGCTGACCTGTGACAAGCTCATTGAATGTTTCTGTGATTATTTTATTTAATCGAAAATGTCAGCATAATGAAAAGTGGTGGCTATGATTTTGTTTTGGAAGTTATTGAATAATATGGGTCCCATGAATGTATATTATATTATTTGACGCAAAGCCTGCAACCGCTAGCTAAGTACCGCAAAGTAGCGGTCAATATTTCGTGAGGAGTGATAGTTTATCGTCTATTTGTATTGTTTCGTTTGATAAATGGGGTATTATCCATTCTCAAATAATTTTGCCAATCAGAAGGCTCAAGTGTAAGTTCTTTTGCCAAATTGACGTAACTCATTTGTTTCCGTTTGGCAAGCCATCCTTTTTGCCACTTCTCACACATCTCTTTATGTAGATGCAAGTAGTAATTGCAAAAAAAAAACTCCTCCATATGCTTTGGATCCATTAATAGATTAAACATATATTTTTTTTCAACTTCATATTTATTTTTTTCTGAATTAATGACAGAAAATGGAATGGACTGATTGGATCGAGGCTCTATCGTGAGTGGCGAGCTAAATCGGACTTAAACCAAACGGACTCAAGCTAAATGGACTCAGGTCATTTGGACTGCTGGTGAGTGGGGGCCTTAAGAAGGGCATTTTGGCTTTAGTATCAGCTTCCTCGTTTTCTGAGTGCCTCTCATGGCTGGGCTCATCGTTGTTGATCCCAATTATCGTAGCTTAATGGCGTGGAACCGCATCATCGGCCAGATCGTCGTTAATTCACCTAAGCCTACTACACTAACCTTTTCTATACAATATTCTTTAACTAACCAAACTCCCTACGTCCTCTTTTCAGACCCTAACAGTGAATTACTATTACATCACTTAAACTATTATAAATGCTCCTTATTTTAATTTGTACTTCTAAATGTGAAATATCTTTGTGATTGAATAAATAAATTGATCATTTTATGCTACCATATTCTATATTGGATTTGGTCACCATTAGATTGTTCTAGAACTCAAAAGAATCCGCAATTTATTGGGCATTGAATCATCGTTGAAATTTGTTTGCTTTTTGTGTGTGCCCGTGACCAAGAAGTGCGAGTTTGTTTAACAATTTTGTTTGTTTCATATGAGACATCAAAAAGCTTGGCACTGAATATTTTTAAAAAGCCTAAATGTTCAATTTGCCAGAAAGTGCTTAAGGAAGCAACAATTGACTTTGAGAAGATGCTAATACTTCAAGTAATGTGGCTTCGAAAAAATCCTGCAAATGTTTTAAGTGAGCACGGGAACCATTAGTCCTAAAATTACTTCCACCACTCATAATATCACTTGGATTAGTAAGTTTATTTTCTGATTCAAAGTATTCAACTAATTTCCTAAGACACGTCCAACATTATTATATCAACGGATGTTTGCTAAATATTTCCTTAGCTCTCCACAGATTTCTGGTGCCAAAAATCTAACCGATTCTTACTAATCGATACTTACAATAATCGTATTTGGCTAATAGCTTTGAACTTTATTAAAACCATAAGATAAATGTTTGCAAAGTTTCAGCATCATCACTCTGTATACAGCTTGAGCAAAAAAGAGAGCAAAAAACTCAAAAGAACTTGATTTGGAGAAAATGTTCATCAAGCCGCTAGCCAAAATTATAACGAGAGAGAAACATTCGTTAAGTTTTTGCTAATCTTTTGCTAAACCATCATGTTATCCTCACCTGCTCGAAATGGCTTTTAATACATCAATATGATTTTACGAAACCCTGCTACATCATGTAGAGCTAACTATTCATGTCGAGCAAACACATAATCCAACAGTCGGCCTGAAACGACTATCAACCCAGAATAACCGAGTCAAGTCTCAGCATAAGAGCTCTCATCGCCCTCATAATAGTCCTTTAGATCGATAAAGGATTCCTTTTAAGTTGCCTAAGTGAGTACTACTGGTGGGAGCAATAGCATTTATGTGCATACAAATGAAAGCTTCGGATTAGTTTATCGATCCCCATCGGCTTCATGTATCCTTGGACAAGATTATAACCACCTATAAACTTTACATCCATCTCGAATCGTTCTTCTGTGCGCTTGAAATAAAATGGAAGAGCAGAGGTGGGTCAATCATCTACCCCAACGCTTTGGCTCATTCTGTGCGCGAATCCGGAACGACAGGAAGAGAAGCTATTAAAATCGGTGTCAAAGTCTTACCTGATTTCTTTCGTGTCGGTAGCGGATCGGGTACAAGACGGAGGATGATGGCATGGTACAAATGGGAAACTTTAATCGCCTACAGCAATTTTAACGGTAGTTGCGACGATACAGTGCCAAAGTCGGAAATGCGGTGACGGCACTAGCCAATCAATTCCTGCTCTTGATCACAAAATGACAAAGAGGTTATTTCCGAACTTGTTTTTGGTATTGATTTAAGAAGAAAGTTGGCATGGTTCGAGCGGAAATTATTTGAGGTGAAAGAGGTGGAATCTTGCAGGAAGCTTTCCAGGTAAGATTTCGTAGAGAAGGTAAGTCGATGTTTCCATTTTCGTCACTAGATTAAATGATAAGCTAATTTCTTATTGCTTTGAACTAACTGAGCGAATAGGAAGTGTATTTGAGATTGGAGGTGTTGAGATAGATTCCAGTAAATATTTCCATCGTTTTCTGCAATGCAAAAAAATAAATTATTTGGATGGATGGATACTGATTGAAAGAAGAATCAAAATGAAAGTCTAACAATAAAGTTTCTATTGAATTATTTCGAACTACTGATATTGCTTCCATTCATAGTTGTCAGTTTTCCTAAAAAAAACTTCCAAATACAAAAAAATAACACTTAAGGTAGAACTATAATGCAATTAAGTGAACTTCAAGTAGCTTAAGTGACAGTACGGTTGCATAGATAACAAGCGGCAAACCCATAATGTACTTATCGCCCGTTTTGTTAAGTTTCGTTCAATTCGGGCCACTTAAGTGGCGTACGACTGGGACCGTACATCACTTAAGTAAATTTGGCAGGAGGTATGTGTAACGACTACGACCAATAGAAGGCACGTAAAATTGCTTGCTATTTTCAATCAAAATGTATTTTTAAAATCAAAATGTATTTTTGTGTGGTGAGTTTCATCAGTTTAACTGAATAATTCTTCGTTTATATCAGGAACTCATCGTCTGCAACTTCCCAATAAAAAGTCGCCATCAAAAGAAGAACCTGTAAAGCAGCTGCAGGGTCAGTTTTTCTTTTTTTCCTAAACCAATCGTCTAAAGGTATTTGTGAGATTTTTCGGAAAAACCCAATTCTTAGTCTGAAGCAGGCCAGAGAAAAACTTCTTAGAAAAGGTTTTGGAGTCTCAATTAATACGATAAGGTGGAAACTCTAAGAATCTAGCATAAAAAACCAAAGTGTGAACCCTAAACCCCTACTACCAGCAACACAAGTAGAAAAAAAGGGAAATTTGGAACGTGATTGGAGCAAAGTAATATATACCGACAAAACATCTTTTGTTGCCTACAACTACTGGCGGAAGGCTTCGATAAAAAATGGAGAAACATTTTTGCAGCGTTCAACTAAAAATCCAGCAAAGGTGCAGGTTTATGGTTGCTTCTCAGAAAAGGGATTTGGAGAGTTGACTGTTTTCGCTAGCAACTTGGATGCTCAATTCATGCTCACGAAGGCTTAGTTGAAGTCTAACGAAGACTTTCTGAAGTCTGCAGAGAAATTATATGGAATTGAAAACGATGACGGGGTTCTACAAGCGGATAATGATTCCAAGCTTCGAAATCGCGTCTATACATCTTTGAAGGAGAAAAATGGGATACAAACTTTGGATTGGTCATCACAGAGTGGAAATCTGAACCTGGAAAATTTAAATCCTGCACTTGGTGATGAGATGAAGCACAATTTTTTTTTACCGATTTATCAGGATTTGTCCAGGGATGATTTATTAGAACAATGTTTGGGTGGTCATACTCAGAACCAACTTGACAGTTAAGCGATTGTCTCCAAAGCACTTAAATTCTAGGCTGAAAATCATCGACATTTCAGCTTACATGGCTGCTGGCATTTTCATCAAGAATAATGAATGAGCTCGATGTCATTGTAGGCACCAATTGCAAAGTGTTCGCTGAAACTACGGATGAAGCACGAGTAGCGAGGCAGACAAAAGTGGCTCGTATAGCCTGACAACAGCAGCAAATTGAACAAAATCAACTTTTCCAGGAAGTCCAAGAACTATGCACCTGGAATGGCTGGTTGATCGACAAGTCACTAAATCTAACTGCATTTTCGAAAAATGCTCGTGTTGTAGCTCAAAAGTTCTTAATAAATTTGGTTGAAAGTTTTAGAAGAGCTAGTATACATTATTATCGGAAGGATTAACCTAAAGTTTCGTAAATATCGCATAAATAAATCATTTTTTCGAGGTTAAAATTATCAGAAAAACAGTTGAAAATTTGAGAATTTTATTAGAAAGCTTCCTGAACGTTCATTTTTGTATTTTATTATGATGTTTTAGGTTTATCCTTCGCGTGAACAGCTTTCTTTTTTTTGCACACCAACAGAAAAAACGAGACAACTGCAGCAGTTTTCGTTCTCTCGCAAAACATGCCTGCTTAAATGCTTAAAAAACCGCCAATTCATTTCATTTAAAAAAAATGTTATACAACGTTTAAAAATAGAGAAAAATTATATGAAAATTTTGAAACCAATTTATAGCCTTAAAAAATATTCGTGAATAACCGGTCATTCTCGAGCATCTAAAGGGATTTCCCCTCTAATTCCACTTGCATCCGCGAGGAGAGTTATTTCAGCTTGCTTTACGTTCGATGAAATTAACAGCGTTATTAAGGTTGAATTCCTCAAAAATAAAATAGTGATTCATTACCTGTTATTACCTCAAGGTTCAATCGCTTCCTCAAAGAATATCCACATTCGATCACATATGCAGTTAATGAGACTATAAACAGATGCTGCAGGACTTTCGATGCCCTTTGCAAACCTTATTCCTCAATGATTTCTAAATTATCCTTACTATATGTATCCATACTATATTTTTCAAGCTTTTTGAATATGTGGTATTTAACTGTTATGTATTTATTTATTTGTTGTTTAATTGCTATCTATCATATTTGCAACCTATTTATTTGTGTGTTATTTATTTGTAGTTAACTTATTTACTGGTATTGTATTCATTTGTAGTTTGTTTAATGTTTTGATTAATATATACGTACTGAATTTACACTTTGCTTGATCAAATAAATGAATATATGCTCGAAATAAATATAAATTTAGATTTTGGAATAACCTG
This sequence comes from Nemotelus nigrinus, assembly GCA_947369275.1. Classification (NCBI taxonomy): domain Eukaryota; kingdom Metazoa; phylum Arthropoda; class Insecta; order Diptera; family Stratiomyidae; genus Nemotelus; species Nemotelus nigrinus. The sequence goes on along the minus strand of OX376375.1, from coordinate 52,039,687 downwards.
GCACTGATCGGTTCAAAATCTTACATTTCAATTTTTTTTTTTCGAGTTTCTAAAGCATTCAATATGTTTTCCTGAATTCCCAAAATTAAAATTATGAGTTTCGTATACCACAACATAACATGACCTGACAGACAAAAAAGAAATTACAAGATGTTCAAAAGAAACCTATCAATTTTTCCATGTTGCAACTAAGCCACCCTAAAAATGTGACTCCTGTCCGACTTGTCACAGCGTTAAATTAATTACGCTAACTTGTTCAGCTCTGAAACTAGAATATTTTTCGCTAACACCATGCAAAAATCAATACACAATGTAGGCCCCAACAGTCCACCCGTTGAGCTGACAAGAATATGGGATGAAGGAAATTGTCGCAACGTGAAAATAATCATTTACACAATCAGGATGCCATACGCTCTTAAATAATAAATTACAGCCCGAACAGGTACATTGCTTGTTTCGAGCTTCCAAGGTGTGGTTTTGTGAAAGATTATTCAACGGTGGAGAATAAGCTATCTCTTACTAGATTTGTTAAGGTAGAAAAATGATTAATTGTAGTTATAAGCTTTTGCACGTAACAGCATTTCATATTAATTAATAACGACTTGTCAAGTTTATGATATGTTGACCATACTGAAAACGGTATTTATCCTCACAAATTACATTGAAAACCATAGATTAATCTGAAATTATTCCATAGATTTTGATGATTTTTTCTATTATCTGCAGCTTTTATTTTATTTCGTATACATGAAAAAAAAATATACTCTTCTGATTGCTTTTGAGAAATTGTTAGAATGTACAGTGGTGCTAATCTCCGGAACGGAAAAGGAAAATAGACATGAGCGTCTTCTACTTCTAAGTGACTTGTGTGGTTTTCTTGAAGTGCTCTAGGATACTCACTTGCATTACAGCGACTTCGCACATAGCCATACGTGGAGCGATCCAGTGAGAAAAATTGTTCACCAAATAGTATCTACGGAAGCTCTAAGGGCGTTGTTTGACTTGTGTCCTTTAGCCGAATGCATCTTTGTAGACTTTGACACCGGAATTTTCCGAACACGAAAACCACATTCTCAAGTATTAGGAAGTGCTGTTCCTGTTGCATAAGTTTTTAGCGACATAGATTGCACAGACTGCCGCCAGTCTGAAAGGATAAGTTTCGGTACTTGTCAGTTCTAGAGAGGTAGTTTATGCCGAGGCTTAAGGCGATGTGGTGTAGAAGTTTGATAAGAGTAATTTGGAATACGACAGAAACGAAGAGCAGGCAAAATAAGTGGAAGTTTAAAGAGTTGTTTGTTACTGTAGATTTGAAAGTACTCAAGTAGGAAAAAATATGAAAGAATATACATTTTACTGTTGAAAGAAAAATTATACAGCAAACTATTCAATATCGCATCGGAAAATCGAACAATCTAGCGCAACTCAACCACATATTCAAAATATTTACCTAAATACAATCTCATAAAATGATGTTCAATATCTGAAACCAAACCAAACTTATGGCATAAGAAAGCCCCACGATATCGGTTCTTCGGTTTAAATATAAATTACATCCAGCAAAGTTGAACCGCAATAATGTCTCCTAAAGTACAACTTTAAGGCATTCGAACTCGTACAACGTCCAGGCATTAGTCCAACTTCTGGATAATGGTCAAACCGACCCGTCCATACATTATTACATATTGTGCGCAAGCACAGTGTGTATTTACGCTAGAGCGATTATATGTGCAAACACTGAATATCTTGTCTGAACACAAAAAGATGCTGTGCCTGAGATATTATTGTATTGTCCTGTAGCCGATATGGCTATTTTTGTACTCAAGTTTTCAATTATGGCCTCGGAGCGATGCCAGCATAAACTTCGTTATTTGATGCAGGCCTAAGTTTTATATGCATGTTGGTAGTCTGCATTTTCAAGTAAACATTATTGTGCATTTTGTAGATTTATGGGCTAAGCCTTGGTATGTAAACTATGTTGAAGATACTTTCGGCGAAAACGGTCGCAGTAGAATCTTGTACCGGTATGTTTCATGAAATTATAATGATGGAATTTTGTTATTTAAGTTTTAGGATCCTGTTTATCGAAGCATTTATTTAAGCTTCAACAAAGTATAGTAGTGCATAGTAGCTGCTTGAAAGACTGATTTTTGAGCAAAAGCGAAAGATATGTATAAATTTTGTTTTAAACTTTACATAGATGAAATATTTATGCAACCACTTTCTCATACTCTCGACCGGATCATTGTAGTGAGTACTTTGCATATGAAAGTTTAATGTTAAGATTTTTCAGTACAAAAGAGTTCATTTTATTTATTTATTAATTTTGTAATTTCTAAAACTATAGATAGAGTCCAATAGCGGAAAGCACAATAACAAATTCAGGCATAACTCAAGCATACATAATTCAATCAATTTATAGCAGGTTGAGCCAAAAAGTAATGCCTGTAGCGCAAGTGTTGTTTCTTTCACAGCTTTTGGATTATTTGTGCGGAGTGTCATAGAGGTAGTTTTACTCTACATATGCAGTCTTTTCTTTTTCAGACTGAATGACAAAAACTATGTATTTAAATTTTGGAAAAAAAAATCCATTATCATATGAAAAATGGTTATCTGGGCGCTATAATGGACATCAGCAATCTGTGACGTTAGGCAAAACAGAGAAACAGAGAAGCGGAGGTTGAAGCTGAACCGAAAAGTGTCTGACCGACAAAATGAGCCACAGGTGTCAATCGAGAACGTGCCGATGATTTACTTAGAGAGGACAAACGCGTTGCAGTCCAGAGTATTGCTCATGCATTTATCGTCTCGTATGGCTCTTCCCATAGTCTTTGGGATATCACAAAGTTTGTGCAAAATAACTTTCTAGGAATTGACTGATGATAATCGTTGGAGGCGAGTAAAAGTTTATCAAAAGCTCCTGGACATGCTTGAAGCGAGGCAGCAGGAAATCTTCAAAAATCTTGTCGCTGAAGATGAAACTTGAGCATGCCTATATGCCCCAGAGAGTAAAGTGCAAACGAAGAATTGGCGACACACTGGTTGTCCACATCCCGAAAATTCAAGTCCAACAGACCAGCACAGAGGGTTATGACTAGGGATTCCAATCCCGAACCATTTTTTCAATCCCGGGATTACTGGATTAAAAAATCTCAAATCCCGGGATCCTGGGATTCGAGATTCAAAATATAACACAACAAAATAAGTCAAATTTTAATAAACAGAGTATATTATGTGCCATAATTTCAAAACTACAACAATAAGCAAGCTCAAACCTGTATGAAAAATATGTTACTGCATAATTACTAATTTATGTAATTGATGCAAATAAAAGAAATAATTTTAATTACCCAAGATGGTGACAGTATGAAGAAAGATATTTGAAATTACAACTATTACAAATTTCAACAGCAAATCAAGACGAAAAATCACAACAACAAATCACAGCTCTTAAAATTGCGGTACATAATAAAGAAACATAAAAAATTCTGCCAAAGTTCATTGGTTTTTTCGGAAGTAACATTGAAGCAATAGCAAAGCATCCAAAGTATCGTCTCCAAGCCTGCTTCTAAATCTATTCCTGATGTTCTGACTCGATACTTGTTGGTGGGATGGTCGATAAATGTTGGTACGCCTGCTCGAAATTATGCGAGTGCCACCACTTTCGAAAAGATTCATTTCTTTTGCAATGGTGTTAATTAGATTAGTTTCTTGTGGCATTTCATGATAATGTTTTTCATTCTTTTGCAGCTCTTCTTGCAGCGTCAATTGACGACCACCCTGGCCTGATTCAATAAGGGTATCTACTGAGTTATTCTCATTTCTTTGGCTACCAAGCAAAGAGTTCAGCATCTAGATCATTGAAGTAATTGTTTTTTATTATTTGCGATGCTTGGTTTCAAAAATAGAGATTATATTTCACTTGGTAAATTTTCGCTGGCACAATGTGGATTAGCATACCAGATAGCTCAGTACACTGACGCTCTTTTATTCGGTCCAACATTGCAATATATTATTTTTCTACTAACAGCCTAAATAAAAATCTTGACGAAGTATTAGCAGTGCATAAATTGCACTGCTAATACTTCGCATCTCTGCGACTTAAGGCCTCCACAGTCAATTTTACAGGGAGTAAAACTTCAATAATTTTCTGAATCGAATCAAACTCAGTTGCTTCTAATCGCTCTGGATATTGCAGGCTTATTAATGTATACTATTTTTCAAAATGGAAAACCGTTCGAGCATTGTCAAGAGACTATTTCATCTTATTTGACAATCCAGTATATGAGACAATTAAATGCCTTGATCGGATTTGACATAGTTTTGAAGATCTATCTTATTTATCGTTGGAGCTTTTTTAAAATATAAAACTGCCTTACGAAGTTTCTTTATGCGTGCGCTGATGTCCGTCGTCAGATCCAGCGTGTCTTGCAGGCGACCGGGTTCAATGTAATAAGCTGATTCAGGACCGTCCAAATCATCGTGGTCGTCTTCCAGACTATCAGCTGCTTCATCAACTCTTTAATCTGGAATGGATCTCCTATTAAAGAGAACATCGGAAACTGCCAAGTAGATGCTATGCGCTAAACATATATGTTGCTCTGTATCAACTAGTCTGCCCACTTTTCGCATTTCGTTTAACCCATCAGTTACGATGGTAACAATGTCTTTTCCTAGAGAAATAACAAACTCAGCAAGACGCTCTTTTAAAATATCTAGGCAAACTGCAGCTGCCATTGATATCCTTACTCGCACCAAGCTCCAGTAAGAATATACTAAGTGGATGTTAATATTTATATAGCACCTGTTTGCAGTCCAGGTCCACTCATCAAACGTCAAACTAAACCGTTCACCTGAGATTCTAGCCTGTTTTATCTCATTTTTTTATTATTTGCTTTATCCTGCTTGCATAGCCCATAACCTTATTTTTGATTGTTGTTGAGGATTTTGATAAATGTGTGTATGCATTCGCTAGTATTAATTTCCTCAAATCATTCGAAGTAACGAATACACTTAAGGGGTAACACCTATGTAGAAATTTCAAAAAATCTATTTGTTTGTTTTTGCTAAAATGGCAGGGAAACATGTCTAGAATAACGTCTTAAGTTATTTTCAAAAATAAAAATTTTTTTTCCGAGTTATGAGCATAAACGTTGGACGCCCCACCGTGCGGTCGGGGCCTATACGGCGCGCGTATGGCACGCTCTGCTCCAAAGTCCTTATACCTACCACAGTTATCCGTTAGCGACTTTTCTCATTAGTAAATTACCATTCAGTATGACAGGTAGTAGATCAACATTTGCCACAAAAAAGGCAATAAATCCACAAAGCGAAAACGAGAAACGTGAAAGAGTCGCTCTTTGTTTTCAAACTTTAAATGCGTTTTTCTCGAAACCACATTTTTTGATACGGCCCGCACGATTATTCAGCCAATTTTTATCCGATCAAATTGAAATTTTGGTGCAAGCTTCACAACATCATTTTCTAGGGAAATACGTACGATTTTGTTGATAAATTGAAAATTGTCATTTTTACGGCTGATTTTAAACAATTTTTTTTGACAAATTTTTTTTTTTCGCAAAACCGTACGCCAATCTTTCAAAATTCAATATTTTTGAAAACCCGTACGTACTTCCCTTACTTTTAGTTCAAACTTTAAGAAAAATTTTGATTATTGTGTTTCAGACCATTTGCGTCGACGAAAAGTTGCGGGCCGTTGAGGCATCTTTGAAAAATCGTCTGATGCTCGTAGCCTGGTACAGCCGCCATTTTGTATTTTAGGACGTTGTAAAAATTAATTTGTATACTCCAAAACATGTATAATAAAGCCATGTAATTATTTTTTCAATCAAATATAAAGTTTCCTTGGAAAAAAATGCAAAAAATCACCCTCGAAAACAGCGTTCCACATAGGTGTTACCCCTTAATGCGAAACAGTCCATACTTATTTATTTACAAACCCCTTTTTATTCTCTTGTTTACTGTTACATCGGTTTGTTTTGCTCTATTCTTTACGCATTTTGATGTGAGCTAATTGTTTTCTCATAAATATGGATTCTATTTGCACTTTTCGAGTGTTGCTGTAAATTGATTGCCGATAATGCTTGACTCCCGGTCCCGGAATCACAGCCAATTCCTGATCCCGACAATCCCGGGATTAGAAACAATCAATCCCGGGATTTTCGGGACCAAAAATTTCCCTAGTTATGACAATAGCGTTTCCTGACACATATTGCGTTATTCTTATTGATTTTTTCCAACTTGGTGCCACAGTCAACAGCAAAACTTATGTTACTATACTTAAAAAATTTAAGAAGGCAATAACAAACAAGAGACTATAAAACGATGGTCGTCCTATCAGGCTTCAAGATGATCATGTTCGCCCACACACGTTTTATTTCACATTGTCTTTGAGTGACCAAAAAATGTGGCACTTTTTTGTAAAATCCTATCAACCATTTCTTACTCAAAGCACCAAAAACCATTTCTCGACAGCATTTCCTATAACGTATGTAAATGATAAAAATGTTCACACAAATCTTCCATTAGCGAAAGACTACTATTAGTCTTAATTCCATAGCCAACAATTCGAACAACTTTTTCTTATCATCGGTCGTACCATGAACTGCGAAGCTAAGCCAGGTAACCCTTTTCTAAAGAACCAGCAACAAGTCTACTAATTTTTTAAAAAAAATTAGGGCCTGAAAATGAAAATGAGTTATGTTTAATGCTTGTCCATGATACAAAATTAGAAATTATGAGCCCTTTGTGGGCGCTGAGTGCCTAAAAGCAGGCAAGGATTTATATTTCAAGTTTCGTTTTGTCATAGCTTTTGACAAAAACTTTGGATCGTCATAAATTTTGCAGAGAGTATCGATGTTGACTATTTCACACTATTTCAAATCATCGGCCTTCCAGAATATTTTTGATTTTTAAAAATAAATGCAAATTATTGATAAATTTTAGCATTTGTCCACCATGTCAAATTGAAATTTCCGAAATTCCGCGATGCACAAGAACGGTGACCCATCACCAAATTACCTCTATTTTCAGCACTCGACCTTCTGTTCACGAGACCTTAAGACCAAATAATCTGATCAAAATGAAATTTACAGAGCATGTTGGTATCAACTAAAGCCACAGGCAAGAAAAAAAACTGTTTGTTGTCCTATAACTTCCGAGTCAGTAAAAAAATTCTAACGAAATTCACACAGTTACTGAACATTGCTCTAAGCCACATTTGGTAGATATTTGTGTGAAAAATTACCGTAAATATTGTAAATTTTTTCAGCAAAATAAAGTTTTTTTCTCTGTAACTTCCGATGCAGTCTTGAAATCAAAGTTATATTCATGTTGTCCATGGACCTTATCATAAGCCAAACTCCTGATCAATTTCGCTGAAATAGCATGAAAGGGCTGCCAGCTATGGTAATTTTTGTAAACTTTTTTTCCAAATTAAGCAATTTTTGTAATTTCTTTTCTTTTCCTTTACTTTTCTTTACTTTTGTAATTTTTCTTTTCATTTAACTTCGACTTCCAACCTTCAACGTTGATGGAAGATCCTTTCTTGATGACAGCGCTACCGCCCCACGCAAGGATGGGCCCAGCTTTTGCTCATAATGGCCAGAACTGAGGCTCTGACGCACGCACGTACGGTTACCATCCAACTTGCTGAAAGTGATAAAAGACGCCAGACCGGACGCCAGTCTCATTGAGCCTTGGTTTACAAGAGCCAAGGGGAGGTAAACTTCTACCTTTGTCAATTCTTAACAGGACATGGTAACTTCAAGAAATTCCTGAACAGAATGGGTAAGGTTGTCATACCGTACTGCCGGTACTGTGTGACTCAGCTCGATGAAGCTTAGCACACATTTTTTATGTGTAGTTGCTTTGTAGGTTTGAGGCGTATCATTGAGTCTACGATCAGCCTGGTAACAACTGAGACAATCGTGGATGCAAAGTTGCGAGTCGAGGAGAACTGGTAAAGTGCTGCGCATAAAACGGGGTTAGGGCTGCCTTACCGACTCATGAGCTTTGTTAGTTGCTGAGAAAAATATTATTCCTGCCCGCCAGTTTAGTTGCGTGGCACCATCGATAGCTCTTCATGACCGACCCACAAAAGTTCCAGCCTGAAGACAAATCGGTGTGGAAAAACCTTTCGGTTTTAATATATTGACTTCAAATGCTCTGAAGCTTGACTAGCCTAGTGGATAGAGCACTGGATTCTTGTGTGTAGTTCCTGGGTTGAATCCAGGTTTGGGCGAAGGACTTTGAGTTCATCTAGCTTTAAATAGGCACACAAGTTAATCAGGCATAAAGTGAGTCGTGGAACTAATCACTACAAACTTGTATTCACATTGATTATAAATACGTGATGAAGCTCTCTACCAGCTTGAAACCCTAGATTCATCAAGGGTTGTCGTGGGATCACTTTACTTTTACTTCCTATGTTCCCAGCATAAATAATCTTCGCGGTCTTAAAATTACTTTATACGCTGACAACCTCTAGGTATAGAGTGTATGGCCCAATCAAAGGTTATCAAAAATAAAGCTCCATCGATACGTCGATGTTCTCTGCTGTTATTACGTGAAACGAGTCATAAAAATGAATGCAATCAAAAGTGAGTGTAGTGTATTTATGCGCACAGAACAACTGTCTGCTATAAGGACAAGGGTCAAATACCTGACCATAATTTACGACCCTTTTCTATCTTTCAGCCCACTTAAAGAAATAATCCTCGGCAAAGACTCTAGCGCATACGGAATGATGCGCACTCTCATCCAAAAATTAGTCTTTATGTCGAAAAGGGTTAGAATAATGATCTACACCATTCTCATATCGAAGCGGAATTCCGTTGAGACTGTTGAGTGAAAAGTGCTAAATATTCTTCGTTGGTTGTCTGAATCTTTATAAGGTAGCTGAAATCAAAACAAAAAGTCGAACATGTTGAACTCAACCATTATCATTGAGAAAATAGAGGCCTTTAAAAGTATTGAGATATCCTGCATCCAAAACCAAGAGGTAGCGACGCCCTCAAACACGAAGCTTTTTTTTTAAGATTCTGAAGGTAAACAGCCCAATATGATAGTTTTGCTACGATTGCAAAAGATTTGAAAATTCAGATTACTTAGTTTGGTTTTTTGTTGTTGACTGATTTCACTTTAAAATCTTAATTTTAATTTGTTGTTCCTGCCATTCTTTATTTGTTTGGCTATATATATATACTGATTTGTCTGGGTTTTAGTTCAAATTTACAAATAATTTTTATTAGAGCTTGTTAGAATTAAGCTCATTCATTACGAACTGTGACTGTTTCACTTTCAAGGTTGTCACAGTCCGTCGTATTATATTTTACCGAAAGAAAATAAGATTTTTTTTTAGATTCTGTCAAATTCATATAATTTTAATAAGTCTTTTGTATCATGTTGAATAAATAACTTTAGAATTAATACTTACACCCATTTGTATACTTTCAGCAAAGCATTGACTTTCATGATTTTCAAAGTTGATTTCAACTACTCTACCTAACAATTCACAATCATTTTCATTCACTGATGGAACATCAGACTTTCGAATTCTCATGAATACTCGACTTACTATATTCAATCGAATGAATATTCACTATCTTGAACTCAATCTCGAAATTATTCAGGCAAAAGGATCGCAATTCATTCACTTGACCCTGTAGAAAGTGGTCTTCAATATCAGAATACTTCGAACATTCAAAACTAATACTAACATTTCCATTTACGAATATAGCTTGGGAAATGATGAAAGTTGTCCAGTACAATGCACTGGTAGGCAAACAACCTCTCTAAGCCGATTTTCTTTCTTCAGACCTGGATTAATTTGATGACCAACAGTGAGATGGAATGCCATTTCAATGGGCAATTCTAAGAAAATCGTTATGGCTTATCATATCATTGTTGAATATGTAAAAGGACTTTTCCTGTGAGATGTAATCCTTTTGTTGATGAGATATATGTACACTGATTTTCGGATATCAGTACTTGTGATACACACTTATGCAAAGTATATGATGAGTATAATTAAATAAAGCTTGAGGCTTAGTTGATGTCAGAATACCATTTGTGACTATAATTTTCTCCGAATGAAAAAAATGACAAGATTACACATGAATGACTTCTAGAGGACGCCTATACATGCATGCCCACGTTGGGCGCTATTTTGCACTACAGTGTACATGAGAAGGAATGTACCTGTGAATGGCATTAGGATGAACATACAACCAAATTTTGTAATGATATCAAGAAACTGATCTGAACATGATTAAAAATATGAACTTCCTGGTACTCGGCACAGTTTGGCCACAGTTTCCTATAGTAAATGTGTGAAAATTGAAGTTGTCATATCTCTCTTACATTTGTAGCTAGTTGCTCGGTGAAAACACTGCAGATGATTTCATTTTAAGTTACTAGTTTGCATGTGCAATTTCATTCATTTATTGCTTTTTGCAATATTTTGTACCGAAAAAAGTAATTGAAATCATTTACGATTGACTTATCTTCCTTCAAGTGACATAGCATAATTACTAAGAGTACCGTTCGTAACTAGTTAGCTGCGGAAAGACTGTTGTGTTATTCATATATGTACATGCTGAGCTAAGAAAATATGCAAGAAACTGAAACCAATTAAAGTTTCAAGTCTTGGAAACATCGACAGATTTTACTTAATGAATAAGATTGAATGAAACTACTTCTGGTGAGAATGAAAACTGTTAGCAAGTAATTAGGAAAATGGGAGTGACTTAACATAGATATGTATTTCATGCGGTGCAAAAGGTTTCAAGCATGATAATGAGTTTCCAGGATTACTATATGAGCATATAATGGCTGTATTTGAATTGATTGTGAGTTATTTGTGATAAGCATTGCACATTCAATAAACACTTTAGGTATAAAACGTATTGAAAATCTATATCTCAATCAGAAGGCTACTTGAATCTTTAAAATATTTTCAGCTTGTAAGCATGAAAAGTAAAGTAAGCTTTTTGCATGTGGTTACTTATAATATACTCAAAACAGTTTATTTATTTCACTAAAGCAATTTTTGAATCTTTTTAAGAAAAAATCATTCAACTCTCTAAATGTTCTGCAGTTAAACTCATGTCAAAATTAAAGCCCTCAACTTAACCGTAAGACAACGTCGCAATCATCTAGTCTATACCATTGTGTGTTCCATATACTCTTGTCTCTGTTCGGGCTTTATTTCATTTGATCCTCAAGTGGAGGCTATGTAACTTTCTGTTATGTCGTTGCACCACATCCTTCATCTAAACCATTCATTTTGCTTCAGACACTTTTCGTCCTTAATATCGGGAAAATCATCACCACACGTCGAGCGTTTTATGTTGGGAAAACGGATCGTGGTTTTAGCAAATATTTCCGAAACAATGAAATCTGAAAGTGGAGAAGTCCTTTCGATGTGCTTTGTCACATTGTTACGTGAAATATGATTGCTTTGTACTGATGTATTGTCGCAGAGCTAAATGGAAGAATGCTCAATACGCTTCTTTGATGAGTGATTTCACATTTTGTTATTGTACGCTTGATGGGCGAGTGTGATGGATCTCCCGCTGATGGATTGTTGTTATTGTATTGTTTGTGCTCCTTAATGTAATAGAAGAAAGAGGGTGAAAAATTACGATTTCTTGTTCACCGTTTTTACGACTCAATCTGAATTGAGCTTTTTTCATGAACATGTACAGTTAATTTAGTTGATTAGAAAGAAAAATGATGCAATGGGTCTCCAAAAATAGTTTCATCGTATCATATTCTATTGCTTTAGCATATTTTGAAGCCTCTAAAATAATATTAATATCAAAAATAAGTAAACGTTCTGTTGCGTAATCACAATTAAACAGCTTCAAGCTTCAGAATCTGTTTAAGTTACCAAAAGATTTAGCAGCATGCAAGCTAACTGTAAGAAATGAAAGCATTTTTATTAATGTTCGAAGAACATTCTTGTGTATATATATATATATATATATATATATATATATATATATATATATATATATATATATATATATATATATATATATATATATATATATATATATATATATATATATATATATATATATATGTATATATATATATATATATATATATATATATATATATATATATATATATATATATATATATATCTATATATACCTACATACATATATCATCAAAAAAATTCAAAGACTATTTCTCGAGAACGCACCATCCGATTTAGCTGAAACTTTCAGGATACATTGGTTTATATGCGGAGTAGAGTCAGATTTCACCAGATGTAAATTATCTTTAACCATTTGGCGCTGATGGTCATATGAGTGGTATTTTTAATATACCTATTATTCCGTCCACAAATAATTTTTGCAAAAATTGAGTTACCGAAATGAGTTTTGAACGTGTTTTAAATGTGAATCTAAAAAGAGATCGAGAAAATTTGCAAACATTTATATTGCGATAACTTTTGACGGAGCTTTCAAGTCATTATGAACATTTCAGAACATATTGGTATTCTTATGTTGTAAATTAGTGTTGCTTTTAATGAGCATGCTGGCAACCCTGTTGCTAGGGCAGTTGCTGAAAGTGAAAACCTTCAAGTCATCGACTCTCCTGAAAAATTGTCGCTTTTTGGGAAAAAAGCCACTCATATATAAATCGTATGCTTTTGAAATTCTACACCGGGCAAGAACGGTAACGCTTCCCCAATTTACCTGTATTTTTAGAATCAAAAAATTCTGTTCACAAGAACTCACCAGCCGATAATCAGATACGGTTGAAATTTACAGAATGTATTGGCCTTAAATAGGACCACGTTTGATAGCAGTGATTTTAAAATGCAGGCAACTCTGTGTCAGTGGTGCCGTCTTGAAAAATCAATAAAAAAAAATAACTGCTTTTAGCCCTATAAATTCTGATTCAGTCACCCGATTTTGACAAAGCTGAACCTTACACTATAGATAGAAATTTAGTTAAAAAATTCGGTTGGAGCTGCCAGCTATGGTAATTTCGGTGTCTTAAATTTTAAAAATTCGCTGAGGAAAATAAAGCTCTTTACCTTATATCTTCCAGTACAGTCATGTTATCATAATGAAATTCATATGGCAAATTAACTTCCAATGCAGTCATCGGATCAATACAAAATTCACAGAGTACGCTGACTTCAACATGAGGCTGATGTTACATATTTTCGGTTTCGAAGCCGGCAAAGGGCTGCCAGCACGAAGCGGTTTTGCTATTTTCATATCAATAAATGCTTACATTAAGTATTCACATCGCGAACATTTGCAATTAAAATAAGTAAACCATGTTTAAATTTTCTCAGGTCTAGACATTTTTCGGATGGCAGCCCCAAACACTTTTCTATGGCTGTAACTTTCGATAAGGTCATCGAAATTAAATTGGCTTAGGGTCCATTACTACTGAGGGTGTATTGGTCTCAAGTAGAAGAAGAAGCTAGTGGTACTGGCCTTAAGCAGCTAGTGGTGCAATACACACTCAAAATCTGCACAAATCCTCAAATTTTCTTCGAACATTAGTGTTTCTAGCGGTTCTGATGTGCTAGGGGTTTTTGTTTGCTGAGGTCGATACAAAAAGCACTGATTAGAGATAATTTAGTTAATAATATTTATGTATGAAAATTATGCAAGTTGATCTCTAGATACCTGTATTTATGTTCTTAGTCAGTTGGGAACCGCTGGAAACTAGTGCTGCCTCTACATCACTGGAACTTAGCGTTACCTCCTCTCTACTGGTATATGGAGCTACCACCGACTTTAGTACATTTACTCTATTTTCAATTTTAACGTTCAACTTACCTTGCCCAAACCGGCAGCTAACGTTTGCATCACATCTTATTTATTTCGCAGCTCGAGACTTGGTCCATTACTATGAATAGCATAGCGCCCTTGCGTTTATTCTCCCTGAATAAAAATCTCGAGGAATTGGCTGTGAAGTCTTGATTTGGCGTTCTACGACTGACAATATCTTGTCCGTTGGCGGGTACGCTGAGTTTTGGAAGTAGTAAACAATGAATTTTTGATTGGGAATCAGAGATTTCTTCATGGTTCAAAGGGTAGCTCTTTCGCAAGGTTTTATCTTTAGGACCTTTGCCCTTATCTATTCAGCTGTCAGTCTATCTCTGCAATGAAGGACCACGAAAGTGAAGAACGCAACATTCTTATGTCTCTGTCAGTACTTTCTATTCAAGGCGTTTTACGTTGAAATTCTTCCGCATGATCGTCATTTCAACACCCTGTAAGGCGCCGCTTGAGGTTACCTGTCAGTGCTTTGTACTAAGTAGAGGATGAATGTGATGTTTTCGCACCTCCTATACCACTCGTTTTTTCGAAGGGGTGCCACCTGGAATATGATTCGTGGTTTTAGATTCTTTTCTATCGTGTGTTTCTTAGGCATCTTTCCATCCGCAATTCTATTTGAGAGTCTGTCGTCAGAGGTAGATTTTGGGAACCTTAGCCATATTGTGTTCTTCTTGTTAGCTTCTTTTCACAAATGATGTAGAGATGGTTTCTTCACATTTTGTTTTTTGTGTAGACCTAATTTTACACCCTTCTATTTGGCCCTCATATGGCCCCCGTCCGGTCCTTTTCTTCCAGTTTTCTTTATACACCTTGAGAATTGGGCTTTGATTGGCGCTTTGATTCGTAAGCTGATGCACAGTGGAAAACTAGAGCACAACTGTTTGTTCGTTTGCTTCCTACCGTATATGGTTTGGGGACGGACTCCTGTACTTTGGTTTCTTCGCCTTTTGTTTTTGCTGTGTACTTACACTTTCAACCTCTCTTTTTGGTTTTACTCTGGCCTTCGCTTTTTCGCTTCAAGTTTTTTGAGAATCAACTTGAAATTAAGTCCTTGGAAGGCCCTTTGATACGTTAGCTGATTTATTGTGAAGAATTGGAAATTCACTGTTTCAAGTCTCTAGAACCTTTAAATTTGAGTAATTAAAGCAGCCCATTCTCTTAAAGCTTTATTTTTGATTCAGTGAAAGTAAGACAATCTGTAATCCAGCCTAAGCATGCCGTTAGACGAACGAATGCTAGAGACTGCATCAACCACTCAGTCCTTGGCATATGCTGTTCCATCACTGGCTCTGGTTTATTTCGTTAAGTTAACGTTAGATAGCTCTTGATAAAGTATTTTTTTAGGTCCAATCCTTATGCTTTTCAATTTTTCCGGCTACAACCTTGAATTAATAAAGGATGGATTAAGAGAAAACTTTATGACTTCGAAAAATCTACAGTGGATTAACTGGAGTCATTTTTCCCTTCCAAAAATATAGATCTGAAATTGTTCTCTTGGTAGTTTATATTTTCTGACCAGACCTAGAATAAAATAAAGCTACAGCTCCACACGGAGATGTTTCAATATTTCGTGAAACAGTTCATACTCACTCACACCTTTGGATAAGATATATATTGAATTGGACAGTTTCGCCAATTGGATATAGTCAGTGGATTATTTAAACAGTTTTTTGTTACCCTTTTCCGTGCAGCTCAAATTTTTCAAATTTTAAGAATACACATTAAACCAACGCACTGACCAAATCAATTAGCAGAACATCTAACCATTTGAAGAAGTTTGCTTTTGCATTTCCGCTGATTCGTCAGAGCATCTCGTTTCTTGAATCTCATGTTGCATCGAACATTTTCCATCCTGAACATATCTGGAAGCATTTAAATGAAGTTTATCAGCCAGAAAGCGTAATACAGACTACATTGCGATAGTAGTTTAAGTTTTCTTACCAAACTTCTTGATTTGATTGCAGTCTCAAACCATCTGAACCGCACACTGACCGTCTTCTAACAGCGTCCCAGCACTTCTGTCTTGTGTCCAATCGAGCATTAGAAAGATGGCTGCCCAGAGCTGAAGAACTTTATCGTTTGCGCGTACAATGGAAAGCAATTATCACGCCACCAGCAGCGCTGGAATCGTTTGGGTAAATTAATCATAGAAGACATCCTAGAGTAATGGGCAATAGAGTGATAGTTTTTGCTGGCGAAGCTATTTGGAATATAATGCTGAAGAGTTACGAGGCCAATGTTGAAACTGTTATTCGAACTAATTACTCTTGTCCACATTACGTCTTCCGAGAGTTCTTGCCCTTGGCTTTTGACGTTTCCTGATTAGTTTTTCACGACGAACAAGATGCATGTTGTAATGTCTTTGCAACCGCGTTTCCTGAGTTTCCATCATCGCTGCTCGCCAGTTTAGACTTAAAACATTTTAATTAAAACGAAACCTGAGTCTGAGTCTGCACAAAAGTTCCTGGTGAATTGTATGTTTTCTATTGTACGTTAGCTTGTCTTTCCGTATGTCTCCAAGTCATTGAGTTTCCTAACAGTAGCCTCGTTTCCTCCTTCGCAGATTATTTGTGTATCGTCAGGCATTGTTCTAACGCGCGTGTATGTACGGAATGCGGTGGTAAGCAGAGTTAGTAGTTTGCGTAATTTTGACAAAAGACGCTATGAAATGTTTTATGTATGAGAAACGCTTTGATATGAAATTTTCATTGAAATATGGTTGCGGGTAATTAGAGCGATTTGACGTTTCAAAGAGTTTTGATATTCAATGAATTAGCAAATAGTAATGCATATTACTATTTTAAGGTATAATATGTCTAGATTCCGGTATTAGTAGTTTGATATCCAAGAGAAAACTAATTAAATTTGGTCTATTGTTTTGATAGCTTAAATGACTAGATAATATAATATAAAACAAGTGCTGCTTAGTAACAAATTTCTCTTCGTGCAATGGAAATAACATAGCGCTAGAAATAAGAATATTTATACAAAATACAAAACATAAAGTTTTCTTCAGGACAAGTGCTATGTATTTTAGCTTGCGAATCCAAAGCATTATAGCTCACATTCTCAGGTATTGTACCCTTGATAAAAAAAAGGCAAAATTTTACGACCTCCCGAAGTTGGCTTTGAACCAAGGATCTCAGACCCTTTTTCTACGGACCTCTGGCCAATGACCTACACGAGTTTATTGAAATTGTAATATTATGTAGCTTGCTGCTATTTTAAGGCACAGGGTACTATCTCTACAATCTATGCGACCATAGTTGCGTAGCCATTGTCGGCTAGTTACATGTTGTTTTAACAACTACAAAAGAAAGATGGTGAGGACACCGAACAAGTTTCTTTCCAGTGCTAGACCGGGAAACAAATGCAGTAAAAAAGCTATGCAACTAGCGAGCAGTAATGTCAAGCAAAATACTGGAGTATGGGCCAATGTCGAGAGATCAAAAAACAGCTGCAATGGAGGCCTAGTCCGGAGGCAATCCTTATCACTGCCAAGGATGGCGTTACATACGCAGACTTTCTGCGAAATGTCAAGGCAGACTTGATGAAGAGGCCAACGTGCCAGTAAATTGCTAGCTAGTAGCAATTGATTACCGAGATATAGATGCGATCACTACGAAAGAGGAAATCTGCAGTGCTCTTAAGGACCAACTGGGGCTGAGAATCGTCGCGGAATCAAACATCGCGGGGCTTAGAAAATCTTTCAGGGGTACCCAAATAGCCACTCTACATTTTATGGTTCACCAAGCACTTAAGGCCTTAGCAGCAGCCACAGTCCGAATTGTGTAGGTAATCTGTATGTTACGGGAGCAGGTTTCCATGAAAATATGTTTTAAATACCTCCAATTCGGAAACATATCGAACAACTGCAAAAGTCCGCAGAATCGATTGAAGCTATGCCGAAGATGTGGAAAAGAGGGTCATGGAGGCAAAAATTGCATTAAGGACCCGCATTGTCTCTTCTGGAGGAAAGCCGAAAATTGGGATACTGATAACGTAGCGGGGAGCAACAGATGTCCAGTTTTCAAGAAAGTGTTAAACTTCAGACAAAAATCTAGATCGTACAACTGAATCTCAATCATTGTCGATCAGCGCAGGATTTGCTTTTGCATTCAGTTTACGAGCTCAAAGCTGATGTCGCCATAATTTGTGAGCAACATTGAAATCTACATAGTGGCGTCTAGGCGGCAAAGCAGCAGTATGGGCATGTCCATTTTACACCCCACTTTTGTGAGCTACGCTTTCAAGGACTTGCAGAGGTTGCTTAGCAGGCACTACACGTACAGTGACCATCAGACCATAATAGCTACGTTGAACTGCATACGTAGAAAAAACACAATGTGTGCTAGTTCTCAGAGTAAAAACATGGTTGGCTGGTCAGCAAAGAGGAAGAAACGTTCCTGGAAATACTCCCCCTAATATGAAACTGGATTGAACTGCTTTGACAAAGGCTTAATCCAACAGATATATAATGTTTCCATGTTACCACGTTGGCAAAACTATGAATGCAAATTATTGGTGGAATACAGAAGTAAAAGAGCTCTGGACAAAATGTATACAGCGCCGCAGGAATAACCCAGAGTAAGTATAAGTCAGTATAAATATGCTCGGAAGCACTTCTAACTTACAATCGTTAAGAGCAAGAACGAGCACTTTAGGAAGCTCTGTAACGAGGCTGATTTCACTCCATGGGGCATACAAAGCCGTTATAAATAATAAAGCGAAAGAATTCTTCTCAAATCAAATATCCGAAGATACTCCAGGAAATAGTCACAAGTTTTTTCACACAGAAACGGGGTGAAAGCCTGCCGTTAATCCAGGTAGATCCTGCAAATGTGCAGCCATAGCAGAAATCATTGGCAATAAAGCGCTCGGATTGGATGTGATACCAAATAAAGTACTTAAGCTGACGGTAAAGAGGATACCAAAACTCTTTGCCGATATATTTACAACGTGCCTAGGTGAAGGCATTTTTCCTAAGCTTCCATTGCTGCAGCAAAAACTGGTTTTCTTGACCAAGCAGGATAAACCCATTGGAGAATCATCATCCTACAGGCCAATATGCCAGCTAAATGTGGGGTAAATTTTGAAGCGCGTCATATATGAACGACAGCTGTTGGAAATCGAAAGCAAAAAAGGGACTATCAGACCGGAAATTAAGTTGTTGAAACAGGCGATCAACTGTCGATGCTGTCAGAATGGGGTCGGAATTAGCAATGAACGCCAAAAATAAAGAAGGCTGCTGCGCTGTGGTTACACTAGATGAAAAGAACAATTAATTCCTTAGAACTGTTTTAATTTGGAGCTAGTGCTTTCAGCACTTTGACTCCTTTCCTCTCAGTGAGCGTTCATGCGCTCTCCTTTTCTTCTCTGGTTTATTCTAGTCTCTTGGTTGCTCGCTCGTAGATCTACTACTTAGCTTCCTAATGCTCGTAAGTTTAAGTAGATATCGTTTTCTCTCTGTTCTTGGAATCTTAAAATAGCAAGGGTGCGGTTGGAATGTCTGTCGATTGTGTCGAATAGTTTTAGTGCCTTGTCTCGTATGAATTTGTATATTGTTTCTATTCGTAGGTCATTGTATATGTCAGTGTTTCTGATGTACCAGGGTGCCCTTGTTAATTTTTTCGGGGCCAGGTTTCGGCATGTTTGTAACTGTTTCTTGTTTGTCCTGTGTGTTTGGTAAAATATGGTGCTTCAGTAGTTTTTAGATACTAGTAATGGGTACAGCTGGTTCAGTATTCCGCTAGCGTGTATTCGTTTGTTCTGTATGTGCGTATTCCATGAAAGTCTGGTGTCAAAAGTGAGTCCTAAGTATTTGGCTGTTGTTTTCCACTCTATGGGTTCGTTGTCTACTGTGAGTTGGCTTGGGTTTTGCCTTCGTCGTCTTGTAACAAAGATTGCTTGCGTTTTTTCCGCGTTGATACGAATCTTCCATTTCTGAAAGTAATTGATCAGTATATCTATGTAGTGTTGGAGATTGATGGTTATAAATTCAGCCTGTCGAGATGTAAAGTAGATGCAGGTGTCGTCTGCAAAAAGGAAGATTTTCGTTGTGGGCATCATCGGGATGTCTGCAGTGTATAAGGTATAAAACAGTGGTGAAAGTGAAGTGCCTTGTGGAACTCCTGCTTCTATTGGTTGTGTGCTTGAGAAGTGGTCGTTTATTCGAACGGTAAAGGTTCTGCCATCAAGGAATGATCCAATCAATTGTATCAGAGGTTTTGGGATATTAAAGTCGTACATTTTAACGATAAGACCCGCGTGCCAGACCTTGTCGAACGCTTTGGCAACGTCAAACATGACAAGGCCTGTTAATTTCTTTTAATTGTTCAGTTATTATGTGCTGGGTCACTCTGGCTAGGTGTAGCTCGGTGGAGTGGTGGGCTTTGAACCCGAACTGCTCTTCTGGGATGATGGATTTGACGGTGACTACTTCCTCAAGTCGTGAAAGAATTAGCCGTTCTACTAACTTCCCGATTGAGGATAAGAGGCTAATTGGTCTCCAGTTTTCCGGAAAGGTGAGGTCTTTGTGTGGTTTTGGAACCACCGCTATTATTGCTTTTTTCCAGGAGCTCGGTAAATAATTTGTTCGGAAGATCACATTAGCAATGTCCGTTATCTTTTGGATTTTATTGTCTGGTAGGTGTCTGAGGTAGATATTTGCAATCGTATTGTATCAAGTCCTGGTGACTTACGTTTTTTGAGCTGAGCTATCAGCTGTTTAATTTCTTCTATGTCCGTTGGACGGATCTCTTCTTCTCTTTGAGTACCTGTTTCTATAATGTTAGCGGCTCTGTCTTCAATCTCTTCTTCCTGGCCGTATTCTTCTAGAGTTGTTGTGTTCTCTTTGAATTGCAGTTGTGTCTGCAAATGTGTCTGCAAATGCCTCTGTTTTTCCCTCGTTGTCATATTTGAGGCCATTAGGGCCATGGATTGCCGGTATTGCTACTTTGTTCTTTTGTCTAAAATATTTAGTCATTCTCCAGAAATTATTGTCTTCTGGTTTCATACTTAAAAGAAAGTTTTCCTACTGTTCGTTCTTGAACTGTGAGATCTGTTGGCTGATTTGGTTTGTGAGCCGGTTCACTTCCCGTCTTAAGCTGGGATCTCCGGTGCGTCTAGCTCTTCTCCTTATTCAATTTCTTTTGCAGATCAGCTCTTTAATGTCCCTTTTTAGCTGTATTGTACACGCGCTGGTCGATAATGGAGTGTCACGCTGTTTAACATGTATAATTGTCGACTACTTCAGGGAAATACCCTTATGCTCCGATGCAGACGAAGGACTAAAACTTTATCTGGTTACGGCGAGAGTATCACAGCTATCTGTCCTTGGCACCCTGCTTTGGAACATAATGTACTAAGGCTACGTTTACCCGGAACTGTGGTTGTGGTAGGTCTCGCCGGTGATATTGGCATCGTAATTCCAGCCTGTTACATCAAACAAGTTGAAATTTATGCAAACGAAGCAATCTGGGTGATTAAATCATGGCTTGGTTGTGCTGGGCTTAAACGAGCTAAGCATCAGTTGGAAAAGTTACTTATCACAAAGCGAAGGAAGCTACCAGCAGTATGGATAAATAATAGCGACTGCATAGTTACCTCGCAGCCTGCTATAAAATACCTGGATGTAACTATCGACAATAAAATGAGCTCATCTGGAGAAAGCAGGTAAGAAGGCATCAGTTGTTGGTTCAGTACTCGCTAGTATGCTACCGAATATTGGCGGTACGAAGTAAAGCCAAAGACTACTGATTTCAAGAGTGGTGGGTTCTATTTTACTGTACGCAACACCAGTGTGGGCATCTGCGCTACAAAATAAAATTTAATCGGCGAAAAATGCAAGCGGCTTGTCGACTGATTGCGATTCGAACCTGAGCAACGTCTTATGAAGCGGACGTGTGTAATAGCCAGTATGTTGTCTATTGAAATTCTTCTGGATGAAGTGCTTCGATTCTACAAAAACGAAGTATGGACAACAAGCACGCGAGAGATTGAAAGGCGAATGGCAATGCGCTCATGGCAAAGTAGCTGGGAGAAGGTGCAAAACGGGCGTTGGACGCACAAATTGATCGCTAAAGCTGTGCGATGGGTTTCAAGGAGCCACGGAAAAACTAGCTATGACCTAAACCAATTTTTGTGCGGACATTGCGGGTATTGTTACTATCTATACCGTTTTGGACACGACAGCTCACCAGACTGATCAGTCTGTAAAAATGTATCTGAGGATACGGAACACGCTATGTTCAATTGTCCTCGCTTTGAAGCATGTGGCCTAGAAACGGTACTAGGCACATGGAAATCAATGGAAAATATCGTACACTGAACACAGCGTGGAATACTGGTGAAATAGCACCTAAAACGTACACCTCAAACTGCGTGACGCTGAACGGGACAGGAAGACGAAAGAAGAAAGGATGTCTAGAAGCAGCTAAGAGCTGATACACCCCCGAGAAGTAATGCTGTAGAAGTAGTGCCTTTGGTAAGTGTGGAAGAAGAAGGAGTTGGTTCCAGTACGTAAAAATCCGGCGCGTTCCGGGACAAAAGCCATAAAAGATCTTTTTGAAGATTTCGACCTTACAGCAGTGAAAATAAATGCAAATTCAGTTCAGTCATCATCTCAAGATCATTTTAAACACTTGAGGAAACAATCTTCAACTGAAATATACTTTCTTGTACCCACTTATGAGCATAATGCATCAAATATATGTTCCATTATGTACCTTAAAGGTATCTTACTAACCGACTCCCACTACTATAAAAAACTATGTCACTCGCTTGTGAGAACTTGTTCACGTGACATTTATTAATATACCATTTCTATACGAATCTGAAAATTAAACTGCTACATCATAGATGTATTCAAAGTTTTCAATTATCTCGTCGTACATGCTGTTACTTGCGAAATAAATACACGCGTCATATTAAGCCTAATGAGACCCGGAAAATGTCGTTTTCGCTACCCCGCTAAGCAAATTGAATCATTCACAGTGTGTGACTGGGTAACGAGGATACTCTTCATGCTTAGCTCCGAAACATCTGTAAGTATACTCGTACATCTTTATGTGTGTTTGTTATGAATGCGACTGTTCAAGGAAAATCTTTACAGCAATTGCTGAAATATGTTTGAGAAATTCTCTAATAATGGAAAATTTGCGTCATCTTAACAAAAGATGAATTGAATTGCTTTAGTAGGAAATTATGTTTTTCATTGAAAAATATTTCAATCTTATAAAAAAAATAAAAATATATGCTTGTAAAATATATTTATGCATTTCAGAAACTGAAACAAATCAAGTTCTGAAATTGCATAACGCGGCTAATATCACATTTTTTTCCATCAGTTTCTCTACAGAAAAAAAGACGTTGCGAATCGCTTCGCTTCTGCAGACATCCAATCTTAATCAAATGACGTCTCTTGCAGAACAAAATCGCAGACAAGTTCAATTTAAAACAAAGTTGTTAAAAGTTTCCTGTTCCGCCAACCATTTAACCTTCCATAATACGAAATGTGAACTTTACGAAAGACCAATACCATGTTTACAACGACAATGACCGTTTTTGTATTGGCAATAGCATTACGAAGTGACACAAGCTTCCATTATCCTTTGAAATGGTAACACACATTTTAACACACTGAAAATTACCAGTGAAAATCCTGTTTCGAGAATTACGTTAAGTCTGCGGAAAAGGGTACGGAAAACCTTTCGAGCATACATTCAAAACAAATTGTATTCCCCCGAAAACATTGAGCCGATCTTAATTTCTTGAAATCGGTGGGTATACATCCTGTTGTAACCCCAAACGGTGTGGCTTAGTTCGGCTGAGTGCTTTTGACTTTTTTTGTATCACTAAGTTTATAGTGCACTGGATCGAAGGTCTGTCAGATTCATGAAATAAGGGAGAAAAATTGTGTTTTTGTGAAAGTTTTTTTTTTATTTGGAATTGGATGTAGGCATGTTTTTGAATTGTTGTCGGATTGTTTTGGTGTCCTCGTTAGCAGAAGAATTTTTTTTATTGAAAATAGTGTTCGATAGTGAACACAAATTTGATTTATTTCGATTTGTTAGTGGGGGTTTATACTGAGATATATTCAGGGACAGCATATTCCAAATTTTATTTTATTCAAATTGTAAAATTTGTTTTATTGGGAGGAATTTAGTAGTAGCATTTTTTACCAGTACAGATTAAAGCAACGAAAGGGTCTCTACAAGGAATATACAGGCTTAGTTCCTTTTTATTTATTTGTTTTATTGTTTTTTTATTCGTACGTACTTAGCAAGGTAGTTGTAAGTAGGATTGCGTAAGTGCAGTTTGTTTGAATAAATAGCAAATAAATAATTGTCTAGCGAAAGTGTTAAAAAACCACAAAAAGAAGAAAAAAAACTAGAATCTAAATTAAAGTAGCTTAGCAGTATAAGCTACGCTGCTTCTGTCTGTAACCAGAGGTTCAATAAGACGGTGGTAAAACGAGTTGTACCTGGACTTACTCTTCTCTCTCTTGTGCAAGTTCACCCGAAACTGCCTCCTTTTAGTTGAGTTGTTGAGTTGAGTTGAGGTAATACTCTTCTGGAGTCGCAAGTTTTCTCCACCTGGACTCTGTGGTGAATCGCCGTCAGGACTTCTGAGTAGGTTCGCTAATGCTAAATTTACCGTCATAGCCTTCCACTTTTTTGTCGTAGCTTCCGGCTACTTTTCTATCACTTTTTGGGGTTTTCTATCTGTGACATGTTTTCCCGTGACACACTGTTTGCTCAACGAATGTTTCTGTTCCATTTTTTGCAAAAATCTTCCTTTTCTTCTGCATCACTGGCAGTCACTCCGGAGTCCTAAGCCACAGTTTCTGGTCTTGCCCGGATCTCCAGTGTTTTTAGAGCTTGATTCCGCTACCTTTTTGTTTTTCCGGGGCTGAGTGGATCCCGAAACCATTTTTGCAAGTCTCAGTGATATGGTGCACCAAGTGCATCAGTTGATATTCTATCCTTTCGATGACGTTCCATAAGCGGAGATAAACTCGAAAGTCTCTTTCGATTCGAACATGTCTTCTATGAGCTTCAAAATATTCTTCTGTGTAGTAGTGGCTTGCAGTATCTTACGAAAGGTTCTGCTTGCATTTATCAAACATTTTTTCTTTTGCGAGCCCCGGATATTTTCTTTAGATGCAAAAAAAAATCAGAAGGGTGGATTATTATGCATGGAATGTATTTATAGCACAACAGCTACGAAAAAGTAAAAGGAATGCATAAAAGTAAAATAAATTTAATGACTTTACCAGTATATAAACGCTAATTGTTGGACTTCATCAGACATAACCATAAAACACACATATATTTTACGGTTTCAAACAATTCACTTCAAGTCTCAAGCTCGGATTCCTCACAAGGTCAGAAAATCATATTCTCTGCATACAAATGAACCTCTCGCAGATTAATTCTTCCATAGTGAAATATGTGGAACACATGGAATGAACTGGTTCAATCAAGAAATTTTTCCGCACCGATATCATCATTCACTACTAACCTTGCTCTAGGAGAATTGCTAACTGCTTAGCTATGTACACATCCCTCATCATCATCATCATCATCACCACCGTCATGATGCTCATGGGGCTGCATATCGATTTGCAGACCTCTTTTCGAATCGATTGCTTACAGTATTGTATGCACTCCTTTCGTACGGAGCCCGCGCTACAATGCACGATAAAAAAGATGCTTTTGTTTCATACACCCTTTCCCAATGCCACCAAATTGACCGCTATGGATAGAAATAGGCAAGCACACTTAAGCTTTTACGCCTACGAGTCGTATACTCCACGAGGCTTTAAAAAAATGGTTGTACGAAATTGAGTGCATGAGGCGCATCTGGCAGGAGCCCATTCAGAGTGTTTTGGAACAGTATAGCTGGGTAAGAGCACTACTCTGAACGGGACAGTGCGCATGATTGGGAAACGCCAAACCGAAAGCTGTTCCAGAATTCCCGTCAAGGACGTCATACGTGACAAGCTTGAGGAGAAACAATTATATCGAGCAGGCAAGACTTTTCATCATGACTGTACCTATAGGGCCTGGAAGTGACGTTATTTAGCAGCTGGTCCATGATATGAGGCTGCAGCTGGTTTTCCATTTGCTGTTAAATCGTACTAGAATTAATAGGAGCAGAACCACCCTCAATTACTTCTCTTTGAAAGGATGCTGGCAAGTGACTGTGCATATCGCAGAAGATATCTCTCTTATTCTGCTTGCTAATATCGAGAGAGCTTTTCTGCGCTGATAATACGGTCCTTTCTAGTTAGAACGCGCGATTATATTCATCGAAGGACTCAAATGGGATCTCAGGAATTCTAAAGAGAGCAAGAATACAATAAAAAATGAAATTTTACCGATTGTTGGGCCAAATCGGGAATGTTGTTAGTTTAGCGTGAGAGTCGGTGAACGCTACTGTTACGCTCTATTCGGGTTCAATTTTCGCATCCTGGACCGCAAAAAAATGATATTCTGTGTTCAATTGTGCTAATTTCGGATGTTATGTGAGAAGTTTAATTTCCCATTGAAATATTTCTGAAAGAAGACAAAACGAGCCGTAATGAGAGTAGCTGAGATTATCAGATTGCTCAAAATATGTTGAAGTGAAATTGAAGATGAACTCATTTTGTGGCTCCGATGTGTCAAATAGTGCGTTTTTAGTATAGGCGTTATTATTTTTGTGAATATTTTGAAAATAGATCCACATTGAGCGGTTGTGGGTGTTTGGCCTACAGGCGTATTGAAAACCACTAATTCGAGTGACAAGAAAACGGTAAGTGACACTAAAGTGAACAATACGCGAATTGTGTTTCATGCTCGAGTATCATTAGTCTATCGTCTGGATTTTATAGGCTGTCATCGATAAAATGTGTATTTAACGATAGCATCAAGATAATATATACGCGATACGTTTCTTCTCTCCAGGCAGCATAATAGATACAGATAAAAGCGAAAATAAAATGAAATTTATGTGAAATGAAGGTACGTTAGCTATGCGAACGATGTAAAGGTGTACAGTGAAATGAGTTTTGGAGCTGAATAATTTCGGAAATTCAATTTTATTGCGTCGTTACTGGTGGTCGTTCGGTCGAGCTATTTATGCCGTGTTTTTATGTTTGATCCCGGCGTGGTCGGTTTCGCGTCGAGTTAGTCCTCTTGTTCGTTTAGCGTTCTTATCATAAGACTTTGCCAGTCTTGAACAGTCTACATTTAAGGATCATGGACTTATTAAGCTGTTTTCTTGAAAGTCATTTGTTTGCCTAAAAGTTAGTTCATGTTCGCGTGCAATAGCAGTTGTCGCCGGAAAAGTTAATCATCCCGGCAAAAACGACATATAGTAGAGTTCTATTAAAGTCACGAGGAAATACCGCAATAACCGGTACTTTAACAAATCCTGAATCTTGAAAAGTACAACACAGATTACTTTACCACGCAGCATTTTTTATTTCTCCATCCGGACACACTATTCAAAGGAGATTATCCTCACGGGCAGTGAATATTAGAAAAGGAAAGTCTAAACAAAAAGCGATATGGGAGGGATGATAACAAAACGAAGGAAAAAATAAAAGCAAATTAAATGCTCCGTCCCTAAAGTGGCCCGGGAAGAAAATAGCGAATAGAAAGCCGAAAAGAAACAACAAAGTGTTTTCGTTTAAATGATTGTGCTGCAGCGTTTCGATGGAAAGGTGTGAACGTGAAGTGTAGTTGTGTGATGAGGTGGTGAAAAACGGATCATTGTAGCTTGATGCTTTTTGTGTGTCCTATTAGGGAAGGAAAGAAATTATACGAAACGAGTGATAAGGAAAAAAAAGGATCTCAATTGTTTCTTTGAAGGCAATTTACATATTTATCAAGTGATTTCCGGCTGGGTTTTTTGTATACGTTGTGACTGTGAAAAGTTTTTTTTGTCGGCTTGTGTAAATCCATTAAAGGTTTTTCGAAAAGGTGCTGGAGAAAATTTCAATTGAGTGGTATCGTTCTATGTGCCGCCAAGGATAATTATTCTAGCAGAGATTGTAGTAAGTATCTGGTTAAGCTCAAGAAGCTTCGAATTTGATATTAATGTAATTTTACATGCAGATAATTTTTAACACCTTCTTCCTAAATGATATTTTTAGACAAATCGATGAGTGGCTTACTCTAGCACTCTTTTCAACAAATTGATGAATTTATAATTAAGCCTGGTTTTCTTAAAATAATAGGTTTGAGGACAGGTATATTTCCACATTTGGAAAATAACTGTTGTATGTATCATATTAAAATGTGTCAAAGACAAAGTCTGAGAGGGGTAGATACTTTATGGAATCTGTGTCAAATAGTTGTTAGGTAGCATGACCATTTAGGTACTGTTCGAACTGTGAAGATATTTATACGAGTTAAAAAGGATCAATACTAAATCATTTGCACATAGTTCCATTATCTTAAAAGAAAGAAAATAGAGATGAAACATTCAAAAGAAGCCATTCATAGTGAAATTAATAATTTGAAGAGAATTTCAGAGTATATCTAAGGTTTAGTCAAATAAAATTTCTCTTCATTAAAACTTTATCTGTTTAACCAAGTTAAGGACAATATAAATTTTTAAACAAAGTTTAACTTGTATAAAGTAACATTGACCACATATAAATTGTTGAAAGTCTGGACGTTAGATTCAGAAAATAATCCATTCGCAATACGTATGTGAAAGTTTTTCTTGATTAGTACTAAAATTCAGTATCTCTACATTCTATAATATTTAAATCAAGCAGCTGATTCAAGCTAGGTTGTTGCATGACTGTAAATAGTTGAATTCAAACCGAGGTGCACATTTTGGCACGTTCGAATACACAAGCTTTTATTTGCCGTGCTGTGTCCCTCTATTCAAATTAGACTAGAGCAGGATAGACTGGTTCCAAAAATAAAGAGTACAGAATATACCAAAGTTGGGGCAGCGAAAGGTATTTCCATTGTGACTATATTGTCAGTTTTCAAAATTTATTCTACACAAGTTAATTTATAGCGGTACCTATACACAGAGCAGATTAGATGTTTAGGAGTTATTGGTGTTTTTAATGCTACTATCCTAACCTGCTCTTGAAAAAGGCGATGAAAGCTAGACTATTTGTATTATTTAAATACTGTGTGCTAATTTTTTGCTTTAATTTTGAGTCATGAGCTCATTTCTCAAAAAGGATGTATGCTCTATATAAATGCGAAAAAAATTAGATTGAAAAAATATCAAATTGATTTGAATGTGACTGACCAAACTGGAGACAAGAAAGTTGAATTACATTTAACATCATACCGAAGTACATGACACAATTAGAACAAATATGGGAGAGTAAGGTTTGTGTGATCATTTCAATGAATGAAATAAGATTTGTTTTAGTAGGTTGCCGTCTCCAATAAATTTGTCTTTATAAGTATTTTGGGAAAATCAGAAAAAATAGAGAAAAAAAGAGGAATCCAGTGACAGAATAAAAGAGATTGACTTTTGAACTCACTATGCGGCCTGGATGAATATTTCCTGTGCGCTTAGTACCTAATATATATTCGGAAATCCAAATTATTTAAATTAATATTTTACAATGACACTAGTCAGCCACAGTTTTTTTTTCTGGAATGAAACATATATTTTGGATTCTATTAGTTAGTGTTGTTGAAAAACTATTTATGAAAAACTATTAGGTTTTACTGTCATGATATGATGAAAAAATACCCAAAAAATGTTAAGTATTTAAATTTAAAAATGAATTTATTTGCATTTGGAGGTCGTAGGTCGTATCTTATCGTCATTTATCCATACCTTGGGGACATAGTATTCAACAGAAAATACAGTAGACGGAATATTTTTGGAAGATATGTATGTGCTGACTTAAAACTTGTTAGTAGTCATGCAAGGCGGCTACATAAAATTTTGTTGTTTTACTTGTTAGTGTGGTAGCACTACTCCATTTGCACAGAGTAATCACTCTGTACAAAAGGAGTAGCCGAAAACAACTGACTACGTACCTTGTCAGAAATTAGTGCCCAGTCTTCGCCTTGTTGAACCAGAGAACAAAGTAAAAGAAGGAATTTTTGTGGGGGCCGGACATAAAAAGGGCTATGAACGATCCAAATATTGTCACCAAACTGAATTCGTTGAAAACGAATCCATGACTTTCATTTGTTAAACTTGCCAATTTTTTTTAGGCAGCACCAAACCAACTGACTGTCCCGAGCTCATATCAAATTTTCGGACAGATTTTCAGGCTCTAGGTAGTAACATATCGCTGAAAATGCATTTTCTGCACTCCCAGTTGTATTTCTTCCCGCCCAATTTAGGTGCGGTTAGTGATGAATATGGGGATCGACTTAAACCATAGAAACGTGTTATTATGGGAAATTGACTCTTGGTATATTAGCAGACTGTTTTTGGACATGTTTATGTGATCATCCAAACTACTAATTAAAAAAAACACTATCGTGTAAATAGAGGGAAAAAACTAAGTAATATTTAATACCTTTTATTGAACATATTTATTTTTGTTTTTCTCATAACCTGAATCTGACCGATTTTTTCAGATTTGACATTCCGATTGTACACTATCAAATCAACAACAAAAATAAAGTTTGGTTTCAGAGCCAAAAAAGTGTCAAAACTGTTGACTAGTATTGTATGACGATTTTTTTTGAATCGGACGAACTGATTTTAGCCTTGTAAGTACTTAATATGGTAACGATTTGAAGCAAATTTTTCTGACTCGCAGAGAATATGTGATACGACAATATAGACTGCATTGCGGATAAAGCCTCCGAAAGCAGTATCATATAGAGCTCGAAACCTTTAAAACCACTTTCTTTAAAATTAAATGTTTGATAGAATCTCAATCTAAAACAATTTTTAGCCATACATACATATATTGCTGTCGAAATAAGCATTTTTGAAAAACGAGTATGCTAAATGAAAACCAAATCAATAATGTTGAATGTTTAGTTGTGGTAACGCTTTGGAAAATTCAACCTTATGCGGGCGCACGGTGCTTAAAAGTAGAATATGATTTTTTTATATAAACATCAAATTATTACGATACTAAGCAAACGTATTTTCATTTAATAGGAACAGTGATGCTTGATATGTGATAAATGTGTTATAGCAGTTACGTGAAACAAAATTCTTGAAATCAGCGAATCTTCAGAAACTATTTTAATTTTAAGAAAAAAAGCAAACGACGTGTAAATTCAATGCTCTGCCAACTGCGTGATTTCCATTCATAAGAATTCATGATCGGATCATCAGATAAATATGAAATTAGAAAATTTGGGTTCAGTATAGGCATTTTGAATGCTAGATCTTGCATTATTTTTTCCTAAACGGCATTCGAAATTTGGAGCTGATATCTGGCATAATTTTCAGCATTTAAATATTGATCTAGGAATTATCGGGCGATGACCTATTTATAATTTTGCCCATGAAATTTTCCTCGATAGTATTTGAAAACAGGATATTATGCTGCCTGATTCCAACAGATATGCGCTTTAGGCTAGAATCTTCTGAAAATTCAACTGTAAAACAAACCGCTGTCGATCGAGCAATCCTGAATTCCAAATGATATTTTGAAAAATATTGGTAAAAATGAGCTTTACATAACTGTAGAGAACTTAGATCCAACTAAGAGGCTTCTTAAAGATATATTGAGATTTACTTTGGAAGCATCTAATTTGTTTTTTAACATTATTTTCAAATCGAATTATGTTTTTTTTTTTTATGAAAAAGAAAGCATTATTTAGCATTATGCTTTTATCATATTTGAAAAAAATAAATTGGCAGCACTGTTGGTTAGCCCTGTGGCTGGTACAATCTGTAAACATCATCAATGCAATAAAACATTACTTCGCCTATTATTTTCGATGCAATCATCAGATTAATACAAAACTCACACTGTAAGTCGATCGTAATGTAAGTCAAATGTGAAAAATTTTGGTTTGAAAAATTCAGTAAAAGCTGCCAGCTACAATGATTAAAGAAGGCAGGTACACTTAGAATTTTGAGAAAATTGATTTTATTTTCTTCGCATTTTCTAAAAGTAGCATATTTCAAAAGCATTCTCTGCTAATTTCAGACGAATCGGACAATTCTTGATGGAGATAACTTACTTTGAATGAAGTCGTCTCTAATACATAAAGCGTTTTTTGCATGCTTTAAACGTATTTTTCTCGAAACTATGTTTTCGAAGCCGGTGATCACTGTAACTTGAAAACAGCTTTATCGATTAGCATGAAATTTTCCTCCCTTATTTTATATGTAATTATCCTCCGGATGAACGAAGGATTTTTCGATTGGACGATACTTTTTTTCAATAGCCGAAAATGTGAGTGAAAGTCGAAAATACAATTTTGATTTCGAAAAATCAAAATCCGCCAAAGTCCTTCGTTCATCCCGAGCACTACGTCATTAACTAATAATCGCCGATTTTGTTTTTATTTCGGAGGATCCAGTGACAAGCTACAGTGATCACGGCAAAACATTTTCTTTTCGGACCTCTCGAAAATGTACTCTACTTCGACTAATTTTCAACCTTTTGCCTTAAAAAAATTACAATAGCTTATACAAATATATTTCTTTCAAGTAAAAATACATTTGTTATTAATTATTTTAATGTGTGTATAAAAAGAATCCTAAAAAGAGTTTTTTTTGGACGTCCCAAGTGTATCTAACCCCTTAAGTAAATTTCACAATAACGTGTTATTTTTATTATAAATTTTGAAGCTGTTTTTATGCTGCACTAGACAGCTGTACTGTAAAAATTATTTATATATCGTCAATTTTGGTCTCATTTTTAAAATTTTTCTTTTCACTCCTAAAGCTTCCGAAGCTGATGTTGAATTAAAACGGAATTCACAGAATATGTTTATCTTAATATGAAGCAAGTTTGATAAAATTTCGCTTGTGGTACTGAGAAAGAGTTGTCAGCGCAAGACGGTCATTCTTATGCCAAGAAATGCTACAAATAAATTTTCGTGCGATGTAAAAGCAATTCACGATAAAAATACGCATCAAAAGTTCATTTTTCCTGAATTTTGATAGTTTCGGTAGATACGGTGTTGGCAAAAGGAACATCACAAAAGGCTTATTGTACCAAGGGATGCTGCCATTACGTTATCGGATGATTAACCGCTTCTGATGGAAAAAAACAGCACCTGTTTCAATTCATAAAATATTGAAAATTTTTAGTTCGATAATTGTCAAAGTTATTTGTTGGCTTTGCAAGCTGCAATACAGCCATCGCCACCAAAAATTTGGTGACCTGTGCACAGAAAAATGCTGTCATTAAATTTAATAATCTTTCCGTTAATATACATCTGGTATGACTACCCAGTCTTGTGCTGAAAGATTTACTCAAAGTGAGGGAGCCTAAATTCCAAGTAAATGTAGGCCAAAGTAGCCTTTTTTGAGTATGTAGTGCAAATTTCTCTTTTATTCAAACTTAGAACGAGGATTACCCGGTTTCAGCCTTAGTTTGAACTTCATATAACTTAGCATTGAAAATCCTGAGCATTTTTAGGGTGGAATAAATATATTTAACATATATTTTAAAAATATTGCTTTATGAATATAAGTACTCATTTGAGTCTGCAATTTATTAAGAGCTTTTGTTTTTCTGGAAATCATTGAAGAAAATAATCTTTCAACTGCAATGTTACTAATAAGAAGCATGTTTTATACGAATTGCGATAAATCATCAAATCCTTATTCGACTGCATTTTTAATCAGAGAAGAATGAGCCCAAATTCCTGCTAAATTTTTCAGCATAACTTAAGGGGTTACATGGGTTTCAGAGAAAAAAAAACGCAATTTTTAAATGTTTCAAAAATAAAAAATAATGTATTAAATTATTCGAAATTATTGTTAACAACTAAAGTAACTCTTGAACTATATGTAAAAAAAATTTTACACAAAAATATTGATAATGCGCCCTCTGGCAGCTATTTTACGAAAAGGCTCGAAAAAAATGCGGTGCCAACGATAACTTAAAAACTAATGCACCTATCTTAACCAAATTTCACACACTTCTTTTAAATAGTATTTTCTTCTACTTGAACGAAGGAAATTGTGTTTCGTTCATTAGAATTTAATACACATGGAATTATTTATTGAATTTTTGGGTCAAAAATTAAATTTTTTACTCGCAACGTTGCCAAAAGTTCAGATTTCAATATTTTTACAAATCCTTCGTTCAAGTACAAGTCAAACTTATATTCTAACAGAAACAATTTGATTTTTTTTGTTTCGGATGAATCCAGCTCAAGATATCGTTGGCACCGCATTTTTCGAGCCTTCTCGTAAAATAGCTGCCAGAGGGCGTATTATCAATATTTTTGTCTAAAATTTTTTTACATATAGTTCAAGAGTTACTTTAGTTGTTAACAATAATTTATAATAATTTAATACATTATTTTTTATTTTTGAAACATTTAAAAATGGCGTTTTTTTTTCTCTGAAACCCATGTAACCCCTTAAAGAGTAAATTCCTAGCTCCAATTCATAAATAAATAATTTTTCCATTTGATTCCATATAGTTGAGAAAGTTTTAGATACATAGTATGTACTTAAAGAAGTAGGTCTTAAAATTTGAAATGGATATGGTTTAAACTAATTTCTGGTAAGAAATGGTTTTAAAATATCAACACTTTCTGATAATCTCACTTTTAAAATTTCAATATAAAAAGAAATTAAAGATTATTTTTTAATTGATTGTTCTAAACTTAGTCCCACTTTATTTTCAAATTCGTAAGCGAGATCAATACAGTCAATTGGTCGTAACATCTTTACTCGAGATAATCTCATAAATATTTAGAAAACTATCTGAACTGATTATTTGAAATTTTCTCATACTACATAATTAATGCCATCCGTTTGCCGTCTTAAAAAATCTTCACCAAAATAAGTTACAATAAAAACATAAATGAAAAGTAGTCCAACATAGCCCAAATTATAAAATAATAATAATAACTATGTATTTCATGTGCATAGACTTACAGCTAGACAATAGATGCAAACATAAAACCAGAGACTTAAAGTACCACCATGCCTAACACATAATGATAAAATAATCAAGGAAAATGGTCAGAATAATATTTTCTTATAATTTTATGCGATTTCACATAAATCCAAAAGACCTGTAGGAAAATGCAAATGAAATACCAAGAGTATTCAATTGCTTTTTATACAAGTGGCGAATGACCGTCATTAATAATTGATTTAACACTTTCTCAATGTCCAAGGTATCGATGGAGAAAGATTTTTTTTTTAGAAATATTGAGTTTCTAGATTCTCATCTAATAATTGATGGCAAACTGTTCAATAAACGATGAGCAAAGGTGCTGTAAAAGCGGCCAAAAAGCGATTTATTGGAGACGGGAACAACCATTAAATTCCTGGTATTTACCCGTAAGTTAGTTGAAGCATAAACTCTAGATGCTCTATAACCTGAATCCTCGGATAATTCTGAAAACCTTAAAGAATATAAGTGTCTTGAGGGAAGTGTTCCCAGTGATTTGAAAAGGTTGAGCCTTGGAGTTCTACGATGGACTTTGAAAATAATACGAATGAAATGTTTTTGTTTGGTAATCAATGGACCCAACTTAGTAAAATGTATACCACTCCAACAGCATAAACCATCTTGTAGTTTAGATAGAAACACACCGTTGCAGACTAATTATATAACTGAAGGAAGGCAGTATAAGCTCAAGTGATAAAGCTGCCTTACTAAGTTATCATAATAAGTTTTTAGGCACAGAATGTGATTCCTCCAACTTAATTTGGTGTGAATGAAAACTCCCAAATACTTAAAACTTTCAACTTTTTCGATGATAAAACAATTTGAAGAACATTTCGTATTTGGATCAACTGAATGCAGAATTCCGTTCACATTGCTCATATGTGAAATAAGATATTTTAAGCAGTTTGGCGCGTGGAAAGTCAGATCCATATCTGCACATATTGGTCTCACTAGGTTGAATAGCATGAATTTAGTTTTGTCACTTAACCTTAATTTATGAGTACTGAACCAATATCTTAGAATTTCTAGATCGTTGCTAATTTTAGCATATGTATCGAAGCAATTGCACTTAGAATAGCATAGGGCAGCGTCATCTGCAAAAGCTGTAATTTTTCCATTGATGTTTTGAGAAAACAGTGAATTGGTAACGATTACAAATAAAACTGGAGACAGAACTGAGCCTTGAGGTACCCCAATTTTAAAGTCGTGTCAGAACTCAATATATTGTTAATCCTCACTTTCTGCTTACGATCGCAAAGAAAGGAACGCATCCAATCACGAATATGACCTCGTATTCCTGCACTTTGAAGTTTTTCTAGTAATATGGAGCTATCAGCCAAATGAAAGGCTTTAGTGATATCAATAAATAGAGCTGCGGAAATGTTGGACTCGTTAGAATTATTGTAAATTTCGCCGCAAAATTTTTGTAAAGCACCTTCAGTGGATTTCCCTAACACAAAACCAAACTGACAGCAATTAAAAAAGTTAAGGGGGTATTCCGGTTTTTCAAGCGATAATCGTTCATTATTTCAATATGAATTTTAATACATAAAAATAAATACTCAATGGGTATGGTTTTATTTTGCGTTTATTGCAGGATTTAAACTTTAGAAAAAACTTGGATTTCAAAAAAAAAGTTGAAAATTGTTGTTGCTCCGAGGGCTTGAAGTTGACCTTTGAAAATCAATCTTGGCAGGATTGCGTCCGTTTGAATTATCTGAAATTAGCAAATGAGGCGTCATTTTACTCAGGAGAATACCCGTTACAAAATGAACTACGCTTATCAATATCCAATTATTCGTTAAAAAATGGCAGCTTATAAAAAAAAAATTTTCTAATATTTTCTTTTTTTTTAGTTTTTTTTTTATTAAAAATTATAGTTAATTGTTTTGTATCATCACAATCTTAGTTCATCTTTTTCCTTTAATCATAGCAAATAATTTGATATATCATTTATTAAATTCTGTAAGACCGTTTTCGAGAAATCTTGCCAAGAAGTTGAGAAAAGATGGTTTTGAGAAAATCGCGTTTAAAGTTTTATCTCAAACACTCTCGCCTCAAGCGTGAAAACGAAAACAGATACTGCGATAAAATTTTAAAGCAAGATTATATGATCATAGTGGAATAAGAAAATGAAAAAAAAATTTTTTTCGATTATTTCAAACCGAAAGACCGGAATACCCCCTTACTTTTATTTAAAAATGATAATAGTTTTGATTTGACACCCTTTTCTATTATTTTTGAGAAACCAGACAGCAAGGAAATGGGTCTGGAATTACCTAAATTAGTTTTATTGCCTTTTTATGTGAGAGTAATATTAAATTATATACAACATTATATACAACGCAAAATTAGCGATTTCATAATTTTTGGTAGCTAAATAAAACAAAAGGTAGACCAAAAGGCTACAAGTAGTCCAATCTGGCATCACTGTTGATAAGGACAAACAATTGGTTTAGTAAACATTTCAACCATTTTTTCTGCTTTTCTTCAAAAGTCAATCATTCTAGTGATTCCAATGCGTTTAAGTTTTTTAACTTTGAATTTGTGGCTTTGAAGGAAAGGTCAAAACTGTTTTATAGAGACTCATAAACAGTTTATTTTAGTTTTTTTTCCTCATTCATGCCCTTCCAATAACATACAATTTAAATTTACTTGTAATATTTCAAATCTTGAATTCAAGTAAGTTTCCTTCCGTATTACCAGCCATATTCTCGACACATTGAAAACTTTTCTTGGAACAAGTCAATCGTTTTGTATTTTTCCATACCGTATTTCAATGGTAACTGCGTATTTCTTTCATAACTTTCACGGATAGATGCTTCCTATTTATCTTGTGCCGCATGCTTTCGAATATTTTCCATTCAATGTTATTATTTTGAAATTTCAGAGCAAATAAATGTACTTGATCCTCATATATCTCGAATTTTTAACTTAAAGGAGATGAGAGCAAAAATTATACGAAGAATTGTTTGATGATGTCTCCATATCTTTTCTGTTTATATTTCATAGTGAACTCGAGCAAGAAATATTAAAAGTCCTTCGGAATTTGCGTAAGTATCTTTGCTTGTTGAAAAAAAAACAGAATTTCAGCCATTTAATTTAATTTGTTGTCGAGAGTATTTTTGAGTGTAGAAATAACTTTTTTGATGTATTATAAAAGAAACTAAAAAAAATGTATTTAAGATTTCCAAAGTTTTTTAAAATATCGAAACCATGCAGAATAAATCAGTTTTGAGCAAAAACAAAACTGTGCAAATAAAATAAAATACAAATAAACCACATTTGTTAAAAATTTTAATAAAAACTTCTTGGTAAATCTTGAGAGTATCTTGGAAATTAAATCTTATTTAACTATTTGGTTTCAATATATTTTTTTTTGTAAACTTTTAAATCAAGTTATTTTCGATAATGAGGACATTACTGGCACTAAGAGCCTCCTTACTTTATCAAAATTATATTACATTTTAGCCAGTGTTAGACTATTTAGTGGTGTTTGAGAATTTTTAGAGAAAACTGTTTCTGATTGCAAATGACAATTTAACGATTTACCAACTTATTTTTGCATAGGATATTGGCAAGGTAAACTGATCTCAATTAAATTAACGGGCAACTTTGATTTTTGCTAGAGAATGTAGACTTAAATAGAAATAATGAAGAATGCTCAAAAAATGCACAGATGCAAAAAATTAGATTCTTGTTGTTTTTAAAAATATTTTACACTTGACAAGTAAAAAAAAAAAACCTAAATTTTTAAATTTTAAATTTTTTTTTAGTATTTGTATGATGCATATTTTTCAAACCAAAATCTATTTGATATTCATTTATGTATTTAAATAGCGAATACATCTGAAATTAAAAGCATTGTTCAACTACGAAACTTTTACAACTAAAATCAAAGCATTGACTAAGTACCAAACCATCCAATTTTAAATTCGTTTAAAAATTACAGCTAGACTTTTATGTAAAATCGCTTCAATATATTTCAACAATTTTAAAATTTTAATCCTCAGAAATCAGTCTATTCTTTATGCTCTTACAATTCAACTTTCACCGCTCACTTTTATTGCTCAAAAAGCTTTCTTAATTCAGCACTTAACTTTCCCTAGAGAAAATAATTTTCCGACGTAAAATCCGCAACAGGTGTAAATTAGCATTTTGCGTGTAACAGCTATGAATACAGCTCGCAGCGCATACCTTCTGACTTGATTTTTAAAACAGGAGTTTCATACAATTTACATGCAAATCACCGGAGACAACATGTTCTTATTGAAAGGAAATTACAAAATTCTTCAGTTATGATGGCTTCTTTTACTTGGTTATATTTTTGGAATATCGTTTTTACTTTGTGTGAATTTCTCAGTGGATTGAATATTCATTTATTTACATAAAAAGTATTAAAGTTGGCTCAACATATGGGGGGAAGATGAAACAACAATGATTATTTAAGCATCAGATCGATGAAACGATAATGTAGTTTTCCTCTGCATGCATAAAATTTATAAAACTTAAAGTTACATTTGCATTCTGAAGCATAATAAATTTAAATCTTATTGTTAGAACCCTGCAAGGAAAAATAAAATAACTTCAAACTTTATATTGTTGATTGATTTTAATGCATCTCAAAAGATTAAACACTAAATATCTGCACCAACTTGAAACTTCTCGTAAACTTCATCAGGAACCAATATTAGTTTGGATCGGTAATTACGGGTAAAACATTGCAACCATAATCACTTTTCAGTTGCCGAGTAAATTACGAGTAGTTAGACAAAGCCAATGGGCTTGTGGTAATGTGTGAGTGCAGATAGTCTTTAGATACGTGGATACATACATATTTGGGTCGATGGAACTCAGCCAGTCTGATGTCGATTGTAATCAAAGTCGAGTCGAGATAATGTTAGATTCCCATTATTTACTGAATCTAAATTCAGTATAGACGGTGCAAACAAAAACGCAACAGATACCGATAATCTGGTGATAATGAAAAGCGTTGAATATAATGATTCGTTGGAACACATGGCGGATCATTAGTTTGGTGGAGATTCTGATTTGTTCTCTAATTACCGTTGGATATAGCTATTCAGAGATAAATGCTAAGTGGACAAATTCCTTTTAGTAGTGGTAATGTATTTGAATCGATAAAGCTGAATGCTTCAATAGATATTGTTTTGAATTGATGGTAGCCCGTACCAAATCGAGGTAGAGCTAGCTCAATCATTAATATACACCACATATTTTGCGGTGAAGTCACAATATCTAGCAGCATTCTGTGTGGTCCCAAAACACAGACGCCATGATTTTTTGGCCGAAATGGTGGCTTTGATTTTTTTAACTGAGTATGATGAGCTTTTATTTCAGGGGCTAAGCAGGTAACCTGAGTCTCCTTTCCTGTAATAATAGAGTGCAGAAACTCATCACCTTTAAGTTCATGCCCCTGCAAAAATTTGATTCAATTTGTGCTGCTCGGTCAGCTGTTTTGGGACCCACCTTTCACACAGTTTATGAAATCCGAGTGTTTTTTTTAGATTGTTTCGTGTAGCAAAGATCTGGAGATTTGTGAAAACATCACCAGAAGTTCTTCCAAATTCAATATGTGACCACCGCAAGCAGTTTCCTCAGTTTTTTGAACAACGAATCCATATAAATCGATGGTCTTCCTCTGCTTTGCTCATCGTAAACAACACTTCCACCGTTTTTAAATTTTTGATACCATTTAAACACACTCGTGCAGCTCATAACTCTTTCGTTACAAACTGATTTGTTCTCGTCAAATGATTCAGATCGAGATTTTCCCTTCACAGCGAGATAACAAATAAAGCTGCGAATCTCTCACTTGTCGACCGATTTTATCGACATCGTCGCTGGGACCAAAATTTTGACGCGTTCTTGTGCCATGAAGAGCTAAGTTATATGGCAATATAACCGACATAGCAAAAAAGAAACAAAATTTCCTCTGCCTGTGAGGGCCTTAGTACACTTACTTTCTGGACGAATATATTAGAGGCATTCAAGTACCTGCGGGAATTCCCGCACGAACTTGAGATCCTAGACTTGGACTTAATCGCTATAAATTTCTATGAGGAAAAATGTCATCATTCTCAATGATGTTGTCTTCCTAGCTTGACGAAACATTTTTTTATTTCTGAAACTTCTTTTTTTGTACATTGAAAAAAGTTCGTGTTAATACATCTTGTAGTTAAGCTGATCGAGTTTCAACTACCA
Source organism: Nemotelus nigrinus (assembly GCA_947369275.1). Lineage (NCBI taxonomy): Eukaryota > Metazoa > Arthropoda > Insecta > Diptera > Stratiomyidae > Nemotelus > Nemotelus nigrinus. Next base: position 51,998,578 of record OX376375.1, on the reverse strand, counting down.
TTAACCATATTTTTGATTTTCTAAATCGCCAAATCGTAGCAAAACCAGAAATATCAGGGGAGCTTAATTTCACCCGTGACCGCAGGCAGTTCTAAATGTTCATAATATTTATTGCTTAGAGCCTAGACGGACAGGCACTTAAATTACTATTTTACTAATGGTTATTTATACCTAAATTAGTAATTTAAAAGGTGCTGACACACAGCCCTTGCGTTAATGATGAATACTGTCACTGCCTGTCTGTCACTCACGGGAATTCGTTTTTGAAAAATGGAGAAATCGAATGTGTTTTAAGTTTATGTTGCCTGTTTTATGTTCTAACTGATGAAGTTGGAGTACAAACCGCGCAAGAACTACATTAAAATTCTGTAAATATTTTGAATTTAAATCTGACATTTCAAAAAAGTTGTCTCCTTCTTCGTTTTCTATGCGAAAAACGACTTTTTACAAGGGGATTTTGTATTATATCGGGCAGCTCTACTTCATTTAAGAATAAATGACCAATCTTTGATGATCATTAGCGATTTGCTTAATTATTAATAATTTGGTCATTTAGTGGTAATTAGGCCAAATTACTATATGACACACAGCACTTAAATGATGATTTACGGCAAATGATCATTTAGGCTGCGCTGTCTGTCTAGGCTCTTACTTTCACTACAAGATATAATGTGAAAATTGAATATAAAATTTATGTTACAATTTATAATGGGAAATTAATATTATAATTTGAAAATTTAATGGAGTAGAACATTTAAAGTTTTGGTTTAAATTATTAAATTTTACTTCTGGAATAGTCTCAATGTTATGTGAAAAAATTTAAAACTCTTTTTTCTTGGGTATATTTTAAAACATTCGTCGTTATTAAAAAAATTTACTTTCACAATAAACAGTGACTTTTAAATAATCAACATAATCATTCATAATCATCATTCCTACCTTGAATTTCCACATCGTTCTCCCCCTTTGTTGTTTTTAGGTGTTGTGCTGTCATCATGCCGTTGCAAAATCTCATGTTAGATTGATCTAGCTGGCTGCGAATAGGCATGATGGGTGAAAATCTCGGTATAGTACTTTAAATAACTTATACTGCACTGATGCAACAATATATAATCAGACAATATTTTCTAAGCGACATGCTTCCACTTGTTACTGGCAAGTATGATGCATACTGCCTTTTCAATTTATACTACCTCATTTTATTTAGCGGGAGAATCACAAATCCGCACAAAAAATCGCCCAAGATCTACATTTTTTACTAATGTATGTTCTTATTTGCCTCTGTCAAAACTAAAGTGTAGTACAAAATGGTTCTGGATATGAAATAATCCTGTATAATACAAAATATTTCCTACTAAAGTACTCGTAGCTTACTTGGTAAAAATAGAAATATGTATTATAATTCACTCCCATTGATAATCCGTAAAATATGACCATCGTAATATATCATACGCACAAAAAAATATCGCTTACCACATACAAGTCACAAACTGGTTCGACCGCATGAGTAACTGCCTTCTACAACTCGAATTGTCATATTACACTGGCTTGCCAATTTAATACCCTCCGTATTGAGATTCCATCAATAATCATTACATCGATTACAACCGGCTTTTTGTGCAAATATCCAGTGCTCGTGCAGTCATCATATTTTAGGCTCGAACTCTAAAAAACCCGTTCAGTATCCGAATCGATTGTTTCGTCGTAGCCTACATAAACTCCAACGAAATCCCCAGTAAAAATATCGTACGAGAATCCATGTTCTAGCTTTTACCCCGAATGTTCTCCACATGTACACAATAAACCAAATTTGCATGGGCGCGACATACCCGGAATTTCGGACAACGATGGCACAATGCCAAAAATATCTCCCCGGGTTTATCTGGGACACGAATTGAAACTCATCATTTTGAACTTCCAGTCTCGTCGCACTGGGATAAGTTGTGTCAGCAAGCAGCTCCTGTTTCCTGCAATATTGAATAAGCATTTCGAAAAAGAGGCCGCCGGGACTTAACATGGGATTATATGTAGGAGCCAGGCGGAAAGGCGACAGGTTGGGTACAATTACGCCAACCAATGCTGGCCGCCATAAAAATTGTAATTTTATTATCACACTCTGGAAATAATTAAAAGCTATGAGGAGCTGAGGGAATTAATAGCTCGACGGTGAATGGAGCGACGACAGAAATGAGCCTGTGGCATACAATGTAGACTAGTCTGGCTTACACTGGCACTCATTAACAGAATATAATAGATTTTATCGTTTTTTGATTCGTAAGCTATTACGACTTCAACAAGGTGACAGGACAGGAAAAATACCAAAACTTCAACCAATCACAAGCACCTGGCGCTCATATCTACATTTGTTGAGATGCAAAAAAAAAACTTTCCTTCGCATTGAAGTCTATTAATTGCTATCAATTCATCTCATCACCGTATACATTCAAAATAAAATCAACCAAGTTTAACAGATAGGGCAATTTAAGAGAGCAAACATGGAAAAAAGGATCAACGTGCAGAAAGTTAAAAGGATCAAGCGTTTAAGCGATGCCAATTGGATAAATCAACGATGAAAACCATGAGAGCAGAAACGCAAATCAGACTACTGATGCAGAATTGGCAGTCGGTTGAATTGGTGAAGGTGAGTCGACACAAATCTGTGTGGAATTTAATTGGGAAGCCAGCAAATGCAGTTACATGGTGAATGCTTGTTTTATTTAGTTGCAAACAGAATGGTAGTTTTGCAGATTTAGCGGAAAAATTTTATTAATTACCAGAATGGTGTGCTGCGGAAATTGAAACTATTTAGTTGCAGCAGTTTAATTCATTGATATTACATTGAGAGTTGGTATATGAAGATAAATTTTAGTGAATTTTGATATTTTGGGATCGATAAATTGTAATACTTAAATAATTAAACGGTAATAATAGTGAAAAGTCAAAAGTTTTAAGCGATTGAATATTGAGTAGTTTGGTTTATGGACAGTTTATAATGTCATTGTTGAAAAATAGTGAGCATTTCAGTTAAAGTTGCAGCCACAACTAAATAAACTAGCTCATCGCTTAGTTAGTACATCCAATATACCATTTATCTTAATAATACACATGACTAGGTACCTCCTTAGCTAATGCTTCCATTTTCATATTGATGGTGTAAAAAGCGAAAAAATATTGATGAGACTTATCCCACTATAGTTCTCACAAAAAAAATCATTCGATATCTCAAAGAGAATAGCCAAAATTTTAATTGTTTTGGAAATTGATTCACTTTAGCAAAAGGGAATATTGAACTGTGTATAAGTTTAAACAATTGCGCAGAAATGGTTCGCAGAAATTGAACGACATTTTATAAGCTTCAAATTCAGGAAAAGGTACTGAGATTTGGTGCCTGGCTTACATCATACTCCAATAAATTTTACCACTACCTCTGACGTGGCTCTCTCTAATAGAAAACACTTTTGACACACGAAGTCAAATAAATACTTGAGAGCCAAAATCTTCAAGATATCAAAAATTGGATAAAATCTTTTAGACTATTTAGACTATTTTCTTCTGACAACAAATTTAATTCCGCGAAAACGATCGAGTTTCCCGTATCAATATTCTCTACTTTGATAAGTTTTAGAGACGATATACGTTGCCTATGCTGATTTATAGACAAGAATGGAACCACGATCACAATTTTTTCGATGGATATAAGTCGGAGATGTTAAAATTTGTCACAGCTAGCGTAAATACAAGTTAATGATTTCCAACTGCAAGTACACGTTAGTCCAAGTATGCACAGTGTGCTGGTGTCCGATGAGAATCAGTGCTACTTTCGAAACCACTTTGTCAAATAAAAATTTAAAGAAAGTAAATAAAATTTTTTTCAATTTTAATCATCCCGCAAAAAAAATTCCAATTCGAATAAAGAGTCCCGGAGCAATGGGTCATACTGCAATTGTAGACAAAGCATGGCAGTAGACAGGAAAAAGTACGGAAAAAGGCCAGAGATACCTTAGGCGGAAGAAATTTCTTAAATACGAACTAGCATTCAGGGTCATTCTGCTTTTAGTGAACTAGAATTTAAGTTTATTCAAACCTTTTTGCATTTGTGGCCTCAAAGCAGTAATATTCTCTGCAGAATAACTTAGGGCGGTATCATCTGCGAAACATGTAAGAAAGCCTTGCAAGCTGTCTGAGTAAGAACTATTAATGATAAGTAGAAAGAGAATTGGTCCAAGAGCAGAGCCCTGAGGGACGCTATATATATATATATATATATATATATATATATATATATATATATATATATATATATATATATATATATATATATGTATATATATATATTTATATATATATATATACTAGTTGACCCGGCAGACTTCGTACTGCCAAATATAGCCTGTCAAAATGGTTTGTAATGGGTCATTTTTTTGTTCCTACATATTTTATAGTCGGGGCAAAAAATTCTCCTGAACAGAACCGTCACCCTGGTGATAGGGCGTTGTGAATAAGAAATATAATTAAATTTAACATATATAAGCATTTAAAAATAAGTAATCTCTTTATTGTTAATCATATGAATTGTAATTATTAACAAAAATCAGTTTTATTTTCATTGTAGTGCTTTGTGATATACGATGTTTTTTGTTTGATTATCTGGCACATAGACAAACAAATCTGATGGTTTTCCAACACGGGAACAGGCAACATACAATTGACCATGTGAGAAACATGGGTTTTCCAGATTAATACCACAAACACTTAATGATTGCCCCTGGGACTTGTTTATGGTCATAGCAAAAGCAAGCCGAACTGGAAACTGTAGTCGTTTAAAGTCAAAAGGCACATCATTTGGAATCATTGGGATGCGCGGTATGAGTACGTCTTCTCCTTTATACTTTCCTTTCAGTATAGTTGCTTCTATCACGTTGTTTAGTAATTTCTTTATCGCTAACCGTGTGCTGTTGCAAAGACGCGGTTGGATGATATTTCGCAACATTATAACTACCGATCCAACCTTTAATTTAAGATTGTGAGGTGGCAATCCTGGCAAATCCAGTGAGTTTAAAAATTCTGGCGGATAGTTCACTACATCATCTTGGTTAGTAGCCGAATCAACTGATTTATATATCCTCGATTCGCCTGTAATTTGTTCTTGTATTTTTAAATTTAATTCATTTACATCTATGTTTTTTGCAGCCAATATAGGTCGTTCGCTCAACCAATCATGGTTTCTGTAATTTTGAGAAACATCTGGAAACACCTTCTGAATAATTTCATCTTTTGATCGAGTTAACAGACAAAAACTTTGAGGAATGTTAATGCAGCCAGTCAGCATGTCTATAGGAAATTTGACATTACCAATGTCAATGAGTTGTTTAGAGAAAATGATTCCAGATTGGTCATTTTGTAGCTCGACACGCATATTCTTGCTTAAATGAAGTACTTTGACATGTTTCCACAAATTGGAGGACTTTAGACATGCATTGAGTTCATCAGCTGGTGTTGATCGTGGAATCACTGGCAATGTTTGACGAAAATCTCCTGCTAATAAAATCATTGCACCACCAAATTGGTTATGATTATTTTGTCACATGCAATAATTAGCGATCATAGGTAAATAAACACTGCACAAAACACTATATAGGTACGAATTTGTTATGTGTATCAGTTGATAAAAGCAAACTCATTAGCTCATTAGAGTAGGAGGTAACCGAAAATCCAAGAAAAAACCCACTGAAATTGACAGTTTGTTGTTGTTTCAACCTTTTTTTTAATTTGATATGACTTGGAGTCAAATCCTTCAAGCCGTATTTAAAATAGGGATATGAAAAAATTAAAATAATAAAACACTTTTGGTAACGCTGTTTTTGTTTGACTGATGTACTGACTTGAAAACTGATGCATTTTAAAGTAAAACAAATGAAATAATATCGCGAAACCGACCAAATTGAACTATTCGATTTCGTTTTCTTTTTCTTTTTTGTTTATCTGTGCTCCAATGCACACTGTTTTGATAGATATGATTGAATTTAAACTTTGTACAGAGGTAATAAAGTGCAAATTGACTCTTTGACGTTAGGAACATACCTACATTGTTTAAACAACAGTGACTGCTTGTAATTCAATATGAACTTTATACAATAACAATAAAGCTCGTTTTAGTTAGAAAACGTTTGAATGGGAAAAAGAAAAGGGCTGTTTTTAGGGCTTTTCCGGCAATATTCCAATTTTTCTCGAAATAAAAACCATCTTTGAACTTCAACGAACATTTTAAAAAAAGAATTGGCCAAATTGGTCCAGGCGTTGTTGAGTTATGCGCTTACCAACACATTTTGCGATTCATTTTTATATTATAGATATATATATATATATATCAGCAAAATGCTTAAGAGAGATAATCTCTGGAGTTGCCAATTCGATTGAAATGAAATTTTCGGAAGACGTAGATGTATATAGTAGGTAGGTAAATTCAGATATTTTAAATATTTTGGCGGCGGCGAGTGTTTTAGTGAATTTTTAGGTACTCCTATATTTTCAAGCAGCGTAAACTTTTGTTTAAAAAATAGTATTGGGAATGAAAACTAATTATGTTCTTAGCTTGTTTATGATAAAAAATTGAAAATGTTGAGCCGCGTGTGGGTGTAGCGTGCCTAAAAGTAGGCAAGGATTTTTTTCAAATTTTGATTTGTCATTACTTCTGACAAAAACATTGGATCATCGTGAAATTCGCAGAGCGTATTGATGTTGACCAAAATTTAATACACATGGATTTTCAAAGTAGTGCAGGTAACCTTGTAGCTGCGGCAAACGCCTGAAAAAAAAATCCTTCAAATCATTGACCCTCCTGAAAATTTTTTGATTTTTGACAAAAAATTCAAATCATTGATAAACTTTAACCTTTCTGCATATTGTCAAATTGAAATTTTTCAAATTCCGATTTGCACAAGAACGGCAACCTATCACCAAATTACCTCTATTTTGAGCACTCGAAAGCTATGTTCACGAGAACTGACGACCGGATTATCCGATCATAATGAAATTTATTAAACATGTTGGAATTGACCAGGTCTGATAGAAGTGATTTTGAAATGCGGGCAAACCTGTGGTAGTGGTATCATCTTGAAAAATCACTGAGAAAAAAACCGGTCTGTGGCTTATAACTTCCGGTTCAGTAATCAGATTTTTACTTGGACCTTACTTTAAGTAAACTTTGGTGAAAATTTGGCTGAAAAATTAGAATATAGTTGCGAGCTATGGTGGTTTTTGTCTCCTAAATCTTGCAAATTTGCTTAGCAAAATAAAGCTTTTTTCCCTATAACTTCCGGTCCAGTGTAGAAATCAAAACGAAGTTCATGCAGTAAATAGACTTTGATGAGAACCAAATGTCGTAGGAATTTCGTACAAAAAGCATGAAAGGGCTGCCAGCTATGACCATTTTTGTAATTTTTTGGAATTTCTTTACTGAGCGATCATGTCATTGGATTCGCAAATGGGAATGATCCTGCAATGAAAATCAACAATAAATATTAACGCTATAAAAATTTGAAAAGTTTTGAGGGTGGTTACTCTAAAATTTTTTTCACCCGTATAACTTCCAGCGTAGTGATTCAATCCAAACGAAATTTACTGGTTGGGTTTAACTTAGCGTGAAGCAGATTTGATATATATTTTGCTTTGCTGCTGACACAGGGTAACCAGCTTTAACCATTTTCGTTAATATTGCACCAACAGATGCTTCAAATTACGTACTCATATGCAAAGCATTTGCAATAAAAATAAGAAAACCATTTTTAAATTTTCTGAGTTTTGAACATTTTTCGAATGGCAGTCTCAAACAACGTTTAACCGCTGAAACTTTCGATGAAATCCTCCGATGAGAACGAAATTCAAAGGATAAGTTTATTTAAGTATGAGCTTGTTATGGTAAACTTATTGCTTCTTCGTTGGGAAAGTGCTGCCAGCACTGAACATTTTCATCATTTGTGTTATAGTTGACTTGTGTTGCTTTGGATAAAAAATGGTTGATATGATTCTACAAAAAAGTGTATTATGTCTTTCCACATTGTCATTCAAAGAGAATTTCTTCGAAAATTAGTTTTCTAGCGGTTCTGATGCGCTAGACTTTTTTATTGATTCGTTTTTAATGAAGTCAAATTAATCACCACAGAAAAGGCTAGTATGCTTGATTTACTAGTTGGTTTTTTTATGATTTTTTCAATTTCTTTTGAAAGTTTTGGTAAAAAACTTAGCCTATACTTATTGCGTTCTATGTTGCAACCTTTCTTAAACAAAAAGATCACTACTGCGAAATTCAAAATTGCTAGACGTGCTCCTCTTTTGAGGTTTAAATTTATCAAGTGTGTGAGAATTGGTGAAATATTATCTTTTATTTGTTTTAAAGCTTTGGATGTTATACCGTAAATACCAGGAGCTTTCTTTAATTCAAATGAACTAATCACGTTTGCTTCCTCTTTTCAGGATGTCAATATACAGAATGATTTTGTTTGATAGCTATTTTATTAGCAGTTACCTTCGTACAAGATGCTTCAGTTAGTTTTAGAATCTTACATACTAGGACAAATGATGTGCACCCTTCACAGTTGCAGACGTGTACTTGTTGAACGCAAGCTACGTTAAAAAACAGAGCAAAGTCAAGATTAGTTATCGAGAGATACAGCATGCATGCTGTAATTTTATAATTAATTACTAATTATTAATAATTAATGCATGCATTAATTTTTCTACAATTACAGGCGTTTTCAAACCAAAGAAAATGATTAAAGAAAGTTTGTTCTGCGTTCGAGATGGAAGCTCTAATGGGCCAAATCTTTTGAATAGCTGGAATATGCCATAGGTTAATATTCTTTTGGTTAATTTATTGCGATGATGAGCAAAAACTGCAGTATTTTTTTCTACTGTGGCTCTTAATTTCCTCTGCAATCGTTTCGGTACATTTGAATTTATTGAATTTGATCTTCAGTTGCTGATTTTTCGGTTCGGTATGCGGTTTCCAGGTGAGCCTCCTATCAAGGTGCATTCCGAGATAGTTCACTTCGCTGCTTTAAGGTTTTGAAAAATTGTTTGGATATACTTGAAGACAGGTTTGTTTTGGCAATGTGAACGTAACGTGGATGCATTTGGTTTCGTTTATATTGATTTTCCATATCGCTAGCTTTTCTTCCACAAATGAAATGTGGGTTTGCTGAATTCGGAATGCCATAACTGGATTTGAATCATTGCATAGAATATAGATGTTATCCGCAAAGGTACTGTAGTTGTTTTATCACTTATTGGTAGATCAGATCTAAAGACTGTATTGAGTACATGTCCCATGACACTTGATTGAGGTACACCAGAATGCGCTCGATATTTTGTGGTAGTATCGTTTTTGTATCTTACCTGAAATGAGCGGTCGGTTAGGTAAGAGAAAATTATTTCATGGATGCTTTACGGAAGTATTGATTTGATATTGAAGATCAAACCTTCATGCTAAACTTTGTCGAAAGCTTGAGCTAACATTTCTCATCTTCGAATGCTATTTCGATATCTGACGCGATTCGAATTCAAACATACCGCATTTCTGTTCGGTCATTGACATTCAATAAAAAAATTGAGGGAATAGCAAACTTTCAAAATAGATACTCATAAAATCAAAATTGATAAATTAGTTTCAGTTAATATGTATAGAAATCAATATTAAAATTGTTTCCTAACTTTTTAAAAGTAAACTTTACTGCTTAGGTTTAACTTTTTCTTTATTTAAAAAAAAAGAAGGTAGATTTTCAAACAGTCGAAACAAAAGTACAAAAAATAGAATTCTACAGTAAAGACTTATCAATGCGCACCATTTTCTCCACAAAAACGTCAATGCAATATTTATGATCTCATTTGCTACAACAAAAGTAAACTTTCAACAATTTCTACCCACTTTTTATTCGCTCATTTTTCACACAAGCACTCCATACGGCAGCATGACAACTATAAATACACATTATATCACATCACGTAAACATTCATACGTGATTTTCTATAACTTCTCGCTATTTAGTGGCATATATCTGATACAACTTTTTACTTATACATGCTAGTTGCCTGCACCAAAGAAGCTTGGTCCTTCTTTTTTTCGTGTAGACCAGGCAGTCGGAGGACAAGTAATGAGAAACGATAGGACTTCGTTGGATATTAATGGAAGTGCGAAGCGTGTAGGCTAATGATCCTAGAATGAAAATTTCTAGCGTGCTTATAGGAACCTACAACTATGTGTTACATAATGTTTTTGTTAGATTGATCCTATGTGGAATATGAGTGTTGAAGCAAAATGAAATATATTTATGTACGTAGGAATGGGACCAAACTAACACAAAAAAAAATACAATGAATTTCCTTCAAATCTTATCAGGACAATCAAATTATTGGGACCACGATGATTTATGTGATGCCTGACTAAGCTAGATTGAACTATAAATTTTGCTTAAAATAATGGAAGTTTTGATTTCGGAGAATAGATGAATACTGACAGGCATCACATTGTTGTCAGATATGATGAATATTTTTTTTTCTTTTTTATTAATTGTATAAGCTTATTTAGTCATACAGTAGTTGAATTTTAGATTAATGTTTTTGGTATTATGCATTTGAAACGGTTTTTTGTGTTATCCAATTAAATTCATTTAAATAGATAATTCAGAAGGTTTTATTAAATAATAAAATAGTATTTGACCATTTTTTGGCCTTCAATTAATTTTTATATCGCTTTTGTCATATAGACATTATGCAGCTTTATAAACAATTCACCCAGAGTATCTTTTTAACTGATGCTATCATCTTTTAAAAAGTTTCATAAAAAGAAACAAAAATTGGTCAATTTATCGAAGACATGATTTCCTATAATTGGTTTTTATATGAATTGCTCCCACACTGGGCGCAAATTATCTTAAGACGTTATCCGTCTAAAGGATTAAATATTCAAAGCCACATAGCTTCAAAACTATCTAAGAATATCAAACTTAAATAATTATTTATATTTCGGGGCTTATTTATTTCAATGAGTGCATTTTCATCTCATTTATGCAAACTTTTATAAAAATTCTGCATTTTGATTTCATTATTACGACTTAGTTCAAGCACTGAAATTCATTTATTATAAGAATAGTGGGTTTTGTAATTGAATGGTATTGCCATTTTCGATCAAACTGAAATCGATGCGAGCAGGAAAAATAACCCCATACAAAGTATCACGAGTTTATTTACACATTAAACTTCCGAAGTATTCACCAGACCTTTTCGAACCCGAGTATCTAAGTTTCTTACAAACTTTGTTTCAGATTGTGTAATTTCCTGTTTTTCTACAGCAGATCATTCAAATGTGTTAGGAATAAATGTTTAACAGTACAATTCAAAATGCTAAATTTAGAAAAATCAAATATACAACCTTTTGAAACACAAACATTAAATCATTCTCTCTGACCCTTCAAACGAACGACAAATGACAAACTTCGAAAAAATTGCACAATAACATCGAAAACAAGCAAGGTTTTCTGATTCTTGTAAGACTGAAGCTGCCTTTGGGAGTGCAACACTATAGCGACATAATCTTTCGAAACGGTAGCCATTTAAGATAGCCGTCATAATAACCCAACACTTTCCAACAATTTCTATTGAAATATTCAGTCCTCTTCAACTGGTAAACGAAGAACAAAGGAATTGCGGAAACTTTCTGAATAAAATCTGCTAAGACATTTGGCAGCTGGATTCTAGTGAAAAGTTTTAATTTATTCCACGTGATGAAAATTTATGTACTGCTAAATTTCGGGATGCACGAGTATATCTTAGTATCCAAAAAGTTTTATTCACAGAATTTGATGAGGATAGTCGCAATGATTTATTACCATAAACATTTATTCAGTGAGGTGATAAAGTTGAATTATTTTCTTTGAAAGGATAAAACTTTCGAGAAGAATGTGAGAGTTTTGTGGTTGACGACATTTTTTTTGGGAAAGTCAGTTGATATTATTGTGCGAGTATGGGAGAGAAGATTAAAGAAGATTTAGATAAATTCAAGAATTTGTCGCAAGAGAATAAATACTCTTAATCCTCAGAAAATAATGAATAACAACACGTCTACCAGAATATCCAGCTTTTATTTAAACGACAGAATAGTGTGATTTTTTTTGTTCTTCGTGAATGAATCTGCAGTACGCCTCGATACCTTCTATCATGCTGCCAGTTGAATCGCACAAACAATCAATTGAAAACTCATTAAAACAACATACTGCTATGATTCGAAATAAACTTTTCTCACATGCTTGTTGGAACGCTTGTTCTTGTCATCTACATTCTCCGTCGGTCCCGCGACGCTGTATTTCGATGAAATTCCGAAATCCTTTCGTTGCATCTACGTATATCGTTGTCGTCCATGCCTGTAGTCAGCATCATTGATTTCTTCCTTCAGCCGTAGCCCGTACTACTCTGGCGTTTACAGCCGCCTTCATCCGAGCCGTTGCTTTTAAATGGTGTACAGTGAAGTGGCACTTAGTGCGCTACCGGGCTACCCCCAAAAGCGTTTTCAATCGCACCGGGGCTTCATATTGACTTTTCCGAAGTATGTGATCAGAAAACCAATTGAGGTGTTGCTTGTGTCCTCTATAGCGACGTTGGCGTTTCTTTGCTCCAATTTCTCCCTCGTGCAGATACGTTTCGTCACCATTTCACTGTTGCTACTATGCTCGCAGTTTACAATAGCCTTCATTGGAACTAATACAATTTTCTTTCAAGCTAATCCTATTCGAGAAATATCACCGAACGAGATTCTGATTCAAACTGATTTGAGATTTCATGTTTTTGTTCGTTTCATTTCTGTTTTGCTTTTGGGGGGAAAAGTAATCAGACTTGCTAAAGTTTAGAGATATTTATGTCTATACGACAAGGTCTGGTTTTTTTTTGTGAACGAATGACATTTTTTTCATGCTTGGTGTGAAAATCATCGGATTGTTGCATACTTTGATTCAATATGGCTTTCATATTTGTGGAAGGTATTTGTGATTGTTTTAGACCGATAAAAGTGATATTTTCAAATGTTGCATTATATGAATAAGACGCAAAAGCTCTTCGATAACGGTGGGAAAAGAGCAGTGATTTTAATCAAAACGCCTGAGAACTGAGCATTGAACATTGTATAATTAAAAGATTTGTTGAGTTCTTATTTTAAGTTTAGTATAAATTAATAAGCACCGTTATTTAAGGGGGTAGAATCGGTTAGAATGCTAAAACAGCGTAATTTTCAATATTTTTTTTTACCTCATTTATTTTGTATACATTTTAAAATTGCATGGGCAAAATGCACATTTTAAAGATAAGAAAAAAAATATTTCTCTATTTTATTCATTTCTCTACTTATTTATAGACGGCGCCAAAGTTTACGTCTCGAAAAATGCCTCTTCATACTGCGGACAGATAATCTCAGGAATGAAGAATCTGAAACAAAAAAACCAAACCGCATTTTAATGAATAGTGTTTCTTACGTGGTAATCTACCACAATATTTTTAAAAAAATGATGAAAAAATATGGCAGTTATTTGAAAATATTTTTCGTAAAATCGTATTTTTTTCACTTTGTTTCGCTTGCCAAATTTTTTTTTGTCATTTTTTGGCCTATATTGTGGTAAATTACCACACAAGATACTTGAATTAAGTAGAGCACCAAATTTAATTTAAATTGGTTCGACCAATCCGGAGAATAAGTGTCCGCAGTTTGAAAAAACGTCATTTCGAGAAAAACGCGTTTAAAGTTTTTTTTTCCATTTATTTATTAAATATTATTTTAAAAATATTTTTTTATCTCCTTAAATTGCTCAGTCTGCAATCCCTGGACTATACATAAGTATTCTTGAGTCCTCATAAGCCAGTTGCTCTTGCAGTTGGTCAGTTTTTTTTTGCCAAACGCGCTTCCTTTGTCGCTTTTTCTGCCTGACTTATGCGCTCTTCACCTTTTTTTTTCCCCCAGTAATTTAAAACAGCAATATGCCGTACTCTGCCGTAACGTTTTTATTTTTGGGAATATCTTAATACAATTTTAAGACGTGATTTCTGAAGGTATAATAAATTGAAAAATGCAAAAAACAAAAAAATGATTTTTTCAAAATTATAAACGGTACTACCCCCTTAAGCAGGTAAGATGGTGCTTTGGTAAATGTTTCCAACATTTATATTTTTGACTCAAGTGCGTAAATCTAGTTGACTTTTAGTGAACAATAGGTACACGTTTGCTGCCACTGTATTTAAAACAAATGAATATAACGAAGTTTAATTTAAACGTTACTTTAGATGTGTCGCAAAATAACAATATTTTTGAAAATGAGTTGTTTTCTTGGCCTTAATCTTATGGATATATTTTGTTGCTGAGAGACTGAAATGAGCCACTGTTTTCAAACCGTTCATCAGATATTTATTCACTTGCAGACGTACAGCGGCTCAGTAAAAAAGTCGGACATGTACGTGCTTAAACATTCCGAGACAGAATTCCAATAGTACGCTTCAGAGAAAATATAACATACGAGTATTTTACTAAACCTATATTATTTTTGTATTTATTTATTTGAATAAATGGACATATTTCTCTTAAAATATAATTTCATGGTAGCTCACAAGTAAATAAAAACAGCTCGTGGTCGCTGAAATGCCACATAATATGTGTTCTAAATGCATATTTATATGAAACCTAAGATGAAAAAAAAGAAATATCAGAAACAATGTCGGAAAAATGAGCATGAGATCTTAGCCATCAAATATAAAATTTCTTAAATTAAAAAAACCCATCGACATCCTAAAAGGAAAGTGATAGCGACTTACGTACGAAAAATTAGGTAAACAAACCCGCTGTCGGGATTCACATATTGTAGGTACACAATGTATTTAGTTAGTAAGGATTAGTAGACGTTTAATGGATTACGCGCATGCCACATACGACGGTTCAGTTTTCAACACATAGTTCCTGTGACGGAAAACATAAAGGTAGGAGACAATCACGAAATATATACATTTAAAAAATAGTCACCGGAATGAACAACACCACAATCATCAACAACGCCACGATCGAACTAACGACACACTGATAAAACCATCACCAGCAGGCAATACACGACAGAGTCGAGCACCATTTACTTTCACTGAACACCCAAAGTCACGGATATTCGACAAAAAGATCTATCCGGCAATTATAAGATTAGTTTTAAAAAGAAGCAATTTACACGGACAAGAAGCCCATAAATAGAAATTGAAAAAAGAAACTCCAATTTGCAAAAAGTTGTGAACATCGTGAATATCGCTCTGTTATTTCTGGATGAAAGCAAATTCTATTTGTTTAGTCAGTGGGTAATATTTTATGTGTAAACCGAATAATAAATGGATGATAAAAAATATAATCAAAATCCAAAAAGAGCCAGCAGGCCAAAATAGAATAGCCGCTAAGCCTAAGACCTTATATGTTAAATACCCCTTAAGTTAAGTTATTTATGTACAATTTATTCTTATATTTATTTTTAAAAAATTTTTTGAAAACGAAGAGCTCTGAGATAGTAATCTACGATGCACTGTGAAACATAGAGCTGGCACGGTGATGCTTTACAGCTGAATGATCGCTGCCAGTACAGGTCAACTTTGTGTAATCGATCGAATCATAGACCACACAAACTGTTTAATAAATCTAAATAAAAATTTGGTACAGCGTGCTGAAATATTGGGAACAAAACAGAATTCCTTATATTCCCAGAATAACGATTCCTAACGCAAAGCACTCAGTATACTTTTGTGACTGCTGTATAATTATCAACATGTGCTGAAAAGACTTCCGCAATTTCCTCATGTTATTGTTATTGTGCACTTATGGGCTTATATGGAGAATCAATTAAAAAATTATACTATGATAATAAAGAAAGACTTGGAGTCAGCACTTCAGACTGACAATTGATCCTTCCTTCTGCAAAAAACTTGTGAAGCTCACGCCTGATAGATTAAAAGGCAGCATGAAAATTAAACAATTACCAATAAAATATAAAAAAAAATAAAATAAAATATTCCCCAATAATATTCTAAAATGTTACTACAAATTAAGTATCCCAATAATTTTTGACATTGATTTTAGCTATATTTTCACTTTTTGTGGTTTTTATAGTCATGAAATTGAGTTTTGCAATTATTGTTTCTATATTTTATTAGTAAATATTATAGAGTTAGTACTCGTAAACCATATTTTTTCCCCGTCTAAACAATTCAGTGTATTCTAGGCAGTGATGCTAGAAAATCCTTTTATAGGTATTCGATATTAAATTGGCCGATTGAAAGCTAGCTCATGATCGAGTCAATTGTGCCTTTTTGCTGGTTGGAGAACAATATTGGAGGTAGTTTCACCCTTTTAGGCAGAGTTTTGTTGCACTTCACTGCTTTTGAATTGCCTTCTTTAGTTAGATCGTCCGAAATCTGCTTCGCGCAGCTATAAGAACATTTTTGTTGCGTAGTATTTTTACTTTGATTCTAAAGTACTCAAAATATGTGTTTCTTTTAACCTTTCTATCGAAACACTTGGCGCTTTTGAAACGGAAAACTTTGTTGGAACTCTGAAAACAACGTATTTATTTACTTATTTATTTATTTTCATAAATTCATCGCAACAGAATACAAATTCCAATGATATATGAAAAAAAATAAAAGATTATTATTTACAAAAAGAAAATTCAATTCAACAATCTAATGTCCCAACGCTCAGGTCAAGGATAAATGCTTTTAAATGAATTGAAGCTATAAAATGATTGTGGCAGAGATCCAAGCCCCAATTCATTATGACGTCTAGGGATTCTGACGAAAGGAGAATAGAAGTACACATTTGTTCGTGCGAACGAAACATTGAAAACTTCCTGAGACCTGTTGCCCGTAACGAACTGCGAGGTCGGAATGAATCGGTGAAGCCAGATATAATACCTCGCTGCGATTTGAACAGGAAGCGCTCGTCAAGCAACAGCCGGCATGACTCCAAGGAAGGAATTTGAAGAAAGGACAAACGGGAAACATATGAGGAGTAAGGGATATTATATTTGAAAAATAAAGAGCCTGTGAACCTACGCTGCACACACTCGATGGCCTCAGAAAGGTAAAGGAAACGTGAAGACCACACTTGACAAGCATATTCGAGGACACAACGAACTAACATTAAAAAAGACGAACACATGTACGAATGTCAACGAATTTAGAGGCAGAGCGAAGTACCAATCCAGAAACTCGAGAGGCTTTAGCGGTGACTTCAGCCACATGGAAATTAAATTTCAATTTAGGGTCAAACGTCACACCCAAGCCTCTAAATTGATTAACGGACGACAGATAGTTAGTGGAAATTGAATAAGAAAAAGAAATAGGAGATGATTTGAGCGAAAAGGTCATATGTTTACATTTGCTAACATTTAAGGACAATGAGTTGCGATTGCACCAATTAAGAAGAAAACATAGATCATTCTGGAGAATAATACAGTCATCAACAGACCTGATCACTCGGAACAATTTCATATCGTCAGCGTACAGTAGACAAGGGGAATCAATACTGGAAGGAAGGTCATTAAAAAAATTAAAAAAAGTAAGGGACCAAGGATAGACCCTTGCGGAACACCAAAAAAGAGATGAAAGGGAGAAGAGAAAAGGTTGCTAATAGTAACTTTGCACTCACGATTACTGAGGTAGGACGAAAACCAAGAAAGGATTGGCCCGAAACAACCAAACTGTGAAACTAATTTATGGTCGACAATATCAAAGGCTTCAGAAAAATCTGTGTACACTACGTCCACTTGTTCCTGACGATCTAAGGCAAGGGCAACTGTTTTTGAAAAAATGATAAGGTTAGTCAAAGTTGACTTACCCCTCACGAACCCATACTGTTCAGGAGCTAGAATAGGATGTATCATGGGATACATTCTAGAGAAGATAATTTTTTCAAGGATTTTACTAAAACAGGGGAGAAGAGAAATAGGTCGATAATTGGAGACGGAAGAAGCATCGTCAGTTTTAAAAATTGGGCAAATATTATAAATTTTTCGGGCAGGAAGAAAAATACCGGATGATAGGCTTACATTGAAAAGGATAGAGAGGGGGACGCACAATGAGGAAGACATAGAGAACGCATAAAAATTGGGAATTAAATCAGAGCCACCGCAGGGATTCCGATCAAGGCTGAGCAATAAATTCTCAACTTCAATGGGATTGGTCTGGATTAGAGAAAGAGAAGGAGGAAGGGAAGGAAAAACCATGGGATGTCTAAGAGACGAAGAACTTTTATATGAGGAAGAAAAAAAATTAGCGAAAAACTCACATACATCTTGTGGAGACGAGGAGATCGAGCCATTGAAAATTACCTGGTTAGGGATGGAAGGATTTTTCTTTAAGGACCGAATGTAAAACCAAAAAGGTTTAGTATTGGAAGAAAAAATAGAAGACTCCAGACCAGCGAAATAATCATGCATGGCTTGTCTCATTTCGGTTTTAGCGGAGGATCGCAGGGACCGAAATACGGCAAGATCAGAGGCAGAATTCGATCTTCGAAACTTTTTCCGAGCAACGTTTTTGAGTTGGTTGGCCCTCAAGACTCGTTGGGTTAACCAAGGAGGATCTGTAGATTTACGAGGGTTGAAGGTAGGTGTATAAGTAGAGATAAGGTCATTGAGCAAGGAATAAAATTTGGAAAGTGCATGATCAATATTTAGCCCACGGAAAAACGAAAACCAGTTAATTTTTTGAAATTCCGATGCCATTGCTGGGTAATTAGCCTTGCGAAAATTGTATCGAGGAGCAACTAAGATCCTTTTCTCTGAGGAATATGACAATGAAACATAAAGAGAAAGAAGAGGGTGGTGAGCGTCTACTAGAACATAATGATAGGATACGGTGGAGACAGATATATCAGTAGAGGGAATATTAGTTAAGATAAGGTCAAGAATACGATCATTCAAGTTACGTGTAGTGTTAATCTGCGAAAGGGAGTTGAGAGAGAGGAAGGAAGAAAGTAATATGGAGAGCTGATTATAGGACCAGATGCAAATTGAAACCGGATTCCAGTCAATAGAAGGTATATTGAAATCGCCACAGATTATCAAAGGGTCAAAAGGAAAAAAATTATGAAGGTAAGAAGATAGCTCGGTAAAAGCATTTTCGTACACAGCACAAGAACTGTTACAAGAAACATATGCAGAGAGAATTATTTAATGAAAGTTATTAGGAAAAAAAGTACGGACTATCACGCATTCAACAGGAGGAGAAGGATGAAAGTTACGACAGAGTGCTCCATGAAGAGGTTCGCGTATCGCAGTCAATACATCTTCGCCATGCGATTTGTTAGCAATAGAACAATTCCGATCTGCTCGAAATACCTGGTGCAAAGGGAGAACTTAACTGCTTTTAATATCATTAATATCATTATTACCACAGCAACAGAAATTTGGAATAATTCTTCTGATTGATGGTTAGCAAACATAATATCAAAACAGCACAAAAATGAAAACAAAAGTTTATTTTA
Source organism: Nemotelus nigrinus (assembly GCA_947369275.1). NCBI lineage: Eukaryota > Metazoa > Arthropoda > Insecta > Diptera > Stratiomyidae > Nemotelus > Nemotelus nigrinus. The sequence continues at coordinate 51,979,038 of OX376375.1, read as the reverse complement.
AGCCTATATACATAATTCCCCCGGCTTATAAATTTCAGTGATTATCTAATAAAGACATAATGCTAAGAAGCTTTTTAAGCTCAAAATACAGGATTCTCAAATCAATCGACACACAAATGGCTTCTCACACAACTGGACAATAATTAAATGCTACCCACCGACATCATTCAGATTTTCCTCCAGGGGATAAAGCAAACGAAAGGTTTGCGTGAAAAGCCAACCTAAATAAAGGTCATGTCATATCGTTTGGAAATACAAAAACCGTAAATCACATTTTGAACAACTTTTACTTAGTCCCCAGCCAAACGAATCATCCGGCACGAACGTGTAATGAACTCTGATTATGGCATTCCCCCCGGGAATGGAAAATTCAAGTTGAGCAGGTGAGCTGACACGTGGGCTCTAAGCTGGGTCGAATCTATGTATGCCGTCAGGTGTGGAAATGAAATTGACAATCTTTTCGACATGGGTTGGAATGACGGTGGTGCGGTTAAAACTTAAAATGTCGCAAAAGTGCTATGGATTGTTCAATAGGAGTAACTTCATTGAACTAAACCATATCAATGGCGAAGGTGACAGTAAACGTATCAATTTCATGTCTGTCTGGTTCTGTTAGGCACCCGGAGATAAGATAAAGGTCAAATAGGTTGTGTTTGAGATCAAATCGGATGTCTTTTCTTCCAATTATCGATCGAATTGCTTTTCCAACTACTGAATATATTTGTTTTCAGACACTACAAGACAGAATTCCTTTCCTAGATTTTTGAAACAGAAAAAAAACAACTTTAATTTCATCTTTAAAGTCCTTGAAAACGTACACGCGTCAGTAGTTTATCAAAACACGAAACGCTACTGTAAGAATGAGTGAAACTGTTATTACGAAAATATTGAAATTCCACTTTCGCGACGAAACACAAGAGGCAAGGCCAAAGCAATCGAGAAAGGAAATTCCATAAGAGTTGCTTTCCATTCGAATGATTTTCAATTCGAAAATGTTTCGCTACGACTACTTTCCCTGAGCCCGTCATTGTTGTTGGTTCTATTCGGAACTCGGGTGGCTGATGATGGTGCTACATTGAAGCTATGATGGAGAATTTCCCGATCCAATCAACCGGCCATACACATGTGTGCTCGCATCCTTCTGCGTACAAGAGTTTAGTCGGTCGAAGTCAAGCCTAGTTGCCTCCGGAGCTCACAAGTATTCAAACAAAATGATTCCGATTTCTCCATCTATCGGCATTGCAGTAATAACAAACAGTTTTTTTAGGGTTCCTCTTATTCTTTTGAATTCTTTCGTTGGTTGGTTCTCTTTATTGTGATTTTGATTTTGATTTGCCGCAATCTACATGTTCTATTTTTCTTCGTTATAGGCTTGTTAATATTTTATAAATCCATATTTCAATTTCGATTTGTCTCCTCGTTGAGTCTGAATTCGTGAAGAGAATGCGATTTGTGAATGCAATCTGCTGAATGATGGAAATTATTGTTTTGAGATCTGACTTATTGATTAGAAAAACTCAGGGAATTGTTGGATAATGATTGCTAAAGTTGGAGAAAAGGATTCAGGCTTTAACATTGAAACACCATATCGAAAGATTCTGTGGGAATTTCACGGATGAACTGATGAGAGAAAAAATATGCAGACCTACCACAATAGAAGGTAATTAGAGCATAGAGACAGTTGTGAGAATTAGAGCATAGAGACATTCGAAAAGGAGGGCGATGAAGGTTTACGCACAAAATATTTGGTTAAACCAAAGATCTAAAAGAAAATGGATACGAAATGGCTATCCGTGTACCCATATGTGAGTTAGCCTTTTTTAATACAAGCATAACATTGCTCTCTCGCAAAAATTCCGCTCAATGAACCCTTTCTACCGCACCCACAGCCGAAAAGCCCTAATGCTGTCTCTTATTTACGAAAAATGTGAGGAATAAAAATGTCAATGTCAGTTTGATTAGTGTCGGTGAATCAAAACATTGGCCTTGTTTATGCCGTTGCTAAAATAGCGTTGCCAAACTGGCGCTGCTATAGTAGTAGCATTTACACCGTACAGCTTATTAACCAAAGCAAAAATGGCGTAGTATCTGAAAGGAGCTCAATACTAAGAACAAAAACACCCTTGCACCAAGGCTTCCAGATTGCGAATGTCACTCGAAACTAGAAATCCTATTTATGGCTGTTATAGTGTTTATACCACTGTTACCCTCACTCTAATAACCGCGCTAAATTTTAGCAGCGCTAAAGTAGCGTAGCCAAAATAGCAAGGTCGGCTAATTTAAAAGTGGTTTATACCGCTGCTAAATAAGCAGAGCTCACTAATTTGACTACGGCATAAACGCACTCATTGACTTTAAATCATAATTTCTCCCAGAAAATTTTGAAACTGTTCGGCCTGTACCATAGAAACATAAATCTACGAGAGTGCGCGATAATCTGTGTCGGTTTCCCGACTAAATTAGCGGTCGAAAATTCCAATATAGTGCGAGAATGAAGTGCTGCGTTCCAGGCTACAATAGTAGCCACAGAAGTGCTTCACGGGTGATATCGTATTTCGGGTAAGTGAAAATAACCTTTGGCATCAATTTTGTTTTCTTCTTGAGTGAAATTATTAATAATTAATTTCTTTACAAAAAAAAAATATACGTCACACGCCGGTTGCGAAAAAAAATGTCGAACGACGTTCAAAATAGCGGTCACTCGTATTTTTTACATTGGCGTTACAGTATAAGCTGTTTAGGGCACATACCCGTACATCATTCTCATAATAATAAGCAGAAAGTCGAAAATTGAACCATTTCTCTCATTCGATTTCTAATCCATTCTCTCTTATATATGTGAGGTAAACAAGCTAGCCGTCAGGATTGACTTAGGTTAAGTATTAAGTTTGTGTCTAGTTCATGCATTTAGTAAGTAAGTATTTAGTTAACAAGTCGTAGAGCTTACAGCTGAGGTGAGCGAACACAACGTGTTTGAAAATCCCGCTGCAGCCACGAAAGTTTTCCTGTGAGCTGAGAAGGCAAAAAACGGTCGTTTTTTACTGGAACTCGGTGAGTGGACGGATGTCCGAGGTGGTAAAGCCGCAGAAATCTTACGGTAGGATTTCTTTCTTTTTCTTTTCGTTTGGAACTGGACTGAAATATAGGACAAGTCGGCACGATAACCGGAATTGGCGGTTGATTTGAGGGAGAATTTGATATCGAGCGGCAAATGGAAATTAAAACGAACCTTGCGAAAACTCTTCAGCCCATTTGGGGGTCAAAACGACCGGTGGACGGGAGTCTTATCAGGAAGGAGTAAATGAAAGGAGCGCCCAGCGAGGCAATAGTACGCAACACATTGAATAATTAAGGTAGTGTGTGCACTAACATATTGAATTAGATAGTATAGAATTAACTAAATTAGTTATGTTAGGTTTTGAGTATACAATGTTAATAAACATCAATAAAGACGTTTAAAAATAAAATGTGAGTTGATGTCAAATTTCGCAATTAACGGCTCTCTTAATGAAATTCTGTATTGGAAGTTAATCAAGGCAGCGGAATTTTCAGTTGCGCGGTAGTTTTTTTTGTCATAGTAGACACCGTCACTAAGTTCTCGCTTCAGAGCGACGGTGAAGTGGTAGTTTCGGTAAATTGAAGCAAGTGGGGCGTGATTCAGCTCGATTTTTGCGAGCGAAGCCGCCCGCAACTACTGTCTTCGATTCTAGCTGGGATCAAAAGGATTCGAGGATAACCGCATAAGCTTTAGATCAGTGTATCATCCTTAAATCTGTGACGTATTTTTCATAGATAAATACATGAAAACTTGAGGCAAACAATTGAAAGCATCAATATCAATTGGGTCTTCTTGCGATTTTTAAACGTATCCGTATTTAAAGCCATATAACATCAATCGATTATCTTATTTTGCCCATTGAAGTATGTTCCATTCTCTATTTTCAATTAAAAATTATTCCTGTTTTTTTAGACTTTGTTCAAATGTGTGGAGAGAGAATAAGTATAAAACATTTGAATTCCAAATGATTTTTTGCAAGAAGCAATGAAATTATTCATATTTAATTCAATTCGAATTGCATTAACTTTTGGTGGAAGAGGTTGAATAATTTATGTGCTGCTGTGATGCTATAGAAAAAATTTTTTACGACATATCATGCTTGGCCATTTTAAGCACATTGCTTGCTATTCAGAAGAATAATGGGTACCTTATTTTGATTTTCAGTTCATCAGCTTTTCTTAGGATTTTCATAAACTGGCTCATGTTTACGGAGAAATCGCGATTTCCCACAGCTTCCAAAAACAATGGTATTCATTGAACTAAGTGGCTTGTGAAATAGTATAAACCTAAAAAAATTCAACTTTCAGTAGTCACTGACAGAACATTCAACACTGACCAGAACATCAGCCGAATATTCGTTGTAGCTCATGTTCTATTTTGTGTTCTAGTTGCCACTGAATATATCAGTGCTTTTCGGCAATCATCCCACAGCTTGGTAATCCCGAAGTACTAAATAGGTCGGATTTTTACAAGTTTTACAGGTTTTCAGTTTCCTTTTTGAATTTTTTAAGCAAAATGAAAAAAAAATTTAGCACATATCATTCTGTTGACTTTAAAATATTATTATGTTATTGCTATTTATTTCACCAAATAAAAAATAATAGATCTTTTATTAAATTTTTCGTATCAACTTTAGATTCTACGGTTTCTTTATATGTAACTCAGCCTCCGCCAAGTAGGCTCAAAACATGTCTAGTGACAAACAGCGTTACCTTTCAAAGTTGGCATCAATGGAATCCGCGATATGGCTAAAACATTGTATTTTTTTCACTTTTTGGTATTTGACAGATTTTATGGAACCATCTTACCCTAAAATCAAATAAATTTCAGCCTTAGTATCTCAGTCAAGGCTTTAAATTAAGACGCTCCTACATTTTCTTTCAGTTCCTCTCTCCTTGAAACATCATTTGCGAAAACCAATCGCGTGAATCACGAGCTTGAAACAATAAAAACAGAAGCAAATCACGGAAAATATACTCCTTCCCTCGAGTTATTTTGCTTGACTTTTGCCCTTTGCCTCAATGTTTTCGTATCCCTGAAAACATGTCCTTGCACATTTTCCTCCCCATCATACAAGCACTTTCAATTAGCTGCGGTCTCAGAAAACAAAACGTTCAAGTTTGAATAAAAGTTTGAGCAGAAGTAGGAGTTCAGGTTCGAACTTGATTCGTCCATCCATCTCTTCTACATGACTATGTGAATGAAGAACTAGATGCCAGGGATAACTATTCGCAGAGTTTTTCTTGATGAACAACTTTTCTTTGCTTCGTTCACCTTCGAAATTCGACCGCTTAGCATGAAAACTTCATATTCAACTTCCCCCCAGGCGAATGATGTATTCGCAAATAAAATGATATGAAACAATTCCCGACAAAATTGATGGGGTGCGATGAGGTGGATAAACAAGAGTGCACATAGTACATGAGTTGAACATACCTCTGAGCTCTTTCGACGATGGAAATAAATTATGTAAGGTTTTGTTTGAAAATTGGTATAAGAGTGGAAAATAGAGAGACAATAAGAGAAGATTGCGGTGAAGTTGTACGAAGCATTACATGAGAATACTATACTTTGAAACTATCAAAGACTTGGCGTGAAACCTGATGAACAGGATTTATAGGATGGTTTTGTTGAGTTTCGAAATTTCAGAATTTCCTCGACAAGTAAACAGTGATTTGAAATTCGAATCAGGTTTGTTCCGGAAATGATCTACAAGTTTATGAACACGGTAAATTAGCGAAGAAAACATTGATATACTCCTACTTCGTTTTCTCAAAACATATGTAAGAGAACTAAAACGAATAAATAAGCTTACATTTAACACAGACACGCAGATTTAAAACTTTTGTGTTATAAATAAAATGATACTAAAGCTAACATAAGTTTTCAGAAAATTTTTAAAAATTTAAAAAGGTAAAAGTGAGATAGTATCTAGATAGTTTCAATTGTGCCGCATAACTTCGGGTGGCATAAAGACCATATTCGTGGCATAAAATCTGATTTCAAATTAGTATCAACCATTTGATAAAAATAAGGAAAAGCAAGCAAAAACACAACTGTTAGACCAAAAAAGAGGCGCATATTTATAACAAAAGGAAGTTGGTTTCGAAAGTGTAGCAGCAAGTGTGGTTGGAACTACTTGTAAAATTTTTGTTTAAGAATTTCAGAAATGCTCTTCAAAAGATTCTCCAAAATCCAGTGGCAAATATTGACAAAGTAAAGCCACCCCGTATGCCCGGCTGATGAGTTTTAACTTCCATAATAGCGTAACTCCTGCCAGATTGGATCTATTCCCACCTCGAATTTTATTCTTGCCATATTTTGGATGGAAAAATTAAAATTTTGTTCGGATAATTGCAAGGTATTCTGCAGCGAAATTGCTGGAAAGATGATTAATATTGTCTACAGAACTACCTGTGCTTGGATATGTCACAAATAATCAAAATGAAGATATTTGGTTGGCCTTCCGACCAAAGAAGTCTTCATTGTCATTGGAAAACTGTAAAACTTTTTTTGATTTTTTTTTAGTTTTAAAATTTTTTAGGCATATGTTTGATTATCTTTCTCACTTATTATAACTTTATGTCATTTTACAAATGTGTTTACATTTTCGAACGAAGGCACAATAACTTGAAAGATCATGGCATTGGTACTGCAGTAAGTTTTTGGGAAAAAATGCCAAATTGCGAAAAAGTCCAAATGAAGGTTTCCCAAAGGAATTATCTTTATTGTGGTATCAGAAAAACTATATGAAAAGTCCATTCTGAAATCGAGTGAGCAAAAAAAATATCTTCATTATTTTTCTATGACATCTTTGTCATAGAAAAATAATGAAGATATTTTTTTTAAGTTCATAAAAAAGGATAAAAGCCGTTTGTGAAATTTCGAATTGCGATAACTTCTGAAATAATTATCAGATCATTACGAAATTCACAGAACTCATAGCCTTTAGTATTAGAAGAGTAAAGTTTACTATTACTCTGGGGTAAAGAAAACCTAATGACTACCTTAGTGGCTGTCAGTTTCGTATTACTAAAACATAAGAGATTTCAATAAACCAAATGGACCGAATTCTTAATCCAAATCTACCTTCTAGGCCCGTTCTTATTGACAGAAACCACCGGTACCGATTGGACGTTTAAACCTGGACGTCGAATTTCTCCGCGATTATGGTTTTCCATCAGGTTATGATCCACAGTTTCCTGAGTGCACCAGCTTTGGCATGACATTTTTACCCACTAACAGTAAATCTGGCCTGGAACGTGACCTAGAATTGTCAAAGCAAAAAATCTAAAAAATCTTCTCTCTCATATACCTGCTAGATGAAAATGTGAATGTTCCGCTTTACCAATGTAAAATTTCAAGTTATAAGCTAAATGGATCACCATGTGCCTGTTCTGATATTGATGGTTTAATGAATGAGTTTTATATGAAATATGTACCTTCTAAGAACCGTATTCTTATGGATAAAGCACTCTTGTTTCTGACCCAATAACAAAAAAAAAACCATTTACTACTATAGCTCATTCAGTGACAATCAAAATATCCTGTAGTATCTGAGTAATTAAACTCAATTCGGATAGATGTGGACAGTTTTCCGGTTATTTGCTAAAACTTGCAAGAGGCTTTTAACAAGTAGTGCCTTTTTTGCATCTATGGGACAGTATGATAACGAAAGGCTATTACAGTAAGAAAACTTGGCTTCAAGACTAAAGCTAAAGGAAGCTTTTAGGTAATTTCCGTTTTAAAGAAAAATTGATTGGAAACAAATTAGCAGCTTGGAAGCGTTTTCGTAAGTTCAGTTAAAAGATTTCTGGGCAACAGGAAATATGAAAACCATAAGAATCTCCGACATGATCTCTTGAAAGCCTACTTAACATTAGGGGGTTGAAGTTCCCTTAAAATGCCTTTTGTCACTCCCAATTTAGTGTTTTTCTGGAAAATTAAGATGCAGTACACGGAAGATAAAGAAAGAGTTTCTACTAGGGCGTCAGGACAATCCAACATCTATGTGAGATGGCTACTGCTAGTTTTTAAAAGGATATGATGCTTCATTTTATTTTTTGGTGAAGTCTTTGAACAGTAACGAGGACTTTGTGAAAACTTGTGACCAGACAACATTTTTGAAACCATATTAAAACTTGATTTATATATTTATTAAAATTTAAGTCAAACATGTTGAAACATTCGAAAATTCGTACTTGGATTTTTCGATGCATGTTTGAATTTGATTTGTATCAAAGTATTCAATCGAGTATTCCGTGATATAATTTAAGTAAAGACAGTAATATAAAGATAAAACTGAAACCGATTTGTTTGTGGCTGTTTCTCACTGGGGCCAGGACAAACTCACCAAAATATTTCGGGGAAGATCAAGCGACTTAACAGAACTATCGTACATTAATACCTTTTCAGGAGCTAGCGCTGAAACTTCCAGATAAATGTAATGAATATAAGTCGCAATTTTAAGGAAAAGAAGAGAAACAGAGGTATTATTAAGAAATATTTGACTAAATTAAAATTATGAAAAAGCCGATAAATACTAACAAAGAGGTTAGATTACTCTCAAAATATCGATATCTGTCAAGAAGTTGAAATATATAAAAAAAATCGATCTCGAAAATGAAAACACTAATATTTCTAATACAATAGACCTTAAATCAACTCTAATGAGGAAATCTTACTGGAAAAAAAATAGTATTAGAGTCACTTCACCTCTTGATATCCTGAAAGTGTCTATGTGTATTACTTTGAAAAGATGCAAATGGGTTTTGGAAGACACATTTCTGGTTTTGCGTAAAATTTTCACAGCTTCCGATATAAGAATAGATGCAGCTTGAATTTATTTCTGCTGTAAGTGCTTTAATAGCAAAAGTCAAAGCTTCAAATGCTGGTTGAAATCAAGCGCCCAATGTGGGCAATTGAATAAGCACTATAATTTCAGCACGTCATACAAAACAGCGATTTAGACATTTCTTTGAGCCTTTGTAGGAATGGATTTTCATTTGACTAGGATACAAGTAAACATACACTGACTGGATTGGAGGTAATTGATTTTCAGTTACTTGGCATTTAGTTCTGATAATTTCTCATTAGATTATTATCAAATAGAAAGTTTTTAGTTGGTTTTGAGGAGATAACTGTAACAATCCAGGGATAAACTCAGTTGTGATCCTGTTTGTTGTATATATGGTGCGATTCACGATGCGATGAAGGTCATTTACTTCTAGTACTTGAACCTGAAAAGTGCTCCTTTTTCAAGGCCATGTTAGTTTGGGGTTAGATAGTAGAGGAAAACTTTATCTGCAATTTTAAAATAGAACAATTGATCCAAGTTGAATCTAAAGAAATAAAACGAAAATATATTAATGAAAAAAAAAAGGTTTTGCCAATGAGGCGAAAAAGAAGCGAAATATAATTGAAAGGGATGTAATTGAAAGGGATGTTTCAAGTGAATGAACTAATTATTGTTCGTTCAAGAATTTCAAACATTATTTGCGTGTCTTTTTTTCAACATAATTAGTCCTGCGTCGTTGAAACTATGTAACGGGAAGCACATTTTTTTGCTGTGGTAATAACACTTGACTCTCTTTTGAACTTTTTGATTGCTTTTTCCGTTTGCAATGGAGAATATTTCCCAACTATGTAGATATATCAATAAGGAAAAGTTTTTTGATTTTCGAAAATTTCAAGAGAAGATGATTGGGATAGCAGATTAATGAAAATCGAGGAATAAAAAAAAATTCTTGACTAAAATATAGGCGAAATTTGAGTAGGACAGTATTAGGAAATTGCAATTTCCGTACATTGAGATTCGAGACGCACACATAACAAATGTAGTATCAAGCTACAGTTAATGGGAAATTATCGTTAATTTCAGCTAGAATGGTGTTTTTGAACGTGGAGAAATAAAATTTAAATATATTAACAAACAAAAATATCATTTATATTTCATGGATATTGAAAGTGTCGTTCTAGTTCATTTAACTAATGTTTAACTTAATTTGTTTAACTTAATACTTGTTTCAAATTTGTTGTTAACATTTCGCGTATTTTTTACTAATGTTCGAAGAAGAACATTAGTATTAAAATCACTTTGGCCAAAAATTCATATTTCTATATATATATATATATATATATATATATATATATATATATATATATATATATATATATATATATATATATATATATATATATATATATATATATATATATATATATATATATATATATATATAATATCAAAATATCAAAAAATTTCAGTGAAAAAATCTCAGGAACGCGCCATCCGATTGAACTGAAATTTTCAGGACACATTGGTGTATATGCAGAATAGTGCCAGGTCTCACAAAAAGTTAATAATCCTTAACCCTTTGGCGCCGGCGGCCATTTTAGTGATATTTTTAATATACCTATTATTCCGTACACAAATAATTTGTGCAAAAATGAAGTTGACAAAATAAATTTCGAACGTTTTTTACATGTGAATCGAATAATGTTTTGGTATTTTTTAACCCCATGTGTGCGCTGGGGGCCTAAAAAAAGAACGGGAAAATTCGAAATTTTTTAAATTGCGATAACTTTTGACAGAGCTATTCAATCATTACGAAATTTTCAGTACATATTGGTATTATTTAGTTGTAGATTTGTGTAGGTTTTAATGAGCGTGCTGGCAACTCTGTAGCAAGGGCAGGCACTGAAAGTGAAAACCTCCAAATCATCGTTTCTCTTGAAAAAATGCCGTTTCTTAAAAAAAAGCTACTCATATGTAAATTCTGTGCTTTGTTTACATAGAAAAAAATAAAATTTGTTATGGTATAACGGGCACGCCTTGCCCAATTTACCTATATTTTGAGCATCAAAAACTTCTGTTCACGGAAACTCACGATCCGATAAGCAGAATTGATTGAAAATTGCAGAGTGTATTGGCCTTAGATAGGACCAGGTCTGATAGAAGTGATTTCGAAATGCGGGCGATTCTGTGCCAGTGGTGCCATCTTGAAAAATCACTAAAAAAGATAACTGCTTTTAGCCCTATAAATTCTGATTGAATCGTTCGATTTTGACGAAATTTACACAGTAGCTGGACCTTACTTTAGACCACGTTTGGTAGAAATTTGGTTGAAAAATTCGGTTGGAGCTGGCAGCCATGATAATTTTGGTGTCTTAAATTTGAAAAAATCAAAATTTGGAAGGTAAAACATTCAAACCATCGAATATCCTAAAAATGTCCGTTTCTTACAATAAAACCAATCTGTATACAAATCTTATGCTTTATCTACACGTTCAAAGTTAAACTTTGGAAATTTCATGTCGGACAAGAACGGTAACCCTATTCCATTTAACCTATATTTTTAGCATCAAAAACTTGTGTTCACGGGAGCTCACGAATCAATAATCAGATACAATTGAAACTTACAAAATACATTGGACTTAAGTAGGACCAGGTCTGATAGATGCGATTTTGAGTTGTAGGCAACTCTGTGCCAGTGGTGCCATCTTGAAAAATTACAAAGAAAAAAACTGCTTTTTACCCTATGAAATGTGAATAAGTTACCAGATTTTCATGAAATTGACACTGTAGCTGAACCTTACTCTAAACTCTGTTTGATAGAAATTTGGTTGAAAAATTCGATTAGTGCTGCCAGCTATGGTAATTTTTGTATCTTTGGTTTTGAAAATTCGCTCAGAAAAATAAAACTTTTTGCCCAATAACTTCCAGTGCAGTCATGAAATCAATACAAATTTCACACAGTTAATGGAACCTATTATAAACATTATTCAGGCCAAATTTGATTGAAAAGCCACGATAGGGTTGGCAGCTATTGTTGGAGTTGTGTTTGTTTGCAATATCTTTATTAAGCGGTTTTATCGTAGAATTTTCAATTGGTAATGATATTGTAGTGACAATAAACAGCAAATATTAAGCTTTCGATTATTTGAAAAAACTCGCTGCAGGTAACCCTAAATTTCTTTATACTCCTATAACTTCGAATGTAATTAAACAACGTGCTTAGATTTGATATATTCTTGGCTTTGATACTGGCGAAAGGTTGCCAGCACGAGTCGGTTGTGCTACTTTTGTATCAATAAATGCTAACAGTTAGTATTCATGCCGGAAACATTTACAATGAAAATAAATAACCGATGTTTCAATTCCCAAAGTTCTGCAAATTTTTCGGACCGCAGCCCCAAACACCAACTTCAGTTACAGTGCTGCAGGCATTGAGAATTTTCTTCATTGATGTTATATGAGATGCTGCTTTCAAAATTTTGTGAAACAAGCAACTGATAACGAATATAATTAACCCGTGTTTCGCTCTCATAAACGTTGAAATTCATGCCAGTGGTAATATCTGAAACCTTCTAACATATGAGTTATAATGCATTCTTGAGACCAAAGTAAAACGTGGCATTTGAAACAGTTTGGCCGTAATAAGCAGCTCATGTGGTGGAATATGCACTCAAAACCTGCACGATTCTTCTACTGTTCTTCGAACATTAGTGTTTCTAGCGGTTCAGGTGCGCTAGAGTTTTTTATTAATAAAGTATTATATCAAAAAAATTTTAAACGAAACAGATCCATTTTTCTGGTTGTTATTGCTTCTATTTGTATTAAATTGACAAATTTCAGATGATCTGTTATAAAAAAAACTTACATGTTATTTTGATTTGAATGTTTTTTTTAAATTTTCGGTCAAAGGTAAAACTGATTTGGTAATGAAACACTTTTAATAATCAATAACCTTATGTTTGAACTGTTAATAAGATGGTTTCAACGCACATTTGATTGCCGAAATTCAAAAGAAATGTGTGCACTGCCAAAAGCACTAAATTTTGCCTGTCCCTGGTCACTTCAGTTATGGCGAACATGATTTCAAATTTTGTTATTTGACAACTGAATGTTTAAAGTCAGTGGCTGTGTGACACCGGTTTTTCTAAGAAAAAAAAGCTACGTGTTACTTGTCAAATGGAATAAAACATAACATAACATTGTAATAACAGCTCTCGTGCTATCTGTCCGAGTCGCCACTCCTTTTTTATATTGGATACCAATGAGTCAAGGTCAGCAGTTCCCTTAAATCTTTTGCAAAAAAACATCTCTTTTGCATTTGATTTGCTACGAATGTAATATTACGTTAAATTGTAGCTTTTAAGACTATATTTGAAAACAATAGTCTGAGAATCCAAGAAAATTTAGCTAACACACATTTTCAAGTAAAACTTATTGTAGAGTCTAGACGTTCACGTCACAAATTTATTCCCACTTGCGAAACTGGACCAATTTGATCAAAAAAGTGCCCGTGACATCACATTTTTCAGAAAAAAAAAAAAGCTTCATTTTTTCATCATCTGAACACTGAAAATGTTGAAAAATGTTGAAAACACTGAAAATGTTGAAATGCTGAAAATCTGAAATCCCGAATTTTTAAATGCACAATATGTCATTAGTTGTCTTCGAAGCCTGATGGAACATCTAACATTTTTGGGGACAAAAACAATGAAAATATTGCTGCCCTAATTAAAAGTTGTCTGATATCACCATGCAAGTTGCTATTTATATAACCTGATAACATACAATAACCCAAAACTGCACGACAAATAATTTCACTAAATCGCGCTGTATTATGTCCAAGAGTGCACTTACCGGTACTTACCATTCAACTTTAATTAAGTGGGCTTGTTGAAAGCCTCTGCTATTCAAAAGGGAATCCAGACAAGGACGTATGTAACGCGCCTCGAAGAGGAAATAGTGCATTGTTGCAGATGTATTTCCCCGGCCGCTACAAGAGCACTTACCAACACAATCGCATGGTGCTTGTTCAGGTGTTTTGGAGAGAAATTGCTGGCTAGATTACATGCATTCATTTAACCGTCGTTAGTGAAATTAATACTACGTTTAGGGAGAAGCTTTGCAGAGTGAAAGGCTCTAAAAGCCTTTTGTCGTAGCTTGGTGCAAGTACGAAGCGAGCCTGATAGTTTTGTATATATTGCGTCTGGAAATCATGTCTCGAGTGCTTTTGGCAGGTGTTTTTATCTCTTCGGGGAGTTTGATGCTGGCAGGAGACGAAATACTGTTTTGCTGATGCTGCTGTTTTCTAAAAGACAGTACCAGCAGTGATCGAAATCGTTTCCAAGAAAATAACTTCGAATGTTTCGGAAGGTACATCAGTTTTACAGCTGTATTGAGTAAATTTTATTGCCTCGATGCAAAGTCAGGAAGATGAAGACAACGAATTGTTTTCCGTTGACTTTGATAAGAAGAAGGCGTCTTTGCAACATTTTACTTCCCCGGCGTCATGAGATTGATTACGTAAAGTGTGCTCGGAGAACGTAATAGCGTGGGGGAATTGTGGCAGCGTTTACGTAACAAATTTTCTCATATGTGTGGTATTGATCTGCCATTTGAAACCACAATGTGAATACAACACACGTTTTACATCGCCTGATCCAGTCGATAGTACAGAGATTACGTTTACGATGCCTGCGTAATCGATTTGGTTTTGATTATTCTCAGAGTACTATTCATCGTCAGGCACGAGTAGTTACGTAAAATTGCTTCAATTATTTTGCACTGGAGTTTCAAAAACCTAAAAGTTTTTCAAAATATATTTTAAATTTGTTTTAATCAATCACAATCAATGGAAAATTCAACTGTTTCCATGACCACCTTTCTAATTCAGCATTATCCCCGCGCATTCACAATAAACCGCAAAACAATAAAATCCAACTAAATTTAAATTATTTCAAGTATATGTACATTCCGTCTAAGTACCTGTGAAACATTGCAAATATTCCCGAGTGAATTTGAATTGATTCCGAACAATCCTGAATAACAAGGCAAACCAGAAGTTACTCCTGCATACGCACTGTGCAAACGATAGAAAATCCACTTTTCGGCATGAAATTGAAATTCAGTGTGAATTGTAGAATTATTGGGGAACGTGCATAGCTTACAAGAAGACTATCCGAAAAATGAGAGTGTGACATGAATGTAGGGCGAGGTTTTGTTGCAAGAACGTATGTAAACTAATGGCTGTTGAATGGGTTTTATCTGCGAACGCTTGATTTAATTTGGGGAGAAAATGGAAAAAAAAAGAAGTTTTATTTGAGTTTGGGTTTACTGAAATGCTAAATTTGGCAAACAAATTAGCAGAAGCCTTGAAACAATAATTGTTATTGCTTTAATTATTGAAGCGTCTGGGCGTGGTAGTTATATAGCACATGTATACTTTTTTCACTATTGAAAAGGTAAAGTACGCAATTATGTCTTTTGAAAATTTCAAATCGCCGGTCATGGATGGCATCTATCCAGTTATGCTAAGGGAGGGAATCGACCACTTGTAAGCAGACTTAAAATAAATCTTTTGGGCATGCCTAGCCATGGGGTATGTTCTGTCACCTTGGGGAAAGGTTAAAGTAGTTTTTATATCTAAACCAGGGAGAGTTGACTATTCGGATCCAACGAACCTTAGACTAAAGACAGACGACACAAGTTAATGATCATTAACACAATGATCATTGAACGCTAATGATAATTTGTTTGGGGAGTGACACACGGCTATTTGAATGAGGTTGTTTAACAGCTGTAGGTTGTTTGAATCTAAATGGTATTATTTTGACAGTTATTGTTTATCGAAACACATCAAAAAATCAGAAATTAGTACAAGTTTGAGCGAATGAGCCTTTGTGTAAAATTATGGAAATTTTACACAAAAAATAGTTTAATCACGATAAGGAAGAAAATACAAAATGTTCAGCTATTGAAGAAGAGAATACGAAGAAATATGCAAAAAATGAAACATTTGCATGCCATATTGTAATATATTTGAAATAATATGTTTATGTTTTTGACAGTTAGAAACTACATTATTTCAAATGGAATTTCCCGAATTTCCCCAGTAAATTTCATAATCTTCTCCGTAGATGGTGCGACAATCGATAAGAGCAAATGAGCTATAGCTTCCAAATGATAATTCGTAGAACCTCATTGATGATGTTATAAATGATGATTAACCATGACACACGTAATGGATAATGATCATTGGTCTCGAAATGATAATTAACTTGTGTCGTCTGTCTAGGCTCTTAGGCTGATTAGCTTAACTTTGTTTATAATGAAATGCCTGGAGAGACTTGTTGAGCGCCACATACGCACTAAGGCGTTTAAGTCTGTACCCCTGAATGATGAGCAGCATGCATACCAGCGAGGAAAATCATGCAGCTCGGCTCTCCATTCTCTGGTTCTCAGAGTAGAGGGAGCAACCTCAAATGGTGAGTATGCGTTGGAGGTATTTGTGGACATTGAAGGAGCCTTTGACTGCGTGCCCTATGTGGAGCTAAGTGAAGCTACGAAAGCTCATGGCGTAGATGACGTCTTAGTTAGGTTGATACACGCCATACTTACGCAGAGATTGTTGCTGGCGGAAGCTAAGTCCAACTGCTATTTAAGAACGGAAGCGACAAATGGATGCCATCAAGGAGGTGTTCAATCACCGCTCCTGAGGAGTTTGCTAGCTGACTTCCGACTAAACGAGCTGCAACCACAACGGCTGCACGTCCAGGTTTCTTCTGGTGACATGGCCACATTAGCAGTCAGTAAAGATTTGAATGTGGTATGTAGAAATATACAACACGCATTGGATCTTATTGGCAGGAGGTGTTTGACGCACGGCCTTACAGTGAATCCTGGTTCGACGAAACTTGTTTTGTTCACCAGGAAGAGAAAACTAGAAAGACTAGTGCTTCCAAATATGAAAGGTGTAACATTTTATCTTTCAGATCTTTCAGATCTTGAACAAAAATTTTTCTGGAAGAATCATGTGGAAGTGAAGCTTACTCGGGCTTTAAATACTTACTGGTAGTGTAAGGGAGCTTTTGGCACCACATGGGATCTAAAATTTCGTGTAGTTATGTGGACTTACGGTACAATCATTAGGATCGGTGGTGTGGTGGACTATTGTGAAGCTGTTGTATGATCGCAGGAGCTAGCCACGCTATAAAGGACTGTGTGCCTCGGTATCTGTGGTGCCATGAGTACTACTTCGGGCGCGGCCTTTGATGCACTTTTCAATATACCTCTTCTCACCATTCAAATTCAGAGTGTGGCGATGAACGCGGTCCATAGACTAGCTCAGCTTGGCCTATGGGTAGGAGACGACGATGTAGGGCATTGCTCTATGAGGGGTTCGATGTGTGAGATCTCCCCGCTTCTCACCATGCCTTCGGACGCTCGAGTGCCCTCTCTTGCCTTCGGAAGAAGGTACGAATGAATCTTCTTGAGCAGAGGTGACTACAGGGCCCTGAACCTGCTTTGGGTGTACCGACCGCATCTGCACATGCCATTGCTCAGAAGTGGGTAGTTGATGCGCGCAAAGCTAGATAGATGACTTTCGATGTGACCAGACACACGAAGGTCTTCTGTGAACAGACACACGAGGACCATGCGACTGCGGAACGGGTAGAACTCTATAGTGCCCCTATAGTCATTAGACACTTTTACCGATTGTCTTTTTCCTCTGTGGTTGGGTATACCTATGTTCTTTGGGGTGTTGTCTTTTTGTTTGTTTATCTTCAGAGTGTTGTCTTATCGTGTATTTTTTGTAAGTTCTTGTTAGTTATTCTATAATTTTTAATACCTGCTCAACATCTGGTGGTAGCAGGGGCAAAGACTTCAAGAATAATGATCAAAAAGCACAATTAAGAAGACAGCACAATTAAGTAAAAACACCCACAAAAACACAAAAAACACAATCGGTAGAATTTTATAATGGCTATGCTGCCGTCCTTAGTATAAATTTTCTGTCTGCATTCTGGTTACTTCGAAGATATTCAATGGTTAGTATTTTTCTACAGCATGCAGATGTATCACTATTGATTCTAACATATTTCCACGAAAGATGTTTTTATATTTTGTATAATGATGAAATAGAATCTGTAGTTTATAAATCCGGTGCTAATTCAAAATAGGAAAAAAATTTTGATGCAAGGTTGATGATAAGCACGGCAGTATGGGGAACACGTAGTCGAGTTTACTCGCTATAATTCCATACAAAAGTTTTTCCACGCTTTGCAAAAGCTCCACCGATGTATTCCATTTTTCAATGATTAGATGGGAAATTATCCTAAAACACTGCCTTCAGGTGATCTAAAAATAAATACACTCGGAAAAATATTTTTCCAAGAATCAAAGTAAATGTTGAATTGTTCAGGAAATGTGAAATCTTGCACAAATCAAATAAACTTTTGTTTGATGTCAGTAATTTGTATAAAAATTGTATAAACATTGCTTACATTCAACGGAATACAATTTTTACTTTACCTTATTTCAAGCAAGTAGTTTTCCTCAAATCTAGTAAATTATGTCTACGAATTAAGTAAATTATATCTACAATGCGAACATAGTTTTACATGTTTCAACATCAACCACGCTTCAATATTTGACGGAAAAATGGATAGTTTTTATGATTTCTGTTAACATTTGCTTTGCACAGATGAGAGGTCGGTAGCGTAGCTGGCTAACGCGCGAGTCCGAAGCAGCAATCTACTACTCGCGGGTTCGAATGCCGATGTGATCTTAGGTCTCTCAGCAAAATGGGTTTCTTGCAAAGCAGTCTATTTAAATAATAGCTGTTGATATTATATTCATTGAAGTGAAGCTATATTACACATGTGTTGAGACTAGGTATAAATCAGATAAGACCTGGAATTTTGCTTTTAAGCTATATTTTATAGATCAGGATTTTATTTGCATAGCGTTTGTGACCGAAAATAATGCGCTTTGTTACGTGAGACGGGACTACGCGCTATGTAATTTTTTTGCAGTACCTACACATTATTTAACAATTAATAGTCTTTTACATGAAAATCGATTTTTTGCTTTTGAAGTAAATCAGTTTTAATTTAAAATA
The DNA here is from genome assembly GCA_947369275.1 of Nemotelus nigrinus. Taxonomy (NCBI): domain Eukaryota; kingdom Metazoa; phylum Arthropoda; class Insecta; order Diptera; family Stratiomyidae; genus Nemotelus; species Nemotelus nigrinus. Next base: position 51,960,066 of record OX376375.1, on the reverse strand, counting down.
TTTTTATAAGCTGAGAAAAAATTAGTTCACATTTAATTAATGGTCATGAAAAACTTGTTTCAAGAAAATTAAGATCTTTTTGTAGGTGCTTCTTTAAAGTTAAAGATGAAAAATCAAAATGCATAGCAATTTTCTTTCATTAAGATATCGATTGTCAAATTCAGCAGCAAAGCACAAAGATGCAAATACAGGATATTCGTGTGCCACTGAAATGTTCAAATTAACAATCGAAAGTTTTATTTTAAGGAACTAGTAGTGCCCAGTGTGAAAGCTATATGAGTTGGATCAACACCATTTCCAATTTTCAAGGTGAAAATACGATTGTCCACTAATTTGACGAAGAAAAGTGATATTAGGTTGATAAGAAGGGTAGCAATAGAACCAACAAAAAAATGCCAAACTTTTTTGTTAATAGGAATTACTAAGTTGACGAGTCTGCCGACAGTTTGTTTATTGAACTTAAATTATGTTATTTTACTCCGAAAAAAAAAATTCCACGAATCTTCTCTCACATACAATATGCTATGAAACGAATTAAAAATGGAGAATTAACTCTGTAGAATACGTCGTATGTCAAAGGTTAGAAAATTTCCCCAAATGACTCAAATGACCGAATATTTTTCATCGTTCACTTTAACAATGCAACATGTTTATACTGGCTCATTCGAATACCCGAATTTGCTCATTATTAATGAGAAGCCTTAAACAAATTATCGGCAAGATCATTCGTTTAAGGAAAAAAATTTAATCGAGGAATGGTTTTATACTATTTTAGATTTAAGAATGTTTACAAAAAAAATTTATTTAAGAATATAATATATAATATGAACATTCATAAAAACATTTTATAAAATATGCGTAACATTTGGTTTTTAAATGCCAATAGATGTTAAAAATATGTTTTGTTTTCAGATTCAAGGCATACTAAACCCATCAGCATCACAAATTAAAAGTAAGTAAAATTTTTTATATCAAATATTACTCTGAGTCTAAACAAATACTGAAAAGAAAAATTTAATCTTGGTTTAATTTTCACATACAATCAACGTGTTTGTGTAGCGATATATGGGTACATATATGTCATAATTAAATACTTTGATTGATTATCTCTAAATTAACGAATAGAATTTTTTTGAAAATTTCAATCATAACGAAATTTAAGCAGAAAACAAACATCAAATAAAAGATAAAATAAATATTCCCATCATCAGATTTTCATCAAAACCTCTGATAACATTAAAATTTTAATTTGCCGATAAGCCCAAAAACATATTTTGCCGCAGATTTCACGCATCACTAGCAAACAATTCCGTTAAAATTCTACGAGCTTTTCAAGTATCTTGGCATTCTGCATTATTAGAAAAGTCTGTATGAATTTATAAAATACAAGCGTTCGTTCTATGCGGGAGAATCTTCCTCGTTAATGAAAAATACGCCTCGGAATTTCACAAAACATAACCATAAAATTTAATCAACGCAAAGTTATGCATTAAAATATCTCGCAATAGCACGTAACAACTCAACGAAATTGTATAATGTTGCGCTCCTTAAAGCTCTTAGCACAAAACGTTGCCATCATTTGCATCGCCGCATCTAACTCGGTCGGCTTTTTAGAATTTTTCAAATCGACGAAAATTTGCTCGACTTCCAAAGACGTGACTATGCCCAGCTCAGCCCACCCATCTTAGCTGCTCACTCCAACGACCTCTAGAAAAAACGAGCTCCCGAAATTAAATTTCACCCTACATTTAACGCAAAAGCCGCATTGCTATCAGCGGGCACCGTAGGGAACGCACACAACCGAAAACTTGAAGTAGGACCGAGTGCGACAGACGAAAAACTAGGCGACGTGGGGTTTCTCAAATAAAAGATCCTTTTATGTTGTTGTCGATTGTTCGGCGGATATAAGAAAGAACGAGCGCTACCATCCATTTTGTTTATTCCAACGTAGCTCAGCGTCTAACGAAATTTTCCTATTCATGGCGACGAACGCTTTTCGGGCTTAAAGACATAGAAATGATTCAGCTTTGCTTCCCGCAGCAGATAATAGATAGTAGTTCATTTGGTCCCCATACGAGACTTTATACTCCCGGAAGGAACATCTATTTCGACTTTCGAGATGAAACCAGAGTGTTTCGGTACAAAAGTAAGTCGAAAGCAAAATACAACTGATGCCGATGGGAGAGAAAAACTGTTGTAATAAGAGGAAAATGAAAATGCCCTTGATAGAGACTGTAGAGAAAAAAGTCTACGACAAAGCACTTCCGAGTTTTTTCACGTGTTGTCGGATTCTTTTGAAAAGCCAACGGCAGAATTACTTTAGGCCGCATCTCACCTTCCTTGAATGCTTTTAAACGCACACACGATGAAAGGCGGGGGAGTTGAAAGCCAAATAGCATTTTTCAGATGCTTTTCTTGTGTTTCACTTTGCAGATAAATTAGGATCTATGCGCTTTCAGTTGTAATTTGGGAATTGATTTAGTAGTTTGGGGTGAATTGTTAAAATTTAAAGTAAATATACTGATTTTGGAATTAAAAACCGGATTCGAATGGCTGACGAATAAGTTAGGATCATCTCAATGAGATCTCATATTAAAGTACTCTAATTTTAGCTTTTACTTGTTGATGTGTTTGAAAGTATTGACAGCATTGCCAAGCAAGTTTCAGGGCTTGTACCACAGGGCTATTAGCATTAGTTGTGGCAACTGCATCTGCACATGCGAAAGATCGCTGTTTACTAATGTGATCAGGTATACTGAGGTCTTCCTTTCAAAGCTCAAACCTGGGATTGTGGCATAACTGTTTGTAGGGCAGAGAAAGAAGAGCACGCGTGGTTGTACCGATGAATACTTGATTTCTGAGAGAATATGTATGTAGGTATAAAGCAATAAAAAAATTTGTAATGCTAAATCTAAGAAAATGTATATTGTAGCATTGAATGGAAGAGAAGAATTGTAGTAGATTCAACCCTCTTCGACAATAGTATGAAAGTTTACGGAGCCTTGACCGGTATACTGACTGGGCGCAACTGTCTAGGAGGACGCATACACAGCATGACCTTTGTCCATCCTACTGAGAAGAAGCTGACCCTGTGGAGCAGTTCTTCTATGAATACTCAGCGTTTGCACATCTCAGATATCAATTCTTCCATAATCACACATCAGGCATTGAAGTGGTTTAGCTATGAGTCTAACTAAGCGCACCAGAATATTGAAAGTTATAGAACAATGAACCAGCTGGAGCCACCTAACGAAAAGGATATTATATCCATAGCTAAGGCCAAGTACATTCACGTGGAAAAACCAAATAAATAGGTGCTGAGCTATAAAATTGAAATACTTACGTCTGATGTACCCTTCCATTATCTTCACAAATGATTAACCGTCTCTGGAACGAAGTCAAGCAGGGAGTCAGAAAAATCACTGAAGCACTATTTTAAAATAGATGATTAGACCAAGTACCTTCCCGTATGCATCAGGTGTCGTACTAATACGAACAAAAATGGCAAAATACAGATCTGCGTAGACTGCTGGAGTTTTATTACACTAGCTCTCCACTGCTTCTAATACAATACCTCCACGGTTATTTGAAGAATAATCCATTTTATTCACTTTTAGACTTGAACAGTGGTTTTGATCTGGTAGATACACCCGAATCACGCCCAATGGCTAATCTTAATAATTTTGGATGACTTTTGGGTTGAAACATTTTCCTGCTGTCTTCCACCATTTCAGAAACGCTATTTTGAGGAGTTTTTTGCGTAGGGTGATAAAGTTGTAATTATGGACACATCTTGGTAGCAGCCAAAAGCTTCAAAAAACACTGTGTCTTTATTTACTTATTTATTTATTTATTTACAAACTGATAATAATTCAACAGATCAAAAAATATATCTTGAATTTAGAAAGAAAATTAAAAAAAAACAGACCCAAGATTGAGTTAAAATTAAAAAGAAAAACTGTAGCACATCCGAACTGCTAGAAATACTAATGTTCGATGAAACTCTAATGCACTGAACCCTTATTAGCGCACAGCCTTTGAGTGCTTATTTTGGTAGAAATTTAAACACTTGTTTCTTATATTTATAATCGGTTGCTTACTTTACAAAACTCTGTAATATTTATAAAGAAAAAGCTCAGTGCTTGTATCACTTTCACTGCAACAAAAAGTCCCAATTACTTTACGTCAAAATCGAGCTACTCTATGAAACTCGTTTTCATCCGACGAATTCATTGAAAGTTACAGAAAACGAGACATGTTTGAGATCACCATCCGAAAAATTTCCAGAACTTGGAAAATTTAAACATTGGTAACTTATTTTTTTTGTAAATGTTCGCGATATATATACTTCATATAAGCATTAAGTAATACAAAATAGCAAAAACATTTCACACTGACAACCCTTCGTTAGCACCAAAGCCAAAAATATATCGCACCTGCCTCACGTTGAAACCAACCTACCCTGCGAATTTCATTTCGATTCGATGACTACATTGGAAGTTATAGGGTTGCAAAAAAATTTGGGGCTACCACCCACAAAGGTTTTGAAATTTTTGAAATCTTACTATTTATTGTTAACTGTCAGTACAAGATCATTACCATTGGAAAATTTTACAAAAAAATCCCTTATTCAAGACATGGTAAAAATAATACAAAACCAACCATAGATGGCAACCCTACAAAGGTTTTCAACGAGTCTCTTCCTGAATATTACCTAGAATAAATTATATTTACTGTATGAATTTTATTATGATTTCATAGCTTTACTGGAGGTTATAGGGCAAAAAGCTTTAATTTCCTGATCGAATTTTCAAAATCCAAGACAGCAAAATTACCAAAGCTGGCAGCTCCAATGAAATTGGTCTACCAAATTTCTACCAACGTGGCTTCAAGCAAAGTTCAGCTACTGTGTAAATTTCATGAAAATCTGGCGACTGAATCAGAATTCGTAGGGCAAAAGTAATTTTTTTTTCTTTGTGATTTTTCAAGAGGGCACACTGGCATGGAGTTGCCTACATCCCAAAATCATTTCTTTCAGATCTGGTCATACTCAAAACCAATACATTATGCGAATTTCATATGTATTCGATCATTGGTTCGAACATAAGCTTATGATGTTCAAATTATAGTTAAATTAAAGGAGGGTTACAGTTCTTGTTCGATATAGATTTTCAAAAATTTTACTTTGGTTGCGTAAACAAAGCATACGATTTCTATATGAGCTGATTTTTCTCTTAAAAACGAAAATTTTCAGAAGAGTCGATGATTTGAAGGCTTTCACTTTCAATGCCTGCCGTGGCTTCAGGGTAGCCAGCACGTTCATTTAAAACTACGTAAGTCTACAACTTAGTAGATTCAAAATGTATTGTAAGTTTCATATTGATCTGATTGCCTTGTCAGAAGTTATCACAATTCAAAATTTTTAAAATATTTCCAATCTTGTTTTAATTTCCAAAATATTATCATATTCACATTTAAAACACGTTCAAAATTTACTTCGTTGGCTTCATTGTTGCAAAAGTTATTTACTGAAAGAATAAGAGCTATATTTAAAATATCACTAAAATGACCACCAGGGTTAAAGATAACTAACATTTGGTGAAAACTGGACCTATTTTGCATATAGACTAATGTATTCTGAAAAATCCAGCTCAATCCGATGGCGGGTTCCCGAGAAACAGCAACTGAATTTTTTTGATGATATATATATATATATATATATATATATATATATATATATATATATATATATATATATATATATATATATATATATATATTTATTTATTTATATATATGTATATGAATAATGAATTTTTGGGCAAAGTGATTTTAGTGATGATGGTCTTCAAACATTAGTAATAAAGAGCTACATCGTGACATTAAGATGCAAAACACTATTTTTTACAAAATTTTTGAATGCATAAAACGTCAGCGGTAAAGAATCAAACTGTAGGTCATTGTGTTGCCTAAATAAATGCAACAAAGGAGAATAAAAATAAGTATCAGTGCGCGCAAATGACACACTAAACACAAAAGAAGAACGCCAGCCATGAACTACTACTAGGACAAAAACGTGCCTACTAAGGTCAGATTCAACCAGCTTGTAAAACTGCTTAAGGAGAAAGCACTCATTCAGGAAAATTCTCTTAGATTCAAAAGAACGAAGATTTAGGAACAAAAGACGATCATTACTATGGAGCATTATTTAAATAAACTTAATGAGAACACCAAATTTGACAGCAATATTCAAAAAAAGGTGAAAATAAGTGGACATATTAGCAAATGCTTTCGGGCATCCAAAAATGAAATTATCAGGTCTCATAGTTAAATCTTCCAAAGCCTTGACAGCTTTGACAGTTATGTATAAAATATACTAATCGAATTCAATCTTCCAATTAAATATTACGCCCAGATCTTTAAAATTATCAAATACATTAAGATTAGAGCCAGAAACAGAATAGGAAAACATCAAAGGGGGCACTTTACAAGCAAATGCAATTTTTTGACTTTTCTCCATGTTCAAATTGAGGGTATTGTTGCTGCACCAAGTATATAAAGTCTTAAGATCATTTCGCAGATAGTATGTTCGTCTTCTGACTCGATCACTGGAATCATTTCAAAATCATCAGCATATAAAATACAGAAAGAACCGATTAAAAAAGATAGAATAATGAATAAAAGAAAGAAAAGAGGACCAAGGATAGAACGTTGTGGAACATCTGAAGCAGGATAAAAAGGAATTGACAGTTAAAACACAGGTACGACCAAATATGTAAAAGGTAAACCAGGATAGGAGAGGACCGACTGTGTCATTGTTCCTTAGCTTTTGAAGAAGAAGGTTATAATTAACAAAATCAAAGGCTTTGGAAAAGTCAGAACATAATACGCCAACCTGCTTTTGGTGGTCAAGAGCAGATGCAACCGCATGTGTAAACGAAAGAAGTTTTGTTAAAATGTATTTACCTTTGACAGAACCGTTCTGCTCATTAGCTGAGGTAGGTTAGATAAAAGAGCAGACTCTTCAGTAAACCACTTTCTCGAGGATCTTGCTAAAACAAGGAAAAAGATAAATGACATGGTAGTTTGAAGCACAAGTGGAATCATCAGCTTTATCTATTGAGTATATGTTGGCTATTTTCCAAAGAGAAGGGATAGGAGCCAGAAGATTACTTATGGTAGACAAGATGGAAAGAAGGGCGCACAGTGATGATGAAGGTGATTAAGCAGGATATTTCGAAAACCTTCGGAACAACTACTGGGATTCGCACCGATATCGTTCATCAAAAGTTCGATTTCTGAATGAATTATCCGAAACGAATACAATTCAAGAAAAGACGCAGAGAGAAGATATTGGGAAGGAGGAGGACATTGTTGTGAGAAAAAAAAGTCAAAGTAAGAAATGAATAATGATAATGCCAAAGCTCAGGGGATTGCCCTTTGAAGTGAATGCTTAGCGATGGCGGTATGGAGATACATCCGGGAGAAGCCGATATCAATTATTCCATTATTCTTTTAAGTGCCACATTTATCTTTTATTTTCTAAAGCGCTGGTGCTATGCCTAGTCGCTACTAAAGCTTTAATGTGGCACTTAATTAATGGAGCGCTGGTATTGGGCACGGCGGGACTCGAACCCGCGGGCAGTAGATCGCTGCTTCGGTCTGATGCGTTAGCGAGCTAAGCTATCCACCCTCAAACCATCCAGCATAAAGAAGGTGATGTAGTGCCACACGTTAACATTTTGAGCCAATCCCCAATAATAGACGGCTACCAATAGCAATCATCACAGAAATGAAACAAAAACTTGAAACCGTTCTTATTAGCTGACTTAACCGATGGGCTAGTCTTTACAAAAGAAAATTACTCGATTTCACTACTTTATTACTTTCGGACGTAGACAATAACGTTATCAGAATGGCCACATTAAAAAGTCCCAAGTTTATAATCAAAATTAATTAATAAAAAATTTAATTAATCAAAAGAATACCAGTTCGGAGACTATTAAATACTAAGATGCATTAACACCACTACTGAAACAAATAAAAAACGAATTCCCAAATTTCGCGATCCCTACCTTATTCGCAAACGATTAAGCAATGATAAGTACGCCATTCAGTTCATAAAATATATAGATGTGTACATATGTACATACACATATGATGACTGCATAACAAATATGATTTTTTGAAGCGTATTCAAAAAACAGTAAAAAGTCAAAATGTAATCCTTGGTTTTCGTAATAAGACTACATTTGATAACTTTCTTGAAATCGCTATCAAATTGTGGCCCACATTTCCATAAATTCAGCACAAAACATCTCAAAAGCAAATTATTCCCGTTCTCGTTGTGAAAGCAAGCCTCTCAATGAATTTTCGAAGTGCGACAATAAATTTTCCTGGCGATGGTATACATGCACATTTCCCATTTGTCACACATCCATAATGAATTCGAAACTATCGCAACGATATTTATACTCTTTTCAATGTACATAGAAAACGAGTATGCATAAAACTTCGAAAATATTCATTCTTCTATTGCTATTGAAACAGCATCAGACACATTCAACGATCTCTTTTATTTCACTCTCGGGTGACCTTTTTCTGTTGTGCCACCTTGCTTCAAGATCTGTCTTCTAACTAAATGCCATTTTTCGCCATGAAAATTATATTTCTAGACCAGTTGCCGGATACTTAGTTGTCGAGAAAAGGAGTATCGGGCTTCTTTGCATTTCGCCATTTATCACTTCCTTTCTTGACGATTAATGGAAAAATGAATAAGTCATGGACGTATGCTTTGTGTCACGAGAAAAAAACGAACGACACTCGGAAACAGGACACCAACGTCTTTTATCCTTCAACGCCGAATCACCGACATGCCCGAGTGTGGGCAGAGGTGAAGAGAGTGCGGGAGCTGATGGCGGCAGCTTAAGTGTACCTGAAATGGACTATGTTGACATCATTTTCAGAGTCTTGGGTATGTGAAGAAAACTGATTTCAAGCCATATGCATTCGGATTGGCTGGATTCCTTTTGGTTAGTTACTCTCACGCCCGTGCGAACGAAGCGAGATCAAAAGCCCGGATAAGGATAGCTCGGTGTTTCACACGGTCCACAATTCCGAAACTCACATATGCCTCGTTGCCGGCTGCAAGCACTCATAATAACGTGAAGTCGTGGAGTGTAAAGGACAGGAACCAAACCAGCCGCAGTAGTCATTATTCATGGGATTTCGCTTCCTGACGGGATGAATAATGTTTCTTGCTCGAAAAAGAGGACATTTTAGAGTTTCGCTTGGCAACAGATAAGGCAAAACGTTTCTGCTTTCGTCGTATGAAGCAGCGGGCTTATGCAAAGCTTGCTCTCTGTTGTCTGACTGTTTGATGAAAAATACCCTTTTAGATTTTCGCCCCGTTCGTTTGGTGTCATGGCGGATGCCATATGTTTGTGGTTTTTCACATGACAACCGTTTCTTGAATACTTTATTATTCGTTTTCCGTGGATTTAACTGGAATGCGTGCAGACGAAGCGTGGGAAATTGAAAATTTTCAGATGAGACTGGAAAATTGTTTGTTTGATTTACTCCTTCTCGAAGATATTAACTAGCCTATGGTTTATCGGATGGAAATTCAATAGTAAATCTTTCACTCTTTTTTGGTTTAATCCTTCATTGAAATTTATCGCGCCCTATGAAAGCAACACAATGAGATGCTTTATCTTCGCAAACAATGTTTCATTTTCCCATTTCGCAAATATTTCCTAGACCAGTATCCCGAAAACAAATACGCTCAGTTTCAATTCACTGCGGTCTCGTCCTACATTAGCCTCGTCCCGAACTGTTTACCCAGCCGACACTTGACGTTTATTTATTTGGCTCGTCGGCCTACATACAAATACATATTTCAGAGCTTAAGACAAACGACCTAGAATAGAAGAAAATCTAATTTTCGCGTACTCTTCTGAACATGGCGTGACATGCAACGAAGCCTGGCAAGATGGCGGGCAGTGGAGCTGGTAGTCAAGCAAGCTAGCTATCAGAAGGAATGTTCGTCGGAATTCTATTGCGTAACGCTGCTCGGAGAGTGTGTGTTATGTTTTCAATTTGTCGCTGGTTGGTTAATTTTTTACAGAACACACAAAAAACATAGCAAAAGGATGTAGCGTGTGAAAGAGGAGCTGATGATGATAACATGCTTATAAATTGTATATACATAGCTTGAAATTCAGCTATACATGTTGCATGTAACATCACCGATTCGTGATGTCTGATTTTCAGGGGTATTTTCAATATATCAGGATTCTAATGTGTCGGGGCGAACATACATACATACATATCTTGTTAGGAGCATGATAAACTCACGTGTTCACGTATTAGGGTTGTTTCTATTGACATGACATTGAGGGTCTGTGAACAACAAATCGGTTTACAGTTCAATACCTTCAAAACAAATACGTGAGTATTTTTATTGGGACATATTATGTTAAAGGTATGCTGAATATATTAAAGCAGCTATAAAAAGATAAAACATGATAAGCAAATTAAGAGCTGCTAAAGATATTTGACTTTCATGATTGCTAGCATAGAAAAAAACACACAAGTAAAGTGTGATTTCAATGCTGACCAGCAGCGACAAATTTTTTCTTCAACCAATCGCTGTTTCATCTACTCCTTCTTTTAGTCGCTACTTTTTTAATGTCTTGTCTATCTAATTTGTGTAAAACATAATTCTTTCCAATTTTTTTCCCAACAATAAATTCAAATCATTTTAGATTTCACACAATAAAATTTCGACACAATTTTTTTTTCATAATATTTTATTATAATATACATGTATTTTCAATTGTGCTTATGAAAACTAATTTCGATATTTGTCTTCAATATGTTATGCATTACCTTTGAGAATATAGTGACTTGGATTACAACTACTGTTTGTTGAGCGACAAGCTTTTTTTGATTTCTTTTACAAAATTTAGGTTAGTCAAACTATTAAGCCAGCGAAAAAACTCCAGACAGCTCGAAAGTATCTATCCTCTCGCCCTTTCCCGTAAGCGGTACATCAAATTTGGAATATCGCGCACATTTAATGTCGATATTCCATGAAAAACGCCTTCTATGGGCCAACATCATTGGGTTGCATTGAACACTCTTCACCGCCGCCTCGAACGACGCACGCAGGATCAACAACACTCCTGTTTTTAACTGCTCATTTTGAACCAGTACTTTTTTGAATACCATGTCCTCGAACATTTCCCATTCAAAAATACGCGATTTGGTGGCACTTCTTAGTTCGTTTCTTTTTTTAGGGTCCTGTTGCTATTTCGTATTCAAAATACTACTATTCCGTATTCGAAATACTTCAGCCCTTGGCTACTCTTTTTTTGATTACTCTTTTGTCAGCCTTATGTTTTTTTGCCGTGAAATTCTTTTATTATTTACCAATTCTATTTTCAAAAAAAAACCTTTTTTTAACTACTCATGCATTACTTCTCCTTTGGATTTTTCCTGTATTGATCTGCAATATTTTCGGGCTACCTCTTTTTCGGACTTCTTCTTTTCGAACTTCTACGTTTTTCAACTACGCTCTATTCGGATTATTCCTTCATGAAATATTGTTTTCTGTTCTACATGTTTTGCATTCCACTCTTTTTGGACATTTTTTTTCACCTACTGCCTTTTTTAGGATGCTATTTTTCGGTCTACTCCCGTTTTGAAACTCATTTTTTTAGATATTTCTATTTTGAACTACTACATTTTGCACCTACTTTGTTTTTTGGCAACTCTTGTTTTGAAATATTCCATTTTCGGTCCCTGTTTTCAACTACTCCTATTTCGTTCGACTTCTTACTTCGACTTCTTCTACTCGACAGCCCCTATTATTGTCTATTTACTTTTCGGGCCATCCCTTTGTCATTTCCGCTCCTGTTTCAAACCATTAAAATCCAAGCCTAGTCCTTTTTGGACTACCTCTTTTTGAAACTAATAATTTTTTGTACCTTTCCTCTTTTGGATTATACAATTTCCGACTTCTCTGTCTTCAATTACTTGTTTTGTGATTACTGCATTTCCAATTACTTCTGTTTTGGCCTTTTCCTTTTGACCGACCAGTTTTATAACGGTCCTTTTGATAACTCCCTTTTTCGACTACTTTTCTTTTGGACTACTCATTTTTTGAACTATTCTTGATTATACTGTTCCGTTTTTCGTTCTCTCCTGTTTTAAAATAGTTTCTTCTTCAGACTACGCTTATTTTAAACTAATTTTTTCCTGACTACTTCTATCTCAGACTACTTTTTATATCTTCGGACTACTGCTTTTTTAATTTATTTCTTTATTTTGGCTACTTTTTTGAAAATTTCATTCTCTCGACTACTTTTTTCGGACTGCTCCTTTTTTGGACTAATTTTTCGGAAAACAGCCCCGAAAATCGTTCTTTGTATCTCGTTCTATCTTCGAAAGTCAGTCTTTCTTGTAGGTTTTTTTAAAACTCTTCTCCGGTGAGCCTCTCCCTATTTTATACGCTTCTTTTTTGACTCCTATTTCAGACTCCTTTTCTAGAGTACTCTTTTTAAGCTATGCATACTAGGGTCTTCTTAAGAGACATTTTTTCGTGTAGGGTTCTCTATTTACTACCTACTCTTAATTTTACTAGTTCATCATTATTTGAAAATATGCTTTTTGAACATACTATTATTTTTTACTACTCCTTTGTTAACTGCTCCTGTTTCGGAGCACTATTGAAAATTACTCTTTTCTATTTTCGTTTTTGTGGACTAGTTTTGTTTTCGACTACTTCTTTTTATGGACTCCTTATTTGGATTCTGCTTCTGCTATTTTAGACAACTGTTCTTAAACTACTCACTTTTAGGGTAACTCATTTTTTAGACTACTCTTTTTTTCGGATAACTCTTTTATGTCTTTTGGCCTGTTTTGAACTATTTCTTTTGTAAACGAATCATTTTTTTCTATTTTGTAACTCTTTTTCAACCCCTTATTTCAGCTACTCCGTTTTCGGACTGTTCTTGTTTTTTACTTGTCTTCCCTCTGACTACTTAAGTTAGACTTTCTATTGCGCTTTTTTTGGACTAAGACTTTTTTGGACAACTCCTTCTTGGATACCAATATCCTCCCCCTACTTTTGGGCTTCTTTTTTTAACCTATCTTCATTTCATGTACTCATCTTTCGGACTACTGCTGTTTCAAAATTTAATTTCCGTTCGATCTCTTTTTAGATGTTCCCTCCTTTCGGCTGTTCGTATTTTGAACCACTCTTACTTTGAACTTCTCCCTTTTTTCCAGTTAGTTCTTTTTTTTGCACTACTTCTACTCCTCTTTGGATTACTCTCTTATTTAGGATTACTTTTTTTGTTTGAATATTCTTTATTCAAACTACTCCTGTTTCGGGCTACAGTTTTTTTTTTGCATTACTCCTTTTTAAAAACGACTCACATTTTGAATTTATCCAGTATGGTCTACTCTTTAATTTTTGGAAAAATCTGGCAACGACTTGACGGATTTCGGTCTAGCTTTACCGGCTCCAATGACACTGAGAGTGCGTGTCTCAAAATACGTACAAACTTGGGAAAACTGTAAAAACTAAGATAAACTTTTCACATCAGAATACAATAACCAATTTATGATGCTACATACATTACTGTTTCATTGAACTAAAAGACATTCTTACAGTACTCTGGAATATCTCAAGTGTCTCAAGGTACTATTTAAAGCTAGTCAAGTATTATTAGGGCGAAATACTTCCATTAAAAGACAAAACAAATAACTTGATGAGGAAGCCTTGGCGATAAATCGAAGCCAGCAAAAAACCAAAGCATGTCAAAATGCTGAAGAATTTCCTTCAAATCCAGCACAGCTTCTGCAGTAGACAATCAACTGAAATTTCGAAAATTAAATTGCAACGTATCAGTAGCACTTGATTAAACGTATCTGAAAACAATATGTTTCCTAAATAATGACAAATGATTTATTAAAAGAATTATTCTTCTCGAAAATAAATGTGTAATGTTCCAACATTTCTCCATAACAGAAACGGCACCTAATCTTTCTTTAGAATCTTAATATGAGGGCTATATATTTCTCAAGTGCCCTGGCAATAAGAGCCTATATAACACTAACAGAAAAAAGCATCAGGCTTCGAGGACATAGAATTCTCAGTGCCGGCATTCTGAAAGGACCGACACCCGCACGACAATAGAATCATGCTTCCAATTATTTGTTAACATTTTTCTTTTTGGGCTGATTGAGTCTTTTGCCAGAGGGCCTGTAATATACTGTATGTGATCCGTGTGGATACAAATCGTTGTCTTTGATCGAATGATAAATGACTGCACTTGGAAATGTACGTAACGTACGCACCGACGTTCTATTGAGGCCATTCCTGACACTCGGTGTCCCAGCTGGAGCTGGATATCTTGGACCGAAAATTGAGGGATACATATTACGGCCGTATATCAATAATTGAATTGAAGGGAACTGCAGACCTATGGTGGGAATGTGTGAAACGTTATTGCGTTATTTCGAAACAGCAAATATGTCGATACTGCTGTAATACCTATACCTAAATAACCCCACTCAACACACCTTTCACAAGAGAAAAAATATTTTCTTCCATTTGTTCAAGGCTTTTCCATTGCGATACTTATTCCTCTCACTTTCAGGCGGGTCGTTTTCAAGTCCTTTAATGGTTTGCTTCCATTGAAGCATTCGGCATATGATGGTTTCGATATTTATGTACGGTCTTTTTAGAATTGATGATAGTAAAGTGAGTTTGTCATTCAAGTTTGCTTTAAGGAAATGCCGATACATTTCAATTCCAATTTATCTTCGTGTATCTTTGGTGATGCTTGCAGTGTGGTGTGAAGATGCATGCATAACTGGGTCATACACTTTCGATTGGATGTTAAACAAGATGAAATTTATTATATGAAAAGAAATATTTTATTTCAAAATGCTTGTTGGATCGGATGACGCGAAAACTGAAATAGGAAACCCTCATGTTATGCATATGTAAATAGTAAATTTCGTCAAAATAGACACATCACCAAAGGTTTTCGGTGTAAATTAAAATATCGATAAAAACTATCAAGGTTTTCAAAATATTGATGAATCAGTGACTACTGCTTGATCTCTAATGCATTAATAAAGTTTAATTTTGGATTTACTCTTTTGATCGATTTGAATAAGCAGTTTAGCAGCGGAATTCCCAAGCTACTGGTTATGCTAGTAAAAAGTACGGAACAGGATGGTTCCCGAAATACTTTCGTCATGCTCTCCAACTACCCTAATGAAGGTTTCGTCTCTTTTGTTCTCTCTAGCTCAATAGCAGGACTGAGGAAGATTCTGGTCTCGACATAAACATGCTGCACACGAGGTTTGAGAGAACAATGGACCTCTCTAGTATATTTACTACTTAAAATTCCAATAATTTTCTTCACTGATCGCTAAAATAAACCGATTATAGACTGACTGAACTTTTTCATTGCTTTAAATCATTTCAAAAGCTATTTTAAATAATGACAGCGAATTATAAATTTATTCAAAAAAAAATTCATTATAATTAAAAAAATTCATTGTGATTACTATTTGCGAGACCTGAGAAAAAAAACTATTAACTCTACTGGCAAAATTTGTGAAATTCCCATCTTTTCAAATTTTTGGGCTATGAGGTTGTTCCTCAAACAGAGAGTATTTAAAAGGTGTATCCTTGCACCTGTAGCTTAACGCAAAAAAATACGTTGTACAGTTTGTGATTATGTTTTTGAGCAGGCAAAAAGTTTCTGTGTTAGACTTTTCCAACCTTTTTTTTGTTATCAAAATACAGCCCATATAATATTCCCGATTTTTCAAGATTCAATAAACACTACAAGAAACATGATCACATGCACAAAATGATGTTAAAACGTTGATGGCGACATGCGTTCAGATCAATATGGCCGGTCATCAATGCTCTGACTGACTGAATATTTCTAAAATCTAAAATGTATTCAAAAGCCAATTGATATAAAAATTTAGCTAACAATAAACATGCAAACGAAAATAAGCAAATGCTGACATAGCTAACCCCCTTCAAAATGAAAAACTGCTTTATTATAATGAAACCGAAGAGATAATAAGATGTTGGAAAATAAAATCCTAATTAAAATTTTACGGACGCTTTACATCAACAATAGATCTATTGTACGACATGCTTTTCATGTGTTCTCTTAGGTTGGTGGTCTGTGCAAATACAGAACAACTACGAACGGAACACGTAGGACTGCCATTTTCTGATAATTCACTCTCCTTCATCATAAAGTTTGTGGAACATGTATAAATAACAAAATAAAGCATTTACAATACGTATACAAAAATATAAATCATTTTTTTTTTCAGAGAGACCTACAGTAATTGTAGAATATCCTCCTCAGTAATTCTAGGATCTATATAGACAGTATTATTGAAATAACATAGTTTAAGAAAAGGTAATTTTCAACAAGTCGATTTTTTTGAAAACCCTGACTACATAGAGGTAGCAGGTAAGTAATACAGTTTTAAACTAAATGATCTATTACAAAAAAAACCTTTGATAATTTTTCATAGCTCTAAACCACAGTTTGAAAAATATGACAAAGTTTTCGAAAATCTCTTCAATCTACACTCATAAAACCCACATCCGAACTCTTCTATGAACTAAAATAGCTCCCTGTGCTATACTAGTACAGTACACCAGACGAGTACTTTCATGTCCATCAAAAAGACACTAACCTGACCAACATCGCATGCCCTTCACCTGCTTTTGTCTGTCACCACCTGCATAACAATCTCGTTTGCTGTTATCATCGTCCCTGTAAATACCTGAATGTTTCCCATGACACTTTTCCACCAAAAACTTTTCATTCCCTTCACACGTGCGTGCACACAACTTACGTCCGACCTTGTTTCGGTGCGAATATTTTTCACCGTTCTTTCAACGCGAAAATATTACGTATTGTAAATATTCTAAGCACAAAGAAAGCGACCCGGGAATGGAGAACGGAAACGAAGGATCAAGTATGTGACGAGAATCCTTTTCGCATGTCTCCATGCGGGCGGCTTGATATTGTAAATAAGTGACTGTAGCGCGACCGGAATCAAAGCTCAAGTCAACGGGAGAGTTCAGGTGATGCGGGACAAAGCGTGGCCAGGTTTTGTGAACGCATTTCAAATATTTGGTCTGTATATTATAAGCAGTCGGCTTCAGACGCAGAATTTATAACGGTATTTCCACAATTTTTTTATTCGAACTTTTTGAGCTCATGTTTTATTCATTTCATAACATGCGTGGTTTAACTTGTGTTATCTGGGCGGTTTTCAATCATGTGTTTATGGATGGATTTTTGGAGTAATTTTGGCTTATGTAGATCAGAAGATGGAAATCGTTCACTGGAGAGTACTTTTGCATAGGTTTACTAAATGAGCTTGAAATCGTATTTTGAATATGAGATGGTGTGAGTGCAATGTGTTTTTTATGTAGCAGACAAAACTATATCAAAGGTTGTTGTGAGATGTACACTTTAAATATATACATCAGATAGTGGTACTCCACGTTTTCTTGAGAACTGAGGCACCTGCTTTTGATTTGTTTTGAGATGAAAACTCATAGATTTGTTCCAAGGTCAATTATTGGATACAAAGTCAATTAGATTAGCCCCACTAAAAGTCTATTAGATTAGCTCCATTTCGAAACCAAACAGACCATTGAATTTTATTTTGATCCGATGGTTAAATCGAAAGTTTTGGAGTGTCAAAAGATTTTCAGGACTCTGTACAGTGTTTGTCACGCGAATATTCGATAGAAAAATGTCTTAGTCAAAAAATCCTCAAAATGTCCGTTGCTGACAACTCTTTACTAGCAAAGCAATCAAATTTCTGCGTAATTTGCTTCAAGTTTAGGCCAACGGATCTAAAATAACTACATATACTGTGGACCACGATATAGAAGTAGCCTTCAAGGATCCTAATCACTGAAGTATTTTCCGGGTGGAATTAATGCGAAAAGACGCTGAACTAATATCCGTTGGAGATGTTGCAGATTATATCTCATACACATTGATCGCAGTGCATATTCAACTACCTGCAGACTCTGAACAAGCTAAGCAACAACAAAAGAGTCAGAATTTTCTGGGTTCCTGGTTATAACGGCATTGATAGCAATGAGAAAGCTGATGCGCTAGCTAATCATGGCGCTATCTACATGGTAACCTGGATCATGAATTTTCCATACAGCCTATTAGCTGCCAAATACCTATTTGAATTAGCCCGGACTGGCTGCAATCGGCTGATTGAAATAATTACTGTCCACTGTCTTGAAGTAGCTTACGCCAGGAAACTGCGAATCCTAACCAGCGGTATCTGTAGGAAGTATCAGCAGCTGAGAGACATTTCAGGACCTACTGTGTTACTGGGAAAACCCAGACAGTGCTGCTTCGGTGAGCCTTGGCTGGTGGATCTGACGCATGTTGCAATTTGATTTGAATCCAAAAAATTGTTTCGATGTCAAATAATATAAGTAAATATATATTGGTTTTTTAAAAAAGAGCCCTCACCGTGAAAGGTTATTCAATTTCAGAATTCATCGCTCGCCTGCACTCACTATCTGAAATAAAATGCCGATTTGAAATATCTGAAAGCCGTTCAGGGGAGCACCACGTACTGTCAATTTCGTACAACTCATATACGAACGAATGTACTGTACAGAGCTCAGTGTGAATCGTACTCTACTTACTAAAATTTCAATTCCAGTTGAAGAAAATTAAAAAGAAAAACACCCAATCGAATCCGAATTTGTAAAACTTTGTTTCGACAGACAAGTAGCAATAATCGCAAACTGTCATCGGTGATCGAAGAGGAGAAACTAAACGAAGAACTAATGAAACTACATAGCCCGCCAAAGCCCCTATTCGGCCAGCTATACACTGGGTGTGCTCAATGTGCATGCTATAGCTGCTCCAAAAGCATAGCATAGCATCACTTTAGCAAGTGTCAAAACTTGCAGTAGCTAGGTGAAGCAGCTATGGATGTTGGACAGCCAAGAGCTGCTACGAAGGTCAGCCTTTACACAGCACAATTCAATAATAACTTTTTCTATTTTTTTTTTAAATTTTTATCTTTGTATTAACGTGGATCAGCTCAATACTTGCATTATACTTTAGAAATTGTATCAAATTTCGGAGTTTTCAGCATATAGCTGCAGTAATCATTAAAAACTTCCGAATATATTCAAAACGTTTCACTTATTCCCGTCTTTTGACATTGAAAAGTTTATGGTACACGAATCAGCGTACCCGGTCTTTGAGGAGTTGCGCTGTGTAAAAGCCAACTTAAAACTAGAGTTGAGTTGAAGTGTTTAAAAGCCCTTATTTAGATTATGATACCACTATTTTCAAAATTATTACTCATCCCCTTTGTCACCAAAGCCCAAAAACTCCTTTTCATTTAAATTTCTTATCGAAAATGACGTTTGGACAATGTGTCACCTGTTTACACACGTCCATTTTGCCTTAGCTACTTTCTCGCTATCCTCCGGACTGCGAGCAGCAAATAGCTGCTACCATAGCAGCTATTCCTAAATCTTGGACAGCCCAACTGTCAAATAGCAAGCATCAGATAACAGCTATTTTGTAACATTGAACAGCCAGAGTAGCTAAAATAGCAGCTAATAGCTGCTATAGTAAGAATATTGAACGCACTCGCTATTTAGTAAAATGACCCTTAAAGCTGCATACGCATTAGCTTCGAGAAAAAATGAATCTAGAGGCTTACTAAGATGAAACTGTGGGTGAAATAAATGAAAAGATTGATAAGAGGAAAACATATAACACTTGTTTAAGAAAGCTTTAAAACATGAAGCACCTCTGTCAAATTGAGGTCTTTGATTTTTTAGAATAATATTTTGTGATATAAATAAACGAAAAAATGCATTAAATTCATAGATAGAGAGTTATTGGAATATCTACCTTCTTTCCTCTCTTATGATTGGCTGAGTTTTAATCCCAAAAAGATGTACATTTAGGCAACTACTGTCTTAGGTAGGCCTTGATGCTACTTCGTAGCTCTAGAAACTGATTAGCAAGCTGGGCAATTGTTGACCACGACCCGTATTTAGCGAACTAACTCAGGGCCCAAAAGGCTCCGGATTAAAAATCTAACCTTAATCGATAGAGTTAGAAATTTTATCGGAGGTTATAGGAACTGAAAGTTCATTGGCGTTGCCAACCAAAAAAAAGTTCACAATTTATGAGTTTTAACTTTTACTTGTTTTGAAATTTTATTTCAAAAAATGTTTTTCAATATGGCACACTGAAGAAGAGGGCATATTACCCTCAAAATATCGATATTTGCCACAAAAATAAATAGATCTAGCTTCGAAAGGAAAGATCAGTTTCTCTCTATGAATAAAAAAAGTTTTGAAAATTTGGTCGGATTATATTTTTATTTTTCTCTTATAGTAATCACATAAACGTACGAAATCCGACGTCTATATCTATATCTATATATATCACTACTAATATATATATATATATATATATATATATATATATATATATATATATATATATATATATATATATATATATATATATTTATATATATATATATATATAGATATATATATATATATATATATATATATATATATATATATATATATATATATATATATATATATATATATATATATATGTATATATATATATATATATATATATATATATATATATATATATATATATATATATATATATATATATATATATATATATATATATATATATATATATATATATATATATATATATATGTATATATATGTACTGCGACTGTGAACTTTTATTGATTTTCGCACGGCTTTAGTACATACATCCAGTAAAATGTACAATTTAAAATCGTAAATGGTCTGGGGGTTGGTGAGCGAAGCGAGCAGGGGGAGAAGCCCCCTAGTTTCTTTTAAAATATTTTTTTCAAATATATATCATAAAAAAAACCACCGGATTCAGCCGTTACAAAAGCCATACTACAAAAGTGTCCATGTGGGTTTCGAAAAAAGTGCCCAGTTCTCAGAACTTCAATTTGCTCTTAAACTTATGTGTATATCCTCAAAACAGGAAACATCTCACAGAAAATTCCATTTGATTCTTGAGAACACATTTTAAGAAAAATATTCACGAAACTTCTCCAAAAATACTTAATCATTTCTGTGTTGACACGGAAACATAGAATCTAACTTATTTAAGGCGAACATTTACGTCACAAACATGACTTCTCATTTTTGTACTGTCCTGCATCAACTTCATCTTCTAAAGCAGCAACAAGACAAAAATCAGCTTCCGCATTTCTATGTCTGCTTCCTTCAAAGTGTAATAGCAGTCTCAACTTTTCCATACACATCAATGTCTGTGATCCTGATATGCATTAAAATGCTTAAAGTGTAATTTATATTCTCTTTTCCTGAGCAAAATGAATGACAAAGAGCGACAAAGATGATACTTGAAATCGAAATCATTTGAGGTAGGCAGCATGTTTCATATCATCACATCGGAGAATGTATCCCATAGAACTTTCATAGATTCCATCCTGACTCTCGATACACAAGTTTGTCGGGCAAGCGTGCGGGTGTCATCTTGTGTTTATTATCTGCCCGGTAAAGCTGACTACCTATCCTATTGCCACAGTGAAAGCTTGCTTTACCTACTGCCTACTTAATTATTTACAGGTGTTTCTAAGCACTAGCAATTTCTCATCGTACGGGCTCGTAAACAAAGTCTTTAGCTCAACAATGCAGGCATGGAACGAAAGGATTTTATGAGAGTTGATAGTAGCTGTGTTACCATCTCGACTGAATCACGGCATTTTGTAATTTTTCGCGCTTCGGTTTTAGTTTTTGAGCTCCTCGTGTTGAACAAAAAGGTTGGATGAGTCAATGAAAGGTCAAAAAGTGTCCTCGCTGGCTAAAGCTTTTTTGATTTAGTTCTTTGTATGTAAGTTTTTTAAAATGGCAATACTAATCACAGGTGAATATCGTCATATAAGGCATTTCACCGTCGACGGATGCTTCTACCTTCCTCAAGGCACCTCTAAACAGCTCTATGAAAGCACAAATAGAAAACCACAGCATTGACCACATTTAAAAATCATGAGTACATCAAGTGATAATACCTCATTTTCAAAGCATTCTGGACGATGCTTATTTTCTAAATAAAGGCCATGAATCAGGAAGTCAGCATTCAAAAAGTGTTCTTCGACCGGGTCCTTGATGACATACCAACGATATCATGGCACATGAATACACAAAATAAGATGACTGGGAAAAATGAAGTGCAGCAGGCTGCAATTACCAATGTAGACCGAAAATAAAAACTTTATGCATCCTTGCATGACGTGGTCTGCAGATGGAAAATGAATGGGTTGCAAGTGGCTACATAAGATCCTGTTTCATCAGCATCTGGCTTAGTACGGAAAAGTCACTGTAACCGCGAAGACTAACTACCTTGTCGTGTGATTCAAAAGTGACTAGTGCATGAAACCGTGTATAGGTTCAGGTTTTGCAAAGTTGACCAGGATCATGTCGAAAATACTTATTCGATTTTTAATCCAAGTGCATTCACGATGGAAAGGATTCAACAATGGAATAATTAGTGTTTTAAATGATCAATATAGAAGTCAGCTGTGTGTAATCTGAGATATTTCATATTAACTGGAGGTGAGTTTTGAGACTATTAATAATTTATTCAAATCTCAAATTTAGAGTTTCCCAAAGTAAGCGACATTACTTCACCCAAAAAATATTGAATCGCGTTAATAAAATGGCGTTAAAAGTAGAAAATGATATTCGTACATAATAAAATGTTTTTCCTAAACAAAATCGGTCAAAATGTTTCTCATTTTTTCTGCAGTGTGGTCAGAAAAAGTGTGGAGAAATAAACAAATAAACAAATAAACAAACAAAACTTGCTATTTCCTCATCGCCACCTGAGTATTCAAAATTACTGCTTTATTTTCGAGTTTCTCTGGGTTTTTTTTTTAAAGAAAATGTAGCAGTGCTTTTGAGTTCGGTTGATTTTCACCTAAAGCATGTAATTCATCAGCATCATTCTCGATGAAAATACTGTTTTCATTAACCACAAATATTGTTTTACAAACTATTCATTTGTCTTCGCGCCACATCATAACCATTCCAGATCGAAAACTTTCCCTTCTTGTTGAACCGTATAACGTACCCGCATATTTTACGCTTAGTTGTTTTTACTTCCTGCTCGAAACACATTGAACTTAATTCTCATGGAACCTTTTTCGAACCTAATTTCTTCTCTTTTCCTCTCGACCGAATTTTACTTACTGCTTCGAAGTAAATGTTCGAAAAGAAAAAATGTCTTCCCCTGTAGGATTCATTCTATTAAAACCTTGTATCCTTTTGCATAATTTTCTCATAATAGAACTATGGCCATGAAGTCGGGATAAAAAAGATGGATTGGTTTTTGCTGACTAGGATCGATTTTTTTCGACGTTTGCGTTTGGGCAAAAAATACAGAGGCTATTGCGATGTTGAAAAGATATTTCCGTTTTATAGTATTAAAATGTGGATGAATACAGCATGTGCTATGAAAAATTTTTGATTAAGTGAAATAAAAAAAGCAAATCAGTATTAGTTTCAAAATGAGGTAACAATAATTACCTTATATTAGAAGGCCAACTTCATTCCTTTCAATCTTTGCAAAATCGTTAAATAGTACAATAGCCCTAACCATCAATTCAACAACATATTTTGATTCAAAAAACTTCAATTGTGCTTTATATTAGCTTAAAACATTATGCTCATCAAATCATTTCTTTGCCATTCTAATCCCTTACACCCATCATAGACTGTCTATGCTCCCCGACTTAATACTCACAATAGGCTTCATAAAAACAGAAAAACGGCGTGCATAGATATCTATCATCCGAATAGAGAATATTGTTTTTATAGCATCCGAAACATTATTTCGAACAAACGAGAGTGCGAACCGTCGTCATTTGGGATGAAATACAGACATCTATATGCCTGAGAGACAGTGTTTTCTGGTCTGGCCTAAGATATGATTATATTTTGTATCTGCGGACAAGGACTAGATATTTCATTCCTTTTTCCCTCTAGACACATGCCAGTTGCCAGGAAAATTTCTTTGTAGAATGCTTCGCAACAAATGTACCCATGGATGTCGATATAATTTTTGGTGAAGTCAGTAGTAGTCACGTCGATAGTCCACACAATTTTATGCGACGATGAAAAGAGGACCATAAATTGCAGAATTTCATATTTTTTCGAGAAGTAATTTAGTGGTGTCTTATATTTTCGTAATTTAACGCAGTTAAAGTTTTGTTGAGGGATGAGTATATGTTAAGACGTGTGTCGTTTTACTACTGTTATATGGTCTTTCACAAAAAAAAAATGCTTACGGAACTGATATGACTTTTGATGCGATGGAATTAAGTAGATATGCTTGCCTGGAAATCAAACATGTGCTTTCTAATTAGATCAGGTTGTCAAAATTCTTTTACTGGATCATTTTCTAGTCATTTTCATAGCAATACGGACACTATTATATTAAAATATACCCAGAGTAATAAATTCATAGTAAGAGCTCGGTAATGTGCTCTTATATTTTAATTATTATTTCATAAATTATTATAAATGAGCTCAATCTATATGGGCAAGTATTTTATTACCTACAATATGCAAAAAATAATCATGCTGCAATGCAACCCTTATGAAACCCTGGGGTTTGAAATTGGCAGACATTTCCAACGCAATCAATTCATGCAACTATAAAGTTAAAGGTTGCACTCACTTTACCAATAATGAATTTACGTGACAGTCTTCGGCGCTGAGCTTGAACCCTTGCCTCGGCGTATTGGCTCATTGATCCTCTTCTTGACTACAGGAATATTTTTACAAGGATTTTTTTGCCTTGGTCTATTTATTGACTTCATTAATTCTTTTTGCAAGTTAGCTTTTTTTTCTCCGCATGTGATTATCTAATAATGGACATAAATGCTGTAGATTTCCTTTGGATTTCGGTTGAACGTTGCTATGACTGCAGAGTTGAGAGCAATAGTAATGGTTTTAGCTACCGGATCCAGATCATCTTAACAATTGATAATCCTCAGAGAAAATTCCAGTGAGTGTTGGACTAACGAGGGCTCCGATCTTTGTCCTATTTTTTCCTATTAACAAACATTTAGATTAACGATGAACAGGTCCGAAAAGTGGCTCGTTTTGCCCATATTTGTAACTGCTCAAAACTTCACTATAAGCGTTAGAGTCAGTCACTAGCAGGATAGGTACAGAAATTTTTGTAGCTACAAGCTTTATTCCTGTCTCAATTCAGCTTCATATTATCAGAAACTTTACGGCAGCAATGTTGGTCACATTTTTGATATTTTTTAAGTAAGATTAGGCGGCGAGCGTTTTAGTGAATTTTGAGTTACTCCTATATTTCCAAGCAGTGTAAATTTTTGTTTAAAAAATGGTATTGGAAATGAAAACTAATTATGTTCTTAGCATGTTTATGATAAAGAATTGAAAATTTTGAACCGCGTGTGGGTGCTAAATGCCTAAAAGTAAGCAAGGATTTTTTTTTCAAATTTTGATTTGTCATTGCTTCTGACAAAAACATTGGATCATCGTGAAATTCGTAGAGCGTATTGATGTTGACTAAGATTTAACACACATGGATTTTCAAGATAGTGTGGGTAACTCTGTAGCTACGGCAGGCTCCTGAAAAAAATCCTTCAAACCATTGAGTCTCCTGAAAAATTTTTGATTTTCGACAAAAAATTCAAATCATTGATAAATTTTAACCTTTGTGCATCATGTCAAATTGAAATTTATAAAATTCCGATTTGCACAAGAACGGCAACCCATCACCAAATTACCTCTATTTTCAGCACTCGAAAGTTCTGTTCACGATAATTGGCGACCGGTTTATCCGATCATTATGAAATTTGCAGGACATGTTGGTATTAGCTAGTGATTTTGAAGTGATTTTGAAATGCGGACAACACAGTGGCAGTGGTACCATCTTGAAAAATCACTGAGAAAAAAAAAACAGCTTTTTGGCCTGTAACTTCCGATTCAGCCATCAGATTTTAATATTATTATCTGGGTCTTACTCTATGTAAGATTTGGTGAAAATTTGGTTTTAAAATTAGAATAAGGCTGCCAGCTATGGTGATTTTTGTCTGATAAAACTTGCAAATTTGCTCAGCAAAATAACGCTTTTTTCCCTGTAACTTCCGGTTCAGTGTAGAAATGAAAATGAAGTTCATGCAGTAAATGGACCTTAACGTGAACCAGATGTCGTAGGGATTTCATACAAAAATCATGAAAGGGATGCCAGCTATGACCATTTTCGTAATTTTGTTGAATTTCTTTATTGAGCGATTATGTCATTAGAATTACAAATGGGAATGATCATGCACTGAAAATTAACAACAAATATTAACGCTTTAAAAATTTGAAAAGCTTTGAGGGTGGTAACCCAAAAAATTTTTTCACTCGTATAACTTCACAGCGCAGTGATTCAATCGAAACGAAATTTACTGGTTGGGTTTAACTTAACGTGAAGCAGATTTGGTAGATATTTTGCTTTGCTGCTGACACAGGGTAACCAGCATTAGCCATTTTCGTAAAAATTGCACCACCAGATGCTTCAAATTACATGCTCATATGCAAAGCATTTGCAATAAAAATAAGAAACCAATTTTCACATTTTCCGAGTTTTGAACATTTTTCGGATGGCAGCCTCAAACAACGTTTAACCGCTGAAACTTTCGATGAAATCCTCCGATGAGAACGAAATTCAAAGGATAAGTTGATTTAAGTATGAGCTTATTAGGTCTGTTCGCGTACTTCAGCAAACTGCAGCTGTAACAGAATTTGGCAGCTGGCTTCTTTTCGCTGCAAAATTTGGCTTGCAGGAAGAGTACAAAAAAAAATCTATTTTAATCTATTATAATAGATTCAGGTACGTGAACAGACCTATTACCGCTTCATTGGGAAAGTGTTGCCAGCACTGAACATTTTCATCATTTGTGTTTTGTTGCCTTGGATAAGGAATGGTTGATATGATTCTACAAAAAAGTGAATTACGTCTTTCCACATTTTTTTGTCACTCAAAGATAATTTCTTCGAAACTTAGTTTCCTAGCGGTTCTGATGCGCTAGACTTTTGTTTTTTATTTTCCGACTTTGGAGGACTTTGGAATATTTTTTAAAACAATTATCTAACACTTCATAAAAGTCGTAGAGTAGAAAGAGAATCGAGGAGATGTGCTCAACGGAAAACATATTTAGAAGGTAACAAAACATGTCGATTATGGACTACCTATTCCATTTTACTTTTGGTTGTAATAAAGTTACATTTGATAAAAAAAGAACAGGAAAATAACTCCGAAAATCGGTTTTTTCTACTTTGAGGAATATTACCTTCGAGCTTATTTTTTACAATGATTTTTTTTTTTTCATATGAAACAAAATCTATCAAATGGACTGTTTTCTGTATAATGTCGGTTGTATCAGTGACGATTTTAGATCAGAAGTTTTCGATCAGTAAAGAATTCATTTGAGACCCTTATTTCCACCTCAAAAAATTTTTTTAAAAATCCTTATTTGAAAAAAAACCCTTACAAAAAAAAGATTGAAACCATAGAAACGAAAATTTAGTTCCTTGAATGAAAAAAGTATAAATTTTAAATGATTTTGTGTTTTTAAAAGAAATGTCGCTTTTAAAATATGGATATCTTCAATATGATACGGTCAATCGTGCAAACGGCTAGTCTACCCTTAAGGGGTCAGGTACACTTGGGGGACGTCCAAAAAAAGCTCTTTTTTTAGACACACAATAAAATAATGAATAACAAATGTTTAATTGTATTTAATGTGTACCAATTTTTTCCTAGCTGAAAAAAATATTTTAATAAAAAACCGATTTTTCCTTTAGAAGCTAGATATATTGAATTTTGTGACAAATATCGATATTTCGAGGGTAATCTGCCCTCTTCTTCAGTGTCTATCAGTCTAATCTTAATCTTACTTATGTATGTTACTTATAGAGCTTCCTTTTAAAGTATTGACTTATACTAATTACCAACTAATTGTCTTTTAATTGACTTATACTAATTACCAACTAATTGCCTATTAATTACTTTACTATCCATATTAATTAAATTATCCTCCTCACTATCAAATGAATGTTCAAATTAGCCTGCCATTGAACTAGCTAGCCATTGAACTATCCAACTTTTAACAAATTAATAAGTTTATTACATTTTCATCTTCATATTTTCACAATTTTAATGTGCTGTAATATGTGTTTAAATTAATTTTTTTTATTTTTCTTTATTATTATTTTTTCAATTCAATATATTTATTAATAATATATTGACTTGCAAAAACAAGAGCCAAGCCAGTTTTGAAATGACTTCTGGGATTTCAATTAGATAAAAATGGTGACGATGCTTTCAGTAGAATGCTTGTTCTCTAGAATAACGTCTACTTGAATGTTCGCCTTTTTGGCGGTACCTCACGTTTCATAGTTTGGCTGCTAATATTTATGGTCCAACTTGATTTCGCCCATCAAAAGTAAAAATGATGATATCTGACATGCAAATAGCACTCGCCGCTTTTTAGGTAAGCCAAGTTCTAGAAATTACATGCGTGGCTTTGTAGCTTTTGTGATTTATCATGTTGCACAAACGGTTACGGGGGACCCACGTTGGGCGCTGATAAATGAAACCTGTTAAATAGAACAAAAAGCAGTATCATTGGGAGAAAATTGTCTTTTTTCGTCGTCTAATTATGTTTTGTACTATAACGCTAAAAAAAAGTTACAATAGAGGCCGAAAACTCGAATCTACATATGTGTTACATGTTAGCTTACGATCTGCAAAACTCTAGTTTCCCGTTTTAATGTGGATTTTGACCGTGGTTGCTTATTGCCTGGATAGATATTAATATTTTCTGATTAGTACGTCATTAAAATTGCTGTCTCGTTCATTTATTTATGTTAAGCATATTCTCTGTAGCACCCTGTGCATCAAAATTTCCCTGCTTTGACAGCTGTCCAAATTTTTCCCATTTATCTGCATTTGTGTCTCAACATATCAAGCCATGGACTGAAAAGCGCAGTATTTATGTTTGAAGAGATTATATAGCATACTGCACGATTGCTCCGAATGTTTAAAACACACTTTTTTATAATACTAAACGGAAAATTTGCAATTTAATCCCAACAACTTAAGGGGGTATTCTGGTCTAGAAATTTGATCAAATCGATTTGTTTTTTGTTTGCATATTTACAAAGCTTAGACTTTCAAGAATAAGTTTTTAAAACAATTTTCGGAAATTCGAATTATTTTTGGAGTTACAGCTATTTTTGTGACACGCCAACTAACTGTCCGAAACGAGACTCCAAGTTTTAAACGTGTTTTTCTCGGAACTACTTTTCCCGATACGGTTGTTATGATATCCCTAGTTGCAATAAACCGATTTACGTGAAATTTTGCACAAACCCTCTTAACACTATTGGTTATCGCCTGACGTAAGGATTTTTCAAAAAAAAGTTTCTACTATTCATTAAAAATCCCCAAAGTTGAAAAATGAGGCAAAAAAACGACTTTTTTTTACATGGACGCCATTTTGTGAAAAAAAAAAGTTTTTTCAAATCGCCTACGTCAGACAAATTTCACATTCTTCTTATTACAGAATTCACCTAAAATGTATGTTTCGGACCACCAGGCATGTTGGAATCATGTCAACAATGAGACAAGTTTTTATTTTGAGTCTTCACTTTGCCGGCTACATCAATTTTAACTTTTTTTTATTTTTTGAATACATTTTTGTACCTTCAAAATGTTAATAAAAGACTGGTAAACAAATATTTCCCAAAAATGTTAATGGCTTTTTTTTCATTGCGTCCGTAAAATCACCTCAAAATCAAGCCTCTAGACTAGAATACTGCCTTAAGGTGCATTAGTAAGTTTAAAATCAATGATGAATTCACTCACACAAACATCAACCAGCTGCACCCTCTCCTTTATATCTCAACGAAATTATCAGTCAATCCCGGAAAAAAGCCCATTCTTTTCGCCTTTT
Organism: Nemotelus nigrinus; assembly: GCA_947369275.1. Taxonomy (NCBI): domain Eukaryota; kingdom Metazoa; phylum Arthropoda; class Insecta; order Diptera; family Stratiomyidae; genus Nemotelus; species Nemotelus nigrinus. Next base: position 51,929,907 of record OX376375.1, on the reverse strand, counting down.
TATTCCTTTCCCACATCAATTATTCACAGACGTTGGGCTTCGCAAATACTCGAATTGTCAGCCGTTGTCTTCAGGTTCCCGGCACTGTCATCGAACTTATCTGCCGGATTGTATCGAAAACCCCTTTCTAAGCATCAATAACTATACAGCTTGCCTGTCATTTTCTAAATCACGACTCGCCTCCGCTATTGCCTTCCCGGGCAATCATTTGTACGTACGTGATAACGGACGGACAGAATAAGGACAATGCCTGATCTTGTCTATAGATAATGGTTGTGTTTGTAAAAGACCGGATACGATAACGGAGCTAGTATGGTGGCAGGAAAATCGATCATAAACAACCAGTCCCGTATCCGTAAGCAGCCTACGACGACTCCGAATGGCCGAAATCCGTTTGAAATATTAAATGCGAAACGAAAATAGACATTGTGAATCTTCGACATTGCTCGAATTGTCCATTATTTGATTGTTTATGGCTTTCTTTATGTACATACGAAGTAGGATTCGAACCTTTCACTCATTTTCGTATGGAATGGTTAAAATTGGAGAGTGGATTTCCGAATATATTTGGTGGAGTTTGGCTTTGGGATGAAACTGCCATCGGTTACTTGCAGTACAAGGCTAAATTGAAGAATTGGTGGTGAGGGTCCTTATCACGGATAGGAATAATGACTAACACGGCCCTGATGCTTAATCGTCTTGAAGTCCTTCTACCATTTTTATTCATTTAGATTAGGTTGCCTGAAAGATACGTTGTGGGTGAGAAACGACGTATGAGCGCAAGAAAAACGTGTAACCTCAATGTGGCTACTGCAGGAGTAGCGTAGTCTGTCGATTAGTTCACTCAGTGTGTATAGCTTGGTCCGTCCCATCCTGTCTTTGCTATCATAACTGTGACATCTTGACGTGAATACAACACATACGGAGCTATCTCAAAGCGAAGCAAGCGAAAAAGTTTGGAATGTCTCAAATGAGCCTCATTCCTCCTAATGGAACATCGACAGCTCACCAAGTGGCAATAGAGCGATAAAAATTTTCTGACACAACTACAACCAGAAGCGAGTATTTCAACGCTTGATGAAGTCATGTATTGCTTTCGTTTCTCGGATTTCTGTCTGGGTTCATAAGTAGCTCCCACTTTAACTATACTTTCACACAGTTCTTGCTTTGGAAACATATCAAGGAAAGATCTAGCATAAGTGGCATCAGCCGAGAGTTATTGGCTCAAGAGTTCGACGAAAGGAAGAGATTTGTAAGATCAGATTGTCTATGACTGACTATTTCGTAGCGTCAAAATTCTCCCCCATCAGTGTCGTTGTCGATAGTCAGCATTATGGATAGTATGAAATATCATTTCTTCACATGATGGATTAAACCCTATTGGACGGAATTGTCTGCCGACATGCTGATAGCCCTTTTCGATTTACTATGTTCTATGTTTTTGATTCTACTAATGCCGATTGTTTGTGGAAGCAGATAATTTATCAGTAAAGTTATGAAAAGGATTTAGGTCAATATGTAAGTGATAGGACTACTGAAGGGAAAAGATAAGTATTACAAATAGCTCTTGATTAATGAAATATTTAAATGTTTACTCATGAGTTTCATTGAATGATACAAATGACTCTCACTCGAAACTGTAACTGTAAATATATTTTGAACACATGTGATTCCTTTTACAAAAATACCATGAAAATGTAGAAAAGAGTACTCTGAGACCTTCATTAACAAAGCAGCCAATACCAGAAAATCAAGAGAGCACGAACTCCACTTGACAATGAATTTCGTTGAAATTACATATTTCTCAATAAATTATCTATCGCTCCTGAACATTTCTCATTCACTACTCACTCGACAAGCCAGATAAGTTTTGACCTCTTTCAGTCAAGCTCTCAAATAAGCACCGACCATCTTTATCTCGGCACTTTCGCAAGCATGTACTTGAGCCGCATGGCCGACCACAGGAAGTGACTTAATGAAGTTATTTTAGGAGTCGTTAAATTTTATGATTATCCTGTTACCAGCCAAGTCGCAACAACATGCCGAGCTTAACGGAATAAGAGTGCTGGCGCGGTGTCAGTCGCTACACCGGCCCCGGCGAAAAACTCTGAGGAAAAATTATTTTCGTAATTTCAACCAGGGAGTTTATGTTGGCCCAGGAATTAAGCGCACGTACATAGTTGCAGGGCACAGTGTATTGAAGGTCGAAAGGTGGGTCAACATCAGACGGGGGAACGGTGTAAAGCTTTATTAATTTACAGTCCTTAACGTTTTGGAGGCGAGTAGCACTCATCACGGCGGCGAAGGATTGGCCGACGGTTGTCGGCATAGTTGTTAGGTTTAATAGTCCTGTGGTGAGTATTCCTGCTGGCTCTTTTAGTGAGTATTAATCACGACGGCGCTTGCCAACGAATTGTATTAGGTCAATGAAGTGAATCACGCTGTGGACTGAATGTAATGAAAAGTTTATGCTGAATGGTGTATGCATGTTTGATGGCTAGTAAATCATAACTAAGTGATAAAGTTGAATGATTTTGTGGAAGAGTTGATTAGGTATGAAATGTTTTATTGTTTTGGAATTAATATGTTGGCACCTATACTGCCGTACTTAACATAAATCTTCTATCTACATTTTAGTATTTTTCGAGATACACAATGATTTGCGTTTTTCTGCAACATACAGATATACAGAAAGGTCATTTTTTATTGTTGATTTGAGCATACTTGCACAAAAAATAGGTTTTTCTTATTTTGTAGAATGATGTAATAGAGTATTTAGTTTTCGAATTCGGTGTTAACTCAAAAATGAAAAAAATGTCAGATAGAAGGTTGCCAAAGGCCATATTATACTTTTATTTGATTATTTTACTGACACAAATAACTAAAAAATACATAAATAGTTTAGTGAAACATGTCCTCAACTCATGCAATATATGTTTATTTGGGTCATCAAGGGAAATTAACTACAATGCAATGTAACAATTTTTTGCGCCGCCTCCCGTTAGCATTCTACAAAGAAAGGATAATTTTTTGAATTTCCGTAATATTTCAGGGAAAAACTATGTGTTCCAGTTATAAAACTACATAATCCCTTTTTGAGGTGCTAACAGCATAAAAATAAATATACCTCTCCGACTGAAAAGCTCAAGTCTCTGAAGCTGAATTCCACATTTATCTTATAGAAAGCAAATACGGTACTGGCAAATACGGTAAGTGTGTGAGGTCCCTGGTTGAATCTAAGTTTGGACTAGGGACCGTGCAACAAATTTTGGGTTCATTTTCTTCCAAATAGGTATCTTAGATAAATCAGGGTTAAAATGAGGCATGGCACGAATCAATCCACACTTGGACCCAAAAGTAACAAGACTACTTTCATAACGATTTATTTATTGCATATATTTACAGTTAATGATTAATTTCCTTCAAAGTAATGCCCATTAGAATAAATGCACTTGTCCAATCTTTTCTCCACTGACTGAAACACCCCTGGAACTTTCCAACTCTGATGTTGTCTTAAACACTCGTCGAAGCCGTTATCATCTCATCCACAGTCAGAAATCGCCACTTTTTCAAGTCTCTTTTCATTCTGGGAAACATAAAGAAGTCACATGGGGCCAAGCAGAACAGTAAGGAGGGGGGAGACGATTGGCTTGTCTTGTCATGTCAGAAATCGACGAATTCGAAGAGCTGTGTGCGCTGGTGCGTTGTCGTGGTGAAGAAGCCACTCATCGGATTCCCACAATTCTGGTCTTGCCCTCCGTATTCTCTCTTTCCCTCGCAGTCGTCTCAAAAGCTCCAAGTAATTTTCTTGACCTTTTGGGCCGAATGTTCAAAGCTCTGATTTTTCGCTGACTCGTTTATGAGATTGCCCAAATGAATAACCCAAGTTTGCGACCTCGAGCGCGGAACATAACCTTGTCAAAATCAAAAAAAAAAATCGAGAAAATTTCGACTATTTTTTAGTTCCTGCTTATTTTTACCACAAAGGACTTGTTTTATGATAAAATCTATGCAAAGAGTACTAAATTTGCTACAATTTGAGACCAAAACTGTAGACCCGACAGTTTTCAAGATAATGCCTTTTAAATTTTATCGAATTTCTTTAAAATGTTGATATTTTTCACAAAAAAAACCCTCCCACTCCCTCCACTACACTCTTCTCGCACCACTTCACTCCTCCCCAAATCACTGGAGCTCAAGAACAGTTTTTTCGCATCACATTTCATCTAGCTTCTCAGTTAGGCCGGTGCGTCATTACATTAATTGTGCGTGTCACCCTTGCAGTTTAAATTTGAAATCTACTACATGTTTGATCCCATTCCCATTGCAAGTTTGTGTTTTATATGTAAGCAAACTTTAAGCCAAGTTGATGTATAGTTAGTAATGGAGAGCAGTCTAAAAACCATTCTTGCGTCCACTGTTTCTCTTAAAAATCAAGAAAATATTGAAGGGTGTTAATAAAATAGCTGTGCACACTGCTTACCAGAAGAAATATAATAACCCGAAGCTGATCCAAGTAGCTGTTCGCCGTGGAGAAAGAAGTGTGAACAAGACTAGCGAGACAAGTGTTTCAGACAAGTGTTTGAGCTCTGCGGAAACCAAATAAATGAAGAGTTGCTTGTTTCTCAAAAAAGGGGAAGCCAAAAAGAAGGAACAATGTCGTTAGTGTGGAAAATATGTGTTTCAATTTAATAATCTTGAAAGCAGGTGAAAATGGGGCTATCAAAATACATATCATATCTGAGTACACTGATTTGGTAGCCCTTGATGCCAGATATCATCGGTTGTGCCAAATAAAGCTATAACATATCGTCCATAACCGTCAGCATCCCGCGGTTGATTAAGCCAATTACTTTATTCATTTCTTGAAGAAAGTTTTGGTGAATGTCAGTTTGCTCTAAATGAAATCACGGACCAAATAGAAGGAGAACGGCCTCAACCACGAACAGTGGAATTTCGCTTGTTTGAAAAGTACGGAGATGAAATTTTGATTGCTAAAACATCCACCGAACAAACAAATGTTTGTTGTGAAAACACGGGTCACAAAATTCTCACCAGTACTTAGTAAGAGATCCTCAAGCAGAAAGACAGCTGCTGAAGTTATACGAGAGGACATACGTTTGCAAGTGTATGACATAATGCAATTCAAAATTTCTGAGTCTTAAAGACTATTTTTGGAAACAGTAATTCCAAAAAACAAACAAGGGTACTTCGATTCGTATAAAAAAAGAAGTGCATTGCTTTTGCACATTCAATAGCCTCAGCTATGAGGCCTCGCTCGTTTGTGTCTTCAATACTGAATGGAATTGGTGTCTATTTCTACCACAAGTCCGGGTCAAAACATCTGGTTGAGTTGTTGTCAACGCTTGGATCTCAGCTAGTTACAAAGATACATTGCGTTTGGAAAGTTCGGCGATCATGCGACCAGATCAACTCATTTTGAAGAAGCAATTGTTCTCACTATTTACTTTTGCTAAAGCCCCGCAGCATCTCTTACGGATGATTTCGTGTGGCTGCAACAAATCGTGTGGGAACTTGTGAAGCTGCAGGCAGACCGGGCTAAAATGCTCGTCAGTCAGCAGGCGCTGCAGTGAGGCCTTCTGCAACAACGAGCAAGATGCCGAAGCAAAAATATACTTCCGTTCCCCAGAAGGCGACGATCTTCCCGATGACGACATGATGGAGGATGTTTTGTGGCCACATCAGTCACAAGACGTCAACGACAAATCGAGATCCTCCGATCCAGAAACGGACGAACTTCAATCGGCTCTTGCAAGAGACTATGGAGACATAAAACAAGTCCTTATACCATAGATTTTAACATAAAACACGTCATTTATGGTATAAATTCGCAAAAAAACTAAAAAAAGTCGAAAATTTCTCCATATTTTCGATTTTGACAAAGTTACGTTCGGCGCTTGAGGTTGCACACTTGGGTTACTCATTTGGGAAACATCATTAACAAGTCAACATAAAATCAGAACTATAAAATTTAACGTAAGGTCTGCTATATAAGGCTATTGGATTCTTATGCTCAGAGAAAAAATTAGAAAAAAAAACTCTTAAGGCCCCCATTCACGAGCAGTCCATCAGTCCAAATGGCCTGAGGCTAGGCCAAAATCTAACCGTGTGCGGGAGAACTTGGATGGACTCATGGACTGAAACAACCGATTTGGATTTCCAATCAATCCAAAGACCATGGACTCAGGACATTGGTCCATTTTTTGGCTCGACCGTGTGTGGGAAAATAGTAGGGCGAATTTGGACCATCGATAAAATGGACTTGTCGTGTGCGTTGAAGCCTCAGTCCAAACAACATGCCAGTCTGGCTTTGCACGCTGACCTGTGACAAGCTCATTGACAGTTTCTGTTATTATTATATTTAATCGAAAAATTCAGCATAATGGATAGTGGTGGCCATGATTTTGTAATGGAAGTTATCGAATAATATAGGTCACATGAATGTTTATTATATTATTTGACTCAAAGCCTGCAACTGCGTGCTAAGTACCGCAAAGTAGCGGTCAATCTTTCGTGAGGAGTGACAGTTTGCCTTATATTTGTATCCTTTTGTTTGATAAATGGGGTGACCAACTATAGCAGCGTGTTATATGTCTTATCATCCATTTTTAAATAATTTTGCCAATCAGAAGACTCAAGTTTGAGTTCTTTTACTAAATTTTACAATTTTCGCCACTTCCTTTTTGGCTATCGTTGCTATATGTGGATTTTGCTATTGCAAAAAAAACTCATCGATATGTTTCTGATCCATTATCAGATTAAAAATAATTTTTTCTTCAAGTTTATTTTAATGTATTTCTAAATTAATGACAGAAAATGAAATGGACTGACTGGATCGAGGCTCTATGGTGAGTGGCGAACTAAATTGGACTTAAACCAAGCGGACTTAAGTCAAGTGGATTCAGGCCATTTGGACTGCTCGTCAGTGGGGGCCTTAACATGATCAAATTGACGCGACATTATATATCACTTAAACATGGTGGAGCTTTCATTTTTTGTATTGGCTTATGAAAAAAATTGCCCAAGACCATCAAATTGATTATTTATTATAATCTCTTATTTTCAGACTTATAAGATGCTTTTTTTTTTTACAAAATTGCAAATAAAATTATGCATAAGAGCTGTTATGTTTGAAATGGATTCATAGAAAATCAGACCTTTATTATTATTATAAATTAAAATGTCCATAAATGTCCATCGTCTACAACATATATTTATTTTCTTTTGCAGAAACATGACTACAACAGGACTGACTGATCACTTTTAGTCACCTCACAGGCTGCTGGCAATAGAGCTAAGACTGTGCCGGCAAGCTGCGTTCATAGCCTGAGAATCAGAAATATTAAAACTAGCGCCAATCACCCCAATCAAAATGAACGAACGACCGCGAAACCTCCACAATCGACACACAACTTCTGTCAAAATGAAGCTATTAAGACCACCACCCAAAATCACGACTCCAATGCTACTAGACCGCCAACGATATCATGCCCATCACATATATCATCGAATGCAACAAACCGCCGGCCAGCATCAAAAAGTACATCTCGCAAGACTTGTCAAATCCTACAATCAAAATCGCGCAAAGCGACCAACACATGTTCTCGAAATACGATCATAGTAACATCGTCTAGGACAAGAATGTGTAAAAATGTTTTAAGAATGTTAAACAATTTCAGAAATTTTCTTTATATCGTTGTGTTGCATCCGTTAATTTTATGGATCATCCGTTATAAATCCCTTCCGTTCTTAGATAGCAGCAGTTTTCTAGTTAATATTGATGTTGAATCAAATCAAAAATCATCTACAAGTCACAGACTCAGTGCACGGAACGATCCGCGTCATAGTGTTTCTAATAGAAATAAAACCACATCTCGTCGTAATTGTAGTAATTTTATAACAAAACCAACGACCCCATCGGTCAAATTGAGTAAAAAACGTGCTAGTTGTAATAGTGCCGATATAACAAAATTTCAGAGCTATGTAAATATGACCTCAGATTGTTTATATCTAAGGCACTGCCCTAAAATAAGTGACTTTCATAAATGTTTGCTCGGTGTAAATACAGTACCAATCAGTTTATCATCTTCACCATCATTTCGGACAGTTGCTAAGTACGTTGTTCGTTTTTTGAAGAGTGTAAATTGCAAATTGAAGCGAGTAAATGTCAAGCTCAAACAAACTATCGAGTGGATCAAATTTTATTCATCCTTCAATTTTTGTGATAAATTCCATGATTTTTTAGAATTTTACAATAAACGCAGTCAGACAAATGTAATTAATGTCGAAAGCAAACAAGCTGTAAATTGGCTTATTGAGCAGAAACAAATGGAATTTAGCGATGGAATTGCCGAAATTAATAAGCATCAAAGTCTGCAGACGGAAACATTTCAATTTCAATTTTCACGGCTATTAGAATCGTCGAAATGGTGGCAAGGACTCGATTTCAAACAACATTCGTTTGTTCAATTAGGCGAGCTTTGGCGAGGCTCAAGATTGTGCGTCGTGGTGACCAGCACGTGCGAATTTCTATGCGGGCGTGACAGGACTAGTAATTATTTTCGGTTTACTGATTCGAATAAAACAAAGTATTTATTGAATGGTGCGTGTTTATTCAGGCAGTGGTGGTGGAACTCGTGTAAAAATCTAATCAGTAGAGGATTGTGTGATAGCCATGAATATGAGGACCCGTATCAACGACAGACCAAGCATCAACAACAGCAGCACCAACTTGAACAGAAGCGTTACAGAAAGCAACGAAAACGAAATAATGAGCATGATTGCCAACAGAGAATACTTGGTTTGCCCATAAAAGCTCTACGAAGTGTATTTTTGATAGCATTTATTACATCTGTGCCACACCTTTCGGCATCCTTTCATCACAACATCAAATACAGTATGAATGTGGTCAAAACTAAATACGGGCCATTAAGAGGTGTCGTTGTACGATCAAATCCGACGGTTGAAGCCTTTTTAGGGGTGCCATATGCATCACCGCCAGTTGGCAGTTTGAGGTGAGTATTCATGTTTCTGTGCGTAGGCAGTTAAATGATTTTGATTTCGCCTTTTTTGAGAGCTGGTTAGGATAGTTGTATTGAAAACAATGGCAATTGGGACAGAATTCTTATAGTTTTCAATGCTAGTATGTGCAATGATGTCAAAATTGTCAATTCAATATTTTTTTGGAAAATTAAAATTATTACACATTGAATTCAATCCATGAAATTCAAAAAATCTTGCAAACAGAGCTGCATTTGTACTTTCGTCATAATCAAACCGGTTGAAAAAAATGTTTATGTTAAGTTGAGTTCGCGGTTACTTTTTTAGTAATCTATTCTTGTGTTTTTCTTTCGTTGAAACTATTTCAATTACAAATACTTTTTGTTTCAACTATAATACTTCCATGTAGTAGCAATTCCAAATTGACCTCGTCATCTAATTTCCACAACCTCTAAAAACTTCAGCAATATATTGCTACTCAATTGCTTCCATCACCACGATTCCGTCAAAAACCTAATACAACACTTTTTGATTCATTGACTACGAAAAACTTTTTCACGACTTCCTGTTCAGCATCTCTAGACTACACACATACACCGATACCTAATAAAGTCGTCCTTTTATTTCATTTCAGATACATGCCACCCGTGACCCCATCGACGTGGCGTAATACACGTTTAGCCGATCGATTTTCCGCGGTATGTCCACAAGTTGCTCCCGTAGCACCATCCGGTCCCGAGGCATTACTCGAAGTACCACGTGGACGTCTTGCTCAATTGCGACGTCTTCTACCCCTGCTGGCAAACCAATCGGAAGATTGTCTCTACTTAAATCTCTACGTGCCAAGAACACAGTATCCAACACCACCACCATCACCAGCAGCATCGTCGTCGTCTTCATCGTCATCGGGAACAATAGGATTTGGCGGTAAGTCGTATTGTCCAAAAAGCTTCCTTAATGACGGCATTTTTATCTAAGTTTTATGGGATATAACCTTTGACCTTTCTCCGTTTCGTGCGCGGTGGAAGAAGTAATGAAGTAGATTGAGAATGAGAAGAATTGAGAAAATGTAAGAATTGGTGGGAGTAAGATGAAACTGGGCTTATTGAATGAAAGTCTGAAATCTTTCGTTTGTAGCTGGTAAGTTTATTGATGAGATGAAAAAGTTACTCTCACGAGTAGAGGAGAAATGTATGTGGTTGACATTATTTTCGTTCGACACGTGATTTAGAAACAAGATATAACTAAAACCTCAACTTTCGAAACTACATTGAATTAAAAATTTTTTTTGGGTATGTTTAGCTTCGCAATCAATTAAGTATGTAACTTTGCCCACGTTGGGCGCATTTTAATTTTAGGCTTTTCAGACCCTCAGATTATAAAATCAAGCAACATGATATCAAATATATTATTTTCCTTTTAAATTTGAAATAAACTTTATATTGTCATACAGTTTAAGTCGTATATTAAAATTTCACAACCCTAAATTATATCATCATCATCGTGGCACAACAGCCCGAGATCGGGTCTTGTCCTCCAATTATCTCAGTCACGTGACTGCGTCCTCAAGTCTTGGAATTCCAGTAGTTTCTTGGCGATCGCATATAGTGAACTCTGCGCCATTCATCTCGATCGCGAACAATCCCGAAAATCCGCCGTGGAACTTTCCGTTCGAATGTGTCAATCATAATTTCGGAGGCTTAAGTCAGGATCCATGTTTTGCAGCCATAGAACGTCTTATTTGCAAGTTGTGTCAGTTTTGTTGGCGTCATTCGATAAGTTATTACCCAGGTAAACTAAGTTGTTCACGAATTTGATGCTTAGATCTTCTACGTTGATGGCCGAGTGTGCTGGCGTCCTTATCCTAGATTGCATCATCAATTTCGTTTTGACCTCGTTGATTCGTTGTCCAACTTCCTTTGCTGCGGTGTCAAGTCCAAGCAGAAGTTCTTCTGCATTGGTCAGTTTTTGAGCCATGATGTTAATGTCATCCGCGTACGCTGCTGATTGTGTCAACTAAAAGAATAGTGTGCCGCTGGTGCTCAGATTCATTGCCCGAATTGCGAACTCAAGTGCCAAGTTGAAGAATATCAGTGCTATTCCATCGCCCTGCTTCAGGTCAACAAGAGTTTCGAAAGGATCAGTCAATCTGTTTTGTATCCAGACCTGCGAGACAGAGTTGGTTATCGTCATTTTTATGAGTCTCACTAATCTAGCCAGTATACCAAATTGCAGCATGATGCTATATAGTGTGCCTCGGTTGATGCTGTCATATGCTTGTTTACAGTCGACAAAGATTTGATATACGTCGACGTTGTATTCCCAGCACTTTTGCAAAATTTTAACTTTACCGTGAAGAGCTGTGGAGTGACCAAATCCGAAACCGCCTTGATACTCGCCAAATATGTTTTCATCAGCGAACGATTTAATTCTACTCTCCGGGATTTTTGAAAGAATTTTGTAGGCGGTGCTAACTAAGGAGATGCCTCTGTAATTCTTTTACCACAACTTATCTCCCTTTTTATGTATGGGACAGATGATGCTTCTGCGCCAATCGTCTGGGATCTCCTCAGTCTCCTCGCTGCAATAGTTGATATAGTGCATTTAATAAACCCGCCCCACTAGACTTCACTAACTCAGCTGGTATCTCGTCGGTGCCCGGCGCTTTGTTCATTTTCAGTGATCGCAACGCGAATTCAACTTCTTCTACTGTCGGGGGCTGTGTGGATTGGGGTTGATCTGCGGTATCATCATGGAGCTCAGCTTCTGGTGCCAGAATGTTTCGGTGTCGCTGATAATACTTTCATCTTTGTCCTTACAGAGGCTAGTTTTGGGTTGGTGCCCTTTTTGATAGTGTTTACAAGTCTGTACGCTTGTTTAGTGTTTATACTAACTAAGTTAACATTAATATTCATTCAATTATATATATTGTCTATACTGAGATGTGAAGATTGGTACAATTTTTACAATTTGTACAACACAATTTTAACATTTGTACAATTGGTACAACAAAGATTGGTACAATAAAATTTTATTTTGATGATTTTTCAATGAAAAATACTGTGAAACACATTGTTTTGTATATTTATTTCAATTTAATTTATTTCACTAACCTTCTATAGTTATAAAACAGCCCACAACATTTTGTAGTTATTGTTAAAAATTTGATTTATCCATTTTTTATTCTGTGAAATAATAATTCCATCATTTCCCTGCAGCTATACTACTCTCAGTCATCAGTCATCTGATTTCTTCATTTTTCTTTAAAAAACAAAAAACACAAAAAAAAATATTAAAACTTTTCTTTCACTATGATTTTGTCCGTCATATTTTCCTAGTATTTCTCAAAACCAATTGAATCCCCACGCTCCAGTAATACGACAATAGTCCAACCACAAAGCTTTCGTTATTTCTCTATCAGGACTTCTCTGACAATATAAGTCAATTTCACTGTCAACTCAATTTGAAGTTGCGTGGATGTAAAACTGTTGAGCAATGATCATTGAAACAAAATCGAAAATTTATAAACGAAAATGAAGTTGTGTCAGGAGGAGAAAAAATCGGTGTCGATAAATTGCTGCGCATAATAACATTTCATTTCTATTTTTTCACAAGTAATTTGCAATTTTATTTTACCATTTTTTAAGCCAAAACAAATCATTTTATGGCTAGATTTTTTTGTTTTCCAACAAAAAAAATTGTAGGAAAAGAGCCAGATATGGCTCATTTTATAAATGTCTTCTATGAGCTATTATACGCTTTAGCTAAATTTTCAATTAGAAAAATGTACAAAAAAAACAATATTTTCAGTAAACTACATCATTTCAGTATATCCATCCCAACTTTATTTTTAAATACTTGCTATCTCATTTTACATATGCCATCTTTGTCGAAAAATCCCAACAAGTAAATTCTGCTTATCACTGTTACCCACTAGCACAATATCCCCAGTTTTTTCACTAACTCAATTATACGTCACTGATCAAATCATGATTGCTTTGAGTTGAAATACTGCTTCATCATCGTACGTCCGTAGGCGGACGAAAAATGAAAAACAAAGAATATTTTTGCGGGTAATGGTCACTACTTTTCGTCAGTATGGTTGTAGTATCTTTAGTGACTACTATATGTATCTGTGGGAAGTTTATCTGTGCGGTGACAAGAGTTTTCATATGTTGGGGGAGAAATTAAATTTTGTATCATGATGATGTCGATGAAAGTGAATTGAACATGAGGCTTGATGGAAGGATAATAGAAGAGTTTGAGAGTCAAAGTGTAGGTAGATAAATAGGTTAAATACTAAATGAAAGGGAATAAAACAGAGTTAAATAAAAAAAATGGCAGTAATAAGTCAATTTGGAAAAAGTATAGCCAACTATTTGATAACAAGAGTATAAATAATCAACTTCGCTGCGTGATTTTGAAATTGAAGGCGCATCTAATGACATCGAATATTTTTTTATAAAAACTGATTTATCGGCGCGCTGATCTTATGCAGTCATCACCTAAAAAATGATCTATACCAATCATTTGCATACCAGACAAATTTTACGCAAAGATGAATTTTCGGGCACAGAAATACTAAATACTTCAAAAATCACTGAAAATATAATGAATCAATTTCCTGATCGAAGCTAGTTTTGACAAAGAATATTTTATTGCTTTGTACCAGAAATAGAAAAATATATATTTCCCCTTTTCCCATTGGTACTAGCCGCCTGTCAAAACAACGAATTCAATCAGTTTCGATTGTTACGAGCAAAAGGATTATCCGCAAAGAATCCTTCTCGCCAACTCAATGTGCTTTCTTTCAATCATCCTCGATCATCTGTCGTTTCGAGTTAAAATAAACAAACAAAGGGACCAACTGAGGCTTTACTTTCATTTCTTTCATTTGATTCCAGATATGAAACAAAAAAAAAATATGAAAAGATAAATCTAAAAACAAAGAAAAAACCATTGTCGGGTAAATATCACAGGAGATTTACAGTGATGTATTGGTGCTGTGGATTTGAAAACTGAAAAACCCATCAGGATTTCTTTTACACTTTTTGCATACATGACTTATTTCTGTCAGATCTTGTAGTCGTTTCGTAGAAGATATGTGAAACTAGTATTGCATATTAAAGTGAATTGGATTGTAGTGGAAAGCAGGGTGTTTATGATGAGCTGGATACAGTGAAAATGTGGTAAAAAGTGAAGTAAGGTTGAAGATTCCTTCTTTCGGTTAATATTTATTTTTCATGTCGGTTGTGAAACTGTGCTATATCAATTTATATATTTGGAGCTGGCAGGGTAATTTTCTGAAATTTAAATAAATTGACCTATGTTTCGCTTGCTTTATTTCCAAAATCGTGCACGTACTATTTTTAAAAGAACTTTAAAATAAAAAATGTTTAAAGGTAAATAAATTATGAAATAATAAATAACCAAGTAGTCTTTCAGTATAAAATTATTTTTAAAATACAATATAATCACTCAACACCGGAAACGATAAAAACAAATATCTACCTTTAACTTCAAAGCATTAGAAAATTATAAAAAAAAATTTTTCAGCGAAGAAACATGCAAAAATAATTTTCATTCGTCAAGAAAAACAATATCACAAACAAGAACCTCAACGACCCGGTTGAACCTGCCGTAACCAAAAACAACACCAGAGCAAATTATATTTTCTAACTTCTGACAACCATCTCCTTTATTTCCAAGAAAAAAAAACGCAAACTGCCGTACAATCATCTCAATCCTTTCACATTCCCTCTTCATATCTTCGGTTAAGGACTACGCAAATAGTCGAATTCTGGAAAGCACGTAAAGTAGAAAAGCAAAAACCTAAAGCAAAAAAAAAAATATTTAGTCGATTGAATTCGCGAAATACAAAAAAGTCCTTCTTGAGCTTGTCGTGTATTTTTTTTAGTGCTTGGCTAGGTGTTATCATAAGGATTGCATTGAGGTTTCGTGGAAATGTACAAGATAGGTCAAGTATAAATGCAGTAACAATACGAAGTAAAGCGGAACGAAGTAGACAAACAAGTTGGAAGCGAAAGAGCTTCAGGGGATTGTGGCGGTAAATACAAGTACACTATACAGTACGTTGTGCAAGCGGATAAGAGATAAAACAAGTACATACCAACAACTGACTAGTTTGATGCTGTTGTTCATGGAATCGAAATTCCGTGTAGGTAAACTTCGAGTGTGCTCATCTGGAATTTTGTGAATTTTTATTTTTTCTGGTGAGTCGTGCAAAATATGGATAAAGAGCGATTTTAGTCAAATGTACCTGGATGCACGCATGTAGTACACTGTTATTTTCATATAAGTATTATATAAAATAGTAGACGGATTAAAATGAAAAATGTGTTGTTTCATGTTTGCTGATGTCTTTGGGATTTATGCTGATGCTGATAAAATAACATGTTTTTGTGCATTTTGCAAGCAATATGCAAATAACACTATTTTTTTGTTTGTATTTTGCGAATGAACTGACTGCTGTCTTTGCATACATTTCACCAGGTAAGCTGAATTGTGAAGAGGATTGTATTTATCATAGAAATAATAATCAATGTATACCACATTGCGAAATTTTTCACAACAGAAGAAACTAATGATTCAGTTCAAAAATTGCTCACGAAAATCTGAGTTATATAACTCTTATGGAGGGATAGAGGCCTACAGATCTTATTTGATTTCTTCCAAGCTGATGTTGGAAGGATCATCTTAGACGATTAATTTAATTAATTAATTTGTTCTACAAATGGTAAATACTGCTATTTTTCAGTCATTGAGACGAACTTTTATTGCTCTATTTGATATGTTGACAAGAAAGAGCAATTTTTTCAGTCACAGTGATGCTGACAAGAAGTAGTTCAAGGCTGCAGCGTTGGGTTTTATCACTTTTTCTCTTTTACAACGTTTGAAGTTTAAAAGAAATACATGCGGTTTAGTTAACAGATTAACTTTATACATTATGTACTCATAATATAACAAAATTATAAGAAAAAGCTTTTTCTGCCCTTAAAAAATTGCTGCACGTATACATGGGTTAAATTTTACCGCAATATTGATTTGAGAAAAATGTTTGCTTGGCGTTGTTTTGATTTCATCCCGGACCTTTTCATCAGAATGTAGCCCATCTTAGAAAAAGGAAAAATATAGACCATAACATGGCACAGAAGTTGCAACGCAGTATAAACAATGTCATACTTTCTGGCTCAAGTATGGGTAGCTGTGGCTATTTCTCATAGATTCGCTAGAACTTGTAAAAATTGAGTCCCAAATTTCGGAGGATATTTTTTTTTGGTATTTCACCCGTATATCGCTGGTATTGCAAAATTTTAAGGGTAGTATTTAAGCTTAACTTGAAGTGGGAGCTGTTTTTTTATATTTTCGAGCAAAGGACTTATCATAGCGTTTTAAAACCCTTTTATACTTTCAAATTAATAATAAGAACTAAAAATCTGAGATAATTCTAAATGGTTCATGACTGCTAACTTCATATTGCCAGCGTTATCCGAGATAGCCAGACGTTATTTTCCGAACGGTTTCCAATCATCAGCCATCTCCTAAAGCTTTGCTTTGTTGCAGCTAATGCAATGAAATAAGATCGATTTCTGATAAAAACTCGCATCAGTAAAGTAGACTATCGTACCAATGTAACTTACATTGTTACAGAAAATCCAGATTTTTTTTTGTAAATTCAGATTTTACAGCTCTATTTAACATGTCTTATAATTCTGTTAAGTCTTTCGCATACATCGCGGAAAGCTTTGTAGCAAAAATTGGTCCATGATTTGGCAGGAAGCAGTAGGGATTTGGAAACCTTGCAAGATGTGTGAATCCGTTGTCCTCTACAATACTAAATTGCTGAAAATCCATTGTGGAAAGAAATACTAATTCTGATGTCAGTTTTTGAGCAGCAATTTTACTAGGTGAGTTTTACGTAGTTGGTACAGGTCCCTTGAGAGAGTTATTTAATTGTTTGTTTTAGTTATTTATAGTGATTGGGCTTAGCCATATTTTCCGCAGACACAGTTCAATGATGAGAGTGTTTTTTACGAGGAAAAGCCTTAAAAAACTTCCGCAAAATGGAAAATGATTTTCTTCAAAAACAAAATATTTCAACTTTTTGCTCTCTTTATTATTTCCCCAATTTAAAAAAAAACAAATATTCCAATCAGCTCATAAAAACAAAAGTTCATTATAAACACCAAATTTCACCTTACAGCTTCAACCATGAGCCATTTAAGGAGCATACATATAACTGTGCGTTATGCATTTCTGCATTTTCGTTGATATTATAGCCCTGAAGTGCGATAAGGATTTCTAGTGAAAATTTATTTATCATTTGGACTGATCAATAAAAGCAGGAATAAACAGTTTATTTGAAAATGGCTTGGCGAACAACAATTGAAAACCGTCAGCTCATTATTGAACATTGCAAAATTACAATAGGAAAACTCAAAACGAAATAACGGATATAACGTGCAAATCAAAGTCTACAGTCCAGCAAATAATTGAATGGTTTGTTAATGAAAATTGCATATAAAATAAGGGTAGAACAGCGTGTGCAATAAAATAGATTCCTCGACCGATTGTCGCTGAATTGTACGACCGTTGAAGAAAAATCCCAAGCTAAGCGCATCAAAACTAGTGCAGGAAGCGGAAAAAACTCTTGATAAGAATTGTAACCCCGAAACCGTAAAAAGAGTTTCAAGTGAAGCGAATTTTACAAATAAGTCAAGAAGAATGGAATTTGCTTGCGAAAACGTAACGAAAGGTAGAATACCGATAAATACCGTTCTTTTCGTGGACGAGAGCAAATTTAACCTTTGCGGAAACGATGTATGGTGCTATCTGTGGAGACAACAAAATGCTGAACTTCAATCAAGGAATTCATGCAATACAGTAAAGCACGGTGGTGGACACGTGATTGTGTGGAGTATGGCATCTTCCGGAGTGGGAAATTTGGTGTCCATTGACGGGAACCTGGACGAATTCCAGCATTTGATTATATTGAAGGAGAATATGCTGCAGAGTGAGGAAAAATTACACATCAAAGACCAAATCCGGTTTTATGAGGACAACGACTCCAAGCACACCTTGGAACTAGTGTGACCGTGGTTGATTTGGAATTGCCCAAACCAAATTAAAAAGCCTGCTCAGTCATCAGATCTAAATGTTATTGAACAGCTACAGTCCAAGCTAGACGAGAGCATCAGAATACATTCGATAATTAATAAGGACGACCTTGAAAGGGCACTTCAACAAGAATGGGAGGCCATTTCACCAGAATACATCAAAAAGTTGGTGCACTCAGTGCCAGATTGCCTCAAAGCGGTATTGAAACAATCAGGATATCCAACTTAATGTTCAATAAACTTTGAAAAAAAAATTTATAAGTTCGAAGTAAAGGACCTTTTTGAGAGAACATAATTTAAGCTGTGTACAATGGACTTTTTTGCTGATTGGATTTTTCTTTTCTTTTTCATTGTAATAATAAAATAATAAATGAAATAATAAATGAAACCCCAAGCTGAAATATTTTGTTCGTTTGAAGAAAATGATTTTCAATTTTCCGGGAGTTTTTAAGGGTTTTCCTCGTAAAAAGTACTCACATCATTGAAGCTGTGAGCCACTATCTCACTCCACAGCCTCACACGAAAGCGCAAACAAAATACTATCCAGTGCGGAATAGTATTTCCTGGATGTAATGTGTGTGGTATTCCCTGGATGTCTATTGCCATCTTTAACAATCACAGTTTTTGCTGATCCGCAAATCACAGTCCCAGCTCGTAATGACATGTTACTCATGATTGCAAGCACAGCTCTTATCCTTTTTCAAAACTATAGCATCCAAATCACAGAACAAAGCAGTTTGCAAGCTACTCATATGCATGTGCGTAATACGAGATGCTTGTGATTGATCACAATGAAGTCTGCTCTATGTCTACTCTTTTTGACCGCTATTCTTTTTAACTTCATGATCTTTTATCAACCGTATCAATCAAAGTTAAGAAAATCATAAACTGTGAATTAGCAGCCAATCTCTAATTTGTTCATTGAGTGCGTAGTCTTCGCCATTGCGTTGAATATAATGTCTACCTTGATTTGATTATGAACCTGGATAGACTCCTTGAAGCGACATTTGTTAAGTCCTTTGTGAAACTAAGAGTAGAGCCAAGGGGCTCTTCTCTTTGTCTCACTAGTTTGAGAATATGCTATACACACTCTACTGTTTCGCCACAGTATCTGCAGCAGTCATCCTGCTCCTTGCGTATTCTGTGAAGACACTTTTTGCAAGGAAGGTGGCCTGTCAGTGCTCAAAATAAGGCTCTTATCCGATGGAGTCTTAATTCTGGCCCGTTTACTGTTCTTTATCTTTCTTATATGTGAGGTTTTACGTGTAACAGATAGTTCTGCTAGATTCTGGCCTCTTTTGAGAGAAGGAAATGCATTTTTGGTCTTGTGACTTAAGATCCCTGCTCTTACTTCATAATCCATCTTCCAGGTATTCGCATACCACATTTGCACCCTCTTATACAAGGAGGTGACCCATCCTCTCATTTGCGCCTTGATGGAACTGTGACCTTGAACCTCTTCTGGAAAGCTGTTTTGGTATTTATTTGATCACCAAAGTTGAATATTTCCATAATGGGGCAAAGTTTTGAGATCGCCTTTTAGGTCTCCTGATTTGTACCTAAAGGCCTGTTTTATGCAAATAGCCTCTTCTGCTTTACGTAGCGGTTTGAGTTGAGAAAGGAATCCAATCCTGCCATTGAGGTAGACTTTATTTCTCCTGTCTTCAGCAGGTAAACCATCTTTTGAAGCTTGTCACGCCTTTCAGAAACAGTTTTTTTTGTGGGGTTTTCTTCAACTACGCTGCAACTTCATGTAGAAGGATAGGTGTCACTATTTGTTTGCAAACTTATGGTGTTTCCCATAGACATAGGCCCCCAATTACGTTCAAGCGTTTATTTTGTCGCCTAGAGTGGCTTAGTGACCTTTAATTTTGTTTTGTTTAGATTATTGTCCCAGAATAGTTTCTTATCTAGGTGGATGTCTGTCTTAGTTACAATATTGAAGTTTTTTATTGCCCCAAACAATGATGTTGTGTATAGTGAGTCCACCCTGATTATACTGCTCTTACTCGAAAAAAAACCCTGATTTGCCTGTAAGGCAAAATTTAATTTTACTTGCGATTAATTATTTCTTACGAGCTTGGAATACTATAAATATTACAAGAAATATTATGATATTATCTCTTTTATTCAATGCCGAGTATGAACCTCCCATTAGCGTTTAGAGGTTTATCTCTCTATAAATTCATCTAAAGTTCTTACAATCAGTTTCTTGCTATCCATTAACTCTTGTCTTTTCCATTTTCTCCAAACGTTCAATATCAAATAGTTTTATGCTGAAATACTCTTCCTACGTTTGGTCCACTAGTGACAGTTTTCTATTCAATCTTTATATTCGGGCATTAGTTTATGATTAATAAACCATTGCGAAAAAAACTATAATCATTTTAATCATATCTCAACGCAAAAACGTGAACGGTAACCATATTTGTTGAACAGCTTTTTTATGGGTTTTTCTAGTTTTCGCCCGATTGCTCAATAGGGGAGTGAGTCTCTCAAACAAAGTTGGTTGGAACCAAAACTATCTTATTTGTATCTTAAATGTTGCTAATATATATCTCTCTATGTATA
This sequence comes from Nemotelus nigrinus, assembly GCA_947369275.1. Classification (NCBI taxonomy): domain Eukaryota; kingdom Metazoa; phylum Arthropoda; class Insecta; order Diptera; family Stratiomyidae; genus Nemotelus; species Nemotelus nigrinus. The sequence goes on along the minus strand of OX376375.1, from coordinate 51,909,178 downwards.
TAAGATCTTGTAATCTTATCTAATTATAATTTTTTCGGGGATCCAGAATATGAAATTATTATAAACATGCATTTCCTTAACCACATTAATAATTGTGAATCAGTGTCAGGATAAAAGCACCTGAGAATGTTTACTCCTAAAATACGCTTTATAATCAAACCTTTTTCCTTGTCAGGCTCTAATTAATATCTGAAAAAAAAAAATAATCTTTCTGCCAGCTGCTTAAAATGAATATCTGTAACATTCCGCCGAACAAAAAAAAGATCCATGCAATAAATTAAATAAATTTCCATAATTACCGGCAAAAATGACAATAAATTAAACCAAAAACGATAAAACACTAATTTATGCTCCACGCGAACTGTGAAAATATCTTTCTCGCAAATTTGGTGCGTAATAGTAAAAGTCACTTTTCGTGTGGGACTAGCGAACGGAATAGAAGTTTTCGTGACGTGACTCCATTGGGTCAAATGAGAAATTTAATATGCTAGCAAAGCGACTGTGAAATGAAAACGATGAATCCTATTTTGGGTGCTCAAGCAATTTCCAGGAAATGCTCCTATTTATTTGGGCAAACGACCGAGAAGTCATGAAACTCAAGTGATAATTTGAGTGAAATTTGTGACCTGATGATACTACACTTTCGAATCAAGACTGATGATTTGAACAAAGATCGTGTTAGAATGATGAAAATATTGCTAAACTTATGCATTTAAATTCCAACTCAGTTGAATGTCAAGGACTTTGACTTGAATTTTTACCGAAAGCTACCCTACACATTTCAGTCTATGGTAATACAATCAACAACAACACAATCTCGTTACCATGCTTGAACATATCATTAACATCCTCTTTACCATTGTTGCCATAAAAACACATCTTGCTGTTCTGTCCTTCGTAGTACTTATCATGTTGGCATCAGTGGCATTCATACCGGCCGAGGCTTGTTGTTGCTTTTATCCGCGTCACCATCATGCGTTAGCATCATTTCACTGCCATAAAATGGCGTGAATGTAATTAGAATATAAATGCGGGATCTATGCAATTCCATTTAGTGACTTCGCGAAACGGTCGCTGTGGTGAAATTTCATGGACTTTGTGGTCGTAGTCTGCATACTTGGACGGCGACCGCACCATTACGAATAGTCTAACAAACCGAGCGGACTAACGAGTACTTTCCAACAGCATATGGGCTAGTACGACGAAGGATTCTGACAAAGATATTAATATTATTGCACTCGGTTGAATATGAAACGAGCCACAGGGTAGTGACTCTGTCGCCATGAATTATTATAGGAGTTATTTTGTTGACTTTTCAATGGATTTGGTTCATATCGTAAAATAATAGACGTTTCGTGAAAGTAGAGCTTATTTGGTTACTTAGTCCTTTTATTGAAGGTGAATGACCTGAATAGTCATATTGATTTTATGTTTAAAGTATTTGAAGCACAAGGAAAAACAATCAGGACTAGATTGAAAGTTGCAAGTTGATTTCGAATTCAGCAAATGCATAAAATGTTGTAAATATAGCTTCCAATTGTGTAACAAAAAAACTAAAAACATCAAAACCAACTTTGAAATAAAGAACTCAAGCAATTTTTTCAGATAATTTCACTTGGTAATCACTGGTAAATTCACATTACCATAGTGAAAGCCAAAATCGCTGTGAAATTAAGCACACAGCAAAATTATAATGTAGTAGAAATCATCTCACCTCATCCACTGATTTAAAGTCTTTCTGTGTTGTTAAATTAATGAAAACTATTAGCTTAACCTGGAGAAAAACAGTTTCTACACCATACGATATTCCAGCCAATGCTTCCAGATCAGTAGCCGCAACTGTAAGTCGCATCACGTCATTTTGAGAAATAAACTGAATAGAATTGAAATATTAATTTAATTGAATGAAACATATGTAAATTTTAATTTTTTTAATATTCTGCGTTGTAGCATAAACCATTTTTTTAATCTTTGCCATATTTTAACGTCAACCTTTCTCATTATCTCTAAATCACAAGCGAAAAATATGTAAGTGGCAAAAATCAGTAATAATTATGTTGCAGAGCGATACTAGAGACCTCAGTCGAGCAATGCTTTTTACTGCCATGTAATTATAGATTTTTTTTGCATATTTGCTTTTCTAACGCACATTTTTAAAAAAATATTGATTTTGAAAAATATGTTTGGTATACAATCACTGTTGTTTCATTAAAATATATTTAATATATAAGCACTTCACTATTTTCAGTTATTTTAAAAGAACTATTTCACGGACGCAATGTAAAAATTTTGCAATTACCGAAAGGTCTAGTTTGAACTTTGATTCCTAAATGGAAAAAAAATCGTTAATGAAATTGGCACCAGTAGAGGTGCCGATTTTACAGTGATTGTTGCAATGATTAATTAATTGTTTTATTTGTCAGATAATCTTTTCAAAATAAAGTTATCTAACTCGACATTTTATAAAAACAATCCCAGCCAAAAAGGTAAATATTTGTGTAAAAACCACAGTTAAAACCGGAAAATTATAGCAATAGCAATTATATATTATGAAAATCATAGCAAAGGTTGTAGGATAACAAAGCATTTCAATTAAACCAAAGTCCAGCAGAAAACCTCCCAAATGTATGATGGACGAGGCAAAAATAAAATTAATTGCCCTCAGAGTAGAGTGCTTTAGAAACGGCAGCAAATGCTCCTAGTCAGAATTAACGGAGCTCCTTTTTACCCACATCCGATGAATGTTGGCTTGCTGGTTTACTAGCTCTGGAGGGGAGTTCTTAAAGATAAGGTAGATCTATAGATAGGAAAAATAACATAGTTTAGCGTGTCAACGCAGTTCGACTCACTCATTTGGATGATTCAATCAGTGTGAGATAATCAATAGTCAATCAGCTTTTGATTGATTCATATGCGGCTATAAAAAAGGTTTACATTGAATGCATTTATTTGTCAACATAAATGCAGCTGTAAAAAAGTAAAAAAGTAAAGTAAAAAAGCTGTATCTCTAGAAATTTATGAATATCCTTATGTGATTCTTATAAATTAGAATTTATAAATAAAATTTGTTTGACACCTTCTATGAACTAAGCCCTTGGCTTTTCGTTGAGCAGAAAGCCACTTTAAACAGAAACGGCAACGGCCTCTTGTATTTGCAACATTATTCTAAAAGGCTGATAGTAAATTTGCGTCCTTTCAGTCCAGCAGATAAACGGATTTTTTTTTAGGTAGGTTCCACCAAATATTTTTCGCATGCAGTCGTTCCTGCAGCGGCGATGTCGTGCCGAGCTCTTATGACGCCTACTTTTTCGTGTAGTTTTTTTAAAAAAATTGACGAGGAACTATTAAAGATTCTACTGATACATTTATTTTGCTAGCTGCATCACACAGATTCTTATGCACTGCATCAGAGGTACACTAAAAAAAATCCACATGGTGCCCAGAGCTATGTAGCATAGCGCATTATTTATGGCCCCATACGCTATGTACATAGTACTCTGAGCTATGCAATATGGCTCCCAGCGCAATAATGTCAGAATCTACATAGCGCGTGGTCCTATGTAACATGGCGCAGCATTTATGGTCCCACACGCTATGTACATAGTACCTTGAGCTATGCAGTATGGCTTCCAGTGCCATAATTACATGGCGCAGAAATTACGGCCCCACACGCTATATTACTTAGTGCCGTGAGCGATGTAATATGGCTCATGGCACTCCAATTATAACTCTCAGCCATACTGTGTGAGGAGATGTATAGATGTCAGCAAGTGGCTCTTAAGTATCGTCGATAGAAGTGCGCTGAAAAAACACGTAGCGCTAGACGCCATAGTTTAAATACTTCTGGCGTTCATTGAAATATAATAGTGCTTTCCCTTAAGTCTCCACCAAGTAAAAATATCTGAATCCAAAATCTCCAGCTCACATACGTCAACAACCTCCAAAAAGTTCAACTCGATCTCTGCAAAAATCAGCAAAAAAAACTTGAGAAATTCTGTATCTAGAGAGGTTAAATTTAAATTGCATTCATGTATGTATAAAAAGCAAACATACGTATTATTTTCTTCCGTGACGGCCAGTTTTTATCATAATCGAAAACAAGATTTTTCCACCGATATGCTCGCACTGCCTGGTGAAACACTCCGACATGGAACTCTTCGTGCAAATGATTGCTGTTGTGCAGTGATTGACTCGTTCCTTTGTCTGCCAAAGATAACAAACTCATTATCACATCAATTGATTGCCTCGCTTATGTGTTACTTATAGGGCATTAATCCCGAGATTGAAATTGAGGTCCCGAAAAGTCGGGATTAGAATTTTCGGGATCCCGAGATAATCCCGAGATTTTGGGATTGGATTTTATAAAAGAACTGTATTAAGGGAACTTAAATATATTATATTGGCTTATTCGTACTCAATTAAAACTTTATTTCAAATATATATACATATAACTGAAAGTTACGTTCATTATAATGTTAAATTTATGCACATATGAACATGGGTGATAGGAAGTAAAACGTTAATCTATAATTGCATCTTATTTAATCTTATGATCTAGTTTCTTCTTATCTACTTGTCCAAAAATTTCTCCTTATTCGGTCATGATAGTTAGCTATAAAACTATTTAAAACGAATTGAAATTTAATCAGCATAACCGATATTACAATAATATAATAAAAATACATTATTTTTTTTAGTTATTTACATATCCATTACAAAATAATATTGTTTTTCAATGAAACAAGTGATAAGTAACAATATCGATTGGTTCAAACTGCTGATTCGTTTTGAAAGTATGCTCTTAATAAACATAATTCGACAAGAGGATCAAAATTTACACTAGACCTGATTTCGCTGCACATATATCCAGCTGCTGAAAAAGATATTTCGCGTTCTACACTTTTTGGTGAGATATTAAGCATATAATCATACGCCAGTTGTAATAATGAGCCCATAGTGCCTCCGTTTACATAAAACGATATTTCTTTTAGTATAAAGTTCTGGGTTCGCTTATGTCGTAATGACGAAACTTTTCTATTTTTCAAAGTGGGTTGAATTTTATCAATTCCGAAATCTCGGGAGTCCCGATAAAAAATTCGACATTCCAAAAACATCCAAAATGTGTCGGGATCCGGAAATCTCGGGATTGCATGCCCTAGTTACTTATCTCGAATGTACAAGTTACAAATGTCTCGGCTAAAGGGAAAAACACATGATCCCAAGCGCTTGTGAGACAACTCGCTCAGAATAGAGTGAGCCGACATACGTGTTGCGTGCTGATGATTGACTTCCTTTGATTGTTTCACTCATATCTTTCCCATCTCTAGTAGATAAATTTCTGTAAGAGAGACACTACATATTGTTCATCCTTAGAACCAACAATCAATAGCCGCAATATATAAAGAAATACAAGGAGAGGGGCCTCTGTCCATACTGGGCCACAGAGCTCCCTGAGATGAAAAAGTAAACCAAATTCAGCCGTGATAAACCACGTTTTATAAACGAGTCTGAAAAACATCATTAAGCACACATACAGACACAAAATCGCGATAGAAATGGTGTCCATCTCAGAACTCCAGGTCCCAGATTGAGTGGGGGCATACATCGCTCTATACCGCCAGCCTGAAAATAAAAAATGCATAGGGCAAAAAAATACATAGGGCGAATTCATAGCCTGAGAACAGAAGGTGTCCTAACGTGTTTTAGCGCAATAGCCAGGACAAAAGAAATATTTTTTATCAATCTATTTCAATTATTTTGTTTTTTATTTTCATGCAACCGCAAAGTTGCATCACATTTTGAAATTAAAACTCAAAAGCCCAAATATTTATATAAGAATGTTTGCATGCATAGAAATCGTCAAGCCAAAAGGGGTTTTTAAAGCTTGACGCTTCCCTATAAGAAAATATTCGTTTCTGTTCTTATCTTATTTTTTGTTTTGTCTCGAAAACACTTTCTGTGAAAATCATTCACCAACGTCGTGACCGTGTGATTCAATTCTATTCTACCTGATGCTGACCCCACCCGCTAAATATATGCACTAGCGAAAGTGACATTTCGGATTGCTTAATTTGACCACGACAGTCAATCAAGTGACACCGGCGTCACCAAGTTTTTTTTTCACAATGTTTTACATTCAAATTATTTGAATATAAATATGAAGAATCTTCTTTAAAAAACATTGTACTGCCAATTCTTAACATGCTACAAAAATTTATGGAGCTACTTTTAGTATTCCGAGAACTTGGTATTCACTTTCACCCTGTCATGTATTTCTGTGATTTAGTTTCATACCGTAACGGATGTGGACATAAAATCCATGCCAAATAACAGGCTGAATGACTGAGCAAAAGATCTTTCAAACTTCCGAATGAAATATACAAAGATAAAGCGAAAGTAGCTTCCAACTTTATCGAAATTTATCAAATCATATCTACTCTCAACTCGACAACATCAAACACTAGTATACTATTTTATCTATGTATTCATCTGTATACATTTCAAACATCCTTTTTGAGTGCTTCATTTAGAATTTTAGTACGCATTTGATATCAACATTTCATATTGATTGAAAACAGTTGCACGTACACAATCTAAATCACTCTATACATATCTCATTTTCGTATTCAATACCATCATTTAAAAATGCTTTGTTATCTATCATTTGCAATGTTTAACCCCATTTTACCTCTTGAGACCTTTGACTTTCTGTCTTATCGAAAACTTCTCAAACCGCCCATGATACTATGAACTTTCTGTTTATGTCTTTCTATGAAAGGTATCTTGGTATTCATTCGATGTGAGATACAGCAATAAAAGTTAAATGCTCAAGTATCATTAACAGACATCAAAGCCAAGTATAAGTAAGCTTCATGCTACTTTCTTTTGGTATGCAATCTAGTTCGAATCGTTATGCTTTAGTGAAAATGGCAAGTGGCAATATCTTTTGGTCTGTGAATGGAATGGGTAGATCAACTGCAGTTACTTGAAAAACAGTATTTTACTTTTTGCAGCAAAACCTAAGTTTTTGATATGTCGATATGTATTACAAAATGAACTAAACAACAAGACTTTGAGAATATAAACCTGCATACAACTCTCTGTAACTACATCAGATGAAGTGATAGTTTTAAAAAGGGTTGCATTTCATGTCAGCAGTAGACTCTGATTATAAATTTGACAAAATTTAGTTTTTTCATAAGTTTTTTTTAGGACGTAACAGTCAAATTATACATTAATTTGTTTGTTTGTTTCTAAAATTAAGCTTTTTTGATTAAAAATGAACAGCAACTGAAAAACGAATAGATGAGTTTGTTTGAAAAACTAATTGTGAAAATTTAGTATCAAAATTTGGTCATACTTCTTTTTAAATATAGATTGCGATACAAATCTTTTACTGAAACCCTTACGGAAACCTGAATTCTGGAAAAAAAACTTCCAACTTGATTCTATGTGTCGAAAATTTTTAGAGGCATTCAATTATGCAGTACTGTCTTCTCTTATAAAAAAAACAATTTGGCAATTGGTTTCGAAAGTCAGTTTTGGAAACAATGTTGGAAACGGACTACTATGTTGTCACGATCTTTTTTTGCAATTATTGAGATTTCAGACTTTCCGAAAATGTTATTCCAACGTTGTTCTGGCCTATCAAAACTTTCAAAGCAGCTCAATCTCATTGTAAATACATCACCCTGCAGAATAAAAAAGATTGTTGCAAGCAAAGGTAAATAAAAGTTATATGAAATCATTCTGGCTTTATCTCGTGTTTTACTTAGCCCGTTAGCTTTTGCACCCTTTAATGCATGACTTTAGAGAAATTCTTCCAGAAAATTATGTTAAATCCAAAGGAAACATTTGATTAAACACTTCACACTGATAAATCAATTTTATAAAATACAAAAACTCACTCGATGGAAATCCAACACGTGTTGAATGATAGAAAATAGAAGATAGAAAATCATACGTCAATGATAATTTACATATGTATCTTATACATGATTTTCCGGACGTATCGATTTACTTACATGTCTTGACAATATGAATTCTCATTCCTGTATCGATGTATCTGTCAACATCGTATTCCGAACACAATATGGCCTGTCTTATGATTATAACTGTATTTTGTCGATGAGAAGTTATCATGTTGATGTTGTCCTGATGGTATTTGGCTTCTTCAAACACAAGATTTTGATAAGTTTACCAATGCTTTTAACGACCCTACCATCAATCTAATGGATTTGTTGTTAGAGAATTTGTACGATGTGTAAATTAAGTAAGACAATAGTAGTTTTGATGAAATGTCCTGATGGATAGCATTTCGCAATTAACTTGAAAAGTTCGAACACGCTGATTTGTTAATGGAGTGATAGATAAGGTTTGACTTTATGATGACTGAGTAAATTGAGATGTTGTCGCTACTAAGTGATTCTGTGATAGATTTTTATGTAAACAAAGATAATATTGCTATATGCAATGTAAATTTAAATTAATAAAGATGAAATTTCACATACAGTCGAATAAAAGTATGAATTACAGGCATTTGCATAGTAATAAAAATCAGCGCCCAGTGTGGGTTTATTTATGTTTTGAAAGCATCTTACTTTTATTTTTGGTTTTGATACAATATTTTCAATTTCACCCATTTTGAATAAAAATCAACTCAACTTAGTACAGATTTCACCAGTACTTAGAAAAGTTTATTATATATTTAATTCCATTTATTTGTATTGACTTTGAAAATGATCACAAAGTTTCTTCGGCATTTGTTTTTTAAATACATTTGAACGGAAAATTGCATATCATTTCGAGTTTGGGATTTAAAAGCCCACATAAATAAGAATGTTTGCATGCATACAAATACTCCATCTAAATGGGATTTTTTTTTAAGTGATACTTCACTCAAATTGTAAGATATTGCATAACCACTTTTGACGTGGATCTTTTAATCATATTTATTGATATAGTGAGTGCGTACTCAAAGACATGGAAAAAATGTACTAATAACTAAAACGGCTGCTTTTTGTCAACCAAGTTCACGATGTGCACCCAAATTTATAAGTTTCTGAGGTCAAAGATACTTCAACAACTTTGCTTGGGGTTTGTTGTATGTGTTTTAGCTTAATATATAAATGCGAATAAATAAGAAATTTGCCATTCGCTTCAGAAAAAAAAATCGTCAAAGTACTTCGCCAATAAGTCTCCTCATAGAATGCTCTCATATTTACCAATAACATGTACAAATATCTTTTGCAAAAAGTAGATCAATATCAATTTGTGTGCTTGTTTACTACAACTTGAAACTCGTAAAATGTAGAAGAAAAAAGAATCGAATGATAGCATCGATGCTGTGCTTACGTTAAAATAAGTAGCTTGATGCTAGTCAAATCTCTACCTCTTACAGTACAGCAGCCTTGATGGAAATGTTAGTAGAGAAATAGGTCTTGAAGAGGAATATTCAATATTGACTCGTGTACTGATTTCATCTACGACGCTGATGAAAGCGAATATGATGAAACGGTGCAGGAAAAGCAAAGAACGATAATTTTTGTTGTAATAGAAAATTGATATCAAGACGCTGTATAGAAAAGCAGATTTAAGAGTACACATAAGACTTGTACTTGCGATTGTAATGTATTCGTAGCTTCATTTTTTTTCTATGAAAGATGTTGGGAAGATTAAGATTGAAGATTTTATATTTTTGTTTTAATTGAATATTGTTAACCTTGCTTAAAGTTTAGTTTGGAATAAAAACTTAAAATCTAGCGGCTATAATATTTTGGCCTGCTGGCTTTTATGGTTTTTTAAATATATTTTTGTTTTTATTGACATTTTTTATCTTACACACTAATGATACTACCCAGTCTGTACAAGTACTGAGGCTAACTGGGCAACATTTAACTTATATCTAATTATAATTAGCTTAACCCAACTAGACCTACATCTTAATCTAGGTCTTACATCTAGCCTCTTCTATTCAACGGAAGGCCTACATAGTTAAATTGCGCGCTCAGTTAAATTGTGCATCCATGAGCTGCATTTGGCACGCTATTTTTGCGGGGTGCATAAATGGCTCATTAGAGCCACCTGTACACCCTATTGACCGAACCAAACCGTTCTCATATCCGACTGTTTGTACGTAGAATCTTGTTAATTTTACAACTCAAACCCTAAGTGGCTTCAGTCCAGACTCTTAATACAGGAGAAGACTCTTCGGCTACTTCATAGTGACCGGGTTGTAGAACCTGCCAGTGCAAAAACGGAGGATTCTTCTTTCGGGTACCGAAAATACCCTATGAAACTTAATTCATTAATTATTTGATTAAAAGTAGGTCTACCCAGAGCTAGTCTATGCTTTTGTCCCTTCTGTCCCAAACTTAAGCTATGGATTCAATCTGTAGACGTTTATCATAGAACCTTATAGCTCTCTGTATAGGGGGTGTAATAGAGGAATAGGGGAACATGGGAATAGGCAGCCAGATTTCGCGCAAAAAGTTTCATCAAAACGGTCACAGGTAAAGAAATGAGTTTTTTTTTGGGACATTAGTCGCAATGATGTACAAAAATTGTCATAGTGGTTTCGTGAAACTCCTCTCCTAACTTCAAGCACATCAAAATGTACAATCCTGCCAAAAAAATAACTTTACATTGCATAAAAATTGAAATTATTATAATTCAAAGGGTTTTATGAAACCCTATCACAATTTGAGGGTTACTAGCAAGTAAATTCTAAAAAAGTAGAGAATGGAGCCTTAACGCTTTGGAGAAACTTTGCGCGTAAACTGCGAAGAAAAAAAATTTGAGAAAAACATTTTTGTAGTTTTATAAAAGTTCACAGCCATTTATTTTCTACATTTCTGGTTAAAAATGTCCCATGACAGTAGTTTAATCCTTCTTTTTCAAGTTTTTTTTCTTCTAATTCCTGTTCAAGTCGTCTTTTGGCAGCTCTGGCCTCTTTGAATGCACTCTTTTTTATCAATGGCATTCGCCTACCCGTGATAGCATTCACTTGCAGCGACTCCTGATGTCGCCAGGACACTCACACGGCTTTATTGAATGTGAAGACTGCATCATCGGTCCCAGTTTCAACAATATACCTTACGTACCGCTTACAACTTGATTGTATCAGCAGGTCCAATCGGAGGTATCTTTGGGGCACAGGTGGTGTTGTGGATTACAATCGGTTGACTTGCAGAGAAAAATTGTATTTAGAATTTTCAAAAAAAAAAGAAAAAATTGATTGAAATACTATTAAGTATTAAATAGGCAGATTGAAATACTATTAAGTATTAAATAGTATTTCAATCTGCCAAATTTTTAACAAGTCATTTTTTTTACCATTAGTGAGATGTATTTATTCTTTGGCGGCTGTTTCTTCCCTGGCTTTTGGTTGGACCGTCTCATGATTTTTTATCCATGTCGTTGACGTGTGTGATAGGATTGAAAATAACACAGCAATTCAAATACGGATGAACGCTCTAGCTTCTTAACTAATTTAATTTTTTCTAGCTTTCAAAACAACAACATATCGATATTTAGAGGGTAATCTGCCCGCTTTCTTAGTGTATATTGGTATATATCCTAAACTTACCTTCACTTTCTGTTTATAATCTATCTTTCAAATTAAACTTTTACCGCTAATTACTTTTTAATAAAAGCGTTCTCTGACATCTCGGGGAAATTTGCACGTTTGCAGGAACATATAAAAAAATTTTTTTAAATCAGCTACAATTTTTTCCGGGACAAAAGTGATTCAGTTCCAAGCATATAAGGCATGTGAGATGTAAAAACCAGAAATCGATTCTTTGAGGTATCTGACCCCCTTACAAGTACATGTATCGTTAAGTTTTGAAAATTAAAATATACTTTTTAAATGTTATCAAATTACTGGTTTGAAAACTGAAAACTTATTTGAAATACATGAAAACATTTCTGTCAAAATAAATTTATTTTAAATTAATATCAACGAAAATATGAACTTATTTTCAATTTTAAATTAAAAAGCTATGTCATAGTAAGTTGCACAATTTTCGAAAACTCAAATAATAATTTGAGTCTGATTTGAGTATGATTAAGTATTATAAAATAAATATTTATAAATGAATAAACTTGTTTTCAAGATCCTAAGCTAAAGAAAGAGAAAGGTTTTGCTAATACGGTTTCTTACTTGCATTAACCTATTTTTCGTTTTTTACGCACTCATACAGGTATTCAACTTGCAGCTTTTTGTTTTTAGTTATCAAATTTTCAATTAAATTTATGATGCGGATACTATTAAGCTGGGAAACCAAAATTTATCTAAAATAGCCTTAACTAAAATAACACTTAAAATCAATAATTACTCAGTGCACAGCATGCTTTAGTGCAGGTTGCACAAATTGCATTTAATAGCCTTAGAATCATTCAAAACTCTGCTTAAATTTATCCTTGCTCTCAAAACATCAATCGAATTAAACACTAAATCAATTTCAAAGCTTCACATGATGTGTCACGATAAGCCAAAAACCAAAACACATATTTGTGGCTTAATCAGCCTGCATGCAAAAAAGCCAATGGTATAAAGGTCAAGAAAACATCTGACAGATGTCCTTAATGCCATTCATGACGACAATGCAAACATTTCGCCACAACCTTTCCCGCAATGTGCCAGTAAATGTATCTTTATCATCAATCAATCCATCCATAACTATCATTTCATGACACTTGTGAGCAAACCAACAACAAATTTACATTATCTTTGCAAGTAATTTGTTTGTGCTAATTATATGCAAATGTTTTCTTACATTAATATCCATGCTTTGAAACGGTAGACTTAATTATTATTTGAGTACATTACATTAGTGACACCAAAAACAGTCCACCGATCAATAGTCAAGTGGATACATCTTTCAGCTATCGCTACGCACAACATTTTCTTACCACTCCTCTTCACAACATATCCACGTTAGAATCACGTTTCGCACCATCATTACTGTCTCTTAAAAGCTAAGTAACCACCCGCCAAAATGCACCCTATGCACTAATCGCTTGACACCCCGCAGCCTTGATTCACAACAAGCCCGGAATATTTGAAAATTTCATCATTCGAGAAGCGGGCGATGATTAACCGTCGTGTAATGGATACATAAAAAACGACTGGAAAACCTTCCTGGCACCAGAGGACCGTTTTCGTAACGCAATTTTTTTTTTGTGCCGGTAGCTTTCTAGCCCGAGTTTGTGATGATAAGCCCAAGTTCCCAGGACGATGGTGATGAGAAGACCAGCGGCAGTTGCGGAGGAATTTACTTGTGTCCCACGTTCATGATGGCGACCTCAATTCCGTAGTGCATTGCAGTGTGCTAATTTATCAATTGCAAGCACTGCGGGAGTGAAGTTGCCTGAATGAAATTCCCCAGGCGAACCGGAGAACCAGCAGCATCCGAAAGATATCTTTAGTGTAAGTGAAAAAGGGTTTTCAGCGCAACGACCGGGCTAGAGAGCGTACATATTGGAAAACCAACCAGATAGAATGTTGATGGTGAATGAATGCGACGTGAGATAAACTGAATTTCAATGGAGTAAAGCCTGCCTGCCTGCCTGACTGTCAGCCAATGATACAGCACTATGGCTCTGATTCAGGAAAAATAATTCAAAGATTATCTGACAATTGCTCTTGACATGCAAACGTACGAGTATCGTCATCATTGTTTTCTCCACTATGCTTGTCATGGATTCAATCCACTCAACAAAAAATGTTTGGTTCATAAAATTACCACGATCAAAGAAACTGCGTTTCAAAAGTGCTTGAAAAACCTTTTGACAATTTTTTACTTCAAATAGCAGAAAATAAACTAAGTTAACGCATGGATAAAGTTTGTCCTAACAGATGAAATCGAAAAAAAATCGATCCAATCAACTCAATTCGATATAAATTCAATGACCAAATCCTGTAAATCGATTCATCATCCAGAATAATTTTTATCTAAGCTTTTTCAATCTCATTATCGTTTGAGTAAAATTCCAGTCAAGCGTGTCTTTGTCTTAAGACGATTAAGTCTGGATTTCATCAAATCTTTTTTTTCTGTTTTATCCCATTGTCAACCCGTTTTCTGCCCTCCAACTGTCATCCCGCTTGGAAATTATTATTTTGCGTAAAACTGCTAACAAACGCATATATGAATTTTAGATATGAATATTTATTTATCTGACCCAAAAAAAACCCAGCTATAAAAACTTGCACTTTTGCATGCCTCAAAAAATCGTCGCCCGAATAAAAAGAAAACAAACTTTGTTGCTACGAAATAAATAGAATTCCCATCACACGTTCTTTGTCTCAACGAAATTCGATTGAAAGAGATTTAGACTATGATAAATACTCGAGCTATGCCACAATCGAAAGAGATACAGATTCTGCGAATGAATTGATTTAATTTTTTTTCTTCTTCACTTTGTCTTTGCACGGATGTGTGCCTTATGTGATAAAAGTTTTTCAGTTATTGGGAAAGGATACATGTACTGAAGCATTTCTGCTTGAAAGCTCTCAGTGAGAAATTGATAAGGAAAGAAAAATGTATTTTGGGACAAAGAGCTATCTATGCTAGAGATTTATTTGCTATCCTTTCTCTTATCATTAAGAAATTTAATATATCAGATTTGAGGTTGCGTGAAAAGTGTTTGTTTAGGAAAAATAATATTTGCTAGGTGGTTACGTAAGTCACATTTGTTTCTTGTTTTGGAGTTTGTTAGTGAAAGGGAAAAGGTTTGATTTTAATATTTGGATGTATAAAAGTGTATTTATTGTGGTTTAATGGGGCTTATCTGGGGTATTTATTAGAATTGAACGTTTTAAAAATGTTAATAAAAATTTTTACAAGTCGTCGGCAATGCTTTAAGAATAAACAATTTTGTTTGATTTCAGCTACCATATTTTATCTGAAATTAGCTGTTTTATTTTTCGTTTGTAGTTTCTTTTATGCAGTTTTACTTATTTCAGAGCCAAATAAACAGTGCTGAATTCTTTGTGCATATTTCTAATTCCTACATATTTATTACTGATTTGTAAGGAAAATCAATTGTAGTATAAAAATTTCTAATTTAAAAAATATTAAAATTCTTAACTAAATTTATCAATATATTCTCTTGGTATAATTTTTACATATTGAACCACTATCACTACTTTCGCTTCTACAATTACTACTACTACTACTAAATTTGTTACTTCTATTGCAAATTTTACTCCTCCTACTACAAGTACTCCTATTACTACTATCAATAATAATACTGCTACTATTTTCATATTGAAGTTCAGTTTGAGTCCAACACGCAAACAATGAATTCGCAGAATAGAACTTATTCCTTACAAGATAATTAACAGATAACTAGTCAGCGAAATGTCAGATCACGAGTAGTTCCAGAGGATCCGAAGAAAATAAGGCAAAGAAACTAGTTCAGCACCAGTTACACTGATAAACACAGGATTTGTGACCTGACAATATTTAGGGGTTTCTTATGTTTATAAAAATAATAGATTTGTATTAATATAAGATAAATTTGTATTACTGGTAATCATTTTGATATTCTGAAATCAAATTTGAATAAAGTATTTTTCTATCACTCAAATATATTCTGTAATATGCTTATTTATAATTAATAATCCATAAAATTTCTTATAACGTATACTGTCGCGACGTTTATACTGTGCTGCATATGCTCTTTTAAGCACATTTTGTGATTATATTGCATTTATTAGTAGACTGACAACGTCCGAATCGGTTACGGTCTCTATGTGTTGAAACTAAAACGTTTTATATTCTACGCGGACTTACATTCTTTTATATATGTTTTTTATAAATACAATGCCTAGGTTGAGCGTGAATAGTGGAGACAAATTTTGACAGATATGCGGAGAAGTAACTTTTAAAGCGCAAAAACGTAATCTTACTACTCCTGTGCTTTAAAGCCTTCAAATTTTGTTTCGAAATTAAAGTTGGAAATCAAGACAAAGCATGGGCCCCTCATATCTATTGTAAAACTTGTGTAACGTTGTTAACAGGTTGGTCAATAAGTGCAAATCCGTACCAACAGTTTAAAGAGAGCCGAAAGACCATGTCATAGATTACTATTTGTGTGTCACGAATATCAAAGGTATTGGATGAAAGTCTAAGCGTACTGGTAAATATTCCAATTCGGTGGTAAATCCTCCGACAATTTTTCTGGAAAACTAAGAGCTGTCTGTAGAAGCCCCCCCTCAGTAAGCTCAAAACCAGCTCAACCTCAAACTCCTGAAAAAGTATTTTCCTACGCTGATGTAGCAAAGTTACTGGCAAGCAGGGAAGTCCCCTCACTAAATTTTAGTTAGCAATCTAGGAAAAAAACACCCAGAACACTTCGGTTTGGCCACAAGTCTCATAACCTCTACCTTACTGCCAGATCTCTGCGCAGAAAGAGGAAGAATTAGCAGCTCCGAAGGCAGTCCCGCCTCTCGAGCAGTGAACAGTGCAACACATTACCTAGTTTGTTTCACCTAAAAGGGTATGTTTTAGCATTCAAATTATGCCGACATTATTGAACGACAATAGACAGTTTAATACCATACACATTACATTCCGGAACAGAAACAACTTAACGTTATCATCTAAAAGACGTATGAGCTCACCAGAGAAGAAGGCAAACAAGGCTTGAAAAGGCAGTGCTTGAACCCAATTAAAATTTTTTTATCTCAACATTAAGAAGGTTGCTCGAAACTAATCAAAGTTTTTATTCCAAAATAGGAAAAACACATTTACAATATTGCTATCTGCCATTTAAAGTGTTTGGTCGAAGATCAGAAATCATGAGCTGACCAAGGCCAATGCCGAAATTACCAAAAATTTCGCCAATCCTTCAATGACTGCCACGCACAATCCCGCTGCGCAAAGTGCTATGGTATTTACCATCACAATTCTTTTAATTAGCTCCCAGAACTAAAACCAAATTGTGTCAACTGTGGCGCCGAGCATCGAGCAAAATATGGGGGCTGTCATAAAAACCCGAAAAATATCAAGAAAACATTTGCGCAAAGAGCTCGAAAAAACTCAGCCATTCTTCAGCCACGAACCATTTTTTTACCTCTTTGCTTCTATTCTCTCCAACTCTCAATCAACCTGCACAGACCGTGTGCATCATCGCGTCATCAAAGTAGTACTTCCCAGACAATTGAACATTTGCATAACGGAATGTATAATCGTTCTCAATTTGAATTACATTTCATACATTAACCCCTTCAGTCCCTGTGTGCATAATTATGCCCACAATCTTCAAGCCTCGATTTCTATGCTTGCATTTCATTTGCAACGTTTCTGACCAAAAGGGCAGAAAAATGAATATGTTCACTTTCTATGGTTGGAAATCAGTTGCGTATAGAAACTTTAGAAATTATTTCATTTGTGGTGAAATACAATGGAGTCTAGCAGCATGTTGCAATCGAGTAAGTGCATGCAGTTTTTTTATGAAAATCTAATATTTTTAAGTGTTTTTATAATAAATAAAGTAGATGAAATATAACTTATGGGTGCAATGAATAGCTTCAGTGACAATATGTTTATTTCTGTTGTTGTATTTTGATATAGTATAAGAGCGAAATATTGTGTGCATAATTGTGCACAATTATTCTGAAGCGTCATCGTATACCCATAATAAGTTTGTAGAAAACGCAATTATTTATTTGTTGTTTGTGTTTGGAATCGTTTTGTTACATGCAGAAAAACGATATAATGTGGCATCGCCTCGGGACTTGGCCGAAATTTTAAATTTGGTGACGAATTCGGACATTGAGCTGAGCGATGACGAGGATGGCGATATACTCGTACAACCAAATGTAGCTGCTTCTTCGTCAGTACGTGTTGGTGCTGATAAAATTAGACCACTAGACCAAGAAATAATTGAACCTGATATAGATAGTGATTCTGACATCGAGGCTGACTTACCATTGCTGCTTTTGAAAGAGCGCGACCAAGGACAAATTACGGAAAAGGGCGCGGTGAAATGGTGCCGTCAAAGTTTCGTCAATTTGTCAGAAACCGTTTGGAGTGGTACTGAACCTGAACATTTGAAATTCCTGAGTCCACTGGCTTATTTTGAAAAATATATTGGCGAAACCCTTTACGAAGACATGGCCACCTACACAAATATGTATGCGCTACAGCAGGATGCTGGCTTCAAACCAACCTGTGCAGCCGAAATCAAAGCGTTATTCGGGTTGCATATAGCTATCGGGAGTCTGAAGCTTCCAAGGGTACGCTTATTTTGGAATAAAGGATTACGAATTAACCTGTTCAACGATACAATGTCAAGAGACAGATTTTTTAAAATTCGCTCAAACCTACATTGTGTTGATAATCTGCAAATACCCGAAAACTGTCAGGATAGAATGTATAAAGTCCGTCCACTTTTCGATGCAATTAGGAAGCGCTGCCTTGAATTGGATATGGAGGAAAATCTTTGCATCGACGAGCAAATTGTTCCATTTCGGGGAAAGTTGGCGATCAAACAGTACATAAAGGGCAAACCAACACCATGGGGTGTTAAAATTTTTGTTCTATGTGGGAGATCGGGACTTGCTTACGATTTTCTAATATACCAAGGGGCTACTACTGGATTAGACCCAGAAAACATGAAAAACTTTGGTCTTGGTGCTTCAGTTGTGCTCCATCTTTCGGAAAGAGTAACTAAGGAAGGACATAAATTATATTACGACAATTACTTTTCGTCGTTTCAGTTGCTGGAAATATTGAAGCAGCGAAAAATTTTTGCAGGCGGAACAATCAGATTGAACAGGTTTTCTAATCCTCCACTGGCTTCCGACAAAGACATGAAAAAAATTGAACGAGGATCACACGATGAGCTGGTTAGTGAAAATGGCGCAGTCATTTTGGTGAAATGGCTAGACAACAGGTCAGTCTGCTTGGCATCGAATTTTGTTGGTTGCGGAAATGAAGACGAAGTTTCTCGATGGGATAAAAAACAAAAAAAATATGTGACGGTTAAACGACCTGAGATAGTCCGTTTGTATAATCATTCGATGGGTGGTGTCGACCTTCTGGACCAAATGATCGGACTATACAGAATATATGTGCGCTCTCGTAAATGGACTCTACGAATGATTTTTCATGCAGTAGACCTTGCATTGGCGAATTCTTGGTTTGAATACAGACGAGACTGTAAAAAGCTCTCAATCCCGAAAAATAAGCATTTAGATTTTTTGGACTTCCGTTTGTATATCGCAGATTGCCTTTGTAAAGTTGAAACGAACAACAGGAAAAGAGGGCGTCCCAGTAACACAAATACGAGCCAAACACCGAGAAGTAAAGAGGAGATTCGACCGCTGCCAGATTCACAGCACGATGGGATAGGCCATCTTCCACATCTAGATGGAAACCGAGAAGGAAAGAGGTGCAAAAAATGCAATAAAAAGACTCATTTTTATTGCGGCAAATGTAATGTACATTTGTGTATAAAGAAAGAGAGGAATTGTTTTGTACTTTTTCATACAAAATAAAAATATTGGGTGATTATATCCATCACTTCCCTTCATACACAAGTGTATACTAAGGAAAGAATTTATTTTGTTTGCACGTTGAATTGTTTATTATTATGTTATTAGTTATTTTGGATAATGAATAAAGTTAAATTGTTATTTTTGTGATATCCGTTTCTTTTTTTTACTATGTTTAGCAACCATTGGGCAGTTTTGTGCATTATTATGCACACGCCACAGATTCCACCAGCGCCATCTATTTGGAAAACTATTTCAACTAAAATGCAAAACAAGCCCCAGAAATCAGAATTACCAAAAAAAATTTTTTTTTTCTCCACCATAAACAGTCAGGTCTGAAGGGGTTAAGTTATATGTTTGCCCTCATTGACATGTGTCCAAAAAAAAGTTTGCAAAAAACTCTGGTAATTTCTTCGTTGTAACCTCTCAAAACAAATGGGACAATTCCTGGCCATCAAACATGTTCAACTTCATTCGACGATGAATGACATAATGCCAAAAATAATACAGAGCATGTTCTCCACTCAGTCCTTTGCAGCATTTTCTCCTCCATGTCACAATCAATAAATATAGATAACTGCATCTCTACGCTCACTTGAAATACAAATTCCATTTTACCTAGAAAAAATCAGCGAGCTGATTCAATGCCTCAGTGGTAACAGGATTGAGACCAAACAAGATACCTTTCTAAAACCGGGATAACAGTTCCCGATTTCCAACTAACATTTACACAGAAATGATAGAGTAACAAATAGGGGAGGTGGTACAATAATCCTTATAAGGAAAAATATCGATCACCACCTTTTAAACATCCCAACTCTTATGGGCATGGAAGCCAGAGCGATTAAACTGTAATCCAGTTTTCAGAATATTACTGTTTTCTCTGCATACAGACCAGCTAAACCACGATTCTTGAAGGAAGACTTTCGTACACTCTTCAAACACGAAAGCCATATTTCGAGACTTCAAAGCACACAATTGCTACTGGGGGCATTTAAAACAATCTTGCTAGAAAAGAGCTTTACTAATTTGTAGTAAGATCTTCATTCTGCCTTCATATCTTGGATAAACCCATACATGTTAGCACGATGCAGAGCCATATTTTTTACGTTGGAATCTCCCATAGCATTTCCAAAAATATCCAGTTTAAAGTTTTTGACGAACTTCCATCACGACAAAAGCCAGTTCTTTTTCTAATTGAGGATATCTTCATTAACGTTCCAATGAAAAAACAATTATCAAATAATTGACAAGAATTCCTATCACCGTGTCTAATGATAGTAGATGCTCGTAACTGACAGTGACCTAGAGGAGTCAGTAGAGATTCTAAAAAACCCCAATTAAGGATAGCCATGATCCTTACAAGCTCCCGCACGCTATCAAGATTTTCATCATAAGGAGAAATCAGATTAGGGGTACAGGAAATCCTGGGCTATGACTAGAAATAGATCGTCTAACAAAAGCCATAAGCATCCAAATCAATTCAAGAATTAGCAATGGAAGTTCTTCATGAGAAGTATTGAGCCTGGAAGTGTCTCATACTGGAGGTTGTCCTAATACTTCAGGATCAAAACAAACTCTATCGTCCCACCCATTCAAGGTACAAGTGGTCTGAAATTTAGCAAAAATTATAAAGTCGAAGCTATTGCTGATGCACTTGAACTACAAATTTATATTAACGTCACCTCAGACTATTGCTTTTTCTTTAAATTTTTTTATATATGCTCCAAAATCGCATGTACAGATGACAAATATCTCCCTCAAAACTCTGCAAATTTCAAGTAGTGATAGTTTCTGTTAGAGTAAATGGAGCATGATAAAATTATCAGGAAGCATTTGATGATATTAGTAACAGATCTGAGAAATTTTTCGGAAACCATGTAGCTGAGGCAGGCGTGTGAAAAAAAATCCTTCAAATCATCGTACGTCAGTAAAAATTTTGTGTAAAAATAAACGGTCCCAAATAAATTTTTCTTCACAAGAACTAACGACCGACAGTTCAGAATTAATTCCAAAAATTGCCATGGTTTTTAGTAAAATCAGGACTGATGGAAGTTTGGTAAATATGTTCACAAACCTCTAGTAATGGCATCATGAAATATAAATATAAATGTTGCTACCTTTATAGTTTCCGATGCATTGTGAAAGAAAAGCTGGTAGAACTACCATTAGACAGAAAAATTGGAAGCTAAGGTTTTTGTAAGATATAATTTAAGACATAGTTTATTAAGACATGTAAACGCCTATCTATGTATCTAACTGCAAAACGATCTTCTTGGAACAGCGTGAGCCAATTTTTTATGCCCAGCGCTTTTGTATCTTGGCATACTTTGCTAGCGAATTAGATTGTGATTCCTCTAAGATAACTTTCTTTTGTAAAAACTTCACTTATCCGGACGATTTGTGAAATGTATGTTCCTTACTACGTAATTTTTTGCACTTTTAACCAAAATTGGTTATTTACTCTATTTGAAATTTTAACTAGATTTTGAAACGCGATTGATGCGAATTATCAATACAGCACATCAGTTTAAGCAAACAGCCTATGCACATCGCCACAAAATCACGTACTTTTGAGACAATTCCTACCTTTGGCTATTTTCATGTTCATTATCACATGTTCTTTCATTAAAAATGAAATAAAGTAACTGAGGTGCTTTTGGCGAAAGCATGTACAGAAGCAAGTAAGCAATCGCTTTGTGCCTGTGCTATCATAGCTCTGAGTAAATTTTTACAATGCAGCACTACATTTACACTAATTGCTATAGCTACCTCTCAGCATAATTGTTTATAGAATTCGCAAAAAGTCAAGTTTATTCACCATATGGACAATTCAAACATATCAGATATAAATTTAAAACAGCAACTGTTAAACAAAAGCACCTCAGTGTGATGAGAGCGCACTTTCTTGTTTTCAAAAGCAGGAGCCATAATCACATGATGATAAGTGCGATATGAACAGACCATAATACCAAAATATTTAGACGTGATGATATTTTGATGCATGAAGCATAAAGAGCAATACTTGCTGCATATATTTGATTCATCAATGATTTCACTTGATCCAAAATGAATCTTTAACATCATTCTCCTCCACTTTCTTTACACGCTAATTTTAAAGTCATTATTAATTGAACTCTAACTGAACCATTTCATTCATTCTCTCTTTGCCTTTTTCTCATAGCATCCCGTTAGCTCCATTAAAATCCAATTAAAATCAAGATCTATAACTGAAAATTCCAAGCATTATTGGTATTCCGCCCACACTCCATTGCAAATCACCACAAACAATTCCGACCGTTTTAATTAAAACAATCGAAATCAAAAAATAATGAAAATGAGATAATATACAATGGTTGCGTGCTTGACTTACAGCTACCCATGAATCATGGCCAACAAATCTCGCAGTGGCAAAGACCGTCGTCGAGTGAAATAAATGAAAACAACAGAAAAATATATAAACAAAAATAAAATTAGAGGATTCGCATACAAATTACTCATTAACTATACTCATCCTTGAAATTCATCCAAGTTCTTCTGCTCCGAGACTTACAGCTCAAGAATGAGGGTATGCTTGAAATACACCTCAATCGTTCTGACTTTGAGCTTGCCAGCAAGTCCCACTAATTAAGTGCTTTAAAAGACGTGACTTAATTTCGTAAAATGAGAAAAGCAGCAACGCCATTGACCGGACAATGAAATTATATCAACGTCAAATAAATGTTTAGTGTCCAGGGTATTATTGTTGTTCCCCAACGGAAAATGTTGATTGAACAATGCTGAGTGGACCGACCCACAGTCCTGGTTGCACGAAAGCTGAGACCAACATAAAACGAAACAACATTAATATGAACATCTCCATTTTCGACAAACTAAGAATACGACAAACAAAATATTCACTGGAACACGCCTATGAAGCGCCAACAGGAAAAGAAAGCCAAATTTAGTGTTATGTCTTTGGCTGGAATGTAACTGTGCCTGGCTGGGAAAAGGGCTCGAAGAATTTTAGTTATATCACACACTAGGGTCAATGATGTGATAACGCTGATGAGATTTGGTCGGCAAAGAATTCTTGTCTAATTATAAAAAGGAATAGCGGTTGAAATGGACTATAGACAAGGATATATTACATTCATGATGAGACAGAGTGGATCAAGAACTCGGTCATTATTACCCTAGTAGAATGAAGGGAAGCTTTGAACAAATCGTGTTGTCAGTGAAGCAGATATTTGAAATAAATAGAAAAATATTTGAAGTTAATATTTTCAATAAAAAATGACAATATTTTGGTACTAGAATCTTTTTAAGGTTAAATCATAAATTCTCAAGTACTGAAAATATCAGGCATGAATATAACCCATACTGGGCGCGGATGTTTATTAGAAGAAATTTCGATTGTTTTGATCATTTTTTGTTAAAATGAAGTAAACACTGATAATTTTCGTAACAATTGAGATTTAAAATACCAAAAACTTTAATTTAAACACAAAGTTTATACAAAAAATACTATAAAGGAGTAATTAAAATTCATCTGACAGCTACGCTCACTCTCTGCATTGCAAAATATGTTCAAAATAAATCTATTATATTATATACTATGTTAAACTGTTATATTAAACTATAATATTCAAAATAAAACTATTGCTAAGTAATATAGCCAAATAAACTTTGCTCAACACTATGCAAAATCTGATTCTGAAACAAAAAAATAAAATTACTACGCCAAGCGGTCAACACTGCGTTGAAGCCTCAGCTCTTAGTCAATCATATAATACACAACAGAATACAAGTATCAAGAAAACAAGGAACATGCTTACAATGGGCTGATTTTTATGGGAAAGTTAATTCTGGTGGTGAATTAATTACTTGACACTGAGCTCTAGGACATCAAGCTGTCTAATAATTTATTTTGCCATTCCATATCAATTCGAAGCTATGGTACCCGGTTGGTATCTTCTTAAGCTTTCTAATTCTGGTTTATTTATTCTAATTGTAATTACCTACATAATGTTGAAATGTAGATATAGTTTGAGGTGGGTATATAGTAGGTTTGAATGAGATGCATTGATAGTGCTCTTTTATTGCAATTACAAACACACACACACGTTTGGGGCAAAATATGTTTCATAAATTCTGCTTATTATGACATCTAGGCTAAAATTCAAATGGTCTAATGCATGAAACTATTGTTAATTAGCCACACTATTGCCAAAGTATATTTTTAGTTAGTGCTCCGATTCGATGACTGTATTGGAAGACATAATCGAAGTGGCAGGATATTAATGGTTGCTGAACGAAAAATTCAAAATTTTCAATATTGAAACAAACATGAAGTTAAACATACATTTGGCTCATTGCAGAGTAATTACAGTATGAAAATTGATTGGTAGCATCTCTTAGTACACAACTGCCTGCAGAAGAAAGGGTTTTTTTAGTTGACAATATTTTTTTAGCTGACCACACCTGTAGGTTGTGTCACTCACGTTATGAATTAAATGCTATTGAGCCTGGTCCTTCTGAAAAATAATAAACTGTCAGCTTTGTAAGCACACCCTGTAATTTTAATATGATGTATTTTGTACGACATATAACTCTAATAAATAACATCGATTGCTATAATAGTGTTCCTCACATTGGATATCGTTTGAAATTATTTCACCCTTTCGGGATCGATCGGTGTGACAGTAGTTCAATCTAATCGTAATAAAAAAATTAATAAGTTCTAATGGTGAAAGTGCCAATTCTCGGAAGGTAGTCCACGGAATAAAACAATGTGTATGGGGATACAAGCGTTAGCAAGATTTTTGCCTAAGGCGGCGTCCACGCTTTGATCCTGGCGACGAGCCTGCCTAGAAGCGTCTAGATAGGTGGTGCAAATGGAAGGCCAGCAAGCTGAGATAGCATGCTGATGCTGGCCGGGGGCAAGGGCCGAAATGGTCAAAACAAGCGATGATTTTATCCAAACTGCAGTTAGAAATGTAACTGCAGTTAAAAATAAAGCCGCAAGGTTTTCTACCTTAATTTCGATCTGAACATCTTCTTTTTTCCTTAACATGATATAGCATCATCATAAGATTGTCCAACAACAGACGATTCGCTACTACCATAACTGTCTAAAAGGTTCAAAATTATTTTTACTGAAGAAGAAACATCTCTAGCTCCTGAAAAATCTATGAAGCCTAAGCCTTCTTCAGCTGCTAGTCTTTTAGCAAACCTCACAACAACGGAAAGTAGTTCCTGTTTGTAGGCCCTTATTTCGTCTGCCATTATGATTATCAGTTCGCACTATTTTCTTTAGTGTGTGATGTCCTCGTGAACGAATTCAGCGATTATATTTATTAACTTATTTTGTGATTTGCCACAACAGTCATGCACAGCCTTATTTAAAAAAAAAATTAAAATTTGAATCATGCATAGCGAACAATTCACAAAATTCCAAAAAGTTTCCGCGGTTGTCTCTTGCATCTTTTTGATAATTTCTCCTTAAAAAAAGTCCTTGACGACTGAGACATATCGCAAGGTCGAGCATCGTTTCCAACTAAAATCGGTTCATCTTGACAATACTTCTAGAATGTTCATGCGCCGTTTCACAAACTTTCTTCCCGGCACTCTTAGAGGCATTGTAAGACTTATGTCCTTGAAATTAATGCAAATAAGTTTTAAATGTTTCGTGATTCAGAAGCACCGCCCGCGCTCAAGCATCTACGGTAGAAAGAATTATTTTTCTGGGAGGAACCAGAACTATTTTTCCAGGAGGGGCCAGCCTGCAATCTGGGGGGTCCCAGCTCCTACCAGCCCCACTTACGGCGTGCTTATGTTATAGTCGAATGGTGGAGTTGCACTGAATCAAAGGTCACCAGTTCGTGGACTGAGTTCAAAGAAAAATTCTTTGAAAATTTCGGCCAGCTGCAAAGTACTGCAGAAGTACACAGAGTGTTTAAATCGATAACGAAGGCTCAACATGAGTCTAGCGAGACACGGAAACTGTGTGTTAATTGAGTGGCCCCACAGAAAAAACACAATAGCCAAGCTACGCACACAAATAAAGAACGGGGGTTGGGCGAAATGTGGTGAAGAATTTAAAGAGATTAATCGTGTGATTTTAAAAGAAGATATTAATTTGAATCCGCAACTACCTTTGGGTCTTAGAGACAAAATTATCATCATAATCGGCTCAGCAACCGGAGTCCGGTCCAATACTCCGTAAAATTTTTTTTCCGTTGGTCCCGATCGCGAGCCGATGTCAGCCAATTGGGCTCCCCTAAACTTTAAGTGTTCTGGTCAATGCCATCCCTCTAGCACAGGCAAGGTCTACCACGCTGTAGTCTGCCCTAAAATCTGCCGCAAAAGATTTTTCGAGCAGGATCCTCTTCGCTCATTCAAGCTAGGTGTCCTCCCTACTGGCGTCTACCGAGCTTCATCTCAGTAATTATATCTGCTTCAAGGTAGATGGCATTCAACTCATGGTTGAAGCGTCTTCGGAATCGCCCACAAAATCATGCAGACTGTTAATGAACTCAGGGGCTTGTTTGCTGTGCTCTGAACGTGAAAATAAAGTTAAAATAAAAGCCAGCTACCAGCCATGAGCCGCATATTTATTGTCAGGATGCACTGGCGATATTTGAGTAAGATCTGTGATGAGCAATTTGAACAGAAAATTATTGAACATTCTTGCTCCGAATTCGTGAGTCCATGTTTCTTAGTAGTACTTTAGACTTTGTACCACGGTATAATAATAGTTTTCAGTATCCAAAATCGTTGAAACAATGCCACGGTTGCCAGAAAAGGACTATTTTTCTATCCTTAATTTGGCAATTGGGAAATATCAGATGCGATTAGACGAGAAATTGGCCCTGTGTGACCATTTTCAAATCAGGCGAATGCCATTTGGCTTAAAAAACGCTCTCACGATGTTTTCTTTATAAAGAACAAGATGATAGTCAATCACGACGATATCATCATTCCCTGTGCGACTATGGAAGAGAGAATGTAAAACCTGAACCATTGAGTTCCTGAAGTTGACCCAACACATTTGAGAATCAATACATTCAATTCAATCTTATGTTAACAAATACATTCAAATCGATCATAAGCTCTTGTAAACAAAATTTGAAAAAAAAATAGCTAATTTGGTGGAGGGATACCATTCTTACGCGAAATTTAGAAAATTTCAAATTGACAGGATGAGCACAGCATCGCATATATCACTTGTTTGCACTTTTTTTTAAGAAGCGAAAACATTTCAAAAGGTTCAATGGTTTAAAGGTTTTTTCTCGTGCCATCGAAAATCACTCATTCTTTTCCTGATTAAGGTCAATATATCCATTGAATTTCTGACTGATTTGATGTTTGTGTCAGACAGAAGTTATCGCAAATCGAAATTCTAAAAATATATCCGTCTACTGTTAAAAAATCAGCGACCAAATTGCGAGTACAAAAAGGATTTGTTTGGAGCCAGCTTTAGTTTTCTATTTAAAGATACACAAGCACAAATGCTCAAATTGATGCTCCAATTTATTTTAAGTGAACTCAGTTTTTAAACCATGAAAATAAATTCATACATCATCCGCGAATATTGCAATATTAATGAAATTGGACATAAACAAGAGCCCTGTAGAACGCCAGCCACTGTTTGCTGACTTAAGCACTTACAGCTGTTTAGTTTGCGATGATTTTAACTACATCCTCAGGGATATTAATTGATTCCACTTTGTATTGTATTTATTTTCCAAACAATATAAGGGGCATTTCACGTGAAACGGACAACGAAAAAAAGTCGAGGCTCTGGATTTCGTTCATATTGTGCATAATGGTACTTCTAGAGGATATGAACTTAGGTACACAATTCTTTTACTATGAGGTTTAGTTGCCGAGCCAGTGGCATCAGTTAACTTCAGCCACGTTCAGATTCAATGCAATGTAACCATCTGAGAATGTCAACAGCAAACATTTTCCCACATTTATGGAAAATGCAGTATCGCAAGCTTAGTAAGTTATAAATTAAAACTTCGGAAGTTATAATTGTAGTTTAGACTTGTTTAGTCGAATTTGTGTAACCAAACTATTAGTAACAATTTAAGTTTGTTTTAAGTCAACACTGTTTTAAGGACAGTACCAGTTTAAATTTGACCTTTTTACTATAGTACATAAAATGAAACCTATGAAGCTTAGGAAAATAGGGTTATTTTTTCTTATAGCTTACCTCCTAGAGATATACAGTAAACGTAAGTGTCGCTTAGAGTGAACATTTTGAAGGTTTCATTAGCAATTTTGTATGCTTTTTTTTCAAATTTTTAAGTCCGATATATCATTCGGTTTTTTATTGTTTTCGTTTAATACTCGTTTCATTTGAGCCCAGTATCGTTCTATTGGTCTAAGCTTAGGACAATTTGGTAGTTTAGCTTGATGTTTAAATGGTGGTTATTGTTCCAACACAAAATTATTCGTGTCTCTTTGAATAACAATTTTGTTTGCATTAGGCTGGTCTATATCCCACCAAGATCGGACGAATGATTTTTACTAAGCTTGCTCAGTTCTTACCTCCACAATCGAATATAGTTCGTAAAATTTCAAGAAGTTTTATAAAAAAAATATATTTTCTACTCTAACGTACCACTTCCCTTTAACATATTCATCTCCAATCTATCTGACGTCTTGTCAAACATACCTCGCCTACTTTATGCAGACGACCTCAAACTGTACCACATTATTGAACCTAAATCTCATGCACATTTTTTTCAATCTAAGCTTGACTTTCTTGTTCAGTGGTGCAATATATACAAGCTCTCCGGTATTATTGATAAGTGCCAAATTATAAGTTTTAGCCGTAACTACACGGTAACGCAGAACACTTACTTTCTAAACAGCAACTTATTAGCTCGCGTTGATAGCGATGTTGATCTCGGTGTTCTCGTGAATGAGAAACTTTAATTCATCTAGCACTACGACAAGGAATTTAAAAACCGACTGAATTTAAACGACTAGCCAAGGAATTTAAAAACTTGTGGGTCACAAAATCATTATTCACTGCACTTGTACTCCCTCTTCTTGAACACACCTGTATTATTTGAAGCCCAGCCTTTGTAATCCACAGTAATAAAGTCCATTCAAAAACAATTTTGATTTTTCGCCCTAAGAGAACTGTACAACCCTTATTTAGTTTTCTGTTCTTTATATAGAAGGTCTTAAGGTTTGTGAAGCGCATTACATGGAACAAAAGGCTCGATCGGCTGCTCATCGATTGACTGACTGTTACATTTGTAACAAAGCTACCCATATTTTCAGAACTATGTTGAACCGCTTTTAAGCACTGATTAATCATCATTGTTTTCGTTTAGTTGTCAATGACAAGCACCCTGTTTTTGCCTTGGAGTAACTGTGAGGTATATCTTCATAGATATTGCACTAGATTGAATACCAGAAAGTATAGATTTCACTTCATATACTCCATGTACTTAATTTTGATTTGAATGGCAGCTGTAAGTACTCTTTTTGACTACTTCTCAAAGAATCTCTTAAACCTCACATTGTCTTGATTCTTTTCGGGTCTAACTAGAATTAACTTTTTGTTAAATGGTTTTTAGGAGTGCAGCAATTCGGCTTTGGAATTTTTTGATGATTTCATCAATTTTTTTGTTAGATTATATTTCTTTGTAGTTGAGTTGATACGCTCACCTTAATACAATTTTAAAACTCAAGCCATTTGTTTTTTGATTTAAGATAAATTTTTCGAAATTGACCATCGGTGTCATTAAAAGTGACAACAGGGTATAAACTCAGCAGGGAAATTAATTACCAAGTCTGATTTAAAACAATTGTATCTTTTCTCATTATTTGCTCATTTTTCACTGGGAATGCAACTCGAAATTCAATTTGCATACCATACAGCCAAACACTATCCTCAAAAAAAATTCCTTCAAAATTTTCCAGACCCGCGAGATCCAAGAGAATAACTCCAACCCAGCGCAAAAGAAAAATGATGATGGCAGACAAAGGCAAAGATAATTTGAATAACACCAGGAATAATAATAAGAATGTCCTTTTGTATAATACTACCTCTTTTCTTTCAAAATCTGGTGAAAATTTTTCCTTCACTTCCTATTCAGTGTCCATTTTTTTTTTTTTTGAATCCTGAGCACACTGAACGAACAAAGCGACATAAAAGCGTCACAGACGTGATGGAAAAGTATGACCACAACGTAACTGGCACACACCCGGGGTAACTAAAATGAAGCAAAAACAAAACTATGAAATATGGTGCAAACGATAGGAAGACTTTAACCCACAGATGACTGCAGATATGCCTTTTTCCATATTTCTTTTCACAACCATTGTCCTGTCGCTTCTGCGTTTTGTTTTTTTTTTGAAAGCGTGCCCCAGTGGACACTTTTTGTAGCTCAAGCAGGGAGCGACGTCGTTCAGCAGGTTAGTCGATGACGACGACGACGAAGTTGGTTCACGGCCGCTTCGAACTCACGCTAATATTTTTGTAGCGAAACGAACCAAATTTATCTTGTTTTCTTATCCGAGCTCGATTTTTAGAGCTAGTCACAGTACTGCTGAATCAGAACAGTATTCTGATTTTTCTATTTGCGCCAGGTGACTGAAAAACATGAAATCAAATGAATGGATTTGGAAAGTCGTTTACAATGTTTTGAGTACACAATGCTTGGCTTGTTTTGTGTTTCTTTGTATACTTTTGTAAATTTTTTGCTTAATACTAAAATCTTGGAACTGAAAAGCAACACTAAACATGACCGTTAGTACTTTGAATAGACAAGTTTTCCACAGATTTCTTTAAGTGAATGTTTCCGTTGCTGTTCGCCACTTTTTAAATTTTTTCCTAACATTCCGAAACTTAACAACTGTTGCAGACAACTATTTCAAGAAATTCCAACTTTAGATAGTGTACATTTACCGTCAAACTTTTTTATCGTCGACAGCTTCAGGCATTGTTGCTAAAATAACACAACCTACAAAAAATTATACCAATTCACCGAAAACAAAGTCAAGTAACGGAAAAATACACTGAGTAAAAGTAAATTCTCTCGATAATAAAATTTTCAAATCCAAACTTTTACTATTGTTTGCCTGTTCCATGCTCTCGGTTATGTTTCGCGGAAACGATCTAAAAAAAACAGAAACTTTTGCTTGAAATCCTAGAAATGTTGTTGTATTTTTACTGAGAATTTTCAAGATGCTGTTTCTTTTGTTAATATGGTTCGTCATAATTCATAATTTTACTGGATAACTTCCATGAACTTGTTTCACTTACACACGTCCATTACATTTAAATAGATTCGAAACAAACTTTTGAGTTCTGGCTTTACTAGCTTTTCGGTTTCAAATAGTTTGCGAAATCGTAATGTTTTCCCTTTAAGCTCAATGTGTGAAATAATGGACCAGACCATGATAGACCAGACTGTTCGTAGTCTTCTTCTGTTTTCAATTTTACTTTCGCTCTCGTACATTTTAGATGAATTTGCTCAATGTTTACACCTCCACTTGAAATTTACAATGATTTCTACGGACTTGAGTAAAGTTGGGTTTGAGTGATAAGTAAGCTTTTAAAGGATAGTTTTAGTAAAACCAATGCATAAGCTGTTGTTGAGATTTAAAATGGCTTCCTGGAGAGATTGTTGCTGTTCTATGTTCACGGTTTTGAAAGTTTTTTGAGGAAAAGATACTTGAAGAAATAGATTCTGGGTGGATTTGGAACAAGCTCATAGAGTACATTGTTGTGGTGCTGTATTATGTCTGGTCCACGTTATGCCGCGTTAATACATAGAGACGAGCGTCTCGTGAGGGCACTCGGCAAAACATTGGACAAGACTCAGCAAGACATAGGGTGAATTGTTTACTTAGGATATTGCACTATGCAACACGCACCATGCATCTTTCGACAGTTGAGAGCTGTTTTGTTCAGTTCAGTGAACGATGGCTGAGGTACAGGTTGAGGCTATTGCAACTGCCTGGTATGCGCTGAGTTATTTCAATCTATGCCACGCAAGGATATGTTTGAAGTTCCGGTGAAAAATTCGAAAAATGTAAATGATCATTCGCTACTCTCTCGAATCCCTTTGACTCGATGCATAAAACCGACTTCGCTTCCAGCGGCTTCGAGCTAGGACGAGACGGTCCTAAGCACTCAGGCACAGCAATAAAAGGATCATTTTCTCTTCATAAAACAAACAAGAGCCGAAGAGCAAGTCATTTACACACGCGTGCTTGTCATGAAAAAAACAGCTGAGAATAGCCAAAGAGACCATTTACACACTCACCTTGTCAACATTTGCCATTCCTCGGCAAGAATGTAAACCCGGCATTACACTTTTCGATAGTTCAAGAAAAATTTGTGAAGTTTACAAACTGGCTAAAGATTTTTGGTTCATGTTACACCGTTAAAAAGCTACGAACTGAAAAAGATTAAGCCTCTATGTCAGGAGGTAAATTTTTTGAGTTGTGAAACACAACAAAGCATGCAATGTATGTTTTAGTTGAAAATAGGAAACTCTCTAACTGCAGCTGCTAGCTACGCTATTTATGAACGTAAGCTTATTTGCTATAGACAAATATCTCAAATTTAAAATCAGCTTCAGGTGCATGAAGTAAGATCGATAGTAAATCAATGGGCCAAATAGTGTCGTTTGTCATAGTTGGCGACGTTAATTTTTAGAATCTTAGAAAAATTTATGCTTATGGTTTCAAATTTCTCTTGTTATTTTTGTTTCTTGTTCACTTGGTGCTAAAACTTGCATGGATCGTGCTGTTGCTAGCTGTATTCCTCGAAATCACGAACCAGTTTTTCTTCGCAAGCTTTCTTTTTGGCTAAGTGAACCTGTTTCTCTGCTCGTCCGAAATTGCGATAGGTCTCTATGTTGGCCTACTTTCTTTAATCAGTAATCAGTAATCAGTACTCTTAAACTCAGTAGTCATCGTGAAACTAATCCTAGTTGCCTTGTCTACAACTGGAGCCTAGGATTTTTGCAGTAGTATCAATGATATTGTCACATGTGTTTCAATTCCAACGTTTCTCAGGTCAACAGTGAGTGCGACATCATTTGCCGGCTGTGTAGGATTTGGAATATAATCATATATCAAACTCTCTGTATTGATTTAGCCTGTGTTCGTTTTTTGGGCTTCTGATGGTAATTCAACTAATTTCTTTTAACTACGTTGGGTCAATCGTAGCAGCCTATAAGAACATGGACAAATAAATACGCACGTGGCTGCTCAAATCCAACAAAGCCTACTACAGTCTGTCAAGACTTTTCAAATCTCGAAATCTCACCCAAACATGAAAGCCCCTGCTGTACAAGACCATGGTTCTGCCAGTATTCACGAATGGTTCTGCCAATGATGATGATGATGGTAAATATTTGACCTCAGAGCAACATACAAGATTGACATTGGACGATTTTAGCCCACTCGTATGTGCGCACAGGCTACTACTACTGGTCTTTCAACTCATGACTTATTTGGTTGAGAGTGGTCCCGTCTACAGGTATATACATGCTCACAAAAACCATTTCTTCTTCCTCAATCCATTATTAACTTCTCAATCAATTCAAAAATATCTCCAAAAATAGACTAAGAAGTAATCATTATAAAAAGGTGAGACTTTAAGTTTAGGGAATGGGTGGTAAGGAAAGCAAATACATTTTTTTGTTCAATGTGTTTGTTTGCTACTCTAATACATTTTTCGGATCTTTCAATTAATTTGTGTTAGTCTTCTAGAAAAATATTTTGTCTTTGTCGGAAAAGTAAGTTGAAACTGCGCCCTTCTCTTGGTCGTCGTTTGAAATCTTCTTCGCACAAAGTTCCTTTTGTATTTCGGGAAAACATAATACTCGCTAGGAGCCAGGTCTGGGCTGTAAGGTGGGAGATCAGAAGAGGGAGACTAAACCACTCTAGAATTAAAACGTAACATTTTTCGGCTATGGAGACTCTTTGAGTTATAACATTGATCAACAGGATCCCTTCTGAGTCCTAAGCAATGGTCGTGATGATTTTTTTTATCAGACTGTGATACCTTGAACTTCCTGGGGGGTGATGGGCCTTTTTTGTGTGACTGCATAGAGTCTCGTTTAAGCGCAAACTGATAACGATGAATCCATGTCTTGTCACGACTCAATACTTCATCATTGCCATCACTACAGACGCTCAGAAACGTGGGACAGCATCCCACGCGTTGTTGTTTTTGAGGTGGCATGAGCATTCACCTTGCTCTGACCTTAGTAATGCCAAGATGATCGTAAAGAAAATGGTTGTATCTTACACTGCAACAATTTTTGCGAGCTGTTTTGTCTTTAGTCTAGCGTCTTCCAATATGAGTCGCTAGACTTCTTGAACACTTTTTGGAGTAGTTACGTTGACTAGCCGTCCTGGTCAATTGAGTCCATTCTGCAAGTGAGTAATTTCTTCAAGTGAGTCCATTCTTTGTTTAAAAAGACTGCGTCAGTGGTAAATCATTGTTTTATCCATACAAGAGTCCCTGTAAACGGATGTCATTTTTTCCATTATGGATTGCGCTGACTTTCCTTATTTGCTGAGGAACTTTATAAGATCGCGGTAGTAAATCTTCTCCATATTTTACACTTTCTTCTAGATTGAGTTGCTTGGTCGACGATAGCTCAAAAATTAATGGCTCGATTGACCTAAAACTTGCTTTTTATACTTATAATGAGTGTCTGAACTCATTACGTTTCACTAAACTATCTTCATTCGTGACCTACCTACTCAGTCTACGAACTTAATGACCCACCCTCGTAGATAATGGACTAACTATTCCTCAATAGCGATATTGGACTCAAAGCTGATGCTACGTTTAGTTCTGCCACTACCATGAAATAATGTAAATTCAAATTATGAATCGATAGAATAGTATCACGAACAAACAGTCTGTTTCAAATAAACAGCCAAAACACTCGATCCTACGACCTTGTCTCAAAAACAGACCATCAAAAACTCGTGTCAAGTCGATTACGTTACACACAGAAATGTCGTTCCGCTATAAAACATAACTGTCTGATAAGCCAGACAGCTGATTATTACAGCTATTCAGGTCAACATATCTCCACACGCACTTCGACAAAGAAGCCCATTCATGTTGATTACATTCATCTTTCGACATTGGCCTCGAACGAATTTGTATCTATTATGCCAAACAACATACAAAACTTCCCGATGAACTTTGCTTACAGCCAATGCATAACAAGTACATGCCACATAACGAAACATCCCGAGAAACAATTTTTTTGTTCACGAGGAACTCTATCTATTCACGAACAGTGCACAAAGTTTCTTACTGAAGTCATCTCGCAAGTATTTTCTGGCCATAACTTTTTATTACATCGTCATACATCTGCATATAACTGTCTCATCGTCCCTATTCAAGGTTGCTGTCTTATTGTAGGAATGGTATGGAAATGACTTTTTGTGGAGTACATTCACTCAGTAGAATGCTTATGATGAAATTGAAGCATACAGTTGGAGGTTTATTATGGCATCAAATGTGTTTGAAGGCAGTGGAAGGAACAAGAAGTCATTTCGGTTGCTTTATGGTTGACAACTCTATTTTGTCTATTCATTCTGTATATGAAGGCAATCAAATCCTAGTGTTATATAAACTTGAATGCCACGTGCATACGGATAATGCGTAAAGAATAATATGCATAGTTTAAAAAAACTCGACGGAGAAAAAACAATCGAGTGTATACAAATCAGTAGAAGCATTTATCTATCCATCTAAAATAAAATGCTATTAATTAAAAATTTACAATGGTCCGAGAGATGGAAGGAAACGCTAAGATACATCGCATATTACTAAATATTGCTGTAAACTTTATTGTTGAATTTTTAGCTATCGGTAGACACCTTATTAAGCCTGCTTTCGAAGGTGACACCACACTCCATTCATCCCTACTACGCCCAAATTTGAAGCAGCCTGCCACCAAAATACCTCACTCAGTCACAACAGTTTAAAGCCAGACAATAATGCAATGCTGCAAGTTCCAACCCGCTCCTACGGCTCTTTCGCATGAATAAAGTTCACCGAAAGCCTGCCGTGCTCTTTTTGCTATTTTATTACTTCATAGTAGCTTCGAGTCCAAGACCAGCCGCAAATATTTGACATTTTCGCTCAGGTCAGTGAATATAACCCTTCGGTTTTGTTAAGTCATGTCGGAGAGATTTGTACTTTCTTTTTATTATGATTTTTGTCTGGGATTCATATTTAAGATGCATTCTCTCATCGTGAAAGTCCATCAAGAGAGCGTTCAAGCTCTCCAAAAGCGTAGATTAATAATTTCTTGACACTGCTATGGCTATGTCGTCCGCATAGGCAACCACTTTGCAGACAGTATGATATTGTTTTGTCAGAAGCACAATGTTCTAGAGCAGAGGATAGAAGAAAATACTTTGAGGTGTGCTCGTTTGATCCCTCTTTGCAAGTGAGCATTCCTTAGAAAAAAGATCATCATTCTGTTCCTCCTGGTCGATTCACCGCCACAAGTGCGATCACGATTTCTTCAGACTTAATGTTAAACACTGCGAAAACACGAAACACTGCATTTAACACCTTAACAAAAATCTTCCAAACATCGAGCCCTCTGATAAAATTTCGTTTTTCACAAAAAAGACCATTGAAGAATTCAATGCTTTGTTTATAAGGTCGAATTAAAATTTTGAAAATTCCTCAATTCCTCATTTTGAGACTCCTTCAAATTTTTTGAAAAGAAAATTGTAGTTTATGGCTTAGCAAATTATCTATATTTTGATCATCTGAACCTGGTATTTTTTAAATGAAACAAAAACATCGCAGAACCATTCATCAAATCAAAAAGTAACTCACATACATGCGGGTGTTAACCTGAGCCAAATATGACAGAGTTTCAATTGCAAAATTTACTAGAAAATCCTATCAATAAACTTTTAAGCTACTATCACGCTGCAAAGAGCATACATAAAATATATTTAAATTTTGTAAGTAAACTTTTTTTACGGCTGGCAGCTATAAAAAAAATCCACTCATATAGCTTATGATGATCTGATTTCAACGAAATTCACAGAGCAAGTTGGCCTAAATAATAAAAAGGTTCGATTAATTTTGAGTTGTAGCACTTTCGAAAAGTTGCCAAGAAAAAATTTTTATCATTTTCGTACCAGAGGATGCTACCAATACATTTTCATACGATAAATATCTTACAAGGTTTGGTACAATCTTCATAATAATAAGCGCGTTTTTGCAATGCTCACATAAATACTTGCTTATACATTCACTAGATAAGTATAAGAAAATTCATGTAAATAGGTCGTTCTACCAAAAATGCAGTTATTTGAATACGACTAATCAAAGTGATAACATGGAAAATTACCCGTTAATTTGGCGTAAATACTGAGCAACCTGAAAAGTGCACAATTTTGGACCATACCCTGGGAGTCACTTGATGTGGAAAATGAAGTGATTCTATTGATCTAATATTCTGAGGGTCACTTTAAGTGACATTTTCATTCTATCGGCTATGCCGAGAGTCATATGAAATGACAAAAGTCACGTGAGGTGAAATTTTGAGTCACACGATAACACAAAGTGATTACGAACAAAAGTGCAAAAAAGTGGCAATTTCACAGGGTTAAGACTGTGAATTATGGAAAATAACTAAGAAAATTGTATTTTTAGTTTAGTAATGCTAGATATTACGACTATCAATCCAACCAGATTTTCATATAGTTTATTCATTTTTACTTATTATGAGAGTATATTTTACACGGTATATTTTAAATGACGAGTCGGCTTACACTAGTGAAGTCGACCCACTCAGTCGAATTGAGAGTCATCAACCCTCTGATATTCATAATTCAAATTTGATTTTGATTATGAGGTTCAAAATGAATGGCAAACGGCAGTTCGTATACCTGATTCAGCTAGTGGATCTTACTCTACACTCAGCACAGAGACATACATTTTCAGAAACTTCAATGAGAAAATTTCAATGAGCTATGCCAGCAATTTTGAGACAAATTAAATAGATTAAGATCACCAATAAATGGGGCAAAATGTACTTGAATATATTATTGAAATTTGACAGTAAATTTAGTGATTTAAAGCTTAAAATTATAAAACTACTTACAGCCGAACACAACAAAAACGAAAATTGCCCATAACAAAAAAGAAGCTTCTGTGGCAGGAGGAGGACCAAATGTTCTGCTGCCCTTTTTTGCAATGAAGGAGGTGGCAACAAATTAACTATCTCAGGACAAAGTAATGCCAAAAGGTCTGACAACGCAACAAACAAGGAGAGAATACAAAAATAAAGTCAAAAGCAGTAAAGGCAGTTTATTATTAGTAATTGAAAGCTAGTAATTAAAAGCTGTCGAACTAACATATTCGTATGAAAATTTAAACCAAACTAAGAAAACTGAGACAACGAGAGCTAAACTCGACTACCTTCCCCCCACAGCCATTAGACAATTTTACCGATTGTGATTTTTTGTGTTTTTGTGGTTGAGGGTATTTTTTGTTTTTTTGCTTGTTTATCAATACAGTGTTGTCTTCTTGTCAAGTTTGTGTATGCTTTTGAGTATTCTTCTTCAAAGTTTTGCCCTTTCTACCTATAAAAGACGAGCAGGGATCAAAAATTGAAGAATAACTTGCTACAACGTATAAAAAATGCCCGAAGTTATAGCACACTGAAGATAAACAAACAAACAGAAAATTCCCCCAAAAGCAAACATACAGCCACAAAAACACAAAACACCACCATTGGGAAAGTGGTATAATAGCCTCCACTGACGGTAGAACATGTTCTAAAACTTGGTGCGAAAATATGTTTTAAAACTTCGATACACACTTTCGCACCAAATGCCGAACATCAGTACACCGCACATCAGTTTGAACTGAATTTTTCAGGTTTTCAATGTTCGCGCACATGTTTGCGAACCTGAGATACGGGTGTTTACCTTCGTACAACAACAAATGCATGTGCTCGCTCGCCAACTTGTAGAACATGTTCTATCGTCTGTGGAGGCTCGAATGCCGGGTTTCCACCAAAGAGAAAATTTGGAAAACAGTTTTGTTTTCAAAAAACAAAACAAAATACTTGTTTTGTTTTTTGAAAACAGTTCTGTTTTTTGTAAACAGACTATTCCAACTGAACAGACAGGTTTTGTTCTCAGTTCTGCTTATCCTGTGTCCGAGAAATGTCTTAAGACGGTGATTTTATAACTGTGGTTTTTTTTTCATAAATGACATAAAAAGAAGAAACAAACCGATATATTGTTTCAGTTCTCAATTAAAAAGGAAAGTGGATTATAGCACGGAAGTATCATTGGAAGATTTATGTACTGACGACGTTGGCTTAAGTGGAGAAATGAAATCACCGTTTCACAACTTTGTAAAAATGTCAAGCAGTGATTTTGAACTGCTAATTTATTTGCTAGGACCAAAAATCGCCCAGAAAAATACAGATTACAGAAAAACCATCGCCTGGCACTTACTTTGAGGTACTTAGCCACTGGAGACAGTTTTCAATCATTGAAATATTAGTTCAAAGTTTCACTTCCTTCAATACCTCGAATAGTACCGGAAGTATGTGTACATACTAGTACATCAAGGTAAGATAAATAAAATTAATAAAATAGTCATATTGTGTACCTCTATCTACAGTTCAATCAGATAAATAGGGGTCATAATATAAATTAAATATGACAAAGTAATTAATACAACGCTTTATTTCAGTGTATTATTTATATTAAGCATAAGTATATGATTACTGCTACTGATTATTATTTTTTTATCATTTTTATATATAACATTTTTTACGAGGTGAATCAAAGTACATTAATCGATATACTGAGTGCTGTCGCTAAAAACAAAAGTGC
The DNA here is from genome assembly GCA_947369275.1 of Nemotelus nigrinus. Taxonomy (NCBI): domain Eukaryota; kingdom Metazoa; phylum Arthropoda; class Insecta; order Diptera; family Stratiomyidae; genus Nemotelus; species Nemotelus nigrinus. The sequence goes on along the minus strand of OX376375.1, from coordinate 51,868,791 downwards.
ATGTTTCAACCAAATAGACACAAAAAATGCGAGCAAACATGTTTTCCTTTGATCTTATGCCGGGTTTCCACCAAAGAAACAAAACAAGAAACACGGACAAAAAATATTTTTCTGAGCAAAAACACGAATGTTTTGTAAAAACTGAACAGTTTCGCGAACATTTTTATCTCTGAAAACTGTTTTAGTAATCCTATATCACTCAGGGATCGGGTTGTATAGCTGACAGCAAGGTTTTACGTACAGACAGACGGATATGAAATCGTACTGATCCATGGTATCGGACGCACGAGTGGTTCTAATGAACCATTTATGCGTCCGATGAAGATAGTAAAACAACGGTGGCTCACGGACATGCTGTTCAATTATGTTCGCCTTCCGACGAATCGCAGAGGATAATTATATTCTAGGTTAAGTTTAGGTCTATTTAAGCTAAGCTAACTGTAGTTAAACATAAGCTAGATTTAGTTTAGTAAATTAAATTAAAATTTAAGTATTTAAAAACCCCAGGTAATATAGAACCTGGGTAACATTTTATTAGTGTAACCCGGAAAATAAATGAATGATTAAAACATAAATAAATACAATCCAAAAAGAGACAGCAGGCCAAAATAGAATATAAGATCTTATATGTTAAATATCTCTTAAGTTCTATGTACAGTCTAATGAATAAAAAAATACTATTAATAAAAAATTATCAAAAATACGTCATTCTACAAAATGTATTTTGGCGAAAAAAAATATTCTTTTTATTCTTTGTTTGGGCCATAAAATAAAATATTTATTCAAATACTGTAAAGCACCGTTAGAAGATTATTAAAAGGAAAGAAAAAGAAAATTTCGAAAACTTTTTATGACAACGGCGCACAGGGGTTTATTTGTGGAAAAAGGTGAACTTAATTCATGAGAACCAGTAGAAGTTGAGTGTTTTTTGGGTTTTCAAACATGGGAAATCCATTTTTGGGGCTGTTTTGGCCCCGACTTATAACAAAAAGTTTCCAAAGGGGGCCAAAATTCCGAAAATTTCACTTTCAAGAAAACAATTTTTCTTGTTAATAAACGAGTGTGACTAATCATTTCCAGAGTATTTTTGCTGGCTGTAAAAAAATGTAATTTTTAGAATTTGTCACTGCTGACGCAATCTTTATCAATATTGTGACGTGATAGCCAAATTTCGGAGGACATTCGTAACAGCAGGCGAAAGTGCTGTGGAAATGATTATTCAAATTCGTTTGACACAAATGATCTCGGACAGTATTATTAATTTTATTAATCAAAACAATTGTAATTATTTTGAATAAATTTTTTATAACAATAAATCAACTGAACAAAAATAATATGCAGAATTCTATATACACATTTTTACAAAGTTTTGAACGTATTTTTATCTTAATTTTAGTAATCATCATCTTCTCTTTCCTCCTCCTCCTCGTTATCATTGACATCTCCTTTTTCGTCTTGTTGAAGCCGATCTGTAATATAATAATAAGTTTATAGTCAAATATACATAGATGTATAGGAACAACTACCTTCAGCTTGGTTTTCTTCTATTTGTAGTAGTTAGTTTACCTCTGGGTCCATTTGAGACTTTTTCGCTTTTGGCAAATTCCTGCAAGATATTGTGCTCAAAAGTGGATCGAAACTCTAAAGGAGTCTATAAAATAGGTCCGCATTTGTATTATCACGAGAGCTCTTCCTTGTAAAATAAATTCTTTGCTCTTCGATTCGGCCGCCTCTTCACTCAGCTGTCCAATAGGTACCAAAAAGTGTTGAATCACAGCAGGTCCGTGAATAAGAATTTTGCGGACGAGTGCAGGCATGTAGTACCAATCGTACAATTTTACATATTTTTCTGCAGTTTCCAAACAATTTAATTCGAAATTGTGGATGTTGATTAGGAATCCAGTACTCATGTCTTTAAAAATAACGCCAAAACGTCTGATCAGATTTTCATCGATATTTCATCGATTTTCATCGAGTGTAGAATTTAGAAACTATTGTTTAATATATGAAATTCAACATTGTGTTTATCTCAATCTCACGTAACCTGGTACAAATGCTTGCTATTATGTGCTAGCGCATATGATAAGAAAATATTGCAGAACACGCGGACTGGCGCAATAAGCGCGCAAAATGTTGCATTTTGTGCAAGGTCGCTGAACTTTGAAAGGAGTTTACCAGCACAGCCAGAGCTGGCCGCAAGTAAATTAAGTTTTGATAGTTACTTTGGACTTTAATGAATACAACTAGACCTATTTTGTAACAACGTTCAGTGACGTTCTAAACTTAAAAGGGACTAGAAGTTTTAAACACCGAATTTCTATACTATCTGCAGTATGAACACGATGAAAGGGGGAAGCTAAATCATCAATGTCTTCCATAGCTTAAAAATGCTGTATTATTCAAAGGTATTTTGATCTTCATATTCTTTATTTAAAAATAAGGTTAAAAGACAGATGCAATTTTTGGCTGTTTTCATCTCCTGTGCTCTTACCCTCAAACTTATCAAACCCAATTACTACCTCAAATGATGGGGGCCATATAGGACAATATTACTCCCAAGTTTCAATTTCATACGTAAAAGTCCATAATTTGAATAAAGTTCACCTTTTTCGAGAAATATACCACAGTGCGGCGGTTGGTCTGGGTCGTTTTCGCCCAGCAGACAAACTTTTTCGGCTCTAGCTCAAGGACTGATTGACGAAGTTATACCGATACTAAGTAAGGGGAGAAGCCAAATTTTTCTCAAATTTACTAGTTAAATTTCGCTCCGGGCGAAAACAACCTAGTCCGACCGCGAAACGTTAAAAGATAACTTTTGTTGATATTTGATGTTAAAAATAAACAAAATTATAGCTTATGTGATAGATATAAAAAGAACTAACATGTATTGAATAATATTACAAACAATATAAAAAATCACGAACTTTTTTATTCTTTGTTTTGTCTCCTTCATCCACAACGCTTTTTACTTCAAGGAATAATATCCACTGATATTTTCACTTCGATACAATCATAAAATCGACCACCTTACCACCTCTTTTCAATTGAACGTATCTTTACATTTTGTCAAATAATATCAAACAAAAAATGCACTGGCGCATAAAACTAATGTTCCTTGAAAATAAAGCTTTCACCTGGCGGCTGAGCTATGATTATTGAATTTTTATCTCAGCATTTTACCACTTAGAGCTCAATTTGATATTTTTGAATTTTAAACCAATACGTTTTTAATCAAAGATACAATTTATTAGTTTTTAGAAGAATAGCCGATACTTAAAATTAATAAAATTATGAAGAAAAACTATATTTGTTAAATATTTCTTACTTCAAAATAAAGAATCGTTGAACATTTATGTTTAACTGAGTATTCTCATAGCTTTGGGAAACTTCAGATTCTCATATTTTTCGATTATTGTTGAGCACTATTTTTACGCTGCTCGTCATAGAATTAGTACTTAATGTATTAACCAGTAAATCTAAAAGTACTCTGTCAAAATAAAACTACTTCTAATGTTTAAACGAATCTAAAAAAAAAACACTATCCTCAAATGAGCATTAGAAACCCATACTCAGTTGCTTTTTCTTCCTTTCATTCCAGGTGGGATGGGATCGTTCAGCACTGGATTCGGACCATCGTCATCGGATAGTAATCACAACATCCCAAACGATGCACCCGGTGACAAGCCAATACCAGCAATCTTGTATATACATGGCGAATCGTACGAATGGAACTCAGGGAATCCTTACGATGGGTCAGTGTTGGCTGCGCACGGCAACGTGATCGTCGTAACTATAAATTTTCGATTAGGTGTCTTAGGTAAGGTATTTGGCATTTATTTCAACTATCCTCTAGAGAGAGAGAGAGCTTGAAAACGTGACAGCGCTTGAAGAAAGCAAATCAAATAATATTTCCCACTGGCGAATCCTGTCAGGCTGTGGTCGTGCCTTAATATTGCTGCGCAAGACTTTTTTAGGAAATCTTATTACTTCACTGTGAAATAATTTTTTCACATTGTCATCGTTTCTGGCATTGATATAATCACAATGTCTATTTTTGTTCATGTCAGCATTTGGATGTTATCTTTCTGAAATTAAATTGATATGATTATTTGAAAAATAAAATCTTCAAAATAATTACGAAAAATGCCATTCCAATTTGAATGGAATTTTCATTTTAAAATATTTGTTAGCAAAAATTTACTATCTTTCAACTTAAAACTATTTTCAAATCATAACATTCATCACGTTCTCCTACGATAGTCAACCCCGATCTCAGAACCCCGATCAAAGCCATTTCCCCACAACCATCTATTCTCTTCAATCTAAGTGCTCAATTTACGATATCAGTTCTTGTCAAAGGTAAGCATTTATCACCCGAAAAAAAAACTTAATTGGATCATTTGGAACCGAGTGACAACAGTCTGGAAAAGGACGAGAAAACTTCTAATAATTGTGCGTAGTCAGCGGATGAAAGACAGTCAGTCAGTCAGGCAGGCAGCCCTTCAAGCATAGGCACTTGACAAGATTCCACTGACAAACACCACCGCAATGCGATTTACTCGAGCTACGTTGTTTCGGGCTAGCAAGCAGGCAAGCAAAGCATTTTTTTCCTTTCGTCAATTTTGCGGAGACATTTTCTTCGTTTCTTTAAGTGTGGCCAATTGAAAACAGGCAGAAAGTTGACGCGGACAAATTTCTTTTCGTCGTCAACGAAAAAAAATTCGACTTTGAGTGAGTCGAAGTGGTGAAAAATGAGAAAATTTGTAGTGCGGTTTGAGGTAGTAAAAAAGTTTTGCTGGCTTTCATTCTGAAATACAGTTAAAGTTTTAATGGTAAAAGAAAAAGAAATAGAAGTTAAGTGAGACGGTTGAAGTCATGGGGAGGAATTTTTGGATTATATTTATAGCGGAATCTGCTATTTTTGAAGAGTTGAGGTGGACGTCAAATGAGAATTTTTATTTTAAAGCTATAGATCGTATAAAAAATTTTACGGTACATATATATACCTGAAGTCTATGTATAGATATTTCAAGCATTTGCCCTAACAAATTATAAGATAGTTAAGAAAGTTTTAAAGAGTTTTTTTGTAGTGAACCACTATTGCGTTTTGAATTATATATTTAGTTGAACCACTTTACAGAAAATTCAATATTTGAAGAAGATACAAATATTTAACACAGTAAATTTTTCAAAATGCCAAGTCCGCAAAGGTTTTGGTAGTTAGTAGCATCTGTAGATTGGATTGATGTCTTGGTTTATTTGCAGTGAACTATGTGGTTATTTTATTGACTGGAGGAGTGGCGATAGAACATCCCTTGTGAATATCCATTGTTATACTTCCTTCACAAGTAACATTTTAATCCAGCTTTCAACAGCAACAATTTCTTTGTCAGTATGGCAGCTTCCCGTAAGCCTTTAAAGAAAGCGCAATTCAAGGCACTTGCAGAGCCCACAAACACTTTTATCGCATCGTCAACATTGTCAATGCTCCCTCCACTTTGAAAACTTGTGCTCAACATTTTAAGAATAAGACTTAAGCTATCTAGTGCACATATTTCGTTCATCAATCTTCTCTAGACATTTCAGTAGAAACAATATTAGACTGACTGGCCTGAAGTTTCTTGGATTTCAGGTTTTGGCAGAAAGTCTATCTGTACCTTTTTGTAAGGTAACGGAACATATTACAGGACTAGAAATTTCCTTAAGATTTTCTTCAGGTTGGTCTGCAAGAGGTCTCTTAGAATATTTAGATGGATGTCACTCAAGACCGACAATTTGAAATTCTCAAAGGATATGGCTCTGAACTTTTCATTGGTGATCACAAGTCTAGCTTTGTATCACCATTTTTCACTGCTAAGAATGGAAAAAGATTTTATTAGAGGTACAGAAGCTGACCAAGTTTCACTCACCGAAGCATCTAAAAAGTGATTTTCAAATAAATTCGGTAGAAGCTCCTTTACGGAATTGGTAAACTTGTTTTTGGACGTTTGGGAGAGCCCTGCTTAACCAGTGTATCTATATCTAAGACCTTGCACAGCTTTTAGGTCCCTCTTTTATTATCGAGTTCCTAATAGAACAATTTGAATGATTACTTTTTGGAAGTCTGCAAAAAACTTTTGCAAATTCTTTGTGAGATTGAGATGCACTCTGTGTTACTTTTGGGTTACAAGCTCGGTTAAGTAGATTTTGCGAATATTTGCTGAGTTTCTGTAGTTTTGAGTTTCACCATCTGACTGTTTTTGCTATTGCTGATTGAACAGGCATCTTTATAGTTACTGAGCTATGTCCGAAAACACTTTTCTTTCAAACCCACGACTCCTGTGCAAGCACAACGTAAGGACACATTTACAGATTAGGCACTTCTTCCCTGATTATAATATGCTCTGCTTCTTATTATATTTTTCGCTTAAAGCTATCTGAAAAAACTTAGTACCATCAGCCAATGAATAGTTCAGAAGTAACGATTGGGAGCCAGTTACCTTAGTTTTACCCCCAGCCATCTCTGCGAGACATATCGGTACCAAACTGAAAATATGGGTGGAACCAGTTAACCTTTTTATGCTTTCTCCAGGCAAGATCTGAGGTTCTAATAGCTGACATCCAGTTTCGTAGGAAACGTGTGGAGTTTCGCGGTAGCTTTTCCGGTTGCAGGGTCATTATATTTCCTGTGGGCATTTTGTTTGCGCTAGCCAAAGTTTTTCCTTCAGTACTTCCCTCCTCTTTTCGGAGTGCGTATCTTTTCTCATAGACATGGCATAATCAGACTTCTGTCTGATGATGTACTCACCTTTACGAAGCCTGCAATCATGATCGTCGATTGCAGCTAAACATGATGTTGATACCTGCAGAATCTACGCCTTTACCGTACTGAGCGAGCCCAGGTCAGGTGGATTTCCAGACTGAGACTGGCTGCTACCTGTTTTCACTCTAAGTGTTATGTCGAAAAACACAAGTCCATCCACAACGACAAGGTGGTACCGTGTGGGAAAGGGCCGAGAAGTGTAATATTATAAATGCCGTGTTATATTATAATTGGCTTTTATAATATGGGCCACTATGTTTGTATATCTTGCGTGGCGAACTATGCCGCCGCGTAGCAAGACTACAAACAATAGTGCCACCGAATTAATAAAAAGACTAGGCTTATTGATTTGGTCCGTCTGTATGGTCGCCGACCAAGCTGGCGTTCCAAGACAGACTAACTTTATTGTCTCATGTCCGATCTTAAATAGTAACATTTTCGTTAAATTAGTAAGTGAAAAATATGTGTACTAAATGTATGGATTGGGTTTTTAACGTTGTTTTTAATATTAATTGTATTGGTTCTTGTCTTCGCTAAGTTAAGTCTATTGCTAATTTAAGTGCTCACCACTTTCGTAAAATGGCGCTAAAATCACAAAGTGAATATTTTTAATATGTAATGACATTTGTATGTGTTTACATATTATTATTCACAACAGAAGGACATAGTAACACGTTTATTTGAAACATTGTGCTGGAAGAATCTCAAATCAAAGTTATTCCAATAGTAAGCCATATGGTTCCTGTAACTGTCTGATTCTTTGTTGGTTTTATCCTATTTCTAGGCATGCCAGTTTTTAAAGAACCATTTTTTTATTTACCACCAATTTTTTGGCGCCCAATGTGGATATCTTTTTTACTGCGTATAATATATAATCTGACAATTTTGGATTCTACTAAAAAACTAGGTTCTATACATTAAGTGTCGAGCTGTAAGTGAGTAAAAATGAAGAAAGTCTGAATATTTTTTCTGAAAATTATCTGATTCTCATTGGAGCCTCTTTCTTACATAGAAACTAAGCCAAATACGTTTTACTTAGTTTGGAGAAGCTTCCATGACTGTAAAAGATTTGAAATAAACTATAGCTTTCTAGTTGCTACAATAACGGTGACGCTGACGAATGTTTAGATGAAGTGCGTATGCTTTAGTTATCTTGTGCATGGAACTGACGATTAAGATGCTGAGGGTGTTGGAGTCCCACAGTTGAGTATGGACATTCTTCGTGACGTAATTCAAGTGATCATCTTCAAAATTTGCTGGCAGTCATCGGAAAAAGATTACTCGCTTAGTAGCCTCAAATAAGAAGCGTTCTACGGTAAATTGGCTAGACAGATTGTTCGTCCTTTTTTGATTCCTTCCAAAAACTAAGACAAAGTCATTTTTAAACATGATAACCAAATTTTGGAATTCAGATGACTTCGTATTTAACAGTCTGAAAGACATGATCAGCAGTGTCTTAGACTCTGACTTAAGCCAGGATGTTTGTGCAAATATCAATATTCTTTGTTAAAAGTTTATCGCACTATATGAGTACAGCAAGTCAATGTTCAGATTAAACCTATCTAGTTGCGTCATTTTACTCACTACACCTCCTTCCAAATAGGTGAACTCAAAGCGAGGTTTTTTGTTTATAGCTAAAAGCAGACTAAGGGCCAAACAACTGAAAGAAAACGAAAAAAAAATTGCAGGTGGTTTTAAAAATTGTACGAATTCAGGAGTTGTTAAAATTTCTTTAAAAAACTAACTGTGAACTGACATACTCTAATTCGACATTTAAAAAAAAAGCTTTTTTCGTAGTACATTTATAATAATAACACTTTGTGAATGACAATTCGTAAGAGACGGTTGTTCCTTTTCCAACCTATAGTATAGTATAGTTTGTAGCTTAGTATGTCAGCCGGAGCTAAAATGACCGACCTTAAAGTTGTATCACTGGCACCTAATTTCGTTTGATTTAGTTCCTTACTACTTTCTATTCATAAAAAAGCAACTGATATAATCTGTATTGTCCTCACGCCAAAACAATTCAAAATATAACAGCTATTCTGATTGTTTTTCTTCCAGAAATACAAAAAATAAATGAACGAACCAAACTGCTGCGACATTTAATTCCTTTGACAAACGAGCAAACATATCTTCGATCAAAACCAAATTAATCTTCAAATTTTATGTATTTGCTCTGTGATATATCCGAGGACATACTCAATGTGTAAGAAAACAGTTCCAAATAATCATATTTTTACAATTCTCGCACCACTGAGAATGAAAATCCGCGCGAAAAATATGGATATAAAACGAAAAGCGAAGCACTACAACAAATTGCTATCATCAATTTTCCAGCTTCTACCATGAGTTCGGTATGATATCTTATCCCATTCACTCAACTGGTCCTCGATGGTCAGGTTATGAAAACACATTATATCCACGCATAGCTACACTGTCAGGACTTTTTTTTCAGCAGCCACAAAATATTCTCAGATTTGTTTGTGACTTTCTGCTGAATTTTTCATCCGTTCAGTTTTTCCTGCCTACTGGCCGTGGAGTTATTCGGTTGACTTGATTTGTTAGGCTTTTTTTGCTGTGCACTTCGCCTGTTGTTGCTGTAGTGTATTTTATTCAGCAATCATGAAAAACCTCTTCATTGAAAATATTTGTTTTCAGATACGATTTTTTTTTCGCAATGCGTTTTGTCGCTTGACTTTCAGTCTCAATGAATAATGGACTTGAAATATTTCGAACAAATACTTTTGATTGGCCGCCGCATTGCCGTTTGACAAGAAGATGAAGATGAAAATTGACCTCTAAACTGATTGATATTCGAATCGGTACAATACAATCGATACAATTTTTATTTTACTTTGAAATGGCTCTTGAATTATTGATTTTTTGTGCTGCAATCAATCTTTTTTGGGAAGATTGAGGGTAAATAATTTGAAAACGGTATTTTTTCATCATTAATTGATGTGAAAGATGAAACCAGAGCATCACGCAGACGAGGTGAGGCACGGTAAGAGTTTTTATATTTTCAATAATGGAAACGAATGACATATCGCGCTAAATAATTTAAGCAGGAAACGGATATGTGTAAGTCTCTAGGATTGCCAACTATAGTTCTTTCCGAAGATCATTAGAAAATATTCTCAACTCTAGATGCATAAATAAATAAATCAAAAACTACAATTTCCGTCTTAACACTAAAATACTTCCTAGACTTCTAACATTTTTCCACTTGGCACCAAGCAAAAATTTACAAAACACAACCAAATTGAAGTTGCACAAACATAACTCAACTTCAGCTAAGAGCAAAACATTCCCAACGGGTTGAATCAGATATCTTATCTCGCCTCAGTAACCTTACAAGGACTATAATTAAGTTTGCCGTTGATGTGGCATTCAAGACCCACCACGGTACCATGGAACTTGACAAGAGCTCTGTCCTAGTTTCGCACGGGCTGGCTTGTTTTCGAAATTGTTGCTCATGCCAGTAGAGTTCCCTCTCATCAACGTGTTCTTTAATTAGATTCATCTCACCTAGCCTTTTGCTTCGTTTCGTTTTTGCAGGCTTCCTAAAGACGGGCGGCAAAGGAAGTGCTCAAGGTAATTTCGGTTTAATGGATCTGGTTGCTGGACTACATTGGCTCCGGGAAAATCTTCCGGCGTTCGGTGGTGATCCGAACAAGGTTACCGTCATGGGTCACGGAACTGGTGCTGCACTCGCTAACGTATTAATCGTGTCACCAGTAGCTAGCGGTAAGTATCTACTCTAAGAATTTTTCTTTCAAGTAAAATCAAAATAAGCTTCACTGTTACTTATGATAAAGTTTCATCAGAAAAAAATTTCGTTTAAAGATAACTCTGGTTTTTATTCCAGAAAAATTATTCACAAATCTAATATGACAAGATTTTTTTTAAAATGATAAGCTAAGCACCTTAAGAACGATTTTGATGAATAAAAATATGAAAATCTCATCATATAATCTCGCAAAATATTTCAAATTAATCCCGTATGAAAGCTCAACCATTTTCCCTAAAATATTAAAACTGACAACTACTTATTCAAATTCAAAAGAACGTGTCACACATTCCGCCGAGTGTCGGAGTCCTTGGCACCGCTAAGAACAAAAACTCTAAAGCTTTTCACCTCCACTGATCTTCACTAATGTCTTCAATATTTACCGGGCTTGAACGCAACGACCGCTCCGGTGCCTTCATCCATTCGACTCATCCACTTTACACTTCAACATAATATACTCCGAGAAAACCCCACCTAAATTTTATCCTTAACAAGTTTTCCATTGTTTCAACGAATTCTAAAGGTGTGAGCGATTTACTCGCGTCGCGTAACTTTCGAGCAAAGGGCAAAAGTGATAGAAGGTGGTGGTGGTGGTGGTGAAGATGAAAATGAAAACGGTGAGATTTAATGGCTTAAAGGTACTCACGATTTTTCATAGAAATTTATGTATTCCCGGCCCGAGCAATAAGTCTTTGATGTAAAGAACGTGGAAAGTGGTAGGGCTGGATACTGGGCTGTCTAGTTAAACAGAACGGTAAAAGTTTTCCATATTTTCATTGTCGACGAGGTCTATGAAACAAAGTACTGATTAAGAAAATGAAAGGTGTTTTAGGTGGAATTGAAGGTGAATGAAATATAAGGGGTGATGAGAGATTAAGCAACGGCACACATTTGTTCGGATGTTTATTGTTGAATTTCTCTTATTTGTGGATTTTCCTTTAGGATTTTTTATTGTCAAAATGGGATAAAAGAGGAAATATTATGAGCTTAACCTAAATCGGAAATAATATGTAAGAATATAGAAAAATGAGCTATCATAATTCGTTTCATGGAAAGAATTTCTCCTAACGAAACACAAATTTATGGTCGTAACTCAGAGTCCATTGAGAGAGAAAAACTGCGCAAGTGTATACTAAACGCCAGCTTTGACATACATAATCCACGTGGGTTGATTTCATGTTATTTATCACCGCGTGATTAACAGGCAAAAAGGTTTAAAAATGTTGCGGTTTGTTCTTTCAATATTTTTTCTTCATATGTACTAATCTCTAGCTTGTCGATATTGTTTTGTTTTTTACACATTTATATTTCGACTGTACTTCAGGTGTACAGTCGAAATATTAATGTGTAAAATTCAGTTTGATATCTCTAATTTTAGCTGCAAATACTGTGGAAACTTCCATTTATCTCCTTTTGTTTTGATTCAATAACCATTTGCACTTTTAATGTTCGTTCACGGTAAAGCAATTCGAGACTCTGAGATGTCAGCAGAGGTACTGGATATCATTAAAACTCAGCTAGAACTAAACATGCTATTACCAGAACTGAGCTTACTGCAAATAAACTCTTAGCCCGGGTCAAGGTAGTGGCACAAAAACTCGGGGTGTAAATAATTGGTGGAGAACGTTTTGAACGTTTTGGTGTGAACTTGGGGAGAATATCAAACTGAGACCCCTAGCTTGCGAAAGAAGCGTTGCTGGTGCCACAAGTTCACCTCAACAACGGGCCGCGAGAGCCACGGATCGAGCTTCAACTCACTGGACTTAAATCATTTTGGACTCGAATGCGACGCAATATGGTAGCTCGCGACCCTGTTTTTGAGAACCGTAAAAGGAGGAAGAAGGAAGAATTTAAATCACAATCTATCAAAAACTGATGTGGAGTCTAGTAGACAGAGCACCAGCTTTAAGTCTTTGAGGTTCTATTTGGGGATAGGTTCGAACGAGGGATCGCGCACTGAACTTTGAATTCACTTCGTTTTGAATAGGTACCTGCTTTAGTCAGAAGTAAAGAGAATCGTGAAATTGATTGTAAATTTGTGAATAGAATTCTCAACCAACTTCAATTTTTAGACTCGGCATGGGATTTCATGGGATTAATTTACTTTATCTATCAAGAAAACAGTGCTATTTATTTAGATATACTATTATTATTCTTATAAGGTGACACAGTAACCTAATTTTTATCTCGTCTATACTCAATTTTTTTGAAATTTATTGTTGGTTTTCACTTTTTTCCCCTTTATCTCGAAATATCACTCCATAAGTCGCAATATAACCAATAATTCGTTAATTTTGTACTATTAAACTAATATTTCCATCATTATAATTCGTTACTGCACCCGATCCATATTCTGCCTTCGCAAATTTTTTGTTATTTAGAACGTTCTCCTGACTCAGTACTAACTTTACACTATAGTTCGTAATTCATTCATGATTTGTTTAGCTTATTTCTACAGATCTAGCACTAGGCCACTTTAAACTTAGAAATTTTGGACAAAAATAGGTAATTCTGCCAACAAAAAAAAACCCAAGTGAAGGTTTTTCAGCGGAATTATTTTTATTGTAAGATGGAAAACACAATCTGATAATTCCATTACGAGATCGAGTGCGCAGAAAAAAGTTATTAAATGTCAGAGGTCAGGAAAATCAGTTTTCCTTAAATACCTCGAACGATAATCAGCACAATCATTTCCTACATGGAATTCAAGGGACTAATAGTTATGGAGATATGAGCCTGAGAGAGCTTCAACGTTTTAATGCATTCATTGTCTACTAACTTCATTATACATAACAAATAGTAGATATAGTGCATTTCGGCAAAGTTGCAAGATATATCAACTCCACGTGAATCTCGTATTTGAAACTTTAGTGCAAATTTTTAGGCAGAAGAAATTTAATGGTCCTAAAAATTTACGTTAAAACAATAGTTTCTGAGTCAATGATTGGTTTGTTGGCTAATTCGTATATGTGGAATAATTCCATTTTGAGGATGCTTCTGATGTAAATAATTTAGAGTCGTTACTCATTCAGCTCTATGTATCAAGCGCCAGAGTGGATAAGCAAGATGCAACTGCCAAGCATCAGGTGAGAGCTTATAGATGGAAAAATTCACATATCTTTAATCTATCTTCATCTCTTTAATTATTAATATCCGATGAAGGATTTCGGAGTTTTTGTCCACCAAAACTTTGAATAGAACTCTAAAATATTTGAAACAAATGTGAGACATATGCTTTTTTTATATGTTCAAACCAGAAAACTGGAATTGTAATAATATATCCAGAGAAAATATATTTTCCTCTTTGCCTTACCTAGAGAGATCTGAATGTAGCCTGACATCCTTTCTATGAAATGTATATTTCTACAGATTTATATAATGAGAGCTAGTCAATACAATCGAGGAAGGCCCAGCTGTTTTTGGTTTAAACAATTTAGTTCCAAGACAAAACACGTCACAGTAGATGCTTTGATGAAAAAAGAGTAAAGAAAAGTACTGATAAAAAAAACTCAAAGCCGTCAAATCAATGGGCTGAAAGCCTTGAGTTCCATATGCGCGGCAACAGTGTCAATAGAAACTAATTAAATCTGACTTCGATTCGGGTCAACAAATATAAAACCATTGTGATGCTTCACAGCGAACTTTTTTGATGACTCGGTATGACAAAGTATAATATAATGTGTTGTACACCAGATTTTTTAAGAAGAAATTTCAGACAACCAGGTATATGCTGAAAACCGTACTATTTGAAATGGGAATTTTAAAAGTTTTAAAATCAGGCATTTTTGTGTACATCGCAAATAGATTGACAAATTTCTTTATTTATTTTGCGATCCACTGGTAATGAGTTTAATTAGTGACAATGTTCATATTGTTTTTTTTTCAGAATCTTTTTTATTTCATTATAAGTAATTGCCAGCTCTTTGATTGCGGCATAATGTCGGGAGTAATTTGCATTTTGCTGCTTCACTAATATATTTTGATCATCCATTGGAACATGCAGTTTTTCTACGGATTCGTAGTCTCTTCTTATGCCGCATTTCTTTCAATGCGAAACATTGCTCTTTTGAGTTATTATTTAGAAAATATGATGAAGAACTCTAACTTCCTTAATCAGATGCGTCTTGGGACTTATTTCAAGTGGTCAAAAAAAACAATTTTATTGAAGTACCCACTAAAAGTAATTCAACCATTAGGCCAGGACAGTTCCCATAATTTTCCACGTCTACTACATGGAGCAATACCGAGTTTTGAATCATTTTAATCACCGGATAAATGCCGCAAATTTTATCCATGGCTTTTTTTTCTGGGTGCCAGCTCAAATTTGTTGCCACATCCAACGCCACGAGTTCGTTCTAATTTCATGAAATCTGCTCAAAGATTCAACTGTTAGTTAGGCATGCTCGACACTCATTTCTAGGGCTGTATTTTCTTTCTCCGCCCACTCCAGTGTCTTGTTTTTGAGGGTCTTTGTTGTTTAATCTGACAGCTATTTTCGACATTTTTTATAAAATGCGATCATATTTCAAAAAGTTGTAAGCCAGATCCTGGTCCTTTTCTATATTCCGATTTCAAAAACAATTTTTGTTACTTTGCATTTTAATGCATTAATATATAATTGATTGCAATAAACAAATTTTATTCGCTAACGCGCTGCATAGAAAATTACATGTACTTAGTTTATCCTTCAAAAAGCAAGCATAATGATAAATAGAAATGGCCGTGACCACTTATGGGGGTATTCTAGTCGAGAGATGCAAATTTTGGACGTTTTTTCAAGACCGATAAAAAATACATATGTTTTAATTTTATTTACCAGAAATTTATTGATGTTTTTCGAACACACGAAAAAAATTGCCAAAAGAAATTTGTCAGGCTGATAAAAAAAGGAACGCGTCCTGGTTGAGTCGATTCCAACCCTTCTAGTCATCTGAAACAAAACGGAAAAAAAGTCTTTATTAGTTAGGATGTCTTCATAGCCCCTAACTCAGATAGAGAGTAAAAATTCCTATTTCCGCAAAATGGCGACTGTTTGGAATATATTATTCCCCTTTTTTCACAGTTTTTAAATAAAATACAATAAAAATAGTAAAAGAAAAACATAATTTTGACATAAGTCTGGTAAGAGTAATAGAAGGTTACATAGGAAAAGTTCGCAACAATTTCAAGTAAATTGGTTGATTAAAACTTGAAATATCATGCCAACGGTATTGAAAAAAGTAAATTCGAGAAAACGTTTTTTATGATTTGAGCAACGTCGCATTCAGTTTAAGTCATATAATGGTGTGGTATGCTTACATTTTGTTAATCGACGATTCCTGATCCATACATTGGACCTTTTTCTACTTAAAAATATGCATTTTCCGAAGTTCTTTCTGTTAAACGAGCAGTTCTAGCTTCGTTAGCAGCATCGGAAACTTGTAGCTCAGAGCAATTCATCCAAGTTTCGTCCCGTCGGACGGTGGATATATGGGCTTCTGGACCAATAAAAACTCCCATGACACTCATGATTTCCAAAATTGGTAAAAAAAACCTTCATTCAAAATGCAAACAGCTTTACAATTTACAATTTTGATTATCCTCCTTCCTGCACGTATATGTTTTGGTGCAAAAGTCCAAATATATGAATTCAACTATTCATTATAACTTTGATTTTCTGAGGAAAAACATCGGTGGAATACGCTTTGTGATGACGAATTTTCATATATTGGCTTGATTACTCTTACTAAGTCATCACTAAGAGCGGGATTTTCGTGGACATAGTCATCTGATGTGCTTCCAGCTACTGCTTTTTCTCATTTACACCAGCTTGTTGGACCAGGTGGGTTATATTTGTGGTGTGGATTTGCATCGGTTGAACTATTATGCTAATAAGTTGCCCATACTTCCTTCTTCATGTTCTAAATTGAAACTAAACTGAGGTGAACTGAACACTAAGCTTTGAAAGATTTCAACTAAATACCTTACTAAAAAGCTTCCATTAATCTATTTCTATCTGACATGACCTACACTAAAATAGCTATAACTCCGAAAAAATTTGGAAAATTCCTTTGGAAGATATATTTTTGAGAGATTAAACTTTGAAAATATGGAAAAAAGAGATAATCATTTTTTTCACAGTTCTAGACTTGAATACACTCATAATTGAACGAGTTCCAAGCGCGATAAAAATGGCAAATCCGATGTACACTTTATTTAATACGATTCCACTTTCGAAATTATGGAATTCGGACCGATTTTCAGCGCATCAACTTTCACTTTTTTCACAAATTTCATTGCTCTTCATTGCTCTAAATCTCATTGCTCTTCAAGAACTTTTGCGTTTTCTACATTCTAAAGTGATATTTATTTGCAAAATATGATAGGTTTCTCAGATTGTAAATAAGTGCTAACATATTAGAAGTTCATAATTTGTTGGTCAGTAGATACTGGTATTATAATATAATTGCTCGGACCTGACCCCGAAAATATTGCAGATTACTCCTTCCTATTAATAGTGTTTTATACGTACTATTTTTGGGTATATAGAAGTGTTTACTGCGAATAAACTATCTGAATAGGAGAAATTAACATTGATTCTGTCATCTAGTGGCAATTGTTAACAATGCTATTCAATGCTCAAAAAACTGCGTTTATTACCGATTTAACGAGCACAGGCTCGAACATTTTGCCCACAATTCTTCATGTTCGTTCAGAGATTTTATTCTAAAATGCCAATGCTATGATAAATGCAAATTCAGGCGGATACTGCATTCCGTTCTTGACTGTGAAATAGCAAAATCATTGTTCAATTGTTGTGATTAATGAGTTATTTGTTGTTTTTTATTTACATTTTTAAATTGTTTATCGCACTGGTAAATCAAAACACACTGAAAATGAGGACATTTTCTTTACATTTAGTTATTTTACTTGCAGATAATATATGTAGATGGCTATGCATATTTACATTACGATTTAACGTAGATTTGATAACCTTTTGAAAGAAAGAAGTATACAACAACAAAAATATATTCCCTTGTAGTGAATAAAATCGTCAGAATTCGACCCCAAGCTGTTTTCCTACCTTGTCGTTTTCTTGCGCCCAGTGTGGGAAATAATTGATTATTTCGATAGAATGAAGACGTAATGTTGCTGTAACGTATGCTATAATATTTGCACATGCCAAATAAATCGTGTTTTGTCTTTCTCAGAATCACTAAAAGCTTTGTAAAGTGCTATATTTTTTTGGCATAGTCAAAAGAATATTACTGCTTTAAAAAACAGTTCACTTACCCGGAATTAGGAAGACTTGAGCTATTTTCCAAGCCATTATTGAATGCAGGTCAGCAGCAATAATGTTGATAGCCGGATTTTTGTTAAAATTTATAAGAATTCAATGTTGTTTGTCAAAATTTCCGGCTGTTCGAAAAATCCGATTTTGACGAATTTTCCAAATCACTCGCTTATTTTCTGATCCCGGACAGTCAAAAATTAATCATACCCAATATATCGCTACTCCGTTGATGAATTTTCATATGCTCAGACTGCCATTCACATTACGGGCATCTCGATGGTAAAGCATACGATTTGAGCTAACGAGAAAACTCACTGGTAATGTTCATGTTCAAAATTAAGTGGATATGTTGAGCATATTCCCAGGGATATTGTTCAGAGTGAATGAAAAGTTACATCGTTTATTGTGGCAGACCCATTATTTTTCTCCATAGGCTTGGTGTTTTTGGGATTACATGATAGCAGTAGATGGATAAATGAAGATATTCTGAATGTAGAGCATTCTATGGTTGAAACATGAAAAATTTACAAGCTTATGAAAATTTTCATTTTGAGGAATGAATCTATGAGCTCAGGTCGTACCGTGTAAAAAGTGAAAAAATAATATGCATCTTTGTGCGGGGAGAATTCCGTAGTGGAATATAAATTTAATATTGTTTTCCTTTGAGAAAAATCCTTTGAAACAGTAATACATCAGACTTCAACACGTTCTTCATTCATGTCAGAGCGTGAGATAGAATTATGACAAATTGTAATGGTATACACTTATATCATCAGCATTGTTATATTACAGGCTGTTAACATAATCCACCAGATTTTTTTTTAAGAGCTTGGAACTTGGAAACAAAAATTCGTATTAGCGAGGGTTATTAAAGTGGGTTATTAAAAGGTTCTCTTCACTATAATGTTTTACTAAGGAACAAAAAATATAATATGAAAAATATATCAATCTGCAAACCTCAAGACTTGTTGCGTGATTCCGTATCTTTAAATAATGGAAAAACCAATCTTGCATGTGATAATTTGTAAAAGGGATAGCAAAATTTGGAAATAATTGCTTACATCAAATGTCTCGTGGTGTCAATGCCTTATTTCACCACCCACAATACAAGCACTACTGTTTGGTTTAAATGACAACATTTGGATTTATTCAATGTCAAAGGCCAAAATTTCCAGCCTTTTTCCATTCCAAGTAACACGGCAATATTTTAGACCGTGGTGCAAAGACAATTTTCTTCAAAGTACTTTTGTTACTCCTCTTAGTCAGTACCGTCATTATGTTACACAGTCTTTTGTCTCAGCTTAGCACTAGTAGAAGACATGGAGTTAGCCGTGAACGATGTTCCTTTTGTATCAACTTAACTATAATAAACGTTCAAGCACAGTCGGAGACGCTAACAACTATTTTGAAGGGAAGTTATTGCTTCAATGTCTTGCACACTAATTTAATAAAGAAGTCCGTTTAGGGCTTCCTCCTTTTAATGTTTTGAAATTATTTTCATGAAATTCTCAGAAAACAAAATGAGAAAAATGAAAGAGAGAGCAGAATACAAGAGTCATGATTTAAATGATAGTACGAAAAGCAGGAAGATATAAGCTCGTTGGGATGAAATGAGAAATTTGAAAAGGAAGCTCCTGAGCTGATTTGATTTGCACAAATTAACATAGAATTTACAGATATCATATAGCCGCCGATGGCTACGTAATTTTCTAGTTGAGAGAAACTTCCACGAAAATATTGTTGTAATTTTATAACGGAAAGTAATAATGCAAAACAGTTCTTGCATATTATTTTCCTTTCCATGAAATCATTCACTTTGAATCCATTATTTTGAGCTAAAATAATTGAAACTTTAAACTTTGCACACGTATTTTCAGATCTCGTACATCGTGGAATATTAATAAGCGGGTCAGCACTCTCACCATGGGCCATACAAAAAGATCCTCTGTTCGTAAAAAGACGTGTCGCTGAACAGACAGGTTGTCACGGAGATCTTCTTCTTGACGATTTAGCTCCTTGTTTACGGACCAAATCCATATCGGAATTATTAGCTGTTAAAGTGGATTCGCCAAGGTAAGATTCAAAGAAGTATTTAATTAACTGTAATAACATTTAATTGTTCATGATAATCGTATTTGCTCTCTAAAATATTTGAGTTCAATTAAAAGAACTTGTAAATCCACCCTCTACTTTCTCGTTAAAAACAATTTAACGTCCCAATTAATCTCGAAAAGAATCACCATTTTAAGATTTATGTTAAAATGATTCACCTTTCAAATCACATAAATTTCAAATGCTTCCCATAGATCTAGAGCCCGCGGAAAAGATTAAACCGTCACAATTAAAATATATTTCCAGAGATTCCGATTCCCTAGTCGCATCAAAATAATTCTAATTCATCATATTAAACATCATATAATTCAACCATAGGCTCACCAATATCCGTTTTCATAACATGGTCAATTTACCTCGGATCATAAACACGCGTCATTTCAACCAGGCTCCGATAATTTCGATAAACATACCCTAAATAATAAACAATCCGATTCGACTAACCACGGTCCGATTGCTTCGCGAACGTGACATTTTCTAGCCCCAAAACTATCTCCGACTAAATCACCGTATCGAATATTATAAATGTGTTTCAGTGCCAGCTGTTGTTGGCCAGTCGATAGCTAAACTATGGAGGGTACTATCATAAATTTTCAGGCAAATCAGGACACTATTTTTCCTTTCGCCACTTTTCTCTTACTATCTCTCTTGTATGCTTTTCGTATTGGATTACGACAATGAAATGACCACGTCACAAAGTCCAAGCTGCAATTCATTCGCCGAAAAGTAATTTTCATCTACAATTATGCAATCTAGAAAATTCACGCCCAGAACGAATCCTACGGTCTGCTAGTTTCCCGGCTTTATTTCGCGGCACATGTGACTTGTTCGCTATTCACAGTTCATTTCGAAATCTAATGCTGCCTCTTCACTGTGGGCCATCATGTAGCCCATGTGCATGGGCCATCATGTGGCCCATTGTGTAGACGGGCGATGGTTTGCAGTGGCCGACAGTGGCGAAGCATGGAAATGGCGATGGCCGAGGATGGCTTTCGGAGCGGTTTTTCACACACATCAAAGCGGGCCATCATGCGCAACCGAAAAATCATGACTGGGCCATCTAGCGGCCCAGTGTGTGGAGGAAAATTTGTGATGGTGACGATAATTGTGGCGATCATTGCGACCATTGTAGTGGCCGATAATGGCCCACAGTGAAGAGGCAGCATAAAACGAACACAACTGTAGCCTATTTTGCTGCAGCTTGTCGCCCATAAATCAAATTAATTATGCGAATACGGTCGTCTGACTAATTATGTGGACTCTTGTGTGCACTTCTCTTTTGCAAATGCTACCTATTTCGTTTCGAACATTTTCAGGTTTCTGCCGGGATTCGCACCGTTCATAGATGGTACAGTAATTGTTCATCCGTCGGGTGGAGCTGCTGGACCACTGACACTGCCAACTGGATCAGCAATAGCCAGGTAATTAGAAGCTAAGAGAGCATGAAAATTTTCGAATTATAGTACACCCGCTAGGGAAATTTGTTAGTCATTGGTATTTGGTATAGTCATTTTTTCAACTGATCGGTGATTTGTTTTTTTTAAGTAGGCTCGTAAAACTTTGCTGAATAGGTCAAGTTTAAGACCACTTTTTGCTTAGTCTGCAAGTCTTACTTTGGCGTTTAGGCTGTAAGGAAGTGTACAGAAAAAGAGGTACAGATTACGTGATCTAAGAAAATATTTGCACATCTCTGCACGGCCTAGGCAAAAACAAAAAAAAACCAAGAAAATAGAAGTACATCTCATTCGATGAATAAAACTTCGAACACGTAAACAGCTTTAAAAATCTAGGGGCGAAATACACG
The DNA here is from genome assembly GCA_947369275.1 of Nemotelus nigrinus. Classification (NCBI taxonomy): domain Eukaryota; kingdom Metazoa; phylum Arthropoda; class Insecta; order Diptera; family Stratiomyidae; genus Nemotelus; species Nemotelus nigrinus. The sequence goes on along the minus strand of OX376375.1, from coordinate 51,847,007 downwards.
TTGGGGTATAAACGGTAATAAAAATAGCTCAATTATATGCAAAATAAAATGGTGAAAAAATTTAATAAGGTTTTCGTGGCTACGTTTTCAAAATGATGTTGCCTACATGTGAGCCTTTACGAATGATGAGTATTTGGAGCCGTTATTTGAAGTTTTCTTCAATTCTCGCCAGCTTATCTGGAGCATGTCAGCGATATCCCCAAAAATTGAGGCTCAAAGATAACATTGAACAGAATACACTTTTTGCAGCTCAACAAGACAAAGTAACAACGACTCAAATCCTAGGAATGATGGGCTATTAAATTTGATTAAAAGCACAAAAAACTAGTCTTTAGTCAATGGTTTTTTTTTCGTTTGATGATAAAATACCAAAATGTTAGGATGGTCACCGCAAAGCACGGCTTGTTTGACAAGGTCCCACAAACATGACGATAGTCTGACCTACAATACATTATTACTAATGTTCGAAGAACATTAGTGTTAAAATCGATTCGGCCGAAAATTCATATTCTATATATATATATATATATATATATATATATATATATATATATATATATATATATATATATATATATATATATATATATATATATTCAAAAAATTTCAGTGCAAAAATCTCAGCAACGCACCATCCGATTGAACTGAGATTTTCAGGGTACATTTGTGTATATGCAGAATAGTGCCAGGTCTCACAAAAAGTTTATAATCTTTAACTCTTTGGCGCCGGCGGCCATTTTAGTGATATTTTAAAGTAAAGCAATCCCACGACAACCCTTGTACGGGTCTAAGGGTTGAAGCTGGTAGAGAGCTTCATTACAATTTTTTTAATCATTGTGGATACGAGTGTGGAGTGAGTAGTTCCACGACTCACTTTACCCCTGATTTAAATCAGGTACCTATTCAGAGCTAGGTGAACTCAAAGCTTGGTGAGCGGACCCTCGTCCAAACCTGGATTCGAACCAGGGACCCCACACGCAAGAAGCCAGTGCTCTACCCACTAGGCTAATCAAGCTTCTTAGTGATATTTTAAATATACCTATTTTTCTGTCAAAAAATAACTTTTGCAAAAATTATGTTTATGTAATGAATTCTGAACGTGTTTTAAATGTAAATATGATGTTTTTGAAATTTTCAACCCTATGTGTGCGCTAGGCGCCTAAAATGAGAATGCGAAAATTTGAAATTTTTTGAATTGCGATAACTTTTTATTAGATCATGAAGTCAATATGAAACTTGCAGAGCATATTAACGTTGTTAAGTTGCGCACATTTGCATAGTTTTTGATGAATGTGCTGGCAAGCCTGTAGCTATGGCAGACACTGAAAGTGAAAACATTCAAACCATCGAATCTCCTGAAAAATGGCCATTTCTTACAATGAAAACAATCTTGTATACAAATCTTATGCTTTGTCTACCCAGTCAAAGTAAAACTTTGGAAATTTCTTGCCGGACAAGAACGGTAGCCCAAATCCAACTTACCTATATTTTTAGCATCAAAAACTTATGTTCACGGGAACTCACGAACCAATAATCAGATGCAGTTGAAATTTACAGAATAAATTGGACTTAAATAGGACCAGGTGTGATGGAAGCGATTTTGAATTGTGAGCAACACTGTGCCATCTTGAACAATTACAAAGAAAAATAACTGCTTTTTGCCCTATAAATTCTGATCCAGTTACCACATTTTTATGAAAATGAGACAGTAGCTGAGCCTTACTCTAGGCCATGTTTGATAGAAATTTGGTTGAAAAATTTCGATTGGCCCTGCCAGCTATGGTAATTTTTGTGTCTTTTGTTTCGAAAATTCGCTCAGGAAAATAGATCTTTTTGCCCTATAGCTTCCAGTGCAATAATGATATCAATACGAATTTCCTACAATTAATGGAACTTATAATAGGCATCATTTAAGTCGAATCTGGTTGAAAAGCCACGATAAGTTTGCCAGCTATTGTTGGTTTTGTTTTTATTTGCAATATCTTTATTAAGCGGTTTTATCGTAAAATTTTTAAATGGTAATGATATTGTAGCGACAATAAACAGTAAATATTATGTTTTCGATTATTTAAAAAATTTTGCGGCTGGTAACCCTAAATTTCTTTATACTCCTATAACTTTGAGGATCGAGATGAAATCCGCAGGGTAGGTTAATTTCAATCTGAAGCAAATGTGATACATTTTTGGCTTTGATACTGGTAAAAGGTTCCCAGCACGAGTCGGTTGTGCTTTTTTTGGATCAATAAATGCTTACAGTTAGTATTCACAATGAAAATAAATACCCAGTGTCTCAATTCCCAAAGTTCCGCAAATTTTTCGGATGGCAGCCCCAAACACCAGCTTTAATTACAGTGCTGCAGGCATCTGCACGATTCTTTTACTGTTCTTCGAACATTAGTGTTTCCAGCGGTTAAGGTGCGCTAGAGTTTTGTTTTTTTTAGATTCGTCGAATAAAATAATTAACTAAAAAAAAGAAAATTAAACACAATTTTTCGATCGTTGAATACATATCGAAAAAAATGTATTACTCAATACAGTCTTATGTTGTCATCGGCTTTGTAGGCCCACCAACATTGAATATCTTCTTATCGTTGAAGATATAGATTGAAGGTTTCATTTTATGTAGTAGCTTTCTTATTGACTTAACAAATTTACTAATTATGTTTGATTAAACGACAAGAAACCATCCGTAGTCCATCATCCCTTCCCTGTGTCCCAACAATTTATTTATTCTTAGTTATGAATAGCCAACTAGAACTGCAACTAGAATTAATCGAGCCAAGAGAGGATGTTGTGGTACTGGGAAATGAGTGCGCTTTCTTAAAAAGTTTAAATGTTGAGTTAAATTAATGCTATTACCGCTAAATGCAACAAAGCAAGAAAAAGCGCTGGTTGATGTATCGAATCACTTGCTCACGAAATTTAGTTTCGATCATTAAAGGGCTATTTAGACATGAGACTATGCATCCAATCATTTTTATTTCCACAAGACTAGTTTTTAGAAGGCGAAAGTGAAATGAAAGTACAAATCAACTTACTGGCCCCCTTCAACTTCACTGCCGCCTTTTAAAAACTAGTCTTGTAAAATATATATATATATATATATATCTATATATATATATATATATATATATATATATATATATATATATATATATATATATATATATATATATATATATATATATATCATCAAATCATCGACTTTCCTGAAAAGTTGTCGATTTTTGGAAAAAAGGAACTCATAAATATATTTTATGCTATGTCTACATAGCCAAAGTAAAACATTTGAAATTTTACAACGGGCAAGAACGGTAGCCCTTCTCCAATTTACCTATATTTTAAACATCAAAAACTTCTGTTTAGGGGAACTTACGACCCGATAATCAGATACAGTTGAAATTTACAGAATGTATTGGTCTTAAGTAGAAGTAATTATGAACTGCGGGCAATTCTGTGCCAGGGGTGTCATCTTGAAAAATCATTACGACAAATAACTGCTTACGTGATTTTGACGAAATTCACACAGCAGCTGAAACGTACTCTAAGCCACGTTTTGTAGAAATTTGGCTGAAAAATTCGGTTGGAACTGCCAGCTATGGCAATTTTGGTGTCTTAAATTTGGAAAATTCGCTGAGGAAAATAAAGCTTTTTGTACTATAGCTTCCAGTACAGTCATGGAATCATAGCGAAATCAAATGGCATTTCAAACTTATTGTAGGCAATATTCAGTAGAAACCTATTTGGAAAAACAATGATAGCGCTGCCAGGTATGGTTGTATTTAATTTTTTTGGTATATCTTTAGTAAGGGATTTAATCGTAGAATTTTAAAATCGTAGTGGCCTTGTACTGGAAATAAACATCAAATAATAAGATTTAGAAAATTTGAAAACTAAATTTCTTTGTACCTTTATAACTTCCAATGCAGTCATTGGATCAATACGAAATTTACACAGCAGGTTGAACTCAACGTGAGGCAGATGTGACATATTTTTAGCTTTGGTGCTAGCAAAGGAGTGCCAGCACGATGCGGTTTTGTTATTTTCGTGCCAATAAATCCTTACATTAAGTATTCACATCGCGAACTTTTGCAATGTAAATAAGTAAAAAATGTTTAAATTTTCTAAGGTCTGGAAATTTTTCGGATGGCAGCCCCAAACACCTTTCTATCGCTGTAACTTTCGGTGAAGTCATCGAAATTAAACTGGCTTAGGGACTATTATTACTTGAAGTGTATTGGTCTCAAGTAGGAGAAGAAGCTAGTGGTAGTGGCTTTAAGTAGCTAGTGAAAGAATTTACACTCAAAATTTGCAAAAATCCTCTACTGTTCTTCGAACATTACTGTTTTCAGTGGCTCTGATGCTCTAGGGGTTTTTGTATTTGGACCAATTTAAATTGTCCAATATAAGCTGGTACTGAGTTAATCGTGAAGCTTAATTTTGACATGTCGCCATTATCTGGTCATTCTTTGGAGCGAAAATTTTGGCTATGGGAAAAGCAGGGACAGTGCTCATTTTTGACGGATAAAATGTCAAGAATTACAATTTTTGATCGATTTTCTTATAGGAAAGACATTTGCACAATTCAATTTTCAAATTCAAACATCAAATGTCACTTTTTAGCTGGAAAGAATGAACTGCACAGACTAATTTGGCGTGAAATGATTGGAGACATCTGTCAATGCCATCTGCTTATTTTCAAGCTAAAATTTCACGTGAAACCGAAGACAGTACTATGCTTATAATAATTTTTATTTTATTTATTAACCAAACAAGGTATAAACAATACAAGAAAATATTTGAAATAAATATGTGTAAACGAAAAATTAAATAATTTAAATAATTAATACATAAATCTATAACAATTGATGAATAACAAACAAATAAAACATTGACATAAAGCTTAATATAAGGGGTTATGAATGGCTACGAAAAGGGTGGATTTGATGGAGAATTTGAAGATCGTTGGGGAATACAGAAAACTTATACTGTTAAATATTCTGCAGCATCTATTTACCAGCTCATTAGCTGCGTAAGTAGTGGAATGTGGATATTTTTTAAGTAAACGAGAGGACCTGGTGTTCCTTACAGGGTTATTTAATACCATTTTACTATTCGGCAATTCAACTTTGATAACGCCTCTAATGACGTCGAATGTGAAGCAGGCCGAAATCATTTTTCTTCTGGATGCAAGTGTCAATAAGTTTAGATGACCCAGTCGAAACTCATAAGGAGGAAGGGTATTAAAATCGTAAGGATTGTATAGTTCTCTCAACGCGAAAAGTAAGAACTGTTTTTGTATGGACTCGAGTCTGTTACTGTGGGTTTCAAAAGCCGGATTCCAGCAGATAGAGGCATATTCGAGAATGGGGCGTACAAGTGAGATGTATAAGGATCTTGTGACCCTTAGGCTACGAAATTCCTTGGAACGTCTTTTGATGAATCCTAGCTGTTTGTTTGCACGGGAAATTAGCGGAGTTTCTCATCCAAGATAACACCAAGGTCAACAACGTTTTCAACTCGGCCTAACAAATTATAGCCAAGGAAGTATGTGTTATGTGAGACCGTGCATTTTCGGGAAAAACTAATAACCTGGCACTTAGCAATGTTGAGAGAGAGCTCATTTTCATTGCACCAATGATCAAGTGTAGTAGTAGTAAAAGTAGTAGTAGTATCAGTATTTCGCAGTTTTTTTCGCGATTAGGTTCGTGCCTCTAAATTTCGAGCAACTTTTAAAATTCCCTTCAGATTTTCATTTTCCTCTTTGACACATGGTACAAAGCTATAACGAGCTCCAGTCTGGTTCTCTTCAAATTTCGTATTTGTTAAAAAACGCATTTAAAACATTTTTCTGTTGTTTTCTTTTTGCTCATTTTTGTTTACCCCTTATTTTAGTTTTGCTCTCGGTTTTGCAATCGGATTGTTGTCTGTGAAATTGAGCTACATAATAAATAAATAATAAACTAATGCTTGAATCCTATCTTTCACAGTACTTCGGGAATTGAATTAGCTGATTTTCCAAATCGTGAACTAATTTTCGGACTAACCACAATCGAATCGTACCTGGATTTAAGTGCACAAGATCTGGAATTCGGTTTCAATGAAACTAGACGAGACAGAATATTAAGGACTTATGTTCGAAATATTTATCACTATCATTTGAATGAAATTTACGCTGCATTAAAGGTAGGAGCCCAAAAGTAGGAAAAAATATTTTTCATGATTGAAAATTTCTCACAAATTAGTCATTCATTATATAACAATCAAATGTCTATGTTTTTCATCAAATGTGTTCATCGAGCATACCATTTCAATATTTCTCCACTCTATACTCTTTCTACAGAATGAATACACCGATTGGGAACGACCCGTTCGAAATCCAATGGGCTCTCGAGATGCATCGTTAGAATTTTTAAGTGATGGACACACAGCAGCGCCATTGATACGATTAGGATATTTGCACAGTTTACGAGGAGGACGATCGTACTTTTTACATTTCAGACATCAGTCTGGTGAACGTGATTTTCCTCAGGTAAATCAAGCTTTATCTGCAATTTGTTGCCTCTTTCTATCATAAATCAAAATTTTAATATCGTTTTAACCAATATGTCATTTCGATATTTTCAGAGAGGTGGATCCGTTCGCGGTGAAGATGTGCCTTTTTGCCTGGGACTTCCAATTTCACCATTGTTCCCACATAATTATACTAAACAAGATATTAAAATAAGTAGAATATTGTTACGCTATCTAACGAATTTCGTGCAGACCGGGTAAGAAAAAACTGCGTAGAATCTCTCATGGTTTGAACTCAAATTTTCTTCCATACAGAAACCCGAATGAAAATCCTACCGCATCTGTTGACATATCGCATCTAGTACATAATAGCAAATCACCACTTATGTCATTCGCACCGTCAAGTCTGCCGCGCTCTTCGCCGCCTTCAATGTCGCTGGTGAAAATAAGTGCAGCAGGTTCCTCCGAGGCTAAGATATCTTCATCGTCATCATCATCATCATCATCCAGTGAGGAACCTCAAAACCTTTCGCCGTCAACATCATCCTCGTCATCGTTTCCATCGTTATCTGAACCGATGTCTACGTCAAGAGTATCGCCATCACAGTCTTTTTCATCTTCCACAATAGTTCAAAGCTCATCAGCGATTCAAAGCCAAGTTTCGAGTCAGCATCAGCACGCATCGTCCTTATTAGCAAATCAGTCGTCATCAGTTTCGACAACGTCGATTTCCACGTCGTCGGTGCTGTCGGCGTCTTCAACATCATCTGTCATGTCGTCCGTTTCAGTATCCTCATCATCTTTAGTTTCGTCACCTGGCACTCCTTCCGTGCCATCTGTCGCGATTAATAAAGACCGACTCCTTGCATCATCGTTATCTTCACTTTCGTTTTCCTCGCCATCGTACCATGTCAGTACGTCCAATGATGCAACGGTTTTCATCGCACCTCCAGTTCACACCGTAATCAAATCGAAACGACATGCGGTGGCCGCGCATCGGCGAAAACGAAAAACTAGCAAACGGCTGCCAATTTTTCAGAAGAATCATTCAACGAAGAAAACTAATACTTACCGCAAAAAGTTCCTAACTGGTAGCAGAGTCGACGGTGATAATCGTGGTGATAGAGTTAACGGAAACTTTGGAGCCTCTTCGTTATCTTTCCTGGGTGATGAGCGTGTGGTGGATAGGCGTATTAGTCGCGGTATCGTCCCGGACGAAGAGAGCACCGAAAATGAAGAGGCAGATGATGAGAACGAAGGCCAGAACTCGGACGAAGACCATCCCGACCCGGATGAGGACGATGACGAGGAGAACGAAACGCCCCGGAATTCACTCAGTAATAACAAAAATGATGACGACGACAATAATTCTAAAGACGCAGATGACGATATGGATGAGAATGGTGACGGGGAGAAATTCGATAGATTCGGCAATGCTGATTTCCATAGTCCTCTGCGGTTGCCCTTCTGGGACACCTACGATGCTATCAATCAACTTTACTTGGAGATGGGTAAGTACCGAGATTCGATGCCAGCAAATTTTCACTGAATAGTTGTTATCTCCTCCTGCGGAAAAAGACCTTGTGCCTTGACAGCCAATGTGGAATGATGGTGAATATGGAATATCCACTAACGAGCCGGAGCCAATAAAGTCCCAAGAACAAAAAAGAAACGTTTCAATCTTTCTTAATAAAGCGATCGCCAGGACTTATCAGAGTATCAGAATAACAGCCATCGGGAAATTGAATGAAATTGAAAATTTTCGTAAATTGCAAGAGGGAAATCTAAGATGACGCTCGATTCGTATCATTTAGAATGGGGTGGGATGGGTCGAAACGGGTCGGTTGGTTTGCTGTCGGTCATGTTTGGAGCTTTTGTTGACGAAGATAGTCGTCATGTACGTCACAAGGACTATGCCAAAGAACGATGGCAAGAAACTCAAATTATCTTGATGTCAATTAGTATAGAGCCAAAGAAAATTATGTGCTGGTTGTGAAAATTGGGGATGTAATGACTAGTAGAGATTTTGGGCGAAAAATAGTTAGTTGTATTAATAAGATCGAGGGAGCTTCGGTGCTATTTTAATGAAACGACAAGCGAAATGAAGTCGACTTGATAAAATGGGGAGAACCAGCAGTGTTTGATATTTTCGGCAAGGAGAGCTCACTAATTACAATTTCAGATTAGTTGTTTCGAGGAAGTTACTGATGTTACTTTAAAGACGCCAAATGAAAATAAGTGGTTGAATGGAGATTTTGTTATCAAAGGTATACGTAGGTAGTTTAGGTTGAATTTATGAAAATATTTTCGGAAAAATGCTGTAAAAAACCTCACAGACTGAGAGATTAATCTTGTCGGTATGAAATCAAGGCGGTAAAACACTATTCTCAACTATTCTCAAGTCTGCTTATCTGATTATATATCCCCAATTATTATTACAGATTGACTCATCTGTTTTACTTTTGTCATAAAATTTTATGGTAGACGATAGCGATTGAGACCTTGTTTATGCTGCAGGGATGGCGTTGATCAAGACGCTCGCAGCTTAGATATGCCTATTGAAACATAATAAAAACTTGTTAAAAGAGCGAGGAAAAGATCCCAGTTGATGATAAATTGGCTGCATCGATTGGTGCTCAGAGCTATAAGGGAACTTTGAAATACGAGTATTCACTTTCGATTCTGGAAAGTAATTTTCATTTGATATCCAGTGCCACAGGTCTTTGAGTGTTAACAAAACTTATAAATCTTATAACCATCTTGCCTTAAAGGGCTCGCTAAGACCAGAAAAAAGTGCTAGAACATGCATATTACCAGAAGTGTTTTATAAATGAGGAAAATGACAAAGACGAACGTCTGATTTTCGTTAATTTTCTTTTTAATCTGTTCGGCGTCAAGCGTGATTTGGTTTAGTTTCTCGCGGGCCTTAATTTTACTGTCGGCGCACCAACTCGAGTAGGTCCGTGTGTTGTCGATTATCGACGTTTGCAGAGCTTTCGACCCGTTATAAATGATACATTGCTTAGTTCCGAAGGCCGTCTTCCGAAAATGAAACCTTTGGCGAAAATGGCGTACAATATTGGAGAAACTGGCATCGACAGGAGCAACTAGATGGTGTGATATGCAACAAACATACGAAAAACCATCAAATGGTATCGCAAATTAGCATTACATTTACTTTTACGACAACGATCGTAGATGCACACATAGTGTATTAGAGAGCTACACAAAAAAGTTCGAAAATCAAAGAAAGGGGCTACGCAAGTTGTTGTTTTTTACGAGCATGGAAGGTCTAACAGGTCAGTTCTTATATGCGAAGGCTGCAATATATTTTCCACTGCGTCTCTTAATTTAATCTGTAAAGTGTTCTTGATTGGGGCCTCTTGATAATGTTGATGCTTCATGAGTGAGCTGTTCCTCTAATTTATATTCCGTATTTGTAATCCAAATCGGCTTTAGGTTTAGACAAGCACCTTAGAGCCAAGAGAAATTTTTGACATGCTATTGAGCATCCATTTAAAGTCTATGCATTTCAGCTTCAGTTGTGGATTTTTAGCTTCAATATACCATTTCCAGATGAACCACCTGTCAAGGTGCATTCCGAGATATTTTACTTTGTTACTTTGAAGTATAGGTACATTGTTTCGGTAAATTTGAGGACAAGTCAGCTTTAGCGTTGTGAAAGTAACGTGGATGCATTTGGTTTTATTCATTCTGATTCTTCATTTTGCTAGCCATTCTTCAAGAAGTGAGATGTGTGCTTGCAGTGCTCAGGATGCCATAACTTGATCTGAATCGTAGAATGGCAATGTCATACGCAAAGGTAATTTATAAGGTGATTTGTCGCTTATTGGGAAATCAGATGTAAAAATTGACTAAAGTACTGGTCCCAAAACACTTCCTTGAGATACACTAGCATGCACACGATGTTTTGCGGTAGCATAGTTTTTTCTGTCTCTCCTGGAATGTGCGGTCGGTTGTATAGGAGCCGAATGTTTCATAGAAGCTTTTCGAAGCATTGATTTAATTTTTCAGATCACATTCATGCCACACTTTATCGAAGGTTTATGGTTTGTCTTAAAAAACTGTTGAGCAAAACGTCTTGCCTTTCAATGCTATTTTATCATCGGAAGCAATTTGATGGACCTGTTGTGATGTCTCTGAGACTCGAACTGAGGCTCTGGATTTTTTTGTGCATCTTCTAGTATTGGTAATAGCTTTCTCAGACAAAACTTTCTCGAAAACTTTATAGGGGTAGGGCAAAAGACTAAGCCGACTGTATGATTTCACTTGAGAAGAGTCCTTTTCAAGCTAGGTAAGGACTCTTCTCAAGACTCAGTTATATATCTGATTCGAAAGATAGAAGAAATTAGATATCCAAGCGAATACAATTAGTAGCAACTGTTCTAGCATAGCATTGGTGATGATATCAATTGCCGGAGATTTTTTGAGCATGTTTTCCTTAGTCTTGATTGGTTATGAGTCCCGAGCATAGTTATTAGATGAAAAATCGCATGTCGCTGAGGTTAAAGCTGTTAAAATCTATTCTAGGTGAACTACGAAGGCGGTGGCCTTTTTTTTGCGTCACTTCTGACCCATTGTCCGTTGGCAGTTCTAAATACGGCTTTCCTGATGGTAGTTTTGTTTATTTTTTACCTTGTTCACAGCGAATAATTGGCATTCTTAGTGGAAGAGAGGTTCTCCAAGCATGGGACTTAAGCTTTTTTTCTTTGCTGAGTCGTACTTTAGTTTGAGGAGTCATTTTCCCCGTACTAAGATATTAATTGATGAAAAGTATGTTGCTTTTTGAATTGAGGGATGCAATTCAATTTTAGGTGTCGTAGTGTCGAATGACTAGAAGACATGATAATTGAAAAGAACAGCTACAGAATTTACATCGTGCATTGATTTGAGTCATTTGAGTGAGGTATCACCTGAACGCATTCCAGTTGATTTTATTCGAATATCTACGCTTATCATTAATGATGTTAGGAGGGTGATCTAAGGACAAATCAAAAAATGGTTCTGATTTTGCGGAGTTTCGAGTTATTCCCTTCGAAACTGCGAAGTCTATGAGGTCCAGAATTTCGTTGGTATCTGACGGCTAAAACGGAATGTCAATTCCCAATTAAATGCCAGTTCTGAAAAGTTTCGGTAAAATGTCTTTATATTTTTCAACATAACCTTCTTTCACTCAAGATACTTTGTTCAACAGTATTCCAATTTTCTAATATCGTTGGTCAAATTTAATTTCTCCAGTCCTGAAAATTACGCATTCTTCTCAGCAATCTCGTCTGCATTTGGCATGGCATTTTCCCCAGTAAGCAATATTTTCCAATTCGGGAACAACAAAAAGTCACTGTGAACTAAATCTGATCAATACGGCGCGTGCAGTAACAATTCATAGCGCAAATCGTAAATTTTTGCCATTGTAATTGAAGAGTTGTGTGCGGGTGCAATGTCGTGGTGGCGGAGAACTTTTTCCTTTTTTGTTTGTTTGGTATTTAGAAGTGCTGCATAATACTTCTCGGTGATCAGTTTTCCTTTCACCAGGTTGTCGATAAACACCACACCTTGCGAATCCCAAGAAAAAACTGTTGCCATCATTTTTCAGCCGACGAAATCGTTTTCCCCTTCCTTGGAGTCTTTCCGTCCGCTTCCACCCGTTGTTTGGATTGTTGTTTTGTCTCTGGCGTGTAATGGTGAATCGAATTCTTGTCAACTGTGATGTATTGTCGCAAAAATTCTCTTGAATTGCGGTTAAATATGTTCAAGCACTCCTCCAAAGCGTTCACGCGAATGCGAAATGATTAATCGTTTGCAAACGCATCCACCGCGTCGAAAAGCTTTGTCATTTGCAAATCTAGATGCAAAATTTGAGTAGCATAACTTACTGAATCCCTGCAATGTCATCAACCTCACGCAGTGTCACTTGACGGTCCTGCTAAGGATCAACTTATTGTTGTTACGACAGCAACTGGAGCTGTGATGACTCACGAAATAGATTTTACAGACATGCTGATTTGACAAAGTCTGCAAATACATGAGTTTGAAAAGTTTAGTAACAGAAGCGGTATTCAGGCGCACAAAAAGTATAACGTGGGTACCCTTTATGTGTTTTTCTCTCCAAAGAAAATAGAGCTTCACAATCTTTTTTATTCAAAATCACAGTGGATAAAAACTACAATTTAACACTTCGGGTGAAAATAACAGTTTCCATTAAAACTCATAATCTGTTTTTGAAATTCTCATCACGATAAACAAATAAGCAAGCACTGAAGTTAAAATACAAATAAGCTCATCTCTCAAACCTGAAAAAAAACCAGTCCATTTCATAATACTCTCCTTTAAATCCTCAAACACTTCATGAGCATCCAAACATAAATTTGCTTTCAAAACATCAGCAAGTGGCACTGGACGTGAAATAAATGCAAACTTGAAAAGACTACCGAATCTTACACAATCCTTTATATTCAACCAGATCTGTTTCACTCAATTCAAAACGGTGCACATTGCACTCTGGCGCCAGCAATTTACGCAGCAATTGAAAATTCACTTACTACCCGAGAGTCCTCGAAAGAAGTCAGCAGCCTCTCAATGGGCCACAACGACTACGACGACTACGATGCAGGCTCGGATGATTTTGAAAATATGTATTTATAGTCAGAAGTAGAAGTACTTGGCATCATCTTGGAGAAATAAATCTTGCAAATCTCTGCCTGATATGCCGGGAAGTCATCAGTCTCATTCATTTCGCAACGAAAAAAATCGTTTTAATTTTGTACATGGGTTCAAGTGGTTGATTTATGTATAGTTTGAAAGCAAGTTTTGTGCTGTTTCACGCAATTTAAGCTGTATCTTATTGTTGAGGGCACAAGACTCGAAGACTTTTCACTTTTCGTAGTCTTGAGTTTTCAAATCCTTAGTCTATCTGCGCGGTATGGACAAAATCACTATGGCGAAAAGACATCCGGAAGGGAAATAATTTCAAAACAATCTCCCATTGTAATTCATTTTCCGCAATCGTATCCCTCTTGCCTTGTTTTTGAAATCAAATTGAGCATTCAAATCAAGTTCTAAAACTCTCAAAAACTTTATCATGAATTTAATTGTAATATTTCATTTCACTTCTACTTTCAGGTAACAAAGTCGAAGTAAAGAACCATTATCGCGGACATAAGCTCTCTATGTGGCTTAGTTTAATCCCGCAACTTCACTCACCCGGCGATTTATCGGAGCTCCCGATGCGACATCATCATTTCATGGAGGACAGTGCTCAATACTATGACGGTAAATTGCACATCCAAATCCACATCCTTTTTCAACATTCTATGAAATCATTGCTCTTCTTTTGAATTGCATTTAGCGGCAAAACTTTTGTTCTATCTACCTCATCGTCATTGTTTTCGAATCCACTTATCCTTTCTGTTTGCCTCCCCATTTTCGGCACAGGTATTATACGACCGCAGATTATGCAGCGACCAAGTTTCCCGAAAGCTCCGGTTCAGCAGCAAAGCGGCAGCAGCGGAAGTTCAAGCAGAGCATCACAATCGGGCGGAACACAGCCGAAAACAACAACGACAACAACAAATCCGAAAACGGATCATCCTGGATTTAATGCAGGAATCCCGGCAACTACAGGTTTGTTTTGTTTTTTCACTTGCTTGTCGGTTTCGATGTCCTTCACATCGGCCGGAATTATATTATAGTTTTCTAGTTGTATTTTTTTTTTGAGAAGCATTTTTGATGTAGGGGCTATTTCTTTCGTTTCTTAGTTTGTCGTTGAAACGAAATAGACGGAAATCCTTTTATGTTGATTTTGAAGTAAAATGACATTAATCTGTTCTTTGAACTTTGCTTTATTTAAAATCCATTAAGGTTGGGTTTATTTAAGAAGATGAACATTTCCCAGGTTTGTTGATTTTGAAAGTCCAACTTTTCCAATGTATGATAAGTTTCAACTTGTGATTATTGTGTGAATTTAAATGATAAACCAAAATAGATTGGCAAGCGCCAGCAATCAAATGCAACTGTTTCAGCCAACTTCAGTGTGGTTATGATTTTTAACCGTAATCTAATTAGTATTGGAAACGTGTTTGCAAGGTTTAAATTTATTTGATTATGATTGAATATTACGCGAATTATAACTGTTTATGCAAGTGTGTTTTGAAGTCTCTAATAATTTAAATTAATATGCGTAGAATGACTCCAAATATATCACTTTTGCGCATATATCATGTTGATTGCATATTAGTATTACAAATTGTTTGATATTTGAATCGACATCGGGAACTTATATTGAATTTGCGTTATCAAATCAAAAATGACACTACACTCTAGCACATGTATGATTTGTTCGCAAATTTCTTTCTCTTACCTCTGCGGTGCGAAAAATTATCATCAAAACAGAAAATTTAAAGAAAAAAATCCAGGTAAAAACTTGCAAAATGGGTCATGAGTGACGTTTCAGTTTTGAGGTTAATCTGCAAACAGCTTTAAATATACTAGTTCTGCAAACAAAACAGTTATTGTGAATTCTTGCTAGCATCAAAAAGTATACGAAAATTGGCGGCTATTGATTTTTCGACCGCCTGTTTTGTTTATATTTTTCCATATATAATTTATTTATTTACATACTCAAACGAATATTTCCTAGTTAATGCACTAACCTAGGATTGACTTGTCTGCATATTTTGATTTGTCAACATATCTCCATTTAAACAAAAAAACACTCTTCAATGTATATACATACATAGTTCGGATTCAATAATAAAGGTAACTAGAAAAAATCTTCTTGGCGACTGTAAAGAATTTTGAACCTGTACGCATCACGGACTACGAATAAGCTTTTGTGGCATCATATTGAATCAAACAAGTGCACGAGACTATGAGCACTATTCCAGAATACGACAAGCTAAATACGTGAACAGTCGGAGATAAACAGTGAAGATATTTGTGGTATTCTACGTTAAAAATGGTGCAAAAAGACAAGGCTAATCAGAAGACTGGAAATTGCGTTTCTTCGAGAAACATTTGAAACCACTATAAAAATACGAATTATCTACATAGGTACGTATTTACATTCAGGCTAATAAGAAAATCGTTCAATCAGAAAGTAAGAAAGCTATCCAAAAACCCTACGACAGAGCTTTAATTTGTCACCAAAAAGAAGATTGTCAAAAAGGCATTAAAAATAAAACAAACATAAAAGCATCGATAATTTCAGTTCGTAAAACTAAAAAAAGGGAATGGTAGTACAAAATGGAAGTGAAGTTTATCATCTAAAGCGACAGCTAAGAGAACTGAATGTTGCGAAAGTTAGCTATTAGTGTCGACGAAATAAAATCATGTTGTTCGTTGAGATATTGTTTTCTACTGTTACGTACATAATTGCATCTGTGTAGTGACAGTCAATTTTTGCTTTTCATTTTGGTTCCATTTAATCTCTGGAGTTCCGCATAGTTTCTCCTTTTCGTTTGTTTTTACTTTTAATTAATGATCTTCCTTTCTTCATTAATTCATCTTGCCTTTTGTATCTTGATGTCATCAAGATATTTAAGATAATTGATTCGCGGCATGATTGCGAGCAGCTGCAAAATGGGCTAAGTTCACTAAGTATCTGGAGTACCGCCAATTTTCGCGCTCTAAATGTCTAAAAATGTCACGAAGCTAGGTGACCACACTTGGGAGCAATATTCAACAGTGCTACGATCGAGGGATATAAAAAACGAACATATGTGCTATCAACCAAGGTCCTTATGTTGATCTATCAAACAAAAAGTATTTAAAGGAAATGGGATTATGTTTGTTGAAAAAATGCATCACGAAACACTTGGAAACATTAAGAGCAAGGAAATTCACACAGTACCAATCACTTAAAACAAAAAGGTTCGACTATAAATTACAACAATCATTTCGTGAAGTGACAGCACGAAAAAGTTTAAGGTAATCAGCGTACAAAAGAGAATCAGGCTTAAAGTTGCAAGGAAGATCATTGATAAACATTGTGAAAAGGAGTGGACCAAGGATGAAACCTTGGAGAATGCGAGAAGAAGAATAGAACAGGGAGGAAGAACAACTATTAAAAATAATACTGCAGGTGTGATCATGATTGTAGGAAGAAAGCCAGAATATAAGGGAAATAGAAACACTAAAATTACAAACATTTTCTAACAGCACTGAGTGGTTTACTCTGTCAAATGCTTTCGCGTCAGTCAATGTAAATTACATCAGCTTGAAGACCGTTGTCCAAAGTACACGTGACAAAGCTAGTGAGTTCCAATTTATTAGTAGTCGTAGAACGTCCTCGACTGAATCCATGTTGCTCTTTAAAAAATAAGTGACTAAAAGCACTATGAGTTCTATTGTGAAAGACTTACTTAAGCAACTTCAAAAAACAAGATTGAAAGAATATAGGACAGAAATTGGCATAACAAGTCACGTTCCTTGACTTTAAAATCGGAAAAACATTGGCAGTTTTCCAGCTGAAAGGGAAACACCACCGGACAATCTCAAATAAAATAGTAATGTATTCCTCTAAAAAGAAGTTGCAAGAGACTTAACAAACACATTAGGAATACCATTAGGGCCACCATTCGTTGACTAATTCAGCGCAGATCTTAGGATTTTGACATCCAGAGGATAAGTTACCACACAATCTTTATGAGATGGCACAGTCACAGTCGAGCTCCCTGAAGCAATGTTAAGAGAGGAAATAGAAGAAGCAAACAACGCAAACAAATCATAAATGTCTTGAGGGATCAAACCAGTAGTTTCCTCCAGAAAAAGTGTCAGTAAATTGGTTACTAGTTTCAAGGGAACAGACAAACGACTAGTAGGGCTCTGCGTTATTTGAATATTAGTAGTGGCTTAAGAATTCAAAGATCTTGGCGTCGTGTTTGACAATAAGCTTAAATTTGACCGGCACATCATGCACACTATTGCCACGGTGTCTCCTTTATTGGGTATTATTCTTCGATCCTCAAAGCTTTTTAATAATACCTTATTTCTGTGGAAATTTTTCTAGCTTGTCTTCTTAACAGTAAGTGTGATGTCCTCATTACAGGTATCTTATAGATGCCTCAGCATCCGTCCATTGTACGTTCACCCGTTCCTTTCTTAATTTCTCTTATGTTGCATATAATGCATTTCTTACGCTATTAAAACTACCGAGAGTGTTCCTTGATGTCTTCTCCTCACACTGCATCACTATCACGGTTTGTTAGATCTTAGTTCCAAAATATATGTTCGTGCGTGACAGCACTCCAATAGAGGCTCGATCATTTTTGATGTCCCTTTCGTGCCCAAGAGATCCATAATTTTACTCACCGCAATGGCGCATACTAAGAACGCACTGTTGTATTTATTATTAGTTGACCTATCTCAGATAGAAAATGAGTTCAAGTTGATTCAGATGCCAAAAAAAGGACATTTAATAGTATAGAGTTTAATACGAATTTTGAACCAGGCGAGGTGAGTGAAGAGAATACCACAGAAAAAAACTAATCAAGCTCAACCAAAACTCCTGGGCTAGGGCTTTTTTAAGTTGTAAAGATCAGTTATGATAATATTAAGAGTAACATAGTCAAACTACTAAAAAGACTCTTTGTGAATAAATGCTTTAATAATACGAGATTATTCAATATTAAATTAATTCATATTGCTTTATTTTTGTAATATTTTTAAGTTTTGTAATATTTTAGATGACAGTTTTCATCAAAGTTTTTTTTTCAAATGTTCACACATTACAGATCCATTGGCTCAATATCGGTTAAGCATCATAGAGAGCATGTCACAGAATTAGCTATTATAAGACAATGAAGTTAAGACAATGCAAATATAGACATTGAAATTTAAGTTCTAGATTATTAAGACATTGTAATACATGCTTAGTCAATTTAAAATTAAACAGGAAAGTTGTTTTCTACCAGTTTTTTGTATTCAATAAGGATTTGATTCGACTTAACTTTAGACAGAGTCTCATTTATCTGGAAAAGTATTTAGTTTTCACACTAAGTAAAGTTAGCAATCAAATTAAATCATATATTAAAACCCCCGTTTCTGCTCTATCATGACTATATGGTTAAGTATTACAGTCTTTAACCTGTTAACTGGGGAATAAACTTTGCTCAACTCGTTTCACAATGGGGGCGTTTTTAGTCCAGTGAAATTCCACACAAAAAAGACGAAACTTCGGAAAAATTAGGAGGAAAGCTGAATTTTAGTGTGAACCTTGATACTGGCGAGTTGAACAAAATGTCAAAAGTCCCCATCGACCCGAGTGCTGCGTTACTTTTTATACGGGGTCAAAGATCACCAAAAGTGGCCTTTCGCAAATAACTCAGTCACGGTCACGTCTTCAGAAAAACAATATATGACGAATTTGTTAACAGTACATACCCAGTTAACAGGTTAAATAAAAATATACCTAATACCATAATATCTTAGAATTGTTGTTATTAGTTTTAAGCTTTAACTGATAGGGCCAAACCTACACCTTGTTGGTATCAGAACTCAATGGCTGATACGTAGCGTCATAAGCCAATCCAATCCTCGTCAAACAGGGTTTAGTATAGGAAGTAAAATATAGAACACCTACAATCTTTTAATAAACTTTCAATAAGTCTGAAACTAACAACACAATTGATATGAGTCGATGCTTGAACGTATTGTCAATTTCTCCTTATTTTAATCTGGTAATCGACTTTTGTATAAACAAGGTTTTTTTTCAATCTGTTGGAAGAAATTGGTATTTCAATGATAATCGGAGACCAATAAACACTGATAAAGAGGGCAAATTACGTTTCAAATACCGAGATCTGTCACGAAAGTAAAATATATCCAGTTTCTAAAGGAAAAATTGGTCTTTCAAACAAAATACTTTGCTTTGAAAGGATAATATTAGGATAATTCAATTAGACAGGTTTACTTAATATTCGTTGGATCTGAAAACCACAAATTTTCTTCTATATGTTACGCAAACAATACAAAAACTATTTTTATTAAATCCCTCTAACGTTCGGAGGCAGCTGGAAAAATGGCAAAAATCGATTAAATTTTCGAAACTGAGTTCTTCTCGGAAAAAGGTACTTTGGAACCTATTTCACAAGATATGCCTGGCTGTGATCTCTGAACCCGTTTAAAAGGGCTTCAGTACTGCAAAAGCTCAATCTTCGTAGCTTTTGAAAGAATGCTAAAATATTGAAGATTATCGATTTAGTTTCGTTGAGGGATTTAAAAATGACCAAATCAATCAAAAATCAACAAGATACAATTACCAAATTTCAATCAAATAATCATCAGACTATAGGAGCAAACGCAATTTGCGAGAAAAGTGTGCCTTGAGTGAAAGTATCTAGTCTGGTCAGCAGTTTATACAAAAGCGGCAAATATTCAACTTTTGTAAACTTATGATATTCAATTATTTGATATTTTTTGTAGGGGCTCTGGTTTTAACCATTCAACTTGCATTTTTCCTCAAGACTCACAGGTACCAAAAACACATGGTCCCAGATGTAAGTGACTCTTGGAAGATTCACAGTATTAGCACTCGAAAATCTCCTAAATAGTGCAATATCTTCGGCATACGTTTGTATTTTGAAACACGATTTGCTGTGGAGTTTTTGAATAATATAAATGAAGATTGGCAGTAAAGTTTTTTGGTAAGATTGCTACTTTGAAAAAAAAGCATCATCACCCGTCCCTGGCCTTAAAGTGTCATAAAATACCTCTTTTCACGCAGATTATAAGCAAGTGCAGGTAAAAAATAAAATATTTGGCCAGCGAGATAGCACATAGCTGTTTCTATGTGAGCATGTTTGTATTTATTTTTACAAAATTGTACCCTTGACTTGTTCTCCCTGAGGCTCATGAATTTCCGATTTGCAATTACAGGGAACCACTTAATTTTTCAAAGCTTCCGCCCAATTGTTTAATCATTTATCAACATGAAATAGGTATTTGAAAAGCACGCTTAAGATTGAGTTAAAGGTTTCATTGGCAATCAAGCAGAGTATCATCTACAAACATTTTAAGATCACGCCGCAAAATGTATGTCTATTAATTTTCTCATACCTTTTCTATTTTTCGGCTTTAAAAATCATGTCCTTTGTATTTTGCCGTGTAATCTCCAAGCATATATTTTTTGATTATGTGAGCAACACTAATACAGTAATGAAACTTTCACCACAATTTTTTGGAACAAAAACCAGGTTCTTCGAATTTGGAAAAGTCTGGCGCCCAATGTGGGGAAGACCTTATGTGTGCGGTAAACTAAGCTATTTATTGGCTGTAATTCTCTAGAAAGTTCAGCTGATAGTATGAAACGATCAGCATATAAAGATTTTTTCTGATGTTATTTGCGAAGTGGGTACCTTCTGGTACCCACTTTCGATACTGACTACAAGAAAAATATAGCCCACTACGCTAACTAGTGAGGATGTATCACCGTACAAAATCTTTGGAATTGGTGAAAATTTAGTTGTAACATCTATTATTTATAAATTGTTAAATCGTTTCAAACATAGCCTTCAAATCAATATTGATTGAGAAGAGTTTTTTTTTGCTATGTATTTGGCTTGATTCCATGCAATTAGGACATGTGTAAATATAGTTTAGAGAAAAGGAATTTTGTCTGAAATATGCCTCGTATAACACAAATATCTTATTACTTCCAAATAAAATCACTTAATGAGCGAAAAAACGTTGTCAGTCATGGAGTCATGGATAACCAGGCCTCAATTTAAGTGGACACAAACGATTACCTGGCCAAATGAAATATGCCTGAAATTCATTCATTACTCTTAAGCTCGTAAATGTGTCCACTTTCAGCTGATAACTTTCTAAAAAATACATTTCCTGCGCTAAACTACCACATAATACCCAATATTAGTGAATAATTTGATGAATATATTCGTTAAAATATCACTTAATAGCAAATACTCACTACTCAGGTGATATCCAGCGAAGTGGCATTGGTTGAGGAATCGTAAATCTGCACAATTTTATATGTCTTGGATTGTCTATGTTAGCTCATAGAATAAGTCAATTAGAAAGAGAGCTTTACTGGAATATGTGAATACGAATGTTTGAATGATTGAATGAGTTGATGAAAATTGAGTGAAATAATGCATTTGAGTGATAAGTTTTGTATATTTTCCATGTTATGTTTGAAACATGGATTATACTATTTAGCTTTAAACAAAAAGTCAATAAATCTCTTTTAAAACACGGATATGAATTTGAAGAAACTAAGAAACCTATCGGAACGAACAAGTAAGCATCCTTAACACATTGACTCTAAAACGCCAAACATGGCTATTTTTAAAGAAAAATTGACAAATTGGCTAATTTCCTCTTTCGGAAAATACACGAATAAAGCTTATTTTCATTTGTGACATAATAATTCATATGTGACATAAAGATATAGATGGCGTGAATATGAAAAAAAACGTTGGGGTTATAGTAATTTTCCTCTAACAAACTAGAATTTTTCAATCACTTAATTTTTTCGCGTTACTCCTAAGATCTATCCATTTATGTAGAATGCTGTAAGTCTGAAAGGACATATAGTATGTAGCATTTTAAATAGCAAAAAGTTTTAAGGTTTTTTTTAACATGGTTTATCTCTGGAAGATTCCCGTTCACTAGTGTCTGATGGTGTTACATCTGAGTAAATACGTAAATACACCCTAGTATAATATTTATTTTAATTTCATTGCGTACTGCCACAAATGACTAGCACAGATAATTAAAAAATTATGTAGGAGTTGAAGGCGGTGACCTACAATAAATTTTTGTTTATTGTAGTCCTAGCAGTACGTTGTAATACGATTTATATATTTTATGCCAAATACACTGTTTCATTTATAAAAAAAAGGACCATACTCTTTTGACAAAACTCATGGCGTAACTAGGGATATGTACATAATTATATTGAATAGTTATAATGAATTTCTCTCATCCTAAATATTTCTTTTGCTTACTTACCTTAAATTAAAAATCGCAAACTGGTTATATTGCTGACAATGCTGAAAATCGCAAACTGGTGATATTGCTGAAAATGCTAGCATTTATAGCAGTTTCAACAAGTTTTGAAAATAAAACTTAATGTAAAGTTTCAACTCTATTCTCTTTAACTTTGTACCAATTCACATATAAATTATACCCATTGATTGGCAAGCATTAAAAACTATTCTCCATTAACTAATTGCTCATATCAAAATTGATTAAATATCATATCATCATATGTCAAATGGTAAGATGGTAAGCTGGTACCATTCTTAAAACTGTGAAGAGAAAAGTCCTCAAAAGAATACATTACTTTTCTTCAAACCGACTTCATAGTTTGTAGTTGCCCTTTTCATTAGAAAACAAGTAAAAGTTTCACACTTCATTGGCGAGTTTACTAAGTTTTTCGAGTATAATTAGTTGAAGAAATATAAATAGGGTAGATGAATAACTAACTAATAATAACTAATTGTTAGTAAATTTTGCTGAAACTTATTTGCGATGAACCCAAAAACAATTGTGTACAGTTCCATAGCTCGTAATTCTCATGGTAATAAATGTCACTCCAAGCACTTAACTGGGAAAGAGCTACGAATTATATCAATTTAATTAGTTAATGAAACTAACTGAAAATGAATGATGAGAGAAAATGTTTTTTCACACGGCTGAATTTCTTGCTAAGATTGATGATTTTTTGTTGTTGTTTGCCTTGTTTGCTTAGTTGAAAAACTATTGCAGCTTTTATTTTAATGAGTTTTTTAGTTGTATTGTCATATCATATGCCGGTTGTTAGAGGATATGTATATAGTAAGTGCTTGCCAAAATGAAAATAAGGTCGACGATTTCTCCTGACTAGAGTTTCAATTCAAAATAATTTTATCTTGGACATTTGCGTAAAGCTTATTTTTACGTACATTTAAAAAAATCATTCTTTAGATTCATCTATATTTTATACTTAGGAATGTAAAAGACAAATTAACAATAACATAAAAACCAATCTCATTCTATTCCATTCTAAACAACTCACATATTTTCGAAAGCCTTTTCTACCGACAATCAACACATTTTATTATCATCCAACCCACGATTTTGTGCCAGTGTTTAATTAAAGATAAAACTGTTCCAATTAAATCCTGGCTCGCTGCCGTCATCTATATACTCATTCCCTGTATATCCAATACAAAGCTTTCTTTTATATCTCTGCTCGTATACCACTCACATTGCATTGGATTAAATCGATGTGTGTGTATCTTACACACAAAGAATATCATTGTTTATGACCGACCATCGCCAAGGCTTTTTATTTCAAGTCAAGCTAGCACTTGGAAGCCATCTCATCACACTAAAATATTCATGTCAGGAATAAACACTAAATAAGATAGCAGCAGCAACAGCACCTAAACAACATCAACTTTATTGCAAACGTAACTCACATCCTGTGTACTTGTGTGCACGTGTTTCTACAGTTTTCTCTGAAAGTTTGAAAGTGGGATAAAACTGTTAGATGGAAAAAGTAAGATTATTGCTCTATCAATCGCTCTTTAGAAGAGCTGAAACGATATGTTCATATGTAACTCGACACATATTCACCGTTTATCGTGTGATATATGTACATTTATTGAAAATTGATTTCAATTAAATTAAACTGTTTGAAAAAATCCATCAAATAAAAAATATCTTCTCTTTTCGTTTGCAGAGTGTCCACCTAATACAACTATCGTTCCAACAATAGCAGCCACACGTCCGCAAAATCATCAACAGAACGGCAATTCTCAGAGCGGGAGTCGTGGCAGTAGTCCAGGTAACGCTGCCAATAAGCAGGACAACAATCTATTCCGTCGCCTGGCAAGTAGCCAATTCCAAAGCTATACGACCGCTCTAACTGTAACTATAGCCGTGGGATGCTTCCTATTGCTACTTAATATTCTCATTTTTGCCGGCATTTATTATCAACGTGAAAAACGTGCAACCGACGCCAAAAAGAAGGAGCTGCTCCGCGAGGCGGAAAACCTGTGTGCGTCAACGACAAATATCGAGAAGATCTCAGCAGGCGAAAGTAGTTTTCCGGGTGGCGGCGGTGGAGGCAAAAGTAGCCGGAAGTCGAGTTTGCAAAGTTTGACGGCCTTCAATTCGGGCGGCAGTTTCGGCGAGTATAGTTGTTACGACGAAAAAATCCAATGCAAAGAAAAACATCCGCTAGCAGATATTTGCAGCGTTGAGCTTCCTCTTAAAGAATTTAAGTGCTCAGTATCTCCTGCACAGTCGAACACCGGAAGTTTGCGTCGTCAGCAGGGACAATCCAACTCCGGCTCGAATCCATCTTCCAGCAGTATTCTTATGTATCCTCCCTCGTATCATCATCCTTCGCAATCGAACCCGCATAAAACTATGCATCGCTACCCTTCCCCCGACCGACAAAGTTGCTCGAATAGTAGCGACCTTGTCACCTATCAGCAATTTCAGAAGCCAACCGTGCATCAGCACTTCCATCACTCGCATCAAGGACACCAGGCTCATAACAGTCACGGAACGGGAACAACAAGTAGTGCAACAGTTGCCACTTCGACGGAACAATGCAATCAATCAACGCAGTCGGAACAGCCGAAAGTACAAGATGTCGCGACGAGTATTGATGAAAGAGCTGTCAGTGGGGGGGACAGTAACAGCGATAGGGGTAGCAGTATCGGAGGTGGTGCGGGCGGTAGCAGCTCAACAGGCGGCACATCTCATACCGGCACTAGCAGTT
This sequence comes from Nemotelus nigrinus, assembly GCA_947369275.1. Classification (NCBI taxonomy): domain Eukaryota; kingdom Metazoa; phylum Arthropoda; class Insecta; order Diptera; family Stratiomyidae; genus Nemotelus; species Nemotelus nigrinus. The sequence goes on along the minus strand of OX376375.1, from coordinate 51,821,740 downwards.
CAATTAATGACGCAGATAATATGATCAGCCCTGGCATACCCGAGCCGCCACCTCCACCGAAATCGACTGTACCGTACCAGGGTGGAATACTAAGGAACACTCCCACGACACCCAGTTCGAATAAGAAACGTGTTCAAATTCAGGAAATTTCTGTTTAGTACAAAACGATGTTCATTTATATTAATTTGTGTTTTGCTGAGGGAAATCAAGTTTATGTCAAGTTTCAAAGGTCAGATTCAGTCAAGGACTAATGAAAACACTGGTTATAATTTTGTTCATGCTGTGACGTCGGAGTATGACGTTAGTGGTAGAAATAGATTTTTGTCTAAAAAATTACAAATCGCTGAGTACTTTGAGATATAATGCATTCAAGCAGAGACTGAATATTATCGTCCCAAAGTGCATCAACGCCTAAATTCAAATGCAATCAATATGTTAGCAAATCGAATATTCTACTAGGTGCAGGTTTAATTTGATTTCAGGAGGTCTTTGATTTTACTGAGTATTTGTTGAACATCAAACGCTGAAAGGTAAAACACAGAGTAAACAAACAAAACTCAACAACACCAAGCAAATTAAAATGCATATTCCATTCCAATTTATTTGATTCACACTCGCAACTCTATGCACAATAAATAATTAAATGAAATTATTTTCCAAAAGCTTTGAAAGCACTATGTGAACGAACTCACCTCCAAAACATACATACATATACTCACTGCAATTGGTAGTGCAATCACTGTCATCAGTGCAGCCGGCGAAAAAAAAATCCCCGTAAATTAATTTCTCTGATCATATTGTAGAGTGGCGCCGACAGCATTGGGCCCTTTTTTGCCGTGCAACGGAGCCATTCCAGCAAACCATGCATATTCGTCAACGGCATTTAATCGGACTGTAAATATTTTTATGGCACCTCGCTGTGAATGACAGGCCTGTGGGACTATCCTTTTCGCGAGACTTTCATTCTTTTATAATATTCACCTATCAGTGCCTGATCTGCAGACATACATACATACTATACATACATAACACCCCCAAACTGGAGCCTGATCCCATTTTCATTCCATGAATCCTGGTGTCAGCCCTTTTAATTTGAATGATTCAAAGGCAGAGTAATTTGGATCCTTTCGCTTCACTCGCGAAGGACATACCCGTACGAAAACCGGAATAGCTCGGTAAACGATAAGTACCGGCATTGTTTGAGAGCCGTTCGTTCCCCCTAACTTTGTCACGTCGTCCTGGCGCCTACAAGCCACTACCGGTACCAACGCTGTTGTCGGCTGCACCGTAATCGGATAAACGGGATGACTTCGAAATGAAGCGAGAACCGAATTCGAAACGAAGCGCAAGCATGTCGACAGAATTAATAATAATCGGGGCTGTCGAAAAGACCAACCTCATTATGATTGCATGAGAGCTAACAGAGAAATAATTAAAAGCGCCGATTAAACATCACTTAGATGTCTCCGAAAGTGAATGATAGCGCGACGGGGGGATCGGAATAGATTGGATTACGTCGAGATGGTTTTCATAGGAACCTGTTTCGGGACATTGAAAAGCGGATGTGAGGGTACATACATACGTTGCACATATTCGCGGAAAACTCGAGTGTTAAGATCGCGTTATCGGTGACATGCCAATTAGATTGAAACGTGCTTGCTATGAACGAGTAGTTATGGAGAACTTTTGTTGAAGGAAGAATATATAAATTTAGGTTAGGGTAGAGTTTTGATGTGCACAGGAAATAGAAAGTAACCAAGTTAAAGCTATACATGTGTTTGAGAACAGTTGGCTGGATTTTCGGAATGAATTTTTCGTCGTGCTAACGGTTAGTATAGGAGTGAAAATCTAACTTTCCTTAACTTTTGAATTGCATTTTTGTTTTCATTCTTTGATTTCAATACAATGTCAAGGACCAAAAATAAAACTACGACTATGTTTTCTCGAACTAAAACTAAAACAAAAACAATATCAATTATCTTTAGTGTTAACTCCACAAATTGTTAGATGATTAGGTACTCAGATACCGAAATTTATGGTTGCCTTACATTAAGACCGGTTATATTATTAATCCGTAAATACATTTTTGTACTCACTGCCATGTTCGAGGAGACTGAAAGAAGCTAGCAGAGGCTTAAAGGGGTCGGATACCAAAACCACCCTAGAATTAATTTTTGAATTAATAGTACGTCTCCTTGGAACAAATCTATGCTTTTTCCCCTTTTTTCCAACCTTAAGGCTGATACTGAGTTAGTCGTGAAGCTTAATTTTGATATGTCTCCATTATCTGGTAATTCTTTCGAGTGAAATTTTTTGGGACGAAATGTCAAGAATCTCAATTTTCGATCGATTTTCTTATTGAAAAGACTTAGGCGCTATTCAATTTTCAAATTCAAACACGAAATGTCACTTTTTAGCTCGAAAGAACGAACTGCACATACTAAATTGGTGTGAAATGATTGGAGACATGTGTTAATGCAATCTGCATTTTCAAAGTGCAAGCTACTTCTAAGCAATTTTTCACGCTAAGAACAGAGTACAACTCATACTGATTTTCACGCTTAATTTTCGCCGAAACAAATTTCACGTGAAATCGAAGACAGTACTGCTTTAGGTGTTAATTTCACTTTAAAACACTGAACAGGGGCTGTTCGTGGGAAAAGGAAATAGGCAGTTGGATTTTGTGCGGAAGGTTTCATGAGAACGGTTACAAATTAAGAAATGATTTTTTTTTGTGGGACACTAGTCCCATTGATATGCAAAAATTGTCAAAGTGGTTTCATGAAATTCTTCTCCTAACTTGATGTATATCAAAATTTATATTCGTGCAAAAGAGCACACAATTTTTCATTCAGCAAAAATAAAAATCATTGAAAGTCACAATAATTTTACGAAGCCCCTATGACAATTTGAAGCAAAACTAGTAGGCAAGTTTTAAAAAAAATGAAGCATCTAGCTCTTACCGTTTTGGAGAAATGCTGTGAAAAAAAAATTTCGAGAAGAACATGTTTGTAGTGTTACAAAAGCTCACAGCCATTTATTACAGGGACTTAAAAATATTTTTTAGGCACTTACAATTTCTTCCGGAACATAAGCGGGTCAGTTCTATGCGTAGGAGGGAAGTGAAATTTAAAAAAATTAAGTAAACTTAAAATTGATTTTTTGAAGTAAAACGTTTGGGGTTTTATCAGCGGTATTAGTTGTTCAATTCTAAAATGTATCATCAGAGTCTCATCGCAGCCATTAAGAGTACCTAAATGGAGGCATGTACACCCAGTCTAGTTCAGTATGAACAATCAAGTTATTTGTGACATGGCAACAACTCAATATTTTTGGGGTTGTTTGAGTGAACTTATTGAAAAGAGAGGCCAAAGACCGAAAAATAAGCCTGATAAGTCCGGAGGTGGATTTTAAAAGCTCATACTCGATCTTCTAACCAAAGAACCCATGAGATAAGCTTACGAATCAGGCTATTGACTCAACTTGATCCAAAAGGGTTTATCACTGAAAATTGTCAAACCACCATGACTATTCTCATTTGGAAACACTGGTATGCCTGCCGTGAGGACCTTTGAAGTTTCATGACCTCTTTTGAAACTGATAGACTAGCATTATATTTTCTACTGAAATCATCTTTTAAAAGGCAATAAATAGCTCTATCCGGTAGCTTTTCTTAATTAATGAAGCACCAGAACAAGCTTCGTAGTGCTAAGCTCTTGGTTGTCGTGGCTTCTCACAATTGAGAAAATCCAGATTTATAAGCTTTTAAAATTAACGAACTATTTTGAGATTATGCTAGGAAGAACAAAAAAAACCGAAGAGTAGGTTTTCGAGTCATGAAAGTTTGTTTCTTTTTTTTCATTTTCTAAAGAGCCAGGTTTATTTTAGGTTCTGAATACGACTTGAGCTCTTGAATCTGTCGTAAATTATAAATGAAATTTTGGTCTCATAAAAATATTATATATATCCAAACAATAAGTTACACTAAATGAATAAAAATCAATTGAACATCAACTATAAAATTTCTGGCTGAGTTTAGTCGTTTCACCTCCAAAAAGCGTTACGAAATGATTTCCGGTAGTAAAATCAGCAACTACGAACAAGGTCAAAATAGACTACGTTGGTTTAAAAGATTTTTTTCTTTATTAATCCTTTTCATTTTTGGATGCATCACTACACACAGTTAAATATTGAAGAAGTTTTGGTCGAACCAAGTGAGATCTTTTTTGATTGAGTCTGGAATTAGAAGAGATGACTTTAACTTGAGGGGAGCTCGTGCGGACTTTTCATCGTAAAAGTGCCTACCACAAAAAAGATGAAACCACTCTATTCCTGAGAAAATGCTCGACACACTGCGAGACTTGATGTTGTTTAAGGGCCTACAATGTCTACGAAGCCGGTAGGCGTATACTTCTTAGCAGCAATATATTTTTCAATTTGCTCAGTGCTGCATTCGAAAACTTCAAAATTATTGTAGAATCGATTGGCTTTTTGGTATAATTCTTTTCATGATGTGGAGCAGAACAGAGCTAAAACATGCTGGGCGGTAGTTTCTATACTTACCATTCAAAACTTTTCTTTTGCTTGAGGAAGAAATGTAATTCTCATTTCTCGCCAGCGCAATCTCCGCCATGGTAGCGTGATTTCTATCTTCAGTCAGTCGGAAAAAATGCATTCAGGGTCCGAAGAATTAAACGCCTCGAAATAGATTATAGCCCAACTCAATTGGTAGCGAGAAACCCTAGTAAGCAGCATTAAACTGACAGCTTGCGCCACGTCAGAGGTGATGTTGAGCTTAAAACCTAACCAATGTGAATTGCACCACTGAAACTCTTCACGTTTCTATAGAATAATATCCATGCAGGTTACTTTGCCTTGCGCTTGATCAATAACTTCTAGCTTTGCATGCTTTGACGTCATCAAATATGGTCACCTCTGTCATTCCCACCAAACAATGTCAATATATACAAACTCTATGTATGGATTTTGCACCAAAACACCCATCAAAAGCTAGTTTCGATGTTCATATCTCCATTCATGTTTTCCCCTTACTGGGGGGTTGCACAATATGTAAACTAAACTTCACATGCACAATATGTACAGGGAACTTCAAAAAATTTGCTCGAATTGCAATAGTTAGCGATGACTAGGAAATTGCCGCATTAATGTCAACTGGCCTATTGAAATTTGAAAAAAAAATAGTTAAATATATACGATAGTAAGCCAACACGGCACATCACATAACCTAAAAACAACTAATTTCAATTTCGTAGTGATTTTGTCACACTCTTCCGCACGTACCTCAATTAAATTCTCACTGTTCGTTTGGCAACGTTAACTCACTTCATCACAACCCATACAATTTAAGTTTTGTCGCAGACGCCTCATTAAGCCGCATCCATTTTATCCGATAGTTTGATCACCTACGGTGATGTCATCATTCTGCATGACGGCCCGTACATCTAGACGGCATTGGTTTGATACTCTTAAAAGCTTTAAGTTACTTTTTATGCATCGCATATTCATTCGTTATTTTAGAATTTTTAAACTTGTTCCTGCACTCTCTCCGCAGTATGGTGATTTCTACATGCTTTGATGGAGGCTTGTAATTTGCATTTCATAAATGGGCTACACGTTGCCATAGCTGCAGAATTGATAGCAGTAGCCCTACAACAATCGATGCCCTCCGGATCAATTTCCAGTGAAGATTGGGCCAAGGTTTGGAACAGTTCCCAGTCCATCCTCTTTCTGTATTAAATGCTACCTTTTCAGTTGAGTCATGTTGAATTATGTGTATCTGTGATCAGAGAACAAACACTCCTGCAGAATCCTCCAGTTGTGGAGGAGTTTTGTGTATCGTTAAGTAACTATGAACATCCTTACGTTTTGAGGTGATGAAGTAATGTCCGCTGCAGCATTTGCAATCAGCATATCGGAGGTCAGGATGAATTCAAAAAATACCTCACCTCGTTCATACATATTGGAGCTGCTTTAAACTTAATGATGATCTTTAGAGTCAGCTTCCGAAATAAGAAGCAGTCTTAATCGTCTGGCAGAGAGAACTAGTACCATGATGGTGTACTATGTGGCAAGAAATAAACCAACAATCGGTTTTCACTGCAATAGCCATGTTAACCATTTCACATGAATTGCGAAGGACATTACTAAAGGGCATTATCGATTCTCTGTAGCAAGATAAAGGTTAAAAACCTAATAATCTCCCAAATCTCTACTACACCTGAAGAAAAACAGGAAATCTATACCCTGCATCAAGATCAACTGGGAGTCTCATCCTTAGACACTATCTTTAATTTGACACCCAGCTAGATTACTCCCAGTCCAAAGATCACATGCTTATAGAAATTCGCCGAGCGTTGGTCCTCGCATGCCCCGGCCCAATCCGCATCATTCAGCGTAGATGCAGGAACCGAACAAGCCTTTTGCAAATTACAGAAAACCCTAAACACAACTTGCCTTATCTTCAGTCAGTTTTTCGACTAGATGATTCCATATTGCTTACTGACATCATAAATAGTCCAAATTAGGCACTCTGGCAATTCGACCCGAGTAGGTGCTGAGGCGGTCGCAATAAATTTTGACATTTTGTAAATCGGCCTGCCTCGATTCTTTTACTCAAGCGAACCTCTGTCGTTTTTGAGCAGAATTTGAGCGTTATAGTAGAAGAGAATGCTCTTTTATGATTTTTGTTGTCGAGCAACGAGTCAGGGTGACGTCTTTTCAGATTCCTCAAATTTTTGAAGGTACATTTAGTAGTCCCGTAAGCTTGAGAAGATGACACATGACGTTTAAGCACCTGAAGAGGGTGTGGTACTCGAGGTAGCACTAGTTGACGGTCGGGCCGCTTCATTGGTTGTAACATGTTCACCATTCTGGCCAAGAACGGGCTTCTGAGTTTTTTCCGGGCCAGGCCAGGGACGATAATTCCAGAATCAGTCAAAAACTGGTACATGTAAGATCTACGATTAACATTAACATATTCGTTATATCCTCCATAGCTCCCAACAAATTAGCAAAGAGCCTGCCGGTAGTCTGAGGGGCTAGCCCATTTGTCATAGCTTATCTTCCCGAGGACAGCGAAATACTACAATCTGTTACTTGAAAACGCAAAAAGAAGGTAATTTTAGTTTAACAGCTGAGAAAACGTGAGTCCGAAGCCTGAACTAACAGGAATGCGGTGTAAACACAAAATATCAGAATGTCTAGTTGCTGGAGAAATATCCACACACTTGTTTGTGATTACAAATTTGGATTAAATTTGATTAACCCTGAAATTCAACATTCTATTCGAAATTGTTCTTATTAGGGATATTTTCTTGATAGCTACACTTACCTAATACGTATCTTTTCCTGATTCATGAAGTTGGAAATATTTTGCTTTCTATCATAGAAAAAGTGGTTTCAGTGGAAAAAAATATGAAATAAACATACAGGTCAGCGTAAAGAGCAGGTACAAACTTGCTTGTTTATCAGAAAAAAACAAAACCACAATCTGACGCCTACCATTGTTTCATAATATAATATCCACTTACATCCTCAAGCCCACTCGAATCTCGTAACGACATAATTATGACAATATAAATTTATACTCGCACATGTATCTTGCTGCCAGCATACATATATGCGAGCTTCATTTTCATCCTGGATTATGTTTGCGGATGAATTTCATTCTGATACCTATCAGCTATTTACTTTCCCGATTATTCACCCAATATCCGATTTACATCTTTATTATGCCGGCCAACTGTCATTTACCAGCCAAACGAAAATGCTCACTATGACGGACAGACTTAATGGATGTCAGCTATCAGCCACAAAACAAACTGAACCCGTCATCCGAATCTGTTTCAACTTGTTTATTTTTCCATTTGATTTCCTTCTGATACGAATACTGCACATTTTACATTTTGTATAAAAGTTTGGTCACGTTCATGTTCACGTCAAAAGGACAATATTCAAAAAACTGCAACATTTTCATTTTTCACTTGACTCGACTGAATGATCAATACATCAATGAAATTACAAAACAAAACTCCTTTATCTCTTCTGGCCATTTAATTTTGTAACTTTGCTGTGAATGCGATCTCTTCCAAAACAGACAAAAATTTATCAACAAACATGAATAATTCCATTGCTCTTGTAATACAACTCAATGAAATGTAAAGAAAAAACAAAATAAAACCCACAAGCCGTGTTATACACGAGGCATAAGTGAAAGAAAACAAGAAAATTAAATGCACAAAAAAATTTAAATAAAAGTAATTAAAGGACATGTTGTACGAGTATGTAATTAAACATTGATATAAATTAACAGTATGAAAAGTATGTTTATATTAAACTACCAGAACAAGTATGTACCACAATTACATCGACTGCGCCACAAAAGAAAAGAATTATGTAGGGATAGTGATGAACGTGGTGTGGATGAGAGTTTATTTGTAAATTAAATCAATGAATAATAAATTGAATCAGATCAGATTAAAAACGAGACGATATACTGGAAATAAGGTAAATTAATTAATATTGAAATTTGTATTGTTGTTCATATTATCTATACACAAACGTATAAAAGCAGATTGTAAACTATACTCTAATGATATGTATAATATTATTACTATATGATAATTGAGGTACTGTATTTAACGATCGGGTAAATGAACGATGTGGATGGAGTAATTTGAAAGTAAATATAAATAAAGAGAAAAAAAATATTCAAGCAATTCATAAAAAATTATTTGGTTTCATTTATTTATTATTACCAATTTTAGGGAAAAATTTACAATTTTTTGGTAATATTATAATAGCAAATATTGAATGGTTAGTAAAACAATAAAGAATACGACACCTTTTCAGTTGATATATATATATATATTTGAATCAAATATATTTCATGTCATATAATGCTTAGAGCGGGCGTCGTAGAATGTAAAATGGGTAATTCGGTTGCAAGAATAAGTTATTTTTGATTAAGAATGCGAAACAATAGAATAACAAAAACTCTTGCACATACGAACTGCCAGGAAGACTGATTTTCGTAGAAAAGCGGAGGAAATGTGTAAGTTTCACTTTATGTAGAATATCCCGGTGGTTCGATGAATTGAAAGATTTTTTTTTTGTGCTGCAGCTTTCGAATTGAATGCATACTCATCAAATCACACAAATACTTATGTATTTCTTGTAACCATTAAGGCCCATTTTGCATGAGCGGTTTCACCACGACTGTGACTCGGCGACTTAGCCACCAGTGACTACGCGACTAAGTCATAGTATAAGGACTATAGATAGCACGGAACAAACGTCATTTACGATACAATTTGCTATATTTCCCCACTGATTGCGATAAATAGACAGCAATATCCAAGGTCAAGTTGAAAAAAGACAGAAAGTACCCCGCCAAGCCACGCTGCTACGATCAGATAAATTTCTCATTCCCACTAGGCAATATACATGTGCTTTGTCAAAGAGACTACTATAACGAATGGCGATATATGCAATATTGATTTCCTTAAAACCTTTTCTGAGTATTAAAATGGTAAGCGATAAGGTAGCTAACGCGGATATCTAATTTCGATACATTTTGACGAGAAAAAAGAATATCTGTGACACTCTTATGGGATTCTTTTCTTTCTTTTTTCATTTGATTCTTTCTTGATGGGATTATACGCACGCCAGCACACTCTCACCTATCAGCTAACACGGATACATCCATTCTCACCTGTCATGTGAGAGTATGCTTTTCTCACTTTCGCATACGATAAAGTGAACTTATTTTGGTTTTGGTACGTCTTAGGTGTCAGCTGATGGTAAATCCTTCACTCCCTACCTTTCTCTTTCATCAGGCAAATATCGTACTCATAGATATGAAAGAATATGGATACGAAATGACTATCCGTGTACCCATACGTGAATGTGCCTTTTTTAATACACGCACAACATTGCTCTCTCACAAAAAATCCGCTCAGTGCGCCCCTTTCTACCGCACTCAGCACCGAAAAGCCATAATTCTCCAACTTTTTTACGAGAAAAGCCGTAATCACAATACAGCGTTTTTCGCTGCGGCCAACGCAGTGGGCTGCGGGAAGTGCTGTCAAAAAATTAGAATGCACTGTTTTGTATGGTAACGCGCACAATGGCTGCGGCGAAATTTGCCAAATTTCTAATTTTGCCGCACCGCTAGCGGTGATACCTACCATAGGTTGGCATCACCACTAGGTTGAATTAACTCTGTTTGAATTAGGTTGAATGGTCTGGTGGAATAGACAAGCGATGGCTGATGAGTATTGTGATAAGCCAACCTAATCCTCGTACAACAGGATTTAGCAATACAAAAGAAAAACAAAATGATTTTGGTTGGTGCCTTGGTTGCATTGACAGCGACATTATCGCTGCATTGTGATTCACCAAATTCAACTGCGACATTCACGCCTCCCCCTGTGGAACGCTGCGTTGGCCGCAGCGAAAAACGCTGTATTGTGATTACAGCAAAATGCTACCAGAGTACGAACGCAAAAGCCAATTTCCACGCGGTGAACAAAGTCTTGTAGGGTAAGATCGAATTCAAGGCGTTTGTTTTATATATTTTGTATGCACACACAAAAAGCATTTAATGCATGTTAATATTGCGTTTATATGTTGTATCAAGTATTTATGTACATACAAACCTCACAGCAGTTTGATTATTCCAATTTTAACCAAATTTTTAAGTAATTGTTTGCAGTTATCTGAGAACAACAATTGCATAACCGTTCTTGTTTTGTTCTTGCTGCAGACTCTGAGTCACTCATTTTAAACTTATTCTGAAAAGAAGTAATAAACCTTATGAGCAAATACTTCAAAAAGCGCTCAAAAGAATGATGTAATAAGTGATCGTCGAATTCATGGATCGAGTTGATGTACGTGCGGGCGGTAACAAGTGATTTGTTGGCACATGTATCTGTAGGTCTGTTCGCGTACCTGAATCTATTATAATATATTAAAATAGATTCGCAGAAAGTCGTTTTTGTATTCTTGCTGCAAGCCAAATTTTGCAACAAAAAGAAGCCAGCTGCCAAATTCTGTTAAGGGGTTATTCTACTGTTAAACGGGTAAAAAGCAGTATCATTTTAAAAGTGTTGTAAAAAAAAAACTATTAAAAATATCAATTTGAAATTTTGCATGCATCTTTATTAACAAAATAAGTATAAAATCGCATAGTTGAATTTTAAAAAAAAAAACAAAATGGCGGCTTCTGTATGCAATTGATGGAGCGCGCGCTGACGGCCAGAGTCGATTGCGCGGCACATTGCCCAGGTCGTCCAGGTGATCTGCAATCAATTTAACGATAAAATTCTATTAGTTTAGCTACAAACACACAAAGTAAATCTAAATTGAGCCATAAAAATTGAAATTTGGTTATTTGGGAGCACTTTTTTCATCGAAAGAAACGTCCAAAATCGAGCATGCTATTTTCCAACACTTGTCAAATCGCGAAAATTTAATATTTATGGCTCAATTTAGGTTCACTTTGTGTGTTTTTAGCTAAACTTATAGAATTTCATCGTTAAATTTATTGCAGATCACCTGGACGACCTGTGCAATGTGCCGCGCAATAGACTCTGGCCGTCAGCGCGCGCTCCACCAATTGCATACAGAAGCCGCCATTTTGTTTTTTTTTTGAAAAATTCAACAATGCAATTTTATACTTTTTTTGTTAATAAAGATGCATGCAAAATTTCAAATTGATATCTCTAATAGTTTTTTTTTTACAACACTTTTAAAATGATACTGCTTTTTACCCGTTTAACAGTAGAATAACCCCTTAATGCTGCAGTTTGCTGAAGTACGCGAACAGACCTTGTATGATATCTGTATCTCGCCAAGACAATGCGCGAAGTTTAAAACTTTTATGCTGACTATTTAGTCCGCGTTTGATGAAAAAATATGAAAATATCAAAGCAAAAATATTTTTATGTAGCTTATAAATGATATCATAATATCGAACTATATAGCATCGAAGTACAGACTAAGGGGCAATAGATAAATCGGGATATTTGGCGTCCTGATCAATGGTAAATCGGGACATGTCATTAAGCCCCTGAAAATTGGGACGTCCCGCACAAATCGTGATACCTGGCAACTCTAGCTATGACTAAGTTAAAATCTTGGGATTAAATCAGACTGTTTACATGAGCCTTTTTCAGCCGCCAGTGACTGCGACAGCGTAGTGGTAGCGATTTGCATATTCTAGCATGTGAACCATTCACGTAAAGTGATCATTGTGGCCAATTTCGCATTTTCAATGCTAAATTTAGCATCGATTTGACATATCAGCATCGAAAAAGGCACTTTAGGATTAGGCTTTTTTTATTAGCATTCAAATATTTAGTAAATCCAATAGAAAGCTGCGACAACGATTGCCAGTTAAAGTGAGAAGATTTAAAAAATCAGTAAAAACTCTAGCGCACCAGAACCGCATGAAAACTGATTTTCTCAGAAATTGTCTTTGAGTGATCAATAAAGACGTAATACACTTTTTTATAGTATCGTATCAACCATTTCTTTCCCAAAACAACAAATATAATTTCTCGACAACATCTCTTTTAACATAAATGATGAAAATATTTAGTGCAGGCCGCACGTTCCAACGAAGCAGCAAAAAATCTACCATAACAAGCTCATATAAAAATCAATCTATCCTTTGAATTTCGTTTTCATCTCGGGATTTCATCAACAGTTTCAACGATTAAACCATGTTTGAGGCTGCCATCAAAGAAACTTTCAAAACTCTGAAAACTTAAACATTAGTTCCATGCTTTTATTGTAAATGTTTTGGATATGATTAAATAATGGAAGCATCTGTTGGTGCAATATTTGCGAAAACGTCTGGTGCTGGTAGCCCTGAGTTAATAGCACAGCTAAACATATGCTAAATTTGCTTCACATTAAGTTCAACCCACTCTGTGAATTTCGTTTCGATTGAATGACTACGCTCAAAGTAAAAGGAGTGAACAGAATCTTAGGGCTTCCACCCTCACAAATTTCAATTTTCCCCGATCACATTTTAGGCACCCAGCGCACACACATGGTTAAAAATTTCCAAAACCTTATCACATCTTTTTTAAAAACACGTTCCAAATTCATTTCGCAAACTTAGTTTTTTTGAAATATAGTTTTTGATAGAATAATAGGCATATATAAAATATCACTAAAATGGCCGCCGGCGCCAAAGGGTTAAAGATAATTAACATTTGGTGAGACCTGGACGTATTCTGCATATACACTAATGTATTTTGAAACTTTCAGTTGAATTGGATGGTGCGTTTCTGAGAAATAGTCACTGATATATATATATATATATATATATATATATATATATATATATATATATATATATATATATATATATATATATAAATATATATATATATATATATATATATATATATATATATTTATATTTATACATATATATATATATGTATATATATATATATATATATATATATATATATATATATATATATATATGGAAATATGAATTTTTGGCCAATTGGATTTTAATACTAGTCTTCTTCGAACATTAGTAAAAATTCCGAGCGTCTCACGTTCCAATTATCATAAACAGAGCTTTTCAACTATGGCCACTGAAATAAGTGGAATTATGTATAATATGTTAGCTAAGTCTCTATCTCTTCCTCGTGAGTTTTTTTTCCAATAATCTTCAACTTGTGCATTACTTCGAGTATAGTCCCTTCCCTTTTTTTGCACAAAACTGGTGATGCTGTTTGTATTTGTAATAATTGCTTCATTTCTCTCCTTTCTCGCTTCAGTTAACTGCTTGAAAGAGTGGTTTGCAATAGATTCGATCCGTCGATTCAATCGTTTCTAGCTCTAAAGCTCAGCGAAGGCTCATAAAAGGTAAAATTAGCTTTGACAAACTTCCTTTCTGTCACCAACGCTGTTTCATCTATCTTCGATCAACACAAGCAAGTAAATTTAATACACACAGGTTTCTTTAAAGCTTTAGACTCTTTGGATCATGATCTGCTTCGTGTGGTCTTCTACTCTTCTGGTTCACTTCTTATATTGCTGATCGTACTTTTGTCGTAACTGTCAAAAAAATAGACCTATTCTTTTTACTTTTTGTTGACGTTGCAAATTCATGGATTCATTTGGTTTTTTTAACCCTCCGAGAGCACAGGGGGTCCAATTGACCCCAGAGAGCACAGGGGGTCAAATTGAGCACAGGGGGTCAAATTGACCCCAGAGACCTTTTTGATCGATCGCAGTTTTAAGGCCTGCAGGAAAAGAGGAGTAATATAGGCTCCTAAATATATTTCTGTGTCTTGACTATAAGCTTACACCGTTCGCTTCCAGTCCAAAATCGTCAGTCGTCGTTGAGAAGCCTTTGAAGCAGATCAAGGGGTCAAATAGACCCCATCTACACTCGAGGTCAATTTTGAGGTAAAAATTAGTTTGCATGTGCTTTATTTTTTTAGTATTTGCAATGTGTCGTACAATCTGCGCTCTAATGTACGCAATAATTCGTAAGCTGAAGACAATGATAACAATTTTGGCGACAGTGATTCCTCCGAAGACAACCATGTCTCGGAGCAATCAGAATCTGATTATATAGAAGATTATATCTTTTTCTGCAACTCTTTATATAGGACTAATTTGTTTTATTACTTTACTATGCCTGGGGAGTATCCATATACATTTTCAGCTCAAAATATTAAAAACTGACAAAATTATGCTTTTTTTTTAAATATGCAAATTTTAAAATCTTCAAAACCGCCACCGTAAATATGCAAAATAAATAACTTTTTTTCAAGGGCCACTATAGGGCTAATTTTTTTATAATTTTGTCATATCTTGAGAGTATCCACTTTAATTTTTAGCCAAAAATATTGAAAATGAAATAAGTTAAGATTTTTTTTTTGTAAAAAAGCTGATTTTCGACAAAACTGTTTTTTCCCGAATTTTTGTAGGCATGCTCAGGACATTTCAGGCACTTCTAATGTATGAGAACTACTAAAAGAAGTCTCAAACAATACTTATAATTTTTTTTCATTCTATGAACGTTCAAAAGTGGTTGGGGTCAATTTGACCCCAATTGTTCTCCATGATTGAAAAAATAGGTGTGTTCCCGGAGGGTTAAGGTAGCTGCATTATCACAATCTACAGATAATTCTTGTTTTTCTTTATTTCCTTCAAATTTTACTAAGTTTTGTTAGTTTTTTGATTTCACCATATTTCAACTCTTATAAAGTACGTATTTAATTTTTCAAAATCCTTATTTCCTCATCTTTATTTCGAATATTTTCAGGCTACTAGTTTAATTTCTTTTCCATTTTATTTTTTTTTGCCAAAATACTATTGAGCTTCTGGTAAAAGATTAAACTATATATATATTTTTGCTTTGTATAAAACGTAGTATAAAAAACTAGCTGTAGTCTACCTTCCGCTTTTTAAAATTTCACACGAAACCTGCGTGATAGCTTTTAATAGTCTATTTCACGGTTTCAGTGAACCTACGTTTTTTCCTGAATTTGAAAGGCAAAATAGAAGAATTCATTTGTCATCTGGCATGTGTTCGAAACACGAAAGAGAAAATATACTTAGAAAAGCTTGTAACCTTATGTGTTGGTGCACCCAAACTGACTTCCTGCTGATATTGGTGTGCCAGTTTGGGTGCTACGCGGCGACGACGGCTGCTAGCATATAAAATTCACTAAAAAGACCGTAACAACCAAAGGGAAAACATATGTATCTTAATTTTACCTTGTCACAGAACATTTCCTTATAAACATCATTCCTTGAAGTTTCAATCGAATTTTTTCATTCTCAAAATTTGCATGTTGCTACATATGTATAAACTTTCTAAAGTTGACTAAAATTTAAATACATTTCTTCAAAACCATGTCACTTACGAAAAAAACATCAATAGCACAGTACCAACCACACAGCGAAAATTCGAACAATGGCGCATTCTGCAAACCACATTTTTTTATATTTTTCCCTCAGTCCTGAGGGCTAAATTTAATGAGCAACACAAATTATGATATTTTTCATTCCACGACTGCTAAGCGAACGGAGGATTTCGTTTGCTTCAACTGCAACCTTAATCAACCACAAAGTGAAAAATTTTCATTAATTATGCGAGACAATATCTTTGCGAAATACATTTGTTGTACACAATGGAAAGTATATTTCTGAGCGAATTTCCCACTTTACCATCTCCAGGAACGAGGGAACAAGGTTTTGTCACGTGCAGACACGGAACACCGACCTGTAGATGTCTGGCATACTAATTGTGTTTTTAATGGGTGCAATCAACTCGTTTGGCTCTGCGGGAGATGATTTGATTGTTAATTTAATATGAAGCGAGCTGAAAAACTGTTTGAAGACGAAAGAAAATGCTTTGCTTTGATTTCATTGCGATTCAACTTTTCATTGTGGGAGATCGTTAGGGAACGACTTCTTGTGTGAAATGACGCCAAATTTGTTTTTCGTTTCGATGGCGATAACCTTTTTTGAACCGGAATTAGGAGCAGAAAGCTGTTTGTGCGGAATGCAAAGTGCATTTCGGTAATCATAGAGTAAGATTAAAAAAGTATGATGTCAAAGAAGCTTTAAAGATGGATGAATAGCAATAGATCACATAATAACGGTTAGACAGGCACTTGAAAATGAAAAGTTAACTGAAATATTAATAAACTATACCAAATAATAATTAGCTTTGAAATCTTAGCACAGAGGGTAAAGTATAAGTGATAGAAGTAGCATTCGTCGAATATCACCCACCATGACTCAAAAAAAAACTTTTACTAATGTAATATATTTAATTTGGTTTAATTGAATTGATAGATGTCTCTACGAACGGAAAACCAAGTTAAACACACAATTATAAATAATATTTTCTCCCTACCGATATTTGTAACTAGTTGTTAAGTCGCTTGAAATCAGTTTGTAACATACACATTAAGTTTCGATAAGAAATAAAATCGCTGAACTGTAATGTAATCTGTAAATATAAGTTTCGATTTCAAACTATAAATTGAACACAAAACTCACAATAATGGCATTTTCCTCCAATAAAAGAAGTTTTAAACTTTTAAAACTAAAAAAATGAATAATTTTCCAGTAAAGATTCTTTTAAGATTGATATTTCTTCTAACTAAAATAACTTTAACAGCGTACGTAGTTTGACAGTTTTCTGACATCTATGTTCAATTTTCTCCAAAGGAAATTTTCTCTTTTATTTAAATATATTTTTATCGTTCAACATAAATTTTAATTTCTTTAATTTCTTGTGTAGACTAATGGAGTTTGCTTTGAGCGATCAAAAGCATAACTCGTAATAAAGCTGACTGTATTATTTTTGAATTTCTTTCAAATCTCATCAAGCACAGAACATCGCAAAAATAATGCTTTTTGAAGATCACACCCTTTGTCACATCTCATTTATGTCTAACAATAACTTCAATGTCATTATACTTAACACAAATCAGACACTTAAATCCCCAAGTCTTAACATCGTCCAAAACACACCAACTTCTCAATTTTCTATGCAAAGCTTTTCTAAATTAGGGTTTGAAATCGGTCGAAATAAACCACAATCACCTTTAATGCTTCGCCACTGTCGGCATCTACAGCAGACACCTTGTCAGTGTTCTGCATGATGATGATGATGTCCTCGTTTGTGTGGACGAGTCTCAATTGCCTTACCGTCATTTCATGCATAAAACAAAAATGGTCTTGGAAATCAGCATTTACATTGGTAAAATCAAGCGTTTTACGGTACAATAATGGGTTGATTTTTGGGTTTAATGTGAATTACCTTTCTAATAGCAAGAGCGGCACGTTGTACTTCACTTTCTAAAGATTCCTTATACAAAGACAAATAATTTAAGAATATACATTGATCTTATGCGATATAATATTCAAACGTGCAAAACACAAATCATCATTCACGCTGTACCCAAAATAGTTTTATTTTCACACAGCCAAAGTAAAGAGCTTTGAAAGTAATTTTACATAAACGCAATTGAAAATCTTGCGTTTCAGTCAAAATTTCAAGCATTGCGTACCGTTTTACGCCAGCACGTTCAGATCTTTGAAGTACATTGAAATATTTGAAATATTTTGGTGGAATTCTCTTAAATATTTAGTTTTCTTCGAAATATTTGGAGGAATACTCCGAAAAACTCGGCAGCATTCCCCGGAATATTGAATTTTCCCCGAAATATTTAATTTTCCCCGAAATATTTAATTTTCTCCGAATTGTTTGGGTGAGTCTCCATAAGTATTCGGGTTTCCTTCGAATCACCATAATATTTGGTGTTTCATTTAAATTTTCGGTTTTCACTAAAAATATTCCTGAGATTTCTCCGAAATATTTGCATTTTCCCCGAAATGTTCGATTTTCCCGAAATATTTGATTGTTCGTATAAATATGCAGAATGGCTTCGCTAAATATTCGGAGCAAATTACCGAAAATTTCTGTTTTTCCCTGGGATATCCGAAAGAATGCCCCGAAATATCGGTTTTTCTTCGAAATATTCTGGTTTTCGTTGAAACATTCGGAGGAATCCTTCCAAATATTTTTTTTTTTTGTTTTTCCCTTAAGTATTCGTTTTCATCCGGGAAACTTCATGGTCATTCGAAAAATTTTTTAGCATTTTTCACTAAATGTTCCTGGGATTTCCCCCGAAATATTTGACTTTCCACCGAAACGTTCGGGGTTTTCTCGATATATTCAGGAAAATCCCTCAAAATATTGGGGTTTCTCCGAAATATTCGATTTAAATGTCTTAACTTATTTCGGGGATAAACGAATATTTTGAAGAATAACCCAATATTTCAGGAAAATCTGCTAATTTGGGAAAATATCCCAATAAAACCGAATATTGTAGAGAAAAACCGAATATTTCGGAAATTTCTCTAAAGATTTGACAAAAGACCGAGTATTTAGGGGAGAAATAAGGGAAAAACCACATATTTAGGTTAATCCTTCTGAATACTTTGGGGAAAACTAAATATTTTGGAAAACATCTTCAAATATTTCAGGAAAAACCAATTTATTGAATATTTTTTTTGGAATTTCACTGAATGTTTCGGGTAAATACCAAATATTTCGAGGAATTTCTCCAACTATTTCGGGGTAAACTGAATGTTTCAGCTGAAAAATCGAATACTTCAGAGCAAAAATGAATACTTAGTCGAATTCACGCGAAAGTTTCGGGAAAAACCAATTATTTAAAGCGTATTCTATTTATTCCCTAAATACTCGGTTTTTCCCTAAAATGTTGGCGAAATTCCCGGAAATATTCGGTTTTTCCTGGAAACAATCGGTTTTTCGTCCAGGGTTATTCTCTAAAATATTCGAGTTTTTCACTAAATGCTATTGGGATGGAATTCTTTTTGTGAGATGATTAAAATCGAAACATTTTTAACTAGTTTCCCGTATCAATTATTTTCTGCTTTGAAAAGCTTCAGAGACGATATACCTTGTCTATGCTGATTTAGAGACAAAAAGCAAACCGTGATCACAAATTAATGGCCTTTATGCTATTGGGATTTTCCCGAAACATTTGGCGTTCCACCGAAGTATTCAGGTAATCCTCGAAAATGTCGGTTTCCTCGCGAAATTTTCGGTCAAATTCCACTAAATATTTGATTTTTTCAACAAAAAATTCGGTTCTCCCGAAATATTAGGAGTTTTCCCGAACTATCCGGGAAAGTTTCGCAAAACATTCAATTTTTCGGTGTTCGATATTCGGTGTTCTCTCAAATATTCGGGAAAATCTCCAACAAATTCAGTTTTTGTTTAGATATATATTATTTAATTCGTAGCACAGTGTTTTTCAATAAGGAGATACAAATTTTGTACATATAATACCGGCGTGTTGTTAACGATAGCTAGCATAAAGTAAACTCAAGACCTATTTCACATATACGCTAATGTGTCCTGAAAATTTAAGCTCAGTCAGATAGCGCATTCACGATAAACTGTGATTTAAATACTAAATTTTAATGTCCCTATTGTGTTGCATGTATATTTGTGCTTCCCTCAGTATATATGTAACGAGCCGCCAATAAATGTAAGCAATGAGACTTTCTGACTGAAAATGACTAGTATAGGGTGCTTTGGATTGAGCATTTTATTGTTTCCGGTTCTAACAATGTGCGTCAATTACTGGCGGAAGATAGGAAAACCATTATTTTTGATCCAAGCTATAAAAATAATGTCCAACCAAAAAATTTCTATACTCTGTCTTACACAAAAGATAGCCATTATACGCGACGACACCGTATAACGAAAGTCATCAGGTATTAAATGATAACACTGCATTTTAATGGCTGCCAAACGCTCAAGTATCAAGTATTTTTGTGGTCTTAGCTGTGCCTTGCATGAATTATGGCTTTTTGCTAAATATGCTGCTTAATTTAACCAATTTTAAATTTGCTAATATTCGTACCATTACAAAAGCTTTGAAAAAAAAATTGTTATTCGAAAATTCCGAAAACTTTAACACTGCCATCTCGGCCTTACATCATAGGCGCACCGTAGGGGGGGCCAGGGGGGGGCGGTACCCCCCCAGACCCTAGGTTGGCCCCTCCCAGGAAAATACATATTTCTAACAATAAATACTTAAGTTTTCGCCTCTTTGGTTTTTGTTGTTACTGCAAGAGCTTTATAGTGCAGTAGTGTAAGCCTATACCAAAGCAAGCACACTACTTATAACATAGAAATTAATTAATTAATATTAATTACGATGCTATGGGACTTATCTCAAGAAATGGACGGCAATATTTAATTTCGACAAGTTATACGTCAAGAAAAAGACGAAAAGCGCCTCGCCAATTATCCTTTCCTTTTTTTACTTTTGTAAACTGGCGTTTTATGCAATTATGTTTTTCATAAAACATAATCTGAGTTTTAAAATGGTAGGCATTAAGATAATTAACGTAGAATACAATTTTCGAAGTCTTTTGAGAGTAAAAATGGCATCTCTGCCACTTTTATGCTATCTATTCAAAACAATGTTGTTTATTACGAGCAATTTTCGCTGCGATTACTCTTTCTTGATGGGATCATATACAATTAGCACATTCATACCTAATATTAAGCAAAACAAACACAGTCTCATTCCATATTTGAGAGCATTTTTCTTTAACTTTTGCGTATGATAAAGTGGCTTGAGTAAAAAAGTCCATACTGAATAGCTCGGAAAGTTCAATATTGCTGCTGACACCACCACCAACATTTTGACATCACCACAACAAAGACTATACCGATTTTGCATCCCGTTAAAATAACTTACAATATAACTTTTGATTCATTGAAAGCATTGGAAGTTATACGAAAAAAGGGTGTTTAGAGTTACTCTCCGCGAATATGTTAAATTTTTTGAAATTGAAATATTTTCGGCTTATTTTCACTACGAAATCAATATTATTTGAAAATTTAATAGTACCGATTTCCAGGACAGAAATGTTGATGCTGGCATCGCGGATCCAACATTATAACCAAAACTCTGACCTACTTGGTTTACACTCACGTTAAATGTGTGTGAAGTTGATTATAATTTGATAGCTGCATCGGAAGGTAAAAGGCATAGCACTTCAATTTTATCGAGCGTTTTTTCATGGTGACACGACCGCCACATGGTTTCTCTCATTTTCATTAAACTTTTGTTAGACCTTTATTTACTCAAGATATATATTCAGTGATATTTTATCCGATCGCGAGATAAAAATATAAATAATTTGGTGAAGGGCTACGATTTTTTGCTTTTGGGAATTTTAGAAGTTTAGATTTGACTGTATAAATATAGTATCAAATACATCAATCATTTGCATTTTATTCTAAATACCGATAAAAATACCAGAGAGTCAATGTTTTGCAAGATTTGAGTTAGTTAGAGGTAGCTACAAAGTTGCTCAGACATTTCAAAACGACAGAAACTTATTTATTATACCCATTGATGCGTCTTGTAAATTTCGTGATGATCTGATGACTCGGTGTGAAGTTATCACAATGCGAAATTTTCCGCCAAAAATACACCAAAGTTTCAGCTCGACCAAACTTCGCGATCCGGATAAATTATCCGGATAGTAAAATTCATGCACATATTGCATACAATAATAAAAACTCTACAATAATAAAACTTTAAAAGTGCTTGGAAGACAGTAAGTGATATGATGCTTGAACAGTCTTGGAATATTGTCAAGATGAATCGAAATTATTTGGAAAAGGTGATCGACCCTACCACGTGCCTCAGTCGCCAAGGACTTGCTTTCAGAAGACACGATGAAAGTGGTCTCAGTGATAACTGTGAATTTTTTTTGGAATTTTGTGAATTATTCGCGAAGCATTATTTAACTTTTGAAAAACATTTTAAAATCGAGGTTGCGAAATACTGTATTGGCAAAACACAAAATGAATTAATAAAAACAATTGCTGAAATCGTTCGAGAGGAGATGACATTATGGCAGACGAAGCATGGGTCCACAAAAAGGAACAACTCTCCGTGGTTGTCAGATTTGCTAGACATTTCAGGAGCTAGAAATGCCTCGTATTTAGCCGATATAATTTTGAGCCTGTTAGACAGCTACGGACTTAGCTAATTGCCTGTTGTTGGACAGTCTTATGATAGTGCTAGTGTCATGTTAGGACAAAAAGGTGGTTTACAAACCTAAATTAAGATAAAATACCCTGCAGCCACATTTGTACACTGTCAAGCTCATAAAATTATCCTTGTTGTGATGGACATATTTTTCACAATCGAAACGTGTATATCCTTCTTCAATGCCATCGAATCGCTTTACCTACACTTTTCGAAGCCATCACAACACGAATTGTTGAAGCAGCTTGAAGAGGCAGTTGGTCTAAACACAAGGCGTGGAATGAGAAGTTTAAGTTCGACTCGTTAGTCAATGAGATTTCACAATTGCAAATATGTGATTGATAGCTATGGGACTATGAAAGAGGCTTTAGAAAAAGAAATGAATGAGGGATAATACAACGACTCAGTTTATTCATTGGGGATCTTTCATTCAATCAGTAATCTTAAATTTGTAGTAAATCTTTTCATCTTTCACTATGTTCTTTTTATAACGAACATGTTAAGCACATATTTCCAAATTAAAAATGCAACTCTTGGGGATGGGATAAATCTTATGAATGGAACAGTTAAAACACTACTAAGTGAGCGAGAAGACTTGTATGGAGTTTGGGAAAAAATAAATCATTCGCAGAAAAGAACTGTCTGGATCTCACATTTACCAGAGGATAAACGGAAAACAGCAAAAAGCACTAGTTTCAAAGGTTTTGATGTTTCATCTAGCCTCGGACACGCAGTTAGGGCTACAAAGATATTTCTGCAAACCAAATAGCTCGTAAAGAGTAAGTTACAGCACTTTTCATCTTCATCTAGGTAACAAATGTTTAAAGCAAGAGATCAATTTCTTCCTTCTAAGCTTAATATATTGCAATTTCTTCAAAGGTATTTTGAAACTTAGCTATCCTCTTCTTCAAGTATAAGTTGAAATATATTTAGCTTCCAAACGAAAAAATATTCTTAAATTTTTAATTATTGCCATTCTATTCCCGTATAATTCATACAAGCTTTTTTTCTTAGCGCTCATTGATAATTCATGTGCTGTTCATACCTACCATTTACATTAAATGCATGTGTTAGTAGCTCATACGTATTCACAGACAAAAAGTTTATTTGATAATGCATTATGCATTAGCAATTAACAAAGAATAAATCAACAAATAAATACATAATATATTAGTAAATTATATAAATTGTATGAGCAGTACGTGTACAATCAAAAACAAAATCATCGCATGTCTTGAACCTTTCAGTCCCTGGCCCCTGCCAGATTTTCGGCCACGGCCCGCCTATGCCTTACATTCATTTAAAATTTACATTAATACTTCAAAACCAAATGATATACAATTTGTATACTCTTCACAGTCAGCACCCGCAATTTAGTCTCATTTCAACCAGATAAACCTTTCTCAGCACATTTTCATAATTTTCTATTTTTCATTCCCATCGAAAATTCCTGACAATATCAGTTTCATCAATTTTCCCGGATTAGAACGAAAGGAAAATGAAAAACTTCAATAATTTACGAGATAAGATAGCCGGAGACATTTTCGTCCCAAGAAACGTGTAATAGTACTCTTGCAGAAAAATTGACAACTTACCGTTAAAATGTTTCATAGAAAAAGGGTCCAGCTCGTTCGTGAAAAACGGTATACCCACGTAGAACCGATGGCATGACAAAAATACCATTTCGATACACTTTACAACAAACAGATATATCGTACGTCATCACAACATCACTCGTATCGCCAAGAATGGGGTCCCTAAATGTAATTTTCTTCAGCAACTTTCTTGTATGTAAATAGATATTTGCGACATGAAACAGATTTGATATAGGTTCATTTTTTCAATTGAGCTTGAAATAGACGTTATCCTCTGCAGACGTGAATCATATAGAAATAATTTCATTTTAGGTTGCAGGTTTTCGAGAATCGCTATTTTGCTTAGTCTCAGTGAATATTTTAATCATAGCGTGTCTGATGTTGTTAGTATTCCCAAACAAAACAATCGAAGCAAAGAGAACCCTAGAATATCACTTCGATATATTTTTAAAGATTTGTGTTTAGTGAGCGAATTTAAGATACGCTTTTAGATACTGGGGTCCGTTCCTGACCCCTTTCAATAAATTTTTCTGATGCCATCCAATTAGCCTCTCCTAAGCCAGGTACCGGCTGTCATCTGTCGTAAAACCTGTTGCAAAGGGTTTTCCAAGCAGGATCTTTTTCACTCATACGCCCACCGGAGTCTATTAAATTATAGCATGAACATAATCAACCAGTATTCGTTGCACTTTAAATTAGTGACAAAACCTTTGTAATTGATTATTTCAGATTGCTTATATCCTTAGTTATAGCATTTATCCACCAATACTAAACAATAACTAACTCCCAAATCACATAAGCAAAACACAATACCATCAAAATTTCACGACCGTCAAAGTAACAACTCTAGCTAACGATAAGAGAAATTTATCAAATCCCCCTTCGAATTTATTACTCATCATACACGAAGGCTTTCATGGCCGTAACAAGATTGCTTGTGTTCAGATGATGTCTTATCAGCTGAATCAATGAAAAGTGTTCTTCGATTTCTGGCACAAGGAAACTCTGAATAAACCGAAAATCATGAGATAACTCTCGTATTTCAGGTGCGACTCTGTCGATAAAATGACTTTATCCGCGCGTAATGTGAAAGCCAATTTTCTCTCCGGCGACTGTACATGTAACGGTGACTCCGACAAAGGCAAAATAACGTGAGTTTTTTTTTCACAATGATGGTCATAAATCATTTTTGCAGCGAATAAAAAAAATGAAGAAGGTAAAAGGCGGAAGAATCAAATCGTGATGAAGATAAGTTTCGCCATCACTTACGTAATATCCCTTTCAGCATTTTAATCTCGCTGGCAGGTAAAAAAAATTATTATTTTGGTGCGGAAAGGAATTGGTAGGCGTTGATATGTTTCTTATTGATAGAATTTCATGATATGAAAGAGTCAATTTGCATGAAAATGGATAAAAAAAATCGCGCCCAATGTGGGCTGCATAGAAAGTGGCTTTGCTTCGAATATTAATGAAAATGTTTCCATATTCAAAATTATTCAAGTCATATCGATTTTTCTTTGATTGATGATATTATACTTAAGCATTTCAATGTATTTTGTGTTTATTCCTTAATTGAATATATATATATATATATATATATATATATATATATATATATATATATATATATATATATATATATATATATATATATATATATATATATATATATATATATATATATTTAAATTACCCGAGAGTACCAAACGAATTCTTGGCATTCATAATAATGTTCAATGAACGCAATCCAATCAAAAAGCTACGATTATTTCCTACTAATTCCCGGAACGAAGATATTTCGATTTCCTTTCATTTTGCACTTTGTTTTAGTTATTTCTTTATTCTTTCAGTAAGCTATTGAAGCAGATTTGGTAAACAAACATTTTGCAAACATACGTAATTTCGTCGTAGCATAACCAATAGCCCACTGGGCAAATTAAAATCCAAGGCCCATAATACTTTCTCGTAACAATGCCAGACAACAACGCCTACGTTTCTTTCTCTCTCTCCCGTCAAGTCTGATTCGAAATCCTGCGGCAATATTGGCAGCATCAATAGAAGACATTATCCTCTTAAGCATAGTACTGAGTTCGATTTCACGTGAAATTTTCATACAAAATTTCGCGCGAAATCTGTTTCGGCGAAAATTTCGCTTGAAAATAAGCAAGTTTGGTACTGTGTTCTTAGCATGAAAAGTTGCTTTGAAGTTGCTTTCGCTTTGAAAACATAGATGGCACTGAAACATGTTGTCAATCATTTCACGCCAATTTAGTTTGTGCAGTTCATTCTTTCGAGCGAAAAAGTGACATTTAGTGTTTCAATTTGAAAATTGAGCAGTGCAAATGACTTTCCAATAAGAAAATCGATCGAAAAGTGAAATTCTTGACATTTTATCCGTCAAGAATGAGCAGTGTCTCTGCTTTTCTCCGTTGTCAAAATTTTCGCTCGAAAGAATGACCAGATAATGGAAACATGTCA
This sequence comes from Nemotelus nigrinus, assembly GCA_947369275.1. Classification (NCBI taxonomy): domain Eukaryota; kingdom Metazoa; phylum Arthropoda; class Insecta; order Diptera; family Stratiomyidae; genus Nemotelus; species Nemotelus nigrinus. The sequence continues at coordinate 51,795,036 of OX376375.1, read as the reverse complement.
AAATTTCACGTGAACTCGAACTCAGTACCAGCCTTTAACTTTCACAACAACGTTTCTAAATGTCGAAATAAGCCAAAAGTTTTGTTATTTCACGTAAATGTAAACGACGTACTGTAAGCAAATGTAAAATCTGAAAATTTGAGCTGAATCCGTGGGCTGAGATATAAAAAGGGATTTCTGAGGGGATGGTGGGACAGTAAGGACGACAAGGACTATTGGAACTGATGGCGGCAGCGATCTGAGGGAGCATGCCGACGGAAAATTAGACTGCACTGAGTTTCACTGAAATGGCCACAACACCGACGTCGAGCGTCGGCGGCATCGATGCCGCCATTCGTCGCAATTGTGTTTTAGCTTCATGCAGAAAACGGGTAAGCCATGGTTATGTCATAGTCGTTCCTCGAATGCTTCATTTGAAAATGGAAACAGACTGTAAGTTTCACCGCTGGCGGAACTCACAGCCAATTTTTGCTTAATCAAAATAATTCCGCAGTTAGTAATTATTGCTAAAGGAAAACTATGGAAACAAAGCAAAGAAACAAATGAGACGAAGAAGAACAGTAGTTATATAGTACTCGTTCTGTGGTTTTACTCGCTTGCTACAGAAACATCATAATAATTGCTGCTTGTGTAAATTATAGTTCAATTATCAAGCAAATCCGCAGTTAACAGATGGAAGAGCAGTGGTCGGTTGAGCTACTGAAGTTGTTTCCCACGGAGTTCGAGTTTGTTTGATATTTCAATGAGGTTAATTAAAATTTGTGCAAACAATTTATAGGAAAATATAAATCGCATGAGAGCGCAAAGATAGATTTAAGTATTATAAGTATAATTGTGCCTTGGTGATTTTCAAATGTCAATAGAAATCTTCTAGTATATATGCATTTTTGATGAGACTGATATATTTTTTTCTAGCAGATCCTTCACACAGATCCTTCAAGAACAGTAGGTATTTTTTCATATCTCAGTATTTGTTTTTTTTTGGTCGAGGAAAGAAATAAGCAAGATAGACTAAACTGTAATTCGAACAAACAACATTTATTCACACATATATCTGATCCAAAAGTAAATGTGTTATTTGCGATGGTGATCAGGTGAACTCGTGCGATGCGAAATCGAATTGACTCAATAACACATTTCTTGTGCAGAAATCAGATACCGTGGTAGTTAAGCGTAATGCATTTTCTTTAAATTCAGGATATTTTAGGTTTATTCTCAAAAAGTTTTAAAATTATATAACAGTAACTCACACAATTGACTTTAGGAAACACATCACTAAGGACGAAATATACGACAGAACTATTCTTACCAATCAATAGTATAATTCTATCGATGGCTTGAACTTAATAAGCGAGGCTACGTAAAAGCCATTTTGTAATGAAAGCTTTTAGTATTCAAGGAAATTGGCCAGCTTAAGGTTTTAAGCCATCGAAAACACTATTGTGTCCCATTTTACAGATGTTTATTTTATTTATTTCCATTTCAACAAGTTTGACCCCAAATACAAAAGCAGATTGAGTTAGAAAAAAGAGAAAAGCTAATAAATAGTTCATAAAATTTGAAACTTAGACACTTCAAAATTAAAAAAACGTGAATTGAAATAGCATTACAGCGATAATAAACTAGAATATAAGTAAAACAAACATAAATATTGCAATAATAAGACCCATAAAATGCAACAATAACTTTACAGAAGACGAAGTGATAAACAATAATGTCTAGAAGTTTAATGTAAAACAAAAAAATCATGTGAAATTTTAATAATTAAAGTTTTGATTTGCCATCTAAATCGAAAGAAGGCTAGCAGAAAAGGACCAAGCTGTAGTTCAATGTGTCTCCTGGAAATACGCAATATCGGCGAGGCGAAAAAACGTCTGTCCGCGCAAACGATATAGAAAGCATTGACGATGATCTAACTGAACGATTACTCTCACGTGATGAAAGCTCAGAACCAAGGGCAGATGGCAAAGGACAGTAAGAAGCCTGAAAAGCAGGGATTCATCAAGAAACATGCGTCGAGACTTTAAGGAGCGACTTTGGAGTATACTCTTAATAAGGCATATGAATTTTAAATAATAAAGAGCGTGTAAGCTATCTTAAACGCACTCTATAGCATCATTTATATAGTTGAAGTGAGAGAGTAAACTTGACAGCAGAATAAAAAGATGCCACGCATCAGTGAAAAGAAAAGCTGAAGGGAGTTAGTGATGTTAGTAAAATGGGTTGAAGACTTGTGTACAATGTAATTATCAAATTTAAGTTTTCAATCAAATTTTTCGACAACCGTAAGAGACTTTCCGAATAAGGAATAAAGAACACTAGATGAGACATTTTATAAGTATAAGAAATTTGATTACATTTAGATGCATTTAGAGTAAAAAAGTTCTCCGAGTACCACTCAAGCAAAGCAAATAGTTCATTTTATAACTGATGATAATCATCAAGCGTTTGAATTACGCTAAACATCTAAAAATCATCAGAAAATATAAGGCAGGGAGAGTAAATAAAGAAAGAGAGATTATTGATACATAACAAGAATAGCAAGGGAACTAGTATCGAACTTTGAGGAACACCAGGAAGAAGGCAGTATGGAGAAGAGGTACAAGAATTATACCCAAAAAAGGGACACCAAAATACTGGTTTCTAGAGGATTGGTTATAATAATTATTTTCGTTACCAGGCGAAACGTAAATCTCTTCTCTATTCTTGAACGCTTGCAACTTTTAATCAACTGAACTATCAATGACCAACCTAGCGTAAATTTCGATAATTGTTAGAGGGAACATTTTTTTTTATTTTGGCACTATATCGGAAAACTCGTAGACCTATCCAGAATTATATAACCAAGCCCACTTACTGCAGTTTTGCTTTGGTTTTCCAAGCTGAGATTAGTTCACGCTAGACCTATTGCTTCCTAGTGATACCAGATAAGAGGATCTGGAGATAAAAAAGAAGCAGGCCAAGTGGCCATCAAAGGTCCCAGACTTTTTGCAAAATAAACTACATTGCTCCCTTTAGGCTCCAGGACATGCGTGAGGTCCAGCAGCTAAGGTTCCTAAAGTTGCATTGTCTAGTCTTTTCCAGTGGTTTAGGAGATGTTGATTGTTTCCGAAACTCCAGGCTCCCGAAACATCCTGCAAGTGTCACTGGTTAGGAGTTGCAGTATCATTTCATGAGCTCCTTATGGACACTGGTCGTTAATGATGCCGACCGGCAGCTTGCAGTCAGTCTGGGTTTACACGACTAGAATTGATTACGCTGAAAGTCTGAGTTACTCATCATCTGTATACTAGCGGTCCAGCTAGGGGCAAACTGGGTCCATGCTTGGCAAATGCACCCGGTTTTTTGTTCTCATTAATGCTCTAACATAGTAGATTCAGACTCTTTTGTTGTTGCGTAGCTTGTTCAGGACTATAATGCAGTCTGACTGAAAATTTGTGATTTCCTGGATTTGTGGACTTTTGAGGCCATGGTCTATCGTGCCGAATACGTTTAGTGAATACGTTTAGTGTAATTTGTTATGAATGTTAATGTTTGTTCATCCTGATTGTTAATCATGAATATTTTTCTGGGAGCAATATTTCGGTTTGACTCGAATTTTTTTTACATTTTAATGGTTGGTCCAAAAAGTACGCAGTCGTAGAGTAATTAGGATCTTACTCGTTTTTTGGTAGCAAATGTCTTATTTGAATTACTAAGTTGAGACTTTTGAGAAGCAAATTCAAGGTGATATATGTTGTCCATCGAAATTCCTTTGTTAGCTATGTGTGGAGTCCACTGTTACTTGTTGTCAAACGTAAGTCCCAGGTATTGGCCATCTCTTGTCGATCCATAGATTGATTGTCAATTGATTGTGAGCGTGGTGTTAGACGTCTATTGCCAGTTTCGAAAATGGATTGTGTTTTTCTGTGTGGACATTGATTTTCCATTTCTTAAAATATACATAAGGGAATCAGTGGAAAGTTCGTGATTTGGGGTAATGGCTGCGGCTTGTCTGAACGTGTGATAATTACACATGTTGTCTGTAAAAAGGGAGATATAAACTCTGTTGGTTCTAAGCATATCCGCTGCGTAAAAATTGTGCAAAAGCGGTGACAAAAGAGACGCTTTAGAAATTTATGTTGCTTTAGGTCTATTGAATAAGAGATTGTTATGCGGCTCGGCTTGGAAAAGTCTATTTTATAAGAAGAATCTAATCAACTGGATGAATGAAGTCGGTAGGCAGATATCGTCTAGTTTGACATAAAGCTTAAAGTGCCAAACTTTATCGGACGCCTTTACCATATGGAACATAATAAGTCCTGTTTATATTCTTTTATTGAGACCTGCTCTAATAAGCTAGACTACACATCTGGGGAATTTTCGATTTAAAATCAAACTGCGCCGCTGGCAAAAAACTATTTACCAGTACTTGCTATTTTTAAGAGAAGAAACACGTGTTCCATGAGTTTGGCAAAAGAGATAAGGAGCTTGATAGATTTGAGGGAAGGCTAAATTTTTGTCCAGTTTACAACAATCAGGATACCTTGTGAGGCAAAAAATGGCATATATAATATCTGATACTATCTGAATAAGGTGATCAGGTGATGAAGGCAGAGGCTAGTTATATGATCTGAGCTTAAAGATTTTTCTTGTTGAGACTGTAATCAGGCTTTCTACTTCTTCAGAAGATGTTGGCGTGATTGAGTCTTCTTTTTTGTGTTTTGCTATCTAAGAGATGTGTCGTGGCCTGCTCGGTGTGACCTCCCTTTCAAGATCGTCCTCTTAAGAAGTGGAGCTCTAGGGAATTTTCTAAACCTCAGATCTTTCTGGATTTCTATATTTTAGGCAGAGTACGCGTGGGTGGTGGTGGTTTCTGGTGAGGAGCTGAATATTTTCTTGTAAATATTTTGTCGTTTCTGGTATTATTATAAGTTGGACAGAGAAATCCGAATAACTTTCTTGTCGGTGTTATTTTCTATTCTATTGGGGCGTCAAAAAGAGCCGGGTTGTGATCGGAAAGGAGCTCATCTAAAGCATTTTAATACACCCTCTGGTTTATTTTTTGTAACACATTTTTACACACCTTCTGCTTTTAAGATATGTTTAGCTTAGCTGTATTTCAGGCCACAATGGGTGGGCTCATCGGAAATATGCAGACGAGAGTCATTACCTGTAGTAAAACTGTAAAGGTATCTCCCTGCTTGGCTATTTCTCACTCATCAACATTGGCGATTGTTAGCAGTGAGATCTCCTGCTAAAAAGATAGGCCCTTCGTGATCGAATAGCGCACAAAGGTCTTCCCTGAATGCAGTCGCAACGCACTTTCTATTTATATGTTTAATCATTAGTGCTTATACAGCGGCTTGACTCCGTGTAAAACTGTTGGTCTTAGTATCTGGTATATCTTTAACGTACATTAGCTCTGGGACCTTTCGTATCACAAAAATTTCTGCCTAAAATTGTAGTATATTGGAGAATATTAAATATTTTCAAATTTGGTATAATTTGGTATGATTTGGTAACGATTTATTATTACTTCAAAACATCATAGTGAACTGAGAGCGATCAAGACGAGATTATTTTTTTTATACTTCGAAATCAATTTCATCACATAATTGAATTCGGCTTTCTGTCCATGAATGCACTGAATAATTATCAAGTTCATAAATCAAAACCCAATGAGTTTCATGAACAGAACCAACTCTCTTTCACCTTGCTCCAAGTTTATTGAAATCATCATCACTAGTCCAATTTCCAAACGGCTACAAATCCTTACCCAATTTTCCTCACATCGTACTACAAACTAAACTCTCCAGTTGCCTTTTGACTTTTGCTATGCACTTAGAGCACATTGATGTCACCATATAATGTGGCATTCTGCTACCTGCAAATTCGATGTGAATCTGTTGAACAGTAAGAAGTCTTCACGATTGCGAATTGCAACAGAAGGAATTTCAGGTACAATAGTGCTTTAAACACAGTTTGATAAGTATATCGCCTGAACAGAGCAGTACGACTGATATTGATTTTCTGAATGGTTTCTTGATTGGTCATTGTTTGAGGAGCATTCAATGAAAGACTTCGGCACCAGGCTCTGATGAGATGCAATGGGATGATAAATATTCTGCAAGAATTACATGCTGTTGCATTGACAAAGTAGGATTGAAATGCAGTAGCATGTAGAGGAAGGCATTGTTACTGTAGTTCAAAGTCCATTGTGTGAGCATGATTATCAAAGGCGTGATTGCATGTGTGCTAAATTCTCAAGTCTGTCTAATTTAATGAGTTGAATAATCGTAATGTTGCATTTTAGTCTCTGAATGGAATATAAGTAAGTACTTATGATAGTTACTGACTTGAATATTCTGATAATGCTTCAGAAATTTCAAACATTAGCATGCCTACCAAGAGGTTTGTCTACAGCTTGAATCCAGAGGGTAATTACTAACAAAGAATGTCCCTACTATCGAATTACATTTTCTTACATTGTAGCTCGACTTAGTTTTGAACAGATCCTTAATAACATCTATTCAAGCTTTTAGTTCTTACGTTTGAGCATACTTTGCGATTAACTTTTTTGTTCGTGTTGAGCTTATAAAAAAAGTTAAAAAGATGTGCAAACAGAGCTTAACATAAAAGATAAATACAAAACTTGAAACAATCCAATCACGAAATTAATTTCATACTTTGTAAATTATCCACCTATTAAGAGCTGATTTTGACCTAAATTAACTTTTCATTCGATGATAGCTCAAGGTTTTCCGCCTCTTCAGCTCGCACCAAGTTTTTAATGTAATTTGAAAACATCAACCTCTTCCATTACAGCACAATTTACCGCCGGTCAACCTTTCGGCCATACAACGCAAAATATTGAAATAATTTTTTCTCTATTGTTTGCACAAAGCCGTCCTTACACTTTTCTTTCATCATTTCCCATTTTCTCCGGTCGGTGTATTGTTTTTTCGCTTCAGTCGCGATGACATGGGTGCTCTTGAGTTTCATATTCCCGTTGAATTATAGGAGACTTGACAATGATTCATCGCTCGACTAGAAAAGGACGAAATTCAATTAGGGAGGAAAGCTTTTCGTGAGGATAATGTTCTAACCGAGAGACTGGTATGAGTCGACTAGAGCCCGGCTAAATCAGCTTAATTCAGACACTTGGTTCAGTAAATACGCGGTTGGAGGACATTGAATACCACAGCATTTATTTAATAAGAAACTTTGAATGGCTCCACATAAAATCACCCTTATGCGCTATTAGCCAGCGAATGAAAAGGATACACTATTTCCAAGGATATTATCCCTTCAATTAAGCAGCGGTTGTCTGGAATGCTTGAGAACAGCTTTATGCAATTTTTGCGCGATCATAAAAGTTTGAAAATAAGATAGATGGGCTTTGGTCATTTCTGCGGAAAAATTAATAACGGTTGATTCGAAAATAGGTTTTGAGTACAAGGATGAAATGAAATGGCGACAATAATCTCGTTTTACGGTTTTTTTTCGTGACAGGAGAAATTTCATAATTGAAAATGCTTGTGAATAACATGGTGACAATTATTTGCTGGTATCATTCGATTAGCTTTAACGGGATATTGAAATTGAGAGGTGGTTTAAAGATGAAATTAAATGAAGAATATTTCACGATAGTGATCGTCATTGCATAATGCTTCATATTATCATCACTAATGTTTGCAATATAAGTATAAACTTTGCATCTATTTAAAAAAACACAAGTAGTGTCAATAAAACCCTTGCTGAGTCCAAACCCTTGCTGGTTTGAAGTTGCACGTAAGGCCGCTATTTATTTATTTATTTATTTATTTATTAATCCCTTGAGCTACAGATACTATTCCAATTAAAGCGTCAAGAAAACAAAAATTAAAGAATGAAACATACAAAAGGAAAAGAAATAACAAAAATAATTGAATAATTTGAAAACTAAAATTAGGACTAAGGCAAATAGCAATTTAAGTTAACATTTTCAATACATGCTTGAATTGTAAAAAAATTGCGGTAGAGGAGCAAGCTTAAGAGCATTATGCGTTCTGGGTAGACACAGTAAAGGTAAATGTAAATAGACTTCCGTACGAGCAAACGGAACAGAGAAAACCTAAGAAGAACGACTTGGACGACTAGATTCACGTCTGGTTATCTGTGAACCGAGATCTGTCAAGAAAATCCCTTGGCAAAGTTTAAAGAAAAACACTCATCGAGGAACAATCTCCGAGATTGCAACGAGGACATCCGAGGGAGGGAATGACGAGAGGAGGACAATAGGGGATGACAATAGGGGATGACATCAAATGGGGATGACATGAACATCAAATTTTAATTTTGAGTGAAATACTACACGCAGGTCTCTAAAATGCTGGACAAATGACAGGGAAATACCAGACAAAGAATAAGAAAACACATGTGGAGTATTTTTATATGCGAAAGTGATCGTTATTTCACCCGCAGCTGACTTTTTTACTAACAGGAGATTTAACGAGCTTAGCGTTAGACGTGAATTCGGGAGCTATGAAGTTTTTATTTGCTCCGGTGTCAATTCGAAACTTTTGGACCATCCCGTCGGACAAGACATACTCTAAGGATGGTAGGCTAGAAAGACATCCACCATAAAACTTAGATGATTTTGATTGTCTACATTTCCACTTTCAATATTTTCGTCAACGGCTTGGAATCGATTAAAGTGGTGTTCATTTGATTGCTCTTGAGAGGTTAATCATGACAAGTTTAAGAAAAATCAGTGCATGATTCTTCCGGTTGATCTAGCAACTCGTTTTGCTGGTTGCCTTAAATGTTAAAAATTTGATTTTGGAGGAGTGTAGTTAACTGTGGAAGATTAAAGCTAAGTCTACGTTTGCTGGAACCAAACTTTGGAACGCGAACTTGGCTGGTGCTGAAATAGAATTGTTTGGAAATTGCTGATGTGTTTGGAATTTCCTATAATTTAGGCTTGGAAATTCTAAACAGGGAGCTTAAGCTTCGGAAAGTAGCTGAAGCTTTTGTACAACCAATAAATCACCGTTAAGACAACGTATAAAGACATCGAAAGAGCAATTTCAGGTAGTTCTTGATTGATGCGGCTGTTGTCTCCTTGAGTGTATTTTCAAAACTACTTATTTCACAGGTCAGAATCGAAACAGAATCGGAACCACTTACGCCGTTATAGTTTTATCTCTTGATAAAAAAGAGTCCTACAGCCTCTTTTGGGAATCCAAACTCGATAAACTTGTACAGAAAACTTTCGTGACATACGGGGTCGAAAGTTTTTTTCGACATTTAAAGCTCACGTCACTCTTGGAATGTTTTTTTCCTCCAGTGAGACATAATTTGATGATGCGAATAATAAATGGCGTGCTGCGTTCTGTGTTTGCGCCAAAAGCCAAGTTGATAACCAGCTTTTACCTGCGTAAGGTGACAATAGTTTTTGGTCGCGTTTTGCTGGCCTCTTTACTTTTGCCTTGGTTATGAATGGACACATACTTGACTATTTTCCAAACGTCTAGAAAACAACGTTGCTAAATTCAATGAAAATAATTCTGAACACAGACATTAGAATAATGAAAGTAAGTATTCCATCATGTCCAAAACATTTCTTTACCGCACAGCAGCGGAATGAAGTACCAACATGGAACTAACCAAATTGCACAAGTTTTTTTTCACTAAATTCCAAAAGATATTTGGATGAAAATATGGGTCTTAGCTCGTAGACCGTAGCTTACAATACGAACAGCAAATGGAAATGATAAAAATTTTAAAGGAATTTTTGAAAACGTTAGTAAATAATGGAACTATGCGAGCACTTTTTTGCAAGTAGACATGTTCAAGCAATTATAACAAAATTTGTTTTCCTCAACCAACAAAAAACTTCATTCATCCAGCGTTAACCATATTGCCTTCAACGGAGCATAACTAACTTTATACACCTGTACTACCACGGATTGAGAAAATCCATTGGAGGATTACTCCATTCTTATGGTAGGATTATATCAGTCGCAATATTTATCGAATTAGTTCCGATTCAGTTCACCAGCAGTTCGACAACTAAGCACAGTCTGCTCATGTAGTTCTTTCTTACTTTCAGCCCCCCAACAAATCGTTTTTTTCCTGCTTCGCTCCAAACTTATGCCGTTCAAACTCAGATCCACGTCATCACAAATCGGTCGTACCAATGTACTTTTTTTCGATTCGCTTCGAACTCGAGCATGGTAGTCAGGAACAGAGAGAAAAATAACTGGGGACAAAACTTAACAGAAGACGTATTGTATCACCTTTAATGTTCCTATACATGAAATTTAGCCCCAAAGGAATAATCCGCTCACTCATGACTTATTCATGTGGTTTCTTTAAGTGATTGCTTAAATTTCTTGGATTAACCAATGAAGTGTAGCCGAATCGAGGCAAGGGTATCGGGTATGTGAATGAAGACAATGGTGAAGGGAAGAATTTGATGCACGAGTGCCGAGTTATAAATTGTTGGAAACGTCTCACATTATGGTGACATAAACGCCAAGTAAAACAATATTTGCGAGAAATACTGTTTTATGTTCGTTAAGTAAACAGAAAGAGGGAGCAAGCACTTGGCTGACTAGAGACCATGATGTAAACGGATGCTGTAAATTAACATTCCAGTATTATGGTTTTATGTTTATGTTTGTGATATTAAATTTGTGAAATGTTGACAGAGTGTTCTAGTCATAAAATGGTCTATTGAATTTCAATATGAATTTTCGTTGAAACAATTGTCGGGAAAATCATGGAAAATCGTTTGTATGCGCTATGAACAGTCAACTTATACTTTGTTAAAAATTTTATTTGATATTAATATACTTAGTTTGGAAAACGTTGAATCATATAAAAAAAAAACCCAATGAAAAGCTGGATGTACTCGCTAATGTGCATAAAGATAATCGAATGTCAGTGTTCATTGGTTCGACTGGCTCTTATCTCTTCTGAATTGATAGAAAATGATACCTCAGATGCCCAGAGAAGTGATGATGCATCAATTCAAATTGATACCTTTCAAACCTGATTTTGCTCTTTTTCGTTGAAACAATTGTCGGGAAAATCATGGAAAATCGTTTGTATGCGATTTCCTTTACTTGTTTCCATCCTGGTATCTGGTAGTAGTAGCTCTGCATGGCTCCATAAAACTATTTTGTCGGAAATATAACATTTCATTTTCGAAAGTTAGCTAAAAATCAACGACAAAAACAATGCATCAAGCTCGGGAAAAGTTAAAAATATGTTTATTTCAAACCATTTGTATTAGAAAACTGTTTATTTTTTAGCAAATTCAAATCCGAAAATACTCTTTCAGAGGCTGCTGGACTACGAGGGTGGATCATTGAGTACTCCTGATTGAAGACAGATAGAGTTGCTTAGGGAAGTTGCCATTATCATCGTGTACTAACACCTTTCAAACGTTAAGTTGATAAGTTTTAGTTTTGATTTGACAACAGTTTGTATCAAACATGTTTGGTGTTTTCCGCTACAATAAAATAAGTGCAATATTACTCTGTTGTTCAATTTTTAATTTTAAAACCTGGATTAATCTCTATACGCCAGAGACCCGGCAACAATCAAAATAATGGCCATCTTCAGACGAATCTCCTAATAAGGCAAAAACTGTCCCATCGGCCAGAAAGGTCATGGCCAGAAAACTCATGGCCACATTTTTTTCGGAGAAAAAAAACTGCTGTTCCACAACGACAACGCACCTGCTCACTCATCCGGAATCGTCGCGGCCGAATTCAATGAATCGTGCTACTAATTGCTGGCGGATCCACCGCATTTGTCTGACCTGGCTCACTGCGACTTCTTTCTGTTCCCCAACATAAAAATGTGGCTCGCGGAAGAAAAATTCTGATCGAACAAGGAGGTCATCGTCGATACAAAAGCCCTTTTTGAAGAATTTGACAAATCGTATTTTTTGATAGATTAGAAAATGGTAGGTAGTTTGGGAAAAGTGTATTGCCCTAAAAGGAGATTACGTTGAAAAATAAAAATAAAATTCTAAAAACCTACATCTTCTGGTACTGGTGCTTATTGATCCACCTTCGTATGAGGTAAGTCATAGCATTAAAGATAAAAGTACATACGTCACACCAGGGGTCGACTAGCAATTTACCCTGCCATATCCGATGGCAACGACTGTCAATTTATGGTATACCATCTGATACGTGGGCAATTTCATGGCATGCAATATCATTTCGAAAATGCCTCTGAACGGGAAGGACGTGCGCTGTATCTGAGCGTCAAATGCTCTTAAGGGGGTTTTTGAAGTGCAGAGCGAAGAAATTCTGCTACTTATGAAAACTTCACGAGTGGGATAAATTACTTATTGGATAAGCGGCTGAAATTTCAGACGAAAATGTAACTATTATATGATTTGCTCGGATACGGAGGGAAATGCGATAAAAGTCATTTGAAAAATCCGCCAATCATCAACAGGGAGTCTCATATATTTACTCATCGTTCAAAATTGAAATTATTTCTCTTTTAAATAAAATAAGTATATAATTTCACTGTTCCGCATCAAATTCGACTTTTTCTCAATTTCCCACCATTTCATATTCTGTAGACTATTTTCATTGCTTAACGAGATCTTTGAATTCAGAATCCCTACATTAAGAAATAAAGCAGAGAAAAGAAATAAGAAATAAAGAATACCCATGGTTCAGCACCATTTTGAAATCAAGAGCTGTCAAAATATTGCCAAGCAGATGGCCAAGCAAATGGCATACCATATTGCCTAACATTTATGGCATGCCATAAAATATTGCATACCATAGGCTGCCTCCACTGGCAATTTCAAATGTTATGCCATGGGAAATTGCTAATGGAGGCAGCCTGTCACGAGACATAGGAAGGCCATACGCGTCGTTGATTGAGCATAATTTTTTTTTCTATTTGAAGCAAAATGTAATAGAAATTGGCAAAATGTAATTGTTATGAACATACATTTTCGTGCAAGAAAAGTACAATCTATTTGAAAAGTAACCATTTTGTGGGCAACTTATCATTGTATCATCCACAGTTTTCAAACTTGTTTCGTATCCAAAATGATACGAAGGTATCCAAAGTGGCAGACCTGCTTCTTATAACCCACAAGAAGTAAATCAACGGATTCAAACCACCCGATCTCGGTGGCCATTTCTCGAGACAATGCGATTTCCGAATTTCGTCTTCAATAAGTGGATGGTTGCTATCTTGTTGTAATCAGGTCTCTCTAACATCCATACGGCCCAAATTTGGGAGCAAAAAATAGACCGGTCACCGTTGACAGTAACGCGTTAATCGTGTTCATTTTTGAAAAAGTATGACCCTATGATGCACCCAGCATGCAGTGCGCACCACACAGTGCATTTTTGTGGATGCAACGGTATATTCATGTCTTGACAGAGATATTCCTTGCTCTAGATGTTGCGATTTCGAATATTGAAGTAGCAATCGAGCCAGAAATGAGCCTTGTTGCTGAGCAAAATTTTCCCGTAAAACTAGGGGTCAAGCTCCAATTAATTTTCGGCTATTCCCTCAACGTACAATGCATGCAATGTTCACACGGCTTAAACTCTTGCGATAATTCGGTCTTGTAAGCCATTAAACCGAGATTCTTGCGCTAAAAGGAGCCGGCAAATCCCAAATTTTTGCGCACGCCAGCAAATTGACAAATCTGGGTCGTCGGCAACACTGGCTTCAACGGTTGCAATATTCTCTTCGAACCGCACTGCCCTCATTCTTTTCATTAGGCCACAGTCCAGCAACGTGAAGTGGTTGCGAAAATTTACAATCACATGGCTCACGAAGCGATCTTTGACTTTTCACTACTCAAGACTGATTTCGGAAATCGATTTCCACGATTTGTAGACGTTGCGGTCTGTCCATTGCGGACCTTACTGAGTAAAAATGTCGGTGATATTGACAGCTGTCATCAGGTTTCACGTTTTGGGGCAAAACGTTACTAATGAGTGTACGACATTGAAGATTTCCTATAAAACAATCTTTGAAGCTTTTATTTTTCATGTGAATTTTTTGACATACATATAATATAATAAATCAATAAGCACTTGGGAAACTTTGAATAAAAACGGAATCTCATTTAGACAAGGATCACTACAACCGTTTCGTTTGACATTTTTGACAAAACAAGCATATGCTCTGAAGGAGCACTTATATCCAGTTGCAACAAATAGACGTAGCGGGTATTTATAAATTAATTTCCAAATTACAATGCAGAATTGAAAAGACCCGAAAAAAGCGATTTGAATCCTCTGTTTTCCTTATAATTTATTGCTATCAATGTAGACGCGTAGTTACCTAAAAACTGAGATGATTTAACTAGGAATACAGACCTAGACGTTGCACATCTTCACTAAAAGTGACAAAATTACGATAATCAGAAAGTTTGAAGTAAGATTCACAGTGGATGATAGCTACGAACCACGCATCGAGTACTTTGGTGAGAGATTGCGAACACATTTTCATCATTATCAACTACAGCACAAAAAACGATAGTCTAGACTAGGACTGCCGAAGAGAAGCATTTTAGGTGTTGCGTCCTTGCGCCGCCGTTGCCCAGCTCAATATCATTGCTCCACCGATGAAAAGGACCGTATTAGCGTCTCTTTTCAATAATCCTGCCCGCATATACTTTTCGAGACGAATCTTCCTCAACAAGGCGAGCTGGTTGCCCAGCCCACCGCAGCCTGTTGAACCTGTTTCTAATAGTGACCTCGCTGGTATCGCTTACCACCATGTATTTTAGATATCTCCAAAAATATCTTGTAGGCACTAAAACGTTCTAGGCCCAAGAATCAAATTCTGCGATCACAAGTCTTGGGTGTCAATCATGGGTATCATTAAACCGCATTGCATCAAGGCAGCTCCTGCAGCTCTTATTGCTGTGTTGTGACCATTTGGACAATGCGCTGCTTGGCAAAATGACACATGCAACAGTTGGACATTGGGTTCAACGATTTTCGTCAGAGCCTAGGTCAAAGAATAAAAAGAAAACCTTCTTTCCCTCTTGTGTGCTAGTGTTCAGTTTTGACCAAGGGACCCTTCAAGTCTGACTGATATATCCTTTATTGACTAAATGACAAGTGTGCAGCTTATTTAAAAAACCGATAGTTGTCAGAGTACAGTGACTAAAGAATTTCATAGCGCAGGGTGGTCAAATGGATGTCTACTTAGCTTATGTGCATTTTCCATCAGGACTTTCCGATTGCCAGCCTCTTGACTTAGCTTAACTTAAATTTAATTTAAAGACTAATATTTCCTATAGAAACTACGAGTATATATCTTTTAATTTCTTTACAGACATTGATATTTTGAGGGTAATCTGCCATCTTCTTCAGTGTCAATTGGTCTGTGTGAACTTTTGTGAAAATTTGACTTGCCTGCTACAGTCCATCTATCGTTGATGTCTGGTGAGTTTTGAATGGAACTGCAGGTATTTGGGAATAAGCAATTGAGTGATTTGAAATGTTTATGAATCTTCTAGTCGCTTGTGAAGATTCGGAAGCATTAAGGCTTGATTCTCTTGCACTAAATGACTTTTGAATAAAGTTTCCGACTAAAATTTTGGTGGCATGTTATATCTGAAATTTTAAGGTGCTGAGAAGTTTGTAGCCCAAACTAATTGCCACAAAAGTTTGTAGCCCAAATTCATTTTTGAAAATGTTTAGCAATTAAATAAATGTTACTGACAATTCTCCTTGAAAAACAATAACATATTAGCATGTCGCAGAACCTTATTTGTTCCAGTCAAGATTTAATTCCTAGTGGAATTGCTCCAATCACGCACAAATGCAAATCTTTGAATATGAGAGCCAATACCAAATTTCTTCCATTTTAGGAATATTTCTCCCCCACATCCCTCATTTCGCATCCGAAATAGTTATCAAGCTACATATATACTTATATACATTTGTATCCGAAAATAAGACGAAGAGACGTGATCAACAAGACAAGTTGCGAGAGCTTAAGAGGTAAGAGTTCATACCAAGAACGTATACAGCACGTGGAGCTCTTTTCTTTGAAACGATTCTTCGCTTTTACTGAAACGTCTTCAATAATCAGATTGTGAACAAATGTCAGCATAGACGTTGCAACGATTATGTACGGTTTCGAGGTGAGGTGCGAAATGTTGATAAAAAATGATTAATATCCCTTCGTGAATTCTCATTTCGGAACAGAATACGCTGCCGATATTGAAAGAGAAACGTGCAGGATTTGTCAGGGATCGATGAGGGCGTAATATGATTGCAAAATGAACGCTACTGTAATCGAAAGAGCTTCTATCTTTTTCATAGATATGGAAAATAGATATATTATTTTCTATTTCGTACATTTTCAGTCCTGGTTGTCATAAGCGACTGAGGGTACTACGGTATTCACATCCGCACATTTGTTTCAATAAATTTTAAAACTTTGTAAATCTTTCACGTTCACACCTTCTTTTCCAAACTTTGATGTGCATTCAAAATGGAAGTGGCTAAACCATACTAACCGAATAAAAATCTGTGTGATAACCACTAAAGTCCGTTTACTCCATACAAAGTAGTCACTTCAAGCCTACTTCACTTACACTTCATCCTGTTGCTCGAATACCCAGCTATTTTTGCATTTCAGAGTTGGGTCTTTCTGTTTACACAGCAAACAAACAAGCCAAGTTAAGCAGATTTACGTTAGTCAGTGCCTCGAAAGGGAGTAACTAGTGGTCTTTGACGCAACCTTGCATACTATTTATGTACTTAAAGTCTGCTATTTTAAGCCAAAAAAGCACAGCCGATGAAGATTGTTAGTTGTTATCACACTTTCTGTAAAAGCACCGGAGGATTTCACTTGCCGGTGCATAAATCAACATGGTGAGCTCGAATAACAATTTTCGGGATTTTTTCACGAGACCAAACTAGAACGAAGCTTCTGAGTGAAAATTGTAGGGAGAATATTCTTTACGGCTTATTTTTTCTTTCTGTCTCCACAGGCCTGGGATTCTGTTTGTGTTGGATAGCTAAGCCAGAGCAGAAATGTACAAGTATCATATTATCTATAGGTTGGACGATTGTTTGTTTTAATTTTTCTGTCTGAGATATTCCAGAGTAGTATGTATATACATTTATTTTCAGGCCAAAGGAAAGAAAAGCAAATCAGTGTGTCAGATTACAAAGCCGGACAGTTGAATTCAAACTGAAATTGTATTTCAAACTGGAAATTAAATGGTAAAATTCATATATATTATGGTGTTTTGGGTGATTTGCAGGAACAGGTCGTGACCTTAGTGTATCATGGCTTGTCACTCAAATGTGGACTAGCTCTGGGGGGAAAAAGGGGAAATCAGGAGCCCACTTTTTCACGGCAATTATAATTATAGAATTCCAATTCAAGTGCTGTATTTGAGTATTTTTGAGTAAAATAAATATTGCAAGCAAATATTAGCAGAATCGTGACATTTGTAACAGTTGCATTGAATGAATTCATAATTGGATGGGTGTGATTTGGATATTCACTGTGAATTCTCAAGCTACATTAATATCAACGCAACACATACTTCACTTTTCTTATGAACGTAGAGAACAAAGCACTTTAAAGTCCTCAGAAAAAGCTAATAATCAATTGACATTGGTAATTATTGGAACCGGCAATACAATCATTTTCTGAAAGATTCGACCAAACAATTGAGCGTGACCAAATATTCTGTTATTCATACAATATTAGTAAAATTGAGAGTAGCCCAGACATTATTTTTTTTCAAGACTGTCTCCATTTGCAAATCAACTTTACTTAGTTAATCCGTAAGTGTAAATGGAGCTGAGCTTTTTGGTGAGATGCAAATGCGTTTTGTAATTGAACCTCCTCAGAATTCTATTTTAAACAATTCTCGCAAATATATCATAGATAATACTTTTAAAAAGTTACACAAACTAGCCGCTTGGAAACTAAGTATACATATATATAAAAATTTCACGTAACTATTAATAAAAAATTTGTATTTTACACATAAACACAGAACTTTTATTATTAGCTTGAAACAATAATCAATAATATTTTTGAACACAGCAGAGATATGAGCCATTCTTTTATCTATCAGCCATTGTCTGGAAAAGCAAAAAAAAACTCTTCTTTAGAAAGGTAATAGTTTAGATGTACGTAAGGGAAAATTTTTTTGATTATTTTTGTAGAAATGACAGCTGTTTGAAAAAAAAACCTTTAATTTTTTCGCGATTCTGTGTTTGAATTATTACTAACTTATGAGAGATTAGATTATAAATTTACTTCGGTAATAAAATTTAGATAATATTATAAAAAATGTGTGTTGTAAATTTAAACAAAATCGGATCAACAGACCTTGAGATATCTTGTACACTAGATTGAAAAAAGGAGTTTCGAGAAAAACGCAGAAGAGAAAATAGTACGACGTCAACATTTTAAAACCAAATAATTGTTTTAATTACCTTCAATCTGCGATTCTTGGACCGTATATGACGTCTCTCATTCTTGCCACGATGTTCTTTGAGTCCTTTTGGATTTTCTAGCCTCTTTAGTCTTCCTTTCGGCTCTTATGATGGCTATGAATATTCGTTGGGAATCCATATTTTCTTTAAATTACAGCATACTTGGGTCATTTTCGAGATTTAATGATTACGTAATTTGTAATACACTAGTATATCTGTCATCAAGTAGTCTATCTGCAATGTAAGAAGCAATCTCAACAAGCTTTGTGCCACTTTTTGAGCCATTTTGTTGTTATTTTGAATACATTCTTTTATCCTGCGTTCCAACAAATTTGTATTGACTAATCTATCGTATACTGGTTTAATTATTGGGCAGTTACAGAAATATAACTTTTATGTTCATAAGAATTCAAAGCTCCGGAGGTCTTCGCTTTATGACACAAACATAGCCTGTCTTCACCGGAGAGGCACATATCCTCCTGCGGCTTTTTATCAGTCAATATTTTAGGATAATAAGATGTCTTTATCACATTTTTCATTGTGTTAATTGATAAATTTATACTGCTTCTAGCTGCAAGATCATAGCAAATTCATCAATAAGCTTCGCTGCCACCTACATATGTTTACTAGGGCTATCTTTTTTACTTTGCTTGATTGCGTACCCATTATATTGACCAGAGATCTTTACATTCCTTTTGTTAACAACTAAATTTTCATATGGTTTTTGTCATGAAATAAAAATTTGCACGATTTGAAATCTGTTATTTGTTATTTTTTGCCTATAGCTTTATTCTTTGCACTACTGTCATCATTTCAGTCCGGGCAACATATCTGGTTATCCGAACATTTACGAAAAGTAATGATAGGGGAATTACTCATCCTAATAAATATCCTCATCAATTTCCTGCTCTTTCTGTTTCTTTTCTCGTAATAAATTCAAGAACGACTCCTCATAAGAGGACGAAAATGCCCTTTTACGAGGTGTTATTTTGTTCAAAGAAGCTTTTGGTATTGAAGAAACTGGTAGTTTTACAGTTGTCTCTGCTGTTTCATCTGTATTACTCTCATGTACTGATTCTGTTTGAGAAGTTAGATTACTTGATGTTACCCTGCCTTCAAAAGTATCACGAAGGAAAAGATGTTGGTCGAAATAAATGTATTTCTGTTAGTTTTTAGCGCCAGAGCCTGATTGGGGAAATTTCTGTTGATTGTATTCCCTCCTAAAGGTTGTTTTTAGGTTTCTTCACTTCTTTACAAATTTCTTAGATATTTGAGGTCAGGAAAGAGTTTCATGCATCTAAATTATGAGCTTCGTTTGGGACACTCAATGATACGAAAAACTGTTCAAGATACATGAGAAAAAAATTGGGACTGCTTATTATATATCTATATGCATCTGTTGGATCGTGATGTTTTTTTTTTTGAATTTTTTCAGAAAACTTTTTGTCCAAATTTTTTAAGAAAACTTAGTTTCCAAATTGTTCGGCAAACATATCAGAATACATAGACGGCAAACATATCAGAATACAAAAATCTGATTTTACTGGATCTGTATTTTTCAATTACAAAAATTATTTTACAATTGTGATACTTGCCGTAGCAGATTCTAATTCCAATTTTATTCTAACTGAAGTAGATTTGTATGGTTCTTCTAACGGGTCTAACATATTCAAATAATCAGCTTTTGGGAAACTACACGAAAAAGACAAATTAAACATACCGGAACCATAACTTCGTCAAAATGACCAAAATGGAATACCAACAAACTTTGTACTTCTTGGCGACGAAGCTTTTGCATGTTCAACCTTATTCCAACAAAAAATTAATAGCTGTTGCACAAAGTGTTTTCAACTATAGGTTGAATGCACTTTTGGGATATTTACCAACAAATGGAGAATATTTCGTAGAACGGTCGATAATAAAAGTGAATTTTATGATATTATTCTAAAATCATGTTGTTTTCTTCATAACTATGCCGGACAGCACGATGAAGTTCGTTTCAAAGATACTCTATATGAGGACGATAATGAGTTTTTTTTACAAACATTATAGCTGTTGAGACAAGAGGTAACAATGATGGCGTCACATGCAAAAAATATTTTACAAACTGTTTTACATCTTCTCAAGGATCTCAATATGTAAAAAATCAAAATATTAACGAACTCTATTTTTTTACTTTTACTTCTTATTTCTTATTCTAGTGCTTTCGAATCATGCCAGTCTTTTATAAGAATGCCCATGACGCTCTCTTTCCAATTTTCGTATATTTCGTCCGTGCGCGCATGTTGCATTACACGCATGTATATCGCCTGTGCGCGACTGGCCTTAACTCATCAATTCCTTAAATATCTAACTGAGTGTTCAGTGATCCACTCATCATAATCCTCAGTACCTTCAAAACTTTTCCAAAATTTACAATCTTTACAGTATGAACTATTTAATATAAGATCAAGAACTTTTCCTGAGTAAAATGATAAAAGAGTTGAAACGCCTAAAAGAGATGACTAGCCAGGTTTCATGCAAGCTTCCTCCCCTAACACGTTGAGTTATAAGCTATAGAGGAAAAAACTTTATTTTGCTCCCATTTACTAGATTTAGGTGAGAAAAATTACCATAGCTGGCAACTCTATTCTAATTTTTCAACCAAATTTCCACCACATGTGACTTGAAGTAAATTTCGTTAAAATTGGTTCTCTGAATCCGAAGTAGTAAGCTAAAAAGTAGTTTTTTCGCATTGAATTTGCAAAATGGCACCAGTGCCACAGAGTTACTTGCATTTCAAAATCGCTATCAGGCCTGGTGCTAATTAACCCTGGAATGGTACGGTAAATTTTTGAATGATTTTAGGTACATGTTTTTACTAAAGAGAAGGCAACAATAGTATTATGTACATTTTTTTATTTTATCATTAAACATAAGAAGATTATATAGCTTCTAGCCTCATGGCAGTCGGAGTGGCCAATTGGCTGATGCGCGACAAAATATATACCGTATGTGAGTAAAATTTACTCATCGGTACCATTCTAGGGTTAATACCAACATGTCTTGTAAATTTCATAACGATCGGATGATCTGGTCGTCAGTTCTCGTCGGCAGAAGTTTCAATCGCTGAAAATAGAGGTAATTTGGTAAAGGATTCCCATTCTTTTGCAACTCAGAATTTTGAAAATTTCAAATCGATATGGTGGAATGGTTAAAATTTATCAATAATTTGAATTTTTTGTCAAAAAGCAAAAAACTTCTCAGGAGGGTTGATGATTTGAAGGATTTTTTTCACGTGCCTGCCATAGCTACAGGGTTGTACACACAACTTTGAAAACCCATGTATGTATTGTTTTAGTAAACATCAATACGATCTGTGAATTTCACGATGATGCAAAGTTTTTGTCGAAAGCTATGACAAATCGAAATTAAAAAAAAAATCCGTGCTAACTTTTAGGCACTAGGAGCCCACATAGGACTCAAAATTTCCAATTTTTTTTTTTTTTTTGAAGAGCAAGCATAAAACATAAAAATTGTTCATTCCCAATACTTACTGTAGACAAAAATGAATTTTGCATAGAAATAAAGGGGTACCTAAAAGCTCACTAAAATGCCCGGCGCCGCCTAAGTGTTAAAGATATCTTGGTTTTAGCAAATTATGGACTTACTCTTTATATACAGCTATGTCCTCCGAAAATTTCAGCTCAATTGGATCGAGCGCTCTAGAGATTATCTCCCTTATGTAAGCATAGTAAACATAGAACTTCCTTTTAAGAAGGAAAACCTTACAGCAGTCGACAGATTTTTCTCACGTGACGAAGCAACTGAGTAAATATCCTGTCGATGGGCAAGCGGCCCTTTCGATTGAAGTTTCATGATTTTATTGTCATGTGATCAGCCTTTTCTCTTCCACCGGAAATATCCACGACGGACGATCAAAGTAGATAGGCCGCTTGGACACATGTTCAAAAGACAAGAGGACAGTCTGAGGCAGAACGTAGTCTGGCGCAGACGAACTCGTAATTGACGACGTATAGAAAAGTTATATTTGGTGTTCAATAAAGTTTCTACTGATAGATTAATGCATTCAATTTGAAATTATACTTATTCTTTATGCTTATATATATATATATATATATATATATATATATATATATATATATATATATATATATATATATATATATATATATATATATATATATATATATATATACAGAAATTTGAATTTTAAAATTCTGTAACATTCACGTAGTGATATGCATACTACTACGTCACAAAACAAACTAATTTTGTGACGTTGAATGTATAAAAACTCGTATAAATATTATTTTGCAGGAAAAATAAATGTGGTCTCGAAAGTCATAATTCATAAGTCTATTTATAAATAGCATTTTTCTAATCATTTGCCTGATAATCTACAAGCTTATTTCACATATTCAATTTTAATACGAATCTCTCATAAATCAGAAAATCACAAACACAACATCCTATTTACTCTTGCATCCTCAATTTATTTCATTGATCATACAAATTTATTTGATACTTATTTCTCCATTGGCTTCCGTAAATTGCTCATAAAATAAAAACTAATGACCGTAAACGATTTTAAATTTCTTCAAAACGCAATTAGCCACGCCATCGCGAACTAATGCTTGTGAACCGTAAATGAGCGCTTACATGCACGATGTCTACATGAAAGTATACTCGACTTGTTAGTTGTTCGGGTGTTTACAGACTTGGGGGAGTTGTAATAGTATTTTCGCTCCAGCATCCGTATCAGCACCGCCAACTCAAACAACAATAAAGAATTTATTACGAGCACTCCATTTAACTAATTGTAAGACTTGGTCGTAAGTACCACTCGCTATTGTCCCATTCACACATATAGCTGGGTGTTTACTTCCGGAAATGTAGTTGTGGCATGTTTGTTGTTTCTACAGCGTATGCTGGCTGCAAAGGGAAACATCTCGTATTCCAGCTTCTTTTGACTTATGATACTCAGCGACGGGTTTTGGCTTGTTAAGATGGACACTAGTTTTTCCTAATAGCAATGGACCGTATGAACTAGACTCTATTATTTAAGGTTCAGCTATCAAAGAAGATATTACTTATTTCAAAGTCAATTGCTATGATTTATATAACGTATGTATATTTTGGGGCAACCAATATTTTCAATTCAATTCACATCAATACCTCATTTTCTGAAAATCAACTTGAAAATTGTTTCCTTTTCCTGCAACACCAACTAAGGATGCTCATAGAACTGGTGCAAGCAATAGTGTCAGATTCAATAGTTTCCTGAACTAGTGTCATCTTCCGTTATGAATAAAGGTGTATAGCCTGTAGTTTTGGTTTTCAGTGTGTATCCATGTGGCCATGTGTTAGAACAGTGTTTGCTTGCAGCAAACGACACGCCACATGCAGCCTCTTCATGTGAAGTCCTATGGAAAAAGGAAAAGCTCATCCAGCTCTGCCTGAGGTGACCGTATATTATTATAGTTGTTCAAAAAACGACTTTCTTCTTCCAGCTATTACATCCATTTTGACATTTTTTTTTTGCAGTTTTTTGTAATTTTATTTTTCTTTATGTCTATGACGCTGGTGCTTGTGACTCGTCCATTTATTTTCTGGTAGTTTATGGATGTTTTGTTTGTTGTTCTTAGAGATGTTAAAAAACTAAATTTGCTGTAGGATATAGCGACGAGTATTTGACATTGGTGCGGTGAAGTATACAACTCAGTATGTGTGTGAATATCGTATATTTTATGTAACTGTTTAACAAGGAAGATAAATAACACTTAAATAACAAATAAATATGTGGCTTAATATATTTACAAAAGTTTTATGAATAAGTTCTTAGAACAATTTTTCTTTAGATTAAAATATTTTTTACATGCTAGATAAACATTGGTTCACATTAAAAAAGACAGTTGAAAAAGCTTTGAATATCTGGCAGCATCTATTTACAAGCTGGAAAAGGGGGCCCGGTAGCTCTGCTCGCTAAGGCGTCAGGCCGAAAAGCGGCGTGTTACGGGGCCTACGGGTTCGAATCCCGCCAGTGCCATGGTTGTAAGTGTGAATGCATGTGATTGTCTATGAGGGTGGCAAATGGGCCAAAACTGGTGGCCTAATGCTGGCCGCGTTCCCGGCAGCCTTCTTTTATTAAATTGAGTGATTACGTAAAAGCTAAGGTTGTAAATTTTATTTTTAGACGAAAAAACATGTTTGCCAAAAACGGAAAGGGAATTAAGGCAAAAGGAACTAAACAAGTATCATCGGTGGTTTAAAAAGTTTAATGATGGAAATTGAAATGTTACAAATGTCGCACGAAAAGGATAAGCCTAATAATTAGAAGTTGATATTTTGAAGATAATGGTGGATTTGGATTCTTATCAAACAATTGGCTGCTTATGGTGTGCAGTTTAGGATCAATTTTGTTGCATAGGAAAATTTGATAGGAAAAGAATTTGAGTTATTCATGAATGGACGAATCAACAGCGTGCCATCTGTGCTTTTCTTTTGTCGTTTTGGCGGTGAATTGTAACTGGAAATGAGAAGTGAGCACTGTACAACACTCGTATACGAAAAAAACGAATGGCTTTCTTTCTTAGCCTGACCATCATTAGCAATAAAGAAGGTCCATATTTGGATGGGTGCGGTGGGATTTTTTAGAAATTTTATACTATAAATGGCCTCAACCTGTAGTGTATTTTCCACAACACGAGCGAATGAAATAAGAGCTTTTAAGAAAAACCATGTGCTTCAGTCCTTTAATTAGTAAAGCGAAGCCTCACGCTCCAAGAACAACACAGGAAAAAATGAGCAAGTTCAAATTTGAAGTTTTAACTCATT
This sequence comes from Nemotelus nigrinus, assembly GCA_947369275.1. Lineage (NCBI taxonomy): Eukaryota > Metazoa > Arthropoda > Insecta > Diptera > Stratiomyidae > Nemotelus > Nemotelus nigrinus. Next base: position 51,769,750 of record OX376375.1, on the reverse strand, counting down.
CACCTTGTTCAGCGGACCTTGAGCCGTCAAATTACCACCTTTCTAGATCGTTAGAGCATCTATCAAAAGGCAAACATTTTAAAAATGTTATATGCTATGAATTTGGCTTAAAAAAATTATGAATTTGATTAAAAAAATTATGAATTTGACTCAAAAAAATTATGAATTTGACTTGAAAGCATATGAATTGGTTTCGAAAATTTACGAATATGATTTGAAAAAGTACTAATTAAACTCGAAAATGTTATGAATTTTGCCATAAATCTATGAATTTGACTCAAAAGTGGAATATATAGTGAAGATACAGCGAAAAAATATCTAATAATAAAATAGATATTAAGTTTGGAAATCTATAGTCTATTCTGTCGCAATGAACAATGAAATAATTTTCCTTCCTAACACAAACAATCAAAGGCTACAAAGGCTGTAACGGCTGATCTGCTTGATGAGATCACTGCCATTTGTATACAATCAACAGGTGGATAAAACTCGTTCGCATTTTCTACTCTTAAGGGGGGAGATACATGTAACTGCTAAAACAAAAACGATTTTTTTTTATTGCATCAAAGTGTTCGAAATACTCTTAAAATATACCAAAAAAAGTTTTGAAGCGATATTCGTGTTAGTTCTCGAGTTATAGCCAGTTATAGACAGCGCGGCGTTCCCCAGGTCGGTGGAGCTTTAGAACTTTAAACGCGCTTTTCTCAAAGTAGTACTTTTTCAATTTCCGTACAAATTATCTCAAAAAATATTGAACCTATTAGGCTAAAATTTATATCACATGTACAAAAGAGTATTATCTCATCGTTGAACCTACATTTTCTTGTAATTTCGGAAAAATAATTAGTTTACCAATGTTTAAAACGTGGTTTTTTTGAAAAAAATCGATTTTTTTTTTAATCTAATATTAATGTAAAAATTTGGTTTTTTTTTTCTAAATTTTATTGGTTCACCTAGGAATTATAGATCTCATTAGCATATTTTTTTTTCTCTGAACGTTGCAAGTTTCTCGGAAAAGGCGTTAAGTTGTACGAGGCTGTTTTTGATGTGTTTTTTTCATTTGCTCGCATCGCCTCCATTTTGTGTTGAAAAGTTATTAAAAAAATATTTTCATTTACTATAAGATATGTACTTTGAGGATTTAATATTGAAAATTTTCTGAATAGACAATATATATATTTTAAGTCAATCTAAAATTAGCAATTTCTTTTCCATTTTACATGTATTTCCCCCCTTAAGAGCAAACTCTGTTGTGAGTCTTTGACCGTAAATTTTATGGTGCAATTTTTGTTTGTGGATAGCGGCAGAGGTACATAAGTAGGTCAAAAATTATTACATCTTCTGGGGTTTCAAAAATTTAAATCAACATTAGTTTCTAACGTGGTTTATTGTAGGGATGATCTATCTTGTGTAAATTTATTTGTTATTTAAAGTATGCGATATGAGGCATTCTATCCTTTCTCTTATCCTGGGATTTACAGGTGTTGATGTAATAAATATGAAGAGTTACTTCCACTGGATCAATATTATCTAGAAATTGCCTGAATTACTAGTACTTCCTGTATGATCGGTTCGATTATTTCTCTATAAACTGTTACATCAGGATCTGAATGTCCTGAAATGAAAAACCGCATATTGTACGCATATTAAGCGTAAATTTTGAAAGCTTGTAGAGGCTATTATGTTTTCTTCGCGCCAAATCTCCAAATTTTTGCCAAGCCGAGATTTCATTAATAAATTTTGATCGATATTCTTTTTTGTCATGCCTCTGAGCTGATCCATATCAATTTCATTTTTATAAAAAACTCAAACTCAACTCAAACTGAAAAATTCAGAATGCTTCCACAAACTAGACCGACATCTCAACCATTTCGTAAAATCGATTTTTTGGACTTATTTTTGAAGAACTTTGTAGAAAACAAATTGTTGTAGACATCTGTTTTATTTTACATTTTGATGTGAAACATGGATATTTCTGCAGTTCAAAAGTCGTTAGAATTGTAGCCAAATATAATCAAATAAGAAGATTTCCACAAAATTCGTATTAAAGTATGCACCTTCCTAAAAACCAAATATTGGAGTACCGATGCGTTATGGATTGAGTCGGTTCGCGAGTCTTTATAATAACGCTGTTTTAATAGTAATGAGGAGTCAATCGTTTTGAGCTGTAGACCCATACTTTTAACAACAATATCTCTCATAAATGAATGAAAGAAACAACTATATATTGGGAATAAACTATTGGCGTTCCTGGCATTTGGCGAACTTTAATTTAAAATTTTCATTAATCGCCGCCTAAATCTCTGAGCTCTTCCTGTAAGAAAAATTTTCCTACAACTTCAACACAAAGGTTAGCTATCTGCAATACCTTTAGTAATTTGCCAAATTAAAACCAAACTAAATCTATCAAGATCATCAAAAACTGCAAGGGTTTCAAAATGATCAAATTCATCAGTCTTTCAAATTATTGGAAGACTTGTGGAAAACCAATTAATTAACCAACCTGAAGCAAACCATCTGTAATGAATCCATTTCGGTAATAATCTGCGCTCCAAAAAATATAACAAACACAATCACTGCACAAGCTCACTCATCAACAATTGTAGAGGAACTAATGGGTGTTGTCTAGATTTTTCGAGAGCACGAGACATTTTATAAAGAAACTTAGAAATGTTGAAACTATTTCAGGATTCATAAAATAATTCCAAAAATGCCGCTTTGTTGAATTATATTTGATGAATTTAACAATTGTAGAGTGGTTTGCTTACTATGAAAATTGTTGATAATTCAATATTTTGTACTGATAAATGAATTGATGCTTATTTTGCTATACATAAACTATTTTACGTACTTATCAAACAATTAAAACAGTTGAATCCGCGAAAATTTCGATATTTTTTGTATCAGCAGAGTCAACTACTTTTGTATGATCAAATGAACTATTTTATGAGACATACATTTTTTTGTGGAAAGGTAATTAATTTTTAAGGGGCCGAGAATAGTATTATAGCTAGGCATGCCTATGATACTTATGTCGAAATCGGAATGGAGCTGCATAGGTCACATTCACTCGTTTTACTTGTTGATTTTGACGAGATTTGCAGCTTCCGAAGCGGCACCTCTTATTTCAGCTGTGTTTGCTGCTAATCATGAATGAACTTCCCCAACATATGGGGCCGGGGCAGACAGAGACTGCACGCGAATGCGTCCAAAATATTGAAATATTTCCGGACAAGTGAGGCTCCGGATTTAGCGATAGAAACGTGGATGGGAATCTCAAGCAAAACAATTGTTTGGAAAAAGCTTGAGTTGCACAAATAACGAAGTCTCCCGACTCTTGAATTTGGATGTTTAGATTATGTGGTTGGTGTACAGGCTGCTTGGCTGGAGGCAGCTATTTATGGACAGGTGAAAGCCTATTGCCTACGAATATGATTGCTTAAGCTTGTACTAAACAAAGAATTCCACAGCATCCCAACCTGACGCATTACTGCTGATCGAACGAAACGTACATTAAAAACTAATACATTTTTTTGTAGTATCATATCAACCATTCCTTATCCAAAGCAACAAAACGCAACTATAAAATAGATGATGAAAACGTTCAGTGCTGGCAAAACTTTGCCAACGAAGCAGCAACAAGTTTACCATACCAAGCTCATACTCAAATCAACTTATCCTTTGAATTTCGTTCAGCGGTTAAACGTTCTTTGAGTTTGCCATCCCAAATATTTTCAAAGCTCGCCAAATTAAAAAATTGGTTCCTTATTTTTGTTGCAAGGGCTTTACTTAGAAGTATGTAATTTAAAACATCTGTTGGTGCAATATTTACGAAAATGTCTGATTCTGGTTACCCTGTGTTAACACCAAAGCAAAATATATACCCAATCTGCTTCACGTTAAGTTAAGCCCACCCTCTGCATTTCGTTTCGATTGAATCACTGCACTGGAAGTTATACGGGTGAAAAGAATTTTAGAGCTACCACCCTCAAAACTTTTCAAATTTTCAAAACGTTAATATTTGTTGTACATTTTCAATGCAGGACCATTCCCATTTGCAAATCTAATGGCATAATCGCTTAGTAAAGAAATTCCAAAAAATTACAAAAATGGTCATAGCTGGCAGCCTTTTCATGATATTTTTACGAAATTCAAACGACATTTGATCTACATTAAGGTCCATCTACTGCAAGAACTTCAATTTGATTTCATGACTGGACCGGAAGTTATAGGGAGAAAAGCTTTATTTTGCTGAGCAAATTTGCAAAATTTAACAATCACCAGCAACTCTATTGTAATTTTTCAACCAAATTTTCATCAAATGTTGTCTAAAGTAAGGTCCATATATTTTGTGAATTTTAATAAAATGTGATAAAATGTGTGAGGCCAAAATGCAATTTTTTTTTCTGTGATTATTCAAGATGGTACCGCTACCAGAGGGTTGCCCGCATTTCAAAATTACTTCTATCAGATTTGGTCCTAGTTAAACCCAACATATCTTGTAAATTTCATTATCATCGGATAATCCGGTCGTCAGTTCTTTGAACAGAAGTTCCGAGTGCTAAAAATAGAGGTAATTTGGTGTTGGGTTACTGTTCCTTTCTTCGAAAATCAGTAACAGCTAGCTGATGTTTTGTTATTGCTTCACGACTCAGCAGCTTACAGAAACCTTCAATGCATTAGCGCAGCACCAGATACCCTAACTGACTAATTCGATTTTTAGGCTACCTTCATTCATGCCATGCGCCTGTAAATGCAAAAAGGGTTTTCTTCGAAAATCAGTAAAAAGTGCTTAGCTCTACTGAAAACAGCAGCATAGCTAATATTTTTAAAATTAAATAAGTTCAGCATCAACCGTCTATTTTACGTACTTTTGTATGCGTTTACATCAACGATCGACAACAATGCGTTCTCATAGGAACTCAATTGAAAAATTTACCGATTTTCTCATTGTAAAACATTTCACTGAAAAAACGAGAGGCATGTACTTACTCAGGTACAATTTTCAACGTAATGTTTCCATTCTATCAAATTCTTTTGTATTGCATCCACTTCAATTCCCGATACGATACAGAAATACATGAGAAATTCCCAGAAAAATGTCTTTATTTACCGAGCGTTTGCTTGCTTTTGCCAATTTCAAAGCAATTGACTGGTGGGGATTTTTTGTGTAGCTGAGGTACACATGAATGTTCATGTTCTTGTAAAGATACGACCGTGGTTAATAAATCACTAATAGCGGTATTGTCAGATTGAAAGTAAGCTGGTTACTGCATCCAATTCAGTGTAACGAAACCAAATTTATGGTGAATGCCATGCTATACTTTTTTGCGATAGAAAACGCTTTAGAAGGAGTAAGTAACTTAATTATAGAAGAGAAGGACACCATTGCATATTTCTGACAAAAGTGTTTTTGGAGGGTGACTTTATATATGTAAGTAATTGCTGTATGTTTTATGAGGTTAAAAATGAAAAAAAAATGAAAATGAACATCAAATTTTGTATGAAAGGTAAAAGCCAGAGTGCCATTGTTCGATACTCTGAGCAAATTTTATCGAAATTAAATTCAAATTGTAGCTGGATTTCTTTTACAAAATGTTTGCTGAATGTTCAAACAAATCGGTGTTGTCAAAGATTTGGAAATAAATTATCTAAAGATTTGGAAATCCAGCTATTTTTAATTTTCTGGCTCCTTATTTTATAGATTGATTATATCGCATTCAGAAGAAATAACTATGGGAATATTATTCGAACTTTTATGTTAATCTGCATTTTTTCAAACTAGAAGAACTTATGGATGGGTTACTACCAAAAAGAATCCTCAGTACACAAGTTAAAGGCACAAATACATTTGGCAATTCAAAGGCAAGATTCGGTAGTATGGAAAGGATACTATGGGGATAACAAAACAAATGCATTACTTTCTTGTTTAAATCGCAGCCTTCCTCATGGTGTGCTTTGACAATAAGCCCTTCAAGTGCAAAAGTTCAATGGGAGATAAACCCCATATAGCCTAACAATTTTACATTGGCTTGAAGGCAAATCACTCACAGTTGTCACCAGCGCGAGAATGGGATAGTGAGAGACATGTGCAAGGATAACCTTGTTTGCCTTGTATCATGCTTTGGATGCTTTGCTATTGCTTGCATGCTACTTCCGAAAAAAAAATGAATTTCGCCAGAATTTTTTATATGTTTCTTTATTATGTATCTCAATTCAAAGAGTTGTGATTTATTGTTGTAATTTGTAATAGCTGAAATTTTAATTATTTGTCTTCATTCTGTCAACGTCTTGGATAATTAGAATTGTTATTATTTCCATCAATTATATAAATTAGTATTTATGCAGTATCATATTTTTTATACAGTTTTGAACTTACTTAACGTTGTAGTTTTGAAATAATGGCACATAATATCATCTATTTATTAAAAACTTGCCTTATTTTGTTGTTATTTTTTGAATCTCGAATCCCGGAATGCCGGGATTGTCGATGTTTTAATCCCGTAATCCCGGGATTGAAAAACTGTTCCGGGATTGGAATCCCTAGTCTAAACTCATCCAATTTCTGTATTTACATCAACTTTTAGTGGTCACAAGGGATCAATGCACCTACTTCCGTCTAATCGGAGGAGAATATAATCTTAATTTTTGTCGATCTGCCGAGCCTATTTTACCACTAATTAATTACTCCAACAATAATCCATTTCATTAGCATCCCTATAAGTATATCTACGAAACACTCCATCCCAAACAACTAATTGTCTTCGCAATTTCAATAATATACCAACATTTGCAAACTTTTCTTAATTACACTCCAAGGCCTAATTTACTTTATCCCCACTAATCGAACGGTTTTTACTGTGGCCTGGCTTCACGCACTTCATCCTACTTCACTTCATCTGTATCTTGACAAACTTAATCTTCTTAAAGGAAGGAATGCACGGTCCTGAAATATCAACGTTTCCAATAATTATCAAATTGATTTCGACGCTGATTACAAAAATGAAGAAAAAAACAACACGAGGGGGGACTGGTTTGAGGAAAAATCGAAAACCACGAAAAGTTTTGCGAAAAGAAGAAAGCTCGTTCAATCAACGATGGAATTTTTCCTGTGACTCATAGTGTTCTACGGTGAAGGCAATATCAATAAATAATGGAGTAGACCAACTTTTTGATTTCTTCATTGACGGTGTTTTTTCTTGGTCCACAAGTTTACTTTTCGTTGCGTTGTCCTTCCATCTGGCAGAGTGCTCAGTCGTTTTAACTTTATGTTGTGTTACTCGAACCACGTATTGCTTTTCGATGTCGTAGTCTTGAAATTAAATCAATGTGTTATTGATTCAAGATGCTGAGGTATGTAACTAAAATAGCAAAACGTCACCAAAGAAGGCACGATAGAACGGTAAACTTTACGACACAATTTTAGTTTTGACTGAAAACAAATAATTTTTAATAAATGAAGGTTTCGTTAAAAACGAATGCAGGAGTTTTATACATATGTACATACTTATGTATGTACAATTTTGAAACTATGTTTTATAGGTACAGTGTAATTCAATAAAGAGAATAAGCAAACATTTTTTAAGTAATATGATATTCGCAACTTTTTCTTTGACTTTTTTTGAATTGACTTGAATTGGCTAAGTTTAAATTTGTTTAAACGTGGGATATAGGACGAAAGAGTGGAAAACTACTAGTTACATTGCTGAAGTTTAGTTCCAAAACGCCATTAGTTCCGAAAATTCTCACTTCGAAACTTTAGCGAACTTCATTTTGCCAATACATATTTGGATTCGTTGGTTGTTGTCGTGTAAATTTTAAATGCGAGCTTAATCACTTATTCTGTTTGAATTTTTTTACGCTTTTGCAATGATCAAGAGTCAAATTTTTTGGCTTGCTTGACTAAATAAGGCATGCCTTGAATTGCAGATCGTTGATACTCCGTCATTTTTGTGTTGATAGCTCGACCAAAATCCTAAGCGAACCATTGCCTAACGGGACTTTAGTAGGAGAATATTCATTTCAAGAAAAAAGCAAACTTTTGATTAGTTTGACCTTTTAACGCTTAATTTTATCAATGATGTAGCATAGGCACTTCTAGTGGGTGCATGTTTTTGAACGAAGTGGAGGACGAAATTCGCGAATAACTTGAACGAGGTAAAAGCGCTAAGTCCCAGAAGAGGAACAGGCCTTAGCTAAGGAAAGCTGAAAAACGCTTGCGGAACACAAAGCGGAGCGGACAATTATCGACAGGCTTGGCGACAAACCAGTCTCCTCCGTGAAGGAGAAACAATATTTAAACTTGGCTCGAAAAACAGAGGTGAAAGACCAGTAAGTATGAACTATCAGTCAAGGACTGTACTTTTTTATAATAAAATAGAGCAGACCTTGGCCAAGAAGCTAGCATTGGAAAGGCAGAGGAACGTAGAAGATAGTGGTCAGCAATAAGTCATACAACCATCCACATCTAATTCAGGAAATGGCGTTTCAGCTAAACCACCCCTAACCATGGCATTGGTTAAACATGGTACCCAGGATCATTTATCAATTGAGAAATAGAGGATCGTACATTTGGGCCTGCTCACTGCAGTTATTGATCGGATCGAGAAGCTTGACTTGAGCCACAACAAGCTCACTTTGTGTTGATGTAAAGCAATATTTTAGAAGCTACCTGGACTTTGGGAGGAAGCTAGTTCCAGATCATCCCGACAATAATATCGTGAGTAGCTTGAAGAGGTCCTGAAACTACTCAAAAGTTAAAAATAAGATGTTTCTGATTATTGGATAAAGTTAATCCAAGTAATTCCATTGATTTTGGTACAACAAGAAGCTTAAGCAAATTTTATGCGAATATGTGGCTGGTATTGTCTAGCTGTTTGGCCAGGCAAGAGATTACAACCGGGAATTTCATACTCCATGTAAAAAAAAAAGGTGCAAGAAAATCATATGGGGTTGTTAATTAGGATGTTTCTTCAAGTATACGACTGTCAATATAACATGAGCTGTAAAAATTTAAGCCTACTGATTTTAAGGTACCTAAGACAATAGGCAAACATGCACGTAAAAACTGCCAAAATGTTGTCATGACATTATGTGCTTATCTTTTCTAACCATTATTCAAATTTAAAAGTTCCAACCATTTTTCGATTCAAATATTTGTTTTGTTATATTTGACATCACTAACGATTCCATTTAGACACAAATTGTCTTCGTACAGTAACTACAGAAACGCGCTTAAATCAGCAATTACGTTTCATCCAATTAAAATGTCATTTCATCGGTAAACTCAAAACGTAACGAAACGAAACGTTTTTCAATTTCGACGACAGTAACAAATTGCCATTCTGTATTGCAGAATCAACCTGTTTACAATTAAATTTTCCAAAAGCTTTTGGTAACGAGCCCAGGCGGTTTCGAGCTGAGCTGAGATACTGGGCAACGGCTGCCGTATCCTTACTTACGGATATCGAATAAGGATGGTGGCGGTGATGGTGGTAATGGTGATGATGGTGTTAGCAACATCAACGACAACGGCTGCGATGGACACTGAAACCCCTAACGGCATCGAAATGAAAATAATTTGACAAAGTGTGAAACTTGTTCGAAACGATTCGGACCTGTCAAAGGAGTATGTAATTAAAACTAAATTAAAGCCAAGCTATCATTAGTAGTGTCGCAAAAATGTTCTCCGAATTTGGTTTTGATGTTATTTGGATTTTGCAAATTTTTTATTGAAATCGTTGTGAAACTTTGTTGCCTGCATTTTCGAAGTTGCAAGAAAAGGCATTAACGAAGACTATTAGAGTAGGTACCGGTAAGATATGTTTCTTATCTTTTGGTTGCAGTGGCAGTATTTTCACCATTTTTGTACTAGTAGATGCTGTGAGCAATTTTTCGTCAGTAAGTCAGTAAGAAAACGGCTGAAAAATGTAGCGGACAAATAAAGCTTATCAATGCAGCAAAAAAATTTCCGTTAGGTAAAGACGAAATAAAATGATCTTGAAAAAATATCTCAAATGACCATATATCAGTGATTCAGCAAGTTGTCCAAAAAATCTTAAAATCTAAAAATATACCATCGTATATAAATACGCAAGTTTAACAATTTAAAAAAAATATCAAACAGATTCTTACCAAACGACTTGCAAATAAACCTTTCAAAGGGAGCCTTATATCCATTTAAAATTAAGCCTCTCGAGAATATATCACTTCTTTCCATAAGTAGAAATAAAGGTAAGAGTTTTCAAAATTGCTCCAGTAAGAAGAAAAATCATTGGAACTGCCTTTAAACTGCTCAAGTAATTCATCCATCGTTAAAAAAAACTTTGCAAACCATTTTCAGTCATTATTCAAATAGTTATCATTCAATAGATTCCATTCAGTCTGTTTTGAAAAATCGGATCCTTTGCTGAGCTCATAAGCACACATCAAAATCCAACATAGACCACTTACAGGTGAGGTGATTCAATTACTTTCAACATTCATACAAAAAGCCATTAAGCCCGTCCCTAGATGTGCTGCAATTTTAAATCCTTCTACGATTTACCAATTTCATTTCTTTCACACTCTCACCCTCTATACACACGTTCATAAACACATTCAACGATCCAAACTTGTTTCAATAAAGTGCCAGTCTGCTATCCAAAACTAACACGTAACCTCCTGTTTCTGTTCTGTTTCCATCTACGCTTCAAGTCCCATGTCTATTGCAGCTGGGACCATTCAGCCCAAGGACGAAGAGCAATCTGAAATGAGCTTTCACGTGAATATCCTTCTTTTAATACAATCATCGAGCATCGTTCAAAGGCTTACATGGAACAGGAAACGATCGGATACGAGGGCGGAAGACTCAACGGATATGCGAAGAGAAGAAATGATTACACAAAAGTGCGAGAAATCTGTATCTAACTCTTCGATTTTATTGAAAGCTGACACAAAAAAGGCATCTTGCTTGACGCTCACTGCTCGCCATCGTTTCTGCAAAAGTTGAACTCGCTTCGTCAGGAACATGTAGTCGGACCATCATTGAATTTGGGTTGTGCATATGTACTGTGGCTAACCAGGCATACAGTCAAAGAAAAACCGAGCAAAGCTGAGAGTTTGTGAAAAAATAAATAAAAGACAGAATGGTAGGTAGCACTAGCTCAGTTGCTGGAGCAAAGAATTCAGGATAATTGTCATCAAGAGACACTACAAGTTTTTTGAAGCTTGTCGCTAGCAGAATGTATCAGAATTATTGCAGTTTTTGTGATAGTTTTGTAAAAATAGTTTTGAATGAAATGTTTGCTAAAAAAACATGTTGTAAACTTCGATAAGCAAAAATTGGAGAAAGTGTACAAAATAAATTTGCATACAGCATAACAATTGTGTTTTGATTTTTTTTAGTTAATAAGATGTGCAAACTTCACTAAATGCATTTGAGATACCAAAATCTTAAACCGAATAAAAGCTAACAGAAGGTATTTAACGGATAAAATATAGAGGTTCCAGCAAATGCCAAGTTCATCAAAAGATAGCAGGTTGTCACTCATTGTCATCAAATAGAGATTTACAGAACCCAAGTTCAAAAGCACCGTCAATTTAAAGGAAAATAATAAAATCAATCAAATAGTCAAAAAAATCGGAATATGAGGACCGCAAAGAAACCGCTAGAGAAACTGATTTTTAAATGCATTGTGACGATTTTGAATACATCTCCTACCAAACGTGCAAGGAGTATGTTTGCATCCAACCTTTATCGAATGCTATGTACCATTTAGATACAATTATTAGTTCTGAAAGTTAAAGTGGCAGGAAGGTTTATAAGACTAGCTAACTATCTAAAAACGAACGTTCGGTGTTAGCTTTCACTGCAAGATAATAACTACTATCGACAAGATTATTATCATTTGAAAATTCAATGGTAGCATCTCTTAGTAACAACATTGAAATAAATTACCATAACAAGGACTTCTAACTTAATTTTTCAACCAAAATTCTACAAAACTTGGCTTACCCACGTTGGGCGCCATTTTTTGCAACCCTTGTCGAGCTGTAATATTAAGCTTTAGATCAACATATTAATCCATATGAAATCAGTCCTTGATTACCTTCCATGCTTTTTCCAGTCGAATAGTTCAGTTTTGGTATGGAAGTTTAGGGAGGACAATACTTAGTGCTACGGCACAAAAATATTCACATAAATGGAAAAGAAACCAATCATACATTCATAACTAGTGTAATTAATACAAAATAAATAGTGTAATAATTCAATAAAATATAACAGTAAAAAAACAGTAAATAATTTTATAATAAACTTAGAAAAGAAAACTTAAAAAAAAAATTTGAATTTCAGATCATAAAATATAGTTTCTTATGATATTAAATATGTATCTTAAAATTTCGGTGTTATCATTAGTAATATTTTTCTTACTAAACCTATTGGGGCACCAGATATCTCAAGTATGTTTAACGACTTAACGACGAATGATACTCATATGATGTGTACTGACCACCATGGAACCATACCATGGAATATTACTACCGTAAATGATTGAGAAAATATGTAAATTTTTGCTCAAACGTGAATTTTCTCACTTATTCTGTCCCAGATATTATCGAAAAAATTAATATAGCATGGAATAAATAATTTTGTTAACAATTTGTAAACTGTAACGGCCTAGCAAGCAACAATATAACAGTGAGTGGCAGTTATCGAGGGCTCCTTTCGTATTTAAATGCGGTAGACTTGTCAAGTACAGACTTGAGTACCGTATATTGCCGTTTTAAACATGATGTTGGGTTGGGCGCCTTAAAATATATAAGCAATATTTTTTAACTTTAAATGAATTAGCCATGATGTATGAGCATTGATAACTTGTTTTCCGGTTCCACTAAAGAAGAGTATGACTAGTAAATATATGCAATTTTAAACACGTTTTTAAAAAAATATGTTTTAAAAAAAATATTATCTCTAAAAAATAATATCTCTTTATTTATTAATTGCAATTGCCAGTAATGGATATACTCCTACGAGCAACAGTTATATCAGTTATTTTGACTCATAAAATCATCGATGCTTTTAGCCTTCTTTCAATTGCTCTGAGGTCTTTTCACAAACTTACTAGAATATGGACTCATGTACATGCTCCGTTCCTAGTATACTTTTTTACCTATTTAATGTACATTTTCACACTCGAATTAAATGTTCGAACTTCTACCGTTAGCTCTAATTTTAAACAAGTTTTAATTCCAACTTTAGATTTTCAAAAAACTAAGTTCTTTTACCATTATATTTCAGATAAAAAAAATCTCCGTCAATCCTTACTTTTTTCAAAATCAAAACTTAGCACGTCCTTTTGCTTTGGATTTTCCACCACACAAAAAAATAACAGCATTTTTCTTTCAGAGCTACTGATTGAATAATCTTCAATTTTCGTTCTTTTGATTTGTTCTTCCAGTTTTTGATGATCCTGCAACACCAGATTTCCCGTTCTCTCGCCAAAAGTAAAAACTACACTGTCTAAAACAAAAATACATGACATGGCACCCACAAAATTTTAAGGCCGTAAGTTCTTGTGAACACAACTTTCGAGTCTTAAAAGCTGAGATGGCTTGGCGAAGAGCTACCATTCTTGTGCGATGAGGAATTTTGGAAAATTTTATTTGGCAGTATAGTCAAAGCATCAAATCCAGTAATCGTTAGCATCTTTCCCCCAAAGAGCAAAATATCTTCATATTTATTTTATTTATATATTTATAATATTTATTTTATCATTTATTTTATAGGTTGGTGCTGCCAGCTATGGTAATTTTGGTGCCTTGGGTTTTGAAAATTCGCTCAGGAAAATAAAGCTTTTTACCTTATAACTTCTAGTGCTGTCTTGAAACCAAAACGAATTTCATATGATAAATGGAACTTATTATAGGCATAATGCAGAATAAATCTGGTTAAAAAACCATGAAATTGTTGCCAGCTGTTGTTGATTTTGTATTTATTTGTAATATCTTTATTAAGCAATTTTATCGTAAAATTTTTAAAGATCTTGTAGTGACAATAAACAAACCCCTACAACTTCCAATGCAGCCATTGGATCAAAACGAAATTCACAGGGTACTTTGATTTCAATGTGAGGCAGTTGTGATATATTTTTGGCTTTGATGCTAGCGAAGAGTTGCCAGCGCGAGGCGTTTTTTGCTATTTTCGTATCAATAAATGCTGGCATTAAGTATTCATATCGTGAACATTTACAATGAAAATAAGTTACCAATGTTTAAATTTTCCGAGTTCTAGAAATTTTTCGGTCCCAAACATCTTTCGTTTTTTACTCCCAAACATATTTCTATCACTGTAACTTTCGACGAAATCATCCGATAAAATCGAGATCGACAGAGTTATTTGATTTTGACGTGAGGCAATTGTGGGAGATTTTAAGTTGCAGTGCTGGTAAAGTGTTGCAAGCAATTTCAAAGTTCTGCAGTGTTTGGGTTTCCTAAATCTTGAAATTCATGCAATTGGTAGTCCTGAAATTCTTTCCACTCTATGAGTTTAAATGCATTGTTAAGTTCAAAGTGGTTTTTGCACTCGGAGCTCGTGCAGTAGAATAGGTACTCAAAATCTTCACGATTCTTCTATTGTTCATCGAATATTAGTATTTTTTGCGGTTCAGGTGCGCTAGAGTTTTTCTTTTTTTTTCATTTCGTTGTCATAATTGGATTTTGCATTCTGTTGTAATGAATTTTGTAAATAAATAAATAAATTATTATAAATTGGTAAAATATGCGTTTAAGTAGCGATAGCAATAACATCTATGCTCCAATACATTTTGTGTATTTCATTTTAAATTAAAATGTCCTAACGCTTAGCAAACGCCATAACAACAGTCAGCTAGAAGAAGCTGTTGGTATACCTTCTAGACCCGCAATGGTGATCCATATCGTACTCTCATATCTAATGTAGCTTTCATCACATCCATAGAGTCATAAATTTCAAGTCATTATTGAGTTTCTCTTTCGCCAAAACACAAAAGCAACCGATCTTTACAGTCAAATGAGCCACACAAGAAGCGAATGCAAATAAATTTTGTACATGCTTTGCTACGTTTATATTGCCGAGCGGACAACGCCATACAATTCTAGATGTCTTTCCACTTATATTTATTGGTCCATAATGTATATGAAAATTTAGTCAACATAAAATTTTATAAGGACATCTTGTTGATTATTTATGACACAAAAAGAAATCAAAACCCATTCTTCTCTGCAAGCGACGCTATTTAAGACCCTCCGTTTCCGTTGTTTGCATATTTTCCATTGATATTGATTTCACTCTTTTATTTTAAGGAAGTTCATCCTGCGAGGCTGAACGACAAACAGGAGTGACATTTTTATAGAAAACACAATTTTCGATTACAAAAGGGACTATGCGAAGCGAGCTGCACTGCATAATCTAGGATAGTTTCATATCAACAAAATCCAGTCGTAATCCAGACTGAAAACCACTCGACTTCATGTTTTTCGCGTTAAAACTTACAGCACCCCTTTAATGTAACAGATTCGCCTTTATTGTATTTTATACGTGCTCGTGAATTTTCAAGGGTTCTCATCGAAAGCTCAACACATCATTGTCATTCAAGTTTTAAATGCCAACAGTATTGTACGGGTACATATACTTACGAATGGACATTTCCTTTCCCGACATCGACACAACATCAGTCACATAAATTTGAATGGATGTCCATAAAGCGGAACGGGTTAAATTCAGTACGCGATAAGAGTGGATATTATGTGGATCGGGCATATGCTACAGAAGTTTTCGAGTTTTAAACATATAATTTTTCGGATTTTTATGGATTGCATCGTATTGTACGAGTAAATGAATGGTATGCATGTATATTTCGGTCATAAAGCTGTCAGGAATGTGAAGTGTACTATTATGATGAATTTCGGGTAGTAGTTGTTTTTATGGTTCAATATACCGTTATGAATACGATGAAAAATCGGTGTAAACATGTGCAAAATGGTATTTTTATTTATTATGTTTTAGAGACAGAGAATAGTGTGTTTTATTTTGAATTTAAATGTGTTTGTGTTTTTCTTCATTCAAAATTGTGATAAGATTGTTTATGGTGGTACAAGTCACTGCGGTGGCAGTATTCAAGGTGGCAGATACTTAATTTTGATGCTTTTAATATTCTTGACTAGAGCAAGCTGCAACAATGTGCAGTAATTATACGAGTATAACATTGTTCAGTTCTTCCTATAAGATATTTTTTTTTTATTTAGCCCCGTACAATAAATCCATCATCGGACAATACCAATCAGACTTCATGAGATGTTAGCTTTTAGGCAGGCAATCGAAAAATATTTAAAATTCAATATTTCATTGTACCATCCATCTCTTTATAGATTTTATCAGCCATCCATCTATTTATAGCCGCCGAATATGACAGCAAAGTGAGGATAGTACTGCATAAAACAATGAGCGAATTTGAGACCTCAAACAGGGTGCTATTACTATTGTAATTAAAAAATTAATTCATGTTTGCTGCAATAATAATTAATTTATTTCAGTTAGCAGGCACACTTAAATGTAAATCTATCCACTTCTGAGGTAGGAAGAACACGGGATTTGCAAATCCAATATTTACTTCCCAGTATGCGAATGAACGATTCTTCCAGTTACCAAACAACAAAATATATGAGCAATATCGTGATCATGACAAATCTGGTAAAATCGGATTAAATAGGCTGCTGAGCGCAAAAGAATCAGCTCATATTCATAAAGAAGAGTAAGTCTATGGGAATTAGACTATTGGCGAGACGTCAAGGAAGATTCTATGTTCGGTGGAGTCAAGCTGCCAAAAAATCTGAGAATATTGAATTGGACGGCGATGGCACAGAATCGAGTCGTTTATTCTACTGAAGGAGACATGGGCTTGATTACCGGTTATCACATCCTTGATGATGATGATAACTTTACAATAACTAAGTCAATGATCAGTGTTTTATCTGAAAAATAGCCTAAAATACTGGAATAAAAAAAGCTAGAAGAAAGTATTTAAACCGCAAAAGACAATAGTTTCAGTAACTTGTGATGAATAATTGGGGTTATATCGGCAGGACATGTGATAGCGCGCTAATAGTCGTCACTTCACTGAATAGGCTAATGATCAAGATCAGGGGATCCAGTGAGACAAGACAGAGACTACTGATGGCAGCGACCAATTCTTTCTTGCTATATGAGGCCGAAAATCGGAGCAGTGCGATTCGACCTAAGAAGTTACGGAAGTGCATTGCCAGTGTCCGTTTATATCGGAGAATCGTTTGTAGTTATCACGCGGTCTTAGAAGAGTCAGTGATAGTGTTATCGGGAGTAATTACAATAGAACCATTTGCACGAGACCGCAAGGAAAGGTGCCTCTCTCGCTCAGACTGATGCAGAACTGATACGCGAGTACGCAAATTCTTCAACTGACAAAATTGTTGGAGTAAAAGTAGCACAGGAATTGGTCTTGCTAAGCCTTGGGTTAGCCGGAGCCACGGAGAGGTGAATTTTTACCTTTCCAATTCTTGACATACTATACTGACGGCACGTTGCCAATTTTGGCACCTCCGTAAGTTCGCATTGTCACAAAACTGCAATAGTGGTGGCAACCTATTAGCATGTCATTTATCTAATTGCGAATGGCATCATCAATTGATTTCTAGTTGGCCTAATGAAAATCTTTGTGCTCGACCCGCATAATAAAAATATCTTACGACCCAGATGATAGAAAATAAATATATAAAAACAACTAGTTGAGACACCCCTTGGATAATTAAGTTTCGAGATGATTTTGCTCTGCAGGTATTCGTTTAATTACTCTTAAATAATCACTTTTTGCAACGATGCAAACTGCCGCCCACCTGAAGTACTTGGAGGGACTTAGTCCTACAGTAGTTTCAAATTTTTGAAAGATCCTGAAAACTACAGCAAAAAATACGTAGCGGCACAAAAGTAAGCTTAAACAGAAGCTAACCAGCGTGCACTACTAAAGAAAGCATTGAATTCAACGGTAATAACAAGAAAATTTGCAACTTGCCACCGTGTACTTGCTTCAGCAGAGCACTTACAACGTAAGAGATTGAGGAAAAAACCAGTCCTGTACAAATACGCCGGAATGTCCACTTGACGTTTCCAACAGACCATTTAAGATGGAAAAAGCGTTGAAGAAACGTTATCTTTGCTGCTGAAAAGAGGTTCTGCCTGGGCGGTCCTAATGGTTTTCGTCATTTTTCATGATCTGAGGAATGAAGAATTGTATTCGAGAAGACTTCAGCAAGGAGGAGGTGGAATTATGGTTTGAGGAAGAATATGCTACGGAAAAAAGATTAATACACGCGAACAGCAACGATTACATAAAGATGCTGGACGAAGAAATTGTCAACTCTTTGGCCAGTTCAAACGGCAAAAAAAGGTGAAATATTATCTAGAGCGGAATAATGTCTATGCTCTTCCGGCAGTTTCCCCAGGTTTAAACATTATTGAAAATGTTTGGGGACATATTTTAAGGACAGTTTATCATGAAGGATGACAATTTGATAACATGGAAGACCTTAAGAATATGATAAAGATTGGTTGGGGTAAAATTCCAAAGAAACTTTTAAAAATGTTAAATAAATCTCTTTCTTCAAGAATTTTAAAGGTTGTGAAGAAAAATAGTGGAAGTACTCATTATTAGAGAGAGAAAAATATTAAACAAAACAAAAGAGTTTATTGTTAACAAAAAATCCCACCCCTGTCTCAGCCAGATCTACATAGAAGTCAACCGGGAATTCCCAAGTACTTCAGGGAGGCAACATAGGCTACAGTCATCATCGGTCCAAACCATTTGTCACGGAGTGTAGGTCTGCCGCAAATTTTACTTGAAAGAGACCGGTCCGGCCATATTAGCCAACCTTCTTTTCCGGAAAGATTGTTCACAGTGGTCACGAGGAGGAAGTTTTGTCTGCAGACGCAGCACCCGCTTATGGTCATGTGATACATGCATGATTTTCTTTTATAAGCTCATCGTTGAAACCATATGCCAAATTACGAGGTATTTTTCGGGATTTGTTTCGCTACTATCTATTAGACTGCTTTAATGATTTTTCTTCTTGCTTCTCATTTTAATTATCTCATTTTAGTTTCATTATGTCGTAAGAATGAAAAAAAACACTGAACAAGATGGAAAGTTACTTTTGAAATATTTACATTTGCAAAATGTCGAAACATGCGAAGCTTCTGCAGAATGAAATTAATTTTTTAATCCAAATGACCGGCTACTACCTAATGAATACACCAAAATTGAAGCCCCTACTGCAGCCAGTTCAGCAGTTTTTTTAACTGCAGGGTATTAGCAATCGTAAGGAAAAAAGTAAGGGAGAAAAATGAAGTTAAAATGCGGGAGATTAACAACGGACGCCATCGCAAAAGATTTCAATATTCTTCTAAAAGTAGCAGCATACTAGGCAGGAATTAATATAGCAGAACTAACCACTGATTACATTGGCTGTCTTTTATCTTTACTGCAAATTGTTGTAAAGTGCATTCATTTATCAAATAAAACACTATTATCTCTTACGTATTATTCAAATGCCACTTAAAGTTGTATTCTCCTTTCAACTGAACTTATGCCAAAAGAAGGAAGCAAAGAATCGGGTTGCAAGAGCTATTTTCATCCAAAACAAAAGCTAACGCTTAATTAATACTGATCATACGCAATGAATCTTCATTTACAAACACGTCAAAGAAATATTCCTGTCAGATGTCAGTCTGTATGCTTTACCACCCGTTGTGCGTCTATTTACATTAAAACAAATTTCTCACTAAAGCTTAGACAACAAAGATTTAAAAACAAAATACTGCTCTACATGTACATGTTCTTTCTTTCATCACCTCTATTAGAAGAATCGTCGGGCTTGCATCAGCAACGGCTACTGATTCCAAAGTCATGGAAGTCCGAAACGAATGGTATAGTATGTGCATGTTCCTGACGACGCTCGCCGATACCAAGATGCCCAGAACGAAGAACGCCTTAATGAATTAATTAAATTGCTCCGCAACAAATTGCCTGATGGTAAGTTTCTAGCCACCCATTCCGTCCCGCTTCCATTACACCAATTACCGGAAAGTATAAGAAACATTCTCGCACACTATACTTTTTCATGTCACCGTTTTTCCTTTGCTCACATTCGATATCGAGTCTCTGGACATGACGCATTGCAACACTTTGCCCCGCTTCGCTCCCTCGAGCCATATCAGATCACTCTTCGGAGGACTATAGCATCCCAGGACGAACCTTATTTTCCAATTGGTTTGAATACACGTACAGGTATATGTGTTTTACCCGACAAGCATATAAACTAGAAACTATAACGAACGAAGATACAAGTCAAGCTTGACGATGTCTTACAAATTGCTTTTGATACGGTGTCACTCCTAGAAGATTTAATTTTGCGAAGCATAGCTTTAGCATTTTTAAACAATGGTCTGGAGACTCGAAGAGTAGATGACTATGGAAAGTCTTAGTTGAAATAGTAGAAAAAATAGTACAGCATGCTAATAGTTTTCTCGATGCACCGTTGCATTGTATGTCTACTGTGCTTCTGGATGTGATGAAAGGAAATATCAAGGGCGATATTAATTAGAACTGTTGAGCAAGTTATGCCAGGAGAAGATCTTTTGACGCTAAACGGAAGTGAAATGTTGCAAATGAAATTAAAAGCTTCATGAGCAACGACGCGACTGCAAGACCATTTAGATTGCCCTGGTTTTTTAATTTATGATACAGTCGAATGATGAACAATGATTTTGGGATTTTTAAGCTTTCAATTCACAGAAAATCTCTAAGGTATTTTTCTTTTGTTTTTTGAGAAAATTTAACAAGGGTTATGATTAAATGCACTAATTTACTTCATTAATATTACTTTACAAATGGAGCTCAGCATTGCAAACTAATTAATGTATTGAATTAAATTTAATTTGTGTATTAAATTTATTAAATTATTAACGTTTTTAAATTATTAACGTGTAGCCCTCAACTTCAATAGTGAATGAAAATGACTGATTCATGATACCATCTTTTGAATATGATATCCTTGAAAGTATAATTTTGCTGTTAATTATGCTACCCCATGTCGACATAATTTCTATGTTGAATTTAGCGCCCAATGTGGGCAACTAATGTTTGGAAAGTTCTTAAATACTTATTAGTATAAGAGAATTATTGTCCCCTCAAATTAATTTAAGCCCATGCAAAACAGTCAGTGAATCACGTGTTTGATCTCAAAATTGAATCTATATCATAGCCGATATTTATTGTTTCATATTTAAGTTTTCAAAAGTAAAATGAATATAGGTATACTTCAGTTCAAAAGTTTTTTTTTGTTTTGCAAACATTCAACTTTATATGTGTGTATGTTCCCCTCAAGTTCAAAATACTTCCCCCTGGAGTAGCATTGTGCTTCGTTTGAAAATTGTGAATCCACACCACTGATCGACTCTAGTCTAGAACTAACTCAACGTTGAAAATATGCGACAGCCTGTTGTAGTAAACTTCTACCAATTACCTTTAAAGCATCACAGCTTGGGAAAAATTCTGAAATTTCATATCAACTCAAATAGAAGCTTCAGTATACCCTATAAACTCTTCTAGGCAAACAACTTTGCCAACAAATTTTCATATTTCAATATTTGCTTTTTTTTTAATACTCTCATCTTAACCGACACATCAACTTTCACGCCAAGCTATAAATAGAAGAGAAAACTCCATAAAGCTTCATAAATTTCAATTTTTCCGCCATGAGTAGGAAGAGAATATCTTTACTCCAACAGCCGCGAAAGTAAATACATGGCTTTGTGCTAGCCAAGTGGATATGGTTTTTAGTGATGCGGATCGACTGTTCTCGTGTGTGCACACGTACATACGTATGTGCAATGCGGTAATAACAGTATAGCAGTTTATCGAGCTATACTGGAATTTATGAGCCTAAACTGTGTGCTACAGTATATTTTTAAAGATGCAAAAGTCAACTCTGGTGCAAAAGTCGCTTCGGCTAATCCGATAGTTTCAATGGTACGCGTATGCATCGAGCGCTTGGATCTTGCTGTAAAAACTAACTTCCGATATTTTGCATAGATTTGAAAGGAAAATGAGCGTTAAAAGTGTCAGAAGATTTATGATGTCCAGGATGCTGACTTTTCTGACTATGATGGGCTCAAAGGGTATGTTGTCCGAAAATCACTTTGTTCGGGGTTTGTATCGAAATTAAACGCGAATGACTGGGACAACTCAAACGTCTATGTTCTTTGTAAATTGCTAAGATTTTAGATTTAGCTGATTACAAAAGCACCAGCATCAGCATTAGATCAGCAACCATAAAGCAGCATTATAGTTCCTTTACCCCAAAAATCATATATATTTTCTCAAATTCACTCAAATTCTTTCTACCACTAAAGCTTCCAACGCATTTATGGGATGGAAACGAAAATTAAAGAGTAAGTTGGCTGTTGAATGAAGTAGATTTTTTTATACTTTTTGTCTTGATAGGTTGAATGTATCAATCTTTTTTGATTTTTTTCCATCGGAGATGCTAGCGTTGAATTTTCATACCCCATCTGATCAAATTTGACCCGGACTGGTCCATTTAAACTGCGCGCGCAAACCGAATCGATACATTTTTTTTCCTATACTGGTACAACCTGTTTTTAGTTTCGTGTGAAGTTTTTTTTACGACGCGAAAAGTTTGTCTGGCGATTTTTACCATGAACGAAAATATTGAACAACAGCTTGCTTAAAATTTTGTGTTTCCAATGGAATCACGGTTACGGAATCGTTGAAAATGTTGCAGAAGTTTTTTGGAGAGTCGTAGTATTTGAGTGACACAAAGCATTCAGTGAAGGTCGTGAAGTAATCGATAACTTGCCTCATGCGAGTCGTCCATCCATCTTTATTAATGACGATAACATCGAAAAAGTTAAAGAAACTGTGCTTGAAAATCGTCGTGTTGGCATCAGAGAGATAGCAGAGGATCTCAACATCTCTTACGGATCGACTCAACACATTTTGGTGAATGTTTTGGGTATGAAGGGTATCAAACGCATCATTACTGGTGACAAGACGTGGGTTTATGAATATGACGTCGTAACTGTCCAACAATCTAGCGAATGGTGCTCCAAAAATGAGCCGAAACCGAAAAAAAGTCATGCTCATCGTTTTCTTTGATTACCGTGGTGTGGTTCACCATGAATTGGTTCCACAGGGTCAGACGGTCAATAAAAAATACTACTTGGCGGTTTTGAGGCGTCTACGTGAAGCAATTCGTCGTAAACGACTGGATTTGTGGAGAGAAAATTCATGGATTTTCCACCACGATAATGCGCCGTCACATTCTAGCATGATTGTGGCTGACTTTTTCGCCAAACACGAAACGAGAGTCATCACTCAGCCACCATATTTGCCAGATTTGGCTCTCTGTGATTTTTTCTGTCTTCGAAACTGAAAAATCCGCTTCGGGGAACGCGCCATGAGTCCATTGAAGCAATTAAAAGTCATTCGCTGAAGGCACTGAAGGCAATCTCAGCCAAGGCTTATAACAAGTGTATGGAAACTTGGATTAAGCGTTCGCATGCTTGTATTGGCTCAAACGGAGCCTATTTTGAAGGCGATAATAAAGATTTGTATTAAAATACGTGAAAATGTTGTTGTTTTTTTGTCAGTCCGGGTCAAGTTTTATCAGATGGTAATAAACATCTTTATTGAAAATAAGTTCGCAATGTTTGAGTTTTCCGAATTCTGCTAATTTTTTTGCAGTTTTCGTAGGTTTCGATTCGGTCAAATAAAGACAACGAAGTTCACATGGTTTATTGATCTTGACGTGAAGCATTTGCGGAAATTTTTGGTTGCAATGCTAAAAAAGGCTTGCCAGCACTGAACTTTTCGATCACTTTTGTACTAGAAGATGCTGCCATCAAATTTTCATATGATAAGTATCCTGTTATGGAAAAAAGGGACAAGACTAATTTAGCTCTATCAAGATGAGTATATAAAAGAAGTCTTCTTAGCCGCCATACTGTGACTAAATTTGCGGAAACACGTGCCCAAGTGTCCTCTGAATTCAGGATCGTTTGAAGCGGAGGTACTTGAACAAACTATGTAATGCATCATCAATTTCCTTGGTTCAGTATTTGCAGTATTCTCTCCTGAATTTTCCCATTTAACGAAAGTCTTTCTTAAAGTAGCAGTGGCCTAGAAATTTATTCAAATAAATGACTAATGCAAAAATTATGGTATGGATCATACCAGTCGTCCGTGTTCCCATTCTGCTTCTAGCCCAGCATTTCTCCCAAAAATCAAGCGTTTGCACTTGCCTTTGGACTGTTATTACTTCTCCTTCCATTTCTCAGCAATTCAGGAAGGCTTCTTTACTTTCGTTTGTCAGTAAGTCGATTGGGATTGCCCCTGTTATGATCAGCATGGTATTTTCCAATATCGTATAATAATTGGCTGTAATTTTCTTCACTTGCCATGAATCTGCTCAACGAGATTACACACCTCAATGTCCTATAACATGCTACTGCCCGGAAGTCAGCTTTGAGTCAAGAGTCACTCCAAGACATTAAGCTAATTTTTTGGTCTCGACTTCTTCGGAGCCAACAGCCATGGGTATAACAGTTGGTATCGTTATTCTCGTCAGCATGACAATTTCAGTTTTCGTGATCGCTGGCTAAAGGCCATGGTTATCTATCCAGCGTTCAATCTTTCTGATTCCTTATTTTAATTTGAGCTGAGATAGGTAGAGATTTTAGGAGGTGATGATAGATTCTACGTCACTAGCATAGCCTACCAAGAGCACATCTTCTGGCATCTCAAAACGCAGGAAACCATTATTTGCAGCATTTCCTATGTTTAACCTGAGAATTGGATTTTTCCGAAAAAATGTGCTTCTATGGCAGTAAAATTTTTGCTTACAGTTCCCTAGCTCATATAATCTCATTTCATATTTCATTCTTATTTCATTTTTAGTTTCATATAATCTCTGAACATGGCTAATAAATGGTCTTCTACCTGAAGATGCTACTTAAGAGCGTCTAGCATATTTGCCCATCTTGCTTCCAAGCATTCCAAGCGTTCCAAGCATCTAGTGTTGCTAAAAACACGATGAATCTGGCTACAGTGCGTTCTGCCGCTCCGATTACTTTGTCGATGACACTTATTTTTGAGCGACCACTACAAAACCTAAGTTGACTCTTCGAAAGGTCACCAGCCATTCGTATTATTGCCTGTAGTCGTGGCTCCCTTCAAGGAGTTTATCCACCATATCAAATAAACAAAGAAGCAGGTGCGTTGATGATGTGGTTGGGTTCCGTTGGGATCCAAGGAAATCGCACAACTATTCAGTGTGATGGAAAGATACCCGCCTAAAAGCACGCATTATACATCAATTGCATCAGCTCTTATAACTTAGTCTACTAGTTACTTGTATGTAGCCCTAATGGACCCCGATTCACTACAGAGCAAAGCACATGTCACATTTGTTCTTACTGATGTTCGAAGATCTTTATATATGCCTATTATTCTATCAAAAAATAATTTTCAAAAAAAACTAAGTTTGCGAAATGAATATCGATCGTGTTTTGGAAAAAGATTTGGAAATTTTTAACCCTGTGTTTGTGCTAGGTGCCTAAATATAGATCGGGAAAATTTGAAATTTTTGAATTGCGATAACTTTTGACACAGCAATTGAATCATTGTTAAACTTACAAAACATATTGATGTTACTAAGGTGTATACCTATATAGTTTTTTATGGACGTGCTGGCAACGTTGCAGCTGCGGTAGATGCTGAAAGTGAAAACCTTCAAACCATCGACTCTCCTGAAAGATTTTAGCTTTTAAGAAAAAAAGCAACTCATATACAAATATTATGTTTTGACTGCACAGTCAAAGTAAAACTATTGAAATTCCATGTCGGATAAGAACGGTAACCCTTCTTCTGTTCAGGGGAACTCACGACCCGATAGTCAGATACAGTTGAAAATTACAGAATGTATTGGCCTTAAGTGAGACCAGGTCTGATAGAAGCGATTTTGAAATGTAGGCAATTTTTTGCTAGTGGTGCTATCTTGAAAAA
This sequence comes from Nemotelus nigrinus, assembly GCA_947369275.1. Classification (NCBI taxonomy): domain Eukaryota; kingdom Metazoa; phylum Arthropoda; class Insecta; order Diptera; family Stratiomyidae; genus Nemotelus; species Nemotelus nigrinus. The sequence continues at coordinate 51,743,618 of OX376375.1, read as the reverse complement.
TCACTAAGAAAAATAGCTGCTTCTGGCCCTATAAATTCTGATTCAGTCACCAGATTTCGACGAAATTTACACAATAGCTGAATTTTACTCTAAGCCACGTTAGATAAAAATTTGGTTTAAAAGTTAGGATGGAACCGCCAGCTATGGTAATTTTGGTGTTTTTATTATTAAACTTATTGTAGAAGGGCTGCCAGCTACGGTTGTTTTTTTTTATTTTTTTAGCATATCCTTAGAGAGCGATTTTATCATAAAATTTTCAAATCGTGTTGATCTTGTAGTGAAAACAAACAACAAATATTAAGATCTAGAAAGTTTGAAAACTTTTGCGAGTGGTAGCCCTGAATTTCTTTGTGTCCCTATAACTTCCAATGCAATCATTAGACCAATTACGAAATTCGCAGAGTATGTGAAGCAGATGTGACATATTTTTGGCTTCGGTGCTAGCAAAGGGTTGCCACCACCAGGCTCGCACCAATAAATGCTTACATTAAGTATTCATATCCCGAACATTTCCAATGAAAATATGTAAACAATATTTAAATTTTCTAAGGTCTAGACTTTTTTCGGTTGACAACCACAAACACCTTTCTATCGCTGTAACTTTCGATGAAGTCATGAAAATTGGTCTTAGGTAGGAAAGGTCTTAAGTACCTGGTGGTAGAACACACATTCAAAATCTGCACGAATCTTCTACTGTTCTTCGAACATTAGTGTTTCTTTTATTTTATTTTTATTCGAAAAAAGTTGACTTTTGCTAATTTTAAACAGAATAATTTTTCTGTGTCGATACAAATTATATAATCCATCTAATATATATTATATAATTATATAATCCATCTAATATTTGATTTTTAATGACAGCTTTCCAAAAAATCAAATTAATCATATCTCTTTATATGAAGTCATAGTCATCCAAAATCACGTACAAACGAGATAATTATAAACCAAAGATAAAGATAAACTAATTGAAATATTCAAAGCAATCAAGCTAGATATCAATTTTTTTTTAAATAAAACTTATCGCATTTCGCACAATTGAATTTGGAGCAAATACCTTTCCTGCCAACCAAATCCAATATTCAATACTAATGTATTAGGTTAATCACAATACAGCGTTTTTTGCTGCGGCAAACGGAGCGTTCCACAGGGGGAGTCGTGAATGCCGCAGTTGAATTTGGTGAATCACAATGCAGCGACAATGTCGCTGTCAATGCAACCAAGGCACCAACCAAAACCATTTTTTTTCTTTTGTATTGCTAAATCATGTTGTACGAGGATTAGGTTGGCTTATCACAATACTCATCAGCCATCGCTTGTCTATTCCACCAGACCATTCAACCTAATTCAAACAGAGTTAATTCAGCCTAGTGGTGATGCCAACCTATGGTATCACCGCTAGCGGTGCAGCAAAATTAGAAATTTGGCAAATTTCGCCGCTGCCGCAAATTCCGCCGCAGCCATTGTGCGCGTTACCATACAAAAGAGTGCATTTTAATTTTTTGACAGCACTTCCCGCAGCCCACTGCGTTGGCCGCAGCGGAAAACGGTGTATTGTGATTAACCTATATCTCTTCCTAATTTAATAGGTTTTTTTTTCAGAAAAAAAAAAGCTTTTCATTCAAGCCAACACTAAACTTCAACCAAGCAAAGCTGTAGATCACTCGCAACTTTCTTTCGCTTTTGATCAGCCACCAGAAACGAAAGGTGATTTAATTCCATTTTTAATTAGTCCATGTGAATTCCAGTACGGTTGCCACTTCCACCAAATGAATGGTGTGGCATTGGTCCGATAGCAGGATTCCACAGGAATTAGAAATCAGGAAGTATACACACTTGACTGTGCTCAGTCACTGTAAAGTTGTCCAAGAGAGCCACTGCAAGAGAACCTATGGAGACCGCTATCTTCAGCCTGATTTATTGTGACATTTTTATTTAAACGTAAAAGAAGGATGTGCTTTTTGTACAATGTTGTATACGGTTGAAAGTCAGTCGGAATGCGATGGTGGTTTCATTGAAATGGTTGAAATGGTTTAATGGCAGAAGTAATTGGAAATGTTACTGAATCGTTGATTAGATGCGAAAGGTAGGTGGAATGTGAACTGGGTGGATTAAAAGCATTTACTTAAATTAATTATACTGATTAGATTTAACTGCATTTCGATGTTTAGGAATTGCAGCTGACGGCTCAAGAAATCCAATAAATTTTTTTATTAGTGCTATCGATGCTTAAGTAAATGATGAATTTCAGGAGAAAAGCTATCACACTATATTATTGAATCAGAAGACACCATCATACAACTAACATTATTGACACACTTTTCATATATTTGATAATTACTATCGTAAGAGGTTTTTATGTTCCTTTTGCCAAAGTTCATACCATTTACATAGCAAAAATATAACAAGAAAAATTATTTCAAGGATCCCACCATTCTTTAATATCCCGCAATTCAACAACAAATTCCTTCCGGAGACCATAAAAAACAAGCCAGAAGAACTTATTGACGCTCGCTCTTACTCTGAAACTCTACTACCTCTCCCCTCTCTGTAAAAAAAACCGTTTCCGAAAATCTGAAATAGATGTTTAATCAATTTCAGTATCTTATCACCATTTTACAGTACATTTCCCGCAACTGGTCTTTTTTGAAGCTGTTCATTCACCCACACCGAGCGGTTTAAGTGACTTTGATCCCAATAACATCCTTTTCTCAACCATTTCCGAAGTAACTATGTATTTCGGGCTACTTTCAGTTCTCTAACACCGTCGAAAACTATACGTTCTGCCGACTAGTGTACGACATTTCTTTGCGGATTGCTGAAATCGTTTTTTCGTGTTTGTTCAGATTTGGTACGGGATGGATATCCTTCGTCTGCTGTACAATCTGCTTTGTGCAAGCTCTAAGCAAAACTTTTGAATTGTCCTTGGTCATCGCATGGAAAAACCCAACTCTTTTCAGTACTATTAATGCTTCATCCTTTTCCCAATCTTTATCGACGATGCTGGTTAAACCGAAGTGAACAAACAAACAAAAAAGGAATTCAATGGCTAAAACATTAGATTATTCGCGTCAGCATTTATCTAGTATCCTAAAAGAGGAATGCCGAAGATTCGAGACAAAACTTAAATCCGTCTATTATGCCCGTTTACAATGCGACCGATAGATGAACGGTGTTCAAGCATTAACATCTTTTGATATTTCTCTTTTACGATTTCCCAAGCGCACCGACTCAGGCTTGGAACGTAAAAGGAAAAGCAAAGAAAACCTTAACAGTGTTGGGGGAGTATGCTGATATCTTTGTTAGATTCAAGGCCCTAATCGGCGAGAAAATGGACAAGTTTTTGTGTTCCGTTTTGGGCTCTTTATCCGCTCTTAGCAGCAATCGCTTAAAGAACAGGTCAACGTTATTGACCGAAACAATAGAGCGGAACGGTTGAGTTCGCATGAATGAACAAGAGGATGCACCATGAAGATATTGAAGGTAACGATTGCGTATCATCTGGAAAATTTCAGGCAGGAGTTAACGATGACACTAATGGAGAACTCTTAATTTACGGACCCTGGTCAACAAAATTTGAGTGATGGCAAACTAGATTATAATTTAGTTCGTTACTTGAACAAATGTTCAAGCTCCATGAAAGATCTAAATTTATTTATAATCTAGATAAAAACCAAATGTTTCCAACTAATCTCATCCCGCCCATGCAAAGCAGTGTCATAAACATTTCAAACGACCGTGCTAAAAATTCGTTCTGTCGCAGACAAAACAAATCACTCGGACGAACATTGCCATTCTGAGCCTTCGAGTATACAGTATCTCTCGGAGTTAAACTACCCAAGCCATTTTAGCCCTTCACATACAGCGACTTCAACCGATATGGCGACACTAAAAGTCCAAAATTTAGTGCACATGTTTCATTTTATGAATTCAAAAGTCTCCGCGCGAAAACAACAAAACGCCAAAAGAATGAACAATATATACCGCAAAGGCATCTAACTTTTTCACATAGTGGAATCTCGTGTCAGAGCTCATGATATGATATCTGCTTTACACGACGACTACGACCGACTTTGCTAGATCGTCCTTATTGTAGCTGGTGCTGGCTTGGCCTGGCCTCCTTCCGTGTTTTCATCTCTATATTAAAGGGGCTTTTGTTCTGGTTGGCGTGATGCCAAAACTTTTCCGGAAGTTTATAATTTTTGGCTAAGTGTGCACATGAGATTACTGTTAGATGCTATGTGTACATATCGCCAATACTCACAGGATGTCATATAAGAAGCAGTTTTCTCTCAGTGTTCAGCGGAATTTAAGTTTAAGATATATTTCACAGTGCTATAAAGTGAATACGGCAGTATAAATGTAGATACAGTGTAAATTGTAGTGCGGTTTTCGGTTCATTGGATAATATGAAAGCGATTCCGGTGCATGTACAGCAAATGCCATGGCAGCGTATAAGACGCTAAGGAGTTGGATGAACTCAGAATTGTCGCATTGTCATTTCTGTAGGGAATTTCGTTATGTGTCATGAAAGGAGTTAATTTTAGCTGCTATAATGTCTGCTATTATGATTGCACATAGAATGAAGCGAGAAAAGTTTAAATATTTTGCGATTTAAGTTTCGAAACGCTGGGAATGAAAATGGACGGGAATTGTGTTGAATGAATTGGAGCCAAATTAGCTTGAATTGTTTTGCATTTTCGGCGTTTCAGATGTTAACTAGGTTTTGAGCTTATTCTTGTTTTGATGAAGAAACTTTCCTGAATAGTTTGATCATACGAGCCATAATTCACAAGTAATGATAATGAATATAAACCAAGGTGATTTAATTTTTAAAAAGAAATTTATTTTTCATCATAGTCTCCTAACAAGTTAATACATTTAATCCATCTTTTTTCCAAATCCAGGATATCCTTAGAAAAAAGTTATTTGTCTTTTCTCTCTTAGAACGTCTCAACAGCGGCCATCAATTTCGCTATCAAATTCCTTGCCCCAAGGTGTTCCTTTTGTCGAGAAAAGAGGTAGAAGCCACTTTAAGCTAGATCTGGCAAATAAGGCGGATTTTCAACCAATTTAAATCCTGTTTCTTGAATTGCAGCCATCGCAACGATTCTGCAGCCTTGTGAGCTGGTGCGTTGTTTTGATGAGCCGGCACTCCGGCTCGTAGTTTGCTGCGTGTTTTTTCCTCAAAAGCCTCCCGCAATATTCTTATATTGTCTGCGTAGTAAGAGGCTGATATAGTGGTTGCCTTTTCCGAATATTCCACCATCATAATTCCTTCAGCATCCCAAAAAACTGATGCCATAGCCTTCCCTGCCGAACTCGATACTTTGAATTTCCTCGGCGTCGGTGAAGAGAGTCGCTTCCAAGTCATCGATTGCTGTTTGTAATAACGTTTTTGGATCCAGGTTTCATCCATGGTCACGATCTACATGCAACTTTTCGAGATTCACCCTCGAACTGTCGACTCGTTTCTTCTTTTGCTCGTCGGTTAGCATTCTCGGCCCCTAACGCGCAGAGACCTTTTTCATGTGTAATTCCTTGGACACGATTCTTTGATCACTACTATACGAGAGCCTTGTGACCCCAGCTACATGCCTGATGGTCATTCTTTGATCTACAAACTCGACATCTTGACTTTTAACTCGACATCGTGACTTTTTTCACGTTGTCTTCAGTGAGAGACGTTGATGGACGTCGTTCGCGGTGCTCGTATTAAGTGGATGTTCTTCCCAGGCTAATCTCCTTGCCATAGTGTGCAACGGTGAAATATGAAGGAGTCCCCTAATGTTTCCACCAAGTCGCTGTCTAAGTCCTTGCTAGACATTTTTTTCAAACACAGGTATTTAATGACAGTTCTAATTTCGTTTTTCTTCATTTTGATGTTATCTCTTCAACGGTTCGTATTCAAATTAATGTATCTCCCTGGAATCGTGGCCTATTTATAAGTTTTTTTAATGCTGACTTAGTGGGTATATATGAGGTAATACATTTTTTCAAAAATTTTATGGGAACTGGAAATCACTATCACTACTTTTGGATCGCCGCTAGTATTTTAATTTGAAAAATTCAATAAAAATATGCTGACGAGTAGGCACCATTTTAGTTTATTATGTATATAAAACTGTGTAAATATATGCAGCATCAAAAATAATATTGTATAAACGTTAATATTAATAAAATCAATTTTGCTTATGTGCTTTTATTCTAAATATACGTATGATTCAGTGAAATTCGACATTAAAAAGGCGAAACTTTTAAATTTAAATTTTAGTGTGAATCTTGATAGTGGCCATTGGATCGGATCAACACCAAAATTCATAGGGTGGGTGGACTTCGACGCGAATTAGTTGTAGTAGGTAGCTTGAGTAGCCTAGTGGGTAAAGCACTGGCTTCTTGTCTTTGTGTCTAAGTTCGGACTGCGCACCAAGCTTTGGTTTACCTAGATCTGAATAGGTACCTGATTTAAGTAAGTACCCGATTTAAATTTAAAGAGCCAAAACCCATTTTTCCCATCAGTAATTATAAGCCAATTGGCGAAAATACGCACTTAAAGTACAAGCATACACCGGTATTCTCACAGAATGCCAGAACTTATATTACCTTGTACCTGAAGATAAGGACCACATGAGCAAAATAATATGTATATATTGATTGGAACTTCGCGGTCAAGATTCTCACGAGACTAGACTGGAAGATTGCCGATATTGCCGGTATGATTAACACAGATGGAAAAAAGATGGACCCAGGAGTCGGTTCCAGTGTTTATTCGACGAATCTGAACCTTCACTGATGGTGTAAGTTGTCGGACCATGCTATGGTATTTCAAACTAAACTATATGGCAAATGCACGAATGCAACGTTAAACAGCCCAACGATAATTTATGGCTATTCTAAGGTGGCTAGGATATTCTTGCTCTAGCATCATGCAAATGCTCTTAGAGAACCGTTATCACGCGCAGTCAACGAAAAACAAAACATAATGCTGTCCAAATTATATTAGTCTCAGTGGAAAGTGGTGGCATAAATAATGCAAGTGCTGATGAGTTTGACGAGGAGAGGCTCAAGAACCAAGTTTTCAGATGGTATATGCAGCTATAGCTGATGTAACGTAGGAATGTACCTTATACTCGTTTTATAGCGTAAGAAGCCTTTAGTAGTAAGGATTTCTTACTGAACCGTAGTTTGATTTACTACTAATTAATGAAAACTATTAACTTTTGATTTTGATCAAATTACACAGCTTTTGCGTGCTTCAAAACATAAATAAAACATTCTAGTTTCTTGAGAATTAATCACATTGATAAGAATTTTGAAGTTTAACATCGTATCGAATCTGATTCCAAGATCATCAAAATAGTCTTGAAACCTTTAAGCTCATCAGCAAATAATAAGAGTTCAAAATCAACGAAAACATAAACTAAGCTATAGATTAATATTAAAAACAAAAGAGGACATAAATGTGAGCCCTGTGGAACCCCAGAAAAATAGTAAAACGGATTTGAGTAATTGTTGTCAAAACAAACTGATAATGCACGATCGCGAAGTAATTGCAAAGTCATGCAAGTAATGATCCATGCAGTCCGATATTTTTCAATTTCCTTGCCGAAAGATCCCAAGATTAATTGGTATCTTTTGGCAAATGCTTTACACAGATAAGATTATATGGAAAGCATTTGAAGAGAAGAATCGATAAAGCTATGGTAGGATAAAAGATATGTAGTGGTTGACCGTCCCATACAAAAACTATGATTATAAATTATTAAAGACCTCGAAATAGGTGTAATGTAGTCAGTAATCGGGCTCTCGATTAGTGTGGGTATGATTGATAAACAGGAATGACATAAAATGACTCCTAATAATTTGGAAAATAGCTACTTATCAAGGATTCATTAAATATTTATAAGAGTAATTCACTTAAACTAAGTGAGCAATTCTTTGCGCAAATTAATTGAATTCTGTCAAGTCTAACACTTTTAACAATGTTAACGGGCTTCAATTTATTTGTAAGTGATTCGGCTGCAGTAGCCCATTTTCATAAGTTTACACTGTTATAATAGAGTAAGCGTGAACTTTTGAACTAATGTTAGCGAACATATTAGCGATGCTACTAGTTTCGGAGCTATGAACATCCTTAGGAAGCTTTTTAAAGGAAATCGCTTTTCTTTTTTAAGAAATTCGACATCATTCTAAAAGTGTTTCAGGTTTTGTGGCACAAGAGACAACAGCCATAGCATATACACTTTGCGACAAAGCTTTGGGCCACCCTGTAAATGAAATTACGTGTCCAACCAGAGTACCCACTAGTCTAAGCAATGCACCCAACAGTAATTCTTGGAACTCAAAACAATGTACGCTCCAATCTAACGGGACTTTTCTGAGTTTTGCTTTATTTTCACTGCGACAAAACTTTGGGATAGCTAATATGCGATCATTCTGAGCTGAGTTTTGAAAACGTTCAGAGCAGTTTTGTTTTATTGTTGGATGTGTTTTATTGTTGTCCCAAGAATTTTCTTTGAAAAGTGAATAGCTGACGTTCACTACAAAAACCACAAAATGGGCAGTGGAAAAACATCCGACACAAGTGAAAAAATAATCATCAATAAATTCAAAATTTAGAACACCAATTCTGAAATACCGGAAATAATTACAAGAAGCAGACATATAATCAAGAATTATCTGAAATATGCGCCAGACTATCGTAAAAAAAACCTTGGAGGACGCCCAAAAGCTGTTACAGGCCAAGAACGCCGAGAAATTTTAAGAATGGCGTCGAATTCAACACTTAAAGCACAGCAAATATCTGCAGAGATTCGTGTAGAAACAAATCTGAGGAATGTGCAACATATTATACAAAAAAAGTGAACACCTCTATCGAAAAAGAACTCAAATATAGACCCCCACTACACTGAAAGAAAAAGTCGTGATTGATTGAACTATTATTGATAGTAATGCAACAATTCATTCAAAATTGTCGAATGAACTACGGAAAATGGTTCTTTCTACTATGCTAAAATAGTTCATTTGACCATACAAAAGTAGTTGACTTTGCTGATATAAAAAATATCGAAACCTTCGAGGATTCAACTGTGTTAATTGGTTCATAAGTACGATAAATAGTTGATCTATAGAAAAATGAGCATCAATTCATTTAACACTTCAAAAAATTAAATTCAACAAACATAATTCAGCAATTACTTATTATTGTTGGGGCACCACAGGCTATACTCATTTACTATTTCGTACTATCCACATTGTTGGAATACCATAGTTTGTGGTTGCTTACTTTTTTGTACCACGGACGTTGTTTATCAACCACGCGTCATGGTACATAAAAGTAATCAACAATTTTCTTATGGTTGTTTTAACTATAGCCCGTAATTGACGCAAAAACAACTAAGAAAAATTGTTGATTTTACCAAGATTTTTCTCTCAGTGTAACACAAGGAAGCAAGATTGGATTTCGCAGATAACCATCTACGTTGGAATAATCGTTGAAGAAAAATAATGTTTTTTTATTAGAAATGATTCAACCTGTATGGGACTGATGGTTTTGTATACTATTTTCACGATCTTCGAAAGAATTACATACTACAGTCCAAAAGGTAAATGGGAGGAGGTTGAATTATGGTATGGGCAGCTACATATAAGTTTTTATGGGAAAACTGAAATTAAATTAAGTTTATATACGGCAAAATTAAGAGTACTGATTATATCAAATTGGTTGATTAGCAATTATCAGCACGATAACGCCGCTTTGCATACTGCAAAATCCGTAAAAGAGTGCTTTGCAGTAAAACAGATCGATGTTTTAAAGTGGCCAGCACGCTTACCAGATCTAAATATTAGGCGTGTTTTTTTGCTCCTCTATCCAGTAGAGAATAGGATATACGCATTGGAAACAACAACACTCCTGCACCAGTGAATTCACTAGTACAGAAATTGTATTCGTCATAGGTAGTTCACGTGCCGAAGTATAGAATGTGCTGATAGAAAAAAGAAAAGCTCATACGTAGTTGTCTTTTTTTCTGTGAGATGGCTTTGGTTTTTGAAGGTTAAGTTGAATGTTTTGGTAGTTAGTAAATTGAAAAAAGCTCGCATAATGTGAACAAAGTTAAAAGAGATAATTTTCTGTTAGTCCTTTTGCTATTTTCTATCGATTGTGGTAGTGTATATTCGTTATTTTCTCCCTTTATATTGAGCTGTTGAGTGGGACCACAGCAAATACAGCAACCTATGTCAGTCTTAGCGAAAGCATCAGCTGTTTTGTGATGGATCGTTTTTTTGCGTCATTGTCCTATTCTGTTCTGTATCGGAGCAAAAAACACGCCTATTATTGAAAATAGCTGGGATGTATTGTCGCGATCTGTTTATTCTAGAAGGAAACAATTCAGCTCTGCTGCAGACCTCATAACGGCTGTTGAAGAAGAGTGGAATAAAATGGGTCAACAAGGTATCCAGAAATTTTTTTCACACTCTCCCAACAAGAATAAAAGAAACGTTTAGAAATGATGGCGAACAGACACATTATTAATATTACTAATATTAGGCGTGTTTTTTTGCTCCTCTATCCAGTAGAGAATAGGATATACGCATTGGAAACAACAACACTCCTGCACCAGTGAATTCACTAGTACAGAAATTGTATTCGTCATAGGTAGTTCACGTGCCGAAGTATAGAATGTGCTGATAGAAAAAAGAAAAGCTCATGCGTAGTTGTCTTTTTTTTCTGTGAGATGGCTTTGGTTTTTGAAGGTTAAGTTGAATGTTTTGGTAGTTAGTAAATTGAAAAAAGCTCGCATAATGTGAACAAAGTTAAAAGAGATAATTTTCTGTTAGTCCTTTTGCTATTTTCTATCGATTGTGGTAGTGTATATTCGTTATTTTCTCCCTTTATATTGAGCTGTTGAGTGGGACCACAGCAAATACAGCAACCTATGTCAGTCTTAGCGAAAGCGTCAGCTGTTTTGTGATGGATCGTTTTTTTGCATCACTGTCCTATTCTGTTCTGTATCGGAGCAAAAAAACACGCCTATTATTGAAAATAGCTGGGATGAATTGTCGCGATCTGTTTATTCTAGAAGGAAACAATTCAGCTCTGCTGCAGACCTCATAACGGCTGTTGAAGAAGAGTGGAATAAAATGGGTCAACAAGGTATCCAGAAATTTTTTTCACACTCTCCCAACAAGAATAAAAGAAACGTTTAGAAATGATGGCGAACAGACACATTATTAATATTACTAATATTAGGCGTGTTTTTTTGCTCCTCTATCCAGTAGAGAATAGGATATACGCATTGGAAACAACAACACTCCTGCACCAGTGAATTCACTAGTACAGAAATTGGGTTACAATATGCAAACGAAATCATTTTAATTTTTTCATTTGAGATGATCAAATGCAGAGGAGCTTCTAAATATCGGCTGTATCTGCTTTAGAAATCATTAATTTTGCAGATAAAATATATCAAAACAAAACTAAAAGTTAACTGTTAGTGTGTATAATTTTTTGCGTATACATATCTATCAAAATGTCATTCTAGCAAAAATCCTTGAAAAAACACTTTTGATCGGCCTCGTGACTGCATATGGTCCCTTAAAGAGTAGGAAATCTAATAGTACGTGCTGTTAATTTGAATAAACTGATATCTTATTAATAACGCATTTGATATCAATTTCGCAGGGAAATTCAGTTGAATAACACACTATTTTTAGTTGTGGTAAGCATTTTCAATACTTAACTTTAACGATCTAACCTTTTGCTCATCCATTTAATACTAAAGTTCAATAGAAATCGAGTTCAATTGACTAAATCATATCCAATTGAAATACACAAATAGCCTGAGAAATTGTATTTTAGAAATATAATCGTCATGAAATTTCATAGATTCAACTATTGAGCATAAATAAATACTATCATATGACCTACCAGAAGTTTGTATAGGGTTTTATCAACTGATTTCTCTTTTTTAGCAAAAAAGTTCAATCGATTTTGTAATTATTCATTTCATACCAACCATAAGCCCCGGGAAATCGAATTACAATACTATTCCATTCCAAAACCACTCTAAGGACACAATCATTCAATAGTTATTACTAGTAGCAAGAAACCCAAATGCAACCTATGTAATCAGCAACGTTGGGCTAAAGAGCCAGAGAACTACAAATTTGGCTTATGAAGCCGCATTCAAGAATCATTTGAGTGGCATATATGTATGGTAATAATCGGTCAATGGCTATAATATGAAAAAAGTGCTGCCATATTTCAATAAACCAATACACTAATCATAATATGCTACCAATATCTAACAGTCAATAAATGTTTCTGAGTATGTCAAATCAATCACTTAGATCAAAGTATGAAAATAAGACAGATTTTAATGATTTCGGCTTCTAAAAAACATGGCCATCAACAACACTAAGCTAATTGCAATCCGGGCTCTTGATCCGGTACGCTCCCCTAAATCCTATAGGCTGCTACTCATATGCATTCAAAATCTGCTTGATTATGTTTATCCTCATACTGAAACCTAAAGTGGTTACTAGTTGACATTGGAAAAGCATAATGCTCGGACACTGCCTCCAAGGGCTCAGAATGTTTACAAAGGTCGCCAATGGCATGTACCAAGCTACGTCTAAACCAAAATTACTCTACTGTTTCCCTGAATGACCCAATTCCGCAAATACCGTACGGTTTGGCTCAGTTCTGTATTCAAGGTGCACTCGGACATCGTCCTGTGCATTCGCACGAGTATTTCTGCAATGTAGTTTCTGGTTCTCGGACGTACTCTGACCCATTCCCATCGTTATTTCCCAACTGAATTTATAGTTGCCAAAATCTCGACACCAGAAGCTAAGTAGACCAATTGTGTCTGACAGCTAAGTAAGTATTTATGAGATACGATATGTAACAGAGAAAAGTATGAACAGAAGTCGTTAGTTATTAAATGGCGACAATGTTAGTAGCGTTGATGAGTATGGTATACTGAATACTGTAGGCTGGTATTTTGAAATAGAGCATACAAGGCTACAGCGATTTTCGAATGTAAAATAGACGAAATAAAAGAAGTATATAATAAACCACTGAAAAATTCCCATCATTTTCCAGAATTGATAAAACATGCAAGACTTCTGTCGAATAAGTTTATATTTTATCAACATAGAAATATAATTTTCGGAAACCAATTATTCCTTTCGCCCGTGGCTACGTGAATTGTAAATATTGAACTACTGACCAAATACGATTTCAATCTACTTTTAACTCTACCTAGGGATTAAATCCAGCGGAATTAATCTGCTGTCACTCCCCGATACGCAAATAAGTCAACCGAACACCATCAGTCCACATCGTCTCAGTATCTTCCGAAACTTTTCATTATAATAAATATAAGTTTCTAGAAAGTCAGAAAATACATTTCAATTACAAGATCTTCCTAGTCGAAAGAGTCCTTTGACTTTCAACTCTTCTTGAGTACACCATACTCTCGTACCACACACCTTTTTCGTGTTTCATCTGAAAATTTCATTAAGATAAGAGTCAGTTCCCGAGGCAACGTCTGCGTCTTTCTAACTCGTTTTCATGGCCAATGAATTTTGATTTCTGCATTAAACCGACGTTAAACCAATTTTCTTCGTTCGTCTTACGATCAGCCACGCATTATACCGTTCAGGTGTCAGAAAGCAAGTTGGCTGAAGGGGACCGAAGCTAAGAAATAAGTTCTACGAAAGTGTCGCTATGGTCTCAACGAAAGAGTGTACTGTAAGAGGTATTCATTGATAGTAGCTGGAGGCTGGGCAGGAAAGTAATTGCATTGCAAGGTGGACGTATACCCGAGGACATCCTTTCAGTCTCACTTTAATATCCGTAAATGAAGTAGTAGTAGAAGAAGGAAGAGAGTAACGCCGTTTCGCTAGTCCACAATATTATGTAGTGCTCTGAAAACATGATAAGATTAAGAACCGCACCACGCTTTATGTGACATCTGAGAGCGTAGATACTAGCATATCAGTATGCAGGCAGTAAATTGTCCTTGAATCGGAAGTGACTATACAGTCTTAGATGAAAAGTATGTCTTTCATAATGACAACAGCAAGAACAAAACTGGTACAGGCAAAACAAGAATGAAATTTCGTCGTAAAATCAAAAGCCAGCAAAATGCAATTTTTTAGCTGACTTCGTCCACGTCGTCACTCTGCTACCTACAATCATCGCTGCTGCTCGCTGCTACGGATGCCCTACTGACGTTCATTTGTGAAAGTTCAGGTCCTAGGAAGACAAAACAGCCTTCGAATATGATTTCTCTCTTAGCAGATTGTAAACGTTTGATCCCATTTTACAGGTGAAAAGGATTAAAAATTTTAGTACTTTCCGCTGGTATGCGTTTTACGTTTGATTAAGGAAGATAGTGAAGAGTAGCTCTCACAGACAAGAGTCTGATCTGAATTTTTAGTGTAGCTATTTCGAAAGTAGAAGTTCAGATGGATTGAAGTGCATGAAGCAAGAAGATACATAACGCGAGAGTGGATTGAAAAATAATCACGCGAAGTGGTTCAGATTTGCAAAAACTGCATTTTTTGGGGAGAAGCAAAGAGCTAGAACTATACGCTACTATAAATTGATTATACTATTTTTTGTAAGCTTGTATATTGTTTGTTCCTATAGGCGAACAAAACTTTTTTTTTTGATAAATAACATTTCACAAGTGCCTTTTTCCTACCACTGAGACGTATTTGTGGCAACTAGCACATAGAGTACCTTGTTTTCATTTTGCATTCCTACCACAAGGTTAATCCATACCGCGTTGATATATACCACGTTTGATACATATCACGGTGCCCCCGAACGACAATATGGCCTTTAGATGAGACAATACGGTTTTCAAGTAAGTCGTAAAAATTGTTGCTAAAACCTTCTAGGTAAGGGAAGAGGGTGAAGAAAAAGAGTAGCGCAATGTGATTGCAGCAGTGATTGGCGCGGTAGCAAGAGCGGAGGAGGCATGCTACAGCGCCCGACCAATTTTTTCCTTGGTGACGCTAGATGTTCAAAATGCTTTCATAGGTGGACCAATGTGCTTTGGGCTCTCGAGCATAGCTTCCACATTCCTGACTAGTCATGATGCGGGACGAAGGTGTAAGGAGGGGGTTTTTCACCTCAGAGGCAGCAGAGTGGTCCTTCCTCGGACTTGGCCCTGGAATATCGTTAGCGATGAACTACTGCGCCTGGAAATACCAACGGATGTTTTTTTCGTGAGTGACGCTGACGATGTGGCAGTAATTACTTCTAGAACTGCCAAGTTCGCCTAATTTAGACTTAAAGAGGGTGGATCGGTAATTGACCGGGCATGCCCTGGATAACCACGGTTCTACCCTCGAAGAAAAAGATTTTCATACTGGCAAAACAGGGGTGGGCTGTGCAGAGGTCCAGAACAGTAAGTGGGCTTGACGATGACCTACCAGGACCACATCCGTAAATTATGAGACAAGGCTTTTAGAGCCGCCAGCTCACTGAACAGGTTGATGACTTACAGCGGTGGCCCCGGTGGAACGAGACGGAATCTGCTGATGGTTACAACCAACTCCATCTTGCTTCACAGGGTGGAAATTTGGGTAGGCACAAACCAAATGAAGAAGTTTCGAGCGCGTACTGCCAGTGTCCAGCGTAAAGGTGCCCTGTGTATTGTCAGTAGCTGCCGTACGGAGTCGCAAGATGACGTGCTGGTAGTAGCGGGAGTAATCCGGATAGATCTGATTGCGCGAGAGCACACAAAAGAGTACCTCACACGCTCTGATCCGGACAGAACATGGGCTTTCTGCGTAACGGAAATAAGTGGCGCGGAGTCTCAGCATATGTTGAGAAAATACTGCGCACAAAGCGAGAGAAGTGTTGTCTTACCGACCCACAAGCTGTACTAAATTCTGAAGTAAGTAGGCAAGCAAGCACGACAGGGTTGAGTTAATGTGAAAGTCAATTCCGACTTGGATCTTCGTAGCCTAAAGATGGTTTTCTTTAGAATATAAAAATCTTACATTTTGAAGATTTTTTTTACAATTTACACCGGAAAAAAATCTCTGGAGACGCTGCTTGCGTTACAACCAGTATGATGCTCATCGATTTCCTCGCAGACGTAATTAGATAAAAAGAGTGAATCATTTCTTTCTACAAGCGGCAGCTGCACTGGTATTCAAGTGAGGCAGAAAATTGGAAACATACGTCTACCATTTAATACCGGAAACTACTCCTTGGGTGCAAAGAAAGTATGGTGACCTAAATTACTATCTGATCCAACTTCTCACTGGGCTTGGTAGTTTCCACCAATATCTGCATAGATTTAGGCATGACAATACACCAATGTGCCCCCTAAGCTCTAATACAACAGAAGAGAATGCAAGATACTCCATTTTCGAGTGCATCTGCTTTAGGGGACACCTTATTACCACCGAATCACAGAGCTTAGTGCGATAATGTTGCAATCGGCAGCAAAGTAGAACGAGGCAATGGCGTTCATCGCCCACATGATTATCGAGCTCAGAAGAATCAGGAGCGCCAGGAACGGAGCTGATCTGTATAGTGAAAAATGCTGGTAGAAAGTATTGATTGCAAACGAGTTGGTGAAGAAGAAGGTTGAAGTGTGTAGTGTGTGTTTTAATAAGTAGGTGCTTCGGATAATCGTGCATACCTCTAGCTAGGGCTAAGATACCTTAATTTACAGCGGCCGTCATCACAAAAATAAACATATGATTAATTGATTGTAGTTACTGCTAGTACTGTTGGGTCAAGTGTTGTGGCATGTTGTTTGGTTTGGGATTTGATTTGGGTGTGGAATTCAGGTCAGTGTTAACAATTTTATTAATATTTTGCTTTTTATTTTCAGCTCTATGATATACTTGCGAACAAATATGATAAATCCATCCATTAACGCTTTTGGCTCGGTCATTACTGGTTATGCTTTTGGTTTTTATAAATGATCTTCGTCCACTGACATAATGTTTTTCTTTTCATTTCATATTTTTCATCAACAAATCTACATTAATTAGCTTTCATACTGTCTCTAAGATTCTTTACAGTCTATCATCGCCTTTTTTTTAAGAAGAACATGGACTTACTTTCGTTTGAGGGTTGAAATTTTGAAGCTTTTCTCCTCCGAACTATTTAGTGTTTTAATCTTTATTACTCCAAAACACTGAATAAGTTAATGACTAAAAGTTCGAAAAAACTACCTTTACTCTCACTATACATAATCAACCTTACACTAAATCTAGGTTGAAAAGCTCTAGACCGGATTGAAATCTACAAACACCAAAAACACTTCCAACATCGACAGTTATTCCTTCTTCGTCCAATCCACTGCGGTGTTTTCAATCTATTATTTTTTATGTTATCGGTTTGTTTTCCTTTTAATTTTCTCTACCGCTAGGGCTATCTAGTTTCGATTGTTTTTTCTGCTGTTTTTGTTAACGGCGACTATAGTTTTTATCCATAGCGTAATGCTCGTAAAAATGCATTTGATCAAACTTACTCGAGTGCAATTGCATTTTTCCAATTTTTTTCTGTTTGTTCTACTTTTTATATAGACTGCTCATCGGCTAGCGTTTTTCCGCATTACTTAGTTTTTGCTGCATGTGCAAAATCGAGCTTGCGTTAGGTTGTACCCACCGGTTATAGTTAGACTGCTGATAGAGCCTTGGTATTTTGTGATATTGGTGTTTGTTTCAGTTGATATGACACTGATAAAATCGAATACTCTCCGATGCTATTCGGGACCTTTGAGCGGTTGTTTCATTTGAAAGGTTTGAAGTTGATGAAATGTTGTGGAATGTGATATTTCAGCGGACAAAGTAGATTGTTTGCAAATTCATTGATGTGAATGTTGAATATGCTTAGGGCATTAGATTCGAATAATCTAATAAGGCACGATATGAGATACATTGGGTTTCTCTGATGCTTTGGTGCCTTTTAATAGATATAATATGATATCAGCAGCTTAAGCTGTTGTGGTTTTTAGTGTGACTGCTTATACATTTTTGTAAAATGTTAAAACTTTATAGTGTTTGGTCCACTTGCGAACGTGAAATAACCCAGCGTGCCAAATTCGGAATTCAGAATTGGCAACGACTAATCCAAAAGTGAGCGAAAAAGATAAAAATATAAAAAGCTCCTGAAATAAATAAAACTTTTGACTAAGGTGTTACAGCTTATTATTTTATGAGAAACATTTGAATATTTTTTAACAATCTCTTCTAAAATTTGGAAGAAACAAATTTAAGGGGACATTGGCCTTTGAAATTGAAAAAAAAATGTTATTATGGAAAAACTATTATATTTATTGACAAAAATTCTTTTGGACATTGTTAGTGTTTTAGTTTCCCTTCGCTGCTGTAGAGGGCGTCATCCCAAAGTTACGATTTCAAACGGTAGGACATATTGTGGACCTCTTGTAACAGATTTTTGAAAAATTCAAAATGGATTCTATTATTGAGACTCAAAACTATACAATAAGCCTCTAAAACTCATACTTTTTCATATTTTGAAGTTTTTGTACGTATATTTCTGAAAAATGCGAAAAAACGGCATTTTTCGGGGGTAAGTCATCCCCGTAAAAATAAAAGGGGGAGCATATTTTTAAAACTTTTAGTGGCTTATTGTTTACTATTTTTAATAAGTAATCGAATGCTTTTTGGTTTTTTAAAATCGGTCAAGTAGATTCGGAGAAAAATGTCCTACCAGTTTGAATAAGGTAGTTTCGAGAAAAACGCGTTTTAAGTTTTTTTACAATAATTTTATTGAATAAAAGGTCGAAAACTTTTTTTTACCTTAGCTGTAACTTTTATATTACGAATTTCTTGATGAAATTTTAGGAGGCAACTTTTGAACGTATACAGAATCGAA
Source organism: Nemotelus nigrinus (assembly GCA_947369275.1). NCBI lineage: Eukaryota > Metazoa > Arthropoda > Insecta > Diptera > Stratiomyidae > Nemotelus > Nemotelus nigrinus. Next base: position 51,724,735 of record OX376375.1, on the reverse strand, counting down.
ATATGTAAAAATCTCAAAATCGATTTTTTGAAAATTTCAAAGGCGAATGTCCCCTTAAAACCAATCAGAATTTGTTGCGAATATTTCACTGAATTTCAACAAATTCCAAACAAAGTGCGAATGAAGCTGTGATAGGGAAACTATTAAGAGTTTGTTGTGAAATACGTTGGAACTTACAACAAATTCCGAACCTAATGCTGTTAATGTTTCGTTTAGTAAATTATGTATTGATATAGTACTTAAGTCGAATAGCTGTTTTTCATGCATAAGTGCAAGTGCCGACAAAGTTTTGGGAAAATGTGTTGTTTGAGGTGTTAACAGTGTCTATTTTAAAGGTTCGAAATGTTACACCAATTTTTTATACTCTAGTAACTTGTCCCTTTTGTAAGATTTCCGACGGGACGAGTTTGAATGTTATTTTTAAAATTAAGGTTTTTCATAGCAACAAAGAGAAGCTTAACACACAGACGAAAAAAAATTTTTTATTTAAAATAAATAAAATAAAATGAAACAACAAATAAAAAGAATTAGTATTGAAATTAAAAATAATAAGTATTCTATTGAATATATTCAATAAGTATTGAAAACATTCTCAAAGAATTATTTAACAACTGCAAAAAACTCTTCAAAGAATTCACAACGGATTCGTAATTCGCAAAGAATTCACAAGGAATTCCCAAAGAATTCGCAATAAATTCTGAGAACAAATGAACCAATGCACAAAAGCTTTTCAAGAGCTAAAGAGGGGAAGTTTGAGCACTTTCGGCGTTTTTGTAACGTTTTCCATATACCGATCTTAAAGAAATCGTAACGAATAAATTTGAGTAGCCGAAAGTTTTTTTGAATTCGCTTCAATTTTCTGAAAGAATTATCAACGAAATGCAGAATTTGGCACACAAGTTATACAGACCAAAACTCATGATGTAAGCAACATAAATGCAACATTCACAAAGAACTCATAAACAATTAAATTAGAGTCAGCAATAATTGAAATTGAAAACGTGCCGATCGCCCAAACACAATTAATATTAAAATGTAAACATCCTTTCTTTTGCTGACTGATCGAAATTCGAGTAGATCATAAAACAAGCGATCATAAGAACATAAACAGATTCAGACACCATATAAATAGACCACTCAAGATAGTCAAGTTCAGTTCTAGCAGTTCTATCAAGTTCTAGTTACTCTGTTCACAAGTTCAGTCTAGAAGTTAAGTTTGAGACGTGTTAATAACTAAGTGAGCATATCTTCTGAGTTAATTCTGCTGATACATAAAATAAAAGTGCTTCAAATGAAATATTGGTGTTTTAATTAAACCAAGTTACGCGGAAGGAACTTAATCAATTTTTTTAACCACCAATATATTTCACAAGCAAAACTCACGTGTGTTTGTGTATGTGTGTGTTACACTAGGATCTCAAGTACTTCTCACAGATGTTTCCTACTTTGCAAAGTTCGACGTATTGAATTCAATCTGCCACCTACAAATAAAAAAAGCCAACATATTTATTCGTAATATATTTTTTAATACCGCTCTTAGCCCACACTGGGCGCTTTCTAGCTTTTCATCAATTTCATCGTACACTCTTTGCCTGAAGAAAGTGCAACACTAAAGTCTTACTTCTCATCCTTTTTCCACTGTATTCTATCATAAAAACTCAAGATTAGAAACATAAACTAGAATCTTCGTATTGTTTTAATGTAATACAAACATGCACTTGTTTTTATGTTCTCTTAAACAAATAATCAAAACTGACTTTACTAAATACACATTTGTTCATGTTTCGATGCCCCGATACAATCAACCCACATCCTTGAACAATAACAATTTCATCTACACAATTCTACTTCCCAAGCCCTGGCCATAACTTTCAAACAAACTGGTTATTTCTCTCCTGTCTGCAGGAACCTAAAACCTCCAGTATGTTTCTAGGCAGCATTCTGTGTTTGGCCTGACTTGAAACAACATGACATTACTTTCATCATAATTTTAACTGTCGATTCGACCACAATTCCATCAAAACCACATCGACTTATGATGAAGTCGTCGACACGAATAAATTAAGTCAACTAATTGAAATTTTGCAGTTCTAGTTATTACGAATTCAAAGAAACATTGTGGTGACAGACATTGTGTTCCTTCTTGAGGGTAAGTAGCAACGATGAAATTTTAATTTTAGATATTACATATACACAAGAGTACTGAAGTGATGTGTATTTTTCAAGTTCACTTGGAAGGTTGGTGAGTATTTTTTTCTCTCTCGTGGCTGAATTTTTAAAAGTAATGTTTTATTCGTGAGCTCTATATTGCTCTTACGTTCCAAACAACAGCTAATATGTGTATATGCGCATGAATATATTTATATATAATAAGGACTTTATGAAAGCAACATTTTAGATTGAAAAATATATGTTTGGACATAAGCAGATGTATAAGTGTGTTTCTTAGCTGTTTCTATATTATTTTAGAATGCATGTGTACAGTAGAAATAAAGAACGGGAAATAAGCCCCCTAGTAAAAATTCAATTTTTAACAGTGTCGCAACCAAAACACATCTATAAAATAAAATGTCGCTCTTTCCATGTCTACATTATAATGGCTAGCAATTGGCTCTTAAAGAAATCTTAGCACTTCCGCTCGAATTGTAAATAAATATCTTAAGAAGGACCAAATTGGTGGAGCACTGCATTTTTGCGTGTGAAGTCCATGGATCAAATCCAGCCGTAAGTCGTGATACTTATCACTCCACACTAGTTTAAATTGACGGAGATTGAAATCTACAGCAACTTTAACACCCTGATTACAGCTAGGTTTATACTGAGACCACTTTACTTATGACCTGAACGAAAATGAATGAAAATTACTACGAAAGTAATTACGGCCGAGAGCCAAACACGAAAAGGAGTCGAATTTATCTGAACCGAGAAACACCAGTGGAAAACGATGGCTTTAAGTATGAGTTTCTCCTATATTTCTCCTCAATGAAGTGAATTTTCAATAAACAGTGAAACGTTGGTTATGACTTTCAAATCACTGTGATTTTAAGCAGTGATTTTGAATCAATGCAGTGATTTTAATTTAATCTATAAATACCTAACAGAATGATAACAATAGCTTGATTTTCAGCAATAGCACACAATAGTAAAATATTCAAAATTAGCTATAAGATTTTGCTAAAGCTTTTAAATATGAAGCCTAAGGTATGTTAAATCTATCTAATATAAAAATGATAATATTCTCTATTTTCCTAAAAAGAAAACATAAAAATTATGAAGCAGAAACTGTGTTTGAAACGTATTATATTTTGCAAGCAAAATAAATCATATTAAGGCAGAAAGTTTTTCAACTTATTTCGCACTTTATTTCGTCTCACTGTTATTATTTACCAGCAAAAACAAAACAACCTTTTGAGCCACAGCACTCAAATTCGGAAAATTGAAACCATTTTCTTTCCAAAACTTCAAACGATCACCATGTCTCGGTAACATATTGACTTCCAAGTAACATTGTACTTGAATAATTATGCTAATAGTAGCATTGTTTTGGTGTTGTTTTCTGGTTATGTTGTTTTGAAGTCATCTCTTTATTGACAATTCATACTCATTGTCTACCATTTCATTTACATTTCTTGTTAGACACATATTTTGAGCAGTTACGTCCTTCTGCTTTAATTTTATTTTAGCTGCATGCATACCAAAATCGACCCTTATTCATCTGACTGAATCCCGGAAAATCCGCGGGAACGATTGTCTATAGCGTTACTCACAATATTTGTTTTTATTTCCCTATATATCTATGAAAATTGCAACATAGAAAATCGTTGAAAATTTGATTGGAACACATGTCCTTAATTCACACTGAAAATTTACACTGATGGAAATCACAGTGGGCGGAGTCACCGAATATAGCAGTGGACAGAATCAGAGTTTTCGAACGCTGTGACTTTGTTCAGGGTGATTTTGTTGGTCCAGTGACTTTTCAATCGTTGTGATTTTTGGCTATGATTTTTTGCTGTGATTTCAGCCACTGTGATTTTGATTGCTATGATATTTTTCTTTGAATACTTTTTTTTAGTGGCTTCCTTTGCTAAATTTTTGTTCGCTATCATTACACTCGCTGTGGTTTATTTTGATTTTCAATATTTAGTTCTTGCAATTACCCGTGATTTTACATTCAATGTGAAAGATATAAGCAACTGATATATCTGCCTAACACTAGTTTGATGCCGTGATATGCGTTAGGTAATGTTATAGCATTTCATATCATTTGAAATATGTCTTTGAATAGTGAACAAGTGCACACTATTTGAGGTTTAACTTCTCAAAGGATATTGAATTTACTCAATTGTGAGCAACTTCTCTAGTTAAGGAATCATTTAGTTTAGCGGGAATATATTAAGCGGTTTGCTGTGGAGGAAGCCAGTAAATATAAAAACTTCTGCCGTTTGATGGAAAAACTTCAAAAAAAAATTTAAAAACTACTGCCGTTCAAAGGATGAGGTTTTTCTTTGACAAATACATGAGTTCTGGTGTGGTGTTTATTTGGGTTGATGGAGAAAATGGCAAACAGGCAAGACAAAATACCATCAAGACCGCGGTTAGTGATGACACTGAGGTAAGGGTGAGGTTTATAAAGGTCCACAAAAAGTAACTAAAACACTAGTGACGTATCATTCTTTCTAACTATACGTACGATGCCGCTTGTAGGAGATACATGATTGCGTCTTCAAATTGTTACGTAAGAAAATGTTTTCTTTTTTTAGTTTCGAGCAGTGATATTTCGTTTACTAGGCTTAAACATAGTTTATTAGTATATGGGATTTTGTGGTTTTTCGCGATTTATTATTTGTTTTTAAAAACACTTAACGTGGCTGGGCCCCTTGTGAACCCAGCCCAAAAGGCCCATGTGGACCTTTTTTACCCCAGTTAATTTGTTGGTTAATAAAAGAAAGTCTGATCGCTTAGCTTAATCTGTGGAGTTGATGCAACGTGCAGCAGATTTAGTTATCAAAGAAAATAAATCATTGAGACAGGTATGTCGTGACTTTGAATGAAGTAAAACTTCGTTGTCAAGATTTATCAAATGAATGAAGAATGACCCTGATAACTTGAGATTTGGCTATGGTAGGCCAAGGCAGATCTTTAATAAAGAACAAGAAGCCAACTTTGCAGAATACTTGCATAAACTTGCTTAAATTTTCTACGAGATAGGTCCTAAATAAGACGACTGTGTGCAAAATGACTGTGTCATTAGACATGAATTAAGTGTGCCGGAAACATGGCATACCAACAAAATTACCAGTAGAGACTGGATGTCTGCTTTTCTTAAACGAAACACAAGCCTCTCCATTAGAAAAGATAAAGCAATAAGTCTCAGTAGAGCTACATCGCTCAACAAATCTAACGTGCGGAAGTTTTATGCGAAATTAGCAGAAGCTATGAATCGATTTCAATTTACTGCTTCATCCACATGGAATCTAGATGAAAATGAAAACTATCAAAAATAGTTGTCGCCAAAGGAAAGCAAAATGTCGGTTCAGTAACATCAGGGGAACATGGAACTAATTTAACCCTTTTAGTAGCGGTCTCAGCTACAGGTTCTACAAGGTTTATTTTCCCACGCACAAAGTCTGCAGACTATTTCAATCGAGATGGTCCTACTGATTGCATTGGTGCTGGAAATTCTAGCGGTTGGATTACTAATGACGAGGTTTTCATATTTATGCAGCATTTTATCAAACATTTAGAGCCCAGTAAAGAAGAACGTTTTCTGTTGGTTTTAGACAACCATTCTTCACATTTATATGTACCTACATTAGATCTAGCTAAAGAAAATGGAGTGGTGATGCTGTCCTTTTCTCCACATTGCTCTCATAAATAACAGCCACTTGATGTGTCGGTATATGGATCTTTTAAAGGATACCTGTCTTCAGCTCAAGATGCATGGATGCGGAAAAACAATGACTATTTAAGATATCCCTGGAATCGTCCGCACTTCTTTACCTTTAACTTTGACACAGAGTTGCATAATCAATGGATTCGAAAAAGCTAAGAACATTAAAAGTGTAAACAAGAAAAGCAAAGCAAATAAAAAAGTTAAGCAATAAAAACAACTATTTTACACGAGGTTGACTTGAATTGCTGTGAAAAGTACAGTAACAGTGTTCCAGGTGAAGGTTGGATTCAAACAATCTTTGCAATCAATGGGCCCATTAAAAATGTATTTCCAACAGAGGTTACATTTACTTCATTTGTAATAATTGTGATTCGGGAAACGATTATTAAAATTATGAAAAAGAATATTTTTGTTGTTGTTAATAATTACAAAATAAAGTCTTTTGTTTTTGAAATATATATAAATTTTTGAATTTCATTGAATCAAATATTGATATTATTTCATATAACTTGTTGAAATTGAAAATTAAATACGGGAACCTTTTGCCTCCTGGATATCCTCCTGGTTATCAGATGACAAGGCCAAGAAAAATTGTAAAATGACATATTTTTTCTATGATAATTCAATCAAAAATTGAGTTAAACGTGGTTAGGTACATGATACAATGAGAACAAGGTAATCCATTGTGCATGTCTATCACTATCCCATTCTCGCGCTGGTGACAACTGTGAGTGTTTTGCCTTTAAGCCAATGTAAAATTGAGCAACTTCAAGGAGGGCGTATGGGGTGTTCATGGATCGATAATTCGATTTTGATGATGGGGTTTGAATGTTTAGTATGTGTTTTTAAATGTCCTAGAAAATCTCAAAGGAAAAGCTACTGTACAAAGCACAATGACGAATTGGCAATGACGAATTGGCAATGACAATTTTACATTGGCTTAAAGGCAAATCACTCACAGTTGTCACCAGCGTAAAACAAACGCATTTTGGTACTCGGAATAGACTACCTTGTTCTCATTGCATCATGGTTAGATAGCTGTTTAGTTTATTAGCGTTGATTTAATAGGTTCGGTTTTCACAATATAATACGAAATAGTGAAATCTGACCTTTGAGCCCCGCCTTACTCGGCCACTGGAGACTCGTACAGATCACTTGAATTTTTGACACAAGTTTGACAGTGAACGATAAGTGATTATACTCTAGATGTCCTATGTGCAACTTAAGATGCACTGGAACCTAATAATTTGAATGTAAATATGACATGGATTTTTTTCCGTAACTGGAGATTAATTTTTTTTTCATCCCGTTATTTGAGGCGGAGTGGCTGCATATAACGAACAACTTCAATAACGTTAGGGACTTCCCATAGACAATCGAATGATAAAATAGGACGCAAATCAGAATAAATGTCCCAGCAAACTCTGGATCCAACTTTTATATTCGCAATTGTAATTTTGGTTTCGTTCGATAATCAGTGGTGAACGCACACAGTCAGTATATATATGTATCTAAACGTTGGAGCCAATGGAAGAGTCTCAGTTAGCCTTATTTTCAGAGGCACGAATATTTATAAAGCAGTGTAACTTGTCTGTTGAGAGGGCAAGACGACAACATACTGTTCTTTTTAATCGGTGACGACATTTTTGCTTTGAATATCATTTGATGAAGCGATACAATAAAAACATTGCATTGTCTACTATGGAGCAGATATTTAATTACCGATTGAGTGGTATCAGGCTATAAATGGTGATAGCTTTTGGGTGATCGGCAGCTTTTGGGTTTCACTGCCCAATCGATGTGAAATTACAAATGGTAGCCAAAATGTGAAGACATTTTTGATTTGCATAACTACTTGACAAAGAAAATAATGAAACCAGCTCCAGTAAATGGAAACACTTTGAACTTTTGAGACCCACTTCCACAAATCATAACTTCTTTGGCTTCACGACAATACCCAATATATCTTTGAGTGCCACTAATCCGAACGAAAATTGCGAAATATTACATAACAGATGGTAACCTGGACAGTAAATAATACTGATACTTTTTATCAGAGTCTAAATAAATAAAAAACCATAACTTTAAAAACCATAATTCCAAACTGTTGGTACATCACCAAAATATATTTTTTCTAAATATGAACTAAGTCTCAAAATAAAATATAATCCAAATTTGGACATCAATATTCATTTTAATTGTTCATCCTTAACTGGGGCAAGATCGGAGGACTTACCTGGTAATATAAAATTGCCCTCACTGCAGAACTGGCACTTGGTTGCGTCTACCTTGAACTTTATACAAACTCCAGTGGAGAATTTTAGACCTCAATCGGGGTCTATTTTAAGGATATTGTTCTCACTGGCGTGTACAGACGGGGGCATTGCCTTCTCTATTATATGAATGCTTTTGAAAAAAATTGCATTTTTGTGCCTGCATAGTACATCAACCAAAATTAACGAGAATGTGTGTAGAATTCTGGTGTTTGTCTCCTCTATTTCAAAGTCCTGCGCACGCTTATGATTGTTTTACCGTGTGAAATGTTAAATGGACAAACGAAATCGGGAACTGAAACTGTGATGGCCTTTAATCTTCTGTAATCCTCACATGATCTCCATTCGCCGTTGCTCTTCTTGACCATTTGTAGAGGTGAAGACCAATTACTGCTTCAGTATTGACATTTCCCTTGTTCTACCAATCTTGCGAACTTTTTCTTCTGTACTCAATATTTTACTTTCTAGCAAGTTTTTTAATAGGCATATTAATGTCTTTCATCATATCTGGGCCTGATTATACTACGTTTAGCTTAAACTTCAAGTCCAGCATTTTTGTTGCAAATTGGGCTATAATTGCTAATAGTATTTCAACAGTAACCTGCATTGAATCGTCAGGCGCTGAACTGTTTTCTATTTTTTCCATTTCCCCCTGCCACCCTGTACATTGAATTTGTAAAACATTTACATCTAGTGATGTAGCGAAACTTTATTGCTCTCTTGATTGCTACGGGAGTTCAAAGAGAACCTATAAAGGCTAAATACTATAGAGGGTTTTGAAGAGATGGGGAATGATAGTTTATTCGAAGGATTATTGAATTATAATTAGCGTGTCCTCTTATTGTGTGGAATAATTTGAGTGCTAAGCCACAAATTCATTTGTGAAACATTCTGAATTCTAAGTTTCCTATATACATCCGAGCTTTTAGCGAGTCATGAAATCCTGAGAACCTTGCGTAGTGCGATATTCTGGAGTCAGGAGTTTTTTCCCAACTAAGGTTAGAGGTTTTACCCAAAGTTTTTCTGCCTTAGAGTCGTTGATGTTTTAGAACTTGCTTTTAGAGTAAGGCTCTGTTTGTGGTGCTTAGTAAAAATATGTGTGAGTTCCTATTGCTAACTTTTATAGAAATACGATGTGCTGATTTTTTAAAATAACAAAAGACAAAATAAACACAAAACAGTACACTTGTTGCAATTGACAGCTTCTGCAAATCTTTTGTTGTCTCACACTATGGGTTGAACGTTTGGCCGTTCTGGCCAGGTGATATAAAATATTCAATTAAATTTATACGGAATGAAAATGTCCAGTTTTTGCTAATCAAATTCAATAAACCAAACATGTTTACTTTCGCAAAATGTTTTCCTTAAGCACCTGGATGTTGTTAATCACGTAATTTATTATCTATTTATTTGTTTGCATGAAATGGTGTTACAAAAACCACATATGCTTTCATTTTCTAGTCCATTATTTCCATCAAACCATTTAACTTTAATTAATCAGTGAATTTCCAACAGCACAGAGTCCAAATTTTGCCTGAAGGCGTAGATGTTAAATAATTTGATAAATAATGAATTACTTCCATTATTCGATTGCATATCAATAAAAAAACTATCATACAAAATAGTGCTAAATTCCATGTATGCTTGTGTACTGTTTCGTGGAAAATTTAACAGCATTATCAAAGCTTTGAGTGTACTGCTCCGATACTACAAAGCCAACAATCAATTAGTGTTTATCTGGTAGACTTTAGCATAGTTCTGGTCAATAAAATTAATGATCATATAGCCAATTGAATTAATACCGACACTCTCATTTAATTAAATATTTCCAGTCAACTACAGTCTCACATTTTACATCTGTGCTTTAACTTTTTAATACCACACATGCAATTGTTCGAAAGAAACCATTCTTTTGCCGAGTATTAAAACGGTTTTATGGCAGATGCAAATATCCTATGACCTTTCCGCCACTGCACAGTGAATAAATATGTCACAATTCTATCGATTGTGGTCGAGAATCCACGAATGGTCTAGAATTTTACTTGCTATGTGCACCTAAACACAGTATGTACGTATGTATGTATGCCTACACTGTGGACACTATTTGTGTAATCAATGCAGTTCCGGCAGCGTACTCCACCTCTGTCACCACAGCGAATCTTCACAGTAAATCGCAGAATGCAGCTGCGATTGCCTTCACTGGAATCCAAGTTATTCTTTCACTCTCCTATCTACCAAGCAAGTGATGAGGCGATAATTTTCTGAAAGTAGTTTTGCAGTTGACACAAATTTTGCATAAGGGAAATTGAAAATTCAGTGTGCATTTGAGTTTGAGTGCAGTAGTGAAGGAAAACTATCGATAGTCGACAATATCGATAGTGCCTGATAGTTTTAGGCAAACTATCGATTATTAATCGATAGTTTTCGATAGGCAACTTACATACCTTTACAACACCTACATACCCTTAAAACACCTTTCATGGATTCGATATTCTCCACATTCGTGAAATAAAACAGTTTTCTTTTACACCACTAATTATACTTTTATTTAAACATATAATACTAAACACTGAATCGCGCATACTTTACTGATCGCACTATTATTAATCGCACTATTACAATTTCACACTTTATCGCTTTTCTGGCTTCGGGAAGGCGATTGTGGTTGTCTGTTACCATATGAGATGTGATTGTGTCTTGGGTTCTCAAAGATTCTGCTTCTAGAGGGCTCTATCCTGCGTTTTATCTACATATTGTTTTCGTTCTTTAAAATACATATATGTATGAGACATATATTTCATGACGTTTTTAGCTATTTCTGGCGCTGATACAACAAAATATGTTTTGTTTGGCGTGCATGCAACAGTATCAACTTTCGCTGTATACAAAACTTTCGCTGTGTACTAACTATCATTGTGTACTCCCTATCGCTGTATACTAACTAGCTCCCTGAGACCTCTCGCGGCGATATTTATACTCGTGAGGTGAATTGTTAGGCTATTTTGAATTTGTGTCTTGGCTTCTCGAAAGCTCTTGATCTGGCTTCGAAAAGGCTGTTGTCGATTTTACGTTACCATATGAGATGTGATTGTGTTAAGGCGACATAGCACCTTCAAATTGAAAAAAAAAATTTATTTTCAAAGGCTTGTTTTTAATTGAATAAAAAGACATATCTTAATGAAACTTTTTACACATACTTTATATGTCTTAGACTACATAAACAAAATTGTTAAAAATGTTTTGTGGCCCCCTGTCGCCTGTTACAATTTTTTGGAAAATACACCAAAAAAACCTGGCGTGCATGATAACTGCCCTCAGGAAAGTCTGAAAAAAAAAACAAAAACGGGGTTTTGACCAGCATCAAAGCGGCCTTGGAATGAACTAAAAAAAAACTTTGGTTGAAAAATAACAAAATGGCGGCGTTTTTTCGAAATTCGAGCTTTTTTTTCCCCAAAAATCGGCTATAACTAAAAAAGTTTAATGCCGATTTTTTCATCCGTAGTTCATTCTGAGCATTAACATGTGCAAATTAACGTGTTAGAATTACAAAACGATTGGATAATATTGTTTTTCTTAATCATGCACGCCAACTTGAAAAACGTTGTTTCGAGAAAATCGCGTTTAAAGTTAAAATTCAATATTTTTTTGCAATAAATCTTATCTAAAATTAATCTGCGATGCTTGGACCATACAATACACCTTCTTCTTGCTCATATTCCTCCTCTTCTAAAGATTTTTGCTCCCTTCGAGCAGTTCTGGCCTCTTTAGATGCCTCAGTTGACTGTTTTTCCGCCTGGTTAATTCTTGCAGCATCTCTATGCTCTGCATGTTCCAGCGCACATTGGCCAATTGTAATTCCCATGACTTGCATTATTTTCAAGAAAGCCATAAATCCTTCATTGAATGTACATGCAGAAACATTTGCAGCCATATTTATGATATTTTTTCGACAAACAGTACGTTTAGGGGCCGAATTCCAAACACAAGAATTATACCTTTCGTTATTATTCTGCGCAAAATTGCCCAAGCAGCGCTTTAATAAATCTTCTGATGATAAGTGATCATAAATAGGCTTTAAAATTTCTTGTACCTCATCATCTAAAGGTGGAGGATGCTTGAAATTGTTTAATGCATTATCACCCGCTGCCTCCGCCTTGCGCCAGTTACACCAAGCCGGTTCTCCAACAGGACAATAACAGTGTTGAGGGCTCTCATCAGTTGAAATTTTGGGGTAATATGCTGCCCAAATTTCCTTGCGCATATTTTCAACTGAATCAGGATTTCGTCGTATAGTTAGGCCATAATACGTGGCTAAATTTTTCATTAATTTTAGTGTCAGGTGAACTTTTTTCGGACCTTTTTTTGGAGATTCTACACTTTTTTTTAGAAACATCTTTTACAGCTATTTTTTTATTGTTTTTGCCAAGGCTAGCTTATTTTTTGCTTCTTTTAAAGGAGATGACTCATGTATCTTTGTCTACACTTTGGCTTAATTCGATGTGGCGATATAGCGAAGTGTACGAAAATCATAGAATCAATGATCTTGGGGCGCTTCGCTATATATACTAATAAAATTTTTTTGTTTTTGAATTTCAATTTTATATTATTAAAATCATGTTTTAAAACCTTCATTCTAACATATTCAATCAAAAAACAAAAATCGATTTTTTTAAAATTTGGAGGTGCTACGTTGCCTTAAGAATGTTCCGATTTTGCTTCTATCCAGCGTTTTATCTATAGATTGCTATTGTTCTCTGAATAACATGTATGAGACAGATATATTTCACCGTTTCTAGCTATTTCTGGCGCAGATACAACAAAATATGTTTTGTTTGGCATGCATTCAACAGTATTTTTGACGTAAAAAAGTCCTTATTTCATTTAATGTACTTTTATTTTCACTTCAAAAAGTTTTAAGGCGATAAAAAATATAATTTTATTTAAAGTTAACAAATTTCTGGATGTATCATACAGCAAGTCAAACTCAATTTTCAGAGTTGGTAATTATTTAATCCCAATAGTATTTCTGACATCAGAAGGCATTATTTCATATAAAGTACTTTTACTTTCATTTCAACATTTAATTGATTGATTGATCATAATTTATTGCAGTGTTGATTGATCATAGACCCATTTATTATTGTTCAAGAATACTAACATATCAACAGCTTCCGTATTTAGGCGCGAACCCTTATACGAAATAATCTGTCCTGTTGCATTAAAAGCTTCTTCTGATTTGACTGATGTGGCAGGAATACACAAAAATCGTAGAGCGCATTCAGGTTACGGATGCGATTCATCCGCAAAAACCCGATAAAACAGACTAAGTTAAAGGCTCATAATCATGTAATTAATCTCAGTCTACCTTCCAAAGAAACAGAGGATCGAAGTCTCTTGACATATTTGGCCTCTCTAGGCACTGACGCTTGGCAATGATAATGGATGTGTTTACAGCAACCGGACTATACACCAAATTCAACCTAAACTACTTAGACCACCTGCTAAACACTCAGTACTCGATCCAAACTGGCGATAGGTCAGTCCACGATTTCGAGCGACCTAACCAAGGTCGTGGGCTATATCGCTAACACACCCGACCTAAGCATTGGTTTATATGCGACCATTAACATATAAACTCGCAACCCTCTCGTTTGCCTCCAAATCATTGAAATAAACATGTTGAGATGCAAATGAAAAGATTATTACAGTGCATGAACTAACAAAATTCGAACTCGACAAATTTTAGGTCAGGTCGATGTAAAGGTCGATTCACTTAGTCCGCGCTATCCTGCCCTGATTTTTGTCATTTTTGAGTTAACACCGGACTCTATTACACCACTCTGCAAAATTTGAAAAACCTCTCTTTTGTGGAAGTATGTTAAAATCAATATTGAAAAACGCACTCTTCATACATCTCCAGTACAAATCAAAATATAAACCATTGAATGTATCGAAAGTACTAAAATGTAGATAGAACGTTTATGCGAATCGGGGCAGTATGGGCGACTTTACAAACATATGTATTTGAATTTATTTGATTTGGTGGCCAGTATTTAGTTTGGAAATGTAGCCATTTAGAATATTTTTTTCTAGAAATTATAACATATTTGAGGCATCGCTGCTTATTTCACGCCTTGAAAAAAAATGGCGTACATGAATTGTTTGGTAACTTATATCACTGAGCTAACGCGTTTAAGAAGTCGATCATTTTTCAATTCATTCATTTTTTTTGTACGAAAATAGCTTTATAAAGGCGAATATAATATGTAAAATGTGATTTTATTAGTAAAACATACTTCTGTTCCAAAATTAGTTGCTAAATCAGCTCTTATTTTGGCCCTTAATTCAGCCCTTTTTCGATACAATCTGGCCCTATTTCAGCCCCTTTTCAGTAAATATTTTGCTCCAAATAATTTCTGGAGTTAGCAACTCTGGATTGTAGTCATCGGTAGCGACGATCAGTTTACAGTGGTTTAATTGGTATCGGAATTTAATTAAAAGCAACATAAAAGTATAAAGATAAATTTTCGGTCTGTGGAAACTATCGATAGTTTCAGTGCACTATCGAGCAATAATAGTGCAAAACTATCGATACTGTCGATAGTGCTATCGATAGTTTTCCTTCTCTAGAGTGGAACTTGACATGGTCGCAGGACCTTGACATACGTACATATATACATACAAAAATACACAACGAAATGCTAAGTTCGACTTAACATGGATCCAATCATTCTTTTTCAATCAGTTTGCTCTTCCAAGCCAGATGAATTACAGATTATTTTTAATTCGATTGGAAAATTACCGACATTGACAGTTTTTGGTACCACCTTTGAATTACAAATTAGTCTTCTGATTAATACACATTTTGACAAATATACGCTTAGAAAACACGACGACACCTCTTTCATTTCTCCCAAATGAATTTCGTGCCAATTTATACACCTGGAAAGCGTCAGCTAATTAGCCAAACTCTACAAATAAAACTATCTATTTGTTTTTTATACCTCTGCATTTCACACTCCCATTCTATCTTCGCGTAAATATTTGCGGTAGCTTCAAGCATGATAGCATAAAACTGTCAGTACCATCGACAAACCAGAAGATTCCCGAGTTCTCCATCTCGTGGAAAATTCAAATTTATTGGATTTGCTGAAAAATCCAATTTAAGTTTCGTGAGAAGACCATTAATCGCGAAAGCGTTTACAGTTCGTTTACTCGCTTAGTCCTTTCTGGATCCTTTTACTTCCAAACAGCCACCCGACCGACTAACCAGTCAGCAACGATGGACGATTTGGTGCAACATGAATACTTAACGCGGTAACGAATGGTGACGTGCTGTTAGTACAAGTCAATGGAAATCGAAATGCATCGACCAGGAAAACAAACGAACATTTTACCGGGCTACGATTCGAATCAATTCTAATGGAAAGTTGCATTTTAGAAGACATCAGCTGTCGTTTGCGTTTAGTGCAAAATAAATAGAGGGAACTGGTTTCATATCAGCTTCTTTTAACAGCACAGCAATAAAGCTGTTAAATTCAGCTATAAAAATTTATAAAATATTTTTCTTTTCCCGGATTTGCAGGAGTTCGACTGTCTATTATTCGAGCTCTGCTTTCAAAAAATATTATTTTGGCAGAATATTTGTCGACAATAACATAGGCTACACTGGAGTCAGCCCAAATGGGAACATGGGTTTTTAATGCATGTGCAGTACTTATAGCGGCTAATTGTTTGAGGAAGATATCTTGGTTTTGACCAATCATTGAAAGTTCAACGTGACCATTTTGCATAGATGTCACAGCTCAAGAGCTCTAGCGTATAGAAACCGCTAGAAAGACTAGTTTTCCAAAAAAAAAAGTAGAGAAATTATATGGATTACCAAAATGTGCTCCTTTAAAGGACAAACCTATATTAAAAGTCTTGAACCAGTTTGACACGATGATTAATTTAAGCTAAATTGCCTACTCATGGCGGATTCTGGGTAACGCAAATTGATCTTAACTCGCCCTCTCCATAACGACCAGTTTTAACTTCGGACTATTCTTTGTTCTGATGATTTTCTGTCTGTTGCGGTTGGGCTGGTGTTTATAACATTCTGGAAACGTTTAAGATCTGGTAGCGACAAAGTGAAAAGTGCTTCATGAACGGTTACACATTACTATAATCATCGCCGTTCCGTTAAAACACTGGCAGGGCTTCGAGTACGTTCTCAGTTTAATCACCATTAAGTTGGTTGTGTAGTTTACTGATTAGCACCGATCCGGTTCGACTCTGATTAGCACTGATCCGGCTTTTGTCACCCTCGTAAGACCTCCTTGCTTGCATAGACAACCATGAGATCACGTTCAGAGTTCGATAGCGGCTTTAAGTGGGGAACCATAAAAATAATAATTAATAAAAAACTAAAACTCGTCATGCTAAAGCTTGGTATGAACACCAGTACAACCTCCAAAATCCGAGATGAGCTAAGACGGGATTAGGAAATATGGTGAATGAGCCAGTTCTGGAAACTGCTTGAGTCAGTGAGGATGTGACGAATGAGTAAGCCTCACGGACTTCCAGCAGAACATTAGGCTCCTCCGTTTCAAGAGTTTCGAGTGATTTCGAGACTTTGGTCTCCAAACCTGACCAGGAGAAAACTCAGAAGCCTGTTTGTGGCCAAGGTGACGATGAGCTGGCTCGATCCTCAAGCAGTGCTGCTTCGTACTCACCACTCAACAACTTCACTGGGGATTACTGAACTAGAAGGTGCACCTTCAAAGATCTTACCAAATTGAAACAGGCCCCTCTTAAGGCTTGGTCCGAAAAGGACGATATATCGCTGCTTTGAGCAAAACGAACAATTGGAGGGCACCCACCTTCTCTAAAACTTGCGGATTCTGCTTAAAATCGACAGAGGTCGACAAAACATGGTTATTAGAGAAAACAAATATCTATACCGCCTAAACTCATGGCGACCGCTCCAGTGCTAGCTTGGCCATTCAACGAAATGGCCAAAGATTGTCTCATCTGGGTTTGATTGATGCCAGTAAAAGTAAAAGAGAGTGAGTCCTTTCTTCGGAAAGCTTGCTCAAGCTAACGCAGGCAATGTTTAAAGTCTGCTGCAAGCTGTACAAAGCCAGTTCGTGCCCTCCGCCGATGGCGAATGACATGGGATGGTAAAACGGAGTTATGCTGGTATCGTGATATATCCTATACCAATAAAGAGGCAATATCAACAACTGGGCGAACTTTTGCATTGTGCCAAATTAAAGGTGATTTCGAAGAACGAGATCCCTAGTTGGTCTATTTGTAGGATATTCCATTTAGATCCAGAGCAAATTCTGGATTTCGCAAGATTCTTTAACCATCATCTTTCCGCGAAATATTTTATGCCTTCCACAGTTGATGTGCCTGTTAAAACTCAGCGGGAGCTTTTCTTCATACTAAAGTAAAAAATAGTGACGCTCCAAGACGCCCATCAGGGCATCCAAGAAGTACAAGGTTTAGAAATTGACCCTATGTTTGTATTGAGTGATAGGGCCAACGGCTCTGGATCGACGGATTCTGAGACCGATATACAGAACCCAAAGCACGAAGCTCTATCAAGAGAGCATTCCAGTGAAATGTCTATCACTCGGTTAGGAATATCATCGGAGGGAAAATGAGATGAGGAACAAAGTTGTACTGATGGAGCCGTTGTTAGGGCTATCTCCAAGCCAGAAGACTGCCTAGATCTTTTCTCTTTAGAAATAAAGGAAGGATACAAAACAGCTATCGTGTCTGAAGAGGACCTTGATTTGGTTCTTATTGGTAATGGTGAACTAACTTCAAATTAATCTTCACCATTCTAAAGCAGCAACAGCTGCTCTGCTCTTTTGCTTGTCTAAGACTGAGGAGTAGCTTATCCCGATCTATGAGCCATAGCTGTAAACAGCCGGGCTTGTAGGGTACGCAATAAAAGATAAAGACTCATAGCACTCAATAGTCAGGACGAACTACAAGTCTTCAGTTTTGCTAGGAATATATTTAATGTCTTTGTTATTCGCAGTTTTGGTGGCGAGAATAGCATGGCTGTGGCTACGGAAATTGATCAGAAGACATGATAGTTTGTGTCCTGCTATATGTCACACGATCGTGGTGTATATTTACCTTGTCATATCGTCAAGAATAAAATAGCTGTAATTGTGAAGATTTGCGTGCCCAGTACTCATCATGAAGTGTGGCGTAGCTCCGTCAATAATGAACATTGTGAAGCACGTTTTTTGTGTTTCGACCTTCCACAATAATAATCGGAGGAAGGTCTGGGCGTTACTTTAGCGTTACGCAACTTCTTGATGAATGGAGGCTCATGCAGGAGTGCTCAGTCTCTGATTACAGGCACATATTTTTTAATGCAGATGGGTGTAGCTCAACCAAGCAAGTAACCTTTATTAACACGAAAAAACGGACAGGACGAAGTTCCAATCGCTGATTCGATTAGTAATAGGCGTTACTGTTGTTTTCAAGAAACGAAAATGAACTGTTTTTTTGAAAAATAACCAACTGTTTTTTAAACTGTTAAAAAAATAGTTTGTTACTGGCAAAAAAAATGTTATGCTGTACGACAAAATAAATATTTGAAATGTATGTAGTTCAATTCAGAAACGTCGTTCATAGTTTGAATGATCTTCAATTAATTCAGTACAATTAATTTTTACGTATTATGTTTTTCTTATATGTATTTTATGTATTATGTCTTCCACTACCGTATCGTAGACATTCATTGATAGCACCAAGCGCTTCCAAACTGAATTGATATTAGTATTGTCCCAATTTTCCAATATATTATCTATCTAATTGATCAAGCGTATAATCATACATCAATCAGGACACATGGTCGTAAAGAATCAACATGCATGGGCGTATGCCACCGAGAGCTGGTTCTGGTATGCATCATTCAAAACAACAGCAACTGTTGTTGTTTTCAATGCTTCCTACCCTAACCGGCTCTTGATCGAGATGCAAAAATACGCACCTAATAAGTCTGACAACCTCGTATTATATAAGGTTATTCATTTCATGATTTGCCTCTGAACATCTACTTCCCGCAGCTAAACAGTTTTCCATAGACAAACAGTTTGTCGTTGAAAACCAGTCTGCTGGTTACGAAACAAATTGCCGCTGCCAAACAGTGTTTCTCTGCCAAACAGTTTGCTGCTGAGAAACAGTTTTCCACATTCGCAAACTGTTTTCCACTACCAAACAGTTCGTTTTAACAAACAAAAAACGGTTCGTTTTAGAAAAACGAAAAACGGATCGTTTCAGAAAAACGAAAAACGATTCGTTGTAGAAAAACTATTCGTTTTAGAGAAACTGGTCGTTTTAGAAAAGCGCTTCATTTTAGAAAAACGAATGGTTTTAGAAAAACTATTCGTTGTAGAAAAACGGATCGTTTTAGAAAAATGATTGGTTACAGAAAAACTTTTCGTTGTGGAAAAACGGTTCGTTGTAGAAAAACGGTTCGTTTTAGAAAAACGCTTGATTTTGGAAAAACTATTCGCTCTAGAAAAATGGTTCGTTTTAGAAAAACGGTTCGTTTTAGAAATGTTGTTCGTTTTAGAAAAAATGATCGTTTTAGATAAACTATATTCCGTTATTTGGAAAAACTGTTCGTTCGTTTGTTGTAGCCAAACGTATTTTGCAAACTGCTTGCCACTTTTGAGCCCATCTTTGATATGTACGTAGGCATTTAATTTATTTTCTATCATCCATTTTCCATTATTCTGAAAACATACTCGTTCTAGAGAAATTCACTACAATGAACTTGAGTTTCTCGTGCTTGTGAAAACGAGTATGATATCTCAAAATCAATATTTACTTCAAAAGCAATCCAAAAAGGAACAGCACTTAATAGTCCATTGCTTCCAATCTAATTTCATTGCCGCATCCTATAAATATTTCCATTAGATCTGTGTTCAATTATGCCCCAAAATATGCTGCCGAAAAATTAACACCCTTTATTGATTGCAAGCAAACAAGTGCTCTTTATAGCGCGCTTTCTGCTCTACATTTGGCATTTTCGAAAATTTCATTCGACCGTAGTCAATTGTGCGAAAACGTAAATTCGTCAATTGGATTCGTCAAGCCACCCTGCTGAATCGAACTGATGGACTCCCGACATAGATTATAATTTAGCAGTCAGTGTTAAATCAGAGAGCGCGAAGGGTTCGCCACACGCTGTTTGACAACGCGACTGACATAAATTTTCAATTAACTTGAAATTAACTGCGGGATGAACAATTTACCGGAATGAAAATTGAAAGGCCCAGAAATATTGTTGCGCCAACTCACCTAAATCCAAAATACGTCCCTTAACGGCAATCGGCAGCAGTAGTGATGGTGTCCGGGGCTAATGGCTGAATTTATGGTTGTGCTAATGATGGCAGTGGTTATGTGCAGCCACTAGTCGTAAATGGATTTTGCGGATAGGGTTTTATTCAGCCTGTTCGATACAAAGTTGAAAATATATTCGACAGGAAAAATAAATGGGACACAATCTGATATTGAATAACTAGTGGAAAATATTAATTTACTGAGTGAAATCTTCAGTTCGAAGGCAACTTGCATAGCAGTATTGTTGATTTGATTATGCAGGTTTGTGACATTCCAAAAAGAGGATTACTCAAAGTCCACTCATTTCATCGATTTTATTTGCTTCACAATGCCACCAAAAAAATTTCTGTTAACGATGCCCCTACTTTTCTGCGACGTCCCTACACCTCTGAAATTACACTCCAAGTCTTCACGAAAAGAATCAAACCGAGATTTAGACCCCAATATAATTTCCTGTTAGTAAAAGCGTATCAAATGGGCTTTTAAGGAACAAGTAGCTTAGTTTGCATGGATCGACAACTTCGAATGAGAACAAATGACGAAGCTAGTTATCGCCTCAAAAATGGCAAGTGATAAAACAGCCTTGCTTCCCTTAATATCATTTAATGGGTGATGGCTTTTTGTCCATGAAATTAACTATAAAAAAAAGTCTAGCGCACGGTAGAAAACTGATTTTGGAAGAAATTATCTTTGAGTGATGATGAAAATAGATGATGAAAATGTACAGTGCTGGTAACACTTTTCCAACGAAGCAGCAATAAGCTCATACTTAAATCAACTTATCCTTTGAATTTCTTTCTCATTGCAGGATTTCGTCGTAAGTTTCAGCGGTTTAACGTTGTTTGAGCCTGCCATACGAAAAATTTTAAAAACTCGGAAAACTTAAAAATTGGTTCCTTATTTTTATTGCAAATGCTTGCATATGAGTATGAATTTGAAGCATCTGTTGGTGCAATATTTACGAAAATGTCTGATGCTGGCAACCCTGTGTTAGAAACGTTATTGTTGTTAATTGTCATTGCAGGATCATTCCCATTTTCAAATCTAATGATATAATCGCTTAGTAAAGAAATTCAAAAAATTACAAAAATGGTCATAGCTGGCAGTCCTTTCATGATTTTTTTACGAAATTCCTACAACATTTGGTTTACATTAAGGTCAATTTACTGCATGAACTTCATTTGGATTTCATGACTGGACCGGAAGTTATAGGGGAAAAAAGCTTTATTTTGATGAGCAAATTTGCAAGATTTAAGAGACAAAAATCACCATAGCCGGCAACTCGATTATACTTTTTCAGCCAAATTTTCACCGAATGTTGTCTAAAGTAAGGTCCAAATATTATGTAAATTTTGTTAAAATGTGATAGCTCCGTGATTTTTCAAGATGGTGCCACTGCCACAGCGTTGCTCGCATTTCAAAATCACTTCTATCAGATTTGGTCCTAGTTAAAACCAACATGTCCTGTGAATTTCATTATAATCGGATAATCCGGTCGTCAATTCTCGTGAACAGAAGTTCCGAGTGCTGAAAATAGAGGTAATTTGGTGATGGGTTGCCGTTCTTGTTCAAATCGAAATTTTGAAAATTTAAATTTGATAATTTTCAATGTCAAACAAATCAATGAAATATCTTTTATACTAAAATTGTGGTTCATTTCTCCTCACTCAAACTGTAGCACGGTTGCATTAAGAACCATCTGAACCTCTGGATGGGTTCATTCTTACAAGTTCGTGCCCAACGCCAATACGCATTAAAAAATTACGCATGTGGTACAATTTAAACTTATTTGCTGCATTGGAGTTCTCACAGAATTTCGGAGACGATATGGTCCGATCGCTGGAGCTACCAAAGACATAAGCACATTAATTATCCTTTGCAGGAACCTCCAAGTCAACATATCCACAACAAAAGACTTAAAATGGCTGACGAGTTAACGAATCGAGGACAGGAGCTGGGAATCAGGAGCTAGGAGTCGTCTCTATAAAACTCTGCCACGGTCTCTTGCTGACGTCGCAAGCAAACCAGATGCGATCGTATGGGCTTAAGACCCTATTTGAAAACAGAACGAACTGTAGGGAAGTCAGAATATTGTGGCGATCACTCGATCTTAGTAAAAAGCAGAAAACTTCTTAATCTCAGCAGAAGCGACGATTAGCCTGGTCACAGGCACCGTCTTACTGCATCTCATACGAATAAATTAGGGCAGACATCCAGTAATTCATGCAGAAGATGCGATATGGAAGAGCACACCATCGAACATACCTTTAGCGATGCTGCGGTTCCAAATAATTTTTGAGCGACCGGTGAAGCTATTCTCAATGTACAAACATACTCAGAAAACGTCTAACACCATGATGGATACTTTATCCTTAAATCACTTCAAAACACCAGCACTATGTTAGCTGTTTAATGCTTCCAAATTGTAAACGCAGCAATGAAGTCAAACAATTTTCCATTCATTCACATACCTCTGTCCCATAAGTCAAACGCAAAGATCGCGAAATCTTTTCAAACTTCCAGGATGTCAGTTGACAACAAAAACCAACCACCAGCCATCGACCGCAGACTTCGGAAAACAAAATTACTTAATAATTACTCTCCCTCTGCCACCCCGCAAAAAAAAAACAAAAGACGAAAAAAATATTTTTTTAAATTACGATTACGAGCCACAAATGTTCCCTGTTTCCTTGGAATTCCTTCCAAAGCATTGTATTGTTTTCGTTTCTCTTGTCATTTGTTTGCTTCTTTATGTAAGGAGTATGTAAGTAAGTGGGAGAAGAAAATGAGAAGACAACTGAACAGAAAGTGCTGTGCGAGTGCTTTGCTAACTTTGTCAGGACAAAATCTTTTGAAAAAGTTTAATATCATCTGCTTTTGCAAATTAGCAAGAATCTCATTTTAACTGCTCTCTGTACCAACAGACCAGACTACGTACGGAGAGATTGTTGTAAACAATCAAATGTATTGCTGCAAGAATCGACAAACTTAAACTAAAGTTTGTGTGAAACGATTGGGGATTTCTATTTTGTATAGCCAGAAATACGCAAATTGACTTTATTTGAATTGATCGAAGGTCATTCTCGAGGGACGGGCTCATGGAACTAAGGGTGTAAGTCAGGCGTTTATGGTGTAGATTTGGGAACTATTTAAAGAGAAACCACAGTAAATATAGTTTTATCGCTTGGGGAAAATTTAAAGTTAGATTTCGGATGGAGATGATGCTACAGAGTCTAGACTTATAGATTTTCAAGCAGAGATAACTTTTAAACTGTACTGGTATTTCAAACAGTTTTTCATGTTTGTGTTCTATATTATTTGACAAATCATGATGAAAAGACTAACATAATAAGAACGTGTGTTGTATAATTCAAGCAGTGCTGCCATTTATTTTTTTGGAATAATGCTAGATTCAATTTTATTTAATGCTAAATTATGCTAAATCCTGTAAAAGAATAATGCTAAATAATGCTTTCTTATTGGATTAATATAAACATATATTTATATAATTGCTGTGTTCCATTTTTACTAATTAGTACTTCCAAGTATTTGGGAGTACATCGCAAATGGAACACCATCTTCGTTCATATGAGCAGATTCTAACCTGTCCAATTGTATGCAGTTTTCACATGCAACACAGTTGAAAATAAAGGGAGAAAACAACGAGTATAAGCTACCACAAATATAAAAGCAACTAACAGAAAATGACCTCTTTTAACTTTTTACACATTATGAGGGCTATTTCTGATTTCCTTACTACGAAACATTCAACATAACCATGAAAAAACCAAAGCCGCAAAGACAACTAAATAGCCACCTCATGGCAAAAAAAGCGTAACTACTCGGGAACGAGAGCGCGAGTAGTTGGAAGTATCCGGAAGTACTTGCAAGCACTAAATAGTAATAATGGAACACAGGCAGACATGTCAGTTACATTTCAATCTTCTTCTCTTGTGTAAAGCTCACTTCTACCTAATATTTTTCAAAATATCATTTGGAATCTTACAATCAAAACAGCAACAGTTATTTATTTTTAATTCAAGAAAAAGTATTGGAATCGA
Organism: Nemotelus nigrinus; assembly: GCA_947369275.1. Taxonomy (NCBI): domain Eukaryota; kingdom Metazoa; phylum Arthropoda; class Insecta; order Diptera; family Stratiomyidae; genus Nemotelus; species Nemotelus nigrinus. The sequence continues at coordinate 51,700,148 of OX376375.1, read as the reverse complement.
ATGACAAACATTTTTCTCCATGGTTATCCGTGCGATTGCTTGCATTTGAAGCCCTAACAAATCAATTGGTTCACATTATTCAGGAAAACATATATAACTAGAATGTATATACTTTAGTAAACTTAAATTTCGGGCCCCTGGGAGTCTGAAGTGGATGGGACCACATCACTAATTTTTAGCATCATCACGATTTAATAGAACGAGAAAACTGAATTTACCATATTTAAAGTAATCCAAAATCGACTTAATATTGGAATATCTAACTTTGCATTTTATTTCACTTAATATTTCGCTTTTTCTGCAACATTAATCGCACTTGTCACTAGCACTGGGATTTCCTGGGAATCGTAGACAAAGAATAGAAGATCGACTATATATCCTTTGTTCTCTTGAAAGCACAAAGGTATTGTACTAGTTCTAATGTAATTTTGGTATGCAATGAATTCATCTGCAACGGGTAGGTTTGCAGCAGGGATTGATCGGTCGACAACGGTTTCGTTCGCTGCAGGTAGGCTTACAGCTGACATTTTCAAAATACTCTAGCCTAAAGCACATATTTGCTGAAATGAGGCAGGATTACATTATGTTTTCAAATGTTAGGTCTGTTCGCGTACTCAATGCACTGCCGTGACGTTGTTTTTGTACGCTATTTGATTGAACACTGAAATCGTCTATGAAAGAGCATGAGATTTCAGTTGAATCTGAGCTAGTACTAGATCCTGAAAAGTGTCAAACGGTGTGGCGCGAATATATGTAATATATTTTCAAAATGCACGGCAAGGAAAATATTTTTCGCGCAATGTTATTATGAAAGTCGAATAGTTTTGTGGATATACTTTATTACTGCTTAAGATTACTTTACAATCACTATCATTATTTCAAAATCAGGCAACTGTCACTTCTGGTTGTCACTTCTAAAGAACTGTCATAAGAGCGTCTTTGTACTTTCCACGAATTTTCCCCACCACATGATTCAGGAAGTTTCAGTCCATGAACGCGACTGAAGGCCCACTGTCATGATGGTGGGCAAGATTGGAAATAGATGAGTGCCAGATTATTCCGAAATCCAAATTAAAATGCTAAAAATAATGCTAGATGCTAGCTCCGAATTTCTAATGCCGTTTTGAAAAAAATAATGCCTGATCTAGCATTCAAGATGCTAAAATGGCAGCACTGGCTACTGGTTGAAATCTAATATACAGTAGACTCAAATCTAGATTTGCATTTAATAATCAATCAAAATTAATTTGAATACCATCAAAATTGCCAAATATCCCTGAAATGTGAAATACATAAAATGTAGAACTTAACGTAGATAAATCATAGCAAAAAATGTAAGTGCCTTCAAAGAAGAAGAAACTTGAAAAACTCGGAAACCACAGTGATAGTCGGAAACAGAAATTAATCCGTCAAAATGGTCAAAATATATTTAAATAAAGACAGTTACAGAGAAAAACAAAGCCCAATTAATTCAAATAACAATGAATTGTTAAAATTTGAACCTTTTTGACCTTATTGTTGGGCGCAAGCCCGTGAAGACCTTTTCCAGGCTTGGCTGACCTTGAATTTTTTATTGTCTTGGAATATTCATTAAAGGAGGTACTTCGGCCACTTTTTATTTTGTTTTTTTTTTTCAGGCCGAAGTCAGTGGGCGGAATGACCCCGCCAACATCTGAGGTCATGGCCCCAATAACATCAGGTGCCTGATGCTGTCTGCCTCCCCTCGGGACTGCTAAATGGGGACATATTTCCATAATTTTCTGTTTTTTCGCGTTGTTTTCACCTCCTTCTGCAGATCGCTAGCAACGTTCCTAAACACTTGTCGGCTGGGTCTGGCTTGTCAGCCAACACTTGAGAGCTACGTCTAGTTCTTTGCGTTCTATAGCCACTTCTCTTTCCCTTGCTATATTGCGGCTAACATAATTTCATGAACGGATAAATTATACGATAAATTATTCTTTTTTCTGGGATCCAATCCACCCCGTTTTTCAATTACCGACCCACCCCAGCCGCGTAGAGCTAGCAAAGCGGCACACCAGCATCTATCGGGGACGGATTGAAAGATGCTCCGCTAATGCGGACGAGGGGCTTCTGTTTATGAACATCAAATACCCGCTTCCGAAAAATAGTATGTGCCTAAATGGTCAACACACCCAAGACGGGCTCAGAGCCCTATTTGAAAAGCGCCGAACCTGACTTCGCAATGGCGTCAGCAATTTCATTTCCTTCAACACCACAGTGCCCCAGAGCAGGTGCACTTTATTGAATCTTGGCGACAGAGTTCAATCATGCCCTGCACTTTTGGGTAATTCTGCTACTTTTTTGAACACAAAAAAATCTGCTACGTATTTCTTACGAACGTATTTTTACGAGCTCCACTTTGAAATTTTGCGCATTTATAGTTTATATAACTGTATACCATATATAAAAAAATTGAAGGTGTGCATTTTGAAATATTCAAGGATAAAGGGCACTGTAATGATCCTTTTTATCCTTTTTGAAAAGGATGTTTCTTACACTATTTTTCCTAGGATACCTACACACTACCCTTTTCAATAAGCTATATTTGAAGCCTCTACGTAAAGTAGAAGATTTTATACAATTTTTTGAATACAACACGGACCGACTTTTAACAAAAACTTCAAGAGGCCATATTTCCGCAAATATTAAATATTTTACACATAACTCAACTACTTACATTCACAGTGAAAATTTCATTAAAATCTGACGATAGCGACAAAAGACCGTTGGTCGATTTTCCATGGAATTACCCATTTACACTATACTTTTTAAAATGTTTCGATCATGGAACTTCCGCTTCTACTTCGAAGAAGTATGAACAAAAATTCAAAGCATCCTGGATTGATCATTTTAACTCCCTCGAAGCTGTGAAGGGCAAGGCCAGTGCTTTTGTTTTACTGCAATTGCAGTATTTCTGCTGCAATTTGATAGAATCTATAGCAACACTGCATTTTAGTGCCATCTACTGCATTTTATCAGATTCGCTGCACATTTAATATAACGAGGAAATCTACATCTGCCTAGTCTTCGCTGCACGCTGCACGAAACTGCAAAGTAACGTGCGAAGCAGTAGAATGCGCTTTTCTTAATTCAGTCATATGACAACTATTTTTGCAAGCTGGTGGTTATTAGTCAGGAAGCGTTGTTTTGGTAAAATTGGTGATAAAAAGCAAAATGGACAAGTAAGTCAATAAATATAGAACGAGAAATTTTCAGTCTGTACTGATGATAGATCCAAGATAAATTTACATGACGATATGAGGTATATGCAATTATTGTAAAAAATTTAAAACAAAAAATTAAAAATTCATGTGTCCTAGTAGTGATGAAGCTCAGACTGCGAAAAAAACCGAAATACGAACAGTAATATAGAAGTATTTGGAAGGATAAATTTAAATGGGTGGGTGAGAAAAATGGCAACTTGTCACTTTGTCACTTTGCGAAGGCACGGTGAAAGCGGAGAACACCGAAAAAATGTCAAATTTTCAAAGAGAATTTTTAGACATGAAAAGTAACGTGGAAACTACGAAAAGATTAAATTTGCTTAAAATGGCAGAGTTTATAATTATTATGTGTGTGATCTCAAACAATCTGCCATTTGCTTTAATTCCAGTGTTAATCGATTTGATAAAATCAGTAGCTGTAAAATTCTGAAATAGCAAAACAAATCAAATTAGAGCAAACGAAATCAGTCCAAACTATTAAAGATGCAATGTTACCTGAAAGTGTGAATTGCGTTGCAGAAACTTTATAAAATCAAAAATTCTCCTTTTTAATGGATGAATCGACAGATATAGGAGGAATCAAAAGTTTGGCGTTAACATGTCGATATTTTGATTTTGCTTGTGGAAAAGCTAAAGATAGATTTTTAGCACTAATAGCTTTGCGAGAATATAATGCGAAATCAATTTTCGATTCCGTCATTTCATTTTTGGCCCAACATTCAATTCGAATTGAATATTATTGGATTTGCGGTTGACAATACAGCAGTGATGATGGGTGAAAAAAGTGGCATCAAACGAATGTTTAAGGATATATTGCCAAACATATACACTATAGGATGTACTTGCCATTCTCTCTATTTGTGTTCGTCAGCAGCTACAAAAAAACTGCCGTCAAATATAGAAAATCTAGCAAGAAACGTTTATTTTTTATTTCGCATAGCCCAAAACGAACCAGCGAATTTCAGCAGCTGCTGGAATACTTCAATCTTAAGGTGCACAAGATTTTGAAAACATTATTTACTCGATGGCTTGCATTGGAACAAGTAGTTAATCGAATTATTGAGCAGTGGGAGCTTTTACATCAATATATAACAAGTAAAAAATTTGATAGGAATTCAGACCTAGCTGTGCAAATAGCTCAAAATTTAAATGTTAAGAACAAAATTTATTACACAATTTTATCTTATATTTTAAATATAACCAGCAAAATTAATGCTGAATTTCAGTCGGAAACTCCTAAATTTCATTTAATCGTTCCTACTATAAAAATGTACTTAAAACTATCCTGCAAAATTTCGTACGTAGAGAATATTTAAACGAAGTGCTATTGAACACATCTTTGAAAGATGAGCAGATTATGGAATTGAAAGATATTTATATAGGCGCATAAGCGCATATATTGATGAGTGATATTGATGATGAAGATCAAATCCTTATAAAAATAAATTGCTTAAATTATTATCAAGCACTGACCAAACAAATTTTCAAAAGATTTGACCTTGATGAGGTTACTTTGAATAGTTTAGCAATCATAGATCCCAAAAAGCAGGGATATTCATTGACAGATATAATTAAACGTTTCCCAAATATAACACACTACGATGGGATTGAAGAATTAGATAACGAATGGAGGATGCTAATAAATTTGGATTTTTCTGAATTAAATATAGAGGCAGAAGAGGATATTGAAGAATTTTGGTGTAAAGTTTTTAAGTTGAAAAATGTTTCCAACGAGCCAATGCTTCCAAAAGTAAAAAAATTGTGTCAAGCTTAATAAAGCTTACCACATAGTAGTGAACAGTTGAAAGAATTATTTCGCAAATTTATTTAATGAAAACGGAGAAAGGAAATTGTTTGCAAGCTTAGAATAGAATCAAAAGGCTGTATTTTCCCTGTAAACTATTGATACACTTACCATTTAAATCACAATACACAAGAATTTCCTCAATAATACTGTGAATTTTAGTGTGTGTACACAGCAATATGAACTGCAGTTCCATCTTTAATCTGACATAACTGAAGTTAGTAAATATTTGTATCTATTTTTCACCAAACAAACAATTCGAATTCAATAGTATCAAATTCAATTTATATATATGCATGAGTAGCTTTGTAAAAATTTAAGTTTTTCTGCAATTTCTGCAATTACTGAACATACTTTTTTTGTAAATGGGAATAGTTTTATTTTTTGCATATGTAAGTACACACATAAGTGTGAATGCATACAGGAAAATCAATCAATTTCAAGCATTATACTGCAATTTAAAATTTCCATTTACTGCACACCGAAAACACAAAACGACCGCACTGGGCAAGGCGTATTGCAAAGCATGGAAAAAAAGCACTTGTAAATAACAAGGTCACACATTTTCTTCTTGTTTAACTGAAGATTCTCAAATCTACTACGTAATTTGTAAATTTACTACCTTTTTTGATACGAATTTGTTACTATTTTTTCGGAAGGGGAACAACACTGGGTACTTTTCTGTTTTTCCCCCCTCATTTTTTTTCACTTTTTGTTGTTGCAATGCTTCTAAAATTGATAAGAAAGTAGTAATTAACCAAAATTATGATGGAGAAACAAGTTTAATTTTTATTGTTTTTTTTTATTTTTATTTTTAATTTTTAAAATAAATAATAATTTTTTTCAATATTATTTTTATTGGGTTATTGGTATAGCGGGGAGTACGGTCCCAGTCGTAGGCCAACAACACATTAACTTTTAAAAAACTCATTCTGCCGCAGAAAAATGAATAAAAAATGTTAAAACCGGAAAAAAAAAATTTTTTTTAATGCATTTTTCCATCTCAATTCTTGTGGAGTAACACTTTTTAACCCATTTCGAGCAGTTTTCATTAAAAAAATTGAAAAAAAAATGGAGGGGGAAAAACAGGAAAGTACCCAATAATCCAATAAAAATTATTTTGAAAAAAAATTATTTATTTTAAAAATTAAAAATAAAAATAAAAAAAATAAAAATTAAACGTGTTTCTCCATCATAATTTTGGTTAATTACTACTTTCTAATCAATTTTAGAAGCATTGGAGCAACAAAAAGTGAAAAAAAATGGGGGGGGGAAACAGAAAAGTACCCAACACTGTCCCCAGCACCTACATCTTCGTTACAACAACAATACAATCAGCTCATATTGAAACATCGAACAAACTCATTGAAAATTTTGTAGAAGCATATTACTGTGTAATCTATAAATAATAATGTCAATGAATATGAAACTTTTAAAGCTCTCTGTTTCAAAAATAAATCTCTTCGTTCACTTTAACATAACTTTTCATATTTTTCGCACCAATTGTTTTCATCTGGCTACAAAAATCGTATTAAGAATAAAAACGAATCAAAAACATGTGCAAATAAATCCTAATTTGCAATATCGATTAATAATACTTATGATTTGACTCATGTAACATGTTTGTGATAGACTATTACAGCCCAGTATTAATATGTCAGGTTGGCCGAGCGGTCTAAGGCGCCAGATTTAAGCTCTGGTTCCCGAGAGGGAGCGTGGGTTCGAACCCCACACCTGACATAGATTTTTGGTTCATTCAAAAATGATCAATTTTTGCTTTTATTATCGAGAACCAATTTACTGCTATCATAGAATATGAATTAAAAGCAAGAATAGTCAAAGAGTAAATAATAATGCGGAAACACGGTTCTAATTAGGACGGAAGATATTCGTTCAACCAACAGCCACCGTTTATATTGTGAAATATATTTAATTGTGCAGTAGTTGATAAAGACTGGATAGTTTTTTAACATGTTAAAAGAACATTATGCACGATTTAGCAATTTAGATCGATGTATTTGTTTAAAACTGTGCAAAAATATAACACATCTGAAGTCCATATCCTCAAATTTCGGAGCATCTTTAATATAATGTAAAACAATACTATCGTATTAAGTAACATACCTTTTGCATCAAGTAACACAGAATTATCGTCTAATAATCTTCACCTATTTATTTATTCTACATATAGCAAAATTCACAAACCGAGCGGAGTGGCATCAATTCCTAAACGAGACAATTTTGACAGTCGAACAGTGACATCTATACTTTCTTATTAACATGCTTCCTCAAATTAAATATAGCCACGACACGTGCCTTCGATATATTTTTCTTTTTAGCATGTACAGTGACGCTTATCGGCGGAGAGATAAACATAAGAATATTGATAAAATAGAAAATTCGGAAACTGTTCACACCTGCGATTTCAGCATCCACATTACAATTTCGAAATGCATATCGGCGATAAATCAAATTAATGAAGTAATTAAATAGAATAAATCAAATTAATGAAATGGAGAGGTGAGAGAAATTCATCGATTAAAATCGATTTATCGATCGTCTACTACCAAACAGTGGACACCTATGGATCCATTTTTCGAAATATTCATATTTTAAAATATTAAACGCGTCTGTAAAATTTATTTGACGAAACTTTGTTAAACTTTTATTTTCTTACTTTACTTTATTAACCCGTTGGCCTGCGAGCGAGACTCGTAGTAAAGAATTGGGCCCATTAAAAGAAAGCACGAGTCCGACTCGTCATACATCGTACGGGCCAAATGTAAACAAGACGAACCTAGCTCGTTATACAGTGGCTTAAATGTATAATCGGACAACGATAGTACTCAGGTAGAACATGTGAGAATATGGCAAAATAATTGCGCTTTATTAATTTTTTCACACTTTCCATAAATGTAAAATAATCTGAAAATAATACAAATGTTTCAATTTGTGCACGTAAAATTCAAACATAGTAGCTAATTCCATAATCCAAGTCAAACAAATAATCGGACGCGAAAGAAAAATATGGCATTTGCTTGCAAAACTGCGTTTCCTTAGGAATTGCCATGAATTAGCTTCTTTCGATTTTAGTTGTCAGTGTGAACTTTCAGTTGAAGCTTGAAAGTGCAACAAGTGATGAAATGGCGCCAAAAGGAAAAAAACTACTTTCGAAATTTGTAAACTAAATATTAAGCCTTATAGAGAATGAAATTCGGTACGGTATATAGGAGTAACCGTTGGAAGAAGCTGTTCTACCATCCACGATATTATAAAAAGATATCGTGATGAAAATAGGATAGCATACAAAAGCAGAAAAGGCCAAGGACAAATATCAAATGAGCGCGATCAACGGCGCATTCTGGCAGAAGTGAAGGTAAATCCATTGAAAACAGCCAAGGAGTTGAAAACTTTTGTACATGACAATATTGGAAAGGAAGTCTGCGTTGAAACTGTAGGAAATGTTCTCAGAAAAAATGATTGCCATGGCAGAGTTATCAGAACAAAGACATTCATAAGCGCTAATAATAAGTCATGTCGTTTGAAATTTGCAAGGGAATATTTCCTCAAAGACTGCGAATTTCGGAAAACGGTAGGAAGTTTTTGTGGATATTAAATGAAATACTTATGTAATTTTTATACAATATATAGGTCTTATTAACTGATGAGAGTAAGTTTAACTTACATGGATCTGATGGAAGGACGTGCGTGTGGCAAAAACCCAACACTGACTTTCATCCAAAAAATATCTGAGCTACTGTGAAGCATGGAGCTGGATCAGTAATGGTTTGGGGCTATATGTCCAGTGCGGAGGTGGGCAATTTGCATTTTATCGAAGGTAAAATGGACAAATTTGCGTACCTGAATATTTTAAAAGAAAATGTCAAGCTAAGTGCCGAAAAATTAAGCATTTTAGAGAAATTTGCTTTCTACTGGGACAACGATCCGAAACATACATCGGAAGTTGCAAAACTTTGGCTGATAAATAATTGCCCCAAACTATTGCAAACGCCTGCACAGTCACCGAACTTGAATGTTATCGAACTTTTGTGAGAAGAACTTTCAAGAAGGCTCTACGATAAATCCTTTAATTCTATAAACCAATTAAAGCAGACATTACAGAATGAATGGAGTAAAATTAAGAATAAGTTTTGTGAAAATTCAGTCAAATCAATGCCAAAGCGATTAAAAGCAGTGATTAAGTCAAAAGGATTTGCAACTAAGTACTAACACAAAAAATTATACATGATTTCTAAACTTTTTCTAGTTTGTCCGATTATTTATTTGACTGGTTGTATAGAGTTGTTTGTTGTTATGTTTGATTTTCTTAAGTATGAATTAAAAATTGCGTTATTTTATTATGTCTTAAAAATAAAAAAAAAAAACACAAAATTTCGGGTATATATACCTTATATTGCGTAATTTTTTACCAAATAATTTTTACCAAATTTTCACATGTTTTACCTGAACACTATCGATGTCCAATTATAAGTTCGAGCCAATGCATGTCATTTGGGACAAACAATCAGAGTCGTGGTTCAACTGTTGGCGATATTCTTTTACTTTAGTTACCTGTAATTTTTCATTGCTCTTACTCTTTTCGGAACTAATTGTTATTCCGGTTATAGACTTCTTGCTAACTATGGCCCGAACAAACGAGAGATAGCGAGTAGGCCAAGGGGTTAAATACCGATTCAACTTCCGAAGGCGGCAAACCATCATAGAGTATAATTTCGCGACTAATGTCAAACAGAGTCAAAGAATTCAGTTACTTTAAAGACAGATACTCTTCATTATTACATAAAGCGCTTCATTTTTATTATATTCTCAATAAAAATCTCTTATTCTCTTATATCTTAAGATCTAATAAGCTACATTCAAATGTCTACTAATACATACATTCAACTTTCTTTTGGTTTCACTATCGTTTTCATCACATCCTCTCCGTGAGTTTCTAGTTCTTTATTGATGTACACATCCAAATCATCCAACGGTTTGTAATAAATATGGACGATTTGCGATCCGGCCAACATTGAAAGCATAGCAGCAACGAAAAATTTCGAATATTGACTCCAGGTTACACCGGCCGGCATGTTGGATAATGTTTTTATTTTTAAATTATGGAGTAATCTAGTCCATCGACTTTCAGCAGTATTAAGTTTTTAAAGCAGTTGTTGTATCGGACGTGATGTGTATTTTATGTCCTTCCAGGCTTTCCTCTACGAGAGTTTTAGCTTGTCGTTTTTTGTAAGTTCGATCTGGAATGGAAAATTATTATTAGTCAATTGATACACAGGATGGATTTAAAGAGAAATTACTGAGGTAAACTTTTTGTGTCACAATAAAATTGCGCAAAACAGTTCAATAGAGTGATACACTTTGTTGCGTGCGCATGAGGGTATGTTTATTTCCCTGTTCGATCGAAATATGTAGAAAAATAAAGATCAGAATATGAGTGACTCATAAGCTATTGGTATCGAACATATAAATCAATTAGGGATGGGCGTTTTCACTTTTTTTGGCATCGATGCGCATCGTTATTTTTAATGTGGCATCCGATGCCAGTATCGTTGCTGGCATCGTTGTTGGGAGCATTGAAAAAACAAAATCTGCATGCACTCACTTGACAACCATATTTTTATTTTACTTTTATTCAGTTATTACTAGACATCGGATTATATGCATGAACAAAATACTTAAATATGCATCCAAATATGCACAAAAATACATTAAAATATGCACATTTTATTCAGCATCAAATAAAAACTGCATTTTGTCTCTATACATTCAAAATTGTAATTTAAGTATTTGGGAACCCAAAAAATTAAAAAGTTTCACAACAAGAACAAATTTTTCTTTGCAAATAAATAGCTACGTAGTATAATTTTTGTGACAGTAGACAATAATGTATTTTTCCAAATTTTCTATTTGAAATTTGTGCCGTTTGTCGCTTAATATTATTTTATACGCAGAAAATGAGCGTTTGACGTCAACTTAGGCAAGGTTTTACCTGTGTTATTGATAAAAGAATGTATTTCCTTGATGGAAAATAATTCCAAATTTGTTTCGAAGGTCTGTAGACAATGATTCTGGAGGCGCATTTGACAAAGCTGTTGCTTCCCCCAATAAATGAATCGATTTGCATAAAAGAAGATTTATGTTCTCTAGGTTTTCGATAATAAACGGTAATTGGCTGAAGCATGTTTTAATTATCGCTAGATTCTTTTTGATCATGGGGTCTTCAAATGCTTCTTGGCTGAGTTGAATCGCCAGTGCATCGGACGTATTGAACTGGCTGACCACGTCCTTCACAGCTTCGAAATGCTCCGTATAGAATAAAGCGGTCTTCAACCAGGTACTCCACCTGGTTGCAATTGGATCTGTAGATAACGGTACAGGTAGGACCTAACATGCAACTAAGTCTGGAATAGATGGTTCTATCGTCAATTTCCCAACAATCAAATTTGCTATATAACATCCACAAGAATCAGTTGTTTCATCAGCTGATATCCATAATAAATTATTCGAAATGTCTTTTTGAATTTCGTTTAAAACATCCTCATACAACGACGTGACCAAGTATTTTTTGCGAATCGTTGATTCCTCAGGAATGATTTGGTTTGTGCAGTACTTTTTCATGAACTTCTTAAATATGTCGTTATTGACCTGATTGCAGCCTATCAACAACTCACATAAATCTTTGCAAAATTCTGCTTTTTGTGGAGAAGAGGTAGAAATGGAAGGTGTCATTTGAGTCAATAGTTGCTGACGGCTATTGGCGCACTTACTCTTTCCAGCTACATGCGATACAGTTTTTACATGCTGATCAATTTGAAATTTTTTCGATGAGGGAATATGTTTTTCACAAACTTTGCAAAACACTACATTGCCATCAGTCGTAAAATCACCAGGATAACTTTCAATCCAATTTTCCATTTAAATTCGCGTTGTATATTTAATGGGTGGCATTTTCGCGGAAAAATTAATAGAATAAGTTGGACAATGTCAATATTTCTAAGTGCGTATTTATCAACGCAAGAACAAACTATCTAATAAAACAAAACGCTCGAATTGTGATAATGCCATTTAGAACAACGGGCCGGCATACTACACAGTTTCTTGACTGTGGTGTGATTGTAGGCAGTATTGTATTATAGTGTCTGCAATATATGTTATATACCAACAGTAAAGTAGAATTTTTTGTTTTTTGGTTTTTGTATGCCTACCTACCGATTCGTCAATACTTAAGTACTATGGCCCACTGTTCACCTGGTACTATGGTCAGATTCAACTGAAATAATCTGTTATACGTATTCCATCGTAGTGAAGAAAGCGAAAGCATACTTATTACCATTTAAAACTTAGTTAGAGTAGGTTTGCCACAGAAAGCTTACAGTTAAGTCTACAGAAAATAAGATTTGTTTAACTTTAAGTTTTACTTTTGATTAAAAGTTTCCTTGCCTTTTACATTACCTCGTGAAAATGAAAAAAATCATCACCACCTGACGGAATTGGATGCTGCTATCGATTTCTCACAATCAGTGTTACAAAATCAAGTTTTAGATTATATTTTAGGCCGTGTATGCCGTAGTTTCTGTGCTGTATGTAGTATATAAGTTTTGTAATAGCGAACTAAATTAAAATTTGCATATTTTACACAGTTTAATGGAAAATATGCACTGCATCAGAAAAAAACTATATGTATGCAAAATATTGCAAAATACTCATTATATGCATTCTGCATATGCAAATATGCAATTGCATATAATCCGATGTCTAGTTATTACTAAAAAAAACCCATTATTATAACTAACACTTTACATCCAGAACACTTAAGCCAATATCTATCGAGTTAAAAAATTATTACTCATACTTAATATTATTCTTGCCAAATATTCATCAGCTGTGAAGGCGACAGGACTTTTCCCTATTTATTATTGTGAATGTTATACTTAATGGTTCTTGTACACCGATTAAAGTTATTAAGGGGTTTTCCTCTACTTACCATACAGTTGGTAATTAAAAATGTGCTGAACAGAAGCAAAAAATACTTAAAATTAACGTTTTGCGTCATACATTCAAAAACATTCAAAAACGCTTTCAAAACGTTCGAAATCCCAAATTCAAAAACCCTTCAAAAATAATACTCTCCAAAATTCCATATTTTTCTTAACATTTTTACCTTTCCTGACGGAGCGAAAAAACATACTTCATCGGTTTGTTTTATTTGAATTGTTATTTATTGCATACGAAAATGACAAACGTTATCGAAAAGGCAGAAGTTCGAAAAAAAACTCTAGCGCACCTGAACCGCTAGAAACACTAATGTTCGAAGAACAGTAGAAGAATCGTGCAGGTTTTGAGTGCATATTCCACCACATGCGCTGCTTATTACGGCCAAATTGTTTCAAATGCCATGTTTTACTTTTGTCTCAAGAATGCATTATAACTCATATGGTAGAGGGTTTCAGATATTACCACTGGCATGAATTTCAACGTTTATGAGAGCAAAACACGGGTTAATTATATTCGTTATCAGTTGCTTATTTCACAAAATTTTGAAAGCAGCATCTCATATAATATCAATGAAGAAAATGCTCAGTGCTTGCAGCACTGTAACTGAAGTTGGAGTTTGGGGCTGCGATCCGAAAAATTTGCAGAACTTTGGGAACTGAAACATCGGTTATTTATTTTCATCGTAAATGTTTCCGGTATGAATACTAACTGTAAGCATTTATTGATACAAAAGTAGCACAACCGACTCGTGCTGGCAACCTTTCGCCAGTATCAAAGCCAAGAATATATCACATCTGCTTCACGTTGTTATATTACATTTGAAGTTATAGGAGTATAAAGAAATTTAGGGTTACCTGCAGCGAGTTTTTTCAAATAATCGAAAGCTTCATATTTGCTGTTTATTGTCACTACAATATCATTACCAATTGAAAATTCTACGATAAAACCGCTTAATAAAGATATTGCAAGCAAACACAAAACCAACAATAGCTGGCAACCCTATCATGGCTTTTCAACCAAATTTGGCTTGAATAATGTTTATAATAGGTTCCAGTAATTGTATGAAATTCGTATTGATTTCATGACTGCACTGGAAGTTATAGGGCAAAAAGTTTTATTTTCCTGAGCGAATTTTCACAAAAAGACACAAAAATTACCATAGCTGGCAGCACCAATCGAATTTTTCAACCAAATTTCTATCAAACAGAGTTTAAAGTAAGGTTCAGCTACTGTGTCAATTTCATGAAAATCTGGTAACTTATTCACATTTCATAGGGCAAAAAGCAGTTTTTTTTCTTTGTAATTTTTCAAGATGGCACCACTGGAACAGAGTTGCCTACAATTCAAAATCGCTTCTATCAGACCTGGCCCTACTTAAGTCCAATGCATTCTGTAAATTTCAATTCTATCTGATTATTGATTCGTTAGTCACCGTGAACAGAAGTTTTTGAAACTAAAAATATAGGTTAACTGAGAAAGGGTTACCGTTCTTGTCCGACATGAAATTTCCAAAGTTTTACTTTGACTGTGTAGATTGATCATAAGATTTGTATACAGATTGGTTTTATTGTAGAAACGGACATTTTTTAGGATATTCGATGGTTTGAATGTTTTCACTTCCAAATTTTTATTTTTTCAAATTTAAGACACCAAAATTATCATAGCTGGCAGCTCCAACCGAATTTTTCAACCAAATTTCTACCAAACGTGGTTTGAGGTAAGGTGCAGCTACGGTGTGAATTTCGTCAAAATCGAACGATTCAATCAGAATTTATAGGGCTTAAAGCAGTTACCTTTTTTAGTGATTTTTCAAGATGGCACCACTGGCACAGAATCGCCAGGATTTCAAAATCACTTCTATCAGACCTGGTCCTATTTAAGACCAATACATTCTGAAAATTTCAATAAATTCTGCTCATTGGATCGTGAGTTTCCGTGAACAGAAGTTTTTGATGCTAAAAACATAGGTAACTTGGGCAAGGGTTACCAGGCGTGCCCGTTATACCATATCAAATTTTTTTTTTTGTTTATGTAAACAAAGCACAAAATTTACATATGAGTGGCTTTTTTTTTAAGAAACGACATTTTTTCAAGAGAAACGATGATTTGGAGGTTTTCACTTTCAGTGCCTGCCCTAGCTACAGGGTTGCCAGCACAATCATTAAAACGTACACTAATCTACAACTAAATAAAACAAACATGTCCTGAAAATTTCGTAATCATGGAATAGCTCTGTCAAAAGTTATCGCAATTTAAAAATTTTCAAATTTTCCCGTTCTCTTTTTAGGCACCCCAGCGCACACATAGGGTTAAAAAATTCCAAAACATTATCCGATTCACACGTAAAACTTGTTCGAAATTTATGTCGTCAACTTTATTTTTGCAAAAATTATTTGTGTACGGAATAATAGGTATATTAAAAAAATCACTAAAATGGCCGCCGGCGCCAAAGGGTTAAAGATTATTAACTTTTTGTGAGACCTGGCACTATTCTGCATATACATCAATGTGTCCTGAAAATTTCAGCTCAATCGGATGGCGCGTTCCTGAGATTTTTTCACTGAAATTTTTTGATGATGATATATATATATATATATATATATATATATATATATATATATATATATATATATATATATATATATATATATATATATATATATATATATATATATATATATATATATATATATATATATATATATATATATATATATATATATATATATATATATATATATATATATATATATATATATATATATATATATATATATATATATATATATATATATATATATATATATATATATATATATATATATATATATATATATATATATATATATATATATTATATATATATATATATATATATATATATATATATATATATATATATATATATATATATATATATATATATATATATATATATATATATATATATATATATATATATATATATATATATATATATATATATATATATATATATATATATATATATATATATATATATATATATATATATATATATAGAAATATGAATTTTTGGCCAAAGTGATTTTAATACTAATGTTCTTCTTCGAACATTAGTAAAAAGCAAGGGCTACACAGCCATTTGCGTTTGTCTCTGTGAAAGAAATTCATCTGAAATCAGTAAGCGACTTGTCCGCTGAACGTTTCTTGGCTCCTTTTCAGCATTTTGCAATGCGATGCACAATTTTGGCAGTGATTTGCAAGCAAATAAAGAATTGAAACAAATTAGACAAAATAAAACACTGGCACACTAACTCTCTAACGATGCTAGCACGTGGCATTTAAGCCTGCAGCATGCCTGCACTTCGGTGGATTATATAAATGTGATCTAAATGAAATTATATTGCACGTATGGAAGCGTGAAGAGGTGCCAGAAGACTGGCGCAAAGGTAAAATATGCCCCATACATAAGAAAGGAGATGTAACAACGTGCAGCAGCTATAGAGGTATAACATTGTTGAGTACCTCCTGTAAGATACTCTCCTCTATCTAAGCCATGACAGAATTCGGCATCCCCGATAAACTGACACGATTCTGTAGGTTGACTATGACCAATGTAACAAGCTAAGTTAAAATAGCCGGATTGCTATCCAGACCGTTCAAAATCTTCAATGGGCTCCGACAAGGGGATGGTCTGGCCCGCCTCCTCTTTAACCTGGCGTTATATAATAGGTATACCGCTGACATCGGTCAAACTGGCAATCAGGCAAAAATACTTGGAGGACGCTGCGATGTCCTGGGCAGATGAATCATCCTGTGCGAAAGCAAGAAATTTGTGGATATCCATAGATGCGAATCGCACCAGGCAGCTTTTAGGCTGAACTCAAAGCGCTCGGCGTTGCACAGTGGGCGTCTTTTACGGCCCACTGCCTCATAGGACGGCATGCGCAACGATTGGGCGCAGGTTTCAACGACTTCTGTCGGAGTTGTGGCCCTGAAGACGAGGAAGAATCCGTCCTCCACATCATATGCCAGTGCCCGACTTTGGCATGGAGAAGAGTGGCGGGACTTGGCGCACCCTTTCTCTCAAATCTGACCGAACTGTCCCTGATCAATTTAAAGTGGGTAGTGGGGTTCGTAAAAGGAAGCAGATAGTTTCCTGATTTCAGTGAGTAGGAGAGAGCAATAAGTTATTGTGGCATCACAACGCGCCCCTTCTGTGCCTAGGTGTGTCTGTCGACAGGCCTCTGTCGATCGGCAGCCATTTCAACATACCTACCTACCTATATATCTTATTCCATAGATATGAGAGAAAATGGATTGGAAATTAGACGAGAGAAATGGAGTGGAAATGAAATTGTACAATTTTCGACCTTCCACTTGTTAGTGTAAAGTTGAGGTACGGATGCGTGCGCCTATACTTTTCTATGCTTTCAAAGCACAATTCGCCAATCCATTTCAAATCACATGTAAATGTGGCGTTTGTAATCAAATTTTTCCGCTTGCGTCCTCACTCCGACCTGCACATCAGCGCATTTTTTTAATTCAAGAGCGAGCTTCTTTGAGATTCTAAAACGGCCCACAGACACGGAGATCTAGTCGTCGACTGGATCTCAATTGATTTGCCACAGACACAGAGAATGTAATCGCAACTTGAATTGCAATCTCATTCGAACGTTGTTTTCGTGGAGGCAACACACGCTTTGGAATGGGTGTTTTCAGGTCATTTTCGTTGTAAGAAAACGGAGGACATACATTATAAGCATTGTTAGCAAATGATGTTTTACGTAAAGTAATTTCGAACAGGTACATATACTCGGATATATGAGGTATTTGTACTTTCTGCTTCAGGCATCTGCAACCTAGTCATAGATCCCTCTAAATAATTTTTAATTGGCGGTCATCATAGCCAGGCATTGATTGTTCGTATTAGGGGTGTCGGAACTGATTTTCGAAGAAAATTATAAATTTGTATGTATCATGAGCTGGCAGCAATTGTGCCTTAATAGGATTTAAAATTATGTTTCACGTAAAGTTATTTCGAACAGGTATGTACGGGTATCTAGGTATTCGTACTTTCTGGTTCAGCCACATGTAGCCCTCTAAATACTTTTTTATTGTATTTTAATTGGCGGTCATCATAGGCAAGCAGCACTGAAAATGAACTAAATATCCGTTGCTGCCAAATGTTTAAAGATATTATTGTTCCACATCTATTCTTTTCATTCATAAATATTTCCTGAAATAATAAAACATTAACGGGATCATGAGGTATGCTAACTGACTCTTGTTGAGCGTACTCATACACAATTCAGTCCGTTAAACCAATGATTTCGAATTATGTTACCATTACGTTACACTAAATTCAAATGAGATCTCCATTCTAGTCTCAAAATCACCACAGACACAGCAACGTGTTCGTCGACCAGTAGCTCCGCCCACCAAATATCAAAAAATTTTGATATTTACTGCAACCGTTGCAGAGACTAAAAATGCAACCTGAGACTAGCCCACAGACAGAGATTTTCGTTGCAGATATCGCATATTGCAGATCTAGTTGTCGACGAGATCTCTCGTCTGTGGGCCGTTTAAGTTTTGCAATGATAAGAGCGAGTGGTAAGTGTGCATCAAGCTTTCATTGAGCGAAAAAGCAGCGTTGCGTATGTAATAAAATCGTCGCATCACATATAGACACACGGATAGGTCATTTCATATCAATTTCTTTTATATCTATGGTTACTCCGCTACTTGAGCTTTGCGAGCTTTTGGGTCTACTTGTCAAAACCGTGTACATATAACCAACTAACTCAGTGAATATGGCGGAATTTTTCTGATACAGAGGAAAATACTGTCAAATTTTCCTATAGTTATACTGTTCTCCTTCACCAGAACTAACAAGCGAAATTAGGCAAATTGCATCAAATTTTAGCTGCTGTTTTCATTTCCTTATGTCTGTCTCTTCTCTTCGCAACAAAAGCTCAAGAAGTAGAATACAACTGATTTGAAAAAAAAACCATGATTCATTTCTAATTTCTAAAACCAAAATTAAACAATCTTTGATATTGTTGAACTTAATCCACCTGTTCGCCTATATCCTTCCCAATAATCTTGAGAAAGTGTTCCAGAATGGCGAGTCGAGGCGCCAGAGAAACTATAGTTCTAGGGCAACTCTAGATGCAGAGTCCCTTGTTACTCTCAAACTAACGGTAAATTTCGCAGCCTGACTTTGGATTTATGTTTGCATTTATTTTTTTCAACAAGGACGTTAGTTCGGTGATTTTAGTTGAACGCGATCGTTGGCAGAGTAAGGTACTTGTCTACCAATCGCAATTCAGAATCAAAAAATTTATCGAATGGAAATAATGGTATATGAAAGGTAGCTTATAATAAATGAACATGTAAACCAGAAAAATTCGTATTTCGAGATCGCAGGAATTCCTTCACGTAAACGCTCGACTATTCGAACCGTTATACGAGGCTCAAATAAATATCCGACCGAACTTTAAAGTTAACAGCGAAAGGCAATCGGCATATTCAGCAGTTTATGAAGCAAAGCCTCTTCATAAGTGCTCCAAAAATATCCGCAGATCTGCAGAATTATAGAAATATTGCAGTTCGCCTAGCAACTGTGTGAAGTTGTTGCTGATAATGGATATGAGACGCAAACCCTGCGCAAAAAAACCATTATTCAGTAAAGTCAACCGAATAAATGCTTGGAGTAGTTGGCACGAGAAGCACTCAATCCTAAAAACTCAATTAAGGCGGTAAAATATGGTGCATGACCACTATCCAGCAATATCCTGAAGAGAAATTTTAAGAGAAAAGCCCGAGAACTTCGGACATCGGATTATTATTGCTTGGAACAGGACAACGATCATAAACACACAACACTTAATGTTAAAATGTGGCAAATTTAAAACCACTCCGCATTTATTGCCGATTGTGTGATGAGTTAGAAAAATAAATCAGTCACACGAGGTTTGGAGGAAATCTGCGCTGAAGGACACTCTACTATCAGAATAAGAAATTATTGGCAATAGCTACACTGAATAATTGGTAAATTCTATGCAAAACAGTCTAAATAAAAGCTGTCATTGCGGCGAAGAGACACGATATGAAATATTACAGTTATTCAAGTGAAAATGTTACAGAAAGCATTATTTTATAAAGTATCTTTCGTTTAATATTTCAGGCGTACGTAAACTTTATGTAGTCGATTTTCGAAGCATTTTGAGTTTTCTATTAACTTTCTCTTAATATATGTTTTCAAAATTGAATTAGTTGTACGTATACGTTTGTGGCCAAATATATTTTATCAAATACTGCACCCTCCACAAAAACCGTCCGTACATTTAATAATATAATAGGTATGTACTTACAGAAATTTGTTTCACCAACAGTCCAATTAATCATTGAATATTCCAAAACTGCGCCAAGTACGAAGAATGCCGGTAAAAATCTATAAATGCCAAATCGTTTTTTGCCAGGCCAAAGATCTAGAATACGTTTCAGTGTCGGGCTGTAGAATTTCATCACGAAACAATCATGGAAATGAAAATATGTAACTGATTCAGTGGGGCTTAGTTGTTATTGCAGTAATCCCTAGCCTAAAAAATACATTATGTAAGATATCGAGGAAACCATGTATTTTTGTTGATATCGCAGGATATAATAAGTTCCAATATAAGACACAAAACAATTGTTTTAGCCTTTTATTCTACTTACTTAGCAGCTTCAAATCGAAATTCATGCGGCAGAATTTTCACATCGCAAACCAGTGATCGCAAACCAAGTGACAGTTGACAGACAGAGAACGACGGAATCAGAATGGATGGCGGCCATTGCTGAAATGACAGCTGCTGAGTGGTTCTTGTATTTACTGCGCGAATTAAAAAACTATGAAACTGTTGTCTTGTTGCCTTCTGATGCATTTATGCGTTTGGCATCTTTCGTAAAATCCATCGTGAAATGAAATGGATTCAAAATTCCGTGGGTGAGCTGTTAAAACTTGAATTATTTTTCGGTAAAACTTGGATACTTGTCCCCTAGTTGCGCTATTCGCCACCAGACGGAGAATCGGCGGTAGATTCAGTAAAATTCAGTGGCACTCAAACGGCTGTTTAGGCTGTCATTTTCGGCTTTTTTTTATATTATGCCTATAAAAAATATATATTTTATTTAAGTACCATAAGTTTTTAAGTAAAAATCAAAAAGTAAGTGGAATGGGTTAAAACTTGGATACTTGTTGCGGTCTTTACAGCCAGAGGCGGTAGATTCAGTAAATAGGCGGTAGATTCAGTAAAACATTATGCTGGTTTCCCTTGGTTTTTGACAACGAAAAATCCGAAAAAATCTCATGTGTTTTAGTTCTAAAAGATTATAGTCTCCGATCAACAACAGCTTCTCAAAATGTGTCTAAAAAAGGTTGAGTAAACGACGCGAAACCTACGAAAAGGAGGGACCGATTGGCCAATAATGTGCGAAAATGGCGAGAATGAAGGAATCGAAGAAAATTTTTATTTTTTTATTTTAAATTAATTAGTTTAAAAAAAGACACCCCCAAAAAAAAGCGCAGCTCAAAGCATTGAACAGTTGCTTCAAAAATCGTAAAAGAACTTTGCACTTTGTACCAAGTCGCGCACTCCCAAAACCACCAAAACTGAATGATTTGGCTAATCGCCAAATCTTCATCTCCGTTTTCGTAGTTCGCGTCGTTTACTCAACCATTTTTAGACACATTTTGAAAAGCTAGCTAATCGGAGACTATAATCTTTTAGAACTAAAACACACGGGGTTTTTTCAGATTTTTCGTAGCCAAAACAAGGGAAACGGCATAACACACGACGGTAAGCTGCCGCCGGCCAATATGTGCGAAAATGGCGAGAATGGAGGAATCGAGAGAATACCAGGCCTTTTATATGAAGGCCATGATTAAACTTAAAAAAATGCCTGGAATGAATGATATGTTACTTCTATAGTATTAAACATTACTATAGAAAAAAACGTCGTGCGTTGCGTAATGAGAACATATTTCGGAAATCTCATACGGTGCCCACAGCTTGAAATGCATATGCTGGTGGTATTGGTGGGTGATGAAAAGTTAAGCTAAGATATTTAAAAAAAATGCAAAATCGATAGCTGTGGGCACATTTATCTAAAATCTCTCTTCATATGAAATGCAACCAATATAATTTTGACAATGTCTTTCATTTAAATGTTGGTTATATTTTTAATTATCGTACAATCAACAATTGAAATGTGTATATCATGTGCAGTACTTTGGATTCGGTGTTAAGTTCGCTTTTTACGGTAATTAACACGAACATTTGCATGCAAAAACAACGGCAATTTCAATTTCACCGACAATGAACTTACATTTAGCATCGAAAAAATGCCTGGAATGAATGATGTATTACTTTTATAGTAATCTTTAACAAAAAATAAAGGTCGTGTGCTGCGTAATGAGAACATATTTCAGAAAACTCATACGTGTTCACACAGGTGGAAATTTATTTGCTGGTAGTATTGGTGGGTGCGTGCCAATGAAAAGTTTAGCTCAGATATTTACCTTGCAAAATCGATAGCTGCGGGGACAACTATCCAAAATCTCTCTTCATATAAAGATGCAGCCAATATATTTTTCGTAATGTGTTTAATTTAACTATGGGTTATATGTTTAAAGTTGGGTACAATCAACAATGGAAATGTGTATATCATGTGCAGTACTTTGGATTCGAGTAAAGTTTGCTTTTTGCGGTAATTAGTACGAACGCTAGAAACGTAACTGTAATTAGATCATGCATATTGATATTGTAATGTTGTTCACTGCTTGATCTGCCTCAATATATTTTATATTTTTATTGATCTTTGAAGATATATGTTGGTACGCACGGATGGATGAATAGAAACTGAGTAAATTTAGAGTGATAATGTAATGGTAGAGGGTATGGATTTTATACATAAAGGTTTGGCAAATCGCATCAATTAATGATCCTGATTAATAACACAATTTCGAATTAAAAATGGTGCCGGAGGAAACTTAAAAACAACCAAGAGTAAAACTGGTGCTACATGAAATAATTCACGGAACATTTTTATTGATTTTCAGAGATAATTAGTACTAAATTTGCATGTGTATATAAATCAGAAAAAATATTTAGTGAGATTATTGATTGTTCGTAATGCGATCAATCTGAAATTGTAGGTCGGTCCATGTCAAGTTAAAATGAAAACATCTTTTACACTTTGGCAGCAGTAGGCATTTTAGTGATTTTTTCCATATTTCGAAGGAAAGACAATTATTGTGAGAAGTAAGTATGGGGAATGAAAACTGATAACGTTTTATGATTGGCATTGATAACAGTTTGGTAATTTTTAATTCTATGTGGGCGCTGATTTCAAAGATATTATTTGTCATAAGTCCTGGCAGAAACATCGGATCATCACGAAATTCACAGATAGTATTTATGCCTATCAAAAATATACAATCCTGATTTAAAATGAATATTGGGGCAACATTTTAGCTAGATCAGGTACGTGAAAATTCTTTTCAAACCATCGAACCTCTGCGTGTTCTAAATTACCACAGATAAGCAGTCTTGAAATTGAAAAAGGATATCTGTATGTGGAAAAATTTACTAGAAAAATGTTAGGGTTATAATATAGGAATACGCTGCAACTATCTTTCGATGAATATGCATTACTGCTTAACCGTTCTATTGTAAACTTGATTTTTCGGGAGATTTTAAACATATATAGGGAGAGAGAGGGATGTATCAAAACATCAAATGTAAAATACTTTCGGGTATGGTAAGACTAGGCTATGGAAGGTCCAGGGCCAGGGTATGAGAGGTCTTGGACCAGGGTATGAGAGGTACCGGGGTATAAAGTGTCAGCTCGTGAAGCAGCGATCTACAACCTGAGGTTTTGAATCCCGCCGTATACTTATGGCTGTATTTGTTTGTCTTGTGTTGTCTTAATAGTGTTTGGCTGGGCATAATACCAGCGCTCCATTAATTAAGTGTCATATTATAGCTTTAGTGACGACTGGGCATAGCACCAGCGCTTCAGAAAATAAGAAATAATGTGGCACTTAAAAAAAGAATAATGGAATCGATATAGGCTAATTGGTATGAGCTTCCCCCATATGTGTCTCCTTGCCTTCATAGCTAGGCATTCACTTCAAAACGTAATCTTGAGCTTTGGAATTACCATAGAAAAAAAATGTAAAATATTTTTAAACTTGGTGATTGAGTAGTAAAAACGTACAAGAAGCAATATGATTGAGCAAAAAAGTATTTCCTCTTTTAATATTTAGTCATGTACTTGCCTGAGCCTTTGAACTATTGATGGTTTATGGCATAACGGCCCGCTAAATACTTTTTGTCTTGTTACGTTGTAACAATGTGTAAGAATACGTGTATACGCTTTTACATTGGAAAATCATTTACATAAGGTACAAGAATTATTGGTGCGACAGCGAAAGCGAACAGTGGATTAATTTTTGAAAATCATTTACATCAGGTACAAGGCTTCTTTGTGCAACGGCGAAAACGACCAGTAGAACATCTGGGCAAGTCAGACCCAGAACAAGGTACGAATAAGAAGATTTCTTTGTGCGACGGTGAAGGCGAACGGAGGAATATTTTTGGGAGACTAAGACTCAGGTACGTTGAGGAACATCCTTGGTGTGTCGGTGGAGGTGGAAAAAAGGACTTTCGTTCAAATAAAAAAGTGGCGAATCGAAATCGGGTTGATGGCGGGATTCGAACCCGCGATCCTGCGTGAGCCACTTCCTTTTTCCTACCCGGAAATCGGGCGTTGCCTTGAACATTCGGGTCGCGACGGCGACGGCGTGAAGCGGAAGGTAGTTCGGGAGCGAAGGTGGTAGAAAAAAAACGATTCCAGCCAAATAAAAACGTGCCGATTCGAACGACGATTCCGGCGGGGATCAAACCCGTGATCCACGTGACGCTAGAGACAGACGGCGAGAAGGTTAGTGCACATTTTAGAATAGTTGTAAGAATTTATTTTAGTTATCTTTCGCATCTAACGAAATCAAAGAAAAAGATAAACTTTCGAAACGTTATTAGTATCAAAAAATTTTGAGAATACTTTGTAAAGTTAATCAGTCTGTCATATAGTCCGGGGAAATCTAACATGGTGCTTCGGAAAAATTAGGGGAAAGCTGAATTTTGGTGTGAACCTTGGTACTGGCGTGTTGAACAAAATGTCAAAAGTCCCCATCGATCCAAGCGCTGCGTCACTTTTTATACGGGGTCAAAGGTCACCAAAAGTGACCTTTCCAAAATATCTCAGTAACGGTTACGTCTTCAGAAAAACAATGTGTGACGAATTTGTAGCTTAAAAAATTTCCAACAAAAAAGATTATATAACTTTTTCCTGTAACCATAACCTTTTTTGAGATATATTGATCTAAACATTTGTAATAAGCTTGTTTGCTTTTTTTTTATGCGCCTCTTAAACATAAAAAAACAAACTCACAAACTTTCCAAGTCGTAATCAAAATCGGGTAATATTTACATGCCCTGAGAAAGAGGATGCTGTTAGTATCAAATGTTTAGATCAAAATATCTCAAAAACAGTTATGATTACAGGAAAAAGTTATATAATCTTTTTAGTTGGAAATTTTTTAAGCTACAAATTTGTCATACATTGTTTTTCTGAAGACGTAACCGTTACTGAGATATTTTGGAAAGGTCACTTTTGGTTCAGTCTTAGTATCCGCTTAGCCAGTTCGAACAAAAAACGTGAGTTGTCAGAGACAATGTCCACATTTTTAATTTGGGAAGAAATTTAGATCCAAAAACCTCAACTCAGAAAACATGTGCTGGTTGTTTTAGTTTAATGCTCGAAAGTGAAAAAGTTGTGTAAACATCCTATCGAATATAAGAAATTACATTATTATTCCAAATTCACTTAGTTTCTATTCATTTATACCTGCGCACACGCATATTTATTGCGCATCGAGTCAACGTCATTTATAATTCCCTATCCCGACCTTGTAAATTTGATACCAAATTGCAACTTTTTCATTAGCCTTGAAACAGCCATTTGATTACAAGCCGAAATAATGGGGTAATTGCAGGCAGTGCGCAACATTACAAAATCAATATGTATGCATTTCAATTATTAAGATATCTAAATACATCTTCAATCCGAACAGCATGCACATTTTCGTGCTAATTAACGTAAAATGCGAACCTAACTCGAATTCAAAGGTGCTGCACATGATACACACATTTCCATTGCTGATTGTACCCCAAAATTAAACATACAACCCACATTAAAATTAAAGACATGGTAAAAAATGTATTTTTGCATCATATGAAGAGAGATTTTGGATAGATGTCCCCCGAGTTTTTATGCTTTCTACAGTTTGAGTGCTACTGAAATTGAATTAATATAAGCAAATTTGATCATTCGATCAAAGCCTTGTTTTTTAATAAATATTGGCCCCCCAAATGAAAATTACTTTTAGAAAATCTCACCAGCTCTTTACTTACGTAAATTTGATGAAAGCAGATGAGGAAAAGTTATTCAAAGCTAATGCCACTTGTCTCAAAGTTGTGTTAGAGTTTAGTTAATATTTTGCACGGTTCTTCCTTAATTAATGCACAACAAACTATTTAACAGATGCGGATGAAAATTAAAAATTAGATTTTTGTCTGTTATTGTGGTAATTGTGATTTTTAAACTGAATTTTAAATTAGATTTTTGTCTGTTATTGTGGCAATAATGTTTTCATCCATATTAGAATTATTTTATTTTATTCTTCTGGATACTCTTGCAGCTGGTAGGCTTGGCTTAATCTAACTGACACTACCAAAAACATGACTTGCATTTTCTTCAGTGCAAAGACTTAAATTTCAAATCAAACTAGACTAAATTTAGTGTATGCATTTTGAGCACGGTCTAAAGTAACTGTAAAATATAATATATAATGAAGAAAATAGCTGTGTGATATGCCGGATTGAACTGCTATTCATATAATCATATTTGCATTTAAAATGATATTTACGATTGAACGGTACAATATTTTTAGAGTGGGTCATTAAGTTCGTGAAATGAGTAGGTAGATTATTAAAGGGGGTAGTTTAATGAAGCGAAATGGCTTTAGAAATGCATTATAAGTATCGATTGCAAGTTTTATTTTAATTGAGCCATTCGTTTTTGAACTATCGTCAACCAAGCAACTCAATCTGGATGAAAGTGTAAAATATAATCGAGTACCCCGCTGTTATGAAGTTCCTCGCCAACAATGAAAGTTGGCTCAAACTATAATGGAAAAAATGACATCCGTTTGCATCCTCACTTGAAGACGAGCCACAGCAAGGAACTTTATAGTGAAGACGAGGGTGGAGTTTTGAGTTGAATCGCTACTGGAGACAAAACTTGGATTAATCATTATGAGCCTGAGTCAAAAAAAGGTTTTATGCAATGACACAAATACACACACTACCACTGAAGTGTCTGCTGAGAAAGTCATGGCAGCCGTTCTGGGACCCAGAACGGATCTTGTATTTTAAAACATTTTAAAAATAAACTCGTCTCCAAATCCTGAGAATATGATGCTTCAATTTTACAGTGGTTGAAAGAAGCTATCAATGAAAAAAAGAGACAAAGACAAAACATTTTTGAAAAGGTGTTTTGTATAAACTAATTGAAAAATCCGAAAAAAAAGTATCTGAGTAGGAGGTGAATATATTGAAACAGAAAACTTAATTTTCATATATATTGGCACTTCTTACTCCCCTTATCACGACATTAATGACCCCACTACGCAAATATTTAAAGAAGTAATTGACATTTTATCAAAGCAATCACTGTATAATCCCAACCGTCCACCATATGGTTCAAATACAGTATTAATGCCATCAAAACGTGTAATTGTACAGGGGCTTTCAATAAAGACAAAATAATTTTGTATTTAAATAAAACACAGAATAATTAAGATATTGTGCTGTAAATTATTCCAAAATCAAAAATTCAAATTTAATTAAGTGTTTTCGAAAGTATGCACTGTTTCTTTATAGATATCAGCTCATAGTGTATACATGACTGGTGTAATCACTTGCAGTGGAAGATTATAGATTTTTAAAGAAACAGTACATACTTTTAAAACTAATTCGTTGAATTCTAGATCCTCTCGCAACTAAAAAACAATTCTATTTGATAATGCTTTCGGAGGTTTTATCCGCGAAATGATCCATATTCCCGCATCAAATATTCTACGGTCGGAAAAGCTTTAAGTCCAACATACGTTGTCTAAGGTATCAGGTGCGTTTATTCGCACACCCGAGCATATCAAATTTTGTTAAGTATACCGAAATTCAAATCAAATTTTGTTAAGTATATTGAATGAATTCAACAACAAAATCATGCACATGAGCAGGATTTTTTTATTGTATTCAATATACTTAAGAAAATTTGATTTGAATTTTAGTATACTTAACAAAATTTGATCTGCTCGGGTGTGCAAATAAAAAGCACCTATTATAATTAATACTTCTATACCATATTCAATTTTTTAGGTTTTTGATGATAGTTTGCTTTAAAATTTGATATCGTTTCCGAGTACTTATCACAACAATACATTGATGCCGTGGAGTATCCGAAAGTAATGTGAAAGATATAGGTAAAAAGTGATAAGGATAAAGCGAAGAAACATTTTCGCTAAAAATGGGGTAAGAAGGAGTCATGGATTTATTTTTAAATCAGCATAATGATTATGTATATAGCAGATTTTCGAATTCAAAGCTTGAATGAATAAAATACTAATAATTTACTTGTATTCTAGCTTATTGCAGTTGTCTAAGTGAAAGCATGTAAAATATTTATGTTTGCGTTGAAATTTTCGTCCCTCCTCCGAAGAGTTCCATTGCATGACTCCAGGCCGATGTCTATATTTCTGTGTAAACCATAATGTTTAGTTCTTTGTTTCCAGGTCGGCAGCTCAGATGATCATAATTAAATGTTTGAAAAAAAATCTACAATTCATTATAAAGTCAATTTCGGAATAATTTTGGTAAATTCTCCTCAGGTAAATGAAAGACTTATGCTCCCATATGAGCTATCCATTTGAATGAGCATGTTTGTGCGAAGTAATACTTTCATTTAAAAAGTAAAGCCAGGGTACAAATAGTTCCAAACTAGAGGGTAAACTTCATATACGCATATGGTCCATCATTTGATTAGAATTGCTAGCCTATTACTTGATGCTGATGCTAGTACCCACGTACGAACAGAAACTTCAACAGAAATATTCTTGAACAGAAATCTCAATCCTCTGCAGAGAATAAAGAAAAATGATTTAAAAAATAGCACTTGTTCGCGAAAACGAAGGAATAACATTTAATTAGGCTATCATATCAAAACTTTTGTGATTTAGAAATTTAATTATTTTTTATTTCACATGCACTCACCAGCTGCCTAAGCCCTAAAATTCACAAACATTATCAATTTTCGTACTTGTTTACTGCCGAATTTTGTCTTCCCATAGGATTATAGGGGCACCTGAAAACTCTAAAAATATCCTAATTTAAACTTGACTCTGTTGATATATATATATATATATATATATATATATATATATATATATATATATATATATATATATATATATATATATATATATATATATATATATATATATATATATATATATATATATATATATATATACATGAGTTTTTAGGCAAGATTATATTCGGTGAATCGGTAAAAAAAAAACATTCAATGAATTATTCTATTTTGGTGATGCGTTATTCTTACACGTTTAATAGTATTTGTTATACTCGCATCCACTCACAAAATATCCCATCGAATATTAATAACTGCATTATTACTCCAAGTTTACCTAATTTGCATTCAATTTTAAGCACAAAAGCACCCACCAATCATATTCATAGCACTACAATTTGTTCATTAGTCTTAAAACAACCATTTGCCTACTACCTAACATATCGGGAAACTGTTACCAGTATAGATAAATATTTACAGGCATTTCCATAATAATTACAGTAAAACAGATATAACTTGAATCTAAAGTACTGCATATGTTACACTTATTTCCATTTTCCATTGTACTCAAAATGTTTTTATTTACTCCACATTTAACATAACATACATTTAATATAAAAATATATTATTTGCATTTCATATGGTCCCAGTTCTCCAAGTATCGCTTCATCGGCGAAAACACAATTGGAAGCTTTTATCTTAACCGATATTACTAATATGGAATATTTACAAATTCGCCCATTGGGTAAAGATAATTTCCAATCCATCATCGAAGTTTGCTTGTTCTAATATTTCCATTTTTTACTTTTCTAAATATTAGCATTTTGCACTTCTACACATTTCCATTCACTTAAGCATAAGCATATTCCCACTCTGCTTTTTCTATTCATTTTTATTCACATATCGATTCATTGCATTTTAAACATATTTTTACTTTTTAACTTTTTTTTATGCACTTCTTCGTACGGCCATTGTGCTCTTCTACTCATTTTTATTCACTCCAATACTTCATATAACATTTATCACATTTAACATTATTCGTTATCGTTCCATATATTTATTTGCGCGCCACAAATACAAATCTCAAGAAGACCCTCAAACCCCCTACCCCCCCCGTTCCCACAACAACTGTCAACACAACGCATAGTTTGAGTGCTTTAGAAGTGTTGCAAAATTCACTTTACATATCCGTGTGCACTCTGCGGTGAGTAGATTGAACTACTCCAGGGGACAAGTATCCAAGTTCACCCTTATTTTTCTCATCGCGACTTTAATACTTTGCTTGTGCCACCTAGTGTTGTCTAGTATATGACAGTTCTGACTTAACCGCCAAATTTATTCCTTTTCCATTGCATTTCCGGCATATGTCAGACGTAGGTGTGTAGAGTGTCGAGTTCATTGTGAAAATAGTTGTGTATGAAGTGTGGTCGGATATTATAGGTTGTAAAATAGGTAGGTAGAATCATTTTTACGGGAATTTTTTAAGAATATTAGTTACATATTTCTCACACTATAAGAATATGCCAATGCAAACTCAAGAAATGTTTGCACTTCGTGAAGATACATACTTGAACAATACCTCATAAGGAATGTCAACATTTTAGTAGGTTATTAGCTCTTGCTTGAGAAAAGATTGCAAAATATAGTAGAAAGAAACTAGCGTGGATGGAACAAATCGAATAATTGAATAAAGACTTTGACAAGTAAGATAGAAACAAATGTGTTCATCAATCGGCGTTTGGTTGGCTTCTAAAGGAGCAAAAGTTCGTAGTTTTAAATCCAACGCATTCTTTATTTTGAAATATAACGAATTTCTAGCATATTTGTGAATAAACAGTAGAGTTATGATCCAAGTAAAGTTACCTACATATATATGTGAGGAAAAACACATTTCTTAAACTGTCTGTTACTTTGAATCATTGCTCGCATCTTCACTTTCTGGGAACCTTCACATACCTCTTTGCAAATTAATGTGAACTTATCAATTTTGTTAAATCAATACTGTCAATACCCGAACAGCACACAATTATAAATTCATTTCATTTCCAACCACCGTAAACTTATCCAATGCATTGCCACTACCAATCGTGTCAACCCTTTCGCCAAAGCAGAAATCAATTTGTTCGTGACAATTTAGCTAAACAAACACGATAACAAATAAGCCGAGCCAAAATGGTAAACGGACAAAAGTGATTCCAGTTGTCAGGTCTTTCCATTTCAACGGCATTGATGAACTCAACTCGTCGATTCCCTAAAATCGGGCGAAGTGTCCCGAAGTGAGTGTTGTTAAGGATCAAAATGCGCTCTCGAGTAAATATTTGCGAAATCAAAAATCATACCGACCTGCAACTTATCGTCACAGATTCCACGGTTGCGGACAGAGTGCCTAATCTGGCCTGATTTCATAGTGGAAATGAGTTTCGAACAAGTCCAATGTCGATGTTAAAATCGATAATTCGTAGAGTGTTTCCAGTGTAAATGAAATGCCAGTCGCTTTGTACAAAACATGTATTTCTTTGGCAGTGGCACTTGGTTGTAAATACAGGGGGAATATGGGGATTCAATGTAAATAGAAAGCAGTACCAAGAAATAAATGGCACACTTAGCTTACTCAACGACTAATTTACTAAAACTTAAGTTATATTGTCGTATATTTCCATGCATTGTCGGTTGTTTGATTACTTCAGGCACAATGGGCCCACTTGGAACCCGAAAGCCTGGCTTGTTTCGCCGTAGTCCTTGGGGAAGAAATCGATTATTGGCAAGTAGTTCAGCCGCTTCGTTCGTATCTCAAAGACTGTTTCAGATTTGGCGCGACCCGACTGAAATTATAAAGACCAATTTAGTATCAATTATGTTATACGTTCTATTTACCTTGCATCCATCTGACGAGACGACTGGTTTGACAGGCGTTCCTTCAAACGCCATTTCCATTTCGTTATCTCCCAAGAGCTTGATCGCGTCATCGTAACCGTTCAATTTATTATTGAACCAACCAGCACTGTTGATACAGGTATATGTAAAGTTTTGATAAGCCTCTTGTGATAAAAGTCTCAAAAACGTCATCTGCACTACGCCTATAGTTTCGTAGGTCATGCGGAATCCTCCACGTAAATTCGAATACCAATCGTCTTTGCCGTTCTCCTTCCTCCAAGGAATGTTTGGCATTTGCGAGCTGTGAATATCTGGAAAGACGCACGTCTCGCCTTCGGCTGTTATGTTACAGTAAACATAGACTGCATCATCCGGCATGCCAAGATTCGGGTCGATCCAATACCACCCGTCTTTAAACTGGGGATGTCCAAAGAAAAGGTCTCTACAGGTGCGAACTGGATTTTCTCGGGTGCCAACAGGTTTTCTTATTCTATCAAGCTCTTGCCGCATTGAATATATTGAACTGTACATGTCGAGGAATTTCGGCCCGAGATCGTCTTTCTTTGCCTTCGACTTCTTCTTCTTTTTCGAAGTTGAGCTTTTGTCAACTCCCATAAGCTCCATGATATCTTCGTCGTCCATTTCGTTTAGTAGCTCATCATCCGCGTCTCTCCTACGTCTTGTCTCACCCTTGTCCGGGGATCCACCTTCCAGGTGAAATAGTAATTCGGGTGGTATAAGTGGCGCTTCGGCAGGTGGTCCCGGTGGTCCTGGTGGACCTGCAGGCCCAATGTCCCCCTTCATTCCAGCCGCACCATCGCTTCCTTTCGGACCTAAAGGTCCTGATGGGCCAGGTGGGCCTTGTGGACCGTCATTTCCTTTGATTCCGGTTGGTCCGATGGGACCCATGTCCCCTTTAGCTCCTTCTGGACCCTGCAGCCCTCGGATTCCACGATCACCTTTTTCTCCTTGCTCGCCTTTTATTCCTACCAAGCCCAGCTCACCACGATGGCCTTTCAATCCTCTTCGTCCACGATCTCCTTTCGGGCCCCTGGGTCCCAAATCACCTTGTTTTCCTGGTAGTCCGGGTGCTCCTGATTTGCCGATTGCTCCAGCTTCGCCCTAAAAACAAAGTGGTTAGGCTGTGTGTCAGGTTAAATATTCAAGTGTTGATTCCCCAAGAGTCCATTACATTTCAATTTTCTTAGGCAGGAACGTATCGATGAGGCTCTTAAAAGCTAATCTCTGCCTAAAGATATACTACGCATATTCTAACTTTTATCCATGCTACGAAGGCACAATGTAAATGATAAAAACTCACCACTGGGCCCGGAGATCCTCGCAATCCAGGTAGTCCTTGCGGCCCAGGTAATCCTTGTGGACCATTCAATCCGATAGGACCTATCGGACCGGATGGGCCACGATCGCCTTTGTCTCCCGGAAGCCCAGTATTTCCTTGCACCCCAGCTGGTCCTTCGGGGCCTGCTTTTCCTGGTGGCCCAGGCTCTCCGACACGACCTGGTGGACCGAAGTCACCTGGAGGCCCTGATTCTCCTGGTTTGCCATCATCACCATCCTGTCCCTGGTCACCTTTCGGACCGGCCAGACCCGGTTCACCACGATTACCAGGAAAACCGCGTGCGCCAACATTACCCTTTGGACCTTCAGGACCTGGAAGTCCAACCTTGCCTGGTGGGCCTGGAAGACCAGATTTACCTTCCTCTCCCTTAGGCCCTGCAGGTCCTCGTTCTCCATCTTTACCGACTTGGCCACCTTCACCTGGTGGACCAATCGGACCTGGCTCGCCTGGAGCTCCTTGTGAGCCTTGCGGACCATGTGGGCCAGGAGGCCCATCTGCACCAGGTGGTCCTCGTCTACCTTGTTCACCTGGAGGTCCAACAGGACCCGACAAACCCATCAGTCCATCGTCACCACGTTCTCCCTTTGTTCCTGGAGGTCCTGGTAGTCCTTGAGGCCCTGCAGGTCCAGCAGTTCCTGGCAAGCCAACTGGTCCGTCTTCGCCTTTTATTCCGCGTCTGCCGATTTCACCTGGTGGTCCTTTTTCGCCTGGCGATCCTGGTGGGCCAGGTTCACCACGTAGTCCTTGAGGTCCTTGGCCTCCAACTGGACCCTAAAATAACTCGAATTACTTTGTTCAGTACAAACACAAATCACAAAAATTTACCGTTTCCCCTAATGATCCCTTAATACCCTTTTCACCAGGTGGTCCAATGTCGCCTTTGTCCCCATCTTCTCCTGGAGTACCAGCTGGACCTGGCGGGCCTGGTAATCCGCGAAGACCGGGCAATCCATCACGTCCCACAGGGCCGATAACACCTGTTTCGCCTCGTTCACCTTTAGCCCCAGGCGCTCCGATATTTCCTGGTGGTCCTGAGCGACCTTCTGGGCCTGGTGGTCCGTCTTTGCCAGCTTCACCTTGTTGGCCTTTATCACCAGGTAAGCCTGCTTGCCCGGGAGGACCAATTTCACCTTTGAGACCAGGCAGTCCGGGCTGCCCTGAGTGTCCTCTTTCGCCTGGAAATCCTGGTAAACCAACAGGTCCCTGTGCTCCAGTTTTGCCTACAGGACCTGGTACTCCAGGCAGCCCTTCTTTACCAGCTTCACCTGGTGCTCCAGGTTCACCCGGTAGTCCTGGTAATCCAGGTATGCCTGGCTCACCCGCAGGTCCAGGTTCTCCAGCTGGTCCGATGGGTCCAATAACACCTGGAAGGCCGATCGGCCCCGGTTTTCCGGTTTCACCCTGTAATCGTGTTCATGAGAATAGAATGCCTCAGATTTGAATAGAGATACTTACCGGAGCTCCACGTTCTCCTGGAGGTCCTGGCAAACCATCTTTTCCATGATTTCCTGGTGGCCCTGGCATTCCGATGAAACCGCGTGGACCTTCTGGGCCTTGAGCACCTGCTTCACCTTGTGGACCTGGAGGACCTGGTTGACCAGTATCTCCTTTCGGACCAGCAATGCCTTCGTTACCACGTCTACCTCTGGCGCCCCTAAAACCACGCGGCCCCATTTCACCACGTTCACCTTGCTGTCCTGGGTGCCCACGATCACCTTTGATTCCAGTCGGCCCGCTTGCTCCTGTAGCACCTTTATCACCTTTCTCGCCAGACGGCCCAGGATACCCTGCCGGTCCTTGTAAGCCCTGTTTCCCTTTTTCGCCTGGCGTGCCCATTGCACCAGTTTCTCCTCGTGGCCCTTCAAATCCTTTCGGCCCTTCAGGGCCTTCATTGCCGGCTGTTCCTGCTGGTCCGATAGGTCCCCGTTCACCAGGCGGACCATGCTCACCCTTTTCGCCATCAGTTCCACGATCACCTTTATCACCTTTGTCGCCTGTAGATCCGCGTGGACCATCGTCACCTTTCGGGCCTCGTGGGCCAGGAAAACCGACTGGACCTTGAACGCCTTGTGGTCCTGAGTCGCCTGAAGTGGTCATTTAGGAACATTTAACTTATTGGGTAGTGAATTTGTTCAAAATGTTCTGATTTAAAGAAATGTTGGTCCCTGTTCTTCAAATATTAAAATTATATTGCTCGCTAATAATATAGTGTGCATCTAAATTTTAAATTAATGAAATATTTACCTTTCGGCCCGATAACACCAGGATTGCCTGGACTTCCAGGTGACCCATCAATGCCAGGCAAACCGGGAAGACCAGGTTTCCCGGGTGGGCCAGATATTCCCGGAGGTCCTAAATTTCCTTGAGGACCTGGCGGACCGACAGCACCCATTGGTCCAGTCTGTCCAGGAGCTCCAGGTTGTCCTTGCGGTCCTGGATTACCTTTCCCGCCTACAGGGCCTTCAGAACCAGGGACACCAGGATTCCCTGGCGACCCCGGGAAACCACGAGGCCCTGAGAAACCACGTGGACCCTGAAGGTATTTTTAGTTTTACATTCAAAATTTACTTTAAGGTGTATTTACCAGTTCACCAGGTAAACCCGTTAAGCCAGGTGGTCCTTCTTCTCCTACCATTCCTTCAACCCCCCGTTCTCCTTTTTCGCCTTGCAGACCTGCAACACCCCTATGACCTTTTTCTCCAGGAAAGCCCGTGGATCCTGATTGACCCGGCTCTCCTTTTGGCCCCATTGGTCCAGCAGTACCACGTTCACCATCTCTGCCAGAACGTCCACGTCTTCCTTCTCGTCCATGCGGCCCATTCGTTCCACGCAAACCCATTGGTCCCTTGAAAAGTGTGATAGCGATATTATGCATATGTGATAAGCACAATTAACATAATGATTTACCGGCTCTCCTGAATCGCCTTGTTCGCCTTTTATGCCAGGCGACCCAGGCGGTCCAACTGGTCCAGGCAATCCGGTTAGTCCCATTGGTCCATCAGGGCCTCTCATCGCCATCTATAAAACACCTAACCGTTTATCTTAATTTTCATTTTTAAATAACTTAAGTTCAGTGAACCTTACCATGTGCTGAGAAAGAATTTGACGCATAGCTTCTGCTTGAGTATCCGGACCCTTTTCACTGCCAGCAGCTTGACTTATCTGAAAATAGAGTATTGGAAAGCTGGTTGACGAAATGCATATATGAAACTCACAGGTATCATAAAGACATGTCCTGGCGATCCAACAGGGCCAGTCTGTCCAGGAATCCCATCTCGACCGCTGTCACCTTTGGGTCCTAAATCACCTTTGGCACCAGGTCTACCAGGCAAACCTCGGGGACCAGGATGGCAAATCTGACCATTACCACCATAAGCTGTTATGACTGTAGTGCTATTATTCCTGCTTCCACTGATAACAACTGAAGTAATATTGCTTTGCGGAATCTCGGGGCCTTCGCCTAGTGATGTCTGCCCTGTCGTTGGTAAAGTGCCAGATTCTAAAGTTTCATTCTTTGTTTCTGGTCCGTTAATAAGCTTGCTTCCGTTTGGTTTTTTCGTCTTCTTTTTCTGTGTTTCGGCACTGAGATCCGCATTTAGTTTGTCTAAATCGATATCATAGTATTCTTCGATTTTTTCGTCATACCCTTCTAAAGAGTCAAAGTCCTGTGTTGGTGGTGTCACAGGACCGAAAATATTTTGAGCTTGGCCAGAGGCGGAAACAGAAACACTATCGTCGATTCTGCCAGAGTTATTTTGAAAACTAGTTGCTCCACTTTGTGCTAAAATTAGTATGCATCGAAACTGAGTTATTCAATGTTACTTGTTTAACGAAAAGCAACATATAATATACCTCCAATCAAAGCACCATTTGACCCACGACTGGCTCCTACACTTGCTGATGCCGATCCAAAAGAGGATTGAGATGCACCACTTGCTGTGCGACTACCTGATGCAATAGTTTCTCCGCCAGATCTATCTACAAGACCATATCCTGCTGAGCTTGCTGAACTGCCCCTGCCACCTGCATTGCTGCTTGTAGTCCTGGTAGAGCTCCCAGCACCAGTTTGAGTGCTGCCTCCGATGTTTTGACTTCCACCGGCTCGACTTCCATCTTGAGAACTAGACGACCATGATGTAGTGGTTCTGCTTCCACCGCCCCCATACAACGGATTCGGTGTCGCCGAGTACGTCGTTCGCTGTTGTCCTGATCCAGAGCTACTGCCACCATATGTAGTATAGGTGGCTATATTTCTTCCATCTCCGGTCCTCGACGTAGAGTTGTAAGAGTAAGAATGCGTTCTGGGCGAGGAAGCTGTGCGAACACTGGCAACGCTAGACTGCGTGCAATCTGGCGCATATTTGGTGCACAGCTCGAAACCTGCATCAGGCGTGTCAAAGACCGACATCATTTGAACGTCACCAGTGAAGTAGCCTTGATCCTCCATCATCTGAACACCTGTCAAAATCAACCCGTCCGTAGCGATACTGGCAGCAGTTTGCCTGTGAACTTTCCGCGTAATCTGCTTTGTGCAGTCCAGCGTCAGCGTAACTGCATTTCCCTTCATACTGATCCCGATTCTATGCCAACTGTTGTCGTCTATGCCGACTCCGAAATTAATGGTATTCAGGTCATCGTAAGGTGCATCGATTTCCTGATAGAAGAGCGATACCTCTTTTCCGACCAGCACTGAGAGCACTTCCTCGCTATCGGATGAATAAATCGTAAAAATCGGGACCTTGTCTATTCCCGGTGTTGGACGAATCACTAGCAAAATAGAAAAGTCCACTGGAAAACCGTTAGGAAATGCCTGATTGCTTCCGATTGTAAGGATCGTGTCAGTGGTAATTGTGTAGGCAGGCGATGGATAAGTTTGGTAAGCATTTTTCGTTTTACCGCACATTCCCAGCGTTGCATTTACTCCAGCCGGTAGGTCGGGCATGCTGAATTCTTTGATAAGATCAACTACATCTGAAATGAAATATTATATACATATATAAATATCATTAAACACTTGGAGCTTTGTGCTCACCTTTGTTCACATTGTAAAAACTATCTTTAAGTTAAACAGTTATAATACAAAAATTGTGTTCAGTTTGTCCAATGTGAATCAATGCGAGAAAAGGAGCTTAATTTATCTATTACAATCTCATATATTTCCCTTTGTTGGGCTCAAAAAACAGGATACCTCAGTTGTGGATGATAGACGTAGGTTATTTATGAAATGACCATGTAATTTTTTAGCGTCAATCTAAAATCTTGTGATGAAAGCAAAATGAACCCAAATTACACGAAGCAAAAACATATATTCCCCATTATCCGCTGAATGAACAAACAGAACCTTTACAACTGATCGAAATTGAGTTCAGGTATATCAAGACTGGAAGTGATTGATGTCAGTGCCGACGGCGCATGCAGATTCTATGCATAATTATAAACAAAGTTTTTCGCCTGCAACCCGTTGTATACGTGAAGATTGATGTTGATAGAGACTTCATTCACGGTCAATGTTTCCGAGTCTGAAGACATTAACTTCGAGACTTACTTCTTCCATAATTTGACTCAAAGCCTAATTCACAGCCAGAACGACTGATTGGGTTATCATTGTTGATCGCCTATGGGTAGATTCGAATCGCAGACCATTTATGATGTGAGCCAGAGTGTTCTATT
Source organism: Nemotelus nigrinus (assembly GCA_947369275.1). Lineage (NCBI taxonomy): Eukaryota > Metazoa > Arthropoda > Insecta > Diptera > Stratiomyidae > Nemotelus > Nemotelus nigrinus. Next base: position 51,660,655 of record OX376375.1, on the reverse strand, counting down.
GATTTGAATGGATGAGAAAAAAACCATAAACGCAATATCCGAGCTGTATCTGCTGAGCTATCTCTCCACTGATTCGATTTCACTATGTTTCTCTTGGCTGTAATATCACGTAATACACGTAAAAATGCAACTTGGGAACAATGGTGCAGGTTTTGGGCGCATCAGTTCTACGGGCTAACCTCTGCTCTTCAAAGCTTCTTTTTACTGACTTCAATGCTGAAAATGATTTCTTTCTTCTTGCTGGAATTATTGCTTTGTTTCCTTCAGCTGCAACTCACTTTTCCAGCCCTTTGCTCCAACTGTTCCTTGATGTCTGCAGCCTGTTGACTTAGTTTCTGATCTTCTTGTTAAAGCTTTCGAGCAAGTTGTTGGTCCAGTTTGTCAACTTTTCGCCTTATGTGTTGACCAGCAAATAGATCATCGAACTCTTCTCCATGCTACTTTGATCTTCCTGAGCGTGTTCTTGGTCCGTTTAATCATCTGAGAAATCAAACGTTTCTGGATTGATGTCTTGTGTTATCAAAGCTTCCCTTAGCTGCTACAGCAAAGCTTTTTTATTCTCGGCTAACAACCAATCACGTTTCCGACACTGCACTTTAAACTCCGCTTAGGCTATTTTTTTTTTCTAACTAAGGCATAGTTTATTATTTCTTGCTAAGTTTACGCTATTTCGCACGTTAGTCGCTCTTATTCACAATAGTCGCGGTGGCTAAAATTTGGCACTTCTTAGTTCGTTCGCCCATTTTTTTTCACGAATTCACACTTCAAATATCCGTTGAAAGTCAATTAGTAAACGCAAAAGATCCCACTTCTGACACCAATTATTATACTCCTCCTGAATCGCAGTATATGAGCTCGATATTCTCTGCGTTTTTAAAAACAAAACAGTTTGCTTTCGAAACTAACTAACTTAAACTTAACCTTCCGAAAACGTTCGAATATATAAAACTGTCACAATACAACAAACCATTCGCTATATTGTGCTTAATTCGCTTATTAAAAAAGATCAGTTTATTGTGGGACTATTTATATATGCCTGTTGATTATTTCGATTTGTTCAAACATTCTAGTCTATCAAACTATTCTATCAAACATTCTAGTCTCTGCTAGTTGTTTGACTCTAAACAGTGAAATGCAAACGGGTTATGTAAATATTTCAATTTTAGTCCAGTTTTAATCTGGCATTGTAAACGCAGCTACAGCTATATATCGCTAGATTGGCCAGTGGTGAGAGTTTTGCAAAGAAAAAATTATATTACATTCATTTGAGAGTCAACAAGTTCTTACTGCTCGTTTGATGTGAGAATCGGTATTTATTATGGTTAAGAAAATTTAATTTACTTATTAGCTTAGAAATGAGTGTCATTTGTTTCCTTCATATAGTTGCACGAAATTCGTGTTTATTCTTTGCAATTTCAATTGCATGCTCGTATGTATGCAACCAAAATTAATCTCGCAGCATCCTGCGGACTCTGTAATATCAGAAACATCTCTGCAATGTCTTACGCCACCCGAAATATTAAAAACATGTCTAATTCAAAGTCGACTACAGCTAGATGATGAATCGTATATGGATGCATGTATTTATTTAATGAACATACAAAAGAAATCTAATTAAACTAATAAAATAAATAAAGTCTTAAATTCGAATTTTTGTATGCCTCGAAAACCATAGATTACATGTCAATGATGAATGGATTCAAAACCATACAAAAATGTTTGAGTGTTGAACGTCGAAGAAAAGGTTTCGAACTGTGAAGGCCGTCATAGATAAGATAATTAGAGTTGTTAAATTAAAAATCGCTCAAAAATATGACCAAAAACTACGACTTGGCAGCGTGGACTGTATGTTTCGTAGATTTCTAGATCTAGTTGGTTTCATTATAAACGTAGACTGGTAGGCTTTAATAAATATTGAAAAAAATCAAAGATTGAAATGGTAGGTGTTGGGCGTAACTTGAAATTCACAATTACTGTATACTGTGAAAATTTAGAGAAAATTATAAGAAAATGAACAACCAAATACCATTCATAAGGTCTTCAAGGATTATCAGAATTGTTTCCGGAAAAAATGTTGTGCGAAACAGACAGGGTGAATCAACTTGGACCGTGCATAATAGAAACACCACTGAAGAAGCAATAAATAAGTACCCTTTAACAGGGTGTCCGAAAAATGACCTTTCGGAGAGTCACTTCAGCCGAGCATCTTTTAGTCCATTCCCGACGGATGCTGATGTGCTGCCTTGCTATCTCACTGCAGCCGGAGAGGATTCTCGGAATTAGATATGCTTGCTCCAAGAAATGAAGAACATTATTTATATTCAATATTCAATAAGGAGAACGGACACGAGCTGTGTTCATAAGGGACCACAAAGACTCTCTGGGCCAGATGAAGCTGAAACGTGATGAAACGCACTTGATTTCGGCTCAAAGCAAGCCAAAAGATTCCCCGTAGGCCTAAGGTATAGCCCACATATCATTTAGTTTCTGATACCGAAATTTGCTAAGCCCGTATATCCCAAGCTACCTATCAATAAATTACTTCCTTTAGTCCACATAATAAGTGTTTTGCTTGGATTAAAATGGATTAAAATTTTGAATGGAAGTCATCAGCGTGCCGACAAAATTTATGAGCACTGCAATTGATAATAGTGGTGAAAGATCATCAGGATCATCTCACTCTTCCTGAAGCTGACGATTTAGAATTAAAGTTTTAGTAGGAGCGAACTCATATTTTCATTATACGGAATGGTGCTTTTGAATAGTTGAAAAAAGTATTTGGGACAAATAATCATCTTCAAGCAATACTATCTGAATATAATCTAAGCCATTAATAATAGGCAGCCAGAGTGGCTTGGATTTTTACCCGATACCTTATTTATTTTCCATTAAATCTCGCACTATAAATCAATAATTTCTTGCCAAACTTTGCAATATAATAAGTAAATCTGTAACGTGACTGCAACTTGTGTATCAGTAGCAAAACTCAAATTCATTGATTCATATCATAACACTGCCCTGCTTAGCTTAAACGTTCTATCTACATTTTAGTACTTTCGAGATATGCAATGATTTGTGTTTTGATTTGTACTTGAGATATATGGAAAGTGCATTATTGATTTTATTGATTTAAGCATACTTTCACAAAAGATAGGTTACTCAAATTTTGCAAAATGATGTAATCCGTTGTTAATTCAGAAATGACAAAAATGTAGATAGAACGTTTATGCTAAGCAGAGCAGAACATCGGTCGACACGATTTTTGGGTCTGGCTTCTGCATATGAAATTTTGGTTTGTCCTACGTTACTGATAAGGTTAACTTTCGAGTACTTTTAATTGAAAAATTATGATAAATTATAGTACACAAATGTAAAATACTACAACATCAAGTTCAAAAATGAATATTTTTATTGATTTTTTAATGTTTATTTAGTCTTTCTCGTATCAAGCCCCAAATTTATATTATATATTCTCCATCATATTCTCAGTGTGCTGCCCTTGGTAACGTCGTTCAAAGTGCATTATATCTTGGTGAAAACGTTTTTCTTGTTCCTCTGAGTAGGCACCCATATTATCTTTAAATTGGTTCAGGTGAGAATGTAACATATGTATGAAGTTTATGTGGCATTAGGTCTATTCGCGTACTGCAGCAGTAACAGAATTTTGCAGCTGTCTTCTTTTGTTGGTGGGGGAATATTTGAGAAAAGTACAAAAACGCACTGCTGGGATTTGCTGCAAGAAGACTCCAGAAGTGTCATTGTCAGCGATTAAATTTTGAAAAATACTCTAGTGAACAGTTTGTAGGTGAAATAGAATTCTGAATGGGAAAACGTGTTTTGTTTAATTTTATAATTGCTGGTGATGGCAAATCATCAGGTGATGATATTGTTCTGCCTTAAATACTTGCAAGCTTCCCGTAAATAATCTAATCAGTGAATTTTTATCGAATAATTGTTCCCATTTGTACGAAGTGCGAGTTTTAAATGCACAATAGACTAAATCCGTTAGGTTCTTCAATGGTTTGAAGGAAATCAAGTGTTTTTGAGCTGTTCGGTCAATATATATAATGGTTATCTGTTTCAATACATTTCCTTTTTTGTTATAATAAATATGAAATTCAAAGGGCAAGTCAGCTTTGTACTCACTAAAACCAAACCTCCACTCCAAGCCCATAAATACATATTTAAATAATAGTAATTGGTGCTTTTCGACTGCTATGCACAGAATACCCACCATTGAATATTTTTTGTTACCAGTAAAAAAGTTTTGGGAGAAATATATTCCGCTTTCATTCTAATATTGCACAGCAAATATTTTCCTTCGCGCCTTCATTCGAATCTATATGCATTTGAAAAAGTCTCTCGTTTTGAAAAACTACAGCAACATGCCTTAGTTCAGTTCGGCTGTAATTTTCTACGATTTGTTGCAAGAGGGGAAGCAATGACGTCAGCAATATTTCGATTACAGTACAAAATGGCTTGCTGCAAATTTACACTGAAAAAAATCCACATGGTGCCCAGAGCTATGTAGCATAGCGCATTATTTATGGCCCCATACTCTATGTACATAGTACTCTGAGCTATGCAACATGGCTCCCCGCACCATAATGTCAAAATCTACATAGCGCGTGGTCCTATGCATCATGGCGCAGCATTTATGGTCCCAAACTCTATGTGCATAGTACCCTGAGCTATGCAGTATGGCTCCCAGCGCCATATTACATGGCACAGAAATTATGGGAAAATATCTGCAATAAGATTCTTTAGCTAATAGAAACACCCCAAATACAATTAGTCTGCCAAAAAAGGGACGAAGAATTGGGAGGAAAATTGATCAAGTCTTCGTGATACATTGGAAAGCGATCTTCACGCTGCGAAAATTTCGATAATCAATCGAAAAAACTGAGACCCGGGTGTCAAAAAATTTTTGTAAACGAATTTTAATCGATTAAAATTTCAATTCAAAAATAAACTGCAAATCAATCGTGATCTTTACGCTCGAAAAGCACGTTATTGCACTGAAGAAACACAGCGCCAGACGCCATAATTTATAGACTTCTGGCGCCATGTACATAGTCGATTCCGGTCGATTTGTGATAAAATATAGCGCCACACGCCATAGTACATAGAAGCAATCCTCCACACCATGTACTATAGTCCTCCACGCCATGTATACAGTACATGTACATGACGTGGAGGGCTATAAGCATAGCGCCTGCTCCTATGTACTTTTCGCCATGTATTATGGCGTGTGGCGCTATATTTTATCACAATCCCGAAATCGACTATGTACATGGCGCCAGAAGTCTATAAATTATGGTGTCTGGCGCTATGTATTTTTTCAGTGTATTCTAATATGTTATAATAGATTCATGTACGTACAAAAACGACTTGCTGCAAATCTGTTCTAATATGTTATAATAGATTCATGTACGTGAACAGACTTTGCAGCCCATAATTTGAGAGCTTTCAAGCATAGTTTCAATCAATTTTTCATAATTGTCATCTCTGTTATTTCCAAGAAAAACATTAGGTGCGTTTTTTTTTGCACTCTTGGGTATGGTAAGTTAAGGTAAGTTAAGCTCTCTATGACAGAGGTTTAGGTAAGTACATTGAATACAACAACAATCGCTATAACTTCAAGGCGGTAGTGATTGTTTTTGTATTCAATGTACTTACCTAAACCTCTGTCATAAAGAGCTTAACTTACCTTAACTCACTCAACTTAACAAAGACATATTGTACGCGATTCTTCTCAAATAACCGATTGTTTCAGTTTCAGACCTTTTTCTAATAATTTTTTAATTTTGATACCTTGCTAAATTTTTCTTCTCTGATTCTCCTCCACTAATTTTAGCTACCGTCGTTTTAGCTACAATAAAAAAAGAGCTAAAGAAAAAATCTCGTAGTTTTGCATAATATAGAATCAGGCGCGGCGCCGCGCCAAACTTTATCTTCGTGTTGCGGAGTAGATGGCGTACAACTCATGGCTATAACGTTTCCGGAACCGCTCTTCACCACACTCTCTCTCGAACGCGGCTAATATTGGAGATAGACTTGAAAAATATAGCACCTGACAGCTTTTTTGGATTTTAGTATTCACCCACGTGTTTTTTCTTCCTGTTACTATTAGCTGTTACTATTGACTTAAGGTAGTTAAAAGGCTGAGCTACTTCAAATTCATGCTCTACTCTCCTGATGGTTTGGCCAACACATAGTGTTCTTCTTGCAGGTGATGCCATCATAAACATGGCCTTTTCCTTCATTTATGTGGGACTCCAGGTTTTGTGCCGTCCATACGAACTAGATGAAGGGTTCTAGTACAATTTGTTCGGAGCATTCAATGATGCTAATGTCATCTGCATAAGCCAGCATCTGACTGAACTTGCTGATGATAGTCCCTCTTGTTGACCTGCCAGAGTCTCGGATTGTTTTCTCAAACTATAGGCTGTAGAGGATGCAGGCCAGACCATCCTTTTGTTCGAGCGCGTGGAAGCTGTTTATCGGTCTTGATGGCAATCGGCTATTTGTACTTGACTTGTCATGTTTGTCATGGTCTACCTAGCATAGTCGTGTTAAGTTAGATTCCAAACTCTCGGATTCCCAGTGAAAGTATCCACATTAGGGAAAAACATCCCGCCAAACATCATAATTTAGATAGTTTTGCCACTATGGACATAGTCGATTCCAGAATCCTGATGAAGCATTTATATTTACCACCCAGAGCGCACAATTTAAACGAGTAGGCGCTATGTATTATAGCTTTTAGAGCCAATTAATATAGCCCTAAGCTCCATGCTTTATACTCCTGACAAAAAGCAAACAAAGAGCGAAAATGTTCTCGTTTTAGACAAATTCGGTAGTTTGATAATTGTAGGTGTTGGGAATTCTTATTTTCATTACATTTTTATTACTAAATAAGTACTGCTCAAATCCGGATTCAAACTCGTGAACCTATATCTAAAAGCTGATTCTCTGCCAACTAGCGCAACCTTATTAGAAACCTATTGTTATGTTATTAAAGCTACTTTAAAAATATTTGCTGAGATTTAATGCCGTAGTAGCTGGGGCTATGTTACATAGGAGCTAAGACTATGTTTCATAGGAGTCAAGACTATGTGCATTACAGTGCTGCCATTTTAGCATTTTGAATGCTAGATCTAGCATTATTTTTTCCAAAACTGCATTCGAAATTCGAAGTTAGCATCTAGCATTATTTTTAGCATTTAAATTTAGATTTCGGAATAATCTGGCACTCATCTATTTACAATTTTGCCATCAAATTTTTCTGAATAATAGCTCTGTTCGTGTACTTTCAATCGAGTTCATGAAAGGAAACTTCCTGAATCATGTGGTGGCGAAAGTTCATGGAAAATACAAAAACGCGCTTGTATCATTTTTTTGAAGTAACAACCAGAAGTGACAGTTGTCTGATTTTGAAATAATGATAGTGATTATAAAGTCTAAAATATAAAGACTATAAAGTCATCTATATTGCTTTAAATATGATAACGTTCCATTAAATCGTGATGTTAAAAATCAGTGATATGGTCCCATCCACTTCAAACTCCCAGAAGCCTCGGGCATCTACAAGTTCAAGTTTATCAAAGTATGTGCATTCTTGTTAGATATTTTTTCCTGAATAATGTGAATCAATTGTTTTGTTAGGGCTTCAAATGCAAGCAATCGCACGGATAACGCTGGAGAAAAATCTTCGTTACCCGACACTAATACTTTTTCTTCACTTAAAAATAAATAATTGTTGCTGTTTTGATTGTGAGATTCCAAACGATGTTTTGAAAAATATTGGTAGAAATGAGCTTTACACATGAGAAGACGATTTAGATATAACTGATATGTCTGTAATAGATATAGAATCATTTTGAGATGTAAATTTTAAACTTCTAATTTGTTTTTGATAATGATAATGAATATAAACCAAGGTGATTAAACTTAAAAAATATATTTATTTTTCAACACAGTTTTCAAACAAGGTAATAAATTTAGTCCATCTTTTTTCCAAACCCAGGGTATCCTTAGAAAAAAATTCTTTATCTTGACTCTCTCAAAACGCCTCAACAGCGGCCATCACTTCCCTATCATCCTCAAATTTCTTACTCCGAAGGTGTTGTTTGAGCCGAGGAAAGAAGTAAAAGCCTTTGAGAGCTGGATCCGGCAAATAGAGTGGGTGTTCAAGCAGTTCGAATCCTGTTTCTTGAATTGTATCCATCGCAACTGCAGCTTTGTGAGCCGGTGCGTTTGAAGAAACAGAGCTCTGGCTCGCAGTTTGCCGTGTCTTTTCTCCTTCATTGCCTCTCGCAATCTTCTTATTTGGTCAACTTATTAAGAGCCTGATATAGTGGCTTCCTTTTGCAAATATTCCACCATAATAATTTCTTCAGCGTCCCAAAGAACTGATGCCATAACCTTTCCTGCCGAACTTGATACTTCGCGTCGATGAAGAGGGTCGCTTCCAGATCATCGATTGCATTTTGGCTTCTGGATCAAAATGGTGGATCCAGGTCTTGTTCATGGTCACGAAATGTGACAAAAAATTCTCCTGCTCTACCTGGAACTTTTTGAGATTCATCCTTGAAATGTCGACTCGTTTCTTCTTATTGTCGTCCGTTACCACTCTCGGTACCCAACGCGCAGAGACCTTCTTCATATGTAATTTGTTCGGAAAGATTTTTCAAACACTACCATATGAGATCCCTTTGACCTTAGCTACATGCCTGAGGGTCATTCTTTGATCTGCCAATTTGACATTTTCGACTTTTTTTACGTTGTCTTCTGTGAGCGATGTGGATAGACGTCCTTCGCGATGTTCATCTTCAGTGGATGTTCTTCCCAGCTTAAACTCCTTGGCCTAGCGTGCAACGGCGGAATATGGAAGAACAGAGTCCCCTAATGTCGCCGTTTATGCCTCTGGAAGACAATTTTTTCAAACAGAGGTACTTAATGACAACTTTAATTTCGTCTTTCCCCGTTTTAATGTTCTCTCTTCAACTGTTCGTATTCAAATGAATGTAGCTCCCTGGAATTGTGGCCTATTTATATGTTTTTTTCATGTTGACTTAGTGAGTATATGTAGTAGTAAAAAATTTTTTTTTTTTTAATTTTATGCGAGCTGGAAATAACCGATTATCATTACTTATTGATCAACCCTCATAATTATTTATATTGTTTTCATATTGAACCATGATTATTTGAATTAAATAAGAAAGCATTATTTAGCATTATAATTTTACAAGATCTAGCATTATTTAGCATTAAATAAAATTGAATCTAGCATTAAACCAAAAAAATAAATGGCAGCACTGTGTGCATAGCAGAAAAGTTCATAATTTATGGGAATTTGGCCCATGTAGCTATCCATAATACCGTGTGCAGGATAATTTCTGCACTTTGTTACATGAAACTACGCACTAAGTGAATTTTTCCACTGTACTCCTCCTGAAAAATGTTCAGATAATTCCTCGTTCTGATGATTGAATCTACATTGAGCTGTTCATTTTGTTCATAATCAAATAGAAATGATATAACCATTTGAATTCCATTCCAATCATAAATATCATAATATTTCATATTGCTTTCAATCACTAATAAGGGTCAATTGGAATGCATTCCAACATTTTCGCCTGCAGCCAACCCAATACCGTACAAAACTATGAATGATGGAGTTCACACTGCCATGCGAGTTATAGCACATTAAATTATTAGGTTTGGCAATAGCAATCCACATACTATTCCGCATCATAACAAGATATTGCTATCAAATGGCAATTAAATTGAGTAAATGTTGTTGAATTGATCACAAGCAAATCAAGCATATTGAAACATTATAGCAAAAACGAATGTGTTAACACTTACTTTGATTGGGCGCTGCAGCTGAAACGAGTGACACCGAGTAATTGAAGACAATAGCCAATGCATAAATTACACTGAGTAGGCTATTGGACCGTTCTGATTGGCGCCATCTGGTTCTTATTCGCGTCCTAGTGCTCCCGAGCGATGAGAGCAACGATAACATTATGATATTCATCTCGGTAACCGCATTGATGTTCGATTTATCGATATACAAGTTGTCACAATTATTCACATATGTATGTCATATAATTCATTCACTTCTTTAGGATCACAAACAAAAACAAAACAGTCAGTTTAATTTTTCTTAAACAACACTATGTACTCTGATCAATTCCAAATCATTTTGGCAATTTAAATTGCCGTAGATCTAATAGAAAAAATATCAATCTGGGCCTAAACAAAGTTTATTGACCTCTCGTGATTTGCAAGAAAAAAATAAAGAATTTCTATGATTCGTTGTTGCTTAATAATTGAATTGATAAGTTTTTGACAAGATTTCCATCCTGATTCGATAGTGATTCGAAATTGTAGTTGACCTATTTTCAAAATATTTTGCACAACCAATCAAAAATCAATCTGCGAACTTTTTCTACCAATCGCAAATTGATTTAAAATGCCAATAAATTGATTAAAAATAATTGATTCAATTGAATACGTTGGAATGTGACAAACGTTCTGAAGTTTGTTTGGAAGCCAAAAATTTTTAGTTTTTTTAAAAAGGAAAATATTAAGCATGAAATAGAGATAGTATTTTGCATTATTTTCTAACTGTTAAAAAAAACTAAAAGCTGTCTTTTCTGAATGTGAAAAACAAAATCGATCTTTCAGCCCTCGAATTAAACCTTGAAAACAAAAACCTTTTCTTTGTACAAGTTGATCTGATTTCTAGAACCTTAACGAAGAGGTCATCGTTCTGAATTCCAAGCCGTTTTTTTTTTACAAATTCTAATGCGTATTTTACTACTCGTCCGACTACAATGTAAAATCATTGAAAATAAATAGAGCTTATTCATAATTTTGCTTGTGAAATAAAATTAGTACACACTACATATTGTCATTGAAGAAAAATTATTTTTAACGAACAAGTATCTTCTAATGCCAACTTCTCTATTCGACTACCGAAATCGGGTACTATGCTACATTAATAAATTTTTTGATAACTTCTTGGCCCTAACGAGGAAGTTGCAAGACTTTATCTCTACACTTTTCAGCACTGAATCGACAAATAAATTATTAGGCTTATAATTTTATTCGAATCGAAATTCATTTTTTTTATAGGACCGTTTCGAAAATTCTTAACGCACTGCGATCGGCTATTGGTTATAGTTTTTTTTTTTTTTGGTGAAAATTGCATTTCGCATTTAACACTTTGTATTATAGCACTAGTTATGGGTGTAATCTAGAAATCACATGTTTCACTCACAATTCAAGTATGTCTTCCACCGAAGATAACCAAACGATTCACTCACTTCCCGAAAGCTCCACAATGGCCAACCGACAGATCGCAACTGATTCGAACTTTAGCAAAAGAGCTAGAATTCCGTCTAAAAGCTAATGTTTCGTCGATCGCAAGGAGTTATCATTGTCGACGTTGATAAACCATCAGTTGTCTTCAATTAGAAATCATTTCAATAGAGATTTGAAATCGCTACCAAACCAAATCAAATCGATGACGATGGCGATGCTGTTGTAAGATGCCGCGAAAGAGTTTTGTGTCTTCTCGTTTTTTTCGGCGTTACTTGAAAGAGCGTCGGTGGTGGCAGTGATGACAGCACTATGCGGTCAAGACCGTTAATTGCGGACACTGAATTCCTCGTACGATTCGATTAAATGGCGATTCGAATCATAGGACGCGAACAATCATTGAACCGATTGCTTTAGACAAATCGACCAGTAAATTAATAATTTACAGCAAGTTATACGAAGCTTGCGAATTAGATACTCGATGATATAGTTCTGTATCTGTTTAAAACATTGCCACACTTTTCCTATCTGAAGCTGTGTGTTAGCTGATCATGATCATTTGGAAAAGTGATCGGTTATTGCTTGTAAGTGTTGATAAATGGGTGATGAAAATTGTTGCAGTTTTATTTAAAACTATTTGATCTTTTAATATAGCTCTTCTTTGAGAATTGATTGTTAGATTGTAAGGAAAGTAGGACAGTATCAGTGTTGCTGGTGTTCAACGGATGAGTTCCACTACTTTTAGCTTCCACTGGCGCCGTCAGTGATGGTAAAGTGACTCAAATTCAAAATATTTCCGCCTAATAGAGAGGACAATAGAAAGGATTACGTAAATCAAGATTTACTAGAAATCCAGGGGAGATGACAATGTGACTTCTATAGATGGATATAGAGTGTGGAAGAGGCTGTTATGGATGCGTAAAAGGGAGAATAAAAGTATGTAGCTGTACGTGTAAATAGTATTTCGAAAACAAAAGGGGACCTAGTTTACCTCTCATGCTACCGTCCGATAATCAAAGATGCTTTAGAAGAAGTTAGGTATCTGCGGCTGATTTTGACCAGAAAACATTCGTCGATGTAAACTGCGTTTTGCGAGAAAACGGACATTAAAAAGCGATAAAAGTTCACTATAAGGCATGTAGCGAAGAGTATATTTAAATAAGCAGAGACCCAGTAAACCTCCGCTGAAATGATTCAACAGCATCGGAAATGTATGCGGAACGAGGACTCTAGACGTCATAAACGTCTTAACACATCTGGAAATACAAAAAGAATTATGGCCGAATCGTATAGCTAGGTCCTCAATCGCTGAGGCACCTTTGGTAATGTTTCGATCATGAATAAAAAATTTCAGTTTAAAATCAAAGGTGATCCCACCCAAAGTGTATAAAATTTTCCGCAAAAACAAGGATAATTTCACTAATAAAATAAGGGAAGGTATTTGTCTGGAGCTTCAGAGAAAGATAAATAGCAAAACATTTCAAAACGTTTAAAGATAAGTAAATAGAGGTACACCAAGCAGTAGTTGAAATGCGTAGAGAAAAATTGAGATAATTGTTGATGGAGAGACCGAAAATGAGAGCTCGTAGTAAAAAAGTAAAACAGAGGACGGTTGACGCGCCAGAGGAGGAGACAAAACAGGTGTGATTTATTAAGAACGAAAAAATCTAAGAGAATAAATGCTCACAAATACCAAAGTGATTTAATTTGAGTACAAGTAGATGAAATGGGGCGATGATTTGAAGCGAAGTTGCGCTCACCAAGTTTCAAAATAAGGAAAATACTCGATAGCTTCAAAAAAAAAAAAAGGAAATTTACCAGTTCAAAAACCAATATCAAATAGAATTGATAGGTGTTTGCGATGTCTTCAAAGCCAGGATATTAATTCGCATAAAATCAATTGATTTGTTTTGAATTTCAATATGTATTGTTAAGTTGTTTTTCTTGTGTAGGAAATATTTAGCAAGGGAAATACTGCTACATCGCCGAACCGTCCCCAAATTCAGCAATAAGTGAAACGACAAGTAGGAATTTGGAAGCTTCTGCAACTCCTACAGGACGAAATGATTACAGTAATTGGGTACAAAAGGATTCTCTTACCTTCCGCCTATATTATGCGCAGGAAAAAATCATAAACAGTAATATGAACATAGCCTACCTCCTGCTACGTTTGTTTTTATTTTAGCCAAGTCTTCCTGCATTCATTCAGCTTTTTCGAATGGCTTTGTCCAAAATTTTCGAAAGACATTGCTCGCATTGCTCGTGTAATGTAGTCTGTAGAGCACTGGCTCCTTGTTCGAGTCTAGGTTTGGACGAGAGACAACGCACCGAGCTTTTCAAAAAGTTTCCGCGGCTGCCTCCTCGTGGCTGACTCCGGAAGAGACACATTTAGGTATTGTGATACCGCATTTCGTGTAGCGCATAGCCCTTATTACGTGTAGAGCCATTCCGAATCCTTGATGAACTAGGTGATCGTCTTCAGATCCGCTGACGCTACTTCAGTAAAAAACAAGGTGCCAAAAAGTACGAGTCAAGGGATTGTTTCCTTCATGTAACAAGAGCCAGGCATTTGTACAAGAGGAGAACAACTTTTTACTCTTCCTCCTCGCTTCTACACTTCCGGCACAAGTCGTTGTAAGGAGCAAACAAACCTATTTCCAGTTAAAACAGCACCTGCCGCCCAGTGGGACCTTCTTCCTAATTTGAGTAGTTCCCTGGTGCGACCAAAGTCAAAAGTTCTTCACAATTCTATTTCAATCGCACACAAAGATTGTTTCACTAAGAAATTATTAGCGTTCTTTAGTTTTTTTTTGTCTGATAGTCAGTTTAACTGATGCCATTGGAATGCCAATCAAGAATCTGCAGGACCAGCTTCAGGGAGCTGTTAGCTCCAGAAAGGGACTGTATAGTCGCTTGGCTGTCGGTGCAAATACATATATTCACTCCAAATATCTGATGCCGTAAGCGCCAATTGACAGCTTCTGAAAATCGCCACTGCAGTTATCCGGTAAGTCATTGGAAAGCTTTATGGTTAAAAAAAAATTAAAAATATACCATACCTCACATTGTCGTCCAGTTTGGAGCCATGGCTTATATTTCCAAAGCATATTTTTTTTTTTTTGGGATCTGTGTTTCAAACCCTTGAGTCAGAGATGGTTGGGTAGTAGGGTAATTAATGTCCGCTGCAACAGACATGCCTTGCACCAAGATTTTAGCAAGGCACTGATCTGCCTTTGTCTGGGGTCACCAAAATGAAGTCTTACCGCAGCACACCTCCCACGTTCTGAGACAAGCATATCTGTTGGAAGCCACTGAAGAATACCAAGCGTGCTTTTGTTCGGATACTACCGATTACCTCCGTTATTAATAACTACTAGGCTTTTGACTCAGTTAACCATGACATCCTACTCTCAAAGCTCGATTGTTTTAATCTTTCAGGTCAGCTCCGTTGCTGGTTTTCCTCATACCTTCGTGATCATATTTGTTTTGCAACGGTTCAGTCTTGTTCCTCTTCCCCCATCTATCCTACTTTTGGTGCCCCGCAAGGGTCGATTCGTGGTCCTCGACTTTTCCCTCTGTTTATACAAGATCTTCCTTCCCTCTTTGATTCTCCATGTCTTTTGTACGCTGACGATCTGAATTTATTCAAGCTGACTGTGGTCGATGACTGCTCCTAGAATGGCTTGTCTGCTCTGAGCAACTGGTGCTCTGTTAATTGTTTTAATGTTGCTAAATGTTTCCAGGTGTCATTTACATGTAAATTATCCCGCATCATCCATCCTTGGCTCTTTTCTCAATCCTATTGTTAGTTTCATGGATCTTGGTGTTGAGTTTGACACTAAACTAAAATTTGATGTTCACATCTTGCGTGTCACATTCAAGGTTTAACGTTTCTCCTCCGTGCGTAGTGTCCTCGAATATTGTTGTCAAATTTGGTGTTGTCATTATCGTTTCTTAAATTCCTACCCTCTTGTCACGCAGTGTATTTGGACGAATGTCGCCTGCATAAAATTATTAATGGTTCTGTTACATATATCCCCAGTGTGCAGTTTTCTATTCGCGACCCGATACGTTTTACCAGGTCTTCATTTATCCTCAACGTACGTTTGCTCGTACTCATACATTGTTTTACTATCCACTTTTACGCAAGCCTAGCCAACATAATTGCTTGGGCCTCTTCCGCGTTCGTTTCGCACTTTACAAAAAATTTAGATTAAATCTTCTATCTTACGAAATGAATTAATTAAATTACTGAATTTTCATTTTCATCTTCTGTTTTTGAAGTTTTGCACTTTAATTTATTTTCATACTTTTATTTTATTTTTATTTTTATTGAAAGTTTATTCCTTGTCTAGTCTTTAATTGGATCTGTGCCTATTGATTTAGGCAATAATAAATAATAATAATAAATAACCTACACATCTTCTCTACCATATTCTGATTCAGCCTTAAGTGTGGCTGAGCATCAAATTACTGCTCCGTATAGCAGATTTGGATCCACTATACTAGCGTAAATCCAGAAGACGATACAAGTTTGCAGCCTCCAAGTTGGTCCTATATCACTTTTACTGCTGTAAAGAGCACAATCTATGCTTTCTTTGTGAGGCTTATAGGCGTTCCATTGAGCTTCGGTAGATTGAAAAATGACATGCTACATTGCCTCGTGAAGAGTAATAGTTCAGTTTTGTTAGGATTATTGCGAGAGAATATATAAGGAATAATCTAATCTCTCCGATAGGGTCGAGGCAAATCTGCATATGTTATCACTTTACATCCAGCTTGATCAAGGTTCCTTAGAAGCTCATTAACGAAGTCCAAAGCAAAGGAGACAAAACATCGTCCTGGGGAGTGCCCGTATTTACTACTGGCTGGATAGTTGAGCTGCCTAAATGCGAGTATATTACCCGATTCATTGAAATCAGAGGCGAACTGAAGCAAGAAACTATAATAATTTCCCTCTCATAAAAATTTTTCGATTACGAAAATTGAGTTCTACCAACTCCAAATCGGAAGACCCAAAGTGGTTTGTGGTGGGATACTTTGTTTGTTGTTTTGATTATGATACTAAATGTCTTCGAAAATTAGTAAAAATGAGTAAATGCTTTACGAAATTATTCACTGAAACCAGAGACGTATACTTTTAAGAAAATGCCTCCAACATGAGCTTTGTAATATTTCAAAAAATATTTTTTCGCCATTAAATAAAATAAAATTTTCCTTATTTATCTTGAATAATAATCGACTGCTATTAAAAGAGTTTATATCCGTGTTCCGAAACATCGACCTCTGTTTTCTGAAACGGATAGTCTAGCTAGAACGTCATGAGAGGCTAAAATTTCTGACGAACGTTATTGGTCTGTATTTTTTTTTATCAATTATATATTATTTTTGCAAATGAAATTTTTATTGTCTCTTTATAGATATAAAGGGGCAATACAAATTGCATTCGAGTTTTCGACTTCCTGATTATATAGCAGTCTAAAAAGTCTTTCACTATTTCTTAACGATTTCTTTTTCGTGCGTATCCTGGTCATTAATTTCCTGCATGCCATTAATCAGTTGGTACAAAATTGTCATTGATATTAAAAATTTTTTAAACTTTTGCATACATTGACTCCTCAATAGTAGTAAATGCCAGTAATTAGATCAAGTAAACTTATCATAACTGTAATTTTATATACTTTTATTTCATATCTTTAATTCTATTACTAAACACTTTCAAATTCCACGATCAAGAAACAGAAGGATTCCGTAAATGAATTTTTCTTTCATACTAGTTTCCACAAATGAAAATTCACACCTAGCGTCAATTTCCATCTACATCAATTAAACGCAGGCATCTTTTATTCGCCACAAGTAGTCCTTTCTAATTATCATGTAGCATGAGATGAACAAATTAACAATTGTATTCAGCCTACGCCAAATACATTGAATATTACAATATTAACAGCATCCGTATTCATTTGGACAACTATCTACTGGGAGAAAAACGAATAAACTTTAAGTCGATCCTGGTCACATTTTCCCTCGGTGATTCCAGCAGATCGGTTGGGTGGGTGGACAGGGAACGAAATGAGGTCCATGAATGGTGGTAACAAATACACTTCAGTCGGGCAATAAAGCAAGTCCAGGTGGTTCGGTTCACAGCGAGAATTATAGCGTACTTTGCCATAGGTATCTCTCGTTGCGCCCAGGCTTGCTGGTAGCTCCGGGTAAGGAAGCTAACATCTCGGTCGAGGCAATGACAGTAATAGCGTCTGCTCGCGAAATAGCGAAATATCGGTACTTTGTGTCGGTGTAAGTTCGGGGATGTTAAGCTCTGTGGCATGCTTCGTTCACATTACGCTTCATTGTGTGAGTGGCCGTAATTACTGTCGTTAATTCGTTGAGCCATTGCCACCACAGCCTCGATGGGATGATGATTTGCCCGCAGGATGTTAGTCAGAAATGCACTTAGAGCTCTTTGAATCGAGCCAGACCAAAGCAGAGAGCTATTCAGAACTGTTTCCTAACGACTTGGCATCTACTTCACTTCTAGGAAAGGAAAAAGCAATAAGTGAAACAGCACGTCAATTATGATTGAGGGCTGTTGGTACTTTTTGAGGCGGCTGGCAGGTGGAAAAAACGTTTGCTATTAATTACTGGAAAATCAGAATATATTGTATGGTTTTGTGGCCAAAGACATGGCCCATTACCTAACCAAAAAGATATTTTTTGCTTGGAGCTAGGGAACTAAATATTCTGGTTCTTGGAAAAATTTCATTTTTCTGCTGCTGGTCAGCTATTATTGAATCTCTAAAAATTAGTAATAGCTTTACAAATAAATATATCAACATAAGCCTGATTCTGATACGAACATTTTCATTTTATCTTTTTTAAATATAGCACTCAGCAATAACATACTGTGACATTTCCCACGATAATTTTTATTTTCCATTTCATTGATGTCTTTTTCGAGCATTTGTCCATTACATTGTTTGTCCACAAACAATATTTAACCTGCGATGAAACGACGATGCCCGGTACCGGGTCGGAAGAGTTTCTGTTTGTGTCCTATAAAAATCCAGGCATCGCAAACTTCTCATAATTTTTGCAGAGTCACGCAACCGGCTACAAAATCTCCGTATAATCTCACTGGGAAAAAACATTCCCAAGTTTTCCATTCAATTGGCCCGGTGATGATACAATGGGTAACACCAACCGACGCTTTTTATTCTTCGAAAAAAAAATGATGACGATTCCTTCTATTTGCTTCAATTTTAATGCGAGCCACTTGAGAAGAGTAATCGTTGGTAAGGGTGCGCTACTATAAACGGTGTCTACCCGGTAAAAGCATATTGTATGCATTACGAACAGAAAAGTGTCTCGTCCTTCGTAAGCTTGTAGATTAAGTGACATAAGTTTGCAGATCATATGGTGGATCCTTGGCACTTAATCTAACTATTGTCGTTGCATGCCGAGCGTGAAATGAAAACAACTGCATCATGCCTTGATAAATTGAAAGCCAGTTTTCGTGATTTTTCCGTACCGGATCTGGACGGCATGTGATCCGAAAAGCCGTGAAAAGACGAAAGAAAAATAGACGACCCTCAAGTTTGCACGACGCCGGGATGAAAAGACTTACTCTTAGCGTAGTTAGGTGACACAATTTCACAAATTGAAGGGATCAGGCCATGTAAATATAATGACGAATTCATTTGGTTTGGAGACATATGAATAGAGTTGGAAGTTACTGGCGTTAGGGATAGATAGGAAAATATTTTGGGGCTGTATTCTATTGATTTTGCTATGACTAACAGTTACATTCAATAATTCCAATGCACGGAGATGTATTAATATATAAATCTACCCAAGATTAAGGATGTACATATACTTTATTATCGCATTTTAATGAAACATAAAACGCGCCTTGAAGGAATATCAATAAAATGCTAAAGTTTTATTTAAAATACTCTTACTTATTTATTTTAGTCCCCTTGGTGTGTTCTGTAAATAATGTTTCCTGTAAGTCGGAGATGTTAAAATTTGTCACAACTAGCGTAAATAAAAATTAATGATTTCCAACTGCAAGTGGTCACATCAGTCAAGTATGCACTGTGAACTGGTGTCTGATGAGAATCAGTGCATACTTTCGAAACCACTTTGTCAAATAAAATTTTCAATGTAAATAAAATTTTTTCAATTTTAATCATCCCGCAAAAACAATTCCAATTTTACTCTTTTTTTGGTTTAAAAAGTCGGGATGTGTTCCTATGTTCTTCAGGTTATTGAAAATAAAAATGTTAGTATTTATTTTAGTCCCCTTGGTGTTAATAATAAGTTCAGTTTTTTCATTTTTCTCAAATAAGTATACAGCCTCGCCCTTGAATGCCATATTATACGAACAATTGAAAATCATATTTATTTTTTTAGTTAACAATTTTTTTTTATATGAAGATTGCAGCTTGTACTATTTTTTGCGATACGTTTTGATTTTCTGCTATATTTTTTCGCTTACAAGTGACACTGATGTCTAGTAAACCTTTACTTCACTTCTTCAGTGATTCTTCGGAAATCCCTTCGCCATTGACTCCCATCTGAATCCCTTTTTACTGAAAAATATCAACTATCGTTGTCGATATTCAGAATAAGTTGATATAATTCTAAATGTAATACAAATTGGAGGGTTGGCAGGTCATTTTAATTAGACTGAAATCCAGAAGAGATGCTTGCTACAAGTGTAATAAGAGATCATCAAAAAAATTAATATCTTTGGAGCAGGGTGCCTTAGAAATGACCACGAAGCCGCAATATTTAACAAAACACAAGGCTTTGCTCGATAAGGACCAAAAGGCTCTCAGATATAACCTGGCGAGCCAGACAGCCGAGACGCAACTAAGAGCGTTTTTGCCAGTAAAGGAACTTAAAAACACACACATACAGACATTAGACGAGAAAAATGCATCCCTTTTAGAGGCGGGCCTGTTATGAGATCCTGCCAAACAATAAAAATAAAACAAATACCCAGAAATGCCTTCCTAATATATCAGCCCAGCCAGATTAAGCGGTACCTCGAAAGAAAAATGTCTTCTCAGGCTGACGCCCCATAATAAGGCCACTACGACTGATTGCAGAAATTAGTTATTTTGTTCTTGCTTTATTTTTTTCGTTTCTTTCTTGCTCTTCCTTTTTCTTTTTTTCCTCTTAGTTTTCTACAAATCTTCTGTTTTCTTCCTGTTAACCTACTTCAAATGAAGACGTCTGGCTTCACTTTGCCCTACCATAAAAGCAGCCACTTCTCTTTTCATGAAATAAATAAAATGAAATAATAATAAAAAAAATACTAGGTCTGTTCCTTCACTACAATTTACCCAAAATGAGTTCCCTAACTCCCCCTAAAGTGACATCATTTTTCGGTTAGGGAGACATTCCCCTCTCACCAAAATTTACCCGAAGTTTTTGTGCTGGCGGTTTACTGCAATGTGGTACCAACTATCAATTAGTCCAACAGCTGATTAATTTTAATTTCTTTGTATTATATACTTTTTCGTCATTGTGTAGGCTTTTTTTGAATTTTTGTTCTGAGTCCGTTAGGCAATCCTCTTCTATTTTCCGCCGTAATAGAGTCTCTGCATATACTGAAACGTATTCTGAATGCAGTCTCGCTTCGAAAATTGTCGCCGGCGTCGCAGGGCCGATTGCAGACCAGTGTGCTTCCCGTTCTCTTCTGAAGCATAGGTACTTTAATGCAGCATGTGCTACATTCCGTCCAGACATTCGCCATTGTATGAAGGTATTGCCTAATGTAGCCATAGCCTGACAAAAATTGGCACAGGTAGAAATTTATTTTACCGTGGTCACGACTAAGCCAAGGTTGATGACGCGAATCAGCCTAGTCGTCCATGCTCCCGTGGTGCTCGTTGAGCACCACGGGAGCATGGACGACTAGCGTTCCTCCCAAAGCTCAAGCGTTCGCGCTCGTGCTTAAGTGGCTGCTACCTCTTTGAGCTATTAAAAGAAGATCTCCCTGCTATGACCAACACGGCGTTATCTGATACCGTGTGGTAGCCGCTGGCGATTCGTAGCGCTCCCTTGCTCGATACTTTGCAAATTTTAAGGCTTTTACAAACAGTTTACGTTTACTTGCACTAGGACTGCTAACGTTCGCCATGAGTCTGTTCAGCGATATTAAAGACCACAATACCCTATCGCATGCTTTCTGGACGTGCTCCCCATTAGTCAGCTTGGAATCAAGAATCACTCCGAGAGATTTTTTGGTCTCGACTACTTTGGAGCCGACTGTCATGTGTATGACTTTTCGGCAGCATGAAAATCTCCGTTTTCGCATCGCCAGCTGGAGAACATAATTTTCCGTCCAGCCTTCAACTCTTCTCATTACTTCAATAGGCCTTTCAGGAGTCCCCCCAGCTTATCAAGCATATACAGAGCTCTGTTCGTATATGGTGTGCTAGGGTCTTCCTTCCCCTTCGGAATCAAAGCAAGTCGTGCCTTTTCCAGCATGATAGAAAACGCGCATTATATACTCGCAACAACGCTGATAATTGGTCCTCCACTACAGCTTTCAGCACTCGTGAGATGTACTGGAAAGAGGGAGTCCACGATGTACTTCAGCGAATCCACCTAAAATAGGGGATCAGGACCCATTTGACCAGTTCCACCTGCAACTAGTTTGTGGCCCAGCCCCCGGTCCTGGTTCACTTCATCGCAAAGTGCTTGCCATACTTGTTTTTTCCTCGCATTTATAGCCTTCCCCAGCTCTTTTTTTGCTTTTTTGTGTCCTTGAAATGCTTCTACTCTACTGATAGATCGCTGAGCGCTATGCCTGCACGCTAGAGGTCTTCGCCTCAGTTTCGCTGAATACCAATAAGCATGTTGCTTTCCAGGACATTGTCTCCGAAGTGAGATCGAAATATCGCACGCTCGCTTAATTTCCTCCATGGTAAAGTTCAAATCTATCGTGGAGCGACCCCAAGAGTCATCTCCTTTCTAATGCCTGAATCACAATACAACGATTTTTCGCACTGGGCCGAGAAAAACCGCTATCAAAAAATTAGAATGCACTGTTTTGTATGGTAATGCCCACAATGCCGACGGCCGAAATTTTCGAAGCGTCAAAATTTGCCAAATTTCTAATTTTTTCGCTTCGCTAGCGGTGATACCTACCGTAGGTTGGCATCACCACTAGGTTGAATTAAGTCTGCTTGAATTAGGCTGGTGGAATAGACAAGCAATGGCTGATATGTATTGTGATAAGCTAACTTAATCCTCGTACAACAGGACTTAGCAATACAAAAGAAAAAACTCTAGCGCACCTGAAACGCTAGAAACACTAATGTTCGAAAAACAGTAGAAGAATCGTGCAGATTTTGAGTGCATATTCTACCACACGAGCTGCTTATTACATTTCAAATGCCACGTTTTACTTTGGTCTTAAGAATGCATTATAACTCACATGGTGGAAAGGTTTCAGATATTACCACTGGCATGAATTTCAAAGCTTATGAGAGCAAAACACTTGTTAACTATATTCGTTATCAGTTGCTTATTTCACAAAACTTTGAAAGCAGCATCTCATATAACATCAATGAAGAAAATGCTTAGTGACACTGTAACTGAAGTTGGTGCTTGGGGCTGCGATCCGAAAATTTTTCAGAACTTTGGGAATTGAAACATTGGTTATTTATTTTCATTGTAAATGTTTCCGGCATGAATACTAACTGTAAGCATTTATTAATACAGAAATAGCACCACAGACTCGTGCTAGCAACCTTTTGCCAGTATCACATCTGCATCACGTTGAAATTAACCTACCCTGCGAATTTCGTCTCGATCCGATGACTGCGTTCGAAGTTATGGGAGTATAAAGAAATTTAGGGTTACCAGCCGCGGCATTTTTCAAATAATCGAAATCTTAATATTTGCTGTATATTGTCACTACAATGTCATTACCATTTGAACATTTTACGATCAAATCGCTTAAGAAAGATATTGGAAATAAACACAAAACCCCCAATAGCTGGCAACCCTATCGTGGCTTTTCAACCAAATTCGACCTGAATAATGCCTATAATAGGTTCCATTAAATGTATGAAATTCGTATTGATTTCATGACTGCACTGGAAGTTATAGGGCAAACATTTTTATTTTCCTGAGCGAATTTTCAAAACCAAAGGCACAAAAAGTACCATAGCTGGCAGCACCAATCGAATTTTTCAACCAAATTTATATCAAACACGGCTTAGAGTACGGTTCAGCTACTGTGTCAATTTCATGAAAATCTGGTAACTAAATCAGAATTCATAGGGCAAAAAGCAGTTTTTTTTCTTTGTAATTTTTCAAGATAGCACCACTGGCACAGGGTTGCCCACAATTCAAAATCGCTTCTATCAGATCTGGTCCTACTTAATTCCAATGTATTCTGTAAATTTCAACTGCATCTGATTATTGGTTCGTGAGTTCCCGTGAACAGAAGTTTTTGATGCTAAAAATATAGGTAAATTGGGAAAGGGTTGCCGTTCTTGTCCGACATGAAAATTCCAAAGTTTTCCCTTGACTGGTTAGACAAAGTATAAGATTTGTATACAACTTGGTTTTCGTTCTAAGAAACGGACATATTTTAGGAGATTCGATGGTTTGAATGTTTTCACTTTTAGTGCCTGCCGTAGCTTCAGAGTTGCCAGCACGTTCATGAAAAACTACGCAAGTGTGCAACTTAACAACATTTATATGTCCTGTAAGTTTTATTATGATCTGATAATCTCATAAAAAGTTATCACAATTCAAAAATTTTCAATTTTCCCAATCTCATTTTAGGTGCCTAGTGCACACATAGGGTTGAACATTTTAAAAACATTATCATATTCACATTTGAAACACGTTCAGAATTCATTACACATACTTTATTTTTGCAAAAGTTATTTTTTGACCGAAAAATAGGTATATTTAAAATATCACTAAAATGGCCGCAGGCACCAAAGGGTTAAAGATTATTAACTTTTTGTGAGACCTGGCACTATTCTGCATATACACCAATGTATCCTGAAAATTTCAGTTCAATCGGATGGCGCGTTCCTGAGATTTTTCACTGAAATTTTTTGATGATATATATATATATATATATATATATATATATATATATATATATATATATATATATATATATATATATATATATATATATATAAATATATAGAAATATAAATATTTGGCCAAAGTTATTTTAATACTAATGTTCTTCTTCGAGCATTAGTAATAATGTTCTTCTTCGAACATTAGTAAAAAAAATGAATTAGGTTGGTGCCTTGGTTGCATTGACATCGACATTTTCGCTGCATTGGAGTTCACTATATTCCCAAAGGCATCCTGCATGGTAATGGATATTCCAAATGAAATTAACGTCAATCAAACGATACCTTAATATTATTATTTTTAGTTTATTCATACAAGTCCAGATTTTACATTGTAATAATTTAGTTTCATGTTTAATTAGTAGATATTTGCTATTGGCTAGACTTGATAACATTATAAACTAACATACTTTGTCTATTCTAACGGATTCTTAACAATAACTTTTTTTGGATTGTATTTCCTTTTGGTTATCGATTAAATTGACAAACCAACTCTGATTGTGTTTTTTTTTTCATTAATTTAGTAGCTACAATATTTTTTGGTAAGGAGTTACACTAGACCCGGTAATGAGACTGAAAAATCATCCACCACAAAAACAATTTGTTTAGCATCTCCTTGCTTTTGTAAAAAGTTCCCTCTATGTCTACCTCAAACTCCAAAGAATACATTACGTTCATACTTGAGCACTTGGTTTTGGTTCTCACCATCTTGACGCATACGTGACACATGCTTGGGGCAAAGTTATTTTTCCATCTTGAGTTTAATTTCAGATTCACTGCGGCACCCCTTTGTATAACAGGAACGTTCACAAAGACAACTGATATTTTTTCACACACCTGTTGTTGCGCTGGCAATGTACGAGATTCGAAAAAATCGTTTTACTCCTTCCACTTGTCGATGTTTTCCCGTCGCTTGTTCTCGACCTTGTTCACCTGGTGCACGTCGCAGCAGCTTGTTGTAGTCCTTTTCTTCTCATTCGCGAACTTTGCCAGCGACAAATCAAAACACATTTTCTGCTCGGGAAAACGCCCAGACAAGGGCGGAAATATCCTTCGGCAGAAGCAGCTCAGCTATACGATGTGCAGCACGTCAACGCTGATCCGTTCTCATGGAATAGTTTGGTTAAGGCAAATAAAAAGCAAATAGACGGATAATATAAAACGAATTTTCCGTGGTCTTCCCCCTTCGTGATTCTGACTCTGGTGAAAACTAGTTAATTACTTGTCAATTGTACTGTACTGCTGTTCCATTGAGTACATGTCGCGTAAGAGTCTAGCGATGGGGACGTTTCCAATGGTTTCTTTGAAAAAGAGCGCTTCGATGGTCGATGCTCGAATGGTACGAAGAGATGGCAGGAGTAGTAGTAGTCGACCGAAACGGGTAGGTTGACGTGGATAGCGGAGGCGAACGTGATCCGAGAGAATACATTGAGCTTGATCCTGAAGCATTTCGACTGGTTGTACGTCACATAGTCCTGGCGTTTCGGGAACAAATAGACTGATGGCTTTCATGCAGCCAACTTCACTTCCATCCGGACTGACTTGTCGAAATCGACAGAGAATCTCTTGGATGGTTTTCATTTCTGTTGTTGTTGCTTCATCCTGAAGGACGCGTTCCCTTATCAGTGGACTTTCGAGAATTGGTGTGAGGTCTAGAGAGACACTCCATTGGGCGAAGTTGAGAAGGAATAGTTCTTTCCACGATTCCTGGAGAGAAAAAAATACGATCTAAGTTTAGGAGTTTATATTAATACAATAAATAGGCTTCAAGTATGTTCTAAATATATGTAGTTGAATGCATGAGTGAACATTAGTCTCACCTGCAAAAGCAATTGTTGGTCATTTCTTGATAAAGTCTGGAACGGCATAAGACAGCGAACCCATCGAACGGCCATGAACAAAAGCCTGGCCGTTGTTTCTTGGAGCATTTCCCAGGATAACAACCTAGAGTCCATGCCAATCAGCGTATGCGGTAGTGGTGGAAACATAATGGAATTGTGAACCTGATACTGAATAAACTCTTGGCATTTATCAGGGTTCAAGAGGATTTCAAAAAATCCGCTTTGTCTTGTTGTTGACGGTGCTGGCGGAGTAGTCGATGGTGTTGTTTCGACATTTAGTCGAGGACTGCCAGTTTCCTCGGAAGCTGGGCCACCAACACTGGAAATGCTTTGGATAGTGTGCGTAGGCGAAGGTGATAGGTGATGCAGTGGCTTGTAAAAATCGCTATTACCAGTTGAGGTCAGGTCGATGAATGGTGGGGGATGGTCGGGATGTTTTGCCGAATCCATCAAGCTGTGATGAACTGGTGGAAGAAGCGGTGCGAATCCAAGCGATGGTGGCTGGTTATGGTGTGGGTGAGATTGAAGTTGTGACGGGTGGTGCGGATGAAAGCCTTGATGTTGTGCTGCAGCCGAGATATGAGAAGTGTAGTTGAAAGATGCTGAGACGTTTGCGACGAGTGACACTGGTAGATGTGGGTTGTGGTGATGTAGTTGACCATGTTGCATTTGAGGCAGTTTCGGTTTACGGGGACCTCGCTCATGCTGAACAGCTGCAAGAAATGAAATATATGAGTACAGAAGTACTTCACTGCATTGAGTAAATTAATTATTAACTAAAAGACACATTCTCTTCAAATCCCTATAAATTCCGCAAGTATCTCAATCTATCATCTCTGGGAAAATCCATCACAGAATCCCATATGTAGCAAACTTTTTATTGCATCCATGTATAGTCACCCTGACCATTCAAATGCCAAAATGTCACTTTCTAAAATCGAAGCGATGTGTTGATATACACGAGGATTAAAATCGACAAGAATACACTCTCCCCCATCTCAAACGCATGCCTGCCTATATGTATATTGCAAAACGATTTGTCACATCATGTGTGATGGCATCAGAAAAATACAGTTTCATAGCATTTCAGGTCAACAAAATCATCTAGCTTTTTGTTGAATTTGCATTTGTTCTGCCCGTGTTCACGGTGTCTGGGTCCCCCGAAATAGCAGGATTACATTTTGAAATTGTCAGAAAACAATGAACGAAAAGCTCCTTTACTGCTGGCGCGAAATTACATACATCAGGGTTAATTGTAATGGAGAATTCATGAAAAAGGATTACATGGACTTGATTCATGGATGATATACTAACGGGGTGACGTTTATCAAGATCACCCTCTAAGTGTCTTTTGGAGTTGAATTTTGGAGTTGAATTAAGACAAATACACTACCATGCACATTCGAATATTCAAGGCTGTTAAATTGGAAAAAAAATAAAAAGGAATGCTGGTTGAAAAGCTTATATTAATTTAGATATAACAATAATATATATAATATAATAATAGGTATAATATATATGAATAATTTAATATTGAGTAATTATTGGTTTGAAATTTCCCAACATAATAAAAGAAAAAATATAATTTTCAGACATAAAATATAATATTCCAGGCTTTTTAAAAATATTATATAAACCCATAGGTACATTGGGGAGAGTAAATAAAAGCCAAATATTTACTTAAGATACATAAAATCTGTGTGAAATAGTTTCAAGCAGTATTTATCGGATTATCGAGCATTCATGTGGGTATTATAGAACCCCGTATGTATAGAAATTGTAGACCTGGGCTTCCTACTAAATGCACTGTATTGTTTATGTTTTTGGTTTTTAAAATGGCACGAACCATACTTTTGCCTAAAGATAAGCGCAAGGAGAAGCAGCTTTATCGGGTTGCTGCGAGAGAAGGTAAGAGAAAGTGGAGCTAAAAAAGCTGGAAGAGACTGTCAATTGTGCATTAATATACTAATTGTTTTACCTCTACCACTGAATTGAATCGTATTAAGAAGATCCGCCAAATAATATACTTTGCCAAATTAATCCTAAGCGAGCGTCAGATCCGGTGACCGCCTCTAGTCATTGTAGAGAAAAACTCCCATGCTGAATCGCTTCTAAATCACAGCCAGCATGAAAGTTCCCGATGGACAGAAATACCTCAAATGGCAGGACTATTCTTCATGTAGAATAGAGGTGCACAATGCCCCCGTGCTACCGAGGAAAGATCTTCGGATGGAATCAGCTTCCAGTATGAATGTCATTTGCTAAACATAAAAGATGCACTCTGCATCTTGCCATATACCATATCTAGTAATAGGATCAGTTAGTAGATTTGGGATCACTAATAAACAAGAAAAATATCGCAACAAAATTTCACTTGCATCAGCTAAGGTAGGTGTGGAACGCCATTTCCTTAAAGATTACTGCCGTTCTAAAAGAACAGCAAATAACCTTCTCTTCACCAGCTAGATGGATGCAGAGGACGCTATCCCCCCGAAATCATTGTCATCACTAGGTGTCCAGAAAGTCTTTAGCAAATGACCTCAGTCAATTTTCCTAAAACAAGACAAATTACCACTTTAAATCAGCTAGGTAGATGAACAGACGCTATTCCCTAAGACTGCTGTGCCCTAAACCACAGTAGCTATTGTCATCAGCGCAGGAAATGTGCGGGGTAGTTACTCCCTATTATGTAAATGCACGGAGTCCTACTTCCTTTCGCCGCTAGGTAATGCAGGGGCACTATTTCCCTGAAACCCAAGAAATACTCAGCAAAAGAACAAAAAAAAATGTGTGCAATCACTTCCTTGCCGAATAACATCCTTACGGATACAAATGTCTACCATCTTCAATAAATATTTCTTGATAATAACTATTTCAATAAATATTTCTTCAATAACTATTTACTAAATCTCAAGAACCACACAGCGCTAACCTTCGCTAACCTACTTCTGAAATGACAACATCTTACTGTGTCGTCAGGCCTTCGCAGGCTGGATAGGTGTGGGATTGTCATACCCAAAGACCAGGGGACCTCCTGCTCCTGACATTGTCACTTTCCAAGTGATTCTTGCTGGCACAAAGCCTCCATGGACTTTCATTGGACTTGTATCATACAATCTCCTTGCTTCTTATGTTCAAATAATCAAGAGCTGAGCAATATATGGATAGAGTTTATTATTCAAGTCGAAAATATAGAAATATGGAAAATGTTTAATAAGACAAATCCGACCTGGTCCTTTGGTAAGCAAGTTTATTTTACGCTCTAGAGCAGATGACCAAAAAATCTAGATACCAGACCCCCAAATAACCCATTAAACTGCGGGGTATATGAAGTCAAGCTCACAAAAAAAATCATCTACAAATCCATGAGGTTGTGAATAAGAATCCGCCTGAGCAACGCTTCTACCTGGTCGTGCTGACTCGCCAATTGGTACCCCCCAAATTTCAACAAATACCACAGCTCATGGGTCGATAAGCCAGCCCTCCTTATGCGCAGTACTTTTTTAACGTATGCTTATTTATTTTGAACCAAACCAATAAAGGAAGACACTCAATTATTGATTAAAAAAAATATGAATTTTAAAAAATTTATCAAAAAATAGGAATGATTTGATAATTTTTGAAAAACAATTGGAATGAGGCGTTTATGACTTGAGTATTTTGGTCAAAACTGTCAAGTCTAGATCTGAAAATGGTTGAAAAATTGTAGTTTCCCAGGCTTTTGAATATTTTGCAGCATCTGTTAATTGGCTAATGCTATTCATTTAGGAAACGCGTTGAAAGTTAACATAGACAAAACTACCACATCAGGGACAAAACACTGATTAAGCCCATAATGAGCTAAACAGCAAAACAGAAGCATAATCCTTCATGAAGATAGAGTTGATATATTTAAAAGATTTAATTTGTATCTATATGATAGTAAACGAAATTGATATGGATTATACAGATTTCTTAAGACAAAGAACTGCTTTTGAGCTGATTCTGATGCTTTTGGCTATCGATTTGGATCTCAAAAGCAGACAATGCACGGCACGAGCAATGGGCGAACGCAGGCTGTGTACAATGACTTCATGACCCACAGGTTTTCTTCCTTCGCTCGTTTTTTAATGAACCCCAGCTGCATATTAGCCTTTCTTAACACTTTGTCATATTGTAACTTGAAACGCAGCTTTTTATCTAAAGTAACCTCAAGGTATATGACACTATCAACATTAGGTGCGTTTTTTTTTTGCTACGGTACAGAACAAAATAGAACTATGCCGCAAAAAACAACGATCTAGTACAGAACAGCAGTGCATTCGCTAAGATTGCTATATGTTGCTGTATTCGCGCAAAACAGCTGAAAATAAATGGAGAAAGTAACGAGTATAAGCTAGAGAAAAAATAAAAGATCATAAGAAGTTGTCTTTTGTGCCAAGAGATAAAAGCTTTAAATATAGGAAAAATTTGAGTCTGACTGAAATTTAATTGTGAAGTACATTTTTAGGTCGTCTGCGTAGAAAAGGTTAGAAACTTTCGATAAAACTTCAAAAAGATTCGATGCGGAAATAATGATTAAAACTACTAAACTTCCGTAAACTAAGTTGAAATATTTCATAATCAAAACGATCAAAGGCTTTGCTTTTTCCGTGCCACAAAGGACATCTGAAACGAGAATCACGAGGTCGGTAGTAGTTTTTCCGCCTTTTTTAAAAACATGCTGTTTGTTTAAGAGACGTTCCATTAAAGCTGTGAATATATGCCTCAGCAATTGTTAGTATAATAATCAGCGTCAGATGGAAAAATTTCCATAAGGAGAATAAAGTGAATTATAGAAAATTATATGCTCCAGCAAGATAAACGGCTCCATACATTCGAGTATGAAACTACAGAAGAACCTGTAGCCTTGTTGGCGTTAATATCTTTCATGGCTTTTGCGATCTACTCTCTTGTTGAACACATTTCAAAAATTTAAGTGAACTGAATGTTAGACAAGTTGGTACATATACAAACTACTTCCTGAACATTGTCGACGAACAGGTTGGCAAACTAGAGTTATTGAAGTGATAACCTCTATAGGCGCGTTTGTTGGATGAGGGTATTTCGATGGATTCGCGTCACGCTTGAAATGTCTACGGTGAGTCATATCTACCATATAACTATTTATTCTTTTTATAGTTTTTTCATTCTAATTCTATTTTGATGCTTTTTTCTAATGTTCAAAGAACATTAGTATTCAAATCACTTTGGCCAAAAATTCATATTTCCATATATATATATATATATATATATATATATATATATATATATATATATATATATATATATATATATATATATATATATATATATATATATATATATATATATATATATATATATATATATGGTATATATTATATATATATGTATATGGAATAATTCAATGATAAAATCACGCCATCCGATTGAACACGCCATCCGATTGAACTTAAATTTTCAGGGTACATTGGTGTATATGCAGAATAGGGCCAGGTCTCACAAAAAGTTAAAAATCTTTAACCCTTTGGCGCCGGCGGCCATTTTAGTGGTATTTTGAATATACCTATTATTCCGTCCACAACTAACTTTTGCAATAATAAAGTGAAAGAAATGAGTTTCGAACGTGTTTTGCATGTGAATCTGATAATGCTTTGGAAGTTTTTAACCCCATGTGTGCGCTAGGTGCCTAAAGAATTTGAAAATTTTTAAATTGCGATAGGTTTTGACAGAGCTTTCAAATCATTATGAAACTTTCAGGACACATTAGTACTATTTAGTTGTAAATTTTAATAACTATACGTAACTGCTTTTAATGAGCATGTTGGCAACCCTGTAGCTAGGGCAGGTGCTGAAAATGAAAACCTTAAATCATCGACTCTCCTGAAAAATTGTTTGGCGACGACAGACGTCGAACGTTTTTAATTAATACTAGCAATGAAGAATTGAATGATGGTGTTTTCGAAAAACCTAAAACCTCACAGTTGCTGAGACATTCAGAAACTAAGCACCATAGCACTGATGGCTCATAAGCTTTTCATTTAACTAAAGATCTAATGTTTCTTATTAATAAATTAATATATTTTGCCTAGCCAAAGTACGCAGTTCCTCCCTTTTAGCTTTATCCTATTAATATATTACTGGTCACCATTACGTTGCTTTTTTCTGTACTTTTTGGCTGAGTGAGTAACCCGAAGGTTGACTTAAGATTATTGGTATTGGGGGTTTACTGTAATTCCTAGCCTCCGTCAGCCAAAGGGCCCCTGGGTCTCTTTATGTGGGAGCCACACAAACCTTATCTTCTGTTCTCTTACATTAATTCAGCCTTAATCTGCAAGTTAACGCTCGTATTATAAATAAATACTTATTGAAAACTCATTATATTTGGAAATTTAATTTTTCTAAGCAAATTTCAAATATTGCAACTTGTAAATAATTTGCCACTCTTCCTAAGTTCACTTGCAACAAAAATATACATCTGTCGAAATTCCCTTCATTTTAAGACAATTTTCTTGAAGACGTAACACAATCAAACGAACATACACACAAAGATGTCAAAATGTAAGCTGTCACTTCGAATCCTTGATAGCATCAGTAACACACGAGCTTATAATATGGAAAGAGACTGTACTGTATACGTTAATGTTCACTCCTCACCTCAACCGCACCTTAACTCTAATGTCACACATGTGTATTATCTCACGCCATCATTCAAATAATAAGATTCATAGCTACTAAAGCCGTCCCATCTACGATATCCCGTAACAACGACCTTTTGTTTGCATTTCAAATCAACGATTTCACTCATGTGTATATCACTTCTGGCCCTCATTCTGTTGCAGTCATTACATCATCGGATTAATCTTCTTTCGCTCCATAAACGATTTGCTCCCATTATTCGACTGTCAGCGAATATCATAAGGGTATGAGTATGTCACAGTTACAGTCACACTACTAGTCTACCAACCTCCCAGAACAGATATAACACAATATACAGCGGTGTACTTTCCGACTCCTCCATTGGTATTGGGGCGGAGTAGCGTCATCAAGGATATCACCCAGAGCTATTGGAGCGAAAGATTCGAATTTGTCATCCGTATCGTGTAATCGCTTATACCAGGAAATTTGTGGAGAGGGATAATCGAAGCATAAAATGTTCGCGTTGCCTTTTTCGATGCTTCCTCAAGTCGTCCCATTTAGTTGATCTCCGAGATTCATATTCTACCCGCCCGGCTTCTTCAAAGACGCTTTGAGCTCCTGCCAACTGTTCCTTTGTAAACGCGAATAACTAAAATGAGTTCAATCGAAAAGCTCTTCGAGGCCAGCGAAAAGTCCTCCTTAAGCTTCAAGGATTTTTCAGGGATCATTTGACGTAAAATGGTTTTTTATTTTCCGAGGGATCATAATTTCGAAAGAATGCTCTTTCCCACCGCGACTTAACACAGTCGACATTTTAGAACATCAATTTCCAACAAACAAGAGAAGGGAGCAGCGTGTATAGAGCTATTTTAAGCATCAGGAGCTCATGCTGCTCTTCCGCATTTCCTTCGTCTGGCTGTTCAGTTTGATGTAAACGAAATCATTCCCCATTCCAAGATACTTGGTGAGGAGGGTGCAATTTCACGGTTTCGCTTCGAAATTGATTTGTACTGTGAACAAATAACGACTGTGATGTACCTGGAATTCACCAGATGTGTTCTCACGGTGTAATTAGTAAGAACAGTGGTAATGCTTTGTTGTCATTACTCTCCAATAATAGATACGAGTGTTCCGAGAAAAGCAATTTGAAGATTTTTAAGTTGGAGAGGGCGGAAATCACATGGGACTAGCTAAACGATTTACTGCGATAGCCCTAAAAAAATAACTGAACGGTGATGAAAACTACAGACATGCTATATACATATGTACTCCATCACAATATATATGTGCAGTAAGAGTAATGCACTTACCACTAAAAACGCACAACTAAGTACTTCCTTACTTCTTCGGCAAAATATCTCCACCGAGACAGAATGCAATTGACACCTGCGGGGTAGCTCAAAATTCAATTAGTGCCGATATTTCGGCTGCAAACTCTCTCAAACTTCATTGTGACAAGTTGCATAAGGGCTGAGGAAACTTTTATCCATTCCACGCTGCGAAGGCGAACGCAGTAATTTCAATTTGTAAAGACATACAAAAGCTTTGCGACACATCCACAGACGGATAAGAAGATAACATTGCAAATGCTAAGAACAGCACTCAGGAGATACTCGTATATCGCCCAAAATCAAAGGAACGTATTTTGTGTGAGTATGGAAAACTTTTGTCATCCCTATGAAACTTTGTAATTTCATCCAAACATTGGGCGGGAGAGAAATCGAACGGGAGAACGAAATTTCTTTAAGAAGTTCAATGATCTTCTTAGATGTTAAACAGTTCCAAAGGGAATTCGAAGGACATGGTATCCTTTTCGTCTTTTGTAGGAAGTATGTTTCTGACAACAGTCTCGGTATGTAAATGTTAGAGTGGCAAAGGGTTGTTTTACGGTATTGTCAATAAATCCTTTCCTGCAGTTTTGGTAAATATTTGTTAAATAAAAAACAGATTAATGATGTTAAAGGCATAGTAAGGAGTTGTAGAGAATATCGTAACACTGATTATCTTAGCTTTCTGAAAATACGAAAAGTTTTCACGGGTTAGTAAATCTAATTTGCTCAAATTGTATTTTCAAAACAGATTTTGCGAAAAATTTATACAAACTTGCAGAAAAGACGCCTTGTGTTTGGAGGTCCACAAGTTGAAACAAAGTAGAAATGCCGTTTCAGATAGAAATAAACGAAAAACCATATCTTTCTCAGAAAGAAATATAATGCCCTTTCCATGAAAAGTGCATCACCAAAATCTACATACTCTAATCAATCTTCAGGCTGATCAATTGAATGAAGTGGGATCATAAGGTCCCTAGTATTGCGACCTATTGGGTATTTTGTGCATCCTCTGTGTTATGTCCTATAGTCCTTATGATCCTTGTTATGTTCCTTGACGCGAAATTTGCGATGGTGGAGGGAAAAGCAGAGCCAAAGAGCTCTAATCTTCATCTCATAAGTGCTGAACAGCATGTGAGAAGATGTTAACACAGTCTCTCGTTTCACCACAGAATCTGAAGCAGCCATCTCGCTCCTTACCTATTCTATGGGGATACTTCTTGCAAGAAATATGAGCTGTGCCTTATACCAATTTTGCAGCGAGCCACTGTTTTTGCTCTTTTATTATCGAAGCCAAGATATTTTTCTAAGTGTTTCAAACTTTCAAGATTAAGTTTTGATTTCTGTGTCTGCTTTTGTAAAGCTCCAGTATGGAGTAGGATCTGTAATTCTTAGTCCATATTTGGCCTTGATATCAGCTTCCTTGTTTTCTTGGCGTGTCGTGCTCTTATTTCATTTAGGGCCTCCCTCGCCTCGAAAAGTATAGCTCAATTTATTCAATCGTGATTGATAGCCTTGAAAGCCATCCCATAGGATCCAACTAGTAGGGACCATAGTAAGGAGGATAGTACCCCTCCCTGTGAACATCCCTTCCTAGTGTCCGCGGTCATCAACTAGTAGGGACCATAGCAAAGGGATAGTACCTCTCCCTGTGGACATCCCTTCCTAGTGACCGCCCTTAGCATCGCCTACCACAGCTCCGTAAGCATACCTCGATACCCTAGTATTTTACTCGCCCACTTTACTTCTTCTTGAGAGGCATCCGTCCTCTGGAGAGCGTGGTACAGCGAGTCATGTTTTGCATTGTCAAAGGTTCCTTCTATGTCTATGAAGGCGCATAGTGGGATTCTCTTGCCTTCCAATGCCTTTTATATTATTTGTACCAGCTTATGTGTGGCAGATATATTTAGTTACTTTACACTTTTGGTACGCAAATTGAAATTTGTGAAGTGGCATTTTTACCAAAAGATCACTCCTTATGTATAGGTCAATCAGTTTCTCCATGGTATTTAATACGAAAAATGTGGGGCTAATCGGCCTGTATGATTTTGGTAGGTTGGCCGATCTGTTACCTCTTTTAAAGAGGAACACAACCCGCGCCAGTCTCCACAATTTTAGTGTATAACTGAGTTCCAAGCTCGCACTAAATATGTGTAACAGAAGGTTGTTTATTTTACTCGTGGTTCTTTATAGCAGAACCGAGTAGATTTCGTTTGGTCCTGATGATTTCAAGGTTTGAAGGTGCTTAGGGCCCATTCAACCTTTTCATACGTGATGATTTGTTGAATCCATCTTTCAGCCATCCGTACGAGTGGAGTAGGCCATCCTCCCATATCTTCCTTGACGAAATCGTCGTCTTGAACCTCTTCCTGAAGGCTACTTTGGTCTTTATTTAATGGCTAAAACTCTAAATTTCCATTGTGGGCCTGATGTCCTACAAGGTTATGGGCCCCTAAGTTTTAGGGCTGGATAGTACTACAATGAAAGAAAAACTCTTGGTTGATTCAACTATTTTTAATAGTGTTGCAACGATTCATTCAAAATCGTTAAATGAACTAAGGAAAATAGTTATTTTTACTATGTTAATATAGTTAATTTAACGATATAAAAGTAGTTGGCTCTGGTTGTACAAAAAATATCGCAACGTTCATGAAATCAACTGTTTTAATTGTTTCATAACCACGAAAATTAGTTGATAAATAGAAAATATTCATCAATTCACTCAAAACTTCAATGTTTCGAATTATCAACAGTTTTTATGGTACTTAAACTACTTTGCAATAGTTGATTTCAACAAACGTAATTCAGTGAGCAAAGTCTTTGGAATTATTCTACGCAAAGTAGAATAGTTTCAACATTTGGACGTTTTTCATGCTCCGAATGAAATTGTTTATCAACCACGCGTTATGGTGCATAAAAGTAATCAACCATTTTCTTATGGTTGTTTTAACTATAGCCCTAGTTGATGCAAAAACAACTAAGGAAAACTGTTGATTTTTCATACTCTTCATACTCATACTCCTATTCTATCATAGAAGTTTCATATGATACATGGCAAAATTGTGTTCGGTTTGCTGTTCGATATAATTCATGTTCATGTTATGCTGTGAAGCCTTTATATTACGTTGCATGACGCTATTTTGTTCACAATGCAGCGTTTTCCGCTGTGGCAAAACAGTGGGCTGCGGCAAAGTGCAGTCAAAAAATTAGAATGCACTGTTTTGTATGGTAACGCGCGCAATGGCTGCGGCCGAATTTGCGGCAGCGGCAGAATTTGCCAAATTTCTAATTTTGCCGCACCGCTAGCGGCATACCTACCATAGGTTGGCATCACCACTAGGTTGAAGTAAATCTGATTGAATTAGGTTGAATGGTCTGGTGAGATAGACAAGCGATGGCTGATGTGTATTGTGATAAGCCAACCTAATCCTCGTACAACAGGATTTAGCAATACAAAAGAAAAAAAAAATGAATTTGGTTGGTGCCTTGATTGCATTGACAGCGACATTGTCGCTGCATTGTGATACACCAAATTCAACTGCGGCATTCACGCCTCCCCTGCCTATATTTCGTACTATGTATATGGTTGGAATACCATTGTTTGTGGTTGCTTACTTTTTTTGCACCACGGACGTTGTTTATCAACCACGCGTCATGGTGCATAAAAGTAATCAACTATTTTTTTATGGTTGTTTTAACTATAGCCCGTAGTTGACGCAAAAACAACTAAGGAAAATTGTTGATTTTACCAAGATTTTTCTTTCAGTGTATGCAAGTTTTCTGAGGGTTTATGGATAAATCCTCTTCCTTGCACCGATAGATTTAAGGTTTTTGCCTTCTGCGTATCAAGTTATCCAAGTGTGAACCTTTTAGTATTACCATGATGTCATCCGCGTAGCCAAAAGCAGTTGGGCATTTGCCATTGAAAGCCACAACAAGTTCATCAACTAGTAGAGAACATAGTAGAGAGGATATTACCCCTCCCTTAACCTTGCCTCCGCAAACATACTTCGATACCTTATTATTTTACTCGCCTACTTTGGGCCTTCTTTAGGAGCATCCCTCTTCTCAAGAGCGTAGTACAGCGAGTCAGGCTGCTTTTTCTATAAAAAGCAAAACTTTCAGTATTGTTTACTAGTTTTTATGCTTTTATTATCATTCAAACAACTGACTGCTTCATTTCGTCAAGAAACTATTAACGGGCCCCCGTTGAACGTCTGACATATTCTAGACACTTACTGAAAAATTTTTAGTCGATTTATGGTTAGATTTTAGTACAGACTTTCGTATTGGCTAATACAGATGAAAAATACTCGTATTGATGCAACACAACCCCATCTTTAGACTTGCTCGTCCTGAACAGATTCGCCAATAATGTTGTCTCCTCGGTACCGTGCAAGGCTGCAATGCTACCTTATTCAGCCGTTTAATCTGACAAAACTTTCTTCTTATGCTCATTGATGCGATTAGGGGCTTGACTAAAGTTGAAAATATTTGCAATTACATAACATTCAATGATTCGGTAAGACGGACTAGGCATACACGCATCCTCAATGAGCACCAGCATCACACTGTTCATGGTGAAAGAGAACCGATAAATAGGTGGTGTTAAATATATCACAAACTTTCTAGCTACTATGCCCCGTCTATCTATAAATCTAGGTTCAAAAGTGCTTTAATTATAACGTTAAATTCCTAAACAAACCCTTTTTTTCCTTGAAATCTCCGCCTCAAATTGACACCCAGACATACCCTTGGGGACATGTATTTACGTTATTTAATTTTAGTTTAGCTTAAGGAAAATGTAAATTCTTATTTTTTTGTGTACACACCTCGTTTGGCCTGAAAATAAATAAATAAATTTAACGATACATACACTCAGAACAATTTCACCACTTAATACTTTTTTAGAATCACTTTAAATCAAAAGTTGAAATCACTTTGAAATAAAAAGCGAATCTTATTTGAATTCCACTTTATTATAAAAATTTTATTATCAAATCAAAATTTTTCATCATTGAATTAAAAAGAAACGTATAATCATACTTTTATACAACTTTTGATTTAAATTTGATTGAAGTCGTGTCGCGTTGCCAACTGGTTGGTGTTCAGGCTCACGTGGTACACTGAAAGAAAAATCTTGGTAAAATCAACAATTTTCCTTAGTTGTTTTTGCGTCAACTACGGGCTATAGTTAAAACAACCATAAAAAAATAGTTGATTACTTTTATGCACCATGACGCGTGGTTGATAAACAATGTCCGTGGTGCAAAAAAAGTAAGCAACCACAAACAATGGTATTCCAACCATATACATAGTACGAAATATAGGCAGGGGAGGCGTGAATGCCGCAGTTGAATTTGGTGTATCACAATGCAGCGACAATGTCGCTGTCAATGCAACCAAGGCACCAACCAAATTCATTTTTTTTTGTATTGCTAAAACCTGTTGTACGAAGATTAGGTTGGCTTATCACAATACACATCAGCCATCGCTTCTCTATTCCACCAGACCATTCAACCTAATTCAAACAGATTTAATTGAACCTAGTGGTGATGCCAACCTATGGTAGGTATCACCGCTAGCGGTGCGGCAAAATTAGAAATTTAGCAAATTCTGCCGCTGCCGCAAATTCGGCTGCAGCCATTGTGGGCGTTACCATACAAAACAGTGCATTCTAATTTTTTGACTGCGCTTTGCCGCAGCCCACTGCTTTGCCACAGCGGAAAACGCTGTATTGTGAACAAAATAGCGTCATACAACGTAATATAAAGGCTTCACAGCATAACATGAATATGAATTATATCGAACAGCAAACCGAACACAATTTTGCCATGTATCATATGAAACTTCTATGATAGAATAGGAGCATGAGTATGAGGAGTATGAAAAATCAACAGTTTTCCTTAGTTGTTTTTGCATCAACTAGGGCTATAGTTAAAATAACTATAAGAAAATTGTTGATTACTTTTATGCACCATGACGCGTGGTTGATAAAGCATGAAAAGCGTCCAAATGTTGAAACCATTCTACTTTGCGTAGAATAATTCCGAAGACGTTGCTCACTGAATTACGTTTGTTGAAATCAACTATTGCAAAGTAGTTTAAGTACCATAAAAATTGTTGAAAATTCGAAACGTTGAAGTTTGAACTATTTTTCGTGGTTATGAAACAATTAAAACAGTTGATTTCATGAACCTTGCGATATTTTTTGTACAACACTGAAAGAAAAATCTTGGTAAAATCAACAATTTTCCTTAGTTGTTTTTGCGTCAACTACGGTATATAGTTAAAACAACCATAAAAAAATAGTTGATTACTTTTCTGCACCATGACGCGTGGTTGAAAAACAACGTCCGTGGTGCAAAAAAAGTAAGCAACCACAAACAATGGTATTCCAACAACATACATAGTACGATATAGTAAATGACTATAGTATGTAGTGTGGAATTATGTTTGTTGAATTTAACTATTGTAGAATGGTTCGCTTACTATGAAAATCGTTGATAAAATGAATGAATGAAAAAAAATGAATTTGGGTGGTGCCTTGGTTGCATTGACAGCGACATTGTCGCTGCATTGTAATTTACCAAATTCACGGCATTCACGCCTCCCCCTGTGGCGCCGCTGCCGCAATGCCGCTGTTATGTGTTTACGGCATCAGCTGCATAAAAAGCGTCATACAACGTAATATAAAGGCTTCACAGCATAACATGAATATGAATTATATCGATCAGCAAACCGAACACAATTTTGCCATGTAGCATATGAAACTTCTATGATAGAATAGGAGTATGAGTATGAGGAGTATGGAAAATCAACAGTTTTCCTTAGTTGTTTTTGTATCAACTAGGGCTATAGTTAAAACAACCATAAGAAAATGGTTGATTACTTTTATGCACCATGACGCGTGGTTGATAAACAATTTCATTCGGAGCATGAAAAACGTCCAAATGTTGAAACTATTCTACTTTGCGTAGAATAATTCCAAAGACTTTGCTCACTGAATAACGTTTGTTGAAATCAACTATTGCAAAGTAGTTTAAGTACCATAAAAACTGTTGATAATTCGAAACGTTGAAGTTTTGAGTGAATTGATGAATATTTTCTATTTATCAACTAATTTTCGTGGTTATGAAACAATTAAAACAGTTGATTTCATGAACGTTGCGATATTTTTTGTATAACCAGAGTCAACTACTTTTATATCGTTAAATTAACTATATTAACATAGCAAAAATAACTATTTTCCTTAGTTCATTTAACGATTTTGAATGAATCGTTGCAATACTATTAAAAATAGTTGAACCAACCAAGAGTTTTTCTTTCAGTGAACCAGAGCCAACTACTTTTATATCGTTAAATTAACTATATTAACATAGTTAAAATAACTATTTTCCGTAGTTCGTTTAACGATTTTGAATGAATCGTTGCAATACTATTAAAAATAGTTGAAACAACCAAGAGTTTTTCTTTCAGTGTAGCCTAACTGTTTTTGCAGCTCTGCGACAAACTCCATTAATTCTAATATAAAATGCACTCTTCGATGTCTTGAGCAAGCCGCTGGAATGTTTACCTGGCTTTTGTGTACGAGATCTTTGTTCTGAATGACGAACCGCCTTTAAGTGATCTTTGCCGTACTTAATATCTAATGCATAAATTGAGGTTTGAGTGTATGGGATAACTATCCATGTGGTATATCTCCTTAAAATTGCTTCTTGCAGATGTTCCAAAAAGTTTATCGGTCGAACATTGTAGTTTTGCGTCATCTGTGACCAGTTTATTCAATTTGAGCAGTAGTTATAGTTTTGGCACG
The DNA here is from genome assembly GCA_947369275.1 of Nemotelus nigrinus. NCBI lineage: Eukaryota > Metazoa > Arthropoda > Insecta > Diptera > Stratiomyidae > Nemotelus > Nemotelus nigrinus. The sequence continues at coordinate 51,618,570 of OX376375.1, read as the reverse complement.
CTCCAGTTCCAATGTCAGCAGATCGATTTCTCCTTCAAGTACGACCACCTCTGTCCTCGCTTATGAAACTGTTGTTTCACTTCCAACCGCTTTATTGTCCAGTTGCTGCTTGACTTTCGTCATCCGAATATCTAAATGTAGCAAGCGTTGCCTAAATTCCATCATATGTTACTCGTTTTTGCTCGCCTGCTGTTCCGTATTCAAGTTTCTGGTCCAATTGCATGTCTTGGTGATCCAATTTTTGTTGGATTGCTTCTTTATTTCTATATGCTATTTGATCTATTTTCTACGCTTGTTGATCAAGCTAAGTTGTTCTTCTTGAGAGTGCTTTTTATCCGTTTCATCATTTTAATGCTCTACCGTTTTCGTATTGATGCTCTTCCGCTCTCGGTTGCGTCAGCTCAATTTTTTTTTCCTAAGTCCAAGCTATTTCCCATAGTAATCATTGTTTCCCAAATTTCAAATGACAGTTGAGTGTAACTGTAATTTAACTTCATAGTTTAAAAACCCGTTAAAAATCACTTTTATATACAAAAGAATTCTACTTCTGACACCAATGAAACACAGTTCGTGGGCTCGTTATCCTCTGCGTTTCACAATTGTGTGACTGAACAATCATTGTGTCCCGATTTTCTCACATGTAGGTGTCTGACCCGATTTGAGGAATATTTGCCTATTTAAGAAATTTATAGCTAAAAAATCCGTTAAAAATCACTTTTAAAGACAATAAAATTCTTTCTCTGACATCAGTAAAACATAAGTGGTTGCTTTCAATAATTTGCTTTTGAAACCAAAAAACGCTTTTATTTAATTTAAAACTTTCGCGTAAATTAAACAATGACAGACTCAATTTCTTAAGGTCTATTGATGGGCTCCTTGCTGAATGTCTAGAAAATTTGAGACACACATCGAGTATTTTAGTCTCTGCTAGTTTTGTTTGCACTCTGCGTTAAAATATGACTCTGGATCCTTTTTAAATGTCTCTGAATCATAGCAAAATATCATAGCATTAAAAAATTAATTCATGTCCATAAACTTGCTTTCGTGGCAAAGTGTGAAAGTTATTCTAAAATTATTAAAATATGGTGATCATTTTTTTACCATAATTCAAATCTTCTGAACATCTATCTAATACTAATCCAAGGTATTGGCAAAGTTTAAAATATTCAAATTAAAAGTCATAAACATAAGAAATACCCTAATACACCTGTTTATCTAATCCTGATCATTCGAATCCACAAAGAGGAGATTAACTCGTCACTTCGGTATTATTTCAATTTACTGGAAGAATTTTTCTAACTGCCCAAAAAACCACTTAATCCACATCAACTTTAATCCAAAACAATTTGCTATTCTCAACCAAAAACTTCATTTCATCACAAGTCTGATAGTCTCATACTCTCCTACAACACCAAACAACATACCGTTGAGGATTTCGGATGTCATACTGTCCAAGCGACAAGCCAAATAAAGTGAAAGGAGCGTGTGAATTTCAACAGATAAACAACAAGGGTTCTTGTTTTGTTGTCTTTGTTCTTGTGTTTCCGCAAGCTTGCCAGGGCTCTATAGCAAAGCAACTCAAAAAGACAGTCAACTGAAAGTGACTATTCTCTCGAGCCTCGAAAAGTCTTCGGCGCATCATCTTCGAAACTTCTAGCAGTATTAAGAGTATATGTACTTGAACATTTCTTCATTCGACTAATAGGTTTCGTCGGTGAACAAACAACCCCAAAATCACTTTCACTGCGTCGTGATAATAATCCTTCTTGGGAGAGCATTTTCTTCCTCTGCGTAGCGTTTTCATTTCGATGGGCTCGATTCAAGTGGCTGATTCTATTACATGGTGTTTATGCAAATCATTTAAAATTCAGGATTTTGGAATTTGCGGCAATCGCTGAGAGCTCCTAACATGGAAATAGGATGATTTCAGAGCGCTCTTAACTCGTGGCGTCGATTGAAAGAAGCAAAGTATTACGCACGACTCTAAAAGTTTGCGGAGGTGTCATTCTTGGTTTTTGTCGTTCGGAATTAATTTGAATATTTTAAATTCATACCAGCAGATACAAGAAGACAAAAGTTCAAAGCGGGTTTTGATTGCAAAAGTTAATTAATTCAAATCCATGATTGTTTTGATTGATAAGTAGACTTTGTGGTAACTGGTTATTTTTCAAAGATTTAAGCGTATCATAATTTTTTGGAAACTACCTTTATTTATTCAAAATTTTTCGATTTACTCACCGTCTTTATTCATGGCGGACTGGAAGCATTTTGACAATCGACAGGCACGACATTGATTTCGATGTGTTTTATCTACAGGACACCGACCCTTCATATCACCGGTTGCTTTGCATGTATATATCCTATTCCTATGTATACTTCGCTTGAAGAAGCCTGAGCAACCTTTAAACCAAAAAAATAAATGAAAAAAAAATTATTTGGTTTTTACTCTATTCTCACATATATCTATATCTTCTAAGCTTACCATCGCAACTGTAAATCCCGTAATGCTTTCCTGAGCTCCGGTCGCCGCAAACTTTGCAAGGTATATCCAATAGACGGTCGCCTGATAAATAGCGAGATAAACCACCAAATATCATTAGCGAAAAAAATGAATAAATTCACTCTGGAAAAATACTCAACAATTAGGTATGACTAAAAAACTTTAGAACAACAACCAACAAAAAAAACTGAAGAAAAATTATATCTGCATTTAACTGCTCAAGAAAGTATTAAGGCGAAGACGAGCTAAATACGTAAAAACAAGAAAATCCTTTTTACGAGATTTTTCTTTAATTGTTACCAATTGTTCATTTTCCCAGGCATCGTTGAACCCTTTATTTTTTACTTTGTTTCGTTCGTGTCCTTTTTTCATCAGCACGCACTCATTTCATTTATTTCAACGTTGTTGCTGTTGCTACAACTTAGGCCTCGGCTTTGTCGAGATATATGCAAAGAATCTTTTCGTTTACGTGAGCGTTAGCTGCAGAAAACCATTCGACTGAACAGGAAAAAGATACAAAATGCAGAGAATTCAAATGGTGAAAAAGCTACAGTTTGGCAGATAGGTAAGTATGCACACTCACTCTTGACGTGAAGAAAATTAGTTGGGGAAGAAACGGATTTAATTGAAATTATCTCGGATTACGTATAGAAATTAGGATTGAGTGATATTTGCTGGGAGGGTTGAAAATCCTCAACGACAACCTTCTAAGTGGCTTACGGCGAAGATTTGCTGCTGTGCACTGGGGCTTTAGGATAGAACAGAGGCGATGTCAGTTTTGAATTCGAAGAATGAAAACGAAAAGGGATGTTATTGTATATTTTTAAAACGTGTCAGGCAGTCGCCAAAGGTCAACATTGAGATTTCGTTTAAATCTGTTTGGAAGTATTTTTTGTAGTGGTTTGATATTTTCCTACGTATTTGAAAGACTACGAATAAATATTCGTAATTTCATAAAATGTATGTCGATGCCGATTTCAACTTACAGTTGGAATAATTCAATTCATATTGTCTATCATAAATTGGCCTATGTTTGCCAATAGCCTATACCTATGTTTGTGTTTCTTCTTGTGAAGAAATAACAAAATAGTTACAAGTGCGACTAGCACGAAAAACGCATGAAGTTTAACGAAAATTCTCACAAAAGTTTTTAGTTGTTATTCAAATCACAATGTATTGAAACATGATACAGTATTGAAATAGATGCGAGATAATCTTGATGACTAAATTGAATTTATTCAAATACCATATATTACATTAAGCCAAATGTTAAGAGCATTTATGTTTCCAGTCTATTAATATTGTCAACTTTGGTCATTTTTCAATATTCATACTTTTGCATGAAAGATAAAACGTGAACTTTATAATAAGATTTCGAAGAATTAGTTCAGCTTGAACAACTACAACTCAGAGTTTTTATGTTCTTTCTTTTGTACGTGTGTGTGTTTTCATTTGTCTTTCTTAGTTAAATTTTTACAATGCAGGAAGAGCAGGCTCGACTACGAGGAGTCGGTTGATTTCCAATTCACAGCGTTAAAGATCACCACATATTTTTCAAAGCCTTCCTTAAGGGGGGAAATACATGTAAAATGGAAAAGAAATTGCTAATTTCAGATTGACTTAAAATATATATATTGTTTATTCAGAAAATTTTCAATATTAAATCCTCAAAGTACATATCTTATAGTAAATGAAAATATTTGTTTAATAACTTTTTAACACAAAATGGAGGCGATGCGAGCAAATGAAAAAAACACATCAAAACCAGCCTCGTACAACTTAACGCATTTTCCGAGAAACTTGCAGCGTTCAGAGAAAAAAAAAATATGCTAATGAGATCTATAATTCATAGGTGAACCAATAAAATTTAGAAAAAAAAATCAAATTTTTACATTAATATTAGATTAAAAAAAAAAATCGATTTTTTTTCAAAAAAATCACGTTTTAAACATTGGTAAACTAATTATTTTTCCGAAATTACAAGAAAATGTAGGTTCAACGATGAGATAATACTCTTTTGTACATGTGATATAAATTTGAGCCGAATAGGTTCAATATTTTTTGAGATATCTTGTACGGAAATTGAAAAAGTACTACTTTGAGAAAAACGCGTTTAAAGTTCTTAAGCTCCACCGACCTGGGGAACGCCGCGCTGTCTATAACTGACTATAACTCGAGAACTAATACGAATATCGCTTCAAAACTTCTTTTGGTATATTTTAAGAGTATTTCGAACACTTTGATGCAATAAAAAAAAATCGTTTTTGTTTTAGCAGTTACATGTATCTCCCCCCTTAACACTCTTTACAGTAATCCCTCTGCTCATTTTGGTCCATCTCCTCCTATTTGATACGTTGTGCTTCTCTGGCAAATCCGTATTATTTGTCAATCCTTCTCTTGCAAATTCATATTATTTGTCGCTTCTGTTTGTATTCCTTGTAAATAATCTCTTTTACTTGTGAAAACTTATTTTGATGTAATCTCTCCTTCCTCTTTCTTTATCACACCACACGTGGTGATTTGAACTTACTTTTTGTTCAATGGAACCTCATTTTTCATTGTGTCAAATCTTGTAAAAATATCCCTATCGCCTTATCGCCGTTTCTTTCCCTGAGTTTTACTTTTTTTTACTAGCAACGATAAAAACCTTGACCTTGCTCTCTCCAATATTTCTTCCTCTCACACGCTGTCATATGCTTGTATTCCATAAGTTGAACCTGATAGTCATCCTCATCCTGCTTCGGCAATAATACGTCTCAACAATTGTAATCAATACAGGCAAAGTCCTGACAAAACGGGCACTTTTCCAAATCTTGGAAAGTCGGTAAGATTGTTCCCGTTCGTAAAAAATGTAAAAATCAGCTGGTCTCATGGCTTCCTAATATTAGGAAACTACTTGAAAGAGCTTGTTTGGATATTATTTCCACTAACTGTGTGTTCGCTAATATTCTACCAGAATAACAATGTGACGTTAGACGCAAGCACGGTATGCAGCATGTCATCGCATCCTTTACGATCAGATTGCGTCAAAGTTGAATGAGCTTAACATGTATATGTACCTATGTAACACTTCTGCATGGGACGAAGGCGTTCTGTTAAGCTGATCAAGTTTGAGTTTCCCAAAGAGATTATATGAATTTCTACAAGCTCCCTAGTCGGCAAACCATTCTATGGCAACGTCAGTGGAGCTAATTCAATCAAATGACCTGTTACCAGCAACGTTCAGTAACCGGACCTGTTTTTTACATAACATTTACCGTTGACCTCTCGATTTCAGTGAAGCAGCTTGAAGTTAAACTTCTGCAATATTGAGATGGTATGCTTTTATTCGCGTTGAGCCAAGTATCCTTCCAAGCAGAAAATATCCTAGACTGTGATTTGGTTACTTTATTTTTACGAATGGGGCATCAACACAAACAGCAGCAATTTTAAACTTTGTCTATTTTTCAATCCATCCAAGTATTGGGGGTCTGCAAATATTCACAACGATACAAAACGGCTCGTTCGAAAACTCTTCGCTATTCCTGGTTCTACATTCGGGTAAGCTGGTATTGATTTTGACGAATTCCTGACGTTTAAGTCTGAAATTCGACATTAAATCCAAGTTACCAAATTCACATTTCAGCGCATAAAATATGTTTTCGCCAAAAAGATGGGCCACTTCATCCATCTTTTCATCTAAAAAATGGAATTACCTGTCTGAATTACCTGTTTGAAAATCGACATGACTGAATAAGACATATTCGAGAAGAAGATCCTGGTACTTCTGCAATAGCAGATTTTAAAAATGGCTGAGGAACTTACTTTTTGATCGCAAGTGATAAAAGTAGTGCTGGACGATTGTGAAATGTTTTAACAATCGAAAAAATAGCATTCATTGTCACTAAACAATCTATTCAACAACAGCCGATGTACATGATTGTTTGACTCGACTGTTCAACTCGATTGGTGCACTCTATTTCTGATCTCGATTGTTGGACTCTGATTCTCAATCTGATTGCTGGGTTTGATTGCTAAATTGCTATTGCCGTAGCCAGCACTGAAAAACCTCTCCAGTTAAACCTTATTTTACTTGGTTTACACTGTATATTGGAATTTAGAATGTTTACAAAGCACAAAAATTGTTTAGAGCATAAATATTTTAAGTGTGTGCTCATAATTCCTTACAAATAAGACAAAGGATATCTTCGTATAGGTTAAAAGTACAAAGGTTGACTGAATTTCATATGCTTACACATAAAACCCTACATCGCAAAATCCTTTCATAACTTTATCTCTTTGTTCAATTGCTATAAATTCACTTATTCGGGAACTTTTCCTCTTGGCCTGGGTTTGACAGTATACCTCAAATTTTCATCAAATATGGTGCATCAGCTGCTAGTTAGCCTCAATCCTCATTCTACAGGTCGTCGGTATTCTTTTCGTCCTTAAATCAAAGGGAAAATCTGATAACTAAAACTATCGTCCGATATGCATCTGATTAGTTATTTCCAAGGTATTTGAGAGTCTTCCTGTCTCAGTTGTTGTTGTGTTCAATGCTACTATCCTAACCAGCTCACGATAGAGCCGCAAAAAAATGCTGCTTAAATTACTTATCAAAACTATATTTGCAAATTTTTTTCAGTTTCATTCTGTATTTATCGGTTTTTCAAAATTATTTAGTCAAATTAATTGAATAAACTTCCCAGAAAGCTTAAGGGCATCGAAATTCATGTGTAGCGATTTTTCAACTGATGGTATGTCGGGGCATCTCAAATAAAAGTGCGATGGACAGCTTGTGCATTCAAAAATTTCACTCGAAATTTCTGGACGCCAAGTTTCGATGCGGACTGTAAATGTGCGTCGGAAATAAAAGGTACCGTAAAGATCTCATTTTTCGAGAGTGCAAGCATTTCGGTACTCTACGCAGTGAACGTAGAACGTGGCGGAGGCCAGTCACTACCTGAACTCTCGTAAATTTACCACCCAATCGACCGATATCGTTTCCTAGTGCTAAAGCTAGTTACAGTGTTCTCGAAAGTGTGAAAAAAAGAAATAGTAAATTCACGAGCGAACAAGTAGCGACTGGCCTCCTCCACGTTCTAAGACAAGCTGCCTAAAACACCCCAACCCTTGCACTCTCGAAAAACGAAATCTTTCGAGATCCTCCTTCAGAAATTTCGAGTTAATTTGCTACAAGCCATCAACGAGGCAAAACAATGATTGTTCCTGGAGCATGGTGCCCTAAAAATAAACGTGAAAACCTCTAGTCTGCATTAGCAGTGCATTCTTTAGTCTTCATCTGTCGGATGCAGGCTTGTCGCTTTGCTGGCTCTACGTAGCCGGAGTGGGTTATTAAAGATGAGGTGAGTAAGCTCTTGGAAGAAGGACTCTACATGATATTCTTCCGTCTTGAGCACCAAACAGTCGCTTTATTACAAAAATACAAAAATATTACAAAAAGCTCTCAGGCAAAGGCTGGCAAAGCAGGCCCAGCCGATATGCGTCAAAGCATGTTTGCGAGATTGGTGTCCTTTAGTGTTAAAATAAATATTCTCTATATTTTTTTGATCTTCCAACCAAGTATGGAGTGAAACCCGGGATTTAATCGAACTAATTTGATTAATATTTCCAACCCGACTAAATGCAACGATCAAATGAGCTTTTTATCTCACTTGTAGATATTTCCTGTTCTTTTAACGTGTAAATTAGCATAGCCTTGATGTGATAATGCGCGATAATAGGATTTTTTTTGGTTTTTGGTTTTTATAATTGGTTTTTTTTCAATTCAGTATCGGCCATTGAGTGAACGAATGCAAATCCTTGTCAGTACTCTTAGCTTGAAACAGAATCACTCAGAAAGTACATCAGTATCTATTACAATGCTGTCACCAACAGTTTGCCCGTGTTTGCCAAAAAAAAAACCATCATAAAAGCGATCAACTCCATTAAATCTTGGCATTTTTCACACTGTCTTAACAAGCATCAAAAATGATGTACTGTGCGGACCAGATTAGACGATGTAGGCTCTAAACTTAGATTAGATTTACTTGTCTCAATCGAATCACCAATATCGATCCAAGTAATGCAACAGTTACGTTTCCCATGAAATTCACTTTATATCTCTCCATTTACACCAAATTTTCTGATACTATTTAATCCGATGCACAATAAACTTATTCAAAAATAGTTTTTCGTGTTTTCTCACTGCATGATTTAAACCCTAACCAAACATGAGTCTGCGAACATAACCAAATATCAAAGCCGATTGCTTCATGAACATGAAAGTCACTTTTTACATCTGCAAACACGTGTGAACATTAGTGCCCATACAGTGCATGAGCGAACATATGCCAAGTCGTTTCTCATCATCACTTTACATATGCTCACCTCATACAAGGTGGGTTTAGATTTACGCCATAAGACATTTTATCAACAAGCTAATACTAAAACAGAAAAATATACCATTACTAAGCATTTGTTATAAAAAAAACGTTCATTTACCTCTTCCATAAAATCAGCTTCATTTCTTTAAGTTTTAGGTCATAGTAACCTCACGTTGTTTGCCGAACGCTACTTAATCAGTGGCTGAACGTTAATGCTCTTGTACTATTTACTTAAAAAAACAACTATCTTTCTTTAATGATTCGAATTGTAACTTACGCAATGCAAGCAGAAACAAGCAAACAGACAAATCAAAAGAATTTTAATCTGAAGCAAACATTAAACTCTCGAACTCAATACGAAATCCATTACAGAAACGAAACACAAATAACATCCTTTGGTAAACAATAATTCCATTACAGTATTCATATACACAAATAACGTCCCAAACTCAGTCCCCCAAAGCAAACCAGCTCCAAATTCTGTAGCGAAACAAAAACCGAAAAGAAAACGCAGTAAATCGTGCTGCGTCCACGCACAAATATTTCTGGGCCATTTAGTGGGCAGATAAGCAAGGAATTTTTTTGGTTCTCTCTACCAAGAGAGATGTGGTGAGCTGAGCAGCGTCCGCACTGCTATTTGAGAACATTCATTGCAAAGTTTTTATGACCATCAATTGTGTACTGCTTGTTATAGGATGTATGCACACATCATGGGACGTGCATTGATACAAGATCACTTTAGTGTTCTGTGTAGCATATTTCAATACGCTACAATAAGCTGATTGTTCTGGCTTACAATGGTAAGATATGGTTGAGATTTTGACTCAAACGCAAGAACATCTATCGCGTTGCTGTAAAGAAAACTTTTAAAGCACTTTGGCTGCTAGAAAATAGAACGTTATCGTGTATGAAATGAATAGTGTTTTATAAATTGTTTTACTGATGTTGGATATTAGGTCGCATAAAATCAATTGATTTTTCTGGAATCTAAATATGTACGAGGATTGATCCAAAAGTCATAAAAATCAATATAAACAAAGGTGATTAAACTTAAAAAAAAATATTATTTTTGAACATAATTTCCTAACAAGCTAATACATTTGGTTCATCTTTTTTTCCAAACCCAAGATACCCTTAGCAAAAAATGATTGTCTCTATTCTCCCGAAACACCTCAATGTATATATCGGCCATCGCTTCGCTATCATCTTCAAACTTCTTCCCCGAAGGTGTTCCTTGAGCGGAGGAACAAGGTAGAAGTCACTGGGAGCTAGATCTGACGAACATGGCGGATGTTCATCGCGTCTTTTTTTCCTTAATAGCCTCCCGCAATCTTCTTATTTGATCTGCGTAGTATGAGTCTGATATAGTGGGTCCCTTTTCCAAATATTCCACTATAATAATTCCTTCAGTGTCCCAAAAAACTGATGCATAACCTTCCCTGCCGAACTTGACACTTTGATATTATTCGGCATTGGTGAAGAGGGCCGCTTCTCGAAATGTTGACTTGTTTCTTCTTTTGCTCATCGGCTAGCATTCTCGGCATCTAACGCGCAGAGACCTTCTTTATATGTAATTCGTTGGCAACGATTTTTTGAACACTGCCATACGAGATCCCTGTGACCTCAGCTACATGCCTGATGGTCACTCTTCGAACTGCCAACACAACATCTGTGACTTTTTTCACGTAGACTTCAGTGAGGGACGTAGATGGACGTCCTTCACGGCGTACGTCTTCAGTGAATGTTCTTCCCAGATTACACTCCTTTGGCTCAGCGTGCAATGGTGGAATATAAATGAGCAGAGTGCCCCAATGTTTCCACTAAGTCGCTGTGTATGCCTTTGGAAGACTTTTTTTCAAACACAGGTACTTAATGCCAGCTCTAATTTCTTTTAATTCCATGTTGATTTCTCTCTTCGATGGTTCGTATTCAAACGAAGGTACCTCCCTGGAATCTTGACCTATTTATGTTTTTTTATGTTGGCTTAGTGAGTATATGAGGTAGTAAAAAATTGTTTCTTGAATTTTAGGCGAATGATCCCTCGTATCTTTCATTGCCGAAAAGTAAATTGGATTATGCCTCTGCCTTGTGGAATCCATTCTCCGAATCGCACTCTGATGTACTCGAAAGAGTTTAAAATCAATGTTTACTTTATATTTCAACTAGAGCCAACGATATTTTCCAGCCTAACTTTCATATAACTTGCCATTGAACGATTATAACACATAGGTAATACAGTCTGGAGTTCAATTATACTTGTTTAACTGAAATGAAGTATTTTTTTTTTAAATCTACTATTTTTCTTTTATAACATAAGCATTGTTTTCTAGTTCATATTTTTATGATATTTTATGAGCGAATTTTGCAACAATTGGAAAATCATAATTAGCCCTGCTAAAATGCAAGCTATCTATTTCAGCAAAAAGAGAGCCACAAAAAACCTGCCGAGCCCCCAGATAAACATCTTAGGTGACCATGTCATATGGAAACATTCAGTGAAATACTTGGGCGTGCATCTCAACGCTAAACTAACTTTTAAAGAACATACCGATGCAGTTGTGAGCAAGGTTTCCAAGAGTATTAGAGCCAACCACCCCTCCATATGCAGAAAGTCCAAACTGTCGACAGCAAACAAGATAAAATATATAATTTATTTAAATCCATAATTCAACCGATAGTTTTCTATGCTATTCCTATCTGGAGTAGATGCGCTTCGTGCCGTACTTTATCTGACCAGTTTTTATGCCTACACTCTAAAAAGTGGGTCTATAATTAATACTTTGATAATAAGGAATATATTAATTTTTTCGTTTAAAATAACGAATCACAAATTTTTTTACACATTCGATGTGCATTTTTTGCTTTTACGTCATATCAGCTGAATAATACACAGCTTTTTGTAAATTGAAGCAAAAAGAGTGTAAATTTACTAGTTTGCTATTCACCTTTGCGCCAAAGCCATAAAATTGCATCATTATTTAGGGTAAAATTACACCATTTGGTCGTAAAAAAATATTCTTTTTACACACTTTTGTAAATTTACATCCTTAATAGTAGGAAACCAGTTTCCTACTATTATAAGGGTAAAATTCAACCAACATTTTTTGAGTGTATGCAAAATATATGTGGTTTGACTCGCCCGTTTAGAGTTTGAATAAACAAACAAATATGTTCCATATTTTCAGAGAAAATGCTTCATAAAATCAAAAAAATTGTTTGAATTTGTTTGAAGTTTGAAAAAAAAAATATAAAATTTTCCCACAGTTTGATTAAATTCTATTTATCTGCCTTGTGAAAAAAACTTCAAAATCACCGAATGCGTACACCAAAACTGTTTCACTACCATAATTATGGAATTCACGAGCTTCATGCTGCGGTATGTAAAGTTTTCTTTGAATTACGGCAATCAAATGTTATATCTCTGAATAGAAATTAATTTCATCTACTCATCTATGTTTTATGTCATGCAGAATTTCAATTCTATCATAAGAGTAACAAAATCAAGCTTTTAAACTAAAGATTTTATTCGTCTTCACAAAAAAAGAAAAAGAGTCAAGTAGCTAAATTTTTCATAAAATAGGTATATTTTTTTATTATCATTAACTATTCACCAGTTCCCATTTTTCGAAAAGCCTTAAATCCGAACGTGTCCAGTTTGCAGCTTTTAAGCACCAAAGAACTATCCGGTATCGTCGCTTGTTTTATAAACTATATTCAAACTATTACAATAAATCACATTAACAGAACTATGGGAATCCGTAATTCATTCATAAATTAACTCACACACGACACATTCATCTTTTTCTCATTTCTATCCGAAAACTGACAAATTCATAGAATTCTTAGTAATTCATCAAAGCACTTTGATAATTTTCACATGAACATCCAAAATAGATTGATTGTTCCGGCCACTAGCTGCATCCACCACAATCTCAAGACTAATTGAATCCTTGAAGTCGAAATTGAAGTCGAGTGAATACCGAAGATGACGCGGCTTCTGAACTGACATTGGTAACTTCATAGTCACTGACTCTTCTTGCAACTTCTGTAAGGCATACGGCGCCATTATTGTACCACCCACTATTCATCTACAATAGCACAAGCAAATGTACCTTTAGGGATGGTCGTGATACTTCCTTGTCGCCCAAGCTTGCTCTCTCTGCATCGTTGTGCTTGCTGTCAGCACGTCATTAGACTTACGGCATGAGTCCTATTGCTTTTGTTACAGGAGTCGAAAGTGTAAGTATGTGGGTACCTCGCCAGAAAGTGTAGATGTACATAGAAGTTGAATGATTGCGGCTGGAAGCTGTTCACCGCAAAAGTGCTAGGTTTTTTTTTTTTAATCCTATTAACCCTTATCGGATGGTTATTTTTGATATTGGTAATTCTGAATTAAGGTTGATGTTATTAGTTATATGTCAACTTTGACATCCACCCATTTTTCCAGGCTATTGTCCATTGATTTTCAAAAATCAGTACTGCATTAACTAGCTTCAAAAAGTCAAGTATTCAAAAATACTAGCTGAAATATAGTTGAATTACTGTTTTTGCTCCCCGTAAATCAAAACATCTAAAATGTATTCCTCTCATTCACGGGTTAAATGATACAATTATTTCCTTATCCCATTTTACCATTTCGAACAATTCAAAAAATGAAAGGGCAGGAAACTCTACCATGTCAGTACATTACCACATCGCCACATCTCACCCGGCGTCGTATCACACCAGCAAGCTATCAACCAACCCCCCGGAATCATAATCAAATGACCTGCCAGCTTAATGTACGAAAGCCAGGAGGGCAGGAACAGCCAAGCATATAGGTACTTTCGAGTAGCTTCAGCCAGTGACTGCTCTCGACAAATACGATAGACGGGGGTGAAGCGTAGACGAGAGTCCTTGCTGGTATCAGCAAGCTTCTCATGCCATTCATGTAACCAAGACTTTGCAGCCGAAGGACTTTGATCGAAATTTAAAATGAGGGATGAACCTACAAAAGTAGTTCCGTATTCCTGCGCGTCCCGAACGGGAGCAAGACTTGCTGTGTGTCTGCAAACGGATCCCAGCATACCGACAATGACACAATTCGGCTTATTGAATTTTCGGGGCGTGGTTGACTTCGTCGTCGGGAGAATGTCAGTGGGTAATTTTGCAACAATATGAGAGGGTTGATTTGCTGACTATCGCTCAGTGCTATGTAGCGTATCGGATGGCCTGGTTTGGGGTGAAGAGTCGAAGAGTCGCTTGTCAATGTGTGCGCGCTTGTAATACGCGACGATGAGGGTGGAGCTTGGAAATCGCAGTGGCATTCGGGAAAAATCATTTCTAGTTCTATCGCCAAATAATTCCCATACCGTGAGATTCCTTTCCATCAAATTAATAGTTAAACTCGAGTTTCATTCATTATTGATATCGACTCTAATGAGACTGGTATATATTCTTTCGTTTTGTCTGTGCTCGTACCTGCGGTTTCCTGTTTCTATTACAGGCAAAGAGTCAGCCATTACAACGAGTCGAATAAAACCATACGGACACTCATTGGCCAATACCAGTTGGTATTGTTAGACTCCGCCCGATATCTTCACAAATGACATACTTATCCTGGTCCTTCAGTTCTTATTGTATGTAGGTATATGTATCCGAAGAAGATGGTGAAAAGGCATAAAATCAGGACGTATCGTTGCATAGTTAGCAGCACGTTGTATTGTGGCATGTGATCTCGGGTAGACATACTGACGTCAAGGATACAATATCCTTTCCGTTTAATGAATGATTGGGTATGAATGTGTATAGTATATAGAAAACTGAATTATATGCTCTCTCCCTTGTAATCAGCATAATATTCCATTAGGTGGTGGAAATAAGCTTTTTGGGTGACTGGAAAGCTTTTCGAACTTTTTATTGGTTATTGGATGGATTCATGGTTTAAGCATAGTACTGCTCGTGAAATTTTCATACAAAATTTCACGTGAAATGTGTTTCGGCGAAAATTTAGCTGGAAAATAAGCAAGTTTGGTACTGTGTTCTTAGCATGAAAAGTTGCTTTGAAGTTGCATTCGCTTCGAAAGCATAGATGGCACTGAAACATGTTGTCAATCATTTCACGCCAATTTAGTTTGTGCAGTTCATTCTTTCGAGCGAAAAAGTGACATTTAGTGTTTCAATTTGAAAATTGAGCAGTGCAAATGACTTTCCAATAAGAAAATCGATCGAAAAGTGAAATTCTTGACATTTTATCCGTCAAGAATGAGCAGTGTCTCTGCTTTTCTCCGTTGTCAAAATTTTCGCTCGAAAGAATGACCAGATAATGGAAACATGTCAAAATTTCACGTGAACTCGAACTCAGTACCAGCCTTTAGATATAGTTCATTGGCGTTTCAGTGTTTAAAGCAGGACTGAAAATTTGAAAATGGAACATAATTTTCTAGGATATAAACTTGAATTTAAGTAGTAAATATTTGATTGATTCTTAGTATTAAATTGATGGTGCTAACACAGTTTGGCTATCAAATTGTTAAATTTGTAGTTTTCTAATAGCCAAATCTGTGTAGACGAAAAATATGTACAGCATCATAAAAAGCAATAAAGCTAATCTCTTGAAACTTCAAATAATACTACCCCAGTAATCTATTCGATGGGTTTTTCATTACCATTTTCCTTTTTAAACAGTCTCTAATTGTTTGTTTTTAAATTTAGAACAATTTTTTTTAAAATTTTGAACTATACATACAAACTATGAAAAAGACTCCTGACCGAAAAAAATAAATATCTATAGTTACATCCACTTTTATTGATTTATTTATAGCATTTATGTATAGATACATCAATCTAAAAAAAATGTCTGCGCATCATCCGATTGAGCTGAAATTTTCATGATGCATTGATGTATTTGTTGACCAGGTCCAAGTCTCACGAAAGTTTAATTGTCTTATCCTTATAATTCTATCACCAAATGACTTTAAAAAAATATGTATGCCAAATGCATTCTTTAAGTGTTTCAATTAAGGATATGACAACTTTTTGGAAAACTTGAGTTAACCGGCTATGCTATCAAGCGATTACGAAATTTACAGGATGTGTTCTTATAGTTTTAAGGTACATGTCGACTCTATTTGTTTTACCTCTGCTTCTGCACTGAAGCTTAATCAGAGGGTCCACCCTTAGGACGGGGGCCATAATACTATAATACTTATTACCATTCTTAGTCTGACCCGTGATGTCCAAATTCATTAATGTTAAAATGCGTACAGTCCCTCATAAATTTGTTTAGCCCATTTTCCCGGGTCCAGGCGAAGAATGCGCTTTGGTCACATTACTTCTAAGCGAGCGCCAGGTCCGGAAACAATTTCTGGTCATTGCAGATAATGAACCCATTATGGGTAACCTATAACAGCCCCGGTGATGCTCCCACTATGGGGCCAACCGCAATGACAGGTGCATTTCTTCGGAAAATGTAGGCTACACCTGCCCCCGCCGTACACTGAGAAAAATACTTCTATTTTTTGAAGAAAAATGAACACATTAGCAAAGAAAATTGGTAATGATTCTGCGCCAAAGAAATATTTACTCAATCCAAAGAAAGAAAATTCTTCATTTCAAAGAACAAATATTGTACTTGCCCTGAGTAAAACTTGGTATAGTTTCAAAGAAATATTTACTCAATCGAAAGAAAGGAATTTATTCATTTCAAGCACTGATATTGCTCTTGTCCTGAGTAAAATTTGATATAGTTTCAAGAACATTTGGCATCTGGCATAAATCGGTTCACGTACGATCACCGAAGTTAAGCAGTGCTAGGTGCGGTTACTACTTAGATGGGGGACTGCTTTGAAAGCATCGCATGTTGTTGGCACGTAAAAACTCATAAAAAATTTTTTTTCCCCATTTTTTTCTTTTTTAAAAGTGCCACATTTTTTTCTTATTTTCTGAAGCGCTAGTATTATTTATGCCTAGTCGCCAATTTAAGCTATAATGTGACTTTTAATCAATGGAGTTAGGACAACTGAAGACGAACAAAGTCAACCATGAACCCGGCGGAATTCGAACCCACGAGCGGTAGATCACTGCTTTGGATTGACACGTTAGCGAGCTAAGCTATCGACCCTTTAATTGTGAAGAGGAAATGTTGATAGAAGTCCTAAAAACTATCAATTTTTTCGTCGAATGTTGAAGCATGGTTGTTGTTGAAACATAGAAAAAAATATTCGCGGAGTAGATATAATTTACTTAATTCATAGACATAATTTACAAGATTTGAGGAAAATTACTTATTTGAAATAAGGTAAAGCAAAAATTGTATTCCGTTGAATGTAAGATATTTTTGATAGAATGATATTTATAGAAATTACTGATATCAAATAAAAGTTTATTTGATTTGTGGAAGATTTCACATCTCATAAACAAGGAAATATTTTCTTTGATTTTCGGAAACATATTTTTCTGAGTGTACTGACGCTTGTTAGAAGGGTTCATAATTGTGAACCCCCCAACACCATCTCTCGGATGAAGCTTACATTTCATATGAGGGCATGAAGGCCTATAATTTATATGGATGTCCTCAGTAACATTTGATCACTGTAATGTCTAGTGACTGGACCCAGGCCAGGAAAGCCTGTCATTTCACTAACGCATCACTCCAAATAATTCATCTATTTCCTTCATCATTTGCATTAGCATCCGCGCCTTCAATATTGTTCAAAGTTTCAATTATTCCGAAAACCTCTTCATTTTCCTTCAATGCCAAATTCCAATGCACGAGTGGGCGCATGGCTCATACACCGGACTTGACCTCCGTATCCAATCGTTACTACTTTGCGGCTACTACTTTCAAAATCAAGTTGCTCGGCTCAACCTGGTCCTACATGTTTTTCAAAATTTCGTTAACTCTTCAACCAATCGAATCGCCTTCAAAACATTCATAATCAAACAGTACGTTTTCCATTCTGTTGATTCGGCTATCTGCAATATGATTGGGCAAACCTGCCCCTAATTGATTGAGCTTCCTCTCAACTTCACAAACCTTAAGTCTTTATATGTCCTGGTTTCTCAACTATTCAATCCAACAAGAATGATCGCATCTATGTCCGTTTATCATTGATTCAGTCACTGCAATATTATGGGCCACCTGCCTGATTGTCAGTAACTCCTCATAAAATTTCAGGGTCATAAAACTTCTTACTACCTGTACTTCCATCACCTAAACAATTCTTCCTTACAGAAGCTTTTCAAATATATAATTTACTTTTGCCGAATCGATAACTTCGTTCATAGAGTTCATATTCTAAGATCCGCCGCAGATTCCAGTCAGGCCTTCACTGACAACTGGAGAGGTGAAGGGAGATTTTAGTCCCTTAAGTCATTTTCGCAAGCAAACCTGACCCTCCATATACCAGCTGGGTAACGTGTGAGATGCCACCTCTTTGATATTCGTTGCAATTCTAAAAGAAAACCCTTAATATTCCCGTCACGAATCTACCAGAGAGGGTGTACCAAAAGAACATATATATTTCAACCAGCGCTTATTTCCCCAGGAGAAGTTTTAAGGTACAGGGTCTTTCATGGGTTTTTTTTATCAGTGTGCTGACAATTTCATAGCTATGGTTAGTACGTAAAGAAAAATCCTTCAAATCATCGACCCTACTAAAAGAATCGCGTTTTAAAAGCGCTATATACATTAGGTGCGTTTTTTGCGTCTCGATCAATAGCAGGTTAAGGTAAAAAGCATTGAAAACAACAACAATCCTGCCTCAGTTGTTGTTGTTTTCAATGCTGCGTACCCTAACCTGCTACAGATCGAGACGCAAAAAAACGCACCTATAGTTGATTTGAGGATTGTGATAAATCATGTCACCTCATGCCCCAATGCATGAGGATTCATTGGCGTAGGCGCTATGTATTATAGCTTGCATAGCCACGTATTAAGCTCCTAAAGCCATGCAATATAACCCTGATGAAAAGAAAGTTAGAAGCGAAATTCTTCCCGTTTAAAAAATAGTTCATTTTGTTGTTTTTTTTTGTTTATTCAATTGTAAAAAGTCTTATTTTCATTACTGAAAAATGACCTATTGGCTTTGCTAAAACTTTATTTATAAATTTATTAACTGTTAGAAATAGATCCCGCTCGAGTCCAGATTCTAATCCGTGACCCTAATCTTAAAGACGTTCTACCCACTAGGCTATTCGAAGTTACTGGAAAATTATTATTATGTAGTCTAATTAAAGGATATTCGTCGAAATTATGTTCAAACTAGTCGGGGCTATGTTACACAGGTGTTGAGACTATGTGTTTGCAGACAAACCCATAATGTCCTTAAATTCAGTCTATTTATATAGCTGAAATATAGCTTTATAGCTTATGCGCATGCACCCACAAATTCTGCACTATGCTATATAAGAGCATGTGTTATGTACATTCCAATTGACATTTTTGAAAATTCTCATCGCACAAGATCTATAACCCTTCACCAAAGTATCCATATTTTTATCACTCGAAATTGGTGTTGGTAGGAACTCACGACCTGATTATTAGATCCCATTGAAGTTCGTATGTGTTGCTGTCACAATTTGTTGCTATTAAATAGGATCAGGTCTGAAAAAGCGTAATGAATATGCTGGCAACCGTCAGGTAGTAGTGAAAACTCGCTCGAAAAATAAATGCTTTATGCCCTATAACTTTTTATACAAACATCAGAGATAAATCCTATAGAATTTTGGTCGGAAAATTAAATAAGGCTGCCAACTATGCTAAATTTTGACATTATTTTATTAACAAATGCGGCCATTAAATTTTCGAATGATAATAAGCTTGTTGAGACAGTAAAAAAAAAATTTTTGAATTTTCAAAATTTTTAAAATTTTTGCGAGTGTTCAGCTTAAAAAGATTTCTACCCCGTTCTAAAAAAATCTTCTTACCATTTCTAAAGACTAGCACATTGTTGGTTGATAGAAACTGTGCGCGGATTTCTTCGTCGCAGTCCTTTTTCAACGGTGACTGCCAACGCCAGAAAGGTAAATTAGTTAAGGTGATCAATAACTGTATCATTGCATGCACTTTTCGATCATTTATTCGGCGACCTGGTGTTTTCAGCGAGATGTTTATTGGTTAAGCGGTTTTTAGTGCCGGCACTGGTATAACATTTTGCATATCGCCTGCCTTTATTGTAGCCTTCTGTTACTAGCCATCTGACCAATTCTTGAAAAAGTTACCCATCACACTCATCTCAGTATTGCAGTTAATTTATTTCCAATGTGGGGCTGAACGCGGGAAAAGGTTTAATGTTAACTGGTTTTCATAAAATTCAACAAAAATCCAGCTGCTTAAAGCTGACCTCACACATTCGTCCTGGCCAGTATTGTAGGTCTAATCGATTTGGTTGCAATATCAAATCTTGGAAAAAATCGACGAAAACATTTTGGAAGAATGGTAACCACCCTTGGCTGGTAAGACTGCGTATAAAACCTTTTAAACGGCATTTCACAATGTGACACTGATATTTTTTCTTTCCCTATTGCATCGGCAGTTGGCAAACGCATAGTCTGTTTCTCTAATGGTTGATGCTATTGTCCTCCATCCTATAACAGAATATCTATCTGCGTTGCTCAGAAGCTTATTAAATTATTGGACTGATCGCTTCAGTATTTTCAACTTATCAGACATCAGTCCCTACAGATTGAGCAGTGAGGTTTGTACTGTGATATTCTATTAACCCTTTTTTGCTTGATGTGGCTATATTCCATCATTAACGAAAGAATTGTCCCCTTGGTTTTTGGCGCAGCAGACCAATTGTCTTTCTTGCTGAAAATTTTGTGATTTCCATGATTTTTTTCTGCCCATTACTTAGCTCGCAATCATCGCTAAACTAATCAGCCTTATCTTTCTTAGGTCGTTAAATCAGTCTTACCGTTCTGCGGCTCTTAGTGTTTTCTGCCGCCACGATGAAAGTGGCTTCCAAGTGATATGAGATGTCATTTACTTGAGTTACAATTCAAAGAAAACCAGAAGTTTCAAGGTTCAATTCAAGTCTTACCGTCTTACCGTCTAAATCAGTCTTACCGTTCTGCGGCTCTTAGTGTTTTCTGCCGCCACGATGAAAGTGGCTTCCAAGTGATATGAGATGTCATTTACTTGAGTTACAATTCAAAGAAAACCAGAAGTTTCAAGGTTCAATTCAAGTGGCCATTGAAGGTTCCAGACCTTTTTGCAAATCAAGAATTTCTGCTCCGCAAGGTACATACGGTCTATCGGCCAAGCCTTGGTTAGGTTACCTCGCTTTCCCCCAACACCAGGCGGCAATAACATTAGATGTTTGATTGTTTCTGAAATTCCAGGCGTCTGACACTTCCAATTTTCGAAAATCTACCCAAGACGGTAATTGCAATGACTTCGACATATGCCACAATCAGGAGTCCCTTACTGGCCAACCTATTTAAAATGGTGTTTTTTCACGAATTTCCACAAGAGAAGTGATAGGATTCTCCCTTGTGGTGTACTTCGGTGAAACTTCCTTGTGATTTGCGCTCTTACTCACTCCGCTAATATGAGCCTTTGCTCAAGCATGCTGCTTATTCAGCTGCAGGTTGCAGGTTGGGTGTTGGTCACACCTAGGCCTTCGATAATGGCTCCTAAAGTGTACTAGTAACAATGGAGTGGATTTTCTATTTCAAACACTACTCCATGGAGACCTGTGTCAACGGATTTCAATTTTGTATACAAGTTTCAGGCTCTCGATAGAGCTTGAGATCTTAGTCTCTCCTTGATTTGGGGATTCAAAAGTCTTTCGAATATTTTGACGAGGAAAGAAGTGAGGCTAAGTGGTATGTAGTCATCCGGATACGCAGTTGCTTTTATCTATTTTGAATATCAATACAGTGTAAGCTGTCTTCCAGGTTGCAGACAAGTGGCATAGCACTAGGCAATCCTTGTAAACTGTTATAAGCTGGAATTCAATACGCATTCCTGTACTGTGGAGCATCGTAGGAAAAATTCCATCCAAACCTGGCAATGTGGAGGACTTGAAGGAGCTGATGGTCCAGACTAGTTTGTACCTTGTCACAACTTCGCCCATTTCATTCTCATTTTGAAAGCCGTTCATCTGTTTGCATGTGCAAGTAGATACATCGAAACAGTCTGGAAAGTGAATATCTACACTGAAAAAACACATGGCGCCAAGCGCCATAATTTATAGACTTCTGGCGCCATGTACATAGTCGATTTAGGGATAGTGATAAAATATAGCGCCACACGCTATAATACATGGCGAAAAGTACATAGGAGCAGACGCTATGCTTATAGCCCTCCACGCCATGTATATGGCTTTGAGGACTATATTACATGGCGTGGAGGACTATAGTACATGGCGTGGAGGACTATAGTACATGGCGTGGAAGACTATAGTACATGGCGTGGAGGACTATAGTACATGGCGTTGAGGATTATAGTATATGGCGTGGAGGACTATAGTATTTGGCATGGAGGACTATAGTATATGGCGTAGAGGACTATAGTATATGGCGTGGAGGACTATAGTATATGGCGTGGAGGACTATAGTACATGGCGTGGAGGACTATAGTACATGGCGTGGAAGACTATGGTACATGACGTGGAGGACTATAGTACATGGCGTGGAGGGCTATAAGCATAGCATCTGCTCCTATGTACTATGGCGTGTGGCGCTATATTTTATCACAAATCGACTGAAATGGACTATGTACATGGTGCCAGAAATCTGTAAACTATGGCGTCTGGCGCTATGTGTTTTTTTAGTGCACCAAATATCAATTCCACCAAATATAAATTCTACCAAACATAAATTCGATAATCACTATTGAATACTCACTATTGAATGTTCCTGCTCCAGTGTGAAAATTCACCGG
This sequence comes from Nemotelus nigrinus, assembly GCA_947369275.1. Classification (NCBI taxonomy): domain Eukaryota; kingdom Metazoa; phylum Arthropoda; class Insecta; order Diptera; family Stratiomyidae; genus Nemotelus; species Nemotelus nigrinus. The sequence continues at coordinate 51,595,835 of OX376375.1, read as the reverse complement.
TCGAAGTATCGAAAATATCGCAGCCAGTACTTCAGTTCAAAATGAGTCAATTATGTAGACCCAAGCTCTAATGTCACTTGCTGACATTTATACCTTCCCTCACACAGCATGGTTGCGAGTTATAATTGGAGTGCCATGAGCCATATTACATGGCTCATGGCACTATGTAATATAGCGTGTGGGGCCATAATTTTTGTGCCATGTAATTATGGCGCTGGGAGCCATACTGCATAGCTCAGGGCACTATGTACATAGTGTGTGGAACCATAAATGCTGCGCCATGTTACATAGGACCACGCGCTATGTAGATTCTGACATTATGGCACTGGGAGCCATATTGCATGGCTCAGAGTACTATGTACATGGCGTATGGCGCCATAAATAATGCGCTATGTTACATGGCTCTGGGCGCCATGTGGATTTTTTTCAGTGTACGAGGGCTTTTAACATTTCCATGCTGTTGTTAGTCCAATACCCATATGGCTTGCGACAGGGTACTTAGCAATCAGTTTTTTAGGTCTCGCCATTTTTGATTTAGTTTAAATTTTGCCGCACCTAGCTTTTCTTATTTGCAATTTGTTTTCCATTAGCTTGTCCCTGTATTCCCCAGCATTCTTTGCCATCAATTGCTTTACGATAACCCAGATCACTGTTCCACCAGGGTGGTTTGAAGTTGCCCTTAAGACGAACTGGGTGACAGGATCGTTCGAAACTTTGCTTGAGTTTGCTCGTTAAAGTATTTACCACTTTCTGCTACCGAGTCCATGGATGTTGGTTGTGTTGTTTTAGAGAATGATATTCCTTCCAAAACTCTCACGTTTCCCTATCATTTGTTCATTGGACCCACTGTTTAGAGTGTTGTCTAGAACTAGAGGTGCTCTATATGTAGGAACATTTTCCCGATTTTCTAGGAGTCGACTATGATTGAAAGTAAAACAGAACAGGGACTCATCCCATTGATGTTGTTACTGTTCCACAAAATGTAATTCGCGATGGTATACGCTTTTGCAAGCAGCAATTGCTTCATACATATGTGCCTCCGTGGCGAGTTTAGTTACCTCCTGCGGTAGAGCGGTCCTGCCATGTGACATGTGTAATGTAGGGTGGTGCTAGAAGTATGCGCTCTTATTTACCTCCTTCATACGCCACGATGGTTTGATCAGCCGTACTGAGGTTAAAAAGAAGATAAGCTTGAATATTATTCCTCACCAGTATGACCGTACTTATTGTAGTGACTGTAATGGGGAAGAAAAGAATGAAATTCCGTTATCCCAGTCCAGTAACCTACCCTTCTGCAGGGATCCAAAGTTCCTAAGCTAGCTCCAGATCAAACTTTCCTTCGTGGAAAGTCAGCAGTATATCGACCAAAGTCAACTTACTGTGGTGCAGATTTGTCTGCATGATTTTCAAAGTTGGCCACGATATCCCTCTTAACCTCTGACTCAAGTTAGCGATGGCTGACAGCTGTTTTCCCTTAGTCTATGCCTAAACCCCTGTTAATAACGCCATTCTAGATATCATCTTTTTGGTGGCACTCTTTCAGACGCAGGTAAATGCTGCCTTAACTCCCTGCCATTGTTTCTTGCTATCTAAGTTGGAAGAATATCTATAAGTTTCTTATTGATAATCTTTTAGTGATTGTATGAAGAATTTTGCAGCCAAGTGCCATAATATCGAAGTGTTATAGTTTTCGAGCTACAAAGTTAGAGTAGCTCTGAGATGTTAGATACTGATAAACCTTATTACAAAAACACATAAACCTAATACAAAGTATAGGAATTTTTACAAAAACAAACCCTAATACATAGTATAGGAATTTTTTATCATAAAAATAGTTTAAGAAGCTATTTAAAAAAATACATCGACTAATAGTTTCAAGCTCATGAGATAATATGCATCAAACGCCCTTCACACTACTGTATTATACTTATTTATGACTATAGTGTAGTGAAAATAGATCAACTATTTCAAACATAGCCACCTCTTCGAAATCGCCGTCCACAGCCCAGAAACCTCACAAAACAGGAAAATTTCAAGAAATAATCCTTCAAAGACAATTTCCTTTGTCTGAGAATATTTGCATGCTATTGAAACTTGAATTGGAACGTCTTCTAAGGCGATTTGGTGTTTACTTAGACCAAAAACTATCTACAGAGTACAATAACAACGTCACTAAAGCCCTTTTAATTCCTATTTTGCCTTTCGATGTCTTCCTGCATTTTGAAGTCTGAGTAGCAAAATTTAAATTTTGGAAAATTTAACGAAAATGATATGTGAGCGGAATTAAAGCAGTATCATAATGTTGCATTTTTGTTTGTTTTTTTTTTTAGCTATTTCGATGAGCGTCGTAATTTTGCGTATACCTTAAACGCATGTATTTTCAACAAATGGTCAAACACTAATTCTAGAATGTACTACATAGACTACACGAAAAATCATATTGTTATCGCATTTATTCGCGCAGATTAACTCCTTCGATTTTCCACCATCAATCAGCTTCCTTCAAAAGCCTATACCTAAATCTTTCCAGCTACCGAGACATGAGAATAATTGTTCGATAAGAGGAGCTATGACTGACGTGTCTCGTAGCCGGCCGTGCACATAACACCCATGAGCAGGCTCCCTATGACCAAATATATGCATTGTGTACGCAATAAAAAATTCACGATGGGAACATGGACATATGGAGACTCTATGACAAACGGTAAACCACAATCCGTACTGGCCAACACTGTTTCTTCATATATGACACCTACATATCCATATACAATTAAAAGGAAGAACATTATCTATGAGGGCCAACTCGACTAGATGCGATGCTGTTTGATGGGGTTGAATAAAAAAAAAACCGTCATTGGTAAAGGTTTTGTCCCTGAAAATAGCCAGAATGTTACAAGTCGTGTGATTGCGACGAAGAGCTAGTCGGTGGTCGCTATTCGCATCATCATTCGAAAAGGTGAAAGTCATAAAGGATGCATGACCCAGGAATGTCGTCTATTCACTCCTTCTCTGAGCTCAATTGTGATGATGTGATGGATCCAGAGAGTGGGTGACATCAAGACGAAGATGCTGTTTTTTAGGTTCCCGTACGATTTCGTCCTGAAATATCATAAATAATTCCAAAAAGAATTTTTGGAACTAGTTACTGAAGAATGCATGTAATTTGATGAATAGCTTATGCAAATCTAAATGAAAATCAGTTCGTTCAGTTACAGTCTAGTTTTTTTTTCCCAAAAGGTCGATCTAAGGCCTAGTTTGTACTAATGTTCGAAGAAGAACGTAAGTATAAAAATCACTTTGGCCAAAAATTCATATCTCTCTCTCTCTCTCTCTCTCTATATATATATATATATATATATATATATATATATATATATATATATATATATATATATATATATATATATAATATATATATATATATATATATATATATATATATATATATATATATATATATAAATATATATATATAATATATATATATATATATATATATATATATATATATATATATATCTATATATATATATATATATATATATATATATATATATATATATATATATATATATATATATATCATCAAATATTTCACGAACGCGCCATCCGATTGAACTGAAACTTTCAGGATACATTGGTGTATATACAGAATAGAGCCAGGTCTCACAAAAAATAATAATAATATTTAACCCTTTGGCACCATTTAAGTGATATTTGAAATATACCTATTATTCTGTCAACAAATAACTTTCGCAAAAATAAACCTTATGGAATAAATTTCGAACGTGTTCCAAATGTGAATATAATAATTTTTTTGAAATTTTTAACCCTGTGTGTGCGCTATGCGCCTAAAATGAGATTGGGAAAATTTGAAAATTTATGAATTGCGATAACTTTTGACCAGAATATCAGATCATTATGAAACTTACAGGACATATTGTTGTTACTATGAACGTGTTGGAAACCCTGCAGCTACCGCAGGCATTGAAAATGAAAACCTTCAAACCATCGACTCTAATGAAAAATGCTCGTATTTTACAGTGAAAATCAACTCATATAGAAATCTTATGCTTTGTCTATACAACCAAAGAAAAACTTTTGAAATTTCACATCGGGCAAGAACGGCAACCCTCCTCCAATTTACCTATATTTTAAGCAGCAAAAACTTCTGTTCACGAGAACTCCCGACCCAATTATTAGATACAGTTGAAACTCCCAAAATGTTTTGGTATTGAGTAGGACCAGTTCTGATAGAAGCGGTTTGGGAATGCAAGCAACTCTGTGCCAGTGGTACCGTTTTGAAAAATTATAAAGAACAAAAACTGCTTTTTGCCCTATGAATTCTGATTCAGTTACTAGATTTGAATGAAATTGACAGAGTAGCTGAACCTTACTCTAAACCGTGTTTGGTAGAAATTTGGTTGAAAAACTCGGTTGGTGCTGCCAGCTATAGTAATTTTGGTGTCTTGGATTTTGAAAATTCGCTCAGGAAAATAAAGCTTTTTGCCCGTTAACTTCCAGTGCAGTCATGAAATCAAACAGAATTTGATATATGGAACTTACTATAGGCATTGCTCAAAAGAAATCTGTTAAAAGAACCATTATAGGGTGGCCAGCTATTGTTGGTTGTGTATTTATTTGCAATATTTTTACTAAGCGATTTTATCGTAAAATTTTCAAACGGTAATGATCTTGTAGTGACAGTAAACAACAAATATTAAGATTAAAACTTTTGCGACTGGTAACCCTAAATTTCTTTGTACCCCAATAACTTCTAATGCAGTCATCGGATCAAAACGAAATTCGCAGAGTAGATTGATTTCAATGTGAGGCAGGTGTGATATATTTTTGGCTTGGATGCTAGCAAAGGGTTGCCAGCGTGAGAAGTTATTTGCTATTTTTGTATCAATAAATGCTTACATTAAGTATTCATATTGCAAACATTTACAATGAAAATAAGTTAACAATTGTTTAAATTTTCTAAATTCTGAAAGTTTTTCGGTTCAAACAACTTTCGTTTTTTGACCCTAAACATATCTCATCCCTGTAACTTTCGACGAAATCATCTGATAAAATCGAAATCGATAGAGTTAATTGTGGGAGTCAATTGTGGGAGTCCTTTAGTCGCAGCGCTGGTAAAGTGTTGCAAGCACTAAGCATTTTTTGTTTGTTTATGTTATGTTATGCTGCTTCCAAAGTTTTGAGTGTTTGGCTTTCCTAGATCTGGAAATTCATGCAGGTGGTAGTCCTGAAATTCTTTCCACTCTACGAGTTTAAATGCATTGTTAAGATCAAAGTGGTTTTGCACTCGAAACAGGTTGCAGCTCGTGTGGTAGAATATGCACTCAAAATCTGCACGATTCTTCTATTGTTCATCGAACATTAGTATTTCTAGCGGATCAGGTGCTAGAGTTTTTTTTCTTCCACATTCGTCTTTATTTTTATAAAAAAAAATGGTTGAAAACAAACTTGCCTGGAAGGATCAGACACTTTAGAAAATCATTTTCATCTCATATCTAACAAAATAAAACAATAGCAAGTTTATTAGTTTAAAAAAATAGTTTATTTCAATGATTTTGATACCAAAGGTATCGTTCAAAACTACGCAGAATATAATATTCTGCATATGGCTATCATACATCATGTTACTTTCGAAATGTAAGCTTGCTTCAATGATCTGTGGGAGTTGTTTGATTTCAGAGTGTATAGATTATTCAAAACAAATTTCATATCGAATTCGCAACAATAGTACCCCGACTGCTATTTCACTTTCTGTTATGGTATCTCTTGTCCGACGGATGTAACTATTTGTGTATATCTGGTTCATGATTCACTTTAGTAGCTGACTGTGCTGCTTTTCGTAGTGACAAGAAAACCGAAACAAATAGAATATTTATTTCCGAACCAAGCTATTGAACGATATCTTCGTGTTGGTGGTGATCCAGGATAATGATGAAATGTGCCGGGATTCCTGTTTTTCTACTAATATTAGTTGTTGCTCTTGTTACGTGTTGATTAAAAACTACATGTAGAGAAAAGTTGTGCATTCACAATTTGACGTACGTACGTAATTTATGCTGAAGTAATTATATTGGTTTCCATGTACACTTTAGTTTGGAGTCTGAAAGTGGATAATAGCTTTCTTTTAATTATGGCTTTATATTATTTGATATTATTTGTTGCATATTTCATCAATGAAGAATAGATTTACTATAAAAAATTTAGTATAAGAAAATTCATTTTGCAAAAATAAAAAGCAGTCTTCTCCCAAAATTTATTGTTTAACGGAATTTGCCAAAATTAGTCCTTGATATCTATGTTGGCAAAACGTGTGGTTTGAAGACATGCCAACAAACTTTCATTTAACATGAAAGAACATTACTTTTGAAATTCGTCAAGATTTAAAGTAGTTTCGAGAACGAAGGAGCTCAATCATTAAATTGTAAAAAAATACTTCTTCCCCTAACAGTTAAATTCATGACAAGACCGATAGCAAAATCTTTCCTAGGCTAGAATTAAGAATAGTTTGCTTTGGAGCAGCCAAGGTGTAACACTCAGCAATGCTCTACACGAATACTGCTGGCTCAATATTTTCGAAATTAAACTTTTACAAACTCACTGCGCGGATACAGCTGTCGGAAAACCCCCCTCCGGAGCTCTTAATATTCGAACCAAGATCATAGCCATAGCTTAAGAACTATATATAGCTCGGAAAGTACGTGAATTGCAATTCAATTCCCCACTGATTGCGAGAAGTAAATAGCAATATCTAAGTCCAAGTTGGAAAAAGACACAAAGTACCCCGCCAAGCAACCCTGCTACGATCAAATACGTTTCTCCTTCCCACTAGGCAATATACATGTGCTTTGACAAAGAGACTATTTTAACGAATGGCGATTTATGCAATATTGCTTTTCTTAATACATATTCTGAGTATTAAAATGGTAAGCGATAAGGTAGTTAACGCGGAATACTACTTTCGATACCATTTGGCGAGTAAAAGGAATATCTCCGACACTTTTATGCAACCCAATACAGAGAATTTCGTTTGTTGGCAGTGCATGTTCGCGGCGCTTACTGTTTCTTGATGGGATTATACGCACGCCAACACACTCTCACCTATCAGCTAACACGGATATATACATTCTCACCTGTCGTTTGACATTATATTTTCTCACTTTCGCATGTGATAAAGTGATCTTGTTTTGGGTTTATCTCTTTTTACGTGCCAGCTGATGGTAATTCCTTCACTCTTTTCCAATCTCTTCCATCAATAAATCACGTACTTTCAGGCCCCTGTCAATACCGTCTAGCGGTCACGATCGGGGGTGAAGTGAGTCTTTGATTGCCCGTTCTCGAAGCTAGTTGCTCTTGACAGCACAGGCAACATAATCGAATCAATTGTGACTGTTCTTGGCTAATTCAAAATCCGCGAAGTAAAAAAATATTTTGTGTATCATACAAGTGTTCAAGTAACTCCGACAAATACCCGTTTTCGTTGTGTTGCGCAAAAATGGCGTGTTCTGTTCCGTTTTTGAGCTAGCAGAGCAAGTCAACACGGAAAAATGTTTGCGATGGCTAAGAATGGGTTGAAATCGAACAACAGTTGCTTGAGAAAGGCATCTACAATATCGGAGTGCTAAGGAGGGTCTTCTGCCACTAATTTGGGCCGGAGTTAGTTCCCGGCGTGACACCAGTATCATCGGCGGCCGGGCTCCCACCAACATGAGAATGCAGAAGCTGGCTCCTTGGTTCGGTCAGCTTCATGAATGGAGGCAGCTTTTCCCCATTTCAGGTTTCTTTTTCAGCCTCCCTTTTTTATCTAGCAAACGTGCTTTGTCACGTCTTGGCTGGGTTTGGCTATGCCTGAGAGCTATGTCTGGTCCTTTGTGGACAAAGGCCCTTTCCTCTTTTTGTATGTTCTGGCTTCTATTGGTTCTTATAACGGATGAACTACAAGTAGCCCCAGGTTTTTCATAACCCACCCAGCTGCGGGGAGCAAGCAAAGCAGCACTCCAGCATCCATCGGGGTTGGGTAGAAGGGCGATCCACGAACGTGGACTAGGGGCCTTCACATCCATTTGTAGGGCATCCTTCTCCAAGAGTAATGAATTCTATTTTGTTAGCCATCAAACTACTTGGAAGGCTCTTGATTCGACTTCGGTCCGGTTGAGAGGTACCTCCCAAGCCTCGTAATTCTCAAATCGCTAAAACAGGGCTAGACAAACTTAGCCAAACATGACACATTCAGTCTCTAAAACTGACTAATGTGCTGGCTTTGAGTGTTTTCTTGGTTCCTATTATTTATTGTATAGCTCAAAAATGATTTATTGTCAAATTTTGCAAATGTATGTATCTTTGAGTCTTTTCCAAAGCCAAATGTTCTGGTTACTTCAGTTTGAAATCAAATTTTGAGTTGGAAACATCTCAATAGCCGAGAAAGTTACGGAATTGCTGTTTTTTGAAGTTGGATCGAAATTTTATCACAAAATGAACCAGGAAAGGGTTCGGTCTCCCTTCGTAAAAGTGATTCGTCAATAAATGCTCCCTTTAATTGCAGTTTCTAGTATCCGGCAAAACGAAGGCGAACTCTGTTGGCCCGATATAGACGATTAATCGTAAGTCTCATCAATCAAGTCTTATTTGTAAAATTCGACTTGATGCACCATATAGCCGTTACATGAAATTGGCCGATAGATGTCTGGCTAGTATGTTTGTGTTTTTGTAGTTGTGTGTTTGCTTTTGGGAGTGTTTCTGTTTGCTTCTTTGTTTTTCTTAATTGTGTTGTCTTCTCGAATATTTTTTTGAATAATTTTGTGTGTTTTTCTTCAATTTTCTACCCCTGCTACCAGCTATTCGCCCTCTGGTGGTAGAATTTTCCGGCTGTGGTGCATCAAGTCGAGTTTACCCTAAAGATGTCAATGTTTTGGAAAAAAAAACTTCTGTCCAAATATAGCTAGCACGATAGCAGTTACATATATGCAGCACGTTTTTGTCCCGAATAACGTAGATGCAGTCGGCAGATTTTAGCCGACTTTTTGAGAAGAGGGCGTTCAAGAACATCCTAAGGTCAGGTTTTTACCATAAAGTTGTTTTCACAGATGATAAATGTGCTAAATAAACAAGAAAATGTCCCCAATATATTTTCTTCGTTCGTTCGTAATGAGTTCCGGAAAGTAGTCTCGAGAGAGTCTAACATATTGGTCAAAATTATGCTGTCCCTTATACCAACAAATTAGTTGTCTGTGAAATGAAGCACTATTAAAAAATTACCAGAGAGGAAAAACGATGCACACAGACCGTGCATACTGATTGAGTGATGGAAAGAATAGAAGGAGGAAAAAGGGGAGGAAATATTGGGCTCATATACAGATAACCCTCTTAAGTGTAAGGTTTTGCATAGTTTATTAGAAAAGTTTTTGCAAATACCTTCTTTATTTACCCTTTGTTTGAGAGAATTTTTCAGGTCTTGTCCATAGCGCATGGGGATTCCAGTTCGAAAAACTTTAGGCTCTTCCACTACAATATTTTCAGGAGTTCGATCCCGTGAAATATGTGATAATTTCCCAGTCAAGTCGACTAAATCGTTAACCATCGAAGTGATTCTGGTATCGGTTAGTGAGTATTGGTTGTTAATATTACCATTACTACAATCACTTGGACCTGGAATACGATGAAAATTTGGATGAAATTCAAATTGTGTATACCGAATATATTTTAAGATCATACCGGCCAGCAAATTTGGATACTGCCCAGACGTGTTACTAATTCCGATTCCTGCTAAATCATTCTTATCAGCTTGATTAGATTTAATTTCAGCAATGAAAGCTTCAAAACTGCCCGGGGCTATATCTTCCTCATACTTTTCATCTTGAGACCCATCAACCAAATCTAACTTAACCTGCATAACTTCACTTACGAATTCTTTACTGGCAAGACTAATCGAATCAATGTCATGCTGCCGTTCAGAATACAAATGAGATAAACTCCCCATAAGTCTGTCTTCGGTGTTTATGAAGTTCGGGACCTCATTTACTGAATAATCTTGGACTGGTTCGGGAATAGGTGTGGATATGGGTAAAGCGATAGCAACATTTTCTAGTTTGATGTCTTTGCCATCGCCAAACATTTTTTCATAAAATTTGTCTTCAAAGTTCGTATAAGAAACCTCTTCAAAGTCGGTTTTTGTCTGTGATTCGTTCTTCGGTTTCTCAGTGATTCGTTGCGGACTGTGTCGAATAGCTTGCTTTCTCTCCTTGTCAGGCAAAACTCTTTCAGGTGTCTTACCCCGACTTTGTTTCTTTCCCTTTTCCTTGACTTTCCTTTCGCTACTTTCAACCTTCTGCCTATTTGGTGTTACGATTTCAGCTCGAATCGATATCTCCTCAGGTGTATAAGTTGGATTGTCATCGAGGCCATCTTCGTTTGCTGTCAGAACAAACCACACCATAATCGCTGCAGAGAAGATGCCGAAAAATGCGACATTCCATCGTGGCAAAACTATAGTTTCGTGACCGAAGCTCAGATCAGGACTTTCAGCCTTTTTAAGCCAACCAGCTGGCTTGATCGCATCTGGAATTAGATTTGTAGCTTCCTGCATTAAATTCTTCGGCAACATGCCATGACTATCAAGAAAGCTTTCCAATGCCTTAAACATCGTTGTCCTTACGTTGTCGCTTAGTGACAAGTATAGTTGGACAAGTTTAACTTTACTATTAAATTTATGTGTAGAGGAGATTACTTTAGAAGCTTGTTTAATAAATTAACAACACAAAGATATTTTATAATAATTAAGTAAATGATTTTCGTGCTATTTTTAATTTTGGGAACTTTCAATTTATAGAATTCGGAAAAACGATGAAAGCAAACAAAGTTTTGAAAGTTTGATTTTGACATTGGGTATCAATTAGACACGATATGCAACGACTGATTTATTACGAATCTTCTCAAATCAGTTTTGGAGAGCAGGTAAGTGATTTTAATTTTATAGTACAAAATTACAATTAAAAAAATTTAATCTTTTGCCACACATTGTATTGTATTAGCTTTTGTTTTGAATTGTTCGCAAATACTGTATTACAAACTAAAATCCCAAATAGTTTCCATTATCCATATATGCTACAGAAGTTTGCCCTACGGTGCACCATAACGATTATCCTTTCTTTCGCTCCATATACTATGAGGTCAACAAATTATAACAAAATACACCGTTCAGCACAAACAAAAACAATAACAACAACAGCGGCAACAACAAAAAACTAAAGAAAAACAATAACATGACACCACTAAAGTTGTAGTTGATAAATATAAACATAACACCAGACCGTACCGGAGCACTCAGCTCGCCAGAGCATCAAAACATATCATTACAATACTAAGCCAAAAGATTGCTTCCTATGCTGCCTGTCTCTCCTCATGATCCTACATCGCATAATGTCCTTGAGGGTGAGGTGGCTGATGTTGCTGTGTGAAGGTCTATTCGTAGGATGTAGCAAATTCATATGAATACTCACTACTTGATGCTGTGCGTGACTCTGTGGCAGAAACATGTGGTCAAGATCACATGAGGATATTACCCGAAAATAAAGGGGAGATTATGTTTAGTGAGAGTAGTCAAAAGGCAGCCAGGCAAGCTGGCAGAGATAAACAGACAGACAAGCCACCCTTTCGCTACGGACTCGAATGAATTGAATCTCGAGTCTGCTCGTATTCTTGACATTATGGGAAACGATTTTTCTGACGTGTTTTCTTCTTGGTATTTTTCGTATGTTCCAACGTAGAGGCCACCTAATATACCGTTCATGATTTTCTGCCCAGCTAACCAACCTTAAGGCTTTTTCATGGCAAAGCTCATCCTTCACTTTTATTGTTCGGCAATCAAAATCTATTTGCGAGTTGAGTTTTTGTGTATTATTTATCTGGAAATTGCCTTCTGTACTCTATTGAGCTACAGGGTTGTTTTCGGAGTGAATGGGTATTCTTGGGAATATCCATATAGTGGCTTAGCGATTCTTTGATTCTTGGCGAAGAATAGGAAAGTATGAAAGGTATTGTACTATTGAGCTGAATCATTCGATGTATGCAGGTGAAATGAAATATATTTATTAGAAATATTTTTAAGAGGGTCTTAGAAGAAACCATACTTTTGAGGATTTAAGCATAAATGGATTAGATTAGACTCACACTTTGGAAAATTATTAGTTATAGATTTGATAACACATCACTTAAGTTATTCAGAAAGTTTCCGAAAACCATGAATACTACAGGACTCTATTCTACGAATGCGATTTATACAAAATTATCTCCTTTGAACTTCCTCTCATATCCAACATTGCTTCATTCAAAGACGATAAAAGTTTTACACAATCCCTAATAGTTTTTTTTAAAGTCTTACTTCATCTAATGGCCTCTAGGACATTTTGCATAATGAATTTGTTTTCAAAAAAAATTATGAGAGTCTGTAGTCTCGAAGCAAAAGTGCATACCTTACTTAACAAAAAAAAACAATAATACAGTCAATAAAGAAACCTACAAAAGCTGATATCCACACGGAACCATTTACTTATATAGAAGCTGTATCCTGTCTTGAAGCTTGTTGAAGGAAGTCATGATTGAACCCTAGTTGTAGCGCTGATGATGATGATCCTACTCCGATTCAGCGAAATAGAAAGAAGAATTGGAAAAGGAGCACGACGCTCTATCAGAAAATAATACTTGGGAATTCGTCAATCTTAAAAAGGGCATCCACATTATTAGATCTACGTAAATTTTCAAACTTAAGCGAGACGAACAAGGTCATATCAAAAAATACAAAACTTGATTAGTCACGAAAGGCCACACGCAGAAATTTAATGTAGACAGTTTCAGGTTGATAATGTATAGTAGTACATTATTTCAATAGTAGTAGAATATACACTGACCGTTAACTAATGTCATGTACAAAATGCCTACCCCTACGAGAAATTAGCATAGAAACTATTTATAAGCAATATCCTGAATGTTTACAAATCCACAAAAATAAGGAACTGTTGTGTTCTTCTCTTAAAACGCACTTCTTAGATTTGTAATTCTCTACGTTTCCGTAATTCATTTACGTGATTTGCGGAAGGTTTTTCTTAACCTTATGTGAGCGTTTAGAGCTTAGAAGTAGAACAAGAGCATTTTAAATATTTCGAGTGGTGGCTCTGAAGGATAGGATTTTACCGCTAATCAGAACTCGAAGCATGAAGCTCAAACAGCAGAAGAATCATCCAGAGAGGGGCGCATCTTTCTTTCCGCGCGGTTGTCTCTGAGGGGAAACCAGATGTAGAATCTCCTTTTGCTAATGAAGTCAGTGTCGGAAACACCAGTGAAATAAATCGTTTTTTAGACTTTCCGACTCTAGCAATAGATATGGGCAACAAACCGACCTGCGTTAGTTCAAACCAGAAGGAGGCTATTTTTTCTATGATAATGCCAAAGGTCCGGGGATTGCCCTTTGAAGCGAATGCTTAGAGATGGCGGTAGGGAGACACATATGGGAGAAGCTGATATCAATTATTCCATTATTCTTTTAAGTGCCACATTTTTTTTATTTCTTATTTTCTAAAGCGCTAGTGTTATGCCTAGTCGCTACTAAAGCTTTATTGTGACAATTAATTAATGGAGCGCTGGTATTATGCCCAGTCGCCGACTGTTAAGACAACACGAGACGAACAAATACAGCCATGGGCACGGCGGGATTCGAACCCGCGGGCAGTAGATCGCTGCTTCGGACTGACGCGTTCCTTAATGAGTGGGGGATTTACGCATCTCTACATGAATGATCAGATGAACGTATCATTTAAAAAATTGACCTGAGCAAGAAGCCTATGTTAATAGAAAAAGAATGGATTGGGAGAAGTTCCAATCTATGGTCCGATTCTCATTGAAGGTTTCTCTAGGAGCATCGATTAATTATGGTCTGAATCAAGCAATTAACGCTCTTGAAATTGCCCTGAACTCCGTTCTTACGGAGCTTCCAAAGGCGCTTTAATGGAAAATGGAAATGACAGCCCTGCGAAAAGAGTGCGAGAAAGAGTTTAAAAACACATCAAGATCTAATGACACCATATAAAATGGCATTGAAAATTTTTAAGATTGCTGTACGCAAGACAAAATCATGCTCGTGGAGAGCTATCTGCGGAATGGTAGAGGCTATGAATGAGCCCAGTCAAAGATATGAAGTAAGTAAGGTTTGAAGCTCTGAATCTGGACTAATTTGAGAACCGATACTTACTGTCCTTATGAACTTCCTTTTTTCGTGGAAGCATACGCTAGAATCATGGGCATAACATACCATTCGTTTATCACTGCCTCGAAGGACCTTAAACTCCCGATTGAGTCAGCCATAAACTCCCTCGAGCTGACCCAATCTCTGGATCTTGATAGCGTTCTTCCGGCTGAGGTCCAATAGGTTATAAAAGCAATGCTACCAAAGCTGAACGAATATATGTATATAATGCCATAAACAATATATATAGCGTGTTTTTTTTTTTATTTTTTGAGCAGGGAAAGCAGACACTGAATTAAAACTTCAATTACGAGCTTAACGATCTACACTTCAAACGCAAGTGCCAAGGAAGCATCTGTACTATAGCCTTTTTTTGTGTAGGGACACTGAAAGTTAAGCGGATAAAAGTTAGTTACGGCCGTGGCTATTTAACTCAACGTCCACCTGATCGCAATGCCCATCCAATTGCACCATCCTCCTGAACGTTTGCATAGCTTTCCGTCTATCACGTTTTGCATAAATAATAAGCTGGATGAGATGACATTGTTTAAAAATAAGTTTTGGTTATTAGTTCATAAGTGGCCAAAATCCAATAAACAAGTAACTTAAATTACAAACTATTAAAATCATCTGTCAACAACAAACTATGGTGCCAATGACATCCGGAACAATGCAGTTTCTAACCGACTATGGGTGTCACCTTGAATATATCTACAGATTACAAGTTTAAATCTGATATCTGACAATCTAACATTTGCCCGTCCAACCTTAATGTAGTACATATAATTTGCTTTGGCATTTTTTAATATTTGAATACCATAGAGAGTCACATTTACGGAAATGTTCAACCATAATTGGCAATCCGTTGAGTCTTATTCAGCTGATTTGCTCGCTGTGTACCTTTGAATAACTCCGTACGATTGAAACGTTTTTCATGGATCAAACCGAATTTCATCCATCTTAAGAATTTCAAATTCAGAGAAGTCGCGCACAACTATAAATCAATATCCGCATTACCATACGTAGCCAAACTCTTTGTAGCAATAGTTGCCGAGGTGCTATCTGTCTACTCTAAAGCATTGATTTCGCCATGTTAACATGGTTTTATTAAAGGTAAGTAGCTTTCGACAAACTGGGTCAAGACTTTCTTATATGCAAATTGCATCTTCTTGAATTCCTTAATAAGTTTATTGACTAGGTTACATCTTATCTCAAGCAGAACGCCCTGTAATTCGCTCGGTTCATTTCTTACTGATCAACTGTCAAGTTTCACTCTATGGCTATTTATGGTCCCTCGGCTTGGAGCTTGTTTCTCCCTATATACTATTACGAGTTCCTTATCAGCGTTTCAATCTGGAATTTTCGGTTCTATTATTACGTTGAAATGCATTAGAATGTTTTGAATCGCGATAGTTTGGGTCGATACCTCTCGATATTTCTGGCACTGACAGAATGAAATACGATTTATGTTAATATACATGCAACACTAGATCCTCTTTACATCTGTTCGTCCCGAACAGATTCGTCAGCTATGATATTATCTCCACGGTGTAGGCGATCTAGGTGTGCAACCTTCATCTTCAACTGATATTTATGATGATTTTTTTTCTGGAACTCAGTTGAATTTGCTCTCAAATCGTATAACGTTTTGTTTCGATCTCTAATTGCAACCTGAATAAAGTCTAGCTCTTGTCAAAGCTCCAAAAGTACGCCGTTTTTGTCTTGTATCTTCTAGATCATTGTTGTCCGAATTTCACATCTGCTGGAAGTTGAATAGTTTGTCTAAATACGACACAATGCAGTGATTCTCCCGTCATTGCATGCGTCGCTGTTTGGAGAACCACTCCAAAAGGTGAAATATAACAGTCCCGACATGCTGATTGTCTTCTAGGTCTTCAGATTTTCTTAAACTTTTCGACCATTCTGTCGGACAATGGATGAAGTGTAATTTTTTTCATAGTTAAGGTGGCGTCGTCGTAGATATTTGGGACTCGAAATTAAAACCTTGGTAGGAATGAAGTTGGTTTAGAGCTATGTAGCTGCTCGCCCACCTTAGTACGATTTGCTCCGCCATTGTAGATGCCTCCTAATTTATCATAGACTTCTGGCCATTTCGTACAAAATTCGGTCAATACTGGCACGTCCTGTTATGCCACGTCCTATGTGATTCTTTCGAATGGTGCTCTTACATTATAGAACTTCAACTTCTATCTGAGTTTTGGCCTGGGTCCTTTCACAGAGTACAAGTCGCGCATTTCTAACATCAGTCGTCTACCTCTTCCTACGCATATGCCCAATAGAATAATTCGGTATTCGTTCGTTTGGTTAACTACCAGGTAGCCTTGTACTTTCTGCAAAACATCCTTTACATTACTCCTGGGAAATACAAACTGCTTACGATTGGTCGATCCATCTTCAGTTCCTCGTTTTTCCTATTAAAATACAAGGAGTTATATTGTGCCCAGTTGCTCTTTAGCATAGGATATCCATCTGATAAACTTTGCTATTGCTAATGGAGCCCGGACCATCTAACAACTGCGGCTAGAACCATCATCTTGCTGGTGTTGGATATCCACTTTACATCGGCGTCGGCTGCTTTTTATTGTAATCGATGGCATTTTTTGCATTCTAACCTACATGGACGTCCGAGGGCATCAGTATTTTCGTGCATACTCCCTTTTCGATGGACTAGATTGAAGCCATATACTAGCAACCTTTCCAATCCATCGCTCCACTTGTTCTTCGGAACTCTTGTAACTAAGTAAGAATCTCAAAGCAAAATGATCAATCCTTAGTACGAAGATTTTGGTCATAAAGATATTTACGGATGTGTTTGGTAGCTTTAACTATTGCCAGGAAATCTTTTCGGGATACGTAATAGTTTTGATTTGGCCTGGAAAGTACCCCGCTTAAGTCTGGCCATCAACTTGATGCGATAATACTGTACCGCCACCAGTATTGCTCGCATCAATGTCACAATGACTGTTTTATGTGGCTCAGGATACGCTGACATTGGTGCTTCCCACAACTACTGCTTAAGTTTTTCAAACGCTGCTTGGCATTGTTGGCTCCAATTAATCGGCTGATTTTTTTTCATCTGCTGCTGTAACCTTTTACTAATCATAGACAAATCCTTCATGAACCACCGGTAATACAGCGCCAATCCTACAAAGCTGAAGAGTTATTTGTTCTTGGGTACTGGTTAATTTTCCACGGCTTCGATTTTGACAGGATCATTTTCTATTCCTCTAGCGGAAACCTCGTGACTGAAGTCTTTCACTTCACTACAGCAAAAGTTGCACTTTTCATTTTCGTCGCTCGCAACCTTTCGAATACGTCCTCCAGATTTTTCCCGTGTTCTTTTAATATTTTTTCAATAACCTCTAAATCACCAAATACACCAATTTCTGTTCTGTTGAATTCAGCATCGGAATGGGGAGATAAGTTTCCTGATTAGGCTGAATTTTTAATCGCCAAGTTGTATCTGGCGAGTGATTCCTTCTTGAACTGGTGTAGATTTGCCCGTGGCCGTCTGAGGTAGGTAGGCCCAGTGTTACTAAGCCTCCAGGTTTTCACTAAGTCCGTCCACAAAATTGACTTCGTAGCTCCAGTATCAATGCCGATTTTGCAAAGTTTCTTGTCGATGTATTGTTGCAGATTAAGGACCTTTCGTATTGATATAACCTTGAAGCTGTAATGGTGGTTTTGGGGTCGACAATTTTACAAGCTAATCTTCGACCCATGAAGTTAGCTCTTACTCGTTTTCCGCTTCCTCTGAAAAAGAGACGGGATATTATCTTTCAATAAACTTACAAAAACGCTTTTTTTTTAATTCTATAGACATAAGGAAAGCCAAAAATGTAACGTTGCTTCTAAAAACGAAGAATGAAAATAACCTGAAGTAGAACTAAAAGTTGATTTTTACTTATTTTTACTTTTATAATGGTTTACGGGAAGGATAAATTTGAAGAAAGATTCGACACGTGTCTAACATACATGCAAATTCTAAAAATTGCTTTAAGAATAAAACCAATCATATCTAAATATTTCAATTGTTATATATTTTTCATTTGATCTCTTTCTTTTCTACACTTTACAATACTCTTTCACTATTTAGTATATACCTTTTACTCCAAGCTATTATATATTATTTTACACAATATTAATGTGAATAATGGAGCGGGCGTTGGTAGAGTGTGTGATATACAAGTTGGGGTTCGAGAGAAATTTCACGACTTTCTTTGCTTAAATAGATCGATACAGGTTTTATATTTCTGCCGTTTATCATAATACTGCCAATTTGATTGCACAAATAAAAAAAAAAAAAAATATATGTAAATTTAGAAAACAGAAATTATATAAACTTTTTTTTTATTTCTTTTAATTTATAATAAATTTTTTTTACAATTTAAATGAAAAATTTAGTTGTAAAAGATTACAACATATTAAAAAATTACAAAATTTCTTAAAATTATAATGGTAAATAAAATTTCGTTAATTTAAAAAAAAATCTATTGTAAAATATATAATGGTATGAATAGTATCGCTTAAAATTATTTCACTTGTTTTGAACTAAATTAAATCATCATAAGAACAATATATTATCTTTAATTTCCTAGTTAAATAAATAAATCACAATAAAAATGTCAATTAAAATGTTTACATTTTTTTCAAAACGTAGCATATGTACTACCTTCATGATATATACAATATTGAAACATTCTATCAATATTTGATTATAAAATAAATATATAGATACATCTTTTAGTCTTAGTTCTGCGGGAGCAAACAACGCAATGATACGATGTTTTTCTGTCTTTCACTGCCGGTTCTCATTCTCTTCTGAATCTTTTCACTGTCAGTCTTAACAAACGTAGTTTGGAAACATTTTTTGTTTTTGGTACTACTCAGCTTGTGATAGTGTTTCATTTAGAAATTTTGATCTGTTTTTATGTGTTTGCAATTAGAGTAAGAGGATGAAGTATTATAGAAAATTTAGGTGATCTTAAAGCATAGGTTTAAGCTTAAGAAACATAAGTTTCATGGTTTTGATTTTTGAATCCTTTCCTTGAGTGCATAGTGTACGTATGTATGTAGATTGTGTGCTGCTGTCTGCATGAGATGGGGTAGCTCTAGGAAGCATACTTAAGGATATAATTGGTTTCGAAATCGGGTACACAAAAGATTATTATGTAAACAATTTTTCCTACTTATGTGTTTAATAAACATTCATATTACGTTTTTTTTATACATATTCCACCGACTGACTGTCTTATACATTTCCCGGCATCTGCTGATAAATACGTACATCCATAATAGTATTTATATTCACTACTATTTGATTTCACTAATCTTTTCTATTTACTACTTTAAACTTAACTACATCGCTAAATAGACTGCTTGTATTTTTTCACTCTTTGTGTTTAGTACTTTTTCAATACATACTACGTTATATAGAAATATTCTCTAAATCTCTTGAATACTATTATTGTTTTGACATTGCGTAATTAGTTACCATTACAGTGACCTTCTTTTTCAACGATGATTATAGTTTAGTTATTGTTTTGTAAGGTTTTTTTGGTTTCTCTTCACGATTTTTTTTTTTTAGCTCTGTTTGGTTTTTTCAATGCTCGATTCTGTACACTATGTAGTTTGGTTTTTTCTGGTAGATAATATTTTAGGAGAATTGGATCATCAATACCCGATTTAGACGGACATCATCTACGACTCGATTGAATTTGGTCGAAGTTGTCCGTAGCAAGCTTGACATACCCGGACTGGCTTGAGGATTCGAAGACGGGAAATTTCCGATTCGAAGCGACTGCACTTGTTGCAGAAGACCTGTCCGCAGTTCCGACAATGATGCTTGCGCTCGTAGATTGTGAATCTGAAACCAGATTAACGTTAAAACAATGGGAACAGAAGATGATGCCTTGATCTTACTTTACGTGGCACTTGACGCACTGATCAGCTCCTTCGTCTTTCAGCCAGTGATCTGCAACACCTCGACCTGGTTGCTCTGTCACGCTCCAGGAGAATATACGCCCTCGTGCATCACCTAAACAAGTGATCATTTAAATATATTCGCCAAATTTCATTTATTTTCAGTTCCTTACCGATATATAATACTTTATGGTCTTTGGAAACAGTTAAAGCGGTGATACTTGCAGGTTCAGCATTATCCCTTCGGTCGTACGCTGTATGCATCGTCAATTTTGAACGGAAAACTAATTGTCGCTGCCACTTGAAACCTGTAAAAATTTCATTTGTCATTAATACCTACGCTAAAATCAATTCACAGCAAAGTTCTACCTTTTCGAAGAACATTCTCATTGGGGTTTCGCTTTTTATATTCATTATCAATAACAACAAATGAATCTGTCAAACTAGTATCTGATTTGCTAGGTCGTATTGTTCGTTCTTGTTCTTTCTTATCATCTAATGTAACGCTTTTCTCAACTAAAATGGATAGATATCAAAAATTCATTGAAATGATAACCAATGAAAATCCATGTACTAACCTAAACTTCCAGCTTTCTCGAGTGCTCGAGGATCATCCTCGGTTACGCATTTCATTTCGTGCAACGATTTAGTCCCTGCCATACTATTTTTCCTTTTCTCCGCTAGATTGAGTTTAAGTTTTTCTTCAGCATCATTATCATTTTCTGCATTCTCATCACGTTTTTCTGAATCAATCGATTTCGAAGTATTGTCTGAAACATCACATGCTTCTGATATGCTGCTTTCAGATGCCGATTTGGCGATATCTGTTGAAAAATATATAAGAGTAGAAAATATTATGCTTTTGAAAGTATTAACTAATTTACCATTTCCTTCTGTTGATAAGCTCATCTGCTTGAATAGATCAAGCTTTTTAGCTTTGTCGATCGGATCTTTTGGATCTTCACTCTCTTGAGATAATGGTTTTTCAAGTGAGTTAACCTCTTGACCTCGCTTTAGTTTGCGCTCGATGGGAACCTGAACGTATTCGAGAGACCACATCTAGAAGAACAAACAATATTCAGTTAGCTCTGATGTAAAATGACAGATCTTAATTTTTCTATTTAACTATTATTTGTACAAACTTAGCAGTTTAGTTTAAAAGTTATCTTTAAACTTTATACTAATTGTCTTTGGAGCTTCAAAACATATTTTTGAGATTATATCTGAACATGAAACAGGCATAAATTAGGGTATCTCTTTGCAAACATAAGTTCATGCATTGCAATTTCAACGACAGTTGAAAAAGTTCCTTAAAATTTCAGTAAAATTGCTAATTGAAACTTGTGTAGTCTAGCTGATAAAACTGACGTGTTCGCTTTTGGTTTGGCTTTTGGCTTTTGGCTTTTGTTTTCAGAACCATGATTACGGATAGAATTTTTTGTACACGTAACTAACCACCTATCGAAATGCTACCACATTAAATCTCATCTTTTTTGAAAACTAATCTGAATACGTTTATTTTGATTAACCGTATACAACAGACCGGTGTCGGATTTTTTTCCAAATCAAAATATAAGGTCTATTAGATTTTTATGCAAACTTACTCTGACTACACCATCTGTCGAACCGGTTATGATAACATTTTGCTGATCCCACTCACGCGTCGCTGAAAAACCAACGCACAAGATTTGCTGCATACGATCAGCACTGCCGACACAAGTATTCACTGTTGCTAGTGCATCGCCATTTATTGACCAGACATGAAGCCACGTAGCCGAGCATGTTGCAATGTCACCCTAAAAACATATTATTAATACATATAATTATCTCATTATACTACAATTCATTTACCGTTAAATCATTGACCGCCACACCCGCTACAACGCCGACATGTCCGCGAAGTTGCCGAACAAAAGTGAAACGTGACATGTCCCAAACAATAGCCGTCCCATCTCTAGATCCTGAAACTATAACATTGTAAGCCGCATTTGCCGCTAAACATGTTACTGCATCCGTATGCCCATGCAGGGAATGCTTCACAGACAATGTCTTTCGATTTGCATCGAACTTCCATATCGTGACAACCGAACTCGTTCCTGCTGTTACAATCATTTTTGCATTTGGACAAGCACAAGTCAAAATCTCTCCGGAATTTTGTGCAGCTGCTTCACACACAAACAATGCTCGATCCGAATCATAAATACCGATTCGCAGAGAATGATCTGCAAATCCCCAGGCTATATATCGCGTGTACAATGGAGGCATCATGACTTTGTTTTGTTCGACGGCAAAGACAGTTTTATCGGGCTGCAGGATTTGACCGACGGGTCCTTTGAGTTCTTTGATTGGCTGTAAAGTTGGCTTCAGATTGTCCAGATTGTGAAAGAAAAGTCTGTCGGGTTGCGGTAAACTCGAGTTGGACATGAGCGGTGTCGAATCGATAACGGAATGTCGCGAATTCGTCATTTTCTTTGACGGATGTGGTTTCTTGAAGAGTTGTTTTGGTATTTGACCGAAATTGTTAATGAAGCCAATTGTAGCATTTTTCTTTAGTGGATCATCAATGCTGGAAATTTCAAATACAGATCAACCGAACAAACTTCGATTGTATTAGTTTTCAAAAACTTACTTGTAGATATCGACATTCCCTTCATAAAACAGATGATGGAATACATTGACTGCCTCAACCGCACCTGCTCCTTGTTGTTTGCATCCGAAAATCAAGTCTATCCACTAAAGAGACATAAAGTCTTAACTGAGATAGCATTTTCGTATCAAAATAACTTACCAAATGTAAATTTTGACTAACATAATCGCATTCTAAGGCACTGCGATGCATTCGAATAAACTCCCGGGGATCTTGTTTAGCCCATGGTGGTAGAACAACGTGGTTCAATGAGTCACCGTTTTGCTTTGTTCCTGCAATAAAAATAAAACAGCATTATATATTTCGGTTTTTGGCATGTTGAAAAACTATTGTACATTTGAAGGGCAACAAATCTTACCGAGATCAAAATTATTGGAATTAACCAAGAACTCAGGGAGATAGAAAAATTCAGGTATCAACTCCTTTACGTCAGCCATATTGTACTTGGAAGCCGAAAGCCAGGCTTCTTTGATACTGTGAAACATTCTATCGGCCAAATCGAAGTGTCCACCCTGTAGCCGTAGAAAATGCTGTGTGAACGGTTCAAGTCGAACTAGGTACGAGCAAACAATCATGGCAGAACTGTAGTGTGTGCCATAGTGATACGGTGGAGTTTCACCGTGTGGATCGTCCCATTCCTGAAATCGTGAAAAATAAAAATTATGGTTAAAAAATTTGCGTTAGATTCTTGAGGTAGGCGGTATTTTATTTTTAACTTAAAAATAAATTTACTTTGTAAATATCTGACCTTGTATCGCTTTTGGAATTGCTCCAGACGTTCTTCAGATTGTGCGCCCATTGGTTTGGAGAAGTCACGGAATGTTTTCGGGCTTGTCAGGTCCAATTCTTGTGATTCGTAGTCAGCAAGGATCCACGGGAATACGGGATATTGCATCAGATCGTTATAAGATCGTCCGGCCAGGGTATTTAAATGCATCAGATATTGGAAGTTCGAAATTTCGCCACGCTGAAAAAATAAGTTATAGAAACTATAGTGGACGATTCCGTGAGCTGACTGATAATTCGAAAGGGGTAATTTTGACACAAGCGATAAATAGCGCGAGGAACGACCAGAAATGTTTGAAAACGCTGAATTGGAGGCGTTATTGAACCAAGATCCTTGTCAAATTCATGAGGGACTAGCTAAATCTTTGGAAGCCACGAGGAAGTGAATTCGTTTGGAGCTAGTGAAGTGATTCAGGATTACGATTTTGCGCTCAACTGTGAATCTTAGCTACCTAGAGTAGTTAGATTTAGTTTGTGTGCAAACAGTTTACACTAGCTATCAATTTTTCTGCGATGTCGAAATGTCTCGTGTGCCCTGGTCGGGAATCTGAGAATATCCATTGTACAATTAGCGTGTCGGTCTACTTTGATATCATGGAATTCGGCAAATCATACGCATTGCAAGATTTTGGCAGGTCTGCAAGTTTTGTTTGTTAGGCTTTGTGACTTGTTTGAATGAAAGATCTTAGTATCAATGCCGGTCTTAGTATTTGTTTTTAAATTAGTGATCTGTTGGTTTTATTTAGTCTTTGGGATGGGAGGGATCGTTGGGAAACTCCAGCTGCAATTTAACTCTCTGATGAGAAGTGTTTGTCAATTCTGACCAACATTTTCCGCCCTTGGATAAGACTCGATAATCTGTATAAGAGGGAGGGGTATTCGAAATTCATGAATCTTAAAAATTATGTCAGACTTTGTCGAAGGCCTTCACTATGTCGAACATAACTACCCCAGTCGATTTAGTATGGTTAAGTCCTGTTCGGATATGTTGGATCACCCTTGATAGCTGGGGTTCTGTGAGTCAAGTGGCGTAAAGACTGGCTCTCGAGTTCAGAGTGAATGTTAAGTGTTTACCAGCGTATGGTAAGCTGTTCCAGAATAATATTGATCCAGATAAGAAAGAATCGTGAAATGTAACGGTACGTCTGAGACTGATCAGAAGCGCCGAGAGGCTGGAATGTTGTGCATAGGAAGTGCATCACAAGAAATCAAACTTGATACAGCATTTTTCAATAAGGAAATATTTGTATTTGAATAAAACACAGAATAAAACGCGAGCACTTTGTATTCTTAAATTTTTGTAAGCCAATGTCGCACCACTTTTAGCGCACACATAGATTTAAAAAATTTCAATACGTTATTATATGTATGTTTGAAGCACGTTCAAAATTCATTTCGCATGCTTGCATGCTTGGAAAAAATATTTTTGTTGGTAGAATAAGGGAACTTCAAACATCACTAAAATGGCGTCAAAGAGTTAACGATAAATAACATTAGGTGAAACCTGAACCTATTCCACATACCCGCCAATCTATCCTGAAAATTTTAGCTCAATCGGCTGATGAGTTTACGAGAAACAGTGCGATCAAATACAAATTGTTATGAACTCATTGAAAAAATCGTTTAATTCGTAAGAATAATGTTCATAGTAGTATCGATAAAGAAGAGAAAGGTAACAAACATTACGTCAATGCTCGCAGGATGCAATACGTAAAACAATGGTTTCATCGCCAATAAGCTTGAAAGCTTTGTATTGTAATTTGTCCAGTTCCGCTCAAGCAGTGCGGCGAGCTTCAGCCCATTAATGGGAGTTATACTCAAGTCTAGGCCTTATGAGAGTTGTGTAGATCCGCGCTTTGTCTATTGTGATAAAATATGTCTTACTTCTCTGAAGGAAACTCGGGCATTTCAGGGCATTTTTTGCATATTGGAAGCTAAGTCTTCTGGAGATGTAGATGGAGATAGCACCTAGTAGGTTCAGCGAGTCTGAATCTGGAATGCTTACATCTTAAACGGAAATAAAGTAGCTTGCAGGAGAGTAAGGCTTGAGTGAAAGAAGACAGCTTGCAGTTTTGGACGCATTAGACACGACACCCTTCGCTAAGGTTTTTGTTTAACGAGCTGAACGTACGTTCCCTTTTAACAGAAGTAGCGTTCCCGCCAGTTTCCGCGCACCTTGCAGTATTCCGGTTGAATTTTAGTGCATCCAAAACAACTTGGAAGGAACGACCTACAAGGAAACTTTCAATTTACTTGACAACGATAGGGTGAAGACCACATTCCCGAAGTTTAGCTAATAGAGCTGTGTGCTGTGTGTGCAGACTGTCAAAAGCCTTCAAAATATCAAGAGAAACGAAAATATCTTCATTAAAATTATAGAGATAACGAGTTCATCTCTCAGTGAGAAACGTAAGTTGAATGCCCAGAACGGAGACCATACTGGCGGTGGTTGATAAGTTGCTTCGACTCAAATTAGTTACATCGGACCGAAACCAGTGAAATTTGCCGGTAGTTAGAGGGATTTCAGGCCTTCTTGAGCATAGGCTCAACGTGTGGAAGCTTCTATGCGAAAAGGAACACGCACAATAGTTTGCGCAGATGTTTAACTAAAGCGGAGGCGTAGCGCTTTAGTACGAGGGTCGAAGTACCATCAGGTCCAATAGGTTTTTAGACATCAAGCTTAGCGACTATTTTCAAAAACTCTGTTGAACAGAAAATTTAAGGTTCTGGCTCCCTTGAAAGCTCACATTGGAAGGCTTGGAGGAGTTAGCGATGGAAGGTGCCGATAGGAGTTAGTAACAAAGAATTAGTTTTATATCGTGACTGAGTAAATACGTTACCACCATGAAGAATTAATGGCTCGAAAGAAGCGAAAAAGTAAGGAAAAACAAAAACTGGGATTTAACTAATATTTGAATAGTGGGTTTGTAAACATTGTATGCAGTTTTGTAAACCTGTTTCAATGCCTCAGATGGTGATAGTTCGTAGGCTCGGAATGCCGTCTTTTAACGCGAAGGGCCTCTTTACTATCGTAACTAAATCAAGAGGTGGTGGATGCTTTAGTGTTCTTGAAGCCACGCAGAAGAATAATAAAAGTTATATTATTTTAAAAGTATAATAAAAGAAGAATAATAAAAGTTATACTATTTTAAAAGTCGTAAAATTTCAAACTAATACCTACCACCCATCTTTGTGTTACTGACGTCTCTCCGATCAAACTACTGAATATTCCTGATGTCTGTTCAACACTCGCTGTTCTCTTCTGACCAGCAACAGACTGCTGTGCATTATCAGCAATAGCAGTAGCATGCGACAAGAAACGTTGATAAACCTATAAGAACAGAATTTGAATTAATCCAATTTTCACAAGCGCTTCTTTACAATTTACCTTGTTTCGAACTTTTCGCGGAAAACTTAACAAATAGTTACGTCCATCGTTGGAAAATACTTCCAATGCAATCGGTTGTAATAAATATCGTCTCTTATGCACCTCTCGAATTTCTTCATAGGCAAATTTCGAACATTGTCTCATTGTCGTAGATTGTGTTGTTCCACCGCCAGCATTCGGTATTATCGGATCATATGCTCCTGCCGGTAGCGTATCAATGTCACGAATATCGCGGTTTTTTAACAAAGTAAAACCATCGACGATGTAGCAATGCTCCTTGCCGAACAGTAACAATCCCTCGGTAGTATCCAACCCTTGAATTCTCGCACAGCGGAACATGTACGATATTTTCTCTTGTTCTTCGAGTAATCTTAGAAATGTCTGATTATCTGAGACCATTGATACGTCTTCCTCTTCTTCATCAAGATCCTCCTGAACATTCCCTTCCATAGATTCATTATTTGTTTGTTCGGTTGGAGTTTGTGGTGGTGAATTTGTATCGCTTTTGGTTCTGACGTTTTCCAACTGGATACTTTCGGTTGTTTCGCAAAGTATTCGCGGCGGTTGTTGACAATGAGTGAAGTATACTTTACTATCAAAACTAGTGGCGACTTTGTATTTTAGTTGACGCTAGAAGGAAAATATTTTAATTTTGGTAAGTACTTTTTTTGTAAATTGAAATATGATTACGTTGTCAGGCAGATCGATTTCTGGACGATAAGGATACTGAAAGTAAAATACGTCATTTCGCATGGTTTTCTTTCGCATTCGATGAGGGCCTTCAGTAGAGTCGAGCATCCATTTGTCCAGCGACGATCCTTTTTCAGGTCCCCAAAGTCCACGTTCTCGCGTCAGTTCTATTTCAGATTGTGTCCAGTCCTGGTGAACGTAGCGCTGCGTGTGTTGGATCGTTTGAGTGTGCTGTTTGCAACGCATTTCCCAAAGGTCTCTGAAAATGGATAACGAGCGTCATGTTTGGTTTATATATCCTAACATTCTTTACTAACCTTATTAGTTGCACATGTATGTTGATTCCTTCGAATGCATGCTGCTTACTGATTAACGATTTCGTTCTAACGAGTTCATCTTTTTTAACTTTTGTCCGGCTGGCTAGTCTTGTTAGTCCTCCGGTCACTTTTTGTATTTTCGATTGAATTTGATTATGCAGTTCCCATGGCATTCGATACGAGGCTTTTCTTTCGGCATCGACATAGTTGAACCAGAGCTTAGATGCTAATTCCATGACTTGTTCTCGGGTGACATTCAAGTCTGGTGCTTTTGAGTTGTTCGAAGGTATCGCGAGACTCACTTTAAATACTTCTTCAATCGCTGGTTTCTTGCACACGTAAAGCTCTTCCCAGACACGGAACGAAGCACTAACAATCAGATTTCGCCCTTGCAACTGATTCAAGTGGTCGTCTCGAGATTCGATCAAATCATTTTGAGGATTAACGTGCCACGTCGTGCTCGGTCTACCGGACCCTGTATCCAAAACAATTTTCATGTCTGATGTCAGTTGAAGTAAGCAGTAAGTTAAGCATCCGATAAAATCCAACTCATGATTACCAGCTCCGAAAATAAGCAACCGATGTTTTATGATTTTGTGAAGAGTTTCCAACACTGACATTTGTTCGGTGATAGACTCAGTTGGACGAGAAAGCAGATAGAGGATTGTCCTGTTGAGGGAATGATGTAGTTGTTCCAAAGATAGAGCAGATGATCTCCGCTTGGCTTGAGCAATCAATTTTATAATGAAGTCGAAGATGTCGTGTGGATTTTTGCTTAGATAACCTTGCCAAAGTTTATCTACGACTCGGGCTGTAAAATAGAATACATTCGGGGCAATGTTTTGCACATGCGATTGAAGCAGTGGTACAATGGGTAGAGCTGCTTGTTCCCCGACCAAAACGTCAGCAGCAAGTAAGTGTTCAATTAGCGCAGTAGTTATTTCAGTTTGGAACTCTATTTGTAACGCCATGTCTGAGGATTCTGGTGACGCGTCCAAGACTAAGTCTATTACAGGAGTCGATTTTCCATGCATCGACAAGCTGAGAGAGTCAACGACAATCACCCTCAAGAAGTCGATTACGAATTTTCGAACTGGATGTATTGTTAGCTGAATTTCTTGATGAAGAGTAGGGTTGATTATGATACATTCTGTCAGAGATTTGTCTTCAGGTGTTGACGCGCCACTATTTGGTTCCGAATCACGATATTTTCTGATAGGGAACAGGATCGCTACAAGAGAGTTAATGACTTCTGCGGACATCATCACCGGCATAAAATCTGGTAGATTTTGGTAGAGAGAGAATAAGACTTGAATTATGGTCTCTGGGTGGTTGTGTAGCCAATCGACGGACTCTGTCGAGTGCACTATGGCTCGAACCATTCCAAGCAAAACACAGACAGCTTCTGGACACACATTGACTTTCGGTGCCACGGAAGATGCAGACGCATGAGAGGCTGGTGCACCCCAGAGAAAAGACCATACGCGATCTAGATCAAATTTAGTGTGTTCCGTGGCCAGAAGTTTGACCGGTTGACCCATTATTAAAGCGGTTATCAGAAAATACAGTTCCGGTACGTCCAAGTGATATTGTAAGAGCCACTCAAGCATTTGGAACCCAGGAATGTGTAAGATTGCGGCTTTCACTTCTCCAGCTACTAGTGATGGCAGCTGTGAGTTTGGCTGGGTTATAACTGTTCCATTTACTTGCGATGATGAAGACAGTTTGCTCGAAGCCAGACAAACGTTTTTCTTTTGGGAAATGAGCTCTGTGTATTTCAGAAAACCACCATTGTGTGTACTATCACGGAACCGTAGCAAAAAACTCTCGTTGGCACAAATCACAACCAATATTCTCACAGCTATGATAACCGATGTGAAGTGTACTTGCGATTGCATGAAAAGCAACAGCCAATCCATTCCCAGAATTTTCGAGATGTCGTCGCAAATGACATAATTAACAGTATTCCTGGAGGTGAAGAGTAGTCCGTGTAGTAGGGACAAACATCGATTTCTTAGGTAGATGTTTTGCGTTGATGGATCGTTTTCGTTCATCGCCGGTACGATTGATGCCTTTTCGAAGTGGTATGGTTTCGGTAGCTTGGCTGCAATGTATTGGCCAAAAAGCAGAAGATCGCTATGTCTCGGTTGCGCTCCCAGCAGAGTTTCGATGAGAGTAAAGAGAATTTCTCTAGTAGCGTGATCGGATACTTCGGTGATTATGTGCAGTAATTTTGTTATAAGCTGTAGTTCACGCATTATTTTGATGTTTGTTCGTTTTTCGTTTGATTCCACGGCGAGTTCGAGTAGGTGCTCAAGGAGTGATCGCAGAAGTCCATTTGGCGCACCATGCCAAATTTCGAGATCACAAAGAAGGTCCTAAATAGAAATCAAAATAAATAACCCATAAGTTGAATAACAAAATTTCGTAGAGATCTCAATCTTGATTTACTCTTTCGAATGTTTAAACTAACCTGAAATGCAGTAATGTTGGGTATTGCAGACATTTCATGTCCACTGTTGACTGTTCCAACCAAACTGAACGTCAAGTGCAATATATGAGAATTCAAGAGATTTTTCTTTTTCTTGAAAAACATTGCCAGAGTCTGAAACAAAACACGTTTACAAAACTTTGAAAAATTACTCATATTCTTTTATTACTTGATAGCTCCGCTTTCGATCCATTTCACTTTGCGCGGCTCTATTGCTGCGCACCACACAAGTCAATGCTTTGACACCGGCGTAAAGACTCTCAACATCCTGGGCCATGGCAATGATTCCCAGCAGAACGTTACACCCTCCGACCGTATCAATCATCGTTGAGACTGGATGAGGGCTGAAAACTCGTACACCTAGATAACCAACCACGACTCCACCCAACGAACGACCTGGACCTGCCAGATGGCCGGCAGAGTTGTGAAGGATTCTATGCAATACAATTAAACGATGAATTCCAAACTATCTTTAAAAGTTCAAGCATACTTTATAGGTGTAGCATTCTCGTGTGAATTCATTCCCAACTGCTTTGCAATAGATTTGTTATCCATTCGACTGTAAACTTTCCGAATTTTCGCCAATGTCAATTGAGAAACTGCTTTGGCATTCAGGCCGAGTAGAACACGTTCCTCAGGAATGAGTGGTGGTAGTGGCTCGCTCTGTTTTCCGACTTGCGGAGCTTGCAGCGATCCCATGTAATGTGGTCCAAGAAAGAAAATCGTCGACACCGTTTGTTGTGTTAGAACGTCTTCGATTAAATGGCAAACGCCTTGTTTCCAGCACAATCGTGAGAAACGACGCCATATGGGTGGAGTGCCAATGTAGCCATATACCTGGTTAGCTACCGTTAGACTAGCCGCTCCACCACCCGGATTTTGGGAGACGTAATGCAGTTTTTGTGTATGCATATGCTGAAATTGAAGAATAAATAAAACATGTGTGTTGTTTATATTTTCATTGTCCTACAGATCCATCAAGAAATAGCGAAAAACTGGAATTTTTCAGCACAGCCCTGTTAAGCACCACGATAAGATTATGCCATTGTCCTTCGTGAAGTAGATCGGGGCACCAGATACGTGCGCTGTTGTCATCATTGCCTTCCGGTTCCCAATCGCCAATGTCTGAAAATATATTTTCTTTTTGTAACTTCTAGCCTTTTGAGCAATGATTATCATCTTACTAGGTGTCAAAATTGCCTCCTGAGTTGAAACTACAATCGCCTTATCTCTTGCCGAAAGGAGAATCGTCAGGCAAACTATACTTTCCTCGCGTGGTGAATTTATCGTCCGAATCAGGCTCAACAAACGTACGGAATGGGGATCCGTTTTCGAATCTGAGAACTTTTCGATGCAAAACCATGTAGAGTAAGTTATGCCTGTCTGCGGGGGAAATATCCGGTCTCCAGCTCCAATTCCTCCAATTGTGTTTGCATCAATGGTACCGCCTGCATTTGAAGCTTGTGGTGCAAGGCTGGGAAGATATAAGCACCCAAATCCTTCTGCAGACATATCCATTTCTACAAAAGGCGGAAGTGTGCTGGATGCATGCGCCCGAAAATCTCGAGGTGTTGTCATTGAGACAAGCGTTTTGATCCGTGTTAGAGGCACAGGGCCACCAAAATGATAAGGTTTATCTAAATCAATGTTGTCGCAGGAAAGCGGATGGTTCAATCGTAGAAACTCACGAAGTTCGGTTGGTTGAAGAGCCTGCGCTGCCAGCCGTTCTAGGATATATTGGAGCGGAACGTGCAGGGGATTTTGTTCTTCGCTGAGAGCGTTACGACCGATTTTCAGTAGGTGACCGGCTAGACCATGATCACACATAATTTGTTGGTTCCTTTCACTGAAATCATCCGTTTGGGTCATATAATTGAGCAGGTTACTTTAGAGCCACTTACCTTCTCACCAAACTTTTTATTACTTCCGCTAAATATATTTGTAAGTGCATTGCTTTCTCTGTTTGATTCTGGTGGAAAACAGACGGCAAAAGCTGAAGCATGCAAATTACAACGCCCGGGTGAACAATTCGTGGCTCCGCAACAGGTTGTGACAGATTCAAGACGTTGGGAACTGGCGGTGGCATTTCCTGCGATGGAGATTTCAGGTTCTGTGTTGTAAAAAGCGAGATAACTCCATTCAGATTTGGTGGTTCGAAGTTGTCCAAAGAAATGCTATAAAGTAGTCGGTAAATCACGCATGCGTACGAGAGGGACTTTGGAATGTCATCTGAAAAACTGAAATTAAAATAAAGTAAATGAACGATTCAAGATTTAAAAATTAGACGACTGCTTACGTCAAACTCAAAATATCTCCAACAAATATTTCATGAAAACATTTTAGCCAGACTTCTGATGTTTTGACTGCTTCGCCACATTTCGTAAGTTCTGATTTGTTACCGAAACACCCAAGAAGTCTTAGTGTCTCACACAGAGATGCATTACAGATTTCATTGTGAAAGAACTTTGCATTGGCTGGCTCGAATCGCATGGCCGTTGCTAAAGTCTGACACACTATTTGCAGCAAAAGAACCAAATCAAATTGACTTATGGGAT
The DNA here is from genome assembly GCA_947369275.1 of Nemotelus nigrinus. NCBI lineage: Eukaryota > Metazoa > Arthropoda > Insecta > Diptera > Stratiomyidae > Nemotelus > Nemotelus nigrinus. The sequence goes on along the minus strand of OX376375.1, from coordinate 51,562,764 downwards.
TCTCAGTTTCTGCGCCCTGGTCAACATTATCGTTTAGTTTTCCATCCAATGATACAAACACACTTGTTAGGTAAACAAAGCCGCCTACTTTTCGGAACACGGTTCGCGTCCTGTGACTATCCTTCAAACAACCGAGCAACATGTTGAGTATTTGTATCTTGAACTCAACTTGATGTGCCGGAACTGAGTGCATTGTGCTCAAGATGAAAAGCATGTCATCGTCTCCACCTTGCGAAAGGATCAATTCTCGAACGATTCCTAGCGATTGCGGACGACTGTGCCTGAATTTCACGAAGTCGTGAATGCACTTTGCACCACCGCTTTCACGAAACACGTTCGCATTGTTATTATTTCCGCTCAGGAGTAGGGTTAATGCTTCCAGGACATGTTTGCCTAGAACGTCGTTACCATCTTCTGCCAAATCCAAATCTGCATTTTCATTCTCATTCGTTATCTTTCTTACATATTCCGAATATCGCAACATACATGTAACAAACACTTCCAGAATTCCTACCTCTCGATAAACATCCTTAAAAACATTATTATGCCTAAGAATATTGAGGAGTGTCTTCAAGCATAAAATACTGCAGCTTGTCGATTGATTCGCGCGTAGCAAAATCGAAAGCGATATTAATTCCTTGCACGGTACAAAATTCAATTGAAACACTATAAATTCCAAAAGATCGAAAAACTTTTCCTGAATTTGATATCCTTTCATGTGAATACGTTCTGTGAATTGACTAAGAGTATTCTCTGAATCAAGGAGAAAGTAGTTTGCGTTGTCCGAATGATAAACGCTCGAGATTGCATCCAAAATCGTGCAGCACAGGGCTGGCGAAGTGGATTTTATAAATACAGTTTGTAGGACTTGAAATGCATAAATGTTTCGGACACAAGTCTCACGTGAAGAAGCCTGAGGCATTTGAAAATTGTGCATTCGGAAGAGTGTATTGCTTTGCGTTTGAGACGGTCGTAGTTCGGTATAGCCGCACATGCACAGCGATGAGATCATAAGAACTAAATTTCGAATAGCTGCTTGCACTTCAATTGATCGTTGTCGATCAGTTTCTAATCTGAAAGGCAAGAGAATATCAATAATATATCGCAATGAGGTATACAAATACACTTACTTTAGCAAAAAATCAGATAAAAATAAATATCCCTGCGATGCTTTAAAGTCATCCAATAGTATCTGCGAAACTTGACTAGAATCTTTGAGAAAACAGAAAACTGTAACGAACATTTCAACCACCTCGAGCGGATTTTGAAGCGGCAGTCGCTGCATATTATCGACACAGAGAGCCATGCAACCTTTTGCTGTGAAATATTAAGCGAAATAAGGCCAAAAATAAGGTTATATTGACCACAATACTTACTATGTATATAATTGACAACAGGATCGGTTAGACCGTGACGTGAAAGCGTTGTTAGCACTTCGGCAGCACTTTTACGCCACATCGCATTGTGCGGAGGGCATTGTGACGTGATTGCCGAAAAAAGCAGTGTAAGATCATCCATACGAGCCAGTTCCTCGGCCGGATATGGATATGAGCATAATTTGACTAGAACCTGAACGAATATTTTTTGCAACAAAGTCCTTCGCTCGATTGCTGTAAACTCGCTCGTTGTTTCGACACTTGCTACTTCAACGTCGGGCAGATCGAAGAACAAATACAGGCATTTTACTAGCGTTGATGGTACCGATGCCGAAGTCATTACCTGAAACCAAAGCCATATTAGTGCAAATACCGAATTGTGTGCGATGGGGTGGTTTACCTGTATCAATGAGACATCTCCGTTTGCTAAGAGATTCAATGTGGACAACAACATCCATCCACTACTGGACTCCTCACAATTCTCTATTTCCAAAAATTTGACGATCGCTATTGATGCGGCCTCGGTGCTCTGATTGGAGGCTCGCTTCCTTATTTCACATACAATAAGCCTGGAGACTTGCTGGCAAAATGCAACTATATCCCAAAATTTTTCACTCATGTCTGATGCTGGTGTAGTGCTGAAAACCTGACGAGACGTTCAATTAGATTAGAGAACATATATGGATATTTGAAGACAATCAAAATCAACTTACTTTACAAAACAGCGGCAACATGTTGTACAGTTTCATGTCCCGTTCGGTTTCGCTTAGGGGTTCTTTTGGATGCGTGTACTCATTGAACAGCTTTTTCAGATGCATCAGGCTTAGCTGTGTGTGCGATGCATCGGTTGTAGGATCTTCAGAGCTACTACCTCCGCTTCCACCACGTAGTTTACGCATGACATTCATATTGGCACACGTACTGCAGGCGGTGATTGAGTTAGAATTTCAGATTGTCACTAGAAGTGAAAAAAATACTGGAGTTAAAGTTTTGATAATTTATAATGAGCTGTAATAATGACTATCAACTAAATTCCCAATGATTTTTACGCTTATGGGATAGTAAGAAATATTTTTAAGGCCTTTAAAGACAAGCTATTTTTTAACTGGGTTTACTGATCTGCTGAAGATGGACTGGAGTATTTGATAAACAATTCTTCAGGACTCCCATCAGGAATTTGAGCTATCCACCATCAAAAAAGCAGAGCTTAAACCGACGTTTGAAAATTTATTTTCAGAAAGTTCGCGGTTTGAGGACGAAAGTTAATGATATAAAGCTCTACTCTGTTATCGTGTCACATGATATTGTTTATGTAACAAACACCTGGTTGGCTAGTGATATATACAGCGATTAAAATGTTATTTCTTCACTCTATCTTTCGCAGGGATTGGAACCGATGTGTCTGTAATTTTTCTTTAGGAGGTGGTGTTTTAATTAGTGTTCATAAATCTCTGAATAGAACGATTTGCAGTGGCTTGATTTTCTCCCTTCCTCAATATTGCTTCTCTCATCAAGCTGCATCCTTTGTAGCAACCCTTTATTGGCCTATGAATTTTTCTATCTGCAACTCACGTCCTGCTTCAATGGCCGGTTCTTTTCTGCTTCCGTAATTTTATGTGGGAACTTTAATATCTCTTCATTGGATTGGGATGACATTTTTTCGAGGATTTCACTCGTTACTTCCTCCTTTTTATTCTTTTGCTCACTTTCCCAATTCAATATTTTAATGCTAACGACAGGATGCTGGAGCTAGTCCTGAATAATCTTCCTCTTATTTTCTTTTACTTTAATCCCTCTTTATCTTCATATGTGCGCCCTGCTCATAATTCTTCTCTTTTTATGGAATTAACTTTGAACTGCTCGTTTAACGTTAAATCCACTTCTATTTTCCGTTTTGATTAAAAAAGGCAAACTATTCTACTTTATTCCACGAAATGAATGGTACTAGCTCGTATTATTTCCTCAGAGAGCTAAGTGTGATTGACGGTCTCTACAAATTTTTTTTTTCTTGTCTAACTTAATTCTCTGCTTTACTCTTTTCTGTCGTTATAAAGGAAGTTCACTTCTTCAACAATTTAATAGACTCTTAAGAAGGGAACAGATTATACTAAAGAGCAGATTACCATCGAAAGTTGCTATTCCTAGATTAAGCCAGCAAAATTATATGAAAGTGCTGGTTTCAACTAAATCTTAAACCGACCGACTGAGGGAGGAGTAGAGCAAGAGGGCTAAACAATTTTTTAGTTATAATTTATAATCAACTACTACTATAAAGTCGAATCCTCAATCAACGATGCCATGGCAAGGAAGAAAGGGAACCTTTAACAATAAAACTATATTCAATCTACGTGACAATAATGAAAATACTGTGGAGATCTTAAAAGAATGGCGATATAGAAGCTACATGTAAAAATTATTTTTGAAACCAGTGGTGTGCACAAACGGGGAAATTGGGGGGGGCAACTGTCCCTTCTATTGCATGGTAATTCTTGAATATTTGTTTTTCACTCTACTCCGTTACCACACATTTTCTTCTGCTTTCATAGTAATTCACTGAAAATAAAGAAAAATGTGTGCCGAATTCAGGTCTTTGCCTCCTCTATTTCAAAGTCCTGTGCGCGCATATGATTGATACTGAACTCTGATGTGATACTGAATTTGTAGGTATAAAACTCAACGGAAGAAATAGTAAGGCCACAGTTAAAGACGCTTGAGCCGACGAAGCTATGCCATGCACTCCAGCTAGCATGTCCGTATTCTATCACTGACGCTCAGTCTTGTTTGTATGCTCATTTGGAACTTATGTCTCCCCGAGTAATTAGCAGCGAAAAGGCGCTGTCAAAATAAAAAGGAAACAAACTGCATCAGTTTCATTCCAAACTATTTCCGCTTCTCTATTCTGTTTCTGACAGTGAAGAGGCTACATAAGCAAATGACAATGATTTCGAGGACGTCGAAATGAAATCTGACATAGAACATAAGAAAAACAGTAACACACAATAGGAATATGCTGACGCAGAAGCCACCGAAAACGTAAGCACAGATAGAATTTACAGTCTAGAATTAAATTAAGTTTCTCAAAGTTTTTGTAAGTTTTCCACCCAAGGAATGAAAAGGAAATATAGAGCGTGTAGGCTAGCTATCATCTTTTGTACAAAGACGAGGCACAAAACTCACGACTTGGATAATCCCAATGGCACAACTACCAGCAGTTTGGATACTCTACCACCAATTGTCATTTATAAACTAGTTGCGACGGACTTCACCCCTTCTCAGGCCGCAAAAAGTAGACGAAAAAAGCCAAAATGTCTCAACTGCGGAGGCGAACATCCTGTGAGCTACGAAATCTGACCACACAACTAAAAAAACTCGAAGAAGTCATTTTCAAAAGTGGCAAATGGAAATCCATCTGCAAGCCCTCAAACCCCAATCACCAAACTCATCAATGCCAATCACTCCCTAACATATAAGCCATTTTTTTGACATCCTGTAAGAACATTAATGAAAATTCAAAGTAATTTCACTGGCCAAAACTTACCAATCACATGTCCATGAGCTATACTAACCATATTTTAATTCTCACGTCCAATGCAATTTCTCACGTTCAATGCAAAGAGCGAGCTGATGCAATTTTTAATTGGTTTCAAATATACTACAAGAAATATTCCACTTGATCCCCAACTGCATCTTATGCAGGAACTATAGAATGACTGGAAGGAGAGAAGGCACTGCAAGCCCCGTGAAAAGAAAATGAATAACAAATACCTAGGATATATTTCCATAATTTAATCTGATAATTTATAAGCCTATCTATTTGAAAGGCATACTAAGAATATGACTGCATAATTTCGAAAAAACTAAAGTGTAAAATAAAACAAAAATGAGCCCCATAATCCGTTCATTCATTAAAAAAATATATCATTTCGAGTCTACTCCTGGCTTAAAAAACATGAAGATAAAACTTTTTCATATTATATGAAATGTGAAAATACATTAGCGTATACATTTGTAATAGACGTCAACATCGATTTTACCAAATAGCACCGTTAAAGTATTCAATCGTCTTTTCGAATGGCTTCCGGAAAATAATATTTATTTGTGGCTAGAAAATTTGTTTCTGACGACAACAAACTTGATGCATATAATTTTTACAGCCCTATACTTATTTCACCAAAACTTTTACAATCAACAAATACTAGACCAATTGTACAAATGCAAAAATTGTACTTATGCCTAAATAAACCAAAAAATCTCCAGCGTTTGAAAAAGTTCATACAAGTTGATTGTCCTTCCCGTATCCTGTATCTATCAGCAACCGGGTATAGCTGAATAAGCCTGCTCTCAACTTTTTCTTAGTGTTTATTTCGGGTCGATTTCGAAAATCTATATTCTCTATTTATCTTTCTATCTATATGGCTATTGTTCACTGAAATATTAGAATTTCTTTTATGTCTTTACGAGAATGAAATGTCATCTTGTCGTCAGTGTTGTTATTGTCTATTGTGAAAATGTCGTTGGGGCTATGGATATTTATCCAGTATTTGAAATGAATAGATTTGATTGATTCATCAGATACTATAACAATTTTTATTCTACGTCGAAAAATATCGCAACAAATATTCCAAGCAGAAAATATTTTGCCGTTTTTACTTTCACAATATTTCGTCTGAAAAATATTGTACAAAAATTGCTTTGTATGTAATGCAAAATATTCGATGCTGATAGCTTAAATCCAAAATAAATTGTAGAAGACTTTAACTCCAAGTTTACTTATTGCTGCAATAGGGTATTAACAAACTTTATAGAATCTTAAGTTATAATTCGCCAACGGAAATTGGATGCACGATTTTATCTTATCTTATCGTTTGTTGATATGGCATTTCTACTGTATTATTTTGCTCGACTGTGTTTGACTTGGAGTCATAAACTATTAAACGGTTTAGGTTTACTTTGCCTTAGAATAATTCGCTAGTAAAATATAAGATTTATTATTTTTAGCATCATATAACAATGTCTCTTCTCATGTTCGCCGTAAATGATACATTGATAAGTTTTATACACTTCTGAATTTAAAGTGAATCTGAAATGCACAGCACCAAACAAAAAGAGCGCTACCAGACTCTTTTAAAATAATCAAACAAATCTTATCTTGTTTATGCCTGTTTATCGCCGAAAAAGGTATTACTGGTAGTTAAGATAAATCACAACTTTATCTCCAATTTATTCTGTTTCATCAGCGTTGCAAAATAACTTATTGTTTGATTATCATGAAGGTTTTAATTGATTTGTGATTTAATCATTTTTAGGCATGATATTTATTTTATAATGCTAGAAGTTTTCTTGAACAAGATTCAGCCTAGTTTGAATCAATTCGGTCTCACTGTCATATAAGTAGAAGTAATAATAGGCGCGTTTTTTTGCTCCCCTTACCCATAACAGAACAATGCTAACCAGTGCAGACGCATTGGAAACAACAACAATTCATGTTATGGATAGGGAGAGTTGTTCTTTCCAATGCGTCTGCACTGGTTAGCATTGTTCTGTTATAGATAGGGGAGCAAAAAAAACACGCCTATTATTATGCAAAAGCATATACATAAATTTTAAATTGTTGTTACTAAGCACTGCCAAAATTCTATTAAGTTTAATATGACCAAAACTATGTATAATTTCCGAATTCGAACATTATAAAATCGCCAATTTAGCTATTCCACTCAAAACACTTGAAACGAGCGTACACGATTGGAGCCCAAGGTCATATCAATAGAAGCATCAGTTCTTTTGTTTGAGGGAGCTGTCTGAGCAAAGCTATATGTTTTTAGTAAGAGGATGCCAGTTTCAGTTTTAATCCCTCAATTATTTTTTGTTCCCAAACAATCGGATGCGAAATGATGAACATAATAGCACAGCGTTCTAAAAAAACATATAATAATCAAATGAATACGTACGTAATATGCCACATTTTATTTAATTTAGGTACAGAATATAGATTCGATCCATTTTCTTCTGACAAGTGACCAATACTGACATAATAGAAGGAGAATAAATATTTTAAAAAAATTATATAGAGAAAGAAAATTTTAGCTGATTATATTATCAAAGTAATTGGGAAATTCGAATGAAAAAGTTATACTTTTTATCCAAAAATTAAAAGCCTGAAATGGAATTACAACTTATATTTAACAGAAAACATCTCAAGACATTTAAGTTTATTCCTTAAAAATATCTAAAATGGATTACTTCTTAAGTTTTCTGGAAGGAAAATATCGTTTAGATGTTACAGTAAAAAATTCTAGCACAAAATAAATCTGATACTGGGTCAATTGAGAATACTGGAGCTACTAGTTCAATACTCTGATGTGGTGATGAACAACGTGGAAGGCGATCACAGTTAGAGACCCCGTCAACTGATAACGGACAAGACAAAAATCATCCAAGAAACTGTCCGATCGATCCAACGGATTAATGGCGGAATACCCATAGAGTCTATAAAATATTCAGGCAATTAAGTATATGACGCAGTTCATCAGTTAGTGTTGAAGTTTTGGGAGATTTTGGGTTGATATATTCAAAAAAACCAAAAACGGACATACCACGACGTGTAGCAACTTTAAAAGTTTCATTTTGTTGAATTCTGCTTATAAGAGGAGCTCCAATGTATTAAGAAGCCGAATAGCTCAGAAGGTAGTTGATCCACATCAGCGAGGTTTTACTGCAGTTACATGATTTAGGGAGTATATATTCGTCTTCGTGAATTCGTTGGAAACTTAAATAGCTATCAAATTAAATAGAGAAATGTTACCGTTGGACAAACATAAAGATAGAGGATTCTGCTGCCTATACAATAAACAAATGTATAAACGATTTCCTAAATGTGAGGGCACTGATATTATAAAATCAGGTTCAACAGGCGGCGGTGAGACAGGTAACCAGTTCTCTTAAGAGAGACAGATACAGGATTATTAGAAAGAGGCGTTAAGACAGACCTTATCTTCGTTGGACCCATGCCTTACACCAAAATGCCAAAAGAAATGCTGACTACAATGACACCAAACTGTGAGGTCTAGTGTTCTATGCTGGCACAGCTTTAGCTCAGACGTCGTTGTTGATAATAATTACATTCATTCTAATCATAGATCTAATATTGCAATTGTAGGGTAGATATCATCTCCAAGTTATACGTTTGTTTATAATTGAAATTCTCATGGCAGTAGTGCAGATGTAAAAGCAGAAAATAATTATGATGATGATTTCTAAAAGTGCTTGGCTCGCATGACAAGACTAGATCACAAAAAGAAGTTAGAACAGTCACAGTATAGATGACACTCTTACAGGTTTCTTTGTGGCAACTCGTAGAAAATGTCACATCACGATCAGTTTCAGTACCGAGCGGACATAAGATTTTTTATTTCGAAGGACGGTCAATGCAGTGAAATTGAAGCCAGTAACAGGCTTCAAAGAAGGTGAAAGTAGTTCCATTATCGGGGAAAGTTATGGCCACATTCTCAGGGATAACAAGGAGAATATCATGATTAACTTTCAAATTAAAACACCCACACAAGGGTAAAATTGTTTCATCCAATAAAGAATTCAAAGTATTTTAAAGATTGCGACGAAATTTTTCTTTTGAACAGAATGAAAGGTGTTGAAAAAAATTTCACCAAATTTATAGAGCTTAAGAAAAAATAGTTTAAAAAAAATAAACAATTTATGGTTAACTCTTATTTGGGGCGAAGACTTTTTAAGCCAACCTTTTCTAAAATTTGTTGGTCTTAAATTAGTTCTTTGAAATTTAGACATTTTACGAAAAAATGTCTTTGAACCCCAAAGAAGTATGTACTTTAGGAACTGACTTCTTTTCTTCTTCGTACATACCCTTTAATTGATTTAACCAACCTATAACTTCTTCTGTTAACCTCTCTGCGGTAAACCCTCATAAAAAACAGACTAATGTCCTTGGACTACACTGGCAGCAACGGTGTTGCTGGCATACTTAACGTCTTGATGAAATCTCTCTCATTCTCTTTTGATTCTTTCATCAAATATAAAACTTAAGTCTTTTCCCCGGCGTTTCCTTTTTATGCTGGAAATTAATCAGTGGTCAAACACTATTAGAACGAATTGACCACGACTGCGTCTATGGTGTAAACAAAATATTGTGGTTTTATTAGGAGCTGCGCTTTAATTAGATATATATCCTAAAATGCATTGAAGAAGATTATGTCAGGATTAGAGTGGATTATTATGTTTTTAAGCCTAGAAAGTTCTCAAAATATGGTAGATTGGGTCATACAGCCAAATGATGCGCCTTGATATGAAGTATAGGACCTTAATTTATGAGAAAAATTCCAGTAGTTTGGTATGTGTTTTGTGGAGTTCAATAGCACATTTATCTACTAATGAAAGTTCTCCAGTATCGAAGCAGTGAAAAAGTGTTTCATACTTTGAGGACTGGAATATCATTGAGGAATTAAATAAATTATATTTATTAGATGAAGAAGGGCTTGACTCTTTCCCGTCACTACTTGAAAACAGCGTGTTAACTTCCAGTGCACTGCCTTCTGACCAGTTCACTTCCAATTCTCAATAGGATGTTAACTCTTTTCTTGTAAGAAATAATATTCTAAAGTGCTAAAAACTAATTAATTAAAGGATATTTCGATAAAAAGTCATCCCCTAAAAGTTGTTTCGGTTCCAGTGTGTAATAATACAAGTTACTATGTTAAGTACTAATGAAGTTGACAAATTTCTAAAGACCTTATTTAACAACACTGAAGTGGAAAAAGAAAGAAGCTGTCTCGAATAGCTTGTTTGCTACAAAAAAAACTAAATGTGGTGAAAAAGATTCAAGTGATAAAACATTCACCGATTATATCTGAAATACTAACGTCTAATGCTCAAAAGAATCGTAAGAGGTTGCAATATAATTTCAAAAAGCAAAGAGAATAGTAGATGGTAAAAAAGGCTGGGTGTAAGAAAGGACATTGAATTCCATGAAATTCAAGATAACTCTATTCAAGTTTTAGGTGTTTTCCATTTATTGTCCTCCAGATTTGAAATAAGAAAAATGATTATAAACACTCTGAAATAAACAAAATTATCACCACTGCCGTTGTAGCTGGTAGATTCATTAAAAGGTGGATCTCAATACCTGAAATAGATGCTGGAGAGATCATAATAATAATCCTAAAGACAGTAAGATTCTTCAAACACTACAAATTTATAATTGTTGAATGTGACTTTTGGTAACTTCATGTAAAAAAAAACTCAGCTGAATGACTTGCCCTAAACAAATGAAAACACTATGATTCAACAATTTGCGCATTGTTATATCGAAAATTCAGCGCTAAATCAAAAAATTATTGATTTAAAAAAGTTTTCCAATAGCATTAACCAATGAAACTACTCAGAAAATGTAGTCAAAATCTCTACTTATCGCAAAGGAATAGTCTGTATTACCAAGATAACAATTCCAGCCTCCCACATTAAACAACGGTTGAAAAGACTTTCCTTAAGTTGTACGAGACATCCAGACAGATGACGAACTATTATAGCAACTTGAGATCAAAGGTTAAATGCGATAAAGAAGTAAAGGAAACTAGAAGGAATAGTTGGGAGAACAAAATCATTGAAATAGCCCTGTATGGCTTCCGATTTTCGCAAACTAATATATTTATTTATTTATCTATCCATTCACCAAAACAAGCTACAAAATCACATATAAAATAAGACATCAAATAAAAATAAAATGGAGAAGTAAAGTAAAGGAAAAAGTAAAAAAAAAAAACAAGTTAAAAAAGTAAAAAAATAAACTAAAAAGTAACAAATAAATTAATAAATAGCAATCAATAAATAAAACGTTGACATACGGATGGCATGGAAAAGAGAGGACTTGAAGGATAATTTGGAAATCGCAGGGGAATATAAATTGCTTATTCTGTTGAATACTCTGCAACATCTATTTACTGGCTCATTAGCTCCATATGTGGTCGAATGAGAATATTCTTTTAGTAAACGATTGGACCTGGTGTTCCTCACAGGGATATTTATCAAAATTTTATGATTCAGGAATTCTACATTAATAGCGCCTCTAATGACATAATACATTAAGCTAATCAAAAATAAGAGATCTTTGACTACTAAAAATCTTAAAACAACCGCAGAGCCAACTCAGTATTTTTGTTCTGCTGTGCGTAATTGCATTGACGATAAAATGTTAGGCTCAGTGGCATTATAAGATTCTGATTTTACTAAGAGCTATTGGTAGCAAAATAATGGTTTAGATGTCGCGTCACTTCTTCAGGTCTTTTTATGAGCAATTCATAGACACAAGGTGTGTTTTTCGTAGTTGACATGTATCATTTTTCGGTTCGACACACATGAAAACGCAGGGAAATGGTTACGAAGTACTAATTATTTTGGTAAGTTGCTATAATTCAATATTCATGTAAGTAATTTCATCATAAACAAAATTTTTGAAAAGCTTTTTATTAAATATCGACACATGCAGAATTTTTTGTGATTCAATTTTAAATTGAAAAAAAACATTTTTGAACAAAACAGTATTCATAAAACTGATAAATTGTTGCTTATGCTCTGGGAAAAGCACGCTATTCAGTTCGTTTTAATATTTGAGCGCTAAGGATGTAAATAACTTCAATTTGAAATCTCTTTGGCTTTTGTACATTAACTAACCGGAAATTATACAATTTAAGAACATCAAAGTAACATTGTGGTGATAAATATTCTTATCATTATTATCAAGAAATAATGGTGTTTCTAGCATAGAAAACTTAGAGACCAACCTCTCATTTGTATTATTCAAATTTTTAATTTCGCATAAATATCACAATAAGCAAATTGTGTAACAAGCTTTTTGCTTCGATGATTTCGCACATGAATGCATCTTAATCTATAATTTAGATTCAGTAAAAAACAATTATCGAGTGACATCACTCCACTCAAGTAGTAAATTTCAAGCAGGTTCAATCGCGTTTCTAGAAATTTGCATTTGTGCTCGCTCGCTCTATAGGTAATTCGGGCTGGCGCGGTGAAATTCCACGACATCCACTACCGTCCGGAGAGTAATCAAATAATCAGTTTTGCAAATACCAAGCACTTTGCGGTGACACAAATTCTTATTCACTGATTAGCTGTAGCGCATTCTATCTTGGGCTCGATGGTTTTAACTGGCCATTCGTGACAAGCTTTGTTTATGATATGGCAGATGTTTGTTGTAAACAGACGCCAGGCAGTGGGCGTTTAGCTGATACGCTGCACGTGTAATGGCACGACTGCAGTGCAAATCAAGCAAATTGCCATTCTGCTTTCATAAGCATCTTCAGATTATACGACTGTGCAGGTTCTGGGCCAGGAACTAGGCTTCCTCTATCTTGTAACCTACTTTTCGAAATCTTCATGGCCAACATCCACCCCCGCAAATCTCGGAAACATTTCCATCGATTGACATTGTTGTCTTCTTCATCGAACAGACCGAACACCACCAATACATCGCTCCGAGAATAATAGCAACAAACTAATTAAAAATTCACACCTTTGCGGGTTTGCCCATGTAGCAATTCTACCATTCTTCACTTGTTCAACTTGCCACAACTTACCAAAGTTGAATGTATTTTCCGGAGCAAATTGCATATTTCCTGCAATTCTTGCATCAATTAAGGCATCTTTCATCCATGGCTGCAAACAATTCGCAAAACTTTCCACTTTTTCCGTTCACCGTTCTGAACTACACAGAATTTTCTTCAGTGACGACGCGACAGGAAGATTATCGATCGATTCACAAAATTTTCATTTCCTCCCTTTCGTCAAGTGAATGGAGGTCACAATTGAAAATTGGCCGTATACACTCAAGAATTTCACATTTTCACTAGGATTTTGATTTAAGCACAGCACTAAGTGAGATTTGATCATCGATTTATGGAGAGAAACCGTCTTGATTTATGATTTTTGAAATTTTTTCACACAAGTAGCACGAAACACCGCACAACTGCGACGTCCACAAAGTGACTTTGACAATTAGCTGTCAATGTCAGCTTTGCAACAAAAACAACGCGAAATGACAGACGATTGTCGTAGATTGAAATGCCCCGAAAGAGTAGATGGTAGTTGAGTTCGTTCAAAGAGATACGATTGAGAATGAGTTTGAAAAATGGCGGTATATGTGAAATCGGTAGGAAATTAAAAATTAATTGGTAGGGAATTAAAAGTACTAAAAACTGACTTAAGTAAACGTGTAGCTATATAGAAAATATAAAGTGCAATCATAATGCACTTTTTGGATGGTTTGAGTGGACTACGAATGTGATCCAACACCACTTAAGTCAAATTTGATGAACGATGTCAAATTTGTCTCGCCATTGGGCCCATTTTTTCGGTATTTATTAAACTTCGACATTTGATTTAAGCAGTATTTTCACATTCCTTCATATTCTGGCCAACCAATCGACATCAATTGAGTGAAAATTCATTAAGTTTTTTAGCGTTTAGGGGGTATTCTGGTCTAGAAATTTGATTAAATCGATTTTTTTTTGTCTGCATATTTTCAAAGTTTAGACCTTTAAGAAAACGCTTTTAAAAGTATTTTCGGATATTCGAATTATTTTTGGAGTTACAGTTATTTTTGTGCCACGCTAACTAAGCCAACAAACGAGATCAACAACGAATTAACCGCTCCGAGCTACAAGCTTCTCAAGCTTCTAAAGAAGTTCGAACTGTTCGTATGGCTGAGAGAGCTCCCGAAAATCTCGCTTTTGAAGTTGAAGAAGGAGCATTACATGAGACGGGGATCTCTGATTAAAAAAAATCGAAGTATAACATACCATTCAATAACTCGGACTGTCCGAAATGAGAATCCAAACTTTAAACGCGTTTTTCTCGAAACTACTTTTTTCGATACGGTTGATATTATAGCTCTAGTTGTGATAGACCGATTTACGTGAAATTTTACACAAACCCTCTTAACACTATTAGATTTGAAATTTAGATTTAACTTTTCGGAGCACACTTTTGCATCTACTCTGCAGTCTGGTAGATCAGTTTGTTTACATGGTTTTTCATGCGCCTCTTAAACATAGAAAAACAAACTCTCAAGCATTCCAAGTCGCAATCAAAATCGGATAATGTCAACATGCCGTTCAGAAAGAGGATGCTGTTAGTAGCAAATCTTTAGATCAAAATATCTCAAAAACGATTATGGTTACAAGAAAAAGTTTTAAAATCTTTTTTGATGGAAATTTTCTAAGCTACAAATTCGCCATACATTGTTTTTCTGAAGACGTGACCGTTACTGAGATATTTAGGAAAGGTCCCTTTTGGTGAGCTTTGGCTCGGTATAAAAAGTAACGCAGCACTCGGATCGATGGGGACTTTTGACATTTTGTTCAACACTCCAGTACCAAGGTTCACACCAAAATTCAGCTTTCCCTTAATTTTTCCGAAGCACCATGTTAAATTTCTCCGGCCTATAAGGCATAAACAGCCCCTGGACACGGACGGTAGAACTTTCCACCATTAACCCCTTCAATCCCCTCGCGCACAAAGCATGTTAAAGCTGCCTTTACGCCATTTCGCTCTCATTGTCAAATTGGAGGGGAACTACTTGGATTTGACCCGATTTGACAATGAGTAGACAAAAAATTACTACCATCCCCTTCAATGTAAATCTTATGGGCATGTCCACTCCATTTCTACTATCTCACTGGGCATAAACCATCTACCCTTCAAACCAGATATACATCAGAAGAACCAGTGGCTCTTAGTGGTTAGAATGCTAAGAATTCGTTATACAGTGTGTTCCACAAAAACGTGACTCTTGTTATTTTTACCTTCGTATTTGCACACATACGTGTAACAGTAAATGACTTTTAATACACTTTTACCGATCTCAACTCATTAACTTTGTCATTAAAGTTTGAACTTTCGTGAAGAAAACATATTTAAAACATATTTTTTTTTTTTAGTTACTCATCGCAAAGGTCCTAAAATGATTATAAAGGAGGTAGTTCGACCAGAGTTGATAAAGTTATTTGGGAGATGTTTCGGAAAAACCCAATTCTTAGTCTGAGGCAGGCCAGGGAAAAATTTCTTAGAAAAAGTGTAAGAAATACAATTAGATGGAAACTACAAGAATATCACATAAGAAACCGATGTATAAACCCTAAACCCCTATTAACAGAAACAGAAGTAGAAAAAACGATGAGCTGGGCAAAAGAGAATTTGAAATGTGATTGCAGTTAAATAATATTTACCGATGAATCATCTTTTGTTGTCTACATGGAAAGTGGCCAAAATTGTTCCTATTCATAAGAAGGGCAAAAGCAATGAGGCCAGCAATTTCCGCCCAATTTCTCTGCTTCCTACTTTGGGGAAGGTTTTTGAGAGAATTTGGCTGGAAATGATAAAACATCACTATCGGCTCACGCGGGTGATTCCTGACTACCAGTTTGGCTTTAGACACAGGCACGGGACGCAGCATGCCATCTCATACTTGCAGGATCAAATAGTGTCTCACTTGAATGTGCAAAACACTCCGACGGTGGTGTGTGCTTTAGATATCGAAAAGGCTTTTGATTCCGTATGGCATGAAGGCCTTCTCTTTAAGTTGATCAAGTTTGGATTCCCGGGAGAGGTTATAAGACTCACTGCAAGCTTTCTTACCAACAGACAATTCTATGTCGGCGTTAATGGAGCAAATTCTACCAAAGGGCCTGTGACATCAGGAGTACCACAAGGCTCTGTCACTAGACCTATTCTCTATACAATATTCACTGCTGATCTTCCTACTCCAGCAAGCCAACCTCAAGTCCAAGTCCTCCAATATGCTGACGACACGCTCTTATTCGCATCGAGCAAAGACCCGCTCAAAGCAGCGAAGAGCCTGGAATACTATTTGGCAGAACTAAGTCTTTATTTTGACGAATGGGGCATCAAACCAAATAGCAGTAAGACACAACTCAGTGTATTTCGCAGTCCTTCTAAGTATCGGGGATCTCAAACAATCCGCAACAAGGCCAAAAAACTCGCTATCTCTAAGATTACTCCAATCTCATCTCTAAAGTACCTCGGAGCTGACTTCCACGAATTCCTGAAGTTTAATCCTTATGTGCGGCGTAAAATCAAAGCTGCTAACTCCGCATTTCAACGCATCAGACCTCTTTTTGCCAAAAAGATGGGCATGACCACCAGAGCTAAGTCCATTTGCTACCAGACTCTGATCCGGCCTATCCTGACTTATGCGTCCCCATCCTGGATTACCTGTTCCAAAACTGCCATGGCAGAAGCGGAGGTATTCGAAAGGAGAATCCTCCGCTACTGTACTGGTAGGTTCTACAACCCGGTGACTAAAAAGTGGCCGAAGAACCTTCTCCTGTATGAGGAGTCGGGACTGAAGCCACTTAGGGACCGGGTTGTAGAATTAACGACAAGATTCTACGGACTGACAGACGGACATGAGAACGGACTGATACGGTCACTTGGGCGTACAAGTGGCTCTAATGAGCCATTTATGCGCCCCGCGAAAATAGCGTGTCAGCGACAGCTCATGGATGCGCTTTTTAATTATGTAGGCCTCCCAACGAATAGAAGAGGCTAGATGTAAGACCTAGGATAAGGAATTAGGACTAATTAGGCTAAGTTAGTTTTAGTTAGGTATAAGTTAGACTTAAGTCATAGCGTAAGGTAGATTTTAAGTGGCTATTGCTAAGATAATCCCAGCCACTGTACACGGCTGGATATGATAATTAGCGTGTAAGATTAAAAGAATAACTCAAAAGATAAACATAAATAAAAAATAAAACAATCAAGAGCCAGCAGGCCAAAATGTTATAGCCGCTAGTAAGTAATTTTTTTTTTAATTGTAAATAGTACTTAAATTAGATTAACAATGTACAAAAGAAAACTAAAAATAAAATCTTTTCTAATCTAATCTAAATCTTGTTGTCTACAACTACAGGCGGAAGGATTGGACAAAAAATGGAGAAACATTCTTTTAGCGTATAGCTGAACATCCAACAAAGATGCATGTTTATGGCTGCTTCTCAGAAAAGGGATTCGAACAGTTTATTACTTTCGTTAGAAATTTGGATGCTCAATTTGTATAAAAAAGGCCTACTGAAATCTGCAGAGAAATTATATGGAATTGAAAACGATGACTGGATTCTACAAGAGGATAATGATCCCAAGCATGAAGTCGCCTCTGCACATCTTTGAAGTAGGAAAATGGGATGCAAACTTTGGATTGGCCATCATAGAGTCCAGATACGAATATCATTGAAGATGTGTGATCACTAAGAGGGAAAAGAATATCCAGTACACGGCAACTTATACGCACCTTGAAACATAATTGGCGAGATCATAGTGTGGATTATGCTCAAAAATTGAGCCAAAGTTGTCGCAGAAGATGCGAAGCAATTTTAAATAATAACGGCTATTGGACTCCGTATTGACATAATTTACGAAACTTTTAATAATGTATATTTAATTGGAAAGCAATTAATTATTGGATTTTTAATGCTTTTTTAAGACACGTTTTTGTGGAACATACTGTACATTTAAGTTCATTATCATTACAAGCTTCGCATGCCTTGTGAGAATATTGACTATTCAAGCATATTAACTCTGTTGAAAGTGAATACACTAACAGCACGCAGGAATTATTTTGATGCTATGTTTTTATTTCAAATAGTTAATGGCATCACTGATGGACCAGCTATTTTACAGGAGCTTTCATTTAGAATCCCAAAGAGACAAACCAGATCAAATGCCCTTTCCACCTTCAGATGTGCAGAACAAATTATATGCAGCAATCACCTATAGAACGATTGAAGGCAATAGGAAATTTAGTGTCTTTTCATGGAGATCTATTTAATGTGGATCAAATCAATTTAAGAAAATTTATGTTTGGTATGCATGATTAACATCTTACACTCATTTTTCGGACATCGCTTCTGATATTTCTTTCCTTTTTCGTCTTCATATAAATATATATAGAGAAAGCATATAATATAACATTGCCATCTACTATGAAATCACATTTTGAAGGACATCCGTCCGTTTATTCAAATAAATAAATAAATAAAGTACTTATCTTCATTCAAGCTCAATGTCATAATATACTTACCTTCACAAACCTAAGCTCACGTCATCATATTAAATGTTTACTCATCCATTCATTTGCTTATAAACAAAACGATTGTACACTTAATCATTCAATGTACCAACAACTCACATGTCTGTAAAGACACTTCTTCACAAATTGTTAGTCATTGCAACGTAAGCTATTCTTGTTTTTCATAATTTCCGTGAGTTGAGTACAATCATCATCATCATCGTGGCACAACAGCCCGACGTCGGGCCTTGGCCGCCTGGATCGTATTCCTCCAATTGTCTCGGTCACGTGACCGCGTCCTCCAGTCTTGGAGCCCCAATAATTGCTCGGCGTCCGCATACACTCCCAACGAGCTCTTGGTCTTCCTTTGGCCTCGCTCCGTCGACTCGTCTTGCGTTCATGACACGTTTTGGCATGCGATTGTCATTCATGCGTTGCACGTGCCCAGCCCACTGTAAACGTTGTAATTTGACGATCTTGGAGACTTCCAGCTCATCATAAAGTTCGTACAACTCATTGTTGTACCGGATGCGCCATCCATCTCGGTCGCGAACAGCCCCGAAAATCCGCCGTAGAACTTTCCGTTCGAAGGTGTCGATCCTATTTTCGGAGGCTTGGGTCAAGGTCCATGTTTCGCAACCATAGCACAGCACAGGTCGTATGATAGTTTTGTAAACGCTGAGCTTAGTTTTTCTGTGCACATATTTTGATTTCATTATGGGGAGGACCGAGAAGAATGTCTTATTTGCTAGTTGTATCCGTCGCTTGATTTCGTCAGTTTCGTTGGCGTCACTCGATATATTGCTACCCAGGTAAACGAAGTTGTCCACGAATTTAATGCAAAGGTCCCCTACGTTGATGGTCGTGTGCGCTGGCGTCCTTGTCCTAGATTGCATCATAATTTTCGTTTTGTCCTCGTTAATTCGTAGCCCAATTTCCTTTGCTGCGGTGTCAAGTCTAAGCAGAAGTTCTTCAGCATCGGTAAGTTTTCGAGCCATGATGTTAATGTCATCCGCGTACGCTCCCAATTGTGTCGACTTAAAAAGTAGCGTGCCGCTGGTGTTCAGGTTCATTGCCCGAATAGCGAACTTAAGTGCCAGGTTGAAGAGCGTGGGCGCTATACCATCGCCCTGCTTCAGGCCACCCAGAGTTTCAAAACGATCCGTCAATCTGTTCTGGATCCGGACTTGCGAGACGGAGTTGGTCATCGTCATCTTTACTAGTCTCACTAATTTGGCCAGTATACCAAATTGCAGCATGATTCTATATAGAGCGCCTCGGTTGATGCTGTCATATGCTTGTTTAAAGTCGACAAAGATTTGGTATACGTCAACGTCGTATTCCCAGCACTTTTGCAAAATTAGCTTGACCGTGAAGAGCTGGTCGATTGTTGAGCGACCAGATCTGAAACCGCCTTGATACTCGCCAATGATTTCTTCCGCGAACGGTTTAATCCTATACTCCAGGATTTTTGACAGGATTTTGTAGGCCGTATAGACTAAGGAGATGCCTCTGTAATTCTCACACCGCAGTTTATCTCCCTTTTTATGTATGGGGCAGATGATGCTTCTGCGCCAATCGTCTGGGATCACCTCAGTCTCCCATATTCGCAGCAGTAGTTGATGTAGCGCACTTAATAGACCCGCCCCACCAGACTTGAGTAGCTCAGCTGGTATCTCGTCAGCGCCCGGCGCTTTGTTGCTTTTCAGTGAACGCAAGGCGAGATCAACTTCTTCTACTGTAGGGGATTGTGTGGATGGCGGTTGACCCACAGTATCACCATGGAGCTCAGCTTCTGCTGCCAGGATGTTTGATGGCGGATTCAGAAGCTCTTCGAAGTAGGACGCCCATCGTTTGCTAATATTTTCGGTGTCGCTGATAATATTTCCATCTTTGTCCTTACAGAGGCTAGTCCTGGGTTGGTAGCCGTTTTTGATAAAGTTTACTAATCTGTACGCTTGTCTGGTGTTCTTACTAACTAGGTTTACATTAATGTTCAGCAACTGCTCGTCCAAGTATTTTCGTTTCTTACGCCTAATTACAATGACACTCGATAATTTGCTTGCAATTGAAGCTCAAACATAAATGCATGTGAGCAGTTTATTGTAAGAATTTTAAGTATAGTATGAAAGAAGTCATTAGTAGGACAACGCTGTCGGTGACTCTGTCACAGTACTTTGGTTTAGCGAAAAAATTGCACGTCGCCAGTATTGTGACTAAGTTAATAGTAATGTTAATAGTAATATTTTTCCTCAAAGAGAGAATAAAAATTAGGAGTACCGTGAGTTTGAAAAGTATCTAGATTTTTTCTACAGGTTTGCAGACACACTGACACATTGACCGCACAGATTCATTTCTTGCGCTCACCAATGTTTCCTGTTAATTTTGTAATGCTTTGATGATTCTAATGGAAGTTATCAAAATTTGTCAAATTTTCTTGGCCTAATTTAAGACATTTAGCGCCCGCATAGAGTTAAACATTATACAAAAAAATATTTATTTTCAATTCCTATACTTCTTTTATCCTAAATATCTTGTTTGCATACAAATATGGACTTAAACTGAATGTCGCAAAAGAGTCTAATATATTTTGTTGTTAATGAAGAATCCTCATGACACATATGCTCATTAAAGCTTCAGATATCGCAATCCGGAGAGTAATTTTTGGAGCAAAGTGATTCTGATATTAAAAGTGAAATCAGTAAAAGTGAAGATAGAATTGTAAACTTAAAATGAACGCTATGAGTACGTATTGCATTAATCTTATGGTGCTCTCAACTTTATGCCAGCCAAGATATTTAGTTTTTTTTTGTTTTTACTTTAGACTTTATCTCGCTGAAATTTTCTGGTAGCATCACTTAATGCATTGAAGTGCACCAAAAGAGGACGTGTCGAAATAAATCTCAGGACACATTACTTGAGTGCTATATAATTCAGATTTGTGTCAGGATATCTGTTAGGCCAATGACAAAGACGGTTTTCTCACACAAAAGCGGTTTTCAGAAGCGTTTATCCCATGCATTCATCAATGCGTCCTGAAAATTTCAGCTCGATCGGATTTCGCTTCTTCACAAAAAAATGATAATAAAAATAAAAGAAAAGGATTAGAAAATAAAAGAAAAGGATTTCGCTTCTTCAAAATGATAATAAAAATAAAAGAAAAGATAAAAAAAACAAAATTTTGGTAGCTGTTATAGAATCCAATAAAAAAAAGCTAATGATAACAATATCAACTAATAAGCTAGTGGTAATAACATTGAAAACTGAACGATACTAAATCAATCCTATATCTAATTTATCCATGGAAAAAAGTGCACAACTCTTGTTTAATGGTATTTAAAGAATCATTAAAAAAATCAATCAGATTGCTCAAAATATTGCCCGTAATTTGGAGTCTCATGAGAAGAGAATTCTGGTGAAAATTTGACCTAAAGTTATCGACAATGAATAGATCGTTTGATCTAGTTTGCCTGGAAGGAACCCGAAATCGCAATAGGGAAAGGCGATAAGGGGAATCAAAATTGCCATTAATCAAATTATATAAGAATGTGACATCATGACATGCCCGACGAGCCTGAAGCGACGTAATGTTTAGCAACTCCATGATCACAAAATAAATATTTTCAATACCGTTCAAACGAAGTTTGGAAGCAACGTACCGTAAAAATTTATGCTGAACTCTTTCTAGTTGGTCAATGTGCACCATGTAATACGGGTTCCACAGAACTGATACATATTCGAGCTTATGCCTAGTACTATACTCTTCGCGAAACGAATTCAACGGTCAAATACGATACAAAAAGAGCTTTTTGATTCGTCAGTAAAGCTCTTTTGTATGGGATTTGACCGTTGAATTCGTTTCGCGAAGAGTATAGTACTAGGCATTACTGCGAACAACAGACGTGTATAATAGCTTCAAAGTATTGATATTATTAAACTCACGAGAATTACGTATAACAAAGCCAAGCAATCTGCGAGCTTCATTAGCAATGTGATTAATGTGATTGGTAAAGTTTAAATGACCGTCAAAGGTAATACCCAGATCCTTGATTTGATTAACTTTTTCTATAGGAACACCATTAAATGTGTAAGTACCCCCAAAACTTGCTCTGGTCCTGTTGAAAATAATAAATTTGCATTTGCTACAAACGATCAATATTTGACTGCAGTAAATGGATGTCAGATAGAGTGTTAATATCTTTAAAAACTTTACAATCATCTGCAAACAATAAAAACTGAACGCCATGAAAAACTGAACTTATATCGTTTATAAATATTAAAAACAATAATGGGCCAAAATGTGAGCCCTGAGGTACACCAGAAGCAGGAAAAAAGGGATTTGAGAATGTATCCTGAAATTTCACAAATAATGACCGATTGCTTACATAGCTACAGAGCCATTGATACATAGAACCATGGAACCCAATGTTTTTCAGTTTTTTGAACAAAAGCGTTAAGTTAATTTTATCAAATGCTTTACTAAAATCTGTATAAATTTAATGAACTTGGCCGGACGATGTCAGAGAATTACAAATAAAATTGTGGTATGAAATAAGATTAGTTGCGGTGGATTTTCCACTACAGAAACCATGGGTGTGTTCAATGTGCATGCTATAGCAGCTATTAGCTGCTATTTTAGCAGCTCTGGCTGTCCAATGTCACGAAATAGCTACTTTCTTATGCTTGCTATTTGACAGTCGGGCTGTCCAAGATTCCGGAATAGCTGCTAAGGTAGCAGCTATTTGTTGCTCGCAGTTTGGAGGATAGCAAGAAAGTAGCTAAGGCAAAATGGACGTGCGCAAACAGCTGACATATAGTTTAAACTTCATTTTCGATATGAAGTTGAAATAATAAGGAGTGTTTGGGCTTTTTTAACAAAGAGGATGAGCAAGAAATTTGAAAATAATGCTTAAATAATAATCTAAATGCGGGCTTTTAAACATTTCAATTCAACTGGAGTTTTAAGTTCGCTTTTATACAGCGCAGCTCATCTTGCGTTTTTAGAAGCCGAGTATGAAGCGCAAAAGGTCGGGTACGCTAATTCGTGTACCACCAAATTTTGAGTGTTTCTTTTTCGAATTTTTTCACAGATATGGTGTCTAAAGCCAGGAAACAGTGAAACGTTTTGAATATGTTTGGAAAATTTTAATGTTATTTCGGTAGCTGTATGCTGAAAACGCGCAATTTTCATACAATTCCCAAAATGCAAGGCAAATGTTTAGCTGATCCAAATAAACAAAAAGATTTAAGTGAAAAAAATCTGAAGAGATTTGTTATTGAGTTGTGCTGTTTAAAAACCGACCTACGTAACAGACAAGAGCTGCTACATAGCAGCTTTTGGCTGTCCAATATCCATAGCTGCTTCACCTAGCTACCGCGAATTTTGACACTTGCTAAAGTGATGCTATGCTATGCTTTTCGAGCAGCTATAGCATGCACATTGAACACACCCCATGCTGATTACAAATAATTGGAGGTCTTATCAGAGGAGTGACAAAGTCGCAAACTAAACTTTCAAACACTTTAGGAATGGTTGACAAGATACAAATATTACGGTAGTTACTGACATCACATTTGTCACCTGATTTGAAAATAGGAACTACATAGCTTGACGTCCAGAATTCAGGGAATGAGCCAGTGCGAAGCGACATATTGAAAATGATAAGTAGAGGAATTGATATGGAAAAGGCACAGTTTCTTAAAAACAGAGGAGAAATATTATCAGGCCCAGAGCTTTTTCTAACGTCTAACGTTGATAACTTTTTCAATAGATCATTAGAGTTGGTACAAAAATCAGACACACTAAGAGGACTGTTTGAAGGCAGAGGGTCAAAATTATTAGATTGACAAGAATACACTTGCTGGAAGTAAATGGCAAACATATTAGCAATCTCTTTGCTATCAGAACTATGAAAATTATTTAAGGACATAGTGACAGGTATCGAATTATCTTTTCTAAAAGAATTCACGTAGCGCCAGAATTGTTTGGGATTGTTATTAATATTAGACTCCGTTTGGGCCATAAAGCGTTTTCGATCAGCAGTGTGTTTGACTTTACAATCGGATCTTAATTTGGAGAAGACCATGTAATCGGCTAAAGCTCCTGACGTTTTAAACTGAAGATATGCAGCCTTTTTAATTCAAATGAAAACCAACTTGGAAACATATTACTGCACTTTTTTTGCTTAGGAACATATTGATCAACTATCATGTAAATAATATTGTAGAAAAAGTGAACTGCATCCTCAATTGCCATACCATCCAATTCGGAAAACCAATTGATATTATGCAATGCACAATTAATGGATTCAAAATAAGCTTTATTGAAATTATAAAAATATTCTGCTTGTTTTTCTGCACGTTCTATAACGAGCTGATTAAATGCGATAAAAACATCTAAAGCAGCGTGGTATGGGTCTATAGGAACCAGTGGACAATCATTCTTGCTAACAATAATGCTACTCAGTCCTGAAAAAATTAAGTCTAGTGTATTGTTGGAACAGTTTTTTACACAATTCAGATGAAAAAGGTTTAAGAAAGAAAAGCATTCAATTATATAGCTACTTTTAACAAAATTCAATTCAATAAGATTTAAAACCTGTGACATCTGCTATGTTTATCCAATTCAAACGCATCTCCGGTCAATAAAGTCATCAAAACTATATTACCTGTTGATTCAAATTCTATTAGACTGTCAATACGAAAATTTGCTTCCACCGAACGGAAGCCACAAGAACAATTACAAACAATATACTTTGCCGAACACTTCCCGAAAGGACAATTAATTCCGGAATTGCTTTTTAAAGTCAAGAAAATCAAAGGAGAAGCTCGGTAGCTAAGGCGCAGGATCCCATTTTCTCCTCTTCTGGGGAAGAGCTTTCTATGTTTCTTCTCCACTCCTTTGAAATTACCATACCACATTCAGATGCAATAATGTTTCTTCGTTCATAACGCCACAGAATGTCGTCTATTTCGCATCGCCACCGACTGGATCTGCTGTAGCCCGAAATTTCTATGTCTCCTGATACTCTTCTTCTATTCCTGTCTCATAAGATACAGTTTATGCAAATTAAGTCCTGTGAAATTGCATTTACGCTAATGCCAAAGATTTCCTGTTTGCCACGAAGACCTATGAATAGACTCTTGAACCCTACTTGTCTTGAACGGTTGCTCTGTTTGCTTTGGCTGTCACCTCGTATCCTTGTCAAACGGTTGCATTCGACACAAGGACCCAATCCTCCTGCCAGTCGTCACAAAATGGCGATGACAACAGTCAGAATTGAATTTCTTCAGGCTCTGAGCGACGATAGCTTCTTGTACGAATGAGCATCGAGGATGTCGTTTTGCCGGGTGAACTATGCTCCCCGAAGAACAGAATAATTTTATTGCTAGGACCATGATGGGTGGAAATGTGTTAGCAGGATAGGATTGAATTTCGGCTTGAAAATAGGATATGGAAACGGGTGAGCAGAATACGGTTCGAGTGTCGGTCAGTAAAAAGAACGCTTTGATTAGAATCGGAGCCATACATTGTAGTGACGGTGTTTCGATTAAGGCAGGTGTTACGTGAAAACGAAGTCACCTTTTCAAGCAAACTTGTAAGGGCGTGTTGTTTGGACGTTTGTATTCAAAGGCGAAATTCAATATCGACAAGAATGCCGTCATATATTGTCCATTTTCCTAATTATGTGGTTTGGATGTGGTTTCTGTGCGAAGTGTGCGAAGGACATATCGTTCATGATGTGGATGGAGGAGATTCTCAGGAAGATTATTGTCCTTTTCAGTGGGTAATGCCACTACACACGTTCCTGTTGAATTAGTTTTATGGGTTCAGTTGCTTTTAATAAGAAACCGCTTTGGTTTTGATCCTGAGGTTCAGATGATATTTAAGTGTATCCACTAAAGGCTGCTTAGGTAGCTGTTTGTTTGAATGGCTCTATTCATTGGTCCCGAGCGATTTCGAGCGATAACTTAAAATGAGGAACGTGGAAAAGGATTTGCTTTTATAATCCTGGCCTATGTGCAGGAAATACAGGCAGTTCAAATGAATTTCAAAGTGTTTCGAGTTGCGACCACAGAGCAGGAATTTGTAATGGCGCTTCGAAATGATTTGGGCTTGGGTAAGGAACCGTTTCGGTGAAAATTTATTGCTGATGGACGCTGATTTTCGGTTTTTATGACACTGTTCTTGTATGGCTCTTGTGTTGGGAGTATAAGCATAATTTGGACGAGAAAGCTATTCGAAATTTTATTAAGGATATCTCACATAGAGGTTTCTATATAGGTTTGAGTTTGGGTTTATTGCTGATGGAAGGTTAGATTAGATGCGCCTGACATGTGATGACAGTTCAAGAAAATAGTTTCATTTAAGGAATAATTGAAGCTGTTTTAGTTTGCGCGTATGATGTTTGAAAATATACTGCATCATCAAACCAATTATAACTTCTGTTATTTTAGGTATGATGATGAATATGATATAATGGTTACCGACTAGTTAATTGATCAAGCAGAACTATATGAATTTTAGCCAATAGCCATTCCACTTTCTTTTTCAGTTTTGCAAGGGGAAAATGTTCATACCTTACAAACTTGCGAATTTTAAGTGACTATAACAGTGTTTTAAATTTTTCAAAATTTATATTAATTTTAAAATATTTTGTTTGCTTGGAACTTTTTTCACTTTCATGTGCGATGGAAAATGTTATTCAAAAAAAACAGGCACGTTTTATCCCTGTAGTAGAGGCTCATGTGAATGATGTCTGGCAGCATATCAAAGGCACTATCATTGGTGCGGCCCCAATCGCGAAAACGGCCAGAATAACGGGCCTGGAAGTCAAGCCATTTTGTTCTCTGCGGTTGGCCACCTTTGTCTGCGTTAGGCTACATTGACTATGTCTCAGGCACAGCGTAAGAAGTTAGTTCCTAACCAGCGTGCGGACTCCGTATATGTATACGGTCCAAAAATCTAGTGAACTGGCCTGAGATTGTATTGTTGATCAGCCTGGAAAATCGGAAGAAATCGCATGGAACAGAAAGAGGTGCAAGATAAGATTCGACAACTACATACTCAGGCTAGATTTTTCGTTGCTCACATACGGCTCACTCTCGCAAAAATTACCAGCACACTCTCAGGTTGCTTTGACAGATAATGCATTGTGTAAATGGAGGCGCAATTTCAAGGTCAAAGTGTTTTTTCTGGAATAGGGAAGGAGTTCACCCACTTATCATTCTATACACTTTGACTCAGGCATAAAAGCAGCTCACCGCAGCCATTCGTGGAACACAGAAATCGTTAGCTGTGGGATATGCAGAAAATCTCGTGAAAAGTATGCCAAAAAGGTGTGAAACTCAGAACAGAGAGATTTATGAAACTGAAATAAACGTATTATTTATACGAAATTTAGTGAAACAATTTTACTACAAAGATAAAATCTATAATTAGAACATATCGAGAGAATTACTACCTCAGATATTCCCTTTGGTGTCTCCGATATCTAAGATATACGAGCTTTTGGCTATAACGTGTCAAATGGCCTACTATCTCTTTCGCTATCGTGAACATGGCCAACTCTGTTCGCGGAGTAAAAGTCTGTCAAATTTGCCCATAGTACCCATAGTTTTCTTTCCGTACTACTAACGCTCAAATTCAGGCTAATTGCTTCACTTCTCACTGCTGTTCTCATTTCCTTATGTTTCTCTCTCTTCTGAGGTGTGAAGCTATTTTGGGTAACAACGGCAATATCACAGCGTGCTAGGTGAAAGAGAAATAGCATTTTTCAATAACATTCATGTAAAAAAAACGGAATATAAATTTCTCATTCAATAATAAATTACGAAGACACTGTCTTGTTGAACCGATTGTTAATAAATGCTTTGCAATATGATAAATTTGTATTACATTATTACTCGATTTGCATTTCTCTCCTAAGTACTTAAATTTTTGACAAAGACAGAGTAATTTATTAATCAACATGTTGTACTTGAGACCTGATTTTAATATTTCCCTCAGAATACTTGAAGCGCTTCAATGTGTTGATAAAGTGTTGTTTTTGCGTAAAAATATTAATTTTCGTAAATTTCTTCTTGTGTAATCAAATATATCATGAGAGACATACAGTTTTCAAAGTTTTGAAAATGATTTACTTTGGTAGGTTTTCATTTTCCTGCTCTTCATATCAACATTTCATTCGAATGCTTTACGTTTTATGAATAATTCTACATGTGAACTTTCCACTCGAGTCAGTTACCTTATTTCACTTAGGCAAATAATCAATTTAGGCTCATATTCGAGTAAAAATCTTCACGAGCACCGGTGCTCATTTATAATTTACATACATCTTAATTACCTTTTGGAAGTTTAACAACAATCACTGACACGTGAAATAACAATTAACAATTAAAAATGATGTGCTTCGCACGCAGGGTTCTCATACTTATTCATGTAGGAGAAAAACTTTAGAAACAGTTTATTGTTCTTTGCAAGTTTAAGTTCAAGTTTAGATTTCATTATTTTTCGTATGTTTTGCTACAAATATTTCTTCCTAATTTTAGCCAAGCCATTTTATTTCTGAAATTTTCCATTACCTTGTGATAGTTGATAGAAGATGAATTAATTTCCTATTTGAATTTTGATTTTTACTTCGTTTTGTTGGTGACTAGAATTTCCGAATTATAAGCAGGGGGTTGGGAGCAAGAATGAATTGTATTATGTTATCAAGCACTTTAAAAATACTTTCTATTTTGAACCGATATTTCAAGAATTCGATTCATTCTTATATTGTTTTCCAATGACCTCATAAAGAATCAATATGTACCCAAAGAAGGATGTAGGTGTTTCACAAAAATCGTGAATTTCGTTCATTGTTAGCATTTCGTTTGCCGAAAAAGGTCTATTTATATAGACTCATGCGTAACTTACTCGAACAACAATATTTTTGAAACATCTGGTCTTTAATCATGGTCTGATTCTGAGCAAATGCCACGTGCATAGATCTGATGCCTCAGATTTTCTAGATATGTACGAGTATATTAAAATGACAAATTAAAGTTATGCACGGCTAAATAGGTCTCCTGTCTCAGATTCCAGGTTCTCGTAAATAAAAGGGTTTTCCGAAAAAAAAATATTCACATTACTAAATTCCAGAATCCTATCACCTTGCAAGGATCCTACACGTTAAGAACCTGTGCTCTATCCACTAGTCCACATCAGCTTAAAAATAACGAAATAGAAATGAAAATATAATTATTTGAAAGGTTATGCATGTACCTTTGTATTTATTATGCAATAAAAAAAATGTGTTCATATGAGCAATAGAAAATTGTAGTTAGTAATATTATAATAAATCATCATGTATACATTTTAACGAGCCAAAGAGAGCAAAAAACAAACACGATTATTGGCCAGGACATGGAACTAAAGGAAAATGACACAACTGGCACATCAGACTGTGAACGCTGACTACGACCAGATGTTCGAATGACTGATCATGCCAACAAGTATTTGTGGCATAAGATTGAAATAACTCCTCATTCTGGCTCCTCTTTGTAAAGAAAGCATCCTTATTACTTTCCTTCCAATTTTTTTCCACCAATACCTACAATTATACCACTTCGCACAACCGGACAATCCACAGCTCATCAAACTTAATTAATAAGTAGGCCAAGCTAACGCTATACAACATGATCGCCGATCACCCTGGGCATGCACAAAATAATTTGCACTCCAAGGCACAAGGGAAAAAAAGGGTCATTAAGCCTCATCCTTCTCTCTTGATTATAAATGATTTCCCGTGACGCTTTAACCAGCAGTGCCGGGACGCGAATATGGTGTACATAAAATGCAACAAATAGTTTCGTCGGCTCATGATTTGGAATCGATGCATTTGGGTTGGTTTTTGTAGTGTTTTGGGCTTATGACCGCCAGAATGGCATTCAAGTGCAAATAATTCAGGCTAATATCATGCTGCCTCCGTCCTGTTAAAACTTTGGCAACCATCAGAGTATGATCAAAGTTTGCATCGTTAAGTTGGTAGGATAGGTTCAGTTGAGTTGCGCTCCTGGTTAGTGCTGATTTGATTCTGAGCATATCACTGCATAAGGGCATAATTATTGTGTGGCCTTCTTGAATGCATTGATAACCACACAATCATTAAAATGACTGTTCAACTGGATCTACATAGTGGTTCTGATATAAGAGATGATTAGCAAATTAAACGTAACGCAAACAACAGCTGATTCACACACGTCAGTTATGAAAGAAGTTTATCTTGATGAAGTAACACCTTAAGAGGGGGTCCGCTAAGGAGCCAGGCCGAAAAGCTGCGTGCTACGGGTCCTGCGGGTTCGAATCCCGCCAGTGCCATGGCTGTAAGTGGCCAGTGCCATGGTGGCAAATGGGTCCAAACTGGTGGTCTAATGCTGGCCGCGTTCCCGGCAGCTCTCTTCACTAACCTAACCTAACCCAACATCTTAATAACGTCAGCTGCCGGTTAGTATTTCTTAGGAGTAGAACAAAGAGTTTCCGCATTGCCTAGTGACCTGAGTTCCACTTTGATTGGTTCTGAGTCCAACACATACTCCTCGTTTGGAGCTATTTTTAATCCAGAATAATATACGCTGCTTTGCGTTGTGCTGTGTGCGTTGTCTGGTAGCAATTGCACGTATTTTTCGGAAAAGAAGCTATGCCACTGAAGAAAGGATGCAGAAAGATAAGAGCTTCATCATATTCTGGCTATCTGAGGAAAATCATGTCCCACAGAACTCAAGCCAAAATGCACTTGAGTGGAATACTTCGAAGTTGGACAAGAGAAAGGCATTGGAGGCGTTAGACAGCAGATTTAGTAGTGATGCTAAGTAGGCATTTGAATTTTTTAAATTTAACCAATTTTAGCATGAGAGAAACGTCTGATATCACGATGCATATCGAAAGACATGACCAGCCACACAGAAAGCTTATTGGTGGACTGAAGAAATAATTGAACTGGGACAAAGAGCAATAGCATGCAGGTGCAAGGCACAGCAATTAATTAATAGAGCAGATGCGTCCGGAATCGCTACGGACCACAAAAGAGTAAAACTAGCTGGCGAAAGGCTTTAAAGCGGAGGAAAAAAAAAGTGACATTCTGCCAAAAATTGCACCGGAATATGTGAAGCCAGTGCTACCAACAAACAAAAATTCCCACCTTATCCAATTCAGTTTAAATCAAGTGATAGCAATGGTCTCCAAATAGAGTCTCCAGCTGACGATAATAAAAATTGAGATTTCCTAATACCCATGAAAGGGAAACATTTGGCTCCGAAGTAGTTTAGACCAGGAAATTGACTGAGTATCTTAGAGTGATTTTAGATTCGAAACTAAAGTATGGGGATCATCCCCAAAAGTATGCTATAGTACCCTATTGACTATTATCTCACTAAGTAGACTAATGGCGAAAGTCGGCGCTCTTACTGTGAGCAAACAGACACTCGTTTTAACGGTTGTTCAATCAACGTCGCTTTATGATGTGGGGATCTGAGCCACTGACTGGGCACAGCATATTCTTTTATTGATGGTATCACACAAAATATTTACAGAAAATCGTCGTAGACGCTTCGCAGTAAATTATCCCAAACGTATTCTATTAAAGTCCGATGAGCGAGCTGGCAATGGTAGAGCTTCAATAATTTTAGAGGAGAAAAGATCAAATTCAAATATAGCTTTTTTATGTTTTGTCGTAAACGGTGATTTTCTCCATATTTATTTCTCTCCTTCTTAGATGCGATTTTTTTAACATTCTCTGCACAGTCCGAATTGTAGTGTTTAATCCCAGTTCTTTCAGAATTCCAATAAAAGACATTTAATTTGACGCAATTCGAAAATGAGTCTCCCATCTCGTCCCGCATCCAAATCGAAGTTCGGTGCAATACAGCATTTTCACCTTAGTATTGACAAACCTTCAGATTGAGACCTTTGTTACAGATAAGCAGAATCTTCCTAATAGCCCGTCCATACTACAGCTACTTAAGTATCCGGATACATAAGTATTGTCCACACTGCAGCGACATCTGCAGATACATTTTACCCTTGCCATGAAAATCAATGAAAAGTGTCGCTGCAGTGTGGACAATACTTATGTATCCGGATACTTAAGTAGCTGTAGTCTGGACGGGCTATAAGAGTTGTTTACAGGCTCTCTCATTCTCTACTGTCCATTCGCTTATATTCAATGGTCTGGTAGCGTGGGATGTGTATTATCTGTGTCCAGTTGTCTAGTGTGAGTTTATTTTTCTTCTGTTTCCTTTTGTGGCTCATTTGGTTGTGGTATATAATTCCCCTTGAAACACAATAAAACCGAAAATCACTAGTTTATCTAGGAGAAACAATCCAAGATTTGATTTGCGTGAAATTTTCAAAACATACGAAACTTGGATTTACGATAAAAGGCAAACTAATTTTCTTCCACGTGTACCGCTAGCATTAAATTTTGCCATAGATACATCCTCCAAATTGTTTTCCACAGAAAATGATCCCAGACATTCAAATTAGCAAGCAAGGCAGAAATGTTGCTTGAAACTTTTCTCAAAAAGTAAATAATACACATTTATTTCAGGGCTGTGGAGTCGGAGTCACGCCCCTGTATATTTAAAGCGGAGTCGGAGTCGAACGCGACTCCGACTCCGCTTTAAATGTACAGAGCCACGACTCCGACTCCACAGCCCTGATTTATTTCGCGTATCGGCATTCTTGAACTTCGGCCAAACTTTATTCAATCTATCTTCCGTGGCGTAGCAAAAAAATAAAAACTTTCTCTTACCCTCGAATCTTTATTTTGCGGAAATACTACTAAATTACTAGCCTTCGCCTTGCCCGCAAAATAAATTCAACTTTCTACACATAGTACTCACTAGTAATAAGATAAATTTTCGAAATTTTACTAATTCCGTAAAGTATCTATGTTCTCAAGTCGTTTCACTTGTTTCACCAATGACAGCGTCACATTGCCCACCATTAGAAGATATCAGCATATAATGCTGCTTGTTAAGGAAGATATGGTATTTTATGTGCGGTCCTGGCGGTCCGTAACAACTATCATCAAGCAATAAGCCAGGAGAATATATCAAAAAGGACAAAAGTTTGCCAAAGTTGTCATCATCGAAAGTTGTACGCAAACTTTTTGGTATAGTACACTAAAGTTTCTAGGCATGAATGACCCGTATTTCCGGATTTCATGCAAGATACTATGAGAAGAAACATGACTAAGGGCGGCGTGAATAGTTTTGAGACAAAGTTAATTAGTAGTACGGTGTGACGATTATTCGTTAATAGAGTGTGAAAGTTAATTTTCAAAATGATCTTAAGTTTTCAATGGAATTTATTGAAAGCAATGAGGTGGTGCCATAATAAAAACAGCACAATAAACAAATGGCTACAAAATATGCGAAAAATTGCTTATTATTTTTCTAAATGAGTGAGCACTGCCGTAAGAAATCGGATTGAAAGTATCGAATTTAATATGAAACCTGGTCTGTAAGACAAAACAATCAAAACACACCGAAAATAAATAATTTAATGGTGAAATTTATGCAAAAAAATACCAGTGAGAATAAAGATACCCTCCGAACATGATACGACCATATTTCCCGATTACTCCCGGCCCCAATTATAGATTGATGTTTTCGAAGCATAGATAATTTGTCATTCGTGGAATTCATTTACAAGTGTCTTCCTCATTTAAAGCACAAGACAACGTACAAGTTCAGAATTACGACGGTTGTAAGACCCCGTTTTGTCTATCAAAGAGAGTTCATATTTTGTAATTTTCGAAGTTCTTGTGAAACTTCGGGAAAATATGGTGGATGAAGCAAAATTTTCCTGCACATTTCATTGAAGATGTTTTTGATGAGTGCTGCTCTATGTGGTCGTGCAGTTCACTGGACGAGCAGGACTCCGTTCCTGCTCACGCCTCACGAGTGCCGCAATCGCACGAAGCTATATTATGATGAACCTCTCATAGTTGCTGAGAACACATTTCAATCGTAATGGTTTGGCCAGTTTTCAATAGTTGATACTATACGGTGCCTGTGTGACGGGACCATTCATGCGTCGGCTATTAAGTATATATAACCCATTTTTCATGACACGTAGCCACTCGATTCAGAAAGCGTCAAAAACATGGTGAGAGTATTAACGAATCGCAGAAAAATTTGAGTAAGGAGTGTAATTTTCGGACAGCCAAGGACGATCTATATAATGGTTTTATTGTCGTGCGTGAAAAACTGCTTAATCAAATTGCCAAAAATTAAGGTAAAATTCTTGAGATGGCGAAAGTACTGAAATTGATAAAAGAACAGTCATAGGAATTTGTAAGTGCTAGTGAAAGTCAAAGTCTAATTACGGCTCTTCAGACTAGTAAAAAGAACCGTTTCCTACCTCATCAGCACTACACAGCTGTAATACGCAAGTACCGAAATTGCAACACCATTAAACCGGCTACATCCCCATCAACGCCTAAAGTATGCTAGTGCTGTGGGCAAATTCACATTAGTAAGGGCCCTGCTTTTGGCCAAATGTGTTACAACTGCCACGGAAGGAACCATTGCGCTGAAATGAGTAAAAAATAAATTATCAAAAAAGCGGTTGCTGTCAATAACACAGTAGAAGACATACCCGGATCAAAATTGGAGGGCAATTCAACATGGTTTATTGAAGTTATCAATCAAGTGAAGACCACGTCCACATGGTATATAAATCTAACTATAAATCGAATACGGGAGCTCAACTGGATATAGGAGCTGAAGCTAACGCCACGTTGCTCTCGCAATTTCAGTCGCTTAATTTTAATAAAAATTCCATTAGCAGGTCTAGCATTAAAATTTTCACTTCTTCCGGTCAGATGCTATCTTGTTTAGGAGTAAGTGAAATAACTTGTTTGCCCAATAACGACTTAAAATTTCATACATTGCAAATGTCATGTAAAACAGTTTTAGGGCTTAAATCGTTAACAGAATTAGAATTTGTGAAGGAACAGGTAGACTACTCGCAAAAATATAAAAGCAATTTGATGAGTGTAAGTAATGCTAATATTTTTAATGTTTTAGCTAATTACAAAGATTTTTTCGAGAGGCCAGGATGTGTTCAAAATAAGTGTCATTTAGAAGTTAAAGAGGTTGTTAAACAAATCATTGATCCATCTGGGAAGGTTCCGTTTGGTCTTCGCTTCGAACTAAAAGCAGAACTGGAAAGAATGGAAAAATTACAAGCAATCAAAAAAACTGAAGAACCGACAAACTGGGTTAGTCCTATAGTTCTAGTTACGCTTGTGTCTTAATCTCCGAAACTTAAACAAAGCCATCTTACGTCCTGGCTTCCGATTCCCGAATTAAGACAAATAAAGTCTCGATTAACCGGTGCAAGATGCAAATTGAAAGCTTTGAATGCTTCCCCTAGAAAAAAAAACATCAAAACTCTGCACGTTCATAGCTCCATTCGGTAGACATCGTTTTTTGCGTTTACCATGTGGCATGTTCTCCCTTTATTTTTTAGCGATTTTGTGCTACTACAGCAAATACAAAAACCTATAGAAATCTTAGCTGCAGTTTTGTACTAAATCGTTGTTTTTGCGGCATAGTTCTATTCTGTTCTGCATCGGAGCAAAAAACGCACCTATTGTCTTAACGCAAATGGATTTATTAGTCTCGCCTCTATTTCACTAGCTCTTAACCACCACATTAAAAAAAATGACATAGGTGAATATACTCAATCACCATCTTTAATGTATGATGATTACTATACTTAGTGTCATATATGTAATTTTAGATCA
This sequence comes from Nemotelus nigrinus, assembly GCA_947369275.1. Taxonomy (NCBI): domain Eukaryota; kingdom Metazoa; phylum Arthropoda; class Insecta; order Diptera; family Stratiomyidae; genus Nemotelus; species Nemotelus nigrinus. Next base: position 51,526,465 of record OX376375.1, on the reverse strand, counting down.
AGGGTCATTGCATCATTATAATGTACTCTTTCATCATTTTCTCGACATAAACATTCCAGTGTTTCAATATCCTAAGCACAGGCAATTCATTCTACTAAAGAAATATCCTCACACCACAGCTGCGCCCATAAGTCGTTAATAAATTGAATGGAAATTTCTTTCAATTAATCATGAAAAAGTCGAAAAAAACACATCAAATCAACTGAAAATTTTTGGGTTCATTCAATTCAGCAAACACCTGCTAAAACAATTCCAAAGTTCTTCCCGAATTTCGTTCTTGCCAGCAAGCCATTTTCTAGGCATTCTGCATTAAATTCATCGTAAAGCATCAATTTACAAGACTTCATCACGTTCATGAATACGAAACTGAAACTCTCCTTGATTCCCTGTGAAGTATATCTCACCTCCTTCACATCATCAATTAAATTAACTTTGTCTGAACTTCAGAAGGTATATCGCATCGACTCGAATTTGGTTGAGGATCTACTCCGTTTCAGCTCATCCTTCAGTTTCGGTTGATCGAAAGGTGAATGGAATGATGTTGAACAATACATTTTTCGGCACAGTAACGGTTGGTTTTCGATTTAATTAAGATTGATTGTTAATTCAGTGAAACATTGAACATGTGAATATATAATGTCTACACTTTATGTGACTTTACTCAATAGCCGGTGAGAGTTTTCCGTGAGAACCATAAGATGTGCAACCGTTCCAGTTGATTCATTATCATTTATGCAATGAGTTTCGTTGGAAGTTTGATTGAAATATATTCGTAAAGTAGGGAAAGAATACTGAAGTTTAGTTTTCCACTCTAATCAATTAGTTTTATGAATTCATTTTAAGAGGAGTATAGCCATCTGAGCATGAAGGCTGTGAAAGCCATTCAAAATAAAAATGTATGGCTTGTATGAAAGAACGTAGTATTCATCTTGGTTTTGTTGCACGATCTTTTTCTTTTCGAAGAAAATTATTATAAAAGCCACTTTGCCCGAAAATATAAGTTTCCATGTATGCACGAAAAAAACGTTTCTTAAAATTCAAATACTACCATTACATGGCCAAAAACTGTTCAGTGTACTGTTTGGAAAGTTCTCATAAAGAGTCATTTGTGTGAATTTACGCTCATGTAACACAATTTCGCGTTGTACAATGCTCTCAAAGTGCACAGAATTGTAAAACAAGCAGACACACACATACCTATATTTTCACACTCGACTTCTAATTTGAAACAAATTCGTTTACCCATAAGCAGGTCATTCAATAAAACTATACGTCGGACCTATGTACATAAAGGTAAAGTAATCCCACGCCAACCCTCGTACGAGTTTAGGGGTTGAAGCTGGTAGAGAGCTTCATCACAAATTCACAATCAATGTGAAGACGAGTGTGGATTGTTTTACTTCCACGACTCACATTACTTGATTCAGTTACCTGGCCACAGGAGCACCTTGACTGAAGACTCGATGATGACGTGGCGGAGGTGATTCTTAAACGGACCAGCGAAGGAGTTTGCCATTTCAGCAGTAGAAGGGTCACCTCGCTTTGAAGGCTGCAACATTGTTCGCGGCCACATTGCGGTGGGTTCGGCCAACCGTCTTGAATGTTCCTGGAGACCATCCAGGTTTGGACGTGGTGGAGGAGAGATCAATACCCAGACTAAATACAGCTAAGGTGACGGTGCCCCATTCGAACCCTTCAGACGCCCTGTCCGTAGCATAAGTACTAATAAATAGCATGCAAAGAACGTATTGTACGATATTTGCCTGATGAAAGAGAATGGCAGGGAGTGAAGGGTTTATCATCAGCTGTCATCTAAGGGGAACCAAAACCAAATAAGTTCACTTTATCATATGCAAAAGTGAGAAAAGCATACTCTCAAGTAACAGGTGAGAATATGTATATCCGTGTAAGCTGATAAGTGAGAGTGTGTTGGCGTGCGAATAATCCCATCAAGAAACAATAAGCGCAGCGAACATTCGCTGGCAACAAACGAAGTTGTGTTTAGTGGATTGCATAAAAGTATCGGGGATATTCCTTTTACTCGCCAAATGGTATCGAAAGTAGTACTCCGCGTTAACTATCTTATAACTTACCATTTACACTCAGAATAGGTTTTCAGAAAATCAATATTGCATAAATTGCCATTCTTTAAAATTGTATCTTTGGCAAAGCACATGTATATTGCCCAGTGGGAATGAGAAACGTATTTGATCGTTGCTTGGCGGGGTACTTTCTATCTTTTTTCAACTTGTACTTGGATATTGCTATCTACTTCTCGCAACCAGTGGGGAAATATCGCAAATTGTATCGTAAATCACGTACTTTCCGAGCTATATATAGTATTTAAGCTATGCCCTGTCTCTGTTAAAGCGACAGAACCTCAATCTGAAAGTTTCAGACTGGGGATTATTCCAGGCAGTCAAACTTAGCAACCAATCGGTGAAGGCCGATGTCACTGGTGCATCAAAATTTATGCTTGTGATGTTTCTGTATAAGAATGCGGTTTGTGGATTCGGCGCGAGTCTCAGTGTGTTCCACCCAACAAGGAATTGTATTGTCAGCAAAAAAGAGGTTAATGCAATCTTGATTCCGCAGTTGTTTGATGGGGATACAACCACTGTGTGTTAGGAGAGGAAGATCTCTGGTGGTAGCACGCAGCAGTGCCTGCTGTTGGCCGTCTGTCTATCATACGAAATGGATCCCATCACACCTGGACTGAACAGAGTGGCAGAAGTGGCTATGACTATTGATGCTATCATCGACTGTGATGCAAATGCTCACTACGAAGTATAGAGAACACCAACATAACGTCAGACGCAAGTGTTTGCTAGAGTTTCTAATGTTAACGAACCTCAATATCCTTACTATAGGTAACAAACCTACATTTATTACTAGGAAAAGGGCTGAAGTGTTGCACCCTGGCAACTCTACGTATAATAGATAGTGTCCATTGCTGGCAGGTTTCTAACCTGCCATCACTCTCGGACCACCAGTGGTTATGCTGGAATATCGGTAGTTCTTGCATCTTACCCAAAGGAGTTCGGAACCCAAGAACAGCACAAAAAGATGTTTGCTCAAGGAAAACAAATAGACACCTCAGTGCTCTAGGCGACCTAGATCTGACGAGCCCAAGAAGACTTAACGAGCAGGTGAACCAATTAACAGGAGTCTTAGTGTTAGATTCCAAAGACGTGTGCCTGGAATAGCCCACAAGGGAAAACGATATCATATGATAAAATGGCGAACTTACAGAGGCTAGAGGTCACACATAGAGGGCGTTTATTAACGCAACGTAGTCCGGAAACGTTGAAGACTGGGATCAATACAAGTAAGAGTTGCCCCTCTTCGAAAAGAAGATAAGACGAGCCAAGTGCGTCTTATGGAGAGAATTCTGTGAGAACATTGAAGGAAGTACAGAGGCTGCTGAATGATGGGTAGACAGAAACAAAATAGGATTCATTGAAGAGATTTTAGGTTTCAATAAGGAAGAAGTAAAAGGACTTAGCAAATAAATCACAAATATCTTGAGGAATAGAAGCAGTAGTTGCCTCCACCAAAAATAGGACCAGAAAACTGGTTGGTTGTTTTGAGGGAACGAGTATAAGATCAAAAAGACTTTGTAGAAAACTGTAGAAAAACACGCTTTGTAGAAAAACACGCTTCAATATGGGCGAAGTACCTAAGTTTTGTTTCTTGAACAGTTTCTTTTAAGCCGCTACTTCCAATGATTGGTAACGCTGAAAAGTTTCATCAGATGAGCTACGAGATAATTCATTTCTTGCCTTGTCCTTTTCATGCAGTGTTTTAGAAACTGCCTCTGAAAACTAAAGTACACAAACAACACGACAACAACGAGACACAAGATTAAACCTAGGTACCAGATAGTTAGAAGGAAAAGTTTTATTAATTTCAAGCTTGCGAAAAAAAAAGAAAAACCCGTTAATAGCGAAGAGTAATTTGAAAAAAAAAAATGAAAAGGGGGATGATAATGATCAGGGAAGATTGCTGCAGAAAAGGATGGCTAAAAGTTAGAACAAATAAAGTCTAACAATGAGATAGATTACAAAACCGAGAGTGCAGTTGACAACCAAATTGTTGAGATGAAAAGTTGAAATCACTACAAACAGCAACATGAGAATAGGAATAGTAAGATAGAATAAAGTCAGAAAGCTCACTAAAAGGAATTCATACGTAGAAACGGATGCACTAGAAGGCACAAAGATAGCTACATGTAATAAACATATGTGCATGTGACCGGGAAATAGCAGCGCAATAGAAACATTGTGCAGGGCAAAAAAATCAGCAGACAGCCAGCTTTCTGTCAGACATTTTCTTTCATTATACACGATAGACTGATTTGCACCAGTTTGGTTCTCAGTCCATGAAAATGTTGATAATAGAAGTGAAAACGATGATTTTTAGGCAGATATGATCTATTTGTTTGGTGGATGTTGCGTGTAAAGGGGAGAATGGATACTAAGCTGCTACAATCTACACCGACTTAAATATTATTTTTGTCAGAGCAACGCAATATATAATGCAATCTTGATTCATAAGCTGCATAAATTTGGAGTCTCTAGGTCCGTAGTCAGCTAGCCTAGGTCCTATTTCAGGTAACAGCTGTTTCATTTTCTAAAGTATTGGCATTTTTACGATCGATAATCCTGAAAAATTTCCCGCTCTTATATATGTCGATAGATACATTTGGCCACTTGCTCACTGAAAAATTACGAGGAAGGGTCATTAATTTCGCGAAATGAAGTTTATTTTTCTTTTTCAATATATTCACCTGCTACTCTAAAACATTTTTCAGATCTTTCAATTAGTTTATGTATGCCTTCTAAAAAAAATTGTCTTTGTTGAAAGAGTAAGCCGAAAAAGCGCCTTTGACTTCATCATCGTTTGAAAACTTTTTCCCACGAAGTTCATTTTTTAATTCAAGGAAAAGATAGTTACCGTTTGTAGGTCAGGACTGCAGAGTAAGAGATTTAAAATATGAAAGTTCAGCTTATGCATGGCAGCGAACACAAAACGACTCTTGCGGAAGTTGTGCACTGTTTCAAGTGCATGGGGTACAACTAAAAAAAAAAAAAAATGCGGGTCAGACCCTGGAAGGTGGCGCGACTTGCCTTAATTGCAAAGCGAAATGCAGATTCGAGCACACCATCATCATACAGACCTCTTTGCATACTTGATACTGCGGGGAAACTTCTAGAACGGCTGGTGAAAGGCTTCTAGAAGAGCTGGTGGCCTTTTGAAAACCTTACATGGATTCCAATAAGTGCCATCTCCGAAGTTATTAGCGTAGTAGATTGCGCAGAGGCCACTTGAGCTAGATCCGTAGTGCTTTTGGTAACGCTGGACGTCTGTAACGCTTTTAACTCGGTGAGATGGACAGACATATTGGATTCCCTTCAGCGACATTTTCAGGTAGAAGAATACTTGCTGGCAATGGTGCGAGACTACTTGAAGAATCGCCATTTGATTTATAAAACGCAAAACTATTACAGCTGGAGCAGCACAAGTGTCCATTCTTGGGTCAGATATATAGAATATTGCTTATGATGGTCTCTTGCGCCTCGAAATGCCAGAAAACTTGCTTTTGGGGGGCTATGCCGATGATGTTAAGTATCTTGGAGTGTTGTTGGAGAGCACATCTGAAAAGTATGCAATAAGGCGTGCTGGCTGTTATCTCGCTTGGGTACACATGGCAAACGTTTGCGGTCCTAGTGCGAGTAAACGTAAGCTCCTTATGACGGTGGCTCATTCAATGCTGCTGTATGCTGCAGAGATATGAACTACTGTGTTAAGGTTTGAAAAGTATCGAGCAAGAAAGGTGAACGTCTATCAAATCGCAAACAGCTACAGAACAGCTTTATAAAACGCAATGTTGGCGAAAGCAGGAGCAACCCCAATTGATCTACTGGCAAACCAACGCAGGGAGGTGCTCTCAAACGCAGCTGTAGCGGAAAGAGAAATTTTGGCTGCTCATGCACGAGCGTGAAGGCTCAAGCTTTAAGAGGAACTCTGGGCTACGAGCTCGAATAGAGCATGGACAATAAGGCTAATTCGTCCCTTAAAGCATTGGCTTAATCGCAACCACGGTGAAATAAATTTCTACCTGTGCCAGTTCATATCGGATCAAGGCTATAAATACCTTCATAGAATGGGAAAAGTCAGGACGGAGTTCTGTAAATATTGTGCTAAGGAAAGTGATGACGCTTTGCATACCTTTTTCCATTGCGCACACTTCAGAAGGGAGCGACACATGCTTTTCTCTGCAGCTGGCCTTGTGACGCCAGAGTCAATCGTGGCAATGATGCTACAGTCAGATGACGCCTGGCCAGCTGAGTCAGCATATGTGGAGTTGGTATTGCGAATGAAAAAAGAGAAAAAAAATGCTTCGCAGACTCCTGAAAGCCTGACAGAACGTAAGTAAGCCGATGGGACGCTTGATAGTTGCAAGTAGCACGGCCGAGTTGAAGTAATACGAAAGTGGTTCCGGCTCCGACTTCCGTGGTCGGCGGGTAATGTTTTTTAATGAGTACTCATGTCACAAAATCCTGTATCGTTCGCAGGATACCTATTGATGGTTTTTAACACCCGCTTCCCAAAAAAACTAAACTAAAAAAGTCCGGTTGAACCAAACAGATTAAGCATACTCGATATGAAGCAACTTATACACAAATTTTCCATTTTTTCCTTCAGAAACCAAGTATCTTTACTGGTTTTTATGTTCGTTATTTTTAAAAAAATTTCTTCATACCTTTACTTGTGACTATTAAAAATGTCAGCTCGACTCAAAACAAAATGCCACTCCTTAAAATAAAGCTGAAACAATTATCTTCTGATTACTAATTTTATTGAAGCTCTTTAGATTACTTTATTTTTTTGATATACTTATTTGGTATAACTCTAGGTAGCATTCAAATATTTTGAAAAGATCACAAATATAATCAGGGCGAATTTACCCACAATGGGCGCCGTTTTCATCTACGCCACTCATATCAGTAGTATCTTAATCGGCGAAGTTAATAAACAATCAAATAAGCTAATAAGTGTTTATCCTTAACTTTCATATTCATTTTGAGCGTGTTACTTTTTTGTGTCTACTCTCAAGTGAAAGTTATGCAAACAATAAAATAACGCCAATTTAAAATTAATTACAATATTTTTTTAAAATCGATTTTGCAAATGGGTGATGTTTGCCGGCCATTGTTCAACCGTAATGAAACTAATTTGATAAACAAAAGGACAAATTAAATACATTTTTCTTGGTCGGCAAAATCCACGTGTATAATATCCGTTCAATATTCTGTTGGATTTCTCTGAATCCTGAAACAGAGTAAAAGTTGATATTTGATATCGTTGATACTAAACGGAAAACACAAGATAATAAGGGCAACTTGAGTTTTCAAGAAACCATATCGTCTGTTTAGTATCTAATCAATTGATTTCTTCTAAACTGAATGAGTTTGAAAGTAAACTCTTTTGTTTGCTATCTAGCAACTCTTAATTCTTTGTTTATTTTTTTTTTACAAATTACAATGATCATTAAAAGCTGTTTTTTGGGCTTCCATGCGGAATGTTTAAAAAATATGACTACAAATTATTCATAAAAATTGATACCAATTTCTCGTGTTCAATTAACCGTTATACCAAAAATATGCCAAATTCCCTTCAATCACAGTCGGAAATCAACAAGTCAGCTTTTTAAAGTCACCTAAGCAATTAACTTCCATCACGTCCGAAAGTACACTGTAATTAAGTTCTAAAATTACTTATTTTATTGCATCCCAAGTAAGTTCCGTCACTACAACTGCGACTAGTCCGAACTGCTCATAGCACACGGAAGTCTTCAAGTTCTACCAGTCTTGAACTGCCGAATTCAATTTATGCAAATCGAGTAATTATCTAAGTAGATGCAAATTAAATTTCTTCTTAAATTCCATATAAACTCATTACAGAGCTCCAGCAGCGGATATTAAATATTCAGTTTAACTAAATAACAGCGGTTGACGTGGAAAGACACCATCGTCGGAACAACGTTGGTCGTAATACCTATCTGAGTCTCCAACCTGTTTACATTCTTAAAAGGCAATTTATTTTCCCATTCATGAACGAGCGTGGCGGAAACTCTTGAAAAGTCTTTTCGAGCTGTTTATGTTGATGCCCCTGGTACTGTTACTTCTGTTGGGTATTGTATTGATTCGCGCCAAACATCATTTCGGAGCAGTTTACTCGGGAAAATCGGCTTCCTTTGAGACCCTTTTTTTTTACATTGTAAACACACTCGTGCAGGCATCGACATAAACCTTTTCAATTTTTCGCAAGCCTTCAAGTTAATCGCGAATTTGGAATCTGAAGCGGAAAATTAGTGTACAATGAACGTCGATCATATGGTTTACGCCTTAACGGCTCTGTAACACGTCTGCATACAAATTACGGAAGAACAGTTTTTTTTTTCTTAAAAAAAAATAGGCAATAGGTTCGTGCGTGAGTGGGGTTTACTATCATTTTTTGAGAAAAATACTGAAAAAGGCATTGTTGGGGTTTATTGCCGTACCTTAATTCTCGATGATAAATTATGTGAAACAGCTTGGGGGAAGAAATTAAATTTTCGATGACATAGTGACTCGGGACGAAAGAAAATTAAGTGTTTAAGACATTTTCAAAACAATGTTCTTCTCGTTCATTATGAACGTAATAGATTAATGAAAAATAAATGAGTTTAATTCAAATCTGCTCGCTTTTTATTGATTCTCCTCATTCTGCTCTTATTCAAGGCGTAACAAATGAAACACTGCTTGAAAAGGGTCATTACCATCTAACACGTTTCAGCTTGACCTTGATCTGACAATTTGAATTTCTTTCCATGCTCGCTTTTAGGCACGTGTCCAATTTTCCTTAATCTTATATTTTTTTCCGCATTGTTCGCAACTCACGAGCCGCCTTTCGACTGATTCATTCAGACAAAAGCCAACTTTCACTACTGACCAAGGCCGCATTCAACGACAACAAAAATTTGCGGCGGTCTTCACTTTAATTAAATTCCAGAAAACACAAATTGCGATTTCCTACTGCTTTCTCAGTCTTTTATGATTAAATATTCAATTCGAGCTTTCTTTGCATCAGCATGACCGTTGACATTGACACACTATTACAGTTAGCTTTTCTCTAGCGTCTTTTTTGCGGCACCCATCTTGCGAGCGCTCTGTGTAATACCGACTCATCAAATTGTACTGCAAATCAGTTTTCCGAATTGAATTCGATGAAAATTTTAGCATTTGTGTTTTTCATTCGAGAGGATGAAAGTTTGAATATCCTTATTCGATTTGCTTGAAATGAAACCATTCGAGTGTTTGGAATTGAAATTGAGAGACGGAATCGAAATACGAGAAAAATGGAAAATTCGATTTTGATAGCGAAGATTGCTCGAGGACCAGCCAATTTAACTAAATAATTCGGTGTAGTGTTTCAACACTCAAACCATGAATCTATGCAGAATAGATATTTCATTGGTAATTGCTATAAAAGAGTACTCAAATACAAATCAGAGCAAAAATATCAACGAATTGAGTCATATCTACGTAATGAAAGTGTAAGTAGCCATTAAAATCGTGACTTAGTGTAAGATTGCATGACCTGCTGTTCGAAGGTTTCTTTGATGATTTGGATTATTGTTTGCTTTGAGTGCTGTTATTTTTAATGAGGATTTATGAATGTCCTATTTTTGTATTTATTTGAATGCAATACCTTGCATGAGTTTCATTGTTGATGCTAATTAATTTAATCTTTCATTCAATAAAGTTTAATTTTAGTGCATTCGTTAAATTTTAGGACTTCAGAACAAGATTTCTACATAATTTTTGTTTGCATAAAATACTTGTTGCAAATTTTCTACTGTTATTTTTATGAACTACTCCGGAGTAACTGGACTAATACAGAGGTTTAGTAAATATTTTGTCAAAAGTAAACAAGACATAGCAATTAAAAGATGTAGCGAATGTAGTAGCCAACATACTGTCTACTACAGAGGTTGTACTTACTTTCAATCTCGAAGAAAAAGATTATTGCCATCTCTTAACCGTGCTTAACTTGCTCTGAACACTGCAACCAACAGACCTGTCTCCGTGTCAGAAAACTTTTGCATTATTTTGTCTAGTAGCACTTTTGTCTAGTACTCAGTACCAGTGGCGTGGCGTTCATGGAAGCAAGGGAAGCATTGCTTCCCTTACATTTTACTGATATATATTTTAAATTAATTTATTTAAAAATCACGAGAAAAATCATGGACAGGAATTTTCTAAATAAATTTTCCCAAAAACTCATAGTGAACATCTTGCACGGCTAAGGTGGTAACACCACCGAATGAAAATATTGAGAGAACAAGACGGGTGGAAGCAACTACAAAATTGCTTCTACGAGCATTAATTTCACTTCATGTAGACTGCATTGTGACGTCATTCAAAAAAATATGCTTGTACTGGCTGTTTGGAAGCAATGCAGAAATTGCTTCTTAGGGGAAATTCTCGTCTCAAGCGAGAAACTGAGAGAGAAGCCGCGTACGTATGGTTGCTGTGGAACTTATTGTGATGTTCCCCATATAATTTGCTTGTGCGTATTTTTTTTTTTGAATGAGAATGTTTGCTGTAGTACCTACACACTATGTGAATTTTTGAATGAATTTGAACTACGAGATGTTTTAAGGGTTGCCAGAGACTACTTGAATGTAATTCGGTAGTGAAATTTGTGCTATATTTTACATATAAATTTGGTGAAGGTATTTTTAATTGGTGAAGGTAATTATTTCACCAATAGTTTAGAGTATTGTTGTAATTAAATTGATTTGAATTGTTTAGAATTAAGTGCGTAGAATTACTTTCTGAAATCGCATGATTTTTTAATTTTATACTTAAAATAGTGAGAGTGCAATCAAAAGGTTAATGTATTTATTTGTTCCGTAAATAGCATGGATTATAATTGCATAATTAGTTACCTTTTTAAATTTCCTTTTGGATCTCGTTCTTTTGCGGATAAAAAGGAACTCATTGTTTTTTATTCTAATGCAAATTCACAGAGAAAATATTTTTGAATGTTCTATCAACAATAAATCAGAAAATAGTTTAAAACAATTTTATAAATCAGTTTTTTTAGTTCTAACATTGCAAGTAATGAATTCAAAAGAGAATGTTACAAGAGCGCCCGCAGAGCGCAGTTTTTCTTCCTTAAAAAGGATTAAAACTTATCTCAGGAATAGGACAGATGAACAGTGACTAAGTGACTTGGCAATATTTTCCATAGAATAGGTTTTCTTAAAATAATGTTTGAGCGAGTAAAGTTTTCAAGACGTCATAGATGAGTTTGCAAAAAAAAAACAAAGGCAAATTGCATTAAATTTAAAATAGAAGTATGCATGAATTTTCTTTTCAAATTTGATTTATAATAGATTTCAGCTGTCACTTCATTTATTTTAAATTTACTAGATTTTTTTTTTTAAATATAAATATATATGTTATTCGTTATGGGAATGTTGTTACTTTACTGTTGTTTTTTATAAGTACTAGAATATTGAAATTTTCTTTATGCGTATAAACATTTAATTTGCATAATCACTGTGGTTGTTATTGTTGCCATAGCTATATTTGCAAATGCTTTATTTACATAGCTTGCTGTTGCAACATCGCTAATTTATATGTTTGCCAATATTTAATTTTTGCAAATATATATTTAATGAAAAAATGATTATATATTGGTAGCATGCGAATTAGTACTGATAACAATACAGTATAAGTACTCTCACGTCCATGCTCGTAATTCATGGAAGCTTTTGTATTTGCAATGTTAAAAGTAGCTAACAAGAGGGGTTCCATTAATACGTAACAAATTTGAAGAAAACATAACCAAAGTCAGTCATCGAAATGAACTAATTGCTTCCTAAAGGTAAACTATCACGCCACGCCACTGCTCAGTACGGCTGTGGCTCCGATTCTACCAACCTCAAGTACGGCCGTAATTGAAGACCCTGGTTGGAGTGGATGCTCACAGATTACCATCGTAGAAGATTCAATGGCCAGCAAGCTTTCGAACTTGTTGATAGCATCCCCTCAGGTCACAGGCTCCGGAAAGGCAAGTAGAGCGTCAGTTGCAAGTCCGGCTAGAATATGGTTCCTCCCAAATCCCCAAAAAGAAGATGAAGCATATAGGAGGCAGCTCCCATTAGTGTAAATGAGACGCCCGCAGGTAGTACAGAAAGTAAGAGTGCTCTAGAATCCTGGAGTGGCTCTCAGTCGCAGCCAACGTAAGAAACTGCACAAAAAGCGCAAGCTACTGACAAACGTGGACAGGGAAATAAATGCAGACTGGATGTCAGGCAGTGAAACCTCTGAGTCTATCTGCAGTTGTAAAATAAAAGTTGGCTGGTGATGCTAAGGCTGCCAGTTTGACTGGGTGCAAAGCCATTCCGGCTGGACATTGCGAACCAAGGAAAGGTCTTAGCCGTCAATAAAAGAGGGCTTTGAACAAGAAGTCGATGATTTCCAATGCAAGTCAGCAATCAGCGATGACCATAAAAGGTAAAGAGTGTCTGGCTACACTGGAGATCTCCCTGCTGGCCAGTACATATGCCAAATCTGTCAGCGTTGGTGCGCGGAAGAAACGCAAGTTTGACACCAAAGCCAATGCTTGCGTTTCTAAGCGTAACGCACCAAAAGGTGTCAAAATCAGCGAGAGTGATCTCGCAGAGGCTGGTTCTTTTGGCACAAGTACACCATCCGCAGAAGCAGGGGGGGAAAGGTACGCAGAAACTGCGTTTTTCCTCATCGTTGTGATAAGTGGGTCTAATTAGGATGGTAAACTGACCGATAAGAACGAACTGTGGCGAGAGATTGCAGAGTCGGGACCAGTTTACAACTTCGTGTAAACGAAGTTTGTGGACAGTCTGCTCGAAGTCGCCTGCTCCAATAAATTATCCAAGGAATGGCTCACAAAGAGCGTTCCAAAACAAGATACGGGCAATCGGCCCAAATTTACCATTTTGGACTCCGATCTCGTCAAACCCAATCATGCCAGTTGTTGGATTCCTGGTCATCGTAAGAGCGCAGGTGACATCACTGGCATGTTCGGTAAGCTGAATCCGGGCATCGATGTGAATCATTGGATCAACAGGTACATGAACCCCAGAAAAAATCCCACCACCAATGAAGATGGTAACAACCTAGAGATCATACTTGACCAGAATCGTGTGCGCAATCGTTACCTATTGACTTTACGTGAATTTGTGTTAACATCAAATTTACTCAGCATTAAAATCTGCGCAAAAGCTTCATACATTAAATTCATGTACGATAAGTCGTTTTCGAGATATGAGGCTGAAAAATGTTTGAGCCGAGTGCATAGTCCCTTACCGTTTGGATATATGCCCAGTGTTTGTGCATCTAAAATATCAATACTTTGGCTGGAAAGTACCACGTATGAATGGTAACACGCGTCGTCTTTTTCCCCGATCATTTATGCTTTAATTTGCTAAGAAGTCTGGGAAGCTATGTTACTCGGGGGCTATGAGCGCAATGGGTCTTTTGGTCTGAGTGCTTAGAGGTGACACGCGCCTCTCCCCCAACCTACAAACACACGGAGTTAAATAGCTCCAACCATGAGTTTTCGTTTGTTTTGTCGTCCATACAATTTTGCAATTTAGTGACATAACATATTTTTTGTTCCTTATAATCCATATAATGATATATAAAAAAATCATAGAAATATTTAGCATTTTGAAATAGTCAACATTTTTTTAACATGTCATTCATGCGATCAGTTTTGCATGTGTCTCAGAAACCGAAAAAAAACTCTAAAAATTCACTTATTTCAATAAAAAAGCACCGTTAACTTAAACACTTTGCTCACTGATATCATTAGTCGATATTTAACTTTTGCGCGGTGTAGTTTTCATATGATCAATAAATAATATAAGATATATTTTTAACGCGCAAAGTCACTAGAAGGTGTAAAATTAGACAACCAATGGCTATAAAAATAAAGATCAGAACACGACGGGAACCCCAAACTAGTGTTGTGTTACTCATACAAGATGCATGACAAATGTCCCATTCACTTCTACAAAATGTCACATCACCTCAAGCTTCAAATTTGTACCACCTCATTTTTTGTCATATTGAGGTGAACCGATTGACTTGAGGCGCAGCGATTGTAATATTCAATGGAAAATGTTACATACATAGTTTGATTTGTACCACCTCATTTTTTGTCATATTGAGGTGCTTTGGTTAATTTTGAAGCGACTGACTTGAGACATTTGAGGCGCAGCGATTGTAATACTCGATGGAAAATGTATGTACGCGAGACTAGTTTGAGTTTGATTTGTACCAACTCATTTTTTGTCATATTGATGTGCTTTGCTCAACTTTTTTTTAGTAGTACAGTATCCTGTTTTACGAGGACTAGGTTGAAGCGATTGACTTGTGGTACTTGAGGCACAGGGATTGCTGTACAAGGCGAAAATGTATGCATGCGAGTTTAGTTTTGAGTTTGATTTGCACGATACTTAAACAAAAAATTTGGTGGTAATTAGCTACCATTTTTTGGAAATTGTTTAGTAGATTAGTAATAGTACTGCTCTCCTTAGCATAAACGTTTTACCTAAAAAAATTTTTCATTTTTGAGTTAACGCCGAATCCAAAAACTACATACTCTATTAAATCATTCTCCAAAATATGAAAATCTTATTTGTTGCGGAAGTATGCTAAAATCAATAATGAAGAATCGCCCATCTATAAAAAAAAACGTAACCAGTACTTAGCATAAATGTTCTATCCTACCGTAGCGGCGGCGTAATGGTATGGGGCTGTATGGCTGCCAGCGGCGCTGGAAACTTATAGATAATTGAAGGAATGCAACATGACACTTCATTTGAACTATGACATTGTACCACCTCAAATTTGAAAATGAGTAACTCACACAAATACATATCAATATGACTGACGGCCCAATACTACCCCAAACACAGCTAAAATGGTCACGCATTGGTAAGAAAACCAAAAGTTTTATATGCTAATTTAGCCTGCCCAGAGTCCGGACATATGTAAATTACACTGAAAATCCCTGGGCTTATTGAAAAAATTGTTTCAATATCCTGAATCGCGGAAGATGGTTAATGAATTATGGAATCAGGAAAATCGAGTGGAAGAAAATTTTACTTAATATTGTAGAAAATCATTACAATAGTATGCCCAAGAGACTTAATGAATTAAGGAAAGTTACATATCTATGGACTAAAGTTCACTCTCTTCCCCAAATAACGTACAAAACTGACCAAATGAATGTTATACGAAAAGTTCGTAGTTACATTTATATCTAAAAACAGTATTTGGTTGGGTTGCCATTATTTCACATTACTTCGCTCAGCCTTTTCGGCATTGATAATCTCTCTTTCTCTATCAGTCATGATTACTCGTAAACTAGTCTCAAATTCTTTTTTCGAACAACACTGCAAGTTCCAGACTCGTTTATAATGATAAAATAACGTTTTTTGTCCATTTTGTGCATTGTTCGCAACTCACGAGCCGCCTTTCGACTGATTCATTCAGACAAAAGCCAACTTTCACTACTGACCAAGGCCGCATTCAACGACAACAAAAATTTGCGGCGGTCTTCACTTTAATTAAATTCCAGAAAACACAAATTGCGATTTCCTACTGCTTTCTCAGTCTTTTATGATTAAATATTCAATTCGAGCTTTCTTTGCATCAGCATGACCGTTGACATTGACACACTATTACAGTTAGCTTTTCTCTAGCGTCTTTTTTGCGGCACCCATCTTGCGAGCGCTCTGTGTAATACCGACTCATCAAATTGTACTGCAAATCAGTTTTCCGAATTGAATTCGATGAAAATTTTAGCATTTGTGTTTTTCATTCGAGAGGATGAAAGTTTGAATATCCTTATTCGATTTGCTTGAAATGAAACCATTCGAGTGTTTGGAATTGAAATTGAGAGACGGAATCGAAATACGAGAAAAATGGAAAATTCGATTTTGATAGCGAAGATTGCTCGAGGACCAGCCAATTTAACTAAATAATTCGGTGTAGTGTTTCAACACTCAAACCATGAATCTATGCAGAATAGATATTTCATTGGTAATTGCTATAAAAGAGTACTCAAATACAAATCAGAGCAAAAATATCAACGAATTGAGTCATATCTACGTAATGAAAGTGTAAGTAGCCATTAAAATCGTGACTTAGTGTAAGATTGCATGACCTGCTGTTCGAAGGTTTCTTTGATGATTTGGATTATTGTTTGCTTTGAGTGCTGTTATTTTTAATGAGGATTTATGAATGTCCTATTTTTGTATTTATTTGAATGCAATACCTTGCATGAGTTTCATTGTTGATGCTAATTAATTTAATCTTTCATTCAATAAAGTTTAATTTTAGTGCATTCGTTAAATTTTAGGACTTCAGAACAAGATTTCTACATAATTTTTGTTTGCATAAAATACTTGTTGCAAATTTTCTACTGTTATTTTTATGAACTACTCCGGAGTAACTGGACTAATACAGAGGTTTAGTAAATATTTTGTCAAAAGTAAACAAGACATAGCAATTAAAAGATGTAGCGAATGTAGTAGCCAACATACTGTCTACTACAGAGGTTGTACTTACTTTCAATCTCGAAGAAAAAGATTATTGCCATCTCTTAACCGTGCTTAACTTGCTCTGAACACTGCAACCAACAGACCTGTCTCCGTGTCAGAAAACTTTTGCATTATTTTGTCTAGTAGCACTTTTGTCTAGTACTCAGTACGGCTGTGGCTCCGATTCTACCAACCTCAAGTACGGCCGTAATTGAAGACCCTGGTTGGAGTGGATGCTCACAGATTACCATCGTAGAAGATTCAATGGCCAGCAAGCTTTCGAACTTGTTGATAGCATCCCCTCAGGTCACAGGCTCCGGAAAGGCAAGTAGAGCGTCAGTTGCAAGTCCGGCTAGAATATGGTTCCTCCCAAATCCCCAAAAAGAAGATGAAGCATATAGGAGGCAGCTCCCATTAGTGTAAATGAGACGCCCGCAGGTAGTACAGAAAGTAAGAGTGCTCTAGAATCCTGGAGTGGCTCTCAGTCGCAGCCAACGTAAGAAACTGCACAAAAAGCGCAAGCTACTGACAAACGTGGACAGGGAAATAAATGCAGACTGGATGTCAGGCAGTGAAACCTCTGAGTCTATCTGCAGTTGTAAAATAAAAGTTGGCTGGTGATGCTAAGGCTGCCAGTTTGACTGGGTGCAAAGCCATTCCGGCTGGACATTGCGAACCAAGGAAAGGTCTTAGCCGTCAATAAAAGAGGGCTTTGAACAAGAAGTCGATGATTTCCAATGCAAGTCAGCAATCAGCGATGACCATAAAAGGTAAAGAGTGTCTGGCTACACTGGAGATCTCCCTGCTGGCCAGTACATATGCCAAATCTGTCAGCGTTGGTGCGCGGAAGAAACGCAAGTTTGACACCAAAGCCAATGCTTGCGTTTCTAAGCGTAACGCACCAAAAGGTGTCAAAATCAGCGAGAGTGATCTCGCAGAGGCTGGTTCTTTTGGCACAAGTACACCATCCGCAGAAGCAGGGGGGGAAAGGTACGCAGAAACTGCGTTTTTCCTCATCGTTGTGATAAGTGGGTCTAATTAGGATGGTAAACTGACCGATAAGAACGAACTGTGGCGAGAGATTGCAGAGTCGGGACCAGTTTACAACTTCGTGTAAACGAAGTTTGTGGACAGTCTGCTCGAAGTCGCCTGCTCCAATAAATTATCCAAGGAATGGCTCACAAAGAGCGTTCCAAAACAAGATACGGGCAATCGGCCCAAATTTACCATTTTGGACTCCGATCTCGTCAAACCCAATCATGCCAGTTGTTGGATTCCTGGTCATCGTAAGAGCGCAGGTGACATCACTGGCATGTTCGGTAAGCTGAATCCGGGCATCGATGTGAATCATTGGATCAACAGGTACATGAACCCCAGAAAAAATCCCACCACCAATGAAGATGGTAACAACCTAGAGATCATACTTGACCAGAATCGTGTGCGCAATCGTTACCTATTGACTTTACGTGAATTTGTGTTAACATCAAATTTACTCAGCATTAAAATCTGCGCAAAAGCTTCATACATTAAATTCATGTACGATAAGTCGTTTTCGAGATATGAGGCTGAAAAATGTTTGAGCCGAGTGCATAGTCCCTTACCGTTTGGATATATGCCCAGTGTTTGTGCATCTAAAATATCAATACTTTGGCTGGAAAGTACCACGTATGAATGGTAACACGCGTCGTCTTTTTCCCCGATCATTTATGCTTTAATTTGCTAAGAAGTCTGGGAAGCTATGTTACTCGGGGGCTATGAGCGCAATGGGTCTTTTGGTCTGAGTGCTTAGAGGTGACACGCGCCTCTCCCCCAACCTACAAACACACGGAGTTAAATAGCTCCAACCATGAGTTTTCGTTTGTTTTGTCGTCCATACAATTTTGCAATTTAGTGACATAACATATTTTTTGTTCCTTATAATCCATATAATGATATATAAAAAAATCATAGAAATATTTAGCATTTTGAAATAGTCAACATTTTTTTAACATGTCATTCATGCGATCAGTTTTGCATGTGTCTCAGAAACCGAAAAAAAACTCTAAAAATTCACTTATTTCAATAAAAAAGCACCGTTAACTTAAACACTTTGCTCACTGATATCATTAGTCGATATTTAACTTTTGCGCGGTGTAGTTTTCATATGATCAATAAATAATATAAGATATATTTTTAACGCGCAAAGTCACTAGAAGGTGTAAAATTAGACAACCAATGGCTATAAAAATAAAGATCAGAACACGACGGGAACCCCAAACTAGTGTTGTGTTACTCATACAAGATGCATGACAAATGTCCCATTCACTTCTACAAAATGTCACATCACCTCAAGCTTCAAATTTGTACCACCTCATTTTTTGTCATATTGAGGTGAACCGATTGACTTGAGGCGCAGCGATTGTAATATTCAATGGAAAATGTTACATACATAGTTTGATTTGTACCACCTCATTTTTTGTCATATTGAGGTGCTTTGGTTAATTTTGAAGCGACTGACTTGAGACATTTGAGGCGCAGCGATTGTAATACTCGATGGAAAATGTATGTACGCGAGACTAGTTTGAGTTTGATTTGTACCAACTCATTTTTTGTCATATTGATGTGCTTTGCTCAACTTTTTTTTAGTAGTACAGTATCCTGTTTTACGAGGACTAGGTTGAAGCGATTGACTTGTGGTACTTGAGGCACAGGGATTGCTGTACAAGGCGAAAATGTATGCATGCGAGTTTAGTTTTGAGTTTGATTTGCACGATACTTAAACAAAAAATTTGGTGGTAATTAGCTACCATTTTTTGGAAATTGTTTAGTAGATTAGTAATAGTACTGCTCTCCTTAGCATAAACGTTTTACCTAAAAAAATTTTTCATTTTTGAGTTAACGCCGAATCCAAAAACTACATACTCTATTAAATCATTCTCCAAAATATGAAAATCTTATTTGTTGCGGAAGTATGCTAAAATCAATAATGAAGAATCGCCCATCTATAAAAAAAAACGTAACCAGTACTTAGCATAAATGTTCTATCCTACCGTAGCGGCGGCGTAATGGTATGGGGCTGTATGGCTGCCAGCGGCGCTGGAAACTTATAGATAATTGAAGGAATGCAACATGACACTTCATTTGAACTATGACATTGTACCACCTCAAATTTGAAAATGAGTAACTCACACAAATACATATCAATATGACTGACGGCCCAATACTACCCCAAACACAGCTAAAATGGTCACGCATTGGTAAGAAAACCAAAAGTTTTATATGCTAATTTAGCCTGCCCAGAGTCCGGACATATGTAAATTACACTGAAAATCCCTGGGCTTATTGAAAAAATTGTTTCAATATCCTGAATCGCGGAAGATGGTTAATGAATTATGGAATCAGGAAAATCGAGTGGAAGAAAATTTTACTTAATATTGTAGAAAATCATTACAATAGTATGCCCAAGAGACTTAATGAATTAAGGAAAGTTACATATCTATGGACTAAAGTTCACTCTCTTCCCCAAATAACGTACAAAACTGACCAAATGAATGTTATACGAAAAGTTCGTAGTTACATTTATATCTAAAAACAGTATTTGGTTGGGTTGCCATTATTTCACATTACTTCGCTCAGCCTTTTCGGCATTGATAATCTCTCTTTCTCTATCAGTCATGATTACTCGTAAACTAGTCTCAAATTCTTTTTTCGAACAACACTGCAAGTTCCAGACTCGTTTATAATGATAAAATAACGTTTTTTGTCCATTTTGTGAAATTTCTTTTACAAAACTATACCATATTATTTTATATACCATTATGACCAGGCAATCAACGCAGTGAAGTAAAATAATCTTGAGTGTCACTTCACATTTTAAAAACCGTAAGTTGTGTTCAGAACAGATTAGAGCTTATTATGATAATAATCAACAAAGTGAAGGTCCTAAATGACTTCCTTGAGGTACACCAGATATGACATCAATTACTGATTAAAAAATTATATGAATAAGAAGCTATCCAACTAGTAATAGCTGTGGAAAGAAAAAAACAGCTTATAGCTTATTGCCTGCATTTGCAAAGCCCGTACAAAAACAGTCTACCTGTAGTGTTGGCTTGGTTGAT
Source organism: Nemotelus nigrinus (assembly GCA_947369275.1). Lineage (NCBI taxonomy): Eukaryota > Metazoa > Arthropoda > Insecta > Diptera > Stratiomyidae > Nemotelus > Nemotelus nigrinus. The sequence goes on along the minus strand of OX376375.1, from coordinate 51,505,714 downwards.
CAAATACCGGTGTTGGACAATTCTAGGATGCTAGTGTATACATTGGTCTTCAACTTCTAGTATATACATTGGTCTTCAACCAATATTGTTATTTATTTTAGATGCTTGGATTTCAAAGTGGATTCTATGCATCAGATGCCATTCACCACGTTTTTCCGTAAATCCAAAATCCAAGAAAAAATGTGCTTGGCACGGTGGTCCATAAATGACTTTGTAAATGATTAAGACAGTCAATAAATTTGGAGGATCTTATTTTCGTTCGTTGTTACTAAATTTTGGTTGTTACCTTTTGATCGAAAAATATGGACTGATAGAGTTTTCTTCCGAAAATAATGCCTAAACTTCACATTTCCAGATTCAATTTTCATTTTGGATTCATAGTGTTTCATCTTTCATTTTCGGAAGTCTTTCCATACCTGCATACAAAAGATACTCGCTCCATATCTAATTATGAATAAGCCCTACAGCATTTTAATAAAGTACGTCAGTTTGATAATTCAAGCTTATCAATAAGATTTCTCATGTGTCTATTAACCAACCAATTCATGAAACTACTCAAAAGCTTCAGCTTCAGCTTCTAACCAATATCAAGAAGCTCAAGCGTCAAGCATTGAATGAGATTTTTTCACTCTTCTCATTTGTATTTCTTGACAGTATCACATCAAAAAGTAGTTTTAATTTCCTCTTCACGAGAAAAATGAGCAAGAAACACTGGCGCCCAATGTGGGAAAACTCACATAAGACCCAATTACATTAATTTAATTTACCGGCATACACTTGAAACGCTCATTGCCAGAATTTGATGTGAAATGTTATTATCTTTCCCATGCGTGACTGTCATCAGTAACATCCTATCATATCGTTAAAATATTCTTCATACGCTATTACATAAATTCTCAACAGCTTTATCCTCCATAACACTCATTTCCACTAGAACGCTCAAACACATTCAATTGAACCGGTCACATAGCAAAAGAGAGAATTTCATCACATACAATCTTTCACTGCCACTGTCATTGTCATTGCGAAACCGTTACGTGGCGATCACAAGACATTATGAAAATTTCGTTTAGCTCGGGGTGGATTTGACGTCGAAGGCCAAGTTAAAACATTAGAAGAGTTTCAATGGTATCTCGACTTTAAGAAATTCCGTGCCGTCAGAGCCTTGAAACATTTCCACTTTAGGACGTATATCCCTGCGCACATAGAAATGACTTAACAGAATAAAGAAGAAATTCTCGTAGCTATTACGTTTCAAAAGTTTCCGTTCCGAACAAAGTGAGAACATGACCAGAACCATCGTATCGTCCGTCCGTCGTTCGTTCGAGAGAGCAAAGGCAAATTCCCATGCAATCACATATCAAATTTAAAACGATAGTCAAGCATCCAGCCAGTTATCATTCTTTAAATCGATTTAGCAGCCTTTTCAGGACGAGAAGCATATCAACTACGTACGTACGACGCAACGGACAAACGAAACGGATGATTCTAGTACAACGAGATGGAATGTCTGAGTACGAGTAGTTTCCGTTCGTTGGAAGAATTGAATTTTAACGAGAGAACATGTTGTCGAAAAGTGCTCCAGGATATAAGCTCTCAGGATTAAATATCATTTTGTATACATGTGAACAAGTTACTTGTTGATGATTATTGTTTTGGAATGTATTGTTCTGTTGATAATAGAATTATGGTGGAAGAAATTTTGATATCGTAGCAAGGAAGGAATAAGCTGGATAGTAGAGAAGAGCTATATGGAAAAGTTTCCGTAATCTTTCTTCTCTTGTTGATTTGATTTATTCCATGTAAATAAGTGGGAACAAAGGAAAAGGTAGAAAGCAAAGAAAAGGACTTAATTAGAAGAATTAAAATTTTGAGCTAGTAAAGTGATATTACGTTATAATTAAGAGTGAAATTTATGTTGTTGGTCCAACTTTTGTCACATGTCAGTGAATTATAATATGGCATCATTAACAACTCTTTTTTAAGTATCCTACATTGTATTTTTCTAACTGATTGAGTGCGGATTTTTGTCACCTTGCAATGCATATATAAAAGCTGGAGTTTCAAATAAGCATAAACTATTAAAACTTTACTCTCAACTATTGCTTGCACTTTACTGCAATTGGTTCCTTAATGCCAAAAGTTTGTTCAAACTATGTAACGAGCCCATTCTACTACTATGAGTGTAAACTTTCTAACGGCACATTTACTGTGATAAATTTCTGTATTCCATAATCTAGAAATCATTTGCAAAGTGTACCTTTTGACTCAACGCTCCTGGCTACTATCACTCAAAATCTGTTGCATGTTTCAAAGCTTTTGTAAGAGTAATGAAAAGTATGTGTAAAGATGAAGATGTTTGTAATGCTTCTCTTATAAAGTCATATAAAGTTTTCAATGAATATGAGGAAAGTGTATGGTTTACGTAGCGGCACACTTTTGCACATGCAAAATAGAGTATTCGCTTCTGTCATTTTAGATCTCAACTCATTTTCTTTCAAAAGTTATTGAAACTTGAACGAATAGAATAAAATTCTTTTATAGTAACGCAAATAAAAGAGATGTTGTGGTCATAGTGGACAAGGATGAATATAACCGTTTAACCATGGAAAAGATCAACAGCGCAGACTACCATGAGCTAAGAATAGATCCTTTACCAAACCCTATCAAATGAATGGAAAAGATCTTAAAAGAGTGCAACTGGACTTTTGGAGAAATCAAAAAGCCAGCGGTGCCAAAAAGTAAATGCCTTCCGAAAATATACAAAGAAGAAAATGAGCTACGGGAGATCGTCAGCAGAATTGCAAAATGTATTGCGGACGAATATAGAACCTTAGGAAAGATATGTGATAAGTTAGTTAGCAATGCAGAGAAGGTGATGGAGCGGATTGGTAAAGTGGTAAAAAAGTAGACACGAGCAAACTGATGTCAAGGCTTTGCTCCTAAGTGCACCGACAAAGTAAGTACTTGGGCTCTTTGAGGATTGGCTATTAGAGAAAAGTTATTCTTTGGAGTGGAGGAAGAAAATTAAAGACTGCTTAAAAGTTGCCTCAACTTGAATAAATACTGATGATATATTCGATGATGATATCTTCTTACTCAGGATATCTTCGATTCGGAAATCTTACCCGAGTACACAGTTTTCCGTTAGGACCGTAAGGTTAATCCTATTGTGGAGGTGTTTCATCGGCATTAATAAGACACTCAGCAGAACACTCTGTCATAATTTCTCTTTCTGTCTTTCTGTTGAGTGTATATTTTTTGGTATTTCCTTACCTTCTGCCAAAACCTTAGTATTTGCTCTAATATATATCCCCTGCAATCTTCCTCTGTCAAATTATGAACGATTCTTTGTGGAAATCTCTTCTTACCTCAACAGTCGTTTTTTCATCGCTTGCGTTCTGCTATGTGGTGATTTTAACCTCCCAACTCTAGATTGGGATGCTACCTAGTCAAATATCATCTCGACTAGTAGTGTTTAATAACGCTATTGTTTCTCTCACAGCTTAAGAACATACCAAATGCCAGCAATAGAATCCTGGACCTTGCTATGTCTAATCTCCAAAAACCATCACTTTCCTTAAGTGCTGCTCTGTTTCTCTTTGTGCCTTTTGACCCTCATCATCCCCCTATTATTTTTTATGTTTCTAATTTTAATTGCATGGTAAATAAAATCCCTTTATTAGTACGTTTTAACTTTCACAGAGCTGATTTTCACACCAACTCATCGTCTTAAAAATCTGAATGATGCTCCTTAACTCAGCAATGTTGTTGCAGTCGCAATTCAAATAAAAGATCTGGTACACTTGCTATAAAGAACTACGCTCTAAAGCGCACCTACATTGCTGTCATTGAAGCATCAATCAGAAGCAACAATCGAAATCCTCTTGGTCGTTCATCCGTTAGTTGAAAAATCTCCAATTGTATGCATTTGGATGATACAGCTGCTTCCACCCCACATGAAGTGTGTGAACTTTTACTTCTTACTTGTCCTCTTTCTGCTCACAACAATGCCCTCCTCTTCCCGATAATCTTCTCTCCACTTCTTCTCCTGATTTACATTTGTTTCGCACAAACCGTCTAAAAATTGAACTTCTGATGAACGATATTGCTGTCAATACTGGTAGTGGTTCTTGTTAATATCCTGGCTAAATTTCTTTCATCGTCTCTGTGCGTTCCTCTTTCTATTTTGTTCAATATAAGTATATCTGCTGGCTCTTTCCCTTTTCTCTGGAAAATTGCTAGCATCCTCCTTATAAGGCCGGTGATCGTACATACATACATCTCAAACTACCGTATCATCTGCCTTGTTCCTAGTTTTAGCAAGACTCTTGAGAAAGTAAGCTACAAGCGAGTCTACTCCTTTATCCAGCGTAACCTAGTTCATGAGCAGCATGGTTTAGTCAAAGGTAAATCCACATTAACCAACCATCTTTTCTTCACATATTAAATCATCAAAAGCAATTCAATGCTCCAATGCCGTTGTCTCTGTCAACCATAACCTTCTTCTTCAAAAGCTAAGGAAAAATGACATAGCTGGTCGTCTTTTTTTGTGGTTTAGCTCTTGTGTCTTTGTCCCAATGGGTATATACATGGTCCTCTTCAGGTGTTCCCACACCTATTTTTATTCTCTACTGTTGCGTTTACTGAAGCAACACAATGACCTATAGTTTGGTCCTCTACCGCTGACATTACACGCATTCAAAATTTTTCCGAGGGACCATGTTTTGCATACTAACAACTCAATGTAGTTTTTTTCTCTCTCTTTAATTTTGAATTTGTAATTTTTAACCTTGATTTGGTTTCTTATTGTGTTCTTTCTATGTTCAGTAATTGGATTTTTATCTGTTCAATATGTTGATAAATAAATAAATAAATAAGCGAAAGCTACTTCACTTTCAGAGAAACGTTTTACAAAGCTTTTTAAGGAGTTGTCGTGGGAAATCCGTTGAGTGAGATTTGAAATATTTATGAACAGATTGGAAAATAAACTTCATCAAAAAGGTTCACTTGCCCATTTGTAGATAAGGACTGTAGATTAGATCCCGGCTATCGTGAAGACAACTTTGAAGAAGCTGAGAACAGCACATGAAGATTTTTTGTTCTTAATTGACATTGAAAGATGATTCCTATTTGATAATTTAAAGACAACATCGCTTAGTAAAGAAATGCAAAAAGATTACAAAAATTAACCTAGCTGGCAGCCCTTTCATGATTTTTCTACGAAATTCCTACGGGATTTGGCTTACAATAAAGTCCATTGACTTCATGAATTTCGTTTTGATTTCCTGACTGCATCGGAAGTTATAGAAAAAAAAGCTTTAGTCTAGTTAAACAATGCTGAGCAAATTTACAAGATTTAGGAGACAAAAACTACCATAGCTGGCAGCTTTATCCAAATTTTTCAACCGAATTTCTTCCATGCATGGCTTAAAGTAAGGTCCTCTTGTGTGAATTTTATTACAATTTGTAGACTGAATCGGAGCTATGGGCAGTATTTTTTCTCAGTGATTTTTCAAGATGGCACCACTGCCACAGAGTTGCCCACATTTCAAAATTACTTCTATCAGACCTGGTCCTAGTTAATACCAACATGCTCTGTAAATTTCATATGGATCAGATTATTTGGTCGTCAGTTCTCGTGAATAGAAGTTTCGAGTGCTGAAAATAGAGGTTATTTGGTGATGACCTGCCGTTCTTGTGCAACGCGGAATTTTTAGTATTTCAATTTGTTATGGTGAAAAAAGGTTGAAATTTATCAATAATTTGAATTTTTGTTCAAAAAGCAAAAAACATTTCGGGAGGGCTGATGATTTGAAGGATATTTATTCACGTGCCTGTCGTAGCTACAGATTTTCCCGCACAGTCTTTAAAGTCCATGTGTGTATAGTCTTAGTCAAGAGCAATACGCTCTGCAAATTTCCGGATGATACAATGTGTCTGTCAAAATTTATGACAATTTGAAATTTGAAAAAAAATCCTTGCATACTTTTAGGCACTAAGCGCCCACATAGGGCTCATAATTTCCAATTGTTTTTTTTTTATCATAAACAAGCCTATATATATATACATAGTTTTTTTTTTCAGCGAAAATAGTCTAACACTAATTGGCTTAGAAAATCAGTAAAAATAGTGGTTCACAGAGATGTTGATGTTGAGTTCATCGAGGATGAAATGGATACTCAGGTAACCACTCAATCAAATGTTAATAATAAACATTTTTGTTTATAATAAGATGATGAAGTGGTCGCACCTGATGAATTCTAACCTGAACCGAAAACAGATTTTAGCGTTCTAGGGTCGAATATGGTACCCAGAGTACAACTCAAGATTCTGCAATCGAAGGCCATCCGATGAAAAAATCAGTCGTCCGATAAAAAAAACAGTCATCCAAAGCGAAAGTTGGCCCTCAAGTCCATCGAATTGTAGCCAGCCCGAGTTCACTGACACAGGTGATTTCAATGTAGCCCCGTTGTCGACTACTAATATCCAGGAAGATGGTGGCGTTATGTGATTTTTTCCTGCCATAGCTGCCTACACTTTCGATCCGGAAACTCTTGAAGAAGCGATGCTGCAGAGAGATACAGTGCAATGGCGAAAGGCCATGTAGGAAGAAATCGGTTCATTAGCCCAAAATAGCACTTGGAAACGGACCAAACTGCCTGAAGGTAAAAAAAACCGATCGATTGTAAATGGGTCTTTAAGACCAAGAGCAATGGAGTCAATTTAAATATTACTAAAATTGTCGTAGTAGTGGCTTTCTTTAACATGAAGCTTGATGAACAGATCTACATGTTGCAGTCTGAGGGTTTAAAAAAAATGACAAGCTGGTGTGCAGACTGCTGAAGGCATCAAATGGACTGAAGCAATCCAGCCGAGTATGAAACGTATGGCTGAATGAGGTCCTCATTGGATTTAGACAATAGATTCGTGTATCTACTACAGAGTAGTTGGAACAACAAATCTTATTATCACAATATATGTAGACGATTTACTAATCTTTTCGAACGACAGTGAAATATAAGCAAAATTGAACCAGTATCTGACTGAAAACTTCAAAATGAAGGACATGGGAGAAGCTTAAAATATTTTCGGCACGAGAATCAGTGGAAGCAGAGAAGAAAGTACCATCTCTTTTGATCTGCAGCATTACATTTCGGAGATTCAACACGTCCACGTGTAATCCAATTTTAAAGCCTCTGGATACGAGTCAAAAACTATCTATCTGCTATCTCGTGGGTGTCAAAGAGGTTGAAATCAGTTGCACTATTGACAAGAGACGTGGAGTTGATGTCCACGGTAGGAGAAATTCAAGAGGCTATGTGACTAACAATGCTCGAGAATTAATTGTCAAAATCGCAAAAAAAAACTCAATCGAATTATATTGTGACGGTAAAAGTTCATTCCATTTGGTAGAAAACAGCGTTTATTTGTCACGCACCAAACATATCCGAGATCAAGAAGGAATTTATCAGTGAAAAAATGATGGACAGCAGTATGCAATTCAAATACACACCCACGGATATGATGACTGCAGATATATTCACAGAAGCTTTATCGAATCCAAAACAAACATTTACGGAAGCATTATGACTAAAGTAAATCAGTGATACCATAGCTTTGACCATAATTTTTTGAATTTAAAATTAGCAATTGACTTGTTTTGAACTCAGGGAGAATGTTAGAAATGTATCAAAATGCCAATTGATAATTCAGTTCAATGCCAATAAAATAAAGTGTTTCCTGATTATTACACTCAAGAGTTACGGTCGTCTTTTTTCTCTCCATCGTTACCTTTGACGCAACAAATGTTTTTTTTATCTTTCTGTTTGAAAAAAAATAATAATACAACAACACCAACAAAAAGGAATTTTAGGGTTTCAAAAGGTCTATTTTAAGATGAAAGGTTTCCATCAATATATATAATAAATATATTTATCGTCCAATGTTTGCCTTCGTTCTAGTCTGTACTTTGTTTGTGAACATTTTAGATCACAATCGATGCTGTCTTTTGAATTGAATACCAGCAAAAAATAAAATTTTTATTTAATTTGAAACTAAACCTTTCTTTTTTTCATAAATTGTCCTATTTACTAACATATTCAAGCACCACTACGTGCATCCCAAAACATCCCATAACGTGAGCGGTCATAAAACCAAGCTCTAAAATATGCTGAAGCCGATGTTTACTGCCTCAAAAATTATAAGCTTGATTTACGCTCACTATGATTTCAAATTCAGTGTCTTCTCAATTGCAAGCCCAGCCCCCGTCAATCCACTTAACACTCGACACAAATGTTAAAATTCAAATATATATTTCATCCCAAACCTGCCATGAAAATGGGATTCCACAATTCTCCAACTTTTCAAAGTAATCACCAGTGACAATCCTTTCAAATGCAAACACACAAAATTTCCATTCATGAAATTTTAATGATTCGAAAGATCTCGGTATTTTTCGGCACTTAAACTGAACTGTCATGTTGTGGAGATGTCAGTTTCTTAAAAAAAAAGCACCCTTCTGTACATTCATGTATATATCAACGAGTTGAGTATGAGTATGTCTACCTATCTCGCTCCTATGATACCATCATCTTTGTACAGCAGATACCCCTATGCAATGTACAAAAAAATTGGATTTTTCTGGGACGTTTCTTCTATTTGCATTCTCGACAATCAATTGGCCTCCAACGAGCCATGTACATTTGAACATGGGTACGAAGGATATTGAAATACCAGAAATAGAAATGTATGTAGGTATTCTTTTTTCAAATCAAATAATATCATCCGTTTCGAGTTCGCTTGGAGAAAGTTTCAGTTTCAATTTCGACATTGTCTTACACATAAATAGATTCCCTGCGACAGCATCTTCAAGGTCCTGTCAGGAAAATCCAATTACATCCGGTCAACCGCTCAGGTCTAAATCAACAATCAGATCAATTTATGTATGTATTTTAGTAGCACTGGGAGTAACGCTATACGCCCTACAAATTGTCTAATTTGAATTGTGTTTTTAAGTGGGACGACAGAATAGCTTCTTCCAAAGCGAAATAAATTATGAGAAGCGAAGGATGAAGATGTTGACAAACACTAATCTGCAATCTAGCAATGGTGCTTGCGGGTAAACACAACAACTAAAGAGGCGCGAGAGCAAAAGCGTCGTGGGAAATTCACAGATATTCGAATCTTGTCAATTTCATTGAGCTTTCTATGCTACTTATAGTTGAACCCGTATAATGCAATCAAAAGATAGCTCGGTATCTTCAACTTGCTTGTAAATAGAATTTATTGAATCCGATTCAAATGTCAAAGCAAACAATCATAGAATCTTTTTGAATCAATATTCGTTTGGGTTAGTGCGGGAAGATTGTTTAGTTGTTTGAAGTTTGGATACATTTCAGTGTATAAAGTTTAGGTACATTTTTGATGTTGATACCCGCATGGCCTGAAAATGTAGTTGAAAATGTTCAATTGAATTATAAAGATATCGATCATTCGTTTGAGCAGCAGGATGCAAATGATATCCATTTGAAAAGGACTCGATCTTTGATTCAAAAGGTTGTGGTTTTCTATATTCTTTAAAATTAAAATCAGATAAAATTCCATGGCCACCATTATTTTTTATGTCTAAAATAAAAATATTTTGCTTTGGCTGTTTTTCCTGTTCGTATCTTAATATTTGGGGTATTTGCATAATGGTACTTCTAGAAGATATAAACGTGGATACACTTTTTTGTCTATGAGATTTAGTTAGCGAGCTATGAGCTTCTGAATAATGGACGAAATTGATGAAAGGTTTTTTTGGAAGCCTTATCTGAGATTCAAAAAAATAATCAATATAAATTATCAATTAAAATAATAAATTAAATTTGATAAACAATTTTTTTTCCTGTGTAAAACAGGAAGTGAACATTTCAACTCGTTGTTTGAATAATTTGGACCAGGTCAATTTTGTTTATTTTTACAATAAAAAAAACTTAAAGTGTATTTATTTTATGATAAAAGTTTTAGAATGAGATGGCCCGTTGTTTAGAAGGTAGGTGAATTTCAATACATACAAATCGTTTGAAGCGTTGTACTGGGAGCTTGATTAGATTATATTGTTAACCAAATTTCAATCGGTGGTAACTTCTGATCTAAACATCAGATCATTACAACATTTGGAGAGTATATTTGTGTTGATCGAAAATAGACATGTTTGACTTTAGTTCAGTGTGCAGGCTACCCTGTAGCTACAACAGGCACGTAAAAAAATCCTTCAAATCATCGAGTCTGCTGAAAAATCTTTCAAATAATCCAGTCTCTTGAAAAATTGTCACTCTTCAGAACATTAGGAGAACAGTTTACAAATTTGAAGGTTGGTTTACCCTTTCATATTAAAATTTCCCAATCTTTGCGTCGGAAAAAGTCTCCAAATTGCCATTTTTCTGATACTTGAAGTTTCTGTTCATGGAAACTTACGGCTGGACAATCAGGCCAATATTAAATTCACAGAATGTATTAGGTTTTGAATAGGATCAAGTCTGATACAAGTTGTTTGAATATGCAAGCAGCCCTGTGGCTTCGATGCCATCATCAATCACTCAAAATAAAAAAAATTATTTCTGATGCAGTCATTTGATTTTAACGAAATTCACTCAGTAGGCGGATCTTATTGTAAGCCAAATTTAATAAAATTTGGGTTTAAAAATTAATATAAGACAGCCAGCTATGTAATTTTTTTATTTTGATTAAAATGTACTTACATTGAATTTCCAAATTATAATGGCAAAACCGAAAAGATTCTTTGCTTTCGAGAATCTTGGATTTTTTTGGTCGGTTACTCTTAAGTGCTTCTTTGTTTAAATCTTAACTGCCAACTCAGTCATCGGAGCAAAACGAGATTTACAGGATAGGTTGACCTAATGGTGAAGCAGATTTGGTATTCTTTTGGTTGTGATCTTAGCAAAAGATTGCCAGCGCCGGACAGTTTAGTTATTTCCTATACCAATAGGTGTCACTTTTACATTTTCAAATGATGAACTTATAAAATGAAAATAAGTAATAAGCTTTTGATAAGCTTTAGAGACGATATACGTTGTCCATACTGATTTATAGACAAGAAGGGAACCGTAATAAAATTCAATTACCTTTACTAAGTAAAATTATATCGATGGATATAAGTCGGAGATGTTAAAATTTGTCACAACTAGCCTAAATAAACTTTAATGATTTCCAACTGCAAGTGGTCACATCAGTCAAGTATGCACTGTGAGCTGGTGTCTGATGAGAATCAGTGCATACTTTCGAAACCACTTTGTCAAAATAAAATTTTCAATGTAAATAAAAATTTTCAATGTAAATAAAATTTTTTTCAATTTTAATCATCCCGCAAAAACAATTCCAAGTAACCAATGTTTAAATTTATCAATGTTTGAGAATTTCACGGATAATAATCTCAAAAAATTTTCTATCGCTGTAACTTCCGATGCAGCCATCGGGATGAAAACGAAATGCACAGTCATAATAAAGAGCACGTTTGGTAGAATTTATATTCAAGATTCATTTTTGTTCGAAAATCAGTCTTTTTAGCAGTTTTTGTGCGCTAGATTTCTTTTAGAATTTAAAATTCTTCTCTTTGATTTTTCGTATTAGTTTCATCAAAAGCTGTTTCACTTACCTTTGTTGAAGTAGAGTTGCATGCTATGAATTTCTTTAAGGCTGCACATTTTTTTAAAAATATTTTTAGTACTTTGAATATTCGTTGGCACGAATTTTATTAAATTTTACTGAATTTTACTTTTAGCATAGCTTATGATTTAAATCAATTGATATAATTCATGTTTTTGTGATTTATTATTTATCTTTTGTTTATTTTGAAAACCTTTCGATATCAAATATCGGCTATTGAAACACCTTCATGGGAAATCTAGAAAGTAGAATATATCTAATGTAGATGTACTTAAACTTATGGTATAAATAAGGAAATTAATTGTTGGCCTCTACAGAGGCTACAATATCATCAACTAGAGTTACAGATTCAGTAGTAATTCGTGCTGGGTGCCGCTCACACTGGAAGACTGTTCACCCAAAGAGTTTCGAAATAGTTTTAGTCGTATTGCCATTAAATTTGAAACCATGCCACCAACCATGATGAGGTTTTCAAGCTTATCATAGATCTGATCAATGTTCTCGAAATTGAAATGACAGAAAGAGCTCTGTTACGGTAGGAATCTGAACCAACTAACTCAATAACAACTGCATTCAAATATGTTTCATTCATTTATTTGTTTTATAATGAATGCTCCGCTCCTTAGTTATTTCATCATCTGAATCTCACCAATTGAGCACTGCAGGATATCCTGATATATTATAAAAAACTAGAGACTCGTTTTCATAGAGGCTAATGCTAATAATAACAAGATCCTTGACATCATTTTCTCTAACATTGAGTCTTCATACTTTTTACTATCGATACCTTTTATGCAAATTGACCCCCATCATTCTCCTCTTTTTGTTAATGTGGTCATCAATTACTCGAATTGCATTAAATGTTCCACTGTGCGTCGGTTTAACTGTAAAAAAATTTATGTTGACTGTTGTAAAATTAATGCTAATTGCTGTTGGTATGAATTCCATTCATTGGTATAAGTTTGAAATGCTTGTATCCTCATTTGACTCCGATTTGTCTCCTGGTCCTGATGGTATTCCCAATTCTTTCGTGAAAAATCTTGCATCTTCCCCTGTTGTCCGACCTTTTATCCATCTTATTCCATGTCAATCTCTGTGCTGGTAGCTTTCCATCCTCCTGGAAACTCTTTAACGTTATTCCCATTTTCAAATAGGGTGAACCTAACTAACTGACCATCGCCCTATCTCCATTCTTCCTTGTCTATCAAAAATTTTGGAACATCATGTTTTTAATCGTATATAGGTTGCCCTCAGCTGTATCTTTGCAGCGCAACAACAATATTTTTTTATGAATGGCCACTGTACATCTACAAGCTTTGTTGAGTTTATCCATGTAATTGCGTCTGCAATTGACAGCAGCAATCAAATTGATTTCATTCATACTGATTTTGCCAAAGCTGATGACACTATTAATCATGTGCTGCTTCTTGCCAAACTAAAGCAGTAGCATCCGTAAACCTTTGCTTTCCTGGACATCCATCGTTATCCGTACGTAAAATCTTAATCTTCCGTTCTACTTGATTTTCCACTTTTGATTTGAATTCTTTGAAACAATTTAATGTTTCGTCCTTCTTTCTCAAAAAGTAAACAAATGCTTTACGACTGCAATCATCTGTAAACAGTAAAAAATAAACTGCACCTCCAATAGACTTGTTTTTCATGAAGCCGCATAAATCCGCATGCACTATGTCCAGAAGCGAATCCGAACGTGAACCACTCTCCGGAAACGAATGTCTTGGTTGTTTTCCTTCACAACAGACGACACATTTATTCCTATTGTCAATTTTATCACTAATCTTGATACCTTTTACAATTCCGTTACTCATTTTCGACATATCTGTATCATTTATGTGTCCCAAACGACGATCCCAAATACTTGACGACGAAATTGACGATGGCGTAAAAAAACATTCAACTTGATTTACATTTAATCGGTACATATTGTTTATTAGTTCACCTGTTGCGATAATGTCATTCTGGCTATTCATAATACTGCAACCGATATCATTGAACATAACTCTATTTCCATTTCTAGTTAGCTGGCTAACAGACAGCAAATTTGTTGCAAGCTCTGGGACATATAACAATTCTTTCACCAGTACATCAAAAATTTTCCCTTGTACATATGTTTGCAATTTTACATCACCACTACAATTAACTGGTACATGCATATCATTTGCAACTTTAATTTCACCAGTGTGTGTATTGCTTATATTTGTTAGCCAGTTTTGGTTTACTGGTAAATGATCTGATGCACCGGAATCTATGTACCAAGGGCTTTTGTCGAATTTGCCTGCTAAAAACAAAGCACTAAATGCTAAATAAATCCTCCAATCGCGATGATATTAATGTTCGAAGCAGTCCGATTCGACGTGTAAGGCCTGTGTCATCGAACATTTTTTTCAGTGTGCTCCAGATGTCCTGCGCGGACCCCGCCGTCCTAATGTGAACGTATAACGACGGGTCGATAGACAGCACCAGCTTCGATTTCGCCTCCGCATTCTTATTATCCTTCTTCTCGGTCCCGATGATGGTCTTTTCCAGACCATCCAATACTAAATAATTTTCGACCGCGAACGACCAATCTGAATAATTTGCACGACCTTTCAACTTCGGAATACTCGTCAAAAAATTAGCCAGGATAAAAATTTTAAAATGCGTTATCTTCGCGACAATGGGTGACTGGGCCCATAACCTGTTGAGTAAAACGCAGTTGGCTTTAGAACGATTAGAGACAGACTAGTTTATTTCAAAATACTTGCAGGTATATACAATAGAACCAGTATTGAACTTATCATGTTATTTACATAAGGTCATGAGAGTGTATTTTATATTCCAACAATTGGCAGAGACTGAAGGATTTACCATCAGCTGGCACCTAAGAAGAACCAAAGCCAAAATAAGTTAACTTTATCATATGCAAAAGTGAGAAAAGCATACTCTCAAACGACAGGTGAGAATGTATATACCCGTGTTAGCTGATAGGTGAGAGTGTGATGGCATGCGCGTAATCCCATCAAGAAACAGTAAGCGCAGCGAACATTCGCTGGCAACAAATGGAATTCTCTGTAGTGGATTACATAACAGTGTCGAAGATATTCCTTTCCGAGCTATATATAGTTCTTAAGCTATGGTATTGACTATATTCAGCCTACAAAATTTCCGGAGAAAAACGTCGCAAGTTGCAAAAAACGTTAAATGTTATTCCATTCAAAGAAGATATATGACACAATTGCGTCGACACCATTCTAAATTTATGAAACTGCGTGCAGAAAATCGATTGTCTTTATAAAATAACAGTGCCTTGAAAATGTTTCGAAATCGATAGAATGTTAATTTATACATACTCTTATTGTATTTGAATATTGCCTGAAGTATTACTTTTCATCTTGTCGCTTCTCAAGGTTAGCGCCCAACGTGGGCGATCTCATGAAAAAAGAAAAAAACTTCTTTGTCGCAGCGTAGCGTTTCAAATGACATTTTAATGTGTTTTCTGACTATGGCTTTCTAATCCTGAGTAATTTAGCTATGAATACGAATCGATAGCCAATGATTGAAGTTTATTACAAAACAAATTGTGTGATATATAGTACGTAGGCATTTATGTCCAAATTAAAGAAAAATGTCATTTGCTGCCCAATAGTTTTGAAAAGTAAAAGCTACCCGCATTAATTTAATTAAAGAATTTACTTTTAAATACACTTAATATCAGAAGTGCGATTTTCATATTCAGCTATGAAAAACTTTCACTGTAACTTGTTTTTTCTCATAATCTTATAATTAATTGATATCAGCACTTAACTGAAAATAGCCCCTAGAAATTCATGGATACTATTTACAAACATACGAATGTGGTGTTCCAGCTTTTACGACTGAAAAGGAGAATGCACCGAGAAAACATAGTGAAAAGTAATATCCTTATATATAATACAAGCACCGTTGCAGTAAGATGAAAATGGATGGAAACAATTCGTTAAAATGCGTGATTACAACAACTTTGTGTGTTTGAGTGTGTGATTAGAATGGTAGCTAACTATGAAAAATAAACATTAGTTGTGAATGATATGTAAAAGGATTACTAAGAGAAAATTGGACTTGCTAAATAAAGAATATATCTAGGACTATATCTAAGACTAAAACCTGGAACAAATATTGAAATAGATCAGGACTTATGCTGGTTTTTTCCTAAATCATCTTTAACCCGAACTCTGTCTAAATGAGCCTCTAATCCAATTCAGTCATTATTTATAAAAAAAAAAACAATGAACAGACACTTATGCCATTGAACCTCAAATAAAGAATGTCAAGGAATGTAGAAAACTTGAACGACATGGCACATCTTTTTTCGAGTAGAATCACTGCAATTACCCTAATGACGAACCGAATACTAACAAACTGCTTTCAATTATTTTCTCTACCTTTCTTAAGGCACAGCAGCAATTACCGAGCCCAAACGAATTATGCTCAGGAAACTCACAGCATTCTTGCATTCAACTTTACGCCTTAATATGCACTTTTACCTTGTGTAAATTCTGAATGAGAGCTTGCGATTTATCTCAGAAGAAAGTCAGCTGAATAAAATTTTGCTTAGAAGCATTTTTGTTTTTCGTTTACGTTTTGTTTTTGTCTCACGTGCCGTGAGAGTTTTGAGAAGCACGACTATAAACTGCTCAGCAAGACTTGTTGGTCTCGTAAGACATAATTAAATAAACATTTTTAGTTGTTAAAAAATTAGGGAGCGTTAAGCGAATTCATTTATAAAAATGATGAAATAATTAGAAAAGTAAAAGCATTAAAGCTTTAGGCTGCTGAAGTGGCGCCAGTAATTGTTTTTCAAGCGGAAAACTTTAAATTTATCTTCTACCATTAATCAAACTTCTATTAATTAAACCATTTCAAAAACAGAAAATTGAATGTTCATATTCGATGTTATATTATTTCTGGAAAGTTCAAAGTGGTAACTGTCTTCAACTATTAGACAGTATTTTCAAAAACAGATACGATTTTCGTTGCCAGTTTGTAGGCATGCAATTAATAAGAATATAATTAATAAGAATATAATTTTATTCCAAGATTTTTTTCAAAACAACAATATCAAAGACATTTTCAATGATGTAGAAAAAACGATCCTGTCACTCACTGTCGAACACTAAACACGTGCAATCTAATCAAAAGTCAATATCAATTACATTGCTTCCTACTTCATTTGAATCATTTCAAATATCTACTTATTATAACGTGAAAACATTCCTAGATATTTTATTAAAGGTACTATTTTAAATACCATCCCGTATTCCATTCGCCTTTTCATTTGTAATTTTCCAGGATTCGATTTTCGACCTATCTTTTCATTCCTCTACCTTTTCATCTATTTAATTTTCCGCATCCATAATGGAGTGATGCATTAGAGAAAAATCCTACATTGATTGGAAATTTATAGGATTGCTTCCTTTGGATTACAGCCCATCAAAATCAGAAAAAAATACATTCAATCAAAAGAAAGATAATTTAGAGGCAAATTAATATCGATTTCGTGATTAGAAAATTGATCAAGAGTGTTGGAAAGCAGATGAAAATACTTTCCGGTGCCACAAAAGTGAATGAATGATACGATTAAAAATTGATATTCGGATTTAGATTTTTTAACATTTTTAGTAAACCATACCAGTATCATTACATTTATGTTGATTGTCAGTTGAGAGAAATGAAAAATGCTTCTCCATACAACAAAACTAATGAACTGTTTAATTAAAAATATAAAAAAAAACAATAGAAAATTTCAGAGCAAAGGCCTTTGAATCAGTATATAAAATCAATGCTGAAAATGTAGATAGAAAAAACAAGAGCAATTGTTGTAGATCATCAAAGACAAGAACTGAAGTAAAAGGATATTGTGATTTGTGATTGTGATTTAGAAACTATAGCAAAGAGGTTAAAAGGCTCGTCTTTAAAGCCAAAACTAAGATACTTGACCTCGACAGTCTTACGACAGAGAAAGAAGTGACAGCGGCGATTCGATAGGAGATGATTCGAAACGTAAGAATTATTTCTCCCAATTAGAAGGGAACGGAGGAAACCCGTCGTAGAACTGGATGAAGCAAAAGCTTTGAGGCTAGTTAATGCTGGATAAATTAGAGCTGGTTGGGTTAACGCTGGAGTAAGGAAGTGGCCTGGAATTGTGCGCTGTTTCAAGTGCATGGGGTGCAACCATACAAAAAAAACTGCCATAAACCAAACCATAGCTCTACCTCTTGGAAGTGTGGACAATTCGGACACCTTTCAGAGGCAGAGCCATTCTGCTTGCTGTGAAACGACAAAGGCAAAACAGGAGAAGCCAAGCATGTTCTGAGGTCAGGAACATACAAATCTTTCCGAGAAACGCTCGAAATGCAGAAGAAGTTACTGCATAAATAAGCGTTCTCCAGGGAAATCGGCAAAGATGCCGTACTGCAGACGACTAACTAATACAGCTTATGCATGAATTCAGAGCTCAAATCGTAATGATCAGCGAACCGTATCGAAGGAGAAATCCAGAGATATGGTACTTAGACATTTTGGACTAATAAGTTTTATGGGCTGCAGACACTCGGAAAGTCCGTGTTGATCGGCGAGGGCCGGGCGATGGATATATTTTTGGATAGAAAACTGAAGCATCAGCTTTGTTGGCTGCCATTTTCACCGAATGGACTAATAAGAGAATTTCGTAGAAAGATAGAAGCATTGGAAGTTGATCTTCGAGATTGTCTTGGCAAACTGGTAGTAGTCGCTGATTTCAATACGAGAGCTGTAGAGTGGGGAATGCAGGTCTAAAACACCAGGGGGGCTAGTTATGAAAACGGCGTTCAAGCTGAGCATGGTCGTGGTGAACAGGGGTTCCACACCAACCTATCGCAGACCAGGCTTCGCTGAGTCCATTCCCGATATAACTCTAATTTTGGGGACGTTTGATTTGGAACTGGTGAGTGATTGAGGAGTACGCTGGAAGTGACCACAACTATTTTACTTTTTGGTTGTCGGAGGAAAGTCCGGCCTATCAGAACTCTAGACGAAAAGTACTCGGGTGTACTATTTTGGATTTGGACAGGAGAAAGCTATTCGTCATTTAAAAACAGCTTTGCTGACAAGGTCAGCTCAGTCCAAGCAGGTAAATTTCACCATGGACAAAATTCGGCGGGTGTGCGGTTTTACACTAAGGTTCGTAAAGTATCAAGCTAGGATGGTGAGCGTCTAGCGTAGGGGAGCACTGCAAATCGCAAGCAGCTACAAAACAGTTTCAGGAAACGAACAAATAAACGCAGGGAGGTGCCTTTTAACAGAGCTGCAGCAGCAAGAGACATTTCGGCTGCTCAAGCACGAGCGCGAACGCTTGAGCTTTGGGGGAGCGTTGTCCTGTGAGCTCGAAGAAAGCATGGATAATAAGGCTAATTCGCGCCTTAAAACCGTGGCTTAATAGTGACCACGGTGAAATAAATTTCTACCTGTGCTGGTTCCCATCGGGCTAAGGCTATTTCAGAAAGTACCTTCACAGAATGGGGAAAGTCAGGACGGAGCTCTGTAAGCTTTGTGCTAAAGAAAATGATTTTCATACCTTTTTCCTTTGCGTCACATGCTTTTCTCTGCAATTGGAGTCAATCATGGAGATAATGCTACGGTTAGATGACGCGTGCTCAACTGACAGGATATGCAAAGCTGATATTGCGCTTGAAAAATTGTGAAAAATGCTTCATAGACTCCTGAAAGCCTGACAGAACGGAAGTAAGCCGGTAGGACACCAGTTATGTGCAAGTAGCACGGGTGAACTGAAATAATGTGAAAGTGGTTCCAGCTCAGATTTCCGTGGTCGGCGGGCGATGTTTTTTTTTTAGTGAGTACGAATCTCACATAATCCAGTATCGTTCGCAGGATACCTATTGAAGGTTTATCGACATCCGCTCCAAAAAAAAAATCCAAAAAATTTCAATCTACTATGCGAATATCATTTCTCATTTTAAGGGTGAATAAAATAACCTTAAAATACCCGTTGTCATCAATGGGACGCAGTCATGAGACATGGTTACTGGATTTGTTTGAACATATATAAATAAAGATATATACATTTTTGGGTAAATTGGTTCCAACACAAATTTTCTCACAATCATAAAAAATGTTCTGGTGTAAATAATGGCTTTGATGAAACTTTTTTTTATCTTAAAAAGTAAAGAAAGATAAAAAAAATAAAAATAGATGAGCTATTTAGACACGACATCCAAACCAATCGATTTAACTAATTTCGCTAGCTAAATGAATTTTTGAATCTTCAGTTCAAATTGAAAATGGTGCCATAAGCTTTGAAATATGAAATTTAACTCTACCATCTATCTTAACTATATACGTTCTAACAGCATTCCCAAGTCCGATAACTTTCATATTCTGTTCTTTCTAAGCTATTTGGAATGTCGCAATCATATCAATCCATCCACCATATTCTATCCCAAAAAAACGAAATAAAAATTTGATTGACACGAAACTCATGACCAGAATTTTTGATGCACTATAGCAGCTCACAGCTGTTTAAATAAAATCATTCACTTATCACAGTTGGCCTCATAAAGTCTCCCAATAGAATAAAGTTTTAATCGTTTCGTCCCTATGAAAATATGTTCAGGCTTTTACGCCCAATCTGATGGGTCGCGAAAAAGACGAAAGAAAACGCTCGAATCTAGACACCTCGTTGGAAGGCTTCTTGACATACTTTCGAGCTTCATAGATCACGAACAGTTTAAACGAGATAAAATTTTAAAATTAGACCTGAGCTACTTCCGCGTTTCTATTGAAAACCCTAAGGTTATATTTTCAATTTTTCATGGATTATCGAAACATTGATAACAGGTGGGTGGCTCTCTATCGTAAATTTGATTAGCTATAGAAGAACCCACAAGGCCTTCGATAGCTCCTCCTTCTACTGAGTCTTTTTTCGCATAAATTAAAATGTGTTTTTGTCAGCTAAACATCGAAAAATTGAAAACGACCGGATGTTTTTTTCTTTATTCAAAATTTATTAGCGTTCACCCACCACCGGAATCATCAGAAAAACATTATTTTCAATCCCACTTTAGAGCTTCATGATTTTTTTCTGCCAACTATCCTTTGCCATCTTCTCAGAATAGCAAACACTTATCCGCAAGTTTTTCCAGTGAATGGCTAGAAATATTTGACATACACTTGGAAACTGTTCAGATTCCTTACGATCCGCATAGCGTCCGTCATCTCTCAGTTTTTATTAGCTATACGTACTTACTGTTCCAGGGTAATTTGTGATGTTGAGCTAAGTCGTATTGCAAATGTTTGAGCAAATGTAGTTATCGTAATCGAGGGAACCAATTAAAAGTGCCTTCGTTCTTATATTCCACTTGTGAGCCACTACGATTCCCATCGAATGCGAACAATAAGAGGATTATAATGTGTTTTTAATGGAGAAGGTCAAGCGCAGATTGTCGGATTCGAAGTTTTGAGAGGGCATTTATTATCGATGCCAGACTGGGTTGGGAAAGTAAATGGTGCGAGCTATGTTGATAGTTATTGACCTACGAAGTGATTAAAGTTGAGGAGTGAAAGAGTAGTTGAGAGGTTTTTGATTGCTATGTGTCTTATTGTTGTCTATTTGTCATCCGATTTAGATATTAAATGTTGTCTAATTACTGAAGTTATTCATCTAGCACTTTGCGCTTTCTAAGCTAATCAAATTTAAGGCATCGTATAAGAGTCGATAGTATTTAAAGTGAAATTTCAATTATATCACTTAATTACACAAACATTACGATGTATTTGCTACAAGTGCGAGAAATCCTGCACAGAAAAATATCGTTGCATCTCTCACAATAGAGTACGTTTGCATTTTGGACGCAAGTTGCGTTAATGACATAAGATGGGAAAGAACGCAATTGAAGAGTAATAATATTCATACAGTGATCAGTTTAATTGGTCAGTTCTTTTCAGTCGCTGAAATTTATGATGGGTCAGTGTCCCTTTGGCCAGCTTGCTGTGATGATAAGCAAGGGCTACAATATATTTTCAACTGCAGTTCTTAATTTCCTCTGCGACCTTCTCGATCTGCAGGTTTTACCAGAGATTAGCGTTACAGAACTATGACGAAGCTCTGGTGATAGGTCTAAGCATTTTTGATGGGTTTCTCGGGATGATGTCAATGTTTGATGAGCGAGCTGCTTTCCAGAGTTGTAAGTCATAAGCCCAGTTTAAAAAAAAACTTATATTAGGTACAACTTGTTAATTTTTGGCACTGATACTTTTACCTAATTCTTTTTGTCACTGATACTTTTGGTCACTGATACCTTTGGGCACTTTTAATTTTTAAGACTGATACTTTTTACGATTTCTTATCATGCTTACAACCCCGCCCTCAAATGGGTTCATCCATTCGAATTGTACGTATACCATACCAAAAGATGGACTGGGACAAGGTTGTTTTTGCCAGTTATATTTTTTGAACGAACAATGACGTGGCGAGCAGAATAGCATTCATACAGTCGCACTATCCAAACTTTACGTCTGTACGCTGTACGCATCAGGCACTATAACAGCAAGTACTTTTTTGCATTCGATCTGAAGATGCATGGCATACGAATTGCAGGTATACATGCGAACTACAACTATTTCAGCTTGTGTTTGACCTTGGTTTGGCTCGCCGTACGTGAATGCGCCTAGTATTGGCTCACAGAATCAATATGATGGTTTTCACTAAAAATACCTGATACATTTGGGTTACATCATTTTCAGGTATCAGTGATATAGTGTCAGGTTGATCCCATATAGAGTATTAATCCCGAGATTGAAATGGAGATCCCGAAATTCGGGATTAGAATTTTCGGGATCCCGAGATTTCGGGATTTTACAAAAGAACTATATTAAGCGAATTTAAACAGATGTATTGGCTTATTCGTACTCAATTAAAACTTTATTTCAATTATATAGACATAAAACCGGAAGCCAAGTTCATTATAATGTTAAATTTATGCACATACATATGTACATGGGTGCTAGCAAGTAAGACGTTAATCTATAATTGCATCTAAATTAATCTTATGATCTAATTTCTTCTTATCTTCTTGTCCAATAAAGCTCTTTATTTGGTCATGATAGTTAGTTATAAAATTAGTTAAAAACGAATCGAAATTTAATCAGCATAACGGATGTAACGATAATATAATATAAATACATTATTCTTTTTAGTTGTTTACATATCAATTACAAAATAATATTGCTTTTCAATGAAACAAGTGATATGTAATAATATCGATTGGTTCAAACTGCTGATTCGTTTTGAAAGTATGCTCTTAATAAACATAATTCGTCAAGAGTTTCAAAATTAAAACTAGACCTGATTTTGCTGCACTGCTGAAAAATATATGTTGGGTACACTTTTTGGTGGGATATTAAGCATGTAATCACACGCCAGTTGTAATTCATTATTACAACTGGCTTCCGCTTCCGTTTTCATAAAACAATACTTCTTTTAGTATTAAGTTCTGCTTTCTAATTCCCAAAATGGGTTGAATTTTATCAATCCCGAAATCTCGGGAGTATCCCGAAAATGTCCAAGATGTGTCGGGATCCCGAGATCTCGAGATCCCGAAATCTCGGGATTGCATGCCCTAATCCCATACGACTAATCTCTACTTTAGATTCAAGCGAAGATTTTGACCTGCTATAGGTGCTGAGCTTGAACTTCAATTTTTGATTTTTAGCTTCAATGTGCCGTTTCCAGGTGAGTCTTTTGCCAGGGTATCTATTAAGATACTTTACTTCGTTACTTTGAGGTATTGGTACATTGTTGAAATATACTTAGCAATGTGAAAGTAACGTGGATGCATTTGGTTTTGTTCATTATGATTCTCCATTATACTAGCCATTCTTCAAAAAGTGGGATTTTTAGGCTTTCAGGGTCTGGAATACCATAACTGGACCTAATTTAGTGCGTAGACGTCATCTGCAAAGATAGCTAAAATCAGTGAGGTAGTAGAAATGGAGTGGATATGCCCATAAAATTTACATTGAAGGGGATGGTAGTATTTTTTTTTGCTACTCATTGTCAAATCGAGTCAAATCCAATAGTTCACCTCCAATTTGACAATGAAGTCGAAATGGCGTAAAGGCAGCTTTAACATGCTTTGTGCGCGAGAGGATTCAAGGGGCTAATGGTGGAAAGTTATACCGTTCGTGTCCAGGGGCTGGCTAAAATTATTTTGTTGCTAATCGGGAGATCAGATGAGAAAATTGTGTAAAGTACTGGTCCCAAAACATTTCCTTTGGCTACAGCAACATCCGTACGATATTTGAGCGGAAGAAAAGCTGTTGCATCTAATGCCTTAGGTAGGTAAAAGGAGAGTATAAAAGCTTTTCGGGAACATAGATTTAATTTTGAAAATCAATCCATCATACCGGACTTTATCGACGGCTTGAGTGCCGTATGCAAAGACTTCCTGTTATATTCCGAACAGTACTTTTTATCTTCGCATGTCTTTTTAGTGTCTGAGGTGATTCGATGGACCTGTTGAATGGTGCTGTGAATTGCCAAGTGCAAACAAATCAGTGTTTTTGTGGTTCCTATACGCTAGAGTTATTCTTTTTTGCAATTTTTAGTTTTTTTTTGCAATGTAAAGTACCTTTTTTCAGATGCTCACACTTTTACTGCATTGATTCTACTTAGTAGTACATTCATTTCTAAAATAATTTTTATGTGTTTAGATGAAATAACTAGCTATGCACTTTTTAACTTGCAAAAATGCATGGAATGCTGTAATAATATAGCTTTGTAATTCTCCCATAACACATTTCTTTCCTCTCATGACACTCAAGTTAAAGTTGGTAGTGTAAATTATAGATTTCTATACTTCTCACTCTCTTACTCCACGCCTAGGTATAATTCAATAATCTTTTCTCAGCATCAAATGACTACTGCTAATTGACTAAATACAGTTTCGTGACTAATGTAAACACGATAAGGTAAGCAGTATTCTTATATAATTACCGAATTAATTTTGTCCCATGAGGCGTAACGTTTGAATGTGATAGCATCAGAAAGTGTTGTTGATTGAAGATGTGCTTATCATGTCTCACCTGAGTTGTAATTGATTTCAAGTAAGATGATTTAATTATACGTGTATAGTTCTTTAGCTCAACGTAATTAATAAAGCCTGTTATATAAGATGATGAGAGTTTGCTGGTTTTTTTTCCAAGTAGGTGATTGCGATATGCTTTGATTATTGATACCATGTGTGATTTCTCATAAGATTTATTTGTTTATCAATTGGGGAGCAAATAATTGTGGGGAAATCTTATTCATTGGGGATGTTGATTGTTGGATTTATTGATATGTACTCGATTGGGCCATCAACTTAATAGAAAATGTTGAGGTATTCAATAAGAAAAGAAAATTTAGTGAGAATCGGAAGAACCGTCGAGGGCTCATGCTAGAAGCATTTGTTTTGTAACTAAAGTTGTAATTATTATTTAAGTCACAGAAACTCTGTACTTACAAACCTGATTATTGTGATCGTCCATTGACAACCTTGCGCTCAGCAAATATCGAGCTTCGATCGGAATCGATTAAAACGTATTAGCTGTTGTTTTAGCTGTATCTGTTTTTTGGTCACTCTGAGCACTTTTTGCCGATCAAACGATTGTTCAATACTTCGAAATTGATGATTTGTTGAAACACACACACACAAGTTTTCTGATCCTGTTTCGGCAATGGCACTGTGTCGAAATATGTCAATTTTCAGGACAGTTGTACCATCTCATTGGTTTTCTTAACAATTCTGTTTGCTGCGTTATCGGCGATCCGCTTTCTTCACGCTTGAAATTTGCTAAACCCAAAAAAAAAATGCTTGGGTCCTACTATTACAGTCAAACACAGTGAAATGCAACATACGCGCCTGATTTTGAAGCTGATGATCTGTGGTTTCATCGATGGTATAGCTGACTAATTCTTCTTCTAGGATTGGCACACGATCTGAAGAAATAATTTTTCGTGGCAGTAGTGATTAAGTTTTTCTCCAATCTTCCATTTCTTAGACTCATCCTGCACAAATATGTAGATGATGGTCAAATATAATTTTAAGTTCCTGCTTTAAATTCATTGCTATCGCAAGATGTGGATATTTTGAGTGAAATCAAGCACTAATTAACACGTCTTTTTAATTTGGTATTGTTGAGCAGCCTGGCTTTATTATTATCTAAGTTAAACACCTTTCGAAGATGTCGCACTTGCTCTTCGCGTTTCTCAACGTTACTTCGATTTTTTTTTTGAATTGACACAAAAGGCCGCCAATAGTTGGCATACTTAACTGATCGGGCCTATGATTTTTTGCCCTAGTGTAGATGGCCAAGGAAAAATCTACGCCAGATAAACTTTCAATCTGCATTTTATAAACGTTCTATTTGCACATTATGTCTAGAAAAATAAACTACATCAGTCTACAAAATTTGAAAAACCTATCTTTTGTGGAATTATGTTGAAATCAATATTGGAAAATCCATATCCATATATCTCCAGTAGAAATCAAAACACAAATCATTGAACATCTCGAAAGTACTAAAACGAAAATATAACGTTTATGCTAAGTAGGGCAGAGATCCCCGGGTGGCCTATCACCACGGGATATGCGAAGTTTGACTCACTAAAAAAATACTGTCTAAAAGCCCACGAAGCTCTAAGTCGGGACCCGTCTAAGTACTGCTTCAATCCGTTCGGCCTGACTCGCCTATCGGTAGCCACGGATTTCAGAAGCTACCACAGCTCACAGGTCAGTAAGGTAACTCTCCTCCCGCTCTATGTGCACTACTTTCTCAACGTATGTTGTGACTGCGTGCCAATTCTCTTCGTTTCGCAGCATTGCCATAGCATAAGAACTAATATATAGCACTGAAAGTACGTGATTGATTGATGGAAGAGATTGGCAGGGAGTGAAGGATTTACCATCAGCTGGCACTTAAGAAGAAACAAAACAAAAATAAGTTCACTTTATCATATGCAAAAGTGAGAAAACCATACTCTCAACCGACAGGTGAGAATGGATATATCCGTGTTAGCTGATAGGTGAGAATGTATTGACGTGCGTATAATCCCATCAAGAAACAGTAAGCGTAGCGAACATTTGTTGGCGACAAACGAAATTATCTGTAGTGGACTGCATAAACGCGTCAGAGATATTCCTGTTACTCGCCAAATTGTATCGAAAGTAGTATTCCGCGTTAACTATCTTACCACTTATCATTTTTATACTCAGAATAGGTTTTTAGAAAATCAATATTGCGTCAATTGTTGTCAATCGTTAAAATAGTCTCTTTGGCAAAGCATGTGTATATTGCCTAGTGGGAATGAAAAACGTATCTGATCATAGCGGCAGTGTTTGGCGGGGTACTTTCTGTCTTGCTTCAACTTGGGCTTGGATATTGCTATCTACTTCTCGCAATCAGTGGGGAAATATAGCAAATTGTACCGCAAATCACGTACTTTTCGTGCTATCTATACATAGATATAAGAAGAATGGATACGAAATAGGCCGAGAGAAATGAAGCAATTTTCGACCTCTGGTCTCAATGTGTTTGTATAAAACAACAACAAATTTCATGCAGAAAAGTTGATGTATTTGGAAATTTGCTGAAATGTATTAGTTTCCCCGTTATCCCAACCACCCCGTAGATTGGATGGATTGAAATGAATGTTTACATAGAGAGTCTACAGCGCTGAGGGGTGGTGCGTGCGGCATTGAGGGGAAAGCTGTTTTACAGAGAGTAAAATTGCATGTGTAGTAAAATTGCTTCACTCACGTACGGGCTCATGCATTGTGATTGCGTGTCCATTCTTTATATGGCTATGTATCTATAGTACTTATGCCATAGCTTAAGAACTATATATAGCTAGGAAAGTACGTGAATTGCGAAACAATTGCGAGAAGTAGATAGCAATATCCAAGTCCAAGTTGGAAAAAGACACAAAGTACCCCGCCAAGCAACCCTGCTACGATCAAATACGTTTCTCCTTCCCACAAGGCAATTCACATGTGCTTTGCCAAAGAGACTATTTTAACGAATGGCGATTTATGCAATATTGATTTTCTTAAAGTATTTTCTGAGTATTAAAATGGTAAGCGATAAGGTAGTTAACGCGGAATACTACTTTTGATGCCATATGGCGAGGAAAAGGAATATCTCCGACACTTTTATGCAACCCAATACAGGGAATTTCGTTTGCTGCCAGTGAATGTTCGCTGCGCTTACTGTTTCTTGATGGGATTATTCGCACGCCAACACACTCTCACCTATCAGCTCACACGGATATACACATTCTCACCTGTCGTTTGACATTATATTTTCTCACTTTCGCATGTGATACAGTGAACATATTTTGGTTTTATCTCTTTTTACGTGCCAGCTGATGGTAAATCCTTCACTCCCCGCCAATCTTTTCCATCAATAAATCACGTACTTTCAGCCCCCTGCTTATGCTATGGCATTGCACCCACAATCATCTCAGGCACTAACAGGCCGCATGTGGACCCAATAGTGCGCTTCAAACTTACGAAGTGACTGCAAATAAAGAATGTGTGTTGAGCACCATCGAGCTCAGTCACACAGTATCGGCAGTACGTTGTGGCTACTTTACTCATTCTGTTCAGATATTTTCGGAAGTAACCGCGCCCTGTCAAGAATTGACAAATGTAAAAGATTACCAGTTCTTGGTTCCGGTTAAGTTAAGGCCAATTAACTTAGTCATTCAGCATTCTTTATGACTTGGAAAGTTTCATCGTAAATCGTTCCATTCTAATCCCCACCACTAATACGGAGTGCCACGAGGTACTTGGTACAAGGTACCTAGTCTCTTTTTATTTATAAATGATTTTCTCTCCTTCGCTTTCTATTCCATGCATAGTTTCGCCGATATTTGTGGGACTACTACTTCCATTATGTCAAAACAAATAATATGAGCCATGAATAAATAAAATAAAGTAAAAAAATAAAGCATCAGTCGTTATTCAGTTTAGTTTTAAATTATTTTCTGCATAACTCTATACGCTAATTGATTCACTTTACGAGAAAAAATCATTTTCTCGATTTTCTTAAATTGCCATAACATCAGAACTTAATCGATTGCAGAAAAATTTTAAATTAAAAAGCCAAACTTATTGTTCAGTAATTATTCTCTGGTATATGTTTCTTAGCAACAGCTCAATTGCTATTGAATTAAAAGTTACTACGCCTTCAAAATTAAGATGCTCAATCATTACCGGGGAGACGCGATTGAGAAACTCAATTAACGAAACAACTACCATCAAGTTTAAATTCGTTTAATAACTTTCAGGCTACGAGAAAACTTTGCTACTCAGTGAAGGACACATGGTATTATAGTAAGACAAACTCGTGCAAGGATAAAAACATTCTCAAATCGACTTGGCTCTTCACTAATTCAGTTCGGTTCAAAGAAGTGATAATGAAACCATTAATTATTTCTTTTTTTCTTCACTCGTTCAACGAGCTCGAAGAAGGAAAACACAAATACGTAAACATTATAATTTGATAGAGGCTAGGCTTTCTCTGTGTTTAGGCAGGTTAGTATTTTGCAAGTATCGGAAAACAAATGGTTAATTAATGATGGTATGGTATCTAAGTGCTATAGAAGTCGAGAAAGTAGAAAATGTTTAGATGAGCTGACGTTATTGAAGACATGGGTGATTAATAGATCGATTTAACCTGAGCTACGCTCAACACGAAACAAAGCCTTGCGCACTATTTTGTCCGCTAAAATTCAAATCTTTACATTTAAATATTCAATTATCATAAGAAATTAACATGATACGTTAAATACCATGAAATTCATGCCAAGTTTTCTTGCTATTCTTATTTTCGACATTTAAGGCTTGACTTCGATACTGCGAAGATTCAAAAATTATAAAGTTTTCAGTAAAATTATGTCTCTTGTATAACTTTCTAGTTAAATTATGTTTTAGATAAAAAGACAAATACTTTATTGAAATACGAATAAAAACATTTGAAAAGAATTTAAACATAATCGATCTTTTTCCACTGCCGAATTAATTCAATTGATACCAATTGAAAACACTTTACATTGCCAGTCTAGTTAACAAATATTAACCATCATAAAATCGAAAAATTTCCATGTACCGAAAACAATAACAGCAACAACGATGATGGTGATGTTTTTGCATTGCTAGTGTTTACTCTTGTTTACATGATTAATGGTTCATAGGGCGTTCTTAAATGGGCGGCCATCTGGATTTCATAGAAGAATCTAATGAAGAGATAACAAAGCAACGGGGAGTCTGTTTTATGAAACACAATTGTGCTGCCACCGCTGTTTGCTGGTTTTGGGGCGCCATTCAAGGCAAAACTGCAGCCAATAATAATTGCACACTATGCATAGAGTGCAAAATATTTGGATAATTGATAATCGATATTCGAACCCTTAAGTAATAGTGATATTTGTGCTATAATCAACTAACTGTATAATAGCGTGACTAGTCTCGAGGGATGGAAGATAATTAGTTGTCGACTGGTAAATTGATTGATAAACAACGAAGAGAGTGTTGATTTTCATATTTCTGTGTATGCTGCTTGAAAAGCTTTTAAACTGGCAGAAACAATATATTACATGTGGGATATATGTAGGTTTCGGTAAACAGTACAATGATGCTCATGTAATGCGCTGGAAAGATGCGGAGATAAAAAGGAATATGTAATTTGCGTCATTGGCGAGAAAAGTGTATAAACTATTTGTTTAAAAATAGTGCAATGGGAATTCGCACATTTCTTTTGAAAACTAACAGCATTTGCGAGGAATTGACTTAAGCAGTAAGAAATTTTTTTAGGTGCGAATTTGACAATTCAATAGGTTAACGTCTTTTGCACTACACAAAGCAAATATTTGAGAGAATAAACAAGATAAATCAAATTGGAATTGTTTTTGAGGGATGATTAAAGTTGAAAAAAAATTTATTTACATTGAAAATTTTTTATTTTGACAAAGTGGTTTCGAAAGTATGCACTGATTCTCATCAGAACCAGCAAACAGTGCATACTTGACTGATATGACCACTTGCAGTTAGAAATCATAAATCATAAACGCTAGTTGTGACAAATTTTAACATCTCCGACTTATATCCATCTATATAATTTAATTGTAAAGGTTATTTAATTGTGGTCATGGTTCCCTTCTTGTCTATAAATCAGCATAGACAACGTATATCGTCTCTAAAGCTTATCAAAGCAGAGAATATTGATACGGGAAACTCGATCGTTGCAGGCACACTATGGCAAGAGCCGAACGCGATTCGATCTGTCAGACAGTATTTTGGAAATGTGTGTTTTTGATGTGTTGCTTCTGAAAGCAGTAACCTGAAAAGTGAAAAAAAAACTAATATACCTATTTGCTTAAGGTTTGAGCAACGTATTGGTCTTGATTATTGCAATGAATTGATGGTATCAGCCTGCCAAGCTTCTAGTGGGCTCCAGCTTAATCCAGCTCTCCAGATCTGTTGTTGAGATTGTTCGCATCAAGTCATTCTACACCATTAGCTATGATTATATTTCAGCTCTATACTTGATCGGAGTGTCACAACTGAATCAAAACAGCTAACGCCACAGTCGACTAAATGATAATTAACCCGGGAATGCCTCTGATATCACGGTAGGGCTGCGAGAAATGAAGTTTATGTGATTTTTTTGGAGATTCATTATCGAATCTCAATCCGGAACGAGATTCGTGAATTTGCGCAGACGTTCGAATCCGGTTTTGAAACTTGATCTAAAAACGCAAGCATGAATCTCGTTCAATCCAAGATCCTCTAGTCTGTCACCAGTATTAAAAGTGATTCCAGTTGAAACTATTTCTCATATTGCGAATCATAATAATATATTGCAATAATACACAGTCTTACACAGTCATACTCATACACAGTCATGTATGAGTAACTTATATTTTTGTTAATTCAATTATGGCTGATATACGGCACATAAAATACAATATAAACACTTTAGATCCATGACCTGCTCTAGCATTGTTTCTATTGATAGAATTGAATTCTATTTACAGTTTGAGTCTGATGAAACAATTTTTAATTGGCAACAAGATTGCAAGACCCCATTACGTGTGCATTACAAGCACAACCAGTGTGTTACTGTCAGCAGTTACTGTCAAGTGAACTTTGTGATTTAACAGGGTGATTTTTCCTTTGTTGAATATATTTACTGTAGAACAATACGTATTAAGCTACTTGTCCTGCTTTTTACTAAATTTTAACTCTTCAAATTTGAAACAGACTTATAGTATCTTACATCTTTCAATCCCTCGAATGTCGGTCTGCACCATTCCCCTATTTTCTACCCCTGATGGCGAAAGCTCTCTTTCACCGAGGCAACAGAGGAAAAACATAGCATCCAACTACATCATCCCCCACAACCAGCTATTTTCGATAACTTTACAACACTGGCATCCAATGCTTCTTGATTTCATCCACATGCCGCCAGATTGTTTAGCTCAGCCGGCAAACTGAAAATTCAGTCATCGTTCAGATACGGCGTGTAGTGCTAGGTCACGCGAAAATATTCCGACTGTCTCAAATCATGATTCTTCTGGGACTATTCCTTGTAAATTGGTCCTGCACTGTAAGTTCAGTGCCAAGCACTTAGTATCAATGAAATGTAAGACGATAGTGCGAAAGGAATTACGTGTGAATTGTATCTATTGGGAGTGATTGAAGTTTAGATTGGATCAATTGGATCGGTTTGGAAAATTGTGATAGGTATAGTTTCAATGCAATTATATGGAAATTATTATTCACATCCCACTAGTGCCTCTATCCTGGTATGGCTAGAACGATTAGCTCGACTAGCTACCAATAGTGCGTGTACATCTTGAAAATCTACTGCGACAGTTGTGACCGTTTTACGATATCATAAATAAATTTTCCTGTAATGGCAAAAAAGTAAAGATATGACTTGTATGTATGTGATTTAGTGCCATTGGTAGTGTGGTGGTTGGTATGGTGAAAGTTAATGTTATTTACGTTTTCTTCTATTATCGAATTGTGCTCGGTAATCGATTTGACTAGATTCTGCGAAGCATGAATTTCGATTGTGTGCCTGGCGAAGAGACATCGGTAGGAATGTGTTTTTGGTAGTAGAAATACGGTGGATGATTTATGTGACTTTTTTATCGAAACATCCTGAATTTTATTGGCGAGTAATGCTACGAGTTCTATTTGATATCAGATAGGTGTTATCTGATAGGCTTATTCGAAGTGATGTGAATAATGTTATGAAATTTGATATTTTCGGATATTCTTCCCTTGGAGGATAAATCAAGGAGGAAGTTTATGGCAGGTAAGAAGACAGGCGATGAACTGAAATTTTAATATTTTTCGAGGTCAATCTTCTGTCTGAATTATTTTCTGAAGTTTCTTGTTGTAATGTTAGTTAATGTTAAATGGCCATAGTATTTTCATAAGTAAATAGTAAAAAGAGGCTAGCTCGCAATTACTGTTTCTATACTACGTAGGAATGACTTTGAAAAAATGATTCTAATATCAATATTCTGACTTTAATTAACTCAAAATGGCATCAACTGGTATTAAAATATAACGCAGCTATATTTTCTATTTTATATCTTTCGCCGATGCGGAATAATTTCAAGTGTGATATTCATTTTGTCCATTTATTGTTTTTTTTAACAAATCGCGGCATATCCGAATATGTTGCGGAGGAAAATCTAAAGATTCTACCACTATTGTATGCATCCGAAAATGCTACAGTTGCTTAGCAACCTGAGTGGCATCGTACATACACTTGCAACATTATGAAGAAATAGTTTTAAAAAAAATAGTGTTGGAAACTCCTGGACCAACTGTGTTGGGAAGATATCTTAAGTTCTCTTTGCATAGTCCCATGAATAATTTAGAAAGTTTCACTAGAAACAACTAGTTTTCCCATTATTTTTGCAATATGCCTAATATTTTATCAAAAACTAGTTTTCAAAAAACTAGGTTTTCGAAATGAATTTCGAACGTGATCTTAATAAAGATTTGATAAGGTTTTGGATGTTTTTAACCCTGTGTGAGCGCTAGGTGTCTAAAATAAGATCAGAAAAATTTGAAATCTTTGAATTGCGATAACGTTTAGCTCCGTCAAAGGTATAGTTATAAAACTTACAGAACGTATTGATGTTACTAACTTGTATACTTATATAGTTTTGTCTGTAGCTAAGACCGGGACTGAAAGTGAAAACCTTCAAACCATCGACTCTCTTGAAAGGTTTTCGTTTTTAGCGAAACCGAAACTTTTATACAAATTTTATGCTTTGTCTACACAGCACGCATCTTTTTCGATAAGATCGTTCTAACTGATCATACCTGTTTTCAAGATTTTATGTGTAATTGGTAAAAATTGTGGAACTGACTCAATCTATACATACTAAAGCAAAGTATTCGGCCAAAGCGACCGTTCTATTTTGATGTTTGACTTTACACCTTCAACCAATCTCAATATTTTTAGGACTTATTTAAAAAAAAATTATTATATTTTCTGGCCTACGTCAAAACTGTCGTCTTGGCCCTTTTCTTTTAAACATTTTTATATATTTTTGATTGGAGATTTTTATATATTTTCTATTTGTATAAGAATCAAGTTTGAAAAATCTGGATGATACGATGATACGTTGATGATACAATCCTTTCCTCAATGATTGTACATTTTTTTACACGAAAATTTGTGTTCATAGCAATAAAACTTTTCCAATTTCCATTATATTTTACTTAAAGTAGAAAAGCTTCATTGTACGATTTTATCATAAGATCTGTTATTTTTATCCGTTTCGAATTGAAGTGACAGCTTTTTCTTACCAAATAGCTCGGCGTATTATTCCAAATGGACATAAGCATGATGTTACTCAAGAAACTGGGAAGAAAGTAAATGTATCTGAAGAAGTAGCTCAGGAAGTGCAAAAAATTTACAAATTTTTTGCATCAAGCTAAGTACGTGAATTCTTTCAACCCTCCAAGTAAATAGGCCGCTGATGGATCATCTTTCATTACAATACTGATTGCATTCCCAACCTAGTTGAAATTTGTGCAGAAGTTTTTGAAGGATGGCGAATGATTTCTTTCAAAAATGCTCTGAATTTTAATATAGAAGCGGAGGAATTCTGGGAAAACTTATACATACTTGATCAACGACGCGTATTACTTTCCTGAGTTTCGCAACGTATTTACTTTTATCGAAAATATAATGTTTTTACCTCATAGTTCAGCGGCTTCTGAAATAGTATTTTTTCTTTTGACTCTGCTAAAAAACAGTGTTCTAATAAAAACGGTTAAGTCTCTAAAGATTTGAAACAAAAATATTTTTAACTTCAGCCGAATTGTATGCATTTGATTAGCTTAAAGCTGAATATGATTTTTTGATAAGATTTTGTTTTTTTTTTAAACATTTGTTCAATTCTGCTATTTGATGTGGGATGAATCGTCAATTTTAAGTTAATTTCCGAATGTGAAATGTTATTTTTCCGACATAAATGATTTTATAGAGCCATGCAGAGCTACTATAGCTAGGTACTAAATTGATGTTCATCGCAAAAATTTTGATGTGATGGTTAAGTTCCGCTTATTAATTTTGATGGTACAATATGAAGGTTCTGAAGTGGCAGCACTGGTGCAGAGTAATTTTTTGAACTTTATTCCTGGTTTAGCCTAAAAATCAGTTCCCATCTAAATAAACCCTAAGCCTGGGGTGCAACATTGGCCATATATAGCTAAATTTAACTAGGAACCACCCTCTCTAGCAATCGGTGTTTTACTTATTAAGGCGCACAAGCTTTAAGTTATGAATCAAGGACATAGGAATATTTTACTTAAACACTTTTTCTAGCTTAAAAGTCTATGGGGTTTATAGTCTTCGTCCAGAAAATTAATACTTTGATAGCTGAGCTTTACAATATGTGCGTATAACACTAGATCCAATTAAAGTCCAATTTAAACTATAAATCCAATTTAAACTATACATTTGAATAGATTTTAGCAAACAATTTGGTTTTCAAAATGACTCTTTAGAATTTTGAACTTTTCATTCACTTTTCTCAACATAGTCTCCATAGTCTCCAACAAAAGTTTCTGTCTCTCGGTTGGCGTATCCTATTTCAGCTTAAATAATAAAAAAAAACATAGCAGCCAAACTTAGATACGCGCCACCTCTTTTGCCGTGAAAAAACTGACTCCAGATAATCTTCAGGATCAAACTATTGCTTCTTTCTTCATCACCGTTTCGTCTGGCATTAATGACCTATTAAAGTGCGATTTGTGGCCACAAAGGACTTTACCACACTTCCGCGTAAAGAAGTTCGATCCAGAACAGCAAAAAAGACTCAAACTTAAGCCGTTGCTTAAAACTTTGCAATCAAAACATCCGTGGCTTCAGGGCCAAGTCCTATAAAATTAGTCTTTCTTCCGCTCTATCATCTGATCATATTATCTGTCTAACAGAAACCTGGTTGGCCGATGATATAGATAGTGAGGTTTGACCACAGCACCCTTTTTTTTTCTTAAGGACCGTGACCGCTAAATCTCCGGTAAGTCGGATGTTGGAGGTGTTCTCATTGGCACACATAAATATCTCACTAGTTTGGTTTGCAGTGACTTTACTTTTACATCTTTAAAGGAATGTATCTTAGTTCGAGCTTCTCTAGCTCTTTATTGTCTCAATCTACATCCTGTAATAGTCCTTCTTCACTTTACGAACTTTTCTTTTCAAAGATCTCATCCTATCTCCTGGGCCGTTTTCTTTCCGCTCATTTAATGCAATGTGGTGATTTTAATTTGCCTTCAATCGAGTGAAATACCTCTTACTCAACCATTACTTCTGGCAAAAGTTTTTCCCATACTTTGTCTTCTTTTATTTCTTTATGTTCTCTTTCTCAATTGAACTCGGTACCTAATACCAGTGGCAAAATACTGGATCTAATTTTTTCCAATATTCCAGTGACTTCTGTTTATTTGGATTCCGCTTCTTTACCTTATGTCCCTTCCAATCTGCATCATCCTCCTATTCTTTTAAAACTTTATCTCAATCTTCCTCTTAGATCCAAAGTCAATTGCTTTACGCGCTTCAATTTCTATAAAGCCAACTTCGCCGGAATGCGCACGAATTCAATTTTGTTAACTGGCATTCATTTCTTTGCTGTTCTGACGTTGACGAGGGTTTTCATAGGCTTTATGTTTTCCTCTCAAACTTGATTCTTCACTTCTCTTGCTCCTGTCATCCCAGAAAGCCTAATGATGCTCCCTGGTTTATCTCTGAGGTTGCTGCTACCCTTAGTGCAAAGGATGCTGCCCGTGGCAAATTCAGGCATTCTGCTTTACATGATGACCTGCTTGAGTTTAAAAGGCTACCCTCTCATAAAAAAAGGGTTGTTAAAGGAGTCATGCGTTTCTACGTTGCCAAAGTGGAAGCTTCTATCAGTTCCAACAATTTAAAACCCGTCATTTATTCATTTCCTGTCAAAACCCCTCGTCATTCCTCAAAATATGTTTTTTGATGAACTGAATAGACCTTTGCGCTGTTTGCTCGTTCCCCACAAAACCTTGTTTCTTCCCCACAAAACCTTGTTTCTCCTCCACATGTTTCTCTCACAACTCCTTTGTCGTTCCGCGCTAACCTTGTATTGCTCTCTTCGTTTCGTACAAACCTTTTAGAAGTTGAATATTTAATGAGTTGTTTCAATTTAAGCTTTAGTTCTGCCTTGATGGTATTCCTAATTTGCTAACCAAGTCGCCATCTGCTTCACTTTATGCACCCCTGTCCATCATATCTAACCTCAGCAGCGCAACTGACGTTTTTATCCGTATGGAAATCATCCAATATTTTCCCCATACTTAAGGCAGGTGACTCTGCTTGCATCTCCAATTACCGCCCAATTTCGCTTCTATCTTGCTTTACCTTGCCAACGAGCAACATGAGCTTGCCAAAGGCAAATCTACTGTTACTAACCTGCTATCTTTCAGTAATATTGTTGCTTCTCCCATCGATCAGCAAAGCCAAGTGGATGGTCCTTACACTGATTTCTGTCAACCATGGGCTTCTTCTTTTGAAATTAGAAAAATATGGTTTCTGTGGTTCGCTACTCTCCTGGTTTTCTTTCTATATTCATGAACGTAGTTGTTTTGTTATTTTGAACTCTTCCTCCTCTGTTCCCTTTTATCCCACCTCAGGTGTTCCGCAAGGATCGATACTTGGCCCCTTTTTGCTCATAATTTTTATTAATGACCTTCCGTGTCTCTTAAACTCCTTCTCCTTCTTTATGCAGACGGTGTTAAAATATATATCTATATTCATGAACGTAGTTGTTTTGTTACTTTGAACTCTTCCTCCTCTGTTCCCTTTTATCCCACCTCAGGTGTTCCGCAAGGATCGATACATGGCCCCTTTTTGCTCATAATTTTTATTAATGACCTTCCGTGTCTCCTAAACTCCTTCTCCTTCTTTATACAGACGGTGTTAAAATATTCAGAGTAATCGATACAGTTGAAGACTGCTTTGAAGAACACGCTCGGCAGCTGGTGTAATGCGAACTATCCTACTTTCAATGTCTTAAAATGTCGCTAAATGTCATTCACGCGTAAAAATAATCCTTTAGCATTTTCTTATTGCGTTTCTGGTACCTCTCTCGATGTTATATTCCGTTTTAAAGACCTGGGAGTAATTTTCGACTTTGAAATTTTATTCGACCAAGCCATGTCCAAAGCGTCCAGGCTCTCGGGTTTTGTACTAAGATGGTCCAAGTATTTCACAGACATCTCCACCTGAGTACACCTGTTTTTCTCTTTTGTCCGCAGTATCATTGAATACTGTTTTCAAATATGGTGGCCACATTTTCAGTACTTAATTGATGCGGTTGAATCTGTACAACGCAGGTTCACCCGCACTCTGCATTTCAAATTCAATTTGGCTTATTGTGGGTAGAGTGCGAGACTTATCATGTTGCGAATTCCATCCCTGGAATATCGTAGACTGTTTTTCGATGAATGCCTTAAATTCAAACTGCACCATCGATTTGTTCCATTTTTTATTGATTAAGTGAATTTTTATTTTTATTGATTAAGTGAATTATGATATTCTTGTTTATATATTTTTTGTTTATATTTATCATTGTTTTTTTCGTAATTGGATTCTATCTGTTGTTTTAGACACTAAATAAATATATAAACAAATAATTAAATAACAGTGCTTAGAACATAGTTTTAGTGCGCAGTTTTTGTTCACAATTCATAGTTTTACGCCTAATTTTAACGTTTTCTTGGATTTAAAAAATAATTGAAGAATAATGGCCTCCTCGGTCAGTGACGAATGTTCGACAGCATATTAAAAAGTTATTCATTATTTCACCAATTATCAATTTGGTGAAATAGATAAATTAATTGACGTTCGAAAGGGTTGCTTTAAATCAATCAAATTTGTTGGTTTTGTTGGTTTTGTAAACTTCCTGTTTGCACCAACAAGAAAACCCTACAACGCTAAAAAAAACAAAATCAGGTGCAGTAAATTCAAGATACCTTGGGAGCCCTTGAAATCTAGAGATTCTGGAAATCATTTCAGAGGGGGAATATGCGCAACACTGGTATTAGAATAGTCCTGGTTATTTGATAAATTGTGCCATCTTGTTAAAAACACACAGAGATAAAAGGAATTCTCTCTTCGCGTAGGGCTGCAAAAAAAAACCCTATCAATATCTCTAGGTAACGGTCTCCATTGATAGTAATTTTGGGACCGTTTTCTTCGAAAATGTAATTACCAACAATGCAGCTTAATGAAATTGCACTCCCCTCTATGGCTTAAAGTGGATGCAATTCCGTCTCATCTTGTATCTGTGGGTAAGAGTCACTTCATATTTGATAATTTTGAGTGCTAACGTTGCCGTTTTGAGCAAAGTGGGCTTCATCAGACATAAAAATGCTGTTTCGTACTCATCCACCATTTGAATGATCCTCTGGAAAAATTTAAAGCAAATCGACTGCCTTCAGTTCGCTTAGTTGATGAATTTCATAAGGAAATAAGCAAAACAGTCTGCAGTGAAACTCTAGGATTGGCTTTTATGGTAGCAGATACAGCAGTGATAGTTTGCTGCGTATGAACTGAATGGTAAGACCATTTTGGGATTGTCCCACGCTCGGCAATATTGTTTACGAGCCTCATTATTTTCCATCTGCACGGAAAAAGTGCCTGAATTCTCTTTGGACGGAAATCACATTCTCTAATGCATAATAGCGGCGCACAATCTAAATTCTTGTTTCATTATCCGAATCACCCATTTTTGGTAAATTTCAGTGCCCGTCTGCAAAATAAAAAAAATATGGAAACGGTTAATAAATTTTTTTTTTTTACATTTTATTTGGAAGCATTTTTCATCAGTCACCCGATATCTAATTGAATCAAATCGAATGATTTCGACTTTTTACTTGGTTATGAAATTAATTCACTAATTATTTGCTTGATTTTTCTTCAACGGCTGTAGAAATGGACAGAATACTTCTTCCCACACTGGGCGCATTATCGTTTTAAGCTTGGGTTTTACAATATACCTGTTGAATGAGCTTTGCATTCAGTTTGTAATAAAATTTAAATTATTTTGTAGCTATTAAGCCCCCTTTTACTAAATGAATCAGCTGTGGGGCTGGGAATGCAGCCAGAATCACTTTGCCAGAAATCGCCAGTATAAAGGTTCGGGTAATTTTTTGCAATAGCAGAAACGCTAACGTTAGCAAAAATTACGTAATTTTTCAAATACGAATAATTTTAAGAACGCTACCCTGAAAATCGACTTTATGTTAGTTTGATCACACTATCGTTCCTTTCTTCGTTCAACTATGTGACTTTAATTGGTGAAGTAAATAAAGTAATTTTAGTAAACCTGTAAAGGTGCAAACAATGTGCCCTTATTTAAGAAATT
Source organism: Nemotelus nigrinus (assembly GCA_947369275.1). Lineage (NCBI taxonomy): Eukaryota > Metazoa > Arthropoda > Insecta > Diptera > Stratiomyidae > Nemotelus > Nemotelus nigrinus. The sequence continues at coordinate 51,465,039 of OX376375.1, read as the reverse complement.
GCCGATGTTTGTGGCTTATTTTTCAACTAAGAGTCTCCATCTTTCCAAGTGAAGAAGAGAAGGTGCTTGAAAAAATACGGTTACTTTCATCTCGAAGTTTTGTGGTAAATGAAGATTTTAAGATACGAATAATCTACAGTAAATACTTCGGAGCGAATGTAACTGATTTCTTAGCAGTGACAGTCAAACGATTAGTATATTGATGAACTTAAAGCGTTCAATATTCTCTGATATTAAATTACCATTCGTGTTAATTTAAGTAAATACAATTCATAAAAAAAAAAACACATGTGAATGAACAGTAGTAAAACCAGCCGTTGTTTAGGTTTATCATTATGAAATATTTTAAATTTATTATATTCCATCATAGTTCGAGTTTTTATGCTTTCTTAGTTGTAATTTTTATTTTCTTTGGGACGGATTTGGGATTTTGTATCTATTTATAGCTCACTGATTGATTTTATTAAATAGAAGTGTTTTTTGCCTACAGGGCCTACTATTTAATTGAATAAACCAAAAGAGTATGCTATGTAAATTTTTTTTAAGGGAAATACGTGTTTCCATCCTTTGTCCCCGACTGGGATCAAAGGCCACCAGTTTTGGGTGAATCTAACCCAGGGAATGTTTTAGAATGAATTAGATTCTACTTGCCTCGAAGAGATAAAAACTGCTGCTTTTCAATCAAACCGTAGCGAGAAGATTTTGAAAGATACACTGCCTTATAATTTCCCCCGGACTCACAGTTGTTTTTTGTACCCCTGACGAATTATGATTAAATTAAGAGCATTGAAAGCCACAACAAAATCCCAAAAAATCCCGAAATCCAAAATGTGGTCACCATAATCGTTCGAGTAAACGCACATGGGTTCACAATAAAGTAGGAAAGTGAGGAATTTTGTGTTCGACCACTGCTCGTAGCGATTTCTGCAACCAATGGCGATTCATAGACGGACGGTTTGTTGAAATTTAAAAGTACAGCGAGCGTTCCATAAGTAACGCGATTAAGCTTAGATGAAAATATTTTTTAAACTAATCGGTAAAAATTATTAACATTCATCAAAATAACATCCTTCTGCTTCTAAAAGACATGCTCCAGGAAATCCTCTAGAGCACGTCCTATGAAGTTGTCTTTAGACTCCAAATATCGACCTTTCTGGGCTCATTTGAAATAGTGACATAGCCCTAACCAAATGTAGTCTGCGAACATAAGCAAATGTCAAAACCGACCGGTTTTTGAACAAAAATGCCACTTTTTCACATCGGCAAACACGAGTGAACATTAGTGCCCATACAGCGCATAAGCGAACGTATGTCAAGTCGTATCTCATCACCACTTTACATACGGACATCTCATAGAACAATTGAGCAAAAGGTTGCTTAATGAGCATGGCACTTTTCTAGCTGTTCGGAAAGTTATGTTTGGGTGCAATATATGCTATGCATGGTTTACCTTGGCGCAGATGCGTCGCCGCGTACGCAGAATCATCACTGGTTGGACCGATAGAAAAAATTCTGGTATTGCCACATTGGGGGTGTAGGGAGGCTCGGGCTCACTGTCACATTGATCTGAGCAAGCAAGCCTGTGAGAAGGAAGGCGGTGTGATTAGGTGCGTTATCGTGGTGAAGCCTCCAGGCTCACTTGATGGCATTGAAAGCTTCTCTGCGTTTCGTAAAAGCAAGCAATTTAGTTAAAAGGTAATTTATAATTTTTTTTCGATTTTTTTTTTCAAAAACCAATTCGACAAAGGATGATTTATTTTTTCCTCAATATAAAATTTGAATATATTGCGAAATTTAAATTGAATATAAAAAATTAGAGTCCAAATGCATGCATATTTTCTCGAAACGAATCAAAACCTTGGTTAAAGCTATACGTACACTCAAAAAAATTAAACGTTTATAAAAAAAAACTCAAGATCATTTCATACAAGTTTCAAATACGATTCTGTGTGAAATACCTAGCTCCAAGAATCCATCAATCATTTTCGCAAACTCTATTTTGTCAGTCATACTCAAATGATAAAAGCTTTCATTCAATTTCAAAATCAATCTTCCAAGAACCTTATTTTCACACAACACAGCCTGTTGACTTTCATGTTTACCCTAGCAGTTTAAAACTCTTTCCCAATTTGTTAACGCTTCTTTTCACTCATGAAATCATCGGAGGACGATAAATATTTCCAAGATATGGCAATATGAGTTAAAATTATTCGAAATCCATGTCAATAAACAATTTCGATATTTTACCCTTGTCACGACACATCCTTTTCGGCGTGTGTTTTACCTTGCGAATAGAAAAAAAAACACAACCGCCTAAATATTCACAAGGTGCAGACAGTAGATATTTTGATATTCTTAGACTTACCTCAAGTAATATCTAGCAGATTTTGACCCATCATTTGACATGATACAGGTATAGTGCGAAAGCATGTTAAGCCACAATATCGAATCGTTCAACTCCATAATTTAGAATTTCATGTGGTGAAAGGTACGGAGTATAACATATTGCTGAGCTATGACACAACAAATGACATTTCTAAATAAATAACCAGGCCTAAAATAGACGGGTGGCTAATAAAAATAATTTTTCCCCAAGTCAAACATGTATACAACATTGTGATGGAGTCAGTAAAGTGAGTGCACTAGTTTCATGTTTGTGTAAATAACACTGTTCACTTCAGAATGAGTGATTGTCGTGAATTGATAGAAATAAAATGATAGATAAAATTAGATAGAAATGCGTAGGCGTACTGTGTCTGGTGAAAAGGAAAATAACATTCGATTTCTTACTGGCTTATATCTATAAATAAATTCTTGTAGTGAAGGAAAATATATTTTTTACCTTATTTATTTATTTATTTATTGGAAAATTCATCAGAACGGAATACGTATTCCAATAATAGCAATGAAATTTTAGTGAATTTTCAGGGATCCTTATATTTCTAATGTTCAAGAGTTAGGAGTTGAGGTTACATCAATTGGAAAGAACACAAAGATCATTCTGAAGAATATCACAGTCGTTAGCTGACCTGATGACTCGGGGCATTTTCGAATTGTCAGCATTCAGTAGACAAGGGGAATCGATAACGAAAGGAAGGTTTTTGATAAAAGTCAAGAAAAGTAATGTACCAAGGATATACCTTTATGAAACACCAGAAGAAGGATGAAAAGCAGAAGAGGAAAGGTTGTTCATAATTACTTTGCACTCACGGTTCAAGAGGTAGGAAGAAAACCAAGAAAAGAGTCGCCCGAAAGAACCAAACTGTCTAACTTAAAGTATCAAATACTTTAGAAAAATCTGTGTACACTTTGTCCACTTGTTACTGACAAAGGAAGACAAGAACAACTGTTTTTGAGAAAAGGATGAGGCTAGTCAAAGTCAACTTACCTCTCACGAAGCCATGCTTTGCCAGAGCGAGAGTAAGATGAATCATGGCATACATTCTAGAGAAGACAATTTTTTCGAGAATTTTACTGAAACAAGAGAGAAAAGAAATAGGCCAATAGTTGGAGACAGAGAAAACAACGCCCATTTCGAAAATTGTTAAAAATATTAACTTTTAACTTTTTAAAAACGCCAGACGATAAACTCAAATCGAACAGGATACAGAGGAGGATGCTCAATGAGGAAGACATACACTACGCATAGAAGTCGGGAATACAATTACATGCACCGCCGGAATGCTGATCAATGCTAAGCAATAAGCGCTCAACTCCAATCGAATTAGTATGGATAAGAAAATGTGAAAGAAGAAGGGAAGGCAAAAATGAGAGGAAAACTTTTAAAGGAGGAAGAAAAGAAGCTTGCGAAAAATTCACATACATCTTACGGAGATCCTGAGGAGGTAGAGCTATTCAAAGTATTATGGGTTGGGATGGAAGTATTTTTCTGCAAAGACCGAATGTATGCCCAAAAACATTTAATGTTGCAAGAAGAAATAGATGACTAAACTAAACTACCAAGGTAATTGTGCACTGCCCGCTTCATTACAATCTAAGCCGGCAAGATCAGAGACAGAATTCGATCTTCTAAACTTTTTCCGAGCAACATTTTTTAGTTGAATTGCTTTCAAAACTCATGAGGTGAACCAAGGGAAATCTGTAGATTTACAAGGTTAAAATGTAGGTGTATAAGTAGAGATAAAGTTTTTAAAGAAAGAGTATGTCTAGCCTAATATCTAGCCCACGAAGGAAAAAAAACCAATTAACTTTTTCAAATTCCGATGCCATTCCTGAGAAAACAGCCTTGCAAACATTGCACCGAGGAGCAACTTAGATTTATTTTTCTGAGGAGTATGTTAGTGGAATATAATGAGGTAGAAGGGTGTTGAGTATATACTAAAACATACAGATATATCAGGAGAGGGAATATTAGAGAAGATAAGGTCGAAAATACGTCTAGGCAAATGACGCGTAGTGTTAAGCTGCAAAAGAGATTTAATCGAAAGGAAGGACGAAAGTACCATGAAGAGATGATTATTAGACCTGATGCAATTTGAAACTGGGCCCCAGTCAGCGGCAGGCATATTGATATCAACATATATTATTATTGGGCGCCCGGTAGCTCTGCTGGCTAAGGCGTCAGGCCGAAAAGCGGCGTGCTACGGGGCCTGCGGGTTCGAATCCCGCCAGTGCCATGGCTGGAAGTGTTAATGTGTGTGATTGTCTATGAGGGTGGCAAATGGGCCCAAACTAGTGGCCTAATGCTGGCCGCGTTCCCGGCAGCCCTCTTCACTAACCTAACCTAACCTATATTATTAATAGGTCAAAACGAAAAAAACGTATAAATTATAATATTTCCCCGATGAGAATTCTTAAGGCAAATATTGCGTATCTGTGATACTGGATAGTTTAAGAGAGTTTTTTTTTATTTGATCAAATTTCAAACCTGCAGGAATCCGCAAAAGTTTGTAGTTTGACACATCGATTAAAACATTTTTAGCCAAAAAAACCAAGCAACCTGAACCCAGAAGCATCAAAGAGTGTTTATATAATTTGATTTTTTTGTTTTACTTACCATGAAAGAATACTGTTAACCAGCGCAATCATCTAAAATTAAAAAGGGCCTAGTCCTAGACTTACAGCAATTTATTAGGGAGTTAAAGAAGTTCTCCCTTTTTTTAAGAAAAAAAAAATGCATTATTTACGAAAACTAGTTAAGATCATGTCGTTAATAGTATTGACTATCGGTAGCCATTGCTTTTTCTGATTTTTCTAGCAGCATATGAACACCATGTGGAAAGAATTAAATGCGCACATGTATCGAACTGCAAAAGATTTATTCACGCAGGTGATATGAGAATCCATAGCCCAAATTGCAATGATTAGCGAATCGCACCAAAGCAGAAATGCGGAGACATGCTATACAGTCCCTTCGGATTTCGCGGCTACATGGGTTGCAAACGCTCGAAGGGTCCCCACGATAGAACACATATGCTTGAATTCGGTGGAACTGAGGCATCAACTTTGTCAGCGGCTATTTCTCACCGAACGACCAGAACTTTCAAGAAAAATGGAAGCACTGGTGGTGGCTGGAGTTTTCACCGCGAAAGGTTGACGATTGCCTGTGCCTTAAAATACCGGCAGATGTGCTCTTGGTTAATTTGATGATATACCAGCTATCATCACCTCTAAAAATTTCAACTGGCTCAGCTCGAAATCAAGTAGTGAGCAGAAGATTAGATGAAAACAACTAACGATCGCAAAAACCAAGATTGTCATAGTAACGAGACCAGAAGTATGGCTCCAATGTTGCCAATTAAACAAAGAAATCCCCTAGATTTCTATGAAAAAATGCCTAGACTTGTGTGCGGCATTTAATATTTTGCTGCCATATACTATCTAATGAAATATACTACAGAGTTAATTTTTTAAATCATATTTCTAATAATTTCGGATTCCCTCACCAGCATATTTAGTTAAAGTAACGCTTGGAAAACCATTCTCCTAGATTTTTCCAGTGGTTGTAAAAATAAGGCAAATAAAATTTAGTCAGCTCCTGCAACGTACATCGTAACCTCTGCATCGGCTATCTCATCTTTATCTATGGAATGTTCCCGTTTTATGAAGTAGTTCAGGAAGATATTTTTCGACGTTTCTCGTTATTTCTGGCACAAACAGGGTAAAATATGATTTTGTAAGTGTACATGCAATCTCTGTGCTTGCGATCGTGCCGTATCCGGCAGAAAAAATCATTGAGCCTTTTGCGATATGAATCATTGAGTCCGTTCTCAAATCGCACTGCTTTTTTTCGCTTTCCTAATTGCTTGATGAATAACGTTTTGCCGTTGCCGTTGCCACCACTACAAAACGTATTTCGTTGCTGCATTGGGGACTTTCAGTGACATTGATTTAAAATGCTTTGTCCGAAGAATATTGCTCAATACGTCTTTCCGCTTAGATCCGGATGCAAACTTCATCATTGTTTCGTTGCACCTCATGTCGCCCTGAGAGAACTCTCGGCTCAAAGCCTCAAAATATATTTTATCCTTGTTGTAGCAGTCACGACTCAGATGTTCTTTTTTCCGCAGTTCCAGCATGGGGAAACTCCGCTAGCCGGGGAGGTTCCAGTGATATTTGTTACTCGATGCACAAGTTTCTGACAGTTACATTTTTTTGCGACAAACATGCCTCAAGTAACCGTACTCTCCGCAGTTCCAAAACTGAAGGGCTCCATTTCCAGTTGATTCCCTAGAGATATTGTTTTTTTTTTTGCACAAGCATTCTTCATGTACTTCACAGGCTGTAACTTTCGTTCATGATGTCTGCCTCACCGGTTCGTAGGTTCAAACGGAGGCCAAAAAATCCTTCAGCGTCCGTTTGACAGCCAAACGAAGTGCGGGTTGAAGTACTTCATCAAATACTCCTGGAATAAACGCATCTTTCGCCGTTTCATCCCAATGTTCTGAATCTGACCTAGAATAGGACAGTAGTGTTAACCGGTCAATGGCATAACGTCACCTCTTGCGTCTATGCACGTGTTCTGAATTGTGAACGAAGAACTTCCTTTAGGCAGTCTTCGCGGTATTTCATAATCAAATCATTCGTTAGGCTTGAATAGTTGAAGCTATTGTCCACTGGAATTGTTTGAAGTACTTCCGCCGCAGCACACCACATTGGAGACATTAGTTTGGTCGCACGTTCCCGATTGCTCCAATAGCTATATTCTGCAACCGCCTCAAACTGTTTATTTTAAATAGATCAACAAGTTTATCCATCGAAAATGGATGCTTTCAATGCCTTACTGCAACTTGATTCAGTTACACCAGTTCCTTGGGCTTTCACTCGCTTCGAATTCAATTTGAGCAGATCCATTTCTTCCTCAAGTACTATCAGTTTCTGCCCTTGCTTGTCGAACTGCTGCTTCACTTCAACAGCTTGACACAGCTGCTGCTTTACTTCTTCAACTTGGGACTCCAGTTGCTGCTGGAACTGTTGTTTGATTTCCACCAGCTGCTGATCGCTTTTTCTTGCCTGTTCTTGCAATTGTGCCTTAATGTTGAGGGCTTGTTGATTTATTATCTGCTCTAGCTGCTCTTTAATGCCTACAGCTTGTTGGTCAAGTTTTGTGGCTAGCTGTTTACTGCCTTCAGACTTCTGTTTGAGTTTTTGACCGATGTCAGCAGTAAATCTATCATCAGATTTTTTCTCCTCGTTACTCCGTTCGTCCTGACCAAGTTCTTGGCTCGTTTATTCGTCCGAGAATTTGAACGTTTCCGGGTCAATGTCTCCGGTAGTCAAAGCTTTCCCTAGCCGTGAGAGTAAAGTCGTTTTATTCCGAGTCGTCGAAAGACCTAAGAAAGATCTTTGTATTTTCTGACAGATAACAGCATGAATGGTATGAAAATGACAGCATGCTCTAATTAAAATTTTCAACATAAATTGTCATTGAGTGCGTTTATGCCGTAGCTAAATTAGTGAGCTCTGCTTATTTAGCAGCGGTATAAACCACTTTTAAATTAGCAGAGCTTGCTATTTTGGCTACGCTACTTTAGCGCTGCTAAAATTTAGCGCGGTTATAAGTGTGAAGGTAGCAGTGGTATAAACGCTAGAACAGTCATAAATAGGATTTCTAGTTTCGAGTGACATTCGCAATCTGGAAGCCTTGGTGCAAGGGTGTTTTTGTTCTTATATTGAGCTCCTTTCAGATATTACGCCATTTTTGCTTTGGTTAATAAGCTGTACGGTGTAAACGCTACTACTATAGCAGCGCCAGTTTGGCAGCGCTATTTTAGCTACGGCATAACCAGGGCCATTGATGTAGTCTTTTCCTGAAACTAGTTTTGTGAATTTGCCATTTGTGATTATAAAATTAAAAGTTATGTGTTTTAATTTTCTGAGATCTATCCAGAAAATATCGCATTCATTGCTTATTTTCAATTATTTAAATTTGTGTTCAAGTCAAATGTTTGAATAGAATTGATTTGAAAAAACAAGAAAACATTTGAAAAAAACAAGTGTTACACTAGAGTTAGAAAGTAATCTCTTTTCAAATGAAATATTTTTTTTGTATCAGCCTGCAACCCTTTAAAATGTATTTTACGATTCAGTGAATAAGTTCATATGAAATTTGCTACACCAGAAAACTATTTCCTTTTTGATATTTTTGTTGGAGTCAAAGTTCCTACTCGAAGGTCTATGTAAACACCTGTTCATACGACTACCATTAATATACAATCCTCTGGCAAGCAACTACAACTATAAACCTTCCCGACCACAAATAACAAATGCCAGCCACATGAATAACTTTGAAATCCAAACCAACACCGACCTCATCACTTTCATCTCGTTTATCAAATGAAACGGAATAATTTACCATAACTAAAATGCCTCGCGGGACCTTTCATCTAAAGCAATCCTGCCATAATGGAGTAAATAAAAAAATCCTGACATGAATCGAAAAAAAATCTACCATACCCTTCCTTCCACAACCATATAAATTGATGATTCGCTTTCTTCGCTGCAAGAGATGTGGTGTCTGTACGTCTATCCCAAAACGATATGGTTGAGAAAACAATGAATAAAATAAGATTGTTCAGTGATTTCTATTTTATCAACGCAACGATGTCGTGCTCTCTTTCACAATACAACTCGGGCAGGCAGGCAGGCAGGCATAATTCTCGAGTTTCATTCATGACGGTAATGTAATTTGTTTGTCAGCCAGCATATTTATCGATTTCGTGCTTGACCGAGAGTGAAATAGATCATGTTCTAGAAGCTAGAAAATATGTGCATGTCTATCTGCGGTCCGGAAAATCTAACACCGTCGCTATATGTCCTCGGGAACATGCGATAATAATGTATGTAATTCAGTTTATAGGGTTAGTGAATACAATTTTCGGTCAACTATTATTTTCTCACGTGCAATCGAATAGTGTCTTCGCCAATCAATGGCAAGTGTGAGGTAATCAGTGAACGTGTTTGTAAGGAGTTCTAACCATTTAGCAATAATTACTATCAATTGTTAGAGTTAGTAGGCAAACAACTAATCTTTACTTATCATTAATGCATTTTTATAGATTTTCCAAAAAAGTAGTATTGGAAGCACTGTCCGAAAACTCATATCACCCTTCACAAGTACCAGTACAATGTCATCGGCATATACCACCTCCTCAAAGCAACTAACCCTTAAGCTCTCGAGTAATTCATTGACTGCCAGAATCCAAAAAAGGAGCGATATAATCCCCGCTTGTCGTGTTCTAACTCCGATTATTCTCTATGCTCTGACCCCCAAAAAAGTTGCAAGAGCAAGTCTGATGTCTAAGTCCTTTCATATTGAACCGATGATACTCGCGACAGTGACAATGTTGAAGTGTGTTCAATGTCTAAGAAGATTGCCAACGTGAATTCCTTTCGCTGTAAGGACTTTGGAATGTATCAACAATTTGTATCGACCGTTTCTACTGATATGCCCGCTAGATACGCGTGTTGATCAAAACAGTCTCGTGACATCAGTTGAGCTCTTGATGTGCAAATCAACAACTCCTTTTATGTTTTAAGCAGAAACGATGTTAAGCTTATTGGTCTTAAGTCCTGCACGTAATGATGATTCAACCTACCAGGTTTCGGAATAAAGACCATCCTCGCTTTTGTCCATTGCTCGGGTACTACCCCGAGGCGGAGGCATGTGGTAAAAATACGCCGCAGGTTGAAGATGATAGTCCTGTCTACTTTTTAAAGCCTGACAAGCGATATCTCATCAATCCCTGTAGCTTCGTAAAGTCGGAGTGTGCCTATAGCCCAATTAATCTTGAACTCATCTACTTTATTTCATGCGAAATTCATTATTCAATACCCATGAAAGCTTTTAACTATCAAATAAAGGTTATTTCTAGGCGACGATAGATGACAATTGTCGATATACACATTTCGAAATGATTTCTGTGGATGCAACTGGTAGCTTACAGGTTAGCTTCAGTGTATGATCATAATATTATTTAGTAAGTCATAAAAAAGATCTTGTGGGAATCTGGTTTATTTCAAACGCAGGATCGCTAATTGTATGACAAAGCTAATATCATTCGGATACTCTAGCGAAATGCTGGTCGGTCAAAGATGTTACTCTTTTATCAACCCGAACCCTTTGATAGCAGTATCTAAGCAAATTAGGCAGACATATTTATTTTTGAAATGTCAAATTTATCATTTGATTCTTATAGATAAACGACAGTTGATTTTTTTTTCACATCCTGGTTTTTCTTGGAAAATGTTCTAAGTAACACTTCATATTGGACTAAACTATCTTTGCCACTATTATCACGAAAACACTTCAAATTTCAGAAATGTTACTGCTGTGGTTTATAGTTTATCTGTTTTGGAATTGCGCTTCTGGCGTATCTCGTCGTTTACAAGCCAAGAATCGATGTATCACCCAATTGAATAATCTTTTTTATGAGCTCTTTCACTTGATCATCGATAGCAGTCCATAGATATCACCAGTTGCCAGGTGAAAGCAATTCATAAGTTTCCAGTACTATTTTGCTACTTATAATTTTTCCAATGATGCGCTTTGATCTTGATTGATGTGGTAGTTTTTCAAAAATATTCACGAATGTCCTCTCCAGTGAAGGAGCTTACTTTAAAAATTTTATCGGAGCTGTCTTGTCGGTGGGCTGTGTTTTGACCTCTTTTTTAACAGAGACTGTTCATTGAACATGCATTCCTTAGCTTCAGCAGGTTCCATATCAAAAACCCTAAAATAGCTCAGAAGGAAATGACGCGAGTGACCTTATTTCAGCTCGCTTAAGTTTTACTAAATAGCTCAGTCTGTCATATTGTATAGCTTGCTCACCAAATATTCCTTGTTTTCAGTCCTTTTTCAGTTTGTTTTTCAGTTCTTAGCATTTTTTTTCAGTAATTTAGAAATTTTAACTGTTATGTGTGGTAGTGACATCGACAATGTGGTTCAAGTTAATTATTTGACGGTTGACTCGCAAAACTTGCTCCGATAACACCACAAATGTTGCCCACTGAATATTTTAAACCAAATTTTTGCAAAAGTAAAAGTTTTATTAAATTTTACTGCATAGTATCTTTCCACTTCTTACGGTACTCATAAGCTGTCATTTGTTATAATTAGCATCCACAGCGTAGGCATTTGCATTACTACCAATTTAAACAAACTATCTTAGGCCCAATTAGCCATTGTCAATAAAACGATAAATTCAGTCAATAACATAAACCTATCATATTTTCTGATTATTGCGTCGAACAACTCAATACAAACAGCAACATCATCCATGTCACTGAACCTAACGTATCCTTGAATTAAAATGTTTCTTCGGCTCAACTTTCTACCAATTACTCCCAGGCATTGTTTACTTTTTGCGAAACGTTCAGGACAAATGGTTTCAGTAGCTCAGCCCCAACACCGCCTCCACCACCAAACATCCTAAAAACATTTTCCTGGAGGCACGTGTATTTACTTTGAGTTTCATCAATCGAGCGATGATTGTCTTTGTCAAGCCTACATATTTATCATTCGTTGTCATCAATTCTAGATGCTTATTTGGTGTTATTTTGTTTGTCAGTACAAGTCACGCCATAGCGTGCAGTAAGCGTTTTTTTTTTGGTCGTGATATCCGTTCAAGACAAAAATGTAAACCTTATTACATTCGATTCACTTGAACGATACGACAATGAGTATCAAATGACTTTTATTATTTGCATCAGTTTTGAAGAAAATAGACGTGGTGAGTTCATAAGCCAGTTCTTTGTAGATCCAGTTTCAACTGGTTGTATTCTTTTCAGCTCATAGAATAAAAAACCATTGAAGAATTGAAACAGGATATCATCTTCAACATGATATCTCGCCGCTTGTCCCACAATAATAATAAATATCTTAAAAACAATTTAAGATAGATAGAGATAGCATTTCATATCGGAAACTGGAAAGAGAAATCTGAAACAGACTTTGTGATGAACGTATTAATGGATTTTTTATTCGATGATTTATTTGCTTGAGCTATGATTTCATGATTACTTTAAAATTGGCAAGAGCCATCTTAGCTGCTGAATGGCACAGAGCGTGCTTCCGATGCTGGAATATATTTTCGAGGGTTGATCCAAAAGTAGTGATAATTGGCTATTTCCAGTTCGCATAAAACTCAACATAAAATTTGTTTTACTACTCGATTATTTATAATCTCTCGATTGGCAATTTACCCTGCCATATCCGATGGCAACGACTGTCAATTTACGGTATGCCATCTGATGCGTGGGCAATTTCATGGCCTATCATACCATTTCGAAAATGCCTCTGAACGGTGAAGACGAATGCTCTTAAAAAGTTATCTGAAGGGGAGACTGAAGGAATTCTGATGAAAACTCAACGTGTAGGATAAATCCCTTTTTTGATAAGCGGGTGAAATTTCAGGTGTAGGTGAAACTATTATATGATTTGCTGGGATACGATGGGAGATAGGGTAAAAGTCATTAAAAAAATCCGCCGATCATCAATAGGCAGTTTCATTTACTTACTCATCTTTAAAAATTGAAAAAATATATCTCTAAAAAAAATTTCCGTATCATCCTTCGACTTTTTCGCAATTTCCCACCATTATAATATATCTCTAAATAATATATCTCTAAAAAAATTTCCGTATCATCCTTCGACTTTTTCGCAATTTCCCACCATTCCATGCTCTGTAAACTATTTGGATTACTCAACGAGATCTTAAAATCACTGGAAATTCAGAATTCCTGCATTTTCTTATAAAAAACGGAGCATGACCACGGTTCAACACCATTTTGAAAATCAAGTACTGTCAAAATATTGCCCGGCAGATGGCCAAGCAAATGGCATTGCCTACCATTTATGGCATGCCATCAAATATGGCATACGATAGGCCGCCTCCACTACCAATTTCAAATGATATGCCATGGGAAATCGCTAGTGGAGGCGGCCTGTCATATACCCACTAAGTCAACATAAAAAAGCATATAAATAGGTCACGATTCGAGGGAGGTACATTTATTTGATACGAATTGTCGAAGAAAGAACATGAAGAAAGAACATGAACACGAAGAAAGAAAAACGAAATTAGAGTTGTCATTAAGTACCTATGTTGTAAAAAAATATCTACCAGAGACATAGGCAGCGACTTGGTAAAAACACTAAAGGAATCTTCTCCTCCATATCTTCTCCACCGACGCCGAAGTAATTCAAAATGTCGAGTTCAGCAGGGAAGGTTTTGTATCAGTTTTTTTGGGACTCAGAAGGAATTATTATGGAAGGATATTTGAAAACGGGAGCCACTTGATCAAGCTTTTACTACGCAGACCAAATAAGGGAAAAAATATTAAGGAAAAAAAAGAGGCAAACTGCGTGCCAGAGGGCTGTTTCATCAAGTCAGCGCACTGCTTCACAAGGCTACAGGATTCGAACTGCTTGAACATCCGCCCTTTTTACCAGATCTAGCTCCCAAGGACTTCTACCTCTACCTTCGGTTCAAGGAACACATTGGGAGCAAGAAATTTGAAAATAGTATGATGACCGCTGTTGAAATAATTTGGGAGAATGAAGACAAAGAAACATTTCTAAGGGTATCCTGGGTTTGGAAAAAAACGTATGAACTTTTTATGAGACTATGTTGAAAAATATTTTTTTTCTAAATCTAGTCATCTTGGTTTATATTGATTATCATAACTTTTGGATCAACCATCGTAAATACCCTAGAGTATATGTACGTCCTGGAGCAGTAAATCCTAGTCAGTTATAAAGAATTTCAAGCTGTTCAGGATTTAGAAATAATGCTAAAAGCTTACATAACAGAGCATAACAATATAAAAACACGTTTTAAATTGCGGTGATTTGGTCGCATTGATATTCCCAATCAAAGTGTTTTATGCAAGTTGAAGTCAATGTTGTTCATTCATTTTTTAACTCAGCTACGCCAAAAACCTCTTACGTATATCGCAATGACACCTGTCATTCTTTACTGACACTTGCAATTTTTTCAGAGGAAATTAGCAAACCAAATTAAAATTATGCCAATGAAACTCAAATACAAACTAACACTAATCCAAAAGGTACCTTGATTGGTGGATTTGACAACCTCTTAGGGCTAGTGTATATCCTCTGCGTCATGTGTTTTGAATCTGAATATGCCCCTAGACGGAATTTTAGTTATCTTCTATATAGAAGAAAGAGCAGAGCCAAAGAACTCGACAGTGTTTGAGAAAACACCAAAAAGAAAAAGTCTCTCACTTCAAGGAGATAGCGCCGGCGATTGATAACATTTTTCAAGTTCCTTATTTTTAGTATATGTAGGGCTATAAGCATAGCATAAGCATAGCATAAGCATAGCATATATGTAGGGCTATAAGCATAGCATATAAGGCTATAAGCATAGCAATAAGTAGTGGTCTCTTTAGAAAGGGCAAATGCCTTTTTCACCTGGAACTTACGATCCTAGCTTTTACTGTACAATCAATCTTTGAGCCACCCGTATACCATGATTGCGTCCCTTCATGTGAGGAGCTGTACACGGTATACAAAATTATCTAGACAAAACTGGGCAGACTTGGAGGTTTTATTATTCCGTCTGTAGAATTGGGTGAATTTGATGACCTCTGCATGTTGAGATAATATTTACATATTATGTTTTCTTTTGATTTTGCCATAATTGTTTGATCTCATGATCCTAATGAACTGCGCACCTGGGTCCCGGGTAATGTTTCCAGCATTATTTGACGGCTACGGTAATCATGCATCCTCATTGCTCAACATTGATACCACGTGGCACTGCCGGCAGCAGGGCAGCGATGCAAATATGGTGTTCCTACATTGGCACAAACTGGCACACTCTACAGATCTCGACTAATGATTTGGAATTGATGCATTTGCGCTGGTGGCTATTTTATTCTGGACCTATTCTGGACCTAGTGACATCCGAGTGCCAACAGCTTCAGGTTAATATCATACCACCTCCGTCGTGTTAAAATCTTGGCAGGCCTTAGAATACGTTCGAAATTCGCACCGCTGAGTTGGCGGGACCGGTTCAGTTGAATTGTTTCAGAGCAAAAAAGGCCTCTATTCCTGCCGTTGGGGTGGAGCTCATTGCTTCTGGATGATCCCGTCTGCGTCTGGTGACTTGAAATTTACTACCCATTCAAAATTTTTGTACGTGATTATTTATGGTAAGTGAGATGGCTTCTTCTTTGACAACCCACTAATTTTTCTTAATTTGGTACCCTCGAAAGTGTGTTCTAAGTAGCATTTTCAGTGTGTCTCCGTAGGCGGTTATCACTACTTCATCTGAAGTTTGAAGTTGTTCTATATGCCCTCAGTGAACTTCGATGGCTGCTTTCTGTATCCTGAGAGTCTCTGCGATGCTGCTGAGATTTTCATAAAAATCACCCAAACCATTTTTGTGGGATCTTTTATCCTTCTGTTGTATTATGAATACTGCTTTTTAGAAACTCTCAGTTCAATGTAGTTTCAGCCCGGATAAACTCTGTTGCTGTGATTATTAAGAGTTTTTGTTTAGTTCCGTGTTCCACTATGGTGCACTTGTTTTAGAAGCATTGGTTTTACCAGCCATCATGAAAGGTTGCATCTCTGTTTTGTTTGAAAGTTTTACTCTGTTTTGAAAGCTGCTCTGTTTTATTGCTTTCTTCAAATTTTGTTTTAGTGACCTTGCCAACAGTGTTCTCTGATTTATTCTTCGTAGTGGAACTCGTGCACAAACCATGAAGTTCCAGTGCTAGTCCGTTTTGATAGCTTTTCTTGATATCTTTCCCTAGTTCAAAATTTATATTTTTATGATCAATGAACAAAACTTCTTTTAAAATATTCCAGTTCGCTCTAGATGTACGCCTCTGTTTGACACTTACACCATCTCTAGTACCTTTTGCCTGTTGACTTTCATGAACGTTGCCTTCGTGCCTTTATTCGGTATAGCCGAATTAATAGTTAGGAGGAACTCGAAAAGTTACGCACTTTTACCGTTGACGTCACTATTCCCCATGCTATGTGATGTACATTGGGTTTTTGGCTAATTATCAGCATTATGTTCTTCTTTCTGCAAGGGCCTACAAGTCCTTAGATTTTGTAGCTTAAGACCTGGTGATCATCTCCTGTGAAGTAGGCTGAAGCGAATATCGCCTCTACTATTCGTTTTTCAATGAGGCCGCTGTGTTGATGTTAGTATAGGCGTGGATTAGAAAAAATATTAATGATTGCATTAGTATCGTCGCCCTCGGGCTTTTTTGCCCACGTGCTGGCAACCTAAATTAATTTTCTAGTTTTTGTGTGCAAGCCACATATTTTGCCATTATTTAAGCAGGATTCTTGTATATGCTCCATGCTGAATGTACTCAAAGCCGCATTGCTATTGCCATATTGCTCCTGAGGCAGGTTTGCCTGTAGATACCTCAATCTACGTTCGCAACCAGTTTGAAGTTATTGAGGCCTAAAGTCCTCCATATTGGCTTTACTGTACCATAAACTGGTGGCTCTGTTACTTTTCATCCAACTTTTTCAATGGCCAACCTAGCTTCTCCAAACTGGAAGACCCCTTTAGTTATTCCGATGGCTAGCGCTTGGGCCGCTGCTATGACGTACATATTTCATTTTCCTTTATTTTCACAAAAAAAAAGGCTTTCCAAGACTTAAAGTTGAGGATTTTATTTTGTTGTATGCTGCATTGACGAAATAGCCAGCAAGAGTCTCGGGTTGGGAAGAAATCAGGAACTCATCAGTGGCTTATAGATTGACCATTTCTCACGGCTTTGTTCTTTCGGACTTCGCTTTTATTCAGAAATACGCAGCCTTCTTTTTAAGTGACACTAAAGAAAATAATAGCAATTACTCCCTCAATCTATTTTTTTCCTCAAAGGTATTCTGAACTCCATCCATTTGGACAGTCATGAGAAATAGTTGGGGAAAGTTCTTTAGCATGATTATTATTTTTAAAACCCAGCAATGAGCCTGTTGCAGCCTTCTGCTGGGTTGAGGATGTTTTACGGCTCTATCCATGTTCCTGGCTGGGTGTTCTTTGTATTGTCATCCTCATGACTGTTCCTTGTTGTATCGATTCCAGCGCCTTTGTTAAGAGCGCCTATTCCCTAGCCTCTACTTTCAGCATGTCACTTCTGATGAAGAAGCTTATGCGCTTCTTGGCTCAGTTTTGGAGCCTGCTTCGATAACTCTTCTAAGGTCAGGTCGAAAGCGTCCTTACTGCCGGGGAGATTCTCTGCAATTCGTAATTTCGATCTGCCGTTAAAAGTAAGGGGAGGCTTCGAAAACCTTTAGCACTTTTTTTTGGTTAGGTCTGCCTCTTTCTGCCTTTGTTTGTCATTGTTTTTTTTTTAGTGTTAAGCTTGGTTTTGCTACCTTCTTACTTAACTCTTTTTTCTTCTGTCCAGTTTTCTTGAATCGTCTTTAGATATTGGTTTGGCCTAGTCCATTAAATCCTTAAAGGATTTGCTGGCGAGCACTTCACCTACAATATTAGAAGGTCTGACCAGCCTTCTCCTTAATACTATGTATGCTCAGAATCTTGGTACCACGAGTGTGAGCAATGAAAAAGACCAGCCATTTTATAATTTTTTTGTATACTACCCGGGATATTGAATTAAACAGACTTCGTGCCATCTGAAATGTAAACATACACACTACAGACAGCTTAACCGAAAAGTTGTTAGGACTAGGATATTAGGATATTTTTTCGAAGAAAAAGACTCCTCAAAGCGTGATAATATTAACCATATTCTCGTTTAAGAAAGATTGTTCCCAGGTGCCAACACTGGGATAATAAACTGAGTTCGTTGGAAACCATGTGGTGTTGGAATCCAAAATAACTCCTTTTATAATCTCTCATGAGCTATTGCAAACCAATACTTCTTAAACGTAAATATTAGCTACTTTTTTCGAATATATCATCTACATTATATTCAGCTATCCACTCTAACCCAACCAGGCTAGATAAATGCCTATCATCCTCTCAAGCAATTTAGAAAATCTGAGCACCATCCAGGATATTGATCATTCACTAAACGTCTGACGGGCCTATTTAAGATTCAAATGTAGCCGAGCATAAACAGCATATGTGCTGCATTTTGTATAGATGATATCTTAGGCTATCCAATAAGACGATATATTACAAAAGACACTTTCACAAGCAGCAGCGTATTATCTTGATTCATGCATTCATTTTCATTCGACGTGGAAAATTTGGCTTCGTCGTTTTTTTTACCGATATCGCTCAGGGATTCACTTACATATTTATGCCATGACATCCATTGCATAAATCTTGCCTTGTACGTGTATGTGCTTGTATGAGACATGATTTATGTTTGCAATTGCGGAAAAATTGCCTTTGAATATTATTTATGTTTATGGTAGCAGATTTCCGCAATCTTTTACGATTTCAAGGTTAGGAAGGTAAACGCGTGTGCTGCGATACGAGTTCAGATTAGTGAGAGCTTTGGAAACAACGAAAGACAAAATACGAGACATCGCGTGTCCTTAAGCAAAGGTAATTCCGATGCGACAATTTCATCCAAAAATTAATATATACGACTCAAGCGGTGTTTTTTTCGTCCACTTTGTTTCATTCAGCGCCGTATTAATCACAGTTCCTTAGAAAAAAATGAAAGCAAAAATCGAGCTCACGCTCAACGTTTTCTGCTAATGAATCAAGACTAATGTAGCCCGAAATTCATGAGCAACAGTCATTATCCTTCGGTTTCATGCCTACGGTTTCGTTTTTCTATCGATGAATTGAAGAAATATGGCATGTTATGGATGTCTAGGCTATATAGTCGATCTAGATGGCATGTTTGGTGAAATGAGTTTCTTAGCCCACCAGGCGGTTAATAAATTGCTACGAGGATACTAGAGAGGATGAATATAGGATTCCGTTGAATATGTTGCTATGAGAATTCATCATAAAATGTAAAGCATTTTTGGCCAGTTCAAATCATGACACAGCTTTTATTTTAACATTCTTGCACAGAGAACAATCTTCGATGGATTAAAAAGCTTCAACATTTTAATAATTCCTTATGAAAATTGTCTGGAATAATGTTTTAATTATTCACGATGATATTCAAAATGTTTTAATCTTCTTCAATTTACTAATAAAATTCCAAAGCTTCACGCCGGCACTTAAATTCTGTCAAGAATGACATTTTCGCAAAGTTCTCTAATAGCCATAGTCATTTTGCAGCTAATACTAGGCTACTGAGAATTTCGTAACAAAACTTTTTATATTCACACATTTCTCTGAACAGAGAACGGCTCCCAAGTGGCTGCCGGTAGAAAATTAGCGAATCAAAGTTTCAGCATCTGTCGCCATGTCAAGGCTACGTACAAAGAAGCTTGCCGCGATGACACTCTAAACCTGTTTAATGATTATATTGTTTCTGGAGCCTGGAAATAACTGACATGCTCATGGCAATTTTCTTCAGAATATTGTGAAATTTATTTTTAGATGTGCTCAAGCATACGCTAATTTTGCAATTTTACGGAAGATAAAATGATATTTGATGAATTTAGGTAAAATATTTTTCAAAATTACGAGTACGAAAAATTTTGCTGTTGTTAGAATTAGAATTCTTTCGAAATGTAGACTTGGTTACTAATTACCAAAATTCATTAAGTCCTCTTCGGGTCACTTTAGCAAATCCTTTTTCTTTTCGTCAATTCATTTCATAGTGGTGTCGATTTGAAATTTACCAAAGCCTAACCTTCAATCGATTTCCATTCAATTTCAAGTTAAGTCTTTTAGACTATTCACTCCATTTGCGAAATGGTTTTTGGAGAGTACATCAATCTGCTTGAAGGACTAAATTCAATTACAATTGGTTTAAGATAGATTGGCTGAGTTGTGACTATTTTGTTCAATTGTGGTGATTTGGGTTTTTATAAGTATCGACGAATACTTAGTGGGATTGTCAGACTGAAACAAATTGATACATCGACGAAAGGTTTTGTGGCTATTGAATTCGTTTACTTGATTTGGGGTAGTAAGTGTGTTTGACAATTTAAAACGATTGGATTATGTCTAATAAATAAATGGCGTCTGGTTGAATAACTTGAAAGAAATTTAATCATAAAGGCTATTGATTTGTGATCACGGTTCCCGTCTTGTCTATAATCGCATAGACAACGTATGTATATCGTCTCTAAAGCTGATCAAAGCAGAGAATAATTGATACGGGAAACTCGATCGTTTTGCGGAATAAGCCTCCGAAAGCAGAATCAAATTGGAATTGTTTTTGCGGGATGATTAAAATTGAAAAAAATTGTTATTTATCTTGAAAATTTTTATTTGACAAAGTGGTTTCAAAAGCATGCACTGATTCTCATCAGACACCAGCACACAGTGCATACTTTGTCAAATAAAAATTTTTAAGATAAATAAAAAATTCTTTCAATTGTAATCATCCCGCAAAAACAATTCCAATTTGAAAGAAATGTTAAAATCTGAAGCAAAATAGACCTAAATATAACGACTGGATTCTCTCTCATTTTTTACACTTAATATTTCTTCAATTTCAGGTGCTTACTTATCGGCAGATATGTGTGCGTGTGCTGTTCAAGTCTAGCAATCTTTGACTATTTCAAATAAGGTAAGTTAAAAATATCCAACAAATCATAATCTTCAGCAATTGGTTGTCTGGTTAATATCTTCAAAATTTATCAACTACATAAAAATATCATGGACTTTGGCGTCCCTTTCTAAAACATGTTTCCCTCGAATTGCAAATTCTCTTCGCTTCGGCGCTGTGAGATTGATATTTATATTTATATTTTATATTAATCTCATCGTCGAGGTTAAGTTTTGGTTAAACGCAGAACGAAGTTTTAGTGATTTTCGAAGAAAATTAGCATAAAAATCACTATGCTCAAAAACTCATGCATACTCTAAGTGCTAAAATTAAATTATTATGTATAGAAAGCAACAAATATAAATATATTTTCAAGTAAGGTGTATTGTATTAAAATTGTATTAAAAACGAGGCGAAACTGAGTGTAAATTTGCTAATCTCTATTTCATAGAAAATGAAGTTGTATATTTTGTTCTTCGAAACGTACAAAAACATGACTGGATTGTTTACAACATGTGATTGTTCGAAGTTTTGGTTGAGTAAGCATTTTAATTTACACAGTGTTTAAAAAATGAGACCCAAATAGTCGATGGAAGAAAAGAAAAATAGTATAAGATTTAAGAGCAGGAGGAAAAATATGTCCAGAAATTGCGACAATTGTTTAAAAACATCTGATCGTAAACAAGTGTGGAAAATTTGAAAAGGTTAGGATGACCTACAAGATACAGTGAAAAAAAGAAAAAAAAAACAAAAAGAAGAAAAAATTCTAGAAAACCTAAACCGCTAGAAGCACTGATGTTCGAATAGAGAAGATTTTAAGTGCATATTTTACCGCACGTGCTGCAACCTGTTTGAAGTGAATCTCACCAATGCAGTAAAACAAAGGTTTCCAGGGCTGCCACTTGTATGAATTTCAAAATTTCAAAATAATTATATTTACTATCGGTTGATTATCTTACAAAACTTTGAAAACAGTATCATCTGTAACACAAATGAAGAAAATACTCAGTGCTTGCAATACTTTACTAAATACTAAAAGTCCACCACAACTGCTTGTTGTCAAAATCAAACTACCTTAGACAACTCGTTTTCACCCGATGCTTCATCGAAAAATACAAGGATAGAACGGTGTTTGGGGCTGCCAACCGAAAAATTTCAAAAGCTTAGAACATTGATACATTGCTATTTTATTTTCATTGGAAATGTTCGTTACATGAATATCTAATGTAAGCATTTATTGAGACAAAAATAACAGTATCGCCTCGTGCTGGCAACTTTTTGTCACTATCAAAATCAAGATCACGACTGCCTCAAGTTAAAGTCAACCTACCCTCCGAATTTCGTTTCGTTCCGATGATTGCATTGGAAGTTATAGGAGTCCAAAGAAATTTAGGGCTACCACTCGTAAAAGCTTTCACATTTTCGAAATCTTAATAAGTGCTATTTACTGCCACTACAAGACCATTACCATATCAAAATTTCATGACAAAACCACATACTAAAGATATCGCAAAAAGTAAAAAAAAAAACAATCAAAGCTGCCTGCCCTATCATGATTTTTCAGATTCCTACTGAATATTGTCTACAAATGAGTTTCCTTCTATTTCGTGACTGCACTGGAGGTCATATAATGCTTCATTTTCCTGAGCGAATTTTCAAAATTCAAGACATCAAAATTACCATAGCTGGCAGCTCAAGCCCAATTTTTCAAGAAAATTTCTAAATTTAATAAAAACTAATTGATTTAATGAAATATATCGAAATTTTTCAAATGAAAATTTGCTAACCGAATTGGAATTCATAGGGCTAAAAACGGTGTTTTTTTCTTAGTGATATTTCATGATGGCACACAGCTTCTATCAGACTTCGTCCTACTCAAAACCAATACAATCTGTGAATTTGAGTTGAATTTGATTATCACGTTCTGGGTTCTCGTGAACAGAAGTTTTTTTTTTGGCTGTGCAGACAAAGCATAAGATTTATATATGTTGCTTTTTTCCTAAAAAGCGACAATTTTTCACGAGAGTCAGTGATTTGAAAGTTTTCATTTTTAGTCCCTGCTGTAGCTATAAGGTTGCCAACATGCTCATAAAAAGCAATACGAATTTAGGACTTAGTACTATCAGTGTGTCCTGTACGTTTCATAATGATTTGACAGCTCTGTCAAAAGTTATCGCAATTCAAAATTTTCAAATTTTCACGATTTCTTTTTATACACCTAGCGCGCATCAAAAGTCCAAAACTATTTGCCGATAGAACTATACATGTGTTTATAAAAGTGCTACCATGCTAAAATAATCTTACCGGTTTTCTGAAATTAATTTTTCTAAATTTTTTTTTTTTTACTATTACAATCTTTGATCATGTCTCTTTGCTTCGCCAATGCTTGCAGTAACAAAATCGAAAAAAGCACCACTTATAACTTGTTTTGGGCTTTGCGGCTTATCCTTTCACGCACTGCACCCATGTGTGGTTGTACCAATTGCGCGGACTCCGGAATCCATTTCTACTGCGAGAAATATCGGGAGCACTCCTTTTCAACCAGAGCCAATCGTCGGAATTTCACTGCGGTCGAGGCTTCTTTCAGGAGTAAAGGGTATGTTCAAATGTACTACGTTTTCATCCAGCATTTCATCCTTTCGCCCGTCAATTCACCAGATAGAGCTACTTGCTGATTTAGACATCATACTTGCGCTGGAATACGTACGTGTTTTTTGCAGAGCTTTCTAGCTTCATTATTTTTCGGTTTCCTCAATCTCCTCTTCTTATTTTTGGTGATCTCAACATGCTACTCCAATAACCTCAGTTGACTATCCTACAATCACCTTCTTCATTCCTTTCACTTTGATCTTGCTCGCAAATTAACTACTTTCCCAATACCAATAACAAATTCTTCAACTTAGTTCTTTCCAGCATTTTTTAGAATCCTTTTCTCTCTCCTGCTCCTTTCCCATATGTGCAACCTGATCCTCATCACCCTCCACTCTTGTTTAATATTGACTTTAACTTCCAGACAAGGAATAGATGTTTTTCTATTCAGCGTTATAGCTTCTGTCCACTTTGATATTCATTTTTCAAATGTCCACTTTGTTATTCATTTTTCAAAGGATTTAATGCTGATTGTGCATTGTCTAAGTTCTACTCTTTCTGTTATAATCTTATCTTTTGCTTTAATCCCATCAAATGTCCTGTCAAACGTAATGATGTTCCTTGGTTCACATTGAAAGTCTCTGATGCTCTGAAAGTGAAGGAAAAGCACGTGAAAAGCTGAAGAAGTTGGTTTCACCTACTGATCTTCAGGGATTCCGTAGTTTGCTTTCTGATGTTAAAAGTGTGCTCAAGCAGGCAATGCATAACTGCATCTTGAGCATCGAGTCCTCAATTTGTTCTAACCAACCAAAATCTATTTGGTCCTATAATGGTTCCCAAAGTCCAATTTCTCAGTTCCTGGTTTTATGTATATTAATGATGCTACTGCTTTCAATACTCAGGCTATTTGCGTTTTATTTGCTACCATTTCCCCCTCTCCTTTAAGAAAACCCCATTTCTCTATAGCTTCTGTTTTCTTCCGGTCCTCTCCTCCTTTTTCTATGTTTTGTACCAATCCTTTAGAAGTTCAAGCTCTCATGCGTATCTTATGTTCTAATGACAGTTCCAGTCCTGACAATATTCCCGATATACTTATCAAATCCCTCTCATCCTCTCTCGATGTTCCTTAAGCTATTCTCGACATTAACCTTGCATCAGGTGTATTCCCTTCTTTATCGAAATCCACCAATATTTCCCCAGTCTTCAAATCCAGTGACCCATCCGTCACTTCGAATCATCATCCTTTATCCCTACTCTGCTGTTTTAGTAAACTCCTTGGACGTCTTGCCTATAAAAGATTTTATCCGTCTCTACAACCTATGCTTTACTTGCTCCAGAGCAGCATGGTTTCTTCAACTGCCGCTCTACTACGACCAATCTTATGGTGCTCACTAATTTTGTCACTTCTGCCTTTAATTATCAACGTCAAGTTGATGTAATTTATACGAACATTTTGAAAACTTTTAATTTTGTGAACCATAACCTGCGGGTCAATAAACTTAATGGTTGTAATATATTCGGTTCTCTCCTCTTCTGGTTTTCCTACTATCTTCATATTCGTTCTTGCAGAATCACTTTTAATGGTTCCATTTCTTCTCTTATCCATGCCACATCTGGAGATCCTCAAGAATCTATCCTACGTCCCTTTTATTTTTATCTTGTTTGTTAATGATCTTCCTTTTGCTATCAACTCCTCTTGTTTTTTATATGCGGATGACATAAAATTATATAGGGCCATCAAGTCTGCGGACGATTATCACCAATTACAAGCTGGTTTCTTTGTCCTTAATCACTGGTGCCAAAACAACTTCTTAGCACTTAACATTTTGAAGTGTCACCAGATTAGAAAAATTCTCCATACATGTCCTTTTATTCCTTGACCGGTTTCCTGCCAGTTATCCAGCATTTTAAAAGAATTGGCGAGGTGTTTGATTCTTAAGGCGGTCCTCTAGTGTGAAGGCCGTTTTTTAATGCTTTTTTGGGAATTTGTTTTTGACAAATCATTAAAATAAAATAATTTATAAATTTTATATCATTTTTATTAGCATTAAAGCAAACATTGTGCATCATTGTGCAAGTCATCATATACAAAATAGTCGGAGATACACCGCCCAACAGGAACACATACATAAAAAGAGGTACTCCACCGCTGCCATGATTCCGACTGTTCTGCTTATCTGAAATTGAAAAACCTAACGCAGTTTTGATCGTGAGACTTGAGACTGTAGAAAGAAGTAAAATTAAGTTAGACTTCTAAAAAAAAATTTTTTTTTACCGCCTTAATCTTTAAATTTTTTTTAAAATTACCGCCTGCCGTGATATTCATGTCATGAATATCACGGCCAGGTCTTCTAGGATTGCTGGCTTTGTATTGTTTACCGAGTTTCCACCTGTGTTCATTTATTTGTCTCTTTAGTACGCAGTATTCTGGAGTACACGTGCAAGATCTGGTCTCCTCGCTTTTTTATTAAATTCAGCATCTCCTATTGCCCCTGCTCTTCTCTTCATTTGTCCTCGTTGGAATTACGTAGATTGTTTGATCAGCAAACCTCGCTGAACGTCACTTGATGTTAGTAAAAAGATTTACGTATATTTCATAGATTCGGTTATTCGGCTATGTAAATGAAAAAGACAATTTGCAAGGACAACTGAAAATATATATCAATATATCTACATATATTGCAATTATCAGACTAGCCACTTCCTCTTGAAAGTGCATACAAATTTTCCATTTCCTTCCATATCACATTAGTTTCGGTAAACAAATCACTAGTCCAAACACAAATACATAAATAGCTTATGCATCGAGTATAAGTAAGCAATCATCAATGATTCTAAAAATAACGGCGAAACACTTGGAGCTCTACAAACTCTAAAACGTAAACTACAAGAATTAACTGACGGTTAAGCATCACACACGTTTGCTAAAAGTGATAAATGTAAAACTCTTTCGGTAGTATACCACAAACAAAAGAAATTGCGAATAGATACATTCACGCACGTAAACGTGCATGCAAACACGTAAGTGACTTTGGTATTAATTTATATTTGTCGACAAAACACACGAAACTTACAAACCAAACTAAAAGCACGCTAAGATTTATTTTCGTTTGAAAAGCTGTTTTACATACCGTCTGGTCAACATTTGCAAATGGCTGTCTCTCGCGTTTCCACGATAGAAGATACAAGCCAAGCCAGCTCAGTCAAAAGATGCCCCAACGATGATAAGAACGACCCCATCAATTATCTACGCAAGAGATATTGAAAATTGTTGAATAATTGCCAAAAATCATTGTTCGATTCTTTGAAGATGTTTCAAATGTTCATGTGGTGGCCCGCCAAACTATCGGCATCATCTTGTCTGTCGTCACAAAGCATTATTCAGATTTTGTAGTTTTTATTTTGGTTTATGGGTGGAATCTCAAACACACAGGAATCTGCAATATATTTCATTGTAAATTTCGCAGAGATGCTTTCAATTTACTTTCGATGTGAAACGAAAAACAGCGTCGTAGGCACCCATAAAATTTCCATAATGTATCGCACTATCTGTTTTCGATCGGTTTTGCTGGAATTACATGGAATCAACCACTACAAGGAAGAAATTATCATCAATGATTTCACCGCATCATTCATGGGAAATTTGTTTGTTTACATCCGTAAATTTCGCAGCAATAGTAGCACAACTCATATCTACGACTAGCAACATGAACTTCGGATACATGCATCCATACAAACAAGATACATACATATGTATGTATGTACATCCAAGTATGCATAGTCCTTTCACGTTGAATGGGTGGTGTTAATTTGCATTCGTAGCATGCAAAGTTTATACAACTTATAAACGGATTATGTTTTCAAATTGATATGTTAATGTTTATGTTAAGTAACTCGGGCTGCATCAGAATTTTGTAAAACATTGAAGATTATGTTTACGTGTGGAACTATTAGTTTGAAATTTATGAGATAATTGGTAATTTTCGAGAAAAATTGATTTTATGAAATTTATCAAAGGCAATTGTATAGATGAATTTTCATAAAATAATTGGAATCAATGGATAGAGTACTGTAATTAATGAAAAATAATATTTTGTAGGTTTACAAAGCAAATTTTAATTAAATTTTTGATCAAATATTTAAATATGCAGGCTTGAAATTGATATTTATTATGAATTTATTGCGAAAAATTGTAATATAAACTCAACCGTTGAAATCGAGGTATTATAAAGTATCTTGATTCACGAGTTGATTATTTATCAAATATAACGTCATTTTGTGATTTTATTAAAATAATGCATATAGTTACTGAAATTAACAGATCATACAAAGCCGTTTTTTTATAAACCTTTGCAGCAATGAGTAATTTTCCTTTAAATTCCTTCCCTTCAGTCACGTAGAGTGTTCCTCGACGAGTCCCTCCTTTTAAAACTTTTTAATGGCTGCATATTGGTTGCTAAAGAATCGGGTCGTCCTGATAGAACAATGTTCAATTTTAATGTTACGTTTGCCCGTACCGACACCTATTTCTTTGCTACCCTTTTGCGTATGCCTCGTCAGCACAATAGCCTTAACCTTGTTCCTCTGCCTCGAACGTTAGCTGTGTTTAAAAATACGTTCTGTCATATACTCGAAATATGTGCTAATTTAATTAATTGTTTGTTTCTTTTTTTTCGGTCGATTTAGCTTTTGATTCCTTTTTGTATTAATTTATATATATATATATATATATATATATATATATATATATATATATATATATATATATATATATATATATATATATATATATATATATATATATATATATATATGTATATATGTTTCTTGTCTAATCTATAGTTGGATTTGTTTTGTGGATTTGGACAATAAATAAATAAATAAATAAATAAGACCAAGTATCGCAAAGTTTGATGAACCCAAATTGTTAATTTTAGGGCTCAGTCCAGCGCCAGCGTAAGCGTTGTTTTAACATTCCCCAAATCAACTTTAAAACCTGAGATGTGTTGAGTATAAAGTACATTGTTTTTATGATATATGCAAATTTTAATGGAGTTTTCAGTAGCACATTGCATATTTGATGGCACATATTTGAATCCAATCAAATACATTTTTCTTTTCTGTTATTGCAGTTTCCTTGCAACTTACAAAATAGTCCTGGGCAAACCTCTTTCAAGAAATAATTACAAGAAAATTATTGCCAAGAAGAATTAATATACAACCATAAGCAATGACGGCTTGTGGTAGTGTTTGTAGTTAGAGTTGGGTTTGAGTCTTTTATCTCCAAGCTCAGATAAGAGTTATAGAAAGAAAGCTGGGACGTACAGATTGAAGAAAATTTTATTATTATTATTGCAAAAGTTCCTGACCTTGATAGTACTGTACTCTTAGCTAACATAAAAATAGGCTTGCAAAAACATTTCGACTGAAATTTAATACTCTCAAATGTTTTGAAAATAATATTTTACTGCTACGCACCAAGAAATTTTTCTTAAGAGGTCGT
This sequence comes from Nemotelus nigrinus, assembly GCA_947369275.1. Classification (NCBI taxonomy): domain Eukaryota; kingdom Metazoa; phylum Arthropoda; class Insecta; order Diptera; family Stratiomyidae; genus Nemotelus; species Nemotelus nigrinus. The sequence goes on along the minus strand of OX376375.1, from coordinate 51,435,890 downwards.
TAATTTGTTTACACTACGATTAGAAGAATAAGGCATGCTTTATTTCTTAGCAGAAATAAATATCTTCTGATCGTTTTTGTTTGGCTATCAAATAAGCTTTTTAATTCATCCAAAAACTCTTATTCAATCCAATTAAAACTTATCGAACGCTGATACTGCTTCCAATTTAAGAAAACATAATCTCTCCCTGGAATTAAAATCACTTCAGCAATTTTCATTTCAGCCTTGGTGCTCGAAATGAACGCTAAATTTCATCTTACGAGCACATTTGTGGCAAGTCAATTTTTCTGTATTATAACAAAAAACCATAATTTCCATACGTTTCAAATTTTCTTTTTCATGAATTCAAAAAGTTCATTTATACACTCCTACATGCCGCCGGTTGTATGTACATTAAACTTGTACAGTACTCGCTTGACTCTTCGAACACAAGGTTAAACTCACCTCAATTACTACTTTCAAGGAATCCATAATGGAAGCTAAAGGCATCGCAAGGCAGTATCAAGGACACGTTTCGCATTTCACTTTGCCTCATTCCTAACATCGAAACAAAATTTATTAGTTCAGGACGAACCTGTCGGTAAAGTGAAATGAACTGCAAAAAGAAAATATTGTGAGAAACAACGAAACCACCAAAGACAAATCCAATAAAATTCTCAGTTGACAGGCCCAATCGAAGTGCTGTATCCTTTCAAAATGACGATTTCTTATGCTACGAAGACGATATAATGATGGAAAGAGAATAAAAGGATTTTCGGAAAATATGTTGATGTCTGTCTGTAGGCGGTTTACACACAAGAAATTCAATTGATCATATGCGTCTGATGTGTTGTATTTCAAGAGGAGTCGCATTCTTCTGAGTTTGGAAATTTTCAAAGTGGTAAGTTGATTTTGGCTAGGAAAAATTTAAGGTAAATATGCCTTACATTTAAGGCCTACACTTTTTATGTCAAGATATTACTTAAATTGTTTGCACTTGGTATTGATGTATGTAGAGATTGTAACGGAGATGCAATGGAGATGCGTAGTAGAAAGAATAATAAATGTTAAAAAGAATAATAAATGTTAAAACTTTTGGATGCTACACAAAGTAGTACTCGTACTTATGTAGTACTCGAAAATGTAAATTTATGTATCAAGAAAAATTTAAAGACAAATGAGAGTCGGAAAACTTCTGTGGTTTTCACTTCGGAGCAGTTCAATAGTATCTTTTGCCACTAGAAGAATATCTCAATGCTGCATTGTTCACGTCTTTTTTCTTATAATATGACAAAAATGTATCAGAAGTGCTTAATAACGCCATCTTGAAGAAATGTACAAATATGGTTAATGCTTACACCCACACTGGGCGCCAGTACTTCAATAGTAGAACGCTTAAAAATTAGTCTCAAAGTGCAATTTTCTTTCATTGATTTATCATCAATACATATATTTACCATCAATACATTCATGTGTTTATTATTATCCCATTCATGTACAACAATGAGCTTTGAAAGATTGGCACTTAGTGACAAATTCCTTTTAAACTATCTAAACTTAACTGTGATTATGTCAACTGTTCAGTTGACATTAATACGCCACACTGTGGAGTCGAATCATAAACTGACAAACATTACTAGAATATTTTTTATTCAGATTTTGCTATTTATTGAAGCAAATCCCCACGGTCCATATTTCTAACACCTTCAGAGCTGATGGTGAATCGTTTACCTGTCGACAAAGCATAAATCTTTTCCGAGACTGACCACATCGCTTCACGGCAACTAGCCTTAGTTGGTAACTCGGAAGTTGAACAAATCTTCCTGTCTTGCCTGACTTATAGCAAAACCATAATATTATCCAACTGTCCCAATAGCTTTCAAAAGATATAAAAGGATAATATGGTTATTCTAGGCAACCAAGACAGCCTAATAGATTTACGTTGAAACAAAACTTTTCTTCGTCTATCAATTGCTTCTCTCGATTTGTCTCTTTTTATCTCACCACGATGAATTTCCAAGCACCATTCTAAAGATTAGCAGGCACAAAGCTGATTTGCCGAGCACTTTGTGAAGACCGACTACAATTAGGTTCGGCCTGATAATAGAGAAGAAACCAAATGGGACTTACTTTTAAAGAAGGAAAAGAAAATTTATGGCGTCAATGAACGACCACCATGACCCGTAGTTTCAGTTTCACATAGAAGTGGTTTTTGTGGGGGTGTCAATGATGCCAAACAGGACTGTGGCTGCACTTGGCGCACGTTTATAATTTATGATTGGGAGGATTTTCCTAAAAGTGTTGCATAATGTTGAGTTTGCTATCGTGTGGCAGCTCCTTGGCTGGCTGTTAGAGACAGCCGTGGCCATTTTATTTGCTTGGATCTAAAACTAGTTCAGGCAACGATTATGTGCATGTGAGGCTAAAGATGTAGCTGTATCTTAGCATTAGGAATAAAACGATGTTTTCATACTTGTAAATATAATAAATTACGAAAAATTCTGTTCAAGGAAACATTTTTTCAAACTTTCTCCGTTTGTGGATTCATTGGCACAGAAAGTGCCGCGTGTTTAAAATGGATTTTTCGATAGATTATCAAATACATTAAATAGTAAATTAAGTATACGGCTAGCGCTTAGAATAAATTTTGTGAAACTAGCAAATTTAATATGATGAGGTGAGCTTTCTCAATTTGTTATTGCGCACAGTGAATCGTATCTATTGAAGGAAAAAGCTTTTCGAAACGCAAATGATTTAGTTAATGGCTCTGAATTATTTGTTTTATCATAAAAGCTGCTGGTATGCCACTTTATTTGATAACATTATCCGGGTAGTGGATGTTGAATGAAGGCATTACGTAATGGTAAACTAAAATTTCTTTCTTTCGACAACATGAACACGTAGTTGGACGCCGTATATAAAATAATAATTAAGTAGTTTATTCATTTAACAGACAAGACTGAATAAAATTATATAAAACAATATAAAATATAATATATAAAATAAAATAATATAAAAAATATAAGTAAAAATTAAAATGCAGAATAAGAATAGTTAATGTGATTTAGTAGGCGAAAAAAGTACACTACGAACTAAAATTCCAATAGACTGTGGAATAGAATCAAACTGAAGGCTATTATGCGTCCTGAGTAAACGTCAGACCTGATAAGTCTGTTATGATGGCGTTCCGTAAAAATAAATAGCCATCATAAAACTTTAAAAGGAAAACTTGCATCAAAGTAAATTCTACAACGATCAAGCCGAGGAATATTAAGGGCTGATAATCGTTCACTGCTAGGACAATATTGTAGGTTGACTTGAAAAAATGTAAGGCAACGGGTGAACTGTCTCTGGACAGATTCAACCGCCTCAGACAAGTAACAGAAACGAGAATCCCACACTACGGAGCTATACTGAAAGATAGAACGAACGAAAGAAAGAAAAGGATGCACACAAGTGGAAATGTCATAAGAGTTGTGGCAAACATTAATAACAAAACTAGTGATCCGGGAAGCCTTTCGAGTGATGGTATGAATATGAATATAAAGCTTAAACTTCCGATCAAAGGTAGCACCGAGGTCAGTAAAATGATGCACATCTAAAAGAGTGATGTCGCAAATAGAGTTAAGGAACTCTAAAGCACGAGGTTTCAATGCAAAAGACTTAAAGAAACATTTGGATGTAATAAGAACAAGTAATAACAGTCACACGAAGAAATAAGACGATTCAAATTGTTTTGAAGAGCAAGATGATCAGAAGGAGTATTAATAACGCGAAAATGTTCATATGATCAGCGTATATTAGACAATGAGAAAAAATCACACTAGGAAGATCGTTAACGAAAATTTTAATAGCAAAGGTCCGGGAGTAGATCGTTGAAGTACACCGAAGAGAAGAAAAAACAAGACTTAGCGATTAAGTATTATTCTTCTCTGCAGAGTAAAACTTTTAGTGAAATGTGGTGATATGATATTTTTCGGAGAGGCCGTTAGCTCTAGAAGGTGGTTAAAAACGGTTACAAAAGTAAACAAATCTTGAGTTTACGCAATTCCTGAAGATCTGAGTAAGTCTTTCTGAAACTAGGCTGCCATCAGGTTAAGCTCATAGTCAGGGAATGGCACAAAAATAAAATAAACAACAAATTTGTTGATCAAGTTCTTGGCGGAAAAACTACATACAGCGCAATAAAAAGTTTGACAGCAAAATTAGCTGGCACTGCAATCAACTCAGGAGCCACTCAAGCAGAGCGGCAAAAACTGAGCGAAAAATAAAATTACAATATATGTTCAAAACGTCAATTCCTGGAAAAATTCAAAGGAAAGCATACAGTTTCCTCAGCTCAGAATAATCACCTTTTTCTTTCAGTATTCGAATATATATATATATATATATATATATATATATATATATATATATATATATATATATATATATATATACATATATATATATATATATATACATATATATATATTTATAAATATATATATATATATATATATATATATATATATATATATATATATATATATATATATATATATATATATATATATATATATATATATATAGATATATATATATATATATATATATATATATATATATATATATATACATATCTATATATATATATATATATATATATATATATATATATATATATATATATATATATATATATATATATATATATCCGATTTCGTAACACACTTCTTCAGCTCAGCAAACTATCATTTACTGAAATGGAGCAAATTTCACCATTTCAACATACTCATGCATGAATGCTGAAAGAGGGCTCTGCTGAGAAAAGAATATATAAATATGCATGCACTTTTTATCCACCACCAACTGTAGAGTGTTTCCTACTAACTATAGACAAAATGGGGTTAGTTTGAAATGCCGCTAAGTTAGTATTAAATTGACCATTCCCGACTAGGGAATGAAGGATCTGTGGATGGATCCGAACCACACTCTCATCACAATTTTTTCTTTCTTTAACCAAATGAGGGTACATAGGGAGTGACATAACTGACTAATTAATTGTGGTGTGGTCGTTACTTTCTCACTTGAATTCACCAACACCCATAACAAAGTATTTTATATTGCATGCAATTGAAGAATTTCATTTGTCACAAACTTTCCCCTCAGGTAGTGTCGAACACTGGTATGAGAACCCAAAAAAGCTAGCCAATTCTGTTTTAATGTGAAAGCACTGAGAAAAGAATATGATTTCGTGCAGACACAAGTTTTTTAAAGGTCGATTTTAAGGATTAAGAATCTTTTTTCGTCGGTGTTTCTGTCGTTTGAAGGTATCGATTAAGTACCATCAGAAATATCTGTTAACACATGTACTACATCTAGTCTGAGTGGCATAGACTAATCCATCACAAATAATAGCACGGGCATTTGCAGTTTTTTTTTTGCCAAGTTTGTTGCTGTCTTTGAAGCTAGATGAGGACCGACCTGTAGCACCAGATGTAGCTTTTTTGCACGAGATTTCAGCCAATGGCCAATTCAGGAATCGCGTCATTTTTCTCCGTATTATTTTTCTTATGTTTCTGCCACCTTTATTGAAGTTCATGTAATATATGTTTTGAATGAAATGTTTTCAATTTTAGCAATTTTTTTTTTCTGCGATGATCTTGCATGAGTGATCGAAAAAACTTAGCTCGTTGAACTGTCAATTTAACTAAAATTCCGATTTTCCTATGTTAATATTGTAGAATTTTTTTCATCCTCAGAATATGCCATGATACCTAGTTGAACTTTTAACAAAAATCTTGCATTAATTTATCTTGTTCATGGAATTTCGACCAAGAAACATTTAGACGTGTTCCATTCACGGTTTTTAGCAATCGCAAGTGATCACAAGATTGTGTCTAGAGATTTTGCCAGTTTGACCTGTTTTGTAGATCATGTTTGTTCATGTGGTCTTAAAATATTTGCAGCTTTCCGCGGCTATGATTTTCATAAATTCTTACAAAAATCTACTCGCCACAATGTATGTGGTAAAAGTGTTTATACCGAACACTACGGGAAAATAAACTTTTACTCAACATGTTTATTATTGATGTAAAATATCCCACATTTCCACAAAATTAATTGTTTGCTTTAAAATGCATGCAGACTCGAAAAAATCACGCATTTAAAAATACTTTGATCAGAAGAATCTGTTTTTTGAAATCAAAACTGTCAAGTTTTTTTAATGTTATATTCACAAATTTTTTCTATATTTTTGATTTTTCTTTGGCTTGAGCACTCTTCACATTATAGCTGCATTATACCATCTACTTTGATAAAGTTTTTGGATCAAATGATAGCATCTGGTCACTAACACTGTTAAATAAAACTAACCGAAACCTATTGTTATAAACTCAAAAGCTTAGGTATGTGTTTTTCGATTTTAACAAACTTTTTTGGTCTCGAGACCGCTTTTTGATGTTTCACGAACAAAACTCAATGACAACTGACGAAATATCATAGCTGACAATTAAAGTATTCACCCTGTCAACTGATTAAATAATTTTTAGATTGTATTTGGCCTCTTCTCAATAATACACAAGAACAATAATCTAAAATACTCATTCTCACCTATCAACGAAACTCCCAAGATAAGCAATCTCAAACTCATCATCCATTTCTGAGGTGCTCATAGATGCTCGTTTATTTTTTGGCAGTTAAAGTATTAAGTGTCTGTAGCTCGTACACTCAGAGAGTTGTATATAATACAGCCAAATGGGTCTTTTTGGACATCCAAATAATATACACAACATTTTCTGGCCTCAAAAAAAACAACAAGCTCTTTGCAGAAACAACAAGCTCTTTCCATCATAAAATAGGTATTCGAGGATACCGCAGCCTCACCGCCAAAAAATAAAAGAGGACATTGAGCGATCAGCCTTTAATCACATAAATGCTTTTTCTCTCAGCGCAAAGAAGGCACGTCTAAACTGCTGAAACAAATAGTAAAATATGTAACTCTAAGGTCATTTGCCACTTAGTCTGCGAAATCAGATCACAGAAACTCCGTGTGGAAATAGTGCAATGCCACGATTACCACTAGTTTGGGCATTCATCAACCAACTGCTATGTCCAAGCTCATTCATCACATCATCAACTGAAATGTGCAAATTGTGGAGGTGACCATCCTGCCAGCTATGGAAGCTGTCTGCTGGACCTGAAAAGAAAAAGTCATATTCGCTGTTCTAACTCTCATATCAACTTCATTTCTCAATAAAATTGAATTTAACCAACCATTTTTTCTATTTTCAAGGGGGCCCAAAATCTGCGCTGTATAAAAAAGTAAGGTGATTGGATTTTTGATTGATTTCAAAATTGACATCATTCTCCTGGTGGAAATGTTCGTAAAACCTGACAGCCACTTACGGAGTTACTGTTTTCCACGGTTCAAATTGAGGTGTCCGACCTCAGACAAAATTCCCAATTTCCATCGATTTTTAGCGAATTCTGCTTTACTCGAAATTGAAATTTTAAACCATTAAATATTAAAATTAGCTGAATATTTAGTTGAATAAAACAATATACACCCGCACACTCCAGCACTCGCTATTGATCGGCCCAAATTTCCACCCAGTACTATCTCGCAATTTGCTGTTCTTAAATTACAAAAGCTAATTAAATTCGATTTTCAGCTAATTTTCCATACTTATGAGCATTTCCGTACTTTTACAACAATTTCTACCAACTTTACAATCGAAGTTCCTCCGATAACTTCTGCGAGTATTTAATACCAAAACTCATTTCTGCATACGTAACATACATATTACCTACATTCGTTCAAATTCGTTCGTGCAATTCAGCATTAAAATTCCAACCAGGACGGTCTTGTGCATTTTCCGATGCATACGATTTTCTGAATATCGTTTTGCAAAGAACAAGTTTCTACAATCATTTCAAACATCTGTGAGCTTGTACATTTTCTAACCTGGTGGTGCTCACTAAAAGGAAGCCTTAAAACAAACGACAAACAATTCGATTGTTAGGTCCTGGCTGAAACACCGGGTACTCGCACACAGTAGAAAAACTACGAGTATGTGCATATCATAAACGGTATCCTGATATTATTCTGTTTGGCAACATTTTCGAGTCTTGCTTTCGTATAGTGTTCACTTTATCGAGTTGCCTATGTTTTCTGATTCCGATTCCTGATTCCGATTCATCAAACAGACGGTCTTGATTGAATTTGCATTTCAACAAATAGAACAGTCCAACTTTACCGTATTTTTTTCCATTCAATTGTAAAGTTGAAGGGTTCCCTTTGGCAGAATACAGCTCAGGCTGGATTTTTTGTTTGCAGCACGCGATTTCCTCTGTGAGCGTAGCATTGGAGCGGGAAGATTTTAAATTTTAGCTAGTGGTCTTATATGACCGCGAATTTATTGTCTATTCGTTTATAGTGGCCATTGTAGTCCTTCCGATCCAACATTTCCAGGAAGCATTACAAATTTTGATTTGCCACATTTGCTGCCTAGGCTGCATACTCACGAACGTAGCCAAAGTACATTTGCTTGCACACAAGGTTGTGAAGGCGCGTTTGAATTGATTTTCTTGGAAAGATATGATAGCGACCTGGTGAGTAGTGTACGTTAAACATCGATAGTACTATCGATAGTATCGATAGTTCAGAACTATCGAAAACCTCGATGTTTTTTTTTACAATCGATAGTTTTTGAAAACCGAAAAAAATGCGTAATCCCATTCACTGTGAGTATTTTACGTTTGCTTAGTTTTTCTCATTTAATAATATTTCCTTTTCTTGCCATTATAAAACAGCACAAACCAAAGATAGCAGACCACTCTTATATTTTGTTAGTTTTGCCACTTGTTATTTATTGTAGAATGAAATAACATGAAGAAGAAAAAAATGTAAAATTTAACTGCACGTGAAAATCATACGCGTAGAAAATTGAGACTGAGTGAGAAAGAATTCCAAACAGTGATTTTGCTAAGTGTAATATATGCAGCAATCAATACACAACAAGCAAAAACACGAAAAATTAATCAGATCATTTAAAACGGAAACATAAATCATAGTGGAAATTGTTTTCTATTCAACATATAGCAAAAGCTCATGGTCCATCCTAGTAACATCTTTGAGAGTAGTTCAACGAAATCTAGAACAATCATCAAAAATTATTTTGCAAGAGCTAAATTTTACGCAGATGATTCTGTCCGAAAAAATATTTAGATGAACTGTATAATTTGTATGGTTGTTTTGGACATAGTGCCTTTGCGGAAAGGAGAACATGAAGGCTTTCGTGATTTCGTGGCTGATTTGGACGGAAAACATGCAATTACTGGCACCTAATGCTTCGAAGATGTTAAAACGCGGGTTCAAAATGCCATAAATGTAGTTCAACATATGTCTTTATCTACTGATATGTGGACAAATCCAAACAAAGAGAGAATACTGATTTTTTTCAATGGCAGAAGTAAGTTGCATATTTATTTTAGGCCTGTTTGATGCATACTGTCGTTGGTGTAGTTGAAAAGAGAAATATTCAGACTCGATATTTCTTGTTTGGGCGAGAAATACTACACTAAGCAAATGGAACATTTGATCAAAAATAAATGCGATCGTCACTGATAATGCTGCTCGCATGTTAATGCAAGCAATACTTCTTCAGGTTAATCATATTCCATGCTTCACGCATACTTTAAATTTGACTGTGTTTGATATTGACGACACCTGATTTTCATTTTATCACGAAAAAGTGCAAAGATATTGATACTTCTTTTCAATCGAGTTCAGTTGTTTCAGACATACTGACAATTGCACAACGACAGCTCAACAAACCTGAACTGAAGTTAATTCAGCAGTTCCGTTCTCGTTGGAATAACGCATACGCCAAGATCAAATGTTTCTATGATATCAGGCAAGAATTGACTTTGGAATTAGCCAAATGTATGAAGGCACCTGAAACGTTACTCGCCGAAGATTTGAATGTGCTGCTGAATACAATTTTACTATTAGAACCATTTGATGTGGCTACGACAACTGGTGCAAATCACATTACTCTTTCTTATATAACTCCGTTATTACGAGGGCTGACTCTACAATTATCGAAAATGGGAATTAACATAAAAAACACTGCTGGAAAGAATATTTATAATGCTTTATGCAAGTCAGTGCGGGAACGATTAATACAGTTTGAGAAAAGGGTCCTTATGATGTTAGCCACCATTCTGAATCCAAGGTTCAAAAAATAAGTGAAGACGATGGAAACATAGCTGCCCAATCTCTTCAAATAGAATATACTTCTTTTCTGATGACAGAAAAGCTCGAGTCAACTCAGAGCACTTATGAATTTACGGGAGCTGCATCTACAAGCAACTGAACTGGGGAAATTTACTAACGAAGGAATAGTGGAAAGCAAAAAAATCCAAGGAGAATCCCTACCTGAAGATTTATTCAAAGACAGAGCTTATAGCTGCCCAAATAATGATGCAATAACACATAGATATATACCAAAACCTGGAGAAAACTCCCAATGGAAACGACAAATGTACCATCGACTACTGGTTAGATTCAAATACTGAGACAAAGAAAATGTTTGCTCTCTAGCATTTATGTATGCTTGCGTCTTTTTTTCCGAGTGAACAATTTTTTTCTCGAAAACTGCTGTAATTCACAGTGATCGCAGAAACCTCTTAAAGTCTCAAAGCGTCTCAATGAATTGCTTACCCTAAATCAAAATGCTCAGCATTTCGGAAATGAATAAAACTATATTTTTATGTTTCTCTATAATAGTAATTGAATTCTCAGTTATTTTTAAAAAAATTAATGAATCCTGGGAGTATCTACTAATTTCGCAAGACACATACATATACACCATCGATAGTCTATCGATAGCCTATCGATAGTTTTTAAAAAAACATCGATATTATCGAAACATCCAACTATCGATGTTTAACGTACACTACTGGTGAGGTTTCAAATCGAAAGTGTGGTGCCTTTCGATATCCTTGTTGCAGTTGGTACTAAGAGCGAGAAGTGCACGAATAATTGTAAAAGCGCGGTAGAGGATGACTTTTGCTTTCTTAGATATTGATGCGGGAAATCAACGTGGTTTAAATGGAATTGTACGAAGAATCAATTTGTTTTTGATTGCAGTTTTTTTACTGTTTTTTTTTCTTCTTCTCGAAGGCAGTTTGCTTACAATGTATCAAGAGATTTCAATTTGAAGGGGTGCTTTTGAGATGTGCTCTTACATGTGTCTTCGGTAGGAGTCTGGTAGTCTCATATACAAAAAATGTGATGAGAAAAGTGGAGCGATGAGTTTCCAATTTTGACCTAATATAGAGATTAGGCTATTCAAAAATTGGAGAATATAAACCATAATCCTTGGCAAAATTAGGTATGGGCATCAAACTTTGAAAGTGGTACGATAATTGAGAGCTAGCTTGTATATTAAACTGGCCTTTCGGAACCATACTTGTAAAATACCCTTAAAATTTTGAAAGCAGCGGACATTTTAGTCGATTTTCAGAAAACCTTATATTTCTGTGGGGGAAAAATATACGCATAATTGAAATTGAAAGTATGTTAAGCGATCATAGCCCGGATTTTTTTAATACTATGTAGGCGCTACGTGTTTCAAAGTAGACAATATTTCAGTACCTCAAAATTTTGCAATAAAATTTGGCTCCCAGTGTTCAAAAATTGGAGCTGCCTAAGACGTGGGTCTTCTAACAAGACAACGAACGTAAGCATACTTCTCACTTGGTCAAAGAATGTCTCTTGTATCGGACACCGATTCATTTTGATCACACTATAGAGCCTTTGTGGGAAATTTTAAATCAGCGAGTTCGAAAAAGACCAATTTCTAGCAAGAAAGATTAAAAAAATGCTTTCCTTGAAGAATGGGAAGCTCTAAGCCCAAATATGACAAAGAACCTTGTAGAATATTTGCCATGACGCCTGCAAGCTGTGAGAAAAGCAAAAGGACTCCAAATCAAATACTAGTTTTAAGTTGAACTGTGATTTTTCAATTGATAGTAATAGGTGCCATTACTTTTGACTGATAAAAACAGCACTCTTACAATGTTTTTGATTATAAAATGATAAGTGCTGTTTTAACTGCTGTAAAATGATTATAATTTCTTAGAAACGAATAAAACTTTGAGAGATTCAAATGTTTTCTATACCTTACAGTTAGAAGAATATGTTTGTTCAAAAATGAAATTTCTATGTATGCCATCACTTTAGACTCTCACAGTATATTTCAAACACGTTATTATTGAAACAAGCAGCAACCGTTAAACTTAAAATTTTAACAGCCGGCAACTATCAAAGTGCTTCGGCGCTTTAAGTTTCTGATGCAGTCACAGCCACCAAAAATTTGGAAACCTGTACGATCAGAAAATCTAGCAATAAATTGTTTTATGTCTATAAATCTGGTGTGATTATCCGTTCTTGATTACAATAAATTGATTAAGTAAACATTTGAACCATATTTCATATACAGTGACATCTGCACATTTCCTCTACTTTTTTTTCGAAACTAAGTCTTTCTTATGGTTGCTATGCGCTAGACTTCTTTTTTTATATAATTTCACAGCTAAGTCGCAAAATGCTTTACATCTCAAATGAAACTCTTACACATTTTATTACCTTTAATCAACGCAAAAAATCGACTTTTACATAACGAGATCCTTTTGATTTCGCACACCCACCTTCGTGTATTCCTGATTCACTAGAACATCATATCGAAACTTCGACCACATCTCTACCACATAAAGCAGCTTCTTCGCTTGCTCATGTAAACCTCTTTGCGATTTATGAATAAAAATCAGCATCTCGCTGTGCAAATAAACATTAACCAAGCTAATTTCCGAACATGATTTAACATAAATGAATCTACTTATTTTGAAAGGACTCGATGGGGTAATTTAAATTTAAAAATAATATGTAGCTCGGGCTTAAAGATAAGCGATTAGTAGATTAAATAAATATGCTGTTACAAGAAATTCTGTAATATCGCATGATTCTCGTATTTTCTTTTTCAATTTATCATGCCTGCCTGCAAGTTTTTCAGGGAATATTTCTCTCGGTTTATATTTTTTGAAGTTTTGATTAGCTGTTGTAAATCTGTTTGGAAAGTAGTAGCCGGTCATTGATTTCTCTTTGAGAAATTTGAATTTAGTCCTGTAGGCATATACAGCCTGATAGATACTATTTGGTTGTCTATTGATGTCGTAAATGTCCGAAAAGTGGGATGGATTACTTTTAAAAAAAATTCCAGGTAAAGAGCCAAAGAACTCTTATGGAAAAATCTCAAGTACATATTAAGTATTATAGCAGAGTTCATCCTGAAATCATGATGTCTGCTACTGAACTGAATGTTCGCGTTTATTTCTTGAAAAAAGTATTGAATAATTTAAAATTGTTGTACAAAAATCGATGCTGTGCAATCTCAAGAATTTGTAATTATCCCCATCATTTCCGCTTTTGCCCGCATAAAATGCCTTAATCCAGTGCTTAGGATCGTCATTTTCCTGAAGGATCCAATCTTCGTAGTTTTTTATAAACGAACGTTGGGCAGTTGGGAATGAAACTTTTTTGTGTCTGTGAACATAAGCGGGCTACCAAGTCCTTTTTTTGAGATACCAATCCAATACCACGCTGGAGACTGTTTACTAAGTTTACTACGATTATCTATGTCTTTGCTTTTTTTGTGGCTAACAATCAGTTATCACACTTATTTATAAAAATTACGCTTGTTTAATGGTTTTTTTTTATTACGAATTGATTGATTGACGAATCGAACAATAAAATGATTATAAACTAAGTTGGAATCATATTAACTATCTTCACGTGCCAAATAATTTTGTTGACCAATTGGCATATTGACGTACATGATATTCCAATTAACTGCACAAACTAAAACAATCCATTTTATTCGTTGATGTTTTTGAATCAGATTGTTATCTATAGATCACAATAGTGAACCGATCTACATTCACAATTTGTGTCACTGAATCAATAGAAAATACGATTCGAATCGACACTAACTCGCAGCATGCAGGTTTTTAAATTCGAATAAAACTTGGAGATTCTCAAAATGGAATAAATCCTACAAAACAGAAGCGACAATTGCTTACAATTCACATTGACAAACTGCGTTGGCCGATATTCGAAAATGCATAATTTTTGCGTACCCAACACCATATCGTAGCACTTTCACTTAGCCGAAACAACACTTATCCGAAAAATCATGTGGGCAATAAAAAAGCGAAGCAAAGTTTTCGGGAAAAGTAGAAAATAGTCTTTCCTTTTCATGTCCGATAGTAGATAGCTAAATTAAAAATTGTTTTCTGAAAAAAGACCTCTTAGAAAATATACTTATATATTATTTCTGATGTAGTGTAAGTTTTGGGATATTTGTGTGCTTAAGTCCATAGCATTTGACAGTAAATTTTGGAAAAGTAATACTGCAATTGGAAATCAATGCAGATTATAGTACATAAACTTGTGGTTTTGCAAATATTTGAACAAAACTGTTCACATGTAATCAATTAGCTCGTGAACACCATCGAAAATAATAGCGCCCAACGTGGGCTAACCAATAGAGACCTTCATTAGGGCTAGCAACAAATGCTGTTAAACTATAAAATGATACATTTCCAAAGAAAAGTCATTGCAAATCTGAAATGCTTTAAAGCTGAATCCCATGTAAAACCTTCAATATTTATTCAACTTTCTCTCAGTTTCAGCTGAATATTTTTTGTTTGTTTTATTTTTTGACGTTTTGCTTTGTAATATAGGTAACTGCAATTTTATAGTTCAGAATTTAATTTTTTTTCGAATTAGTAATGACGTTTTTAGTTATTCATTTTCTTTTTTTGACTTTTAAAAAACCTAATTTTGCCACTGATCATTTTTAAAGACCCAGTTTTCTAAGAACGCAACTGTAGAATTTTATTCAATTTACTAAGAATACAGAAAAAATTCTTATCAACATTTTTCAAACAGTACATAAGTGCAAAAAAGTACATAAGTGCAAAAAAGCATGATTTTAAGGAAAACGCCATCAAACCTGGAAATGTGTTTTGAGGGGTCTTTGACAGTTTATCATTTCATAAATATTTTAATTTAAAGACTGAGGTTTTCACAAAACGCATCAATAGATCGTAGAACCAAATAGAGAGTTGAAAAGGGAGGCATCCATTGTAGAAAGTACGCCGTACGAATCACAGGGTACGCCGTACGCGTCAAAGGGTACGCCGTACGAGGCTGGAGCTAATTAAATTTTACGTAAGGGAAAACCGTCCAAAACCAGGTTCCTAGGGAAGTGTTACTATTAATTTCAGATTAGTGAACATTGAAACATATTTTACAGCTACAACAGCTACTGTATTTAAACGAGATAAAAAATTTCATTAAAGTAATTAGAAACATGAAGGAAGAGACAAAATTTTGAGGTGTTTGATATTTCCGGTGCTGCCTAGGTACTAGTTTTTTTTGCATAAAACCCAAATTTGGCCCTAATTACCACATATGTAGCATATGAAGTCATCCAAGCCCTTTTGCGGCCAGCCTGTACAGCCTTCATGTGCCGATTTGCGACATTTTACAAACTGTTCATTTAAAAATCATATTATCTTATAGTTTTGATGCTCCATACGATGCATGTCAATAAACCCAGCCCTCTTTTGTTTTGAAGGATCGGAAGTTTGCTCTGCACTTCTTCCCTGAAAAACGACCGTGATTGAATCGATTGCGGGTTCATTGGTTGACTTTAGTTGGCTGGACTTTAAACTGGAAATTTCTTGTTCGCCAAAGCTAGTGAATACAGTAGATAAAATCTCGGCATTTTCATCTCTGTCTTTTGTGAAAGAATCAGCAAAATTTGCGCCTGAAAATATATTTCGATTTGTAGAAAGAATGCATGTTATTTGTAGTCCTGATATGGCATTTTCTAAAGTTGCTGATTTAGGATAAGCGGCTGCAAACAATTTTGCCACCTCAAATTACGTGACAAATCTTCCTGGGTTACTCTGTAACCATATTTTCAATTCCTGGCCATAATAAGTACTGAGAGGGTTCATAAAACTGACATCAAGAGCTTGTAACCAATGAATGCAATGCGGACGGAAACTCTTTATTATAACTGCATTCTTTCTTGCTGTCACTATCAAAGGTAAGCTCTTAGTATGCATGGTATGTTCGTCTAACAATAGTAGCACGGGATCATCTTTCGATTGTTTCACAGTATCTGGAAAATGTTGGAACCACTGAAGAAATATTTCGCTCTCGATCCATTCATTGGAATGGCAAACTGAGACAGCACCGTCAATTGTAATAATATAATAATTATTAATAATACAGTAACTGCGCCTTTATTCTCGTTCGAGAATATATCAGAAGATGGTATATAATGTTCAGAGACCGAATATAAAATGAATGCAGTAGTAAGCTGCCCTCTTTTTGCAGGACTAATAATACCAACTTGTAACTATTTTAGAATGTTTCTTAGGTACGCTAGTAATTTCTGTTTCATCTACGTTGTAGATCATCATATAATAGATCAATATAAACCTTTAACTTATATTGATCTATTATATCTTTAAAAAGAACGAAATATTTCCCTCTACTGACCCTATGAAAGCGCATGGCTCTTGCCACTAATGCTGGTTCAAGTGCTCGTCGGCTGATATTTGTATGACGCTTAAGAAGATAATACAGCCAGTCACCACCCACTGTTTTGTTGAAGCTGTGGCGTATGCCATTTCACTCTGTCATTTGATATGCAGGCTTACGTAAAATTTTATATGCTAACCCCAATAAATTACTTTGCATATGCAAAACTTGAGTGAAAATCATATTAGGTCTGTTCCCGTACTTTCAGTAACTGAATTTTCCTAAATTTTACTGAATCATGTGGTGGGGGAAATTCATGAAAGTACGGGAACGCTCTCATTGCATTTCCTGAAAAGTGACAAACAAAAGTGTCAGTTTTCGGTTTTTGGACGAACAATAGTGATTGTAAGGTTATCCTAAGCGGTGATAAATTATCGCCACTAAAATATTCGACCTTCATAGCACAATTACGCAAAAAATATGTTGCTTGCCGCGCACATTTGAAACTATTTACTGGCACCACACCATTTGACACTTCTCAGTATTTTTCAGTAGCTCAGACTCTACTGAATTTTACTAAAAGAGGGGAAATTTTCAGTTTTCAGTAAAACGGAGTACGGGAACAGCTTCATTGCAATTTTGCATAAAATCGCGATTAATCGCAATTAATCGTAGTAAGGGAACATACCTATTATCTTATTCTGAAGTAAAAGCGGATTTTTTTTGTGCTCTGAAGTAAAAATGGAGCTTTTTTTGTGTAGCAAGTTCTATATCGTCATATTTGCGATATATTTTAAAACGGTCTTTTAAGTTGCTCTGAGGAAATCCAATTTGATTATCTGCTTTTTTATAGCCCATTTTTCCTCTTGAAACTTCTAAAATTGCCTTTGACATACTTTGCAAATCCCATAATTGCATATTAGTGGCTCTAATATGGTTATGTGGTATTATAGGTCTGGAAAGATGTAAATACAATGGTCACTTCAAGAATAGCAACTCTCAGAAATACTGTCCAATATCGGGTATTATCTGGTTTACCCCATGGGATAACATACATAGTTAGCACAATTCACCAAAGCTAATAAATAAAATATTTTCCGCAAGTAAATACATAAGATTTGCCAGGTTATAGTTGTTGTATTTCAGTAATGTATTTCACATGTTTCTTACTTCGTTGCTGGTCAGTTCATACGCAGATGAAATTCCATGAAAGTCATTGCAAACAGCAAAAAGTGAAAAAAAAACACTGTAACTGACTTGTTCAAACGTGCTTAGCGTCAAACTTCTGTTGGGAAACTAAATGAAAGTAAGTTGAGCAAGTGGTTACACTTGGCATTGACTGAACTCATTTTGAAATAAGAGAATGACAATGCTTCTCGTTTTTACCCAGGTACCCGAAATTGGATGGTTGTCCCCTACCTTTTCTACTAAAATTCATTTTTTTGGCACTTTTACTCATATGGTAATCGTGCAAAATTGCTATAAATGTTCACAATATGTCAACGTATAAAAAACCGGAAAAATCTGATCAAATTTGTTTTAAATTTTTTTGATCAGCGGTCTCCATAAATAGAAATCGATTGCACCTTTAAGAAAATCTAGTGCTTCTCCATATGTGTGCGCTAAAAGAAAATATACTTTACGGTCTTATTGTCCAGTCCACCATTTTCCAAGCTCATGAATAATTCACAAAGAATTCCAATGAATCTCGATTATATCGTTTGACTAAACTAACCATCTAAAGTTTGGAAAGTTTTCTTGTAAGTTTTCGACAGAATAGACTTTGTATTCAATTAAGAGAAGTTATGGTTCGTAGAAACATTTCTGAAGAAAATTAACTGTAGTTAATTACAGATCACCTAATTCAAGTATCACTAACCTAGGTCTGTTTATCAAGTAATGGTCTTTGAATTCATTTACATATAAATAAATGATTCGGCTCACGATAGGATTCGAAGAAAACTGTCTACTTTTTCGTTTCGTCAGAGCAACCGTATTTACCTAATGACATTAATTTCGAAGTTCGTTAGAAATGGACTAAAGTGTGGATTGTAAGGTTGATAGCATTTCTCTGGTTAGAACTTTTGTATTCGTCTATAATCACGAATGACCCAAGAATAAAAATGTTGCACAGTCTTAAAACCAGCGGTTGCTTTTCCATTTTCAAAAGTAGTATCCTGTCTTGACCACATCGGGTTTAGCATTAAAACCTGTTTGTGTTATTTTTTGTGCATATATGAAAGTCATATCAATTTGGTGACAATCTCATTCATCATACAAATAACATAATACGCATCGCCTTCTACTGCATTTAATGGATACCATTTGTGTGTTTTTCTTAGACTAAATGGCTCCCATTACTGAAACAACTCCTCAAATTCTATTCATAAAAGTTTACTGCCCTTTTATTTTGTCTGGGACCTTTCAAGAAATCAAAGAAAACAGATCATAGACATTGATTTCCTAACGTTGTCGTGGACATTGAATAGACACCTTGTGCGGCAAACAAATATTCTCACACTCAACGCATGTCCTCTATAAAAGTAAACATTGATTTCAAGGACATATCGAAAAGTTCACCGGAAAGTTTTGGTACCTTTTCGGTACATTACTATGTCCGGAATAGTTTGATTTTACTATTTTATCTCAAGTCATAAAACTCTAACTTGTAGATTTTCTGTGATTGGATATGATAATGTCGTAGGATAAAATTATTTTAGAGAAACGCTTTTATACTACGACTAGAAAAATGACAGTTTTGTCTTATTTTATTTGGTATTTGTTTATCCCCTCCCATATAAATTTTATGACCTAAAGTGATTCGTTTAGAAGAAACTAAACTTTTACGTCTTATTTTGCGTTTTATGCCTAGTACTTACTTAAAGAATTGCGACGATTACATCGTTGAAGGTTAGTGGACGTTTCGAGTATATTTTATGAGATTCAATAAAGTTGAAATGTGTCACAATATTTGGAAATAGTCACTTTATTCAACAAAAAAAAAATATTACAGCTCCGCAATTTAGGCTAAACGTGAAAACGAATAAACTTTAAAGTACCAATTTTTTACGGAAAAAAAGGCTTTTGCATACTTATTTTAAACACAAGCATAAGTAAAACGTCAGATTGTTTGCAAAGTATTCAATAAGCATAGTACGAGCTATACAAGCATATACAAAATAACAAGTTTGTTCCAAACCAAACAAGTTTAAGAATCAAAATATTTGTTTGCCAACCACAACCTTAACAAATAACTTCAAATACAGTCATTCAATTCTCTAGACATTTCCTGAATGATAAAAATTATGAATGATGAATGGACGAAAGATATCGTTAAAGATAAAAATACGAAAGCCATCAAACTGATAATTTGTTCAGAGATAAGACTTATTTTCCGCAATTGATTTGCCATTATATTTTAATGTCTCTACTGATCCCTCCTTCGAATCATTAATATCGTCGACATCATGTCCAGAATAGAGACATCGTCCTCATGTCAGTAAGAGAATAGATGAGATGCCTTCGGCAGATAAATGACAGACTTCCGTTGACAGTAAATTCGTCTAGATTACTATCTGAAGGTCGATAAACTTGGATTGTGGGACAGTTGAACCTATAAATATAGTGATAAAATATTTGTTAAGAAATATCTATTGTGTGTGTGAATGTGGAAGGTATGATGGGAATGGGGCGTATAGCTAACATCTCCCACAATCTATTTTTCTATATTTTCGCAAACGGACGATTTATTGCTGTGGTGTGGCTAAAATTAGGTACCAGAGAAACGCCTTATTACAAATACCCATAAATTTGCTTGTATCTTGGATGTTTTATGGTTATGATGCTAATGCCCTTTGGAGTCCGGAAACATGTTCTGAAAAAAAATCGCTTATATTTTCCTTTGTTATGTCCCGCAGATTCCTGGTCATATATTAATGTTTCCCACGAAAAAAAAATTTTATTTTCAGCCAATAGTAATATGACATATACCAAGCTGTATACATAAGAAACTCAACATATCATGTATTCCATGTAATACTCAATATTGAGTTTTCTTAATCATGCGATATCCAAAAGTAGATACAAAAAAAATATGCGATGTATTTTGTAGCATTTAATCTCGTAGCGAGCAAACAATATGGGCAAAGCCATCCAGGAACTACCGAACATACAGTAAATAAAGTATTTTTAATAGGCAAAGCATTGCTAGTGAACACTAAAGTGGCCCAGAGTGAAACTACTGCTTTGTATCTACCCCAGCGATTTGTGCCAAACACCTTATCTATCAACTTGACAATGAATTTCCCACGTAGTGATCATATGACATTAAATTCCAAATGAGACAAACGCGCGAGAGGGAAACAAAACATCAGCAATAGGGAGTGGTTTGGTTTCATCCCCTCCAATACATTTAAAATGTGAAGGGCCACTCCATTGTCGACTACCTTTATGTAGTGAACACGTCCTAGCCGGCGCATGATTTACTCATTTATCATATTCATCTTATGCCGAAATTACACTCATAGCCCAGTGAAATCCTACATAAAAAAGGCGAAACTTCGGAAAAATTAGGGGAAAGCTGAATTTTGGTATGAACCTTGGTACTGGTGTGTTGAACAAAATGTCAAAAGTCCCCATCGATCCGAGTGCTGCGTCACTTTTTATACGGGGTCAAAGGTCACCAAAAGTGACCTTTCCTAAATATCTCAGTAACGGTCAATTCTTTCGAAAAACAATGTATCACGAATTTGTAGCTTAAAAAATTTCCAACAAAAAAGATTATATAACTTTTTTCTGTAATCATAACCGTTTTTGAGATATTTTGATCTAAACATTTGATACTAGCAGCATCCTCTTTCTCAGGGCATGTAAATATTATCCGATTTTGATTGCGACTTCGAAAGTTTGTGAGTTTGTTTTTTTATGTTCAAGAGGCGCATGAAAAAAACAAGTAAACAAACTTATCTACCATACTACAGGATAGGTGGAAAAGGGTGCTCCGAAAAGTTACCACCACCCCCCGCCCCCCTTTGCCATATAACTTGTAAGGACGTCTGCTCGCTACTCTCTTTTCGGAAATAAACTGTATTGCTGCATCATTGGTATGGGATTTTCCACGAAAAAGCAGAACAAGACAACAACATTGCAAGTGAAAATAGGTTTTGTAACATATCATGGCGCTAGGAGTATGAAAAAGCAAGATAAAAAAATGGCATAATTCTGTAAACGCTCATTCTTGACATTATAGGGGCCCAACTCGCTGCAGACTATCCCCTAATAATCAGTTTTTTACCAATCCTGTGATGACTACGTAGCGCCAAAGGGACATGACACGTCTCGAAACCAATATGCACCTGAAATTGCTTGACCTTGCCCTGATCGTTCATGGGATAAGACGGTATGGAAAAAAAACTAAAAAACCGGCTATTTCGGAATGGTTCGTTTGCGGGGGTGGGTAGGGTGGGGGTAGGCTTTGGGTGTAGGGCTAGTCTCACGATGTCAATAATAGACAATTTACAGGATAAAAAGTGATCCTATCTTGTTGAACAGTGTGCAAAGAGTAGGCAACGAGCCCATTTCTGAAGATTTGGGATGGATGCTCAAGGATACCATTTCATGGCAAAGGGGGATGGGGAAACTTTTCGGAGCACGCTTTTCCATCTACCCTGGAGCATGGTTGTTAAGTTTATTTACATGTTTTTTTCATGCGCCTCTTAAACATAAAAAAACAAACTCACAAACATGCCAAGTCGTAATCAAAATCGGATAATATTTACATGCCCTAAGAAAGAGGATGCTGTTAGTTACAAATGTTTAGACCAATATATCTCAAAAACGGTTATGGTTACAGGAAAAAGTTATATAATCTTTTTTGTTGGGAATTTTTTAAGCTACAAATTTGTCATACATTGTTTTTCTGAAGACGTAACCGTTACTGAGATATTTTGGAAAGGTCACTTTTGGTGACCTTTGACCCCGTATAAAAAGTGACGCAGTGCTCGGATCGATGGGGACTTTTGACATTTTGTTCAACACGCCAGTACCAAGGTTCACACCAAAATTCAGCTTTCCCCTAATTTTTCCGAAGCAACATGTTAGATTTCCCCGGACTATCATGGCAAATGTTGGCAAGCCGTGAGTGTAAATGATCACCTCGTCTATTCTGGCCTGGTTTTCACATGCCAAAACATGGTTTGCACGAGAGTGTAAATGGCTTCCATGTCGGCTCTCGCCTGTTTTATGGAGGTTTAATGAGAGTTTATAAGGATCTCGTCCTAGTTCGCCGCCGCTCGAAATATTGTCGGTTTTATTTATCGAGGCAAATGGATTGGACAAAAGGTCTGCTGCTGGCTCCGATGATATTTACAAATCTATTTGGTTTACCCATGAAATCCTGGGCAAGATGCATCACATCGGACAAGATGCATCATACTGGACAAGAAGCATGAGTAGGAATAGGTACGAGGTACATTGTTCGAATATTTGTAAACACATTTCTGAACAGAGAATATGCTACTGCCTACACCGCACATACATATCAGTGCACTTAAACTTCACACCTTCAAATCTTCTCAATGCGGATAGAACGAGTTTTCTGGCTTACTGAGATAAAAACGGGTCAATCACTCAAATAAACTATTTTGAATGAAGACTTTGAATATTTATCAAATGTTCTGGGAAGTAATTTCCCAAGATGGTCCATGAAACGTTCGGCGAATATGTAATTTCGGCATAAAAGACAGGAAGAATAGGGTACTATTCTATACGAAGCAAATCAAATGTTGTAAACGAATCTTGAACTCGAATGAACAACATGAACGACAAGCCCAAGTTTTCACGTTTTAAAAATAATTCAACTAAGCATGCAAGCATTTTTGTAATTTAGCGAGTCAACATTAATCAACAAGAAAAAGAAAAATTAAATAGCTTATTCTCAGTGAACTTAGAGGTTTATGATGCTCCCCCCATCAGCCAATGAAATACAGGCTGAGAAGAGTTCCACTTCCACTTCCACCATGAAAACCTGTTAATGCAATAAAACTGCTGATGGCGCTGAGAACATACACAGGACCACAGACAAAAAAACAATTGCAGATAAAACAGACAAGACGCAACAAAACAAACCAGAACAAAAGAAGACGATATAGCTAATCATGAAGTAGTCCGAGAAAGGATTTGATTTCCTTTTGTGTCTTAAGAAGAGGAAACTCTTTAATTGCCTGTATTTTATCAAGATTGAGTTTTACGCCATTTACTGTCACAATATGGTCAAAAAAACGCTACTTCTCTGAACCAAACAAGTGGATGCAAATAAGTAGCTCACACAAAGAAATGAAATTGTTTAATCCACCATGCGTTTATATTTAGGTATCCGAGTGATTCCCGCTACGCCACTAGATCATAAAAAATTAGCAAAATTCTTCACAGGTGAGAAGTCACAGTACCCAAGATACTTTCTCCCGGAAGAAACGTCATGATTCGATGCCTCCGTGAAAACCAAGGAAGATCTCCAGATAGAAGAAACGCACGAAGAAACTACCAAATGTGTGAGCTGTAGAGTTGACCATCCGGTTAGCTACGGGGTATGTCCAAGGAACCCGAAGAAAACGTTTGCATAGATGGCGAACTCCCAAAAGAAAAAGATAAAAAATATCTTTTAAGGAGGAGGCACAACATTTGGAGAAAAACTTGGAGTACGGGTAGCCTAGCATAAGAACGGAAGTAAACTAGCTTCTAAGCATCATATGCTGTAGAATGACGTAAATTTGCAACGAGAAGGAGAATGATCGTCTGTATAGTATGGAACCTGGAGATGATAATCATTGGCGCAGTGCCAAATACTTTTGCCGCAAAGTGAAACTGCTGCAAATTTTTGCACCTGTGACAACAAGAGCCTCTCGAATCGGGCCAATCAACTTTGAAGGGGTCAAAAAACTTGCAAGCGGTCTCAATAGGTGAAAATTACTTGAACCGGACCTAATTTTAGACCCATGGCTGACACGGCTCCTTGAAAATTCACTGACATAATCACAGACACAGACTTTATGCTATCTTCAACGAGAATGATCCTTGAGGTTTGGAATACATCGATTATAATAGTTGTATATCTAATATCTATTTTTAAAGGTATTTACTAGAAGGACTTCAGATTTTTTTCATTTTCATTCGTGATAAAAGCCACTGAGTGACGTAATTTGTCTTTGGACACAAATTGTTGCATACTTAGGATTAAACGCTGATGCGTAAGTAAGGAAGT
This sequence comes from Nemotelus nigrinus, assembly GCA_947369275.1. NCBI lineage: Eukaryota > Metazoa > Arthropoda > Insecta > Diptera > Stratiomyidae > Nemotelus > Nemotelus nigrinus. Next base: position 51,411,048 of record OX376375.1, on the reverse strand, counting down.
CAGCAGCATACAGAAGGGTTTTGGCCTGATTACTTTATTCACATGGCTAATCTGTAATGAAAATATTAAAGGGGATGGTGCCTAGAACTGAGCGTTGTGGTAAACCGCAACGAACAGCCAAATACAGTTGTGTGCTAACTATTACTACTGGAATTGCTGTTGTCAAAATTTTAAATGGGTATCGGTTGACCGTAGGAATCTGGTTAGCAATTCTATGTATATTCATGTAGGTTTTTAATTTAGGCTATACAATTTTTCAAATATCTGGCCACACTTCCCGTGAATGTTTAGGAATGCCCGGGAATGCCCCAGATTGCCCGGGAATACTGCGAAATATCGGGAGGTCGGGAATGCCAGGGAATACCCGAAAATACCCGGGACTACCCGGAAAACAGGACCCTCACAGAATTGGCGTATAATTAAATATATAACAGTTACGTGCAAAAGTTTAAATATTTGAGAAAAGCTAGCTCTACACTACCAATGTAAAGTGTGGCGCCAAAGCTTAATCTTTTGAGTAAGCTCTACAAATCTTGTGTAATAACTTGCAACAAACCATTGAAGTAGCCAAACATGTAGCCAATCGCCAAGGGATAAATTTCAACGCCAATTGACTGATTCAAGTCGCCAAAATGGCAATAAATTGCCAAATCTTCCAACGCTGATAAGGACATTGACAGAGAGCCAAAGTTTGAAACAACAGACAAACACATACGCGAAAAAACGTTAACGAAAATAATGCAGAAAATCTATTTGATATGTTTGACTTTGGATAGGAGGTGAGTTGGACTGAGGAAGTGACCAACTCAGAGGACGGGAGTCAGAGTGCTAAAAATTATACGAAAAAATTGCTCAGTCTATTTATGATCTTTTCATTAAATAAGCTACACTCTTGGTTAGAGTCAAAGCATTTCTCCCTGCTCCAAAGTATCCAGAGGGCTAATAGATAACGCGTCTAACGCTGCTACCTTTACGCTTTCAGTGCCTTGCAGTCATTTAGGGGCTGATTAGTGTAGAGACTGCAAAGCACCACTATCACCAAGTAGAGACTTTGTGATTTAAATATTACGTATTCGTAGTATAAACTATTTCCAGCAAAAATTTAAAAATTCGTTTAAATTCTACTTTCGGGGTATCTTAAGCCATTTCCTTTATCAATCTACTTTAGTTTGTGAAGAGTAATCGCAGTCTTTAATCAACCGTGTCAAATACACAACAGCGCCCATATATTTCCACTTCATAATAGATAACCAGACCAAATTACTTCATTGCTAGCCGGCATCTGCATTATACTATCCAGAAAATATATGAGAATTTTTTGTTCGTAAGTAAACCATAACCTAAACATAAATCCAACGGAGATAACGCTCACTCAATACGAACTCACAGCCACGCATACAAATAATATAAATCATCGTCAGTAGGCTATATCCGGACCACAACCGTCCACTAAAGATATATCAATGAAGTGGTTCTGTTTTTTTCCTAAACGCGAATCTCAGTGAAAAGATCCTAAATTATCTCCCAAAATCACTCAAATAAATCTAATTGGATCTTTCGGGGACGACTGGGTGGATGAACAGAAACTTGACAGATTTTCTATTGCCTTTCAACGAATACCATTCAATCGGAATCGATTCATTCAAGGCTTTACTAAATTTAGTTACGAGTGATATTCTTTGACTCGTTAGCTCCGTAGTAGTTTCGACTAAAACTCATATATGATTCCGTAGACTTTATTTTGCCATGGCAGCCGGAAAATTAATTAAGACAGATGAGTCGAAAAATGAAAAGTGAACGAATTAGGATGGCGCCTGTTGTTGGACGTGAAGAGTATTTGGGACTTTGATAGAGCCATTGAAATAAATAATAATTTTTTTTTTGGCAGCTGAAAGAACTTTTTTCGACATGATTGACCAGCAACGAAATCGGTTTTATCGAGCGTGAATTGTTGTCGTTTAAGAACTAATCCGATGCAGGAAAAGGTTGTAAGAGTGTTAAGTGAATTGGACATGATTTTTCCTTGAACATTTTGTGTGAGTTTTGATCTTCGCTTTTCATGAAATATGAGTGTATTGTTCGCAATAGATGAAGAGATGAAGGGGATAAATTTTGGACCCAGGAATTCTGAGAAACTTTAAAATTGTCCTTGAGAATCGGATTAAAATTATTTTGAAAGTTGAAATATAATTTTCTATTGTACAGTTGATTGGAGATCTGTTCGAGATTGAGACATGAAATTGATGGGAAAGGATACGATCCGGCTAGCAAGCTACAACAAATTTTGTGTTAGCTTCTACAATGTCATACGCTCGCATACGATACGTAATCTGTGCTCAGTCACCTGGCCAAACAAATTATTTAGTTGGTCTGTGGTGATTTAGGTTGTTAGCTGTTACTTTATCATGAATTATAAAAGCCAGTAGAAATTGTTTGATGGCACACAAAAATTTGGTGAAAATTAATCGGCCTATGTCAGAACCCCAATTAGATATAAAATAAAATCCCACATAGCTGCAAAATAAAAAATAATAAAGGGAAGAAGATCCAAATGACTACCTTGTGGCTGTTTTTGAAAATAATCCTTGGAATTTGACAAACTCTGTCACAGAGATAAGATTTAAGCCAGCTGAGTAGGCAGCCAGATAAACCAAAATCCAGTAATTTATGTTATGTCCTATTTTTTAAGTTATTGTTAATTATTACACTTTATATTTCACAGACAAAAATATTTTTGAGACAATTCAATTGATAATTGAACTAAACCGGGAATATTTTATATATTTTCGACTTTTTTTCACTCAAACGATCACATAAAAACAAAACTTTAACATCGATAATAATCGTTTACAAGTGTGATTAGTGCGTGTGCAATATACGACTTATCTGTCAAATCTGTCTGCCAATATTTTTCGTTTTATTATTGATTCGTTTTAGTATAATCACCGGGCGGCAATGTGTTACATACAATAATGGGCAAAAATATGCTAGTAAAGAAGTTTCTGAAATCTCACTCATTGGTTCAACATCTAACTGATGCGGAATCCAATCGTAAAATTTAAAAAATTGATAATCCAGCAACTGTTTTTGGCCCAAATGCTTTCTACAGACCCTTTGAAATCGATAAAAACTTTAAAAAAGACGAAATAAAAACCTTCTGTTGGTGTTAATCAAATATCTAATATCCTTCTTGAAGATCTCCTCAACTGCTGCTTTAACTGCTGCTTTAAACTAAGGCATTTCCTTACAAATGTATAAGTGCCATAGTTTCCTACCAGAAAAAAGTCCTTATTTACTCCACAAATAATTTTAAAGTCATTTTATGACCCATACAGCAGAAACATCATAGAAATTCAATAATATCTGATTGGCGATTTGGTTCTGGACCCGGATTCTCTTACCAACTATTAGTAACTAAGAGTATCGAATCATATCAATAAAATCTTTTATTAAAAGAGTTCAAATGATTAAATGCTCTTCACATTCAAAACACTTTCGACACTGTCTGGTACGATCTTATTTACAAACTTTATTAATCTTTCCTTTTCCAACTTATTTGAGAAAAGTAATTCAATCTTATTTATCATTCAGATCATTATTTATTGCGAAGCTTCAACCCAAATCGAGCAAGTGCTTAGCAAAATCATCCACATCAGTGCGAATAAACATACTGGATTCTAATGTCCCCTGGGCTAGTGAGTTTTCTGGCAATAAATTTGACATTTTATTTCCGAAAATCAATGATAATATTTAGTGGGCTCTGACTCTCGAACAATTTTATTTTTTTGCATTTAATTTGTGAGAAATTCACTTGTAAATCGTCTATTCAACATAAAATTACCTTAACTAAAATATCGTGTTTCATTATTGCATGCGTATAAATTGACGAATTTTCATTCAATTTCCTCTCCTACCTTTAACATAATGTATTGATTTCCATCAATCTACGGCAAATCAGTACTTCCTTTATATGGCTGTCTTCCTTATTTGCATACATTAAAACTTTCAGCTCCCACAAAATCAGGCTTTCCTCTTGTCACGGTCGTTTCCCTTCTACTCATTGCATTACCATCGAAATTCTTTTGAAAGCTCGTGTGAAAAGTTCAATTCGATTCAAAGAAAATAAAATCACAAACAGGCAAAAAAGTTAAAGCTCTGAATACAATTTATATAAATAAATAATCTTATTATTAAGTATAGCAATTCAATGGAATATTTTGTTTTCTGTTTGTTTCAGGTTCAATTTGATGCCAAACGTCTTAGGAACACGCTTCAGATATTGGATTAAATATTTCGTAAGCTACAATTGTTTCCACATTAATAGGATTACATGAAACGTGATATGATTATTTGTGATCAATGTGCGTAGAGCTGTCTTCATTGAGTGAGCTCTAGAAAAGGATATGTAACTACACATACTCGACAAATTTGCAGCTTAAAAACTCAAGCAGATAACAAAACACTTAAGCAGAAGAGACATAGAAGAAAGTCATATGAACTTCAAGGACACGATCCATTCCTAGAAAACTGCTCTGTCATAGTATCGTTGTGCTGCTGTATTTGATTTTCGTTTTGGACCCAATCATTGTTACAGAATCGGGATACAACCAGTAATTTATATTCTGCTAATGCTGGTGAAAATTTTGGCGTCGTACAAAAAGTTTTAGTAGAACGAATTTAGTCTGAATCTTATGTTGAGGTCGAAATTCCAACAATCGATAGCCCATCCGTAAACCGATTTCAAAGATTCTCCTGGTTACATGGCAGAATAATAGGATTTCGAAAGGAAATCGACTTTATTTTCGACTAAGTACGGTCATAAGTCATTTTCGGAAACGCGTGACGTGCAAAATCATGATAACTGTTTTCGTCGATAAATAGTACTGATCCACAAAGTGCAGCAACTGTAACTAACAGTCAACACACCACTAGTGCGATTTCCAGCAGCGTAATAAATGCATTCTATTCGACGGACATGTTGACGACATTCACTCACTCGTTCGCCAGGAACAACAATAATTTCGATCAGAATAGTGTTAGCGCCAGTAATGGCGAACGCGTATTTAATTATAGTGGCCAAAATCATAATCAACAGCACATTACCATTTTAGATGGTTTCGTAAATTTGACAGTTAATAATCTAAGTGATTACATTTTAGCCAATTGGACCGGAAACAATGATGTGGGATTTGTTGGGAGTGGTGATATTAGTGATGTTAGTAGCAATGGCATTGATGCAAACAACAATATATTTGGTGATAGTGATGAATTTGAAGAGAGTGGTGTTGGTGGAAAACGGGATTTTGTATTTGACCGGACGGATGTGAAAATTATTTTTATAACGCTGTATTCGTTAGTGTTTTGCTGCTGTTTCTTCGGTAAGTAGGCTTTCATATTCAGCCAAATGATTACCTTATTATTCAACACCAATAAACGCAAAAACAAATTATATTTAGCTACATTGCATTCATGAAGCATAACATAATCATATTTTTCCGCGTCCAACGTGGGTTAATTCTTCTTGCAAATTCAATATGCAATAAATTCAATTTAAATCCGCTCATAATCTTGTATCAGCTATAGCTTCGTACAAATACACTCCAAAGTGGTTAAATTTATCTCAAAACGAGGTTTTTGTATTATTCACGCATTTATTTATGATCTACGTAGCGTGTGCACGCATAGTAGTCACTATAGCGATGTATATATTTAATCTCATGTGATAAATGAAATAATTTGACTAACAAATATGCTTGTACCAGGTTGTGTTTAATGATAAATCACTGTAAACCTGGTACTTGGTACCAAACAATATAATAGCGGATTTATCTATATTTTCATGGAGAGAATATTATTGATTATTACTCATTGTGCTGAATTTAATTTCGACTTTTAATTTTTAATTCTTTAATCAACTCTATTTGCAGTGAATATGAAATGACTGATACTTTTAATTTAATCCAGGCTAATTTTTTGGGATAATAACAATACAGTATGTAATAATATGCGTGGTTAGCTTCTCTGCCCTTAAGCCTAGTAACGTGTTCGGCGAAAAGAAATACAGTGAAATATTCTGTGCGGAATCTAGCGAAATAAAGTTATGCACACCGATACCAGGGGTAGTATAAATTGCCACTGAAGCTAACAAGTATATTACATTTGAATTAGTTTCATGTAATTTAAATAACCGACAGTGAAAATTGAACTATCGGTAAAATTGCTCAATTTTTTTTGAGACTATCCATTTTTTAACGAAACCTTCACAAACGGTAAGGTATTCAAACAAAATTGCGAAATATCAAATTTCTCGCAACAAATAAAGGTACCATGGCTCTTTAATTGCCGCGAAATTTTACTTATACAAAGTGCAACGCCATCTCGGAGCAAGTTACTGCGTTGTCTTCAAAGACAGTAATTCGTCTTCGAACACACTCATGACAAGCAAAAAGAAATGAAACGAAATTCCGCCCAGAGATGATTTTGTGGTAGATTTGACACTCCGTTTCGTTTCGCGTCGAATAGATTACAAGGCTAAACCACGAAATATTACTTGATTGTCTACGGAGCACGAATAAATACAAGCGCATGATATGAATCGAAATTTTAAGTATTAATCACAGCTGAGCATGAATCTCGTGAATAAAATATAGATATAAAAATTTCGGGAATTTTGGAAATTCGATGTAGTCCCGAGATATCAGAATTTTCTGATTCCAGATATTATGTGGGAAATTTGACAGAAAAATACTTTCAAAATAATTCTTTTCACTCATTGTGACTTGTCTTGGTTAAGTCTCGTCCATATCAAGTTTTTCGTATGAGGGTGGTGCTATCGCGATTTTCTAGCATTTTGTTGTGGGATTAAAATGCATGTGGTGAAATGAAATGTGAAAAAAAATAATTTCATTTATCATGAAGCAATTTAAAAAAAAAGAAAATAAAGAAAATTTTTTAACAAGCGTATTTGTCGAACAATATGCGAGAGTTTGAGATGCATTTCAATGCTAAAGAAAGATATCCATATGGAGATTCTGGCAACTGTTGGGGGATTATTAAAAATATCCAAAGAAATATTTCTTACTTGGAAGGCATTTAATGGAGAATTTCACCCCCATCTTCGATAGCGTATACCTCTCTTAATCAGCTCAGAGCCATGGTGGGCAATGAAATTTCGCGCTCTACCGTTTAGAGATACGATACGGAAAAAAGAAGGTAATACCGAAATTGACAGCTAAGCACAAAGAGGGCAGGCTACAATTCGCAAGAAATAACGTCGACACAAATTAGTGTCGGGCAAGTAAAAGAAAATTGATGCAGAAAACTACAATTCAAGAGACATCTATTATTTTTAGATTGTATTCCCAGACAAAAAGAAGTGGAATCTCGATGGTCCTGACGGCTCTCGAAGATATTAGCTGTGTTTAATGAGCACGAAAAAAAAGCAGAGATCATCAGATCGAAACTAAATAAAGTTTGATGCAAACGGAAATTTGAAAAATGATATACAGTTTTCAGACTATACTACTTTTTAGAACTTTCTTGATTCGTTCATTTTTTCGCCTTTATTCAACCATAAAGTTTTTCTTAAATTAGACTATTCAGTCCATAATAAACCAACTTTCAGTCACTTTTATCTATTGAAATTATTATACCAAGTATCAAATACTTAAACTTGGATTAATTCAATATTACTGCTTGACCTACATAACCCTTCGCCAGACAACCTAAACACATGGAAGCGACTAGGGAATTATTTAGTTTCGAGTAAGACCCGAACTTAACATCCTCACGACCTTTATTATTACTATTACTTGGCCTCTTGTACTCGTTCCCGCGTCTCTATCATCAAAAACCTCGAAATATATTCGATTTCTAGAGAACAACGAATCAATTCCTTCAACGGCCACAAATCAAACTGGTGCGGTTGCTTTCATTTTCACTTCAGCATTTCAATCCCAAGATTCCTTCACCTGGTAACAGTGTGGCCAGATTGGGCGATTTCCCGCCAATTGGGCTATTTAAAATTTGAATTCGCGGGATGTTTTTTTCATTTCGCGGGTTGGCGGTTTTTGGGCTATCTATTTTTATGAAAAACTGGGCTATACAGTAAAACCTACTAATCGGGACACCGTATGATCGAACCACCTGAACAATTGAGCTATAATATCACCGCACATACTAATTCTTGAAGAAAATTCACTCTGTGACCCGACAACCTCCAGAACTGGGCCGTGAACCAGATTAGCTGCACAAAAATTTGTTTAGTAATACTTGCTAATCGGACCAAAAACGGTTTTAAGACCAGCATGAAAAATTGTGCAAAAATGAGTTTTCCACAAAAATATTATCTGTTCAAGGTCAAGAAAATTTTTCGTATAGTTTTTGCAAAACTTTTTGCTGATTATTTAATGAAATTATTTTAATTACTTTAAGTATGAATGCAATTCATTTGATAATTATGATGTAAATATTTGGACGTTTGTTCAGGCAACGTCAAAACAAGTGAAAAAATCTACTATGATCGCAGTAAGTTAGAAGTAATACAGTCATCCGACAAACAATTGCTCATCCAAAGAAAAACTACCGATAACTTTAAAATTAGTAAGAGTCAGGTGCATCATATTAAGAAAAAAACAAAAACCAACTAAAACGGAAATTAAATAACGTTGGAAAATTTCGAAGACACTGGGAGAAAGCGGTTGAAATTAAATTTCCCATACTACCAGATCGATAAATTGTTGTCTTAATGGTCTTGTAAGACACGTTCCAAACATTTGCCAATATCCGGCTAGATACTTCACAGTAAAGCCCGTCAAATCACTACAAAATTAAAACTTTTTCATTTCAAGGCATCAAACAGAAAGCTGAAATCCTTTAAAAAGGACTACAATATTCACTACGGCACGCTGTGTGGCGAAGAAGCTGATGTTGATTTAGACACAGTTCAGTTGCCTCAAACGTCTATAATCCTGATGAGACAGGAGTATTTTTTAGAGCAACACCTCAAAAATCCCTACGTCTTAAATAGAAAAAATGAACATATGGAAAACCTTGAAAGAAAAGCGTGACAGTTGAAATGGAAGCTGCATAGGGAAATCCGAAAGACCAAGATCGTTGGGAAGAATTGACATTAAGAGAAGTTTGGACACAACTTGGCGAGCTAGCACAAGATCTTAGATGACGGGTGTATTTTTAAAGAATGAATGCATACTTGATATTGAAATACAAACACAAAACCGAAACATCACCATCTTTTTTGATAAAGCTAAATGTGATAACATTGATAATCGAGAAGACATCAAGCTACAATTTTCCCCACCTATTTGCACTTCTTATTTACAGCCCTTAGATCAGAGTTATACCAAACATAAAACTAAATTACTAAACTTATATGATGAACCTCATATTGTGAGCTCTGGAAAATACTGAGAGTTCTTCAGACTCAATAAAATTAGTTTCTATATTTGAAGCTCTCTGGTAATTAGGATCTGCTTGGAATAAAGTATCTCCACTTACAATTACAAAAGTGTTTTTGGAAATGTGGGTTCCGTCGAAATCTGAGGGTCGAAAGCGGAATCGTGATGAGAGTTCAAATTCAAATGAGAATTAAAATTTTGAGTCATTGGAATTCAAATATTCCAGCAGGCATTCAAAATTTGGCAGGATACAATCAATTTACGACCACAAACGAATCTCTCCCAGAAGATTGAGTAGATGTCTGTTTTAAAAGATGATGATGACTTTTTTAATTTTAAACCGAAGAAGCCATAGCAGCTTTTGTTAATTCCGATAGTGAATTCCTTTCGCAGTCGTTCAAAATTCAATGTTTAAAAACTATACATTATATTTCAAAGCACATTTCATTTTTTTCACGAAATGTCGCTTGGAGACCCACAAGTGAAGTGAATAAATTTAATTATAAATCTGATGTGGCGGTTTTTTGGGTTACAAATAAGAAATCTTGGCTATTTTAGGCTATGAAAATTTGAAATTTGGGCTGTATTTTCTCGCAAATATCTGGCCACACTGCCTGGTAATATCGCTTGCGTGCTCCACATTTTTAGTATACACAAACCTTGTCTCGGAAACGGTTGTTAGCAAACGAAATCAAAAATAACCAATTTCAGATTCAAGCAAAAGCAGGTACATAGCACGAGTACTTGTGTAATTTATGCAATGTCAGTATGAAGGAAATAATGTGAGACGAGGTTCCGTTTTATTTATGACATGCTTAATTTTATTAGTTTTGCCAAATTCTGACGGTTGTATGGGGTTGTCGAAAGCATATAAATTGAAAAATACTGCTACGAATAATGTTGGAGGTTATAAATAGGGAAATATTCTCGGCGTTTGGAAGAATGACACGTGTACACGTTTATTTATTACGAAATTAAATCGATTCTATTTCGTTTAATGGAATATTATCATGCCTAATGATGTTCTGAAATGGTTTTATGTACCAAATAGAAGAGGATTGAAGTTGATATCGTAATTAGTTGCTCGAAAAAGTGTGAACTTTACGGTTTTTTTACTTTTTTATATTGCAAGTACTTTAAATTCCGAATTTATATTCCATAAGTTGTTTTTAAATTACTATAAAAGAATTAGTTCCCAAAGTTTCGTATATGACCGCGCAAATATTTTATTTTACTTTATTGATTAACCAAACAAGGTATAAAAAATACAAGAAAATATTTGAAATAAATATGTGTAAACAAAAGTGAAATAAATTAAATAATTAACAAATAAATCAATAACAATTGATAAATAACAAATAAATAAAACATTGACGTATAGCTTAAGATAAGGGGGTACGGATGGCTTGGAAAAGGGAGGATTTGAAGGAGAATTTGGAGATCGTTGGGGAATACAGAAAGCTTATACTGTTAAATATTCTGCAGCATCTATTTACCGGCTCATTAGCTGCGTAAGTAGTGGAATGTGGATATTCTTTAACTAAACGAGAGGACCTGGTGTTCCTTACAGGGTTATTTAATACCATTTTACTATTCAGGAATTCAACTTTGATAACGCCTCTAATGACGTCGAATGTGAAGCAGGTCGAAATCATCTTAAAATCGTAAGGATAGTATAGTTTTCTCAATGCGAAAAGTAAGAACTGTTTTTGTATGGACTCGAGTCTGTTACTGTGGGTTTCAAAAGCCGGATTCCAGCAGATAGAGGCATATTCGAGAATGGGGCATACAAGTGAGATGTATAAGGATCTTCCTTGGATCGTCTTTTGATGAACCCTTGTTGTTTGTTTGCACGGGAAAGTATTTTATCATAGTGCAGGGTGAAGCGGAGTTTCTCATCCAACAACGTTTTCAACTCGGGCTAACAAATTATTGCCAAGGAAGTACGTGTTATGTGAGACCGTGCGTTTTCGCGAAAAACTAATAGCCTGGCACTTAGCAATGTTCAAAGAGAGCTTATTATCATTGCACCAATGATCAAATGAATTAAGTTTAGATTGGAGAAAGAGTGCACCGGATTTAGATTTAATGATGTGATACACTTTGAGATCGTCGGCGTAAAGTAGATGAGGTATATTTGCTAAGACGTCAAATAGGTCAGAAATAAATATATTAAAAAGCAGTGGTACACCAGAGGTAACAGATCTATTTTTCGATAAAACTCCTTGAAATTTTACCAATTGCGTTCGATTGCGAAGGTAAGATGTCAGCCAGCTATGCAAAGATCCGACAAGTCTGAATTTCAGGAGCTTTGAAATTAAGATAGGGTGGTCAACTCTGTCAAAAGTTTTACTGAAGTCTATATAGACTGCGTCAATTTGGTATCCTTTCTCCATTTTACACAGAACGTCTGAGATTAGGACTGTCAAATTCGTGGTAGTTCCAACAGGATGGAAAAACTCCAGACGAAAGTGATCTGTTGAAAAAAATATGCAAGGGAGTTACAAGCTGCTATACACACTTTCGCAAGAAAGTTGGGGGAATTAAATCGGGTCCAGGGCCTTTGTTGCAGTCGAGAACCGAAATAGCTGCATATATTTCATGACGTGAAATTTCTAAGTGGCTGACCAAAGCTGTTAGAGCGGAATGAGAGTAAGAAATGTGTGAGTTTGGTGGGTCTGATGCATTAAAAACAGTCTGAAAACTATCTGCAAATAAATCACAAAACTCATTGGGAGAGGAAGAAGTGATATTATTAAAGAACATCGACGATGGATAACCAGTAGTTTTTCGCTTCACATTTACAAAATCATAAAATATTTCGGGTCGCGGATTATATTTTCGTCGGTACTCTTAATGTAGTTGTCATAAGCCTCGTGGGACTTTGTCAAAAACTGCTTAGCAATTTCATTATACTCTTCCTGAATAGTCCGCTACTTGAATCTCAGCTCCTAGATTTTCACCAATGAAGACACCAATGAATACTCCATTACAGCCAGCTTTTTGGGGTGATGTTTATCGTTAAGGATACGAAATATCTTTATACGAAATAGCCGAGAATAATATATGGACGTGAAGTTTTTCGTATAAGCTATGAATGGGAGGTTTCCGGTAGTCTTTAAGTGCTTTAATTTCTGACGATTTGTTTTTGGTTTCATTTTTCTACAATTTTTGATAATATTTTTCATTCAAATTAACCTATTTGTGAGAATCGAGTTTGCAGCAATTTTATCCTTAAAACTTCCCGACACATAGTTCCTAGCTAGCTAGCATATTTGATTATAATTAACGTAACCTTTCAGCTCGTCATTCCATCAAAGTCAATCGCTCTGACCAATACTCAAGGTTTAATGGAATTATTATAAAGTCCTTTGGTGTCGACCACAATTACCACTACTCGGAAAATTGAGTTCATGGCAAATTGGATTAGTTCAGCTGCTCTGCAATTAACTACCGAAGGACATTTTGTTCTGCCAGCTTAAAGTAGAATACGGATTGATCGCTAGTTTCAATGCAATCTATTTCACAGCTTTGCTTGGCCATTGTTAAATTAATAGTCATTGGGATGAATAACTACGGCATTATGAATAAGAAGAGGTCGACAAAAGGAGAAGCATGAAGAGAGCAACAGTTAGGTGTTGTGTTTTAAATTAAAGTTAGGTGCAATTAAATTGTAAGTCTAGTACTCATTAAACGCACCTACTCGTTGAAATTGAAAGCAGATGTGTTCAAGTAGCCCTTTAATTGTAGTTTCTGCATAGAAAAGCTAATGGCGATAAGGTAGATTAGAGCTTATGCAATTGGTTATATCCAGACGTATTTTCCTCATTGCAATGCCTTATTGAATTCAATATCCTTTATCCAACAAAATCATTTATCATCTTGATGTTAGAGTGTACATCATGAATAAAACCAAAATGTATTGCCTTAAGGATAACTTTAGGAATTTCATATCCACGCCTACCAAACACACATTTGTGCATCTAATAGAATTCCATTCAATTTATTCCAGTTTCTTTGCTTCAGAATCAATGGCATGACTGCTCTATGCCATTTCGGCTCATAAATTTTACGTTTTCTCGTGACTGGAACCAGGTTACAAACTGGAGAATCTGAAACATACTTTCATGCTCTGAATCTTACACAGCAGTCGGTTGGTGTTTCCGATGTTGGTTAATCGATTCGTTTCGTGAAAGTAAATCAAAGTTATTCAGTAAATATTTGCGAAATCCATTAGCCTATATACGTTACATAATATATCTTTTGGGTTTTATGGGCAGGTGTTGCGTATGTGATTTTATCATTCCGTAATTGAATATTCGTGAATAAAAAACCTTGAGGAAGTAAATATGTATGTAAAACCCAAAAGTATCGTAGGAGTTGCTAAACTGTGATGACGTTGTGCTGGATATATGAAATGTTTGATTCTTTTGTGTAAACCTAAACCTCCACTGGAAAATCCTAATGCAAGTTTGCAATTGTAGGTTCGTTTTTTATTAGGGTAATTATATCGAAAAATATTTTTCAATAAAACGTTGCAAACTTTTCAAACATTAAACGCTTTGCAAATCACCAAAGTTACCCAATTGACTCACTGAACATTTTTCCGGAATAAATGTTCACAGTGATTTAGTTTAATTGAAACCCTTGTGAATTTCACGCAAATCATCTAAGCAGAGTGCAATAAAAAAGTTCTTCGAACGAAATACTAAATACTTCTCAAGAGATTTACAAGAAAAAAGCTTGTTAATTTTAGCTTGTTTTCGATTCTGTCCATGCAAAGTTCTTAGAAATTTGTTCTTGTGGGCGACAGTTGACGATTTTAGCACTCGCAAGATTTCAAATGACGTAATTTCACCAAAATCCCATTAATTCCAGTGACAAATTGAAAAAGTTTCGAATGAAGCTCTTCCGATTTGTCGGCAGGAGACAACATCTCGATATAGCCTTGATAATGATCGTCATTTTTTATTTTTCATCAAGATTATCAAGTTGTCGTGTTGACAATGAATTTATTGCGTGTCATCGTTAATAGGCCAGTGGAATAGACCGTGGCACAGAACTGGTTCCGCTACATTTATTTTGAATGTTTTAAAAGAGATTATTCGGTAGCATGTTAGCGCAATGAGAGTGGAAGAAAACAGATTGCTTGGGAATTTATGCGTCCATAAAAAAACAGTTTACACACCAGTAAGACGATCATTTATCCTAAAGTTTTTGGCGAGGCGATTGCAAGCATTCGTTCAATTTCTAACTTTTCCAAGGGTCCTGGATCGAATCCAAGACAACACCGACCTATGAATTAATAAAGCCTGAGTCAAATCAGGGGTAAATAAAGGTACTCCTGTAAATTTCTGCTGCGGAAACGGAGGTCTACCGACTTCAAGCCTCAAGACCCGTAACGAGATTTGGTGGGATACTTCTTTAAGATGCACCCGAGCGTCAATTACCATAATTCCAAACATAAACAGAACAAAATTTCATGACACTTCAAAAACCAGAATGTGATTCAAATATTCTCATTCCATCATAATCTAATTTACAACGTCCGGCTTGGTAACATTTCAAGAAAAAGATTTTGAGCCTTATAATCAAAATCGTACGATGCAAAAGTTTAGAATTGCCTGTCGGGGAACATTTAACAAGAGAAAAAATCTGCTTGTCTCATTAAGCTAATATTATTTTCATGTTTTCGTTGGCAACTTAATTGGAAGTGAGAAAAAAGCACAAAATTGAGTTAATTAAAGGACATCTTATGAAGAGAAAGTTGACAATTGAGTAATTAAGTGTGAAAAGTGGTTTTATTCAAAGAGGTTAACAAAAAATATGGACGATGCTAAATTCATTGAATTGTTTATGAACTGTTTGACTATCCTAAAAAGGTTTGCACAGTTGAATTTTGGTTGAAAAAGGCATTGAAAGGTAGATTCCAGTGTTTTTTTCTATAAATTACTGGTCATGTAAGTCTTATGTTTTACACCTTTCATTAAATTTCGCACAACCGTTTCGTTGACCTTATCATTTGCTTTCTTCCACAAAGTAAAATAAAATTGGAATGGTTTGGTAGCTTTGCCTTCCTTTCTTAATATTTTTAACAATAGCCCAATATCTTTCTATTGCGTTGCGATGCGTTTTAAGTTTTTCAACAAAATCCACATTGTTATTCTTGCACCACTTTATTGTTCTTTGAGCGTAATGAGCAGTAGCTAAATCAGACAAAACTAATAAAGACTCGCCATGGTTATTTACAAATGGTAGCAGTATATTTGGCAGGTAATTGTTTTGCAGAGATTGTTTGTCCTTTCTATAAAAAACAGCTGAGTTTTCTGTCCACATTTATATATGGCTTGCTAAACTAACACCAGCTACAGCAATTGCTCTTTCCCAGACCATTGCCATTCTCTTCATTTGCTGTTAAATAAATAATACTGTAGTCCAGGTAACGTTGAAAAGTTATATTTAAAATACGACTGATCATCCATCACTATGTAGCATTAATTTTTAGTCAAAATTTTCTTGTACAATTTCCTTTTTATCGCAGATGTTAACGGGTGAGAGAGACATTGCTTGTGCTGAAGGAATTGTGTTGATTCGGAGGCTCAGAATTTAGAAGTGCCTAATTTCATGGAATCGGCTGATGGATCGAAAATTTTCTCCCATCAAAATGTAAAGAGTTCCACTGTGCCAAACAGGTCTCCGACATATAACTGCGGTCTGATATGATTTGCCATTCAGATTGATGCGTGAATTCCCTCTATGCTATGATCTCTTTGAGCTCGCTAAGCTCTCAATCAGCTACTTGCGCATCCAATTGTTGGCCATTCTTCTGCTGGTGAAACGATCCTTTATTAAACGTCTACGTTGACTATGCTTGAAATATGCGTCTAGAAAGGGCGTCAGCATTTCCGTTCACATTACCTTTCTGGTGGACTTAATTTGAAACTGTGCACTTGAAGCCTTATTTAGTAGCTTTGGCTACTGCCTGTAGCTCTCTTTGGGTGACGCAGTAGACGCTATCTCACTCTCTAGTTTCTAAATGGTCCGACTAAGCTAACCAATTATCGGTTCTTGACCATTGTCTTGCAGTGCACCGTTGTCGATGCACAAATGCACGCTAGGACGAGTGCTGCACATAGCCTCTGTTAAAGTTTTTTAAATGCTGCTTGGCACTGTTGGCTCTGGTTAAACAGCTGGTTTTTCCTTGTATAAGCTTTATGCAATAAGCTTATACAAGGAAAAACCAGCTGTAAGCTTTATGCAATCACAGTATTGCTTTATGCAATCAGCAAGCTCAAAAAGTTCAAAACTTGATGATCATTCTTAGATATTGAACAATTTCTCACGGTTTCGATTTCCACAAGGTCAGTTTTTACTCTTTGTAAAGGCACTCTTAAAAAATTTTGCCAAAAGCAATGTTGTTGTCTAGCTACTCCAAAGAAATTTTCCACTTTAGCTCTCGTAGTACACCGTCCATAAACCGTTCAAAAGTTGTAGAGGTATTACAGAGTAGAAAGGTGGTCTTCTTGTGACTGTGGTATTCTTCTTCGACTTGATAGTATCCGCTCTCCAAATCCAAAGCTGAAAATCAATCACTTTGCCCAGATTAGGGCATTAACCATGGCTTCCAGTCTTAGTTTCGCACAGCTAACCTCTTCGGTCGCGTCATACAAATGTCAATAGTTTATGCAAAACCATGTGGTACCATCATTCTTCTTAACCAAGACCATTGGCGACTTGAAGGCTTGATAACTCGCTGCTTTTGAATGCTTTACATTATTTCAGTGAACCCAAATATATTAGTCAGTGGTAGAAAATTGAGAGCCTGACAAATTGGCACTGAATTTCGGTTAAAGATTCAATGGCTGGTTAAATAATGTAACTTTTGTTTTGCCTAGTAATGAATACTATAGCATGCTTTCGGTTTCATAAAATGGTCGCTTTTACTGACTTGCAAACGCCCAAATATTCGCCTTTGTTTGGTACGAGGCAATGAGGTCCGGTTTGCCGAAAAGCCTACCAAGAGTCTGTCAGTATTAAAGAAAATTTTATTCCAGGTTAATTGTACCTTCTTAGCTCAACTTAAAATTTAATTAATACAAAAAACTTAAAATCTAGCGTCTATACTATTTTGGCTTACTGGCTTTTATTGCTTTGTTATACTATATATTTTTCGGCACATTTTATTTTTTACACACTAATAGTATTACCCAGCCTGTACAGCAGTTGGGATTACCCTGCAATGATTTGCTTAAAATCTGTGTCTAATTATAATTAACTAAGCCTAAATAGATCTAAATCTTAACGCATATCTTAAATCTAGTACCTTCTGTTCGTCTCGTAAAGCGCATACATAAGCTGCCGCTGAAATGCTACCTTCGCGAAATGCACAAATGGCTCATTAGTGCCACTTGTATACCCTAGTGACCGAATCAGTCCATTCTGATGTCCAAGTTTCTGTCCAGGAAAACGTGGCGTTGATTTCACAACTCGATCCCTAAGTCCCTTCAGTCCTGACTCCTGCCAGGTTCTCTGGCCACTTCGTAGTTACCGGCTTGAAGAACTTGCCAGTGCATAAGTGCAGGATAATCTTTTTGAATACCTCTGCTTCCGCCATGGCAGTTTTGGGGTAGGTAGTCCATGATGGAGATACGTAAATCAGAATAAGCCGGATGAGGGTCTGATAGCAAATGGGCTTAGCTTTGGTGGTCATGCCCATCTTTTTGGCAAAAAGTTGGCGTTGAAATGCGTATTTGGTAGCTTTGATTTTACGCTGCACACAAGGATTAAATTTCAGAAACTTGTGGAAATCAACACCGAAGCACTTTAGAGGTGAGCTTACAGTAATCTTAGAAGTTCCAAGCGACCCACAGCAAGTTTTTTGGTCTCGTTGAAAATAGTTTGCGATACCTGATACTTAGAAGTATTTACATACAAAGCTGTGTCTTACTGATATTTGGTTTGATGCCAAAGTAAAGCTTGAGATCTGTTAGTATTCGAGGCTCTTCGCTGCTTTGAGCTAATAACAGCGTGTCGTTGGCATATTGAAAAGTTATATTTGAGGTTGGCTCACTGAAGTGGCGAGGTCAGCCATAAATACAGTGTAGAGAATCGGTCCAGTTATAGAACCTTGTGGAAGGTTCTTCGGGAATATATGCATCAATAGCGCTGACATAGTATTACCTGTTGACAAAAAAGCTGGCTGCAGGTCTTATTACCGCTACCGGGAATATAAACCTGATAAATTTAAACAGAAGACCGTCGTTTTACTTGGAATAGAAAGACTTCTCAATATCTGAGGCACAAATCATT
The DNA here is from genome assembly GCA_947369275.1 of Nemotelus nigrinus. Lineage (NCBI taxonomy): Eukaryota > Metazoa > Arthropoda > Insecta > Diptera > Stratiomyidae > Nemotelus > Nemotelus nigrinus. The sequence continues at coordinate 51,392,323 of OX376375.1, read as the reverse complement.
GTTGGAATGTTTTGAGAGATGTGGTGCTGCGTCGACAGAGAGATAGGTCAGATATTGCTTGCCTCATTACTTTTGCCCTTCTTATGAATGGGAACAGTGTGTATAGTAACCATTAATTTAGGATATGACAATTGAGAGAATTCTAAGCATAGAGAATAGTAAACATATGAAATCAAAATTAGACATTCCATAATGCCCATAAAACTTCTTGCTTTTTAGAATTTGAACTGAGGTTTTCAACAAGGTTTTCATTATTAATTAATTGTACATTCTCAACGTCATTATCAGCTCAATGTAAATAAAACCTTAAAACTTAGCGACTTTGAGCTGCGGACTCATTTCTAAAAAATTTTTGCTTTGTTTTATATCTTTCAACTGTAAATATAGTGTAAAAATTTGGCCCAGTGAGAGAACTTTGTTTAACTAGCCTCAAATTTGCTCTTTTATTCATTTTAATTTTAAAAATACTTAACTAGCTAAAGTTTGAGCCCTGATATTTATGTTAGTTATGTTTCTGAGGTATAATTAATTCCTACAGGATAATTCGAACAAGAGCGTGCTTTCGCTCACTTATGTTGCGTTTTAGCAATAAATTCTACTACTTTTATGTTATCTTTAAATTTTATGTTATCTTAAATTCAAAGCATGTTTGTTTAAATGCATCATTCGCAGTAGTCACAGAGATCAGAGTGACTGGTTGGATAATGAACAAACTAATGGCTAAACTTGTTATGTACCGAGCATAGAACGCGAGCATAAAATATATACTTTTCTACACTACCATGTTCTTCCCGAGCGTTTTCTTGGCCTGCTTTCTAATCTAAAGATTCTAGAAAATCTGTTGATCCTGAAAAATTTCTGCATCAATGACTGCCGTTCACAAACCCTCACTTAGTTGAGATAGTTCCGTTCACAAACCCTCACTTAGTTTAGATAGTAATCGCGTTTTCGACAATCCGTTAACATTAAATTGCTTACTGATCTTGGCACTGTTTTTTTATAGACTCACGCTATTCTAAACGATAATTGCTGATACTTATAAAACATACTGTGCCAAAAATTCCTCATTTACTCCGTCGCATACACGTTTTTCACAAATGCTCCAGTTTTTCATAAATTCATAATTTGAACATATTTTCAGAGTTACATACAGATTCGAATCCGCAAATTAATTGTACTTCTGACACAAATTTTTGCGTTTTCCTAGATTATTGGCCCAATAGCTCTGCGTTTTTGAAATTAAACAGTTTGCTTCGAAAGTCGCTTGTTCAGACTGTTCAATAAGTCGATTGTCGAGGGACTATTTGGTGTAGCTTGATCGTTTGCATTCACTCACAAAGGCTAAAAAATTTACATAATTCCGGTACGAGACAAGGAGACCTGACTGGTCAAATTTCCTAGCAAGTGTCTAAATTTTGTAATACTACTTCTGAGATATAAAACTTTGAAGCACACATGAAGCACTTATATGATACAAATAATACATCCGAAAGAAAAGTGTGCAAACGTTGTTCTTAAGCTGTTTCGAAATTTTTAGATAGTTAGACAAAATAGATAAGAAAATAGATTCGCAACGCAGTCAGAATAACCCATTAAAAATTGAATCACTTCGTTTTAGTGTAGAGCAAATGTGATAGTAGTCCTTTTTGCAGACATATCTACTCGATGTTCGATATGAGTCTCGAGTGACCAACTTACAATGTTTATGTCGATAAAAATCCTTTTCAAGTATTTATGTACCTTGACCGAAATAGACTCAAAACTTTACCCTAAGGATGCAATCACTATGAAGTGGGCTACGAAACTGTTAGCAAATATCCAAAAAAAAATTACAAGTAGCTTGAAAAAAACGATTTGCGGAGATACGTCCGGACCTTTAACTTAAGTAAACAAATATTGTGAGCTCGTGTCCTTCTACTCTAAACTTTCATTCAAGTTCAAAGCGTGCAATGAAGATTTCTAATCTTTTTCTTTGCAACGTCTCCAAAATGAGGCTGTTTGCCTAACGATAAAACCCAAGAATTTTTCCTACATTTACTGAAGTAACATCTACCGTAATAAAATTCAAAAGAAGTTTATTTTCATCCGAATTTGATTCAAAGGCTTAAATGAAGAAAAAAAAATTTATCTGACAAACAAGAAAATTAGGATAATCCTTAGTAAGGCGCATCTACAGTCAACCGAATATTTTTTCGCTTTTAGAACCTGTGAAATTTTGTTGAATGCGAAACATGTGAATGCTCATCGACAGCTTAGTCGAAAAGATTTCTCAAGAAATTTGCGTCACAGAATGACTTTTTCTCGTGGTGGTGTGTTGGAGTTGTTAATCAAAAACCTAAGATACTGTCAATGGATGGATATCGTTTCTCCTGAGATGGAAAAGATTTAGAGAAAATTCAATGCTTATTTAGATAATATTCATCAAAGCCAGTATTCGACTTATGTGGGGGACAAATTGATATATTTGTTAGTTTGAATCGGAAGTTATCATGAGATTTAGGACTTTTTTTTTCATAGCTTTATAATCAAAGCCCACAGACTGTTACGGAGGTGTGGATGAATTATTTTATGTTAGTTTCTTGTCGAATTTTCGAGCCAACCCAATTATTTTTATTTATATTACACATTTTGACTTTGTTCTGGACATAATCGAGAGCAAAATTGAAAATCCAAGGTCGTTATTTCCAGCGTTCGAATGAAAAATGTATAAAAGGCATGCAACGCATTGCAGCCATATTATTTTATGTTGAAAGGAATTCATTATATACACCCCTCATATTGCAAAGCTCGTTTCGTTGAATGAGTCTTTCATGTTCGTTATAAACAGGCCAGATAAAAAAGAACCGTTCATTGTTTTTGCTAAAATATCATGGGTGCTGGATCTAAGGAGCTGTTTTCAGAATTATCCAGAAGATTATTTTGTGTTTGAAAATATCTGTGTCGTTAAAATGAATTTTGATTTAGATATTTTAATCAGATACTCACGCCCCTTTTAATTACATGCCCAAGAAGTAGTGCATTAATTACTCTGTCAACATTTCTCTATATCAACATAAAAATCTATGCGCATCGATATTTTAATCCCATAAAGAAAACTGTTACAGATAACACTCTATCGTCTCTGCTAGTAATTCTACTTTGGAGAAGAGCTTAAATCGACCCGCATAAGCTCATCTGTGTGCACTTTACACAGGACACTATATTACGTTATCAGTCCACTTTGTGAATGAAGTACCAAAGCATTGTTGCAAAGAGAACAAAATTTTCCATTCTTCTAGCTGCCGACATAATTGCATAGAAGCTTAATTAAATTGCATAACGGAACGCTTCCGTACTCACAGTAGACCAAAAAACTTTCTTTTCACCATGCAAAGGATCCAATCATTAATCTTTAGTCCGGGCATCGATGGCGGGCGCAGAAAAAAACTGTTTTCTAAAAACACAAAAAAAAGTACCTTTCGCATTCATGGATTATTTCGTAAAGATAATGTGTTTGGAGTACGGTTCGCTCAAGCTGCCTGGATCTTTCACAAACAGTTTTCCTGTTTCCTTGAAAACTGGCCAGCGGAAACTTATTGAGCACATTTCTGTTACCGGAGTACTTTTAACTTTGGCAAGTGGCCTCAGCCGTTCGCGACGAATGATATTGCTAAGGGACGATAAAGTTTTTGGGAGCACAACAATAGCTTCGTGAAACCGGCAATGTTGCCTTTGTCCTAAAATTGCAAGGATATGGCAACAAAGTATTACATTATCAGTTCATCGATTATCCTATTACTCCACATTTTGTCTAAGTACTTCAAAAGTTTGTTGGAAAAGTACAAGTTTCCCAAGTGTTCGGCGACGACGTGACAGATTGATTTGTCTGATTGTCGATGAGAGGGTTAAAGAATTACGTAACGGTGTAATCGGAATTTTTCGTTTTGGGCTTCGATCAAGCACAAAAAGTCATTGATTGCAATAAAAGGAGCGTCTGTTGTGGCACAATCGAAAAACGATCGAGCCAATCATTACCATGGATTATTGATGGAAACTAGAATAGAGGGTAACATCGAAAGTATTCTGGCGAATCTGATATAACAAGCAGATTTAAAGCAAATTTAAAAACTTCTTAGATTTTTATATAATTTTACTAATATAATATTAAAAACATAAAAATAATAATAATAAAAATAATAAGAGCAAAAATAATAATAAAGCTTTATTAAAGATTCGTAAGATTTTGCATGCACTAGAAAATATTTCTAGAAGCTGTACTTGTGAGCCGCCACAGCTGTGCTATGTGCTATGTCCTTAAACTTAACTGTATTAAACTGAGAAAACTTACTTCTACGAGACCTTTCTAATAAGTACTTGCGATGGCTTCAATGAGTGGGTTAGTTGAATAATTACATGTTCTTACCAAATTCGAATATTTATGTTAGGCTTACCTGAGTACATACTTTACTTTGGCCATATTGTATGATTAACGCGTTGAATAGAAGAAAGATTTATTCATTTGTTAGAATTTGCAATCTATTTGGTGGCAGAATACACTTTTCTTCCGAATCGGTGCTCCTTTGCTTTGCTGACAGATGTTAGTTTGGACTTTCTGTTGTTGAACGGATAGTTGTATTTTATGCTACTTGCTGTTTTTACTGAATTTTCGAAGAAATTACATTATATATAGATATATATATATATATATATATATATATATATATATATATATATATATATTAACGATTCAGCTAAAATAGACAAGTGTTGAATTTTCGAAGAAAATTCAGTATTAAACTCGCTTCGCCAAAAATTCATATTTCTTTATATATATATATATATATATATATATATATATATATATATATATATATATATATATATATATATATAAATATATATATATATATATATATATATATATATATATATATATATATATATATATATATATATATATATATATATATATATATATACATATATATATATATATATATATATATATATATATGTATATATATATATATATATATATATATATATCAGCAAAATGATTACAATAGATAATCTCGGGAGTTGCCGATCCGATTGAGCTGATGAAATTTTCAAAGGACAAAGATGTGTCAAGTATGTAGGTCAGATATCTTTAACCTTTTGGTGGTGGCGGACGTTTAGTGAATTCTCAAGTACGCTTATATTTCCAAGGAGTGTAAATTTTTGTTAAAAAAAAGTATTAGGAATGAAAACTTATTATGTTTGAAGCTTGTCTATCATAAAGAATTGGAAATTTTGAGCCGTGTGTGGGTGCTGTGTGCCTAAAAGTAGGCAAGGATTTTTTTGCAAATTTTAATTTGTCATAGCTTCTGACAACAACATTAGACCATCGTGAAAATTGCAGAGCGTGTTGAAGTTGACTAAAACTTATTACACATGGATTTTCAAGACAGTGCGGGTAACTCTGTAGCTACGGCAGGCTCCTGCAAATAAAATCCTTCAAATCAACGACCCCCCAGAAAATTTTTTGCTTTTTGACACAAACTTCAAATCTTTGATAAACTCTTACCGTCACCCATTATATCAAACTTAAATTTACAAAATTCCGGTTTGCACAAGAACGACAACCCATCACCAAATTACCTCTATTTTCAGCACTCGAAACTTCTGTTCACGAGAACTGACAACCTGATCAATATGAAATTTGCAGGGCATGTTGTTATTGACTAGGACCAGGTCTGATAGAAGTGATTTTAAAACAGAAGCAACCCTGTGGCAGTGGTGCTATTTTGAAAAGCCACTGAGAAAAAAAGCTGCCTGTTGGCTTATAATTTTCGATTCAGTCATATTATTTTAACGGACTTCACATTACTTCACATTACAATGCCGCTTGTTGTTCAGAAATTCAATTTAAACCTTACTGTAAGTCTCATTTGGTAGAATTTTGGTTGGCGAATTGGTATAGAGTTGCCAACTATGGTAATTTTCGCCCAAAACTGAGCAAAATTGATCTTCATGTTTCCTCAAGTCTGTAAACAAATTACTAAAGTGAACTTCTTCTGCTCGTATTTACAAAAGCGGGTGTGCCAACATCTTCCATTTCTTTCTTACGTGTTTTTGGATATTTGATTTTTTCAGCGGTAATAGGGCAGACACAGCAAAAGCGCATCTTCAGCTTGCTAACTCATTTTTAGGAAATTTAAAGGACTTTAGGAGAAACCAGCTAATGGAAAAACAGCACTAATTTTACTTATTTGATAAAACAGAAAGTTGTTTACAGCGTGAAATAGGAATTAAGTTTTTCACAATGGACTCTAGAGTCCTCTGATGATTAGTCACTTTATCGACTTAATAAACGCTTGTCAAAATCGTTCTGTCTATTACTACAAACAAACAAACGTGTTAATGAATTCGGTTTACAAGCCACGAGCGTCATTTCGCTTTGTGTGAATGTCTATATTTTTTTCCCTCCGGGTTCTTCTGCTTCTCGCAGAAAATAGTCCTGGTTTGCTGACTTGCAGGCATTACCCAACGTTTACTCGATTAATAATTTTTTCAAACAATCAGTTTTTATCTTTTATACACTTAATTTTTCTTGAACAACACATTTGCGTCTTAAAACGCGTTGATTCCCGTATGTCCAATTCCAGAGAAAAGTCATCCTTCGGAGAAAAACACATGTGGTAAACACATTGCGGTTAAACACACTTTCGTCATTCTCCGGCTACAACCTTCCAATGCCAAACTGTAGACGGCATCAACAACCAAAAACTTTTCTATACAAACAACGAACTATTTTTTCTGCTGGTTATTTGTGATCAAATTGTTTCGGCTGTCAAGTAGTTCTACAGCTGATTAATTTGACATTATGTGTGTGCGAATGAGTGAAACGAAAATATGAACAGATATGTAAGTCATTTCTGGCTTTTCTTCTTGCTTTGCCAGTTTTTATCTGAAAATTGTTCCTTGACTTTTTTGGTTTGCGGAGAATTCTCCTTCTCCACAGAAGTTAGTTTTCGCACAAAAAAAGTTAGGAAACAATCATAGCTGATAATACGAAATTAGCTGATATCTAAAATATGTTCACGTCGATCTCGTTGGAAAACTGAGCTAAGTTGATCCAAACTTGTTGGAAAACAAAAATTAACTGAATTGCCTTGCCTTCTAAACCTAACATCCCACTCTCTTAAATTTCCATCACTTTACTCCGAAGATGATGTTTTTGTGGGTTACTGTCTAGACCATAAGACAGAATTTATACAAATAACAATCCACTTTAGGTTAAATTCTAGACAGAGTTACAACAACTTTTAGATCCAAGAAATAGTTTAACACGTCAAGTAAAAGTTGTTTTAATTTCATTTGTCTCAATAAAATGTTTATAAACCATGTTGTTCAGAAATTCATCAGGCACTATCAAATGTTTTTGGTACACTCAACTTATGTAGAATCATATAATTATGTTTCAATCAAATAAAAAATCTATTTCTAAAACATTTTATATTTATGTCAGATAACTATACTTTTTACTGACATGTATCTTCAAAGAACGCTTTGCACCAATTCCCCATGCGGTTCGTTCAACAATTGCAGTTAGGGTTTGAATCAAGATTGAATGCACTTTGCTACAACAGTCTACTGCGGTCAGGGCCATCTTTGCGCATGGGCACACTGGGCAAGTGCCCAGGGCCCCGCGATATATAGGGCCCCTTGTTTCCAGATCACCAACCGATAAATATATTTATTTTGCGAAAATTAAAATACATATAGTTATCTGACTATACTTAATAATTATCCATCTGTTTTTACAGTAATCTCATGAACCAGGAGCCCAACACTGCCAGGCTCTATCTGCTTACTACTAGGTGACATCCCTAAATTATTAATGAATGAATAAACCAGTGATGCTCAAGCCTATATACATATATGTATATGATCCCACTTTTAAAGAGTATCATCAATCTTATGTGTTATTATTGTAAAAACAGTTGTTGTTGAGTGGAGCTTGTTCAGCTTTAACACGAATGCCCATTTTGGGTTGTGTGAGTTTGGGCATCACTGGAATAAACATAAACAAATCGATCTTCAATGTGTGAGGCTGGCATTTTAATTCTTTTTGTTCCTATTTGAAACGCACGGCCGGACGGCATTTATGTTCAGGATTATCCTAATGGCTCAGAAAAAAGGAAAAAAGCTATTCATCAGAAAGAAATAATTGGTAAACTACCAAAATCAAATTCATATTTTACGCCAAGAGCTTATGCGAGCAGTAACCAAATAATAAACCATGCACATAATGAATTATACCAACAAGAGAACACAATCTATTTGTTCTTCGCTAAGTCCTATCACTTCAGAAAAAGAGATTAAACCATATTGTACAGAAGGCGTCCATCCCTACAGAAAAAAATACAATAATTTCACCAATAACTGTTTTGATTGCGCAACAGCAGTCATCTGGCCCAGAAATTATTTCACACGACCCTGCCGATTATTTTGACGATTATTTTAACGAATATTTTACCGAAAAAAACCCCGAAATTCGGATTCGTAAAGGGCCCATATATTTTCAAAATAAAAATTGTGACTTTTCGACCTATCTCAAAGAATAGAGGTAAAAGCTCACGTCAGACATAATTTGATGGCTCTGCGCCATCAGTCTAACTAAATGGGAAATACAAAACATGGGAAATACAAAACATTGTGCAACCAAAACTGGTCATCGGTTCGATTTTTTATCTCGTTTGAAAATTTTGAATCCCAAGGAGCTGAGACAAAGTCGCAAAGAAGTCACTAAAATCTACTATAACGCCTACATTTAACAGAATACTTCAAAAGTGTTCAAACGAGTGAAAATGCAGAAACTAATAATATTTCAGAACTATATCATCTTTTGAAAGAAGACAAAATTGAAGACACGTTTCCAAATGTAGAAATTGCATAGAGAATCTTTTTATGCATGATGTTAACTAGGTGCAGTGAGGAACGCTCCTTCTTAAAATTGAAAAAAATGAAAAAAATGTACCAAAAATAAGTACAATGTTTCAAGAAACATTGACCAGTTTGTCACTGATGTCCATAGAATGCGATGTGCTCAAAGAGGTAGACTTTGAATAAATGACTAATGATTCTGTTTGTCTAAAATCTAGGAAAGTACCTTTTCAATCAACATAGACTTTTTAATTACTAACCTGCGTATAATGGTTCAACTCTTCTTCTTTCCCGGATTATAGTTACCTATTAATTTAATGTGTCTTTTAATATATAAAAATAACAGATAAATATATCTAGAATTTTGCAAACCTGCTCTTGTTCTTCTCTATTACTTGTTGTTAACAGCCCTCTGTCTTAGGGGCCACATTTATCTTAAGGTACCCAGGGCCCCGCATTGATTTACTACGGCTCTGACTGCGGTGACTTGTTTGAAGTCAGTATAGTACGTGTACATTGGGATGTTGCTTACAGAATCGCTTAATCTTATCTTGAAGAGTTTTTCGAACATATTTTCATGATTAAATGGCACATAAATTAAAAACGTATGAGATATATTTTTTAAATATACAAAAATTCCAAATAGTTTTTTACATCCTGACTTCTCATTTATTCAAAATCAATAATAAAGTGAATCAAAAGAAAAGTATCCGTTATTACGTGATAAATTCTTGACTACACAAATTATTGCTATCAGTAATGTCAACTTTAATTACGCCTTGAGGAATCCTCTTGAAATTAATTTCAATCTTTAGTAAGGCAAATTTAATGAAAGGTCTTCTGTAAAATTTGCTGCAAAATCTGAAAGTCAGACCGAGCAAAAAAATGTACAAAAAAAGTATTTTGATTACCATTAATAATCAGGTCAAACCTTATTCGTAATTCGATGAAGATTTCCATTGCTTTCCCTTTAAAATAGGACACAAAGAATTCTTCTACGAAATATGGATAATATTTTCTGGCTAAAGAACCAAATATTTTTTTTTGGGTCCCATTCCCTGAGTATCATTAAATTCATTATTATCATGCCTAGAAAAAACAACGTAAAGAAAAAAATCTTGTTCCCCGAAAAGGTCTCATTAATACCGAGCTCGTTCATTTTGACTGAGCACAATTTCACTTGACTTATAGCTTCAATTTAATGCCGACAACATTTCTCAGTTGAACAGTCAAGAAGGATAAAATAATGAAATATAATCGCTTTTATTTCGTCAGGCGACTTTATAGAAATTTATTGTTGAGCTTTCGATGAATTCCTGAACAAAAAACTATACTCCATAGGGTTGAGTTATCCATTCACCTCTAGCTGTTTGTTATGAGTAATACTCGCATTTATTACCAAAGATCTTCTTCAATGCCTTCAAAAGTTTCAAGTTGACGAACAAACTGCTTGCTAAATAATAAATGACCTGGCGAAACATTAACAGCGGATGAAACGCAAGGTGACTAAATTCTTCTTCTTAAAGTGTCAGCTTTGAGACGTGGCAGGACTTCGGTGGGTGGAGTGTCATGGTAAGTTCAAGGTAAATGGGGATTGAGCATAGTTGACTTCTTTACTGTTGGGATTCAATTAGAATGATACCCTCGAATAGGATTTGTTGGCCTTTTCTATTCCGACTAAATAAACGTGACGGGCATAGACAAATGATTATTGATGGTTGTTTCGATTTGTAAAGTATCATGATTTATTATTTCATTGAACAAGGATATGCGTATACATGTGCAATAAACGAGTAATATTTCGAAAGTTTAGAGAACCTAAAAATCCTGCATAACCTCAGCTCCCAAGAAATTGACGAAGTGCTGGAATTTCGTAACCATATTGTATTCTCGGTAATAAATTAGTTTCAAGAAACTTTGCTTTATGTGCTTTTCTTTTTCTAATTGAATGTGCTGCACAATCAATCTCCTCACTTCACATGACATTCAATACATCACTTTCTTCTCATACTAAGCGCTTCTGGTACACCCTCCTTGGTAGATTCGTGTGGGGAGTATTCCTGCTTTTCTTTTAGATTCGTAACGAGTATAAAAGGGGTAGCAGCTCACACGTTCCTCAACTGGTATATAGAGGATCAGGTTCCCTTGCGAAAATGGCTTAAGGGAATAAAAACTCCCTTCACCTCTCCATTGGTCAGTGAAGGCCTTATCGGAAACTGCGGTCAAATTCTATGGACCAAGCTATCGATTTGGCAAAAGTAAATGATTTATTTGAAAAGCTTCTGTAATGAACAATTGTGCAGGTAATGGAGGTATAGATATTAAGAAGATGTATGACCATAAAGTTTTATTTGGAGGTGCAGAAAATTTGAGATATGGCCCATAATATTGCAGTGACTGAGTCAATGAATTGAATAATTGAAAAAGCAGGATACATAAAGACTTAGGGTTTGTGAAGTTAAAAGGAAGCTCAGTCAATTAGGGGTAAAGTTTGCCCAATAATATTGCAGATAGCCGGATCAATAGTATAGAAACATACTGTTTGATTATGAATGTTTTGAGGACAATTAGATTGGTTGAGGACTGAAAAAAATTTGGCGAAACAAGTGCAATCAAGTTGAGCCAAGGCAACTTGAATTTGAAAGTAGTAGCCTTAAAGTAGTAACGGTTGGAGACGCAGGCCAGGTTCGGTGTGTGAGCTGTGTTCCCACTCACGCACTGGGGTTTTGCACTGATCGACGAATGAGGAGGGATTTTGAATAACTGAAACTTTGGACGATATTGAACGCACGGATGCTAATGAAAATGACCAAGGGAATAGATTAAATATTCGGAGTGATGCCGTAATGGAATGGCAGGCTTTCCTGGCTTGGGTACAGTCCCTAGACATTACCGTGATCAAATATTACTGAGCGCATCCATATGAATTTTAGGCATTCATGCCTGCATATCAGAGCATAAGCTTCATCTGGAAGATGGTGTTGGGGGGGTTCACAATGATAAACCCTTCAAACGAGCATCGGCACGGCAAGGGCAGGTGTACTCCGCACTTTCACACATACCAAGAGTGCACCTGTCCTTAAGGTTGGCCCCCATAGTGTGAGCATCGTCGGGGCTGTGGTTTATAGGCTATACAATGTAGACACATTATCTGCAATTACCAAAAATCGTTTCCGGACTTGGAGCAACCTAACCAAAGCGCATTCTCCGCCTGGAGACGGGAAAATGGGCTACCGAAAATGCATTAAGATAGGTACGTACTTTAGCATTAATGAATTTGGTCATCACGGGTCAGACTAAGAATGGTAATATTGACAAAAAGTCTATATACTGTCGACCGTGCAGTATCATGGTGAACCCTCTGATTAAGCATAAGTGCAGGAGCAGAGGTAAAACAAATAAAGTCGTGATATCCCTTGGTCGATGCTCAACTTAACGAGCAGCAGTATGGATTTAATAGAACTGATATTCCTTAAGACTCCTTCCTCCCTTCCTTGGCACAATTATTTTCAATTCTATTACTGATGATATCCTCAGTTTCTCATATAACTCTCAGGCGTCATTGTCTGGACGCAGATGATATCCTTTTCTGGAATCTTTTCTTTGACGCAAGAGCTGCATTTTCTGCAGCTGTGAGATTGAAAGCCGTAACATAATCTTCGATGTACAATTGCATCGCGACATCTCCAGCAAGCCAACGTTATCTTTAGGTCTATTTTTCCATATTTTTTTGAGATAGTGTCAACATCGAATTAAAGGGTTTGTTTTTCTTGAATTTAAATGCAGGTTTTTCATCTGTAGGCCAGACAACTGCAAGTATATTCTCACCAGCTACTAAAGGTGTCGACAAATAACTCTTGATTTTTTCTGGAATAAAGCAATTTTAATTTAATAAAAAAGATTTAAAAAGTGCTTTATTTTTCCAATTTTTTCCCAATTAGCTAGCTATATGTTTTTGCAATACGCCCCTTACATCGTTGACGCTCTCTCAAACAAATCGAACACATTTTTAGGTAATTCAGTCAAAAAGCTGCTTTTCCAAAACTTCCTAATTGTTGATGTTTTGTTGGCAAAGTCTGAGGGACATCAAAGAAGAAAGGAGGAGAAAGAGTTATCGGCTAAGCACAGAAATGGTGTCTGACCTCTTTCGCTTTTAGTGATGCGGCGTTGTCGTGCTGCAAAATAACTTTCCTGCATCTTGCGGGTGGCTGAGTAAGACTGAAAATTTTTCAACGAGAATATTATCAACACAGTAAAAGCATTTTTGCATTGATGTAGATCTGTAAAGATCCATTTTACTGCACGCAACACATTAATTGATTTGCAAAATTCAGTTACTGAATGGAATTCACAGACTTTTAATATGACTAATGAAAGCATTTTAGACCTGCACTGCTTCTTAACATTTTGAATTATGCCCTCGTCTAACAGCGGAAACTTTGCAGTAGGGTTGGGTGATGGCAATCCTGAAAAAATCGATGGCAAGTGTGAATACTCCTGCGTAGACGCGTTTTCCATTAAAATAATGATTTTTCGACTTTTCTCCTTCATCCTGCGATTGACAGCCAATTTCCGAAAATACATGTAGCCATCCACGCTTTTGAGTTGATAAGATTTAAGTTGATATTATATCCTTGATATTGCGGAATTTTCCAAAGGCTTCAACGTTTTCGAATTAGCCCGGCAACAAAATTAAATATTCAGTCGTTTCTTGCAAGTTCTCTGACTTTGCCACAGAGAGTTTTGAACTGAATGTTGGTTCTAACACGAAAAGGTTCTAGCCGGCCTTTGCTTTAATAGAAGTCGTACACCTTCAATTCCGTCCCTATTTGTTTCATCCTCTTTTGTATTATTGGACCACATATAGGTATATTCTTTGACCTACATTTGTTGAAAAAATATAGCACGGCCTTATTGATATCTTAGAAATAAGTTTTGTACGGTCTAAATTGATCATTGAATTTGGAAATGAATATTTTATTACCTGGTTTCAGAAGCTCATATTAAATGCCAACTTTCAGGTCTTACAAAATGCGCAAATATTGTCTTCTTTCCGAACCAATTGGGTCATGCGGTCAAACATTTGACTGTTTGTGTTTCGAATGATATCCATTTTTCGTCTCCAGTCACCATTCCATGTAATACGGGGAAGCGGGGAGATGTGTCCGGTGAGATAGATGCTCCACATCGCTTAAATTGTTTCAAAATTTGCGTCATGATATTCTTCAACATGTGGCATCAAATAGAAGCCGGTTTTGTTAGCTAATAACAATCACTAGAGCCATGTAAGCGTGAATGTAGTGAAGTTTGCAAAAGATAACGGTAATACATTATTAACGCTTTTTCTGGACTGCCGCAACAGCTAGACGTTGCTATTAACTCTTCGTTTAAATCAAGATACAATAGTGTTATGAACAACTGGATGTTGTCAAATCCAGAACAAATTTTAACAATTTACAATATTCCTGAATTTATAAAAACGGTGATGTCACAAACTTTCAGTCAGTGAAACGTTCTAAGTGGATTTAGAAGTTCCGGCGTTCATCTATTTATCCCTGATATATCCCTGTAGTGAATGATGAGCTTATTCCTAAAGATTCTTCTTCATTCCAAAACTAGCATGCTCAACTTATTTTCTCTGCTGATACGGAAAGTTCATCTACTTCACTACACAATTTAGGTTACCTTCCTCAAGCTCCTCTTAAAGTTCCTAAAGTTAAACTTCTATTGGAATACTCCAAACTGAAGCTTATAATTTGCAAAGCTCAGTGATTGCCAAATCGTTACAGATACCGGAGAAAAATCATGGAAAGGTTTTAACTCCATCACTTCCTGTGGAAGTTTTGATTGCAGAATCAGCTTTAAGTGGCCAGGATAAAATTGGTGATGCTTCACACTGTGCACTCGTCAAGAGATATCGGCCTTAACTAAAGCTTCAAATTCAAGGGACCAAAATAAAGATGATTGTACTGTAACAATCTGTACTAATCAATCTGTACTGTAACAGTCGATTGTCCGTAGTCTTCACTCGTAACTCTGGAAACGCTAAGATCGTACCAAAAAGCTGCACCCACGAAGACTACAAGTCGAGGCCGTCAGCCAGGAAAAACGAAAATGTTAACAAAAAGTCCAAACCCATAGATAGTATGATTTGTAATAAAATAAATGCGAATATAATACACCAAAAGAAGTTATAAGAAAATCGAAAAAAGAAATAATTCCAGTGTGACTGAGAATAATGGTATCAAAGATGTAGTCAAAAAGAAAGCAATGAGAGACAAACCAAAAATGAGAAATTTTCAAAGTAATATAAAATGAGAAAATAAAAAAATTAACATTAATAAAACCACGAAACGCACTCAAATCAGTGAAACCAAATCTTACGATGAATACATGGTTCCATATGCCAGTAGTTCTAGTTATGGTAATTCGAAAGAAACCTAGATTAACATAACCGTTGGTATTGTTTCGATGGTGCATTTCACGTGAAGCGGATAACGAAAAAATATCGAGGTTCTGGATTTCGTTCATATTGCGCATAATAATACTTTTAAAAGATAAGAACGTGGATACACAATTTTTGGTTTCTATGAGGTTTAGTTCCCGAGCTATGGGCTTTTGAAAAATGGATGAAATTGATGAAAGGTTTTTTTGGAAGCGGAAAAAAAATCTAAAAAACCTTAAAAGTACTGATTGGTGTAGAAAATTAACTGTTCTTTTTAATTTTGAAAATAGATTTGAAAACCGGAAGTAAAATTTTTTTGTGAAACCGGAAGTAACAATTTCAACTCGTTTTTTAAATGCTTTGGATCAGGTTAATTTTGCTTAGTTTTATTACAAAACAAAGCTCAAAGTATTTTTATTTTATCATAAAAGTTTTGGAATGGGAGGGCCAGTAGTTAAAGAAGTAAGTGAATTTCAATATACATAGGTCGTATGAAACGTGGTACCGGGAGCTTGATTAGGACAGCTAGTGAGTGTGAAAACAAAACATTTGTAGTAAAACTATTATATATCACTTATATCAATTACATAAAGAAGATAAAATACTAAAAATTGCTAATGCTTATTTACTTGAATTCATTTCACAATTTGTACAATTTTACTCTCGTTTCTTAAACTGATTCTTTTATTTATTACTGGAGCTCTTTCTACAATCATTTTATTACTGCGGCTTCCACAAACGTACACGTCTTCTTAGGTCTTTAACCTTCCGATGAAATTTCAAATCGAAAGGATTGGAACATAGACAGGCGCACGGAGACATAATACAAACAATTAAGACTCTTTAACTTATTATCAACGAAAGTAATCGTCACTGCATGTACTGAACAATAGCTCAAAAAATATCGGAAAGATGGAAATGGCTTGGCACAATATATATTATGAATATGGGCATCATATATATTAAATAGGTTTTTATGAGAAAATATAATCTTTTTCAATTTAAAGATGGCGCTCCTAATCCTATTTCGCTATCAATTTTAATTTTTGAGCCAACTAGCTGTCGTAAGCAAGCTCTTGGTACCACGCCCCATGCGACTTGTATGTATTGAAATTCACCTACCTATTAAACTAATGGCAGTCCCATTCTTAATCTTTTATGATAAAATAAGAATACTTTAAGCTTTGCTTTGCCATATAAATAAGCAAAATTAACCTGGTCCAAATTATTCAAAAAACGAGTTGAAATTGTTACTTACGGTTTCACACAAATTTTTACTTCCGGTTTTCAAATCTAATTTCAAAATTAAAAAAAAAACAGTTAGTTTTCTACACTGATCAGTATTTTTGAGGTTTTTTAGATTTTTTTTTTGAATCTTAGAATCCGCTTCCAACAAAACCTTTCATCAATTTCATCCATTTTTCAGAAGTTCATAACTCAGCAACTAAACGTCATAGAAACCGAAAATTGTGTATCCACGTTCTCATTCTCTAGAAGTACCACTATGAGCAATATGAACGAAATCCAGAACATCGATTTTTTTTTCGCTGTCCGCTTCACGTGAAATGCCCCGTATGCCAAAGAGAAACGATTTTAGACATAAATGTGCTTCTAATTGACTGCTAAATTGGAACAGAATTTATTTTTTCTAGTTTTTTTTTGCCTAAAATGTTAAGGAATGCCTTTTGTTTTATTTTTACATTTATATTTATTTGTTTATAAAACCTTAGTGTTATTGCTCTTAACGTTTGTCGCATTTTTATAAATATATTTGAGCTCCTTACTAATTCCGCTATAAAAATAGATATGATTAAATCACCCTACTCCTATAATCAACACTCCCGTGTGTTGGAGGATATTCGAGCCATCAATGGCAAAGAAAAAACTGTTAACAGCTCAAGTAATAGTTTAACAATTACTTTGCTATTAGAAAATGGTGCCAATCTATTAAAGCTTTGCATACCTGGTTGTACTGTCCAGTTTCAAGTCGTCTGCTCAATTTCATGCATGTATATGTATGTAAATGAGGATCCAACCCTTGATATCATGCCAAGAAAGCAAAAATTCGATCATCCTTTTAATTTTCCATTCGAAATTTTGATTCATTTACAAAAATAGAATTTAACAAAATACATGCTTGTATTTATTAAAAATACAGGTTCGTATCAAAGCATTCTATACTGTGTAGTTTATGGGAAGTTGAAAATTCATTCAATAGTACCAGCTGACTCATTCAATATTCAATGTGTTACCGAAAACTAACATTTCAAGGCAAGTTGGTGCTCTATGAACTGCAGCTGGCTACATATCGAACTTTACTAAAAATTTTCAAGTTTCGAGTCAATTCAATAAAATATCTAAAATATTACCTCAAAACGCAAAACTATTCCAATTTCACGTGAATCATAAACATATTCTCCTACGGAATATTGAAACAGTTTCAGTGCTGAATTTAGATTCTTTCAATTCTCACATATCTTAAAATCAATAGCTCATATCCAATTGATTGCAAAACGCTTTTAAAGTTTCACTTTCGAAATTCGTATATCATTTTCTGGCACTTTGGATTTAAGTTAGTATATCGTGGTGACAATATTGAATTCTAAGAAAACTTTTTTCATTTCTCGGATAAGCGCTCACAAATTCTAAAAGTTTCGTATATTCAATGATTCGAGATGAAGTTAACTCTTTATATGTTTGCTTGGTATATTTCTTCACGTGGAAATGATAATGTTTGAAATTTGACTGGTGGTTGGTTGTCAGTGATGTATTGATATTGATATCATGAAGCTTTCATATAGGATTACAGGAATATATTTCAAGGTAAAGAAGATAAATATTTGAAACGGAAAAGGTACATATGTAGCTACATGCAAAGTTATTGAATTCATTAAATTCAGTAAATAAGCGTTCAAATATTTCACAAATAGTTCGTAGAAAATATGTATCTACAAGCAATTCTGATTGCCCTGCTAGAAAAATTCAAGCGGCATTGTTTGTTTTTGCAAAGTCAGCTTCGGTATTTTAAACCCAATTTTTATTTTTCCGTAGATACAACTTATTTACCAATTTTAAGAGTTCACGTTTGTATATCTGGACCATTTTTCGGCGTTTCAATTTTGGGTAAAAAGCTCCGAACATCCAAAACCGTGCTGGAAAAAGTATCGTCAAACATTCATTTTAACTAGATATTTAACAGTGCACTGGATAACATTCGTACTGCAGTAAAGCCAAGCTTGTTTCAGCCGAACCCACGCCCAAAAATTTGCTTCGTCGGAGAAAACAATTTTGGTCCAATCGCGATTTATATTTTCGGTAGCCCAAATCTTTCATTTTCGATGTGTTTCTCAGGGAACAGATATTTGAATGTCGTGATAGATATAAGATATTTACGTTTGCATCCTTCAAACCCCATTCAATAGATTTCGTGCTGACATATAGAATTGTGCAAAAGGATTTAGCTGGAGAATCGTTTTATACTGCTTGCAAATAGTCACTCGTTTCAAGCCCCGTTCAGAAAATTCATCAACATTTTAGTAAATTTAATACCCCTGGTTCGACTTTACAACATACTTCTTAAATTTCTTAACCTCTTTTGTAGTCACAGAATACGATAATTTTGGCCCGCGCGATTCCTTTCTTTTGACACGGACTATACGTAAATGAATGACTCTTACTAAGTTGAGTTTGTTCGATACAAAAAATGTCGCCGCCTCTTGGAAAATTGCCGCTCTTTTGAAATTTGTTGCTCTGGGCAATTGCCACGATTGCCCCTGTGGTAAAGATGGCACTGAACAAAACGAGGATAAGGTATCCATCGGGACTGTTATGGTGTTCAGACGTCTCTAATTGGCCTTAAAGACAATGTGGATCAAAGAAGACAAAGTTTTTGGTTGGTCTTCTTCTATTTTTTTAATTCTCTTTGGCCGCTGCCTGCTTTCTTTGTTGTAGACAGATATCCGGGTCCTGATTTAGTGAAAGGTGACAAGCTCATTATCATTCCAATTTATTGTCTTGCTCATGTGCTACTCATCTCTACTGTACGTACACAAAGTCACAAGCGTGTTGGCCTTTTATATTGTGAAGCAACTCGCTTAGGATAGAGTATTTTGACACAAATGTTGGGTGCTGTTGATAGATCTCTAGTTTTCAAAATCTAGTTTTCATCATAAGCTCAAGTCAAACTTGCGAGCCTACTGAAAGCAAAAATGGTATGTTGAGCATTACCGTACTCAATCAAATAATACTGCCAGTACGGTGTACTTCCTTTATCCATTCTGCTAAGGTATCTACTGAATGAAATATACCTCTCCATAAGCTCAGGAGACCTATCAGTCTTGCTGTCCATCAAAGTCCGTTGCTAGTTTCCCGACCATAGCATTTTTTAACGTACCATTCTCCATGTTCTCGCGCAAGTAGGTTTATCAGAATTGTTCTCGATGCGACCAGCATGGCATCTTACGACACTATGCGATAGCTACTGGCATCCTTACACTGAACGCTGGCAGTCCGCTTTCTAGTCTTTGTTTGAAGTGGGTAAAGTCGAAGTCGGCATAGCAAGATGAAGTTGGTCGTTGCCATCAGTAACATCCGTTTCATTTTGCTAGGGTCATCGATGTTGGCCATCAACCCTATCAACCACCTTACGAATGTGGTTCCAGTCGGTCAGTTTAGTGACCAATGCCACATGCAGCTGTTACTGGTCCTCTGTGGAGCCCACTGTCATTGGATGAAAGTCGGTATCACTTCATTCGCATTACGATCTGTCTCCGACTGCGGAGACCCTCCCGTGACCCTTCCACTCTCCCGTGGTTTGGTTGCCTGAATTTGGCAAATTTGGTAGTGCTAGAAGTGATAACGCTTTCACGTCATCAGCGTAACCAAACAGAAATACGTTCGCGGGTAATTCTAGGTCCACAAGTCTATCGTAAACGATGTTTTAAAATTCAGATCCGAGGATAAACCTCTGTGCTTCCTCTAAGGTGATAAACTTGCTATTAGCACCTTCATAAATGTCGAACAGCAGTTTTGGGTAGTCCCGAGTCTCAAGATAGCCAGTCCCGTTTCGCATCATGGACGTTTCATAGACGTTTTATATATATAGCTTCACCAACAATACAACTGATCTAGCTTTGTGGTAGGCTTTGTGAGTCATAGAAAATGGGGTGGATTGGCTCCCTGGAAAAGGATTGCGCTACGCATATTTCATCAGTCAATAAACATATGCTAAACACAATTCACAATAAAAAGGGAGGGGGCTTTTGTTCGTAAAGGACCAGAAGCAGTTCTCAAGCATAGGCTGGCAAGCCAAACCCAGCCTAGATGTGTTAAAGCACGCTGCTAGCATTTGCATAAAATGGGAGCTGAAAATAACACGAAAAACCTAAACGCGGGAAATATGCCTCTATTCAGCAGGCATGAGGCATGACCGCAGATGCTGTGAGGTCAATCCGCTCACTGACTTTGGCCGAAAATCAAACAAAACCAAAATAGAAATATATGGCCGAAGTCCTTCACTTAAAAAATAGCATTCAAATTTAATCAATAAGAGACTAGACAGGTTTTCACTAATCCTAAAAAAAGAAAAGCACTTATTTGCTTCCGCCCATTAAGGCCTATGGTTAAAGAGTTACAAATTCATTACTATTCATTTCCGATTTTCGGTTTATTACGCTAACTCAAGCATTTACTAGTTTTACGCACCGGTTCTATTGTGTTTTTCTTTCCGTCGGCCAGTTTTGAATCGTCAATTTGTGTACTATTCCTTTGTTAATGTTAAAGGGGCTACCCCCGCTTGTAGCGCAAAAAAATTGGTCATTTTCATAAAAATTTTTTAAGAAAACTACGAAACTTTTTTAAACAACTATTATATTATCTTAAAGCACATACATTGAGCACTATTCAGTAATTTATTTATTGAAAAATATTACATTGTTAAATTACAAATGGCCGTCAAAGCAATGGTATTTTAATTTTTACTTTTTGCGGTGACCAACATTGTGTCGAACTGGATCATCTGAAGCAAAAAATAGCGATGGATTTAGTTATGCAACAGTATAAACTAGTGTTTGATCTAAGGATTTAAAACAATATCCATTTTTTACAAAATGGCGGACAGTCAAATTTAATGGTTCGATTTTCACTTAAAAAAACGGTCTTCTTTTTGTTATAAAACGGCCATTTTTTATCACCAAAAAAAACCGAACGATCAAACTACATTTTTATGTATTAAATAAGCTTGCCAAGTTTCAAAAAGATCGGCTCAGTAGTTTTCGAGTAATTTTGGTCACCGACTTCGAAAAAGTCATTTCGAGAAAAACGCGTTTATAAGTATGAGTAACAGTTGTATAAGTAACGGTTTCTTCTCTTTCAACGCTCATATCTCGATCAATTTCGTTCGGATCGACTTGAAACTTGAAGGACGTATTCTCAGATAGTTACTATAGAACAAAAAAAGAGAAATATTTCAAAGTTACAAGTGGGAGTAACCCCTTAAGTTAGTTGGTTCCTCCTGGTGGTTTTAAAGAATTCAGTAAATCTAATTACAATAATTCTTTCTATTGTGAGAACAATGAAAAAAAAATTATCTCTTGTCAATATATTGCTATGTTTATAATATACAGCATAAAACATTTTCGAGTTCTGAAAGTTCTTGAATTAGGGTATGATTATGGTATTCTTATATAACATTATGAATCTGACATAAGAATATTCTTATTAAAAACAAGGGGAATGAAAATTTGTTATTCATGCAAATAAAGATTACGCTTAAACAGGATAATCATTTGTTATTATTTATTTCAATTATTTCCGAGTATCAGCCCTATAAGAATAAAATGGAAATTGCCGTAAAAACAAATTTTTACTCCCAACAGATCAAATAATATTCCCACGAATTATTACAACCCTTACATAAAACTCTATTTTACTAGAGCGATTGACTACTTCGCTGGAGTAAAATCGACACTTGAATAACGTTCGAACAATAAAAAAATCATAAATACCAGAAATATGCATACCAAGTCCCATTAAAAGCAATTCTCGCTCAGTCTTAATCAAGTTTAGAAGCAGGAATACCTAAACTTTTTACATCCAAAGTCATCTATTGCTTGTTCCTCGAAAATCGATAAAGCATAAATGATTTGTTGTTTACTGCTCGAACACCCCATGTTCAATTTAAAAGGATGTCGTATGTTATACAGTAGATTGTTTTCATAAAAATATCATTGATGGAAAACTCAAGTGATTGAAAAATCCTAGTATTACTGCTTGTGCTGTTGTTTTAGGTGGCCATAGCAACATAATTTGATAGAAAGTTATCTTGAAAGCAAGAGAACTTCTTACATTGCGAGGTGATTCGACCCTCCAAAAATAAATCTGAAGTATACATACCGTTAAGCGAAATACCTATATATTGCTTAAATGTTGTCTATTTGAGTTTCATTTTTAATAAGAAAGATATCTATTATTTCATAAAAGATGAGATTTCGCTGAAGTCAGTGACCCAATTTATGAAATTTTTGCTCAAACAATTATCAAACACGGTTGTTCCATGACCCTCTGAAAACCTCATTTCATTTACATGTATTCAATTTCACCACACAGATTTAATAAGGAAATGTGAGATTAATTTATTTACTTTTCTGACTTTTCATTTTCTTTGATTAGGCATACTTCTTATAAAATATCCTTCTCATTTATTCAAATACAAGGGGATTACTTCAATGTTTCCAAAATAAATACTTCACTCACAGTCATGTAACTTTGTCCTGATCCAGTTTCATGTCAAACGGTAATTGCTAATGAATTACCTGAAGCAATTTCTATCATCTGCAGACTTGTAACAAATGAAAAACATCAAATACAATTCTATAATTAATTTCTCTCTCAAGTCAAAATGCTAACCATCGAAAATTCTTCGCAACGAATTTATTCGAAAAATAGAGCAAAAGTCTTTGGAAAACTAATACGAGCATTGGAATTTCTTTCTTGAATAGATAATAGTATTACTAGCTCTTTGGTGATTTTCAAAGCTCAACAACTTTCCAAGTAAAGATTGCAATCAACGAACAGCAACATGAGCCTGATTTTTCTAAATAGAGAAAAGAAGCATACGTTCGTTGTTTTTGTACAAGTACTTGAATAGAAAATTCGTACCAAATCATAGCTGCCTCGGTGAAGCCTCCACTGATTGTCAACCCAAAATATGTCGTTTCAGGTCCCAGAGGAGCAGATTTTTCTATTGTTCGTTGCAATCTGAACCGAGATATGGTACAGACTTTTGTGACTGAAGGATTTCGTTTGGCCGACAAAAAAAAATTTTTTTTTGCCATCATTTTGGACACGATATGACAGTCCTTTTCTCTTTGTGATAACCAATTAGCGGGGAGTATTTATGTGGTTACTTCTGCGTAGAAGAAAATAAGTAAACGTTATTTGCTAGCCTGATATGATGAAATATTTTTTTTGGTTTTTTTGGCTACACAGGAGGCTCGGATTAATTATTGACAGATGTTGTATCAGAAGATATTAAGATATTAAAGTTTGTAGTTTTTGCATCAGTGGGTTCCAGTTGTGTGTAAGTATTTCAAACATAATAATAGCTTTATACGAAATTTAATATTGCTTGTCAATCTATGGCTATAAAAATGTCATTTGCTAGACAAATTTTCTAAAGTTGTTTTGGACATGGGTAAAAAAGCTTTTATATCAAAATAATTGCTTAGAAAGATACTTAAATCAAAATTCACAAATGTAACATCTTTTGTGATCACGAAAAAGAATCTAAAGCAGTGTATCTTAGGCAAACAATATTAAATTAATTAAATAGAGCAAAAGTCTTTGGCATTAAGTTGAATTTTAAGTTGAATTATAAAGTTGAATTTTAAAGTTTCATTGATAAAAAATAACTGTGATATATGTGTTTAGTTTTTACAATTATTAAGAAAACAAAATTTTAATTTTCCTTGTTCGAACCTTGCACCAATATCTCTATCTTGCTCAGTAGTACAGGCCCAACAGCTCTTTTTTTAGTATCAGCTAGCTTAGCATCATTCACCAGAAGGAGCCAATATGAGCCTCAAATATTAAGGGCACAGTCGTATATCTGTAAAACGAGGTAAAATATCTTGGAATTCACCTAGGTAGGAAATTCATCTGGGAAAAGAATCTAAATCAAACGACATTGAAGACCATTAATGAACTCTTGGTGACAAAACAAATGCTAGGACGTGATTGAGAATCATCTCCAAGGCAGACACTGTGGGCATCTCAGAACAGAGAGATTTTATGAAATGAAACAAGCGTATACATATACAAAATTAAGTCAAGAAATTTCACTATCAAGATAGAATCTATGAATAGAAAAAAATGAGAGCATCACTACCTCTCCGCTACCTAAGTTTCACGGGCATTTGGTTGTTACTTGTCAAATTTTTATGTATGTAACCTACTATGTCAGTGCATACGACGATCATTTTCTGTTTGCGGAGGAGAAGACTGTCAAATTTGCCCATAGTACCATAGTTTTATTTCACTACTACTAACACTCAGATTCAGGCAAATTGTTTCAATTCTCACTGCTGATTTCATTTCCTAATATCTTTCTTCTCTGAGTTGCGCAAACCAGCAATTGGTAAGACCTGAAATCCTATATGGAGCTGCTGTGTCGTAGAAGACACCCACCCAAAAACTGCTGTTAATAGGTCTCAAGAAGCTTCAAAGGATGACATGCCTGCTGATTACAGGTATATATAAGCTCAACACCAACGGCAGGAATGTATGTCTTTCTAAGCCTAGAACCACTGCACTTCGAAACTCAGGAGGATGCAGCAAAACGGATATAGGTACAAATCAGGAGATCTAAAAGCCTACTTCAAAATCCTGGATGACATCAGGCCGATGATGTTCTGCTTCAGCGATCAAATAAATACCAAAACAGCCTTAGGCAAAATGTTCAAGGACACAATTCCATCAAGTAACAAATGGGAAAACAGCCTACCTCCCTCGTACAAATAAGTACAAATGTGGTTTGTAGATGGTTCAAAGATGGATTGTGGAGTAGGAGCAGGGATCGTAGGTCCCAAGTGCAAAATGCATTCCCTTTTTCTAAGGAAAGCCACAATCTATCAAGCAGAACTATCTGCCATACTTAGAGTCTAACATATAATATAGATGAGGAACACTAGAATTCAAACCCTCTCGGACATTCAATTAGTTCTCGAGGCTTTCAATTGCCATTACATAAATTCAGCTATACTCTTAGAGATGAAAGATGCGTTAAATGAAAAAGGGGTAGTTGATATGGATCTTCGGCCATGAGGAGCACCAACAAAATGCGGAAGCTGATACCAAAGCCAAAGAAAGAGCAGGAATGCCATTTACAGATCCTTCTCCGTACTAGAGATTTACGAATGCAAACACGGACAAGGAAATTAAAACATGGAGCAACAAAAATATTGAAAGCTACTGGCTTAGTCTTGAGGGCTTGAAACACTCAAAAAATACCTTGGGTTCGATGACAAAAAAGCAGTGGCTCTCTGCAAAAGTGTCATAAAAGCTCTATATCAAACATTGACAGACAACCTTTTTGCAAAAAGTATGTCCACAGAATAAGTAAGGAAGGACTGCCATAGATACTATGGGGGAATGGGTAGAGTATGTAGAACATATTTTCACACACTGTCCAGTACTTGCCAGACTAGCTCGTTGGCTCTACTCCGTCCTCCACCAGGGACATAGTAAATGTCCCGCCAAGGAACACATTCAGGTATATAAGTAAATAACGCAGAGAAGGCAGAATAGATCCAAGAAGCTGCAATCCAAATATCGATTTATTTACTTAATTTATTTTCTTGTATTTTTTCCCACTCTCATTATAGTATTATACACTGACAAAAAAAGACAACATGCTTGTTTTTGTGCTTACTTGCTCATATTCATTTTTTTTTTTTTTTTTACTGACACTTCCATTCTTGCTTATTCGTTGATTATTTGTGTTTCCCAATATTCCCGAAATTACATGGAAAAGTTTCTTGATACGTGAAATTGGTGTTTAGAAAGCAGTGCATGTTTTTTACCCTCCCCTTTCCAAGAAATTTGCTGTATTTTTTGAATTTTGAAATTCCTTATCAGCTGGATATTCTGCAATCTCAAAGTCATGATGAGCATTTCCCTTAAAGGGGTCGATTGTATACGTGGTTTTAGAAAATCGACATTAATTTTTTTATACATTTGCAATCTAGAAGGTATGAAAAAAATTCATTTTAAAGGAGTTTTGAGTTTTTGTTCGTAAGTCATAAAGCGTCAAACCTGGTCGCTTGCAATTTTTCCAAGCGTCTGTGTGGCTACCGGGTGCCCTGTCACTTTCCCGGCGCAACAAAAATAGCTATAATCCAGCAAAAGAAAAAGCAAGTGACGCAGTGTTAACATCTCTGGGATCGGTATAGATCTCTTCGGGCCCGGTAAAGATGATTAATCGTAAGTCTCATCAATTACGTCTTATTGCGTCTATCTATTTTATAACTATTATATCATTTATTTATTTTATATTATTTTTATTTTCTTTCATTTTTACTGCCTTGGCGAAAAAATCTATTTTTTATTCCAAAACCGCCGTTTTCAAAGATTTAAAATTTTTGGAAAAATATAGCTAACACGATAGCAATTGACGATATGTTGCATGTTTTTTTTCCAAATTACGTCAATGCCTAAACTCTTGACAGTGAATCAACACCAACTTTTTGAGAAGACGACTTTAAGGTTATCCTGAAAATAGAACTTTATCAATTTGTTTTTAAAAATTACTAACGTATTAATTCGTAATGGATTATAATGGGTAATAAACTAATCCCTTCAATCATAATTCAAGCCACTATGTTTATTTTTT
The DNA here is from genome assembly GCA_947369275.1 of Nemotelus nigrinus. Lineage (NCBI taxonomy): Eukaryota > Metazoa > Arthropoda > Insecta > Diptera > Stratiomyidae > Nemotelus > Nemotelus nigrinus. The sequence goes on along the minus strand of OX376375.1, from coordinate 51,365,084 downwards.
TTAGAAATTGTTTTGGCATTAACTATTCTTCTTGCTGCACCCAGCATAAAAGCAGCTTTAAATAAATATATTCAGACATAGCAATAATGTTAAGAAATACTTTCTTTCGATACTTGAACTTTATACATTTTATGACGGCTGAAAATTGAAAGAACACTTGCGGACACTATGGAGTTATATTGAATCCATTGAAAATCTTGCATGTTTATGAAAGTAGCGTTTTTTGCACTTCAGATCAAATCAGAGTTAATCGGTACGCAGAAAAAAACACACCAGGCAGGTTTCGGCATTCTTTTAAGTTGCTGATTTCGCAAGTTAATGTTATTAGAATAGTATGTGAAATTGATTTCAAAATTATGTTTCAATTTCATCAAAATGTGAGAGTACCTGTAAATTTGCAGCGGTTGCACCAAACATTTCAAATAATTTCTTTCGTTTTTTCATTTGATTGTGAGCCCACGAATTCTTACTAAAACGATTTACCGCCCACAAAGTCTGACTCAGTGAGATCACTAAGGCAAAATTTTGTTGTTTCCCATGCTACTAACCAGAATTCAATAGAGGTGCAAAAAATGCGCCTTGTCACTATGACAATCAAATTATTTTTCTTTACCAACACGTCATTCTATTCTTGCGAATTATTTGTGAAGATGTCTAACGTTTGCTTCGTACAAAACTAAAAACTTTAGACAAATCCTAAAACATAGGGTCGTTTTCGATTTATCTATATCCAGTAAGTGCTTCTTTGTGGAGCCATTCTGGAACACCAGATTAAGTAGAGATTTCGTAAAGCTATGGACAAACGAATGGATGCGTATTTTATTTGAAATCTCAAATACTTTTCTCTGCGCACTCATATTATGAAAATAGTGGAAATGTAGCTATTGCTTCAATTCCTCGAGTCATTTCTAACGTTGTTTCAAGTGTTAAATATTTCCGCGAACTGCTTGCCATATTATCACTCAAGCACAGGACGCACTGTACGCAGAATAAATCATTGACATTTTTCGCATGTTCGTTACAACCTACTCTGCAGTGAAAGAAAGCTCTTCAAAAAAAGTACGTCATATACCTACATATAAAGGAAAAATTTAGGTGGGATTTTCAAAACTATTCCCCATGTGCAAGAATTCGCTACAGCCGATGGCCGTAGTAGCTTCTGGTAATTACGTAAGGAATGTGATCAACTCACATAATCAAAGCAAATTCAACTTAAAAATATTCCTGCAACACAGATTTCGCTGAAATTGAAACTTCCCATATTCAAAAAAGTAGCGTAGTGACGTCACTAGCAATGTATATCCAAAAATGAAGGTTTTTTGTTTCATCTGAGCACTCATTTTCGTATAAAGATATTGTATTCTACCACTATTCTTAAGTTATACCCACGTTGGGCGCGCTATTTTCATCATTCTGTTCTTTTGTTTTGTGAGAAAAATGTTAGTTCATCGCACTTAGTTTTTATTTTCATAGAAATTTAGAATATTCAGCTGCTATTCTGCGTAGTAATCTTCCTGCAAGCATCAACGTTTTCGTTTTCAAATGGACATCATATATTTGCATATACATTTCACTTTTCAAATAGGATCTTTTGCATATAAAAGAGCATTCTACATAAAAGTAATACCGATATAAAACTGACATAAAGCCCTTAATCGTAAAAATATAAATGGGCAATTTTCAGCTAAAAGGTTTAAATCATAGCCATCCTGTTATCATATGCCGCAATATAATATAATTAAATATCTACAGCGGAATTAAATATCTGAAGTTTTCATTCATTTATGTACTGCTAATTATTTAGGGACGAATAAAGTGCTCAGTATGTAGGCACTAAAAAAGGATATGCCTAAACCAGCTAAATGCTCCATTATAGCTTCTAACAAGCAGTTCGAAATCACCACTACGACGATAACTGACGTATTATATATTTCAGCAGCTGGTAGAACAATCATTCTCCAACAAATTTTCCAACAATTTTTACGCCTCCGTTGAGAACATTACCATCAATAAATTTACTGTGGAAATAGAGTGATCATTGTGACGGATAGTGCTCAGACATGCCATATGACACCCAGTTTGTCGTTAAAACGCGTAGCATATTAAGCGCGTTTTTATTAAAAGTAATACTAAAACTGACATAAAGCCATTAATCGTAAAAATATAAATGGGTCATTTTCAGCTAAAAGGTTTTAATCATAGCCATCCTGTTACTATTTTTTATTATTTTTGGCAATACTTTATGTTACTCCCGCCTACTTTAAATAGTACCAACTACTTACATTTTTTAAGACATGATCTGCAGGACTTATTGGAGGATATTCCGCTGCAACGATTGGCTTCCATGTTTTACCAACACGATGGTGCTCCAGCTCACTATGGCCGACCAGTCAGAGATTGGTTGAATTCCAATTATACCAATCGCTGGATCGGTAGAAATGGACCAATACACTGGCCTGCGAGATCTCCTGATCTAACAGTTACGGATTTTTTTTTGTATGGGGACGGATGCAGGCCCTTGTCTACACAACGGAAGTATCAACATTGGACGACCTAAATACCAGGATCGATGCGGCTGCAACTGAAGTGAGGCAGCAGCTGAGAAGTATGAATATGAAAAGAACACTTGCGAAACGAGCTTTGGCGTGTATTCAAAATGATGGTGGCCATTTTGAACACTTACTGTAGCTCAAAAATTTTTAAATAAAGCACAAAACCCTTTAATAAATTCTTTCAGTTCAAGCAAAGAGTGTAGATCGAAAACGAGGGTCACTTTATGGCATATTCAGCTTTTAAGCGATATGTACGGTAAAACGGTAAAACTTAAAATGGTTAAACTTAAGTCATAAACATGTATGCAATTTTTGTAGCCAATTATATGGCCTATAAAAATATTAAATTAAAATGGCATCGTTTCATGAGGTTTTCCGAGAAAAAACAACATTGAACACAAAATTTTCGGGGTAGAGGTGCCAACATTTTGTATTTTGAAGTTAATATCTCAAAATCAGGTACAGTTAGAATTTAGGACGTTACATCAAATTAAAGGCAATTCAATTCCATAAAAAACAGGCACTAAAACTTTGCGTTATAATTATTAATTTTCAAGATATAACGATTTAAGTGAGTCAGGGTACAGGTCCGAAAAACTTTTCTTGACCACCCTGTAACTCCACAGATTTTGAAAACCGAACGATTTCTTGCTCAAAATACATCAAGGAATGCCTCCTTACAAAAGTGTCCACCGAGTACCAAACACCCTGTATATTTCAGCAGCTGGTAGAACAATCATTCTCCAACAAATTTTCCAACCATTTTTACGCCTCCATTCAGAACATTGCCATCAATAAATTTACTGTGGAAATAGAGTGATCATTGTGCTGGATAATGCTCAGACGTGCCATATGACACCCAGTTTGTCGTTAAAACGCGTAGCATATTAAGCGCGTTTTTATTATGTGTTTCCTACGTGCTACTGTAACACATCCGCTTGCAAATATTTTCCTAATCGAAAACATACTTTGATAAAAGTGAATAACACTCAGCTGCTCTGTAGGTCATACCACTCTCACATGTATGTGTATGTGAATTACATAACAAAACCATTCGGTTCCGTTATGTTTTATGTAAAAAGCAGCGGCGGAATTATAATACAACTCACATATCATCCATGTGCTTCGAACAGGACACGTTCAAACCTAGTGAACAGCATACGATCGCCGGAAACGTAATAATAAATGAGGAAGAAATATTGGAATTTCTTAACAATGCGAAGATATGGACAACGTATTCAATGAATTTCCTTGGCATGCAGACAAGACAGCTCACCGGAAACAGTTGAACACTTTTCGAATTCCTGCGCATAAGCTTCGACCTTAATTTATTCGAATGCCAGAAAATGTTTGGGAAAAGTTTCGACGGGAAACACTCAAAGTTGTTCCGTCGTGGACTCTCTGAACTGCAAAGAGGAAGATACTTCGCTCAGACAAACTGCAAACATGTGTCGGTAAATATGTATGTGGCAAAGTGTTTGCCTGGTAGTTATTTAGGTTTTATAGCAGTTTGGTGTTGCCAATTTTTCGCAAACTGTTTCGCCACGAAATGATCAGAGTTTCACCTGCTCGACTGAAGAAGACAATGTAGTGCAGAATGAATAAAACATCAAATTGCAGGTGAGCAAATCGAATTACGGGATTTAAATGCTGCAGAGCTTGAAGGTATGATTGTGAGTTCAGAATAAAATCGGTATTTTATTTCGTTAAATGTAGTCTGCATTCGTGGCCAAATGATATAAAAGTTTCAAACAAAATCATTGAAATGAAAACCGTTATTTACATAGCAGTGATGGCATTTTAAATATAGGGCCAGAAAAATCAATGTTGGCAATGACACGTGGTACAATTGCCTGAATATTGCAGATTTCCCATTTCGAAACTAAACTGGCAGTTCATGCCGAAAATCTGAAAACATTACATTGCTCCATTGCAATTTAATGTTGTGTTATTTTTAGCTTTCATGTATCAAAACAGGTAAAAATATCTACATTTTTTTTTTTGGATGTAATAAAAAACGAAATACACTCACTGAAAATGAACAGAAAAAGGCAAGGCCAAAAAGTCTTGCAACAGGATTAGCGTTTGCATATTTAAAGAATTGAAGATGGCTTCGGCCCACCCTCGAAGAAATGTCTCGGAGGTAATAGGAGCTTGTATTGCCTTTAATACTTCAGACTATATTTGTGGTTTAGGTCCATGAAAATATGGAGAAAATTGTTTATTGGTAGAGAAGCAATTTATGTTATGTTTGGTTGAAGAACCTAAACTTATTCCACTATGAAAGCCATATTTCGTACATTTTAAAACTAAGGATTAGCCGTACACGACTTTTTTTTTTGGTACGGTATGTGTTTTGATATGGTATCAATTTTATGGGGGCATGATTTTGTTGTGCTAGTAGAGTATTGTGGGCAGTGTTCAGTTATTTAGTATGCTGCCTCTCAGACTTGTCTATCAACAAGATCAAACTACTCAAATTTTTTAGAGGAGTAGAACGGTTTGAAAACTGCACAGAAAAAATAAAATTTGTAAAATTGGAACAACTGGTGCTTACTTTGTATGTTATATCTTAGTACAAAAATGACTAATATGTTCGTTTTTGGCAATACTTTATAAGCTCTACAGCTAGAAATCTACCAAAACTGCGTCACATTAAGCTTAGTCGACCATATGAATTGAAAAATAAGGAAGTTTCAACACTTATCGCTTATTTTCATTTTAAGATGGTTATCATATGAAAACTTGCTAGAAGCATATCTATTTTAATAAAGTCGAATATTACCAGTTCCGCCAACTCTATCTTAATTTTGCAATCAACAGCATATCCGATTTGTTAGACATTGGAATTGACCAACCGTTTGTATTTGGTTTGGATTCGAAGCTTGTATCGAAGCTTGTATACCACAGCCATAGCGTTGCCTACAAATTCATTAAACTTCCGATAAAGCTGGTTCTACGTAAGGCCAATACATATTTTAAATTTCATTTTGACTCAACAATCCGGTCGTGAATTTTCATTCACACCAATTTCATGTGCTCATAAAAGTAGCGATTTGGTGATGAGTTACCGTTCTTGCCCGATGAAGAATTGTAAAGGACAAAGCTTCAAATTTATCAATTATTTGGATTTTCTTCCATAAAGCGAATATTTTGCAGCAGACTCGATTGTTTGAAAGATATATACCATTTACATGCCCGCTGTTGCTTTAGAACTAGGTCCACACAATCATCAAAACATCAATACACACTGATGACTCTGTCAGAAGTCATCGCAGCACGAAATTCCAAAAATTTTCTTTGCCTACTTTTAAGCATTCAGCGGTGAGGTGGGTTAAAAATTTACCATAAGTAATCTTGAGACACTATCAGCTGTCATTTTATTCAATTATTACTTGCCATAGAAATATATAGGTACCTAAAAATTTACTGAAATACCGGCCGCCATCAGAGTATTAGGAGTACCTTTATTTCAACTTAACGCAGAGCGAATTCTTATCTGCATTAATATTTAATGGACATTTCAGCTTGATCAAATAACGTGATCATGAGCAATTCTCACTGAATTTTTGTGTTGATATTGTTCAGCTCGTGGCTTCTAAAAATTCCAGACATTCGAGTTCAAATGACTCGGAGTTCACCGATAAATTCTTTTCAACCTTTAATTTTCCTTGAAAACAAATTGAACTCATGCGTGATATACAGCTCAACTCCTTTTTCCATTAACAACGACCACTATCCTGTCCGTGATTCAGGTTTGTAAAATGTAATGACATATATGCCATTGTGCTTATTTTTAGTCTTGATCGCCTGGAGCCGAAAAAGCTTCATCATTGGTGAAATGGGTACTATTATATTTATTCAGTTAATCCATATGAACTACTTTCATTTACGACTGGGGCTTCCAATGTTCTTAAACCGAATACACGACGTCATTCAATGGGTGAAACTAATGTTTTGAATCAGCCTGAGCTGTCTGGAGAACTATCTTTGTCGTGGCTTAATAGTGCGGTTTAAAGCAGTCGGACCAAAAGTGACCTGACCTAAAGCGCGGACTTAATGAACTTAGTCCTCAAGTGTATACACCGATGTGACCTAAAATTTGCTTAGGTGGAATTTAGTCCTCGTTCGTATATGACAGCTGTCATTTAGTTTAATGTTCCTTCATGCACTGTATTTATCGTTTCATTTGTCTCTCAAACATGTTTATTTCAACGATTTTGTGTCAAAGGGGAATGTTATGAGCTTATATTCAACATGCATACATTATTAATAGTCGCGCAAAAATCAATGTTTAGGTCGCGTGTGTTTACAGCGATTTAGTCCACGACCTATATTTAGGTCAGGTCGCTTGAAATCGTGGACCGACCTAAATTTAGGTCGGTCCGCGAGTGTATACACCACGTGGACTAAAAAATTTAGGTGGAATTTGGTGTTTAGTCCGCGGACTAAACGTTCGCTGTATACGATATCAATGCACGACCTTCAATTCCTAAGCTTGAAGTCATGGTTCTACCGCTAAAATCTTTTCTCGCCACTAAGTTCTGGTGTTTTTTTTTCAGTATCTCTGCTAATGAGGTTTTATCTTATGACAAAGCTAAGCTTGGACTCTCTCCACTGCTGCTTCTCTAAAGAAAACTTGTATGTGATAGCTCGGCTATTTGTAGATTTTCTCATTCTGCATCATTGAGTCAAAATTTTAGCTCAGTTGGTGTTTTTCTCAAGGAGTTTGCCAAAACCAGTTTCCGAAAAATCATGCATAGAACGCGCTTTATTAAAATTTGTTGCCAGAACGTTCGAAGGTTGAGGAGCAAAACTCATAGGTTTAAGCGTTCTTCTAGTTTTCCAATCCAGAACCTCCGATCTAGAGGCATCTTAACTTTCCTTTCAAAATCTGCACTTTTCTGCTAAAAAAGTGAACAAAGATGCAATGAGTGCTTACTACTGTCATATTGAAGCCTCTGACTCATTCTATCAAAAATTGTCCGGCTCCTATACCCATTTTCTTAAAAAATCTTTCTCTATCACTTCTTCAATGTATCTTTACATTTTACCCGCTTTTTTGCTGCTGCAAACATATGTATTTTTTTCTACGACTTTCCAATATAATTCCTTGTTTCTTAATAATATGGCTCTTTTTGACCTTGAAGGTGTGTCAGTTTTTGTAAAAACCCCTTAGAATTAGAATGTTTAGTCGGTAATCCAGATATCTTGACGAAGTCACTCTCTTCATCTCCGTATCAGTATATTTTTGTAACCATTTTATTTATTCTATTCTTTCGGGAAATCTGCTTACACTCTTATCCTCCTTAAGGGAGAAAATACATATAACTGCTAATAAAAATCGATTGTTCTTAGTATATTAAAATGTTTCAAATGCACTAAAAATATACCAAAAAAAATTTTTAGGCGATATTTGTATTAGTTCTCGAGTTATAGTTAGTTATAGGCAGCGGTGTGTTCCACAGCCGGTCGAGTATACCTGCTACTCGTCCTTGCATACTTTCTCTTCGGCGCTATAGGCGGTTCTCTAATTGTGTATTCCTACTTTATTCTTATAAACCTGAAATTCTAAGGAAATGTAGATACAGATGTACATTGACACTTGTATATTTTTATAATAAAAAAAGGGGCTTGTATTTATGCGCCTTGTAGTAAAAACCGTTAGATTGCCGGCATGAAAATAGTTGATATATCAGCTTACATAGTCGCTGGAATGTTCAACAAAGACCATACATTCCTCTTGTACCTAATGAATGATTTAAGTATTGAAATAAGCCCCAGCTTATTTAGTTATGCCAAGAGAGCCGACAACGACAGGATAGAACGATAGAACCGTCGAAGTCTTTTCAGCTCAAAAGAAGCCCGAAATGCTCGCCGTGATCTTCTAGTGCACCAAAATGATATGCACAAGGAGGCTGAAGGGCTGTTCTATAGACCTGGATTCGCTGATTTACGAATAAGTTGTAATTAAACTAATAATCAATGATTGTTATCTGCCGAAAACTTTAAACGCGTTTTTCTCATAGTAGTACTTTTTCAACTTCTGTACAAAATATCTCAAAAAATATTTAACCGATCCGGCTCAAATTTATTCCACATCTACAAAAGCTACAAAAGAGTATTATCTACTCATTGAACTTACATGGTGTTGTAATTTCGGAAGAATAATTTGTTTATTAATGTTTAAAACTTGATTTTTTTTTAGAAATAATCGATTTTTTTGTTTAATCTAAAATTAATGTAAAAATTAAATTTTTTTAAATAAATTTTATTGGTTCACCTATGAACTATACATCTCATTCGCATATTGTTTTTCTCTGAACGTTGCAAATTCCCCGGAAAATGCGTTAAGTTGTACGAGGCAGTTTTTGATGTGTTTTTTTCATTCGCTCGCATCGCCACCATTTTGTGTTGAAAAATTATTTAAAAAAAATTTCATTTACTTTGAGACATGTCCTTTAAGGATTTAATATTAAAAATTTTCTGAATAAATAATATATATATTTTAAGTCAATCTGAAATTAGCTATTTTGTTCAATTTTACATGTATTTCCCCCCTTAAAGTGGAAGTTGCATCTATTTTTCCAATTACTACCCCGTATCTTCCATATCCACATAGCTTGTTCCAACAAATTCCTCGGAAGGACTGATTGCAATACGGTCTACTTTTGAGTGAATATTAAGTTGAATAAAATTCGCAGATGTAAAAATTTGTCACAACTAACTTAAATAAAAATGTATAATCAGTCAGGTATTAGCAGATGCCTGATGAGAAACAGTGCATACTTTCGAAATTGCTCAGTTATATTTTAATTTTTAAACATCTCATAAAAACAATGTTTTTGATTTCCTGACACTATTGCAGTATTTGTTCCTGGTCTTAAGCTCAGTTTTTGAAAAAAAGGAAATTTAAAATATTTGGGAGGAAAATGTATTGCTAATTGGCCAGATTGATTTTCCGTTAGGTGATATGTGTAGCGTAGCAGTATGGTTTTCTCCGGCGATCTACTTTGTTCCATCAAAAATTTTAAATTTCCTGCGGTACAATTACAGTCCTTGTAGTCGTATACGAGCAGCAATAATATTTCTATTTGAGCTCTTTCGCTGCAAATTGATGTCCAAGTTCAGTTCAAGACTCAATTCAGGTTAAACCGGTGCTGAAATCTATCGGCCATAACCAGAGTAGAAAGCGAAAATATCTCCAATAGTAAAGCTATCTAGCTGAATTCTTTCTGGAAGTGAATAAAATAACTTGGCTTCAAACTACAGTTCTTGCTCCTGAGATCAAAATGATTGATTATAGGTGACTATTCATGACAATACATATACATTAACAACCAAATAAAAGACAAAGACCATCGATTTTAATTTTTTTTAGGAATTTAAAATCTTGAATCCATAATTCAAGTCCTAGTTTCAAATCCCGCAGCATTATGTTACATTGGTATTCATTTTTCTTTTCATTCTGTCCACAAAGTACCCAAAGCTATAAAATAAAACGATTTTGATTTTATTCCACATTCGATCATCAAGCACTCGAAAATAAATACACTGCAGTTATTTTGGCACAAACCAAACTTTTTCTCGATTTTAGCTCATCTATTTCATTAGCTAACCTAACTTCATCTGGTTGCCAAATACTATCCTCTTAAATGACCCACCATAAAATTGCCATCAATTCAATGGAACTAAGCTCAGCAGTTTCCTAATTCAACTTCTATTTAGTCTTTGACTTCATTCATACTCGAACCCCATCTTTATGATATTACGAGCATAATTCAGAACCATAAATGCCACCGAACGAGCGTTCAGTCGCTCGAGTCGAGTGCCACAAGTGGAAATTTTCAAGAGATCGATATTCGAACTACAAGTAGGGAAAATTCGCGTTTATTTAGCACTAGCACCATACGAAGTACGTTCTAATCCCTATGAAATTTACTTGAATATATTTTCCGCCACATCGAGAAAACGGAGTGGAAACGGATTACCTAAGGACCAGAATTAATCACACGGAACAACCGAACAGAATTCATGGATTCGTTTCGACTAAACCGCATTACACAATTCTTGTGGTTTAAAATGTTGATGTGGCTGTGGTGTTATTCCTACACACACTCGTGGTTGCCAAAAACTGTCTCTGGCAGCCTGAAACCAGAAATCGGAGACTCATAAAATTTCAGCTGCGTTTCGAGAAGAAGCGATTGTCTCCTGGGACCATCAATACACATATCACTGAAAGGACGTGAGTTTTCCGTTTGCAAACACACGAACGTCGTCAAAATAATGTTGTACATAAGAACCAAATCCTCTGCGATGGATCCGAAATACTTGTACTTGAGTTTTGTTCTTTAAAAATAACACTCGCCCACGTGCTTGAACATACTTGACTAAGGAATTTCAGTCTTAAGGATTTCGGTGACTTTCGATGGTTCGTTTGGTGTACTTGTTTGTACATTTCAGAAGATTAATTTTTCGTTAGACAAATCCTCTTTCTATATTGAAACAAAGTTGAGCTTTGGATACATTCATATTTATTTCCCATTTTTTTAAGCACTATTAGTTATCCGTTTTCGATGTCATTTTATAAAGCATTGGGGCGTTTGAATTTTATTCCGAAGCTTGCCATATTTGCATGTCTTCAGGATATGGATGTCGCAAAAAAACTGCTTACACTATCCGTTCATGTATCTTAGCAAAATTACGACACGTGCCTAAACAATTGCGCTGCGAACATCTATCGCCTAATGATTTGTATTACCAGATAATATCGTCTTTACATCAACACTGTTTCGTCAAACGGAAAGATAATAGTTCAAAAGAAATTTCTTGCTACCGAGCGTCTAAGTTTTCCAACGCACTGCGATATTTTCGCTCCAGAGCTTCAAATCAAAACCATTCTCCTATTATTTACTAACAAAATGTACTTGATTTCGGGACTAAGACCACTAAAATTAGTTTATCTTCTGTCTTAGCTTAGAATGAAATTATTTGCCGCATGAATACTTGGCTAATGGAAAGCATTCGTAATAATAAAATTTTACCCTTTCATGTAATTTTCCGTGAATACAGTAAACGATTACTCTCTAGCAATGCCAATTAATTGTTGTTTACTTAGCTCATCATTAAATCTCACCAGGATTTTTCTGTCTTGTAGAAAGTTCGCTTAAGTTTTCTATGTTTTTTTGTTTGTAAATTTATGCTAAAGCAAAGTATTGGGAATGAAAACTTATCATGTTTTAAGCTTGTCTATGTTCAAAAATTGGAAATTTTGAGCCGCGTGTAAAAGTAGGCAAGGATTTTTTTTTCAAATTTCGATTTGTCATAACTTCTAAGAAAAACAATTGATCATCGTGAAATTTGCAGAGCGTATTGATGTTGACTAAAATATAACACACATTGATTTCCAAGGTAGTGCGGATAACTCTGTAGCTGCGGCAGGCTCCTGAAAAAAAATCCTTCAAATCATTGTCCCTCCTGAAATTTTTTTGATTTTTGACAAAAACTTCAAATCATTGATAAATTTTAGCCTTTGTGCATCATGTGAAATTGAAATTTTTAAAATTTCGATTTGCACATCCATCACAAAACCATCACAAAATTAGCTCTATTTTCAGCACTCGAAAGTTCTGTTCACGAGAACTGACGACCGGATTATCTGATCATAATGAAATTTACAGGACATGTTGGTATTAACTAGGACCAGGTCTGATAGAAGTGATTTTGCAATGCGGGCGACCCTGTGGCAGTGGTACCAACTTGAAAAATCACTGAGAAAAAAAAACAGTTTTTTGGCCTATAACTTCCGATTAAGCCCTCACACAATATTTGGATCTTACTTTAGATAACATTTGGTGAAAATTTGGCTGAAAAATTTTTATAGGATTGCCCGCTATGGTGATTTTTGTCTCCTAAATCTTGCAAATTTGGGAAAGATGAGAACGAAATTCAAAGTATAAGTTGATTTAAGTATGAGCTTGTTAAGGTAAACTTATTGCTGCTTCGTTGCGAAAGTGTTGCCAGCACTGAACATTTTCATCATTTGTGTTAAAGTTGAGTTTTGTTGCTTTAGATAAGGAATGGTTGATATGATTCTCCAAAAAAGTGTATTACGTCTTTCACCATTTTTTTGCCACTCAAAGACAATTTCTTCGAAAATTAGTTTTCTAGCGGTTCTGATGCGCTAGACTTTTTTATTATATTTTTGTGGCTCACACTTATAAAATATCACCCAGGTTGTACATGGTCAGGGGTTCAATAAGGTTTTTCAAACAAATTTTCAAAAATTTAGCTAACTTGTTAAAGTAATCGGCCTGTGATCAGTATCGTCACCTGATTTATGAATTAATCAGGGTGTCTTTCAGCTTTGTAGGAAACTCGCCTGTGCTAATGTGATTGTTAATATTGCAGAAATATAACGTGATATTTGAGTAGCAACGAATTTCAGGTTTTCAGAAGTTATTCCGTCAAGTCCAAGTGCGGAATTCTTCAATGAGTTACATATAGTCGTTTATTTAAAACTGAAATTTTCTTTGTAACTATGGGTTGCAGCTGCTTTTTAATACTAGATGCTTTTATATACAGAGTTTGATGATCTTAATCGGGCTATTTGGAGTATTCTCCGTTAAAAACAACAGATTGTGTGGTACATTATCTAATAAAGTAGCTGAGCTTGAAGTTACCCTGGTAGGGTTTCTTTTTAAAAGCATGGCATCATTCATTGCCAACATATTACTATAATTAACAAAGACACTGTTGTTTATGCTAAAAGCGTCTATAATGGTATCGGCAACGACTATAAAGCTATTAAATTTCTGATAGAAATATGAATATGTTAATCAATAAAGTCATCAGTATCAACAGGTATGTTATAGAAGTCCTTTACCTTGGAGCCCTGTCGGCGTAGCTTTACCCGTTCCTTTCGCTTCAATTTTAATTTGCCTTAAGTCGTACATGCACACTTCTAGCCAACGCTATTGAGCATACTATGAACACCTAATAGCCTTGATCTTGGCTCTTTACCGCAGACACTCAAATTAAAATTTTTCTAAAAAGTAGAGGTTTATCGTGTTCCGCTACATGATGAATAAAATTGACGTATTTTTCTCTTATTCAGTAGATCTACCAGTTAGTAATGAATTTACCTTTAAATATAAAAATTTTTCGTTTTTTTCTTCATCTTTACTCTAATTTTAACTTAAATTAGATATTTAAATGACTCAATAAATGAATAACTCTTTTGGAGTAGGATATTAAAAAAATGAAACGGAATCCGTTTAAAGTATAATTTAAGCAAGTGAAACATGACATAATATTATTTTTAATTTACTTGGAGCCTTGAGCTCTCAATAAACGTTAAATAAAATATATATAGCTTTATTTAAATAAACGCTTTTAAACCGATTTAATTAAAATCCATAAAACTTTATTTAAATATATGCTTTTTAATCGGTTTACACAATTTTTGATTCATTAAGAAAGCAGTAATAGCTTTTCTTTCTCCAATCAAAATCTTAATTTTTCACAAAAAAAAGTATGAAGTTCGAAAATGAAAATAGCAATAAGCCGTGGTAAAAACGAATGAGCAAAGAAGCTACGACAGATTACTTTCAGCGAACAAAAAAAAATGTAATCCCGAGGCTTGAAAGCTTACTTGAGGATAAGTTATTGATTTTTTCTCACGAATGATACTTTCATGGCTGAATTGAGTGGATTTGCCTTCTAAATTGTATCTGACACAGTACACTGTATGGTATTTATTAGGGCCAACGGTAAATTTTCCTTCGAAACTAGAAATATAACTATCAGTGTGAATTGTTATATTGCTCCTGATTCTTCGAATTACTGAAGTTTTGTTCAACGGATCTGATACTTAGTGAAAGCTCATTTGCACTCAAAATCAATTCGAGTACACAGTAAAAAATCAATTTTAGCCTATTTTCATCCAATTGCTTCAAGCATTATATTCAAATAAAACATTCAGCATTTGCCGTGTCCTACCAAATTTTATGTAGAGATATGTAGAGATATTGAAACTATTTTATCAAGTTGAAACTATTTTATCAAGATTTATCAAGTTGAATTTTCAAAGCATTTGAAATATATGGAAAGGAATAAAATCATAAAATCGTTACCTATTATGAATGGAAACGAATAAAATCACTTAATGAAAATCCGATCAAATTTCGTTTAACTTCACCATATTGAGAAGAAACGAGTTTGAACTGAATGCATTAAAACTAAGATATAAGTCATTTGACTCAGCTTTTACGCTTAATCCACTCAGCCATTTCTCAAAAGATAAGATACGATATATAGCATAAAGTTTCTAAGCAAAGTCATTTGTGAGAAATCACGATACATTATTCGATCAAACAACCCATTAACTGCTTATTGGATACATTCATTTTTACTACCGCATCCTTCTGGCACCCGATTGAGACTAAAATCGAGTCATTGAATACTCATACTCACAACGAGCGGCAAGAATCTCATATCATCAGACAATCTATGAAAATTCCTTCATATACCAAAGAACATCCGCAGGAAACAGTTCAACATTAAATTGTTTGTTATTGACAATTTACGATTGCCGTCAATGTCGCGTGATATCGTTAGTGCTTATTCGTAAGCACATTCAATTCTTCGGTAAGCTACTTGTTTACATTTAAAATGCTGTTGGATTTTAGGGAATGTGTCTAGAGCTATGTAGTTGGGGCTTAAGAAAATTGGACAAATCACATTTGACATATAAATAATGATGGTTTTCGTATTTGCTAACGTCATGTATCGATTCAATGGTTTCAAATCGTGTGCTTGTGTCAGGACATTTGAGAAGCACGAAGTCTGCTTTATGATTTGCTGTAACAGAGTCACATCTTCCTTTATGTAGTTTTTGAATGCAGTGAATATGTAGTGTTTTTTCATCTAGGAAACTGGATTCATATCGTTGTATTTTTACATTAGGATTTAATCTCAGTACGGTTGGGAGAAGATCTCAAATATTTGAAAATAGGCTGTAAATTTACACTATAGTTACAAGTACAGATTATTTAAAGCTAAATAATAGTTTTTAGTAAACAACTTTTTAATTCAAATTTTCAAAGTAATATTCATTATACTTTCTCATTCAATAGCAAGTGCGAATTCAAAATGAAAATGTTAACGGACAATCAAATAAGAATTTAGATTTTTCAAAAAACCTTACTCACATGCTCGTGAGTAATGGTTTTCATCGTTCTTGTTTGTTTAACATTTCGAAAAACACATTCACTTCAATAAATCTTGCACTCCAACATTAAACTCCCAAGTGCTTTTGTGGGATGTTTTGTTCAAGCATTTAACTCCTCTCTCCACGCATCATTGTCACACACTTCTCTCTAATATTTTGGAAATTTCGTGTCAGTTCAAGTTGATTTATTAAGACTGCCAAAAGTTACTCTTTTAGTAGATTCATCTCAGATTTACTCATACTGTGAGCTATTAACCGCAGTGTCTAGGGAATAAAAAGCTTCTTGTTCTTCTTAGCTTTCTTACTTGAGTATGTAAGCTTACGTGAGAATATTATTACTCATTCCTTCTACTAAATGGTTTTTTGAGTACTCTTGAGCTACGAGAATTATGGTGAAGTTAATGCTGAGTGTGTTTGAGAAGTAAAGTACGGGTATTATAATTTGTTGAACAGGTAGGTTTGAATATTTACACGTTTTATGATCTGAATGTAATGAGATGGATTGAATGAGAAATTCCATCATTTGTTTTTGTCAATATTAGTGAAAAAAGATTTCGAGTCAATTTATTTTACTTTCTACTTTAATCAAATTTTAAGATAACAGTAAATAATGCAAATCTAAATGTCTAATTCATTTATATTTATATTTTTCAGGAAATCTTCTTGTGATACTGGTCGTAACTCTATCGAGACGGTTACGATCAATTACCAACTTTTTCTTAGCCAATTTAGCTGTAGCGGATTTTTGTGTGGGAGTATTTTGTGTAATGCAGAATTTGACGATTTATCTAATAGACAGGTAAGAATATCTCAATGAAAATTTTCTAATGTTCTATCATATCCAGGTATATAACATATTTTACAGTATTTTTTTATAACTAGGAGAACATATTCAACCACACCTAATGTATCTCAAATATTTTTGCCCAAATATATATATGTATATATTGATCTCCAGTCTCCAGTCATCTCCAAAAACAAAAATTCTCGAAACCACATTAAATAAAACTTAGTACCTACTTAACAAACAACCCTCGGAAACATATTCTGCAGAACATCAAAGCATCTTCACTGATAAGGACATTGGA
This sequence comes from Nemotelus nigrinus, assembly GCA_947369275.1. Classification (NCBI taxonomy): domain Eukaryota; kingdom Metazoa; phylum Arthropoda; class Insecta; order Diptera; family Stratiomyidae; genus Nemotelus; species Nemotelus nigrinus. Next base: position 51,348,213 of record OX376375.1, on the reverse strand, counting down.
CCCAGTGAACTCATAATAAGGATGATTTTTTCTCCTGACAGTGAGTGTGATTAATGTCTTTCCATTTATCGGCAAGCTGTTTGTGCTCAAACTGGCTGAGTTTATTGGAAAATTGGTTTCCTCAGCTTAAAATTTATGGCGTTAACAGATTTAAATCTCTCGACAGGATGAAAATTTGCTGATAAATCCTGATAACTCTCATGGAGTATTCATTCTTACACATTATGAAATCTTACAAGAACACTAATCAGATAAGCATTACAAGGAAAACATCATTGCAGTCATCATTTTATGTGTGGAACGAGAAATTTAGTCATACGAATCTGAACACAAGCTTATGCAGTCGAGCAAGTAGAGTACCAGTTGTCAGTATTTGAAATCTCTGGTTCAAATCAGACCACAAACTCTCAACTCTGATTAATAGAATCTGTTACGGGCAGCTGTATGTCAGTCTGCATTCAAAAAAATGTAGCTCAAGTGCATTTGCGCTAAATTATTGTCATAAACGCTAATGCAATTACATTCGAGATGCATTATTTAGCTTAGATTGTACAACCGGTTATTAAACTCTGGAATGAATGAATGTCATTGTCGACTACGGCAACGCCAAAATCAGCTATGTTTTGCTGTGCATGCCGTATGTGGCCTAACCGGCGATAATGACAATTTGATCCGAAACAATGGTGGCCACGGTCGAAAACAAATCAAAAACGAATGCTTTTAGTGAAGTTTTAGACGTTTTGCTTAATAAATAGAGAATTAGATAGGAGACTTGGAACAAGATGGTTAGGGAGTTGAATTCCGACCACCGGTGAGAGAAATTTCGAGAAGGTCTTTCTACTTTCAAACTGTTTGAACGGATTTTAGTTCATGCCATCCTGGAAAAATACATACTCCTTTTGCTTGTGACATCCCTGATTAGCAAACAAGGCGAAGTTTTTGAAAACCGTTCAAAGTTTCAATTTTTTGTAGCAGTTTTGTGTGTTAGTCTGCATTGTTGGTATGAGTGAGCTAGAGCCGTAATTCGTACGAAAGCGGTGGTTGTCCGATAATGCGTTATGCTGACATACGGGCTTATTAGAGGTAGCAAAAGCACTTCAGCTAAATGAGTTGTAAACTAAGTCGCGGAACTAATTACTTCTTATTATTAGTTGTCATACTATCACAAGAAAAAAGCTACAGGGGAAAAGACTTGGTTCAAGATCAAAAATTAGGTTTTCTGTAATATTTTGATAGCTCTTGGCTTTACGTGAATTCTTCCTGCATCAAATTTGCTCACCATTTAAATTTGCAGAAAGGCTATATACACGAAATTGGCATTGGACGAACGGTTCTCGAGATATCAACTGGAGAAAACTCCGGCAGTGTCCACATCATCTATCATCGTTTATGCAAAGTGATGTAAACGGACGGTAAATACACCAAAAAACTACAGGGTCAATTTATACAGAATTACATTCGAAGGATGAAACGAACTAGCCAAACCGTTTCAGGTACAGGTGTTAGTGGTTGGGGCAAGTTTCTTCAAACTGATCCTTTGAAGCACGCTGTGCAGAAATCATGCTTATTTGGACTGTCCAAGGTGGAATCTGGATAAATACGAATCTCAACTGAAACGCGTTATGTGCCGGTCAGAGGGCCACCCTTTGAACTAGTTGAAGATAAACGCAAAAAAATATATACGAATCCAGGACAAACGTATTTCTCTGAGTTGTCAAACTGTTCCGGTAGAGAATCAAAATGTTACAACCACGCAATAAGCTTCCCTAATGTTTTCTACGGTTACTCCAATCCCAAGTTGAACTAACAAAAACCGCCTTAGGTTCGTTTCATACATATGAGGTTCAATTCGGTTCGGTTCGTTTTTGGTCGCTGGCGACAAGTGTGAAACGGTGCTTCGGTTTCTATTCGGTACCTAATAGAAACCGTATTGCACCGAGCTTTCCCTGGACGCAAATAGGTTTCATCAGGTTTCTATTAGGTGTGAATTCGTGTCCAGGGAACAGAAAGTAATCAAGGCGTTCACACATGCACGGTTTAGTTTCGGTTTGAGCCTGATTGGATCATTTGAATTTTTTTTAAAATTTATAAATTATAGATGTTGATGTGGATCGGCTGATTTGTGCTGTGGAATCTAAAGTAGCGCTGTGGGACAACCCTTGTACAAAATATGAAGGTAAATTTAAGACGCAAGATGAATGGAAAAACAATTGTATGGAAATTTTTGCAGACTTTTATGAATTTGACGTCACTACGCAAAGTTGAAGAAGAAAACACAAAACCTAGTATGAACCGAGTGAAAACCGTGTATGTGTGAAGGGGTTCGTTCGGTTTGGTTTGTTTTCGGTTACAACAACGGTTCTCGCACAGTTCAAATTGGGTTTTGTGTTTTCTTCCTCAACTTTGCGTAAAATTTCCACACAATCGTTTTTCCATGCCTCTTACGTCTTAACTTTACCTTCATATTTTGCACAAGTCTTTTCCCACAGCGCTAGCTTAGATTGCGCAGCACAAATTAGCTGATCCACATCAACATCTTATAAATCGCTCATCTTATCAGAAAAACAGCGACTGATAATTTCAAAAAAATTGGAAGTAATTATAAAACTAATCAAAACTGACTAAACTAACTAGATAAAACGTCTAAATATTTCAAATTAAGAAATCCAAACTGATAATTTATAAATTTAAAAAAACATTCAAAACCGAAACTAAACCGTGCATGTGTGAACGCCTTGATTGCTTTCTGTTCGCTGGACACGAATTCACACCTAATAGAAACCTGATGAAACCTATTCGTGCTCAGGGAGTATTCGGTTCTTTATGATTTCTATTAGGCACCGTATAGAAACCGAATTATCGTTTCACACTTGTCGGCAGCGACCAAAAGCGAACTGAAAACGAACCGAACCGAATGGAACCTCTTATGTGTGAAACGAGCCTTAAGCTGTTGCATATTTCCATACCTTAGAGACTTTCAGTATGCCTTCTGGTACGCTAGTTAGGAAAATTTGGTATTTTGATCAGTTCTTCTCGAAACTTTCATCTCACTAGCGACCATAAGCATTGTCCAATTTGTGGGGATACCTGGAAAATGATGAGTTAGCTCCCACCTATTGGCATTCAGTTATTGATGAAAACTCAACCATCTTGCATGATAATTTCCTGTTCGTATCCAGCAATAGTATTCTGCTAACCGAAACTGCCCTCAGCGTCAAGCATACATTACTGGATTTAATTGAACATTTAACTTTTACCAAGACCGTCTGATAATCTGTCATCCAAAAATTTCCTGCGCACTGGCTACTTTCGGACTAAAAACCCCACCCTAAGCCAAAATCATACTATGGATTTATTCATGCAACATTCATACTGGGGCCTTTCAATTCAGTAAGCACCATAATCTTGCATAAACATTGACTTTTCTCACGATTCGTTCATCTGAAGCGGGGACCTTAATGCTAGAGTCTCTATCCAGTCTTATCAGTAAACCCTTGTAGAAGTTTCTCTTCTCTAGCTCAAGTGTGCTATTATCAAATCAAAGGTACCAACTTCTTATTTACTTTATAATTTCACTGGACTTTATTTATCGATAGACTCTTCCCCTCACTTGTGAGATATTCCTTTCCCTGTTTAGAAATCACAAATTAATTATTCAGATCGTATGCTTTCATATATGGCTGTGACTTCAACTGAAATTTGCAGAGCACTCTTCCGAACCTTCCTCCTAATACTCTTACTGAACATGAAATATATAATTGTATTAAAAATATGACAGCTTTCTTAATAACATGCATAGACTTTCCTGCTCCTTTGGATTTCACCCCATATAAACAGACGCATCACATCAAAATCATCATTTCAACAAGACCAGCTGCTGTAACAAAAAATCGGCCTCTTTCTACCCAATTCCTCTGTCGAAACGAATAGCAATCATAACTTAATCTTTCTGAACTAACAACCAACCACTTATGTTTTCGCACATACAAACTTAACTTTGTAGATCATTTATTCCACTGTATCTCCTTTCACTGTCCAAATCCAATAATCCGATTAATTATCTGCACGTCCATTTTCGAGTGTTTGTCTTGAAAAAATGCAATGAAAAAAATTGATTAACTTTTTCTTAGATTTACTTTGCCTTTGGCTGCTTCCTTAATATTATTTTTGCGCCAGCTGAAGACGATTCTGCTAGTAACTCAAATTATTCTATCTCTTCTCTTGATTCGTGAGCATTCGAATATTGTACGAACTTGTATGGTATCTTTGGTTTAGATTAATTTCATTTTGACTTTGTAGGTCGTTTGTAGTTCATTCGCTTCATCCCCCTCTGATTTGTACTAATATCTATATTCTGCACGCTCGAGTGGAGCATATTGCAATATGACTTAATGAAATTGTCTTCAATGAAGTATTCCTTGTTCTTTTTGGAGTCATGTACCCGAAATTGAACTAGAGACTATGGAAATACAGTGGTGCCTCACACAACGAACTTAATTCGTTCCAGGAGCAAGTTCGTTATGCGAAAAGTTCGTTATGTGAAACGCGTTTTCCCATAACAATACATGTTAAAAAAATAATTCGTTCTGTGGCATAAAATATGGTAAGATGACATAAAAAAAAGATAAATTTTTTGTTATTATTTTTATTTAGATACATCTAAAAACATAATGAAAAAAACACACATTTTTTAATTTTAAGAAATAATCGAATCTTGCACATCTTCATCCATTTTCCGCTTTTTGGCCGATGGTGCAGTGAAAAATCTGTCCAAAGTCGTTTGTTTCTCTCTTTTCTTCAACATCTGCCGGAAATAACGGACAAGAGTATCGGAGTACAGGTCGTTGATCCTGTTTGCTTCAGCGGAATCCGGATAGTGGGCATTGGTAAACTCCTGAACTGCTTTCCATTTGACCAGGATGTTATTGATGTCAGCAGTTGGAATTGGTTGATTGTTTGATTGTTGCTCCTCGTTATCAGATGACGCTTCCCTTTGAGCATTGTCCTGTTGTTGGGCCAGAAGTGTTTGGAGCTCTTCAGTTGTCAGCTCTTCTTTGTGTTCCTCAATAAGCTCCTCTACATCCTCTTCCTCTACCTCTAATTCCAACCTTTGGGCCACTGTGATGATGTCCTTCACCACTTCTGTGTCATCAACTACTGCTTCTTCCTGAATCCACGAAGGCACAAGCATCTTCCAAGCAGAAATGAGGGTCCTTTGTGACACTTCTTCCCAGGCCTTCTGTATAAGTCGTATTGCCAAAAGGATATCAAATTTCTCCTTCCAAAACATTCGGATAGTCATATTGTCTCCACCAAACTCGCATTCTTCAAACACCTTATTAAAGAGGGCTCTAGTGTAGAGTTTTTTAAAGTTCGCAATAACTTGCTGATCCATTGGCTGGAGAATGGATGTGGTGTTTGGTGGCAAATACTGCACCTTGATAAAAGGATAATTTTCCTGCAATATTTCTTCTAGGTCTTTTGGGTGAGAAGGGGCATTGTCAAGTATCAGAAGGGCTTTGAGCGGCAGTTCTTTTTCCAACAAGAATTTCTTCACGGCAGGAGCAAAGGTTTCCAGAATCCATTCGTTGAAGATAACTTGGGTCACCCAGGCTTTTTGATTGGACTTCCAATGGACGGGCAATTCGGACTTAATAACGTTATTTTTCTTAAAAATTCTTGGATTTTCAGAGTGATAAACCAATAGAGGTTTGATCTTGAGGTCTCCGCTGGCATTAGACGAAATCATGAGGGTAAGTCTGTCCTTCATGGCTTTGTGTTCTGGCAATTTCTTCTCTTCTTTTGTAATGAAGGTTCTGCTCGGCATTCTTTTCCAGAAAAGACCCGTTTCATCGGCATTGAACACTTGTTGTGGGCAGTATCCTTCATCCATAATAAATTTTTGAAAATTAATAGAGAACTTTTCTGCTTCTTTTTTATCAGCACTGCCAGCCTCACCATGCATATTAACGCTGTGGATTCCATACCTTTTCTTAAATCTAAAAAACCACCCCCTGCTGGCTTTGAAATCTTCTTTATTATCTTGATTGCTGCTACTTCCAGGGATGTTTTTCTTTAGATCTTCATAAATTATCTTGGCCTTGTGACAGATAATATCTTGGGTTGTTACGTCACCTTTCACCTGCCTGTCCTTGATCCAAATCGCTAATAGCCTCTCCATTTCCTCGTGGATTGAAGATCTATGTTTTTCATTAAATAGTTTTGATACTCCTTTGGCTACTTTGGCTGATTTTATTGCATCCTTGTTTGTCAAAATGGTGAAAATGGTGGTCTTGTTGAGGCCAAACTCTTTGACGAGGTCACACTGTTTTACCCCACATTCACTCCTTCTAATTATTTCCTGTTTCATTTCAAGAGAAATCACCTTCCTGCTTTTTTTAGAACCCATCATATAAAAAAAATGTTGAGTTTATCTTAAAAGGACGACTGCCGTGATACGTGTGCGATTTAATTCGTAATGAAGAACGATTGCTGCGATACGTGCGTAAGTTAAGCGTACTGCTCAGTGACTAACGACTGCCTGCGCGGATGCATGCAATAAATCGGCAGTGATCGTGTGAAGTGGGCGACTTCGTTGTAATGATGAACGATTGCTGCGACACGTGCGTAAGTTAAGCGTACTGCTCAGTGACTAACGACTGCCTGCGCGGATGCATGCAATAAATCGGCAGTGATCGTGTGAAGTGGGCGACTTCGTTGTGTGAAGCGAAGTTCGTTGTATGAATCGTGAAATGAACGAAAAGGAAGTTCGTTGTGTGCAGCGTTCGCTGAGCGAGGCGTTCGTTATGCGAGGCACCACTGTAATGTGGAAATGGGGTGGTTATTGAGAAAAAAAAATAAACGAAATCAATATTTCAAGCGATTCGACAGTAGAAAATTTAAGCTTAAAGGCCATATTGAATAAATTTAATAGATATTTGATTTTAAATATTTCAGTTTGAAAGCTCGTCAAAGCTGATTCAAATTAAATTAATAAAATAAATCTCATGGTTACCATTGAATTGCATTTTGCCCGTTGTTAGTTTGACAGAATTACGATCGAAAACAAGGATTGAAAAATATGTAACCGTTGTACATTATTTTCATTTGATCATTTATTTTTGATAGTCATGCATAAAATTTTGCTTTTTTTTCGTTAAGTACTTTGGATTTTTTTTAACAAAGGGGAGGAGGAGCTCAGGAGTTCTGGTGTGATTTTTCCGACTGGGTTTCACTTTAATGAGCTGCAGACGTACCTGATTTTGTTAACTCTTCCAAGATATTCCTTTATTTTAAGCATTATATTCCCCTTAAATCGTAAAGGTATTTAATTTAATAAAGTCTGGCCCTGGGCTCCCTTTCAATAGAGTCCTTCTTAGACGGATGAATATTTGTGCGCACTTGGTATTCACACCAGGTTCAAAAAAAGACATACATTTCCAGTTGTCATAACAATATTTTTAGTAAAGGTAATTGAATTTGATCTCGGTTCCCTTCTTGTCTATAAATCAGCATGGACAACGTATATCGTTACGAGCAGTAAATGGAAGTAAATTGAAGCCATAATGTAGGATCTTCAAAATTTTTTTTTTTTATAATTTGGGACATTTTGCAATGCTCAAATAATAATCTTTCAACAGCCGGTACATTTTTAAAACTTTCTCCAAGGCAGACATAAGTACAAGCCATCTGGTTTTATTATAGCCGAGCATTTGGTGATGTTTTATTTCAGCTTCAGCGCCAAACTCCTTTAGAGCTTCAACTCGAACCGTATAAATATAAAGAAATGAATATATTTTTACAATAACGCTTTTGTAATCTGAAGGTAGACCATCTGCAGCACTTGTTATTTCTTTGTGAATTATATGGGCTCCACATCCAATACCTATCAACGGTTTTTTTCAGAGATGATTGTAGTTTTGCGAACACATTATTAAATTACTCGCCTAGCTACACCCCCAAAATTGACATCGGCATTTTCGCCACAAAATGCCACAAATTTTCTGTCAAATTATTATCTGTATAACACTTGATGTTGATAATCAACAATGATATCAGAAGTTGCACCTGGTTGGTCTTGGAGGACTAACATTTTTTTGCATTTCGTAAGATTGAAAAAAGCGCACTACAAGAAGAGATATTTTCTTCTTACCGTGGTTTGAAGCGTCGTTTAAAATTGTAATACAATTGGATTTATTGAGATCATCTTTTAATTTGTCGATCGCTGTACGTGCTAAAACATTTACTACAATAGCTTCTGTTTTCGTACGCTTGCATGTGAATTTCGGATCGAAACATGTTTGGATAAATTTCGACGCGCAACCGTTGGAGCGAAAACTGTGGTTTTCTTGTATAGTGTCATAATTTGAAATTTTCGCGCGGTTTCGAAAAACGGGACTATTTTGTGTCCCGGAGCTTTGTCTGGGGACAACGGGACAGGTGACCGAGAAAAGGGACAGTCCCGTTAAAAACGGGACGTATGGTCACTTTATGTATATAGTGCATTATGTTTTGTACTTTTGTTTTGGCGTTTATTGTGTTATTCTTTGAAATTCTTTTGTTGGCTATGTGTGAAGTTCACTGTAATTTGTGGCCGGCAGTAAGTCCTAGGTATATGGCCGTCACTTGCCAATACATGGATTGATTGTCCATTGTGGATGCACGTGGTGTTTGACGTCTTTTGCGTGTTATGAAAATCGCTTGAGTTTTTTCCGTGTTTAGTTTGATTTTTCATCTCTTAAAATATACCATAATGAAGTCGATGGAGCTTTGCAGATTTGAGGTAATGGTTGCGGATTGTCTGGACGTGTGAAAAATACAAGTGTCGTCTGCGAAAAGCAGCATGTGAACTTTGCTGGTTCTAGTGATATCTGTTGCGTACCGATTGTAGGAAATTTTTGACAAAAAGGACCTTTGAAGGACTCCTGCTACTCTACGTTTTTTAGATGACAGTATGCTGTTTGGAAGAACTTTTTCAAGTTTTCAAACAGAAGACCTCGATAGGGTGGAAGCATTTTCTTTCTAGGTTTAGCTTGACATCATCACGGTTGAGTCCGCACAGACCTCTTATGATGATGTTGAGGTTTTTCTACTCAGAAGATAGTACTATAGTACTGAACTTTTAATTCTGTGAAAATCTTGGTGATCTTTTTATGGTAATCAATGGTTTTAAGGGAAATTTAAATGCCAAGTTAAACCCGCTCGGATGCAACAGAACCCAGGGTTCTTTGCTTACGAATTGTCCAGATTGGCGAAGGATAATACACGGAGAGAAATTTTGGCAATGATTTTTACTACAGTGGATAATAAAATTTACTATTCCGAAAATTCGATATGAAAACATGAATGTTATTACAAATTTGATGAAAATTTACTATTTTCCTGCAAATAATAGTCAATTCCACTACATACTACACCTCACACATGTTCATTGCGCTGTAGTAGAGACATTCATGTATAGATAATTCACAACAAAGTAGTAAAATGTGTAGTGCAATTGATTACAAAGGTAATGGGGCAAAAAATTACTACTGCTGCAATAAAATTAATTGCAAATTTTGAATGATTTCATTACACTTTTCTCTCCGTGTAGGAAACACTTAATGGCACGTTTCTGATTCTATTACAAAAGGCTTTAGAGGTTTGTTATTTTTAAGTTTTGACTGCGTAGACACACTAGAAGATTTAGTCAACTTTTTCTCTTGCATCTAAAAAAGAAAAATCATCATTGATGTTATTTATAGCGTTAGAAGAAAAAGAGGGAACGTTCTTCGTTTTGATTTTCTCACTTATAGGGACAGTTTTAGACGCAACTGTGATTGATTGGTGGCTGTCTGATGCCACCGACATGTTAGACGAGTCGGCTTCTTAGTAGGATGCTTCCTTTCTAGACGAAGTACAAGATTTTTCTGTATGCGAAAAGGAAGCGTACCCTGAAGAAGGTGTTTGCTACTTTCTTCTCTATTTGTTCGGGAGCGAAGAACTCACATTTCTGGAAAATATATTTACTGAGCTTTTTTAGCAGATCTTCATTTCTTTTTGCCAGTTTTTGATTCAAACGGCGTGCAACGCACCTCTTTTTATAGAGTTACCATCTTTCGAGTCACTCATTGTCCTGCAAGGTTCAAACTCATCTGAAGTTTACCCCACTATCCTATACAAGCCTACTCCACGTATGTAGAAATTATGTTACAACTTAACCAGACGTAGATAATTTGTACACACACATACATACACACAGTAAAAATAAAGCAAGAGACCTGAATACAAACCTTTAAATTAAACTGTTGCTGATAAACTAATGATTTTTTTAGAAGTATTTGGTATTAAAATCCGGTTTTCGATCGCAAAAGTCTTTAATCACATGCTACATCCTTTAAATCTGGTTCTAATGACCGCCACCGAAGGCTCCGCTAATTATGATGACCGCTACTTGGCTGGTATTTATCGGTCGTCGCTTTCCCTACTAGCTATCGCTCGTTTGATGACAAAGTCGCTCTGCTGTCTTCTCTGCTCAAGTGCTAGGCTCGAACTCACCCTAGAGAGACGTATGTATATATGTTACTTTTATAGTAAGATAGGTTAGGAGGACTTTACAGTTAATATAGATAAGTAACTTAATTAAATTTTATCTAATGGATGTTACTTATTACTCTCTTTAATTTATAAGCTCAAGAGAATTGTCCAATTGGCCTGTGATCGATGTCAAATATACTGAATATCTTACGCAAAAAAGACGTAAAATTGTTTTATTATAAGAATAAAAAAGTCATGAATTTTATAATACTACTTTAAAGTATTCATTTGATTACTAATTCACTATTAATAATGCGTAATTCTATTGTTCTTCTTAATTTTTCAGCTGGGTTTTCGGTGGATTTCTTTGTCGAATGTATCAGTTTGTACATTCGCTTAGCTACACAGCATCGATATTCATCCTGGTCGTCATCTGTATGGAACGATATTTTGCCATAATTCATCCCATCACATGCAAACAGATTTTAACTCCATCCAGACTCCGGGTACGTATACTTAATGAAATTTTATGACTACTGGGTATAGATCTCATGTTCAAATCATTATACGGCAATATTCAGAAAACACTAACTGACACGTTTTTGACTTGCATTTCGAATTCAAGCGCTACTGCAAATTTAACACTGACACAAAATATCGTCGGCATAGTAAAAAAATCGGTTTTCCAAGTTCAGCTATTTTTGGAAGCTGTTTTACAATTTAACTCAGTGCATAATAGGCATTTTGAACACTTTCAGCCGTCAATGTTTTTTCATACCGTATAAATTAATAATCGAGTGTAAAAGAGCAAGCACTCTGCTGTTTTCAAAAAGAGATTCAGTCAACCATAAGTGATTGACGGTCAAGTATGGACATTTATTTCCATCGTAGCAGCTACAGTGTTAGGCACTCAGGAAGTAATACAGCCATAGGAAAAGCTCTTTGGGAGCAATACTTTGTCAATATTTGTCTTCATTTATTTGGTTTGAATTTCTAATTTTCATGTTTCGAATTGGAAAATATGTTGTGAAGTCGTACTTCGGTAAGAAAATTAATTTTTTCTTGGAGTGAGAGTAAATGACTTTGGTAAGTAGGAAATTAACTTTTGTTTCCTTACGGAAATAAATGTTCTGACGCCGCTTTTATTCTTCGTTTTTCCTTTTGTTTCCTCTCATCATATTGTTACTTACATTGATCCAGAAAAGAATACAATGAAGAATTTAATGATTCAGGAGCCCTCGCTTGTTTATAAAGCTTGCATTTAAATTTGTTTTGCTCTGATTAAATTCCTAATACTTCAGTCTCAAGGTCAATTTTTTTTTATTCTTATAGAAATATAACAGCTACTTATAAACTCAACAAAAAGTTTTTACTAAATTTTTATTGCTGATTTTTTCAAATACTTGAACAAGCTTTATCTTTAAACATTTTCTGCATATTTTTGATAGTTTATTATTTTCTGTTTTCTGAAAGTTTAGTAGTGTTCCCATTATTTTTGATAATTTATTTTTATTTGACATAGTTTGAAAAAAAAACGATGCAACAGAATAGAATCATATCACATATAAAGTAAATATGACGGTCTGGATCACTTTATAATGGCTTTAATGGTGTCGCTTGCACATTTGTTTACCTCGGCTGGAATCTCGTGAATGCATGGAACTCTATTCTTTTTTTTAGCTAACTATGGTAAACTTAAACTTTTTCAGAATTTAAAGGGCTATTGGAGCATCATTGGTGACGTCAATCAGCTCTAATATTGTGGGCGTAGGAGAAGCGCCTTGCACTTCTAAGCACTCAGGCCAGAATGATCGATTCTGTTCATAGACTCAGTCCACTAAAGTTTACCGGATATATTAATGCAGTTGAGCTGAGATTAACAATTTTATGATGCGTCCCGTGTGTCAAACCCGGCAGCTGTCTTAGTCAGGCATGGGTTTTGGAATGTGATCCGTAGTACGGCATGCACATAAATTATTGACTGATAGAAACATTAAAACAAGAACGATCCACATTTAGGGACACGAAGAAATTAAGAAGAGGCAGACATTGTCTATATAGCAATACAAAAAGGTTTTTTTTTGGTGATCGCGTTAAGTATGTTCGTCTTTTTTCTCCAAGTAAAAAAAAATAATTAAAAAATAAATACATATAATTTACTAAATTTCATTTCAAGTAAAGTAATCCCAAAACAACACTTGCACGTTTCTAGGGGTTGAAGCTGGTAGAGAGCTCCATTACAATTATTTTTTTTGATTTCAAGTGGCATGAAAATAGAAATCACAATAAAGAGAATGTTGCAAAATAGCTGAAAACAAATTTAGCAAAATATTAATACATTGAAAAATGATGTAAAATAAACATTAACCAGAAAACGCATTCACCACATTCTGGGACGGTAATCGTCAGTGGCGGCTCGTCAGGGTGGGCCCGGCCCGCCTGGCCCACCCTGACGAGCCGCCACTGAGTTAAAGTAGAGTAGATATGTCTTGTTGGTATCCGCGTATACCTTATAATAGTGTGTTTGTGTCGAGCGGGCCCAGTGGCGGCTCGTCAGGGTGGGCCAGGCGGGCCGGGCCCACCCTGACAGGCCGCCACTGGTAATCGTCCGAGGGTTGGATTTGGAGATGCCAAAAATTAATATACTGGAGTTTTTTTATATATTTTTTATATTCATGTATGAAAGTCCTTCAACTCTAAATATTCGATTTATATTAGAAACGTAGGATGGCGATATATAAATGAGTCTGAAATGAATTACATTATCCGACTATCCGTTTTCGTTCAGCGTTTTTTTTCCGAAGGCATCCGAAGTGTTTAAGCAAATAGTTGAAAATGGTGCGTAGGGCAACTAGTGGTGCGGGGTTATATTTGAAAAAGTGAGTAGTAAAGTGGCTCGTTGTAATGTTTATAAATAAATTTCAATAGCCAACTTGAAGCATCATCTTTCTGTGAGACATCCTAGACTTGCAGCTCGATCCATAAGAGAAGTTTGTTGCTTCTACAAGCACGAGCACATTCACTCAGTCGAAAATAGTTGAAGTTCCTTAAACGCAAGATTCGGTTGCACAAATTGAAGATCAGGTCCCGATCACAAGTACAGTCGAGGCTTCGCGGCCAACCAAAAGGAATCATTAGTAGGTAGACAAACTGCTAATGTATTTATTCATCAAAGATTATCAGCCCTTTTCAGTCGTTGAGGACGCAGGCTTTAAGGAGCTCATTGAAAACTTAGCCCCAAATTTCAAAATACATTCTTCTCTCCTTGAATTATTCGTATTCGTATACTGAGCATACATATACTGCGATAGCAGACGAACTAAGGAAAACGCTAATGTCGTGGTGTTTACTTGACAAAGCCGTAAAAACTGGTTTAAAAAAAACAAAATTTCGGTTGTTTTGCTCATAAACTAAATTTGTAGTGTGCAAACTTCTTTGCAGTCAAATGAAAATTATGATGAGCAAAATCTGAGTGATGAAAATACGTTGAGAACTACTATTAAAAAAATAAGATTAATTGTAAGTTTCACAACAAAAAAAGCTTCATAAAAAAAAGGTTGAACCAAAGTCAGCTTATGCTAGAGAATCAAAAATTGGTGACAAATGAAGGTAAAAACCGCTAGAATTCAAATTATTTGTTAATAAAACACTTCATTACGTTGAAGGTAGCGGTAAGAATTTCTTTTGCTACTTTCAATCCATCGAAACTTCAATTGCTTACCGACCAAGAATGGTACATAGTATTAAATGAATATACTGTAAATAAAACAAAGACAAATAACTTATTTTCATTTAAAATTTCAAATAGTTTAATATAATTATAAGCATAATATTCTTGATGCCAAATTCTATGCAACTATTACTATCGTCTCTAATTTTCTGTGTAAAAACTATTATTGTTTTGAACATTTTATGAAATATGAAAAAAAAAGTCTGAAAAATCAATTACGTTTTTAATTAAGAAATCCTCGAAATTAAATTCAAAGCGTCATCTTCTGTATATATATATAATTACATTTCACTTCAGAGGGTTTCAATTATGAGTCAATGCGTAAAGCGATCAAACCGATTTTTTTTAAAAGGCGGGAGTGAATACAGCATATGTTGGTTTGAACTTCTACTTTACTTCCGCCTTCTTAAAAAACCAATTTGATCGCATAGATGCATGCATTTATGTCTGAAACACCCTTTAGCAGCAAATTCTTATGTGCTTACATCTAAATCTGTTCCCGATATACACATCTATCGCCACGGAAAGAACATAGTCGCATTATAAGCATACATTGCGATTGTAAGCTCAAGCGCGGAATTGCTGTATTCAGCACAGGCGGAGGGCAATAATAATCTAAAGCGATGAACAAGGAACGACCAAACACTGACAATGAGAAATCAAAGGTAGCAAGCAATTTTTCTTAAGCATGAAACTGCGGGTTATCGCAATTACGATTAAAATAACTGCTGCTCTAAACTGCTCTTTGCCCAAATTGCTCTCTATGATCACTTCTCAGTTAATAGAGCAGCTTATCACATCTCTATCCTCGGTTTATTCCGTCGACCAAACACTAGCAAGTTAATTTATTTGAAAAGTCAGTCGTTCACTCAGATAATTGACAGAAAAAAAAATTAAAAATAACTCACAAATATAATTGTCCCCGTAGACGTCCCTGACTCTCAAATTGCTAGTTTCTTTGCTCACGCCAGTCCATGGGTAAAGTTTTTTTTTGTCTCGGAAATCCGTTTCTGACGTTAGAACTTCAGTTGATACCAAATATTGCTTATTCTAGGCAGCAAACGACGATCAAGCAACTCATCCTATAAGGGGGATCGAAATTATCATTCTTTCAAATATATACTTAAATAATATTTATTACGCATTATTTTCTGATTGACTCTCGCAGACCATAAAAAATTCATGTGTGCTTACGAGGAATCCGCAAAAATATCCAGGATCGCTAATAATTGGCACCTGATGCACGCCCTCAGCTTATGTTCCAAAGAGTTCATCTCCTCCAAGCGATATGGACAAACATCCCGTGCATCTCTTATGCAGTCCATTTATTCTCTCAGGTGGTTGTGTCCAGTCAGCATGCCAGTCATGGCTCTAAAATTATTCGTATTCTTGCTGAGCTTTGCAGCCTCACGTGCAGGGGCGGATTTGACCATTTCGCCGCCCTAGGCCTCAGAAATATTTGCCGCCCTTTTCGTGAATTATATTATATGTAACAATGCGCGATTTTTTTTTGATTCCCTAGAATACTTCGCTGTTTTTCGTTGTGCCCGAGCTCACAAAAAAGGAATATCAGAGCAAAACCGGCACCGTTTCGTTCGTAAAAATTCCCTATTATTGAGCCCTTGCCACACAAATACGTATTAAAATACAAACACGGTAAAGAACTTAAACAATCCTAAAAAAAAGAATCCAAAAATACCAATTTTAACAGTCCAAAACCGTATACACCTTTGAATCGCATATAATTCCAAAGTCTTCGCTAAAATTTTTATAAGTAAGTTTACTATTCCGTTCAAAGTTTGCTTCCGCACTTGACTGGAGGTCAACTATGAACTCGACTATTGTAAATTAATGTTTGATATGTTATTAGTGAAAGATGAACCCGAAATATTTCGACCTATGTTCTAGATTTCATTTTATAGAAATTTTTTTACAGAAATTAAAAACACGTCAAAAATAAAGAGATTCCCATGTAGTTGATATACCCTGTACCATAAAAATAAAAAAAAAACTCTCTGAAAAATCAATGCACGCAAATAATTACCTCTGATAAGCTTTTCCTAAATTGAAGAGGTATTATTTGGGTTCTTTTTAGGATCTTTTTAGGTCTTTTTAGGCTCTTTTTAGGTATTTTCAGATACTTATTAGGTACTTATTAGGTATTTTTGAGTTTCTTTGGTCCTATATCGTGATCGCATTTCGATATTTATTATAAGTCAAACTTTTTAATGACCGAAAAAAATCATTAGAGGTGAATTTTCGCGTGTATTAATTTTTTAGAGAATTCGGTTGGCTTGAGGTGTTAGGCTCATTCGACTAATATTTATAACGACTAATATTTATACGTTTTTTTCCATTCGCCTGTTTTGCGCTTACTGAGGACGCATAATGATCTCCAGCTTGGTTTTCTCCCTCAGTCTCTTGGAATTTTTAAAAGTTTAGTTCGTAGTGCACTTTTTCCGCCCACTTAATCATTTTATTTATACATCCTTAATCCTTTTTTTACTCTTACTGTATTCAAATTTTGTAGTTCTATTATTATTCTGTATTTTTGTATTTTGCTGTTTTATTATTATATCCATGGTCCTTTTATTAACTATTTTTACTTTACTGTATTCTAATTTTTGTATCAAGTTTTTTATTATTAATTTTTAATGTTTTATTATATTTTATTCTTTATATTTTTTCTATTCATTTTGTAACTAGGCATCTTGCCTGTTAAATGAATTTTCTTTCAATAAATAAATAAATAAATAAATAAATAAATATGTATGTACATATACAACAGAAGAAAAAAACTGCCGCCCAAAAAGAAAATCGAACAAAAAAAATCGAAAATTTGCCGCCTCCCGAAATTTGCCGCCCCTAGGCCCGGGCCTACCGGGCCTTGTGGTAAATCCGCCCCTGCTCACGTGAGCTTTGCAGCCTCACGTGAGCTTTGCAGCCTCTCTCTATGGGTACCGACTATCCACTTCCGAAAAACGGCATATGCAGGTGATACAAATTTTAACCCTGCTTAAATTTAAATTAATCGAATTATAACGTTTGTATTCTAGCGGAGCTTGAAGTATGCTGTGTTCCCCAGAGTTTTCAGTCGCATATCTTAAAGACCATTGCTATTCATAATGAATGTAAAACTGATTTTTGTTGCCTTTTACCCTTTATAGATGTTTAGCTTAAATAATAATAATGACGACAAGCCAAAAGCAAATTAATTTAAATCCCTCGTGTTTCATCATGTTTTTGTTTCCTTATAGACACGAGCGCCCGCCAACGCGTTTAAGAAAATAAGATTTCAAACAATCTACCATTTGTGTTTTTTGAACATAATTAAAAGCGAAAGTATGACATTCTGTTCCTTCATTTATGGCAAATTCTAGCTATATTATTATCTCGCCTATGGGAAATCAAACGGAATTACCTATTAAAAAATCACTCTGAAACAGATCGATTTAATTTTCTGTTACATCATCCCTAATGCGATTGAAAACAATTCCACTCTCCCAACAAACTTTGTCAGCCTACTGAAAATGTCAACGACTCGAAATGTAAGTCATTTATGGAGTTATGGTGGAGTTATTTTCTAATTACTGTCTTTTCATTCATCAATCGAAACGAAATAAATTAAGCATCCAATTTGTAAATGGTTTCAATTAATTTCGAATTTAGCAGTCGTTGTGCAAACGAAACAAAAAGTGGCAACACGATTCTATTACAGTTTTACAACTTTAGAAAATTTGATTCACTACTTGCGACTACAGGCGTTTAATGAGTCAACAACAGCTTCTGAAGAATGAAATGTTTGTAATCTATCGCTTAGATGTTCTTATGACTGAAAGAATATTTAACTTGATTTTCGAATAATAATTTAACGAAAGTCTTTTTGAAATATGTATCGTGCTATGGATAGGATTTTTAACGATTTGAGTTATTTTCAACAATTTCAGCCAATTTTTATTAATATTCCCAATTTTAGACTATTAATTTGATTTTAAACTTTTTATAAGGATTTTGTTTTCAAAAATTTCGTTAATCAACTCTAATTGCTTTCAAAAAGTGTTTCATTGCAAACCGATTCTTTTCTGTACTATGTAATATCTAACTCAAACGTTCGTTTTTGCAAAGAAAAGTCCTACATACACTGCTGGCTTGCCTCAAGAGTTGACATAACACCAATCGACTAACCTCTGATATCCGGAAACGATATCTTTCCGCTATGCAGCGTAATTGAAATCAATTAGACTACCGCCATGGAAACTAGCTTTGTCCATGAGAGCAACTGTTTTGCTCGTTACATTTTGTCCGTACAGATAAACTTGTGCTATTTCAGCTCCCAGTGTGATCGAATAGCTATTGCAGAGTGGAGTCACTAAATCAACTGTTCGCCTGGAAATAGATTGGGTCATTGAAATAGGACGACATTTGACAGTTTGACAGGTATGACGTTATGATAGATAGCTAGAAGTGAATGAATGTAGCTGGATGGTAGATACAGTGATAGAAGAATTCAATTTTTTGAGTTATTAGGGCTGTGCTTGGCTGAACAAGGAAGCAAAGTCACTCGGATGTGAAACTGATAGTTGATTGATAATAAGAAAATACATTAAACTACTGTTTGTTCATTGTCTTGAAATTACCGCAACAAAATCTTACAGATCTTAACGAAATTTTCGATTTATTGAGGATTGATGGTACAAGTTTGTAATTTAAGACTGTTTCTAGAGCTAGGTTGGATTTCTTCCGATTGATTTTTTCGATGATTTTTTCTGGTTTGATTTTGTTTGAGTTGAAAATATGAATTTCAAAAGATATTATTTCTCTTAAA
Source organism: Nemotelus nigrinus (assembly GCA_947369275.1). Lineage (NCBI taxonomy): Eukaryota > Metazoa > Arthropoda > Insecta > Diptera > Stratiomyidae > Nemotelus > Nemotelus nigrinus. Next base: position 51,329,143 of record OX376375.1, on the reverse strand, counting down.
GTATTAGTTGTCAAATGATTCTTGGGCTAACGTGACAAATTTTTGTTAAACTTGCATCCCAATTTCTCTACTCAGTTGCATTTATTTATTTTCAGTTAAGGTGTTCTTCTTTTTTACAATGAAGTTGATTTCAGACCATCACGCTATTACTACTTATATATAATTAATTTTGTAGACATAAACTGTATTACATGCATGAATTTTTCGATTCCAAGTTTCTGGTTTTCCACAAGAGACCAGAAACTATTGTATCGTAAAATTATGTGAAAATGATTTCTTCAATGTATTAAAAGATATGAATAGCAAAAATAATACTACTAACATAATTCAAAATTAAAATAGTACTTTTAACATCAATATATTGAAGCTTATTTGCTTTTTCTGTATCTGAAATATCTTCGTGAGAATCATGTAAGATAAATAAAGTGCCACTAAGTTTTTAACAGTATAGCGTTTTTCGGCACAAAGCGAGAGCTTGAAAGTGAAAACTTACTGAGGTAAAACGTGAAATGAATTGTGAAATGGCAGAAGAAAATATAAAAAAAAACCACAACATTTTTAAAGAAGTACAGCGAAACAGCGCCCAGTGTGGGTAGAGCACAGATATAAAAGAAAATGCAAACGCAATGACTACGGATATGTGTACGGATATGTGAGTTAGCCTTTTGGTGCTCTTTCACACAAATGCCGCTCAACGCTCACCTCTATACCGCACTAAGCACAGTAAAGCCTTAATTCTGACCCTTATTTACGATAAATGCCAGACCAGAATCGGAACTCTAGCAACGCACGTGAAAAAGAAATGTCAAATTTTTACGTGGTCAAAAAAGTAGTTGTAAATGCTCATGTAACTTTTCTGATCGTAGGCTCCACTTACGCCGGTTTCGCTTGTTTCATTCACTCGTATCAAATAAACAGAAGGTCAAAAATTGGACCATTTCGCATCTGCGATCTCTATTCCATTCTCTCTTATATCTGTGGGGTAGAGCTGACCAACTCATGTTTTTGTTATCTATGTTATAAATTTGTTTGAGGTTCCGATTCCTTCTATTCGCCATACTGAACGAGATTTCTCAGCTCATGTATTACCAGTAATGCCTAGTACTATACTCTTCGCAAAACGAATTCAACGGTCAAATCCCATACAAAAAGAGCTTTTCAATTCGTCAATAAAGCTCTTTTGTATGGGAAATCCCATACAAAAAGAGCTTTTCAATTCGTCAATAAAGCTCTTTTGTATGGGATTTGACCATTGAATTCGTTTCGCGAAGAGTATAGTACTAGGCATAAGATTAAAAAGTCAAAAGCGAAATAAGCTGACGCGACAATCATGCGTAACAATCCATCATTGCCCAGATAGTGTACGATGACCGTTGACAGGCCTGACCTTGCAGCAGCTAAAAAATCAAAACGCAGTACCATAGGCTCATTAATTGTTGAACATAATCATGATCTTGTCCTTTTGACTTGATCCTGAAGCATCGAGCGGCCCGTGCGCAAACTTATTGTAGGGCATTATTTATTTATTTATTATTGTCAATATTAACAGATACATATCCAACTAAATATTCGAAAATTGAAAAAAAAACAAATTATAAATTAAATGAAGAAAATCATACAAAAAGCAGTAAATGAAAAAGAATCGTAATTTGTACACTAAGATAAAATTCATATATTAATGCTGGAATATAAAACATTTCTTCTTAAATTCAATTTTAAAACGATGTGGCGAGGGTGGAAAAAAACTAATTTTTAGCCCATCATATGGTGTAAGCAGCGTAAAAGGGAAAAACAAAAATAGTTATGAGGCCACGCAAATAGTATGTTGATGGTAAACGAAGATCTGGTGAAACGTTCCTGCTCAAGAGAGGCAAAATGCACATTGGAGATAGAAGTCACCAAACCATTAATAATTGCATAAAAGAAACATTCGTCCAAGAAAACTGCACGTGATAGGATGGTAGGAACTTCTAGGATGGAGAGATGCATACTATTCGCACAGTAAGAAACCATGTAAAAAACATAAATATTAAAATAGTTGACGGAGCACAAGTTACCCAGATCAGACAGGCCATCCTGCAGCTGGGAGCAGTCATCTGCTAATACAAAAGGTATGCCGAGTCTAAAAAAGAAGTAAGATCGTTTATGAACAGGATGAGAAGCAGAGGTTCAAGAATCGAACCTTGCGGTACGCCAGAAGCTGTTTAGCTAGGAGGAAGAAAAGCAAAAGTTAACCGTTACGAAACAAGCACGATCACGAAGGTATGAGGAAAACCAGCAGCGCTGTTGACCCAAGTTATTGAACCTATCGAGCCTTGAGAAGAGGATCTCGTGCTTTACAGAGTCGAAAGTCTGGGCAAAGTCTATATATAATACATCCACTTGCTTTAACTGACTGATTGCAGAGGCAAACATATGAGTAAACGATAGTAAGTTGGATGCTGTTGACTTACCTTTAGCGAAACCGTGTTGTTCAGAAGCGCAAAAATGTTCAATTATCAGGTATACTCTATTGTAAACGATCCTTTCAAGAAGCTAACTGAAGCATTATGTATTATGATCTGAGCAAACTTTTTACCTTCAAGTATAGAAATGTTCAGAGTTAATACTAACCGATCCCTTTGCGGACATATTTGGAGAATTTTCGTGTAATTTTAGTGAAAATAACTCTTTGTGGGTCAGAATGTTCACCTGAGTCTTTGCATTTTCCTCTGAAGGCACCTCCACGGATAGCCACGAAAGAAGATGATTCACTTTTTCTCGTATTGGTTAAATTTAATCTTATGCAGAAAGCAGTTTAGCATCATTCGGTACCTCTCCATGAGCACCGAATAATTTCTTTTTCCTGGGATTTATATACTTTATGATCCAGTAATTCACACCGATGCCCGAATCAAGCTTACCGAACATGCCAGTGACGACACCTGCACTGCTGCGAAGGCCGCAAATCCAACAACTGACCTAAATAGGTCTGACTATATCGGGATCCAAAATAGTGATTTTGGATCAATGGCCAGAATCTAGTCGCAGAATAATCCGTATGAGCCAATCTTTTGATGTTTGATTAGAATAGCAGACTTAGTGGTGACCAACCAACCTTGCTTGCATGAAATTCTAAACTGCCCCAAACTCCACGACTTATTCTTAAGACCAGCACACTGAGTATCGGTCAATTTGGAATAGTTGTTCGCAATCATGAGAGACTAAGAGACAGCTTCTGTATACGCTTTCCTCTTAATTTTTGCGGATTTTATGTTTGTGTCTAAACGACCAGTCTCAGCAAAATTGTGTTTGTTCTTTGGCCTGCCTCAGCAACGCTTTAACCGTGAGTTCCTGATATACGGTAACAAATTGAATATGTATGTTTGTGTTCAGGAAGCTATCCAGTGTAGCCAGGTCCTTTTTACTTTTCAGCGTCATCTCCGCAAAAGATTCTCCCTCTTCTGCCTACGGCTGAAATCCTTGTTTAATTGATGAAGTACAGAAGGCGTAGCTTTACTTCCAGTCATCAGTTTGAACTGACAGTATTGTCATCACCAATCAACTTTTCACTCACTTTTCTAGATAGACTCTTAAGAACCATTACCTGACATCCAGCTTTGTGGGAAATCCTTTGCAATTTTTGCTGCATTGATATCTTTTTCGACCTTAGCTGCCAGGTTTCTGTTTTTTGCAGCTTTTTGTACTGCCTGCGAATGAAAGCCTCTACAAGCTATTATTATTCTTACTGATCGAGCCCAGCACGAGTGGGTTTTGAGAATCAGTCAGACTTCCCCCTGCAAAAACAGATTCCAGGGGGCTCATCCTCGTGCTGTTTTCGAGGCTCTTTAAGTGTGACATCTTGAAATGCACAAGCGTCTCCAACAGAACAAAGTGGCGTCCAAAAGTGCAAAAATGCAGTCACACATTAAGAAACTCTTCGACTTCAATCTCAATCTTTCACGATATTCCTCTGCAATCTATTCTACGACAAACAAAATTCAAATATAAAACAGCGTTAAGTCCTGTCAGTATCACAACTTTATCTGTACTCAGGATTAAATAATTAAACGTAACAGATATTGCACACGTAAAATTTCACTAGTAGTAAAATAAAGCCCGATGCCACCAATAAAACCATATGACCCTGAACATACATATTTCTCTCCCTCGGCTACATTGACTCAATATTTATAGGTCCATTTTATTTACAGATGGTCATTGTCGGAGTCTGGATAACATCAGCTGTTTATTCAACGCCAAAATTTATTTTTAGTAAAACAATAACAAATGTGCACACAAACAATGGTGTCGAAGAGAAAATATGTATTTTGGATCGGATGATGTTCAATTCAAAGCTATTGGATCTGATTAATTTCGGATTGTTGTATGTTACGCCGTTACTAGTGATGTCGGTAAGTATCATATGCTTATGGTGTTTTTTTTTAGGAAAAAAGGATGCAAAAGGGATTTGAAACATGTATTACATTGCCTTCATTGAAATATTCTTCAAAGGAAGAACGATCCTCTGAAAAATGATTAGATGATTGTCCTGTCTAATGTGGATCTTTCTATCATTTTTTTTTTTTGAAGTTTTCGAGATATTTTTCTAGGAACTGGCTACACTGGATATCCCTTTTTCAAAAATAATAACAGTCTACTTGTGAAATGCTGAAAAGGAAATCAAAGAATATTCAGCAATTTAGCCAAATTGCTCTCCTCACTCGAAATAGTTATAATGCCCTACACATGCTCATCGAGTCTTTCAAAAGGATACATTTTCTATTACGCAATCAAAACGTGGTGTAAAACTATATGTGTATGCGTTCTTGCATAATGATAATCACACACTTTCTTCTTACATCCTATTTTCATACCATTCAATTTCGCATCGTCTTCCTGGCATGCTAAAACCATATCAAAGTACCCACACCACTTGATTTAATGCATGCTTTCTCACGACACATTCATTCGCAATTCATAAAGCACAACACCATGGGCATTCATTCCTTCTCTCAGTATTAACTTCTTTATCTTTTATGCAGAAGCGGCTTTGCTAAACAAGTCATCTTAATGTACCCACACATGTTTTGAATATACTTCCAAGTTTTGTTCTTGCTCATCTCGTCTATGTTCTCGTACAAACAGTCTGCTACTCGGAAAATTGCATTGTATGCTTCTTTGTCAGCTTCCACATGATTACATGGCCACATCACATCAAACCTTCTTTCCTTCAAATATCTCAAAGCGATATACAGGGAGCGAGTTTTCTTTTTTTTCTTCTACTAGGGTTGTGTTCTGCCCTGATTCGCATAAACGTTCTATCTACATTTTGGTGCTTTGGAGATATTCAATGATTTGCGTTTTGATTTGTACTGGAGATATATGGAGAGTGCGTTTTTCAATATTGATTTTCAGAAAAGATAGGTGTTTCAAATTTTGCAGAATGATGTAGTAGAGTATGCAGTTTTTGAATCCGTTGTTAACTGTAGGTAGAACGTTTATGCGAATCAGGGTAGTGTTCAGGCCAAGGCTTGTGGCAAGTTTACAATCTCACGCGCCAGATGACGAGGAAAAGCAAAACCGAACACTTTTTTCTAGTCTTTACTTGAGCTTTTCATATGCAATCTGTTTTTTTCCAGGCACTGTACAGTCGGATAGCGATAGCACTGTGGAAAAGCAGTCGCGGCTTAGAGCGACACATAGCGCTACAGAACACGTCAACATGTTCGCCATCGTACTCTGGGACACATCTGTTTCGTCGTCCTAGTAGCCGATATGAAAAGCGAGCTGTTGGTGTCACTGAAAGCCAGGTAAGTTTTTTTATATAGTCTCATCATTAACTGTAGATATTACGATTATTTTCATTTTGTCGCCCATTTGATTTCGCTCTGCCCTAAATACTCATTCGCTGCTACGCGAAACGAGCCTGCATGGCGAAAAACAGAACACAAAATTATCGTTCAGATTCAGCGGGTTGCGATGGAAATTCTTTAACAGAAGGCCGTAATTAAATTCATTCAATTTCTCCTTGGCAGTTTGTCTGACAGGAGTGTCCTGTGGAGTATAAACTTTGAAGCGGCAGGTTGCGGCATGCACTGAGATATAACGTAACTCATATGATAGGACCATATACTGCATAGCTGTATTTGTGTTTTTGCCACTACTGCAATTTACTTGAAAACATTATTGCAGATTATTAACTTTTTATCTTGGATATAGTGATTTGAGAGTGTGCGTTAATTAGTATGAAAAGTTCTAAAAATTTCTGATGAGAATATATTTAAAGATGGAACCTAAAATCCTTTTTTTCTCTCACAACAATGAAAAACTCTCCATCATTCTCATATCCCAAAAACAAAACAAAACTAAGAAAAAGCTTTTTTACCCTTCCGGGCTCACGGCTAGTTTATTTCTTTCGCCAGAGTCATCTTGAATCAGTTGCAAAGATATTTACTTATAAACTAAGTTCTCATCTTGAGTAAAGCAGGACTCGAAACTCGAGAGTCATAAAATGAGTTGCCTGAAGTGTTCTTCGAAAAGTTCCATTAAATGAGTCGGAACAGCTCTGAAGTAATTTTAGTACACTCTTTGTTTATAGCTTTGATTCCAAAATAATATAAAACGGTTTTTTGGGGAATTGGAAAAGTATGTTCAGGCCTAATTTTCAAATAAAATAGAATCCATAGAAGAAAACAATTTAATTTATGAACTATTCATTATGGAAAAATGTTTACTTTGTGAAGCAAGGAAGTAAAATGAATTTGAATAAAAGGTTGTGTCCTGTCATAACAGCAGAAAAATTTTGTTTTTGAATAGACGTTTTGACAATCTAATTTGAATATTCTGAGTGGTCATGAATATTCAAAAGAAAATAATGACATTTTCGATCAAGGCTTTTTGATGAAAAGTTCTTTCGTCGCAACCACAGCCACAACTACATCAATAATATTAAAAGTCAGCTGGATATTATTTGCTGTTACAATAAGTGCATTCAAAATCTGCGCGTGTCCCCTACTATTCTTTGAAAATCATTCTTTACAGAGGTTTCTATGTGGTTGAGTATTTTAATTTAGTGTCAAATCTATACTAAATGCGCATAGCGCGTAGTCCTATGTAAAATAGCGGTTTATTTGTGGTTGCATAAGCTATGTACATAGTACCTTAACCTAGAAAATGTAGATCCCAGTGCTGTAATATAATATTTTAACATTCATAGTCGCCTGCCTTGTGTATATGGTACCTGCAGCTTTAAAATATAGCTAAAAAGTCCGAATTCCCATACATTATTGGCTTATGTACATAACCTCAAGTCCCATGTGACATAGCCCCAACGACTATGGACATCATCTCGTCACATATTATTGAAGTTTTTTGAGAAGCATAAATAAAGTGTGGCATAGTGGGTAGGACCATAAGTAAAAATTTACCTATAGAGTAAAAATTTAGGATTTTTTTTTAATAATGCAAATAAAAATTACAATCTCCCGCAATTGCCGAAATCTCAAAGTTGACAGAAACAGGAACAGTTTTGCTTTTACTTTGCTTTATACCAGGGCTATAATAATTAGCATTGATGGCTCTTATTTATTGTACCGAAGGCTATACTAAACAGCACATATTTCTATAAATTTTTTTGTCAGGCGCATTGTTTTATCACAATCGCGAAATCAACTATGTACAGCCGGGGCTAGTCAGTTTTTAGCTCTTCGTTTAGATTTTCCCTATAAAATTATTAAATTAAATGCTGCGGCTGTTATTTTGGGCTTAATGTCTCTTTAAATAAGTTATTAAATTTTAAGTAGACTTTACCCCAACTTTCTTATCAAAAGCAGACAAATCAACTTAAATAGAATATTCTTCTAGTGAATAACGATTGCCGATAAAAGTCATTTTCCATATATAGGAGAAAATGTTACAACTGAAATCAACAGAGGACGTGTACCATTTTCAGTTAGGTTTTTTTTATAGAAATAACTCATCGCACCTCCTGTAGCATTCATTATAGTCATTACCCTTTGAGATCATTGACTGGTAATGCCTATCGATGAACCCCACCTTTTGGATTATACTTTCGAACTCTTGAGTTGTCTCTGGTTTCTTTTCCTTCATTTTTTTCGACATTATCCTCCGAAGGTTTTCTGTTGGATTGTAGTCGGAGTTATCGACTGGCCAGGGAAGTGGCTCTATGCTGAGATCATCCTTAAAACGTTGTACCTGGAAAAGAGAGGACACTTCAGTTAATCAAATGCCATGAAACAATCTTAGAAAAATTCATTCCATACTTACTGAACGAGCACGGTGTCATGGTGCTGAATTATTCTGAAAAATAGGATTGGAATATACTCCATAAAAAATTTTCAAGGTTGGGAGTAGGCCTTCGGTGATGATCGATTCGTTTTTTTGGCATTAACAGATGCCCGTAGTACGAAAATACTCCTCACTCCTCTTTTGGTGATGCAACCCCATATCAATACGTACGGGAAATGTTTGATCGTTGGTTGAATACATTCGTCGCTATACCGTTGCGATTTTCGACTTTTTTTCTAACCTAATTGCTCGTACCTATGCATCACTATTCACTTGTTATGAATAAAATGGAAGTTACAGTCCCATTCTTTTATCCCTTTATACCTTTTCTAGATGTCATCCAGGACACTACTTAATGACACCATAAAAATAATTTTTATATTTGACAATCAAGAAGGATTTCAGGTATTTCAAAAAATATGTGGTGCGAGGGTTTATGTGTATATAGCGCGAGATGTATATAAATTAGTGTCGCAGGTGCTATGCTTTTTCTCAGTGTACTATAACTTGCATGCAATATGAGTTAATTCAGTTGGTGCTGAAATTTCCCCTTCAGTTTGTAAAGAGATCCAACATCCTACTTCAATACTAATTGAATTACAAAGTCTTCACCGCATCACTTCCCTTCACCCACAAGAAATTCTGAATGTTTGTCTTGAGCACATCCAGCTTTCAGAATACCAAAATACCAACATTTGACCGAATTCATATTAAATTTACATATTGTGACCGGAGACAAAACGACCACTCGAAATCAATGTAAATTTATTGCACAAGAAGACATGAGGTCCCGACATAAGCATTTCTCATCGAATTCACAAGAGGACCATCCTCACCGCATCCTGATTCCGAAACAAATAGGAGATGAGGTTTGCCTGTATACGAGACTACATGTTACTTTATACCATATCACTTGATGTATTTAGTGCTGAATGCGAAATGTCATCAATTGTCGATGGCTTAAATGTCGCATTCATATCATCGCTATAGATATACACTGTCAGACGATGAGAGCGCGTTATTCTCTAAATTATTTTAACTAGAATGGAAACAACCAAATCGGTTGAATGGCAATCGAAATATGCGTGGGTGAATGTGCGAAAGACTTATCAGGGAATTTCCAGGGAGTAAAAGTAATTTGAGTTGAATGCGAAGCATTTAGTATACTTCGTTGCTGAATTCCAGGACCACGTTGGGCGCTAAAGTTAATTACACTGAAGTGGTCATTTTCATTAGAATTTCATCTAAAATATCAGGAATTTCATTAATGCAATATGAAGTTGAGTATTTTGGAATAAAATTATCATTATAGCGGGCATAATCAAAAACCAATTTGAAGTACCAAAACTATTAAGATAAGTGCAAAGTATTTAATAATTCATCAGATCCTCTTTTTCAAATCATAGATAACATAAAACACTAGCACATAGCAAACAAATGTGTAAATGTCTAGATTTTGAATATATGTTCTACCAAATGTGCACTTTATAACACCCAATCTGTATCAGTTGTTATATACTACTTTCATCCGTTAAGTGCATATGAAGTCAGGATTGAGAGATTTCTAGGGTTACTATTCACATGAGTTTCAAAATTCAAGCAAGGAAAGCATTTGGTACACATTTTATCATATGATGTGATAGTAGCATCTTATAGTATAAAAATAACAACATGCAACTGCAACTGCTTAAGGTTAAGATAAGCCTATCCTGTGAATTTTGTTTTTTTCGATGTCCGCATCAGAAGTACTTGAAGACTTCTTAGACTTCAAATCTGCCATCGGCAAAATTTTCAAATATTTAAAACTTTAACCCGTGTTTCGTATATTTAATACATAAAAATTTAATAGTAGTATCTGTTCTTACGAAAAGGCCAAAAATACCAAAAGTTTGCCAAATTTGCTTCACAATGCGACGAACTCGCATTTTGAATTTGGTTGTGATCCGATTCTTGTGTTCAAATTTATAGAGTTTTAAAAACCAAAATATTTACTGCTCATCAATGTTCCAACTTCATTATAGTTTGAAAATGTTTTGATGGTAGTATCTCTTAGTAAAAAAAAATTAGCGTAGCTGGCAGCCCTTTTCTAGTTTTGCAACGTATGTTACAATTACACTGACTTCACGATCAATTGCCAGCAATTCATCAAATAAAGTGCCTGTACCACTTGGGCAAGCAATTGCCGTCCATGTTAAGCAAATGAACGCGCAATTTTGATTGACATCAATTTTGTCAATTTTGCTTGTTTGACAAGCATGTGTTTGTAATAAAGTTCGGTGTACAAATAGGTGGCGGCTCTCAACAGTCGCGAAAAAGTATCTGTTTGTACAGCAGTAACTAGTTCAGTGAAATGTCGAGTTCGTCGATTGCCAAGCTGCCAACTTGTCTGAAAACTGTGCTGTGGTCATCGGGAGTTTCGTCAGTTGCCGTTCCAATCTGCAATGGAAAACACCAAAAAGAGTCGTGAACGATGAAACGTATGTTTAGTTTGTTTGTTTGGTCTGAAATGTGCTCAATATACCGTTGATTGTCCGTTTTTTGTCTTTTATATGGAGATCCATGAGAGCCTGTTGTCAAATGTGGGCTCCAAATATTTCACAGTTGTTGATTCTTAGTTGTGGTGGCTGTTGTCGGTGTCGTCACGTTGCGAAAATGACTTGTGTCTTTTCGGCATTCATTTTAATTTTCCACTTCTTTCTTACCTTAAAGTACAGTAAATTGGCTAGTATACAGGGCTGATTTTGCATTAGGCACAGTGAGAATGTCTGCTGTGTATAGACTATAAAATATTGAAGAGAGTGTTGAACCTTTCGTGACTCCAGCTTTTATTGTCCGCAATATGTTGTATGATTGGAAATACATGCAGTTTGAAAATTAGTCCCGCATGTCAAACTTTATCAAACGCCTTGGGCACATCGAACATGACCCAAGTCCATTGATTGTCTTTGGTTGAACCCTGTACAAATGCGCTGCATCATACCTGCGGGCTGGAATTTGGTGGAATGTGGTGGCTTGAAGCCACATTGTACTTGCGGGAAGATAGGTTTTTCTTCAACTATCTTATTAAGCCGTTTGAGAAGAAGACGCTCAGCGATTTTCCTTACGGAGGATAGGAGATTTATAGGCCTCCAATTTTGTGGGAAGTGAAGGTCTTTACCTGGTTTAGGCACAACTTTTATAGACGCTGTCTTCCAGACCTCAGGGAAGCTCCTCATTCGAAAAATAGCATTGATTTTGTCCGTCAAAGCCTCCAGTGTGTTTTCAGGGACGTGTTTCAGTCAATCAGCGCCAATTGAGTCAGGGCCAGGTGTTTTCGGACTATTTAGCCCACCAATCAATTGTTTGATTTTTCCAAAATTAGTCTGATTCAAGAGTCTCTTGCTGGTGCCGAGAACAACAGACTCAGCAATTTCTTCACCCTCGCTAACTTCATCCTCCGGAGAGCGGTTTTCTTGGAATTACCTCGGCGAAGGCCTTCACTTTGCCAACACTGTTAATGGTGTTTGTGACGTTTGCTTCCATTCTTAAGCTAGGGTCACCCATCCTCTTAACTCTTCCCCGGATTCTATTCCTACTCCTAACCAGATATTTTATATCTTTTGGGAGTTCGTTAGGGTTCGTCCTCTTTATCGGAGATTGAATCATATTGTCCTCTTTTATCTGCTTAATTTTGGCTATTAGAGTTTCTGTTTACTATTCACAGCGCTGGTGATTTTAAGTGTTTGTTCGAAATATTAATTCTCCATTGCTTCATCATTCGCAGAGGCTCATCAATTTTAACGTTTTGAATGATAAAGAGGATGGAAGTTTAGTCAGTCTTAGATTATCATCGAAGTTAAGCGACAGTCCTATGTCTAGGAAATGACTATGAACTGTGCCAAAATGTGTCCGATCGAATGGAGAACTGCGCCACAAAGATTTGATGAACAGAATTGACGTCTATTGTGCTTGCTGACAACAATGTGAACATTCGACAATTCCTGTTGCCAATTTTCGTCAATCACGAATTGACGGCAATCCGGTAAGCACGCTTTGACGTCAACTTTATTGTAAATACCGTTGTCAATTGCTTGCCCCAGTTGACGTTAGCAATTGACTATTTACAATCAGTGTGAAAGTAACACAAAATTCTGCCAGATTTATTTGACATAATAACTAGCTCACCTTTCGATTTTAAGTTTGCACAGTGCTCACATTGGAATTTTGAGGGCAGAAGGCTTTACATTTTTTTGAAGTTACATCAAGACGGCATCGCAGCCACAGGGCTGCCAGGATGTTCATTAGACTTGTGTTACACTTGTTACTATTTAATGTAAATCATCTTGATAAGATGATCAGCTCGTCAGTTCTCGTGAATAAAAATTTTGAGCACTTGAAAACAAGGTTGATTGGTGAAGTGTTGCCGTTCTTGTCCGATGAAAACATTGGAAATTTTAAACTACTTTTCTAGGCAAAGCATCGATATTTTGTTATTTATTTACATTTTCCTTAACAATTTTCAGACGACTCAACAATTAGGAACATTTCTTTTCACTTGCCTTCTGTAGTTTCAGTGTTTGCCGGCAATTTTTTCTTTGTAAGAGCTATAAAGTCTTGTGACGGTCAGATGACTTTGTTAAAACGACACAAAATTAGCGCCCACATTGGGTTGAAAGATTGAAACTTCACAGTGTTATCATGACCCAGCTTAAGGCATTATCAGTTTTCATTTCGTTTCCTTATTGTTTCCATAGAAATATAGGGATACCTGAAAATTGATCTCATCGCCGTCAAAGAGTTAAAAACACCTAAATTGTGAATGTGTCGTGGCATTTGGCTGATTTTGTGAATTTCTCGTATAATTGATGGTTCTTAAATGATATCCAGCTGAGTTTTGAACTAACACGGTTTTCGCTATGATTTCATATTGTGATTGGGATCATATTTGTTAGTTAGTGTCAGTTTTTGTATAACTTATAAGCTCTCATGTTTGTTGATATTCTGGGCAACATTTGATAGGCGTCAAGCAGCCGAATGCTTAATAATTTTTCATTACTCTTCAATTGGATAGAAAATAGAGGTAGAATTTGTATATATGGGAAATAATTTATCTCATTTTTAATCTCATTTCGCTCAGTTCCTTTTCCAACCATTTTTGCATGGTTTCACCATAAATATGATACTTGATGTAGATATAGTCCTATCGTTTCGCTTTCCATTTCTATCGTTTTCAAATGAAAAGTTTTTTTACACCATACAACTGACAAGACATCAAAATGTCTGTTAGAATTAGAAAAGACTATCATCTCTCCTAACATTTTTATTTGCTTATGTGCAAAATTTCGTTGGGCAATGCCATAGGGATATTTTATTGATAGGAAAATATTGTGAAAATGATAAGGAAAACTGATTTGTGGAAATGGAGAAGGTTAAGTTAGCTTTTTTCTGGCTGATAGAAGGGCATACATGACCTATTGAGTCACTTGAAGGATGCTCTTAAACTTATGATCTACCACCTATGTGAGGTGCACCGGCCAGACCTCACTGAAGCATCGTTGTCTGATTTTCCCTAGTGCCGTATAGTTTCTGTTACTCCCGGCTACTGACAGTTTCTACAAGTGTCGCTACTCAGAAGTTGCAGTTTCAAGGCATGAGCTGTTGTAAAACAGTGGCCAGTAATGATGCCGACCACCCGTTTGCAGTCAATCTGTTTTAATTCAAGTAATCATTTGGTAGCTGCGAGATTGTATGACACCCACATGATTTTGGTTACAGATCACAGTTAGTCGCCATCTTCACACCGTGCCCATATTGTACTTATTGTATACTTATCCTTAAACCAACGTTGAGTAGTTTACGTTTTGTGTGCAGGTGCTGAGTCCTGTCGAGATATCCAATGCTTATTGGAAAATAGCGTTTGAGTCAATGGCTTAGCAACGGGCTCCAAAATATCCGTCTGACAGTTAGCTGCTTATGTTTTAATGTCTTGTTCACAAAAATGAAGCTTAGTGAACCCTTCATACGACACGACCGACGCCTCTTTCCACCTTAGCAACCTTTTCACAAGCTTTTTGAGAGCACTGTGCATATACCCTATAATTTTAGCGGTGAAAATTTTTTCATCCGTAAAGAGGATTTGCCGATAACTACCTTCTGCTTGCTGTTGCCACAGCTTCTTTACTATGGTCGCTCTAATGTAGCGCAAAGGTGCCTGCAAGCGATGTCCAGTACGATATGCGCCTAGCTTAAGGCCTTGTCTTATGATGCGGGACATGGTCCTAAATAGAGTTGTCATCTCTCTTGATATTATTTTTTTGATTTCGGGGAGGATTTCTTCGAATTTGCTCGGCAACGTTCTTGATTCAGAAGGGTGGCCGCTTCTGGGTCTGTCATCGACAGAAGACATCTCGTTGAATTTTTTGATTGCACGGTAGACGAATTTTTTGGTAATATCGACCGGTTTTAAGAAATTGAAAATGTTGACATTCACACCCCACTCCATGTTGTCAGCTCAGGCTTATTAAAGCAACTGAGTCATTTGCGAGACCTATTTATATCTTGATAAAACAATTGAGTATCATATATCATTCGATTACTGAAATATTTGAATTTAAAATTTACACTCAGAAAAATTACACCACTTAAAATTTAAGAGAATCAATTTTAAATCAAAAGTTAAAACACTTTTAAACAAAAAACGAATATTATTTGAATTAAATAAACCCCCACATTCAATAAAAATGATTCCACTTTATTATACAAATGTTATTTTCATATCATAATTTTTATCATTGAATGTAAAACAAAACATTTTGTGCTAAACAAGACCACTTTAATACAGCGTTATTGAAATGAAGGCAGATTATTTGAATTAAAAAGAAACGTATATGACGCCAAATCATATTTGAAAATATTTGATTTATATGTATTTTTTTTATTTATACAACGATTTTTTTCTGAGTGTAGGGACAGAATTTATGGCTAGACTAGGTATGTTCATTCATACTAGAGTACGTTTTCATATTTTGGAACCTTGTTATGATCAACGCAGCGGCCTAATTGAAGGGATGCACAAACTATTTTTCCTTTTTTCTTGAGGGACCTCTGTATTTCATGCGAATATTGTAATTGTCTGTCTTACAAATAAAGTAAATATAATGAATCTCATCAAGCCTAATCTTTAACATCATTAATGGAACAGTAAGGGTAGGGGGATGATCACATACAAGGCAAATACAAACCAAAACATGCTTTCTGCTCACTTTAATCAAGCTATCAAATAAAGTTTAATTAATTAAAAAATATCTCCCACTCGAACGCTCACTCAATTTCCTTGCATGCAACTCAATAGCTTCCCTTCCGCTTCCCACACTTAAATTCACTTACAATGAAATTTCCGCTCGAAAACGAATCCAACCTTTTCTGGAAATGCCCTACAATTCCAAACATATAACAACATCTTACCAAAAACCGCCATACTGACTTACATTCGTTCCGGCTATCAAGTTTATGTCAGAATTCAATACCATATTACTGAAACCCACACGGTGTTGTCTTAAGGCTGGTACTGAGTTAATCGTGAAGCTAAATTTTGCAATGTCCCCATTATCTGGTCATTTTTTCAAGCGAAAATTTTGGGAATGGAGAAAAGCAGAGACACTGCACATTCCTGACTGATAAAATGTCAAGAATTTCAATTTTCGATCGATTTTCTTATTGGAAAGACATTTGCACTATTCAATTTTCAAATTCAAATACGAAATGTCACTTTTTAGCTCGAAAGAATGAACTGCACAAACTGAACGTGAAATGATTGGAGCCATGTGTCAATGCCATATAAATTTTCAAAGCGAAAGCAACTTCAAAGCAACTTTTGATGCTAAAAACTGAGTACAACTCTTGCTTATTTTCGAGCTAAATTTTCGCCGAAACAGATTTCATGTGAAATTTTGTATGAAAATTTCAAGTGAAATCGAACACAGTACTAAACTTTAAGTTTGGCACGTGACAGGAAGTATGGCAAGCTCTACATAGAGGTTTCCGCTTGAATAAATATTAAAACCTTTCAGGTTTTCACTTTCAAATCTTGCACAGTGTAACGTAAAACAGTGTAATATTGTTTTGCTAGATACTATCATAGTAGATACTATTGTTTTGTAAGATACTATCATGTCATTCTTTTTACCCTCATCATGACAATTTCTTTTTACACATCCAGGCCAAGTTTTTACGGCTATCAAAACTATTAAGAATTTTGTTTTTTGATTTCACCTTTTCAATTACGTACGAATGTATCGACGAAGCAGTTGAATGGAAACCCTCAGGTGATGTATCACTGTCGGATTATAAGCTCACTTTTTTTGGCTTTCATCGACGCTGTATTTTTGCTTACATAAAATTTCAAAACAAAAATATTTATGTATTGCATAATGCTATCGCACGCAAAGAATCTTCAAAATTTCATTTCATATGCTTAAATTTATACGGATAAGGCTTAATGTAAAATTGCACTAATTATGTATGTATGTACGTGGGTGTGTTTATGGGAAGCGGTACTTACCGCATAAGTATTGGTTTTAATAGTTTCGAGTTTGTAGCTGTAAGATACTAGACGTAATTTCGATATAAATCGACAATCATACAATATGCTAAAAAATGCCGCTTTATGTTCCAGATGTAATATTAATATTGTTTATTGGTATAATCTCTACTTATGATCTTCTGAGGGTCTTAAAATGTTTTCAGCAGACTAACAGAATTTTATCACTTGAATTTAATTGAATGCTTTCATTATCATTATACTCTTATTTTTTCCAGAAATTTCATTTCATAAAATAGGGGATGAATTCAAAATGACAAAATAAATCATTCCAGGTGCTTAGTTTCAAACATCAGATTCACATTCAATAAATACACACAAGAAACTAAAAGACTAGGATGTTACTATGGAAATGAGCCTTGGTAACCTTTAAATTGGTAATCGAGTTATCTGTTAAAGCTATGCGATGAGACAGGCTGATAATAAAAACAAAATACTAACCGGTTGCTAAAGCACCCCCAAAATTCGACGTAGTTTGATCGTTTATGTGACATTTTCTCTGAATTATTTTCACAACAAAATTAGCCGTTGTGAACCCGAAAACCCTTTTTTCCTATAGTATAATGAGTGTACAAATTTACATTTCAAAGACTAATTACTTTTTTGGGTCATAATATGTATGCGTGTGAATTAAACGGAAAAACTCGAGAGGAAAAACATCTGAAAATTTTAATTTGGTTGGGAAAATTCAAAAAAGATCATATTGTAGATAATGTGGGTGTTAGTTTACGAAAGATGCTGGATAAGAATAAACATAAATGAAGTTATGAATATGTGTTCAGTGATATACTTGAGAAATCATTGCTTACATGCATAGGGTTGTCTGATTAAATATTACGTTTTATAATTTTTGAATAGTTGGAATTATGAGATTCAGCATTGAATGAATTTGTGAATTTGTGAAATGAGTGGGACTCTCTTAACTGAATTAAATTGAAGAAATTTTGGAGCCTTCTGTCTTGGATTTTTTTGAGTCGTCTGTGTCTGTAATTTTTGTGACGGAAACCAATACTACCTTGCACTGAGCAAATGTAATGGTGATTCACGAAACGAGTTTGAATTAATTGGAAATATTTCATTCTAAATAATATGTACAATCATCATGTTCGCATCAACGAAACTTTGAATCGAGTGGCTGTACTTTTTTTTCTTTCTGCCAGTAATTGTTTCACTTTTTATCCTAATAAATCCTCTTAAATTGAGTCGACTACACTTATTATATTTCCCATCTTGTACAATAGACGGAGTATATAGCAGTTTATTTTAGACACTACCTTAGTCTTATGCTAAATCTGACTCATTTTTAGTTGAAAAATTAATGGCTTTGGCTTATCCAAGCCTAAAATTTGTTTAACATATTGTTACATGAATTGTACGACCACTGTGTCACTTTGTTCAATAACAGTACAACAAGAATTGCATGAATCAAGATGGCGGAGTAAACCAAAACAATATGGAGAATTGAGATAATTATGTTATTAATAATAATAAAAATAATTAATTGTTCTATTCTTTTGCTTCTTTCGTTTAGATACAAAGTGAGTGGCCGTGAACCGTAAACGCGTAACATTGGTGTCGAAGTGGGAAATCTTTAAGAAAAAGACAATTGTTTAATTGAAATTGAAGTTGGGAGTAAAATTGAAATATCGCTACTAGTGGACTGAAAAAAATAAAATAGTGAAAAATGCTGCGAAGAATTACCAAACTCAGTTTGACTGAATTAAAAGAGGAGTTGGAAAAGCTCAAAATTTGCACTCAAGTTATCAAGGCGATATTAATTTTCCGCTTAGAGGATGCGCTTTTATCCGAAGGACAAGATCCTGATATGTTGAAATTCAGAAATGTCGAAAGCTGTCCTGAAGGTGGAAATGAAAAATAAAATCCGGGAATGCGCTGATGAAAATGATGATGACGATGTAGAGAAACATGGAAACGATGTTGTATCATAAATCAAGGGTTCTCAAAACGTCATTAGCAGCAGACCTGAAGATGCCATCAGGAATCTTGAAGACCAAACTGGACCAACAATCAACCAATTTAAAGTCGAAGCTAGACAAACAATCAGTAGACCTGAGGAATCTTAATAAAACACCGGTTTACCAAGTCAAATGCGTTGAGGAGTTGATAAACCACATACAGGAATAAGTAAAAACGGTACGGGAAGAAGTCGAAAAAATAAAAAATATAAAAAAGACTGAAAAAAATCCAAGGTAATGATATCCATCGCACCAGCTTCGTTCTTAACTGCAAACGCTGCCGCATAAAGAAATATAAAAGTGCTCATATTTGATAGACAGACGGCTTGGAACATCTATGACTTCGGAGTCAGACATGTGCGGAAATATTTCAGAAATATTTCCGAAACATTTTAGAAATATATCTGAAATATTTCATACATCTTTGCGCGCAGTCTCTGTCCGTTCCGGCTACACATGTCCGGGAAATTCATTCTAGATTAGCAGCGAACAGAGCTGAAATCAGAGTTGCCGCTTTTGAAGAATCTCGACAAAATCAATAATTAAAACGGGTCAATGCGACCGTCTATGCAACTCCATTCTATTTTCGACATAATTATCACGGCCAAACCTTGCTATAATACTATTCTTTACCCCCCACAAATTAATTTTTAACACATAAACTCCATGTCTCATAAAAATTGCATTCATAACGGCAGCCCAGTGCCCAAATTACGTCACATGCTTTTGTGTCGATCGTAGCCGTCTCAAGGCTACATCGCAGAGAGGCAGAGAGACACTGGAGTAACAAAATTGATATTACGGCCTGATCTTATGAGAAATCATTCTCTTTGCAGCAACCGGAAATTCTCGCTCCAAACAGCCACAAGAGAAAGTACACTTGTCTGTGGTGAGATCAACCTCCAAGTCAGGCTAGGAGATTTACTGTTCAAGCATCGATTCCTAGTTGTCAACATCATTGACGACTGCATCGTTGGCATGGATTTTATGCAACAGCACGGATTCACTCTGCCCTTGGGCGAACGAATCTTGAGATGGAAAAATGTTTAGATTCTTATAGAAGACTCAAGTGACCAGACTACCTGGTTACGGATAATAGTAAGCGCTAACACTGAAGTGAAAGCGTTATATGGACCAGACTTGATGGTGATTCATGGGACCACCGAGTTTGCGTGATCGAACCAACGAAAACACCAGGGCTGTGCAATCTGATCTAAGCACGAAGTCTATCGAGGGCAAACAAGGAACACTTCGGACTTTGTCACGAGTATCAAAGCAAAAGACATCATTGGGAGCTGCCAGCTTGTTTTCACGGTAACATCTCTGGAAATACATGTCAAGAAGAAGCGTCGTGTCCACAGCCTTGGAATCAAACTAGCTACTATCGAAGCTATACTGAAAACCCTCTAACCTGGCTACAAAGTTTAGTGACATTTTCTCCGCAGGTCAGGATGATTAGGGTATAACCAGCATTTTGACTCACGTCATAGACAGACAAGACGCCGATCTCATCTGACAGGCTTCGAGATAGCTTCCCTTGGCCAAACAAGGATATGTAAGTGAAATCATCATGGAAAGGCAAGTAGTCATTGAGCCGTTTACCAGTCCGTGGACATCACCAATAGTCCTCGTGAAGAAAATGAATGGGAGCACTTGCTTCTGTGTCGACTTTAGACAACTCAACAGCGTCACCAAGAAAGACAGCTACTCACTTCGTCGAATCGATGACATAATAAATACCATAAACTGATAAGAAGAACCGAGAGAAAACCACGTTCTCGGTCTATACAGGACTATGCAATTCGTGGTAATTGCTTTTGGTCTTTGCAACTTTCGAGCGCCTGATGGAATGCATCTTATGTGGGTTGAGCTGCAAGACATGCCTGGTATATCTGAACGACGTCATTTTCATAAAGACTTTCGATGAGCATATACAGAACCTGAGAGAGGTGCTTTTAAGGCTGCAAGCAGCAAATTCAAAACTCAGTTCTTAGAAGTGCACACTCTTTGCAGCTGAAGTTAATTATATGAGACACGTCGTGCCCGCAGACGGTGTCAAAACTGGTCCAGAGAAAATAGAGGCAATCAAAAGTTGGCTAGCACTGACTAATAAACGCGAGCTACGAAGATTTCTGGGTTTAGCTACATACTACCGTAGGTTTGTCAAAGACTTTACCAGAATAGCCAAGTGCCTACATCAGCTGACCGAGAAAAACCGTCCCTTTGCTTGAAACGTGGAATCACAGGTCGCCTTTGAGACACTATAGATGAAGCTGTGCGGTGCTCTTGTGCTGGCACATCCGAAGCCAGAGAATATGTTTGTTGTCGACACCAACGCGAGAAACACTGTGATTGGTGCAGTGCTTTCCCAGCAAATGGATGTTGAAGAAAAAGTCATATCGTACTTCAGTCGAGTTCTCTCAAAGAGCAAAAAGAGCGACTGTGTAACCAGGAGAAAGCTACTGGCTATATTGGAAGCAACAAAGCAATTCCACAAGCACTTATATGGGCAAAAACTTCAAGAACTCTGAAAAGCAAATTGCTAGATGGATCGAAAGATTACAATCCTACGACTATGAGATATTCCATAGTTTATATATCAAAAAGCCATCCCTCCCCTCGCGACCGAGCTGTTTTTTATCTATTGCTATAACTGCCAGTATTCATTGCTCATTTAGTTCAATGGAGCGCCCTAAGGGCCTAATCAGTCACCTCTCATACCCCTCTGCCTAGTCATAAAATGTTCTTCTCAGTTCTAAAACATGGTCCTTAAATGGCTTCAGACAATTCTTGCAATAAGAAAGATATTTCATTCGCTACGGATGTTGGTGGGTCATCAAAATCTTTACCAGGGTACCTCAATACCTAATCAAGTGTTATCATAAAGATTTCAAACAAGATGGTGAATAATTTAGCCTCATAGTAAAAAACTTGAGTGCCCAATACTTATATGAATTCAAAAAGTGGTATATTTCTGAATTGGCTGCTTCACTTGATCGGGATCAGCTCAAACAAAAAACTTTCATGCTGTACGGAACCCAAGACATTCTCGATATCTAAGGCTTATGTCACAACAGGATTGCTAAGCTTATTCCTATGGGATACAAGTAAGATAGCTAGTGCTGAGTTTCATTGGCTATGGCCAATTTAGGGATGTGATCTTAAATAGGGTTTCATCTGAAATTCCTCACTCAGGAGAGAAGTGTCTATCACTTCTGTTGCAAAATATTGTGCTCTTGAAAAACTATCCAATAATCTGGATGAGAAGGAGAGGTATTTGCAGCTCATTCATTATGAAACTAAATAAAGCCCAAGCATGTCAGACTTTTTCAAAGATCTTCGCCATGTCAAGCCTAACCAACCCAGTTGACTTTGTGTGCTTAAAATTTATTGCACCACTCTTGCTACCTAGAATTATGTGGAGTACATTATCTTGAAACCAAACTGATCTTCTAAGGATATGTGAGGTTCAGCCAGTTTTTACTGTGGTTTTCAAAAAAACAAAAAAAAAACAATTGGTCGTTAAAGCTGCGGGTGTCAAAGTGTCCTGCAGGAAATACCGTGTTTTTGTAGTCGAAGATTACATTGGGTATATGAATGAAATTTTGCTATTTAAGAGCCAGTTCGCCAAAAACAGAACCACAATTAATGTTCAATGTTATGTGCACCAAGCACCAGTCATGAAAGTGAGCAGTTCAAAAATGATAATCAATCTATTAGAATCTGCTGCAGCTTACATGGCTTATAAAAAAGTGTGAGTCTGCTACAAGATTTGCGTTGAGCGAATCTTACACCTACGAAGCTGAAGGCCACTCTGCATTAGAATTGAACCTGCCTATTCTGAGGAGGAAATAATAAACTCATCCCCAATTCAACTTAAATAGTTGCACGAAGGATGTTGCTGTTAGTCGTGAAATGCCCTAGCTAAGACGAGCTAAATGCTGTAACTTCACAGGTCACATATCCTTCACTAGGTCACATATCCTTCAATAGATGAAACCTCAAACTCGAGCATATACGAATAAACTATGGAATTGGATTTCCTCGAGGCAAAGACCGCAATGATGAGAGTAACTAAACATCGCCTTTTTTCCAAGTCTTAATGTCTTACCACTTTAAAATTTTCTGTGAAGCTAATCAGGGCTCAGAACCAAATCAATATATCTTTTTCCCAAGTCTGATATTTTCATATGCATGACGGAGATGTTTTAATGATTGTTTGGGAAGAATTTTTGACAAACTCGTTGCCAATTTGCCACAGTATCTGCAGCAGACGTCTCGCTACTTACCTATCCTCTGGGTGTACTTTTTACAAGTTGGATAGCCTGTCAAGGCTCTACATGGGTTTTTTATGCCAATTTTGCGGGGAACCATTGATTCATTTTCTGATATCGCCACCAATCTTTTCAATACTTCAAACCCTCTAGATTGAGCTGGTTCTATTTTCAATATTTTTGTAAGTTCTTGGTCTAATTATTATCAGCCTTTGCGAAACTACGCTACAAATTTAGACTTACTTTCGGCATTTTAGTCTTAGTATTAGCTTCCTCGTTGTTTTGTCGCCTCTCATGACCGGTTCGTGCTTCTCATGACCAGTTGGAAGCTGTTATGTACCTCCCTTTTATTTATAAGAGTATAGCTGAGTTAATTTGATTGCAATTGATAGTCTTGAAACCCTCTTGGCTATCCGATAGGTATTTACTGGTGACCTTTTAAGTATTCCTGTTTACAGTTTGACTTGTCGGTTGAAAGTTGTGGCTTTTTGGGCTGTAACGTGACTTAATGGCTTGATAATTTGACCGGATAAATTTGCTTGTTCAAGGGCTTGGTAAATTGCTTTAAAAGTGAAATTTTCTAACTTTTTTGAGGAAATGAATTGAAAAAACCTGTTGCACTCGACATCAGTTCATTTATTAAAGTAAGCCATTTTGGCATACCACCAAACTATCCAGCAGATTTAATTTGACATCAAGCCATTGAGGTGTCTTGCATTTTAGGCTTGCGCATTTGGCAAGATTTTATTGAGCGATAGGCTCATCACTTGACAGATTGATGGCGTATCCACCTTCATAGATATATAAACTAGTAGGTAAAAATTCTCTGAGGCAAAACTCTTGGTTTGAAGAACCTACTCTGGAGAAACTCAAATTCAGCTATAAATCTACAAACTCTACGTATAAATTGGCTGAAGTATTTTGAAGGTTTTCGAGAAACTTTCATTTCGGAGATTATTCCAAGAAACTTTAATTTACTTAAAGCTTTGACCTCATTGCTTTTCGCGTTCGCTAAGATTTGACGGTAACTCTCCAAACTATGTGCGACCATAATGTAAAGCTCAGAAATATCACTAGTTTACTAAAGAAAAATGAACAACCTTTTTTGCCATGCATGTACGTATTTTGCTGAGGCAAAAATATGTATGATAAAGTAACCAGAAATCTTCTTATTGAAGCACCTTTGGTTTTTTTTACATATTTAATTTTTCTGAAGTAAAAAGTAAACTACCAATTTTCTTCACATGTGATATGTCCACCACAACAAAAATACTCGACATAAACTGATTCTCTTGATGGAAGTGAAATATCAAGTCAAGTGGGTGTTCAAAAACTCGGGCTAGTAATGCTATTTGATATTCTGGTTTACGGCGCATTTAATATTTTACAATTTTCGGAAAATACAATGTCATATTCCTACCCAGCTCGGAAAAAAATCTTAAATTTATTTTGATTACAAAAAGCCATTATTTGAGTCAGCATTTCGCCACCAAAAATTGCTTCAGTCACACGCATATTACAAAGAAAACAATTTGAAGTATATATCATTTGTCTCTCTTTGAAAACTTGTAACTTGTACGCGCACCGTATATCAGCAATCTAAGAGAAAATCATAACAGCACTTAGCAAAAGTATATTTGATATTCAGTTCCACGCATTAAATTCAACAATTTGTTTATTTATTTATTTGCATATTTGTAACGCTTGCTTTCTGTAATTGTGTTATTTCTGCTATTTTGGTCGTTGTTACATCGCCATCAGCAACAAAACAATTTGCTTTATTGTGCTGACAATTTTCATCAAAACACTCATTAAAATCCACCTTATCATAGCTATGCATTTGAATTTTGTGTATCCAACAATAAAAATGCCAATTCAGTTAAATGCTTCTACAAACAGATACTATCAGGGTAGATGTTCAGTTCCGTTAAATCTCAAATAAATTAGCAAATAAGCCCAAACTACAGTTAGGTGCTACTCAAATTTTTTCCATATTATCTAAACATTTCTTTCTTCATTTTCTTTCTCTTTTTTCCGGAAAACGCAACCTTGGCTCAACGTTGGTGTGGACTCACTTTGGTTAAAATCAACAATACTGTGTAAACGAACATCCTTCTCCATTCGCAAAATATATCTTCATTGCTGCTAATTTGGGAATTACATACGGTCGGACATTTGGACCGGAAATTTGATCTTGGACCTCTTGAATATCGACCGGGACACTGGGGCACGACGGTATTTAAACCAAATTTTCATGTACTGGCCGCAACGACAACAAATGGACAATAATACCTCACTTTATCGTGAATTTATGGCCTGGCATATCGTATGCTGTTGGACTGTGACCGTATCTCGTTGGGCGAACAGGTCTCGGTGGAATCGGACAAGGTTGTGGTTACGACGTGGAAGAAGCAAAGTTTCCATCAACGACACGGCACTCAACTCACCCAGTTGTCGCATTCGTCGAACAATGTCTTGCGAGCTCGACGCGGTGTCATTCGAATGCTAATTATTGTGGTGCTCACTTTTGCATTGTGCAATTTACCGTATCATGCCCGTAAAATGTGGCAATATTGGTAAGTATACATACAACATTTAATCCTTTTTTGATGTTTGTGTTCTCCTCGTTGCCTGCTTTTTGTTCGTTGTGGGAGGTGAACTGAAGTATTTTATGGTTGAACCGCATAATAAATGTTTGGAAGATGAATACTTAATGGTTTTCGGATTTTCGGCGTAGGTGTTTATGTTCGTGAGGAAAATGTGATCAGCAGTTATTATCTGATAAGTACTTTTCCTATGCATTTTAACACAAGAAAGAGGAGGGTTAATTGACGAAAACTCCCAAATTATATATTGGTGAACCGTTGAATATTCCATAAGCAACTGATATTCAGCCAGCGATTTCTTAGCCCACACTGGGCGCATAATTGTTTTAGCGATTTTTTCACTGTCCGTTACTTTCAAAAAGAAAACTTTCTTGTTTTTCACACAACGGCGTTTTCACAATTATTTTTGGCTGAAATAAATTTATATAATAGTGAAAAGGTTAGGTTTATGCAAATAGATAATTTTTCGAATAAAAAATTCGACTGTTATCCATTACGAAACTGGCCTAATTTTTAGCAATGATAGTAGCCTACCTGTTAGTAGCTAATTGTCTATTTTTTTAGCTTTATAATCACATAGTATACAGTCTTGCCATAAATAGTATCTGACGTTGAAAACAAGGTAATTTTTGTTTCGTTACGATGCCAATTCTATGCAGTAGGTTTTTTTCTCCGTCAAAATAGCAGTACCAACGCAGTTAAGCGATGGAGAGATCGGATTATCATTCGTGCGTTACTGCAATCAGATTTCGTAAGACTAGGAAGGACAATAAACAAATCTGGTCCTTCCTTATATCGCTTAACATCAATCAGAAGTTCGCTTGTCGTACAATTCAACGTTTCATTGAGACAGGCGTTGTGATAGAGTGGCCGTGGACCGGTCGTTCACGTATTGGACGCACAAAAGAAGCAATGAAAGCCGTACGAAGACGCATTCGACGAAACTCAATCCGTAAGCCAAAAGTCGTGAAATGAATATCGCACCGTGCACTGTCTCTCGTATTCTAAGCCATGGTTTACATTTGAGAGTAATCGTTTATGTGCGCTGAAGACTGGCCGTCAGGAAGTCCTGATTTGAACCCAGTTGACTCTCAATTGTCATTGTTGGCTATCAAGTGTCAGTGTTGAAAGAAAAAGCATATTCGAAACCTCACCGCAATGTGTAGTCCCTATTGGCATCTGTGAGGACAGCTGTCTCAGAATTTTCTCTAGACACTCACTATCGATGAGTTTATTCCACGATTCAAGTTACGTGTAGAAGCTAAAGGCAGACATTTCGAATAAATTATACACGATTTAAAAGGTATTGATCCACTGATTCAAGTGGTGTTTTTATTTTTTTCTCAAAATATTTGCGTTCAATTGGTGGACTGACTAGCCTGTGTATAAAATTATTTTATTTAAATTCTTTTCTTCCTCGTAGCTTTAGTCAATTTCCTGATACCCTATTTGTGCGTCGTTGGATAGTCGCAAAATTAAACATGTAAAATGATGCATATTCTGACAGCAAATGAGGGAAAGAGGTGTACGATAGCCACTTTCTAATTATCCTTAAAGTAACTTGAGAAAAAATCGTTCATCGGAGCTCCCAACTTCTTAGCATGATTTTTTTTCCGCTCTTTCGGTCAACTATTGATGCACTTTTATGCAATATTTTCTGTACTACATATATTTAGTACGTGTTATATGGTTTTTACAAACTCAGCGACCGGTTCTTTTATTTTTCTTTCTGTTATGCTCAAAAATTCACCTGGTAATAAGTCTAGTAGCAATTACTTTACTTGATTTCTTTGCATCATATGAGCCCGCAAACACAAACTCGTGTCCAAAGCGTTTTAACCGGAAATTATTCCGGAAACACGATAACGATGCTTTTGCGACATTTTACTCTCCAGGAGCAACGTTACCCAAAAATAATTATATAGTACGACTCGCTATCTTCGCGAGCAAATTTTAATTATCATTGACATACGGTGTTAATTTAATTGGTTGATGCTCTTTCGTATTGCGCTATTTATTCACAAGGTGGTTATCCTGTTTGTATTGCGCTATTTATTCACTAGGTGGTTATCCTATTGACGTTGTAGATAGGCGAAATACGCTTGAGATATGGATTTAATCGTTTTAACGAGTTAGCATGCGGATGGTAAAAAGAGAGTGGAACTGCATTCTATTATGGTTCACTTTCACCTTCGGTACCCCCTACAGCAAGAAAACCTCCCTTTGGAATCTTTTCGGCCACTACTATATCCGTTGCAACTCCTAAACGAAAAAGTAAGTAAAATGTGTACCGTCAGTATGTGAGTGTACACGGGAGAGGCCCCACAAAGTCCATACAATTCAGTTTCCATAGTTTGGCAGCCTTATAAACTCTTTAAACCGTAAACCCCTTACAGCTGACGTTCTACTTTATATGCCTGGCATATAATTTATATAGTACTGACCAAATAATACCAAGAGTACTGACGCGTTTCTCCGGCAACATTTGTCTGTAAATTCCTCATTCTCCTAGTCCTCAATTATTAACCCGAACGTGCTTCCGCAAAGTTTCACTATTTAAGCATTATCTCTAAATTTACCGGGATCTTACCTGATTCAACGCTTGACGTTGCATGCGTTCATAACAGCGGTTCCTGGGAGTCGTACTAGTACCTGTTTAGACTGGCACCACTGTGCACGAAAGACTAGAGCATTTATTCAAGGACACACCCAGACAATTAGCTCAAAACTCGTGCATTAAATCACTCAATAAGCTTAAACTGCTCTATCCTAACATTCGAACATGAAGTGAAATGAACAACAAAAAAATACTTTTGAATTAGTCATCAAAGAAATCTCATAAGCGACTTTTCCCAAATTAATGACGATTAAAACCTTAAAAAGTATAGGTTAGGTTAGGTTATACTGGCTGATACCACACAAGTAGACCAGGAGAAAGAAAGTTCAGTTCAAACGGCCATCGAAGAACCCTGACTTTTTCGCGAACTGAATGATGTCCTTCATCCTCTGCTCTGCCACGTGCGAGAGATCCACCAGCCAGAGCTCACCGAAGCAGCCATGTCTGGTTTTCTACAGTGTCAAGCAGTGACACAGGAGATGCTGGATTATTTCTGAGACCACCGACTCTTGACACTTTCAAAGCATGTGCTGCTACAAGACAGTGGTTAGTAGCCGTTTGCAGCCGGCCCGCGTTAATTCGAGCAGTTATTTAGTCGCTGTGAGATTCCATGACCCCCACATGATTTTCTTACCGTGCAAATCTGAGTTGCGCCCCATCGACCGCCGATCGAGTACTTGGTTGTTTAGATAGGAGTCTCATTGGATCGGTTTGGATCGCAAACTTATAAAATTCTCACTCTTCTGTTGCTGCCCAGTCTGGCGCCGTCCAACCTGATTGGGTTTAATTCAGGAGTTTTGTACTTCCTTGTGAAGAGTTCAAGATCAATTTTATTGGAGTTAATGCTAAGGCCCACGATATTTGCCCACTCCCAGCCCCAGAGTATTCTCAATGAGATCAATGCGGAAACCTACCCGTGACTTAGATCGGAATGTCATCAGCATAGGCCACAACCGTGAGTCCCTTGCTTTTCGACCTTTCCAAAATAAAAATTGTAATCAGGTTCTACAAAAGAGGGTGATAGAGCTCTTCCTTGCGGTGTACCTGTGTGGACCTTTCTTATGATTTGCGCCCCTAACCACTCCGCTGATATGAGCCTTAGCTTAAGCAAGAGGTATACCATTTCATAGAAAATCAGTCTTGAACTGGTTTTTGATCTGAATAAAGCCATTTACTATTTTGAAATATTCGCATCGGTATTGTGTTTGCTTTCATTTAGCCCCAAAAATGCCAGCCACCAGTAATTTTTCAGTATCCGTTCTTCAGTTTTTGCTTATATTCAATTGAAAAGAGTCACCACCCCAAACATGAAATTCCGCTTATTGTATTTCAATCAGACTTGAATATGAAGCAATACTGAACACTGTCTTTCGGCACAAGCAATTCATCCTTACTTCTTGCTTGTTGTGGTTAAAGCAAGAAGCACGTGATATTCCGAACACTTTCTGCAACGCGAAGCCCCTGAATTGAAAGAAAGATACCTATATAAATACGTTGAAAGCTACATTCACAATTTCAATTTTATTCAAAAGTATAAATCTAGAAATTTCTGTTGCACAATTTTCTTTTCTTCCGAACAATGGTGGAAGAAAAGCTAAAAAAGTCAGGTTCAAGTGCCACAGTAGAACTTCAAAGCAGACTGTTTCGCGATGGTACCATGTTGCCAAAGTGATTTCATTGAATCTGTTCATGCCGCTCACGTATTTCCTTTATGGAATTAAAATAATCTTTGTTCTATATTAGCGTTATGCTCGCGTGGCCTAACCAACAGCTGAAGTTTGCAAAATGAATGAATGAACTTGAGTAATAACTGCAGAGTAGGGTTTGCGGAAAATACGTGGTCGGGATGTGCATGGCAGAAAGTTTTTGTCGATGTTGTTCAGAGAAAACTTATGCCAGTTGGTCTTTTGGTAAAACAGCACACGAGTGCTATATGCAATTACTGTTGTAATTAGCTCGCTCTGGTGAGTCCTTTTTCGGCTTGGTGCTGAGTAGGTATTTGTGAAAGAAGATATTGGAAATTTAAGCTGATAAATATTCATGAGCTGTGTAGATTTATTGGTTCGAAGTGAGATTCGGTCCGTAATTTTACACTTGTTTGATTTTAAAGCTACACAAATTCAAAGTCACCAATAATTTATTCAATCTAGACATTCAAGAAAATTTACCAGCTATTTATTTGATCATTGAATCATTTCATGCTTAGTGTCATGTTATTGTGGACATGGTGAGGAGCTCAAAACTTTATCCTGTCCACAGCATCTTCAAGGATATGTACATTCACATGCATGACATACTCGAAGCTGTTCAAACAAACTAAGAACTTGTCGTAAAGACACATATGATGCAGCAAAATAGATTCGTTGAAACTTAATTGTTTAGTACCAAATGGAAAATGTAAACATTGACTGAATCCTTCATTAGTGGTCATATATCTTCCCGAAATCTAGAATTTGTTACTTTCCGAAGAATAAAAAAAGGATGGGAAAATCCTATCGATTGCGAGTAAGTACAATTTTGCGAATAATTGGTTTGCAAAGTTCAATCTCGAAAGAAAAATGTTATGTCAATAATGTCGGTAATACATGGTAGAGCTAAAGCTATCAACATAATTGAATTTTTATAGTTTTGATTGACAATTTTATTTTTTACATCATCATATATACTCAGATGGCTCGTGCGTACAGAGATCCCCGTAAATAAAAATGAAAAGATACAAGATGCCAGCTTTCATTTTAATGACGCTTTTGCATGTCGCAAATTAAACAAATCCAATATTTTACCAAATGTTGCAAACAATAAAGCCCTGTAGGTACTAATAATGATAATGGTACGAGATATAAATACTGAAACGTTGCATTTACGTTTTGCGCTCAAGGAGCCTTCCAAACAGAAATAAATGGAATTTAATTCACGTTGAAAAGTTTTGATGCTTCCAGCCATTTATAATAATTTATAATTCTTGAAATATGACCTTGATTTTTATGAAATCCAATTATCAAATGCCATTTTTTCGGACAATTATAGGATGTTTGTTCATTTTAACTTTTAGATAGCAAATACATACATCACTTAAACATTGTTAGCGAAGGTTCATATGTAAGATAAACCTGTATTCGACATGATAAAGTGGTAGGGTCAGAAGTTTCTACATCGAAAAATATTATGCAAGTAAACAAACGATTTGTTTTGTATTTAATTGAACCTGTTAACTGGGGAGATAAACTTTTGCTCAACTTGTTTCACAATGGGGGCTTTTTTCTTCGCAATGCCAAGTAATTTTATATGTCAACACAAGGATTCAGTGAGTATCACTCATAATTGCATTATTCGTTCGAGCTGGTATTTTCAGAACATGTATAAGTACTAGAAGTTGGTCGTGGTCAAGATCAAATCAAGATTCTTTTAACCCTTTGGCAGCGGTGGAGATTTTAGTGAATCATAAGGTACTTCTGTATGTATTGCAAAATCTCGATTCGCGATAACTTCTTATAGACCCATCCGATCTTTACGAAATTTAGAGAACACATTGATGTGTTTAAGGATTCAATTTGTGTGGCTATGTTGTGTCGATATATAGGGTAAATGTTTACTATGCAATTAACCCTGTAGATACGGCAGCTACGTAACATTAACTCCTTGAAACCGTCGACTCTGCTGAAAAATTTTGGATTTTTAGGAAAAAGTACACACGACAGACAAATTTTAATCTGTCAAAATGTAATTTTCAAAATTCTATATCGCACGCAAACGGTAGCCCTTCCTCAAGCTATCTGTTTTTTTTTAGCACACCAAATTTGTTTTCGCGAGAGCTCATGACCGGATAATCAGATCAATGTGAAATTCACAGAATGTGTTGATCTTAAGCAAAAGCAAGTCTGATAGAAGTTTAATGAACATGCTGGCAACCCTGTGACTGTGGTGCCAGCTTCAAAAAATCATGAGCCAAACAAAAGCTGTTTGCTCTCTTATTTCTGATGCAGGTATTCAATAGCTATAACATTCATACAGTAGGTAGATAAGTCTGGTAGAATTTTGTTTGCAATATTAGGTTACCAGCTACGTCAATCTTTTTCATTTTTTTTACAACCAGTTGCTACCTTTTACTTTTCAAATGATGATCACCTTGTTATGAAAATAAGCAGCAAATGTACGTAGGTTTGGTGTACTTTTGGTTGTGATGCTAGAAAAGGATTACCGGCTATGGACATTTTTGTCATTTTTGTATCAAATGACTTAGCCATTACATTTTCTGCCACAAACACCTTACAATGAAAATAAGTAACAAGTGCTTAAAATATCTAAGTTCTGAAAATTATGCGGACGGCAGCTCCAAAAATATTTATTTTCTTATATTTTCCAATGAAGTCATCGGATATAAATGAAATTCACTGAGTAGGTTAATTTTGACGTGAAAGAGTTGTAGTTGACTTTTGGTCACAGAACTAGCAGAAGGTTACCACCAACGGGCATATTCATCATTTTCGCCATCAATTTTTCATTTGATAGACATCCTATAATGACAATTAATAGAAAATACTTTGCTTTTTTGAATTCAAAAACTCTTACGACGGGGTAACACTAGAAATCTCTCTGCTGTGTAACTCCTGATGCAGTCATCGCATCAAACTCGATACGGATTGGTCTTAATAAAGAGCATGTTTAGTAGAACATATGTACATGCAAAATCAGTCTTTCTAGTGGTTCCTACGCGCTAGAGTATTTTTTTGCTTTTTAGAAAAAATGCAAACGATTAATAATAATGTTTTTTCTACCGCATCAATTTAAAAAATAAATTCGTTTTTATTTTTTCCTCACCAAATTGACTGTTTCTGAGCACCTAAAATTTGTGTTCGTGGAAACTTTCGACTGGATCATAAGATCGAAATGCTATTCACAGGATATAATAGTCCTTCTTTCTGACATGGACCCAGTCTAATAGAAGTTTGATGAATACGCTGATAATGCTGTGTTTGTGGTGGCATCTTGAAATAATTCAAAACCAGCCCTTATAACTTCCGTCGTAGTCATTGAATCAAAACAAAATTCATATAATAAGTTGACTTCAATGTATGCTAAGTTTAGTTGACTTTGATTAGAAAATTAGCATTTAATATTAGCTGTACCGGTAGTTTTTGTGTAAAAAAATGTAGCCATTAAACTTTGTAATGTTTACAATTTAAAAAAATGAAAATATGCATAAAATATTTATGTATCCTAAATGTTGAAACTTTTGCGGGCGGTTACTGTACTTCAGCAATATCAACTCTTCCCATATTTTCGCTGTAGCCAACGATAACTTCCGGTTTCGATAGCGCTTTCCCTCGTTCCTCTGTTTACACAAATTTATTGTCATGGGTAGTACTCAACATAATTTTATCTTTCTTGTCTTTCCACTTCATAATCATTATTTTGTCTTTGTACTTAGCGATATATTTACCTTTTTCCAAAAGCCCAGATGTTACTTCAGATGGTATTCCTTTTTTGATTTGCCGCATAGTTCCTACAACATCGGTTTTTCTGCTTCGCATCTTTTCAGCTAGATCAATACCAGCATACCAATTATCGATAAATACCGTACATCCCCGGCAAACAATTTAGTGAGCGTTCACTAATAACGATAGTTTCTCGACAATCAATCGACAATCCCTCATACGAAACCGAGCCTGTTCGTAAAACGATACGCAGCAATAATTTTGCTTAGAATGACCAACGCAATAAATAATGCAAGCCATGTGTATAGCCTCGTTTATAACGTGGTTTCAAACTGGCTTAGGATTAGTCAAACCACGTTGTATACGCGCAGTGGATTAATTTGAGTTAAGTCGATCCGATCACAAAATTTTACTGGATTGGATCGACTGGGGCGTTAAAAGACGCGCATCGAGCGATTGAGGATTGAAAAATTAGAAGCTCACTTGAGTTCTATTCATATATGTGACGTTACGATGCGATATAGTTCACTTTAGTAGAACTAGCTGCATTTTATTCGGTTAATCCACTTTAATCCAGTCACACCAAAAACCTACTTTGAAGTTTTATTTCAATCCAAGTCGGTCTAAGCCAGTCTAAGTCGATCTGCATTATAAACGCCGCTTATGTGTCCTATGTCCTATGCGGCTCAGTAACAGATTTTACATAGATTTTTCCTCTAGTTTGCAAACAAAATTTCAGTTTAATTCGACTGTGCTGTGAATTCGTCTGTGCTGGACAGTGTTCTTATATAACGATGTTTTATGTTCGTCTTTAGCAGCCTATATTGCTTCATTCTTCCAGTCTTTCAAATTTACTCTACTATGAGTAAATATCTATAACTCATTTTCAATTCGGAAAAGCTAATATATTTGAAATCTTTAAAATTATCGCTAGTAATTCATAAAAGTATCATTTTTAACCAGTATATAAGTGATATATACTCGCTAAAACCACATTTTTTCTAACTCATTTCTGAATCGTTAAAAATGATTCTTCTCGGACTGCAATTTTAGTAGGACCAATGAATCGTTTTCGATTCATTTGCGAGCTCGTTAACGACAAAAACATTCGTGAAATAGGACTCTTTT
The DNA here is from genome assembly GCA_947369275.1 of Nemotelus nigrinus. Taxonomy (NCBI): domain Eukaryota; kingdom Metazoa; phylum Arthropoda; class Insecta; order Diptera; family Stratiomyidae; genus Nemotelus; species Nemotelus nigrinus. Next base: position 51,294,240 of record OX376375.1, on the reverse strand, counting down.
ATGAATTAATTACGGTGCATTTGGTTTGCTGGGACCCTTGTCCAAAAAATTATGGCACAATTCAGAAGCAATACGATTTGTTCCCTTTTCTTCTTGGTGCGTATTTTGTCCTATATGTATAAGGAAATCACTTGCGTATCCGGATTTATTTTAACATAAAATGTACAATTTATATTGCACCTTTTTCCTTTAGCCCAGAAAAAGGCAATGCTTACAAAATGAAAATAAATCTCAAATCGTTGAAAATATCTTCCAAAACAATGTTTATTTCGTGTTCACATGGTTAGCATGCAAATCCCATTTTACAAATTTATTTGACAGGTATCCAATACTAACTCCAAAACAGCTACAATACGTCGAGTTTATCTCAATGCTAAAATGTTCGTGGTTGATATCATTGAGACTGAGTTTTGTTATGATAAAATAAATGAGATGAATTGTATTTTTTTAATTTAAACCAATTTTTTGCTTTAGAAGCTAGATTTATTTTTATTTTGACATATATCGATATTTCGAAGGTAATCTGCCCTCTTCTTTAGTGTCTATTGGTCTGGACACTGAAGAAGAGGGCAGATTACCCTCGAAATATCGATAAATGTAAAAATAAAAATAAATCTAGCTTCTAAAGGAAAAAATTGGTTTAAATTAAAAAAATATTTTTACAAGCTAGGAAAAAATTGGTACACAATAAAAACAATTCGAGATGAATTGTTTTGATATGATATAATAAATATTTTTTTTAAGAAAGTTTGTGCAAAAACTTAGTTATGTAGCTTAAATTTGAAGAAAATATGCGAATTAAATTCTTGTGGCCTGCGAAATTACAGGAGTTTGTATTCGCAACGAATTAAATTTCAATGAGCTCCAATGGCATCCAAAAAACTATGATAGGTTTTTTTATTTCTGCAGCAATCTAAAAACAAATTTAATAAACTATTCTGCAAGGTTTTAAAGTGCCCTTAAAAACCTGACTCTTCTTAATACGATCTCAACTCTAAAATTTACGAGTCCCAGAAATATTCCAAAGCTAAATAAGAGTTTTTAAAACGAGGACGAATTGAAAATAATATTAAATACGAGTATTTGAAATACAAAGCACACACGAACAGTAAATATTCGTTTAAATACAGTAGCATTCCTTGTATTTTCCTAGCTAGGAGAAGCTGGAAAAATTTGTGTATATGTACTATGATTTGAATTGCTTATGTGTCTCAAGTTGAGCAGATAAACATAATCAAAAAAATTAGTTCCACTTGTCTTATTTTTATTTACAAAAGTACTATTACTTACCAAAAAAAGGATACTCGAAACGAACACACTAATCAACAGGTTAACTGACCACGAACGAAAATGACTAAATGCATAAATGTTTTGTTTAGGACGTTTGAACTTTTTCATGGGTGAGCACGTGCAACTGTATACATTTGAACAAGCTGCTACTGAGCCTAAATACATTTTGCGCCCAGTGTGGGCTTTTTATTTTGCTCTAAAAAAAATCTTCCAAATTAATTTTCTGAATAAGTGACATTTTTTTTGCATAAAACAGAATATTATGTTCATGGAACAAAAGCATTCACCAAAATATCCTGCATAAAATTCAAATTTCCAGGAAAGGAAAATATCTTTGCTGTTTGGATATAATATAATATGTTTCACGGAAACCTGGTTCACTTATTATATTTTTAATTCTGAAAGTTTACCTCAATACACAATATATTGAGGTAAAATAGACAAAGATCTTTTAGTATGTGGTAAGTTCGGTGGAATATGTGTACTAATCGGAATTAATAAAGCATTCAACAGAACACTCTGTCGTGAAAATTTTATTGTCATCTCTTAAAAACTTTATCGTTACTTCTGTCTACATACTCTGTTATACCCTTTAATTTTCCTTTCTTAGTTTACCAGTCATTCATTGCGGAACTTTTCTCTAACCTTGAATATCGCTTTCCAGACGCCTACATCCGGTTATGGGAGGCTACTCTAGACTGCAATGTTCAGCTATCGCCTCGTCCTGTGCTATCTAATTAATAAAGGCACCGTTTCTCTTGTCTTGCTCTCTCTCACAATTTAATAATATTTTTTTCAAGCCAGCAATAGAATCCTGAACCTTACTTTGTTGATTTTCGAAAAACATTTTTTTCTTTGAGTGCTGTTTTCTCTCCTTAAGTTCCACTTGATCCTCATCATTTTCTTTTTATCCTTTCAATATCCACCAGTGATACTCAGAAGAATCAAAATCCTCCTCCATATACTTTAACTTCCGCCAAGCTGATTTCACCAGCGAAGCGAAAAATGTTCTAAGGCAAAAGAGACTGCCGACCAAATAATACACACCTACATTGCAAGCATTGAAACATTTGTCAGAAGTAACCAATCAAAATAGATTTGATCCTTTATCTGTTTCTTAAAGCATCGCATTCTAAATAGCTTTTTTTTTTAAATTGGCAACTAGAAGAGCTTCGGATTTCGGACTTCATTTAAGGGATCAAAACTATTTTAAATGATTAAATTGTGTGAAAATATCGTTTAAAGTGAAAACATAACGCATCATTTAACTTAAAACATAAACACATATGCCTCAAGAAGTTTAGATTTTTGAACAAAATTTTCATTTTCAAAATACATGAAGTATATCAAAATAAATATATCTTTGATTAGCGTCAAAAAAGATCAATCCATTACGTCATCTATTAAATAAAAATAAAAATTCAAAATAAATCTTCTGAAAGTCCCCCACACAACAATATTTCACAAGCGCAAACATACGCATGTGAATTTATTTATAACTCTGATTTGCAACACTTTGTCATTGAAAACTGCGAAGATTACTACGTAGTTGTAACGAAAATAGATTATCCTATCATACAAAGCTAATTTTAGCATTTCGTTCTTCATAATGAAACCTTTTGAGTTCTTGACGTCGGAAATATTTCGCACACGAATGACGATTGTCCATACTCAAGGATATACTTGAATCAAAATAGATGTATTGTTACATGAAAATATAGCTGCATTGACAATTTTTGATTATTTGTATTACGATGATGATATTAAAGTTTGTTTATGAAGTTTGAAAATGTCGAGTATCTTGTATTTAACTTTTGGGCATACAACGTGGGGTTATTTTTACTCCATGACTTTCAAAATGCATTAAATATTATGTATATCACTACCAAATACGTTGAGTTTCACAGTTGTTGGTGAATATTGGCCCGTCAAATGAAAGTGCCCAAAAAGTACTGCACAAAATATGTTTTTGTGTATTTTTTTTTAATTAAAAGAATAAACACTACTTTAGCGTTGTACGCCGAGGGTTGATAGGTTATTACATGTGCAGTTTAGAAAAAATAATTCATTTTATCTTAGTTTGATTAATTTATTTTAATTTTATTATTCAAAGTTTATATTGATTTTACTAATAAAACTAATACTAGCATTTAGCTTAACATTTAACCCTGTGGTGTCAGCGGTGAATTTATTCATATTTTTAGTGCCCGTATAGTACTATCGAAGCTTGAGTAGCCTAGTGAGTAGAACACTGGCTTCTTGCGGGTGGGGTCCCTTGGTCCGCGCACCAAGCTTTGAGTTGACCTAGCTCTGATTAGGTACCTGATTTAAATCAGGGGTAAAGTGTGTCGTGGAACTAATCACTCCACACTCGTATTCACAATGATTAAAAATATTGTAATGAAGGTCTCTACCAGCTTCAACCTCTAGACCCGTACGAAGGTTGTTGTGGGATCACTTTACTTTTTATAGTTTTATCAACAAAAGACTTTCAAAAAATGTAGGCGGCAGAGTCATCAGATCTTGACGAAATTGACAGAACTCAATAATGTTTATAAGATGTAAACTTGTTTGGTTTTAATAATTGTGTTGGCAGGTCTAAAGCAACAGCATGCACATACAACAAAAACCTAAAAAATTTTCGATTTATACGAAAAAAAGCATGGATATAAATTTACTTTTTCGTAACACAGTAAAATGCAGGCTTCGCAAATTCTTCATCGCACAAGACTATTTTTCGAACTTTGTGTTCGGAAGACCTCATATAATCAGATCCAATTAAAATTTACAGAAATGTATTGGTTTTGTGTAGGACCAAGTCCTATAGAAGTGTAATGAACATCCTGACAACCTTGAGGCCATTGTGCTCTTTTGAAATAACATCCTAAACAAAATAAAAGCTCTATACTTTATTACTTCCAATGCAGTAGTCGGATTAAAACAAAACTCAAACAGTAGATTAACATTATTTTGAGCCAAATTTGGTAGACTTTTTGTTGTAAAATTAAGATAACGGAGCGTTCGCCTTTTGATTGGAGGCAGTTTTTGTGGTATTATAGTGTTCTTCATTGGGAGTGTCGTAATTTGCAAATAGATGGACTCTGACTTACGCATCGTAAATTCTGACATATTTGATTGATTGATTGAAGAAGATTTTTATTTCATTTTTGTTGTAACCTAGCTTAAAGTTCAATTAGCAATGATAATTTAAAGTCTAGCGGCTATACTATTTTGGCCTTACAACTAACCTGACCTAATATAACTAACTTATAACTAACCTAACCTAATTAGACCTTATAATTAACCTAGGTCTTACATTTAGCCCCTTCTGTTCGACGGAAGCGCATCCATGAGCCGCCGTTGGTACGCTGACTTCGCGGGGCGCATAAATGGCTCATTGGAGCCACCTGTACACCCTAGTGTCCGAATCAGTCCATTCTCATGTCCGTCTGTCTGTCCGTAGAATCTTGTCTTTAATTCCACAACTCGGTCCCTAAGTGGCTTTAGTCCCGACTCCTAAATTCCGACATATTAAATTATTGCTATCTTAAAGAGGTATACAGTTTATGTAATCAGATCAAGCCAGTATTCAAAGAACAGCAGCCATTGACTGTTTAGTCCGGTTTTCATACTATAATTGTAATTTGGCCGTACATTTTCCGAAATGATATCGGCGTATTGGTTAAAGCCAACGGAATATTAATTATATTAACCAATTATTATTGATATCAACTGCAACGGAATTATTTGGAGGGTATGGGCACTTGCCACGCAGCGGCAGACAATATCGAGATGTAGAAGACGAAGTTCGATGATCGTCTCATGTCCAGAGATGGTCCGATTAATTGAACTCCACTGATGCTTATATACTTTTTTCTTTAGAGTCACATTAAGCCTCCCGTTTATGTTTAAGTATCTGATCCAAGAGCCCAGAAAAACTATACAAATCAGAGACCAAATTTCTCTGTGAAATTGCTGGAATATCTACTGAATTATGCGGAAAAGTGGTGGAAAATTCGGTCCAGCGCATCTACGCATTTAAGAGGCTCCGTCATGCACATTTGAACTATATCTACTCTTAATAAAAGACCTTTTATTTAAGCAACCAAACGGCGTTTTGGCTGAATTTGGATTAGCCAGCTCATGCTTGATAGCATTTTCGCCCTTCATGTCTTGTTTTCGTCTACATATATTTTAACTATAGAGCGTTAACTTATGACGGACAAAAACGCGTAGCGTCCTTCTTTCCACCCGATTTTCGAAAAAAACAACTCAGCTTGCTATTCCTTAGGAGTTTCTACGGTCGTATCTAGGACATAATTTTCCTTGAGCATTGATTCTTGCCCAAACACTAACTCCGAATTGGACTAGTTGGCTAGGAAAAGGATTGCTGGACAAAAAAATGCAATAACGTGCGGCAAAAACCCGAAAACGAGAACTCGCTAATATGGCAGCTGACAAAGCTACAGCCCTCTCAAAGTCATAAGTTTCTACATAATTGATAGATCTGAGTCTTTTTATCTTTTACTTTATTGCTTTAAATTGCAGTTTTTGGAACCCGAATAAGAAAGATTATGAGATTTCAATTAGCTAATGGCTAGTCACATAAGTTGATAAAAAGTGAACTTGGTAAGATGGTTTCTAAATGAATGCAATGAACTTGAACTTATACGTAAAAAAACTCTAGTGCATCAGAATCGTTAGAAAACTGATTTTCGAACAAATTGTCTTTGAGTGACTAAAAAACGTGGAAATCTGTATTGAAGGACATGCATGACTTTGATCCGATGAATGCATCAAAACTCAAAGGACAGAAATGTTTTTATTCGTATGAATTCCAAAATTTAGGAAAATAAAACCCTTGTTTCTTATTTTCACTAAAGTATGCTTATCATATGACACATTTATGACAGAATCTCCTATAGCATGGAGGGAGAAATTCTATCGACAGAATGGTCGACATTGAAAGCGTCGCTAGCTATTCCGCAGGTCGAGTGACTCAAAGAGACTTAAAGCCTGTGCGAAGTGGCGAAGGTGGCCATTTCGAATGACATTATTTTTTTTTACTCTACACACATGTACTAATAACACTGGTAAACAAAAAATCATTTTTTGCGTGTAACAAGAAAAATTGTAGCAGATTTTGTTAAGAACGAGGTCAAGTAAATTAGAATTAGTAGCCAAATATTTTAGATACGAATAGTTTTATTGTGTTATGCATTTTTTTTATTATTTTTAAACTACAAATGGTGTAAAAAAAATAGATTATAATCATTGTTATATATATTTATAGTTATGTTTGTTTAATATAAGTATTGCTTTATGTCTTTCTCCTATACTTTGCATCAGGAACATGACGATGTAATCGCCAACAATAATCCGCCGGCATAATTGGACTCCATTTGCCTTGGTATCGTTTTTCTATTGTGAAAGTATCTTGGTGGAATTTTTCACCATGTTCCTCACTAGCAACACCCCAATTTGTGGAGGAAAAGTCCAAATGTGAATGTAAAAAATGTATTTTTGGGGATTTTTGCAGCCTTATGCCTATAGTTAACTAAAAATTTCTCTACTATATTTTCGTAGATTTCCGAGAAAATTTTCGGTGATTTTTATAAATGATTCCCAAGCTGGTTTTTCTAGGTTGTTGAGTTTGTCTTTAAATAATTCATCGTGTATCACTTGTCTGATTTGGGACTCTACAAATATGCCCTGTTTAATTTTAGCGTCACTGATTTTGGAAAAGTGGTCTTTAAGGTATAAAAATCCAGCACCATCTCGATCCATTGCTTTCACAAAATTTTTCATTAGGCCAAGTGTTATATGGAGAGGTGGTAAAAATATATCATCAGGTTCTGCTAAAGGAGCATGTTTTACAGGTTTCAGTCCTGGAGTAAGAGATTGTCTTTTGAGCCAATTTTTCTTAAAATAATGATTTTTTCTATCTACTGTTCCACTCACAAATAAAACAACAGAATTTTGTATACCCAAGTTCCAATCCCAAAAGAAGGGCAACTACTTTTAAATTTCCACAAAGCTTCCATTGATGTTTGTTACATTCGATCTTTTCCAAAATGAATTTCATATTTTCATACGATTTTTTCTGCCTTACATACCTATCGGTATGGAAAAAAGTTTATTAACATTATGTAATTGAGCAGCCTTTAATTTTTTTTTTTTTTTGAAGCATCGATAAATAATCGCCACTCTTCAATTTTGTATTGTATCCCCAAAAGATTCATAACGCCACAAACATTTTTTCAAAATATCAGATTGTAATCCTGTGAGAAAAAACTTTTCAGCACTTCGTCTCGATGCCGAAAAAGAGTTATTTTTCTGTTTGGTTGCAATAAATTACAACCTTTTAATCTAAACCCCAAAAGTTCTCCCTGTTGTTTTGGCAAACGTAAATCACAAACTAAATCATTGAGATCTCCTTGAGACAGTAGATGTGTTTTTTTTCTTCATTGAGACAATCGATGAGGAAACTACTTGAAAATCAGGATCGATACTGGCATTATCTGCTTCCTTTGACTCAGTTGATAGATCGGATCACTCAAGTGGCTCTGGTATAGGTAGATTTTCACTGTGAGTTATCGGTCTTTTGGCAGCTAACACGTCAGGATACTTAACTTGTTTTGTTTTTGTTTTTTTAATTTTAGTTGTAATACCTTTTGTATTAGTAAGACAAAAATAACAGTTTGATGAATGGTCTGCAGGTTCCATCCAAATCATAGGAATTCCGAAAGGCATAGACTGAAATCTTTTTGCCCATCCCAACAGAACTCCCACGCACGTTACACAACATATATAAGGAACCCACTGTTTATATTGTTGTCCGACAGGAAAGCCAAAATAATTTTCATACAATTTTTTTTACTAATTATGTTAAATTTCTCCGTTGACTTATAAAAGTAATTTCACTACAAATGTAACAGAGCTTTTCAGGATCATTTTTACACTTTTTTGACATAGTTTAAGAATCACTCCACACAAAAAACACAAAACACAGTCACTTTACTGAAAAACAAAACAATCTGAGTTAGTAAAAATAAGTAAAAAAACGATTATTATTGAATTTAACTGATAATAGCTGCAACATCAAAACTAGATCTGATCAAATAAGAATAAATATGATTTAGTATTCAGGTTAGGTAGGTGTTTCAAAATTAGTAAGTATTTTACTTGTAACAAAATTTTGTTGACCAGTGTAATTAATAAATATCAAGAAGAAATTTCAATTCAATATTTTTTAATTTGAAAAAACTCACGTGAATTGAAAACATAGAGATAATTGTGAAGCTTGGTTTTTTGCATTATTCCAATATTATGTTGTCAGTGGCATACATTATAAAATATCCCACTATAGCGCTTAGTGGAGTTGGGGGTTGAAGTTGCTAGGGACTTCATTCAGAGTCAATGTGTCGGAGTGTCATAAGCTCCGCGACTCACTTTGTCTTTGATGTGAATCTGTTATGTAGCCCGGGACTACACATACTAGTAGCCAGTGATTTTCTCACCTTACTGTACAAGTTTACAAGAGTATACTCCAGGGTAACTAACTTATTTATAATCCAAACTTTGTTCTAATGGTAAGGATTTTCAATAGCCGTCTAGACTGATTTTTTAGTATGCAGGACGACACCTCTTTTAAGTAGACATTAAAGTCCAAATGTCTATGCATGGAAAATGTGGTCATGGAAGCGCCGTTTTTATGATTCAGATAAAGCTAAGGCCAGGAATAATGTTCCGGAAGCATTGTAATTAGACAATTAGTAGGGTAATTCAAAACATAATTTAATACAAGTTTTCCAATTGTGACTTTGAAACTAATGCTTGCATTCAAAACACTTCCCATTAAAAACTGTACTTCCTGTTCAAAATCATCTATCAACTTTCTCGATCCATGCCAACATTTAATAACCACAATTTCGAAATATTGCCCAGATTTTCCTTCTCACCAATCTGTCTGTGCACAACAGGATATTACAAGTCGCGCAACACATTTCTCTCGCTATGCTGTTGCAAGTTGAACGAAGTCAACAAAAGTTGCTTTCAGTGCCAACAGGTACCCGCACAGTGTCTAATAAACAACCACTTCTTCTCAGAAGTAATTTTCATAAATGTAGTCGAACTCTCAAACTCAAACACGAAACTTTTCCGAAAACTTTACCATTCTATAATTCGTGCCCTGGTACCTTCATCAACCCTAATTAAATTGCATCGCGTTCTCGGCATTCTTTTCAAGATTCTTGGTGTAAAGTTTCAACCCGCCAGCAATGGAAACAACTCCGACCGTGCATTGAACGATGGTGGCGTCCGTGTAAACCACCATCGTTTTTCAAAGTTTTGTCAACATCCACTCCACTCCGAATTTATTTTCGGGGGGTTGAAGGTGGAGCCAGTTTAAAATGCATATTCTGTAAACTTGCTTGTTTGACTCTGAAAACTTAATCATATCTAGATGTACGAGCTGCAAGAGCCACGAGTTCGAAACTATATTTGGAATGGAATTTCTGATAAATATTGGCAATGCTTCGAATTGTTATGATTTGAGGTGGCATATGTACAATATTTACACGATCCAGACCAAGTAGAGCAGGTAGTACAACGATTGATGAATATTAACTGCTCATTTAGCTTTATTACAAAAATATTGAATTCACTTGAGTCCCACATTATCCTTAATTTGCAAATTTTCACGTTTCATCATGCTCTAGAGTTTTCATGTGTTTTCATTTCAGGTCGGATACGTACAAAGGCGATTCGAATTTCAATGCTCTCTTCACGCCCTTGACTTTTCTCGTGACGTACTTCAATTCAGGTGTCAACCCACTGCTCTATGCATTCCTTAGTCGTAATTTTCGGAAAGGCATGCGAGAATTGCTTTTATGTTCGTTCAAGAAAGGCAAAGGAAAATCGTCGTCGATGCGGCAGCGAGTACCTTTACAGGTGAGTAAGATACTTGATCGTAGAACATCAACAATTTTGTAGATTCATATAGCGTACTTTGAACGAATGCTTGATAAGTAGGACATCAAACTCTCGTAATATCTGCATGCAATTATTTCTATCAACTTCATGATACTTAATCGATTTCCCGTTAAAGTGGCATTGAGAAGAAATGTAGAGAACTTTCAACTTGAAATTCATTCTTTCATGTTCACGTACACTTGAAAACATAAATTTTATAGCACATGCACACACAACAAGATACCTGCTGGTCAGATTTCTGCAGGAAATCGAACGCTGAAATTTACAGGAATTGAGTGGCATGACCTGAACATTAATTTAAAGAAAATGGAACGCAAGATTGATTTTGGCTTGTTGCCAGGTTAGCTTATGTGCCAGGAAGAAGACCCAGGATGCGATACAGTTTTGTGCAAGCCATGCAAGGACGTTTTGCCTGGTATTCTCGGAATAAGAAAAAATAATCAGCCGGCGCTTTTAGCATTGGTTGAAATTCATTATTAATTTGATTTTCACAATATAAATTTCTAGTATATAATTTCACTAAACAGTATACTCTTGTTTGGGGGCTCTAAAAAAGATTCATAGCGTTGTTTTATTTGCCAGATGATCAAAACTTGGGGTTGGATGGTAGACAAATTCAAACTGTGCTTCTACATGGATTAGGTTCCAAAACTCTCTAGTTACAACGCAAGCTTCCTGGACATTGGATGGAACTGTCTGATCTACGTCCTTATTTACTTTCATTTAAGATTTAAAATCTACCGCGTAGCTTAAGAGTGTAGTACCTTTGTGATTCGTTTGGCGAGGCATTGACGAGTTGCGGGGATTGAGCCTGTTAGTGAAAATATTGACAAATTTGTTTATAATAGTGGGTATGCCTGACTTGAACTTTGAATTGTAGAGGAAGTGCTCGATATACAGAGTCCACTAAGACAAAGACGTGAGATCAAGAGTTGCGTTAATGACTTTCTCCAGATTACAATTACAATTGAATTGAATTGAATTGAAAAATATTTTTATTATAAATTATTTGTACAATCTTAACCTAAATTACAGTTTAATTAACAAGAACAAAACTTAAAATCTAGCGGCAACACTATTTTAGCCTGCTGGCTCTTATCGTTTTTTTTTTGGCATAAATTTTGTTTCTTACACAGTAATGATATTACCCAGCCTGTACAACAGCTGGGATTACACTGGTAATAGTTTCCTTAAACATTGCCTTACACTTAAATTACGATAAAACCTATGTCTTATTATAGTTACTTAGCCTATTTACATCTAATCTTAACCTAGGTCTTAAATCTAGCCCCTTCTGTTTGAAGGGTGGCCTGTGTAAAAGCGCATCCATAAGCTGCCGTTGCAATCCTATCATCGCGGGGCGCATAAATGGCTCATTAGAGCCACCTGTACGCCCAAGTGTCCGAATCAGTCCATTCTCATGTCCGTCTGTCTGTCCGTAAAATCTTGTCGTTAATTCCACAACTCGGACCCTAAGTGGCTTCAGTCCCAACTCCTGATACAGGAGAAGATTCTTCGGCCACTTTTTAGTTACCGGGTTGTTGAACCTGTCAGTGCAGAAGCGCAGGATTCTTCTTTCGAATACCTCCGCTTCTGCCATGACAGTTTTTGAGTAGGTAATGCAGGATGGAGATGCATAAGTCAGGATGGGACGGATCAGGGTCTGACAGCAAATGGATTTAGCTTTGGTAGTCATGCCCATCTTTTTGGAAAAAAAAGGTCGGATGCGTTGAAATGCAGATTTGGCAGCTTTGATTTTCCGCCGCACAAAGGGATTAAATTTTAGAAATTCTTGGAAATCGATTCCGAGGTATTTTAGAGATGGGCCAAGAGTAATCTTAGATGTTCTGAACGAGACAGCGAGTTTCTTGGTCTTGTTGCGAATAGTTTGAGATCCCCGATATTTGGAGGGATTGTGAAATACGCAAAACTGAGTCTTACTGCTGTCTGGTTTGATGCCCCATTCGTCAAAATAAAGATTTAGTTCTACCAAGTAGTATTCCAGGCTCTTCGCTGCTTTGAGCGGGTCTTGGCTCGACGCGAATAAGAGCGTGTCATCGGCATATTGGAGGATTTGGACTTGTGGTTGGCCCACTGGAATAGGAATGTTAGCGGTGAATATGGTATTGAGAATTGGTCCAGTGACAGAACCTTGTGGCACTCCTGGTGTCACAGGTTTAATGATAGAATCTGCTCCATTAACGCTGACATAATAAAGTCTGCTGGTAAGAAAGCTTGCGGCGAGTCTTATTACATTTTCCGGGAACCCAAACTTGATCAGCTTAAACAGAAGGCCTTGGTGCCAGACGGAATCGAAAGCCTTCTCGATATCTAAAGCACACACCACAGTCGGAGTGTTTCGCTCATTCAACTGAGACACAATTTGATCATGCAAGTATGCGATGGCGTGCTGAGGGCCGTGTTTGCGCCTAAAGCCAAACTAGTGTTCGGGAATTATTTGTGTGAGCTCACAATAGTTTTTTATCATTTCCATCCAAATTCTCTCAAAAATGTTAGGAAGCATAGAGATTGGACGGAAATTTCTGGCCTCTTTAGTTTTTCCCTTCTTATGGATGGGAACAATCTTTGCTACTTTCCATGTGCCCGGAAAGTAGCTGTTGCTCAGGGCGTTGTTGAAAACACTTGAAAGAATTCTGACCATAGAGATTGGTAGATGTTTAACTCTGAGATTAGACATTCCATCATGCCCGGAAGACTTCTTACTTTTATATACTTTGGACCAAGTATTCACTGTGATTAACTTACAGAAAATCGCTATAAAAACCCCAATTTCTTTTAGAATGGAGATGTACTGATGATATGGCAATTTCTTCTCGGATTAAAAATCTTAATCCAAGAATAATTAAAGCTAGTGCTCAATTTATAATTTACAATTTGAGGGGTTACCCCCACTTGTAACTTTTAAGTTTTTCGTTTTTTTTTTGTTGCATTTTTTTTAAGTTAAACTATCTAAGAATACGTCCTTCAAATTTCAAGTCGATCCAAACATAATTAACCGAGATATGAGCGTTGAAAGAGAAGAAACTGTTGCTTACACAACCGTTACTTATACTTATAAACGCGTTTTTCTCGAAATGACATCTTTGAAGTCGGTGACCAAAATTACTCGAAAACTACTTAGCCGATCTTTTTGAAACTTAGCAGGCTTATTTAATACATGAAAATGTAGTGTTTGATCGTTCGATTTATTTTTTTAATAAAAAATGGCCGTTTTATAGCAAAAAGACGACAATTTTTTTAAGTGAAAATCGAAATAGTAACTTTGACTGTCCGCCATTTTGCGAAAAATGGATATTGTTTTAAATCCTTCGATCAAACACTAGTTTATACTGTTATTTAACTAAGTCCATCGCTATTTTTTGTTTCCAATGATCCACTTCGACACAATTTCGGTCACCGCAAAAGGTGAAAATTAAAATTCCATTGTTTTGACGGCCATTTGTAATTAAATCATGTAATATTTTTCAATAAAAAAATTACTGAAAGGTGTTCAAAGTATGTTCTTTAAGAAAATATAACAGTCGTTTAAAAACATTTCGTAGTTTTGTCAAAATAAATTCATGAAAATGACCTATTTTATTGTGCTACAAGTGGGGGTAACCCCTTAAGTGTTATACGATTGCTTTCAAAGCCTAAGAGTCACCGGAGCTCAGCGTGGACTGCTGACTTAAATTGTCCGCATTGGTTGGTGGGAATGTATTGAAATACTCCGAATCGCTACAGAAATACAGCCAGTGGTAGTAATGCTGGCAAACGGAATTGCTTCAGGCCAACAACTGTAACGGTCCGTGGCTGTAAGATCACTGTGAGAATGTAAGGTATGAATGGAGTATTTGTGTCATGTAACGACCTTTAAACGTTTTGAAACTTTAGGAAAGGTTGATACAGGTTTGTTGAGGTGTCTGGTTACCTTGCATTTTATACAAAATAGACATTAACAGGTCCAAGTAACACTGCCCCTGCACATCGATGACCAAAAGAATTTCGTTGATATGTCCTTGCCAGAAACACAAGTACCCGGGTGACCTATATTGTATCTCAAGTGGAACAGCTGATTTCTGGACACAGACGGAAGATAACGTCGTAAGGTTGACCCAGTCACTTTAAAAAAATTCGAACTCGGTATCAAAGATTTAAAGGTGAATCTATTGTTCTTTCGGATCTCCTGAAACACTGCTTCCAATTTTTCCGATATAAAGTCATAAGTATTGGGAAAAATGATTTCTTCTAGATAAGAGAGCGTGTCGGCAATATCGTTGCTGCAACCAACGTCATGCCTAATTTCAGCAGTGAATTTATTAATGTAATTTAAATGTCTAAGTTGACGAGGCGTGTCTTTTTTTTGGATATTGTGGTAATTGAACTGTTTGAACCGTTGAACTTCCTAAAGAACCGAGAATAGTGAATGACATAATAAGCCGCTGAAAGTGCGCGTTCCTATGACTATACTTATGTTGTGCGTTGCTTAATTTGACCGAATAATAGTGAAAAACAAAACAACTGCGAAGTGTCACGCTGGGCGTAGAAATTCGCTGTCGAAAAATTCGAATATACTGTTTCGTATGGTAATGCCTACATTGCCAGTGGCCGAAATTTTCACAGCGTCAAAATTTTCCAAACTTATAATTTTTTCGTTCGGCTAGCGGTGATGCCGACCTGCAGTTGTCATCACCACTAGGTTGCGTTAGGTCTGCTTGAATTAGGATGAATGGTCTGGTGGTATCGGCAAACGATGGCTGATATGTATTGTGGTAAGCCAACCTTATCCTCGTAGAACAGGATTTAACTTAGCTCGCTAACGCGTCAGTCCGAAGCAGTGATCTACTGCCCGCGGGTTCGAATCTCGCCGTGCCCAAAGCTGTATTTGTTCGTCTTGTGTTGACTTAACAGTCGGTAACTGGGCATAATACCAGCGCTCCATTAATTTAGTGCAACATCAAAGCTTAAGTAGCAACTAGGCATAACACTAGCGCTTTAGAAAATAAGAGATAAATGTGGCATTTAAAAGAATAACGGAATAATTGATATCTGCTTCTCCCATATGTGTCTCCTTACCATCATCGCTAAGCATTTGCTTCAAAGGGCAATCCCCTGAGCTTTGGCATTATCATAGGAAAAAAAATTTGGAACTGAAAACCATCCTATCTGTAAAAACGCTCATAATTCTTCAGTATCATTTCGAAAACATACCTGCTCAACGTTTCTTCTCAATGTCCTGCTAACATTATATCACAATAAACTAAGTTTGATTCATGCTTAAATTCCAATCCAATCATCAAAGCATGTTTCAATTGAATAGTTTACAAAGCATCACCAATTAATAACATTACATTTACTGTGTCCGCGACAACAAAAAAAAAGTAAACCGAAAAACAAACACAAATAAACTTATTTGCGTTTATTTGAAGGCGAGTACAATTCAAATTCTCATTATCTCAATAGAATCATTCTTTACCGACCGATTCGACTCATATAGGAAATCAACTGTGATGCTGTTATATAATTCTTCCTCTACTTCTAATTCTACATATTTCACCAATTCAACAAATGCTGAAATTACGATCAACCAACTGCAATCGGAATCAACTGAAATCTCATTCGAAACGACGTCGATGCAACACAACCGAAAACCAAATCGTTTCAATCAAACTAACTCCACTGAATCATTGAAATGGAACAAAATCATTTCAACACAATACACTTGGAAAATTTGGAATAAAATTTTGAATTCTAAAATCGAATCGTCCGCATTATTTTCGGGGGCAATATCTCTCATAGAATCCTCAAGCGTCGATGATCCTGGAATCAGTCAATTTGCCGATGGAGTCGCTGAAGGAGTGTACACGATTCGAGGAACAAGAGTGCTAATGTTTAAGAATGAAGTGTAGTTATAGTCTACGAAATTGTATTGATACGGAATTGTAAGAATGAGATGTTTGTATAGATAGAATGAAAACAAAATAAATGCACAAAAATCGAACTGAATCATCGAAATATTTTTAAATTAACGTAAACGAATTTAACTTGTAAATCGTACAGTTCTTACGATGGGAAACCAATGAGTATTTTTTGTAATATACGATAAGAACAAGATGTTATTTTGAGTTGAACAACTGAAAGATATAAACAATATTATTGTTATTAGATAATTTTTAACTCCAAATCATCAAAAAACTAAATAAATGGAAAATGAAATATTTTGAAAAAAAGGGTCTTCTTTATTTGTGAGAATACTTTTTAATGATTCCTTAAAAACAGGATATCGGTTTTGCTGCTACTAAGATGGTTTGTATGTCTATTTTTTTTTTTGGGAAATGTTTAAAGCATGTAGGGTAAAAAAGTTATGAAGTCAAAATTATATTATTTGACTTTAATTTTGCAGATATGATCACCATCAACGGCACTATAACTGGTAGTTCGGTCTAGCTCTGCTGAAGGATAGAATTGCAGCCATCACGGGTTTACGCGGTCGTCGTCAATATATCGTTCATGTAGATATCATACCAGAAATGAATTCAAGGATACCATATAACCATGTAAGCTGTTTTTCAATGAAAAATTTTCATTCGACATAAATCTAAAAAGTGCTTCAAAAAATAAATTAAAGAACTGTATATAATGAATTTTTTTCTATTTAAAAATTCATTATGATTGAAAATAATGATGACTTAGGAATTTGTTGATGATTTATTTTTGAATCAATAGGTTGAAAATGGAGACTGCACATTTTTATGATTCTACATTTCGTATAATGGGTAAAACAAGTCAAGACACAAACTCTCAGTAAGAACAACAGTATTGAGATATTTAGAAAAGGTCACTTTTGGTGACCTTTGACCCCGTATAAAAAGTAACGCAGCACTCGGATCGATGTGGACTTTTGACATTTTGCTCAACACGCCAGTACCAAGGTTCACACCAAAATTCAGCTTTCCCCTAATTTTTCCGAAGTTTCGCCTTTTTTATGTCGGATTTCACTGGGCTAAAAATCAAATCTAATTTCGAGAATCTCCAGCTTGAGCTTTTAAATTTTCTTTCTTTGGTGCACTAGGGTAAAAGCTCAACGAGATTCAATTGTAATCTATCTCCAGTATAAGATTGTGCATTGCAGCAAAAACTTCCTCGATCATGACAGAATTATGTTTGAATCATATCCAGATTATCACGAAGATGATCGTGAAGGTCATGATATTTCCTTTAAAGGTTAAATGATATGAAAATAGAGTCACTTTGGGATTCGAAAAATCCTCGCGAAGGTCTGATTTTTTTTTGTATTTAGTTAAGGTAGTGTCCAGAAAGGCATAAACTTTTGGATTTACACCATTGTAGGTGGTTTAGATAGTGTAATAGTTATGTGTTGGATTTTATTTTGTCGGTCTAGCCTTGTATTGGGGACATCTCCTTCAGGAAATGTCGAGATATTCGGCAGTGCCAATAATTTGAGGACCTGGACATAGGGGCTTTCGGAGAAACTGTATGGCTGATAAACTGACAAGACTTTGCACCTTGCTGCCAGATGCCTTATGTTCGTTCTATATGCAAGCTCTGATGTCTTCGGTCAAACTAGCCATCCGGTAAAAATACCTCGAGGACGCTAAGAAGTGCTGGGTTGAAGAATCATCCAGTGTGGTTGCAAGACAATCCTGAGCCTTCATGGATGCGCGTCGCGCCAGGCAGCTAGTAAATTTAATCCGCATTACCCTGCAACGTATTGTGGCCGTCCTCACGGGCCATTGTCCTATAAAACTGCACGTGCAACGGTTGGGTGTTGGGTTGAGTGATTTCTTTCGAAACTGTGACTTGGAAGATAAAGATCCATCTAATGTGCCGGTGCTCAGTTTTGGCAAGCAACTCGAACGGCCTCACTCGAAGCCTTATTTACTGATCTATCTGACTGATCCACTTAGACGTATTGTGATATCACGATACGTAGTGCAGAATCCTTATTAAATGGAGAGAAACGCCGGTTCCTTGATTAACTGACGGATCCCTTTCAAGTCGACCTACCTCAGTTAGGCAAGTGAAGAAGAATGAACCATGAGACTTCATCTTGCTTCCAGGGAGAGCTGAACATTCATACTGGAGGTGAACATCTGCTTCCTCTTCCCCTCGCATCTGCAGCTCTAGCAAAAGTAGTTATAAGTAGAGCTCAGTCGTGCTTTATGTCTGTCAAATAGATAATGTCCAGTTAAGACAGCCATCACTGCACATAGAGAAAATCTTTTTAGCACTTTTCAGTGGAAAGGTAAATATTCACTCAAGTTTGAAGCTGGCTAGCGTCAGCTAAGAGCTCTTCAACTATGAAGAACGAAAGCAACATCATGGTTCGCCTGAAATCTTTTCCTGCACGATTCCTTCCTTTCCAGCAGTCGAGTCATAAGTATTTCCGGTATGAGGCTATCAAGCCACTATTAAGTCCATTATTAAGTCCTTGTTCTAAACCTATATTATCTCCTAACAAATGTAATGTCATGTTAGGTACGTAAAATTGAGTCATTTCAAATGTGGATGGTAAAATCCTAATCACCCCTCTCATAAGCTGAAAATCCAAGTCATTTGATTTCATCATTTCACATGTATCGATGCTGATGGTCAAAATTTTGGCAATCATCGCTTGATACAAGTAGCGTTCTCTGAATATTTACCTTCAATGCTGGTCCTTTCTCAGTTCATGCTTCTCAACATATTGCTTTTCAAGTTAACTGAATGGAATTTGGAATGGATTATACTAATTTCTAATGAAACGGAAATACAATATATGCAAAGTAATACTTCACATATAACGCATACATGTATTTTCGATGTATTGTGCAAGAATCCCAAATTAATTCTATGGCATTCCCTACAGTACACATTCCGTTCAAAAGGCACTTAACTTCCTGATAATAGGCTGACTTATCCAAAGATGTAGATACGAGCGAAATCCATACAATAATTCACCAAACTTATCTTTCCATACCTTCATCAAAATACACCAATTATGCAAAACAATCTCAGCAAAACACGCGCTTCGAATCATTCAACAATACTTTCACTTTCGTTGTGCATTTCACATTTCGACTGGATTCCCAGGAAATCATAACGACGAGATGTTCAAAACAATGAAGATGATTTCCCAAATGGTATTTCTTCGAGTCAAACAGTGTGATTGATGACTTTTGTTCGCTCCAAATGCTAATGTCATCGGCGTCATTATGGCATATTACGAAGCGTTTCCACGGTCAGACTCCGGCAAATAGAATTGCCATAATAGTTCCAGTTGGGAAAAGTTTGTCAGATAATGTTCAAAAGATCGGATGACATTTGACAAATACGCTCCTCGACACGGAATCGTCTTCGTCGAAATAGACAATTCAATTCAAAGTTCGAGAAACTTTTTCAATTAGAGTGGTGTATAAATGTGAATCTCTGTCGAGCGATATCGTTTGAGTTTTGGATATCGGGCCAGGAAAAAAACAAGGACGAAGACGCATAGGTAGCTATTAGTGTGAAATGTTTTTATTGTCTTAAATGAAATATGGGATAGTAAGAATTCATATTCACGTCAGGCTCAAGAATAAATCCTAGTTTCAGTTAATAAAAAGCATTTGGAAATAGCTTTCTGTTTCTGAATACAGTTGATGATGGGTTACTAACATGATGAATTTCAAACTATCACAAAGTAATAAAAACTTGAACAAGACAAAGATACTAATTTATGGAAATTTTGATACCGAGTAAATCGAGAAAATATGGCGCTGACAAATGATGACAAAATACTTCTTTTATAGTATCTCGTCCTTCCTTATAGAACAGAATCGTTTATTCTATTAAATTTGCTTTCTCTTTTCAACATCAAAGATGGCTATTGCAACTTGAAAATGTTGTTCACACTCTCAAAACTGACAATGTGAAAAATTGGTTGATATGTGGTTCTACATTCTTACTTGTTTTCGTTGAAGGGTGGTTCTACTTTCAAATTGTTTTTTCGTAGTGCATCTAGTAAAGATAATTGATCAAGACTCCCTTTCTCTCTCCATAACGAAGATGGACTGTTTTTTGATCTCATGATATTTCGCTGTCACGATAAGCCTGGTGATTGAAGCATTCTGCATCTAGTTGTCTTCAGATGCGGTAGCGACAGAGACAAATCTGTTTAATACGATCTTTTTCCAGGTTAATACGATCTTTTTCATCCCTTTGAATTCTTGACTGACATCACAGTACGTTCTCAGTTTCATCGCAATTGTAGATTCAATTGAGAAAGGCTCGTAATTAGTTGACTTGTGAGAACCCTTACATGCCTTATCTGCTTACATAGACAACCATGAGACCTTCAAGGTGACTAGAATTTTGGAGTGGAAATAATTAAGCTAGTCAAACGATAGCCTGGCATAAACGCCAGTACACTCTCCGATTCCGTGGAGGACTAACCAAGCTACGAAATGGGAAGTTACGACGAATGGGCCAGTTTGGCAAATTGTTTGAAACCTAGCTACTAAATTTGCCAGAGTTATTGGAGAGTTTGAGAGAGTCTGCCCTGTGATGTTGGTGTGTATGTTGCTCTGTGATGTGAGACATGATGTTGTGGACGGCCTTAGCTAAACTAAGCACGGAACTTTCATTAACAGAAAAAATAAATTAGTTATAGAACTTGAAGAAGCCGGAATAGTATAAGAACCGAAATTAGCTATAACGGCTATATATAAGTAAAGCCAAAAGGAAATAAATGCACTATAGTGGAACACAAAATTCCTCTAAAGTATCAACATCTCGGCTGCTACTTGTAAGTAATTTTAAAAGAAAATACACCCAAATAATAAGCATAATTCTAAGGCCGGCTATACATGTAAACGCCTGAATTTAGACCGTTTTTCAGATGCTTATTTAAAATAGAAAGAATAAATGAATCGTTTTGAAAGTGGTCATGTTTATTTATTGCACATTAAAATAAAAGAATCTGATTTTATTTAATTTTTTTTTTCAAAATAGCCACCGTAGTAACCAATATCCTGAGCCCCTCGCAACGAAAGACATAAATCGGCGAGATTTTTGGCATCAGTTACAGCAATTTAATATCAAAAAAATGGGTTGGAGTGTATTTATTAAACATGAATCTTCTAATTGAGCCAAGAAAAAAGAAAAAAAAGTCAGATATTCTTAATTTGGCACGCCTCATAAAAAAAGTACGATTTTTAACCCTTTTTTCGACAGTTATTGGGTCGAAAATGCAAAATTTTGAAAATTTTTTTGGCATTATTAAGGTTTGACTAGAAGCCTATACTATAAAGAAAACGTGTGCCGAGCTTCATAAGAATCGGTTAAGAACTTTTTGAGTAATCTTGCTCGCCAATTTTTAAAAAAGTCGTTTCGAGAAAAACGCGTAGTTTTGACACACAGAAACTCTATGATTACAGCGATTTACCAACTAATCAGCGATTCCTTATTAATATATATATAATAATAATATTCCTTCAATACGTTTATTTTTTAGATGTTAATTTAACTATTTATGCAAAAAAAAAAGAAACTCGAATTTTTGAAAATTTTACATTTTACAAACACTTTTCAGCCATGTTTACTATGCCTTTAAAACCTTTAATTAATTCATATGAGCGAAGACTCACGAGCTCATTAAGAAACCATCTAGGAACTAAAAGATATATCAACGAATACCTGCTCAATTTATTTGATCTGCATCAAACTCGCACAGAATTCACCTCAATCAAGATTAATTAAATTACTAATATCACTTAATCCTAATGCAAACCCTAATTACTATTTCAACTACGCAAAAATTGTTTCAAACAAGAAAAGTTTAAAAAAAAACCCCTAGTTCATCAGAACCGCTAAAAGCACTCCTGTTCGAAGATTAGTAGAGGATTTGTGCAGATTTTGATTTTTTGATACTTAACACTAATCCATTAGCTACTTCTCCTACTTTCGACCAATGCACCCTTAGTAATAATATACACTAGACCAATCTAATTTCGATGGCTTCATCGATAATTACAGCGATAGAAAGGTGTTTGGGGTTGGCATCCGAAAATGGCTAGACCTTAGAAAATTTAAACATTTTTTACTTATTTTCATTCCAAATGTTCGCGATGTGAATACTTATTGTAATCATTTATTGGTACGAAAATAACAAAAACGCCTCGTGCTGGCAGCACTTTGCTAGCACCATACGGTACATCTGCCTCACTTTGAAGACAACCTACTCTGCGATTTTCGTATTGATCCGATCACTGCATTGGAAGCTATAGGGATACAAAGAAATTTAGGGTTACCACCCGCAAAAGTTTTCAATTTTTCTAGGTCGTAATATTTGTTGTTTATTTTCACTACAAGATCACTATGATTTGAAAATTTTATGATAAAACCGCTTACTAAAGATTTGAAAAAAAAAATACAAAACCGACCATAGCTGGCAACCCTATCATTGTTTTTCCAACAAGGTTTCTGCAGAGTATTGTGTACAATAAATTTGATTTGCCATATGAATTTCGTTATGATTCTATAACTACACTGGGAGCTAAGGGACAAAGAGCTTTATTTTCTTGAACGAATTCTCAAAATTTCAGACACCAAAAGGTTTTCACTTTCAGCAGATGCCGTAGCTACAGGGCTGCCAGCACGCTTATACAAAACTATATTAGTATACAGCTTCATAGCAATAATATGCTTCGTAAGTTTTGTAATAATTCAATAGCTTTGTCAAATGTTATCGGAATTCAAAAAATTTCCAATTTTCCTGATCTCATTTTAGGCACCTAGCGCACACAAAGGGTTAAAAGTTTCCGAAACCTTATCAAATCTTTTTTTAAGACACGTTCAAAATTCATTTTGGAAACTTCGTTTTTTTGCAAACTATTTTGTGATAGAATAATAGGCATATCTAAAATATCACGAAAATGGCCGCCGGCGCCAATGGGGTAAAGATAATTAATATTTGGTGAGACCTGTACCTATTCTGCGTGTATCTACACAGATGTATCCTGAAAGTTTCAGCTTAATCAAATGGCGCGTTTTCGAGAAATAGTCATTGAATTTTTTGATGATATATATATATATATATATATATATATATATATATATATATATATATATATATATATATATATATATACAATATATATATATATATATATATATATATATATATATATATATATATATATATATATATATATATATATATATATATATATATATATATATATATATATATATATATATATATATATATATATATATATATATTAAAGACGAACCTATCCAAATGAGACCATACAGTTTTTGATGACAGCTATGCAAACTAGTCTGTTTAAGAGAGAGGAAAAGAACATTTTTGCTCTCATTAAAAAGGCGCACAGAACTTAAGGTGACGAAAGCTAAATTGACTCTCCTAAAAGCTTACTTGGACTAGCTCCACCATGTGAAAGAACCTGACCACAGATAATTTATATACCTTGATCCCCTGTTATTCAGAGTCAGGTGAAGTGTTAAACTAGAACTTTTTAACACAACTTTCGAAAAATTGCTTTCTGAAAGATATCCGCCCGCGATAAATGGCAAGCCACTGTCAATTCTAAAAGCAGTTAAACAATTTATACATATGTACATCTATTAAATTTAAGATAATCCCAAAATATGTTATGAGATAAAGCAAAGCCTTTTCATCCTCAATCGTAACATAGACTTCATTTAATAGGCTTAAATAAGGATACCTTCACAGCTCATAGCCTAATTAAAATGTGTGCCCAATACACATTGATACTTATTCTAAATCTGTAGAAATCTCGCCAAGATTTCCTATTACCTAATTGTAACGTTCTCCGTGCCAGTTCAAGAAACTTCGTAATCCACTTACATACAATTAACCCTTAAGCTTAACATTGTCTAACTAAGAGAAAATAACTTTTCCTCCATCAATCTGTCGACTTTCTTCCTTTTCTGCTTAACAAAGATATGTTCCTGCAAAATTAAAGTCGAACGGCTTGGGAAAATTAAAGGATACTTATCTTAATTAGATTTTAATTTGACAATACCCACGAGTGACGGTCAATTATTCCAAGTGTGAAAATGGAATAAAAACGTTTTATGAATAAATCCAAACGCAGATATTTTCTACTCTGGAATGAATGAACTTTCAATTGAAGCAGTGCGTCTTGAGTATCGAGATTTCAGAGTGCATTGCGCGATATTCGAGAAAATATCTCGTTATTTTATTTGAGGGGTTCTTGGAAATTTTTACGAGTCCTTTGATTGCTTTTAAGTTGCTCCGTTCGTTAGATGCTCTTTTTTAATGGAGGTGAGAAATCGGAAAATGGTTCTGAAGTTAGAACAATTGGCAAAGACTTCATGCCAATTGAGATGCAAAGTAAAAAGCATGAGAGAGAAGGTCAATAACTTAACTTAGCAGTAGAAAGCGGCTTGGAAATATTGTGATGAGTTGGGATATGATTTAGTACTGATTGTTTTATCTTTCTTTGAAAGAAAGCTAAGACGGTTCATTCAACAAAGAGGAATAGTCGGCATTATTTTGCAAATTAAACTAACTGAGCGTAGTTTAATGAGTGTGGTTGCTTTAGATTTACTAGGGATATTCTACAATGACCTGCAATTTAGCATTGTGGTAAGATAAACTAAAGGAAACCTGATAGGACAATAGATACAAACAAATTGCTTCACCAAACTCTATTTTTCTGTCAAATCGAATAAACGTGTGTCAATGGTAAATCAAAAGTGGAAGACTTAGATATTTGTATTAACGTTAAAAGGGGTTTTTGAAGTAGAAAGTGAATTCATTCGAGTTAGAAGTACCAATGCAGAGATGATTGTATCAATTAGTGCTAATTTTCAAATATCCCAAGCATTTACTGTTCATTTTAAGCTGTCGTATCTAGTGACTGTTCATTGTATGTGAAAGAGTGTTGTTATCTGGCTTTTCAAAGAACACTATTGGTGTCTCCATCGTTTTCTAAAATGAGTACAGATATTTGCCTGAAGTTTAAAGCCGAGGTTAAAGATGATGAAAAAAGCCTGCACTGAGAAGGTCTCTGCTATTAATAGAACTACATCAAATGCAGAAATATAAAGCAGGCAAAGTACCAAATCGCCCAGGACCTTAAAATGAAAACAAAGTGTTTTTGCAGAAGGTGGTACAGTTTACTGAAGGAAAATAGAGAAAATAAATTTTATTCTCAGATAAAGACAAATCAAGAGCTGATGAAAAACGTGAAGGCTCAGCTCGATTTACTTGCGTTTTTATATAAATGTGAGCCTGAATATGCCACTATTTAACACAGGTGTGACAGTAAAGCCCCGAACAGACCAAAATTATCAAGAAACAAAAAAATGAATTAAAGGAAAAATAAAACCTTCGAAGTTTTCAGTGTTTTTTCAAAACCAATCAAAAACAGTGTAAAATTAGTCAAGAGTAACAATCTCGTAAATATGAATGAGTTAGTTGAAAGTGTCCAATAAACAGGAGTAAAAGATTATGACTCTGGCATAACCAAACATCTCAACAAAAAATATACAACAGCGGAGTTGAAAGAGTAACTAATAAATCTGCCCTACTAAGCATAAACGTCATGTCTACATTTTAATACTTTCGAGATATTCAATGATTTATGTTTTGATTTGTACTGGAGTATATACATGAAGAGTGAAGAAGTATGGTATATGAAGAGTGCATTTTTCAATATTGATTTTAGCAAACTTTAATAAAAGATAGGTTTTTGAAAATTTTGTAGAATGATTAAATAGAGTATGTAGTTTTTGAATCCGGTATTAGCTCAAAAATGAGAAACATGCATATAGAACGTTTATGCTTAGTGGGGCAGAAATGCGAATTACTCTGTTCCTCGAAACGACTTATTTGAAACGTACTCTTTCCATGAAACAAATTCGCTAAACGCACAAAAGTACCCACCTTTTAAAAGTACCTGTCTTTTATTGAAGTAGGTTGAAAGATATTTCAGAAAATGGACAATCAATCGGAAACATTGGTTTTGTTTCGTACTACGCAATTGAAAACTTTAATGTAGTGAGATAGTTGAACTGTCTAAACTACACTGCCCTGATTCGCATAAACCTTCTATTTACATTTTTGTGGAAGTATGTTAAAATCAATATTGAAAAATGCATTCTCCATATATCTCCAGTAAAAATCAAAACAATTTTTTTAGTAAGGGTGATATCTTAAATGCGATTGGTTCCCCACTTGTGAATTTATTTTATAGTGGGTGACTGGTAGTGATTAATATTCACATTTGAATAAGCTGAACGGGGCGGTATTTTCAATAGTAGAATGTGTATAAAACCTTAAATATCGGCTGGAATATAGAGCTGCATTTTTTTACTAGCCTGATGATGTTGGCAAGGATATTTTGAAAATATCATAGTCGAAAACCCAGAATTAATTTTTGTATTAAGGAAAAACTAAATATAATGAAGTGAAAAAGTTCATGGAAAACTGATTTGGACCCAAAACTAAGAAGAATGAAATGATCACAATCTTTCTTTACGGAAAGAATCAATAATAAACAGTGCGCATTTCCCAAACCACTTAATTAAATTTCAATTTTTAATCGTCTTACAAAAGCAGTTCCATTCTATTCAATAATCAAAGCCAAAAACAATAACTCTCCCAAATTAAACAATTATTCGTTGTTTTAAATGCAATGCAAATTTTATTTGCTCTCAATGATCAAATATGCAGTCAGACTGCATTGTACGATGTAAATCGATATCAGAACTATGAATGATCTATTTTTATATATATTTTTACATCAATACCAAAATATTCAGAAACGTACAATTTTACCCTCGAAACAATCAGAATTGGGACGACCCGAATCCAAACAAACAGTTGAATAATATTCATTTGCTACTATAACACTATACTACATATACTTTTCATAGCTATACTAACTATACTAATAACTACTGACACGCAATTTTTCGGAAATATTGTTTTGCAAGGAACAATTTTTATTGTACACAAGCTCGAGGTGTAATCTGAAAATATTGTTTATTCTGATTGAGGCTGCGGTTTGATTGAAATAAAAAAATCATACATAATGGGTTTTTCCGCAGAGTAAATTGGAAGAAAAATAAGCAGAATGGAAAGTGCTTAGGGATTTCAAACATAATATGATTAATAGAATAATATTTTCTTTGCGTTATCAAAGAAAATGATAAATACGGAAAAAATACAAACCATAATAATGTCTGCAAAAATTAAAAGGTTTTGAACATAGACTCTAAGAATTACATAAATTCTTAATTTTATTCAAAGTCATCAAAACAACAAAACCAAACATAGTGTATAACAAAATAATAATAAATTTAAAAACGTTTTCCTTAGGCTAAATTCAATATTTATTTTTACTTATCAGCAGAATTTTGTCTGGTTGTCAATTCAATAGATTCAATAAACAAGTTATAAAGACAGGGAAAAAATTCGTTTAAGAATTTAAAGCAGTTAATACTTTTTTTTTTGATAATAAAAAGTTTGTGACAAACTACTTTCTAAACACCATATTTTCTATTCTTTCTATCTAAGCACCAGCACTTTCCAGATTACACCACTGCGAAGAATACTTTGACTGAAATAGTGATATAATCGCCAAACGAATTTTTATTATTATTTATCTTTTTCTTCAATTACACTTCCAAACAAATACAAATTATACAACATTCTGATCAAATAACACGTAGAAACCCACACTGGGCGCTACTTTGTCTTCTGTTCCTGCTCACTTTTGCGGTCGCATGAATGACTTTTATCAGCTGTGGGAGAATTTTCTGGTTGCAGTGCTTGTAAAGTATTGCCACTAGAGAGCATGTTCATTATTTATGTGCTAGGAGGTGCTGCCATCAAATTTTCAGATGATCATATTCCTATAATCAATATAGTGAACAAGTGTTTTGCTTTGTAAAATTTCGAAAATCATTTGAGTCGTATCCCTCAAAATATTTCATCAAAGTAAATGTATGACCTTCAATATAGGTTAGTCGTAATAAGGAGTAGTTTTCGGAAAAAGTTTGAGTAGTCTAGTGGGTAGAGCACTGGGGTCCCTGGTTTCCACTTTAATCTTTGAGTTCACTTACATCTGATTAGGTACCTGAACTATTCAGGGGTAAATTGAGTCGTAGAACTAATCATTTCACACTCATGTTCGCATTGATTTTAAATTTGTGATGTAGCTCTCTAACAACTTCAACCCCTTGACCTTTACTTAGATTACTTTACTTTGGTAGAACATAGCTTTGAAACCTACACAATTCGTTCATTTTTCTCTACTTTTATTCCAAAATCAGTCTTTTTCATGCGCTTGAGTCTTCTTCTATTAAATTAACACTAAATCTATCAGCCACTTTCCAAGTACTTCATAATGGACCATAAAATATTGCTTTCACACTTCAACAAAGATGAATGATTTATTGCTGATTTTCTATGCGAAAAGTTCCTAAACTTTTCTCATAAAACATTCAATAATCTTTAATGATTCGGTGAGCTACGGTCAAAACACCCCACTAGCAGTAAGAAGATATTTTTGGCTTTATTAATTTTTCACTTCTGAGAAGTCGATTATGTTAATGAATTTCAATTGCTAGTATACTGCGAAGTGAAGCTAACATCCAAACATTGCATTTTTCGTTTCAACATTTGTCGTGAAAATGAAATCAAATCTTTGAGGACTTGTGCGAAAAGTCAGTACAACTGAAGTGCATGTACCTCAACACAGATGTTAAAAATCGAGAAATAGTGTAAGCAAACTAGTGGATAAGAGTGAGGCATGTTCGACGTAGTACCAATTGCTCATGATTCGAGTCCCCTTAGGACCAAGAGCTAGCAATGGTATATGCTTTTCGTTTGCCTTTTTTTCTCAGGTCAACACATCCGTTTAAAACGAATGCCAAATCATTATTTATAAAGCAATGTGTTTTCTGTTCTGCCTGAAGCAAAGAGTGGCACTCGATGGTATTTTGTAGCTGCCAATTGGCAAAGTTTTTTAATTGTTTCGATTTTTCAGACCTTTTTTGCAGACGCTGTTCAACGTATCTCATGAAATTAGGTCAACAAAAACATGTCTGTTAGTAGCCATGCACTCAAAATACTGGAAAAACAACATATGCATAGAAAAATAAAAAAAATTAGCAGAAAATTCAAAAAAAAAATATCAATGTTTTCCAGTATTCATTATTTCGTGAATGCTGATTTTAGCTGTTGTACACGAAACTATATAGTCAAGGGCAAAATTAAATACAATGGCCCTACAAGCTTAGCAAATTAAACTTTTTTCATTTTAAAATGTTTCAAAGCTTTAACAGCAACAATATCCATACCAAATTACAGTGTCGACAAGGAGCAAGGAGCTCAGTACTAGCTTCTTTACGACCGTTTCCAAGCTGGAAAGTTATCACTAAGCTGATAATGTCACTTCAGCTTCAAACTTTTACGAAAATTCAGCTTATACCGCGCCGGTGTCGTCAAATGTACAATCATGATTTCATTTTACTAGCCATTAAATTTATTACTACATTATTGAAATTTATGGCGCAACTGTTGCAAGAGCACGCAAAATTCGAAATTACGTTT
Source organism: Nemotelus nigrinus (assembly GCA_947369275.1). Taxonomy (NCBI): domain Eukaryota; kingdom Metazoa; phylum Arthropoda; class Insecta; order Diptera; family Stratiomyidae; genus Nemotelus; species Nemotelus nigrinus. The sequence continues at coordinate 51,264,341 of OX376375.1, read as the reverse complement.
TGGTGGTTCGAGGCACAGTTGAATGCCACGTTGAATTAGATTCAATCGAAATCACTTGGAAGTTTTGCTTGAATTCATGGTAATATTTCTTGGTTATGATTTCGAAGAAATAGGACTGTTAAGTCATCAAGAAAAATTTATTTTTTGCGTTAGCTTCTTTTTGAATTAATACAGCCTGGTTATCCTTCTTATAAGCATAAATACGGGAAAAAACTACTTAACATATTATAGCATTAATGTTTGGACCTATTTTTCCAACTCACTTCAAAGTAAATAACAGATATACCATTTGAATTACATTGTTAGAATTCAATAATAAAACACAGATACCTAAATGATCATTTAAATTTGAAAACACTTAAAATAATTATTTCCATCTAGTATCCTTACTGTTCACAGCTAACTTCCATAACATCAATCAATAACGAGTATTACTCGAAATTGTAGCCAGACTGCTGTTCAATTTTCATCCTATTGTTATCAGTGCTTAACTTGTTAAAGCTTGCCGAGCAAGTATTAATTACGTGACAAAAACATAGCCCTCGATGTAACAAGTACACGATGGAAGCAATTAATTTTCCACAGTATGATTTGACAGTTTTCATAATCTCGTAGTTGCATTTCTATTCAATGGCTGTTAGATTTTCTAGGCGACTCAAATAAAAACAATGATGTGATGTCCATTTAAAGGGACAAAAAATATCAAGGTTGGTTTTAATTGATATTTGAAAATATAAATATATTAAGCTTACTTGGATAGATACTAATACATATTAAAGTAATTTTATTGCTGACATTAATTTTTGATGTTAAGAACGAGAAGTTTTATTTCAGATAATAATCCATTAAACTAAATACACATTCGTTCATTATTTGCTCAATTTTCATTAATTAAGACATATTTGCAAAGTTTCCAGGAGCTTTAATTTTGAAAAATGTGTTCTTCCTTTTAAATTACTCCTTGGACGTCTTTACATCGTTTATGTTTTTCAGTTTCTGAACGATTCTCTCATGGAACATATCAAGCATTTTAAAATATTTTCATTAATTTTGGGCTCGCTTTTTCTTTTTTCCAGCTAAAGGTAAAAATCAAATTCACTTTCAGAATTGCTTCTCACATTATTGTTTCCATGAAGCACGCACCGTTATTCCACGAGAGTTGAACCAAATTCGATTTATGGCTTCTCGGCTCCATACATTTACGAAAGCCAACTATATACTTTCTTCAATAAACTTCTAGAAAAATTGTTGTAATTTAGCAGTATTATAACAATACTCAGAAAAAAAATCTTTTGAGATAGGGAGCAAACAATTTAAATGCAACTTTATTTCGGAAGCACCACCCAAATACACTGGTTAACAGAATTTAATCTTTGTCGTGCCACACGAACTTTTTTAGTGTTTTATCTATGTATTAGGTGTAGTGAATAAAAATACGCAGTAATGTTTTTTATCATGTATGATTTTTATACGGTTAGGTAACATAAATTATAAAAAAAAATATTTAATAGTTCTCCAGAAACATGTGGATAATGTGGTTTGTAAATTAAAGGTTTACAATTTTCTGGAATATTTGGCTTCCGGTGGGTCCCTTTTGATCGCCCAGCTGTAGTCAGCCAACATTATTGGAAAAAAAGCTACCCTAATACCGCTTCTCCATCTTTGAAATGTCCCGATGGAACCTTTGTCCATGCTCATCACTTCCAGCCCCCAAATTCTCAGGAAAAAATTCAGATGTGAGTCTGGAAAATGTATTTTAAGCGACATATTGCAACCCAAAGCTTCATACATAAGTCAATAGAAGCTCATAAATCAATTCTCTATGGCTCTAACTCTTATGATTACCCAAAAATTTGCAACCATGTTTTGAAAGCAATGCAATTTTTCTTCGACTTTCGGATCTTTTATTAATTCCCTGATTTGAGGTCCTACGAAAATGCCATCTTTGATTTTAGTATCCCTTATTCAATTGGCATGAAGTGAAGGGCTGTGAATCATCAACGTTAAACCATATAGATGCAACTGATATATGCGGAAAAATCTATATCAAAATACATATCTTCTATATATATCTTCTATATATCTTTTGCGGAAAAATAGATGTCCTTGCTTCAAAGCGCATATTGGAGGGCTAGAGGGACTCAGTGATGAAGATGGAGAGTAAGTGTTGGTACCAAAAATCTGAGCAAAGAGGTCAGCTTTATTTAGTGATTCTGAAAGTACGTTTCTGAAAGTAACAACTGACCAGAAACCATTGCTTGTTTCTGGCTTGCAGGGACCTTCTGTTTAATATTTCGGTCAAACTGGAATTTAACTCTTCTGATGGTGGATTTGCGAAAATTGCGAGCAGCTTTATAAAGGTTTTTCTTTGAGTCCGTTGACGGAAATAGCTTGTAAGTTTGGAATGCCACCTCCTTAATGCGAATGGCCTCTTGACATTTGCAATTAAACCATGCGGTGAAGGTTGGCTTAGTGCTCTTGAAGACATGCGGGATAAAAGAATACATTCATCACCATAAAATGTCGGTTATGGTGGAAGCTATATTCCGACATTATTTGTTGGTAAGCAATCGGACCAGTCAAACTCTCTGATGTTTTTTCTAAACACAGTCTAGTCAGCATTGCCATGACGCCGAACTAGTCGTTAGGTGGGAAACTGATTAGTTTTAATCAGAGAAGAGATATTAATGTGGGCCGACATCAAATTTTGTCTCGAGTTGCCAGCAAATGCACAAACGGAAATCGGAACCTTATCACCTGGGTGATAAGGTAAAAACAAACCTGAAAGATTTGTATTATTCCCAGACACGTTGAGAATTCTTGATGCACAACCAACTAAATGCTCCAAATTGAACGGCTCGCCAAGAAACTCAACGTTTCTGCTGTCCGGGCTTGTGGTGGAAGAGTATCTGAGTCAATGGACGTTGTGCACATTGAAATCACCGGCGAGGATGATTTCAGATGAAGGCAATGTCTCAAGCATTTTGTCAATCTCAATTCAATCAATTTTTGTCAAGCATTTTGTCAATGAACGAAAGATCAGTATCTGCATCAGATATGTCAGCGCTGCGGTATAGGAAGCAAAAGAAGATTATGTGCTTTGAAAGTTTGAATCTAATCCAAAGATAATTAAACTCCGTATTAGCAGAAGTAAATTGGGAAAGTATGATAAAAAACACATCATTATTAACATATATTGCAAACCCGCTTTGGGAGAGAAGTGGGATACTAGATTATATCCAGCTAAGTGATACTGATTGAAATCAGTATCAAAAACGACCTTAGTTTCACTTAGTGTCAAAATTGCCGGTTTTCGCATGGATAAATGATAGTGGACCGAAAAGAATTTATTGACCCCAGTGGGTCAGATATGTGGCAGATTTTCGATCTTATTCGCCCTTTAATTGTGACTCAACTGCAAGACATGCACCGAGAAAATTTGCGGAATTGGGTAACCATTTTACACTTAGTGTTTTAACGCGTTATATTTTGCGATATAAATTACAATTTCAATTCTACAATCTTCGCTAGAAATGCCTTCAAAAAGCAAATTCTGTTTCACATACTATTTTCTCAATTTATATCCACCAGAAATAAAAATTTGGCGCAATTGATTTTCGTTTCGACTATTTGATCCGATCATGACACAGTTAACGTTAATATTGCTGACTCTGGAGCTAGATGACTCGAAATCTCATTTTCAGATGCGAAATTCCATTTTCAGATGATAAAATGTGGTTGAAACTTTTTTTTATTGTTGCTTTTCGGGGCGGTATATATTTTCTATTTCGGAATTCAAACGTTGTAATGCAAAGGCACAGTGAATATCGCTTCCTTCAATGTTATTCAATTATTATTTCTTGGTTGACTAGCCTAACTCAAAGCTCTAAAAAGTCTAACTTTCAAAAAATTTTGTCCTGATTTACCTTCAAGCTCGTTGGAGGGAAGCGAATTTTTGACAATACAGTTCAGGCAAACCACTGGAGATGCTTCGTTTCCAAATTTGGTTTATTTTACATATGGCATTATTTTTATCGTCAGCGATAAATCCTGCATTGCTGGTAAAAAAACAAAAAAAATATGAATTCATTTCAAACAATAAGCTACGACGCCATGTATGTAGATACGTTATATTAATAAATATCGCGTGTATTATTACACAATTTCTGTACTTATATTTGTACTTAATCTTTACTTCATATCTTGCTGGAAATGAATCCAGCCAACACTTCAGCCATAATAAACACAACCGAATATTATTCATGCTAATATCATTATCAAGCTTTTGCGCAACATACATACATACATAGAATACCTGCCTCAAGAATGCCCAAATAAAACTAATTCGATAATAAGTACCCTGGGAATTTTCACTTCCTTATCCATGTCAAATGACGTGTGAGGCACAGATAGAATGTGCTGGCTTAACTCAGTTGCTTATAAGCTGGCAAGCTACTTCCATGCGAAGGATGGCTAATAGTTTATGAAAAAAGTATTTGTATAGGTGAATAATAAGTTACAAGTTTGCTCAAGGCTTTTATATTTAATTTTTCAAAATATTATTTTTCATTTCGAACATTTTTTTAAAAATATTTAAATGAGTTTATCAGTTTATGCAGCGTAAAGTTCAGAATATTATTACAATGCAATAGCACATGCATAACGTAAGCAATAGTTATTTTTTGGTGCATGTTTTTAATCATTAGATAAATATTTCATTTTGGATATTGATTGGAATTGTGAAATTCGGAAATTCTTTTATTTTATAAAGACGAAAAATCATTGTACTCAAAATTTTATTCACCACATGTACATATAACTAATCCTCAGAAACAACATCGCCTGACGGTCTAGCCTTGTCCGGAATAACAATTATTCATTGTGCTTTTCGTGTACAAAATGAACGCTTCCACAATCTGACGAAATATTATGGTTTAGACACACATGTAAGTACATATAATTATTTTCAGTACGGATCAGACCGGATGAAAGCTAGCGTCGATGGAATGTAATCTTGAATTAAATCTTAAACATAATTTCCGGTCAGTGGAATTTTCCTTTTACATACATTCGAAATAATTCGTGTGTAAGTCGAATTAATTCTAGCGAAAGGTTTTTTTCGGAGAAGTTAAACAAATTGGGGAACCTGCCAAGAGATCGTTGATTGTTTTCTGTAGCTGACTGTCCAAAAAATAATGATTTCGGTAATTTTAATAATTATCTTTTTACAAAGTCTTCAGATGCATTAAAATGCAGAATATGAGGCTATCGATAGAGCACTAATTTTAAGGGGATATTGATGTATATTACAGGGTTGCGAAAAAGTTTCTACCCTTAGTATTTCATGTATTAAATATTAATGAAAAGAGATTAGTATAATATTATAATTTTATTATAAAGTACCCACATTAGGTATTATAATATATAACTAGCATGAAGTATGTCCTCCTTCGTTTTCTATACAGTCTTAAGTCTTCTTTCTAAAATTTTCACATAAGTATGTAAATTTCTTAGCTGGGGTAATTTGAAAAGAGATTTACCAGTTTATAATCAAGCTAAACAAAAGCACATGGTTACACTGTTAGACTTACGAAGAGATGCAGCATGAAATTTCATTGTCCGTATTTTATATGAAATTACTTCCATTTATTATAGAAAGAAATGGGCTTGAATGCAGCATCAAGGACCTTTGGCATTCCAAAAAAAAAGACTTTGCATGAGATTACACAAAACGTGGTTTGAGATCTCCACCACTGCTTGGTGTAGAGCGTGAAAACAAATTAGTTACTCACATCAAAAGCCTGGGAGCAGCCGAATTTGCACCAGATTAAACAATCTATGACCTTTGAATTCGCCGAGAAGATGAAGATACCTCATACATTTTTTTAAGGAGAAGGAGCTGGCAGGCTACGACTGGCTGAAAACATTTTTATTAAGAAATAAAGACTTAAGCATACGCCAAACCGAAAAATTATCCATTGGAGAATGCAAGATCTCAATAGGAAGAGCGTGGAAAAGTTTTAAAAAGTTTTGAAAACAGAGCTTGAAAAGATTGGCCTCATGAACATGCCAAAAAGTATTTATAATAGGATGAAGCCGGCATTCAACTTATCAAAAAGCCGGGTAAAGTTACAACAATCATAATCAAGATAAGAATAAGTTATAAAATTTGCTGTTTAATTCATAACTCACAGGTGAAATTCTTGCTACTAAAGGCTCCAAAGATGTACATGTGATTACACCAAAAGAGAGAGGAGAATCCGTTACAATGATTGCATGTAATAATGCTGAAGGACAATTTTTACTACTTATTATGAAAGGTAAGTATCAGAAAAAAAAATTTCAAGACGATTTACTTCCAGGATCAATGGTTTCTATGAATCGAAAATATTCGTACATAAACAGTGAAATTTCCATGCTTTGGCTAAAAGGTCATTTTGTTCCTCGGATTTCGGGTGGAAAATGCATACTGCCTCTTGATGTACATGCATCTCACTGCAATGACGCTACTTTGTTAGAGTTTACTGATACAAATGATATCATTATTCTCATAAATCCAATGACGCATAAAACTGGATACCAGTTAATCGTGAACGAAACATCATGAGATATCAGGGGGGGAAAGCTGGTAGCTAAAACCTAGAAAAAATCGGCTACTTTTGGGAGAAATTGGTTACATGGAACATGTACAATGTTCACTTCTTTGTGCAATACATGTAGCAAAAAAAAAAAGCGATAAGAAGAAATTTCAATGGCGGGGACTTCAAAAGGCAAAAGGGCATCGCTCCCACATTAAGGTGCATCTACCGTGACTTCATTGGGAGAGATGCACTTTTACTTAATATTTTGAAAAGTTTATTTTAGTTTCACTAAGGTCCTGTTCTTTACTAAGTCTTTTATTTTACGAAAACTTATTGCTCAAATAATAAAACACATTTTATATAATGTCATTCACTGGTTTTTACTAATGTTCGAAGAAGAACATTAGTATTAAAATCACTTTGGCCAAAAATTCATATTTCTATATATATATATATATATATATATATATATATATATATATATATATATATATATATATATATATATATATATATATATATCATCAAAAAATTTCAGTGAAAAAATCTCAGGAACGCGCCATCCGATTGAACTGAAACTTTCAGGATACATTGGTGTATGTGCAGAATAGTGCTAGGTCTCCCAAAAAGTTAATAATCTTTAACCCTTTGGCGCCGGCGGCCATTTTAGTGATATTTTTAATATACCTATTATTCCGTACACAAATAATTTTTGAAAAAATAAAGTTGACGAAACAAATTTCGAACGTGTTCTACATGTGAATCGGATAATGTTTTGGAATTTTTTAACCCCATGTGTGCGCTGGGTGCCTAAAAAGAGAACGGGAAAATTTGAAAATTTTTAAATTGCGATAACGTTTGACAAAGCTATTTAATCATTACGAAATTTTCAGAACATATTACCATTGTTTAGTTGTAGATTTGTGTAGCTTTTAATGAGCGTGCTGGCAACCCTGTAGTTAGAGCAAGCACTGAAAGTGAAAACCTCCAAATCATCGTCTCTCTTGAAAAAATGCCGCTTCTTCACAAAAAAGCCACTCATATGTAAATCTTGTGCTTTGTTTATATAGACAAAGAAAAAAATTTGATATGGTATAACGGGCACGCCTGGTAACCCTTGCCCAATTTACCTATATTTTTAGCATCAAAAACTTCTGTTCACGGAAACTCACGATCCGATGAGCAGAATTAATTGAAATTTGCAGAATGTATTGGCCTTAAATAGGACCAGGTCTGATAGAAGTGATTTTGAAATGCGGGTGATTCTGTGCCAGTGATGCCATCTTGAAAAATCACTAAAACAGATATTTGCTTTTAGCCCTATAAATTATGATTGAAAAAATAAAGTTGAAAAAATTAAAATTTGGAAGTGAAAACATTCAAACCATCGAATATCCTAAAAATGTCCGTTTCTTACAACAAAACCAATCTGTATACAAATCTTATGCTTTTTCTACACGTTCAAAGTAAAACTTTGGAAATTTCATGTCGGACAAGAACGGTAACCCTTTCCCAGTTAACTTATGTTTTTAGCATCAAAAATTTCTGTTCACGGGAACTCACGAACCAACAATCAAATACAGCTGAAATTTACAGAATGCATTGGACTTAAGTAGGACCAGGTCTGATAGAAGTGATTTTGAATTGTGGGCAACTCTGTGCCAGTGGTGCCATCTTGAAAAATTACAAAGAAAAAACTGCTTTTTGCCCTATGAAATGTGAATAAGTTACCAGATTTTCATGAAATTGACACAGTAGCTGAACCTTACTCTAAACTGTGTATGATAAAAATTGAAAATTGAAAAATTCGATTGGTACTGCCAGCTATGGTAATTTTTGGTTTTTTGGTTTTGAAAATTCGCTCAGGAAAATAAATCTTTTTGCCCTATAACTTCCAGTGCAGTCATCAAATCAATACAAATTTCATACAATTCATGAAACCTATCATAAACATTATTCAGGCCAAATTTGGTTGAAAAGCCACGATAGGGTTGCCAGCTATTGTTGGTTTTGTGTTTAATTGCAATATCGTTATTAAGCGGTTTTATCGTAGAATTTTCAATAGGTAATAATATTGTAGTGACAATAAACAGCAAATATGAAGCTTTCGATTATTTGAAAAAACTCGCTGCAGATAACCCTAAATTTCTTTATACTCCTATAACTTCGAACGTAATATAACAACGCGAAGCAGATGTGATATATTCTTGGCTTTGATACTGGGGAAAGGTTGCCAGCACGAGTCGGTTGTGCTACTTTTGTATCAATAAATGCTTACAGTTAGTATTCATACCGGAAACATTTACAATGAAAATAAATAACCAATGTTTCAATTCCCAGAGTTCTGCAAATTTTTCGGATCGCAGCCCCAAACACCATTTTCAGTTACAGTGCTACAGGCACTGAGCATTTTCTTCATTGGTGTTATATGAGATGCTGCTTTCAAAATTTTGTGAAATAAGCAATTGATAACGAATATAATAAACCCGTGTTTTGCTCTCATAAACGTTGAAATTCATGCCAGTGGTAATATCTGAAACCTTCTACCATATGAGTTATAATACATTCTTGAGACCAAAGTAAAACGTGGCATTTGAAACAGTTTGGCCGTAATAAGCAGCTCATGTGGTGGAATATGCACTCAAAACCTGCACGATTCTTCTACTGTTCTTCGAACATTAGTGTTTCTAGCGGTTCAGGTGCGCTAGAGTTTTTTTTTATTTGGAAACTAAACCTCACTTTAAAAAATGGGGTGCTTCACTCCCGGAATAATCCTACTCTACCGAAATTACGCCCCATTCGACTTGCATATGTCGAATCAGCTCCTGCCTATTTTTGGTATAGGATCTATGAAAACACTCTCTTTTAATCTGAAGCATACATTTTCAATTGCATTAAAAATGGGGGGGAATTATCAGGCCAATCAATTCACACATAAGACAGGTGCTCACCTCATACTTTTTCAAAGCTGTATACGCCTTGGCTCCATCTTGCACCAAAATTACTCCCGTTCTGTCCATAATTTTATGGTGATTATCAAGGCATTGTGCGAAGACAGGGAGGATAATATTATCCATTAACAGGCATTCCCGTGCTCAACAAAATGAAGCTGACCAAAAAAATATTTCCATTTTGATTCTACTTTCGTAGGCTTATTCCGCAAAACGATCGAGTTTCCGTATCAATTAATCTCTGTTTTGATATACGATATACGTTGTCTATGCTGATTTTCGATTGGGTATAGTAAACAGTTGAATCCACTTTTCCGTTAAAAGGATGTTTGCACGCCGGGCTCGACCACGGGGATTATCATCAGCAATTCAAAGGTTTTTCAGCTTTTGACAGATCAGTCAGTCTCAAATGTTCTTATCGAAAAGTAAAGGTTCGATGTGTTGTCGGTAAGCTTGTTGCTTCCAGCTAGTGGATCGAATGTAGTACTGAACAGTTTGCCTCGACACGCTCGTAGTGGTCTCCGGGAAATCGTTAAGCCGTTTCCTCACTGTTCCCGTTCCTAATCCTGGTTTATTTTCAGCCAATATTTAGATTCCGTGAAAAGAACCGACGGTCGACCACATTAACACGATAGCTTTCAGGCCTTGACAGGTGCTAAAACTACTCCAGGAAGCGTGCAGAGAAAGCATATTAGCCCAAAGCTAATGTAGAAATTATTCCTAGTAAATATCTCTTTTTTCATTTCAGTTTCTTGACCGAGATATCAGTAGCGAATGATTCGGTTTATTTGGGTATCACTTTGCGGGTTCACTTTAACTTTAAACTATTAGGTAGGGTTACTTCACTAGTCTTCGGACAGTGCTAGTGTCCGGACACTCCGACTCAAATTTTCACTTTCTAGGAAATATGGTTCACATTATGACATTTTTTCTTTCTTGACTAATTCTTATTTATCTTTCGATTCGATAGAATCATAAGTCTGAACAAATAAACAATCAGCAGCCGGCCTACAACGCGCTAACGATTTCAAGTCTGTATGCTTAGTGTCAAAGGCGTGTCTCACGGAATTTTTTGCTAGTGGTAAGCGAAATTTCTAAACGTAAGTTATTCCTCTTCTGTAATTAAGTTTCTGGATTTCTTTGTTCGACATGCATAAAAGCCATTGTGTGTAAAGTTTCCTACAGTGGAAAGCATACTTTATTGAAATATTGGAAATTTTTAATGTCCGAAGACTAGAATCGTTTATGAACAGTTTTTCAGTATCCGGAAAAGAGCGTCCAAATACTTAAAAAACCAGTCAAATATGCTATTGCACATATTGGTTACTAAATAAGATTAACATTTGCTCCTTATAAACTCTAAAATAAATTTATGCTGGTATGATAACTATTTACATCCTTTTAAATAAAATATACCACCTGTCCAAACACTAAAATCTATAGTTTTTTATTGTTTGGCCAAGGCCAATTATGTGTCTATGCGCAGCGAAACAGCCTTAACCCTGGAATGGTACGGTAAATTTTTGGATGATTTTAGGTACATGTTTTTACTAAAAAGATGGCAACAATAGTATTATGTACATTTTTTATTTTATCATTAAACATAAAAAGATTATATAGCTTCTAGCCTCATGGCAGTCGAAGTGACCAACTGGCTGGTGGGCGACGAAATGCATACCCTATGTGAGTAAAATTTACTCATCGGTACCATTCTAGGGTTAAAGGAGATTCAATGCCTAAATTCCAATCAAATGGAGAGCCCGCATTTTAGTCAGCAATTAGAGCTTTGTCCGAATACTAGTTCAAAGTTGTCCGATCACTGACTTGTGGTGTTGAACTCATCATATTGAAATAAAAACTCAAAAAAAGACTCAAAACCACATCAACTTTATGAAAGACCTTATGTTTAAACCTTTGCTTAGGTTTCCAATTTGTAAACCTAAACTGAAGATGAAATGTGCACTGTCCGGAGACTAGCTCAAAGTTGTCCGAACACTTACTCATGGTGTCCGGAGACTTGCACAATTTGACTAAAGTTCATACTTATTTCTTTTATTGAATTCAAAATTGGTACAAAAGACACACAGTAAATCCCAATGTATGAAAAAGCTTGCACGTAAACCAAATATTAAGCTTCTAAGTAATAATACCGAACTAAAGTTGAAAAATGCACTTACTGTCCGAAAACTAGTACATTTACCCTATTCAGTTTCCAACAATCACATCTAGCGAAATGCAATCTCTCGCTACGTAATACAACTTATGCATTAAGAAATTCACCATCCCACTCAGTAATAGTAAGTAAAATTCTTATTAATTTAGCTTGATATAAGTCAAAGATCAAATTTCAAAGGTTAATTTCTCATTTTCATAATCCTTCACCGATTGAAGGTCAGACAAACTCAAAAAGGCATAAAATCTCTCACTTCACTTATCCGTCAACCCATAAGCACATAATTAACAGTGTTTGAAGTGAAAATGTAAGTAATATGCTGTCGAAACCATCTGTTTGCCACACTTTCACTGGTAAGAACTTCACAAGAATATACATATGTATGTAAGTAATTCAAAGGAAAACTGAAAGCATACGTATGTTGGAAGCATGCAAATGGATGAGGTGCGAGTATGTGCAGACGATAATCATCCCACTAATTGTTAATTGTGAAACTTCTCAACTTAGGATCGAGTTTACTAATTGCAGATTGCTTAAACGTTTATGTCTCACACTAAGAATTTCCTGGAATTTTGGTTCATTTTGAGACAAGTAAAGTGACGGCACTTTCAGCTCAAAGTGTAAAACATGTATTCAATGGAGAGTACCTACGTTTTTGCATGAACTCTTATGTAGTCTACATGCTTTAATTTTGTTCAAAGTATCATGGCGAGAATTTCAATTAAATGTTAGAAAGGATCTTGAAAATGAATATAAGCTTGGTGAGAGCATTTGTGAATTTCTTTTATGGTAGCTTATGAAAATGCTTGCTCATTTTCATGATTTACATGTGATATTGGTTTTTGTTTCAAGCTGTTAACTACAAGACGATTTCTTTGTGTAATCGTATAGTTATTTCAATAGCAATAACGTAGGAAGATATTTGTAAACCATTGCTTGAAGCCCTATTTCAGGTGTGAGTTTGCCGTTATTAAATGTTAAATGTTATTAAACCGTAAAATTGTCTTGGCGATCACACAATGGGGATGGGACTTAGATAAAAGATATAACTAACAGGCGAAGAAGTGTCACTTAATGAGTGGGAGTTGGGGGAGAGATCCCTGGCACCTTTAAGCATTCAGGTCAAAATGACTCATTGTAGACATATCCCCAGGCTATCAGAGTTTCGCACATCTATTATTGAAGTCCACGACCAACAAAAGAGGATAAGAGATTATCTTTTGCAGGCACATAACATCCCAGTCGAAGCATTCGTATCTGATACGCGCATACGATAGGCATTCACAAAGAAAATGCTCCGCATACCTAGGGCGTGCTCGAGACTCTGTAGTCGAACCTTGTTTCCCAATAGCATCAGCAGTTTCATTTCCTTCAACACCGCAGTGTCCTGGTACGGAGAACAGCCACATTTTAGTGAACCCAACGACAGATTTCAATCGAACCCAGCGTTTTTTCGACAATTTTCAAAGTATTTCAAGATCTACGTAACGCTAGCTTCGCAGCTTGATTGTCGCAGCCAAAAGCCAGACGCTTGCCTATTCACTTTTCATTAATCACTCAGCAAGTAACTCTAGATCTCGTATTTGGCTTGAAGTTGTGCGTGAAGAAAATCTTGAGATATTTCCTCGTGCAGACCTCTGATTTCTCTCAGTCACTTCTGCTCAAAAAGATTCCTTTGGACTGTCTCCTAAAATCAGTAGAAGACACTTGAGAAGGTATCGCGAGAACCTGGCAGATCTCTCGCATCGAGCTTTTAACAGAACAGTCCTTTTCGTTGTTGCCTACTCATAGGACAAATTTAGTTTGTGTATGGGCAGAGCTTATCGACATACTCTGAATTTGAGTGTTAAGTGGAGGTTGATTGAGGATTACATCAAGCACCGTATCAAGAGTAGTGCAGAGACCGCAGATTTAAGTAGCTTGTGGATACGCTTACAAAAATACATCTCCATACACACACAATCAACAACGTTCCACAAGCACTCAACACTTGACAAATGAACATACACGAGTAAGCTAAATAAGACATGTTGTTGTTAATTGAAAAAAAAAAAAATTGGAGAGTCGAAATTGTAAAATAAAATTTTGTTAGAGAATTTTAACAGTTTGAACAATTATTAATGATATAAATAAACTATTTGTGATTGTTAACTGTAAAATAAACTCTTTTCATTCTTTTAGTTTTTGAATTCCAAAAGCTTTTTGAAAATTTAGATCCAAAGTAGTGGCGCTGGCTCTCTTCCATATTCGGCAGCATTGCAAGCTCGATCAAACTTAACTTTTATATGCTTTTCAAAGTTATTTTTTTCCAAAATCACTCCTAGAGTTAACTTTATCCGAAAATCAAGGAGTTTTTCTGTTCATTTTTCTTTTCCTGGTGAACAAAACAAGTACCGTCCCACCACGTCGTACCTCGAGCGCCAACTGTCAATGAAACTCAATGTCCGCTGCATATTTCTTAATACTACATTCATATTTTCAGCAACTGCTAGTGTAGCTAAGTCATCAGAATAAGATTTTGCATAAAGCCGCTCTCGTTTATGAATGAATGTCATGAATATCCATTCAGCAGGAAATTGATAAGCAAACTACACCAAAGTGGTGGTAGAACGCCCCCTTGATGACATCCATTTATTGCACCCATTTTTCGGCTTCCGAAAGCAACATGGGGCTAGTTGTTTTGTTCTTCTATCCAGCAGGGACCAGAGTATATGCATTTAGAAAGTGCTGATGGAAAAAAGAAAAGCTCATGAGAAGTTGTCTTTTTTGCTGTGAAGTGGCTTTGGTTTTCCCAAGGTTATGTTGAATGTTTTGGTAGTTAGGAAATTAGAAAAAGCCCTCATAATGTGTAGAAAGTTAAAAGAGGTAATTTTCTGTTAGTTCTTTTGCTATTTTTTTAGCCAACACCCGATGACGCCCCGTGGCCTATTCTACCATTTGACTGCCGTGGTAGTTTATACTCGTTATTTTCTTCCTTTATTTTCAGCTGTTTTGTGCTACCACAGCGAATACAGCAACCTATGTCAGTCTTAGGGAATGCACTGCTGTTTTGTACTAGATCGTTGTTTTTGCAGCATAGTTCTATTCTGTTCTGTATCGGAGCAAAAAAACGCACCTATTCTCTGCATCAGCGTATCATGTATCTATTTGACTAGCACATCGTTCACGCCATAAGTTTGAAAACTTCACCAAGCTCCCTAAATGACACTTAATCAAAGGTCTCTTTTAAGACACCTAAGTTGGGTCACAGCTAAATGAAATATGCTTTCCTCTCCATTTTTCACCAATTTTCCAGCAAGCAGCTTTCAAGATAGCCAATCTTGGAAAAGAGGTTATAAAGAAATGAAAACAGTAGTGAGAATTGAAGCAATTTACCTGGATCTGAGTGTTAGTAGTAGTGAAGAAAAATTAAGAGACTATAGGCAAATTTGACGGTCTTCTACTCCGCAAACAGAAAATGGCCGCCATATGCACTGAGATAGTAGGACATATGTACACAAATTTGAAAAGTTACAGCCAAAAGCTCGTAGAACTTATGTAGCGGAGAAGCCAAAGGGAATATCTGAGGTAGTAATTCTCTCAATTAGTTCTATTTATAGATTTTACCTTTGTAGTGAAATAGCTTCACTAAATTTCGTATTTGTACACGCTTGTTTCATTTCCCTGAATCTCTCTGTTTTAAGTAGCCAAAATTACTACTTGTAAAAAAGCCTCACCATTTTGTCTGAGAGAAAAAAAAACCCACCTGCCATTCGATGAATACAAGTAGATGTTAGTTCCAGATCTCATATCTGGCTTCTAGCCATCTGTGAAAAAAAATTTCAATATATTCTCCCGTGGAGATATCAGGATGCTTCCAGTCAATCCTACTCGTAGGGATTACTTCATAGCTTATCGAATAGAGCCACTCAAAGGGCCACTCAAACTGGAGAGATATTTAGCAGTTGACTGCAGCTTCCACGAACTTTTGAAATTTCACATAGGTGCCTAGCTGGCATGCAGTTAATGGCATTTTTAGTGTCTTGAATGATCCCATTGCATACTTATCATCACATATCGCTACCTTAAAACTAAAAAATTAAGGGCCAACATCCGACTACTCATTTAATATATACGATTTAAGTACATTCGTGCTTATGTGTCATTCAAATGGTATCTCCAGGCATATTAGCGTAAACGATGTTAGGCTGATTGGTATCAAGTTCTTTGAATATTAACAGTCATATCTCTTAGGTTTTGGAATCAAGACTACCTTTACCTGTCGGCCCAGTGAAGTGTAATTCTTAAAAGATACCTAACGTTTTGGCTGTTGCTTTAGCTGTTGCACACCTAACGTTTTAGCTGTTAACCATAGTTTTAGCTGTGTGCCAGCATTTCTTATTGATGACAAAATTATTATTCAATATTTATTCAAACTCTTTTCCCAATTCTTTCAAAATAATTACCATCAGAGGTAATACACATATGCCAATGTTTTACAAACATCAAAACATTTTTGGAAGACCGATTTTGGAAGGACATTTAGCTGCCTATGCATTATCGTGCCGATGGATCGAGCCGATGCATTATCGTGGTGAATGAATCATGAATTATTTTTTAGGTTCTTTGTGAGATTCTGAAGGAAGTCCAATCATCTTCTGGGTTCCTGTTACAAGCACAATTGAGGACTTTGCCGGTGACTTTTTTGAGCCTATGCAGTGCCCGATTTCACTTAGGAGCAGGAGTGGAACATCAATCATCATCATCTGCCCAAAAGTGACAAAATCAAAGACTTTTTAGTCTAGGGTGAAACTTATTGCTGCCTAAAATGGTGCTGTGAGAGTTACCATCGCAGCTCGTCACACGTTTTAGTCTCTTCAAATCAGCGTTCTGAGCCAGACTTTCAAGCATTTGTGCTTGGGCCGATGCCAAGAAGTCAAAAGAAAAGTTAGCTGCATTTACCCTTCATCGTTTCTGCCTGCTATTTTTCCGGCACAACTCTGATCACTGAGATGTTCCGGCTAGAAACTATCATAAATTTAGGGGCAACACACAGGCTAGAAACCATGAATAAGGTCGTCAGCGTTGACAATAGTTCATCACAAAAGTTCTTTGTGCCTTCGATTAAAGGAGAATACTTGAAGTTTTGTCAGCATTTTGTCTGGACATGCTGCAAGTTGATCTGAATAAATCTATTCGGTCCTCGTAGACTCCTCCTTCAGCTCCACCTCTGTGTAATGATATTGTAAATAAGAAGTCAAAATGAATGTAATACTTCATTTGAAATAAAGATAGCATTAAGTCTAATTAAAATTGAGCCTTAGAAATAGAACCAGTCTGATGTAAGTAGTAATGTCACGTTTGCTTGGTACCTGAGCCTTACGGTTTACAACACATTGCACTCTGATTCTCAAATTACATCGAGAATCATTGACTTTATATTCAGCGCCTTTTTTGCCTACGATTGAAAGCTTTGCTTAGTTGGCAACGTTCGGATTTCAAGGCTTTGCTACCACTTATTGGTTCGAGACATTTTTGTTCTAAACTAATAATATTGGCATCACCAGCCAACCTAACTCTCGCTGCTTTAGGTAAGCTATCAGGTTTCATTGTCTGACATCTAGTCTGCAAAGAAACACTTTCATTTTTCGGTGCAATCATTTCCTGGTCCACTTTTTCCAGTAATTTTTTTTAATTTTGCACAGCTTGATGCGTTGTCTGCAACTGAGAGGCTCTTTTACCACGGCATGACCGTAGTCGTACTTCTAGCTTAGGCTGTACTTGCCTTTATGGATATGAAATCAGCAAGTTAGGAAGGACACAAACAACTTAATTGAGTTCCTAAAATGTTACGGTGATGATTGTTATCACACAATAGCTTATCGCTACGATCCTTATCGGTGGCGACACGTTTATGATTGTTTAAGTGATTTTGTTGTTGCCCAGCTCAGATAGTGTTTTTTAGTTTACTAAGAACAAATAATCTATAGTATTACAAAATAAAATTAGCGTTTGTATATCTAAGCCCTCACTTTTTATTGATGTAAAGGCGGCTTTAGATATGCGGTGTTTGTCAAATACCGAGCACCTAGTTTGGCAAACTTCGCATGTGTGGTTGGGTTGCTCGCCTAGTGCTTGCCCTAGGGCAAGCACAAACATTCGGGTGCTCGCTATTCCCGTAGTTTGTGGAACTTTCAACCAAATCAAAGTAGACGAGCACTGTGTTTGGGTATGTTCGGATCCCCGCTTTAGACATTCGGTATTTGTTGCGGTTGTTGATAAATACTGAAAAGTGTCAAACTGTGTGGCGCGAGTAAAAATTTTCAAATGAAAATGGCGGGAGTGAACAACGACGAGCAGCTCGTACATGTTCCAGTTTTGGCAAACATTCGGCAATGCCCGAATGTCTAATTCAATGTGCTTGTCATTTCGCAATCACCAAGCCAAATGACTTGACTAGGTGTTCGGTATTTGGCGAATAGGAGGTGTTTGACAAACACCGCATATCTAAAGCCGCCTTAAGTCTAATTGGTTGCTAAATCACGATTTTTTCACTCAATTAATAAAATATTTCAAAGTTGGATTATCAGCTGTCAAATTGTTTTCTTTATATAGTTAGACTACATTGCAGTAATATTTCTTAGCTATAAAAGCTCTAATCGTATAAACTTACTTCAACCATACATTAAAATTTAATGAAAAACACACATTTATGCACTAAAAACTATATTTTACACATGAATAAGAATGTTTAACAGTTGACGGGCCAATTGAAGAAACTGAACAAAAAGTTAAGGACATCATCTGTATCGACACCGATTTCCTCAAGTTTCTGAATCAAATCATCATATTCCCTGGTTGCTTGAATAGCACAGCCAACTACACGGAATTCAGGTGATCCAATCTTATCGAGTGCCTGTCTGAAGTAAATGTCAGTGTTCATACGGCGTTGGTAAGTTGCTCTTAAATCATCCATAGGCAAAGCTGCGTGCAACTCACGCAGCATACCACGGAAACCGGTGTAGCCATCGTAAGTCAGGCGTGGCTCTCCAACGCGACGTGGACGTAGCATTGGTGGGAAGTTGAAGATTCCACCTAGCGAGTTCAGGTAGAAGTAGCCATCGAAGAAACATTCTTGGCATAAGTAGTTCATAGTGTCAATAAATGCTGGTTGGTTGTGCATCAAATTGATAATGTTGACAAAATCGCCAGACTCGATGTATTCCATGGCACGTTGAGTTCCTTCGTCACCTGTCACCCAAGTCAGGTAGATTTCCAAGAGCTTTTCAACTGGGAACATGTCAATCAGCTCGCGCAAGCCCTCGCTAAGTCCTTGACCAGGGGCGGGCGATGGGCAAGTATCAGTTGGTGGCGGTGGAACTGCAGATAAATGCAAAGATTAGCCTTGATATAAAAAATGTATATAAATGTCTTCTTACTCAAGCTCAATCCACTTAGGGATCCAACTGTTGCAACGAATGCAATGCTGAACAAAGCGAACTTCATTTTGTCTTTTGATGCTGCAGGTCGTGTGGTTTGAACGCTGAATCAACGCTAACGAAACTACGATTTCTCGCAAGTTCTCATGAGCTTATATATTCTCAAAGAAATCTCTTCATAAGGCAAAATAAAATCAAAACAACAAAGTATCGAGATACTTAATTAAATTTACAATCAGTCAAATCCATCAAGCGGCTTTCTTTTTTTATCTGCCAGAAAGGATTTATTTTTGCTGATATTAGTTTTGAGCATTCCACACGTATACCGTGATTCAGCACCGGATTTCGCAGATTTTCGCCAACTGATTGATAAAGAAATCAAACAGCCTATGTATTTACAGACTATTGGTTTGCGCTGAAATGCACATAAGCGTGATAAAATATCGGTGGGACACAGCTTGAATGCGTGAACATCAATCAGCAGGACCTACGAAACTTAGGTTAAAAATATCAAATGCAGTCTAAAACCCTATTCTGAAAAAATAGAACATTGCATTAAGCGCATTTAACGACAATATTCTAAATCGACTTTGATCTTTTGATCAGATATGTAAATCACCCAGTCATTCAAGTGTTTTAACCAAATTTGCAATACTAACATCAAAACTTATCAGATAATCCGCTGTGGTTGTACTATAAGTAGTGGAATTAGTTTATTTCTTTCATCCATTGATATTTCTATACAGGCTTTTGTTGACAGACATTTGTTGAGTATGATATTTATAACATGGGATCGAAATTCTCGAGAAGGTCGTTTTAATTTTGATAACTTGCTCCCACCGACTTTTGTTTGACCAGGTGTTGACTAATGATGCGATTAATAAGACCGAATCAAAACAAAAATAGAAATTAATAATTTTCGCAGATAGAAGCCATGCGCGGAAAGTAAGAAACATTTGTTATGCAATCATGATTACGTAAACGGACATTGCTAGAATGAGTAAGAAATACAATTTATTGCGTAGTGAATAAATCGTATGTTTTCGGGTTAAATATTTTGTTGTTTTTTTTTAATTCAGTTTTTCTTGGGAAAGGCTGTAAAAAGCTGTTTGAATTTCATGATCAGTAGTTTGGGTTTTGCATTTTACAAAGGACTGAAAATTATTGTAAAGAATTTCGCGGGGTTCGCTCTTTAACTTTATTGAACATAAAATGTAGAAAATTCGGATAAAGTTGATAGCCCCTTTTTTGAAACTCACTCAGTTAAATTTTTTTTTTTATTAATTTTCGATTAAATTTATGCGAAACATTGATCATTTTCTTCTCGGTGCCTCGACTAACTCAAAAAAACTTCTGTGATCATGATTGCTTGTCCTAGTTCGCTCTAAATCAGGGACCAAACACGAAAAAAGTAAGAGCTTCATTAACATCACAACTTCTAGTCTAGTGATAAAGACTGTTATATGATACCAATATGTAGTGGATAAAATTCTAGTTTTGGACTCATCTATATATTTCATTTCCGACTATGATTTAATTGGTTTAGATTTTTGCAATCTTAGAAGAGAGTAGCATAACAAAAGAACATCAAAACAACATCAAAAATCCCTCACAAATCCAAAAGAATAGATGTTGCACCTCCTAAGGCTGCTTAGAATCATTTGTGAGCACTTGCATTTGCGATAATGGGTTAAACAAAATGCGGTGGGCTGCATATAAAAAATTTAAAACAAATCAAAATAACATGAACTTCTATTTATTTTCAACTCAATTGCTGCTGTCAGTTTTGCACACGTCAAGTACTGATAAGATTTCATTTCACCTACGTAAATAAAATTTGGAAGCAAAGATTGTTCGATACCTTTTTTTTGTCAAAATTTTGTTGGTCATTGAAACGCGTACAATATATATCAGCAAGTCACAAAAACAGAGCTTAAAATTTCACAAAAAAAGGATTGAAGCTCTTTTGGTTGTTTTTCATTTGTTTCAACATTTTTGACGCTCAATTCGTAAAAAGAATTTTCGGATAGGTGCAAGCGTTTACTGATGCATGCATAGATGAATTTCACACAAAGTACGGCCAGTTATAACTCTCAGGTTATCAGAAGTATGATTGGTTAGGTCTAAAGATTTAATTGGAAAGACTCAGTCCAAGATGGTCTAGCAAAATGCCTTCGAGCTAATTCTGTGAAAAATAGTAGACTTGGTTTAAACAAATGCATCTTTTTTAAAATACGACTTAAGAAATACTGAAACGATATCAAGAAACTGCAAAAGGAAAGCGAATGAATTTATTGAACAATTTTATTTGTTTAATAATTATTAATAATTATTGATGCGATGATTTTGAAGCTAGCAGAATATATTGGAGTTTCCGTGGAGATGGAAACTGTATTTGCCTTGAAAACTTTACAGTTTTCAAATGTATTACAATCAAAGCAAGTTAAAGCCTAGTAAGTGAAAAGAGACCAAACAAGAAAGAGAAAGACGAGAAAACGATTCTCTTCAGTGTAGAAAAAAATTGTTTTGGAGGCCTATATTCATTTTGATACTGGTTTCTACAGCTATGTATTTTCTAGTCCTGTGGTTAAAAAAACCCAAAGTATTGTTTTCTCAAAAATGTATTGAAAGCAGCGTCTGAAATTAGCAAATAAAGAACTACTTTTACGGATACCGCAGTCACATGAGGCCCAGAGGGACTCAAAGTCGAAGCTCAAGCCAATAATGTCAGGCAACATCGGAAAGATACTATCATTTGGATGGCTAAAAACAGTTTAGATCCCAGCCGCAGAACCAATTAGAATGACTGGTTTGACTATGGAATGCAAGAATACTGCCTACACAGTCATTAAACAATCTCAAAGAACGCAGGTACAAGTAGAATCTTACATCCAAAGAGCGGAGAAGCAGGTGCACTGAACGAAACTGAAAACTTGGGGAAAAACTAGTTTTTAATTTCGTGCAATACAGGAAACAAATGTTACTATATTTTGAACAAATTTTATAAACAACTGGCGAACCAATCAGTTATAGGCTTATTAACTGATGTCGGTTAAAAGCTACAACAAACAGCTGCAAACGGAACCAACGACTCAAGACTAACAATTTGAAGGAGTTTTTGTCGAACTAGCTTAATGGTTAGACAATTTACTACATACATGTTGTGGCTCATCAACTAGTACTGATGCTATGGGACAGCAAAACTTTATCTGATAACTGGCATCGTGAATAGATATTTCCCGTCCTTTAGAATAGAGACACAACAAAGTTCAGCAGTTAAGAAAATATCACAGTGCTGAAAGCCACTAACGAGGTCTTCTAAGCAGCGTTTGCTCAAAAAGTAAGTGGCACATGTCTAGGACGTTTCACTTTACAAAATTAAGCAACATTCTAGAACATCTCTCATAGACAGTCAATGAATGATATAGCTAAAACCGAATGTAATTCTAGAATATAAACCAAGTGCTTCTAGAATATAAACCAAGTTAAAACGATACGTGGCATGAGAGAGTTTTATATTCCAATCAAATCGATAACTGTTAACGCTAATAATAACAAATGTGCAAAACCAGATTAAAGCAGGCAGATTTTTCGAAGATCATTTCTTTTGGGTCCTACTCAACCTGGCACTTGAAAAAGTGAAATAGCACCAGCTATTTCGGCTATATATTTCCAAGAAGCTCGTGCTTTTGCCAGTCCTGATGTATTCGTCAGAAACCTAGATTCATTACAAGAACATTGCGAACTTTTTACACGTTTGAGAGGAGTATGTTTCAATTGATATCTGGCCCCCAAAGTGAGGATAATCATGACGTTTCTGAAAAAATCAGGGTCAATTAGTTGTCTCGGTAAATTTATGGGAGGGCAGAGCTAGTTACATATACTTCCACACTAGAATTGCTACAAAAATATGATACTCTGTTGCAGGATGTAACCAAACACCTGCAACAGGTAAGCGACAAATACGCCAGACAGGCAGATTCTCACAGAATCGCAAACATTAGGTCAGCACAATTGTTTCCATAAATGTGGAGTATGTGTAGCTTATCGTAGAGTTCAGTTTCAGTCGTGTTCAATTGTAGTCGTCACTCTGTCAATTTTAAATCGTGAAATAAAAGAGTTTGTAAAATTAAAAGAAGTGTTTTTTTAACAAGTATTGAAAAAGCAATACGAAACTGGCGCAGTCGAAGTGCGAACAAACGCGAATTAATTTATTTCGAGAAGCCGCGAAGGGTACTCGGAATTAAATAAACCAACATTAATTCATCTCGACAAGCCGCAAAGGTAATTCGTGATTGAATTATATAAAAAAAAAACTTGTTCATTCGAAGAAGCCGCGAAGGATAATTCGAATCAACAATAATAATAATAATATACTTTGAGTTTCCGAAAAGGAAATCAAAGTTTTAATAGCCGCTACGCGCCGAAATAAAATTAAAATCGACTAGAGAGACCAATATATTTTAATATATAAGCCACCTTAGGTCTCTTAAACCCCATGGCAGAGGCTGGTATACGATCTAGTCAAAAATAAAAATAAAAAGTTGACTGATAATAAAAACAAACAAATAAAGAAAAATATATAACACAAAATAGTGTGTGAAGTACTAAAAGAAAAAAGTACAAACAAAGTGATTTATGTTAGACAGAAAAGAAAAGAGAAGTGAAAGCTTTAACTCACGGCGACAACCAGAGGACCAAGGAACCATGGAAGCGAAAATTCAAGAATTGGACAGGCAATTGCACGAAAGAAATAACCAGTTGGAACAGATGTCAGCAGCTCTGCAGAATCTACAACCGACAACTGAATTCCTGCAACAACAACTTCAGGAAAAAGAATTATTGCTCAACCAAATGACATCGATTGTGCAAAACCTCACTTTTAGGCAAACGACATCAGACGTGAAGGAAAAAATGCTAAAAGAAATACGATTTATGAGTGCGTTCAACGGGCGAGGCGATATAACCATCAATGGATTCTTCAGCAGCGTCGAATATTACCTGCAAGGTATAAGTAACGAAGAACACAGGAAAGAAGCGGTTCGAATAATATTTTACGAGAAACTGCAAGGAGAAGCAAAGGACGCTGTGATGGGTGTTCAACAGACCGACAATTGGGATGTCATCAAAAACACTTTAAAACTACGCTTCAAACCAGATCTGCAGCCAACCGTTATTTTCCGAAAAATCACCAACATCAAAGTGAACACAATTTCCAAGACCATCTTAATATTTTTACTATTACTGACTCCAATCATGGGGCAGTTAAACGTTTACGACATAAAAGAACAATCCGGATTTACGGAGATACAAATAAATCAAGCAGACATTGTTAAAACATCAAATATAATAATCCACATGATCGACATTCCAGAAATTCTAATTTTGATTGATAGCTTTCGGGACAATATTAATAAATTAGAGGGAGAACATAAGAAATTATTACTTAACGAGTTGAAACATCTAACTAACAAAGTAAAAACACTAATGCCAGCAAATAGACGAAGTAAAAGAGGGCTGATAAATTTAATAGGAAACGTACAGAAATGGCTATTTGGAACTATGGACGAACAGGACAGACTGGACATAGACGAACATTTAAAAACCATTGAACTAAATAACCACAATACAATTACAAACTTGAACCAACAAATTACAATCAATAACCATTTCAACGAAACTTTTATTCAATTGAAAAACATTATAGTAAACGATAGAAATTTGATTTTGGAAAGCATGAACAGAATTTCTAGTAATGTCATTGCCAGCAATATATATTATGATCAATTTTTTAAAATTCAACTTCTTAAAAGCAAAATTGAGCAAATCCAAGATAATATAGTATCAGCAAAATATGGCTTATTGCATCCCAATATATTAACAGATGAAGAAATTGTATCCAACAATATAGATTTACTAAAATTAGAGAATGTAAAATTAGGAATAACTAAGTTTAAAAACGATGTGTTATTGTTAGCAATAAAAATTCCAAAAGGATTCATTAAAGTTGAATTGAAAATGATATTGCCCATTCCAAATAAAAATCTAAAAGAGATAGATTCCCATGCAAAAATTGTTTTCACATATAATAATAATACTTTTGATTATGAAAAACTAAAATATTTAAATGAAATGAACTTAAGCAAACATTGTATATACCAAGGAAATTGTAAGCTCGTAACCAATAATTTAACAGAAATTGTAGAAATTGATGACGAAACTATCATTGTTAAGAACGCACATAAAATAAATTTGACACAAAATTGTGATGATCGGAAATTGATATTAGAAAAGAACACATTAATTCATTTTAATAATTGCACTCTCAAAATTTTGGAACATAACTTTTCAAATGTAAAACAAAGATATAGAGAAAGATTTTACTATCCTAACAGTGGAAAATATGAAAACTTCACTAATAAACTTACTCTTGATGAAATTGTGTTTGCGAACGAGAAAAACTTGAACGAAATTAAAGAATTAAAATACAGTAAAAAAATATCATTTGGAGTAAATATTACATCTGCTTCAGCAATACCAATAATTTTGACCTTTGGAATAATATATTATTTTAGAAAACAAAATTATTGTAAACGAAATAACAAAACGACTCAGGAGAGTCCAAATTTAAAGGGGGGAGAAGTTACATATACTTCCACACTAGAATTGCTACAAAAATATGATACTCTGTTGCAGGATGTAACCAAACACCTGCAACAGGTAAGCGACAAATACGCCAGACAGGCAGATTCTCACAGAATCGCAGACATTAGGTCAGCACAATTGTTTCCATAAATGTGGAGTATGTGTAGCTTATCGTAGAGTTCAGTTTCAGTCGTGTTCAATTGTAGTCGTCACTCTGTCAATTTTAAATCGTGAAATAAAAGAGTTTGTAAAATTAAAAGAAGTGTTTTTTTAACAAGTATTGAAAAAACAATACGAAACTAGCTATTGGAAAGAGACGCCAAAGTAGGACATGCCTCTTCCGCCAGACTGGAGGAAAATGTTAAACCAATCGAACTGGTCAGTGGCGGAGCAAAACTGAAATGTCAGAAATGTTCTTTTGCAGCAGATCGAAACCAAACTCCCCACTGTTGCCCCTTTGATTATAAATAACTTCTAAGCAGATGTATGCTCCCTGAATATGAAACATTCGTAAAACCTACCCTGCATTCGAATGATTTGTGTGTTGCTTAAGTTAAATTGTTAAGTTAAATTGGAAAGTAAAATAACAATGAGGAGAAACAGGAAGATATATTTAGTATACAAGAGTCCCTATTTTGCCTCAAGAGCATATTTTTTTAACAGTTAAGGCTACATGCTAGAATATTTTGCAAAAAAAAACATTTTCACACTGAGTTTTTAGTGGTAGAAAGCTTGTGCTTAATAAAATTCATTATTTCTACACGAAACTGTAGCTCTTCAAGTTTTGAAAAATGTTGCACGAGTTAGGAACAAATCGTCGCTGTTAAATCAAACCGGCATATGTGCAAAAATTGAGTTTTTGGTATCAAAAAATTCCTTATTTTCCCCTCTATTTTTATGTCACACCGGCATATCGTAAAGTTGAATAAAAACCCGTCTAATGGTGTTTTGCCGCTTTGCGAAAACTTTAAAGCGCTCTAGTGAAAAATGTGTATTTTGCAGATATGCCGGTTTGATTTCACAGCGACGAAATGTATCAACGTTATAAAAGCAAATTGCAAAGAGTGCAAAATAAATGGCCCATGCTTCCACTCAACAAACCGTGACACGCGTCAACTCGTCTCATTTATCAAGTCTATATGTGTACTCGTCGATAATCATAAGGACAAATTTCCAGTTTAAGCTGGTTTAACTAGAAGGAAGTTTGGTTAAGTACGTGTGATCACATTAGAAACGGTTAGTCTTTAATAATTCCGAACTTCGTCCAGTTTTAAAAAGAAATCATAGGTGGCTTACGCTTTCATACACAGCCATAATCGAAAAAATTGAACTGTTCTCTACTGTAGAACGGATACATCCTTTCAAAGAGTATTTAATCAAATTAGTTGTTACAATCTCTCCGGCAGCAATCATATCTGTCATTTTAGACAAACAAAATTTGTTTCTTAAAAAAAATCTAAGTAACGATTTTTCAACGGAATCATGTTTATCGAAGAGTAAGAAACACAAAATGAAAAGTCTATTAGGAAATCAAGTGTGCAAAAATGCTATGAAAGGTCTAAGGTAACGAACTCAATTCGTCTTAAATTTCTGGTTAGCTATTGGCTTTCCATGAATTTCAGTTGTGTGTCAAATATGTTCATAACAGAAATCGTTGGATAGTTGAACTTAATTCCAACAAACCAGAGGATTTATTCTTCACTTGTAAGCTCAAGCCAGCATATTTTCACCAACTTCTTTAAACTTAAATGGAAATGACACGGACAGACTCGAAGGAGCACACCATAAAATATATAGGGATGCATCTGGCTACAAAAATTAAATCACAGCTCATATCACTTGTAAGTGCTGTTCATAATCTACAAAGAACAATATTCAACTTTAAAAATCGATGTTCCTACCAATCCATACGTATGGTTCTGGTACATGGGAAAATTGCACCACCAAACATATTAAAAAACTTAAAACTAATCAAAATAAGATTCTGAAAGTAAGTTTTAACCAGCCGTTTTCCTGCTCTACAAATAGACTCAACAAAAAAACCAACTTTAAACTCTTAACAAACAAAACAACTAATCTTTCAGTTAAAAATGTATCCCTCTTATCAATTTATTTCTAAATTGAATTTATTCCTAACAAGAGATAAAAATTCGAAGTAACTTGTAAACCACCTTATCACATCTATCAAAGACCGTTTGTTTCAAATCCGAAATGAAAATTGGAATAGAATGTTTGCAGTTTATGCCTAGTACTATACTCTTCGCGAAACGAACTCAACGGTAGAATCCCATACAAAGAGAGCTTTTCAATTCGTCAGTAAAGCTCTTTTTGTATGGGATTTGACCGTTGAATTCGTTTCGCGAAGAGTATAGTACTAGGCATAAGAATATAAAATCAAATATGATAATTGTATGCAATAAGCACCTATCAATGTGTACATTTTTCACAGTCAGTATTAAGTTAGTTCTTAGTTAAGTTTTAATGTTTAGCTAATTAATTACTCATGGGAGGGATTTCCTTTCAATATCCCTCTCATTAATTTAAGAATCAGTTAAAACGATTAGTTTCTTCTCATTAACTTAAGAAATATTCAAAGAAAAAAATATATATTCTGCACCTTTCTGATTATTTTACAATAACTGATAAGCCACACTCATTCTGATTTTCTCCAGTAAAATTTTTACTTTTTGATATCAGTTTATATAATACGATTGATTACTAGCGTTGCGAATTTCTACTTTTAGGCGTTTAATATTTATAGAAACTTTTTGGGACTCAAAAGCTCTTGTCTACTAAAGAACTTTACGTCTTACATCTGATGAAATGATTCGGCAAATTTTAAGTCCTAATTGGTTGTAGTTTATTAATGCCAAAATTTTGATCGAAAATACGAGGGCTGATCAATAAGTAATGATAATCGGTTATTTCCAGTTCGCATAAAATTCAAAAAAAAAAAAAAAATTTTACTACCACATAAACTCACTAAAACGGCCCACAGACGAGAGATCTCGTCGACAACTAGATCTGCAATATGCGATATCTGCAACGAAATTCTCTGTCTGTGGGCTAGTCTCAAGGTTGCATTTTTAGTGTCTGCAACGGTTGCAGTAAATATCAAAAAAATTTTTATATTTGAGCTACTGGTCGACGACCACGTTGCTGTGTCTGTGGTGATTTGGAGACTAGAATGGAGATCTCATTTGAATTTAGTGTAACGTAATGGTGACATAATTCGAAGTCATTAGTTTAACGGACTGAATTGTGTATGAATATGCTCAACAAGAGTCAGTTAGCATACCTCATGATCCCGGTAATGTTTTATATATTTCAGGAAATATTTATGAACGGAATGCATAGATGTGGAACAATAATATCTTTAAACATTTGGCAGCAACGGATATTTAGTTCATTTTCAGTGCTGCCTGTCTATGATGACCGCCAATTAAAATTCAATAAAAAAGTATTTAGAGAGCTACATGTGACTGAGCCAGAAAGTACGAATACCTAGATACCCGTACATACCTGTTCGAAATAACTTTACGTGAAAAATAATTTTAAACCCTATTAAGTCACAATTGCTGCCAGCTCATGATATATTATTTATAATTTTCTTCGAAAATCAGTTCAGACACCCCTAATACAAACAATTACTGCCTGGTTATGATGACCGCCAATTAAAAATTATTTAGAGGGATCTATGACTAGGTTACAGATGCCTGAAGCAGAAAGTACAAATACCTCATATATCCGAGTATATGTACCTTTTCGAAATTACTTTACGTAAAACATCATTTGCTAACAATGCTTACAATGTATGTCCTCCGTTTTCTTACAACGAAAATGACCTGAAAACACCCATTCCAAAGCGTGTGTTGCCTCAACAAAAATAACATTCGAATGAGATTGCAATTCAAGTTGCGTTACATTTCAGTTACATTCTGTGTCTGTGGCAAATCAATTGAGATCCAGTCGACGACCAGATCTCCGTGTCTGTGGGCCGTTTAAGTCCATGCACTAGGCCAGCATAAAAAAACAAAGAAATAGGCCACGGTTCCAGGGAGGTGCATTCATTTTTATACAAACAGTCGAAAAGAGAGGATCTAAATGGAGAAAAACAATGTTAGAGCTGTCATTAAGTATCTCTGTTAGAAAAAATTGTCTACTAGAGACATATGTACACGGCAACATGATGGGAACATTAGGGGACTCTGCTCCTCCATATTCCACCGTTGCACGCTGGGCCAAGGAGTTTAAGCTTTTTGTTTCTATGATAATGCCAAAGCTCGAGGGATTGCCCTTTGAAGCGAATGCTTAGTGATGGCGGTAGGGAGAAACATATGGGAGGAGCCGATATCAATTATTCCATTATTCTTTTAAGAATATCCACGGAAGATGAACCTTCGGGGTAAGAATTTTGAAGATAATAGCGCAGTGATGGCCGCTGTTCAGGCATTTTGGGAGAGTCAAGATAAAGAATTTTTTCGAAGGGTATCCTGGGTTTGAAAAAAAGATAGACTAAATGTGGTAACTTTTTAGGAGACTATGTTGAAAAATAAATATATCCTTTAAGTTAAATCACCTTGGTTTAGATTCATTATCATTACTTATTGATCAATCCTCGTATGTATAGATTTGGATCATTGATAACAAATTCTTTTGATTTTTCAGCTTATAGCTCAG
This sequence comes from Nemotelus nigrinus, assembly GCA_947369275.1. NCBI lineage: Eukaryota > Metazoa > Arthropoda > Insecta > Diptera > Stratiomyidae > Nemotelus > Nemotelus nigrinus. The sequence continues at coordinate 51,233,893 of OX376375.1, read as the reverse complement.
TTGATAAATTCCATGAAGGGCACATCAAACCACGTCGAAAAAGGTTCATAAATACTTACTTAGAGCTTAGCATTCAAGATTACCGTGGATTCTATAATGCCCTTCATGGTCTTATCTACCTATAGATTAAAATTAAATTCGATCCAGATATAGTACCTTAGCTTACTTATAAGTGCGACTATATATACCAGGTCACTACTGTACTACTGACAGTATTATTTTCGTATTTTAACCAAAATGGAAGCGTTAATATTTTTTTTACTAGCCAATAGCATATATCAGACGCAGTCATCAACACTGTATCATGGTAAGTATTCATAACAAGAATATGGCAATCTTTTGAAAACATACCAATGTTAAAAAAATTTCCTTTACAGCTCCTGTCATGCAAAAACTTGATTCTCCACAATGCAAAACACCAGATGAAGGCGGTCTTCAAGCAGTGATCGACGAATTCATAAGTTTAATTCCAACCGAAGAAGCTCTTTCTATTTTACTTACTGGATTAACAACCGACGCAGAAGTCCAAAACACGATGGCATACATTACGTCTAGTGAAAGTGTAGATCGTTTCCAGAGATTATTCAAATCCGAAGAAGTATCTTGGGTAGTTCGATTCGCTTGCAAAAAATTGTATTTGGATGTTGTACACTTTCTCAACACAGTCGGATGGATAATTGGACTACCACCTTTAGAATATCCCAAGCATGCTCTGCCACGAAATCATTCTATTCGCCGATCGGAAGGTGTGCGAGGACTAATCAATGCAATTCTTGATATTATTCCTATAGAAAAGGTAAAGGAACTGGTCAAGGAAAAGGTAGAAAACGACGAATATGTTAAATTGGCTTTGGAGGCTTATAATTCTCCAGAAGGTCAAACAATTTTCACAAGTTTGAAAAATCATAATGAAGTGAAGAAAATAATTGCAGACTTGGTTGGCTTAGGGATAGATATAAGTGGCATTGTTGCTGATCTCGATAGCACTTTTGGATAAAGAGAATAAACTTTTAGAAACAAATGCAAAAAGCTGTTTTTAAGTATGTTTTAGCTCCAAGTACACCTTCGTAGCGTATTACTCAAAACAAAAAAAAAATCAATATAATTCTGGGTGATTTTGGAAATCGAATTACCACGCTTATGCATTGTTGAGTTCAATATCAGTTTATATTTTGTGCACAGGTTTCTCAACCTAAAATTTTTAGTGAATTGCTATTGAATTGTTACTTACATACTGAATGTCTAACATATTATGTTTCCAGAATTTTTCTATTTTTCATTAACATAAATTTATAATTTATCTCCCGATTCCAATAATGATAAATGAAAAATTTCGCCCAGTAAACTTTGCTACTTTAGTTGTGGATCTGAATAAATGTTCGGACTATTTTCTATTGGAAAAAATGAGCCGAGAAAATTAGTCACTTACAATTTTTGAACATATTTAATTTAGAGAGACATTGAACAGACTGTTCAAAACGACGATTGTGTTTGCATTAACCAACAGAACTTTCGAAGCTTGCCTAAAAATGAATTGTTTTTCGAAAAGGAGACAAACCAAAACTTTGATAGTTAGAAGACTTTCTTAAATATATAATTGGAAGTCAACAATCGGAACAGGTTTCAGGTTTTATTTATTTCAAATCGCATTATAGCTGGCTATTAGGGTAACCATATTGACTTGTGGATTCTACAAGGCTGTTTAAATGAAAGACTGATTTCAAGAGATAAGATTTCAAATCAAAATGTCAGTATTGGATTAAGAGCAAATACTAAAAGCTTCAAAATAAAAATTGATAAGCTGGTGAAAATATGATAAGCTTCCACAAAACTCAAAAACAATGCCAAAAAAAAACTTTTTTGTTGATAGTAACTAATTTCGACAGCGTTATGATGAGCTTTATTTCTTTCTTTTTTTCTATAATGATGCCAAGGCTCAGGGTATGGCCTATTATGCTATAGCACAGACTCGGCGGAAGGAAATTTAAGGAAAGGGAGAAAGGAAGGGTTCAATTTGCATTAGATAGTGATGCACCATTCCCTTGAACAAATGTGGCTCATAGTCGGCGAGGAAAACAGTAGATAGTAGGCTGTTCCATAATCGCATTGACCTAGATAAGAAAGAATCGTGAAACTTGACAGTACGACTGGCGCTGATCAAAAAAGTTTGGGAGTTAGCACGTTGGGAGGCTTGGATATTGCGAGTAGAAGGTGCTCTACAAAGGAGCAGACTTGATATTTCATTTGAGCAAAGACCATAATAATAGCGATAAAGAAGAAAAAGGCCGCCTATATTACGTCGGTGCTCAAGGTATTCAATATGTCAGGAAATAGGCTCACCACCAAGAAGCCTGAAAGCTTTGTGCTGGACTTTGCCTAGTTCCACTAAAGCAGTGCGGCCTGCCCCAGCCTGTATATGGAAGCTATACTCATGTCTTGGTCTTACGAGGGTCTTGTAGATGTGCACTATGTCTGATGGTGTAAAGTATTTCTTGCGACTCTGAAAGAAACCTAGGCATTTCATAGCATTTTTGGCAATTTGGTAAATGTGATCGGTCCAGCTAGTTTGCTGGAGATGTTAAATCCTAATTGATTTACCGAAGATAGTTCAGAAATACTCACACCATCAATAGGAATAGTGTGGCTAGTAGGAAGAGGGTAAGGCTTGAGCGAAAGACGACAGTATTGGGTTTTGGACGCATTAAACACAACACGGTTCGCTGACCCCCAAATGATAATGTTTAATCGATCCCTGTTTAGCGCTGCAAACATGCGATCTCTACTAACAGAAGTAGAATTTCCGCGAGAGTCGACCACTCTGTGAAAAGAATATGCATAGTCAACGGTGCTGTCATCGGTAAAACTATGTATTGATTGATTGAAAGTGGAGGAAAGGAGGTCATTTATAAATAAATGGAAGAAAGTTGGTGAAATAACGGGACATTGCGGATCCCCGGCATTGGTGTTATGGACCCTGGATTTGAGTCCATCCAGAACAACTTGAAAGGAACGACCTCCAAGGAAACATTCAACTTTCACTTGACGAAGACGGGGTGAAGACCAAATGCACGAAGCTTGGCTAATAGGGTAGGGTGCCAGACTCTGTCAAAGACCTTCGAAATATCAAGAAAAACGACCATTGCTTCACCAAAACTCTGGAGACAACGGTTCCATATCTCAGTGAGAAATGTAATTAAGTCCCAAGCGGAGCACCCAGAACAGAAATCATAGTGGTGGCCGTTGATTAGATGGTTCAACTCAAGATATTTCATTAATTTTGAGTTCACGAGTGATTCAAATACCTTAGACAGAACCGAAACGATTGCAATAGGTCGATAGTTAGAGGGATTACAGACCTCCCTCTTTTCAGCTATGGGCTGAACGTGTGCAAGCTTCCATGCGGAAGGAAATATTCCAGTCGAATATGACAGGTAAAATAGTTTGCAAAGATGTTTAGCTAAGGAGGAGGCGCAGCACTTTAGTACGAGGGGCGAAATACCATCAGGACCGGCAGATTTGGAAACGTCAAGTGTGGCGAGTATTTTCTTTTATTATTACTCGTGCGGAAAAATAGAGGCCCTTGCTTGAAAGCGCACATTGGAGGGCTAGGAGGACTCAGTGATGAAGGTGGTAAGTAAGAATTTGTACTGAAAATCTCAGCAGGAAGATTGGCTTTATCCGATGACTCAGTAAGTACGTTACCACCATGAAGAAGAGGTGGCATGGAGGAATTGGAAAAGTTGTTCTTAAATTTTTTCTGGCTTGGAGGGACCTTCTGTTTAATATTTTGGCAAAACTGGAATTTAACTCTTCTGATAGAGGTAGCACAGGTATTGAAAGCACTTTTGTAAAGTTTTCTTGATTCCTCAAATGGAGATAGCATGTAAGTTTGAGATGCCACTTCCTTAGTACGAATGGCCTCTTAACATTTGTAACTAAACCATGAGGTGATGATTGGCTTAGAGTTCTTGAAGGCATGCGGGAATAGTACATTCCATACGATAGAAGCCATAGATTCGATGTTTTTTGCTTCCAAGCAATCGGACCAGTCTATTATCTCTCCGATTCTTGGAAAATTCCTGGAAAATAAACTTCTTGGCAAATAAACGGCAAAAGTAATGCGTCGGCATAAATTCGGTTAGTTTTTCGCGTAATGCATGGAATAATTCCCGACCCATAGTCTGTTGATTGGTTTTTAACATTGCATTTCTTAGGTTGGCAGAGCATAGACAAGAGGACCTTTGAGCTTTCAGCTTTATAGCTTTATAAAAATAACTTTTTGGAAAGCCCGACATCGTATTCTTGCATTCCCGTCATCTAGGATGAATACAAATTGAAGCTTTGGCCGGCGGCCGATCGTACCTCTGCATGACCCGGAATGTGTGTTTATTGCATGATGAGTGTGATTGTGATGCTCATTGGAAATTCCAATGGCGTATTCTCGCACCTACTAGGGAGAATTGGTGCTCTTGTTTTAAACATTTAACTTACTTGTGATGATTTGAAATGCTCTTAGTTTTCATCTTAACGTTTTATATAGCACACTACTTATAGCCGATGTATGCTCGCAAGTTTTTTCCCCTTATTTTTGCGAGTGATGTTCATTGGCCAGTCACGGACCCCTTGCAAGCAGATTACATTTTCATCGCTAAGTATATTTGCTTCATAAATTCTGTCCAGAATGCATAACAGCGATTCCCGTTGGGAAGCTATGTACATACAAAACGCAGTTCGTAATATAGCACATGCAGCACATGACCTGCAAAATATATCGCACTGCGCAGGCAAAGCTGCCTCGCTTCACGAAAGATACCAGAATTTTAGTGAAGAGAATATAACATTTCCATAAACTGAAGAAAATATTGAAGCAAAGTTTTGCTCAATCGCAAAAAGCAAATCAAATTGTGTAGCAGAATATACACTGATTTCTGGCAAAAAGCCATTTGGCAAGCTAATGAAAAATTTAACCAAATTCCTTTAAAAATTAATCATCAACTTTTTTACATCTACGATATTAATGGAACTTATACATCATAATCTTTTTAACATATACTTTTCGATCAAAGTCCTATTTATTCAAACTTCGTGGACTAATACAATATATTTACTGTACGTAATAAAAAGCATTTAAGTGTTTTGCGCATTTGCACATGCGTCGTTAGTTCATGCCCTTGAATGTCTCTAAAATCCATTCAAAGTCCTGCACCTCCCTAACCTGAACTTATTTGATTCTATTCAAAAAATAAATATATCAACGGGATATCAATCAAATCTATGCGAATTAACAGCTAACGTCACTCAATAATATATTTGTCTCAAATTCTGCCATCATATATTAATCCGATAATGGCTTTCAGCATAATGCAATTATCAGCGACGATAAAGAAAACTAAGAAAATATCATACAAAAATATGCCGTTTTTTGCCAAACACATTCCGTATAAATATCCCACCTGGGGTCTAAGCTGCATCAGTTTCTTTTTGTGAAGCAGAACTAAGCAATCATGAAGGTTATCGTTTTCTTTTTGGCCGCTATTGCCTTTGTCGCTGCTGAGCCAGGATGCGTCGCCCCCAACGGCGGTGGTCTGATGCCAGTGCTCGATGAATTCGCCGGCATGATCCCAGTGGAACAAATCTTGGAGATCCTCTTGACACACATGACCTCCGATCCAGAGACACAATCTGTCATGGAATATCTGTCGTCAGATGAGTTCCACGGAGTCCTCACCGTCGTCAGAGATCAAGCTGCCTTCAACGATTTGCTCAAGTTCGCTTGTTACGACTTGTACTTCGATGCTGCCTACTACATCAACTTGGGTCTCGGAATGCTCGGCTTCCCCGAAATCCCATCCCCACGTCGTCACACCACTCGTGCCGGATTCAACGCCATGTTGGAGGAAATTCTCGCCCTCATCCCAGCCGAGAAGATGCAAGCTCTCCTCGAAGAGAAGATGGCCAGTGACTACTACGTTCAATTGGCTCTCCAGAAGGTCAACTCTGACGAATTCGGTGCCATCATTGAAACTCTGCAAGGCAACGCTGCCTACGGAGACATGAAGAACCGTCTTCGTGCATTGGGTGTTGATATCGATTCCATCATCGAAACCGTCGGTAAACTTTTCAGACCACAATAAAATGTTTCACTGATAAGTTTAATAAAGATTAGATCACGAACTCCAGATTTTTTGTAAATTTTGAGTTTATACCATCTAGAACAATCTTTGGTTTGAAACTTTAAAATTGCAGACTAACGGAACCACTAGTTGAGTCTGTGTATGGTTTTTCCACTGAAATATGCGAAATGAAAATGCGGAAGTAAAAATACGATCAGTTTTCAGAATTTTTTTTTTCTGGTGCCTTTAAAATGGGCTATCTCTTTAAAAATATGAACTTTGAATTGTTTGCTGAAAATTTGATTGTGATGCAAAAATGAGATCAAAGGTCATCACAGTGCGATTTTCGCGAACAAATGATAAATGTGACTGATTGGCTGTGTTAAAATAATAAAAATCGCAAATTTAGTAGCTGTGTCCGTTTAAAGAATATTTTAGTACATATGTTAAACATATTGCGTTAAACTTTTCCGTACATATGTTAAAATTTGAAAATGTTTGATTTGCAATAACTTTTGGCAGAGCTATCAATTTATTATGAAATTTACAGGAGAAATGGATGCTATTAAGCTATTAAATTGTTAAGTTTAGAAGCGTGTTGGCAGCCCTGTAGCTACGGCAGGCACTGAAAGTGAAAACCTGCAAATCATCGACTCTCCTAAAAAATTGTCGCTTTTTAGAAAAAAGCAGCTCATATATAAAATTTATGCTTTGTTTGCAAAGCCAAAGTAAAACTTTTGAAGTGCTATATCGGGCAAGAACGGCAACCCTTCCCCAATTCACCAATATTTTTAGCATCAGAAATTTCTGATCACGAGAACTGACGACCAGATAATTAGATAAAACTGAATTTTAAATATGGGTCAATCTGCGGCAGTGGTGCCATCTTGAAAAATCACTCAGAAAAAGTGCTTTTTGACGTATGAATTCTGATTCAGTCACCAGATTTTACCCTGTTAAGTGGGGAATAAGCTTTTGCTCAACTCATTTCACAATGGGGCTTTTATCTTGGCAGTGCAAAGTAATGCATTGTGTCAACATAAAGATGCAGTGAGTACCACTCATGGTTGCGTTACTCGTTTGAGCTAAAATTTTCAGGACATATTAATGTATATGAACTAGAAGCTGGTCGGAATTAAGATAAAATTAAGATGCTATTAACCCTTTAGAGAGTTGAGTGAATTATAAGGTACATATGTGTTTCTTTAGAAATAAGAAATTTGGAAAAAACAAGTATGTGAAATGATATCTAATAATGTTTTCAGCTTGGTTATGATACCGTTTTGAAAGTTTTTAATCCTTCGTGGGCGGTGAGTGCGTTAAAGTAGGAATATAATATTTTTCAAATTTTGGATTGCAATGGAGTCATCAAATCCTTACAAAATCCCCAGAACATATTAACGCATATAACTGATTTTCAAAGATAATTAGTATTAAGCTCACTTTGTCCAAATGCACTGTTTCCAAGATAGTCTTCCTTTTCATAGCAAAAGAGACTCATCTATGGATATTTCCTTATCTGGTAGGTATAAGACCCTGAATTTATATTTCATTTCATTAACTCATAAACATTCATAAACTAAGAAAACAAATCACGACAAGCACATGCCAACACTCACCTCTGATCACGGCTAAAAACCATCCCTAAATAACCAGCTATGTAGAATAATCAAAAGTCCTTTTTTAACTTGAGTACCACAGTATTCTGTTTTTAGCTGCATATAAAGCGCTACATAATCAAATATGTAATCAATAGCTGATTATTTCGGATACATCTTTTATTTCAATAATATTTATATGTCTATTAATGTGTTGTTTTAAAGAAATACGTTGAAAGTCAGTAAAAAATTTGAAAAATCGCTTCATTTATACTACTTTCCATAATTCATTTTATGTGTTATTTCGCACTTATTCACCAACATCCTGTACATGATCGCTTTAGTACATGCACAGATACAAGCCATTTCCAAATATGCCATATCGTGATCTAACTTCACAGTTGCGTCTAAAGTTAAAAATTCTTCCGAAAAAATTCCATTATGCCCATTTACAATTAAAATTTTTCATGACGAAAAATATCGCTATGCTCATTGCAGTTGACTTCTTGGTACACTCTAAAAAGTGGGTCTATAATTAATACTTTGATTATAGGAAATATATTCATTTTTTCGTTTAAAATAACGAATCACAAATTTTTTTACACATTTGATGTGCATTTTTTGCTTTTACGTCATATCAGCTGAATAATGCACAGCTTTTTGTAAATTGAAGCAAAAAGAGTGTAAATTTACTAGTTTGCTATTCACCTTTGCGCCAAAGCCATAAAATTGCATCATTTTTTAGGGTAAAATTACACCATTTAATCGTAAAAAATATATTCTTTTTACCCACTTTTGTAAATTTACATCTTTAATAATAGGAAACCAGTTTCCTACTATTATAAGGGTAAAATTCAACCAAAAATTTTTTGAGTGTATGACGAAATATTTCGTCATATCCAGTTCACAGGCTAATGAGCATAGTAGCTGAACGTTACTCTAAGCTACGTTTGGTAGAAATTCGGTGGTAAAATTAGGCTGGAGCTCCCAGCTATAATAATTTTGGTGACTTGAATTTTGAAAATTCGCTCGGGAAAATAAAGCTTTTTGCCCTATAACTTCCACTGTAGTCATGAAATCGAAACGAAATTAATTTGGTAAATTTGACTTATTGTAGGCAATATTCAGTTGGAATCTGGTTGAAAAACCATGATTGATTTTGTACTTTTTGCCATATATTTAGTAAGCGATTTTATCATAAAATTTTCAAATCGTAGTGATCTTTTAGTGACAATAAACAACAAATATTAAGATTTCGAACATTTCAACCCTAAATTTCTTTGTACCGAATGTAGTCATCGGGCTAGTACTTGTGAAGAAAAAAATTTTTCTTATCTTATCATATAGGTAAACATTTCAAGAATATAGTCTCCGAATTTGAAGTAAATCATTTCAAACTTGGCACACACTTTCTACATGTAAAATACTTCCCCCCAACGGTAAGTTTTAGAATTGTTTTTACATTAAGAGGGGTTTCCACCTACAATAAGGCCAATTTTTTCGTGAAATTTTCAATTTTCACTTCAAATGACCAGCAAAAATTGAAAAATGTATAAACAAAAATCAGACAACGTTGGGGGAGGATTTGATGATACTTTGAATAACCTTTAATGTTCTTTGATTTCCGATAATTTTCAGTTGAAATACAATGAACAGCGCAAACCGTCTTTTTCCAACGACGTTCTTGAAAAATCTTTGTCACCGGTTTGTTAGTCGATATTTTCGCATAAAAAAAAGATTACACAATGTTATTGAAATAATAATTAATAGTGTACGTAAGATTTAAATAAATTTGCACTATCCATATTTCTAAAAAAAAATCGTAAGAAAAAGCGTTTTTTCTCACGCTGAAACCCTTACCCTTCCCTTAAGGAATTTCGAAATATGAGTGGTTACCTATATTCTTTAAAAAACACTTTGTTGCAAATACTTAAGGCTTCAGATGAAAGATAAAATACAAAAAAAAATCTCCGAAATCTATAAGGTGCAAATGGTTGTTCTTCCTGTTTGATTTCTAGAATATCTTGAAAATTGCTGGTCCCAACAATAAATGCATCAATAGTCGTCTAGTGCTTGGAACTTTGGTTATGATGACTTCTACACCTAGAAGCCTAAATTGAAAATATCAAGCTCATATCTTCTGCCAGACATCAAACAAACCAAATTAGCAAACGCTGATTAATGCCATTCATGTATGTGCATTTCTTGATCTAACCTTTGCGCTAACTAGTTTGATCTCAAATTAAAAAAAAATGACTTCGCAAGCAAATATTTATTAAACTTAGCAGTGATACATTTTATTGTGGTCTGAAAAGTTTACCGACGGTTTCGATGATGGAATCGATATCAACACCCAATGCACGAAGACGGTTCTTCATGTCTCCGTAGGCAGCGTTGCCTTGCAGAGTTTCAATGATGGCACCGAATTCGTCAGAGTTGACCTTCTGGAGAGCCAATTGAACGTAGTAGTCACTGGCCATCTTCTCTTCGAGGAGAGCTTGCATCTTCTCGGCTGGGATGAGGGCGAGAATTTCCTCCAACATGGCGTTGAATCCGGCACGAGTGGTGTGACGACGTGGGGATGGGATTTCGGGGAAGCCGAGCATTCCGAGACCCAAGTTGATGTAGTAGGCAGCATCGAAGTACAAGTCGTAACAAGCGAACTTGAGCAAATCGTTGAAGGCAGCTTGATCTCTGACGACGGTGAGGACTCCGTGGAACTCATCTGACGACAGATATTCCATGACAGATTGTGTCTCTGGATCGGAGGTCATGTGTGTCAAGAGGATCTCCAAGATTTGTTCCACTGGGATCATGCCGGCGAATTCATCGAGCACTGGCATTAGACCACCGCCGTTGGGGGCGACGCATCCTGGCTCAGCAGCGACAAAGGCAATAGCGGCCAAAAAGAAAACGATAACCTTCATGATTGCTTAGTTCTGCTTCACAAAAAGAAACTGATGCAGCTTAGACCCCAGGTGGGATATTTATACGGAATGTGTTTGGCAAAAAACGGCATATTTTTGTATGATATTTTCTTAGTTTTCTTTATCGTCGCTGATAATTGCATTATGCTGAAAGCCATTATCGGATTAATATATGATGGCAGAATTTTAGCCGACCATACTATCGAATGACGTTGGCTGTAAATTTACGTAGATATCCCGTTGATATATGTATTTTTTGAGAAAATGGGTAGAGATCGAGCTAATATCGTATTTCGTGTGGTGAAAATTTGAATGAATTTTGAATTCAAGGACATGAACTAATCACTTGTGCGTCAAATGCAAAAAACACACGAAATCAATGAATTATGATTGTATATTGCATGGAATCACGTTGTTTGAATCGATGGGACTTTATTCAGACCATAAAATTAAATACGAGTATCTATAAAAATGTGTTTTTTGGATGAATTTTGGATGACAAAATACTGCTGAAATTCCTATTGATTTTTGAAGAAAATTTATTGTTAGATCGGTTAAAGTTCCACAGGGAAGATTGATGGTTATTAAAAATAAGCATGCCTGGTTTTCGATTATTGTGCGAGAACTAACCCTGTAACTTGCGGTAGGTACGTAAAGAAAAATCTATCCACACGAACGTTTCTGAATTTGTTTCGCTCTTTGTAAGAAAATAATAAACGTTTAAGCATTTTATGCTTTTCTATACAGGCAAAATGGAATTTCGCACAAGAACGATAGCCTTTCACCACATTACCTATTTACCTATTTTTAGCACTATTCAATTATCAGATACAATGGAAAGTCTTAGAATGTATTCATCTTTCGTACGACCAGGTTTGATAGAAATTATTGGAGTCTTAAGCATCCATTACACTCTCCCTGAGACATGGCAAAGGTTGACGAGGTTTCGGAACAGAGCAAATGATACCTACCTACACGATCACGGATCAAGTACTAAAAATTATGAAATGAACATAACTGCACCTACTCGTGACATCACTGGATGCAGAACATCCCAAACTAACCGGTTTTTTAGGTGAATGAAGAGTACTGTTTTTGGTTGTATCCAAATCTATCTGTTAATGAGAATGTTTGAGTTTATTGTATGTTACAAGCCTTGACAGACGGGTACTTAAATTGATGATCTACAAATAATAATTTATACCTAAATCAGTAATTTAATAGTTACTTACGCACAGTCCTTATGTAAATGAAAATAATGAATATTTTCACGGACTGTCTGTCACCCGAAAGGATTAGTTTTTGAAAAATGGTGATATTGAACGTGCTTAAAGTGTATGTTGCCTCTTTTATACTCTAATTAATGAAGTTAGAGTACAAACGATTTACGAAGCATATTTAAATTCTTAAATATTGTGAATTTAAAGTAAACATCTTCTTCTTCACCGGCCAATTCACAGCGGCCACCCATTGTCGTAATCTTGTTTCCTTGATTCATGCTACACGATATTCCCACTTAAATTTCACACCATGCAGAACGGTGCAAAGTTTAAGTGTACAAATATGCATATCGTGTAGGTAGGTAGGTATCCTATCATAAGATAAGCCATCTTCCCCGATGTCTTGCTGAATGTCTCGTCGACTGTTTTGTCGAAAACCCTCATGAAACGTTTGCATTATATGTAAACGGGGCAGTATGACTAATTCGGTGGCAGTAGGGCTTTCTTTTTTTTGCCTCCGTCCTTTCAATTTCACCATCTTTCAGTTAGTATGCACAGTCCATGTGCATCATTGGCTCATCGAACACATCGTTTTTGTACTTCCCAGAAAGCTGATCATTGCTATAAGTGGAGGTACAATCGTTATCAACTTTAATAACCCTCAGTACATTAAGGTCAATTTTTGTCCTCATTGACATGCGTTTAGTGAAAAATCTACGAAAAACGTCTGGTATCTTCTTCATTAAGGACTGGTATTTTTAATGTGTGATTTTAAGTTAGCTTGGAACTCTGTTATGTTATTCGCCGATTTTATCGAGCTCGACAATGAACTGCATAATGCGATAGCCTGCTGTATTGTATCCATTTTCAATCTATCTGTTCTTGGCGTCGAAAGAGATAGGTTTCTAGCAGTCCTCGTTATCTCCAAAACAGTGCGCGAGTGTTAGGCCATTTCAAGAGACGGACATGATTAGTCAAATTTAGTTTTTTTTTCGTTGCCAAATTAAGATAGGGCTGCAAACTATGGAACTTTTTTGTTAAATATTTTTGCTAGAATATGCTTACATTAATTTTTAAATGAAAATGATTTTGCAGGAAAAATAAACAGCTAATATATGGTATTATATAATTTATCGCAGTCATAGGATTAATACAAAACTGACAGGGTAGGTTGGTTTTAAAGTGAAGCATACTTGGTATAAATTTGGCTTTGATGCTAGCAACGCGTCGCCAAAACCAGACATTTTCATCATTTTTGAACCAACAGATGCTACTATTAGATTTTCATATGACAAACATCTAAGTTGAAATTATAAAAAACAAATGTTTTTCCAAATTTTAAAAATTTTTTGGATGCCATTTCTCTGTCCCTGTTACTTTCGAGACAATAATTAGAAAAAAGTGAACTTCTTAAGTTGTATTGATTTGACTTGAAGCAATTGTGGTATATTTTTTACTGCAGTGCTTTTGAAGGGATACTTCCATTAAGCATTTTCATCATTTTATTATTAGGAGAACCGGCCCTGAAATTTTTATAAAAGTGGTTTATTATCCCAAATTTTGAAACTCTTAAGAGTGTTAGCCCTAGAAACCTTACTGACCATGGCTTTGGATGCAGTCATAGGATCAAAGTTGAACATGATCTTCGATGCAGCTAGTTTGTAGTAAGGAGAACGCCTAGCAGAACTTTTTTGATATCTTTTCGATGCTGCGATTCACGAGACATCAGCTGCTTTTTGTGAATCAAAAAATTAGAAAATTGAAAGGTTTTTTTCAGTATAATAAATGTAATTAATTTCTATTATATTTCCGTGGAATGGGTAATACTTGAAAGCTTAAACGCTTCAACTCATTTGGAACCTAAAACTGTCGTAAAAATTACAATTTCAAGTTAGTCTTGATTGAACTTGTAGCAACTACGTATCTATTATCTTTTCGTCATTTTTAGAATATTGAAAATATATAAATTTTGTTCACGATGCAATTCTTTAGGAATTGTATCTGTAATAAATCGAAATTTTATAAAGGACATAAAGCTATGCAAGCTTCAAGATTCGGAGCCCGAATGTCGGCGAGTATTCTCATTCTACCTAATACCAGCAAAGCTTAAACGAATACATGTGCTCCATGCCGGCTCGAATTATCGCATCAGTGCAAACAGAAGTATGTCGAAAAATTTATCAACTAGGACTGTATTGACAAAATCTCGCAAGATTCAATTTTTGCAATGTCTCAGCAACACCAATATGTGAGTGAAAACGACAACTTGGATGCATGCTTAAGACGATTTATTGAAATCAGATTTAAAGGTCCATTCAATTTTCAAAATATGATTTAATCTTTAGTCTAAGTATATTTTGATTCACTTGAATATACCAAGCATCTCCAACCTAGCAATAAAAATATTCCTGAACAAGCCATAAATTTCAATTACGTAATAAATCACAGATATTAGGCGAACAATATATTAATATCCATCAAATAAATAAATTAAACTAATCTTTAGCTCTGAAATCTTACGTGCTATATATCATGGATAGTATTGTCAATTATTATTTTTGTTTCTATGCGTTTTGATTATCGAAAAGTGCAATTGCCTTTTCTCTTTGCAATAGGTCATCTCACAGTGTGCGCGCGCCATTCGTACAGATCGAGCTGATAAAGAAAGTTATATGCAGTTTTTTTCAATATATCTTAATCAGGGGAATTGAACTACTTAACGAACTTACGTGAGCGGTAGATTATTTATAAATTATTGATTTCTAGGAAATTTTGAGAACAAACAATCTTGAAAATTACGAATGTTGTCTCTTTGCAATGGAAATAATTTTGAGGTTATAAATAGGCAGAGTTTATTTATTGTTGTTATGCTGAATCCAGTTATGTGCGAAAAGTGCATTTGGCTCTTTACTGGATTGCACATTACCATCATTAATACATTTCAGAATTTATAGACAAAAAGAATACTTTATCAGGCTAATAGTAGTACTTATCACTAGTAAATCAAAAAATATATTTTATAATTTCGACATAAATTATGGTTTGATCGGGGGAGAAGTCCGTTCTAAAACAGAATCAAATGTGTTTTTTTTGCAAATGAAACCAGTAGCCAAACAGGAAGCTACTAGGAAAAACTGTTTAACAGAATTATATATCAACTAAAGAGAGTAGTTCTCTTTTGAGGTAAGTTACAGTGAAAAGTTGAATTTTGATTTCTGAGTTTGAAAAGGGGTGCTCAAACTTTCAAGCACATTGAGAAATATTGAATGATAATTGCTTATTTGTTAAAAAAAAAAACTATTGCAGTCAGACTTTTTTACAAAGGAGCGGACAACCTGGGTCTCTGTCTGGAGCGGCATTTTGGCTGTTAAAAAATATTTCTGTTTGGTAAAATATGGATAAGTTTTCAGTTAATTGAACTTTATTCTTGCTGATTCTTTGCTTTAATGAAAATTAACATGCATTTTACATTTAATACTAACTGTTTTTGCCTAAAATCTCAACAAAATATTTGTAATCCTCTTTGAAAACAACCATTAAAAAGCGGTATGGCAACAAAAAGTCTAGGTGTAGGAATTTATAGAATTTAAGTTTTAGCCGCATTTGTTTTTAAAACTACCATTATCACACAAGTTTGCAGGCCAAAGAATCTGAAATAATTTAAACTAATAGAAGGTCTTATGTATAAATAAAAAATAAAACAAATCTCCAGACACTGAAAGTTTTTGAAGGAAATACATAAACATTTTTCAATATTGTACTGAGTACGTGAATCCGTTTGAAAATTGACCAATATTTTCTTGAAAGATTTCAAATAATATAAAATTCTAATATGTTTTAAATGAAGAGGCTGGTTTCGCAAAGACCGCCATGATGCAAAAAGCTCTGTTCAAAGGCTACAAAGGGCATATAGGACTACTTAGAACTCTGGATGGAGGGATGAGGACTACTTTTGGCGACGCTGCTTACAACACACTTTCTATGGTGCAAAATTAGGAGCAGCGGTAAGGCTGAGGAGGAAAAAGAAGGCCTGGATCGGACATCTTGCTTACCTTTGATTAAGCAAATCATCACGTATGAAAAGGTTGAATGGGCAATCAACTCTTTCAAACCTTTTAAATAATCAGGACCAGACGAAATCCACCCAGCTCTGCTACAAACAGTAGTAGCCCTTTTGGTTGGCAAATTTGGATTTGACAACCAAAAGGGCAAATCAACTATTCTAGCTACTATCAATTACATATATGCAAGTTGGTACAAATAATAGAAAAAGCATTGAATGACAAGGAAATCGCTCAATGCGCCTTCATTGACATAAAAGATATGACTCGCTGTAGACATGACTCGCTGTAGACATGACTCGCTGGACCACGCTCTCCAGAAGAGGGATGCTCTTCAAGAAGTGTTAAAGTGACAAGTAAAATACTTATGTATAAATGTGTCTTTGTAAAGCTGGGGGAGGTGATACTAAGGACGGACACTAGAAGGCGATGTCCACAAGGAAAGGTTTTATCCCCTCTGCTATGGTCCCTACTAGTTGATGACCTTTACGTGACACTCAACAGTAAGGGCCTAACTGCTCTCGCTACGCGGACGACATCACGGTAATAATAAGATGCTCACACATGGATGCCTTGAGATCCAGAATGCAAAAGCTTTAAGAGAAAGAAGAGAGTCTACCCATTAATCCTCAGACAACTAGCATAGTAACATTCAGCAGAAAAAGGAAAAAACGAAATAGGGTCCTAAATATTAGGGCACAGTCGTATGCTTGCTGGCAGAGGAAAATTATCCAGGAATCAACATAGATAGGAAACTCACCTGGGACAATCATTTAGAATCACTATGGTACTCTGGGCGACAAAACACATGCTTGGACGCAATAGAGAACTATCTCCAAGGCAGACACTATGGGCATACAAACAGACGGTGAGACCCATCATCCTATATGAAGCTGCAATATGGTGGAAGAAAACCACACAAAAAACAGATGTGAATAGGCTCCACAAGATTCAAAGTATGACCTGCCTGATAATCAAAGGAGCAATGAGCTTCATCTCAACGGAAGCAATGGAGGATCTTCTTAACTTAGAACCGCTACACCTCAAAATTCAAGAAGAAGCAGCGAAACAGGCTACAACAGGCCTCCAGATACAGATGAGGAGACTTTTAAGGCCACCTTGAAATTCTGGAGGATATCAAGCCTATAATAGAAATGTTGAACTTCAACGGTCAAATAAATATCAAAGCAGTTTTTGGAAAGAGGTTTAAGATTTCAACTCCTTCGAGGGACAAATGAGAAGATGACCCACCTCCTTCGTACAAAGGAGAGGAAATGTTGTATACGGATGGTTCAAAGATGGATTGTATAGTAGGAGCAGAGATTGTAGATACCAAATGTAAAATGCATTTTCCTCTCATAAAGGAGACTAGAGATCTATCAAGCAGAACTATCTACCATACTTAGAACCTCACAAATAATATAGATAAGGAATACTAAAAAGGTCAGAACTAAGATCCTATCGGATATCGGCTTTCAGGGCTATCAATTGCAATCAAATAAATTCAGCTATACTGTTAGAGGTGAGATAGGCCCTAAATGAAATAGGGTCACAGAAAAGCCTCAAGCTGATGTGGGTTACATATCAAGAAAACGAGGAAGCTGAGACCAAAGCCAAAGAAAGAGTAAGAATCAGCCCCGGATCTAGGAGGGGGGACAAGCCGGAGCCCATGCCCCGGGCGGCAGATCCAGAGGGCGAAAAATTCAAGCTTGGCAGACGAATACACTCCTCAGCATTATCGCAACTTTGCGATGACTGACACGCAGTATAGTAAAATAATAAATAGATAAAAATACAAATTGCTTATTTCGGCCAATTAAATGATCCACAGCGTATTAGTAAAACTTGTAGTAGATTAGTATGAATAAAAACACAAAGCACTTTAAATATAAACCTATGTAAAAGACACCAACAAGTCCACTTTCCTGCACCGAGGGCGATTAAGGAAACGAGTTGGTTTTCGTACAAGACACCTCCATAGTGGTGAAGTGAACCTATCAGCTTTAGTATTTAGGATGCTGTTGGGACTGTCCCGTGTTATATGGATTAGGGATATAATTTTTTTGCGAATGACGGTTGCAAAGCCATAATATTGGATGCGCAAGGTGTATATCTGACACACAGGTTGCCCGTGTACAAGCTCTGGCAATATGCCTGGAAAAGCGTTATCTTAACTTGCTTAGTGCAACAGGAAAATCGCGATTCAACATATTACTTCTGGTTGCCAAAGCGCTGCGCTTCCTTTCAATAACAATACCGTCAGTAAGGTCGTCGGCAATGATTTGCCCTATAGTACTTTAAGCACATAAATTATTCTCCTGGGGCACGTGGGCATAATAGGACAACAATCGCGCTCGTCCGGCGGTTCAGGGGCAATATGCAAGTGGAACACACTCATATTTGATGACGGTTAGCGTCCTTGCGAAAGGGACGCAACTATATTTAGACAGATCGTGCGTATTGTTATGGATGCCGTATTATATCTATCAAAAAACTGTCTTTCTTTTCGTGAGTCCAACAAAACCCCTAGAGACCTCATCACACAAAGTCCTCAGCCTGGTCAAGGGAACTTCTTGATTTAATTTTCTTGCTCTCGAATAGAATAGAAAGGGACAAGTAAGAATAGAAAGAATAGAAAGGGACAAGTATCATATTTATCAAAGACGATTCAGAATGAAACTATTGACATAATGGCAAAAACAGTTAGAAACGACATCAAAGAAGCCAAATAATACATAATAATGTTCGACTGCACTCCAGATGTCTCGCATATAGAACAAATAAGCTAGGTCATTCGCTGTGTAAGAAAAAACGTGATGTGTGTGAAATAAAAAAAGTTTCATTGATTTCATAGAAGTTGCTGGAAAAACAGGAGAGTACATTTGTTTAATATGAATCTGAAAACCAAAGAAATTAATAGTAAACATAAAAACAATATTCAATTCACTCACATGTATGACAATCGACGGATCGATTGTCAGTTTTGGCGTCGCGCAACCAGGCATAAAATCAGCTGACTTATAATGTTAAGGATGTGTCTTAAATTGTAGAATACTGGAAAACAATTTTTCAACAATATAGATGTAGCGTTATTGGAAATGTTAACAATGTTAAATTTACCGGAATTTTCACTTAGAAATTTTTCGAGCCCATTGTCTTGGTACAGTTGAATTTGAATCAATCTTGAAATCGGTCGAATAGTGTTGGACAGTTTTGTAGTAGAATTTTTTCCTTTGAAATTGAGTTGATCAAAAATTGATAGAATTGAATTTGAAAATAGAAATAAAGTATCTTGAATTGATTATAAAAGTGAGTTTTGAATTGAAGAATTATCGAACAACATTTGTCAACAGATTGTGGAAAAATTAACAGTTAAATATTATTATTTAAATATTAGACAATGTCGTGACCAATTTTATGAAAATGGGTGCAATATGACTGGCACCTATAACAAAGTGCAAGCCAAGATTGCAGAAAAGAATGAGCTGGCTGAGTTCGAGCCAGGTTTGGCTCACTCCTTAAATCTTGTCGGTGTCCATTCTGCCTCATCATGCCCAGAAGCAATAAACCTATTTGGAGTAATTCAAAAAGTATATTGCTTTGTTGTAGGCTCCAATACTCGGTGAGATACTATGAAAAAAAATGTTAAAACCAATTTAGAAGGAAGCAGTCAGACGAGATGGTCAGCGAAACATGTCGCTGTGAAAGCCCTCTTAAATAATTTGCCGGAAGTGGTGGAATCATTAGAGGAAGTTGAGCAAACTTGTCATGCTCCGGAAACAAAGTACGAAGCAAGTCATCCCTTAAATGCTTTAAAGAATTTTAAACTTATTCTGAACTTGACGATTTGGGCAAATATTCTCCGCGGAATCAGTCGAGTAAATATTGAAATTCAAAAGGAAGATATAATTCTTGCATGTTCCGTCTCTCTAATGGGTGGGCCAGTGAAAACTTTGTAAGAAATGAGATAACATTTAATTGAATATTGGACAGATGAAGCTAAAGAAGTTACTGAAAAAATTGGCGATGAATCTATTCTGCCAAATAAACGAATTCCGAGGTGCAAAAAACAATTCGATGAGATGTGTGATGATGAATCACGAAGACTTCAACCTGTTCAACTCTTTGCTATGGCAACAATGATGTTATTTAATCGAATCTTATCAGAAATTAAAAAGAGGATTGATAGTTCTACAACGTTGAATTTGAATTTTGCATATTTCAACAGAAGAACTGTAGAAGCATGAACCAGATCTTGGACGAAAATACGAGCAAGATTTAAGCAAAGTTGAATTCTGCGAGGAGCTCTGCTTTTTAAAGAGATATAAAGGTATAAAAAATGCTAGCGCTTTTAATCTATTGCAATAGATCTATACGCATGATTTGCAGGATGACTTTCCGAATATTTTTATTACTCTCCGACTTTACTCTACGCTTCCTTCTACATCCGCAAGCTGCCAGTGAAGTTTTAGCAAACTTAAACTTATTAAAAATTACTTACGCTCGTCCATGAGCCAGGCACGTATACCGAGTCTCGCAATATTAGCAATAGAAAATCGAGCTGCTCATAAGATTAATTATCACAAGGCCATAGATTTTTTTGCATAACAAAAGGCTTGAAGAGTAAAATTGTAATTTCAATGTGCCGCATAACAATTACTTTTAATATCACGTTTTATTTCATACCCTATCCTTTCCTATTCTAATTAAAATATATGTCCGAAACGTTTATGTATTTTGGAAAAAATACTTTTATAAGGCTAACAGAGAAAGAGCATCGCTACACCGGTCGTTGTGGCGTTCTTTGAAGGTCTATCAGTCGGCTGAAATGAAGATGACGATAAAGGTAAAAATTTTGGTTGGCGGGGGCGGTATTTTTCAGTTTTTGCCCCGCCTCGAAAAAATTGTAGATCCGGGGCTGATAAGAATGTCCTTCTTTGGTCTTTCCCCGTACTGGGCTTTACAAAGGCAAAAATGGGCAAGGAAACTAGAAAATGGTGCAAAAAAAAAATATCAAAATAAAAAAATACCTTAGCTTTGATAATAAAAGAGCAAAAAAAGCAGTGATTCTCTGCAAAAGTGGCGTAAGAGCCTTATGTGTAGAACTAGCAGGCCACATTCCTGCGAAAAGTATATCCACAGAATAGGTAAGGAGTGAGACAACTATTGCAGATACTTTCGAGAAACCACAGAGTGTGCAGAGCATCTTCTCACAGTCTGTCCAGCACTAGCGAGACGAAGATTAGAGCTCTTTGGCTCTGCTTTTCCGTGCATCAGGGACGTAACAAATATCCCGTCAAGGAACATATCTAGGTTCATAAAAAGCTTGAACATCCTATTGGATATATGAATGAAGGACGTTTCTATGTCTCAATGGTACAACTTCTGTAAATTGTATTATTCCTTTATTTTGTCAACGTTTTGTGGTGCAAGTGGTACGGTTTTAATTTTTTGTAGGGAGGGTAATTCTTCATTTGCAATTTTCATTATTATTTTATATTTTGCATTTTTTTATTTAAGCCCAGAGGCAAAAACAAGTTGGCGCTTTAGAGAATTATTATCAGATTTAGAAAACGTCTAATGATACTGAAAGACAACGCACTGCATCAAGACAACACACCGGCCTACAATGCTGCAGCTGCGATGGCTGCAATTCAAGAATCAGGATTCAAACTGCTTGAACATCCGCCTTATTCACCAGATCCAGCTTTTTTTTTGCTCAAGGAACACCTTCGAGGCAAGAAATTTGAAGCTGATAGCGAAGTGAAGACTGCTGTTGAAGCATTTTGGGAGGGTGAATACAAAGAATTGTTTTCTAAGGGTATCCTGGTTTTTGGAAAAGATGGACTAAATGCATTTAATTGTTAGGGGACTATGTTGAAAAATAAATATTTTTTTTTGAGTTGAATCACTTTGGTTTATATTCATTACTATTGTTTTTAAATCATCCATCGTTTTTGAAGACCCGGACCTGTTTTTCTTTAAAAACAGTACCTCCGTATATCTGCAAAAATAAAAATTGCCTATTTTTTGCAACCTTGAATTTGTGTACGCAAGAACTCACGGTCCGATAAATGATAAAACCCAAATGAATTTCATTTGGGTTTAATTATCAGGAAATATCACAACCAACCTTATATGATTTCATGAATATGCTGGCAAACCTGTGGTTGCCATGTCATCTTGACATATGTAACTGCCAGAAAAATAAAAGCTTACCTCCCTATAACTTCCAATATTGACATCGTTTTATAGACTTTTCGGTTCCAAATTAGGATAGAGCCACCGCAGCTACAGTCATTTGATCTTGACGTGCAGCAATTGTGATAGACTTTTGGTTAAAGAGCCGTCAAAGGGCTGCCAGCACCGAATACCAGGAGATGCAGCCATTAA
Organism: Nemotelus nigrinus; assembly: GCA_947369275.1. Lineage (NCBI taxonomy): Eukaryota > Metazoa > Arthropoda > Insecta > Diptera > Stratiomyidae > Nemotelus > Nemotelus nigrinus. Next base: position 51,211,581 of record OX376375.1, on the reverse strand, counting down.
ATCTTCATATTCAAATCTGTAAAAAAAAGCAGAAATCAAAACCAAATGTTACTTCCTTGACAGAAGTTTCAAAAGCGATCCGGTGCAATTTTGTTCATAACGCTCAGATAATTAAAAAACTAAAATAATAAGCGCGAAAATTTACCTGCAAATAGTTTAGATTTTGTTTGCAGATAAAGCAAGTTGTTTTGCACTCAACAGTGCCAGTACATTTGTACCAATATTCGCATTGGATCCTTCATATGTCAATCAAAGCATTTACTCTACTTACAAAAGCTTAACACAAATATATCTTAAGCCCTCGATTTAGTATTGTCAAATCCATAGTAATTTTGAATTGATAAAGTATCTCCCACGTTGATCGTGAATGTTAGTAAATGCATTTTTGTTCGTCATGAGGTTGAGTTTGACGAAAATTGATAATGATTTTGGTTTCAAATCTGAGTTTGACAATGATTTGCTAATTATTTAGGAAAAGAGCTAAGAATGAAAATTACCAATCTTCTTTGGACAGACTCAATGAGTAACTGATATTAGTACTCCTAAGTCACGAACTTTATTAGAACAACATTAACAGAGTGCCATTTAAGGAATAACTGAAATTGATTTGCGGGAAGAAGAAATACCTGAACATCTGTCAGCATTTAGTGAAAGTCGGTTTAGAGTGCACCAATTAGGTGACACATTGCGTTACAAAATCCTACAATAGTTAAGTAATGGTAATGTTTTGAAGTCCTCTGCGACGTCAGCGTAGAGTAAAATGAAAGACCCTGGAGCAAAAGTGATCGGGTCGTTAGTATGAAAACCGAAAAGAATGGGACCAAGATGAAAACCTTGTAGAACACCCGATGTGGCAATTATATCAGTGGATAGAATGACAACAGATAGAACGTTATGTTTGAAATTTCAGAGATAAAATCTAACCCAGTCATTAAACTCATTATCGAAGCTGAAGATATCAAAAGGTAGCCTGTTTTATGGGTGAAATTAGGCATGGTTGACCACAGACAGAATTGTAGTGATAAAGCAAACCATTGACTCAGCTCCGTAAACTTCTCTTGAGACTTTTGTCACGAGTTTCACTGCCTGTGTATGAAACTGGAAATGTATGGAATGCTGTATCCCAAACTAAGGACTGAATTATTTTGAATATGTGATTTTATATCAGCTTCACTGATAAGTATTATAAATGTGGGAACATATAAATTAAAGGCCATCTAGTAAGCCGTGAAATTGAATTCTATGACATGAATGTTCTGATAATGCCCGTGTTCCATTATTACTATTTAGTACTTGCAAGTACTTCTGGCTACTTCCAACTACTCGCGCTCTCGCTCTCGAGTAGCTCATGAGTAGTTAAGCCTTTTTTTGCAGTGAGGTGGCTTTGATTTTTTCATGATTATGTTGAATGTTTTCGTAGTTAGGAAATTAGAAATAGCTCTCGTAATGTGTAGAAAGTTAAAAGAGGTAATTTTCTGTTGGTTGCTTTTATATTTTTTATCGATTGTGGTAGTTTACACTCGTCACTTTCTCCCTTTATTTTCAACTGTTTTACATTTGAAAACCGCCTACAATTTGACAGGTTAGAATTTGCTCGTATGAACGAGGATGGCGTTCCATATGTGATCTACTTGGAAGTACTTGGAAGTACTAATTAGTAAAAATGGAACACAGCACGTTATTTTTTTATCTGTCTTGACTTTCGAATTTGAATTTGTGTCATGGCAACCATGAGCTCTGGATGTGCAATGTGGACTAAGTGATTTAATGAGCGAATAATATTCTTCCTTTATTTAGCCTATGGATTTTTTTAAAAAGAGGTAGATTAACGTGTTTTTCTTTCTTCCATTTAAACAGAGACTTGTCACTTCTCAGTGAAAGTTCGCCAGATTCATGACACAATTCAATGTTACTGCGAAGGTGAGTCAAAAAGTAATACCTTTAAAATGGTTGATTTTGTTTTTTTTTCCCACGGGTTCTGGACTATTTATTCGTGATGCTATTGAGGTAACCATATTCTACTTATGTAGTCTTTTTTTTAGATTAATTGATTAGAACCTTGATTTGAAGCTTAAGCATAGTACTGAGTTCGATTTCACGTGAAATTTTCATACAAAATTTCACGTGAAATCTGTTTCGGCGAAAATTTAGCTTCAAAATAAGCAAGAGTTGTACTCTGTTCTTAGCATGAAAAGTTGCTTCGAAGTTGCTTTCGCGTTGAAAACGTAGATGGCACTGAAACATGTCTCCAATCATTTCCCGCCAATTTAGTTTGTGCAGTTCATTCTTTCGAGCTAAAAAGTGACATTTGGTGTTTCAATTTGAAAATGGAGCAGTGCAAATGTATTTCCAATAAGAAAATCTATCGAAAAGTGAAATTCTTGACATTTTATCCGTCAGAAATGAGCAGTGTCTCTGCTTTTCTCCATTACCAAAATTTTCGCTCGAAAGAATGACCAGATAATGGAGACATGTCAAAATTTAGCTTCACGATTAACTCAGTACCAGCCTTTATAGAAAGAATCGTCATTGAATTTCTGGCTTAAAAAGGTTGTGCACCTAAAGAATTCTATAATCGTTTGGAAAATGTTTATGTGGAACCTGTAATATGCATAAGCTATACGCGGCGTTGAGTGAAGAAGTTTGAAAAAGGAGAAAAGGAATTGCAGATAAACTAAAAAGCGACCGGACGATAACATATGCCACAAATGTGAATTGAGAACGTACTGAGGAATTGGATCGAGTTGACAGACATATTTCAGTGCAGAATGTTGCTCATGCATTGAACGCAGTGTTGTGAGATCGTGGGAATTCATCCATTTTGTGGGAATTTCTGATTTCTAAAATATTAAAAAAGGTAAGGGGAGAAAATGGTGCCCGTGGAACAAAATCTCAAGAGAAATGTTTCAAATGAAGCAAAAATTTTTGGTGAAATTTTCTCCAAATAGATTAAGAATTGAAACTATCTAGACGAAATTTGCATTTCATTGTACCATCTTGAACTTCAGCTAAAACCAGGGATGAAATGAATTAGAATCGCTTCTCACAACTTAGAATTTCACTCACGGCACTGACATATATTAAATTTAAAGACCATATTTTTTTAGAAGCTAGATATAATTCAATTTCTTGGCAGATATTGATATTGCGAAGGTAATCTGCCCTCTCTCATCTATAGCAAAACTACAAAACGAAAAAGAATAAGTGTAAATTCACTGAACATTTGTTGCATCCGTTCAAATCTTTAATCCAGAACTTATACCTGCATTGATTTTGAGCCTTCTAAGAAATATTTTAGTTTATACTATGCAACACAAAATAAAATAATAATAAATTGGCATTTGCCTTCTTCTTTAAAAAAATATTTGTTGTTCGAGCTAGTGCCTGTGGCGGTATTGTTTAAGGGGACGGATGGGTTATTTGGATCTGCCCGATTCAGTCACTCTGGAATAACACTCTTCTGCGTCGAGACTTACTTTTCACACGCTCATTTTATCAGCACACTGCACCATACTTTCTGCTTACGGTTTGCTTCTCGCCCGCCATCGTGCTCTTCTTCGAAGTGTAATTTTGATGTAAGTGAATGCATTTAGAACAACAGGAAATGCCACTTCGATAAGAATAGAACCGAATAGAGCCATCGAAATACCGGAACACTTCGAACGTGTTCCAGCAGCAACCTCCTAGACACTCTGCTCAAAAGCAAGTAGTTGCTCTTGGCATTTCAACACATTTTCCTTACCAAATTATGAATGGTCACCTTCATTTGCATCTCATAAAATGGTGGTGGTCCAAAAATTTTCAGCATAAGATTATATGACGCGTCGAAAATCTGTGAAAATATACCAAATATACTTGCCTCCGTACCCCGTGACTTATCAAATGAAGCCCATTTCCTCAGTAGTGGGTGCCTTAAAAGCAGACTATACGGTGCAGGAGTGAGAAGAATCTATGAGAACTTCGCGAGAAATCATTGCATTCGGATTGAGCAACTGTTTTGTACGCCGTATCCAGCGTAGGCATCATCGGCCCTTATTTTTTTCAGCACAACGGTCCTGCTGAAACTGTGCATTCAGAGCTTTACCTGACTATGCTTCACGAATTGAAGCAATGCAATAAGCCGATAAGCAGTTTCAACAAGACGGTGCCACATTGCACACAGCAAGAGTTTCCATGAAGTGTCTGAGACAAACCTTTCTTGGATGGCTCATTTCTTTGAGAGAGGACCTCAACTGCACTGCTAGCTCTCTTAATTTAACACCCTGCGACTATTTTCCTTTGGGGCTTGCTTAAATTAGAAGTTTATAGCAATCGTCTCCGAACCTAAGCGTAAGAGAACTATATAAAGGGCTGAAATAGCCACTATGCCCATCAAAATGCACCGGAAATTGCATGGTAAATTCAAAAAACTGCTTCGCTAGTGTGTGGCCTGTGACATTTGTCACAAATTTTAAATCTCTACTGTAGTACTAATTGGGAAAAATATAAAAACTATGTTTTCGAAATGTTTTTTTTTTTTTTTTGATTCCCAAATATGACAAATGTCACGGCACCCTGTGTATGTGTGGCCAAACATGTTAAAGTGCTGTTTTTTTTTCCTTAGAAGTGTGACTTGAGTAACGTTAAAACAGCTTTAAAATCATGGATCAAGAAGCAAAGCCCAGAATTTTCCCAAACCGTTTTTCGACGCCTGGGGGAAATATCTGGTTACTTATAAAGCTTTTATGGCATATGTGGTATCACATTTTTATCCCCCTCAGATTTTGTTATTCTCTTTTTATTTTGTATTTGCCTAAAGCATTGGAGACGTCAGAATCAGTAATAAATTCAACGAAGTAAAAAACAATTGATGCGATTTCGTGAACAGAAACTGCATAAATATTGCTCACAAGTGCTGAATTATCATCTACTAATTATTAAAGGAAACTTTTTTTGGCACTTTAAAATCTTGATCAGTATGGTTCCTTTTGACCCGAGCGATTTATGAAAAGATCGAGAATTTGTTACATACTACAATAAAAATGTCAAATACAAGTGTTTTGTTGGTTGACGGTCAGCAATCAAGTACCCCAATCTTCACATACCAGTTTTTTTTCGATTCGTTCAAATCGTTGTGCGTTGTGGAAATTTTTAACTCTGCACAGGTGCTACAAGAAGACAAAGAAAATGTATGAAATCGCGCGTTGTCATAACGTCTGATGGCGGAATTACACTCTCCCCGAGACATGGCAAATGTTGACAAGGCGAGTGTGTAAATGGTCTCCTCGTCTATTCACGGCTGATTTTTTCATGGCAAGCACGAGTGTGTAAACGGCTTCCTCGTCGGCTCTTGCCTATTTTATGAAGGGATAATGAGCGTGTTATGGCTGTGCTTGAGTGTTTATGGCCGTCTCGTCCTACCTCGAAGCCGCTGGAAACGAAGTCGGTTTTACGCATCGAGTCAAAGGGATTTGAAAAAAGGTCTGGTGCTCGCTCCGATAATATTTACAAAACCATTTGGTTTGCCCATGAAATCATAGGCAAGATGCACCATATCGGATGCCGCGTTTACACATATGCCGAACGTTACGTCGAGGAACTTGGCAAATTATTTCCCTCCATGTTTTTGCATGTGAAAAAAATGTAAACGCGGCATAACAAGATGCATGCGTACGGATGAGTACAAGGCACAATGTTCGAATAGTTGTAAACAAATGTTTGAACAGAGAGAATGCTACCTAGCTGCTCGATATTACCACTTAAATTTCACACCATGCAGAAGGGTGCGAGGTTTAAGTGTACAGATCTGCACATCGTGTAGGTAGATAGGTATGATTCCACAGATAAGCCATGTTCACCCTATGTCTTGCTGAACGTCTTGTCGAATGCTTTGCCGGATGCCCTCAAGAAACGTTCGTCCTATGTATAATTGCGGCATAACAGAATCATCACGTCATTACGAAAATGGCAGGACTTTTTTTTGTTTATAAGAAATGGACCTAAGAGATCTTAGATTAATGAGCAAGCGACTCTGAAGCCACAAGAATGAGCTCAAAAAGGTCTTAAAAAAACTAAATATTGGCAATTTTCTGAACGGCTAGCAAATTACCAATTTTTTAGCACTCCAAATTTCCGTTCGCGGGAACTGACAACCAGATTGTTAGGTCAAACGTAATTTCACAGAAGGTATTGGCCTTTAATGTTACAATGTCTGATAGAAGTTACTTAAAACTAACGGTAACCCATCTTGAATTTTTGTCAATCGTTCCTGCCCTTTTGTTTCCTGCCCTTTTACTTCCTATGCAGCCATGGGATTCAAACTAAATTCTCACTGTGGGTTCATCTTAATGTAAGTCAATTGAGATAAAGCTGCCAGCTGCGATAATTTGAGCCACTTTTGCGATAGCAGATGCTGCAAATAAATTTTCAAGTTGAAATAGCCTTGCGTGCAACACAAGCTTAAATTATCTTAATTTTGTAGATTTCGAAGCTTTTTCGGGCACCAACCCGACAAATCATCAAAAATTTGTCAATTTATGCAATGGGAAATGATCTCTTCATGAGTAAAATATTTAGAACCAAGATTAGTAAACATTTCAACCACATTCAACAAATCTTCTGTGTTTTTCTTCGAGAATAAATCTTCATAATGATTCCAATGCACTGGAGTCGTTGTTCTTTGATTTAGACAGTACCGACAACAAAGAATTCCGCTAACTCTTTACATTAGATAACTGACTTAATTATGGAATGAGCTCACAAATCATTTTCATTTCGCATTCTGCGAATTCACCTCCAAAAGTTTCAACGAAAGCAAAATTTGAACATACGTACATAATTTTTTATTATTTGCATCTTTCAAAATACCATTTTCGAGTGAAAATTTCAGAGTGGCATTTTTTCGGCTGAATTGAAATTCATCAGCTAAGCTACTTAGCAATAAATACTTAATTTTAACTAAAGCGTTTCAACAATGCTCCTAGAAATAAAGCCTAGGATTCAAAATCAAAGTAAGCATCCTGGCACTACACCCCGTGTGGGGCGCTGACATCGTTAAAAAAAAATCCAAAAGTTAGCACATCATTAATCTTTATTCGCTTTTGAAAATTGTTTCTAACAATTCATTTAAGGCCTGAAGATTTTGCCAACGGTCTCAATGATGGCATCAATATCAACACCCAAAGCACGAAGACGATTCTTCATGTCACCGTAGGCGGCGTTACCTTGCAGAGTTTCAATCAGAGTGCCAAATTCGTCTGAGTTGATCTTTTGGAAGGCCAATTGCACGTAGTAGTCGCTGTTCAATTTCTCTTCGAGGAGAGCTTGCATCTTCTCGGTTGGGATAAGAGCCAAAATTTCCTCCAACATAGCATTGAATCCAGCACGTTGAGCCACACGAATGTGTTGGATGCGTGGAGCTGGGAGTTCTGGGAATCCAAGAAAACCATTCAGGATGTTGATGTAGTAGATAGCATCGAAATGCAAGGCCTCGCAAGCGTATTTGACCAATTCATTGAAGGCTGGTTGATCGGTAACATGGTCTAGGATTCCTTTGAATTCCCCAGAGGACAGGAATTCCATGACAGCTTGAGTCTCTGGATCGGAGGTCATGTGTGTCAAGAGGATCTCCAAAACTGGTTCCAATGGAATCATCTCTACGAACTCTTGGACGACTGGCATGAGACCACCACCGTTTGGAGCCAAGCATTGTGGGCCGTCTTGGCGTGCTAATATTCAAAAGAAAAAAAGACATATTTTTGCTAAGACTTGTACGATCGACTTGTGCGATAAAGTATGGAAATTAAAAGCATTAAATGAAGTTAAGAATATACAAGACTGCAATTACTACTTACGGGCAGCAGCGCAAAGAGCCACACAGGCGAAAACAATTGCGAGAACCTTCATGTTTGATTAACTCTGCTTCACAAACTGAAACTGTTTCAATCCTATCGACGTTTAGCTTTTTATACGAATTTTGCGAAATCAGTGAAATTCTTATCGAATTCGATATAATCATAAATCTGTCTTAATTACACTTAAGGTAGGATGGATTTGTTTGTTGAGAAATTTTTTCGAAAAAGATTATTATTCGCACTTAATCCTTTCGAATGTTTATCTTCGTTCTCAATCTATCGCCCAATCTTTTATTATTTGCAATTTATCTCTGACGTTCATATGTACGCATAAAGATTTTCTTGTGTTTTTGTTTGTTTTGATATGAGATTTAAACGCATAGATAGCAATTATTTTGAGTATTTTAAGTGCATTTGAAAATTGGCTCGTTTGGAGTTCTTTTTGAGACCTATTTTGAATGGGTGGTAGTTCGATCATTTGGTCGCAATAAGTACATCTTAGTTTTCGCCGCTGAAACTTGGCCACGTTTATGGTCAAAAACTATGTTTAGTATTTAATAACTATTTTGTCTTCTTGACGGTCCTGTCTTTGTGTTTTAAAAAATTACAACTGTGCTAGAATATTTCTGAAAGGGAAAGTAGGGAGTAAAGTTGTCGAATATTTGCTGCAAGCAGATTTAACATAAAGTATGTTTTAAAGATTTTAAGCTCAGATCACAGAGTTCATAAGTAGCTTATTTGATTTTGATATTGGTGTTAATAATAACATTCGTTTGTACTCAATGGCTATGTAAAAATTAAAAAAAAAAACAGCATATTTTTGCAGCATGAGAAATCATGAAGAGAAAGTTTCTAGTTACGAAAGGGAGAAGAAGAAATAAAAGCTGTGCACAGAGTACAGTCACATATTGGAGTTAAAAGAGCTGAACACTAATAATATAATTTTAATGGCGTAAATAATCGACCTCTAATGGTAGAGAATTCGAAAGAATTTGAACAGATATGTTAGTTATAAAAATGAGTAGCTTTGGTAATGATGCTATGAAAGAGTTACATTTTCAATTCGATTAATCTCCAGTTGGTGCTGTATTTCCATCCAATTCCTTTTATTAGGTCTTTCGCCATTAAGCTCTCAGTCTTTGATTGTTAGTTTTGGTGGTAGTGGCTAGAAATCATTCCAATGAATTGTCCCTGCAGATCATATTCCGCTACTTTTATCTATTCTGACTAACTTTAAACGAAAATTGTTTACAAAAGTAGCTGTAGTTGTTTTGCCACTTATTGCGAGATTGTATGTGAAAATTGTGTAGAGCACAGGCCCGAAAACAATACGTTGAGGTACTCCAGCATGCGCACATTACCTAATGGTAGAAGAGATTTTCTATCTAACCTGGAATATGCGATCGGTTAGGTAGTGGAAGCATTAATTTGATTTTGAAGATCAATCCGTCATGCCGGACTTTGTCGAAGGCTTGAATTATGTCAGAAAAGAATGTCGATCAGTACTTTTTACCTTCCAACACTATTTTAATATATGATGCAATTCGATCCACCTGTAGAATGCCGCTGTTATGTGTTTGATACTAGAATTGATGTTCTGAAATTTGTCTGGCATCTTTAAGTATTGGAAGTAGTATTCTCAACAGAACATTCTAAAAATTTTAAAGACGCACACTTATATGACTTCACTTTGGAAGAATCTTTAGTAGGCTTGGAGATTATTGTGATCACGCCTGTTTTCGATGCTTCTAGAAAATACCCGATTCGGAAAATAGCGTTGAAGAGATAAAAAACTCAAGAAAATACGCTTGGTGGCAACTATTGAACTGTAGCATTGAAGATTATATAAATTCCTATAGTTTTTTCAGGACAGATTTTCGGTACTTCTTTAGCCGAAATTTTGATTTGTTGTGAGTCTTAGCATTGATATTATGTGGAAAGGCACATGTTATTGTGGTGAAAGTCGTAAAAAACTGAACTGCAAAGGCGGTGACTTTCTCTGCGTTACTTCTGGCCCATTGTCTGTAGACAGTTCTTAGTGGAGTTTCTCTGATAGCAGGTTCGTTAAATTTTTGGACAGCTTTTCAGAGCGAATAATCAGTACTTTTAGTAAGAGAGAGGTTCTCTTAGAATCCGTGAAACTTTAACTCGTAGTTTGTCGTTAATGCCAGTCTGAGTTTGAGTCTGGTTTTGTTCGAATATATATGCTTACAGCTAGTGAGGTGGGGTCTCATGTCCAGAGTAATGATGACAGAAAAGTGATCTGAGGACAGATTGGAAACTGTTTCTGACTGTAAGGAATACGGAGGTATTTCCTTCGAGATTGTGAAATCTATGAGGTGCGGATTTTTTTGATGTTCGATGGTCAATACGTTAGCTGGCCGATTGATATATACCTCAAGCTGTTAATGTTTCTTCTACAGGTATTATGAGCTAAGATCTCTGAAAACTTGTTTTATACCCTAAAGCACGAAAAATGTGGTTTCCAGCGATGAGAAGAATCTTTCAAAAAGAAAAACTCTAGCGCATCAGAGCCACTAGAAAACTAATTTTTGAAGAAATTGTCTTTGAGTGACCAAAAAACGTGGAAAGACGTGATACGCTTTTTTGTAGTACCATATCAACCATTTCTTACCCAAAGCAGGAAAAATAATTTCCCGACAGCATCTCTGATAACATTAATGATGAAAATGTTCAGTTCTGGCAACACTTTTCCAACGAAGCAGCACTAAGTCTACCATATCAGGCGCATGCTCCAATCAACCTATGCTTTGAATTTCGTTTTTGGTGGCTCAAGGACAGTTTCTCCGAAAATCAGTTTTCTAGCAGCTCTGATGCGCTTGAGTTTTTTTATTTGAATTTTGTTTTACATTTGGCTTTTCGTTTTCTCTTAGAGTTTTGCGCATAGCACACACACACACACACACACACACACACACACACACACATACATATATATTTATATATACATATATATATATATATATATATATATATATATATATATATATATATATATATATATATATATATATATATATATATATATATATATATATAAGTATCATCAAAAAAATTCAGTGACTATTTTTCGGGAACGCGTCATCCGATTAAGCTGCAACTTTCAGGATACAGGATGTGTATATGCAGAATAGATCCAGGTTTCACCAAACACCACATTTCCAGACGGAGCACTATGTAAGCCAGCAGAAATAAGAGCGATCCTACGTAAATTAAAGGATAATAAGGCTCCGGGCTCGGATGGCATACCAAACAAAGCCCTAAAAAAGTTGCCTAGGAAAGCAGTGGTCCAGCTAAATTTTATATTTAACGCCTGTCTGAAATTATCTTACTTCCCGACCGCGTGGAAACAAGCCACTGTCATCCCAATTCCAAAACCTGGAAAGAATCCTAGTTTAACTGAAAGCTACAGGCCTATAAGTTTATTGTGCTCGCTTGGGAAAATGTTCGAAAAGGTGGTGCTGAGCCGTATCAACCAATTCACACATGCCAAAAACATTCTTCCTGAATTTCAATTTGGTTTTCGAGAGGGGTACTCAACAAATCACCAGCTATTCAGAGTAACAAGAGACATTGAAAAAGCATTTGCATTGAAAGAATCAGTTGGAATGATCACACTAGACGTTGAAAAGGCGTTTGATAACGTCTGGCACGAAGGGCTTCTCTACAAACTTATACAGCATTCATTTCCACTTTATTTGGTGAAGATAATACAGTCGTTCTTAAGCAATCGCAAATTTGTTGTCAAGATAAAAAGTAGTCTTTCTTCGCAGCGACAAATTCCTGCTGGCCTTCCGCAGGGGTCCTGTCTCAGCCCTATCCTTTTTAACATTTACACAGCAGACATCCCCACGAGCCCCAACTGTAAACTCGCTATTTTCGCAGATGATACTTGTATTTACTCTGCTGCTAAAGATCCAGAGCTGGTGATTTCCCACCTAGAAGAACATTTCTCAAAGCTCTATCAATACTTTTTCAGGTGGAAAATCAAAATTAACACCGCCAAGACAAAAGCTATATTTTTTACTAAGAAACGGAAAAAGTCGAACATGCCCTCTAGGAATCTCAACACTCTTGGTCAAAGTATAGAATGGTATGACGAGATCACGTACTTAGGAATTACCCTCGACAGGAAGCTTACTTATCATAAACACATCAATATCGTTTGCGTGAAACTTTCAAAATGCTCACATGCACTCTATCCACTTCTTAACCGTAAGTCAAAGATGTCACCTAGTAACAAAATATTAATCTATAAGCAGATAATGCAGCCAGTTATTCTGTATGGAGCCCCGATTTGGGGCACTTGTGCAGAGTGTCATAAAAGAAGACTACAGATCGCACAGAATAAATGCCTAAAAATGATCGGTAACAAACCTTTCTACTACTCGACTCGCAGGTTACATATTTTTACGGGTGTTAAAATGATTAACCAAAGCGTGAAGAAACAGCGAAGAAATTTCTTACTTAAATCCTGTACTTGCAACAATCGTCTAATTTTATCACACCTACAGGAAATGTAGCAAGCTAAACCTAAGCACACTAAGCTCAGTATTAGCATATATATATATAGGATAAGTTCAGTTATAAGTAGGAGTAAGTTAAAATAAGTTAAAATAAATTAGGGCTAGTGTAATATTCAAAAAAATTCATATACAAGGTTTTTGTTCGCTTTTCCTTGTGCTTACAAGCTAACTATCATATATCAATAGTCAGTGTTAAGTTCAATATATGTATCAAAGTTGTAGAGACGATAATTGTCTAAAACTCTGAATTATCCATCTCCAATAGTGTAACTGTAATAATGTGCGAAATAAATTGAATTGAATTGAATTGAATAATTATCTTTAACACTTTGGCGCCGGCGGCCATTTAAGCGATATTTTAGATATGCCTATTTATTCTATCAAAAAATAGTTTTCAAAAAAACTAAGTGTGCAAAATGAATTTCAAACGTGTTCTCAAAAAAGGTTTTATAAGGTTTTGGAAATTTTCAGCCCTTTGTGTGTGCGCTAGGTGCCTTAAATGAGATCGGAAAAATTTGAAATTTTTTGAACTGCGATAACTTTTGACAGAGCTATTGAATCATTAAAAAACTTGCAGAACATATTAATTTTACTAAGTTGTGTACTTCTGTAGTTTTGTATACCGTGTTGGCATCTCTGTAGCTACGGCAGGCGCTGAAAGTGAAAACCTTCAAAGCAACGACTCTCCTGAAATATTTTCGCTTTTTAGAAAAAAAAGCATCTCATATACAAAATTTATGCTTTTTTTTACACAGTCAAATAAAAACTTTGGAAATTCCAAGTCGGACAAGAAAAGCCACAATTCCCCAATTTACCTTTATTTTTAGCATCAAAAACTTCTGTTCACGAAAACTCACGACCCGATAATCAGATACAGTTGAAATTTGCAGAAGTAGGACCAAGTCTGATAGAAGCGATTTTGATATTTGGGCAATTCTGTGCCAGTGGTGCCATCTTGAGAAATAACTTAGAAAATTAATCACTTTTGGCCCTATCAATTCTGATTCAGTCACCAGATTTTAACAAAATTCACACAATAGTTAAATCTTACTCTAGGTCACGTTTGCTAGAAAGTTGGTTAAAAAATTAGGTTGAAGCTGCCAGCTATGGTAATTTTGGTGTCTTGAATTTGGAAAATTCGCTAAAGAAAATAAAGCTCTTCAGTGCAGTTATGGAATCGTAACGCTATTCATATGGCAAATTAAACTTTTTGTAGGCAATACTCAGCAGAAATCTAATCGAAAAAACAATGATAGGATTGGTTTTGTATTTTTTTTTTGCATATCTTTAGTAAGCTCGTAGTGAAAATAGACAACAAATATTACGATCTAGGAAATTTGAAAACGTTTGCTGGTGGTAACCCTAAATTTCTTTGCATCCCTTTAACTTCCAATGCAGTCATCGGATCGATACGAAATTCGCAGAGTAAGTTGACTTCAGCGTGAGGCAGATGTGGCATATTTTAGGCCTTTCCGTTTATTCCGTACCAATAAATGCTAACATTAAGTATTCACATCGTCAACATTTGCAATGAAAATAATTAAACAATAATTCAATTTTCTAAGATCTGCACATTTTTCGGATGGCAACCCAAAACACCTTTCTATCGCTGTAAATTTCGATGAAGTCATCGAAATAAATTTGGCTTAGGGTATATTATTACATAGGGTGTATTGGTCCTAAGTAGGAGAAGAGCTAGTGGTAGTGGCTTTAAGTAGCTAATGGTGGAATGCACACCCCAAATCTGCACAAATCCTCTACTGTTCTTCAAACATTAGTGTTTGTAGCGGTTCTGATGTGCTGGGGTTTTATTTTTTATTAATTTCGTTTTAAATTTTTAATGTATCACAACAGTTTGTTACAGGAGATGCTGCTTTCAAAGCTATGAAGTGTCTGAATTTCCGAAATTTTGAAATTCATGCAAGTAATAACCCTGAAAACCTTTCTACTCTATGAATTTAAATGCATTACTAAGATCAAACCGATTTTGCCCTCAAAACAGGTTGGAGCAGGTGTGGTAAAATCTGTACAGAACATCTGTACGATTCTACTATTGTTCATTGAACATTCGTATTTGCTAAAGTTTTTTGAGGTCAGTTTGAATTTCCACTTAAGGTCATAAACAATATACAAATGCTGAAGGTGACAACCTACATGCCATACATCCAGGGCTTTTATGCTTGGAGAGTATTTGCAGAGGATTTATGCTTGCAGAGTATTTTGCGTTAACGGGTAATTTGGTCCTATGCTGAGTGACCGCCTCTTAATAACAACAGATAGCAAGTGTTTTTGAATTAGTTTTCCAAAAACCTTGCTTAAAGAAAGGAGTTGATTTATGGACCCGCAGCTATGGGAGCTACTTAAGTTCTTATTTTACCATAGCTAGGAATTGTCTCAAAAATTACTTTATTTTAGACTTATGTATAATATTTGCAAGCATTATATAGAAAATTTGACACGATGATCGCCTAAAATCATAGCTCGTTGATTGACTGTTGGACTTTTGAACTTTTAGCAAAATTATCCGTATTTTCAGTGCTATAAAGAAGCGCTTCAAAACAGTCTCTCATCAGCTTTTCCTTACTTTGGTCGGCAGGAATAAGCAGTGATTGTAAGGTACATTTGAGCCCTTTAAAAAAAATTCTGCCTGCCTGAATTGTAAAAAGTCTTTTCCAGGGGCTATACAATTTCATATTATGCAGGGCGTTGTTTTTGTATCCAAGATAGAGTTTTTGCACCTAAGATATATGACAACTGACCAAAATCTGACTACGCATGTTGCACCATTGATGATACTATTTACCTAAAAGTTGACATTACCTATAAAACTGTAATACTCAGCACACTAAGTTTGTACGGCCAACATGATACTTCATAGCACTAAACAGTTTCAAAAAGATACAAATACAGTAACAACAATTAAACATGAACATATATTGATAAAAATGATTTCACTATCTCTGTAAAATTAGTAAGCGATTACCCTTATTCGCTCAAAAGCGAGTTCAAATTGTTAATCACGATAATTGTTAATCACATGCAGATAATCACAAAACGTACCACAGTAGCAGATTAGTACGAGATTAAAGCTTTATGGCTTCAACAAAAAACATTTCGAAATGATTCAGATTAGAACGATAATATTAATGCAATCGAGTAATTATATCAGCTAAATTAAAATTCTGGCCTTTAACACATTCACAAAGTTCAGAAAGAACGATTAAAGTTTTGTTCTTCGAAAAAACAGACTGTTTTCGTTTTATCTTATCGCTAAGTTCCGATAATTGCATCGAATCTTACTATGAATGAAATTTAAATGACTTTTGACTGTTTTCAAGTAAAAATAAATTTAAAAAATGCAACATGTTTCAGCATATGGACCATGCTTATCGATCATTATGGAATTCGAACTCAACTAAGTAGAGTAGACGCATTTTTTGCCATCTTTGCTCTACACAGCTTGATAGCAAGAAACGTCATCGGGACTTGCTCGTACCTGCATCGCAAACATAAAAAAACGTAATCTTAGTCAGATAATTGTAGCTTTTAGGTGGTCGTTGTTTAAAAATGAATTTGTTTATCTTACGAGCCTCTTATATCGTAATGAAAGGATTAAGAGAAATATGAACTACGTGAAGTTTGTTATGTCAACAATGCCCACCTATGATTAATTCGTATACATGAAATCTTATCACATCTTTGCAATGACAGAATTATGGTTGATTTGCGAGTGATGGATGGTGCCTGATGCCGCTTTGGATAGGATTCTTGTACCGTCAGTAAGTCTCATTCGATCTTTGTTAATTTCATGCACGAGAGTGTACTGATTTATATAACAAAGGTACGAATTTTGAATTTTAGTTTAGTACGATTTAGATGAGCTTAGATGTTTCGAAAACTAAATAAATTATCCGATAAGCAAACATGCATCACGAGATAATTTCGGTCGAAAAACTGCAGAGACAATCAATATACGGTAACTTTGGTGTAGCTAATACTAAACGAACTAAATCACAACTCAAATCAATATGATTTTCACAATCCAAAAAATTTATTGTCCACAACTTAAACAACCAGATCTCATTAACATATCAACAGTCACTTCTGATCCTAAACTCTTCGACTGCCTCTGGTAAGCTGTTCCATTACGGTCTTGAGGAAATCCCAAATCTCACTAGGATCTACATGGTAGAAGTCAAGTGAGTCCTTAAGTCTGTCAAATGCACGAAGATCCTTAACACGATTTGTGAGCCTATCAAAAGTACTAGATTTCAGTTTTCTGTAAATGTCCTTGATATGTTTATTGGCTGTGGGCAAATCAATGATCTGGCTCATAAAAGCAGTTGGAAGCCTGGATATGTCGAGCAGTCCATTCAGACCACCTGGCGGTACACCCACAAAAGTGCGCACCGGCTGCGCCTGTCCTGCTGTCGAAACACGCTCAACCAACCAATTAGTCAAGAATTTCATGTCGATGAATAGATTTTCGCATGTGTAGTTGACCAAGGCAGTGAATTGGGCACTATTTCTGACGGGTTCCAATCGTTGCGTGAAGGTAGGTGAAGAGAGAAAAGTCATAACGTCGCTGGTTTCTGGATCCTTGACTATGACTGAGATTAGGAGCTCAGTGACATTCTGCAGAAGTGATGTAAACTCCTCTCCGGTTGGTGCTTGGCAAGCAAATTGCGGTGTAACGGGTTGCAACAAATCTAAATTCACGTTGGCAGCTTCCTCAAGTAGTAATTGAGGCTGCCCAACAGCCGCACAAATCACGGAAACAAGCACCACTATAACTTTCATACTTTCACTTTGCAGGCCACAGAACTCAAACTGATACAGTGAGATGCTGTCAATAGCTTTTATAGTGTTACCTCTTGCAACTCGCCTACTATGACGCCTTCATCACTTTATTCTTTACCAAATAATTTTTGGATTTTTTATTCAAATCAAACATCCAATGTCGCACAGCACTTACATCATGTGGTTCTTAGGCAAAGGTTACTTTACATAACCCCACTCTTTATCTAGTTACCATTAGGTACGACTGTCCGAAAAAAACGTATGCGAAATATATACTTAGCCGCATCTTAAACTGTATCAAGTGAACGCATCAGGAAATGGTCCACTCGCAAGCTATTATGATAAAATGAATTTACTTTTTTCAACGCTCAGTGATAACAGAATATGTAAAATAGTTTCTCTTAAACACTTTGTTGATATTTAGCTACCGCTTGAGGCTTATGAGATTATGATTTTGCTGTAGTAAAGGTACGTTTTTCAGCTAAATAGAAGCCAACACATTATTTTTAATGGACATTATAGGCTTTATTTACATAAAAAGCGAACGTTTTTTATTTAAATTCCAGCGCACAGTCCCGTTACGGTCTGGGAATAATAGACTTCTGAGTGTGTAGACAGCAAACTGGCTGTTTGACAAGCAAAAAAATCTGCGTATTATTATCACGTGTTTATCTTAAAACATATGTACATATAACGACCCTAAGGTTGGAAAAACGGAATCAGTGAAAATAAGCTTCAAAGGTTGAAAATCAGCCCTCACGATTTATTTGTAACACATTGTAACCATAAAAACGCATATCTAGCTCTTGTTATGTAAACAATCAACACAACATCTAGCAGTTAGCTTTTACTATCATGATGGTGAAAATCTTCAACAAACTTTAGTTACATTTAGCATTTAACCAGAGGTAGGGGATGTGAAAACGACTAATCTGAAGCGTGATATTAGAAAAAGGTAATCATAGAATAACTTATATTAGGTTTCAGCTTAAATCATACTACTGCATAGCTGCTTATTTATGATAATAAAATTGTAGAGAAGTATGCGACAAGAGACAATGATAAAGTGCCCTTACTCTTTTCGCGTACTTGTATAAATTCAGCTGAGATCATTTTGAGCTGGAAGCTGCAATTTAAAATCATTTGAAATATGCAAAAAACACGAAAATATTTATATTCAGCCTACATCAAATATCGGCAAAAATTTCTTTTTTCCACGAAGTCTTGTTTACAATCCTACAAAACCTTTAAACATCCCCCCAATAATTTGACTATGCATTAAACAAATTAAATAAACACTCAA
This sequence comes from Nemotelus nigrinus, assembly GCA_947369275.1. Lineage (NCBI taxonomy): Eukaryota > Metazoa > Arthropoda > Insecta > Diptera > Stratiomyidae > Nemotelus > Nemotelus nigrinus. The sequence continues at coordinate 51,193,099 of OX376375.1, read as the reverse complement.
TGTTAAACTTGAATACAACTGACCTTATTCGATTAGCATTAAACACCAAAGCCATTTATTGCGGATAATTATCTACGTTATTACATTACCTTGAAATTATTGCAAAGCCTGCAGCACAATAAATGTTTGCCTTGATTCACTTACTGCAATATTTTTATGTATCCGCATGCAAATGAGTTCAATGTTTCAAATGATGACGCTCAGTCTTCTTGACATTTCAAAAAAAAAAAAATGCAAAGAAAAAAATGTGTTATCGTTTCTAAGCTAGCAATAAACTGTCCAACTTTTCATCGAGGGAATCTAAGAGAAAGTCTCTAGAAGGAAATTAAATGTTAGAAAGTAAGCAGTGCATTATAAATGAATGAAGACAGCTCTCAACTAGACATAAACTGACAGTTGTAGCACTTTGTGGGATATGCATGGTGCTAATATGAAAATGGTTTATGCGAGATTTTAGATAAATGCTTTGACTCACATAAGCACGTAATAAACGTTGTTTTATTAATGGTCGGAGACTCAGACGGAATAAATATAAGAGCATTTGTTCGAACAAGAACTGGCGTTCCTATCCCGCGAAACAGCAATATTTTTCGTCGAGCTTAACCCTAAATTACACCAGTTCTAGAGAAATCCATTCGGAGGCATTGCTATTTATCGCAGAACAATAATGACGGACTGTTACATAGCGAACTGCTATTATTCAATAGTATTTGCAAATTGCAATAACAGCCTGCTATTTATAGATCTGATAGCCTGCTATTTTTTCCAAATGCTATTTAGATAACTTTATTGCAGCCAGAAGATATCAGTCAACATCAACAAAAAGTAATAGCAGCATGCATCAAAGTCTTTGTGGCATTGATTGTGCTAGTTTTATAATCCGTACGCAAGCTTTTTGAACATGAGCTGACTAGGGGATGACCTATAGCGCTCGTTGTTGACGGTGATGGCTTGGCCAACGTCATTCTCAAAGAAGAGTGGACCGATCACGCGGCCAGTCCAAAATCCACACCAAACAGTGCCTTTTCCGGATGAATTGGACGCTCTTGGATCTCATGTGTATTGGTGTCGTCCCAAGTTCGACAATTTTGTTTGTTGACATTCATGGCAACAGTGAGGCCGATGAGCTAGCAAGGCTTGGAACCTTGTTACTGGAGGTCTCTTGCTCCCTCTCAATAGGTATACCGATGGCATCGGTCAAACTGGCCATCAGGCAAAAATATCTCGAGGATGCTAGGAGGTCCTGGGCAGATGAATCATCCTGTGCAATAGCAAGGCAGTCTTGGGTATCCACGGATGCGCATCGCACCAGGCAGCCTTTAGGCTTAACTCAAAGTGCTCTACGCTGCACTGTGGACGTTCTTACGGGCCACTGCCTCATAGGACGGCATGCACAACGATTGGGAGTGCAGTTTAACAATTTCTGTCGGAGTTGTGGCTCTGAGGATGAGGAGGAGTCCGTCCTCCACCTCTTGTGTCAGTGCCCGGCGTCAGCCAGGAAAAGATTGGCGGCAATTAGTGCTCCCTTTCTCTCAAACCTGCTCGTTTTGTCCCTGGTCAATTCAAAGGGGATAGCGTGATTTGTCAAGGGAAGCAGATGGTTTCCCGAGTTCAGTGAGTAGGAGAGAGTCACAAATAATTGAGGCATCACAACGGGCCTCTCTTGGGCCTATGTGTGTCAGTCGGCAGACCTCTATGGATCAGCAGCCACTTCAACCTAACTTAACCTACCCATTCATCCAGAAATGGGCCTCATCGCTGAAGATGATTGGTCAATGAAAATAAGGGTCATTTTCCAACTACTCCAGAGCCCATTCAGCGAACACACGTCGTTGCCTATGGTCGTTTCCGTTCAGCTCCTGGATTAGTTGAATTTTGTACGGGTGCAAGCCACGCTGCAACGCAAATTCTCCAAGTTGTGGTCTGGAAAACAGTTCCTGTGAGCGACGCGAAATCAACTGCCTTGGATTTTGGAACTTGCATTTCGTTGACATACGGATGCTGGATGCTTGTTTCAAATTTGTCGATTTGACGATTATGGCGACCGTGAAATGAACGAAGCGCGTGGAACGTTGCTCGATCAGAACACCCAGTCTGATAAAAGAATTTCATCATTTGCACGTGCCATTAAAGGCTATATGCATCCATGGTGATTTGGCATAAAAGACTAAATAAATGACAGCCAATTTAACAGATGTAACTTGTACAATGTGGTCGCTATCGATTGTGAATTTTCGGAAGACCCTATTGGAAGACTCGTTATTAACTACCCAACTGCTGTCGTAATGAAAGATTTAGCATCCTCCTATAGTACAGATATGAGAGTAGTACAGATATTGAGGAAGTTTAATTAAGCAAATAGTTTTACTAAGCAATCGTTTTTTTTTCTTCAAATTAGTAAATAGTTGTCAATGAAGCAAATCATTGTTCACATATCGGTCAATTTATGTCTGGGTTTCGATATATTTGCTGCAGATTAGTAGTCCATTTTCTAGCTCTCCTACGTTGGAAAAATAATTGAAAGCCAGCCAAGAAACCAATGTGCAAACATAATGATAAGCAAAGATCTATTTTTCTTAGAAAATGGCACAGCATACATGATGCAGCTGCTAAAGTTGGTAAATTTATAATAGTATCATTAGATTTAAGAAAAAACCGATCACAGAATTCATTTTCATAGCTTTTGGTTCGATACCCCTTAAAAAACCATTAGCAAACCACACAAAACTGATAACTGTCGATAATGAGTAGCGTATATTCTATATGAATAGCGTAGATTCATTGGTAGAAAGTACATTTAAAGACACAATGAAATCTCAAAAATAGATTTCAGTGATTGTTATTACTGATTTTCGAAGATTCCGGAAAATTAAAATTCCGTGTTGCACAAGAACGGCAACCCAACACCAAATTACCTCTATTTTCAGCAATCAAAACTTCTGTTTACGAGAATACCGGATAATCTAATCAATCAAAGTCTGATAGAATTTTGAAAAGCTTCTTGAAAAATGACCAAGAAACTGCGCTTTGACCCATAACTTCCTATTTAGCCTACAGATTTTAACGAAATCCACACAGAATTTGGACTTAAATTTAAAGCTATTTTCTCTCTAACTTCCGATGCAATTATGAAATCAGAACAAAGTTTTTGTAGTCAATGAACTGTGTAAGCAAAATTTTGCGGCAGTTTCAATGAGAAATCGTGAAAGGGCTGCAAGCTATGGAAGTTTTTGTAATTTTTTTACATTTCTTTACTAAGCGATCTTGTCATTAAATTTTCAAATGGGAATGATCCTGCAATGTCAATAAACAACAAATGTTTGTGTTTCGAAAATTTGAAATTTTTTTTGGATGGTAACTCTTTAATTCTTTTCACCCTTACAACTTCCAGTGCAGTCATCCAATCAGAACGAAATTCACAGGATGAGTTTATCTTAACGTGAAGCAGGTTTGGTATATTTTTCGCTCTGGTGCAAACACAGGTTTGCCAGCATCAGATGTTTTCGAAACTATTGCACAAACAGATGTTTCCATTCTATTTTCACATGCAAAGCATTTATAACAAAAATACGCAACTTAGATATGTTTAAAATTTCCGAGATTTGAAAATTTTTCGTATGGCAAACCCCGAACATCATTTTATCGCTGAAACTTTCGATGAAATCCTCGGATGAAAACGAAATTCAAAGGATATATGGAGCCATGCAACAGCGTTTCTCATCTATTTGCCTTGAGTTGATACTACAAAAAAGTGTATTACGTCTTTCCACATTTTTTCTTCGAAAATCAATTTTCTAGCGGTTCTGATGCGCTTGTTTTTTGTTCAAAATTTTCCTCAGAGTTTCAGAGATTAGGGAACTAAGGAACGTGGCGAATCGTCTCTTAAAGATGAAAAATAGAAAATTGAGAAGTTCATACAAGTACTGAACTCACATAGTCAGCACTCGGCACCGGTGTGGCCAGATGGGGCTATATCCCACCAATTGGGCAATCTAAAATTTGAAATATTGGGATGTTCTTTGATATCGCAGGTTGACAGTTTTGGACTTTATATTTTTATGAAAAACTATATGTGGGCTACATTCAAAAAATTTGTATAAAAATGATATATTACATCCGATTCATTGTCAAAAAAAATATGATACGATTGAGAAAAATTTCACATGTAAACCAACCCATCTCCCTAAATTGGGCTAAGATGCAACGACTATGAAAAAGAATAAGATCGTGGACGCTTCTCCAGAAGTTTTCTCTAAAATTATGTATTTTTAAACTTGCGTTTATAGTTTTGAATGATGAAATCGGAAATAATATTAATATAAGGTTGTTTTTTTTTTTAAATCTGTAGTCATTCTATCCATTAAGACTGTTTCTTATACTAATTGAATTATTGTGTCAGCCAAATTGGCAAGTTGTTTAAACAAGCTTTTATTTTCATCAGCTAGAGGTGCACTTATTTTTTCTAGTACTATTCAAAAATTTGCACACAGTTCCTGCAATTTCTTCACATTCATCCTGTTTTCTCTTTTCAAATGCGTTATGAATAAAATTTTATCTGCATATTGACATTTTTTTACGGCTGCAAACGACTTCAGTGTTACAATTAGAGCATTTATGTTAAATGGTATGCATTTTACGGATATAAACATGAAAATTTAATTACCTTAAATTAATTGATTTAGTTATAAAGATAACTATCCAGTGTGGTGGTTTTGGGGCTACAAATTAAAAACTTTCGCAATTTTGGTCTATAGGAGTTTTAAATTGGGCTATATTTTCTTTTAAATATCTGGCCACAGTGCATGACACCAAACAAATGACTCACAATAGTAAATGCCTGGCATTTTAAGACTTAATCTAACTGCTCGGACAGTAAAACTGCTTAAAATTAGAATATATTCCACTCTTAAGCTAAATAGAGATCAACATCAATTTAGTAATTTCAAACTCATCTCGCACAAATTCATGTTCATACAAAATAATGAGCAAAGCAAATGTATATGAAGAAATCCTAAACAAAATTCTGCCTAAATTTAAAATTCCTGACAATTTATGTTGACAGGTTCTCTCAGAACTCTCAAAAACATTTATTTGTTGGGGAAGTGACACTGTTAAAACAAGCAATGTGCCCCCAAAAAGATGTCTTGCGATCGATTTTTTTCAATTGTGCACCCAATGCTTCCATAATAATACACTACTTTTACTTCTTTACTATCATTTTTGGTTATGCCAAAAAACACAAAATAGAATGCCTGAAACCGTGATTTTCTTCATTATATTTTCTTTCGTTTGATAATTCTTGATCAAGCAATTGTGATAACGGTTTTTTGACACAAGAACATTTTTCATTTTTGATTGACATATTGAAATTTTTCTAGTATGAATAAGCTTGCCGTGTTTCTGGGAGTTGAGTTACACCATCGCATCATTGGTTCGTATTAAAACTCATATTTTCCTACTCCCATTCTGCTAATTACTCATTCATACTTATACTTTTCTACTCTACTATGCCATCTTTGGTGTAGAAAAATTGTCCATAAAAAACAAAAATACATTAAAAGTAAGCAAGCTTCTTTTATTCATAATATGTCATCAATGTCGGTAAACGTTTCATAAACGAAACAATATAGAAACTTTCAGCTTCTAATTATCTTTAATTATCTTTAATTTAAGCATAATTGGTAATCAATTTTTCTGGTAATCTTAAATTTTTGCTATTTTGTTTGTTGATTAACAAGTTTTTTGAATAAACTGTAATCTAATTGTATTTTGAGAACTGAAAAGATGCAATATTTTATTATTTCCCCTCAAGCTATGCCCACACTGGGCGCGAAAATGTTTGAACTCTTTAGTACCTTTATCTCTTCGAAGAGGTGGTTAATTGGCTAATTACTGTTGCAAAACTACTATTCATATTTAAGATTTAATAAATTTGACGTTTTTTGACAATTTTCAAAAACAATTGAATACAATTGAATATGGTATTGCAGAAGGTGACAAAAGTATCGCTCAGGTTTTGAACACAATATAAATGCAATAAGACGGACTATTTTGTGCATCTTTCATATTCAGTACATATGTAAGAAAAAAACTTGAATCATAACATCTACACGAAAAAATTAGTAACATATCAAGTATTGTGTCAGCGTTAGTATTGTTGATAGCTTTAAGTTGATGCCTGCAAATATCACCTGTAATATATTTTACGTTTTCGCATTGTTTTCGATTGAAACTAGATTGTATCAATTTATTAAATTTCTAGCTCAATCAAAATCGAAGTGTTTCGACTTTCTAATATTTTAATATGAGTTAGATGAAATGGGCTCTCCCTTTATTATATTTACTAACATGAAAATTGTTGAGTTTTAATGATATAAGCGTTTCCACAATTCGCAAATCGAATGCAAATTTTCTTACTTATTCGAAGGCAATAGCAAGAGAACCAACATTCATTATGGCTTAAGTTTTGCATACTTTTAGATTATTTGATATCGAACAAAATACGAAAATATATAACTACAGCCAAAACAAAAAAATCAAACGTATAAATATGATACCAAAGTGTTAAATTCAACGCACGTTTGTATGTGAATTTTGAAAATTAAAAAGTTGAAAGCTAAATTTCAGCAACATTTGCTTATTTCAAACAAAGTCAAAGCTTTTAACCCTAGAATGGTACCGTGAGTAAATTTTACTCACATACGGGATATATTTTGCCGTACATCAGCCGGTTGGTCACCCTCGCTGCCATGGGACTAGTAGTGCTTCCCTCATTCAGTGCATAATCAATCTGCTTTGTCAATTATTGACTGTGTGATTTGATTCTTAGCACTTGTATCTATTTTAAATAATGGTGTGAGTAAATTTTACTCAGCAGTAGCATCCACGTATAATTTTTCAAGTGTCTGACCGTGTGATTTGAGTGCCGCGTCAATTGCCGACTGTGTGATTTGATTGAATAGATTTTATAAAATTGTGTGAATAAATTTTACTCAGTAGTAGCATCCAAGTATATTTTTTGGTAAGTAATATTTAATTATATATATATATATAAATATATATATATATATATATATATATATATGTATATATATATATATATATATATATATATATATATATATATATATATACGTATATATATATATATATATATATATATATATATATATATATATATATATATATATATATATATATATATATATATATATATATATATATATCAGTGGCGGCTCGTCAGAGGAGGCAAAGGAGGCAGTGCCTCCTCGGTAAAATTTGGAAAAAAATAAACCAAATTTATCATTAAATTATATTTTGCTCATTGCAAAAACATCACTTTGGTTCCCAGTATCCTCTAATTTTCTATCTGTGTTTATTTGGATAGTCAAAACTAACATTCAAAGCACGACCTCAATGCAAAAACTAAAAAAAAAATCACCAAAACCGATTCCATTATCCAGAGCTCTGCCTCAACGAAAAATAGTCGAAAAAAATGTGCTGTTAAACCTACCCGTAATACAATACAAATAGTTCACGCACAATAAAAAAAAGAAAGAAAAACATAAATGAGGCAAAATCAAATCTGCCTCACCACTGACAATTTTATCAATGAGACCGTCTCAAGTTGTGCTTTCCCGTCATTGACAAATTGCAATTTTTTTTTATTTTTTCGTACGTCCAGTGTCGAGTACATGGAGGACGGTAGAGGCAAGCCTCTACAGCTACTGAAATAAAACCGCTAGTAGTCACGTCGTTTTTTTTTTTAATTTTCTTTGAACATCAGGAAGGTAATTTTAAGGCAAAGAAGGGCAATTATTAACAAATTAAGAACTATGCACATCGAAATTTCTGGGTTTTTGGATTTGCACTTGTTGTTTTATATGTTTTTTTAATATTTTATATCCGGTTAGTGAAAAGTTTTAATGCTTACAAATACGCGCATATAAATTAAAATATAATGAGAATGATTTATAATTTCATAGATTTTTTGGTTTTTTTAAGGGAAATTTCTTTTGTTTTCACTTTTATATGTCTGTTAAATCCTTAGGTGATGGTTGTTGATTAGTGATAATATTTCAGCTTACTGACAGTTTGAAACGTATGTATTTACATGTGTCAAAATTGTTTTATTGTGAGAATGAGTGTCATGGGATAGAGGTATGCTCATATTATTGTTTTATTATTGATTTGCATTATTTTCATATTAATTGTCGTTTCAATCTTTTGTTTGATAATTGTTCAAAGTAAATATAATTGATCGGTTATTAGTAAGTCAGTTTTCTCGAAGATGCCCTTAGATGACATTAAAAGTTAAAATCATCAGAGCTGGAATATAAGATACCATTAGAGCTGCCGGGAGAGTTAATCATTCATTCACGTGGAATGGTATTCTAAAAATTGTTGGCATTGCGTTAGTTATACAGTTGAGAAACTATTTTGCTTGCCATGCATATTTCTTCCTTCTATTCCTAATAACTATTAGTGGCATAAAAAAATTTCATTTAATTGGAAAACCCATAATCGATGTCATAATCACATAATCTAGCAATTAAGCTTACTATTGTGAAGCGCGCCAGGACTTGCTATTCAGAAGCCCCTAAAAAACAAAAAAATGTTTCATTGTAATGAACCATCAAGAAACATTTAATGTTAAGAATAAATATAATTTAGTACTTAAATCAAACAACAATTCAAAAAATTCCACTGGTTTATTTAAACCGAGCCAAAACAAAATTATAAAGGAGAACCGCCTTGTTTTTTGCACAAGTTTTTTTTTAGCACATATCAAAAATCTGTTTATAATTTTTTCGGTTGGGAAATGGGTGAAACTAGTTAAAAATGGCGACCGTGTCCGAAATTCTGGGCAAACGTTGAAATTCTTTATTTTGAGGTAGTTAACCAGTTTATGAATTGTATAAATGGATTTCATAAACCTCATGGGCATAGCTAAGTTTTTTCTCATACATACATACGTATGGTCGTTATTCAACTGAGAAAAATACATGTGACAAAATGATATGGAATATAGTTATACGGTATGTTGTCTTTTAAAATGTTTATATTTTAATGAAATTCATGATGCTATGGCAGAAATCACAAAATTCATGGAGCTGCTCAAAAAAAATCAAAAGCTGAAAAGAATGAAAACTTAATACTGGACAAACATTGTTATCGGATGTTAATTTTTCAATAAATTAGAGAACGAAAACAAGTACAGCTGCGTCGATAAAACCGCGTTCTAACTGTGAAATGGACACGTTTAAACTACCTGTCGAAACCAATTTCAATCCCAAATAAATCCGGTATTGTATATGTGGTTAATATTATTCTACATTTCGCTACCGCGAAAAAAAGATGCCTGAATTTTATTTTCAAGTAAAATGTTTCCATAGCGTCATTCGCAGCAATAATTCGTCATATTTCCTTCCTTCGAATAATATTTAAATTAACCTGCCTCCTTGGTTCTAAATGGCACGAGCCGCCACTGATATATATATATATACATTGCGTCATAATTTTTTAAGTAAAATTTCTTTACGCACGCTTGACTTGGGGAGTAAACAGGTGAATGCGTGACGAGAGCGTTAGGAAAAGTGTGATCGGGCAAGAGAGAGAGGTGCGAGCACACATTTTCTTTTATTTGAAAAGGGTTTAGGTAGGGAGAAAAATTTCCTAATTTGAGTGAATTAGAGAAAAGTGGGCAAAATCGGCCATTTTTGGTTTAGGGTGGATTTGAACAGTGTAGGGCAAGGCCTATTACTGAGGGTAAAATTTTTTGGGTTTTTTGGGGAGTAACCCTAAAATCGGTGATAAAATTTTAAAATTAGATCGGAGGGGATTTTCTTACTGTGGAAAGTCTTTAGTAATGTGAGGGGAAGCTTTTAAGCTATTATAGAGTTTTTTCGGGAGAGGTGGCGAAAATCGGCAATTTTTGACCAATTGGGTTTTTGGTCTTAAAAGTACTCTTGGGAAAATTCTACACGTATTTGAGAATATCTTCATACATTTACAAAATTTTTTTCAATAGTATAGAAGTTATCGAAAGATGAAATCTGGGAAAATCGGAAATATGGAAAGTGGCATTAAAAATGCCAAATCGGGGGGTGGATCGGGGTCTCTTCCACGAAGGTTTTCTTTCTCTCATAGCCAGTTAAGTTTCTTGTATCTAAAAAAACAGTGCAGACCTTTCGTCTGTATCACACTGTAGGAGCAAGAGAGAGCAGTGCGTGCGCACATTTTCTGTCTCTTCCTCTCATAGCCAGTGCATGAAATATACATATATATCTCAGCCAGTAGTTCGTTTGCGAGTTTGCTAGCGTTACGCTAACGGTAATTTCTTGATTATCTCGTAATTTCAATTCGTGCTTGAACAATTTTATAAATTAATGTTAATATATGCATGTATATATATACATATATACATATATAATCATAAATATATATATATACATACATATAGATGGAGCTAAAGAAGTTTTACTTCAGTCGTGTGGTCTAAAGCACACGTTTTTTTTTATATCTAATACTTATTATACCTGTTATGTCTAATTATATAATTATAGTATGATATAATTTACTGAATTATTATGTATTCTAAATTACAATATTATTATTTTCATTATTTTAGGTTAGTATCAGGGAAAAAAAATGAGCGAAAGGAAGCTAGAAACAGATGAAGAAATTCTGGAAGCTTTATATGATTTGGCTTCTGAAAACGAAGATAATTTAGAGTGCGAGTCTGATGACTCTGATGAAGATAGTTGTGACAGTGACGATTGTCTGGAATATCTAGCGGAACCGGAAGAGGAGTCAGATGATTTTGATAGGATCATAGATGACATAATTAAAAATATTCAAGAATCTGAACAGGAGAATATTGAGGATAGTAATATAAATCTCGAAGAAACCCCTGGAAGTAGCAAGAAAAGTGTGCAAGGAAAAAGACGTAAAAACCAAGACATCAACAGAAAGAAAAAGAGCAAAACAGAAAAAATCTCACTTGATCATCCATGTGAAAAATTTCAAACCGATACAGATGAAGATATAATTTCGTCAATTATAACATTTAGTGAAAACACTATAATTGGAAAACATAAAAGCTTTGTTTGGTCTAAAGAACCTGTAACAGCAGCTGGTAAAAAAACTCCATCAAGAAATATTGTCCACATTCGACCGGGTCCAATAGCAAATGTCAAAAATTCTTTGCGTCCTGTCAACTGTTTCAAAGAATTTTTTACTGAAGACATATTAGCAGAGATTTTGATGCATACAAATAGTGAAATTAATATTCAGCGAGAGAATTATAACGACAAATCTCATGGGAGCTTGGCAAATATGGAACAGGAAGAACTTGAAGCCTTTCTTGGTTTATTGGTGTTATCAGCTACACTCAAAGATAATCATTTGTCAACAAATTTGATGTTTGATACTACTTTTTGTGGGGATAGGTACAAAGCAACCATGTCAGAGAGAAGATTCAGATTTATTCTGAATTGCCTGAGGTTTGATGATAAAGAGACGAGATCTGCGAGAAAAGAAATAACTAAACTAGCTCCAGTCTCTTCGATCTGCGAAAAGCTTTTAAAAAATTGTAGAACCAACTACAAACCTGGCAGCTACATAACTATTGACGAACAGCTTGTTGGGTTTAGACGAAGATGTCCATTTCGAATGTACATTCCTTCTAAACCTAACAAGTATGGAATTAAAATTATCATGTCATGTGATAGCGGGACAAAGTACATGTTAGATGCTATGGTTTACCTTGGAAGAGGAAGTGTGCCTTCAAAAGTGGCTGCTGGTGAGTATTATGTGCTTGAACTGCTAAAAAATGTAAAAGGCAGCAACCGAAATCTCACAATAGACAATTGGTTTACGAGTGTGCCTCTCGTTCAACGCCTCCTTCACGAATATAAAATTACTACTGTTGGCACAATAAAAAAGAATAAACCACAATTGCCTCCTGATGCTACTGATATAAAATTTCAAAACCGCGCTGAATCCACTTCATTGTTTATGTTTCATAAGGATTTGACGGTCGTGTCATACAAGCCAACAAAAAAAAAACTTGTACTGTTGGCGTCTAGTATGCATAGTACTAGTAGCATTGATGAGACTACAAAAAAACCGGAGATTGTTCACGTGTACAACAAAACAAAAGGAGGAGTCGATAGTTTCGACCAAATGTGCCAAAATATGAACCATGGAAGAAAAACCAAAAGGTGGCCTCTCTGTTTTTTTTTTAATATGATGAATATAGCTACAATAAATGCATATGTGATTTATACGCATAACTTGTGCAGCCATGGGCAAAAGCCACAATCAAGGATTAACTTCATGCTATCCTTACACAAAGAGCTAACGGAAACATTTCAAAGAAAAAGGTTAACAGAAAATATAAATATGGGTCAGTTGCTGAAGCGATCCATTCGAAGGGCATTAGGCGAAACGCAAGAGACAAATATAGTCGGAGAAAACCAGCAGGGGCCCAGAAAGTACTGCGAGCTATGCTCATATTCAAAACGCCGGTACACCACCACATACTGCAAATGTGGCATACCCATTTGCCGCGAACACGCAATAAAACGGTGCCCTCATTGTGTTTAATATTTTTTAATAATAATTAATATTTTTAATTTAATATTTTTTTGTGAGTGCATAAACAATTTTTTGAATAGAAATAATAATAATTATATTTCTTTTAATTTCATATATACTACATTTATGGTCAGTTAAATGTTGCTTTTCTCAAAAAAATATACTCTTTACAAGCAAAAAATCAAGTTTAATAATATTTATTTTATATATAAGTACCTACCAAAAATAATTAAGGTTTACTGTGTTTTCAATATCTATATTTTTTTTTGTTTAATGATAAAATAAAACATTACATTTCTTTTAATTCCATATATACTACATTTATGAGCAGTTAAATGTTGCTTTTCTAAAAAAAAAATACTGTTTAAAAACAAAAAATCAAGTTTAATTATATGTATTTTATATATAAGTACCTACCAAAAATAATTAAGGTTTATTGTGTTTTCAATATCTAAATAATTTTTTTTTGTTTAATGATCAAATAAAACATTACATTTCTTTTAATTTCATATATATTACATTTATTGGCAGTCAAATGTTGCTTTTCTCAAAAAAATATACTGTTCAAAAACAAAAAATCAAGTTTGATTATATTTATTTCATGTATAAGTACTTACCAAAAATAATTAAGGTTTACTGTGTTTTCAATATCCATATAATTTTTTTTTGTTTAATGATAAAATAAACCATTATATTTCTTTTAATTCCATATATACTACATTTATGAGCAGTTAAATGTTGCTTTTATAAAAAAAATACTGTTTAAAAACAAAAAATCAAGTTTAATTATATTTATTTTATATATAAGTACCCACCAAAAATAATTAAGGTTTACTGTGTTTTCAATATCTAAATAATTTTTTTTCGTTTAATGATCAAATAATACATTACATTTCTTTTAATTTCATATATACTACATTTATGGGCAGTTAAATGTTGCTTTCCTAAAAAATACTGTTTAAAAACAACAATCAAGTTTAATAATATTCATTTTATATATATAAGTACCTACCAAAAATAATTAAGATTAACTGTGTTTTTAATATCTATATAGTTTTTTTATGTTTAATGATAAAATAAAACATGTGAATAATACTATTGTTACCTTCTTTTTAATAAAAACAATTATATTTTAAAACATATCAGTTTCAAACATGGCAATTCTCAAGTGAGTAAAATTTACTCATATGTAGCAATAAGCATCCAAAAATTTACCGTACCATTCTAGGGTTAATTGCTTTTTCACACAGCTTTTAAAATTTAGCAGCACTCAGATTCACAAAAATCTCAAAAGCATAATCAAAGTCGAATATTTTACGAAGTTTGATAACAAAAGCTTTGAAGATAAGATCCATTGTATGAACGGAACTATGAAGAAGCAAACGGCTGAAATCACCAGTACCAGCTGAAACAATTAACTTTATACAACTTCCTCTAATTTATACCAATCAAATACAATATACCTGTATTTTTTGAAACTAAGAGAAAAATTAAGCAGTTTTTTCACATTTAAACGGAATACTAAAACAACTGTTTCTTAACTAAGAAATTTAATTGTGAAAGCATTACAGCATTTTTCACGTAACTTTAATTATTTTTAGATAATTTGATCAATCGAATCTCTCATTTTTGAGTGTTTTAAAATTACAGATTTTTTTTAGACGGATTAGAACTTAAACTTGAAGCAATTGTTTGGTTTAAGTCAGCTAGAAACAATTGCTTCAAGTAAAACTGATTATATCACACAAGCAAAGAAGAAGAATAAGTATTGCTTAATTTAATTAAAAATAAATATGAACACGGACTTTAGTAAGTAATTCTTTTGAAACAGAAGATATTCTGATCGAATCAGCATGAATAGAAAAAAAATTGGTATATGCAAATGATTAATACAGAAAATAGTAAATAGTAACAACAACAAGTGATGCAAAAGCAACTGAAAAACTGAAGAAAAAAAAACTTGATAAAATTGAAAAATAAAGTTGAATTTATTAAATTCGAATGGTTATAGATGGTGTAAAATTGAGAACTGAAAACGAAAATGCTCGCTTCACAGGCGTAAAAGTGATACTGCATCATGTACGGTACTGAAAATCACAAAATTTATTAGCTTTAACTATAAATTCGTAAATGTGCTACATCGTAAATTTATAACCCCCTCCATGACAATGCAAGACGATACATACGTCAGCATATTTTGAATTTCAACAGGATCAGCATTATCTTGAATTTGGATATTTTCGACAGTGATGTAACGAAATACGTGCCTTTTTGTAAGCTCCGATAACAAGGCTCTGATAAAAATAAACATGCAGCCGGCCATCATCAGGCGGGAAATAAAGTAAATGTATTCATATGAATATGCTATCTAGAAGAATTCTTCTAGATAGCATATTCATATGAATACATTTACTTTATTTCCCGCCTGATGATGGCCGGCTGCATGTTTATACAAACGGAAAAGTGTTCTTTTCTTTTACTACTATTATCGCATCAGCATCATATTGTGATATCTATAGATACAAACAGAACCTATACATGCGTGACTTTGTACATATATAAATGCGTGATCTGTACTCGTATAATAAGCTTCATCTGTAAAATTGAGCGGTTCATATGGGCGAAAATTGACGGTATTATAATTTCATTTCACTGCAAACTTGATTCAGACGGTTTAACTTTTTATTACATCTAAAAGCACTCAATTAACAAATTTCAGGAAAGTGTGAATGAACATGTAATACGATTTGATAACGAGTGATTTAAATAAAGAATTGAGTAATTTTCAAGATATGACAATGTATTTTAATATATTCGATAACACAACTTATTTAGTTTAATCAGTTTGCAGTCTGCTTAATGCCACCACACTCCGACAGTTTTCGAGAAAGAATCTTTGAGCAGCCACCGTGAAGTACCGGAATAATGATGGAAACGATTACAATAGCTTAGGATATATACCAGGAAAATGCTCAATTGCGCTTACCACCATTTGTTCCGATCATCCTTAACATAGAGGATGACTCGATCAAATTCTGAATCTCAAAAAGAGCTTAAAAGAATTTGATGAAGACCTTTAGAAGAGAATCATTTAGATTGTTCTGTGAAAAACTGGAACGTACAATAGGGATCTCGAGGCTGTGAAAAGTCCCGGAAAAAATTCGAATCAGCTAAGCTGGAGTTTCTAAAATATCTAGATGGTGCGTTTCTCAACTACAGAAATGAGTCTCTGTAGACTCTGCTTTGGATTCACTTTCCAGGAGCTGCAGTGGTTGAAACTCAGAATGCTCGTGTGCCTATGACCGAACCTTTTGCTCTTTTTGGTAGCGAGGAGTATGGGTACACAGGTAAATCAGTGGTCACTAACGAAAAAGGCAGGGATACTATTATGTTCTTTGAAAATTTCAAATCTGTGGACATAAATAGCATCCACTCGGCTATGTTTATGAAGATAATTGAGCAGCAGAGACAGACCTCAAAAATGCCTTGAGTTACTCGTAATGTATATAATGAAAACAGTTCTTTGCTTAAAGCTTTTAGTTCACCAGACTGTCCAGAAGTGTTTTAAAAGGAAAGTTGAATAAGATCCAGAAATGCTTCCAAGGATCAATGAATCGATAACAAATACGGACACCAAAAAAATCCATCCACAAATTGCTTAAGAGGGCGATGAACACCGAGAATATTATTATAATTGTATTTCCGCATTTCCGTTGCTAAAAACTCGAACAAATCGGAGAAGGTACGGACTGTTTAGGACGCTGCAGCAGTATGCGAGATAGTTTTTTCGAGCTGACGTTTGAACAAAGGGCCAGATTTTTTAGTTCCCTCATTGAAACTTTATTGAGGTTTCCAAAGCAAAGTTTTTTGTGAGCGTTGTATTTTTGAAAAATTTCACCAAGTTGAAAATGATGAAGAAGATTAGTTGCCTCAACGATTCTTTTGGAAAAGTCAAACGTCTAAGGATCCTGAGTTTTTAGTGAGTTTCGCCGCAGAATGTTCTCCTGCAGTTACCTACTATAGGGAAAATGTAAATACGAAAACTTGCGAATCCGAGTTTCCAAAAGCAACTAGATAGGCGCTACGACACTACGATAGTGTGAATTTGGGCAATGATGCGATTCAGCTTGCGTTTGACGTCCTTGTAGAACATAGGCGAGGAAGTTTTCACTGAACAAACAATATATCGATTTTTTTGAGGAACACGAAGTATTTTTCTGCCATGCCGGATACATAATTTTTGGAGCTTTGGTAACAAAGACACGTTTACGTTTAAATTTAAAAAGATAAATCAAGGTTATTTTTTTAGTGGAGATAAACTTCTCACGAAGAGACAGCTTTTGAGATTATTGCTATCAATTTTCGATCCACTGGGAATGTTGTTTTTCCATTTGATCCACATGCAAATTCTGTTTCAAAATATCAGGAAATTGTTTGAAAAATGAAGATCGAATCTTGAAGGCATGCAAAACATACATATACCCAGATCCTACTTCAATAATACAAATAGTGATGAAAGTATTGCAAAACTACACATTTTAGTTGTAGCCAGCAAGAAAGCGCATACAGGTTTTTATTTTAAAATGAAAAAAAAATGGAAGGTATGAAACTGACTTGTATAACATTTGTTAAAAAAACAATAGAAGTGTTGAGGTATCGATAACCAAATAATGTTAAAACTGCGAAGTATTTTCTAATTTTCTGAGGATAGCATAAATTCATTTATTGATGAAGATATCATAAAAATTATTAAGTTTTTTGCGGCTAAAATTTCTATTCAACATTACTAGTCAAAAAAAACAATTCTCGATCGTTAAACGGAGAAAAAATGTTACTAACATTATATTTTGTCTGGAGTTTTATAATTATAGAGACGGAGCGAATATTAACGCGTTTAAAGCTCTCTGGTCAATTGCCTATAAATTATTAGTCTTTCCCTGGTCCAATGCGGAAGTGGAACTAATTTTTAGTCAACTTTCGTTTGTGGAAACCAAGCACAGGAATAAATCGAGCCTAAAAACTTTGCACTCAATACTTCATTTTGAAGGTGAATTGAAACGGTCGGGAAAAGCTGTAAAAATTTTGAGTTCCTTCAAAAAGTATTGATAAAAATTTAACAGCGAATGGATGAATTTAGTAGTAGTAATAGTTCAGAGTATTAAATTAATTGGAAACTCATTATCTGATGTACACCCCATATCTTTCAGCCATTTCAATTATAAAAGCTAGCTCCAGTTAAGGAGGTATTCTGGTCTTGAAATTTGATCAAATCGATTTTTTTTGCTTGCATATTTTCAAAGTTTGGACTTTTAAGAATAAGTTTTTAAAAGAATTTTTGGAAATTCGAATTATTTTTGGAGTTATAATTATTTTTGTGACACGAAAACAAAACCAACAAACGCGATCAAAAATGAATTAACCGCTTCGAGCTACGAGCTTCTCAAGCTTCTAAAGAAGTTCGAACTGCTTGTATGACTGAAAGAGCTTCCGAAAATCTCGCTTTTGAAGTTGAAGAAGGAACATTGCATGAGACGAGGATCTCTGATTAAAAAAATCGAAGCATAACATACCATTAAACGACTCAGACTGCCCGAAACGAGACTCCAAGCTTTAAACGCGTTTTTCTCGAAACTACCTTTTTCGATACGGTTGACATGATATCTCTTATACGTGAAATGTATACGTGAAATTTTGCACAAACCTTCCTAACACTATTAGAATTGGTCTGACGTAGGGATTTTAGAAATTCCTTTTCTACTATTTTTAAAAGATTCCCAAAGTTGAAAAAATGAGGCAAAAAACGACTTTTTTTTACATGGACGCCATGTTATGAGAAAAAAGTTTTTTCAAATCGCCTACGTCAGACAAATTTTACGTTCTTCTTATTACAGAATTCACCAAAAATTCATGTTTCAGACCACCAGGAAGGTTGGAATCATGTCAACCATGAGACAAGCTTTTTTTTTAACCTTCATATCGCCGGCCGGCCTACAGCAATTTTTTTTTTATTTTTTGAATACATTTTTTTGCTTTCAAAATGTTAGTTAAAACCGATAAAAAAAATATGTACCAAAAATGTTTATGGTTTTTTTTATTGCGACTGTAAAATCACCTCAAAATCGAGCCTCTAGACCAGAATACTGCCTTAAGTCTAACAAAACTGTTTTCCAGAATCTTTAGTTGTTTATTGTTGAAGTTAGCTAAGCTTTTCAGCTTCTATGCGAACATTTTAGCTATTTTTAGCTATGTCCTTCCTAAATTCTAGCTACAATGGCTGGAAAAAAGTTGGAAACACTGCAACAGCCTCGCATACTACTGTTCACCAACCATTTCCAGACCTAGTTTTAAAACAGCTCTGGCCAAGGTGATAACGTCATAAACGCCACTATTCAATTTCCTACCAAAGATTGTTATATTTTGCCAATTATCGTTTTGTATTTTTGATCATGTACGTTTTAAATTTATTTAAATTGTTAAATATTAATTGTAAGCATTTCTTTTTTTATTTGGTTAAAACAAATAAATTTGTTTAGAGAGCTCTCAAATAGCTGTTTCTTGTTGCGTTTATCGTCAAGCAAGCTACTCGAAAAATTCGTTACGCCTCATACGAACTTGAAACCATCGTAGCTTCATTGCCAATTTTCGGCTGATCATGGCTGTAAAAATCTCGAAAATCTAGGAAAAATCATGCGGCTCAAAAAAAATTCAAGGAGTGGCGAAGAAATTTAGGAAATGTAAAAGAAAACTCGAGCATCCAAGAAAAGATCATGGAAGAAGAAAATTATGCAAGTATTGAGTGGCTCAAGACTTACCCTATCATAACTTGACGATCCGATTTGTACAATAAGAAGAAGCCAATCGAGCGAGGCAACGTTGTAGTTATTGTGGATCCAAACTTGCCTGGAAATTACTTTCTAAAGGGAATCGTAATCAAAACCTTTAAAAACAAGGATAAACTGGACTAAAATAGCTACTCTAGACGTTCTACCTACTCAAGTCAATCGATTTGTTCCACTGACTTCGATTGAGACGATATTTCAAGGAAGAACTCTGGCAACTTCTTTTTTGCCTTCTTTTTGCCTCCTACCCTTATATCCCAACATCCAAAACTATTATTTGAATACAGCTGTAACTGGACTGGTATATCTGATTAGCCTCATTAGACATAACGAAAAACAGAAATTAAAATGTGGAACACAAACATATTAGGTAATTTAAGCGCTCTCATAAACCTCTGAAAAAGCTTATCAAAGTTAAGTTTCAAGACTTCCGGGATGCTTTCACATGCTTACCCACCCCAAACATTAAAATTCTTCCACTACAGCCCGTAACTATTTGTTTTGCCATTGTTGGTCATCCAGGGGTGGATTTGCTAATAACGGACTTAGCCATACAATTTTCTCTCTCTCCGCCACATGTATGATTGAAAAATGTGACACGTTGAAATTGAATTCATATATTTTAGAAATAGATTAGATTTATGTCATGATTATAATCAACAGCGTGGTGAAACCCCTCGCTAAGAGTAAAATACTTCACAAGACCCTGATAATGTTAGTGCTCAACTTCAATGTAACGATTGTCGGTAAAAAATATAGACATGCAAGCCCTCAACATATGCTTAGGAAATTATAAAAAAATAGTTTAACTCTTAATAACTTAGAAAAACATTTACTTTGTAAAAAAAACAACAAATTCATAAGATCTAGCGAAAGAATGGAATTTTTCCAAAAAAAACTATTTGCTACAATATAGAGCAAATTCGAACTAGCATTTTTTAAGGGAATGGCTTCTTCTTACTCTTAGCAGCTTCTGACCGCAGTATTTCAATACTTATAATATTTACATTGTAATGTCAAAAAACTTTAATATTTACTTTATTTAAACTTTTGCTACTTCATTGCTCATTTTTACCTATTGTTATCGTATGCGGAAGCTGAAGCTTTTCATACTACGCCTCATTACTAACCCATTTGTGAGTAATATTCAAAATAAGGGTATGAATCACATACAAATGGAATAAAAGTGATTTATTTCGATATAATCAAATATTGGATGGTTATTTCAGGCAATCAGAGCCTTTAAGGGTAAATTTCAATTGTTTTCTAGAGCTATTAAAATTTCGCTCGTATTGCGAAATTGTTTCGAAAAACTGACTTGATACTACATTATAATTTCACACATTTAAAGCTTGCGTCAGTCCTGGACTTACCTACGCTAAGATGCTAATTCTACTAGGGAATCTCATCTCAAACAAACCATACTTAGTGAAATGTTCTTTCTATGCGCTAAACGATAACAAGAAATTACTAAATGACTGTCTTATGACTGCGGCATATAAAAGCATGCCTACGGAAAATAGTGAAGTCAGTTGACGATAGTGTGTGGTTAGTTTGAAAGTTTGCTGCCAAAATGAAAGTGCTAGTTCTCATTGTGGCCGTTATTGGCATCGCTCTCACCCAAAGTCCACTCGAACCTGCCGAAGTAACGGAAGCGGTACCAGCAGAGGCAACGGAAGCGGTACCAGCAGAGGCAACGGAAGCGGTACCAGCCGAGGTAACAGAGCCAACCGTAGTCGAAGAAACACCTGCACCGGAAGCAGTTGCTGCTGAAACTGTAGTGGAAGCTGAACCAGTGGAGCCAACTGAACCTGCTGAGCCAGTAGAACCCGTCGAACCTGTTGAGCCCGTAGAACCTGTAGAGCCCGTAGAACCTGTAGAGCCAGCTGAACCTGTAGAAGCAGGTTCACCGACTGATGCACCGCCAAAAAAAGGAGACACTGCAGGATGCTTAGCACCGAATGGAGGAGGAATTCAAGCAGTGCTTAACGAGTTCTCTGCCTTCGTACCCGCAGAACAACTGTACCGGCGAATTATCAAGGCCATTGCTACAGATGCCGAAACCCAACAAGTCCTTGCATTTGTCACGTCAGTAGAATTCCACGATTTATTAGTCGAAGTCATCAGAAGCCCAGAGCTTACCAGTTTCGTGGATTATGCATGCCAGACCTTGTATTTGGATATCAGTTACTACTTCAATATGCTACTGAGTCTTTTTGGATTACCTGAATTCCCGCGTGTCGCTCTCAGAGCTTCGTCCGGTTTTCGGGGATTGTTCCTCGACATGCTCGATATGATCCCGACCGAAAAATTGAAGCTGATTCTAAACGAACGTTTGCAAACCGACCCATTCCTTCAACAGGCGTATCCCAAGCTTAAGTCTGCCGAATTCCAAACGGTTTTGATGGGATTGCACAATTCGACGGCTTACAATGAACTCTTGATGAGCTTGAGGGAATTTCAAGTGGATGTTGACATTGTAATCGATACCATTAAGCGAAGTTTTCTTTAAGGATTTCTATTAGTTGATAAGAACAAATGTATACAGTGTAGGTAGAAGGGAATGTGATGGTGATTGTTGAAACAGAAATAAAGACTTTTCAAATTTAAGACTTAATAGTTAATATTTATAAAAGAATGAAAAAAAATGTTTTTAATTTGATATTTTGGTACTTTTTTCTTATGAATTTTGGAAGATTAAGATTTTAATAAAGACGTTCAAAGGAGCAGCAGATCATTAAGTTATAATAATGAAATTGAAAATAAATGCTTTTCAAATACTACCCAAAGCCAAAAGTATACCAAAGTATCAATACATCATAAAAAATACCAACTTTAATAAGCTACATCTGAATAATTTAAGGGCCCAAAGTTTTCTTTTCGCAGTATTTTGCTAAAAAAAACAATAAGTAGTATTTTGCTAAAAAAAAACAATAAGCGCATCAGGAAAACTTGCTTAAGCTTTCAGATAAGGAAAACATCACAGTTAATCTCACTGCTTATGACTTAAACGTAGGCCTCAAATTTACTCAACAACTAAGCCAATGGATTTAATTTTCGGAGAATTTCAGATAACAATTTGATAACATGCAAAACTACTACTTTCCTCGCGGATACTTTCAGCTGTTTCTTAAAATGGAATGTGTGACTGTCATGCAGTAGATATATACATTTTAGCATGAGTCATGATACATGGGGATTATTTGATAGTATAATCACTGAATAGAGGAGGTTTCGTTCGTAAACCACCAGTTAGCATCACTAAGATAAGCAAGAGTTTCATTTTGAATAGGAAGCACATCAAGATTATTACGTCTCGATAGTCATTGCAAGAATATTTTGCAGAAATTGTTTGAAGTCAGGGATGAATAAACGGCAGAAATAAAATCAAAATAAAACATTTTCTACAGAAGAATTAAAAAATATAGCCTCTGCGAATAATCATTACTAAAAAAATTTATAAATAAAGCCAAAAAATTATACATGATATAATCGCTGCTTGTAGATAAAAAGGGTCGATTTATTTGACGCAAGCAAGAGGAAAACACACGGCAATTGCTGGTTTAAGGTAGTTTTGAATCCACACTTCAACAGAAAAGTTAGGCTAAATTTGACTGCGTGCTCCCATAGGCGTAAAACGATTCAACCGATCGATTTTCGGCTGTTTTTGTGGTTGTGTGTTTGTTTTTGAGGGTGCATTTTGTTTGTCAAAGGATTCAAAATGGATAGCTGCAAATGTGAAGAATGACCTGCCCGTTTATTGGGAAACAAGCGAAAATCATGCACGTGCTTCAAATTATCAGTACCAGCGCAATCTGGATAGATAATTGGCAACCACGAGCATAATAGAGATAATTGCTACGCAACCAGCTGTCATAGCTGGCAGCACCAATCGAATTTTGCAACCAAATTTCTACCAAACTTGGCTTAGGGTAAGGTTCAGCTACTGTGTCAATTTCATGAAAATCTGGTGACTATATCAGAATTCAGAGGCCAAAAAGCAGTTTTTTTTCTTTCAAATTTTTCAAGCTAGCACCACCGGCACAAAGTTGCCCTCAATTCAAAATCACTTTTGTCAGACCTGGTCCTACTTAAGTCCAATGTACTCTGTGAATTTCAACTGCATCTGATTATTGGTTCGTCAGTTCCCGTGAACATAAGTTTTTGATGCTAAAAATATAGGTGAATTGGGAAAGGGTTACCGTTCTTGTCCGTTATGAAATTCGAAAGTTTTACTTTGACTGTGTAGACAAAGCATAAGGTTTGTATACAAGTTAGTTTTCATTGTAAGAAACGGACATTTTTTAGGAGATTCGATGGATTGAATGATTTCACTTTCAGTGCCTGCTGTAGCTACAGGCTTGCCAACACGTTGTTTTAAAACCAAGCAAGTGTGCAACCTAATAACAGCAATATGTTTTGTAAGTTTCATAATGATCTGATGATCTGGTAAAAAGTTATCGCAATTCAAAAATTTTCAAATTTTCCCAATCTCATTTTAGGCGCCTAGCGCACACAGGGTAAAACATTTCAAAAACATTATCATATTCACATTTAAAACACGTTCAAAATTCATTCTATAAACATTATTTTTGCAAAAGTTATCTTTTGACAGAAAAATAGGAATATTTATAAAATCACTAAAATGGCCGCCGGCGCTAAAGGGTTAAAGATTATTAACTTTTTCTGAGACCTAGCACTATTCTGCATATACACCAATGTATCCTGAAAATTTCAGTTCAAGCGGATGGCGTGTTCCTGAGATTTTTTCACTGAAATTGTTTGATTATATATATATATATATATATATATATATATATATATATATATATATATATATATATATATATATATCGAAAGCATAGCAAGCCAATAGAGCAAAAACTGCGAAAAATTTAATTTTCGATGGCTTCTGTTGAATTCCTGGATCAAAACTGATTTAGTGATCAATAGTACACCTTTTTATACTTCTCAGTATATACTGATTCACATATGCTTTGCTCTTTCGTCAAACTTTAATCGTTTATAAGAAATGTAAGATTAGTTAAAGTTTCATTTCACTTGGTGACAATAATAATTTTCCTATCAGGGAGGTTGAAAATTTAGTTTAAAGTTTTCATATATCAATCGAAAATCAAATCAGGTGCTATGATTTGTATTGAATTCCTACGTATTAGTGCAGACGCTCGATTACTACTTGGATTAACTTCTTCCGTAAAATAGCTGGTTTATAAACAAGTGGTTGAGCAAATTTACTTTTACAAAAACAGTTCCCCATGACGGCTTAGTATTTTATACTTATCAAAATATCTTCAAATTTTCAGAACTAGCGTTAGAAACACATTGTATATGCATGTCAAATTTTTTTTACACATCTAAATGCTGTATATTATGTATTATTGGGTATAAAATCTCTGTATGTATATCTGCACTAGCAGTGAATTTCATTATCTAGAAAATACTGAGGCTCTAATCAACACAAAAAATATCAGTTTAGAAATGAGTGTTAAACCAATTAATCTGGCATTTAAGTCATATAAAGCCAAGAAATTCATTTCTGGACACCTGTTGCGTTGTTATCTTAGCCAAATATTATATCTTTCAATTTAGCGTGTATTTTGACCATACTTTATCTGTTAAGAAAGAAAACTTGTTTCATTAGAGTTTCCAGTGAACTTTTGCTTGTCAAACGCAAATTTAGTTGTTAAAAATTCGTTAGCTTCATGAGAGTATCCTTTGACGCCTTGGGTTGAAGCAACAAGTAGGGAACAAGTATTTAAGCCAAGTAGGCTTGGTTAGGATACCTATGATAGTTCCAATTGCCAGTCTTTAGCGAAAATCAGTTTTCCTATCCCGTGCGCAGAGTACAAGATCACTTTTATCCTGAGCTGATATCAAGGCTTAGAATCTTTTGATCTGGCCAAGGGTAACCAGGAACCTACCCCAGACTATGATCGTAATGTTATCAGCATAGATCAAAATCACGAGTCTCTTTCTCTGCAATAATATTCGTCACCATCTTCCATACGAGAGGAAATAGAACTTCTCTTCGAGTGTGCCTCTATGAACCTTCCTTGCAATTTTCCGTCCCATTCATTCCTATGATTTGAGCCTTTGATCAAGTACGCTGTTTGTTCAGCTGCAGATGGCGGGATGGGTGTAGGTTGGGTTAAGGTTTTCTATAATGTCGTTTGTATGCATATTATTGGAGGCACCTTAGTGTCAAAATCGACCCCAAATCTTATTTCGTTCATTCTATGAAAAGCCATCTCTTTTCGTACTCGTTTAGGACTCTTAATAGGGAATAGTTTAGGACACTCTTTTATATGGGGATCCAAAAACGTTTAGAGTACTTTGGAGAGAAAGAATGTCAGACTAATTAGCATGTAGTGTTTCGGATACGCATTGTTGAGTTTAGCTATTTTGGGTATAAAATTGATCATAACTTACCAATGAGACATCTTTGAAATTAGTATAAGCGCACCATATTCCTGTCTTTTGAAGCGTATCAGGCAAACTTCCATCCAGATTTGTGGGTTGGATTTATTTAAAAGAGTTGGCGACCCAGTATTGCTTGTCCCTGGCCAGAGCTTCGACTATTCGTCTTCAGGTACTTTAGCTAATTTGAAGATTTCTTGAACTATGTCCTGTACAATGACCCAGATCTGTGATCCACTAGTGGTGCCTAGGGTGGTTCTCTAGACAGTCTATTGAGCAGGAAAATGCAAAAGCTTTCCTGAGCTTATCCGTAAGTTTAATCACTGCTTTCTTCAGGCCTACTACATAGTCAACGCTGAGAAGAATCAATATACTCCAGGATTAGCATCCCGTTTCAATTTCCCTAGCTTATGTTACAAAACAAGTATAAACTGAAAGTTGAACTAGTGCTAAGAGCGAGCCTGATGTATGCCTAATAAAAGAAAGGTGGCTAATCAAGGACTCTCCAGTTTTCTTTCAGTGCTCTATTGGACCGCGTGGTGTATAGCATATTTTTTTCTAAGAGGATTCAAATAGATAAGAACATTTTTTCGGTTTACTTTGACCGGATTTTTGTTGTGTAGTTGGTAAGAAACCTGAATAAAGACCCACCACTTTCGCTAATGTCCTTACTAATATAATTTCTGGTCACATACGTTTTTTTCTGAGCAACTCCATGGCAACTTTTATTACCTTTTCCGGTAGATCGATTCTACCAAGTGCCATGTAGGTAAATGTTTCCTTCACATGCCATGATAGTTAGATCGTCACTTCTGAAGTAAAAGAAGAGATATGCATGAATACGCTACTTCAAAAGTAAAGCCTCTATTTTGGCTATTATTGTTGGGAAGAAAAGACTCAAATGCAAGGTTCTTGAGCTAGCTCCTCGCCAAACTTAACCTCCTAAGGACACAACAGTAATTTGACAAAAACCAACCTTCTATAATGTAAACTTATTTGCAGGATGTTAAGTGCTGTTCAACATCCTGTTTATCCTGCAAATCAACTTACTAGCGACAGGCAACTGTTTCCAGATCGAGCAGATTACTAGGTGTTTCTTGTTTATTTGGAGCACATAAACCTACCCCCTTTCCTATGCAGCCAGCATTTTGATGTCCAAGTTCTTCTGATTTTCCGTTGAAATATCCAGGTTATTTTAGATCCAGGGTCACATTCAGCCCCACTACCCGTAGTATTACAGCCTTTGTTTCAAATTTTCAAATTTTAACCATCCCGCAAAAACAATTCTATGTTTAGCTTATTTACATTCAAAGCAGGTAGTTTTCTTAACAGCACTAAAACAGCCCGCCCCGTCAATGAGAGAATGGTCAGTTTTGGAAGTTTGGTCAATCACCGCAGTGATGAAGCCTGACTCTGCGGTCTTCCATCTTTCAAGCAATAATTGATCCATGTAGCTACTGCAGTCACAGTGCTACGAATAGGTACCGCTTTGCTGCATACCTAGCTTTCATGACCTTTCTTGGTTTAGAGGTGGAGAGCTCCTCTGTCTTTTGCCTACTAGCTCATCTGTCTTTTGCCTACAAGCTTTCTTACCAGGCTCTGTTCTGTCTCATTATAGAAGGTTGAGTCCTTCAGTGCAAACTTCTGTTTGCCTGTGAACATCTCTCTGCGGAGTGGAATGGTTCTTTGACAAGCCTGTCGATAATGCGCGTTAGTGTCTTGTGTTCCGCCAGTGCTTCCGTTTCTCTTTTGCGTGGCCAGGCCCTGATCATATTTTGCGGTCGAGCGTTTTTCGTTTCAGGAGTTATTAGAAACTTTTCATCTGCTTTGCTTTGATTAAGGCCGTGCTTTGTGAGTCCAAAAACACATCTGTGAGCTTCCGTGAGCTTAATATTCTCTCAACTAGAATGGCGCAAACCTATCAATTAAAATGGTATGGCACCTGAGCACTTGGCTATCAATGGATTACAATCACTAAATATCGAAAACTCTTTACATCCACCAGTACTGGAAATTTGAGTCCCTGCACCGTAAGTTTTTCTACTTTTTATTCTTCGAAATTTGAATTTTAAGTCTGGTTATTCTTCCCTTAGGTCTCATTCTAGCAAGACAAGAACACATTTGGTCTTACCAGCAATACGGTAGCAAACCGTCGGAGGAAAAAGAAAGTCATCATGGCTGGCTGAATTATCAAATAAAACTTTACAGGTCAACTTTTTAGCCTAAAATATCATCGAACAAATAGAACGAAAAGAGAAAATAAATAAAACAACTAACTTATTCATTTATCAAAACTAATTGTTTGGCTCGCTTTTCACACTCAAATCAATGTGAGGAAATTGGTGAATAGTAGATTCTTTTCGAACATTCATTACAGAAGGAAGTAGAAAACTATGGAGGTTAGAAGCTTGGACCCAGGAACTCTTTTCATGAAAGAGCATAAAAATGGTCCAGTAATTAGTTCCATTGCTGAACCAAATCACTTTGCTTCACCAATGCTTTTACTGCTTTGTTTTGGGTGTAACAGCTTCTTTATTGATTTGAGTTTCTTGTCAAAAAGGAAACTTTCTCTGGAACTAGAGTTAAGAAATTTCGTATTCAAATGGCAAATCGGTTTTCTCATATTAAGCTGGTTCTACTACAGTTTCGGCAATGTTTTCAACCAAGTCAAGTTCAAATCCTACCTTATGTGAATTAAAGATCTAATGTTACAAACTCGCAAAAAACGGAAGATGTCTATCGTTTTCTCGAAAAATTTGAATACACCTTCTAAAATAAGTTTTGAAATATAAGATTGTTTTTTGATATGAGTTTCCAGTAAAACTAAATTTTTTAACTTTCACTAAATTTTTTAAACTTCAAACCAAATATGTAAATTCCACGCATTTTTTTTATTTCATTAATTGAAAACATATTAAAAAAATTTAAGGCCTGAAGATCTTGCCGATGGTATCGATGATAACTTCAACATCAACCCCTAAAGCAGAAAGACGGTTCTTCAGGTCACTATACACGGAGAGAAATTTCGGCAATGATTTTTACTACAGTGGATAATAAAATTTACTATTCCGAAAATTCGATGTGAAAACATGAATGTTATTACAAATTTGATGAAAATTTACTATTTTCCTTCAAATAATAGTCAATTCCACTACATACTACAACTCACACATGTTCATTGCGCTGTAGTAGAGACATTCATGTATACATAATTCACAACAAAGTAGTAAAATGTGTAGTGCAATTGATTACAAAGGTAATGGGGCAAAAAATTACTACTATTGCAATAAAATTAATTGCAAATTTTGTATAATTTCATTACACTTTTCTCTCCGTGTAGGCAGCATTGGATTGAAGAGTTTCGATGATGGATCCAAATTCGTCCGAGTTGAGCTTTTGCATGGCCAATTGCACGTAATAGTCCGTAGCCAATTTTTCTTCGAACAGAGCTTGAGCTTGTTCAGTTGGAATGAGTTCGAGAATTTCCAATAAGACAGCACGGAATCCAACGGAACGTATGAAGCGTGGGCGATCGATGGGTTGAGCATGAACTTCAGCGAAACCAAAGATACCAGCCATGATGTTGAAGTAGTATTTGGCGTCCACATTCAATTCGCCACAGGCAAAGGCCAGGAGAGATTTGAAGGAAGGTTGAACTTGGACGATGTCGACGATTTGATGGAAGTCAGGCGATGACAAGTATTCCATAACGGCTTGGGTCTCTGGATCGGAGGTCATCGCGGTCAAAAGGATTTCCAAGATCTTCTCAACTGGAATCATGGCGGAGAATTCCTGAAGGACAGGTTGGAGTCCACCTCCGTTGGGGGCAGCACATTGTGGTCCTTCTTGGGCGAAGGCAAAAGAGCGACAACAACTAAGAACTTCATTTTCGCTATTCCAAGCGAACGACTGAATCGAAACTGATTTAGTCAAAGAGTGACTTATTTTTATATTAAATTACATGCCTCCTAAAAGTCCTAAACCGTCTTTAATCTACGCTATCGTTTTAGTCTGTTTAAACTATTAACATTGCACACCTGAAATTATGTTTCTAATCAACCGCAAACTATATGTTTCCCCTAATCAAAACCAAAATAAAAACATCTCATTCTCCATCGCAAAATAAAATCAAGCATTCTACCGTGAAAGCGGAACCAGCAATCCTATCACTATAAATAATCAAATCTGCAGAATTGGCGGCTATAAAATATGAATCGATAACAAACAAATTCAAACACTGCTTGCTGCCATGAAGATAAACGTATCAAAGAAAAGTATTTTAGTAGGAAAGATAACAACAGGGTGCCAGGTGTTCAATACTTTCTTAATTCCAATCTTAATCCTTCTTGTTTAATAATCCCCTAGGATTAGTTATTTGAAATTGATGCAATGACTAGAATGATTTGTTTAATTTGATTTGTTACTAGGCAGCGATAAAACGGTCAGTAGATAGTTCAGCCTGTAATTAACTACTGAAGGTCAACCAGTTAAAATGAGAAACGTATGGTAAAACTTTTCTTATCAGCTTTGATGTTAAAAATGCAAACAGATATTTTTCTACCGAATTCCATAAGCGCACATTTCATACATCTCAAAAGCGCGAAAATGCTTCTGTGTCTCCTGAAATATTTATTCAAATGCAAACGTTTTCAATGTAAAAGATGAAAAGCCATGACACTTTAGCCCGATTTCGAGCAAATTGTCCTAGTACTTGAAAAGGGTATTTTCGATATTTATTCAATTATGTATTCAAATTCGTGATTTGAAATTTTCCACAAAAATTAGCATTCATTCCTGAAGTGAATGGCCGGTTAATCTGGAAAGGTTAAGAAACGCATTTTTTCCCGTCTACGAAGCGAAAATAACAAGAATTTACCCTTCAGCGAATGAAGCTGAAATTTCATGATGGAAAAGTTTGGATAATTACTTTGAAACCGAAATTTTTAATGAATACTAGCTACTGGTGAAAAATCTTGTGAATCATTTTTTTAAATGCGTAGAGATTGAATTTCGGGTTTGGGATACGAATGGTTGGCTGTGGAAAGCTTTAAGTAACATGTCAATCACGGGTAGAAATACAATATCCTGTAGGCATGTTTCTGTTTGATGTTGACTGGCGGTCAATATTATTCGAGGAAAACGCGGGGATTTATACACGTCAGGAAATTACTGATTTAAGACTCTATGCATGAAGTTTTTGACTTGGTATTAGTGGGATGTCTCTAAGTTTAATGGGACCATCAATTAATTACCTGGACTAGCACAGCTGCCAATGCGACCTTCTTTTATGAAAACAGTAAGTATAATGAATTTATCAAACAATAACTATAGCAGAAGCCCTGAATTATGACGATTTATGCTTGCAAGGCAACAAAATGGTGTCTCAAGTTTCAAGCTCTTCCAAATCTCAAGTTCTCTTGACGTAAGCCTACATTCTTCCTGTTTTTGACATATTTGCTGTTGTTTGTAATCTTTCACTTTGTTTAACTGTTACAGCTATCGCCGCCAACACGGAAAACTGTTCTTTGAATGCTAAGTCGTGGTAATATTTCAATATTAGGTGCGTTTTTTGCGCTCCTGGGCAGATCAGGGGTGTGTTCAATGTGCATGCTATAGCTGCTCCAAAAGCATAGCATAGCATCACTTTAGCAGTAGCTAGGTGAAGCAGCTATGAATATTGGACAGCCAAGAGCTGCTACATAGGTCGGTTTTTACACAGCTCAACTCAATGACAAATTTTTTTTTTACTTTTTTAACTTTAGTCTTTGTATTTACGTGGATCAGCTCACCATTTGCTTTGCACTTTGGAAATTGTTGAAACTTCTGAGTTTTCACAATACAGCTGCAGAAACTATTAAATTTTCCTACATATTCAAAGCTTTTCACTTATTCCCGGCTTTTGACACCATATCTGTGAAAAAGAGCGAATAAGAAACCTTAAAAATGTCATGGTACATGAATCAGTGTACCCGGCCTGTTGCACTTCACACCCGCCTTTTAAAAACTCAAGATGAGTTGCGCTGTGTAAAAGCCTACTTAAAACTCGAGTTGAGTTGAAGAGTTCAAAAGTGCGTATTTAGTTTATAATAGCACTATACTCAAGTCTATTATTGATCTTTTTTGCCACCAAAGCGCGAAAACTGCTTTTTATTTCCATTTATACTCCAAAGTGACGTTTGAACAGTAGGTCAGCTGTGTACGCACGTCCATTTTCCCTTAGCTACTTTCTTGCTATCCTCCAGACTGCGAGCAGCAAATAGCTGCTCCCATAGCAGCTACTCCGGAATCTTGGACAGCCCGACTGTCAAATAGCAAGCATAAGAAAGTAGCTATTTCGTGACATTGGACAGCTAGAGCTGCTAAAATAGCTGCTAAAGCAAGAATATTGAACACACTCCAGATTTGGGAAGTATATTAAATACAACAACAACCACTGCCGCTGTAACGTCACTGAAGCTGAAATTAGCTCGGGAGCAGCTGCTCATAGGCTTACATGTAGAGTGTGTTGATAACATTCAGAGTCGAGTCGATTCGTATCACTTCTGTTGAATATTGTGAAACCGGCAGTTTAAATTGAATGGATTTGCATAGAACTTCGTAATTTTCAATAATTTTACATCAAATCTAGTAGTACGCAGACTGGTTTTGAGTGTTTTAATGCACATTACATTATAGATTATTTCATATGCAAGTTTCATGTCTGATTTCGAATAAAACCTCGATAATATTTCTTTCAGGTGTTTTCTATGGGTAATTCTAGTTTAAAAAACAACCTCAGCGAAATCGTTTTCACTACCTTAATCTGCTCTGCTTAAAGGGTTAGTCCACTGTTAAACTGCTCAAAATGAACTATTTTTTTAAACAGCTACAAAAAAAAAACTATACAAGATATCGATTTGAAATTTTACATGCATCTTTATTGAAGTTAAGAGTTAACATTTTCATTGGAAGAAATTATTACAAAATAAAATGGCGGCCGCCCCAATGGATCGCCGCAGCACCGCCGAAAGAAAAAAGCAAATTGCGCCTCGTAAATTCCTGGACAAAATAAGCGTCTGTGAACAAATTACCAAAAATATTTCATTAGCTTTGAGTATAAAGGACTGCACGGGCCTAAATTTAGAACAAAAAAAAATTTTTGACGATTTGGGAAACATTTTTTTGATTGAAAAAATTTTTTGATTCATTTTTTTTATTGAAAAGTATACCAAATTTTTTTTTAATCGCTTTAGGGCTCTAAATTTAGACCCGTGCAGTCCTTTATACTCAAAACTAATGAAATATTTTTGGTTTTCGAAACGCATCATTTTTTTTTGCTTTTCATACCGCAGCCCTGAAATTTCTAATATGAATACTGTTCGTTCCTTTGACAAAGTGCTTGAGCCATCCGCTTCATCTTAAATAAGCCTTGCCTGTGATTTCAATGTGCAATGTGTTCAATGTGCAGTAGCACAGACATTGTTCCACCACAAACCCGGCAGGCCGGCACATTTAGCTTTTGAGCGACTTGTTCAGTTTGGAGCAGTAAGTAGGTTATCCCAACAAAAATGCCCGATGTGTTTGCACATAATGCAAATCTTTTAGGTCTGTTTCTACTCGTAACTTCTCACCCACATAAATGTTCGGTTTTTGTTGATGCCGGCCTACTTTAATATCTCTTCTCCGATTATTAATTATCAATTTCTCACTAAATGACAAGTCTGGTCTTATGTTAAGGCTCGCTTGACTGCGTTTAGAAAATACATCAGGGAATTCGACTGGTCCGATTACTTTGCAACAAAGAACGTCGAATATATAGCTTCCACCATAACCGTCATTTTATGGTGTGGAATGTATTCTTTTATCCCACATGTCATCGAGAACACTAAGCAACCACCACCTCATGGCTTAATTACGAATGTCAAGAGGCCATTAAAGAGAACGCATTCCAAACTTATAAGCTATCTACATCTGACGAATTGAAAAATACTTTACAAAGCTGCTCGCAATGCCTGCAAATCCACAATACAAAAAATGTAATTCCAGTTTGACCAAAACATTAAACATAACGTTTTGCAAGTCAGAAAGAATATGTTTCTGGTCGCTTGTTCATAGGATCAAGACAACATCTCCCGTTTTTCCGTGCTACCTCTTTTTCATAGTGGTGACGTCTTACTAAGCCGCTGGATAAAGCTAACCTCTTTGCTGAGATTTTCGTTACAAATTCTTACTTTCAACTTTCATCACTGAGTTCTCCTAGCCGTCCAATGTATGCTTTTTAGCAAGGGCCTCTATTTTCCCACACAAGAGAGGCACTGAAAATACTCGCCAGGCTTGATGTTTTCAAATCTACCGGACCTGATGGTATTTCGCCTCTGCCTTAGCTAAAAATTTGCGCAAACTGTTTGAACTGTCATATTCAACTGGAATATTCCATTCCGCATGGAAGCGAGTATGGGCTGAACATTTGCCAGCGCCATGTGCCTTAATCGCTTTAACTATTGACCAATTGCATCGGTTCGGCTCTGTCTAAGGCATTTAAATCACTCGTAAGCTCAAAATTAATGAAATATCTTGAGTCGAACCTTCTTATCAACGACCGCCAATATCCGCTCTACTGGGGATTTACATTTCTCACTTAGAGATGGAACCATTTTGCTCATAACTTTAGTGAAGCAATGGTCGTTTCTCTTGAGATGTCGAAAGCCTTCGACAGTCTGATAACCAGCTCTATTAACCAAACTTCATGAATTTAGTCTTCATCTCGTCCTCGTCAAATGAGTTGAGAGGTTTCTTGTAGATCGTTGCTTCCAAGCTATTCTGAACGGACTCAAATCCTGTGTCCACACCACTAATGCTGTAGTTCCTCAAAGACCGTTCTTTCACCAACTCTCTTTCTTTTATTAACAAACGACCTTCTTTCTCTTATTCATAGTTTTGCCAATGACAGCACCCTTGACTTCACAAACTTTTTGTGTTTAATCCCTCCAAAACTTAATGCTATCGTCTTCTGCTCAAGTTTTACTCTCCTTCTACTAGCCACACAACTAACTTTGCTGAAGTAGGTATTTTTGAAACACTTTCGCTAAACCTATTAAGATTTAACATCTCCAGCAAATTAAGGCTACACCTTCCTTATTTGCCAAATTCCGAAAATTCCACGAAATAACTAGATTTCCTTCAGAGAGGCAAGAAATACTTTATAACATCAGACATAGCACACATCTACAAGACTTGAGTATGACTCCCACATATGGGCTGGAGCAGATCGCACTGCTATAGCGGAACTTAACAAAGTCCAGCGCAAAGCTTTCAAGCTTATTGGCGATGAAACCATTACTTTACGTAGTGAATCGGTTGAGAATTTGGTATTTTTCTTCTTTATCGCTTTAATTATGGTCTTTGTTTTTAAGATATATCAAGTTTGATTCCTTGTAAAGCACCACTTACGCGCACGCTCGACTTTCTCATCGCTATTACCCTTTCGATCAATGCCAGTTGTACCATTATATTTCACGATTTGCTATTATCTATGTCAATACGATTGTGAAACAGCTTACGATCTATTGTTTTGGTCTATTGTTGTTTAAATGAAACGTGCACCGCTATCTCCTACATATTCAAGCCTTTCTATATCCCTTTTCTTATGTTTCTTTTCGCCAAAGCTGTGCCATAACATAATAAAGCATCCTCTAAGTCTTGCCGTCATCCTAGAAAAAAATGGGACCGAAACCCTTCTGTTTTTATGTCCGTTCTCTGAAAGATTCCCACTATAACCCCGACTCAATGTTTCTTGAGAATACCACTACTTTTAATTCCCGAGAAATTCACGACCTTTTCGCAAAATACTCTTCTTCCTTCTGTTTTCAACGCAATCCAATAATCCTCTAGAAATAGCATCCGTACTGAAGTGCCGTGATGTCAATGCCTGTTGTGGTCCTGAATGTATTCTCAACCTGTTGCCCAAGCCATTTACATCGTCCTTGTGTGTTCTTTTGTTTATTTTATTTTATCTCAGCTTCCGTTTCGCCTCGCTCCCAGCCAGTTGTAAATTTACTTATAATTCACCCATCCACAAGTCTGAAGACTCAAGGCGCATTCCCAACTATCGTCTCATTTCCCTGCCGCCTTGCTTAAAATAGTAGATCAAATCAAACAATTCTTGATGACATGGTTTCGTCGAAAGTAGATGTTCTACCTCTAATCTTATATCCTTCAGTAATTTGCTGGCTTCTGTTTTAGACCACCAGAACCAAGTGGACGTGATAAAATACAACAACTTTTCAAAAGCTATTAATTTTGTATCACAAAATTCTTCTTCAACAGCTTGGATGTCATGGAATGTCTGGTCTTCTTTTGGCTATGGTTATGGAATACCTGGTCGTACCTGTGTTGTGAAAGTGCGATCCATCAAAATTTCCCCTTTTTTCCGCTTTCCAGTGTTCATCAGGGTTCGATTTTTGGTACATTATTGTTCATAGTTTTTATCAATGATTCCCCTTAATCTAGGTATTGAACACATGTGTTGTATTTTTATGACACCTGTAATTTTTTTATAATGAAACAAATTCGAGATTTCACAATGCTGTCACAATTTTAATTTCTGAAGAAAAAAACTTAGTTTTTTTCGAGTTAATTACGTGAAACATCACTTCGAAATCAAAGTCTTCCCTTATCTAAAACAAAAACCTCTGCAGGTGCTCACAGCATGTGTGTTTTCATTTCATAATAAATATTTATCGGGCTTAAAAGGATTAATTTTTTTTTCTTCACAGATTATTTCACAGCTGGCTATATTCAGAGATAAGGTGATTGTTGTCATCGGCTCGCGACTTTGTTGCCGTTCGATAACAATGCATATGGGCATGACGGTGAAAGGCGGAACTAGAAGATTATGATTACTTTTATATAGTATTTAGGAATGACATGTTTAGTCACCAATAATCTCATCATCTACAAATTTATTCATTTCACAAATTTTTAAATATATTTCATTTATTTCTCTATTTCATTCTCTTGATTTTATATTCTCTGATAATGAGAATAGTTTAATAAACTAAAAGTTGCCCAAACGATTTATTCAAGTAATAGTTTATTTATAAAAGCGTGAATTTCAACAGTTTGAGGATATATTACCCAAAAAAACATATCTCAACAAGCTCAGAGCGCTATATTGAATATAAATAAAGTTTTAATTAAAGTTAAGAGTATTAAAGTCAAGAGTACCACTGAAAGGGCATCCTTTTGAGAAGATTCATGATTGACTTTGTATTTTAAAGTATTGTTACTGGATCAGTTTGAACAGAGCCCCATCATCATTACAATTCTTCTGAAATAATGTTCACAGCTAATAGAACAGAAGTTTGATTTAATAAGTCAACTACGATTACTGATAAAATTGACTTTTGGCTTGCGGTGCCTTCGCCCAAGAAGGACCACAATGTGCTGCCCCAAACGGAGGTGGTCTCCAACCCGTCCTTCAGGAATTCACTTCCATGGTCCCAATTGAGAAGGTCTTGGTAATCGTCTTGACCGCCATGACCTCCGATCCCGAGACCCAAGCCGTTATGGAATACTTGTCATTGCCTGACTTCCATCAAGTCGTTGATGTTGTCCAAGCTCAACCTTCCTTCAGGTCACTTATGGGCTTTGCCTGTGACGACTTATACTTGGATGCCAAATACTACTTCAACATGCTCGCCGGCATCTTTGGATTCGCTGAAGTTCACTCTCAATAAATCCGTCACCCACGTGCCGTGCGCGTCACTGGATTCCGTGCTGTCTTGTTGGAGATCCTCGACCTCATCCCAAATGAAGAAGCCCAAGCTCTTTTCGAACAGAAGTTGGCTAGTGACTACTACTTGCAATTGGCTATGCAGAAGATCAACTCTGATGAATTTGGATCCATCATTAAAACTCTTCAATCGAATGATGCTTACAATGACATGAAGAACCGCCTTAGTGCTTTGGGTGTTGATGTTGGTGGCATCATTGAATCCATCACCAAAATATTCAAACCTCAAGCTATTTGATAAGCATAAAGATTTGATTTGAATAAAAACAATTTGAAAACTATAAGTATATAGATGTCTCTTTCTGAGTCTTTTTCGTAAATTGTGAACGTTAATATTAAAGCTACTGCGTCCATTTCAATGTATGGCGCTCTGTTTTGGAAATAGAAGGTAAGTTAAAGTTTGATTTTCTGACTAGTTTAGTCTTTAATTACGTTTACAATAACTAATTGTCATACCCGATGAAGCTGTCAACCATATCATTGAGAAAATGATCAAAGTTTTTTAAAGTTTTATGTTGGCTTCGAGCAACAAAGACTGCATCGAATTCCCGAAAAATTTTAATCAATGAGACTTTATTGTATTTATTTTTCTGGTACTTGTCTGATATTGCTCTGATGCTTATTCACGATATGAAATATTCTGAAACACGAAAGTAAAGCATTTACAAAAATATATTATTATTAAAACAATAGTAATAGTAATATATTTTATAATAAATAATAATATATTTAAGTGAGATCACCTGGGGAAATGAGCTAGTTAATTCTTCCAAAAATTAGGCTTTGATTATTTGTGCTCTTTTGTGTAGTCTATCTATGAAGCTTTACTTGAATGAATTGAATTAAATTGAAAAGTTTTAGTTTCATTTATTTATCTATACAACCGAACTTAGAGTTAAATTAACAATAAGCAACTTAAAATCTAGCGGTTTTACTTTTTTAGAAAGCAGGCTCTTGTCGGTTTTATTTTTGGTAATTATTGTCTTTCACATTTTAGATCGTACACGTTAGTCATATTACCCAGCTTGTACAGAAGCTGGGATTATTTTGACAATGATTACTTGTATTCTATCTTACCTTTAACTGATTTCCTATGTTATATACTATATTATTCCTAAATACAACTAACTTAGCCTAAATAGATCTTAGTCGTATTATGCTTTTTAATTCTAGCCCCTCATGTTCGTTGCGCAGCAAAAGCATAAGCAAAACGCGCATCCATAAGCTGCAGACTACAAGCTATCTATGCTGGGCGCATAAATGGCTCATTGGAACCACTTGCACGCCATATTAACCGAATCAGTC
Organism: Nemotelus nigrinus; assembly: GCA_947369275.1. NCBI lineage: Eukaryota > Metazoa > Arthropoda > Insecta > Diptera > Stratiomyidae > Nemotelus > Nemotelus nigrinus. Next base: position 51,154,144 of record OX376375.1, on the reverse strand, counting down.
CGTTCTCATGTCAGTATATCTGTCTTTAGAGTCTTGTCGTTAATTCCACAATCCGGTTTCTAGGTTACTTTAGTCCTGACTCCTGATACAGAAGAAGTTTCTTCGGCTACTTCTTAGCTACCGGGTTGTAGAAACTGCCAGTGCAGAGCCGTAAAACTCTCCTTTTGAATATCTCCGCCTCTGCCATGGCAGTTTATGAACAGGTAATTCAGGATGGCGAGGCGTAAGTCTGGATAGGCCGAATCAGGGTCTGGTAGCAAATGGATTAAGCTTTGGTGGTCATACCCATCTTTTTGGCGAAAAGATGCCTGATGCGTTGAAATGCTGATATGACAGCTTTGATTTTACGTTACAAATAAGAATTAAACTTCAGAAATTCGTAAAAATCAGCACCAAGATACTTGAGCGATGAGCTACGAGTAATCTTAGAGGTTCGAACGAGACAGCGAATATTTTAGTCTTGTTGCGAATAGTTTTAGATCCTCAATACTTAGAAGAATTGCAAGTTATGTCTTACTGCTATTTGGTTTCATGACTCCGTCGTCAAAGTAAAGACTTAGTTCTGCTAAGTTGTATTCCAAGCGTTTCGCTGGTTTGAGCGGGACTTTGCTCGACGCAAGTAAAAGAGAGTCGTTGGCATATTAAAGAACTTGGACTTGAAGTTGGCCCGCTGGAATGGAAAGTTCAGCGGTGAATATGGTATAAAGAATTAGTCCAGTGACAGAACCTTGTGGTACACCTGATGTCACAGGCCCTTTGCGAGAATCAACTCTATTAACGCAGCCATAGTATTGTCTGCTGGTAAGAAAGCTTCAGCGAATCTTATTACCAGAAAGCAAACTAATTTTCATAAAAATGTCGGTGCCCGGTCGAATGTTAGCCAGACGTTGGACAAGACACTCGCTTTGAAACTTTGCAGCCATTTCAGGAATGATTTTGCTATGACAACTACTATTTAAGAGGAGCGACTTGTATGACGGGTGATCCCTCCCATGTCTATGAAAAATCCACTTTGATTCGCAGCGCAAAATGTGTCTCACTTCTATGCATGATTTTGATACATGTCAAGAGAGATCAAGAGAGTATTCTGAGCAGTGGTTTCATGTAGGATTTCGTTAACGCAATTTATTAAATCATCGATCTGACGATTTGCTAAGTTTTCCGTCACACAAACCTTGAGATTTCTTATCGTCATGTCTATGTCACGCTTAAATTTGCCCCAGTTGGTGTCTTTAAAAGATATAATTGCCTTTCAGCGTCTTTCCTTGAAGCTGAAGAATTAGCAGAGCTGAACTCGAAGCTTCACGGCAAAATGATCAGACATACTTACCTGCAAGCATCCAGCAGTGTGGAGGTTGAATACTGCGGTGCAGGTCGGCTGACAAGAGAAAGAAAGCTATTGTTGAGACCTGGTCCGGCTGGTGAATTCGGATCAACTAATTGCAGCCAAACTGGTGGGCAAGCTTTACTTGAAATGAATAAAATGGTCAAATGTGAAAAAGGGACTAAACAACAAGTCAAAGTGACTATCTAAATATGAATTTGCATTAACCAGACAAACCTAGCCGTTTTGAAGTTTTTAATTAATTAGTAGCTCCCGGTAAAACTGGCAAGTGATTTTAAGTCTTGTCAAACCAGACTTCTCTAACTCCAACCATGTTACAAACATTGTGGGATCACAAGCACCAAAGTGAAATTAACTGAATTATTGTTTGGAACTGTTATTTAATTTACTGGGACGTAGACTCGATGAGTAGTTTGTATTCTACTTGCTGATAGAGCCAATAAGTGCTATTGAGTATGACTGTTCTCTTGGAGTAAGAATAATGGTTGAGGCTTAGTTAAAATTTTAGAATGAGAGAAAATATAGATCACTCAAGCGTCTTATCGGTCCTAATGTACCAAAGTAATGTGAGGTATCAAAAATCACCTGCGGAAATATAATGAGTGAACCAGCAGGCGGCGCAAACGTACCATGGAGGAATGTGATTTTTCCTGACCAAATTTGCCTTGCTTGTACAAATTTCATGAAAAAGGGTCCAAAGTTTTTCCCGATATCCAAAAGATAATGAATGCGAAAATGGCGATAATAATCCTTTTTGAACAAATATAATTTGTTCTGTTTTTAGATATATTGTTTATGCACTCCAAATTGAATGCTTTTCAGTCACCCTGTCTTGTATGTTGCATTTCCTTTGTCGTGCCAAGCATTTAAAGTACATATATTTCAATTCCGTTTCACAAAGACAGCGAACCTTCAATAGGCGCGACGGCAATAAAACCACCGTTATTCTCGACAGACGAGCCATACTTCTTGTTTGTCTATTTGGATAGCCAGTTTGCTTTGTAGGTAATACCTGAAAAAGTACAATCACTTGGTGTATCCACTGGACTCTACAAAATTGAGGATGAAATGTGATGTGCTCGCGGACACTGGTCCGGAGGTATCTGATACCGCGAATATTAGCGAGCGATTTAGTGAAAATGAGGCACCTCTTGGGCAACCTTAATACGATCGTGTTAAAGTGAATTAATAGCATTTAAGTAGACTCTTCCATGGACCTACAAGACTGATTCTACAATGGACGAGCACGACATGCCATCTAGCTATTGACCAACAAATTACTGCCAATTTGAATAAATTATATTAACTGGTAGATAAATGTAAAGACATTCCGGTGCTTGACGACAACCGGCAAATCAGTGGACTCACATAAATTGATGAGAAAGGTGATTATACTGGCATGGGGATTTCGTTGTAAGTTCTCATGGGACATCATGGCTGCTATTGTCCCTAGACCTATTTATGACGCAGACTTCCTCTGCCACTATGGACTTTGCTATCCCTTTTAAGCAAAGGGACGTTCATATTGTACAGCCTTCAGAGACTTTAAGTTTTGATTGGGATATCAACTAATCCACGGATAAGTGCCCTTCTTTTTAATTTTAAATTTTTTTCCATCACAGTCAGCACAGGACGCTCTCAACCCTGCTAACTCAAAGAAACACACCATATCTTAGCCACTGACCCTCTACTAGTTTTAAAATATTGCAGAGTGGCTCGCGACAGCTGAAACGGAATTTGATTTTCTGCAAACAGGATAGTAAGACAAATAAACATATTTGAATACTAAGTCAAATAAACATATTTAGGATTGTTTTCACTTCCTACATAGGTGCCCGATATCCATTGTTCGAGATTCTTGTCCCAAACTATATTGCAAAACAATCTTCTCCACTACGGCCTCCCGAAAAATTCCACTCCAGTCCAATAATACTCCCAAGACCACCATATACACACCTTTTGGACTCTTTGAGCTTACCCGAATGACTTTGGAGCTCTTTGATTCGTCACAAGTCCCATATGGGTTTGAATTCTGCTTCACACACCTCGACGTTATTTTTCATAGTCTTATTATCAACCTGATCTGAGATTTTAGATCTGAAAAAAATATAAAGTCCTCAGACCGAGCAATGGTAATATTAACAACTTAACCTCCAAGACGGTAAAGGAACTAAGGATATATATCAGGATGATCAACTTCTAACGTCGTTTCTTTGCTCAAATAACTGCACAATAAGATGCCCCACTGCTTCTTTGTAGGACTGATGTGCTACCAAGACAGTGAAGAATATATGTTGCTTGCAAACCGTATGACACAATTAGGGCAAATCATTATACGTAAGCAGGTATCAAACTTTTTAATATCTTGCCACAATTTGTCAAGCGTGCCATATTTAAAAGAAAACTGAAGGAGATTTAATATTCGGGTTAAAATGTATATGAGTACAATATGAATTATATTATGAGAGCGAATGTGTATTATATTACATTTTTGTGTATTATATTATATTACATTTTTTACAACGGGTTTCAAGGAAATTTACCACTAATACTTTTATTATTATTATTATTATTATTATTAGTTATGTAACGTGATATCTGTGTGCATTGCGGCTATAGTACAGTTTTATTTTTGTTATTGTTGTTTATATTTTAAATGAAATTTAACATCTTTGTTATTAATCATAATGCTTATATATTGTATGAATTATTATTTGATGAAATAATTTTTGTTTTCTTACTTTCTAGTACATTCGCTGGATTCTAATACTTTAATCTTTAACAACTATTGAATTTTACTGAATAAGTAATTAATAAATGAATATGTAATTAATGGAAAATACTTTGATATATATTAAGAATTGTGTTAATGACTGCTTACCCCTAATAAAAATTGTTTGCTTTATAAGGGGAAGTAGCGTAGTATTATAAAGCATAATGCATCATGTTCACATAAATGCGCTTAAATAAAAATATATAAAATAAAAACATATCAATAGGGTGTCCACTAAGTAATTGCTATCGAAAATACAATGATTAATTGCATGATATAGCGGTAACTGGAGTTTTTATTTAACGCTCCTTAGCACCTTCAAGTTTATTCACTTATTTCGAATATAACATGCTCATAAGTTTCGATTTTTATATACGATTCAATTCACTAGATACTTAAGCTTGCAACAATTTTCTTCAACATCATCATATCCTCGGAAATAAATCATCTCATTTTCCGCCTCAACACTCTTATTAGTTGCATACTCAACTTATATTATTTCGATTGGATGCAAGGACAATAATATTCTTCTCATGATCACAAGTTTCCCTATTGTATGATATTTCAAATCATATCACGGACTGATTTCCTCATCATTTTCAATTACTATTCAACCATGAAAGTCGTTTTTCCTGAAATCGACTTATCATTATTCATGGAATATTTCTTTCTATCTGCTCCGATCAGAATCGAAAAAAATGGTCCGAAGCTTTAGTGGTTCATCTTCCAGCGAAAAAAAAAGTGATTGTCAGTTACCTCTGACATGACAAGAAAACGCTCAGAAATCGTACGTATCCCGTAATGTTCTAATGCTCACATGCTATGTCGTACCAGTAAATCTGCCATTTATTTTATATCCAGGCTTTAAGACTAGGGCAAATATCAAAGATGAAGCAGAGTAATAGTAACACATGATGGCTGATTGAATTGACTGGAATCCTGCTTAACTGATGTTTAGGTTTAGATGAATATAAAGTTAAATGCTTATATTGAGGAAATGCAAAACTAGTTTTGAAAATGTTTTGGTTTTTTTTACATTTATGGAAACGTTTAAACCATTTGTTGTTTATTGAATGTTTATCTAGCTCTGCAATCATGACTTTACTATGAATTAACACAGAAAAACAATGACTATTATCAAAATGATGTTATAGCTACAATTTCAGTTATAATATAAGATCATGTTATGATACAGTTTTCTTCAGTATGAGCGTCATCAGGCGCATCTCTTCTATCTTTCTTTTCTCTTACAGCTCATAGACCATCAAAGACAATGTTAAAACAATTGTCAAATATTTCGACTCCATAGCCAAACTTCCTTACATAGTAGTCATTCCTGTCAGCATAGCGTTCAACTTCCGTACGGACTCTATCTTCTAATCGATCGAAGTTATAGAAAAACTGTAGGTTTATTGGGGTAGCAGTGGGCAAATTTCGAAATCTTTCAAATCCCAGACCTCTTAAAAGATAAGAAATTCCGGTATCAGCGAACTCCGCTTCAGTTAGGCTTCGGACGAGACTTCGAACGACGGCTTCCACGTGATCCGAATTGAAAATGAATCTCAAATTTTCTGATTGAATATCAACTTGTTGAAAAAGCGCAGTATAGGTGCGAAAAAGTCTGCAATATATTCAAGACAAAAATACTTAGCAACTTAGATACAATCTGAATGGGGTAATTTATACTCGTTTATATCGTTTTCCGGAACCTGATTAGGCTCACGATCATCATCTAAATCAAGTTCCTGATTGAATTCAAGTTGTTGATCATGCTCGGGACTTTGATCAGATATCAGGATCTTGTTTTGGTCCGTGTCCTTGTTCTGATCCGTGTCCTTGTTCGAACTCAGAACTTAAAAATGTTTTTGAAGCCCCAGGTTCTGGTTCCACGCTAGTTCCGGATGTTGTTTCAGGTTTATTTTCGAGCACGAATTCCTTTGCTAAAATTGGCTCTTGTTTAGACTCTCGATTAAGTCTCAACCTAGACTCACGGGTTGATTCCAGTTTGCGTTCAAGTTCAGGTTTTTGGGGAGTCTCAAGTGCAGACTGCACGTCCAGTTTTTGGTGGGACTGAAATTTTGGAGCGATTTGAGGCTTTTTATTTGACTTAGATGTCGACTCAGGGTCTGATTCTTGTGCAAGTTTAGTTTTTTGACTACAACCAGGTTCACATCTATTTTGTTTTTCGGGATCACTTTCAAGCCGAGCGATAACTTTCGAATTCGATTCAGATTCAGTACTTTCTTCACCAGCTCCGGAATATTGGTCACAACATGATATATGGAAACCTGCGTGTCTTTCTCCATGTTTAGTCATTTGATCAAATTGAATATTCTGATCAAATTTTTTACAAGTTTCAGTGTATTTATTCGACATTTTTAAGTTAGCTTTGGGGCGTCTATTTCGATATTCACTGAAGTTTGAATTCTTGTTTGAATTTATTTATTAAAACCGTTCCCACAAAAGAGTTCGATTTCGAAAAACAAATTTCGTTAGTACACTTATGATTTCCTGCTACCGATCAAAGTGAAGATGCTGCGCAATCAACTGGGTTTTCAGACTTTTGTACACATTAATTCAGACCAAGCAAAACTACCACTTATAAAACATCAATGCACGACAAAGGCAACAAATAACTGATTGATCGCCTAACTGAACCACCTAACAGTATTGAATTTATATGAATATTAGCTCTCTTTAGCATTACACAACAAGTCTTAACAACAGGTTTTTACCTAGAGTCGTAAACACTTAATTCTAATTTTTCATGTTCTCGCTCACAAAATACTACATGATAGTTCATTTGATAATTTTTTTTTGTTTTATTTTGTTTGATAGTTTCTTTTTGGTTTTCCCGAAAGTTCATTCAGCATACATATACATGTATACAATGTCGTGAGCAATTTTGCGTATGACAAGCTAAGCTGATATGGCTTTGATTAAAATGCAGAAATAGTTTTAAGTTCAAAATTTATTTTCAACAAAAATGTTTACAGTAATAGAATTGCTAACTTAACCAGTTTATTTGTAACTGATGTTAAAATAAATAAAACTGATATAAGACGGATATTCTCGGCCATCTTTTAGAGCATGCAGAGGCGCAGATATCTGTTCGAATTTATTTGCTGCTGAAATGGAAGATTCGGATTAAATATTTTACATTTTAAAATACTTTTTTTCACGTGGTCCTTTAACAAGCCAATAGATTTCATCAATCTTTTTTAATCCTCTAAACCTCTAGAAAAATCTTTGTGTTGGCGATCTAAAAATTAACCTACTTCCAAAAATTCCTGCATAATGTCAATTATTTCGATATTTTCTCGAAATTCTCAGTTCCTGACCTGTTTCCTGAGCCAATAAAAGAGGTTTCAGTGACTGGAGCCAACATCTGGAGAATAGGGTAGATTTTCATGCAGTTCGAAGTCTGCTTTTTGAATAGCAGTCATCGCGATTTCAGCTTTCAGCGGGTGTGATGTTCCGGTAATCGTAGTTTGTTCCGTCTACCTTTTTTGATAAGCTTCGTAAACCTTTTTGTTTGGTCCTGAACGTCAAAAAAACAAACCACATAACCTTTCGCGCCATTTTTCACATTCAATGGGAACATCAGCAATAAAAGCATTGCATTTGTAAACAGCAGTGGCGTTATGTATATTTTCCGTGTGGGAAATTTTTTCTGAAATTGAAATTTTCAATTCAATATTTAGACAAATTTTCCAACATTATGTTTTCCATACTTTTATAAACACTGATGCCAAATTGGAATTAGAACAAACCCATTATCAGAAGGTAATGGCATTATTTCACAATATATGTCCTCTGTTTTGAATTGTAATTCCTCAGTTTTAATGTTTGATACGAATGTTATTCCCAGTGCCGCTATCGATTTAACCAGCTCTGTTATAAAGAAAAGCTGAGCCCTACAATGGAAGACCATCGATTCCTAATCAATTTCTACTGCTTCATCGTCTAAATCAGATTTCATTGCGTTCGGTGCCTTTTCTATTCCGAAATGAAAATATTTCCCAGGTGGCATTTCAATAATGTTAATTTGGTTTGATTTTATACGAAGCAAAGTTGTCATTGATGATGGAAGATTACTACCATGTTTGTTTAAAATAAGAAGCAAATCGTTCACTGCTGCGTGCGATATTCTATGACGAATGGACCAGATTATATGCTTTTCTTGTAGTGTTTCATTTGAAAAATGTTCAATTGGTTTATTTCGTCTTATTGATTAAGTGTTTACAGATTCAATATTTTCAGCTGAATTTAAATTTTCTACAATTGTGCTACTTTCATTTGAATTTTCTACGGTGTCATTACCATCTTTGTTTATTTGCAAGTTTTCTCCATTATTCAATGAAGATAAATTTTTTGCAACCAGCCGTTTGAAATGCCTCTTGCTTACTCCAAAATGTTTTTGTGATATTGCAAACTTCACTCTAGTAATACTGTGTATGTATTTCAGGAAATTATAGTTGTAAGAAATACGTATCATAAAAAGGCGACATATAGTATAATATAGAATACCAGTAGTAAAATACTACTCCCTCTGTCCGAAAATAAGAGTCCCATTTGAAAAATTCGGGCTTTCTATTTATTATAATCATAAAAATAGAAGAAGTGGATCAAGTCTTCTTTGATAAACAAATTTCCATTGAAAAAAAAAGTATAATTCCGTCAAAATGATCAATTTAAGTAATTCATTTATAATAAATCATATACATATTAAATGGCTGAAAATATGAAAAATAGTGTGAAAATATGAAAATAATGTCAATTTGTGAATTGAATAAATTCCTGAGTGTATTGGAAACATAAACTTTACAAATAAAGTGTTGAAAACCGGGAGAAAATCCAGAATTTACAATAAAATATAATCTAAGAATTTGCTTATGAGTGAAAAATAACAATCCACAGCTTCTTTACGACTGAGGGATTATCACTTGGTTTGTTACTTATAAAATAAAATTATAACAGCAATTGATGCTGAGACGCCAAAAATGTACTGAAACAATCGTGGCAAATACCAAGCGATTTCAATGCAAATTTACTCAATCACTATCAGAGTCCGTCTCAATTGCATAAAGTTTCCACATGTCCCCACCTTGTCTCTTCTTCTCCTCAGCAATCGATTTTCGAGCATCCCGGATGGTATTCGAACAATTATCGAATATCTCAATTCCGCATCCGAATTTTTTGAGATTTTCCATATCTTCGCTAGCAAATCGACATCTTTCTTTATCCACGAATCCACTAAGACCATAGGATTTTGCCGAAAAAAGAACTTCCATGAAAAGCTCTTTAACATATCGCCGCTTTTCCTCATAAACTTCCCGACTGAAGTCGACTGGTTCACTATGCTGTCGTCTACTGTTAACATAGCTTTCATATGTATCCATAAAAGCGACTGCAGTGTGCGATTCAGCCTCTCTACGATACTCATCCCTAGTTCGTTCAGCACGTGGATCATCGGAGCTAATCTCAAACTGCATAAACTGTGCACTTTGCTGAACGTGTCGAAAAACTGAATTGTACGCCGGCAATAGTCTGAAATTATTTAAGGAAAATCTTGACAGACGTCTTAAAGTTTTTCTATGCATACTCATTTCCGTTGTATTCAGGATCTCGATCAGGACCAGGTTCTTGATCATGCTCACTAGCTGCTTGTCTTCGAGCAGCTGCAGGATTTCGCTCGCAGCTTTGTTCTTGCTGAGCGCTGGTTCCTGGCTCCGAACTAGGGTTTCGTTTTGGTGCCGGTCCAGCTTGTTCTTGAAGTCTAGAATTTTGCTTTGGCTGTCTGTCAGAACTGTTTTGATTTTCAGAATTTGCCGGATCAGGTGCTGGTTCTTGTTTAGGCTCAGTTTGAAGTTCAACTTCACGTCCGGAATTAGATTCTTGCCTGCATTCAACTTCTTTCTCATGACTAGTTTTGTCATCAGACTCTTCGACAACATTTGAATGCTCATTTGACATTTTACAAATATTTTTCAAGCTTTTAGTTTCTTATTCTAAATAAGAGAATTGATTAAACGGGTTTTTACTTACCAATAATATAAATTTCGTTTGAAATTTTCTACCACATCATCAAATACCGATGTCTGGAACAAATTTAGAACAAACCAAACACATATAAGACGTATAAAACGAATGATGAAAAATTTGATCGCGATTTTCAATCTCTTCGTGTCCGCCTTGAATCTCTCTCATACAAAAGTACATTTAAATTATTACTAGGTATCTCCAGAGAGCTATCAATCGAATAGAGATCGACCAAAGCGTCGATTCTCTTTAAAAGAGAATTGAAAAGTTTGGCTCATACAGCTCTAAAGACTCACACAAGTAAACTAAAAATTAAATTCATAAAATTCATTAATTCATTGAACAGTAAAAGGTTTTCTTATTCGGTTTAATACACAAGCGTGTTAGAGATAATCTTGACATTATGTTGGCAGAGAAGCCAACAGAGCAGGTTGTTAAAAAATAAAATTTTAAAATACTTGTTTGCGAAAATTGTCGAGCCGAGGTAACGGTGTTTGTAACATAAAAGTTTTTGTGCAAAAAAAATATAATGTAGATATTACTTAGTACGATTAACATATTTACTAGCGCTAATTTAACAAAATGAGCACTATGATTTATTTGAAATATCAAGATATTGTAAACAATTTATAATAAACCAACACGTTTGGACTGTAATTTTGGGAACGGATTCGCTGTGAGCAGATCAGTTAGATCAGACACAATAAAGACAATAAATTTTTTTGCGCTGTTAATCGAACTAATAACAGTAAAAACAAATAACATTAACTTAATTATTGATCCTCAGATGAAACATAAGATTAGAAATAACCAAACTAATAGCAAACGTGCTTCCAAACTAACGTTAACCAAATTCTTTGATAGACATTTAAACTAATCTGGTTGCTATACGGCCACAATAATTTTGTGAAGTTTTTTTTATCAAAAAATTTGAACTAATTTTACCTACTTAAATAACATTACGACTTACTTGAACATGTCTTCCAAGTACCCTACACCCAGAAAATATTGTTCTTGCCAAAATTTGCTTCTTAAATAAGCACCACAATGTTAGGAAATTCTTCAAAGAGCTTGATTTTTTTAAAAATTGAAAATAGGTACATTTTAAAATAAAACATGTTTCTTTCCAATGCCTTTTTTTCGTTCGAGACTACCAGTTTCTTGCTTTTTTTAATTAAATAAGGATATGTCACCTTGCTGCATCCAACTTGCAGAGCAATTTCTAATTTGGACTCCAAAAGATGCCCAAATTTCTGCATTTTGTTCCATACTCAACTGGACGTGTTTTGGCATCTCTATGATTACTGTTCTCCCACTGGCTTGAAAAATCAAACTCGGTTTTTTATAGTTTATATAGGATCACTTATTTTTAGTTGAAAAGTTTGTTTGTCTCTGAATAAGCTAATCCTGTCGTTTTTATGATTCCCTGGAAGATTCTTAATTCGTTGATTCTTAGCCGCTGGGTGTATCTCTAACTATTTGCATAGCATGCAAATGGATAATTTCTATCAGGTCTGACTCCAAGCTACATCCTGTTTGTATGCTTATCTTGCTTAGATATTCTTATCAATTTTACAACAAATATAATTCAAATCAAATTAATTGATTTTCAGATATCCAAAATCAACACAGTTTTTGTTATTGAAAAACAAAAACTCTATTGCTGCTACAATCGAAGTGATGTTATTTAATAAAAGAGTTTTAAGGGTAACTCTAAAGTAAAAACTCATTCATTTGAGTCAAAACCTTTAGTGGAGGCTACCATTCTATCTATTATCAGTTCATCACAAGACTATATACAATACTGAAACAATGTTAATAATAAAAATACATTCTCATGATGTGGGCGTGGATTTATTTTATTTCGCTCCTGCAAGGTGAACATTTTCAAGAAGACGTTCCATGACTCCTGCCAGGGAACATGCCGCATTTTCACTTTACATACTTTCAATGGAACTACTTATACAGCAATACTTCGTGGGAGTGGATCACCCCGCCGCTGATTCCAGAGATCCTTGCTTTTTCCTTCTTTCGGTCCCGTTCCGCGTCACGCAGTTTTCGGTACAATTTTTTTAGTGCTGTTTCGACGGCATCACACGCTCTTTAGGACTCCAGCATACAATGTATGCTAGTTTTTGCTGATATCATTGTCTTTAATACCGTCTCTAGGTTAATTCAGCTTGCTTCAAAGCGCGAACAACTAAACTTAATTTGTTTCGCATCATCGGGAATATTTTTACAGACTGGACAGTACGCTGAGCTGCCGAGCCCAAACCGGTACAGATGATAACGATATCTGCCATGTCCGATCAAAAATTCTGTTAGGTTAGTGAAGAGAGCTGCCGGGAACGCGGCCAGCACTAGGCCACCAATTTGGGCCCATTTGCCACCCTCATAGATAATCACACGCATTCACACTTACAGCAATGGCACTGGCGGGATTCGAACCCGCAGGCCCCGTAGCACGCCGCTTTTCGGCCTGACGCCTTAGCGAGCAGAGCTACCGGGCCCCCTTATCAAAAATTTCTGTTAGATCTTACCTAGTTTCTCCGGTCTCCTTGAAGACCATCGCAACAACGTTAGGAATTAATTTATGCGCCCAACACCCGTTTTGTGCCTATTCGAAACTACTCTGCCAACAGCACATTGACACTCGTCTTTGAATGTCTTGCGTGCTTCTTGTTCGTGCTTCGTTATTGTAGTGTCAAAGCGCTTCATCCGCAAGAATTGCAATAGGCAGCATACTGACTAGAACACACGTCGGTTATATGACGTTGTTTGAAAGGCACAGCAAGTTCAAAGTGTAATCAGTCGATAAACCGCTTGCGTTTTTCGCCGGTTCCAATTTATTTACAGCGCTGGCGCCCACACCGGTGCTGCGTACAGTAAAATAGAGCACAGCATTGATTCGGGCCACCAATATTGGGTAGCATTCTAACGAGTAAGGGATACCTGCTCTTTCCAGATGAGTTTTGAGGCTCAGTTTACTGTCGGTAGTTACACCCAGGTATTTTATAGCAGTCTGCGGGGTATTCACACAGTTGCCAACCTTTATACGTACTACTGGTAGTTTTTTCACTTCGTGAATAGTACAATTTCCGTCTTATGGTCGGCTAGTTTAAGCCCAGTGCAACCAAGTCATGATTAAATCACCCAGATTGCTTCGCTTGCATATATTTTGACTTCTTCGAAATGACAAGCTGGAATTACAATGCCAATGTACAACCACAACTACTACAACCACGTTTCTGGGTACACGTAGCCTTAGTATCCCATCGTTCTTATGTTGCAAAAAAGTGTGCCATGGACTGAACCCTATCGTACTTCCGTTGTTACCAGATAAAGTTTTGGTCCTTCGTCTGAGTCGAAGCATAATGCTTTTTTCCCCTGAAGCAGTCGACGATAATACATGCTAAATAGTGAGCCACCACATTATCGGAGTTTGCGGAGTTGAAATCGTTTCTTACGTCTAGTGTGACCACAGCGCAGCAGTCTATTTTATCTTTGGCATTAATTCTCAACTCCGACACCATTCTGAAAGCGTCCATAGTAGATCGTTCTTTTGGAAATCCAAAAAGCAGATCCCATAGTTCCTTTTTGTTTTGGATTCCCGACAGCAGTCGCTCGTATATGACCTACTCGAAAACTTTGCCTATTGTATTAAGCAGGCATATTGGCCTATAAGATGATAATTCTCCAATAGGTATATCTTGCTTTGGCAGTAGAATCAATTTTTGTTGCTTCCACTGTTTGGGAAAAACGCCTTCGCGTAGGCACGTTGTAATTACATCGGGAAAGACTTTTGGTACTTTTAAGTGCTTTATTCGGTATCGCATCCAATCCTACCGCTTTATTGTTACCGATTTTTTGTATGTTTTGATTTTCAACCTGTATTACCGGCAGGTTTTCGCCCCGATTCTGTGGGAAAAACGTTATGACTATTTCCTGGAACATTTTGGACATTGAATTGAGGAGAATATTTTCGCTTTATTGATCTGCTATGATCAATTAGAAAACTTTATGACCATACAAATGTACATAGCCACAAACGAAAAAGAGAAGATTACGCCAACACTCATTCTTGACGTTTTTCACGTTGACTTCCATGCGTCTTGATGACCCAGTTGCGACAACTCCTCAGCCTATTTGTGATTTTTTTGCTACATTTTTCTTTTTCTTAAGGGGGGAGATACATGTAACTACTAAAACAAAAACGATTTTTTTTTATTGCATCAAAGTGTTCGAAATACTCTTAAAATATACCAAAAAAAGTTTTGAAGCGATATTCGTATTAGTTCTCGAGTTATAGCCAGTTATGGACAGCGCGGCGTTCCCCAGGTCGGTGGAGCTTTAGAACTTTAAACACGTTTTTCTCAAAGTAGTACTTTTTCAATTTCCGTACAAGATATCTCAAAAAATATTGAACCTATTCGGCTCAAATTTATATCACATGTACAAAAGAGTATTATCTCATCGTTGAACCTAAATTTTTTTGTAATTTCGGAAAAATAATTAGTTTACCAATGTTTAAAACGTGATTTTTTTGAAAAAAAATCGATTTTTTTTTTAAATCTAATATTAATGTAAAAATTTGATTTTTTTTTCTAAATTTTATTGGTTCACCTATGAATTATAGATCTCATTAGCATATTTTTTTTTCTCTGAACGTTGCAAGTTTCTCGGAAAAAGCGTTAAGTTGTACGAGGCTGTTTTTGATGTGTTTTTTTCATTTGCTCGCATCGCCTCCATTTTGTGTTGAAAAGTTATTAAAAAAATATTTTCATTTACTATAAGATTTGTACTTTGAGGATTTAATATCAAAAATTTTCTGAATAAACAATATATATATTTTAAGTCAATCTGAAATTAGCAATTTCTTTTCCATTTTACATGTATTTCCCCCCTTAAGCAAATTTGCTTCCTACAGTTTTCTCCCGCTAGGTGCTTAAAATGAGATCAGAAAAATTTGACATTTTCTGAATTACGATAAGTTTTGACAGAGCTATTGAATCATTATAAAACTTACAGAACATATTGATGCTACTAGGTTGTATGCTTATAGAGTTTTATATGAACGTGCTGTAGCTACGACAGGTGCTCAAAGTGAAAACCTTCAAACCATCGACTCTCCTGAAAGATTTTCGTTTTTAAGAAAAAAATGAAACTCATACACAAATTTTATACTTTGTCAACACAGTCAAAGTAAAGATTTTGATGTTCCATATCAGACAAGAACAGTAGCCCTTCCCCAATTTACCGATATTTTTAGCGTCAAAAACTTCTGTTCGCGAAAACTCACGACCCGATAATCAGATTCAGTTTAAATTTACAGAATGTATTGGTTATAAGTAGGACCAGGTCTGGAAGAAGCGATTTTGAAATGTGGGCAATTCAGTACCAGTGGCGCCAGCTTGAAAAATCACTAAGAAAAATAACTGCGTTTGGCCCTATAAATTCTTATTCAGTCACCAGATTTTGACGAAATTCACACAGTAGCCGAATCTTACTCTAAGCCATGGTAATTTTTGTGGTTTAAATTTTGAAAATTTTCCCAGGAAAATAAAGCTCTGTTCCCCATAGCCTGCAGTGCAGTCATGGAATCATATCGAAATTCACATGGCAAATTAAACTTATTGTAGGCAATATTCAGTAAAAAATCTAGTTGGAAAAACAATGATAGGGTTCACAGCTATGGTTGGTTTTATATTTTTTGGGATATCTTTAGGAAGCACTTTTAATATAAAATTTTCCAATAGTAGTGATCTTGTAGTGGAAATAAACAACAAATATGTAGATCTAGAAAATTTGAAAACTTTTGCGAGCTGCAACCCAAAATTTCTTTGTATACCTATTTCTTCCAATGTAAGGCTGCCAGCACAAGGAGTTTTTGTTTTTTTCGTACCACTAAATGCTTGCACTAAGTATTCGCATCGCGAAAATTTGCAATGAAAATTAGTAAACAATGTTTAAATTTTCTAAGTTCTGGACATTTTTCATAAGTAGAAGAAGCAGCCAGTGATAGTGGTCTTAAGTAGCTAGTGGTAGAATATACACTTAAAATCTGCACAAATTCTCTACTGTTCTTCGAACATTAATGTTTCTAGTGGTTCTGATGCGATAGGAATTTTGAATCTTCAGACCTATCCACTCTTTTGAAATATGGTCGTGTTTCTTTTCTTTGCTGTTTCAGTAAACTCCTTAAATATAACAGAATATATCTTCTCTAGCTTTTTCTTGTCGCAGATTGCAGCTTGGCTTTATTAAAGGTCGCTCCACAACGGTGCTTTCAAATGATGTTGCTTCAGCCTTCGACATGTATTGAAAACATATATTGACTTTTCGAAGGCTATTAGTTCCGTGAACCACAGCCTTCTTCTCGAAAAACTCAAATTTTGAAATTTTGGGTCCCCTTTTCTCTTGGCTCTCTTTTTATGTTCTTAACCGTCTTTGTAGAGTCAGCCTTAACAGCTCTTTTTTGTCTTTCTATCCCACAACTGGAGCTGTTTTTCTTTATTTCTATTATCTTCTTTATGCGAATGACGTAAAGTTCTATAGAGCAATCAAATCTGTGGATCACTGTCACCAGCTTCATGCGAACTTGTTCACCCTTCATCACTGGTGCCACACCAATTTACATCCTTAAAAAATCTCAAAGTGTCACAACCGCTTACAATATTTTCTATTCAATATCCGCTATTGTCCCTATTCTTCTGATCTGTCCTCCCTTTGGATGCACGGGGAGTGTTCTTTGCTGAGTGTTGTTTCATTAAGCTTAGCAAGTTTTTTTTGGTCCAATAACCATTCGTGGTTTTTAGTCAAATAGTCATATGTGTTTGAGGTCATTCGTCAGAAGTATTCTTGATTTCATTTGCGCGAACGGATACCTCCATTACTATCCATTGCTATTGCTTCCTCGGAAGCAAAATATCCCTGAGCTTGATTCTTTCCTCAGCACTCGTTTCTTCACTTTAAGTACGTTCTCAAGCATGTTATATTGAATTTTTTCAGAATTGATTTCTATTTAATTTTCTTAATTTTGTAAATTTGTACATTTTTTTACTCTTATTCATGATCATGTTAATTTTATTCATTCGCTGTAATGGAAATTGTTTTTGTAGCGGAATGAAATACATTAATAAATTAGCACATCTACAGTTTATCCAAAAAAGAAACATGCCTACAGGCAATACTGAAACAGTTTTGTAATTTTTATCCCATCCTATGAATTACTACAAGACGTCACGAAACCAATTTTCACCTTAAATAGCGTGAT
Source organism: Nemotelus nigrinus (assembly GCA_947369275.1). Taxonomy (NCBI): domain Eukaryota; kingdom Metazoa; phylum Arthropoda; class Insecta; order Diptera; family Stratiomyidae; genus Nemotelus; species Nemotelus nigrinus. Next base: position 51,136,711 of record OX376375.1, on the reverse strand, counting down.
TTGGTATATCATATGAAACTTGAATGGTCACTTGGCTTTAACTTTGTTAGAAAATAAAATTGATTTAGACAATCTTCTCTGAAATATGCTCGCAAAATACATAAAATTACAATGCAAAAAAAGTTTGATAATATTCAAAAGTGTTTGTTCAAAAGTCAGCACGGATAACTAAGTTTAAGTCCATGTAAAGAGCTGAATCAACTTAACAGAAATTTATTTCCATGCTATTTCAATTAAAATCCATAAGCTCTATTTAAGATAACGTCAATTTTAATTTTCATAAGCCTCTCTGATTTAATTCAATCACATTAGCTTCTTGGCAGCCAAAGATAATGTTGGGATAACCATTGATATCGCACTATTTTCACAAGTATAAATAAGCGAAATGCACTAGCCAAATCAGTTTCAGTTTCGTGATTCAAAGCAAACCAGTGAAAATGAAAGTCTTGGCTGTTGTCGCTCTGTTGTTCTGTGGTGCCCTTGCCCAAGAGGGACCACAATGTGCTGCTCCAAATGGAGGTGGTCTTCAACCAGTGATGGAGGAATTCGTTGCCATGATCCCAGTGGAGCAGGTGTTGGAACTTGCCCTTACCGCCATGACATCTGATCCTGAGACTCAAGCCGTTATGGAATACTTGTCATCGGAACCCTTCTTCCAAATCGTCAAAATGGTCCAGAGCCAACCTTCATTCAGGAGCCTCTTGGACTTCTTTTGCCGCGAAGTGCATTTCGATCTTGCCTACTATTTCAACGTGGCTGCCGGTATCTTCGGATTCCCAGAAGTTCATTCCGCTCGTGCCGTCCGCACTCCAGGATTCCGTGGACTCTTGTTGGACATCCTCGAACTTATCCCAGTCGAACAAGCTCAAGCTCTCTTCGAAGAGAAGTTGGCCAGCGACTACTACGTTCAATTGGCCATGCAAAAGCTGAATTCCGACGAATTTGGATCCATCATTGAAGCTCTCCAAGCTAACGCTGCCTACGGTGAACTGAAGGACCGTCTTGCCGCTTTGGGTGTTGATGTTGGTGCTATCATCGATACCATCAGCAAGATCTTCAGGCCTCAAGCTATTTGATTTGTTGGAACATTTTGAATCAATAAAAGCATTAATGTGTTGGTGAAATCAAATTTTCTCTTTTAATGGTTTCTACTCAAAACAGACTATATATTTAACAAACAAACGTTTCCATTTTGATCCATGAAGTACGTTCTAAATATCATTGTGCGCATTTGATTGGGTGCGTTTTAGGACCCATAATTTGTAGTTTGACGAAATTGACATACTTGTTATTCGATTTTCGATTTTTGTGTTCATAGAAAATCCTAGTTCGAATTTACTTGCTGGATTTCAATGATTTTATTTTGAAAATACAAAGAGCACATGCCTGAGTTACAGAGCATACCACATAGCTTCCTAGAACTTCATGTATGACTACTGAAGCTGAGCGCAAATTCTAAGTGTTTATTTTTCATTTGGCTGTTTTTCAAATGGCTTTAGCGAGCAGAGCTACCGGGCCCCCTTATCAAAAAATTCTGTTAGATCTTAGCTAGTTTCTCCGTGTCTCCTTAAAGACCATCGCACAACGTTGGGAATTAATTTATGCGTCCAACACCCGTTTTGTGCCTCCTCGAAACTACTCTGCCAAGAGCGCATTGACACTCGTCTTTGAATGTCTGGCGTGCTTCCTATTCGTGCTTCGTTATTGTAGTGTCAAAGCGCTTCATCCGCAAGAATATCAACAGGCAGCATACTGACTAGAACACACGTCGGATTATATGACGTTGTTTGAAAGTCACAGCAAGTTCAAAGTGCAATCAGTCGATAAACCGCTTGCATTTTTCGCCGGTTCCAATTTATTTACAGCGCTGGTGCCCACACTGATGCTGCGAACAGTAAAATAGAGCACACCTTTCTTGAAATCAGTAGCCTTCGACTTTGCTTCGGGCCACCAATATTGGGTAGCATTCTAACGAGTGCTGAACCAACAACGGATACCTGCTCTTTCCAGATGAGTTTTGAGGCTCAGTTTACTGTCGGTAGTTACACCCAGGTATTTTATAGCAGTCTGCGGGGTATTCACACAGTTGCCAACCTTTATCCGTACTACTGGTAGTTTTTTCACTTCGTGAATAGTACAATTTCCGTCTTATGGTCGGCTAGTTTAAGCCCAGTGCAACCAAGTCATGATTAAACCACCCTGATTGCTTCGCTTGCATATATTTAGACTTCTTCGAGATGACAAACTGGAATGTAGTTAAGCGTCTACCACAACCACGGTTCTGGGTACATGTAGCCTTAGTACCCCATCGTTCTTATGTTGCAAAGAAGTGTGCCATGGACAGAACCCTGTCGTACTTCAGTTGTTGCCAGATAAAGTTTTGGTCCTTCGTCTGAGTCGTAGCATAATGTTTTTTCCCCTAAAGCAGTCGACGATAATAATACATGCTAAATAGTGAGCAACCTCATTATCGGAGTTTGCGGAGTAGGAGTCGTTTTTTACGTCTAGTGTGACCACAGCGCAATTCCGACACCATTCTGAAAGCGTCCATAGTTGATCGTTCTTTTCGAAATCCAAATAGCCAATCTGAGTCCCTTTTTGTTTTGGATTCCCGACAGCAGTCGCTCGTATATGACCTACTCGAAACCTTTGCCCATTGTATTTATTAGGCATATTGGCCTATAAGATGATAGCTCTCCAATAGGTTTATCTTGTAGTCAGTAGAATAAATTATTGTTGCTTCCACTGTTTGGGAAAAACGCCTTCGCGTAGGCACGTTGTAAATACATCGGGAAAAATTTTTGGTATCCCCTTTACCGCCACCTTAAGTGCTTTATTCGGTATCGCATCCAACCCTAGCGCTTTATTGTTACCGATTTTTTGTATGTTTTGATTTTCAACCTGTAATACCGGCAAGTTTTCGCCCCCATTCTGTGGGAAAAGCGTTATGACTATTTCCTGGAGCATTGTGGACATTGAATTGAGGAGAACGTTTTTGCTTTATAACATCAATTAGGAAACATTATCCAATTGATGACCATACAAATGTACATAGCCACAAACGAAAAAGAGAAGATTACTCCAACACTCATTCTTGACGTTTTTCACGTTGACTTCCATGCGTCTTGATGACCCAGTTGCGACAAATCGTCATGCTATTTGTGATTTTTTGGCTACATTTTTCTTTTTCTTAAGCAAATTTGCTTCCTACAGTTTTCTCCCGCTAGGTGCTTAAAATGAGATCAGAAACATTTGACATTTTCTGAATTACGATAAGTTTTGACAGAGCTATTGAATCATTATAAAACTTACAGAACATATTGATGCTACTAAGTTGTATGCTTATAGAGTTTTATATGAACGTGCTGTAGCTACGGCAGGTGCTCAAAGTGAAAACCTTCAAACCATCGACTCTCCTGAAAGATTTTCGTTTTTAAGAAAAAAATGAAACTCATATACAAATTTTATGCTTTGTCAACACAGTCTAAGAAAAGATTTTGATGTTCCATATCGGACAAGAACAGTAGCCCTTCCCCAATTTACCAATATTTTTAGCGTCAAAAACTTCTGTTCACGAGAACTCACGACCCGATAATCAGATTCAGTTTAAATTTACAGAATGTATTGGTTATAAGTAGGACCAGGTCTGAAAGAAGCGATTTTGAAATGTGGGCAAATTAGTGCCAGTGGCGCCAGCTTGAAAAATCACTTAGAAAAATAACTGCGTTTGGCCCTATAAATTCTTATTCAGTCACCAGATTTTGACGAAATTCACACAGTAGCCGAATCTTACTCTAAGCCATGGTAATTTTTGTGGTTTAAATTTTGAAAATTTTCCCAGGAAAATAAAGCTCTGTTCCCCATAGCCTGCAGTGCAGTCATGGAATCATATCGAAATTCACATGGCAAATTAAACTTATTGTAGGCAATATTCAGTAAAAAATCTAGTTGGAAAAACAATGATAGGGTTCACAGCTATGGTTGGTTTTATATTTTTTGGGATATCTTTAAGAAGCAATTTTAATACAAAATTTTCCAATAGTAGTGATCTTGTAGTGGAAATAAACAACAAATATGAAGATCTAAAAAATTTGAAAACTTTTGCGAACTGCAACCCTAAATTTCTTTGCATACCTATTTCTTCCAATGTAGTAATTGGATCAATAGGAAATTTGCAGGGAAGGCTGACTTTGACGTGGATCAGATGTGGCCAATTTTCGGCTTCGATGCTAGTAAAGGGTTGCCAGTACGAGGCGTTTTTGTTATTTTCGTACCAATAAATGATTGCACTAAGTATTTGCATCGCGAACATTTGCAATGAAAATTATTAAACAGTTGTCTAAATTTTTTAAGTTCTGTCCATTTTTCATAAGTAGAAGAAGTAGCCAGTGGTAGTAGTCTTAAGTAGCTAGTGGTAGAATATACACTTAAAATCTGCACAAATCCCCTCCTGTTCTTCGAACATTAGTGTTTCTAGTGGTTCTGATGCGCTACGAGTTTTGAATCTTCGGACCTTCCACTGTTTGGAAATATGGTCGGGTTTCTTTTCTTTGCTGTTATATGTAGCAGAATATATCTTCTCTAGCTTTTTCTAGCCTCAGATTACAGCTTGGCTCTATTAAAGGTCGCTTTATGTTCTTAACCGTCCTTGTAGAGTCAGGTTTAACAGCTACTATTCGTCTTTCTTTCGCACACCCGGAGCTATTTTTCTGTATTTTTGTTATCTTCTTTATGCGAATGACTATAGAGCAATAAAATCTGTGGATCACTGTCACCAGCTTCATGCGAACTTGTTTACCCTTCATCACTGGTGCCACACCAATTTACATCTCAAAGTGTCACAACCGCTTACAATATTTTAAATTCAATATCCGCTATTGTCCTTATTCTTCTGATCTGTCCACCCTTTGGATGCACGGGGAGTGTTCTTCGATGAGTGTTTTTTCTTTAACAAGTTTTTTTTGGTCCAATAACCATTCGTGGTTTTCAGTCAAATAGTCATATGTGTTTGAGGTCATTCATCAGAAGTATTCTTGATTTCATTTGCGCGAACGGATACCTCCATTACTATCCATTGCTATTGCTTCCTCGAAAGCAAAATATCCCTGAGCTTGATTCTTTCCTGAGCACTCGTTTCTGTTCTCAAGCATGTTATATTGAATTTTTTTAGAATTGATTTCTATTTAATTTTCTTAATTTTGTAAATTTGTACATTTTTTTACTCTTATTCATGATAATGTTAATTTTATTCATTCGCTGTAATGGAAATTGTTTTTGTAGCGGAATGAAATACATTAATAAATTAGCACATCTACAGTTTATCCAAAAAAGAAACATGCCTACAGGCAATACTGAAACAGTTTTGTAATTTTTATCCCATCCATTGAATTACTACAAGACGTCACGAAACCAATTTTCACCTTAAATAGCGTGATTTGGTATATCATATGAAACTTGAATGGTCACTTGGCTTTAACTTTGTTAGAAAATAAAATTGATTTAGACAATCTTCTCTGAAATATGCTCGCAAAATACATAAAATTACAATGCAAAAAAAGTTTGATAATATTCAAAAGTGTTTGTTCAAAAGTCAGCACGGATAACTAAGTTTAAGTCCATGTAAAGAGCTGAATCAACTTAACAGAAATTTATTTCCATGCTATTTCAATTAAAATCCATAAGCTCTATTTAAGATAACGTCAATTTTAATTTTCATAAGCCTCTCTGATTTAATTCAATCGCATTAGCTATTTGGCAGCCAAAGATAATATTGCGATAACCATTGATATTGCACTATTTTTACAAGTATAAATAAGCGAAATGCACTAGCCAAATCAGTTTCAGTTTCGTGATTCAAAGCAAACCAGTGAAAATGAAAGTCTTGGCTGTTGTCGCTCTGTTGTTCTGTGGTGCCCTTGCCCAAGAGGGACCACAATGTGCTGCTCCAAATGGAGGTGGTCTTCAACCAGTGATGGAGGAATTCGTTGCCATGATCCCAGTGGAGCAAGTGTTGGAACTTGCCCTTACCGCCATGACATCTGATCCTGAGACTCAAGCCGTTATGGAATACTTGTCATCGGAACCCTTCTTCCAAATCGTCAAAATGGTCCAGAGCCAACCTTCATTCAGGAGCCTCTTGGACTTCTTTTGCCGCGAAGTGCATTTCGATCTTGCCTACTATTTCAACGTGGCTGCCGGTATCTTCGGATTCCCAGAAGTTCATTCCGCTCGTGCCGTCCGCACTCCAGGATTCCGTGGACTCTTGTTGGACATCCTCGAACTTATCCCAGTCGAACAAGCTCAAGCTCTCTTCGAAGAGAAGTTGGCCAGCGACTACTACGTTCAATTGGCCATGCAAAAGCTGAATTCCGACGAATTTGGATCCATCATTGAAGCTCTCCAAGCTAACGCTGCCTACGGTGAACTGAAGGACCGTCTTGCCGCTTTGGGTGTTGATGTTGGTGCTATCATCGATACCATCAGCAAGATCTTCAGGCCTCAAGCTATTTGATTTGTTGGAACATTTTGAATCAATAAAAGCATTAATGTGTTGGTGAAATCAAATTTTCTCTTTTAATGGTTTCTACTCAAAACAGACTATATATTTAGCAAACAAACGTTTCCATTTTGATCCATGAAGTACGTTCTAAATATCATTGTGCGCATTTGATTGGGTGCGTATTAGGACCCATAATTTGTAGTTTGACGAAATTGACTTATTTGTTATTCGATTTTCGATTTTTGTGGTCATAGAAAATCCTAGTTCGAATTTTAATGCTGGGTTTGAATGATTTTATTTTGAAAATACAAAGAGCACATGCCTGAGTTACAGAGCATACCACATAGCTTCCTAGAACTTCATGTATGACTGCTGAAGCTGAGCGCAAATTCTAAGTGTTTATTTTTCATTTGGCTGTTTTTCTTATAGTTACAGCCTGAAAATACTATTTGATGGAATAATATACATCAATGCAAAATATAACCACCTTTTCAGTTGCCTCGAAAATATCGACTAAGGTACCTTTCACTCTAATTTTACTGGAACTAAGCGATGATAAAGAATTAATAAGTAGAGCTTTTGGAACGCAGAAAACGAGGCAGTCAGTAATTCGATAGAGGAAACCAGTCAGGCTTGAAATCAGTTGGATATCATACTGGAGTTGCATATCTGGAAGGATTCTGGTGGATTTTCTCCTTGAGCTCTAGCAGGATTTAATTGCGATTTTTAAAAAAACTCTGCTTTGAAAAACTTCTATAAGAAAAGTCCCTGGTGCTCAAATAAGGCAAGCGAGAGCCGTTCTTCACCGGACCACAGCATGGTGACTATTTATTTATTTATATTGGACCGATTTCGCAGATAAAAACCCTCTTACAAAATTGAGAAATATAAGGTAATTAGATAATTAGTTGTAAGATAATAAGATAATTACTGGGGATAAATAAAAAATGAATTTGCCTCAACGTAAAATATCCGAATTATGTTGTTTTTTTAATTGATTGTTCTTAGTCTCTATTTATTTACTTCAAATGCGTACTAGAGAAAATTATTTGAATTGACTCTACTCTATCCATAAAGCTAAAATTTAGCATTATGAATAAACTTTAGAAAAAATTATCCAACTACGATGTTTTTTAACCTTAAATCGGCTTTTCTCTGGGCGAAACTTTTCAGATCTTACTGGCGTTTTTGACCATTACAGAGCTTTTGAAAAAGTGTGATTTTCCTGGCGAGTTTTTTTTTTAATCAAATAATTGCTGGCCGAGGTTTAGGTGAATAAGTTGACAGACACCAGCGGTTGGGTCTTTTTGTTTGCATATAAAAATAAGCAACATCTACTATGGCATACCGACTCTGCTATTGGTGCGTAGCCAACCTCTGATAACGTTTCTCATGGAATGCAAAAAAGCCAAAAAATTATAAAAGAATAGAATGATCAGCCAAACGTAAATTTCGCTATCCTTGCTTTGGGTTTCGAGCATGGCAAGTCACAGAACTACGAAGTTGGAAGAAAAAAACTGACTTTTGCCCATTGTACCAACTCCTTTCAGCAATATCGATTCGAGCCAATGTTACCGGCCCTAGTTGTAGCCCATAACCTAAACACCTTCAAAATATGCAAACTTTATTTTAGAGTGGTCCCAAATAATCTACGTTTCACAAAAAAAGGTCAATATATTACTGTAAATGCTTAAGAGTGAAAATCATCTGCGATAATATATAAGCATAGATTCCAGCACTTTTGCTACTGTGTTGGAAGATATAAAAGTTTTCCCTTAAATAAGATGGGATAGATTAGTTAAGAACTACTAACTTTTTCTCGGAGAGTCTTACCGATAGACACACATAAGTACACTAAAGGTCTGCTATGATACCATGGATATTCTTACTTAACTGTACGAAGGTTGATCCACAAGTAGTGATAATCGGCTACTGTTAGCTCGCATAATATCCACAAAAAATATTTTGTGACCCACTAAGTCAGAACAAAAAAAAACATAAATAGGCCACGATTCCAGGGAGGTACATTCATTTTAATACGAATTGTCGAAGAGAGAGCATCAACATGGAGAAAAACAAAATTAGAGTTGTCATTTAGTACCTGTGTTTGAAAAAAATATCTACCAAAGCCGTGGACAGCGACTTGATGAAAAGGGGACTCTGGTCCTCCATATTCCATCGTTGCGCGCTGGGCCAAGGGATTTAAGCTGGGAAGAACATCCACTGAAGATGAATACCGCGAAGGACGTCCTTCTACGTCTCTCACTGAAGACAAGGTGAAAAAAGTCGCAGATATCATGTTGGCAGATCGAAGAGTGACCATCAAGCATGTAGCTGAGGTCACGGGGATCTCGTATGGCAGTGTTCAAAAAATCGTTGCCTACGAATAACATACGAAGAAGGTTTCTGCGCAACGGGTGCTGAGAATGTTAGCTGACGCGCAAAAGGAGAAACAAGTCGACATTTGGAAGGTGAATCTCGAAAAGTTCCAGGCAGATCTGGAGAACTTTTTATCACATTTCGTAAACGTGGACGAGGCCTGGACCCACCATTTTGATACTAAAATCAAACAGCAATCGATGAGCTAAAAGCGATTCTCTTCAGCGATGCCGAAGAAATTCAAGGTGCCGGGTTCGGCAGAGAAGGCTATGCATCACTCTTCTGGGACGCTGAAGGATTTGTTATGGTGGCATATTTGGAAAAAGAAGCCACTATATCAGGCTCTTACTACGCAGACCAAATAAGAAGATTGCGAGAGATAATGAATGAAAAAAGACGTGGCAAACTGCGATCCGGAGTTCTGTTTCATCAAGATAACGCACCGGCTCACAAGGCTGCAGTTGCGATGGATCCAATTCCAGAAACAGGATTCGAGTTGCTTGAACACCCGCCCTATTTACCAGATGATAGCGAAGTGACGGCCGCTGCTGGTGTGTTCTGAGAGAGTCAAGACGAAAAAAATTTTTAAGGGTATCCCGGGATTGGAAAAAAGATGGAGTCAATGTATTAACTTGTTAGGAGACTCTGTTGAAAAATAAATATTTTATTTAAGTTTAATCACCTTGGTTTATATTGATCATCATTACTTTTGGATCAAACCTCGTAGAATACACCTTAATTTAAAAGAGCGCAGATTAGTCAGACCTGATATAATGGGCGCCCCCATAAATCTTATTATCTTCCTCGCGAGAGCCGGCCACTGGAACATGAAATGGAGGACAGACTAATTTTAATCTGCTGAGCCACAGGTACAACAGAAATCGTTGAACCGCTGAGCGTGTCTCCCTATGAGGTAGTGGTTCATGAAGAAGGGCACTGCATAGCACTGCATAAATTCGACAGCGAACTGGTGTGACGTGCATCCATGGAGACCCAGAAATATATTTTCATCGCACATTATAGCCCAGGACTTCTAAGCGTCTTGTAGGTATTTTGTCTAATGGTTAGTTTGAATGACAACATCGGGGTACCTATAGTGAGAGGACATGAGACCTTCAGTAGCAAGGTACAAAGCCTTACCAGTTCATCGTGCTTGAGAACAATTTTGCATACAACTTATGTCCGAAAGTATTATGCCTTCAAGCTTTTTCGTAGCTCTTATGTTAAGAATAAAAATGTATTGTATTATTGGTAAAATTTTTCAAATCACTGAATACAGCTTTGAAAACAGCTTAAGGCTTGAAGATCTTGCTGAAGGTATCGATAATAGCACCAACATCAATGCTTAAAGCGGCAAGACGGTCCTTCAATTCACCGTGGGCAGCGTTAGCTTCGAGAGCTTCAATTATGGATCCAAATTCGCCTGAGGGTACCTTTGGCATGGCCAGTTGAACGTACTAGTCACTGGCCAACTTCTCTTCAAAGAGAGCTTGAATTCGTTCGACTAGAATGAGTTCGAGGATGTCCATCAAGAGTCCCCGGAATCCTCGAGTGCGAACAGCACGAGTGGAGTGTAATAAAGAAATGTTTGATTTCTGGCGGATTTATCAGTGAAAGAAGATTATGAACATTTATATTGACTTTATCTTAAGTATGCTCTCATTGATATTAGACTTAAAACTGAGAGATTGGTCATGGGTCACTGTTGTATATTTTGCTAAGACTTGCAAATTTTGAATAGGACCAAACCTTCACATTTGCATTAGCCGAATAGATTTTCTTAACTCTGTTACTAGAATGAAGTATCACGGAAGCTGTCAATTAATTCTAATGTTTTAATTCATGTTAGCTCTTATTTGAAGAAATTGATTATTCATTGTTTTCTTCCAAATATCCAAAAATCCAGAGTAAAAATGAAAATTAGCGAAATGAGTTGTAGTTTTTTTGCACGCATTTTTATTTGCCTGATTTCCAGACTCAAAACAGAAATTATCAGAACATGTACGTTTAATATAAATCTAATTAAGTATTATCTATAATTTTAATCGTACGTTAAATTCTTACAATAATGTCAGCTTATCCCTGCAATGGATTTATTGAATGGGGTTATAATTGTTTCCTAGTGAAAATCAAATTGGAAAGCAATTACCAGTTACTATCTACAAGATAATCTCGTACTTTTCTGCATGAGATAAATACTTTTCTGTATTAGATGAAAAATTATTCTTATCAGCTGTCAAATGAATAAGCACTCTCATTGCGCAATGAATGTAATCAATTGAGTTCATAAAAATTCAAATTCATCGATTTTTAAAGATTTTTAAGGCCATATTACTGGCTGAAGAAAAATTTGGATGGTTAATGTCAGTGGTATATTTTTTTTATTTGATTTGAAAATATCATTCGACTCAAATCCGATTACATTTTATTTTGGAAGTGCGGAAACATTACTTGAAAAGGCTCAGCGCATGAAAAATTACACTCTACCCAAACAAAGTTGAAAAATAGTATTATATCTGTCCCAATGAAATCAAGGAAAATTTGAACAGCGGTTAAGACTTTCAAAAAAACTATAAACACCTATAAACTCTAATGTAACCTGACTAAAGAACTTCTGTCATTGATTGCACCGATATTTTCAATCACCCCAGCCTCCTCAGTCGTTTTGCCTATTGACGAAAATTGACGAAAATGACAAATTTAATACTTTTAAAATTTTCGGTCTGACACTTAACCAAAATTTTAAGTTTTTATATTTTAAGTTAAAAAATCATAGAGTGATACTTCCCAGAGAACTTAACTCTTTCTCAGTTTCTACAAATAAGAATGGAATGGATTTCCTGCATATGATGATTCTGCTCTTGTTATTCATCTTGAAGTTTCGTGGCAGCCGATGTTTGGATGATGTGTTCCTTGACACATTCTTATCGTCGTTTAAAGTATCAGCAAGCGAGTATAAGTTCATGATGCAGATCTTTCGTTTTGTCAATAACACCGAATGGGTGAATGCAGGTCAAGGAGCATTGATTTCAGCTACGAAACTATTCACAGCGGCTGAAATAGTTTACCATGAGAGAAAGTTGGTCGGTTACGCGAATATCGCGGCCTATGCAGCTGAGAACATGGAAAAATTGGTACCGAAATTCGAAAAAGGCGCCTCGCCTCCATTTCATGCTACGAAAATTCTGATTGCGGGTGGCATCCGAGGACTGGCTCTGGTATCGCTTGAAGAAGGTGTGTACTTATTTAGGAAACCAGTTAAATTTACTTTGAGTCCAGTAACGGAATTTTCGCCATGCACGTCCCTATCATGGACACAACATGAGCAGGCTAGTAAAGATGAGCTTCATGCAATGAAATTTGTTATTCTGCCAAAGCCGATGTGTGATGAAAATCTTGCAAAAAGGCGTGATACACTTTGCGGTCGTGGTGATGGCACGCAGCAAAACTATTTGGGAGATGGAGATATGGGAGCAGCTTTGTTGTGTAGTGGGAAATTGGCGGGCATTGGAGTACCGCAAAAACTAAGCAATGGAAGTTATCAAAAGTCGGTTGCACTGTTTGTCAATATTTACTACTATCGAAATTTTTTCAATTTGCAACCGGAGCGAGGAAACGGAGGAAAGGTACAAGTTAACTGGGAAGTAGTTTACTCTTCTTGTTCACTTTTTTACATAACTTACTATTGTGCGATGTAGGGAATCATAAAAGTTTGATTACAAGAAAGATATTAGATATTCGCAATATTTATTCTGTTATAGAAATATTTGATTTGTGAAAAGTTGATCATTAAAAAAAAATAGAATAATTTAGCGTTTCATGTTTTCTTTTAGGTTTAGTTAGTCCAAACATTCTTTATTATAGTATATATATTTGATTTTGCATTTCGTCTCCAGTGCAGCTTTCACAGTGATGAATTTGGGTTTATCAGTTTCAGCGAGTATGATATTCTCCACATACAAATATGGAAACAAAACAAATCATGGAAGTCCCAGTGAGGGTGGTGTTAAGGCAGCAATCAGCCAATTTTGCGTAAAAATTTATCAAATGTTCCATTTCAAGGTTGCCCTTTTCAACTTACACGGTTTAGTAGCTTTTATTTCGAGCCCAGACGGTATTTTCATAGAAATTTCCACATTGAGTTTGCAATCTGAGACGGCATTTTTTAACATCTAGCTGTCGGTATGCAGATCTATTTTACCATTTTAAAATCGATCTCAGAGCTGTAAATCGAACTACTGGAGCTTAGGTTTATAGCCTTCCTCGCAGTCGAATCCTAGTAGCTGGGCACATCGCTTGACAACAATGCTAGTTTTGGAGCACTGGACATCCCCATTCATTTCTCCCTTAATCTTGAAGACCGATTTACAGTCTACTGCACGTCTGCCTTCGGGCTTCCAAGTGCACAGTAGGACTCTTGCGGCTACTCGTGACGCGGTTCAGGGCATAAATCGGTCATTGGATAAAGGTTATCATATGGCGGCAAATTTCATTCATCTGAAAAGGGCTTTTGACATCACTGACTACAAAATTTTACTTCAACGACTCGAAAAGTATAGTATTTGCATGAAATTTAAATCAATAATTAAAAACTAATTATTGAATAAAAAAAAGTGACAAAACAACGAAACTACGTGAATCGGGAATGTTCTGTAAATAAAAGTATCCCACAGGGATCGATCCTAGGGTCTACACTGAACGGAAAAGGTACGTAAATACAATGAAAAAATTCATTGCATTTATGAAAAATTCATAGTTTTACAACCAATAAACATGTTCATTGCCACAATGAACATCCATTTATAAAAGTGCCGAATCGAGATTTTCAATAAAAAAGTTCATTGATTGTATGATTGTAGTTCATAAAATCAATGAATGTGGTTCATAAAACCAATGAACTTAGTTCATAGAATCAATGATCGTAGTTCATAAAACCAATGAATATTATACATAAAATCAATGCACAAAGTTCATTCCATCAATGATCGTTGTTTTTAGAATCAATGAACATAGTTCATAAAATCAATGGATGTAGTTCATAGAATCCATGAATATCTTTCGTAGCACCAATGAACTGAGTTAGTGAAATCAATGAATACAGTTATTAAAACTAATAAATGTTGTTCATAAAGTCAGTGTATAAGTTCATAATATCAATAAACGTTGTTTCTAGAATTAAGCACAATTTATAGTATTTTTATTTGAAAAACTCATGAATGCGGCTCATCAAATCACCAAAAATGCTTTGTGACAATGAAACACTCTGAATTTCAGTAAAATATTTTTATTTGAATGGTATTTTCATATTTTACATACAGCCACATATATAGAACTATATCTATATCTATATACATATATATATATATATATATATATATATATATATATATATATATACATATTTCTTATATAATACAAAAATAGAACGATACAAACAAGTACAATATATTTCCTTGTACTTGTTTCGTCGTAATGTTATGTAGTAATGTATACTAAATAAAAAAACTAAAACGAAATTCAGAAACTAGTATCACTTTACTCTGAGTAAGAAACGTCACGAAATGGTATTTGAGCAAAATCTATTTCTAAACTTCCCAATTGCGTCCACATTAGGTTGCTGACGAGAAGCTGGACAATTTAGCAAATAATCAAAATCCTTCTGAAATCGAAACGTGGAAGGGGAACGCCGTACTGGCCAAAATAAATGCTTCTTATTTTCGATCGCAAAAGTTTCGTTTCCATGAATTTGATTTGATTTATTTATAAATGAATTCGAAGTAATTTTCTTTGAAAAAAAAAAAAGGTTTCAATCATATTGTCAGAGGAGCGCTTACTTGATACTTTTCGATTTCGACTGTTGTTTTCAGTATATTTATATTATTATCATTGTTTAACTCAAAAGTTTTTGGTATATTTCCTAGTCAGGGTAAACTTTGCTCTACTCCTGGTTGCTTTTTAACTCGTCAATGAGAATATTGATTTTGCAAAATTTTTCTTTTGAATTAATTTTATAAAAATAAACTTGAATTAAATTTCAGAAGGTAGTGTATGCTTTCGGGTATTCTAAGTTGAATAAATAATAAATTTTGAAACAAATATCTACTGCTCGCAGCAGACTTTTACATGGAATTTTTATATCATTGAAATAAACATATATGTCCTTAATCACCCTTAAATTATTACCAATGGTAATAACACAAGGTTGGATATTTTCCAGCCTAATTTTCTTCAACCTTATCAAATTTTCAAGTTCCACGAATGACTTACAAGTAACTATAAACGATTCTTGTGAATCTGCGATCGTGAATCTTTTCACAACATTTTTCCCTAAGGTGCTCTTACCCACCACTCGTTGCCAGGGAAGTAAGAAGCCGTGTAGACCCAACAACAGCATTGCATCGTGACTATCTGTAGATAATATAGAATTATTAATTTATTTGTTGATTTTGTAGCTGGAATACACTTACTCTCATGCAAATGAGCATCTTTCAAAAAATCAATTTCAGCTCGGATTTGTTTGCAATTCAGAGTCCGTTCAGCGGAGAGAAATTCTAGCAGGTGGCTACGTATGTTCCCCCACTCTTCTACTATCGATGATGAAGTATGAAATTTCGATTTAAAGTCGATATCAATCTAGTGAAAAAATAGTAATTTAAATACACAAATGAGTTTAAAGTAATCTTTTACCAGTCGAAAGCCTTGGGGATGTTTACATTGCGGCCATTTTACAAAAATTTCATTTGATGATGATGACTCGTCAATATCCTTTAGTCGACATTTGATGCAAGCCTTCCACAAATGATCAAACTCTTCAAATGAAAGTTTGTCATGAATTAATGACCTCTTTATTGGTTCGAAGTCGTCTTCTGGCACTAGAAAATAAGTTCAGAATAAGTAAAGATTTGTTTCTTACGTTATGAATTCTACCAATGGTTTCCTGATGATCGCTGAGCTCGCTGCTCGTATTCTGTTTCACGAACTTTGCAAAGGATTTTCCGGCAGATTTTAGATTTCTAATAAGCCTTCATTTCGGAGATATTGGCTTATTTTATAATTATATATAAAAATTTCACGACACAGAAAACATTTCATATTGAAAACTAAAAGATTATTTACAGATTATTTACTTATATTTTCAAAGATACTTTTAAAGATTATTTTTATTTTAATTCTGAATTATTGACCTGGAATTTATGAATCAAACACGTACTAGGGTAATTCACGCTTCATATTTAAATAAGATTTCAACTTACCTTAAGGAGTATTATAAACCACTTAACTAAGTTCAAAATTTATTCACTGAACTATGTCACTTCTTCACTACAAAATTTCTGTCTTACTTAACTGAAAAGCGACCGATTTGCGAAGCCCAATGTTGATGTGATGGATTCACATTCATTACTGTTCCGAATATGACCATTGCCGGTGTAGACTTATGTCATGCACGATTTCTTGATTTTTATGAATGAATTCGTACCGACTATGAACTTGTTTATTACTTCTATTAATGGATTCATAGATCCGCATTCACTATGAACTAATTCATTACTTCTATGAATAAATTCATAGGGACTATGAATCAGGTCATAGCCCCTATGAATCAATTCATAAGTACTATGAACTAGTTTATAAGACTGAAAATAGATCAATAACGTCGATATTTGCATCTTTGTTAAACTTTGACATTAAATAAATAATAGATAAGGTATTTAGGATACTTTGGTTAAATGCCAAAAATGATGATAATATTTTGATATCTTTATAAAAATTATCCCATGGTCGAGAGAGATGGCTTATTATGATGGACTTGCATTCATTGTATTAATGAACAATCTATAAATTCGTGAATGGAAACTCATATCCTCATTGAATTTAAGCATGATATTCATGAAATCTATGAAGGATATTTAGAGTGTATGAACTAATACTTGATTTCTATGAACATATTCATTGAAAAGTAGCTGAAATCAAGAAGAGAACCTTTATGAACTCGAATTCATTATATTTATGAACGGTTCATAAAATCGTAAAATTCTAACAATGAAAAGTTCATTGTGACAATGAATTGTTCATACCGACAATGAAATTAGGCTCTATAAACGATGTTCATTGACGTTATGAACAATATTTTTTTCAGTGTATGCTTGTCTTCATCTACGTAAACAGGGTTCCAGATCTCCGGCATTCTGGCAAAATAGGTTGCTTGCGAATAAATGCTTGAATAAACATAGACTTTTATGCTCAAAGTCATTGATGAACCTAAGTGACCATATTGTGATGCATTAGATGACTTAGACCATCAAATGCTGTCTGGAGTTCAATAGCTTGGGAAGCAATTACCCGATATTTCAGCATTTTAATACGGTTGATTCGAACCTTTAAGGGCATAATAAAGAGCTCTTCAGACAGAAAGAGAAGTTTTTAAAGCCAGCAAAGTTAGACATTTATATGAAAAAATAAAATAAAAATATTAAAGGCACGAAAGACAAAAAAATTTAATATGCTGCTCCTTCTTATTTATTATATTCAGCTCTTAGTTGTTTTGAATATCACATTCGTACATCATAATGTCTTTTACATATTGGAATCATAACACTTATATCCTCTTTACTTTTTCTTAATTAAATTTACATTGCTGGCTCGCAAAATGTATCAGTAATGCACGAAGTGACTTAATAATATAATTATATATGTTTTTTATTAGAATTTATTAATTTTAATCTTTCAACTATTCACTTTGGAATTTCAGTAAGAGCTCATTAGTTCATAAAAGTCCTAGTGGCATTCACTAACTAGAAAGTCAAACCTACACTTAAGTAGGTGGTATCGAAAAACGACGGCTAGTTGATACGTGCCGTGATAAGCTAACCTAATCCTTGTCAAACAGGATTCAGCATACAAAAAAAAATCCAAGGAATATGATACTGTGGCTAAGTTTATACGGGGTGCTTAGTGCACGGATTATACACCAAATTCGACGTTAATTATTTAGTTTACCTAGTGTAAACACTCAGCTGCCGACCCAACCTAAAATATGCCATGAATTGATTTATACGTGATCATTAATAATATATACATGAATGTTGAATATAAACTAGCATATCTCTCGTTCGACGCAAAGCCATTGAAATAAACATGTTTGAGAGACAAACGAAAAGAATACTACAGTGCATGAACGAAATCTAATCGAAATGACAGATGATACGGACAAAGAAGGACTAAATTTGACCACATCAAGTTTTAGGTCACGTCGATGTAAATTCACTCAGTCCGCGCTATAGGTCACGACAGATTTAAGTCACTCGGTGTAAATTTAGCCTGAAAAATGTGCGTAGTCGTTTGTCAGGGTCAACAAATATTTTTTTCGCAAGATGGTGGTGGAATTGATCCAAAAATATCACTGTGCACGAGTTCCAGCAGTCTTGTCGCTCAAATGTAGGGCTGATTATAAGAAATATTTGCTTATTTTCCTTCGACGCTTTCGTGATATTTTTGAACCAATTGCAATTTGACTATTTCCTTTTGACGCATTCGTTTCGACAAATTTCATTCCATTTACCACAGTCGGCAGACTTTTGAAGCTGTGAGAGCTGAAGCGACCTTAGTGCTTTGAAAAGAGTTCCCACTTTGGCAGAGAATAGTAAGGGTGACACACCTCCTGAATTCCAATGCACAAAAGAATGAGAATACTCTTTTTGAGGCGATAGTATAGGTACTCTACTATTCTTCGAAATAATTCGCCAAATTAGGGCTTGATTCCCTTTTATTAGATCGTGGGCATTATTTGCCAAAGTGTTCCATCTGGACAATATGCGTATATAATATGCGTGGCCCGTATGTGGAACGTTCGCTTTCTGCTGGCTTGCTATTACACGGCTTGATTTATTGTTGCGATTTCCGACACGCTTCTATATATGCCCAAGAAGTATTTTTTCTGGACGACTTCCGGAGATTTGATTCTTCATGTTTTTTTTTTAGTTTTCTCGTTTGAAAACCGAATTTTATCAAAAACGATTTTCATGCCTTCCGTAGACAAAATTTCAGTTGCTGTTAATACTATATCAAACTCTATTTCTTTCTTCAAAATGCTTAAAAACAACTCTGCGCCTGATTTAACCGGATCAACATCTAATTTTATTTTATGTGCTGACTATATTTGCTAACTGTTATCAGACATCTTCAAAGGTTCTTTTTATCGGAACAAACTTCCCGCGATTTAGAAAAAGCATTTACACCTTCTATGTTCAAATCAAGAGATAAGCTTCAAACAAGCAACTATCGTCCTGTCATTCTTAGCCCTTAAAAGTCATGGAGTCTAATGTGTGACATTTTTCTAGATTAGCAACACAGTTTTGTGAAGGGAGGCTCTATTATGACAAATTCACTTGCCTGCATAAACAACTGGTCTAGCTCATTTGAAAACCAATTACTAACCAAATTCAAATGCTTAAATTTCACCAAATGGTACTGTTTAGGCTCGACCATAACGGTATTTGAGGCAATTAGCTTATGTGGATTCATCATTATCTCTCTGATAGGATTTTAATGCGCGCGTTTGAAGTTTTGTATACGTCAGTTTTTTATCCTTTGGATCAGTCACAAAGGGAGTGCCACAAGGATCGATTTTAGGTCCTTTACTTTTTCTCTTATATATTGCTGACATGCCAATTTGTGTCAAAATCAACATATCTTGTTTTACTGATGATACGAAAATCCATGAAAACCCTCTGAGCAGCCTCCAAAATTTGGACTCAATTCATTCATAGATCATGAAATGATAACTTCCGCTTACCGCCGAAAAGTGTTATCAGATTATTGCTTCAGACTAGAAGTAATAATCCAAACCTTCAATACACAATTAAGAATTCTGTGCTTAACAAGGTGACCTCACATAAGGATCTTGGAGTGATTGTCAACAATAATCTCGTCTGAATTGAACCCATCTATTCGTGCTGAGAGCGCGTTCTTGCATGCTTGTACTTTTTACGTAAAAGCTTTTCCAGCTGAATCATTCCTGAGTTTTGCTAAACTTTATGCCTCTTACGCCAAGCCTCTTTTTGAATACGGCGCTCCTGTCTAGAATGCTCCACTAATTTAAAATCAAACGCGCCTTGAAAGTGTTCAATGGCTTGCTTGACTATTAGGTCTGTCCGCGTACCTTAATTTATTATAATATATTAAAATAGATTCGCAGAAAGTATTTTTTGTACTGTTGCTGCAAGCCAAATTTTGCAGCAAAAAGACGCCAGCTGTAAAAATCTGTTGCTGCTGCAGTACGCGAACAGACCTTATGACATTTGGCATCAGCAGCATTTCTTCTGGTGGGCATTTTTTTGACATCAGTAGCATTTCTTATATCAGCAAAACTAAATGGCTTAGACTGCGAGACAGTAAACGACAGATATAACACGAAGTAAGATTTTTTTCCTGAGCAGTGTTGTGTTGATTCGAGCGAGCTGAAATTTTCGCAGGATGAAGATGTATGTATGTTAGGAGTAGGTCAATGCTGATCTAAATTAGGACATATATAAGTACATTTTCAGGAACTCCTTTATTTCTATGGAAAGATGGAGTGATGAAAAAAATATGCAAAGTAAAAACTGATAGTGTCCTTACCTTGACTATGAAAATATTTTGCCCAAAAACCATTTTGTTTTGCTTAAAAAACATTTGTAAAATTTCGAGTTGTCATAACTTCCAACAGCGTCATCACATCATTACAAAATTTACAAACCGTATTGATGTTTATGAAGAATAGGCTTGCATGATTTTCGATGAATGTGTGAGCAACCCTGAAGCTACGACAAGCACGTAAAGAGAAATCATTCAAATCATCGAATCTCCTGAATTTTGTTCGTTTTTGAAAAAAAGTGCAAACGATTGGTAAATTCAGCGTTTCATCAGGCTAATTAAAATTTATGAAAATTCTCAACTTACAACAACGGTAACTGTCCACCAGTTTACCAACTATTTAACCATTCAAAATGTGTCTTCGAGAGAATTTACGACCGAATCAATTAACCAAATTGAAATTCACAGGATATATTGCTCTGAAGTAGGGTCCAATAGAAGGGCTGGTCTGATATAAGTAGTTTAAAAATATGGTGATAGTTGTAGCTGCATTTCCATCTAGAATATCATCAATCAAACAAAAACCACTTTCTATCCATAAAACTGCCAATGCAGTCGCCAAATTTACTTGGAATTCATACGCTAGGTTGAACTTAATGAAAGCTCTTTTTTTACAGCTTTGGCTACAAAAATAAGATACAGTTGCTAGCTTCAATGTTTTGGTCAATTTTTTTACTAAAATAATATATGGTACCAATAAATTTTCCAATTGTATTGAAATTGCAATGAGTATAAGTAAAATATGATTAATTTTTGTGCTTTTTTTTTGGACGACAATCATAAAAATCTTTGCATTTTCGATGCAGTAATTGAAACAAAATTTACAGATAATTAATCATTTATCTCAACAAAAATCACTGAATGGAAGTATGAGCGAATGATAAGTATGCGCATACATTAATATGTGCAAACGACGGCCCACACTAGTAGTTTGCACATACTTTTGTATGAGCACACGTATGAACATATAAAAGTATGTGCTAATTTCAAATGTGGACCGTTGTTTGCACAAACTTATGTATGCGCATACAATTGTATGCGCTAATGCTCAAAAAAGTATATGAGAACATATCATTAGTGCATACTTCTTATTTTTTTGATGGGTACTCTGTGGGAAGGGTGAAATGTATGCGCAAATGTCGTTGCAGTGTGTACCATCATCACGTATGCGCATTCAAAAGTATGTGCAGTCTGGACGGGCTTTAATAATAATAATAAATCAAGTCAGATTACTCCACTTCCTCGCAATTCTCTTATTAACTTGTAAAGTGTCAAAAAAAATCAAGTTAATTCTTTATATGCGAGATTGAATTTCAAGATTAGGAATCATCTTCGTGACAGTAATTGACTTACGCGTCGATTTCTTGCAAAAATTTTCCCCAAACGCGCTGTGTTGTGTATCTGACCTACTAAGCGCAAAAGCGGTATCTAAAAAAAAATCGAAAAATTAATTTTTATTGCATTAGAAAGCTTAAAAAAATACGCATCTTATGAACTAAACCTTTTAATGGTATCTTATTTAAAACATATGGAAAATACCTTAAGAAAGTTTTTTAAATCTAAGTACCCGATGTATCCAAGAGCGGAAGACCGCTCACCGAGAAAAGTGGAGTTAGGAGAATCCTCTACCAGCTCCAAGCGAAACAAGTTCCTCGTCGCCTATCTCAATTTTACCTTAAATCACTAAGGTATTTAGAGGTATATCAATATTACTACTTTTACAAAACTTCAATTATCTCTAAACTCGCTTTCATTGACATACCGCTTTTGCGCTTGGTAGGGCAAAGTTTGCGACTTGAATTTTCTATACTGATGCTTTGAATTTGAATTTACTATACTGATGCTGTGTTTTCGTTGCATTTTTGCCCGGTACAACTTCCAGAGGCGTCTCGACAATCTGTAAAAATTTGAACTCCTCGAGCAGCGTTTCCATACGGAACTTCCAACAACCGAAATTTAACTTAAATTGACTTTCTGTCACTACACTGACAATAGGTCTGTTTCCGTACTTGAATCTATTATAATATATTAAAATAGATTCGCAGCAAGTCGTTTCCGTACTTTTGCTGCAAGCCAAATGCAAGCCAAATTTTGCAGCAAAAAGAAGCCAGCTGCCAAATTCTGTTACTGCTGCAGTTTGCTGAAAGTACGGAAACAGACCTAATAATAATTACTAAACTACCTTTGAATTCAAAGAAACAGATAGCGTTTAGGGGAGTCACCACAGATTTTTGGCAAATAATGAATTTTCCAACGCAGTAGCAATTCGTTATCACTACAAGCTCACCTTACTCGCTACTGATCAATTCACAATAAATGTTGACAAAAGATGGCAAATCTTTTACTAACCGCCTAGAAGCATGCAAAGTTCAACTGCTTTATCGACTTTAATCATAGATATGTTAGTGCAACGTTGAAAATGATATCAAGACCATAGTGATTAAATAGAGACAAATCATGATTAGATGCAATTCGCATATGTATAAGGAGCTGAATGCTCAATTTACTTAAAAACAAATAGTTATTTCATGCTTTAACAATAAGCCAAGCATTCAGATACATAATATTATAATAAGATATTATAAGAACAACTTGCGTTACGAATTTTAATTTAATAGAAAATCTTCAGTTTACTGGAAAAACTATGCATTTAATTTAAACAAAAATACAGACCTCCAATAGAGCAAACCTTTAGCAAACTAACAGAAAAAAAAATTTCCTTCACTTTTTATTTAGAAAACCTTATTTTCAATCAAGTTTCCATTTCTGTCAAGTCACCAAAATGTCTCATTTGCCATTTAACTGTCTATTCAAATCCAGCACAAAAAAATACAGAAAATTTTTAGTGAACATATTCTGAGCTCGATCGTTATTCGGCCGAAAATTGAAATATTTTATTAACACATCGACCGTCCCACTGAGTAGAATGTAATCTTTGATCAACACACTTGCATTCCTCAGATTCACACGGGACCATTACCGGATGCTTCGAATTTTAAAGACTTGCATTTATCTGCTGTTTTGGACATTTAGGGCGAGAATAACTACTGCTCATGATTTGCACCTTCAGCATGCCAATTTGGATGAAAGTAAGATTTGTCGGATTCGCATACAAGATAACCAGGGCTGGAAAGAGACTTGCTTATGCGTACGCTTGCAGACCAATAAAGTCCTTGCAATGAAAAAATGCTTCGATTCGATACGGAAATGGTCGCTGGAAAAAATCTTAGTAGTGAAATGGGATAAAGCTTTAGCGCCCGGAAAGAGTCAGCATTTACAGCAGGACGATTATGGCAAGGTGTACCGAATCGATTGGGTCGATCTGAATGGGAAAGAAACTGTAGCTGTCCTGACATTATTCGAGGACGTCAAACGTGTAAACTATTATTCATTTGAGAATAATCCATATGCTGGAGTTATATGCCAGGCAGTTGGAATCGGAGGTAAAAATAAGGACGATCTCGAAAATCGGACGCTATTCGTTGTCCAAATCAAGATTTTATTGTCGGAAAATTGCACGATTCATGATAATGTGAACGTTATTTGCGGTGAATGGCATGGTACAGCGAATTATTTTAAAGCTTCGTCAGTGGCAGGTCCATTGATTTGCCAGCATCATTTCATTGGTTTCGCATCGCATGACAGACGGGACTACGAAGATACTAATGTCATCGAATTCGTGTCGTTGAAGACGGCTGTAGAAAAAATAAGGAAGATTTTGGGCAAACGTTTTTATTCCGGAATACTGAGAATGGAAAATAAGCTACAATTGACTTTATGGAGTTTCCTGTTGAGTTGGAAGGTTTTCTCAGTATTCGCTTGTTGAAATTGTGGCGAACAAGCAATAAGCAGGTGGGTTTATTTTTTTTACTTTGAATGAAATGTTTAAACAAAAAATATGTACGGATAAGTTGAATAAAATCAAGAAAGCCCATGTGATTAAAAAACGACTTTTGGCAAAATATGATCCAAACTTTTTTGGCTAAACTCAACTACGTGCCCGCCATAGCCGTTAAGCAATTTTACCGATTTGTTTTTTATGTTTTTGTGGTTGTGTTTGTTTTTGGGTTTTATTTTTTGTATTTTTGTTTGTTTATCTTGAACGTGTTGTTTCTTCGTGCACTTTTTGTACTTTATACTTATTTTTAAAAAATACTTTTTGTACTTATTATAGCAAACAAAAACCACCCTCAGAAACAAACACACAACCAAAAAAACACGATCGGTAAAATTGCTTAAAGGCTATGGGGGGCTCGTAGTCGAGTTTTACCACTATTTTTCATTTAGGTTT
Source organism: Nemotelus nigrinus (assembly GCA_947369275.1). Classification (NCBI taxonomy): domain Eukaryota; kingdom Metazoa; phylum Arthropoda; class Insecta; order Diptera; family Stratiomyidae; genus Nemotelus; species Nemotelus nigrinus. The sequence continues at coordinate 51,111,911 of OX376375.1, read as the reverse complement.
ATTTTTTCTTCCTTTCTTATCAAAATAGGTAAAGGTGGTCTTTTTATAGGCCTTATCAGTTTTATTCTGATAGCATAAATGTAATCGTTTTCTTCAATATTAATAATCAATAATAATCAATAATCGAAGTAAATGATGGGTAGATTCTTGAGCTCCGGACATAAGTATTGTCAAATTCATCTAAGTTTGAATTCAGTGATTTGTTTATTCAAATCTCATCTAACAGAACAAACCAGCTATAAAATAAGGTAGTATATAAAAAAAACATTAATGTAACGAAAAAAAAGGAATATAATAAGGTGTACCTCAAGGTAGCCATTTTGGCCCTTTGTTTTTTAACATCTTTATATCAGACTTGTCATAGGTTTTATCTGATGTATCTCATCTACTCTATGCGGACGGCCTGAAAATTTATTAGACTGTAAAGTCGATTTCAGATGTCAACTTTTTTTAATTAAAACTAAATTGCCTCGAACATTGGTGCAGCGTGAACAGCCTACCCCTCAACATAGCAAAATGTCATGTGAGTAGTTTTTCTCGAAAAAGTACGCTCGTACACTAACGTACCTTTTAAGCAATATGGCACTTAGTACGGTCGACAATATTTTAGACTTGGGATCAGTGATGCCAATTTAGCTACATTGTAGCTAGATTTAGCTACAAAAAAAAACCGGTTTTGCTATGTGTTTCCCCAAATCTAGCTACAAAACCTTTAAAAGCTTTAAAAAAAATGACATCACTGCTTCGGATTGGTGCTGGATGGAAAGCTCCGCTTTAACTTTCATAACGACAAAATGATTTCTCAAGCAAGTAAACGAATTGGCTTCATTAAGCGACGTACCAGGGAGTTTCAAAACTTTTGGGTTACAAAATCACTATACACCGCACTCGTTCGCCCTCTTCTTGAGTATGCTTGCAATATCTGGAGCCCAGTTTTCGAAATTCACAGTCAGAGATTTGAATCTATTCAAAAGAAATTCTTGCTATTCGCTCTTAGAGGTCTTTACCATTCTTGTGATTTTAGCGATTTACCGTCGTATGAATTTCGCCTTAGACTTCTAAACTTATCCTCTCCTGCATCCAGAAGATTAATGTTATCCGTCTGCTTCAGTTTCAATGTCATTAGAAACGCTGTTAATATCGACTATGTACAGGAAAGATTTGTGCTTAATCAGCCCGTGACAGAGTCACTAGATCCCGACGAATGCCAGTTGAATATTAGCATAGCACCGCATATGCTGATAATGAGCCAATAAACAGATGCTGCAAAATATTCAACAGGATGAGCCAACACTTTTCTCCCATGATATCCAAAGCGTCCTTTAAAAACAGAGCTACCAAGGCTCTCTTATCCTACCCTCTCTAGTCTACCGGCCTAGAATATCCTCTTATGACTTTGGACTAATTATTTTTATAATTGATTAATTAATTATTTAATTTCATTTTGCGTGTTTAGTATTTTGACCTGCATGTAATTTAGCTATTATCTATTAATTTATTGAATGTTTATTTATTTGTATTGTATTTATTTGTATTTTATACCTTTTTTAAATCTGTTTAGTTTTATTTTTCTATTTTTATATTACTTTCATTTATATGTAATATTATTATACTTTTTTGGTGAAAAAATAAATAAATAAAATAGAAGAAGAAATAAAGAGAAAAAGAGAATTTACGCTAAATATTTTTTTGAAAAGAACCAAACTGATGCTCACCATGGCTTCTAAGTTGAATTAAAACATAAAAGAGTACGCGCAACGAGTCTATTAAAAAGCGAATAAGTTCTAACCGGGCGATCAGACACACGTAAGAAATGAGACACGCAAATGTTGGAGTAAAGTAAACCATGATAAAGTTTGTAAAGAAGAATTTTATGATAAAAACACCAATCAAACAAAAAGTATTCAAAGGAAATGGGATTTGGCTTATTAGAAAAAGACATCACGAAACACTTGGAAACATTGGGAACAAGGGAGTTCGCAGAGAACCAATCACTTAAAACAAAAAGATCCAATTGTAAATTACTACAATCATTTATGGAAGCGATAGCACGAACAATTTTAATGTTATCAGCGTACAAAATATCTATCGTGTCAAATATCTTTCCAGGAATTGAGGACGAAAATCTTAAACTTGTGATCAAAATTTTTCACTGAATGTCAGTCATGCAGCCTGCCGGCCAAAAATTTAATCATCCCGAACAAGTATTTGTAACATAAAAAATCATCTAGTCGTATGGTTTTTGCTGCTGATATTTTTAAAAAAGCGTGTGGCGCACCTAACTGACGAATAATTGCCACAATCTTTCATTTCACCTAACTAAAATGTTGAAGAACCTCTATCTGTCAAGTAAAATAATTAAAAACCAGAGTCTTTATTTTTATTATTTTTTATGCAAACATAAGGATATTATGTCAGAAATTTTATCCATATACATATATATGTTCCTGAGCAGATTTTACCCGAATTCTGTTCCTTTACTTTTCTGATTTCGGCATATTTTCTCTGGTCCGAGAAATAAGTTTTTACCAGTTGTAAGTTATATATAATAAGTTTTTTTGCCGAGAAGTTTGAGAGTGGATCTCAAAAAGAACAAAGAAATGAGTTACAAAGACAATGGCTCTACTTTCTTTAAGAGTACCATTAGCTAATGCGTGAAGATGCTCACATTGTTACTCTCTTGCAAAAATTTTACTACTTTGATTATAAAATTTTAGCAATTGAAAAGCATTTGGAGTTTCGCGAAAGCTAAGATACTTGTGAGTCAAGTAGTTTAAGAATATTTGCCCGGTTTTACACGAACCCTGCAAGTATGGAAAAATGAAAATATTCTCATCACGTGTAGTTTTTTTTCGCATATAAATCCCTATCTAACACGATATGTATGCTACTTGTTTCTTTGACGGTGATTTTTATGGACGCAGAAAACCGCAGTCACATACAAAGCTAGGTTTCGCTTTTATTTTTGACAAAATCTTGGACTTGATTTTTATAAAACTCTGCTGCTTTGGCTTTCGCTGCGTACGCTGCGCAAAATTTCCAACAAATTTAACTCTAACGTTTTGACTGATTTTTTTCGTGATTATTCTTGCTTTCCTTGCAAATTTATTGAACTGTGTAGCTTCTCCTTTTCACGAAAAATAACCATCAAAGAATGTTTTGCCTTTACGATTTTACTCTAAAACCTATTGTGCCTACAACAATTTTAATTTTTTTATGTGAACTACACATGCCATACTCAATTTATGCCATACATTGGTGAATATGTAGAATAGGTCCAGGTCTCGCCAAATGTTAGATATTTTTAACCTTTTGGCGGCAGCGACGGTCATTTTAGAAATATTTGAAGTATCCGTTTCTATCAGTAAATAACTTTCAAAAAAACTTACTTTGCGAGATGAGCTTTGAACATGTTTTATATGTAGATATGATAATAGCCCATTCACACTGAGGCTAAATCAGGCGAGTTCGATCAGCTGGTTAATTTAGAGCTAAATCAACCACAAATCTACCTGATTTACCATACATTTAGAGGGCCCGGTAGCTCTACTCGCTAAGGCGTCAGGCCGAAAAGCGGCGTGCGACGGGGCCTGCGGGTTCGAATCCCACCAGTGACATGGCTGTAAGTGTGAATACATGTGATTGTCCATGAGGGTGGCAAATGGGCGCAAACTGGTGGCCTAATGCTGGCCGCGTTCCGGCAGCTCTCTTCACTAGCCTAACCTAACCTAACCTGCCACACATTTGTCTCGGCTTTTGACAGTCGAAAGCTACCTGATTTATTTTGAATTTAGTGTAAATCAGGTACTATTGTGAATTTCGTCCCGGCTGGATTATAGCTTTCAATGCAGTCTCGGATTGAAACGAAATTTACACAGCGATTCGTTCTTAACACAAAGCAAATTTAATAATTTTTGGCTGTGATGGTAGCTAAGTTTTGAAAGCAGTACGTATGTTCCGTACCAACAGGTGCGGCCATCAGATATTCATGTGGAAAACATCTACAATGAAAATAGATAACCAATGTTTAAATTTTCCAAGTTCCGAAAATTTATCGGATGGCAACTCCAAACATTTTTCTATTCCTGTAACTTTCGATGAAGTCATTATCGATGATATCATGGTGCCAAAGAGCATGCGTGGTAGGGTTTGCACTCAAAATATACACGATTACCCTACATTTCTTCAAACATTAGGGTTTTTGGCGGTTCCTGTACGCTAGTGATTTATTTTATTAATTAATGTATACAAAATGCGGTTTATCGGATTAATGATCGGATTGCAATATATTTCTCTTTTTCGTTGAATCTCCAGAAAAATACTTTACGAAAAATATATTTTTTGTTGTACAAAGTATTTTGACTGATGTTAGATCTTTTTTAGAACTATTAAGCCGTTTTACAATACCAACGTTTTCGACTTTCCTTGAACCTTAGACCGATATCTTGAACTCAAGAGTTTGCTATTTGTGGTTGGACAAAAAATGTTGAATCCTATGCCGCGGCACAGATTTCATTTACTTTCCTTAGCATCGTAAAAATTTTGTGTTTTACAAAAAGATAGGTTTTGTTTCAATTATTTTTTTAAATGTTTTTAATTACCTTATTAAAAAAGTAAAGTAATCTCATGACAACACTCGTACGCGTCTAGGAGTTGAAGCTGGTAGAGAGCTTCATCACAAATTTGCAATCAATGCTAATACGAGTGTGTTGTGATTAGTTTCACGGCTCACTCTACCCCTATTAATTCAGGTATCTAAACAGAGCTAAGTGATCTCAAAAGTGCACGGACCCTCAAAGTGCACGGACCCTCGTCCGAACCTGAATTTGAACCCGAGACCCCACACATAAGAAACCAGTGCTCTAGCCACTAAGCTACTCAAGCTTTATTAAAACTGCTTTATTGATAATCAATATTCTTCTTCTTAAATTCTGATTGATATATCCGAAAACGAATAATTCAAGCAAAACAGTAGAGCAGCCAATGGCCAACCAAGAACTTTACGAAATATTGGAAGAACCAGATATATCCACAATCATCAGACTGCGGAGCTGCAATGGGCTGTTTTGCAGCGAATGAAGGAGTATCGGCTACCCAAAAAGATATTCGAAAGAAAAACCAGGGGTCACAGGCCAATAAGAAAGCCTAGGAAATGCTGGTGTGACTCTGTCGCCGAACACTGTGCACTGCTGTTTGGATTTCGAGTCGTAGAACCAAGACAATGGAGAGGTCATCTGCAGGAAGTCAAGACCCGATAGGGGCTTTAGTGTGATTATGACGACGACAACTCAATGCTTCGCAAAAAATCTCAGAGCGCAAGATGCAATATCTTTAACTATTGCAGTGTTGAAAATAAGCCGTTCTCAATTTTGATGTTTAAACCTGGAAAATCTTGCATTTAATGTAACAAACAATAGTACGAATGTTCTTGATCACTGTAGCAAAACATGAAATTTGAAAGATTCAATCAAAATGTCTGTTAAATTATCTCTCGCTAAAGCTTATAATCGGTAAATTTTCAACGAACTATCTAACCGAATATTTGAATAAGATTAATCTACTTCCATAAGCAAACAGAACATAACTCGCTCCTGACCAGTAAAATCAATCCATTTAAGCACCATGTACATACGCTGTGTATTTTCCAAATAAATCTACACCCGGATTTGGGCAATCAGACCAAAGGGAAATTGATAAAGTAACCAGAGAATGGTTTATCGACAGCAAATAATCCACAACTGCTCTCGAACTACTCAAGGGACAATCAAAGAATTGCATAGACGATAAAGACGTGACCGACAGTTATCAAATATTGGTCCAGAAATATTCTCGTGGAAATCTCTGTATACCAATCTGAGAGCAGTACAATAGGAAATCGAAAGATCATAAAAACGTGACATTCGACAGGAAGTCAATGTGTTCTAGATCTGAGTATGTAGTCGCATCTGGACATTTTGGAGACATGACCTACGTTTATTTTTGGGGGTTGTATGTGTGCGGTGCGTAGGCCCGGAGATTGACCATGAACTTTTCAGTAAATATTGATGCGAAATCGGAAATCCATTATTGAGAATATCACATCAATGTTTTCCTATTGTTTAAAGACAGTTCAGTTGACTTCCGTGTTTTCTGACATACATAGTCGGAATATTTTTTTTTTCACTACAAAATGTAATATCGAACTACCTTAAATTTTCGAATTTCACTCAGCTATTACCGAGATATGAGAAGAATTTAATCAAATAAAACTCAACAGCCAAATAAAAACAATTTTCCCTCCCTCAAATATGCAAGAATTAATTGTTCATGATTTAATAACTTTTAGTCACCTTTGAAAATCCAAATATAAATCAAAGAAATTCACTAAAATATGACACACTTTTCTGATATTAAATTAATAAACTACTAAACATCTTTTCGATCTTAGCTATTGTTATTTTCAGCTTAGAAGCGAAATGACTTTTGATCGTAATTAACAGTTTTAGCATTGAATTGCGATAGTCGTTGTTGTTGTTGTTGTAGTAAGAATTTGCGAACGAAATTAATATAAAATTGCTCGATTCATCATTATCATCACTTTCTTCAAATAAGTAGCATTACTAAATATTCAGAGCAAAAAAATTTCAAACTATTAAGCTAAGATGATCGCTATTTTGGATCTTAGAAAAGGCATAACGCCAGATATTTATATACATATACAAAGAAGATTTTGGGATTTTGATATTATATAGTGCTTCACATTATGCTGCTTGACATTATGGTGGCGAAAAATATATAGGAGTAAGCGCTATAAGTAAATTAACTGAGAAAAGTAAATTACAAGGAGAAGCATCCCCGTTTTGGCAATTCCATTACTCTGACGATAGTGGAATATGGAAACTTCTATTGATTTTACTGAAATTTTATTTCTAAGCCTTTAAGCGATGACAAATGAATCTTGCTCGAATTTTGATTCAAATCTTTGACCATATTCTCTAAGAGCTAACGTTTTAGACGAAGTTATTGATAAGCTATTGTTATTTCATCATTATCATCATCACTGGCGCTACAACCAGAGTCCAGTCCTGGCTTCCGTCAACAATTTATTCCATCGGTCCTGATCGCGAGCCGATGTCATCCAATTGGGCATCCCTAAACTCTGAGCGTCCTGTTCAACGCCATCAGTCAACTCATCGTTGTAGCATCGCCCTTCTTCACATATAGGGCCAACGATTCTCCTCAAGACTTTCCTCTCGAACGCGGTTAAGAGATCAGAGAGTTTTTTTGCTGAACACCCAAGCCTCGGACCCATACGCGAGTACTGGCAGGACCATAGTCTTGTACAACAGAAGCTGTGAAATTTGGGTGAGATTTTGGAATTTGAAGAGCCTTGACAGACTGGAGTTGGCTTTGTTGGATTTGAGCAGCCACCGCGTATTTCTTCTTCGGCGTTGTTATCGTGTGCTACGATTGACCCAAAGTAGTTGCAAGGTGGCACTACTTCAAATTCATGGTTAACTACCCTGAAAGTCTGAGCAGCTCTAGGTGTTCTTCCTGCAGATGCTGCCACCATGTACTTAGTCTTTCCTTAATTTATGTGTAGCTTCAGTTTTTGTGCCACTCGCTCGACCTGGATGAAGGATTCTCGTACAGCAAGCTCAGATCTTCCAATTATGTCTATATCATCTGCATGAGCCAGTATTTGGCAGAACTTGGTGCCGATAGTCCCTCTCGTTGTCGTGCCAGAGTCTCGGGTTGCTTTCTTCAACGCCAGGTTTAAGACGAGGTAGGCCAGACTATACCCTTTTCGAAGCCCATTGAAGATGTTGAACGGCCTGGATAGCAATCAGGCTATTTTAACTTGGCTTGTTACATTGGTCATGGTCAACCTACACAATCGTGTCAGTTATTTGAGATGCCGAATTCTCTCATGGCTTTATATAGTTTTACCCTGGCTATGCTATCGAAGACGGCCTTGAAGTCTTTAAATAGATGGTATAGTGGAATGTTGAATTCCAGACATTGTCTGCCTGCGAGTAAGGATCTGATCAATTGTTGATTTGTCTGTGATGAAGCCACATTGATATTGTCTGATGATGGCTTTAGCGTACGAGACTGTCCGTTGTTGTAGAATTGAGGAATGTATCCGATAAGACGTACTCAACAATTTTGTACCCCTAAAGTTGCTGCACATAGTTGCATCTCCTTTCTTTTGAATGGGGGATACTATACCTTTGCGTTAGTCTTCTGGCAACTCTTCATGCTTCCATATGTGCTTTTATGACTTGCTTGGTGTAATGTGGACCCTCCATAATTAATCAGCTCAGCTGCTATGCCGTCGACTCCGAAAGCTTTGTTAAATTTCAGCCGACTCATGGCTGTTCGTACCTATTCTATGCTTGGAGGTGGCAGCATAAGGTTGTCTTCTTGCATTGGCGGAGCCTTCAATTCTTCGGTGAGTTGACTGTTCAGCAATTCACTAAATGGTTCTTCCCATCGCTCCAGAATGCCTTCAGGATCGGTGATCAGAAAACTTTCTCTATCCTCACAGTATGCGTAACGTGGTGTGTACGTCATGTTTCGGACTATTTGGTAGAGCTTTCGTGCCTAGTGTGCGCACTCTAATTCTTTCTATTTCAAAGATCAGGCCTTTCTCCTAAGCTGCTTTCTTATGTCTGTGATGTTTTTTTCTGTTCTTCAGAGCTCTTAATATTCCTCCTCACTTGCCAGCGTTCTATGAGTTTGCTTCATTGCCCAGTATGCAATATTCTTACGGTTAGTCACAAGTTTACATTGATTATCAAACCAGTCGCTTCGATCTTTGTGAGTACTGCCTAAGATGGCGTCAGCCGTACTAATGACAGTTTTCTCAATGCCTGTCCACTTCTCATCTTCACCCGGCATCCTGGCCGCATTACTTACTCTCTCTCCATCGAGATCTGCAAGGGCGAGTTCTAAGGCAAGACTAAAGGTGTTACTGGTATTTTCATTGCGTAAGGCAGCCGTGTTGATTCAAGCCGGTTTGCGCATGCAAACTTCCATGCAAAGCAATTCGCGCTTGAAGAACCATACCAATAAGATATTGATCTGAGTCTAAGGTGGCGCCTCGATAATTTCGTACCGCCATCAGGCTCGAGTAGTGGCGGCGATCTATCAGCACATGGTCTTTCCGGTTACGAATGGCTCTGTCAAGCTGGCCTTATGGATATCTTTACGCGGGAACCTGGTACTCGCAACAAAAATCTTGGATGCTGCCAATTCTTTGACTACGAATGGCTCATCCAGCTGGCCTTATGGATATCTTTACGCGAGAACCTGGTACTCGCAACAAAAATCTTGGCTGCTGCCAATTCTTTGACTGGTAGTCCGATGTCATTAGTGCTCTCATGCAAACTATGGGTGCCTGCGTAATGCCTGAATACCGGCTCCCGGCCTACTTTGACGTTAAGATTTCTAATGATCTCTCTCCAGATCTCTCGATCTGTTCGTAACATATTTTTTTTTTCGTCGTCAGCAGATTCTTTCGTAGGTGCGTGAATATGTATGAGGCTGATGTTTACAAACTTGCCTCGTTCGCGACGGGTGCATAGCCTTTCATTGATAGCGTTAAAGCCGATGATGGTAGACTTCATTTTTTGGCTGACGAAGAAGACTACCCCGAGCACATGGAGTTTTGAATGACAGCTGTAGCATAGGTCATGTAAAACACCATACTCTGTTTATCTGATCTCTTGTGTGGCTGTTATATCAGCCTTATATTGGGACAGGGTATCGCTTAGCTGCTTAGCAGACAGGGTATCGCTTAGCTGCTTAGCAGCTAAGCGATACCCTGTCCCAATATAAGGCTGATATAACAGCAACACAAGAGATCAGATAAACAGAGAATGGTTTTTTACGAGCTCTGTAGACGGATCTAACGTTTCATGAGAAAATCTTCAGTTTTCATTCGCGTGATTGTCGTTGTGGTATCAATTCGGTTCCGAGGCTTGTCAATGGTTTCGGGATAACCGCTTTGGAAAGCATTTTACGGGAGAGGTGATCGGTCTCTTCCCAACCTTACTTGGAATGGACTCGTGCGAAAATATTTGCCAACCTTTTCTGGAGAAAAAAAGGTTGTTGCTCGCAGCCATTGCGAGGAGGTTAAGTTCAGACTTACATCAGCCAAGATAGTTATGACACATGCCTATATTTATATACTACATGGCATTTCCCCTGTCCGACAGATGGCTCGGCTACTATTGCTATTTAGAAAAAATCTATGATATGTAGAGAGATTATGTTCATAGTAATTGGGGCTATGTTACATAGGAGTTGAAATTATGTGCATAGCAGAAAAGCCCATTGTCTATGGGAGTTTGTCTTTTTCAGGTACATATTATAGTCCAGAGTACTATGTATAAAGAGCATGGAACCATAAATTATGTGTAATATTATATAGGACAATGTGGATGTTTTCAATGCTCTTTCTAGGATTTTTGGAAGTTTATATTCATACACACGAGTTCATAATTCTCTTTGTTCTCGATCTGCCAGTATTTGCATTATCTCAGCAAAAGTATTCCGTCATTACCCTGGCATCATTTATGTTAATCCTGCCCCTGCAGAATATCCGGGTCAGAGCTTTCTCATTCATACGATGTAAATTATTGAACATTATTGAGCCTCATGCTATCATTGATCTCATTGAGTCTCATGTTTTGATAATCATGATACTCCGGATTTATTCCAGAGATCCTTGGCGTAAAGATGGATAGTAGCTTTTTTCAAGCGTTCATATCTATTTCGAAAACATAGAAGCTGGCAGAACTATAAACTTGTGCTCTAGAAATCTGTACTTCAAGGAGAAGCTTGTTCAAAAACGTTTCGATGAACCGAAAGACACCTCGTTAGTTGATCCTAATACATAGTTCACAAATTTCTAGCGAATAGCATTTTAACGTCATTTGAAGGAATTCAGTACAGCAATCTCTTGAGACTGTTGTAAACGTTTGTCATTTATATTTTCAGTCGATATATAGACGTTGATGAAACATAAATGTTGATATCATTACGGTTTTTAGAATTTCATTTATCCGTTGAATCGTCTGAAAATAAATTTGAAGTTCACCTTCATTTTAAATCTCTATCCACGGTGAAAGTACGTAAAATGTTTGGACAGCCAACCATCTTTTAAAGTCTAATAAACGTTCATGGCACTCATATCTTGCCCTTGATTTTTGGATTTTTACCACGCTAAATAAGGCGTTTGACAAAAGCAGAACTGAGGTTTCATTGCACACTTTGAGTTTTTAATTCCTTAGTTGACTCAGATTTTGGACTTATTTTAATTCTATTTTTTGGAATCTTTAAGTTCAAGGCATATACATTTCAAGACGCATATACTCTTTGAACTTATGTTACCAGACAAAGCTTGAATACATTTATGAGAAACATTCATGTCCAAAGACGAACTACAATAATTCTGCATAAACTGTACCCTTTAGACTGTAACTCCAAGCGAGCCAAATAAGTTTCCATCCAAGTACCACACAGAATATAATCTGATTCTCTACTTTACCATAAATCATCGAAACGAAACGAATGTTACGGTTGAGGGCTCTGAAAAACGATGACATTGCGATATCAACATGACAGTCTGCACGCAAGAATTAAACGGGTCGCCGATCCGGCACCTCTGTACTTTTAATCAAAAGCCATGCATCTTCCGTACTATGTCCCATTCATGGTTAATTTCAAAACATGAACGTTGAATGTTTTGAAATAGATACTCAAATCGGTCTCGATTCCAGTGATCTATGGTCTATGGATTTGAGCTCATAAGTTTTATGGTTTCTAAATGTCTACATCATTACGATAATAGACGATGCTGAGCTATTTGAGTACGACGATGTTATTCGGACTAACTATGACTTTGCGAAAACCGAAGATTCTTTCTGGAGCCCGGCATGGGACCTTGTACGAACATGTGCTGAAAATCAGCAGGCGGTGTTGGTCTGCTTTGCGTTTAAACTTCGCTCAAACATACATTCAACATACAAGCTTCGGAGATCATCCGTAACAAAAAAATCACTGGCCTAGAACACTTTGCGCAGAGCTTAGTGTTAATTGCCAGAAGACAGCTCAAGCTGCGTGAAACAAAGTGAAGATATCGCCAAGAAAGACTTTATGGAAATTTGATCATTTGTGTTTAAAGGTCGTATGGGAAGTTAGTTGGATTCTAGTTATTTATGTTTCGGCATGTATACATTTTTTTATTGTTTTCATCGCTTGAATTTCCCCAAAATTTATCAATTAGATGCGCTCCGGGAGGCAGGTTAAGCTGTCAATCTTTTGGGCTAGTACAACAAAATTTTAGGATTATTAAGGTCTGGAATTCGTTGATTTTGTGGATGAGCAATGAATTTGGATGGAATTCGGTTTGTTTGAACATACTTTCGTTTGTGATTGGTTTTTCTTTAAGAGTCAAATAGCATATTGATTTAGCTCGAGCAATCAAGAAAGGTGCTAAGATTGATAATATAATTAAAGGCCTGGATGCTTGCTTGATAAGACAATTACTTGAACTTGAGTTTTCACTGGAGAACATATAACTTCTTTGAAACAGTCTTAGTGAACAATCCTTCTCAAAGAGTCACGATCTGCTAACTCTCAAAAGTCGAGCTCAATCTTCGCTTTCGCTAGGTGCATCATACGATATGTTCTTCAGCCGCTGATCTGTGCTCAGCGCATCACATATTCCACGTCGTTTTTCCTACGCCTGATTGCCAGTCTGCGGGGCCCACACACTGCACTATTACCATATGTTCTACTCTCCTGTTTCTTAATTACATCTCATGGATTTCTCATTGCGAAAACACCAAACGGAAGGAGTACGCAAAGATGCTTATTATCAACCACACATTGGAGTTTAATTGCGACCAGACTTCTTTGCGTCACTTCATTCTCACATGGCGTGGATGTTGTGATCTTGCACACCAGCACGTATTTAATCATTTCGTAAGATGATCAAGAGACAAGACCTTCGATTGCTTTCCGCTCCAAGTTTTTATCCTGCATACTGTCCAATCTTTTTATGTTGCCGAGAATCCGGCCGTTAGTTGGGATGCGTCTTTTCTCGCGGATTTTCCACGGTACAAATGAATCGTTATTGCGTTTGTTTTCGTACATGTGACGGGCACGCCATATCTCGTCAAGAAATTACCCAATGCTCATGAAGCGAAACAATGTGTGTCGCTAGTCGAGAAGTTCTCAAGAAAGGTCAACCTTAATGATCATCAAAACTGAAGCTAGATACCGATCATGTGAACTGGAGACTGAAGGCGGGAACCTGTTCATTTGATGTGAAACTAGTGACCCCGACATTACTACGTTGAGAAGATGCCTACAACTGGTAGCGTTCGTTTTGTCAATTTTATCGAGGTCAAGCTTGAGTTCGGCGGATAGTAGCATTCAATTAGCTAAATCGAAATACAGTTATCTTTGATATCTTTGGGAAAAGTTTCAGTTGAACAATAAATTTGGTTTGATATAGTAGCAATTATAGCTTAATCTGCGACAAAATTTAAGAAAACAAGGTCAAGTCTCTGGGAATGTGCTCAAGTTGAACCATTTGTTAAGATTTCGCTTCGCAGTATTTTTGAATTTAGTTTTGATGCATTATCTAGTTGAAATCAAATTCAGACTTTTATGTTTCAAGTAGGAAATATCGATGATGTTTTCAAATAATATTTAGTTATGGTCTTCATTTGAATATACACGACGATATTTTCAAAATAGAATCTGATTGCATTGTGCCCATTCTAGAATCTCATCATCATCAAAACCTACCGTTCTTACTATTCATTCTCATCGAAATTCCAATACTCCTGCACCCTCTCTTTTACTGACATCAATTTTATCATTAGACAATATTTCACTTCCAAACACCGAAACCGTTCCAAATCCCGCAATCGCGAAAACTGTCAAATCATCGCAAAAATCACTAAAATTTCTATTTAAAGATTTTCTTTTCATTTCAGACCAGCGTTATTTTATTTTCAATGCCAAAAACCGATGCAATGACAAGCGATGCATTGTTGCTCAATTTACGCTTAAGTTTCATTTGGATTTTGACTTTCTCCATACACCAGAGACGGATGGATAGCAATTACGGTGTCAGTCATTCAACGGTCCCACGAGTAGAGAATCAAGTCGAAAAGCCGAATCATAACGCATTTATATCAATGGCAAGATGATTTGAACAAAAATCGAAGTGTTGATGATGCGACCATAGTATGAAGTAAAATTGATTTAATTTTGCGATTGTCAATTGTAAAGTACTGAACTGTGCTGATGACTTTAACGGGATGGAATACGTTGATGTCACCTTTGGCACACTGTAAACCTGCGATTGAGCTAATGCAAATTAAAAAAAAACTCTAGCGCACCTGAACCGCTAGAAACACTAATGTTCGAAGAACAGTAGAAGGATCGTGCAGGTTTTGAGTGCATATTCCACCACATGAGCTGCTTATTACGGCCAAATTGTTTCAAACGCCACGTTCTACTTTGGTCTCAAGAATGCATTATAACTCATATGGTGGAAGGTTTCAGATATTACCGCTGGCATGAATTTCAACGTTTATGAGAGGAAAACACGGGTTAATTATATTCGTTATCAGTTGCTTATTTCACAAAATTTCGAAAGCAGCATCTCATATAACATCAATGAAAAAAATGCTCGCTGCCTGCAGCACTGTAACTGAAGTTGGTGTTTGGGGCTGCGATCCGAAAAATTTGCAGAACTTTGGGAATTGAAATATCGGTTATTTATTTCCATTGTAAATGTTTCCGGTATGAATACTAACTGTAAGCATTTATTGATACAAAAGTAGCACAACCGACTCGTGCTGGCAACCTTTCGCCAGTATCAAAGCCAAAAATATATCACATCTGCTTCACGTTGTTATATTACATTCGAAGTTATAGGAGTATAAAGGTATTTAGGATTACCTGCAGCGAGTTTTTTCAAATAATCGAAAGCTTAATATTTGCTGTTTATTGTCACTACAATATCATTACCAATTGAAAATTCTACGATAAAACCGCTTAATAAAGATATTGCAAACAAACACAAAACCAACAATAGCTGGCAACCCTATCGTGGCTTTTCAACCAAATTTGGCCTGAATAATGTTTATAATAGGTTCCATTGATTGTATGAAATTCGTATTGATTTCATGACTGCACTGGAAGTTATAGGGCAAAAAGTTTTATTTTCCTGAGCGAATTTTCAAATCCAAAGACACAAAAATTACCATAGCTGGCAGCACCAATCGAATTTTTCAACCAAATTTCTATCAAACAGAGCTTAAAAAAAGGTTCAGCTACTGTGTCAATTTCATGAAAATCTGGTAACTTATTCAAATTTCATAGGGCAAAAAGCAATTTTTTTTCTTTGTAATTTTTCAAGATGGCACCACTGGCACAGAGTTGCCCACAGTTCAAAATCGCTTCTATCAGACCTGGTCCTACTTAAGTCCAATGCATTCTGTAAATTTCAATGGTATCTGATTATTGATTCGTGAGTTCCCGTGAACAGAAGTTTTTTATGCTAAAAATATAGGTTGACTGGGAAAGGGTTACCGTTCTTGTCCGACATGAAATTTCCAAAGTTTTTCTTTGAACGTGTAGATAAAGCATAAGATTTGTATACAGATTGGTTTTATTGTAAGAAACGGACAGTTTTTGGAAATTCGATGGTTTAATGTTTTCACTTCCAAATTTTTATTTTTTCAAATTTAAGACACCAAAATTATCATAGCTGGCAGCTCCAACCGAATTTTTCGACCAAATTTCTACCAAACGTGGTCTAAAGTAAGGTTCAGCTACTGAGTGAATTTCGTCAAAATCGAACGATTCAATCAGAATTTATAGGGCTAATAGCAGTTATCTTTTTTAGTGATTTTTCAAGATGGCACCACTGGTGCAGAATCACCCGCATTTCAAAATCACTTCTATCAGGCCTGGTCCTATATAGGACCAATACATTCTGCAACTTTCAATTAATTCTGCTCATTGGATCGTGAGTTTCCGTGAACAGAAGTTTTTGATGCTAAAAATATAGGTAAATTGGGCAAGGGTTACCAGGCGTGCCCGTTACACCATATCAAATTTTTTTTTTGTTTATGTAAACAAAGGACAAGATTTACATATGAGTGGCTTTTTTTTGAAGAAGCGGCAGTTTTTCAAGAGAGACGATGATTTGGAGGTTTTCACTTTCAGTGCCTGCCCTAGCTACAGGGTTGCCAGCACGCTCATCAAAAGCTACACAAATTTACAACTAAATAATACCAATATGTCCTAAAAGTTTCGTAATGATTGAATAGCTCTGTCAAAAGTTATCGCAATTTAAAAATTTTCAAGTTTTCCTGTTCTGTTTTTAGGCACCCAGCGCACACATGGGGTTAAAAAATTCAAAATATTATTCGATTCACATGTACAACACGTTCAAAATTTATTTAGTCAACTTTGTTTTTGCAAAACTTATTTGTGTACGGAATAATAGGTATATTAAAAATATCACTAAAATGGAAGCCGGTGCCAAAGGGTTAAAGATTATTAACTTTTTGTGAGACCTGGCACTATTCTGCACATACACCAATTTGTTCTGAAAATTTCAGCTCAATTGGCGCTTCACTGAAATTTTTTGATGATATATATATATATATATATATATATATATATATATATATATATATATATATATATATATATATATATATATATATATATATATATATATATATATATATATATATATATATATATATATATATATATATATATATATATATATATATATATATATATATATATATATATATAGAAATATGAATTTTTGGCCAAAGTGATTTTAATACTAATGTTCTTCTTCGAACATTAGTAAAAAAGCGGACTGCCAGCTAAAATTCAGTTGAAATTTTATTTCATGACCGATATCTAACTCATTTAGACCAGCTACTCACCAAGTGCACCTGAATCAGTAAGAGTAGCCGTAGGGTCATTGGGCACAGCTAATACGGACAAGCAGAATTTTACCCTGGAAAAGGCCAAAAAAACAATGCACAAACAAAAGAACAGGTAAAAATTTCACCACTCGAATCAAAGAAGCTTTGACCACCACTGTCCAACCACGCAAACCTGTAATGTTCCTTCGATCACGAATTATCAGATAGACGTTCAAAAATTTACTACCGGCGACACTCCCAATGAATCAGGATCGGTATTCAAAACATAACGAGTGACATCCTGTATGTTTCCCTAAAAAGTTCAAACAAGGGCTCCTATACCATTAGAAGCACTGGTTTTCTGGCAGAAAGTGGCTTGGGAGAAAGTTCAAATGAAGAAAGAAGTTCGATGTTTTAACTGCCGAAATTTCCTATTTGTCTATTTCCTATATGTGATAACTGTACCAATGTTTATTGATATGATCTAGTGGCCCACAAGTTTTCAAACTCTTTGGCACGTCTTTTCATAAAGCTGAGCTGCTTATTCGCACGGGAAAGAATTTTGTCGTAGTGCAAGGTAAAACAAAGTTTCATATCCATGACAACACCGAGATCGATAACGCTGTGAACGCGAGTTAATAAGCTGTTGCCGAGAAAGTAGGTGTTCTGCGTAACCGTGCAATTACCGCTAAAACTTATAATTTGGCACTTATCAATATTCAGCGAGAGCTTGTTTATATTGCACCCGTGAACAAGAGAATCTAGCTTGGATTGAAGGAAAAGTGCATCAGATTTAGATTCAATTGTGTGGTACAGTATGAGGTCGTCTGCATAAAGTAGGTGAGGTATGTTTGACTGGGCGTATGTTTGACTAGATGGGAGATGAATATGTGGAAGAGAAGTGCGCCAAGATGGCTACCTTGTGGAACACCAGAGGTAGCAAATATATTTTTTGATAAAACTTCTTGAAATTTAACGAGTTGGATTCGATTCTGGAGGTATTACTGAGCCAGCTTAGTAAAGATTCAGCAAGTCCGAGTTTGTGCAGCTTTAGGATCAATATAGGAATGGTCAACTCTGTCAAAAGCTTTGCTCAAGTCAGTGTAGACTGCGTCAATTTGATAGCCATTCTTCATTTTACACAAAACGTCCGAAACCAGGATTGTGAATTTGGGCGACTTTTTCCAAAGGCATGCTGTTGCTTATTCAGACGGGAGTCAACTAGTGGGAATTAAAATTTATAGTATACAAACTTTTCAAAAAGTTTTGGAATGGAAGATAAAATGGCAATGCCCCTGTAATTCTCGACACAGCGTCTATCGCCATTTTTACAAATTGTGTCACATATGAAAGTTTCCAACAGGATGGGAAAACACTAGATGAAAGTGACCTGTCAAAGAATATATGCAGGGGTGTTATTAGCTGCTCTACACTCTTACACAGGAAGGTCGGTGGAAGAAGATCAGGACCAGGGCCTTTGTTGTAATCGAGCTCCAAAATAGCTTTACGTATTTCTTCGTGTGATATTTCAAGTTGGCTGACAAAAGCTGTTGGAGCTGAATTAGAAGGAGAAACATTTGGGTTAGATTGGTCTGATACGCTGAAAACTCTCTGGAAATTATCTGCGAATAAATCGCTAATATCTTTAGGAGAAGCAGAGGCGATATTATTATAAGACATTGACAATGGATCACCGGTGACTTTCCGCTTCATATTTACAAAATCAAAGAATTTTTTTGGGTCGTGGATTATACTTTCACCGGTTTTATTAATATAATTGGCATAAGCATCGCAAGCTACTTCATTATAAGCTTCCTGAATAGTAAGATTAATATCAATATTTTCCTTTACTCGCTTATAAAGTTTGTTCCTACGATTTCACAAATGCCTAAGTTCCCTATCAAGCCATGGTTCAGACAACTTTTTTCTTTTTTTTTAATCTTAGGTACATATCTTTCAACGGCGTCGAATATTTTATCGTAAAAAGTGGAAATGGCTTCCTCAAGATCTAACGTTGAAAGAGTATTCGTCCAATCTATAGAGTCAAGTACATGGTGAATACTTTCGTACTCAGCATAAAGAAAGTCATATAGAATTGAATTATTGTACGTTAAATGGAATCAGGAGTGGGAAGTTCAACTGATAGTCCAGTGTGGTGTAAAGTATTTGAAAAGAGATGCTCTGCATCATTAGTTGGACTTACCACTACTTCCAGCCAATGACCGTTTTGGTTGGGAGTTGGAGAGACTTGCTGCAAATCGTTGCCGTAGAGTCAATATCGGTATTTTCACACATAAGGTCCAACTAGTGATGAGTCTGTGTCCGTACATTGACGTATGCGCCGAGGTAAACCACGCAAAGCATATGTTGCACCCAAACATAACTTACCGAACAGCCAGAAAAGTGGCATGCTCCTTAAGCAACCTTTTGCTCAATTTTTGCTATGAGCTGTCCGTACGTAAAGTGGTGATGAGATACGACTTGACATACGTTCGCTTATGCGTTGTATGGGCACTTAAATTCACTCATGTTTGCGTACGTCAAAAAGTGCCTCTTTTGCTCTAAAACCGGTCGGTTTTGACAAACGATTACGGTCGCAGACTCATCTATGGTTAGGGCTATAGCCAATTGGCTGTTACGGCCCTTGTTGGTTCTTGTACAGTGTCCACGTTTGTTGTTGAATGCCGTTCGTCTCTTAGAAAAATATCGAAACATTCGCCTGTACAATTGACTCGGGTACCTGGACATAAGCGTTTTCAGAGCAACTGTGAGGCCGCTGAAATAGCTAGACTTTCTTTCATGCTACCAAATATCTCATGCTCCTTCCCAATAGAAATACCGATAACAAAAATACCTTGCGAATGCTAGGAAGTCCTGGGCAGATGAATCATCCTGTGCGATAACAAGGCAGTCCATTGATGCGCATCGCGCCAAGCAGCTATTATGCTTAACTCGAAGCGCTATGCGTTGTGCTGTGGGCGATCTTAGAGGACACTACCTCATAGGACGGCATGGGCAACGATTGGGTGTAGGGTTCAACGACCTCTGTCGGAGTTGTGACTTTGAAGAAGAGAAGGAATCCGTCTTCCATTTCATGTGCCAGTGCCCGACTTTGGCGGCGGCACTTGGTGCACCTTTTTTTCAAATCTGACCGAACTGTAGCTGGTAAATTTAAAGCGGATAGTGCGGTTCATCAAAAGAAGTAGGTGGTTTCCTGACTGTAGTGAATAGGAGAGAGTCAATAAACCATTGTGGCATCACAACGGGACTACTTTGTGCCAAGGTGCGTCTTTCGACAGGCCTCTGTCGACCAGCAGCCACTTTTAGCTAACCTACACTCAAAAAAATTTTGGTTGAATTTTACCCTTATAATAGTAGGAAACTGGTTTCCTACTATTAAAGATGTAAATTTACAAAAGTGCGTAAAAAGAATATTTTACGTCTTAAGTGTTTAAATTTTTTTACGACCAAATCGTGTAATTTTACCCAAAAAAGACGTAAATTTTGGACGGAAATGGATGAAATTTATGTAGCAAAGGTTGCTTTTTAAGAACTTTCTAAAATAATAAGCATCATTGATTCGTGAATTTCAACAAAAATGTGTAAAAATCACAGTGCAAGCACTGGTAAATTTCTACATCAAAAATTGACCAATTTAAGAAATTCGCACTAATTAAGCGTGAATTTCATGATCTAAAGTGTAGTCACTTAAATCGGGGAAATGCTGTAATATGAAATATTGCCCCAAATGAAATATAATCAACAAAAAACTGTAAATAAGTAACTTTAAAAGCCAAAAAAGACGAGAGTCCTATCAAGTCAAGGAAGTAAAATATAAATATTTTTATTATTAAATACAAACACTTTTTCCTTTCAGTTTATAGTTTATTTTAATTTATTATAGACAAATATGCATACAAACTTATAACATAATTACTATTCTACACTTCTACACTTGCTCCAAGGAAAGAAATACTGCACTGTTCACTCAACTGCAACTATTCAAATGTAATCAATGATCACCAAACGTCATACTCGTTCAATCTTGCCAAATTACCGTTTTTCGTCACAATATTACACCAATAATAAGCCAAATTCGAGAAAATGATGTAATTTTATGGCTTTGGCGCAAAGATGAATAGCAAACTAGTAAATTTACACTCTTTTTGCTTCAATTTACAAAAAGCTGTGTATTATTCAGCTGATATGACGTAAATGCAAAAAATGCACATCGAATGTGTAAAAAAATTTGGGATTCGTTATTTTAAACAGAAAAATGAATATATTTCCTATTATCAAAGTATTAATTATAGACCCACTTTTTAGAGTGTAGGTTTTGTTCCCTAATAAGGTAGTAAGAAAGTAATTATTGCCAGGGTAATACCAGCTTCTGTACAGGCTGCGCAATACTATTAGCGTGTAAGTTAAAACATATCAATGATACTTATATTAAAATAAAACCAATAAGAACGAGCAGGCCAAGGCAGTAGAGCGACTGGTTTGCATGGTGCGAGAGAAACAATTCACCATGCGGCTGCAAATAATCTGTTTTAAAAGAAATATCTGAGAATGTGGAATAATGGAAACTTGTGGAAAATTCAATATATTCAACAGTCCTATATATCTAAGGATAGCTAGTTGAACCTGGATAACTTAGAATAACACTTTCAATAACAAAAGCATTAAATATACCAGCATGCAAAAGCCGCACTTTAGGTTATCTACACTACCCACAGGACGTCACACTTCAACATGTCACATGTGCTACACAGCCTCCGGGAATATATCCTTGGAAACTTATTCGAAAGACAAATATAGTTACCGGCTGATCATAATTGTCTCATATAATCGAATGACATTATCGATGACCTTAATTATTTACTTGGAATATAATACAGCCAGAGGCTCTACCTCTACCATACATTTATATCAGTAATATTTTCCGGATATGAGATCCTGTAGGAAATTTCGTCGTCTGCAAACGTTTTAAGCTCTCTATTCGCACATGGTCTTACCATGAAGCTCCTATCTAATTAACTGAACGATACCACAAATCTCCACGTGATACGAGTTACACATCACCGTTACTACTAATTAGCTTGCAGATATCTCGTAATATACGTTAACACGACTCGGCCTCGAGGGCATTTATCTGGAAGCCATTACGTGGATCGTATAGTGACGTGTTGATAATCCTGCAAAATGTCTGTTAGTACATTCTTTCATTGGTTTCATTTGTGTGGGCTTCCCATAATTTTATGACACTTTTCTCGATTCCCAACACCCTATCAGCTTTAATTTCAGCTTTATGCTTACGAGTACTTATAGCAGGGGCGCCAGCTTCCGAGGTCACTAGGTGATGTTATGTCGTCGCGGTTACTTGATTTGATTTAATTTCATAGAATCGGCGGCATGTTAAGTGCCTTCATCCAATCTCAATTAGAAATGCATACTTAGATGGAATTGCATTGAGTGTAAAATTTATTTTTAGTAGCTTACTAACGAGATAAGAGAGACTAAGTAGAATTGTTTGGGTCGTGTGTGTGGCATTGTTTACGCTACGGAATGTATGGCAGATAGTACAGGCGACTGCTTACGCATGTAAAATGCTTGCTGAGATTAAGATTGCTTTATGAGTTTGGAAGCTGTGTGGTATATAAAAAACAGTAGTAGCACTTTGTTATTCAATTATGAATTTTGTTGGGTGACTTATGGTTGATTGATAAAAGCTCAGAAAGAGGAAAGTAATGCATTATGGCTAAAACTGGGCATAAAAACTGAGCAATGAGTTCGATGGATTAAATCGCGTTTAAATGCAAGTGGAATTGACAAAAAAAAGCTAACGTTAGCATACACCTAATATGTTTTAAATTTTCAGACATCGGTCGGTCACATCTTTCATACTGATGCCATGTACACTTGTAACAGCATATACATGTGAACATAGACACACTTAGTGAATAACATTATTTTCAGACAGGCACTTGTCGTTGTTTCCGTATTCCTACTATACGCCTGACCCATAAACAAATCAATAACGAAATCAACCCAAAAAGATACATATGCTCTGCACACATGCCTTCATATGGATTAGAAAAATCCACATATGTTTGTACAGGTAACAAACGCCCATTATGAAGTCAATCGGCCACCGACTTCAAACGTGAGTACCCAATTAGGATGAGTCCACCATCATAACCCGATGTTTCAGAGGCAGATTTTTGTCGTGTGCCTGACACCGGCTAATCTACAGCATGTGCCTCTGTCTACACAAGCTATTTAACTATCATCGCTACTCATATCGCTAAATGAGTGACTGTTGACAACATCTTGTTGATCCATGTTGCCACCGAACATTATCGGGATTTTTTTCGCACTAGCTCGTTCACGTTCAGATGACTGGTCATTTCGGGGAAATTAATAATTCACCTGTTTGCCTCTACTCACGTATTGGATTGGAATGTGGTCAAGGTATTTGGTAAAGACAAACGACAAGTGGATATTGATTAGACCGCTAATATGTGCGCTTGGGATTTTTATCGTATTGCTCATCTGATGCAATCGTAGTGCATGTAGATATTCGTAGATTTGTATTTACATTTCTATTCACCTACTGTTCCGTATAACCAGGTTAAAGCTCTGGTAATTTAGCGTTAACTGGAAATTTTGTGGTCCCATGTGCTGTTTCCAAGAAAACCACGGTGCTGAAACCGCATACAGTCGGTGTAACTGATTAAATTGAGTGGTCATTCAACATTTATCGGGAAAGCAAACAATTTCGTGCTGAAATCATTCAACAATGTTACTAGGTGAAATGAGCTAGCATATGCTGTGCTCAAGGGGCTCAGATGCACTTTTAAAGTACAGAACATGAAATCTGTATGTACATAGTTATATATCAGCCAACTTATAAATTCTTACGTTTATCAGCAGATCTATCTATTTTTAAGGATTTGTGACTTGGGTATTTTTATAAGGAAGCTGAGCTTCAATTTTCGTTTAAGGGATTTCTCTTTTTCTCCTGTATTAGTCGCTTGTGCAGCAGCATCTGCGCCAAAGTATGAACAAAGCTTACGAGTAGTTTTATGGTCCCATCAGGAATAGGTGTTTTTTTATATAAAAATTTTTTGGTTGAAGAAGTATGTAACTCTGAGACCAATCTCTATTCTTTTTCCGTTTTTCTTGAAGATAAAGTAGCTGACGTTTTTCACTGACGTTCTAAATCATATACATACATATGTATGCAAAGTCTTAAAAGATCGTGGCCACTGTTATAGAGCAACATGCTTTCGGCCGTTCGGCTATACGTTGGCTCGTGAAAGGTTATTTTTCCGGGCTGTAATGACTCGTTTCACGGAAAACAAGCAAGACAGTGTATTTTTGGCAAACTAAAGAAAATGGTAATTAATTTTTTTCGTAGTTAGGACTCAGTTAGTAGTGTTCAGATAAGGTATAAAGCGAATCTGTCTGTTGTGAGTATCCTCAAAAACTCAACGACAAAGAAATTTACATGCGTGCAAAATGTTGATAAACCCAGTTGTTAGTGTTCAAACAATGCAGTAAATTTATAAAGTGAACTGAACTAAGAAACTGGAGAAAAGTTTCACATCAACTATCTTTCAAACCTGCCGACTTCGCTTTTCACCGTAGGTCTCCAGATAATTTTCGGTTGAAGAAACATGTGGCACCTAAGCCCATCTCTGTGGATTTACTCAGCCTGAAGTAAACTTTAATTATTGGGTATAACTATCCGATAAATAGGCGCCCAACGTGGGCCTTCGCTTAGAGCAAAGTTAGACAAACTCTAGTTTAGAATAATTGTTGAATATATTTTTGTGAACGATGTTACGCTTAGTCAGCAGAGTGACTATCGAGTTTAAGTCATTCTAACAGTTATAGCAGTGAAGGCTGTGTGAGTTACGAGTTGGCTACAGTGTTGTCAAAAAATTTGTTAATAAAGATAGTGTAAGGTAGGAACCAGAAGGCTAACTTGATGAAAAATGTATTTTTGATCGCTAATGAATTATTATTTGCCGAGTAAAGTGTCAAATAAATTTGATGATGAAGACACTCTTTGCAGCAAAAGAAACTTTTTTAAGAACAATTTTGTTTATCCTCGCAACATATTCATTCACCCATAAAGAAGATCTTGATAACCTGGGAAAAAAAGCAAATTAATTGGAGTCACTTTTTGGGAGCTTCTTTTGTGGTGCCTCTTCTCTGAAGTTTATCAAAATTGGTTTTCAAAATATACTATGGTTTCAGACTACTGATTCGGAGGAACAGTGGGAGAAATCAGACAATTATGATAACATAGCTAAGGGATACTTTGTAATAAGAGCCAGGAGCTTCACTAACTTGAAGAGAAACCAAGATGATATACAATATTTTAATAAAAAAAAACGATTTTTCC
This sequence comes from Nemotelus nigrinus, assembly GCA_947369275.1. Taxonomy (NCBI): domain Eukaryota; kingdom Metazoa; phylum Arthropoda; class Insecta; order Diptera; family Stratiomyidae; genus Nemotelus; species Nemotelus nigrinus. Next base: position 51,086,531 of record OX376375.1, on the reverse strand, counting down.
TTTGGAAGCTAGATATATTGAATTTTGTGACATGGGTCCTGTGACCTGTCACAAAATTCAATATATCTAGCTTCTAAAGGAAAAATCAGTTTTTTTATTAAAATATTTTTTTGAGCTAGGAAAAAATTGGTACACATTAAATACAATGATATACAAGTTTGTAAATTCTTGTCACAGGAAAACCTGAGTATTTCCTTCGGCGGGTTTTTAAAACGAGCTGAAAAGCTCCGCAGGACATGAGCAATTTCTCTAACTGATTTGTTCCCTTCAACAGTGTATTTTTCTGCGGTAGTGGCCTTTGTTAGGTTTCTGGTAAACTGAGAGGCTGTGAAAGGCTTATTTGATTTGATAAATGATCTACGCGCTGAATTTCTACCATCAAATTGTTATGATACTGGAGGACATACGTTATAAAACCCCAACAACAGAGCAAATCATAGCATCAATTAGAAAGGGGGTCTTTTCAGAAGTCTGGTCGCTTCAATCCTCAGGGGACAGGCTGCGAATTCTTTAGTGAAATCTAAAATACTTTAACCAGATTCAATTGACTTTCATACCAATCGCGATTACCTCAGACCTTATCACGCTGGATCATTCTCTGGAGGCAATACAAATTTGGTGGAATTCTATGTACATGTTCTAGTGTGACGGACTCAGCGACTACTAGAGCCAAGCCTGGCAAAATTAAGTCATGCCGAAGTAGAACAAGGAAATGCAAAAATTACTAAATTTTGGGTCAAACAACTCGTGTTTGGAAAATTGAGAGTTGACAAGTGTCATACCAAGCGTCAACTGGCACTGTCAGGCTAGTGAGAGTATACTACACGCTAGCCAGGAAAGCAGATAATACTTTGCTTCGAATTGAAGTGTGTCGAACACAAATATCGGTAGATATTTTATTTTTATTTATATTATTTACTAGCCGAACAAGGCATAAATTCAATGCATACATTTATATGAATATACATATAAATATAAAATATCAAACTATTTAAAAAAAACAAATGAATACATCAATAATAATAAAAAAAAGTGTAAGGTACATATAAATAACGCATAAATAAATGATATGAAAATATGAAAACATTTTTATTATTAATCAAATGTACATTCTTAACCTCACTTAAAGTTTAATTAACAAAGAAAACTTAAAATTTAGTGGCTATACTATTTTGGCCTGCTGTCTTTTATTGGTTTATTTTTTCAAGCTAGTTTTCGGCATAAATTTTGTTTCTTACACACTAATGGTATTACCCAGCTAATACATCAGCTGGAGTTGCCCTGGGAATAATATCCTTAAACTCTACCTTACTGACTGCATAAGTAAATAGCTAATTGAGCAGACAAATAAGTTTGGAATAGACAATAAGTAAAATAACAATGAAATAAGATAATAGCAATTGATAAAGATAATCCAAAAAAAAAAACTTAAAAATTATGGTGAACAAATGGCTTGGATAAGGGAAGATTTGGAGGATAGTTTGGAAATCGTTGGGGAATAAAGGATGATAAAGCCATTGAAGACCCTGCAACATATATTCTCCGGCTCATTTGATGCATATATGGAATAATGTGAATATTCCTTTAGCAAACGATTGGACCTGTTGTTCCTTACGGGGATATTTATCACAAATTTACTATTCAGGAATTCAACTCTAATAACGCCTATAATGACGTCAAATGTGAAGCAGGCCGATATCATCATTCTTCTGGATGCAAGTGAAGTTAAGTTAAAATGACCCAGTCTAAACTCATACGGGGGTAAATTTTCGAGGTTGTAAGGGTTGTACAAATCTGTTGGGGCAAAAAAAAATTTTTTTTTTAATGGACTCGAGTCTGTTACTGTGGATTTCAAAGGCTGGTTTCCAAATAATACAGATGTATTCAAGAGGAGGACTAGATATGTTTGAGAGAAACTTTTGAGCCTTGGAGTCGCACATTAGGTAACGATCAGAGTATTAAACCAGCTAGCAAATAACGAACTGGTCATGCATCATTTTATCTGAAAAGTTCGGTAAAGTAACTACGAGCTTTGATTGTGCCAGCCCTGCTTTACTCTTTAGTTTTAGGAGTGGGTTTCATTCGTCAGTTACAACGATGTTCTCTGTTTATCAGCAGAATTAGGGGTGGAACAGCACAAAGCGCGCTCTATTCTTGCTAAAAAAAAAAAAAGCAATAAGATAAGATAGCAGCGTTACTCAAAAAAGAGATGAAGCTAATGGGCATAGATGTAGGATGCTCGTCTGAAGTCGAGCATATGATTCAAACGTCATCGCTTTCCATCGAAAAGTGTTATTACGTAGTGTCTCCTACCACACGAAGGCACATTGACATAGAATTGAAGTAAAGATTAGACAAAGAGCTAGTCCAGCCGTCTTTTAGTCTTTCGTCCTGCTTATCAAAGATAGTTCGTACTGTATCTGAATGAAATTAAATTTGAAGGAAACTAAACAAGGTTTTTGAAAGAGACCCATGCCTTTTTCCATTTTTTTTAACCACTTTAGATAAGTTACCCAAGGCCAAACATCTTTTTTACATGCTGCTAAGCTGGTGATTTGTCCAGTTTCAATGGATGCCATTTCTGCTACAGAATTCTCCAGCAACGTTGGAAAGACTGACCAACTGGATTGAACGTTCAAATGCTTCAGATGCTACCAAACTGTAAGAGATGATTTGCATAGACCTTGTGCCTTATTTCAGATTTCAAGGTGCTAAGCCGTTAAAAGAGAGGAAATAATTCAACATGCAACATATCTTGGCATATGTCCAAATTGTGTATGAATTAAAGGATACCTGAGGTTTCAGCAAAATTTTCCCTATTTATATTCCATTCTGCGCTGATAGATACGTTATTCATAACACATGTAGACGAGTGTAAAGTGATCAGCCATACGAAGAACACGTATTTTGGATCTATAAAACAGTTACAACGTCCAAGACTCAAGTATTTGCATCACAGGTTCTATGAAAACCTTCCACATACTATTATTCCGGAAAATATTGATTAATCAATCCAGCATTCACCGAGTGCAGTTCTTTTGGGGTTTCTATTAATCATAGTTTTGGGTACAGCTTCTGTAGTTTTGAACAGTACATCGCTTCCGTGTTTTTCTGTTGCTATACGAACAAGTCAATATCATTAAAAATAAGCAAAAGTGGCAGTGCTGATAAGCGCAAACGAGAATCTTCTTCCAGAGCGAAAAGGCAAAGGTTCCGCCTAACATGTTACCAAGTCTTGGCCGTGATTCCAACACGGAGATGCTAAAATTTTTAAATGTCACTTCATACAACATACAGTTTAATAGTGTGGGGAAAAATTGCTGCTGACAAGTATTGAGTCTTACGATAAAGTCCAGTCACACCTTGTCTCGAAAAAGGTGCAGCATGTCCGCAAAAGTCTCTGTGACACAAAATCCACGGGCTTGACTGCTCTGGATGTAGAGAGAGCCTTCGATACAGTTTGGCACGATGGGCTAATCTAATGTTCCATGCCTATCTACTTGTGCAAAATAGTACAATCTTTTTTGCCTTCCACAACTTTTTATGGGAAATCGAAATCCTTTTCTGATAAGTACGATATACCAGCAGAAGTTCGTTCTTTACATGGAGGCAACTAAATCGAAAATGATGAAAAGTATCTTGGGCACCTACCCTCTTATTAATAGGAAATCAAAGCTGTCAAAAGTTAATGACTTGTTAATTTATAACAGTGTCATGCATTGTTTTTATTGTGTACCAATTTTTTTCCTAGCTTGTAAAAATATTTTAATTAAAACCAATTTTTTCCTTTCGAAGCTAGATTATTTGGATTACTCGACATATATCGGTATTTCGAGGGTAATTTGCCCTCTTCTTCAGTGTCTATTGGTCTAGTCTTAAAATGATGAAAATGAAGTTTTCCAGAGAACTCAATTATCCTTAGTATTTACATTGGTCACTTCAGAAAGGTTTGAAAGGAAAACGTTGCAATATACTCAGTCAATAAAAACATAGACGCATCATTTAGATTGCCAAAATGTTACATTGTTGGTAGGCAATTGAGATACTTTTTATGTTATAAAATGTAATATAGAGTGTGTAGCGAATTATTGAGAGTAGAGATGGCCTTAGCGCAACTCAGAACCAGACCGAAGTCCAGAGCCAAGAGTGGTAAGGTCCGAAAAGTGGAACGGCTAATGCCATTCAAGAGGCAAATCACAAAAAAAGTGATGTCCCGAAAGCAGGGTACCCTAGAAATGGCCGTGAAGGCCCCTCGTCCGCTTTAGCGGAGTACCCTCTAACCGACCCCGACGGATGCTGGGAATATTTGATTCCGGGGTGCCTCTTTGCTAGCTCGCTGCGGCTGGGGTGGGTTCATAGAAACAATGGGGTCGGTCGGCTCTCAGAAAAACGGGATGCTACTTATGATTTCATCCGTCATCATATAGTAGCCGCAAACTGATATAATAAATGTACCCAATGGAAAAAAGGGGGCAAAGTTCCGTACAGGAAACCACCCGTGGCTCTGCAACATGGGCTGACTAAGCAGACTCAGTGCTCGTGCCGACGCACGGAGCCAGAAACTTGAAAATTTTAAACGGAGAGGGGGAAAACACTACCCCTCTTTTCGAAGGAACCCGGGTGAGGCATGATGGCGGAGCCCTGACCCCCGATGGTGTGGGGTCCTCCACCCACTTACATTGGCCTTTAACAACAAAAACTCAAAAATATCCTACAAGTGCCCAAATTCATATCAAAACCTCAACTAAAAGGACGGCTGCTGTCCACTTGGTCTTCAGCTGCAAAACCATTGAAGGCAATAATAAAATAAAATCTATGTCGAATCACACTTGTACGAAAGGTCAGAGACAGATGATGGCTTGAAGAACTCATGAGTTGTTAAAATAAATTGTATGAGTAAGTAGACTGGTCCCTGATGAGGTTATTGATTTTAGCCTTAATCGCGGGAAGTTTGGATATTTTCGTTCCATTTTTGCTGTGCTGTGAGCTTCACATGTTACATGTAATTCCGTCTAAACTTTCAACAGATAGATACTTCCATATTTTTTAATGAAAAAGTCATAAAAAGGTTACTGAAACTAATAGGTAAAATGATACATCTCCAATTTCTAAAAAAATTCGAATGAAAAACAAAGATTCAAATTGAATATCGTAGCAACTTGTCCAAAAATTTCTCTTTGAATGAGTCTTTTATTAATTTTACTATATATTCTTTCACCAATGAGTTTTAAATCAGGCATAATTTTGTTTGAAAAAGCTATCGCTTTTTTATCACACCAAGAATCAAATATTAAAAGCCTTTATTGGGCCGAATCCGTAGCAATAAATTTCAAATAGAAAGTATAAAAACCCTTTCGATATAGGCATGTACATCTAACTCAAAATCTAAAGTCAGAATTCAAACTATTTTGTAGGGGCTTGAGTATTTTCACAGCTTGCTCTTATTAGTCTAGTGTATAAAACGAATGGATGTATAACTATCGAAAACCGAGCCAAGATATTGCATAAAAATGTCATTTACATGTGTTTAAAGCATTATTTATCAAACGTATCCAAAAGTTATTTATTTCCTTGATCTCTGCTTTCCGGATGTTAAACAAATAGAATATTTGATAAGCTCACATTCAATCAAAGACATACATTTTCGATAAAAATGCTTATGCAAATATATGCTCCATATTGATTTGAATCTGCCAATTGAGCATTTCGATTCTATGTAGGTCATGATGTGCGTCGAAGATTATTTAGGTCGGCGGCTAAAGCCAGATAGCGATAATTCAATCCCACGAACTGTCACACGTGATTCGATAACTCGTATCACTTACGTTGATTCAACTTTCTCACATTATCATTCAAGAAATTGCAAATTTATTTCAAAATCATGTCTGTGCTCATTAGTTTTCTTCATTTTTTGGAAGCGGAATTTCGTTCATGCCTACTGTAACATTTTGTTAATTAAATTTGATTTCTTTGCCTCAGAACTTTTAATGGCAGCTATAAGCACTAAGTACTTTTCACGAGAATTCATTTATTAATTGCAAATAATTGTCGCGTGCCGACATATAAACATCCCCAAAAACCAACCATCTTTAATCCAATTCAATCCACCCTTCAAACACATCGAAATTGCACATCATTTTCTGAAATGCTTTTTAGGAAATTGCATTCAGGCCTGAGGTCGTTTCCCCCTAGTTTATCCTCCAGGAAATAGTCGGCACACCCGCAATAATATTTTCTAAACACGCGGAAACCATTAAAATTGGTGTAAACAGCTTAGATGGGTCCAAATGAAAACTAAATAAAGAAGCACCTTGTCGTGTCACGTCCGACGAGGGGTCAAACAAACGACCCTCCGCGTGTCCAATTGTGATTAAGCTAATTGAGTAAAATGTGTGTATAATATGTACTCCATCGATCCGTGAATTGGATGCAAGCACACGCGCCGTTGCATGAAGTCATTGCATTAATGCAATATGCACCTTAAGGCTGGTACTGAGTTCGAGTTCACGTGAAACTTTGACATTTCCCAATTATCTGTTCATTCTTTCGAGCGAAAATTTTGACAACGGAGAAAAGCAGAGACACTGCTCATTCTTGACGGATAAAATGTCAAGAATTTCACTTTTCGATCGATTTTCTTATTGGAAAGTCATTTGCACTGCTCAATTTTCAAATTGAAACACTAAATGTCACTTTTTCGCTCGAAAGAATGAACTGCACAAACTAAATTGGCGTGAAATGATTGACAACATGTTTCAGTGCCATCTATGTTTTCAAAGCGAAAGCAACTTCAAAGCAACTTTTCATGCGAAGAACACAGTACCAAACTTGCTTATTTTCAAGCGAAATTTTCGCCGAAACAGATTTCGCGTGAAATTTTGTATGAAAATTTCACGTGAAATCGAACTCAGTACTATGCTTTAGGCCGGATTTAATTCACCGATAAATTTCTTTCTGTGCATTCATTTGTCTCCGAGCGTGTCAGTCGTGCGGCAGGTGTGTTTCTTATGATGGTTGATGAGCACAAGCAGGCGCGAAAGACGCGTAGGCAGCAAATTATTTACCATACCAAATCGCGAGCTAATAAAATAGCTAGCGGTTGCGGATAGTCTCACGTATTCCATATATAGCGTGGGCACGCGTTAACGCCCAATCAAGACACTTCATTAGTGTACATACACCTCCAAGGGCACCTCTGGATTCATGGCCTAAGCTCAGAAGCAGCAGCTTCTTTTGATTTTCAAGCGAAACTTACACAGGCTCGTTTTTGAGACCTCTAATGATAATCAGGTTAATGTCTTTGAAATAATGCAATATTTACGATTAGACAATAGGCGGAATTCAGTTACAGCAACTTCCTCTTAGTACCTAGAGTCGAAACAAAAAACAGACCAAATGAAGACCATTAAAAGTCAGTTAACCCATTCGATGGCGAGAGGCGAAGTGAAGGGAGTTAAGGTTGACTTAATATTGTTGTCGCATCCGTATATGGCTCGGTGAATGCAGTTTCATAAGATCCCACGCTTCATGGTCTTGTTATCGAAAATAAAATATTGATGCTGAGATGCGGTTTTCGTTCGAAACACAAAATCAATCTGACTTTGTTTCTCCCGCTGGCATATTTTCGATGCAACCCACGTTCTATACGAACAGAACTTGTCTCCAAAACAGATGGTTATTTGTGATCCGTTCACTAATCATGGGATTATGCGTGTAAGCGAGGCAGTAAGTAACATTTATTGGAATACTCGATGTCATTTCGAATTGTATACAAATTACTTAATGCCATGTAGTTCTGTTTGATTTACAAGATTTTCATGGTAGACAACTTTTGATTTGCATACGAAGTTTTTATTGTTGTTTATTGGTGGGTTAGTTCAGGCTACGCAAAGAATGTATGCCGAAGGGTATGATGAAAGGAGTATGGATGAAATTAAAGAATGTGTAGCAATAAAAAAATGACCTAAGAGGAATAAATTCAAAAACACTCTCGCTTATCTACTCATGAAACAACACAGGAAGCTTTGAGCATGAATAATGCGGTCGGATACGCCGCGTTTTTCTTTTATGCTTCTGCTACTGATTCGCTTTGGTACCTACAATACGCCTTTGCAGGACCAAGGTTAAGTAATTGCATCGCGAAGTGGTGAGCATTCATTGCTTTCTTCTAGGACTTTTAATCTTTGGATATCAGAACCATTTCTGATTCGCTCTCACTCATGTCTGGGTAATATGTTGGTAAATTGCTATACCCGAATTTTTGGATATTTCCTTTCGTCACAGAAGGCATCCCACAAAGATGTGTTCTAGGGCCACTGCTCTTTATTATCGTGTATAACTAGCTTATCGTGTATAATCAGCTTACCAATTATTGGTTTCGTGGGCAATCGAGGTGAGGTTATGTTAGCTGAAGATCTGAATTTAATGTACTTTTTCGTAAACCAAGTAGTATAACAGAACAGCTTGAGAATACTGGTTTGAAAATATCTGAACAATGAACCGGCAAAATTAGCGACCCGAAATAATTCAAGAGTGATTAACTGCAATATGCTCGCCCTCAAAGTCAATTTTCTACATTTTGCATATTCTCATATTTCATGAAATCTTTCCAGTCTCAACCAATTCATTTTCTTATCGTCTCTCCTATTTCGAAAAGTTGTTCCATTGTGAATTTGTTTCCTAAAAATAATCGTTATGAAATCTTTTATGCTTTCTTGAGCATCATAAGTTAGCTCAGCTTATCGTCATGTCACATTAATTCGATGGATTCACTTCCTAGTGTTCAACTCCAGTTATTTTCAGTTTTCTTCCACATTTGCTCACATTTTCATTTTACAGCGTACACATTTGAAGTTTCCCAAAGAAATTGGAACCATTGTTTCGAATGCTTTTAGTTGGTAGAAATATGCACTATGATTAGCCTAACGCATGTCTTAAAAACACATGGCGACTCACATAACTACAAAATTACCTTTATGTACATCAAATTAGGTAACATTTACTCATCACCCAAATGCCCACTAGACCGAGAAAATCTAAATTATGTACAAGCACAAGAGTTACACGAGTATCATCTGTTGCATTAGCAGACTTTTTGCAATCTGATCACTCACAAACATATACGTTTTTGCAAGCATTTTTTGGATTTCTTTAATTGTTAAGTAGGCATATGCATGATAGATTAGCAAGATTCATCTTAAGCTGGCTCAAATCAAAATTGTCGTCCAATTAATTCAGGTGAGAGGAAATAGATTTGCGTCTCTGTAAAACCGCAACATTTTTAATTCTTTCCGTTTGACCAGACGTTATTTAAGAATATCATCAAATCAATTCTGCGCAATGTATGGTGAGAACATTTTTTACGAATAAACGATTCCGCTACAATATTAATGAACCTGTTTGTATATTATTTTGAAACTAAAATTGAATTAATTCACTTTGTTTCACATCTAATATGCCCATAAAATTACAATAAGATGGAGGTTAATGCTGCTCGGTAACCGCTTCCGTTTGAATTTTAAGTTTCCTTTCGAGATATGAGTCATTGCAGATTTTGGATGGGTAGTTTTGATCCTGACTGGTTTGTGTGTTTTTGTTACACTGTCAACGAGCGTGGGAAAATCCGAATGGACAGATATTATGAAAGATCAACTATTCCGCAATTAAAACAGATTTAAAAACTCCAGATATTATTTTGATATTTTCTATAAATTGCCAAAAATAAATGCTTGAATACTTGTATGTATCGTACAAATAATCTCTCACGAAAAATTAGGCTAATCAAATCGTTTAAGTAACATTTCAGTTTGTTCTGAACATTCAACTCGATGAAAGAACTCGTTTGTAAGATAAACATGAAATATAGTTACAAACAGTACACACTAACCTTTCCTGTTTTACTGGACAAATATTTCATGGACAGTCTACCAAGTTGATTACACTCTTATCTAGGGCTACTATCAAAATTCAAATATTGTCACAAACCATCATAATATTGACTGAATTTGGTCGAGGGGTCTGTTATCACTTCATTTTCTGGGACTGCGACATGTGACAACCACCAAAAATAGTTTTTGTTGCTGATAGATACCCAAGGTGTTTGAATAAAGGCGGTTATTTATTTAGTATTGCTTTTACGCTCAGTATATTTTCAACTCTAATTTTGATGGATTTTTTTTTATAGAAGTTGCTGGTAGAGCATACGAGATTTCATTTCGAATGGCGGAGCAGCTCTTCAATTTCTTTATTTGGTGGTCATTTGTTTGAAGATTTTTAATAACGACCATTAACAGAGTTTTTGCTCCTCGAAGAACACAAAGAAAGACAATATTTTCTGAAAAGATAAACAAATGGAAAGTTCAAAATTTGAGAGCATTTAGCTAAGTTGTTTTGATAGTATAGCTGTGGTCTTGCATAATCGGCGGAGAAGCAAACGAATTAAGTTTAAAGTTTCTTTGAACAAAGAACTCTTTTTGCTATTTTGAATATATATTTCGGGAAATTCCAGTCAGCCTTGAAGAGAACAATGCAACAGCTCCAAACCGATTGAAAATGAATAGAAAAGTATTTAGACATATAGCTATTAGTGAAAATTGAACTTCCCGAAGTCGGAAGCTTAACCTTGCGCCAAAGTGGTAAGCTTCCGAAAGAAGTGGACAGCGAAAGCAATACGCTGAAAACTGCAACTATTTCCTTGAACACTAGATGCCAGGCGGTGGGACCTCAGGGCCTATCTGGTGATACTGATCTTACCAGTTCCGAACAGAAATGTCTTCAACTGATGACTTGGAGTAACGCCAGGCTGACTCCATATTGCGAACCAGCGAAAGCTCTCCGGCGTCAATAGAAGGGGACTCTGTTTAAGAAGTCAATGCTTTTGATATAAATTAGGTATCAGAGAAAACGTTGAAAGGCAAAGAGGTATTGGGTACAGCAGACAACTCTCTTTTGGCCAGCAAAGGCCCAGCCAATACCAGTGTTCTTCAGCACAAAGTGCCTTAAAACACCAAAATCAGCGAGAGAAATCTTGCTGAGGCTGACTTTTCAGGCATAAGCACATCATCCGCGAAAGAAGGGAAGAAAATGTACGCAGAAGCTGCGTCCACTTTTCTCACCGCTATTATAGATGGCTTCAACGAAGCAAAAACTGTTATGAACATGCATTTTTGTCCTTTTCGTAGTTACGTAAGCGTATATTCGGTTAGCTTATCCGAAAGTCGCATTCTGTTTGGGTGTTTGTTTGTTGTATTGGGGTCGGGGTTCCGCTAACATTGGGGTCGGCATTTTGCTAGCATTGGCATTCTGCACTTCCCCACGCATGCAAGTAGGACTTTCCATTTCCTCAGTATCATTGGGAGCTGAAACAGAACAAGAAAATGGATTTGCTTTATTTAATCGACGATGTATGTGTCGAACTATATTACTTTCGTTGCTGCAGATAAATCTACTAAAATAAAGATAATAGATAAATCTATAGATAAATCTACTTGTAAAATAAATCTACTTGTAAAATAAATCTACTTGTAAAATAAATCTACTTGTAGAATTCATGTACGGTTTGAGGCGAATTGGCTGGTAACTGCTCTAACAGCACACTTTTGAAAGGATCTTCAAGTGTACCCACTTCCATTTTTAAACTATTCTCAGGCAGGTTGGAGCGGCAATGAGCACGAGAGGCAGAAGAACGTTGTCGTGCTTCCTCTGGCCCTGAAGGCATCGGTGTACATTTCGTACACCGCATACTAGAGTCTTTGCGGCGTACTGTCAACGTCCTCAGCAGTGTCGGAGTGTTTCCGGGAATGTGGAGCAATTGTCTTCAGGTTACGCGACAAAACTTACCGATGGTATGTGCGATATTCCTACCAGTGCAGAAAAGGCTGTATTGGAGGCAGGACCAGTTTACACTTTTTCACGCAAGCGAGAAATTCAATCAAACGCCGAAGAAGAGACTCATACATATCATTTCAAAATAAGGTATTGGCAATCGGCAAACATTCCTATTTTTGAATCGCGATAGGGTCAAATCCTTTCATGTCAGTTGCCTCAAGAGAACAGATGACGTTAGTGGCGTGTTCGGTAACTTGAAGTCAGGCATCAATGTGAAACACTATATTGTCAAGTGTAAGAGTCCCTCGAGGTGTCACACTACTGGTAAAGATTGTGTCAACCTGATGGTAGTACTTGATTAGAGAAGTGTTTTTGTGCTCAGGGACAGATGCCTCATGATGCTAAGCTACTTTCTGCATGCGGTTAAATTTAGCCAAATCAAGAAAAAGTGAAGCTTCTACTATTGTGCCTATCTATGGATATATCTCCAGAGATAAGATCCAGTGGAAATTCTCCCCTTTAGAATTTTTATCACTGAGGTCAGGCAAACATTGTCCCTGGAATATGGTACCTGGGAAATGGCACACATACATTCCTTCTGAACATTTTTATGCCTGTAGGTATAAAGTTTTTTCCGATCCAGTTTCCAGCATTGCATGGTTTCGTTCATTCTTTTACCCGACAAACTAGAAAAACTGCAATCTTCCTAGCACAAAGCACTTGTCCAGGAGCATGATTGATCTTCAGAGCATGATTGATCTGGGGGCTGATTGATCTATGGGCAAATATATATTATGTTGAACAATCTTCGAGGTCTGACACTTGTGTTTTGACATCCCTTTTGACTCCTTACTCCTGTCATACGCACAGGACCCGAAAGACCTGGTTCAGTACGATGAGTTGGTGCGACTGGAATTTTTGTTGGGCTACGATCATGCGATGTAAACCCCCAGCACAATAGTTGGGGCAGCAGAAAATGGATTTAGCATTATAATAGTACGATGCACATGTTACAGAAATTTGATTACATATGAGTGTATTAAAAAAGACAAATAAGTATAGTTTAATAGTTTGTAGGTATCTGTAGATGTTCGACGTTCTTTTGTGATGCACCTTTCACATAATACTTTCATCAAAAATGCTAATTAGCAGGTATTTTCTGATCGCCAGCGATATAAAATTCAAATCTTTCTAATCTTTTGATCCTACAGCCTATCTTTTGTAGCAGGTTGTGTTGCTTCAATAATATTTGGTAAATGTCTTTAGATATTTCAAAGGGTACATGCCAACGATTTGCACTGGAGCTGAGTAGGACTGCTGACATGCTTCTCCCCACGATCAAATCCAGCCATATACACTTGGCCATCAACACACATCTGACTTTGAAAGGACAAATTTGGGCCAGAAGAGTTTTGAAACTTAATGTTGTAAAACCAACTACCCCGCATTTGTTAGCATTTATTATAAAATAAAGTTCTTCCACTCTCAAACACGCAACAAGGAGCTGTATGTAAATATTTTTTAACAATAAGTAAGACGTAAACGACAATTTCAAAGCGGTATAATTAGAATAAACGAAAACACTATGATTGAAATATCGATATTTATACGAATATTTGTACGAACATATTAAAATATATTAAACCATATAAGAAAAAAAAACTGTTTTTATATCAGAAACATTGGTCTAATCGTAAATAAATTCAAGGTTTTTACCAAACTTCAAACATAGAAGTGTGTATCCAAATATTGCTTTCAACGTGTTCTAATTATAAGAAAAAACCGCCTCCAGGTCTTTTTAATATTTTGCTACTTCTTCTTCGCAAATGGGCTGATACTCAAATTTATCAAATGAATTCAAATTTGCTGAGCTCACAATCGAAAAACACATTTTTTGCGAAACTGCCAATTCATGGCATCCATCACATACGCCCATCTCGGAATCCATAAACCACCAGCATGTTTCACGCGATCTTATCGGCTCTACAGTCTGCTGGTTTCCAGTTTCAGATCGTTGTGATCGTGCAAAAAAACAGCATTATCTACAAATCTGAATCTTTTGTAATCGACACCGCATCAACAGCCACTGCAGCATCCGCGTAATGTTTTATCCAAAGATCTACAAGTATCCAACCGATCAACTACTGCGAGCACTTTCGCACAATGGATACTTGCTTTGTATGTTGAGTTGAGAAGCGTTTTGTTTACACAGTGTAGCGATTTGTTTTACACGAAATCAATCCGATTATCAACAGGAAATCTAAACAATAGAATCGCGATCGTCTGATTGATAGACAGATCAAAGACGCTTAGCATTGCTAATAAATCAAAGAGTTTTTTTGCGGTTGCCGCCGCATCGAAGAAAACGAAGGACGTGTGATAATTACCAGCAAAGTTCTAGCAATAACAAGAGCTTCAATCGAAAGCGATCGATAGATACAGTACAGAACCAGACTAGATAGAAAATCTACAGTTTTTGTTATGTTCTGTATCTTCATCATCGAGGTCAGAAGATCTTAAAAATCTATAATAAATCGAACGGGCACTTGCAGGGTTTCATTACTCAGGAATTTTGCAGGTCAATTGCTTTTATTTAAGCAACGTAATTTCCATTTGCACCTTGCAAAACGTTTCGGTTTATTCGCGTCCAAATTCAAAATAAAAATCTAATCTAGGTTATCCAGGTACCCATGTAGTGCTGTAATTTACTAGGAAATATACGAGTTCATCTACAATTAGAGTTGATTCGACTAGAAATGGATTCATTTACATTTGTACTAGATTCGACTGTTTCGCTTCGTAGCCGAAACAAGCGGGCTTGCAGAAATTTGATCTGCGAAAAAAAAAAGATTTGTGCTGTATGCAAGAAGTGTAGTTAGTATTAACCTGATTCACATACGGATTAATTAAAACAAATTATAGCATGTGCATTTATTTTGAAAATCGGTAGTATATGTTTGATTGCTTTATGTTTGTTAATCTTTGGAAATTAATTTGAATTCGGATTCTGTTTAAGCAAAACTTTACGTAGATATAGTTGATGGCGCTACAGATTTATTTTTTTGATGAGGTGAAAAATAATAACGTTCATTGCTAGGCATTAACTTAATCTGGCAATATTTAGTGCATGGATGAGTGTTTATATTTGCCAATATGACTGGGCTTGAAGTAAATGTTGCCTGAAATAAAATATACGACTCTATAAAATAGAGCAAAACTAAAAAAACGCAGATAATTTTTTTGCTGACACATCTTCAATCTTTAAGTGGTCATTAATAACACACATTATTCATGTGAATTTAAAATTTTTGTTGAAAACGCGAAGACCGATGTGATAGAGATTTATTAGCAATGCAGAGGCATAAATATTTCAGCAGGGTGTTGTTTTTATTCAACTCATAAAAAAATGCTAATCGAAATTGCGCTTGGTAATAAGGATAAGAATCAGCATTATTGGATCGGTGAAAATGACCGAGAAAATTCAGCTGCCACCTTAAAAGTATTAGTATCACTTTATCACGGAATCATCCAATATATATTACCGGCTACTAAAACAAAGTTCTAATAAAATGCTACACTTACCAGCTACAAATAATTGGATTATACTTAAGCCTGTTAGCAAAGAGTGTAATTTATGGGAATTTGCAATATGTGAAATTTTATTATTTAAACAAAGATGATATTTTAGTTGAAAGTGTACAAATTGAGGCGGCAACCATAATGCTGATTTGAGGGTTTAAGTGCATAGCTGATTTCGGGATTATGATATATTTGATATTATGATATTATATTTATCTCTAAAGCAGGAAAAGTCTAGCATGTTCAGCTAAAGGACTATCATCCAATAAGTCTTAGCTTTGCCCTGCTTAAGATTTTGGCAAGGATCATTGATAACCATAATAAAAGATCAATCGATCTTATGTTGATCTCGCAGTACGCTTATACCAAAGGTAAATCTGTTGAAACTGCTCTTCACGTCCCCATTGAGCAAGTTGAAAAAGTTTTGCTCTTAGGGAATATACGCTTACCGCCTTCTCGGACAACAACGTAAAGTCCGATGCAATTGATGAGGCACTCTCGGTGCTGCATGTGGATGAGCAGCTGATTGCTTTTATCCTGCAGCTTCTCAAAAATAGAGTGGTAACCTCTTTCCTGGGGACACGGACACACCTTAGCGTGGAGTCCTCTCTCCTCTGCTGTGGATCATTAGGGTGAATACTCTCCGTGCCGGCTGCAAAGTGATTGCTTATGTGGCTTATGCGACATAGCGGTAGCAGTGTCGAGAAAGTATTTATCTACGGTATCGGAGAGATTAAATCACTCTCTTGACATACTTTCACTTTGGGCCCGTAAGTGCAGCTTGAAAGTGAACCCTAACAAAACGGAGCTAGTACTGCTTACAAGGAAGTACAAATTTCCACTTTACGGCTGTAGAAGAGCCATGGGGGCGAATTGAGGGTTACAGCCTCGTATTGTTGCGGTGTGGTTTAGCCAATTTTATTGTTTGGGGTGGCATTCTCGTGGCAGGCTGCTCTGGCGGCACTACTGGTAGTTGGAGCGTTCTGCTCGACCCCTTCTAAAGCACTTTTCGTGCTGCTTCATTGGCTAATAACTAATCATCTGACCTTACAGCAAGCTTATGTTGCTGCTGTGAGACTGAGCAGCATGGCCGACTCAGCACGGAACAGAACATAATTCGGCTATATGAGGATTGTGGCCGAGGGAGTTACCGCTCCAGCGGGTGTTGATTACATCGATACGTACTTCACACTAGATCCTCACAGCTCGGATTCCTGGTAGAGATGAATGGCATGATGGTGTCATCCTCGATGCTGTGCTTATCAATGTGTAGACCTGAGGCTCAAAGCTAAACAATAGAGTATATACTCAGATGAGCTGAATTTCAAGCTGTCCGTTCACCTACCAGACCACTGTAGTGTCTTTCAGGTGGACGTTGCGGCTATTTTTCAGGCAATTAACTAGCTTCTGTGCAATGGAATATAAATAGTGGTATTTTCACAGATATTTAAGCGGTCATTAAGTCCCCATCCTGTCTTTGTACAGTGTCCATGATTGTTGCTGAATGCCGTGCGTATTTTAGGAAGATATCGAGACAATCGATTTGGACACCCGAACTTATGGGTTTTCAGGGCAACTGTGAGGCCGATGAACTAGCTGGGCTTGCTACCTTGCTACCCAAGGTCTGATGCTCCTTCTCAATAGGTATACCAATGACATCGGTCAAATTTGCCATCCGACAAAAATATCTTGAGGACGCTAGTAAGTCCTGGGCAGATGAATCATTCTGTGCGATAACAAGGCAGTTCTGGGCACCCGGCTTTGGTAAGGAGAAGAGTGGTTGCACTTGGTGCACTCTTTCTCTCAAATCTGACCGTACTGTCCCTGGTCAATTTAAAGGGGATAGTGCTGTTTGTCAAAGGAAGCAGATGGCTTCCTTATTTCAGTAAGAAAGAGAGTGTTATTAATTATTGTGACATCACAACGGGCCTTTACTGTGCTTAGATGTGTCTGCTTAGATCTGTTGTGTGTTATGTCATGGTTTGACAATATCATCGGCGAATCTTACAATAGTCATATTTCTTACTTCACGTAACCATAGTACACTTTATTTAACAGCAGGGAGCCAAGAACGGATCCTTGCGGTACTCTTGCCACTATCAGATAAAATTTCAATCCTTTGATAAATTGATAAAATTTCGATCCTATCGCAGTACAAGAGTCTTTCCCTGAAGTATTCGAGGAATATACGTGCTAGATAGTATGACCCTCTTATCTAGCAAAGCATCTACAATATGGTTATCATTATAAATCTACAAAATTCAGCGTCCACATTTGATCCGCTTTTCTGGGAACCAAATTTTCATTCCGATAGTCACGCTTTTCCTTCAATGTCAAACAGTAACTACTTGTTGGTCAATAATATGATGGCCCCCTGTAAATTTATTATGGCTTCCTTACATTGAGCAGCCATTTTGATTTATGAAATGATAGCTTCCCGATAGGTTTATTTTGTTTGGGCAGAAAAAGCAGTTTCTGTTGTTGCAAGCTTACGTGCTATTCGGTATCGTACCTAGGTCTTGCGTTTTTTTTTGTCACCAATGTTCTACTGCCAGCACTCTTTCTTTGCTTCCACAGCACGTTTTTAGGGTCTACCTGTATTAACGGCATACTTTCGTCCTGAATATCTTTGGCCGTGTGATTTGAGGAGAAGTTTTTTCTCTTGATTCTAAATATAACATTAAATTCTTAATGTGTTCCCTCTTCTTGCTCTTAACAATCACAAGATGAAAGCTCTTTTTTCGTCTTACTGGCACTGTAGGTCTTGGTACTCTGGACTATTCCTGCGACATTGGTTCCATGGCCTGAATTTGTGACATTTTTTTCCAACCATTTGGATTGCCACATTCCACCAATAAATTACCTTCCTGGTCTTCAAAAAAAAACATCATAGCATGGAAGTCATGCTCAAAAATCTTGATATTTGAACACATAGGGACTTTTATTTGAAAATACAATCTTATTTAAGCGCTTTCTTTAACATTGAAAATAAAATTATATTTAGTCCGAACATAATCGCAGATACATCGATAAACTTGCATCGAACGCCATAAAATAGCAAGTGAATATCAAAAACATACTTGTCGAGAAAAGCTGTCTTCAAATTTATGAATACTCTTCAGAACGATCATCAAATCTTTCAATGATTTATTAACATCGAACTTTCAACACAGATTCTTCTTAAATCCAAATTCCTTAACACTCCTCCAAACAGCACGTCACCAATCACTTCTATCCATTTTGATGGCACTTCATTTGGATTTTACAACTTCCAAATGCACTTTTCAAGTGACAATAATCCACAAATACGTCAGCACTTTGAAAATATCGTAAAACATCAAACTTCGCCAAAAAGCTGTCTAAAATCGAATTTCATGGAAATTTGATTGTCGACCATAAACCAAGATATCCTCCGAAAGATTCATTGAAGCTACCAACAACATTCCTAGCGTACTATGAAAAATTTGCCTCCAGCAATTTATTGAAAATAAATGTCTTCAACAAACCAAGCGGGAGTTAATATGCGTTCTTGGTGTGATTTATGATCCCGAAAAATTCTTCCAAACTTAGTTCTTCGTGTATTTTTCTCTTCGGAAATTGAATTAAACAGATTAACAGGGGAATTTGATGGAACTCGAGTCGGGTTGTGTGGAGTTGGATCGGGCTAAACTCAGGCGAGTTTATTCCTATCGAAAGCCATTAATTTGTATTACCTGACTTTATTACATGGATTCGTTGTCGGAAGACAATTTATTACAGGAACGGAATGGCGAATGTGAGTGACAGAAGGACCAATGATAAATTATAATAGAAACACTCGAAATGATAATCAACTGTATTAGGCGTTCGGAGTGTGGATAAATTATACGAGATTAGTACTATCAGTGTTTGAATGGGTCTTATGATAGAGGTATGCACGAAAATGTTGGGACCATTTCGGAGCTTTTTTCCGAGAAATAAATTCAATTCAGGAAATAAAGCCTCCATGAAATTGGATAAACTGTACAAACAAATTTTAGCGTATGGAATATAGAACGAAAAATTGACAGATATGTTTCATATTTGCCAATAGATAATTTTGGTAAGCCCGAAATTTTACTTCATCCATAGAATCTTTTTTCACTTGACAACTCTAAATAACAGATGGTGCAACAATTTTAAACTGGCAAAAGTGGTGGGAAAAAGCGCAATATGTTTTGTGATTTGTGAAGTATGTTATCTTCTAAAGGGACAAGTTGAGACATCAGCGAGTTTGTAACCTGAAAGATGGATTAGAGACAAATCCACCATGGAGTTCGACGGCTGTATAGTACTTATGTCAGCAGCAAGGGTGGAATGTACTATAGGGAATTTTTTCTGTGCGGGGACATATGTATATGCTATGAGCCACTTCGTTTGTATATATATTTTTTAATCGATTTAGTTTGCCTACACATCTAATAAACTAGTCTACGAATAGATTGAACAAGAAAGAGTATTTCCGGAGAGTACCAGCTGCGACTTATAAAAGATTTTTAGAAATATATTTATACTTATGAAGATGTTAAGCACGTCATAGACTAATATATAATAGTTTTCCCTTCCAAGTTGAATGCTGTTGATCACTGAGCAAGCACAAATTTAATTTGGTTAATAACCCTGAATAGGATACTTCACCCGGCTGGGCCTTCGTAAGAGTTTTAGTGGTACTTCTCGTGGCCGCTTGCTAATCATTACTGCGTTCGGATTCTAGTATATTTTATTTATTCAAAAAGTTCGTCTAATACAGACTATAATGATGAAAAACAGGCAAGCAATGCCTATTGCATCATTTTTAACTTCTATTTACAATTCATATACTACTATTTTTCGTCAAGCTCTTTCTCTAAGATGGTAGACATATGTTTAAGTCAAATTTATTGTAAGCATTATTAAAATTTCTTTTTATTGATGAAACGGGCTCATTGAAGGCGGAGTTGGTCCGACAGGAAGGAACAGATGAAATGCTGACGTGTCTCACTCTGTGACCCTTGGTATTGAGGCCAAAAGATGCCCTGACGAAATGTTTTCCGTGAGGAGCTTAGCAACAAAGATCGTTTCGAAATTTTCACGTCTGTTATTAAATGTATCCATGGCCAGTAACATAAGTCGATTAATCTAAGGAGGCAAGCAAAGACGATCTGGCAAAGCAAATTCACACAAACAAAACCGTAAAACATTTTTCTGAATGGACTCGATACGGTCCACACACACCTGCTGATAAAAGGCGCCTAAACAATACACGCGTATTCGAGTATCGGTATTACTGAAGCACAAAAAAGAAGTTGATATTAGTACTACTACTTTTAGCTTGAGAATCCACCTTAGTGGTGAACCTCGAGTCGATATATGTTAATGGCAGGTTCGGTTTCGGGCTGTCACCCAATTTCTTTTCTTCGATGCTTGTATCGTTTCTTCCTTGGAATTTGACCAATTGCAAGGATAGAAGAATATCTTTCGGCTTTATTTTGATTTTCCAAAATATCAATTTTATGTCCCTATGCTGGTAGAGTTGGAACTTGATAAATTTCAAAATATATGCACCTCTTGAGTGGCATAGAATTTGGTTGAATAAGATGGCTTCCAGAGGCATAAAAACCAAGTTTGTTTGAAAATATTATTAGAGCCAGCATGAGACCGTTTTTCAAATCCCTTTGGCTCGATACATAAAACCGACAAAATGGCGAGCGATCCCAAGGTAAGGCAAGTATAAAAATTACGCCCATAAAACAGGCAAGCAACGGTACTTTTAGCAAGACGTGAAGAGTGTCGCCGAGAAAATCAGCTACAATCTCGTGCTCGGCTATGTTTGTCATGTCTCGGCAAGAGTCTGGTTTCGGAGTTATAATTCTCGTTTTGTCCCTCGGTGAAATACTCTACAACTGCTCAGCTCTAAAAGTATGACACAATTAGGACAAGATAATAAGTTGCGCATGTCTACCATTATCTCGCTCTCGCATTGGGGACAACTATAAGAGCTTTATTATCAATCTAGTGTAAAATAGGATAACATGAAGAAGGTCATTTGGCATGAAAAATTATTTATATAACACTGAATATGGAAATGCGTTGCGTGCATTTTAATTTTCTGGCAGAAAATTCAGTCGGATCAACGCCGCCGCCTTTCGCCACAATTTTGTGTGTAAGTATTGTTAACAGCTGCATGTTGTTCTCCCCAGCACTGAAATTCACTCAAAGCCTGTTCTACTTGTGCATTCCAAAATCAAGAAAAGGTGATTACAAAGTAAAATCTATAGGTGGATCCAACATATTATTTTGTACCTGCTTATGACGGAGTGTTGTGTAAACGGAAGTTTAACCCGTAACTGACAGAGATGTGGTCTTGTTTTTCTTTCCACAGTGATAACACAGGGGCTAGGTGACGGGTCTGAGCTGATGATTTGGGTGAAGGTTTTCCCTACGGAGTTTTGGATCCAACAATTCACTTTACCCAGTTCCGTCATTTACAAAGCAGCCACCTATTGAACTCGGGAAGATACCTTGAATGGCTCAGCATCAATGGTAGCAGGTTTGCATATTGTTAGAGCCTGC
Source organism: Nemotelus nigrinus (assembly GCA_947369275.1). Lineage (NCBI taxonomy): Eukaryota > Metazoa > Arthropoda > Insecta > Diptera > Stratiomyidae > Nemotelus > Nemotelus nigrinus. The sequence goes on along the minus strand of OX376375.1, from coordinate 51,064,556 downwards.
AGAACCCTCGGAAGGTTTTAGCGAGTCTGCCTCGCGATCTCAAGAAGGACAAGGACTATCGGAGCAGTGCCCTGTGTCTATGGAGTGTATCGGGAGATGAGCGATGATGATAGCTTCAGCTGTGGTCCAAAAACGCAAAAACCCAAAGCTGAAGCATTCAAACAATATAAGCATGGATCTAACCAACGACAAACAAAACAAAACCAAACTTCCAGCCAGTAATTCTGAAGACTATTCACAAGAAGAGCGCCCCTTCTAAAGGAGGTCAAAGGTGTTGCGATCACCAACATAGGGAAGAGGAATGGAGGGAGGTCGTGCGATCTAGAGATTGTAGGCTTTGAAGCTGGCTGAAAAACCCGCTGCGGCGGTTACCGCGAGTGCAAGCGATGTAGCGATACCACTCCGCAGAAAAGCTTCCCAGCGGACTTGCAGCTGATCTAAGGAATCGCTAGTCATTTCAATAGAAGCGGTGAACAGCGACATGGGAAGAAAGCGGCGGTCCGAAGGATTGGCAGGTCACTGCAAGGATGGTGGTGACTGGAGTCTACTTTTTTTTTCTCTTTTTACTTTACTTTATTTTTTTATTTTTTATTACTTTATCTTATTTTAGCCTTAATTATTTTATATAATTATATTTATATATTCTTATTTAGTTCTTGTTATTTTATTTTGTTCATGGTGTCCAATCTGTAATTGGGCAGTTTTGCCTGTTGTATTGAATACGTACCAAATAAATAAATAAATAAATTAAAAAAAAATAAAGAAGCGGAACTATCAACGCTTTAAAAAGAAAGAAAAAAAGCAAGCGGGCATGAGTATGATGACATCAGAGTCCAAGGGGAAACCTGAGCATAATCAGGTTAAACCAGCTCTTGTGGCTGGAGAGCCTCCTTGAGATACAAGTGGACAAAGAGGTCATGATAGAATACGGCAGCTTCCTAAAGGACCGAGCTATTATGGCCTTTATGCCCGGTTTTATCTCTGCGGCTAATCCAAAGCTGGCCGTCGTCAACAAAGAGGAGCATCTGGAATAGGAGCTGGGGGATAACGTGGCCAAGGTTATCCTTAACCGTGTTGCCGAGGAACTGCTCAAGTTGAACTATGTACTCATAACAATGGAAGAGGGATAATTTCGCTTTGTAACATCGTAACATTGTACGCAGCCACATTGCGGTGACCTGCAGCGACGTCTCCCCGATGAATTGGCTTCGGTCAGCCGCCTTGAGGAAATCAGCAGATTATCCGGGGTAAAACGTAGTGGAGGACACGTTTGTACACTTTTTTGATTCGAATAGATCCGATTTGGTTCGCAGCAACTAGCAGCAAGTTTTCTTTAATTTTATTTGAAGAAAAATATTACTGAAGTCATCAAATCCCTCCTTGCAATATGCAGCAATATGCAGCCAATCTGAGCTCGGGCACTTTGCTGGTAGTTATCTACAGCAAAGACTTGGCGCGAGAGTTTGAACTAGATGCACTGACACTGACACATCGTTAAATTTAGCTCAAATTCGCGCCTGGACCGATTAAGTGGTTATTCTGGACTATAAAAAAAGCCAAACGTTAAACAATTTAAGCTCCTGTTCGACAAGTTTTGTTTCAATTTACTTAAAGAGCGTTTAACGAAAGCAAAGCAAGTTTTCAATAAATCGAAAAGAATCCCCTTTCATTCCATTCAGTATTGCAAAAATTCTGGCAGCCTAAACCGAAAAGTCTAAACAATGTCAATGGATTAGTACTTCTACGCCGAGGCGTGCGAAAATCCATCACAATTGCATATCCCATTCAGTGTATTGCAAACACATTCATGCCATGGAACTTTACGGTTTCCATTGTTTAACTAAAATAGCACATGTATTCAGCCACAGATACAAATCGGCATGCAATTCGAACATACGAATATCAAAACGTGTCTAAAATCAAGAATTCCATATTGATTCATCGCAAAAACGAACACAAATCCATTGATAAAATCCTAAATCCATTCAGCATTTGAAATTTTAGACAAACAGCCAAGGCTCAAATTGTTAACTACTTGTCTACACCAAGTCATCTGTTGCATACCGAATAAGCTCCTAAATCTGGATGTCTACGATTGGGGGTGCAAGTATTGATTTTTTCAATTGAACAAGCCATTCATGAAGCTCTCGATACATTTGACGAATTAATTTCGCAGATTAAATCGATTCGCTATGATTCGATGCGAGTCGAATGATATTGATTTGATTTTCGTGGCTGTCTGACTCCATTGTCTAGTTGTGATCGCTGATTTCAGAAGCTGAATTAACGGTTTTCGTGAGTATCTTCAATGCTGTAAAGTATGATGCGGCTTCGAGGCATACATTTAAAACACCGAACACGTATCACTGCAAAAACAAATCGACTTGAGTTTTTGAAAAGTTTCAATGCAATAGTCCTAAGAGTGCTATTGATATTGCTGTTCGAAAATTGGAAAATTGGTTTTAATTCCAGAGGTCGATGGCTAACGATAATCTGAGTTATTGATTTGAAATAGTACCGTTGTAAATAATTGGCCTTTGTTTGCGGTAAATTACAATTTTCTCGGGAGAATCTCGTTGCGCGTTTGGCAACTTAAAACAAGATTGTTTTCAAGAGGGATAATCATTCTACATCTTCGGATTAGACTAACTGTCGAGGGTCATGTACGGTTCGTTTGGATATTTTTTAAGCGCTTCCTCATCTAAAATCCATAGAGTTTTTTCAACCGAAAATCATCTATTCCCAAAACAATGACCAAATCAAATCATCACTCTGACCGAAAGTTGTTCAAAGTCAAGGTGAGCAATCATTAACGTCATGCAATTCGAACAGAAGCAATGACCAATTTCGCCACCACGTGTTGTTTGTTTAAACTGAAACGTCTCAGTATGGTACTTACAGTCTACTTTTGACGTTTTTACTTTCTCTCGATTTGCTGTGCCTTTTCAAAAAATCATAAATGATTTCTTTTACATCATTTGATTAAATTGATCGAAGTTGATTGATTTCAGCCCAAGACACGAAACACGTTGATGGTCATGGTGTTGATGGCAATGACGATGCTCGTAATATTGGTGAAACGCTAGAATTCAAAAGAAAAAAGAAGAGATGAAATTGAAAGTTTGATAGGCTGTCAAGGTGTAAATAGGAAGAACTCTCACTAGATAGATATTTTGATGAATTTCGTATTTTGTCTCGATTAATGAAAAACAATCTCTGAACCACAACAAACCACAACACAATTTTTCTCGAAAATTATAGAACAATATCTTCGATTTTAGGAATCCAAAACGATTTTTGTGTTTTGATTCGTTGAGGAGGAGCTGGACAATGAAAATTAGTTAGTTGAGCTTTAGGGTTCGAACATGTTTTGTGCTGTACTTATTTATTGGCGATTTGATTCACTTTCATGTTTTCCATTAGCAGCAATAAAATGATTGATTTGTGAAATCATAGTTTTCTTCAGAAGGAGAGGTATAGCTGGACTTCACCATAAGCATGATTTTCGGCTATGCATCATAAACTTGGCAACGAAGATATTTTAAATTATTTATAGTAGAGTGCTGGAACTTTTAAGCGAGAAGAATCATTCGAAAGTTTAGATCTTGCTTGTCTGGTAAGAAAAACAAGGGGGCTTTATCGAGGCTACATTTAATGTAAGCCTGAAATGTCAGCCTTACTTTCAGGTAAAAAAATCCAGAAAATCTGCACAGATAGTAGTAATGATGGTAGCAATGGCAACTAACAGAATCCAAGAATTATTGTACAAATCAGGAATGAATTTACTTAAATGCCTTGAATGCGAAGCTAGTCTAATTCCAAGCAGCAATAGCAGAAACTGCCAAAAAGTCAAAATAAAATAAAATTTAGCAATAGATGAAAAAAAAATTAAAGCTAAAAAAGAGTTATTTCACTACAAAGATTTGTTTGCTAGAGAGATAGGAGCAAATATTAACATAGATTCGGACTTTCTGGACACAATCCATGCAAATAAGAGCGAAAATTCATTGACGGCCCCGCAGCAAATTTTAAGAAAATGGTGCTTTGATCCGTTCAAGAGTATTCAGATCTCTTTGATGAAACATTTTTAAGCTGACACAGCTGATGTCTTTGAAGAGCAAAGATGGGTTTTTATTAGAGATTTTCCAATGTTTTTTCCTGTAACCGCATATCGTCTGAACAATATGGTTCATATTTTCGACGCTAGCCGTTGATTGCTACGGAATCTTCAGCCTAGTTTTTAAGAAAAATTGGGACTTACAAGACCACAATAATTAGTGATGTTTGTGAGTATAATTTGATACCATGAATCTGAGCCCGAAACAGAGGATAGTTGGGCGTTGACCTTTGTGGACATGGTCGCATCTACAATCATTACCTGCTGCTTGATATCTGTCAGGTAGAGTCAGTTTTGGATCATGAATATGGAAGGAAAGTAAAACGTTAGAAAGAATAAGAAAGGGATGTTTCTTTAAAAAGAAAAGAGGAATTCCAGCATGCAGGGGCAACTTTTTGAACCATAACACAATATCCAGAAAATATGAAATTTTTATTTGGAACAATTTTTTCATCAGCTCTCCTCCAGGAATCATGTGATGAACCCCGAGAACCATTGGCCAGAATGACCCTGCAATTAAACAACATAAAATTTGTTCAGTTTTTTTATCGAGATCGCGTCATTCAATCGAACTCAAATTCCCAAAACATTCTGGTGCGTATTTAATTTGCGTTTTTGATTCACAGTAAAATATCTTTAAGACTTTGACGCCAGCAGGTGTTTTAGTTAATTTCCAGGGACCCCTATATTTCTCTGAAAAGAAAATATTTAGAAAAATCAGCTGCAAAGAGTGAAGTTCAATAATGTTTCTAGCTTGAATATGATACTGTTTTGGACATTTTAAACCCTATGACGGGCTCTAAGTGCCTGAAAGTAGGCAAAGAAAATTCGTAGAGTTCCAATTAGCGATAACTTCCGAGGAAATTATCAGATCGTCTGGCAGTTTGGAGGGCACATTTATCGGCACATGAAATACGCGTGCGTGTATTAATTAATGGTTACCCTATAGCTAAGGCAAGTACCTGAAAAGAAAACCTTCAAATCAAGAACCTTACTGAAAAATGTTTGCTCTTTAGAATAACATGCAATATTTTCGAGAAGCTTCATGTTTTGTGTACAATGTAACATTTTCGGATTTCCTCTTTACACAAGAACGATAACTCTTCATCAAATTATCTCTATTGGACACCCGAAATTTGCGTTCGCGAGAACTGACGACCCGATGATCAGATTCAATTTACATGAACAGCTTGTATTAAGTAGTACCAACTCTGATAGAAGTAATTTGAAAATGGAGGCAACCCTATAGCACGGGTGTAAAAAAAAATCACTTGGAAAAATAAAAGCTTTTCGTGCTATAACTAACGATACAGTAATCAAATTTTAATGAAATTCGCCCAGTAAACGGAACTTAGTATTAATAAATTATACATTTGTTATAATTTTAGTTGAAAAAGCAAATAACAGGGTTGGTTGGCCATAGGATGAAGCAGATTTGGCATACTTTTGGCTATGGTACAAGCTGCAATTCTATTCCTCTTATGGAGAAACAGTACCTTTGAGCGAATACCTCCAGAGAATATTTATTCCAGAGAAAATAAAATTTATTCAGGGACTGTGAGCAATCGCAGATTGACACATAAATACACACATCACACATAAATCGTGATGTACCTACGTATTTTTAGTAAGAAGTTTAATGTTTCCTTTTTCCTTGAGAAGAACTTATGTAGCTTGTGTGAATCGTATCAAAATTCGTCGAATGATGATATATAAAAGACCTATTTGCAAGTTGTAATACCCTGTCCGAACGGGAACTTGTCCATTTTCTACTATGTCAAAAAAAAATTGACGAAATTTTTCTATTTGTGAAATTTGCAGCGATACCACAGATTGCTTCTTTTTGTACGTAGGCAAGGGCAAACGCGGTGCCTCCGAAATAGGTTCCTACCTATTGAAGTATTTAGAGATAAAGTCGAGCCTGATTGACGATGAGGAACTGGAATTTACATATTACTCAGACAACTGCTGTGGGCAGAGCTAAAATAGGTAAATTATTTCCATGTTTGCATATGCTATCCAAACGTATAAAATTAAGGCCATAAACCATATATCTTATCTTTCAACACACCCAAAATTAAGAAGATTGTGTGCATTCAGCCATTGAAAAACAGATAAAAAACTCTCCTAAAAGTGGCCCCATTATCAATCCGCAGTAGTATGCTACTATTACACGGACATCGAAAAAGCGAGGTAATCCATACAAAGTACATGAGTTAGTTAACTCAGGTTTCAAAGGCTTAAAGTACTTGAACAGACTAATTGGTAACAACTACACGAAAGACGTCAAGGGTCCAGTAAAAATTACGGGAGCTAAGACCCTTAGGTTTGCAAAGCAGATACCATTTTCTTTCAAATCCAAAATGTCTTATGGACAGACAGAATTTGAAGAAGTTGCTATTAAACACTTCCGTCACCCTCCAAAATCTGTACTCAAAAAAAATTCTTACAGATAAAAAAAATTACTGTTTTCAATTAATTCAGTCCCACCACATTCACTAAAGCTACTTAAATATTTTTAAGTCATTGTTTACATTAAAATAAAAGTTGTTCATAAAAAACAAAACATACAATAAGTTTAAAGTACAATAATAGTACAATAATACATAAAGTACAATAATAATAAAATAAAAAATAAAGGCAGGAAAAATGAGTCAAGTGTTAATTAAGATGGTTTCAAGGGGCGAAAATCACATGGATAGAAGAACTTTTTTCGGAGAACTCGTATCAAGCAACCTTCAATTAGACTTGAACTAAAATCGGTTATGTCTCACTTTAAATTAAAATTGTATACCTTTAACTTTTGGCACTTTTCCTGTGGGGGTGCGATTTGTTGTTCCACAAATATCTATTTCATTTCCCCCAAGATCGCGGCACTCATTAGGTTCTTCGGCACTCAATAACTATGAGAAATAAAATACTTACAAAATTTGGAAGTCTTGAGTTGGCTATGACAGTCATATTTTCTTCTTTCGGGCGAGGTGGTCATGGAAATATTCAGTGTTGACGTCTTCAGAGGTCGTTCATTTCATCTTAAAATGGGTGACGGTAGTTGTGTTTCGAAGTAAAAACATCAGAAGTGCTGGTAGCCAGTCCTCCTCCTTTGGGAACTGCCTCTAGTTTTGCCCCGTACGGGAGCAGTTGGAGAATCTCAAATCGCTGTTTGCTGTAATTCGTCGCTGTGATCAATTCAATTTACGGGAGCATTTTTCTAGAGTAGACAGTAATAGAACACAGTCGGAGAGCACTCAGACTCGGTCAGCAGCAAGCCTACTTCCTTTGTTCTTGCTCCAGGCGGCAACCGGGAAGCATGGGACTGCATTGGATTTCTCTTCGTTTTTTAGTTTATCAGGTAAAAGTATCTTTTCGACTTTTTATTGGGCTGCATCCCAAAAGTACTGAAAGTTCAACTTGGCTTGACCGTATTCATTCAATGATTATATCGACAAGTTAAGTTTCTAGTATGTTTTACAAACAGGCAGGGTTCTACATGTGGAGTATGAAACGAGTTGTTTCCACCTCATTCTTGCGGTTTCCGATGCACATCTTCTGGGTTGACAGAAGTGTCAAATTTTTCTATTACTTCTTTTTTCAACTTGTAATCTGTCCACACTTTGGACACTCTTCAAAACACTCGAGCTGTATCTTTCAGTGATTTCCGAAGAATTTTTTGGTTATCACTAATTTCAGTGTGACTGTCTCAATACTTCGCCAAAATCTTGGAAAACATATTTGATATGCTGCAAAAGCGTCAACTCTGTCATCTGGTCAATCAATAGTTTTAGCTTACTAAAACAAGTTCATGTGGTGCGAATATTATAGAAATTACTATTTTCAACGATTTTTATTCGAAATTGATGTTTTTTTACGTAAAATTTAAATGAAAATTCACTTTTTTATCTTCGAATCACTATAATATCCGAAATAAAAAAATTGCTTCGCTATATTGTAAATACACTACCCACAAATAAGCTAATGTTTTTTAGACGCAAATTAACGGAGATTTAGATGGAGCCGTATCTTTCCTCCTATGCAGAGGGTCCCCGAAAAAGGGGTACAGCGCTGTCATTTTTTCATATTTTTCATAAAACTTTACGTCAGCATTCCTCAAACTGTTGTCTACCTTGTGTAGAAAAAATAAAAATTGTTGCTTCTATACTTTATACATTAGAATTTATAGTTTTTAAGAAAAAAATGCAATTTCCAAACGGCCAAGGTGGCCAGAGCCCTTAAATAGCATTTTTATAATTAGCAAAGAAGTAATATTCAATTTTTATTAACACTGCTTCGCATTTCGTTAAAAACCCTAATCGCCGTATCTTAAAGCCTTCTTAAACAATTAGAAACTGTTAAAAAAAGAAAATTAATATTTTAAGATAATATTCACCGTTATTTCCTACCTCTTTCAAGTAAATTACTCGGGGCTTTAACCGCGAGAAAAATAACATAAAAAACGACCACCTCAATCATATATCACTCTAGTCAAAAATTAATCCAATTTTCGTTATCAAAACCTGAATATCAAAATACCGAGTCAAATTCAAACCCCATCGTCATCCTCGTCACCATCTGTTTTGCTCGCTCCACATAACATATGCCCTCTATCCATCCATTCACCATTCATGAGAATGGCAAATAAACGTATCCCAGTGTAAACTTGCGTAGGGTTAAGCTATAGGGCATGTGTAATGAAACTCCGAGCCAGAACAGAGTTTTTATAAGTAAGTGCTGTCGCATTATCTGCAATCATAACATAACCAAAACCGCAGATGGTATTCAATTTTTTTTAGCAGGCATCCATGATAACAGCTCTATAAAAATATGTATATACGTAGTCATGGATTTGAATGAGTTCCTCAATCAGACGATGAGAATATGCCAGCGACCACCATTCAAATTTTCATATGGCCTTCATCCATCAAAGCCATTCGATGTTGTATCTCGTTTATTTCGTTCTGAGAAAGATATGTTCTGATAAGATATCTTTCGCACGAAAAAAGATTGCGCGCCATGGAACTGGAGTCAACATGGTTTTGATGTTCAAAACATAGTTCGTCATCGTTACGATGCATTCGCACTTATACCACCATTTAGAAAGTGCAGTTCGCAGGTGATCTCAATGTGATCTTCCACATTAAATATGATACATAACAGCGAACAGTAGCTCTTTCTGAAATCAGGGTGAGAAGTCTATTGTTCTACGACAGATGAGCCACCGTTATCGTCACTTGGAATTCTTCACATAGCTGCGAACTACCATCTATCCAACAACCGGATAGTTTTCGAGAACAATGCTCCAAATATAAATTGCAGAGATGAGTAGTTGTGAGAAAGCAGAACAACACAAAACACTCGTTTCTGAATGTTTCGCAAAAGCTATTAAGACCGAGATCGTTAGATTAGATTGCCGGGACTTTTGCAGGCTGTTGTTAATGGCAGGTATTGTCTCGACGCTAATCCGTTCAAAACAAACCATCATTGCACTGAATCTGGCCCCATACGTTGTCGAATCTGTGCCAAACGCAGCGGTTATTGTCGGCAGTAGCACTTACTGTTTCATCAAAATTATGCACTGGCCCATCCGAATCTGAAGCTGAGCGTGAACAACCGTTTCAAAATTGACCGTCGAATGAATTCAGGCAACGTCTTACACGAAAATCACTTGAGAGATCAACGAAAAAATGATGAAAATGAATCAACTGCTTACTTGCTTTGTTGTTCGGCGAAAAAAAAAGTAGAGCCGCTTTTCAGTTTATTGTTGGACCAGTAGCATCGTTACCAGAATTATTATAGTTTTTTTTTCGCGAAATAGATTTTGGCACAGGAAAGCAAAAGTGCGTGTACGGTTACTTCACGCCGGTCGTGTGTTTATGAGTGATTTCAGAAAAGCATCATCTTTCGTTTGCCTGATACAATTTTCGGCATTAAGCGTGTCCATTTTTACAAAAGAGGCAGACGCTTTAAGGTTTCCAGATATACTGACGATCTTCGCAACACCGAAGAGGTATCACTTTCTACAGCTCATGACTGAGAAAATTTCCATACTTTTCATGCATTTCACTTGTTAACTAAAATCTCAAGCTGTTCGCTCTTTTGATTCGTTTTTCGTCTATTCAATTCAGAAATTCTTCTGAATGAGCTGTGGGATTTTTAACGAGCCACTCGACTTGATAGCTGTGCGAAAAAGGTAGTTGAATTGTGTGTGTGTGTGTGTGATGCGCATCAAAAATCTTGGGTTTCTCGAATTGCAAACAAAATCAATACGAAGCAATTAAAATCGAACTTGACGCAACAACAAATAAAATCAAAAGGTGAACTTGTACAATGCATGATGAAGCACTTTCAAGACCGTGTTTCTTGAATGAACGCTGAGAAAAATCATTGCGAACCAATTTTCACATCGAACTTGACCAATAACTTCAGCGTCCTCCACCAGCTTCGTCACTATCGCAAACCACAGGAATGCCATTCAAATTTTCCTTCATTCATCTTTTCATGTGAGAATCGACTGTTTTGTTGGTCGTAAAGTGATATCCTACCTCTGCTCGCGGCAAGGGACACATTTTGTTTTGGAAGTCAAACCGGTACCGGTATAGTAAGTGAATGGTAGTGCGTTTGAACTTCTCAAGATGACGCTCGACCACACAAGGAAGGACAATCGACACTTTGCTGTTATTTTCATTTTGTCATTTTCTTCTGTCGCATGTCTGCAATTCAGTCTCGATCACCTGTGCAAGTGTTGCGATCGGCCTAGTAGTAAGATGAAAGCAACACAAGTGCTTGGAGATAATTTCCTTCCGCAGGAGATCTTTTGATTCAGTTCCATTTCCTTTGTGCCGTAGAAGTGGGTCATAAAGGTCATACAGGGCTATTGAGTTGGTTTTTATGAGTGCATAAATTGGATTAAGCCGGAAATGGGTCATACCTTTATATATTATATTTTTTTTTTTTAAGTATAATTGCATGAGAAGCTTGAGTAGTCTCGTGGGTAGACCACTGGCTTCTTGCGTATAGGTTCCCTGGTTCGAATCCAGATTCGGATTAATTATGATTGAATCACTTCATTTAGGTACATTATTGAGATCACAATGTTTTTATCTTTCAACGAAAAGATGGAAATATGGAACTCAAAAGCCTAAACACGGCAGAAAGCCATCTCTCCCACATAGTGTGGGAGAGACGCCGTGCATGTCATTATAGCTTTTTGGATTTTTTTTTGCGTAGTATCTCCCTTCCACAATTATTGTAATGCGGAAAGTACATTGTACATGACTCAAGAAGCCATTTTAGGCACGAGGGGCACTTAATCCAATCTTTTGGCTTTTTCGTTAGAAAATAGTTTTCCAGCACTCAATGCACACATTGTTATCATCTTCAATCGGGCTGGAAGATGAAGATGCTGACGTTGTCCCAGCTTCTTTACGTTTTTTATTCGCTTCTTGTTTCATATCCAGACTAAGTGTTTTCTTGTTTACATTTATTTACATTTACAAGCCAATTGCTTTCGTTTGACGGTCGAGCTAGACAGTTTTGGAATTGGATTTGACTCCTCGAGAAACTTTGTAGGAGTTTCTTCCTTAGGTGTGCTAGCTATTTGTTTAGAAATTGATGGTCTTGGTGGGGATTGAGCTTCAATAGAAGAAATATTTGTGGCAACGTCCAGTTAAATCAGATATGGCAAAAAATTGCCTGGTATGGCATTTGGATTAAGTGGAAATATTCCACAAGCCAAGCTTCCAGGCTTCACCTATTAAAGACCCAACCTGTGATCTTGTAATTATCTTACTTTTGTTTCTCAACATCCATGCATTGGATTCATGATTGTAATAAATGTTCAGAAGTTTGAAAAAACTACGATCTAGAAGTTCAAGAGCTTGTGTTTTGTAACTTTATAAACATTTAATTCTGACGTCATTTTCATTTGCTATACGCAACAGGTCTACAAAATCGGAATGGGAAGTGTGCACATCCGAAATCAAAACACTTTCGCCTGCTTCTGGTTTTTTAGCCAAACATTTTTCCTTGAACCATCTCAAAAGTAGTTCAAAATTTATGTAAAATGACTATTTGTTCATATAGACGTCGGAGCCATTGGGCAAACCATATGAAAGCTCAGATTTTCTATTGAAACTTTTCATTATCAAAACAACCTTCTGCACTACACCAGGCAACAACAGAAATTGCTTCTCCCTTCTCACGAGTCACACGAGACGTGATGACATGAACGTCTTTAGCTCCTTTCACAGTTAAAACTTTTCCAGGTTTATCTAATAATTGGATACCACTCTCACCAACGTTGAAAATATTTTCCAGTTTATTTGTCAAATCATTTGCTATCGTTTTCTGTTAAAGTAGCTAAAAAAATGCACTAACGTCTTCCCTGTTCAAACACTGATCTCTTGCGAGCGAAAGACCTTCTGCTTAACGTATTGACATGTCTTTGTTTACGGAAGTATGCCAATGTTGGCCTGGATTTTCTTTATCTTTGGTAAATGTATGCTTGGTTGCGAACTTTTCAGTAAATTGGTACGCAAGAGAACAAATTGTACTCCTGTCAGGTGCAAAACCAGCATTATCTAGACGTTTGATGTAAGATACTGATTGTTTTTCATTTTCTGTTCAGAGTGATGCTAGCATAACATTAAATTTGAATTAGTTACCATATTTTAAGGGGACCCGGTAGCTCTGCTCGCTAAGGCGTCAGGCGGAAAAGCGGCGTGCTACAAGGTCTGCGGGTTCGAATCCTGCCAGTGCCATGGCTGTAAGTGTGAATGCGTGCGATTATCTATAAGGGTGGCAAATGGGCCCAAACTGGTGGCCTTATGCTGGCTGCGTTCCCGGTAGCCCTCTTCACTAACCTAACCTAACCTACCATATTTTAGACAAAGAAGAGTACATATATGACATACTAGTATTATTGTAAAACAAATACCTTGAGGACCTAATCCAGATTTTGTCATATTGCTAATAATAAGGCTCCTAGATAAGGTACGAATCGGAATTCCATGGCGGCTTTGAGCTTCATTTTTTTTTATATTTCGCCTTTTTGAATTTTTCCATGGCCAAAACTAATTTTTTTTCTGTCCACTGCCATTTAACCAGTTTATAATTCCTTATATATTTTCTGGGCATTCTTTAAACAATACTCGGGCAATAGCAGACATTGCAGAACATGATTTAAAAACAAACAGAACAACATAAACAAAACTCTCTTTACCTTTCTGTGTCTTTGTTGTATTTGCGAAATTCATTGTAGCCTAATTCACCAAACACTTTCACCAAAAAGCGTAAGCGTAAGCTTGTAACGCTCAAGTACAGCTGAACATGTACTGACAAGTTTCACTGATAACGTCTATTAGAAGCTAAGCTCAGTAAAAAATGTAGATATATCCAAATAGTGAATTCGCAAAGGTATGGCGTCTCTCCTCATATGGCGTCTTTATCACTTTTACTCAACATCTATTTTTGAAGAACTTAGATTATTCGTCTACATGAAAAGCTGCATAAAGCCTTTATTGGCCAAAAAAGATTGCGACTGTCTTTAGCGGCTTTTTTTGTTCATATCCCTTCGAAAAGTTAAAATTCCTGTAGTACAAAGCCACACGCCAACTCGCGTGAGATACCGAGGTAAAAGTTAATTAATCCCATGACAACTTTTTGCTCAGTTATGGGGGTTGAAGCTGGTAGAGAAATTCATTCACAAATTTACAATCAACCTATTTTTACGAATGTGTACTGGTTAGTTCCACGACTGACTTTATTCCTAATTTAATTCAGGTATCTGTTCAGAGCTAAATGAACTCAAATCTCGGTGCACAATCTCTCGTCCGAACCTGGATTTGAACTAGAGACCCCAAACACAAAAAGAGTAGAAGACTATCAGATAAATTATGGAATCAAACAACGTACTGATGCTTCTACAAAAGAACTACACATACGACCATGTTCTGCTATAGCCAGCTGTATATTTTAAAGCAATGTCTTCCGGTCTGTATACATATTTATCTGGCTTAAGTCTTTGTTTGTGAAAAATCTGTTTTTTGTTTTTGAAAAATGACAATTGTTTTAAAAGAGGACAGACTTACTCTCAAATACCGTGGAACTTGAAAAAACTGCTAATGAAACTTATCGTTTATTTTAAAAAAAATTTATGGCAATAATTGTTTATCACTGATTCTATTTCTGATTCTATTGTGATAGAATTTAAAACGTCTGAAGCGTCTGTTATAGCCTTAGCAGACCTCAGAGTAAGCTAGAGAGTTGGCGGGATAGGTTCAGTTCAGAAGCACTCTTAGTTAGCATTAATCTTGCTATGAGCAGATGTTCCCATAAGAGAGAAAAGCTAAATTACCAAACTAAGAGCCCAAGAAGAGAAAATGCGAAAGAAATGCTGCCATCTCTGGCTCAAAAGAACATGCCGCGACATGTGAAAGCCGGTCTCCTGAAACTTCACAAAGCTTTCGAAGTGATTAAGATTTGTAGGGCAAATCAGAAGAACTATTAATGAACTAGAAATGAAGCGAACGCAAGATCAAAACGGGTAAAGATACTTGAGTCCAGCCCGAATAGAAAAAATACTACTAGTAACAAAAGCCACTGGAACCACTGGGAGGCGGCAGTTGAACGATCGTAAAAGAATACCGGTAAGCAGAATAGGTTGATTCTCGCCGCCTCACCTAAAAAACTTCCCAAAATGTCGTTAAACAAACGTAGGTGAAGGAGAACACAAACGTCTAGGGCTAAGAGTGAAGTAATAATGATAAACCCCGCCCCAGGAAAAAGTTACAGGAAGGTCCGTCACCAGATCCACGGAGCCGTGTGGCATTCATAGGGACATAAACACGTTAAATAAGGAAGATGGCATACAATGAATTCATGATGACTTCCCCAAAATGCGAGGACGTCGCGAGATTCAGTCATGCTATTTAAATGGTGGTCGGACGTTTCGGAGAGGCTAAGAAGCTTGTCTTCAAGCTCAAAATCGAAATCATTGATCTCGACAGCCTCACAACCGAGAAAGATTTTTCAACAGCAATCCAGGAGAAAGAAATTGATTATGTTAAAATCACAGTGCTTCCCCCAGATAAAATTGGCAGTTGCAAAAATTATAAGGTTTATTTACAATGACCTAATGTGGTGCGCCGCTACAAGTTTTGATAATCAGAGAACCGTATTACAGGAGAAATCTAGAGACATAATATGCAGCCTTTATGTTTTCAAGTCGATTGACAGAATTCGGGTGATTCTTATGTTTGAAAGTTATCGCAGCTATATCATCCTCCGGAATGGAGAAGTTGACATTTTTAATGTATGAATTATAAAAAATTAAGTGAGATAAAACAGAAATGTGTAAGAATCATTGAAATATTTCTAGAAATAAAAAAGCTACGGGACATTGAAGTTGCGCTTGCAAGATAATGTTGTTTGTATTACCTGAATATTCACTGAGCGATGATCTTGGATAGGTCAGATGACGTCACAGGTGAGTCAGAGACAACACGTTCCGCGGTAAAATACATGAACTTAAATAATCTATCAAATCTATTTCAAAAAACTTTTCAGTGATATGTTTTGATCTATATTTTAATTCCAGAACATTAAATATAGAATATTCAGTATCACGAAACCTGTTCATTTTGAGGAAAGCCAAAGCCTATGGAATCCTAGTCGAAAAATACTTGGTTGAAATACTAGAGTCGCTTAACAGTAGCTTTGCTGCGTAGGACAAAGCAGGTCAAGTAGGATTAGCGATAGATCAAATAGGGATAGATACATTGGGGAATTTGACCACCGGTGAAACCAATCGAGCGTAAGAAATAGGCTTATTATGGCGAAACTGGAGCACAGAGCTCTGGTACTCAGAAGTAGGGCTTAGCAATCTATCGTTAGACCAGAAGCATATCAAGCTTCCGCGGAGTGTAAAGGATCCCAGAGATGAAATAGAAGCTGAAGAAGGCTATAAAAGGACAAAAAAAAAAACAAATATGTCAAGGACTTTGCGATGAAGTGAACCATGATCGATGGGGTAGGGGCTACTGATAATTACCTCGTCAATCGTGGATGCGGATACTCGGAACCAAAGATGCCAATCGAGGCGATTTTTAGAAATAATTATAAATAAAATATAATAATTAATAAATAAATATGCTTCGTTTAAGTAAAGCTCGTCAAGCCCATGCGTGCGTATCCAGGAGAGAAGTGAGTATATTGTGGACAAATCCCAAATCATCAGAAATTGAATTTGATAGTTGAACACTTTTTTATGTTTTCCTATATGTACATCATGGTAGCTAAACACAAATACCGCACAAAATTCTAGAGATATCTAGGAACATTTTCACTGAAACCTAGAGAATTTTTTGTCTCGCTTGCGATTTTACTCTGAATCATATGTGGGACTCGTTATTCCCGGCGTATGATGCCAAGGTAAACAAGGTAAAACCATCTTATAGCCCATCAGGAAGAAACCCGTTTTCCACTAAAGATAAACTTGCTGGCGTAGTTGTCAAAATGAAGAACTGAAAGGCCCCATGCCCTGATAGCATTTCAGCAAAAGAGCAGAAAGCGTGGTTGGGCTTTTTCTTGTTGGTAATTTTTCCATTGATCTCATCATTGATTTTTTTCTAGTTTTCTTTCAGAGTGGCTCTCAGTCATTGTTTAAATCAGCTCCAATAGCAGTTTAAGCCTTTGCGCAGTTTCTAACCACCCTATTGAACGATCAAACATTCGTTTCACTTTTTGGTCGCACAAAATGATCAGTTTTCTCTACACATTTAAAAGGACCAATTAAATTATATATACATATTACGTTTTTGACAACATCTACTATCGAAAAAAAGTACCACACTTCATGCAAAATTGGTATTATGAATATCACGCCTAGTACATTGTATGAAAAGTAAAAGTCAATAACTATTAGTTCACAGACCCCTCACCATCTGGAAAAAAAACTCCGATCGAATACCTATCACATTCCTGAAATTAATGGAATCTTGTCTTCCTATCTAAAAACACACATATACCGATAGCTCAAACCGGATTCCATATCCGGGGCGATTATACAAATTCTCCAATTCTTCTGCACTGTCTCTTCGACACAAGAGAAGTTTTTTTTCAATGACTTGAACATAGTCATATGAACCTGAACCGAGTCCAAGACAAATTTACAAGACCATCAGATTCGCCTAGACCGGATGAATAAGAGGCTGGACATGATCATAATGAAAAGTCTAATAGTGCCAAGCCGACCCTGTAATACCGGTAAAGATGATTCAATCGAACATGCGATCTTGTCATTCATCTTCGAAGGAGTTTCAAAAGTCGTTAGTGTCTTTCCGAATGAATTCTAGTGTAATTGAGACCGGCAAAAAGTAATTTCAGTCATTTAGAAATATCTATTCGGAAATGATAGTGAAAACATCTAATTTGTTTTTAAACATCGAAAGCACTCCTAATCAGCGAATGGACTAGAATATTAACGAGTTTGGTCGTTTTTTCCGCTAATTCTGCTGCTTCGGAGATCAAGGACCGTTTGCTACAGCCAGTGACGAGAATGTATCTATTTTAATATTTACATACCTGTCGCGGTTTCTTGTCGATCGTATATTTTTTCAGCGACAATCATCTCGACGCTGTCCATAAATCTAAAATGTCTGAAGATACTTTGAACGGTCAGTCAATCATTGATAATAAATATTTTATGGACAATTTCGCATTGCGTTAAAGTCTAATGATCTTTGAGGCTACAATGGACATCGATACGATTCAATGTCCGAGTTTGTTTTGGCGGAAATGAAAGAATATTTGAATGAATGAACGCAGGCAGGGTATAATCAATGCATGAATGAATGATACTTATATCACATGATACCTTTGGGCCTATAAGCACGAAAGACAAGAAGTCGAATGAAACTGACTGGCCTATCAATTGGCTAGATAGCTAGCGCTCCCTGACCGGAAATTCGATATTATGCCAAGCACATTGTCTTAAGTTGCGTCTCGCATTCAATCAGGTGCAGTCATTTAAACTGTTTGCGTTTCATGTTATGTGATAGTAACTACTTTCTAAGAGTAACATGCATTTCCTATGCACATTAGTATTTCCTGAAATGCAATTGGACTGGAAAAAATAGATTAGGCATGATGGATTGAATGAATTAGAATTTTTTTAAAACAAGTATGGGTTGAGTTTGTGGGAATTTCTGTTAGTTCTGATTGAGCTAAGTTTGATTCAGAGGGTTGGTATGAATTATAAGTAAATTTGTTTGTTTGGTGAAGATTTAGGTGAATCTGTTGAAAAGCGGAAGTGTATGAAAACTTTAGGCGTCTGAAGTTTTGATGCTTTCTTTGGCAAAAGAGGCATTCAATTAGACTTAGTAGTAGACAACTGTTAATTTTACAGGGCAGTTGAATAATAGAAGAACCGTATGTTTCAACAAGAGAAAAATAGAAGAACTATGATCTTTGAAGAATTCCTTCATTATTTGGCTTCAAAATCTACTTGATAATGCAAAGTTCTGAAGAACTAAGTAAAACTAATATATTGTGCAACTACAACGATTTTGGAATGCATTTGTATGCAGATTTTACCTGGAAGGTTACTCTAGTTTGCATTTCTACCATACAAAATCCGGAGAAAGCCCACTTACTCACAACTGAAACCATTATGAAACCGAATTATGTAGTGTTCAGCCTATAGCAGGTGGAGTCTCCTGCAATCCTGGTAATTAATACGAGCCAAAGGACTACTTCGCTCTTCTAACAAGACCCAGACGTTTGCACAAGAAATGTTTCTTCTTTCTCTTCGCATCCACAGCTCCGGCAGAAGTCACTTTAAAGGGCGCTCAACCGTGTGATGTGACTGCGAAGCAGACATCGCGAATCGGAGGGACCCTCTTCCTAGTTTAAAACGTTGAATAGCGCGACCAATATCAAAAGCTCTCAACAATTGTCTTGCGGTCACCTAGAAAGATTCTTCAACCTAAAGCTTCGCAATGCACTTAAAGTATTTTTGCCTGATGGTCACCTTGACTGATGCAGTCGGAGTGCTTATCGGGAAACAATAGAACAATTCTGAGAAACGCGTGCCAGTTTTTAGTCCACCTTAAACTTGACGGTTTGCTTAGTGCTAGCCTGGTCAGATCCGCAGACCGTTAATGTTGACAGACCATAGGTTTTGCTTTGCCCTGATGCCAGAGGATTTATCTTAATTAAGTCCTTGTAGCCAAATAAAAGGGCCTTCTGCACCAACTTCCAGCTGTCTCGTGATATGATGCCGTTACTTTTCGTAATGTCAATGACTGCCTTTACCAGATTTTCTTTGATAATTTCATTCAACGGCTGCGTTATACCAGCAGCGGCAATCTTTCGTTCCTTGGGATCATGCTTACACCATTTACATAGCTCTTCAATCGACCGTTGCTGTTTATGAGCAGCCAACATTGTGGAAGCTTGACCCGCAAGATGAGATCTTCCGTAATTTTTTTCAGCCGATGTCTCGGAAGGCCAGTTTCTAATCTCTCTCCCATACGGATGAATGTATCCTATAGACCCTACCAGAATCTTCGCTTTGGGATTAGGTGGATTTCATGAATTCCGCTATGCACAAGATTCTTTCACAGCTTTTTGCCTTGGCATTGCGATGAACCAACACAAAAAATTGAGTTGAGGTGCCAAGGGTCGGTAGAGCTCACTTGAAGGCTTTTTTGCAGAGCTCATAATCAGAGACACGAACATGTTACCCGTGAAATTTGAAACCGGTTTTCCATCTGACTTTCCTTTATCATTGAGGTATGTTGCCAAAAAATCGACATTTTTCTTGATAGGGGATGCACCATCTATTTTTTGCTGATCATTGATGCCACAATCGATCGGTTCAAATTCACATCCGTTATGTTACCTTAAATATGTAGTCATCTTATGATCACTTGGTGATCTATGCAAAGCAGTGAAGCCATGGCAAGGCTGATACAAATCCTAATTAAAGCAAGCACTCAGAGCCAGACTGGCGCTAATCAGGAGTACCAATCAATTGAACAGGCAAAGTCTTCTGAATGGCTGCAAAACCAAGAGCATTTCAGCAGATAATTGGCACTTTCAGAAGCATTGTAGAGGTTAAGATCATTTTGATTTACCCAGGATGCACCTCATCGACGCAATGTAGCTAGCAGGTTGAGCTAGCATCCATTCAGAGCACACTTTGTTTTGTATGATAACTATGATAATAACATAGATAAATTATGTTACTATTGAAAGTAAACCGATCAAACTGAAATGGTAGTTAAAACTTACTGTTCAGAAAGCACTCATTCTTTTTGTATTTCAAATTGTACAAATTAAATTCAAGTCCAACGACAGAACATAAACGAATTTACATGTCTAACAATTAAAAGCTTGTTAAATTGTTAATGCACATTTTCATGGAAAGCAGCTTTCAAACTTTTGCTACGCATTCTGCATCTAGCCACGTCACTAATACTACAAACCATTACCGTTATCAACTTTTATTAAAAAACAGTACAAAGCGAAAAAATTCCCAAAAATACATTTTCGTTCTTTCCCAAATACTTTCATCCAAACGCATTAGTTTATCAGCCTGATCGCTATAATTGACAAGTTACCGCTAATGACATATGAGATGCGCCATCATCAACTACATTGATATCTCTACATACCCAAACTTATGTGAGTGCATCGTAAAAATTTCAACATGTTTATAAATAACCCGTTGAAATCCTACTTATTGATGACATGGTCTAATTTACTGAAATTTATGAGACTCGCATCAGTAGTATATGGAGCATTTCGAATAGTTGCGATCGTAAATAATGCAACAAATGATAAGGCACTAAAATTACGATGATGACTACAACGAAGAACGAGGAGCGTGGATGAAAGCGAAAAAACACGAGTTCAGTTTCCTGGACCAAAAAAATAGAAAATTGAGCGAGCGTTCGGATAAAGCCATCGTTGTTCGCACTCAATTACGTACTTACGAACCAATAATCAAAAAAACACATTTGATCGTTAGTTACTAACATCTTGTTTCCATTTGTTCAATCGAGGCGTGTAATTGAACGAACTGTCTATGATTAGATCTGCATAAATGGAATTCCATGATCTACTGAACGTGAAGTTCAAAACTTTCCAATATTTCTTTCATTTCGGAAATTCTATCAGGAGTTGATCCAAATCATAATCAATACCTTTTGATAAATGAATAATAATTGGTAAGGAATAACAGAGCAATAGCAAACGATCTGGTATCTGCTGCCATTTACAGCTTTTCGAATTTCTTCTTGGACGGAAATGAGTCTCGCAAGCGGCGAACAAGTATTTTTTTTGGAAGGTTGTTCATTTAAGTTCGGTAGTTAATTGGTGAAAAATCATGTTTGCAGGTCAGTAGGACCTGTAGAATAAATAAATAGATAGACTCCGAGTGCAATTGTTAAGTGCAGATCGAAGTCAGGTGAATTGAATCACCAATTATTTGCAGCAAGTAGGATGTTATCATGATACGATTTGAGCTATGGTGTTTAATTTATAACATTATTTTTATTTGGTAGTTAATTTCTGCTGATGTTCGGTGAATTTTCACTAAACGTATTGCATTTCGGGAACAAGTGGAGCATTTAAGAGCTGTTACATTTTCAATTTTGGCTATTTTTTTAGTTGGCGCTCCCTGAGCTTCTGCCATCCGAACGGATAAGTTCCAATGGAATTTTATCGATGCCCGAAACTTTGTTGTTTTTGTTTGCTAAAAATAAAGTGATCACATGTCTTTCGAAGCTGTGAGGAACTCTTTGAAGCAGGATGCCCATCGTGCCTGTACTCATTTTTCGGCTCGACTATCGCTCCATCTTTATCTTTGCAGAAGGTTGTCTTGGGCTGGAAGCCTCCTCAGAGATTTTTCAGTACTTTTCCTATTTTGATTTGCACTCATTTTGCCTGAATGCTCGACTCGCTGGTCGTGTAAGGCTTTTATGGATATTACTTTATTGCAGCAGGTTGAAGTTGCTGTGCTGCTACTAGCTAATATTTGCTAATTAACTGTAAACCTATGCTGACCTGAAAATCGTTCAGAACGGCAGTTCTGGGGGACATCTACTTCATAAACATAGAAATTTCTCACCTTCGAGAAGAAGAAAATCGTCTTTCTTTCTAGGTAACAGCTCAAAGTAGCGCGCTGAGTTTATTTTAGTATTCCACTCTCCACTGCAGCAGTGACTAACCTTAAGGTAAAATATCTAACTTCTCCAAATTTGAAAGGTTTTGGTCAGTTTTTGTGGAACCCTCACTTTAAAAACTACGGCCACCAGTAATTTGGAAAGAATCGTAGGTATGAATGACTTTGTCAAGTTTTTTTTAATGAGGCTATAACATAATCTGACATAATCTGGCTTAAATTATGAGACAAAATAAACATAATTTCTTTTTTACTACAGAAATTCTGTTTTCATTATCTCCCCCGACGGTGCAATAACTGCAAGTCCTTGCTGCACATGGGAACACCACGCGTCTCTGTTGTGGCCCGGCGCCGTCCAGTTCGATATCCTTAACATTCCTTTGACATTGTGTTGTATTTCATCGCTTCAGCCCACTAGTGTCTAGCTAAATGTCTATGAGTCTGTCTAGTTGTCGACTGTTAGCTGCAGCGGTTGTTGTGTGTGTCGCCTCGATACGAAGGTGGCTTAAGTCTTTTCCACATTTGTTTGAATTTTCCGCTTCTGTATATATTTTGGTAGCATGTCAAGTAAGATTTGCAGTTTTGAATTTATAGCTTCTGCATGCTTTAAGGCATGGAATATATGTAAATGTGTGACCAGCGTATAGGGCTACTTTTTGGATACATATTTTGGGAATAGGCTACGCAATATTGGAGTAGTACAGAGTAGTAGACCTTGCGGGGCTCTAGCTTCAATTATTCGCTATGTGGAGAGATTGATGTTTATTCTAGCGCTAGAAGTTCTACCCTAAAGAAAACATGCTATGAATTGAATGAAAAGCAGTGGAATTTGAAATGCATACAGTTTGAAACTTAGTTCCGTATGCCAAATTTTATCAAACACCAAGGCCACGTCAAATATGGTAAAGCCTTGCACGTATGCTGGACTAGCTTGAAGAATTGAGTAGCTTGAAGCTAAACCCTACCTCCAAGATGACAAATGTTTCCTAAAATAATTTAACCGATCGAGCAAGAGATTCTCAGCAATTTTTCCACTGGAGGACAGGAGAGTAATTGGTCTTCAATTTTACGAGAGGTAAAGCAATCTGATTGGCTCTGGCGGACAATTATAATCGCTGTATTCCAGACATCTAGGAAGCTTTTCGTCCAAAAGACAGCGCTAATAATATCTGTGTATAAATAGCTCCCAACCATGTCAAGAGCAGTGGACTTTCTCGTACTTAGTTCACTTATAAGTTTTTTGACCACTCAGAAGATTGAAGGTCTGATTTCTGAGTCTCTTGGTGCCGTGGGACAAAAACTCGCTCTACAGGCTTAGCAATTTATTTTTCTTCACTGACGTCATTCCCTGTAAGGTTAGTTTCTAGCAACTGAAGATCTTATACCTCAGCGAAGGCCTCCACTTTGACAGTGCTATCGAATTTTAGCCTATATGGCCCAAGTGTGGGGGGTGTTGTAATTTTTTTTTCATACGTGTTTTGGCTACAAACATCTTGCCATGCGCTAGCAGATATCATCCCCAGTATCAAAGCTGTGCGAAAATTCACCCTTTTATCGTTGCGAAAATGTGCGATTCGATGACTAATGATACTTCTCATCCGTTTAACTTCCATTTTATTTCAAGTGTCACCCAAACTACTAGCTCTTTTGCAACATTTTCCCTCTTCTTTAAGAGATCTTTAATGTTTCCTCGGTATTTGTAAGAAGAGTATCCTTTGGTCAGAGTTTAAATTTTATTTGTATTTTTTCATTCAGTTTGTTGATTGCTTTGGCGGTTTCGTCTGACCAGTGTATCTCAGGAAATATTTAAATTTTTTCCTGCTCACCACTCGCAAAGGCTCGTCAATAAACAAAATTTCTATGGCAATGATCACCAGCTTTTGTTCGGATAGAATTTCATCCAGGATAGACAATTGGAAGTTACGTTGGAAGTTTTTGCGCAAATGCTTTGTCTAAGGCATAACTGCAAACTTGACAAAAGTATGAAGATGCAGAAAGATGCAGACTTATCCTATTTTCCCTGATAAATCTTGGCACCTTGTTTGCACCTTCACGTTGATTGCTTTTCTTGTCTTCCAAGTGGTGGCGATAAGCAGTCTGGTGACGAAAAACAGGAACTTTGAAGTTTAATAAGATTCGGGTCGAAGTTGATGTTCCAATAAGAAATGTATACAGACTATAGCATAAACTCAAAAGCATTTCTATGCGGGTCTCTTTATTGAAGGATGGAAATGGTCTATGCCCTTTTGCATCAGCTTTGCTGTGCTTTCATCTCTACTGAGTAGTGGAGTTAGAGATGTGGAAGCGATCAGCTGGTTTCACCACCCATGGTAGTTTTTGAGATTCTTCTTCTTCATAGAGTTCTTGGCGTTCTTTACGTTCACGGCAGCTACCGGTAAAATAACCGCCACAATTCTATTACTGATGTGACTTAAGAATCTCTGAACCTGAAACTCCTCTTTGATTTCTTCCGGTATAAGACCATGTGAAAAAATCTTACAATTGATTTTAAAAAAAACTTCACCATTTTTATTTGGTCAAACGGAGTACACGCGCTTGGTGGGCCGTTACAAACTTGTAGCTTCTTAATTAATCTGCCTATTGAGGTCCACCAGTTTGGCTCAAGAGCACCGAATAGCAACAATATCTTGTTTTTTGGTTTGTGTAATTTTCATGCGTCTTGTCTGCTTTTGAGGTGCTCTGTAAAACTGTAGCTACCTTGCATTTTGTCAGCGGTTTTATTGTTTAAACGGGTTTTGGCAGCATAAGTGCAGTATATTCATTTTCAGACTGTACTTTGTTCGCCAATGAGAGAGCATTTTGAACCACCATGTCTACTGAGCAATCTAATTCTACTTCGACTTCTGTGCCTTCAGCCGCTGACAATACTTGTGACGTTGGTAAATTGTTGTCTCTGTCTTTTTTCTGTCAAAGTTTTTGACGACATCATAAACGCCGGTGATGCTTTGAGCTCTACCGATCAAATTCTACTGACCGTTTCTGCAAGCCAGTGTTTTTCATAGGTTTGAACATTAAACGCATTGTCACTTATCTAAATTTCTAGAATAAGTGACGAGAGTTTTCGTTTTCTCGATGCGACTGCTTTCCAAATCACTTGAGCTGCCACACTTTTTTGAAACATCTCTTTTTCATTAGTGGTTGATTCCTTCAAAATGACACGAGCTTTGGTGAAACTTTATAGCCCTACCGCCAAAATGACAAAGTTTTCTTTATTTTATGAAGCTGATACTTTGTAATTCGGCCCTGGCGCGTTGAATAATTCGATTCTTTGCGTGAGCAAGTAAATCAGGCAAAAACAAAGAGAGTGATTTTTCTTTCCGATAGCAAAATAAAAGTCTACTAGAGTTGCAGGGCTCTTTGGCAGGCATTCCTATTGGGCACCCTATACCGACTCTGGGCACTAAGTGGTGGGCTGATAAGCAAAATGAGCTATCTCTCATGAAACTGTCAGCCATGTCAATGAGCTCAACGGTGATTCATTCAGAAATTTGTTATACAAAACTTTGAAAAAAAGGAGCATATATCCGAACTTGGTGATAATTCCCCGAATTTTCAGTGAATTATGAAATAAATACAGGTACCCAGGCTCGTTAGCTAATTTTATACATTTATGTTAGAATTGTAACGAAGCATAATAGAAGATGAGTGGAATTTCAACCTTCAATTGATAAATCTACTACGGTCACGTTTAAATACATGTTGGGTACAGACCAAATTTGAAACTTTGCTGGAAAAGTTTAGTACGGGATTAGATTGCAACAACGAAATTCAACAGTAGCTATGTATCTAAAGAGGGCAATTGTAGCCCTTAATTTGCCTCTGCGTACTCCATTACTTTAACCTTACAAAATAGAATTAACAAAAATTCAATAAATCTGTTATACCACCTTGACTGAATTTATTTCACATTCTTCTCCTGTCTAATTGATGAAAATTAGCTTCCTGTCATCAATACCAAAAAAAAAAAATGTGCCACCTTATAACTAATGTATTATCCGTTATTGAAGCATCAATGAAACCATCAAATCCATTCAGTCTGTCATCATGACATCCGTATCCCCAGGCCATATAAAATCCTGAATGAGAAATCGGTTTGCCTTCAATCGAAAAGTCTCATGCACTAAATTACTTCCGATCTATTCTCCGGGATGTAAAGTGTCCCCGCATAAATAAAGTACCATCCATGTCTGTCTCCCGCATACCATACTGACTGAACTGAGCCTAGCTACGCCGTCATACCTTACCATTTCACATATAATGTACATACATCGTTTTTTTCATGTACAACTACATGCATAAGTAAGTAGTACATGCGATTCAGATGAAAATTTAATGAAGTCGAAGAGGAAGTGCAACGACAGGTAATTGACTGACAAAAATTTGTCTTTGAGGCTCTTTTTCTTCGTCTTTTTATTTGTCGGTCTTTGATTTGTTCGCTGCAATAGCATTTTTTTTAGAGAAAAACCTGTAAAAACAATGTTAAACTCAAAGGAAGTGTGTTTTATGACATGAAAGAAAGTGATTTGATAGGGAATAGCTATGCTTGGTGGAGACATATCCGGGAGACGAACACTTGATGAGTTGTGATGTATGTATAGATCTAAGATTTATTAGATATTTCCCAGTAGATATTTTGAGATAAAACTTAGTAACAGTTTTTATAATATTGCCGAGCTGTATTATATAAAAAAACGATTGTTAGTATGTTTGCGATAATTATTTGTAGCCAAACAAATTTGAATAATAGTCTTCATAGAATTTCCATACATTCACCATAATTTTAAGTTTTATAACAATGGAAAGTACATGTAAATGCACTCTTGCAAAACACTAACCGCAGGTTTTCCATGTTCCCCTAGCCTAAAGCGGATTTCCATAAAACCGGTGATTATCTGAAAGTGTAAATGATACGTGTGGGGAACTGAGTGTCTTTTGGGCCTCTATCAAATACTTAATTTTGTGGAATTATGCAGCATATCTTTTGACTCGGAGTGTTCTCAGACATGAATACTGTGTTAAGTAGCCAAATCATTTTTTTTTTCAAAGGCGACATATTTTTCACTTCCCTTCTGCATCGATTTGGTTAATTGAAGGGAAATAATCCAATTATTTATTTTTGTATAGCATGTAAATCTAATTTGCATTGTGTAGAAATTTTTTCTTGGACACTTTTGAATGGAATTTTCTGTAATGACTTTGTAGTACTACGGTACACTCAAAATTATTTTACAAATTGACACTCATTATTACGTTTCCGATGTCCATATGATTTAATAATGATTTACATAACTGCGAATGTATGAACTGAGTAGAATGAAGGTGTTTTGGACAGAATGCGATGTGAGCACTTCATTGAAAATTACGTTATTGCATCATATAGCGTTATTGTTGCATGACAAGATGTTATCATGCATTACATTGCAGCTTTCACATGTGATTACATACTTTTCATTATATTCTATTGCATCGAAATTTAATTGAATATGTGTGGTCATGGTATCTTATTAATATAGGAGATCATACGTACATTGTAATAAATTATACAAAATATCTCAACAGTTGTAATTTTGTGCATTGGACTTAAAACCATAAAGCCGGAATTACATGCTCGCCGAGTAATGCCAAATGAAGACAAGGTGAGTGTGTAAACGGTCTCCTTGTCTAGTCTCGGCTGTGTTTTTCATGGCAAGCACGCGTGTGTAAATGGTTTGCTCGTCGGCTCTTGTTTGTTTTACGAAGGGATAATGATCCTTTTATTGCTGTGCCTGAGTGTTTATGACCGTCTCGTCCGAGTTCGAAGCCGCTGGAAGCGAAGTCGGTTTTATGCATCAAGTCAAAGGGATTCGAGAGGGTAGCATGTGCTCATTTAAATTTTCGAATTTTTCGCCGGGACTTCAAACATGTGTTTGCGTGTCCCAGATTGAAATAACTCAACGCACACCAGGCAGTTGCAATAGCCACAGCCCGTACCTCAGTCATCGTTCACTGAACTGAACAAAACAGCTCACAACTGTCGAAAGATGCAAAGTGCAATATCCTAAGTAAACAATTCACCCTATGAAAGGTGCATGGTGTATGGTCCGTGTTGTACGGTGCAATATCCTAAGTAAACAATACACCCTATGTCTTGTTGAGTCTCGTCCAATGTCTTGTTGAGTCTTGTTTACTCTTGTACCCGAGACGCTCGTTCCAATGTATAAATCGGGCATAATGCCCGATTTATACATTGGAACGAGCGTCTCGGGTACAAGAGTAAACAAGACTCAACAAGACATTGGACGAGACTCAACAAGACATAGGGTGTATTGTTTACTTAGGATATTGCACCGTACAACACGGACCATACACCATGCACCTTTCATAGGGTGAATTGTTTACTTAGGATATTGCACTTTGCATCTTTCGACAGTTGTGAGCTGTTTTGTTCAGTTCAGTGAACGATGACTGAGGTACGGGCTGTGGCTATTGCAACTGCCTGGTGTGCGTTGAGTTATTTCAATCTGGGACACGCAAACACATGTTTGAAGTCCCGGCGAAAAATTCGAAAATTTAAATGAGCACATGCTACCCTCTCGAATCCCTTTGACTTGATGCATAAAACCGACTTCGCTTCCAGCGGCTTCGAACTCGGACGAGACGGTCATAAACACTCAGGCACAGCAGTAAAAGGATCATTATCCCTTCGTAAAACAAACAAGAGCCGACGAGCAAACCATTTACACACGCGTGCTTGCCATGAAAAACACAGCCGAGACTAGACAAGGAGACCGTTTACACACTCACCTTGTCTTCATTTGGCATTACTCGGCGAGCATGTAATTCCGGCTTAAGATTAACGATTTATCCAAGAAAAATGCACATGTTCTTCCTACCCTGCTCAGAAAAACGAAACCTGCCGTACAATCACAACGTCCATCACATCTGCAAACCAGTATGATTACAACGGCAGTAGCGGCGGAATGCATCGCTGTTAAGAAAGACCATGTCTTACAACATTCTTCACACTCCTCCTTTTCTTTTTCACTTGTTCTTCTCCTGGAAGATGCTCGTTGCTGGTCTTCTAGAGCATCTTTACATAGCCTCCGGCTATCGCGATATTGAAGTGCTTGTCTTCTCAGTGCTAAATGGTTTCGACCCCTCGTTAATGTAGTCATCCTGGAATTCAACCATTGGACATCATTATGTCCTTCTGTTGATGATTTACGATCAATTTAGTTTCGTTGAACTGGACCCGTTGAAAAGTCGAAGCAATCATATCCGTATGAAAAAGAGGATTTATTGCATTTTATGCAAAAGTATCTAAAGTTGGTAGCGGTAATTGACGCGAAAATTATAACAGGAGAAAGACGATGTATACATTTATGCTAGAGTGTTTCGTCATGAGCTGACAGCTTACATTAAGTTTGATTTGTTTGATTTTTATACTTATAAGGTACTCAAATTTCAAAGATTAAACTGATTAGGTAAAGGTTACATGGTGCCAGATGGCAAACATATAAAAGTATCGTGATGAATATGTTTCATCAAAATAAAAATTAGATTCAACAACTTACTAAGGGCGTTTCCGAATTCACGTCTTTGTCCTCATCTTCAGCTTGTTATAACAGATTGTGACGTCAGCAGAGTAGCTAAGCTACTCTAACAGTTTGAACCAGACCAAGACGAGGTGTCCGAAATTTTTGGCTTTGCTTCGTAACATTGCCTCAAAGCACCATCAAGCCAACAAAAGTCAAATCAGAACCTGACTTCATCAACTGTTATACACGAGAGCAACGACAAGGCGTAGATAATTGAATTCGGACAGGCTAGAATTGATCTGACGTCACATTCTGTTATAATAAGCTGAAGGCGAGGCGAAGACGTCAATTCGGAAAAGCCCTAAACATGAAGTACAAAGCACAAAAAACAATCTAAATACAAGCCAAAAGCATTCCAATTGCAACGAGCATAGCTGTTTTTGCCCATTTAATAGACAATTTAATGCATAGAGCAAAAAAGTGTTTTGATTTACATAAAAAAAAACACAATTTATGATTATAAATCATTCTAGCTTTTATTCGTTATTATATTCACATATATGAAAATCTGATGAAAATGTAAAAAAATTTGACGCGAGTAATCACTGGCATTTGTTCTCCAAGGACAAGTTGATTATCATGTTTTGAAATATCTGTGTTAACATTTTTCGCCATTTACCTTTTCCATTTATCTTTTTACGATAATTTTTATACTGGATGCTAAAAGTTCTTTTTTCTATTTCTTTGTTCACTATCCTTAAGAATTTTCATCAAAGTTTTCTTTCAATTTTTTTCAGGACTTTAACGGCAGAAGAGTAAAAATAGTTATGGAAGTCCTCATTAAAGAAGAAGAAATGTAGAATTTCCAGAAGAATGCATAGATGACGTTGTGTTACAGATCAGCTTATTGTTTTTCCATCCTTTCTGATCCAAATTTGACTCGGATATTACTAGTGTGGATCTAGCTCTGTTTAATGAGGTTAACAGCCTCAGACCAATAAAAGATTTTTTTGGAGACAGACGAAAATATTATAAAATTTGTTGGGAAATATCATTAAATCTGTAAGGACACGGCAGATTGATTTACCAGCCGTATCATCCGGAAATCGAATGTTTTCTGTAGGGACTCAAACACTACTGTGCCCACGATGTCGGTCGGGAAACTCAGGTAGGAATGCGCTCCCGGCAGAGAAGCTACGTATTTTTCCAGCTTCTTGTCCAAAACATCGCTACCAACTTAGATCCCTCAATAACGCTTTACGACGATTTCCTTTAGACTCATCGAGCACAACATGCATCCAAAAGAAGGCTCGAGCTAACTTCTTGAATCAATCAAAACTGGGTGAAGTCTTTTTGAAATCAATCAAAACCAAGTAAGGTGAACCAATTTTGAGACATCAGGCAACTGCATGAAGATACAATCATATCCCTTGTCGTTGTTTCGGGGGCTCTTAGCTTGACTTACGTCTACCCAATTTATCACTCGTTTTGATTTGAAAGATATACTTTAGAAAATTTCATTGGATGTAAACTTTTGGGAAAAAACTGGTTTTAGTCTCCAAGAATATCCCTTATTTGACGATCATGTCATTAATATCAATGCAGCTACAGATTTACTGTATTGGAATGTTTAGCTGTGGTGCAAATTGTTGTGCATTTGTGAGTGCCTTTCACCATCAACATGCCTCATGCTATTTTGAAGTTGTCGATGGGTCAGAGAGACTTATCCTGTAGACAAGCGTAGCGGAGCCTTAAACTGGGATATATGTACTTTCAACATCGATCATCGAATAGGATCTCAAAATGTCGTTCCTGGCTGACTGTCAGGAGCTTGCACTTCTGAGAACGAGCCAAGTTGTGCTGCTTTTTGCCTCTCCGGGTACTATCATTAGTGAGGGAGTAAATTTCTGAATAGGTTCTTTGAAAATTCCGGCTTTGAAGATTTGATAGCTGATAAGTTCAAGAAAATCCAGATTGTTATGGAAATCTGGTCGTGATCGATAGCGTACACTATAAATCAGTCAGATCCAAAAGAAACTTAGACTAAGCTATTTGAAGTTACAAAATATGGGTTCCAAAACTCTTTAGGCAGATGCATTTGTAGCGTGTCCGCGACAGCTCTTTAGATTTCATTGCGGTATCAACATAAGCGTGAAACTATCACAGCGCTACTATTATTGACTGCGGCTGCGTCAGGACATTGCAGATTATATATTTAAATGAACTACATGCAAACAAGCGAAAGGCTCGAGCACTATCATGAGAGCACCCATCCAAGCTGCTAGAGTCATGTGATTGCCGATACTGATCCATGCAATACTTGTTTATGGATTTCATCGATCCCTATTTTTAGTCCAAATTTGGAGATTCCAGGTTACTGGCGGTGCTCGTTAATAATACCAAGCTGGTATGACTCCAAGCTTTTCCAAAAGTGCTTTTAAATTTCTGACTCAAAATAAATTCATGACTTTTGACGTGACACAGAGAATTCATTGCAATAATAATAGAGTTCAATTCATTCCCAAAGTTTTTTCCGATTTTCCAGTAAAATGTGGAGTCCTCTATATTCACTTTCGAAAAATACATCTAAAAAAAGTGAATCAGTCAATCAATTCACTTACAGAAATTCCAGCTTATTTAAGAAAAGGTCACTGAAACTGCAGGTATGTGTATCATGAGTCTATCGGATTTTATGGTGTTCCGATCCGGCATGGTTTGGAATATGCCCAGCAACAAACCTGGATGATTTGAAAACGACGATATTTTAATCCGTTTATATAGTTACGACTACATAAAACCCATTCTCAAGTTAAAATTAAACAGGCTGAAGCACACGCCAAAGGAGCAAGCCGATATAGTTTGAAAAGTCGAACTAAAAATTTGAAGTTTGTGTTTTAAGTCTGTGCTCTTGACCGTTTCACTGCTAAGTTTGAGTCGAAGTTTGTCTGAGATATGGTCAAAAGCATATGAGATTGTCGATCATTTGGAAAAATTACTAGGGCTGTATTACGCAAAGAAAATCTGACTTTTACATTCACTTTTTGAGATCACACAGGGCATGGGTCGTCCCCATGAATCTTGCAAACTGTATCCGCGTCTTCATTTGAAAATAGTATGTAATAAATTAAATCATAAAAAGTAGCTCAAGATATCACACTCAATACCAACGTTTCAAAAATCAACATGAACCTATGCAAAATTTATCAATGTCAGCACGAATTGAAGTCACATCTTTTTAGCCCGAAATATATATGCTTATAGATTTAGTTGACACCGAAAGTACTGTTCCTTTTAGCCGAAACAGTGTAACACTAATGCACTTTACCTAATCCTGAAGTATTTGTAGAAATCTACCAAGCAAATACAAGATTCAAGGTAAATGCTTAAAATCTACGTACAGTATTGAATGACAAAGTAATCATTTATAAAATATATTTAAACCCATTAAAACCATCATTCAAATTTTTGAATGCTTGATATACTCATCATATCAAAAATTTGTATCAAGTGAAATGTACTCTCCTTATTGGTTTTTACTTGATTATTTACTACATAAACATGACCAATTTTTTTTCGCAGAGCCCAAGTTCCTACTACCAAAAAGCATACCGATTTCTGGTTCCGAATCCAAATCAATATTCATCTGTTCAAAACAAGATGGAATTTCCGACCACCATGGCAGGACACTAATCACGTACAAGATACGTAACGCTACTCGCAAGGAAAGAATTTCCAAAATCATAGCACGAAGCTATTCCCATAAAATGCTCCCACCTGCAGCTATAAAAATCACCAGAAGCAAAACATCAGGATACATGTGCATATGTTTGAAAAATTTGAAACCTTTTGGAGCGCCACTCGCGACCTAAACAGGCTTCCATGCACTCATCGTAGGAAAGTCAGATTCACCTTTCATTCCGCGGATCGTATACCTGTTGAAGTCCCCGAAAAATTGAACAAAAGAATTACTACTCACGTTCACACCCAAAATTACCTATATACGACGCCCATCGGGTCCTAAAATCTTGCGTTTTGTGAGTATCTCTGATGTTTTCTGATATATTTTCGAACAATTGTTGAAACAATGAAAGGACTCTTACTGTGTATGTGTATTGCTTTTCATTGGAACCGACATGAAACGTGAGAAAAATTGATTTTCTCGTCTAGTATGTGCTGAGAATTGGAATAACAGGAAAGAAAACACATTGAGTTGGGTGCATTGCTAGTAGGCACCTTTTAGAGAGCCTGTTGCATGTTAGCGGATATTGGCTTCGGAACATTGGTAATATTTTTTTTTCATAATAGTCGAACTGTATGATGTGATCTATTATGAATGCAACAGAGAAAGATGCGAGGTATAAGTTTTTGATCGCGTTTTTCGATGGGATATCCTGAGTTTTTTTTTGAGTTTTTTTTCGTAAGCAGTGTTTAAGGATCATCAGATTTTCGAAATCTATTTCCGATTTTTTGTGACTTCTATGCTACGAGGAGCATATGTAGTTGCTCACATATGTGCTTCCTAGGCATCAACATAAATTCGCTGGATATTTCTTTATCTAATAACTTATTTTCTGGAAGATTAGAATAGTGAATCATGCACAAAGTGATGTTTCTAGCAACGCACTAATTGAAAAAAATGCTAATAGCGAAAGTTTAGGATTATTCACATTATATTTGCTGTATGGACAAAAACAATGTACAAATACAATTTGAATGGAATTTTCGGACAGTATGCGAACGTTACAATACGTGGTAAAAGTACTTTTTTATGTCAATTGATGCTAACAGAATTTTTTTTAACAATCCACTGTCTTCGATTTCAATCTAAAATTATACACGCTATACCCAAAACCGACTTGCTACTGAAAAAATGTCACCACTAGCTCATTCATTTCATTTGATATGTAAATCTACTCAAATCGAAAACAAAAAGAATTGTTTTTGCTTGTTGATTGTAATACTTCTTTCTATTTTCCCACTGTACTCAAGCTTATCATGTAAATGAACATGTAATTAAAACTAAATAAAAATCTTGAATCTTGGACAGATTAAGCATTGTATGGATTATGTGACGGAATCAGGTCATACTGAATCTGATGTTGTGCTGTTGAAAGTGTAAGTAAATTGTTTGGAAATTTGAATTTAGTTGAAGGGAAACTTTAATTTAAATTCAAGTATTTGTTTTCAAGCGGTTTGCTTTTCATTTTCTTCTTCTAGTTTTTGTTTAGTTTTCAGTTAATTTTGGTATCTGATTACACCATTCATATGTAGATTAAAATGAATGTTTCGGCTTTCATTTGAGTTAATTGGCGGTGCAAAGACAAATTGGATGTGAGTTTTTTGGTTGATTGCGCTCGTTGTTTGTGATCTGGTTAAGATTGTTTACATAAATTATGAGTGGTTAGTAATTTGATGATAAAACTGCAGCTGGTTTCACTTCAAATTATCTGATACTGTTTATTTTCAATGATTGATTCGGGTATTTCCAAATTATGCATATTGGCCTTAGGAGACTTGGAAGAGAAATTCTAAATCTTCTTCCAATTAACAACATAAATTCTGAATGAAAAATATGTCTTGATTTGCATATGCATATGTTGCGAAACATATGCAGGCATAATGTTTAACTAGAAACACAAAGTTTACTATGCAGTCCTGAAAATTGTATGCATTTTTCTTCTTCCATCTTAGTTCCACCACTCTCTATTATCCATAATAATAATGCATGACTACGATGACATCATCTTTCCAGATTAATCTAATGAAGTGATCGAATCTTTAACCTGATGAATAGATTATAAAGTTTACCTAATTATGAAAATTCCTTGGCCACAAGATGGTGGATGAAAGAAACGTTTCACGATGAACGGATAACTTTGAAAACATCCTGAGGGTGCATTCGAAAGTATTGGTCCCTTCCTTTACAAGGATGAATTGTTAATAGGTTTATCCTTTTTGAATTGGAAGGTCTTTTAATAACGGTTTAATTTAAAAACGCTTTGGTATGATGATTACTTGATGAAAGAATGCAAGATATATTCAATGAAGAAATTGATGTGGGTGTTCTAATAATAGTATTTAATTATGAATTTGATTTTCCATGCGATTAAATTGTTCGATTAGTCTATTTCAAACAAGTTTAATT
Source organism: Nemotelus nigrinus (assembly GCA_947369275.1). Classification (NCBI taxonomy): domain Eukaryota; kingdom Metazoa; phylum Arthropoda; class Insecta; order Diptera; family Stratiomyidae; genus Nemotelus; species Nemotelus nigrinus. Next base: position 51,028,572 of record OX376375.1, on the reverse strand, counting down.
TTTTATGGGAATATTTAAACAGCTAAACATTGAATTCATCTAAATGTGAATCTTTTATGAAGCTAATTTGCATAACGATCAACAGCTACTAAAGAATGGCAATATCACGACATACCGTCAATTGTTATGTTACAGCTGCGGTTTATTAATTCCTCAGTACATTTCTTAAAAACAAACTTTTATTAAAACTGTTTCGGAAGAAACATGAAGCTTATAGAAGATGACAGCATGCTAACACCAAAATTGTTTAGAAAACAACAGACAAAATATAATAAAATAACAACAGTAAGCTATTGTTGATGCAACAAACTTTTAGTGTGAAAACTATACGAAAATTTTCTGTATTAAATTTTTACTCTTTTTGGTGAACTAGCAGAATCCGTAATTTTACTGAAATTGATGAAAAAAAACCTAACGAGCCGCAAAGCTATGATCAGTTTTTTGTTACAAAATGGTAAATTTTGAATATTCTAGTTCAACAAAGATGTGGTTTCTGAAGTTGAATACCCAAATCGTAGGCTTTGCTTCAGGTTAACTTTAATCACTGAAACATAATTGTGGATGCTAGAAATACCGGTGTTATCCGCATGGCTGTTCAAATGCTTGGAAAGACTTGATTATTAATGAAACGGTTAGTGTTGTTATGTATCTACTTAAAAAGTTTTTATAGTGCTTAAAGCTTTCGCCCTCTGTTCTCTGTGCTGTTTCAATTTTTGATCGCTCTTATTTCCAGCCTACCTATTTTCAGTACTCAGAGAACTCTTGAAAACTCAGAAAAGAATATTCCCGTATTTCTAATATGCCTATTATCCCGTGAGGTTTGAATAATTGATACACCACCCAAGCAAAAATTGTATAAATAAATATTTGCATATTTGAAAGGAAGAATTAGATGAATTAGAAGATTGGTGTTCCGGTTTTACTTAACAAAGAAAAAAGCAATTAAAACCAAAAATATATGTTCTATTATTTCATATGCTGTTGCTTCATTTACCTGGAATGCTGACCACAAAAGTAAATATCCATGCCTGATTTAATTTCATTTTTTCTATTGACTTTGCTACCATCAAAACCGTGCTTCCGAATATGGAATTCAACAAAACCGAAATAATTTCAAATTCAGACTTCAACACATTTTTAGATGGGCAATTCAAAGAATCATCAAAAATCATACAATAGTGTTTTTTTTTCTACCCCCATGGTATTTTGGTATGTAGTCTCGACTCTCAAAGCTGAGCACATTCCTAACCTTAAACAACTTTTCAAAAGATTTACGGAGTATGGTCTACTCATCAGCTTTCATAAATGTAACTTCCATCGTCGTTCAGTCAAAGTATTGGGTCATAATGTTTCGCCGAACGGTATCAATCGTACACTAGATTGGGTTGAGACAATTTCAATACCAAAACTCCCCAAGAAAGTTAAATACCTTATGGTTAGAGATGGTCAACTTATATCATCGCTTTCTTCCGCACGCAGCTAAGATACAACAACCACTGAAACCATCGACTGGTCTCCTGAAGCCAATGAAGTTTTCGATCAAGCCAAGAGTGGCCCCGCAAAAGCCACTCAAGTTTCCTCTCCGAAATCAAACGCTAAACTTGATATTTTTGTAGGTGCGTCTAACATCGCTATTTGGAGTGCTCTGTCCCAAAAAAGTCAAAGATCACGGCAAATACCTCGATTTTAACTTGGTACAATTAAGCGACGTACAATAGAAGTATAGTGCATATGATTGCAAAATCTAAACACCTTATCAAAACATTCACTATATTCGATACTTTTTGTAAACACAGAGGTCCACACTATACCGCAATATTTTCATCCTAAAAATCCTAAGTGCCAAAAATTAAAAAGAATTACAAACAAACCAATGTTTGGTTATATATTTTAATTTGAAAATCAAATTTCCCTTTAGAAGCCAGATTTAGATATCGATAATCCGAGTGTAATCTGCCCTGTCTCTAGTTTCTATCAAACTTGGTTCCTACGTCGACATTTTACGTGAAGCTTTAAGTTGAACCATACAGCCTTATAACCATATTGAGTTGAACGAATTGGTGTTTCGCTTCAAACACAACATATATCACCCTGGTATTTATGCTTTACGCAAGATGATATCATCGAAACTCTTCTAGTTGTCGCTAAAAGAGAACATTGCTACTTGGGCTCAAGAATGGCTATCTTCACAAACATGGAAGACAATCGGTCACGTTAGCAAACCTGTTCCAACCTATCCTACAATCGAACGTTTCAAGATCATTCACATCGACAATGTTGGCCCCTCAAAACATTCACAGGGATGCGCATATTTTCTCATCATCATCCACCGTTACTCTTGTTTTCCTGAAACAATTCATTTGGCCAGCATTACTGAAAAGAGCTGTGCTTCTGCTCTACCAAACAGCTAGATTCTAGATTTAGAGCTCCCGAGTATATTAGCACTGACCAGAGCAGACAATTTGAATCGGCACTCCACGTTGAACTCGGTCCATGTTTGGACTTCCAACGCTATCGTATCACAGCATACCGTTCAAACGGCTTTTTTGAAATTCTAGCATCGTTTTCTTAATTCGGCTGCCATGGCTCACAATGATGTGTCTTGGATCAGATGATTGCCCATAACTCTTCCTGGATTAAAATCGCGTATACGAAAATTATCCACTGCGTCGCCAGCAGAATTTCTTTACGGAGAAATCCTGCGTCTTCTTAGCGATTTCATCCGGAACATCCAAAGAAAATCAGATAATCCGATTTTGCTTCTGAATTGTTGGGAAATATGGCAGAGTTCTGGCCGGCTGACCCTACACATAACGAAACAACGAAAATATTTACATTATGAAACTCGGCTCTTGCTCTCACGTCTTCCACCGTATGACAATCCGTTCAAAAGCCTACCCAGGCATACATCAATGTTTCTATCACAAAGCTAAGCCCTGTTATAAGTCATCCCCAACAGAATCTGTCGAAAACGTCTGCTAGAAGCGGCAACCTTAGCACACAAAACACTAAATACACCATTGCCGTGTTCGTTTGGGAGAAGTCGGCTCTCCAGCTGGATGACCCACAAAGGTGTCACTCTTATATGCCTCGCAAGAACTCGCGTTACGCTGGCAGTGGAGTATTCTGGATACTCTTGCAAAAATACACTTCTTACACCAAAGTAAAAGAAAGTTGGTTTGGTTAAAAAATTAGATGTCGAATTTTGAGTTATAAAACTAATTTTAAATTGGATATTTGTGTTTTGTTTTTTATTTATGTGTCAATAATTAGAAATTAAAAGAAAGATATATTCAAAACAGTGCGATAGTTATGAACTTTATTGAAGAAACTGTCTTCTCTAAACCTATTCATTAAATCAAGCTAGTAAAACTATTTCAAAGACCTAAAAAGGACTATAAATAGTACATATACAAATATAAATAGTAGAAGTTTGGTATGAAACTAGCTGTTCGTATATCCTATGATATCATATAACACTTAAGATGAGCTGATTTAGCTATCACTGATTGCTTAGAAGAAAATCAATTTCGATCAATAGCACTGAAGCTGAATTTCTAATTAAAGATTTAAATCTACCCGCACATATACACTCTACATAAGTTCAATTAAAAATTAAATGACTTTACTTTTAAGACAGCACCATAAAAATAATCGTTTTGGGCTTCTTCATGCATCTCTGATGGCGCTTAGGCGTTCGAACCCACATAAATATTATCTTATCTGAAGATGCGGCATCCATCTGCGCTTAGTCTTCATTAATTATGTTCGAATGCAATCGAACGTTGGAGGAATCTCGTAATCATAATTATGTACTAGAAAAGCCCAATATGAAGCTTGCAATGGTCTGAGTAGGTTGACGCAGTATGAATAAAATTGATTTGACTGCATCAAAAAAGACCAACTATTTATTCAGGATAAACGTGATAAATGATAGAAAATTCAACGGTCCGGAAATCATTAGTAGGGCCGCCAAAATCGACTACGCATTTTTTTTAAATCGTATTTCATTCATACTATTTCATTGATTTTGGTTTCATTCATTAAAAGGTTTCATCAACGATTCATTCATAGAAACGTCGTAATGCTATAGTAGTGAACGTAATTGTATGTTTAAAAAAAATATTGGACCCACGACCAGTTAAAGTGGGCGGCCAATGTCTCGTATGTGGGAGCATATGACAGCGGCGGCGTTACACACGAGTTGAAGTAAGCTACGCTCTTTGATTTTTTAATGAGTTATCTTTAAAAAAAAAAGCTGTGTTTTGCTTTGAAAACTCAGTATGCGTAGAAAATTTCATGATTGGCAGAGAATATATAATGCAAAACGACAAATTTGATGGTACAAATATGATAATATTAGGAAGCGAGTAGGAAGTTGGATAATTTATTACGTCCTGCCAAATTTTTAGGTGTCAGATTGGGCGTTGTGCGAGGCGGTTGCAGGTAATAAGTTGGGTTTAAAGCCTACGGTTTTTTTTCGCAACCACGCATTTCTGTAGTTTTTTTTTGTTTGTACAAAATAGTCAAGGGTATTTAGGTTTTTGGTAAAGGTGGGAGAAAACCGTACCCGTGCTCTGAGAGCCGAAAGCAATTGATTGATTTGTGATTTGATTTCATTTTTGTTTTAGCACTTGAACAATTAGTATTTCTAATCAAGGTTACACGACAAGCCTTTTTATATTAAGAGACTCTATTTCCTGCGAAAAAAAAACTTATGCTAAAAGGAAATTAAAAAAAAAGTTTATTACTTAGACGTTGCTCATCAACACAAATGCTGGCTTATACTGCAAGCATCAATACCTCTAAAACATCCAAACATTCAAAAAAAAAAAAATTTCCTATTCCAAACATCATCACGAAATACCAACTGATTCCATGCATAATGCATGTATTTGAAATTAAGAGATTAACGTCACTGATCAAAATGTTTTACATTTCAAAAGCCACTAAAAAAACCCATCCTGTCATGAACTGGGCATCGAAGTGTAGGTGTATATTGATTCTCACTTACGTCAGTCAATCGAAATATACGATCAGAGCTACTCATTCGATTCAATCGGGGATCGCAATCGAATGCACTTATGTTTCCGCTTTGTTTTGTACCCAGAAAGCATAGCAGCAACAGCCAAAAAAACATCTATCTTTTTCATAAAGTTCGGAATTTCCAAGAAGCATTCCATCGTATGTGTATGCAATGCTGGGGCATTTATTCGAAATGTGAAATGCTGAAAAAAAATGTCGAAAATGTTTTGAATCAATGAAAAAAGACCATAACGATTCCCTTTTTTAATGGTTTTGAAGGGGCTGTGGCTCCTTGTGATGCGTTCCGATCCGGTCGTCTGTCTGGCCATGAAAATGAACACATCAAAGGGCATCTTTGGCTTGAAAATTATGACCACTTTCTGAGATTAACATACGAATTAAGTGAATGCGATGCAAAGAACATTGTCGAGTCGGCAGTATGTGGAATGCAGCTCTCTGATCTGTTCTGTTGTATGGCTTATGATGATGATGGCTAGGCCAGGCCAGTGGACAAATGGACCACTTTCTGCTCTTCGATGCAATCTAGTGCTGCTATCAGAAAAGCCAGTGGTCTCTATGACCCGTATCGTATGTGTCAGTTGTATGGTTAAGAATGTTGTAGATTTAATAAAAAAAAAAAGTTATTTGAATGAGTCGTAAAGAGAATCATAAGTTACAGCGCTACAATTTATTTATATTTTAACCAATTGCATTTGAACGGGCAATGACATGCTAAATGTGGGACGAACTGTGAAAACTGTATCATTATTTTGACTGCTGGCTGTTAATTTAGAGCATGTAATTATGTAATCATAAATCATGTTTGAATAGGGAAAAGATATTAGAAAATGTGCTATGGTTGACTTGGTGGTTGTTTTACTATTTTATAATAGCTAGTAAAATAGCCATAAAATCATTTTATGCATTTGAACTGAGAGACATCAATTTTTGAATTTTTATTTTCATGTCAAAAGTTTTTTGACGTCTGAGCATATTGAATTTTAAAATCATATGGATTTTTATTTGGCACAAAACTCAACGTTTTCAATCGAATTAGATAAAGAACATATGTACAGATTAAACTAACCTTTTGACTGTCAAAAAGAAAAATTTGGTTGATAAATAAAATCAACAGCTCATGGTATAAGACTCCCATGCAGCAAAAGGTGGCACACGTTCAGTGTGACCTAGCAATTAAGGAATATTTTCATCCATAATATCACTATGCTCTACTAGTTTAAAAAGTACTACCAGAGTCCACAAGACCAAACAAAATTTAAGCATGTCATAATTAGTGGCTTCCTTCCAAGTTCAGTTGAGCCTTAGGACACAAGTACAACATGGCAAAATACCAGATTAAGCATCAAGTGATGGACTTATAGTTCCTATAAACTTACGAGTCTGCACAAATTTGTTGTGTGTAAAAATTCAGCGTTTTTTCGGCTTTTATGGCTATGATGACTCTATGAATTTGAACTGAAAATCTAACCCCCGAATATTAACAAAAAGATGCCTAGTACATGGGTACTAACATGATTAATAACCAAAAAGGAATGCGTATAACAGGTTAAAGTAAGAATGGTAGATAGCATTGCAAAATGTTTACCTTGAATAAGAAGTGGGCTGCCTAACTCAGGCTGAAAAATGAAACTGAACTCGCACACTCCTAGCAACACGGGGCCCAATCTTATCTGGCAGCTGACATAATATTTGTAGGTTATTACACTTATCTGAATATAAACTCCGCTACCAAGAGTAAGTATTAAGTTTATGATCTTGACTGATCTCCGCATGTACCCATCCTTGAATCGAAAAAGAGAGATATTATGGTCAGTTAGGGTGGATCTCAGTTAGAAAGGTGACTTTACTAATCGATAAAATGCTAATTTTTAAGAATCAATCAGTTTTCTAGCATCCTCAAAGAATATGTTGAAAGGAGCAACATAAGGGAAATAGTGTTTTTTATTTGAAATACATATTCTATTTCCCAAAACCGAGTGATCACTTGATGACTTATTTTACAATGTGACTATCTACTGCAACTTCAGTCTAGTAGGACAGCGGTGAACATTTTTTCGACCAAAAAATCCTTAAAAGATATCTGGGTTTCCAAACTGTGGTTTATGGAAGATGTTTACTTGCTAAAAAAAAATCCCTGGTCAGAGCTAGAATTCGCTTTGTCATGACTTCAACCCAATAGCGCTGGCTCACTTATGGGTGTCCACGGGCTTCAAAAACCATACAGCTTATGGGTCAAATAGCCAACTCTCCTGCCACTTTGTGAACAGTACTTGCTAAAAATGTATTGAGACGGTGCACCAGTTATTTTAGTCGTACGAGAAAGTTCTCGAGATCGCGTCTGACGATATCGAGCCGATCGTTGCTTAGAGCGTATTTCTCAAACATGTGACCCACCTGCCTATAAAGAATGTATAGCGAGCACCATCGTGCTTATCCATACAATATTTGCATTTATCAAGAACTAGCACAAAAAACCTCTGAGTTTCATCGTCCAGTGATATTTCCTGCTTGCATTCCAGCCTTGCTTCGAAAGCTGAAAGCTACTCATTAGTGTGCGCACTAGAGCCTATGTTCTTTCTAGCTAAGAGGGAATAAGGTAATCTTTCTTGCATTAATAGATCAGTATATGGGCCACTCCCGAAGCCACCATCACAGCGCCTTTTGACACCGTGCAGATCATTCAGCGATCCGCGCTCTAAACTCCTTAATTTTGAACAAAGCAAGATGAAGTTGATCGTTGGAATCAGTAGCCTCCATTTCGTTTCACTGGAGCTACCGATGTTGACCATCCATCTACTTAGCGAGCTAGAGCTCTATCACATACATGACGGATGTTGTTCCAATGGGTCGACTTGCTGGTTTCGATCCCTGTAGAGATCACTGCCATCGGAATAAATTTCGGTATTCTCTGCATCGTCAGCATTACGATCTCTATCTTTGGCACTGCCATATTTAGGCCATGGTCGAGAAACGACGTGTTCCACCTATGTTAGACCAATGAAGCTATTTCATTGTTCCGCCACAAGGCCTGTTTCTCTCCACGGAAAAGTTAGCACTAAGGCATCGAGACCTCATAAACTCTTCGAATTAACCTCATCGTATTTTGCACAGCAGCTTCTATTGCTTCACGGATCACTGGGGTTTTAACCTCCTGAACAAATTTTCTGGAACTAGAGCGGTAGCCTGTTTTCGGCAATGCTGAAGGTGATGTAGTAGTCTTTACTCAGCGCGGACTCCTCCATCACTATTCATTTGCTTACAAGAGCCTTCATTCTCTTTGACGCAATGGTGTTATGTTAATTATGGTCTGGGTAAAATCAGGTCTTCAGTATGTTGGCTGTGCACCAGGGGCGTGCACTTCATATAGGCACAAAAGCACTGCCTACCCTGCTGTCCGGCTTATATTTTTCTTGCTATTTATCCTACTATACAATATCAATGATATTTTATATTTATTTTACTAATCAAAACTGAAAGTTAAATTTTCATTAATTACTATTATCTGGCAACTTCGTATATTTCTGACTCTAAAGTTACATATTTCCCATTTCGCAAGCTAATTCAACAAAATAAGAACAAAAAATACCCATATATGAGCGTTGAAAGGCATGCAGTCTGAATGCCTTTACCTTACGCACACCGTAAAACGAATTTCGTATCAGAACACTATGTTCAACTGCCCCCAGCTACAACAGTATGTGTGAGATGTGGTACTATTTTATACCGTCCAAAGGCATGCCTGCCTTCATGAATTTTCGTTTGTCGCTAGGAGAGATGATACCATAGCCGCTGCATGACTAACGTTCGCTGTACAAGTGCAAATAGTTCGCAGCCATGCTGCACAAGTGCACGGCATCGCTGACAAGTGAACAGCCACGCTGCACAGGCAGCCAGAGCTGAGTTTTCATTATGCAAGGGAGTTTCCAGCAGAAATAAAGTGTAAATGCAAATAAATTTTTACATAAATATTTTTATGTATGCATATATATATATATATATATATATATATATATATATATATATATATATATATATATATATATATATATATATATATATATATATATATAATGTGAAACACTTGTGTTATTTTGTATAGTAATGCCTGAAAGAATTTTAAAAATTATAGTTTCCATAATTATACATAAAATGACAGAATTCTACCTAGTTTTGAATGACAATTCTGTCTCATCAGTTCTAGAGTACAAAGCATTTGCACAACGTGAGAACGGTTATTATAGATTGAACGTTAGTATATATCAACCTAATTTTAACGAATAAATAAAAGAAGTGAGCTAATAACTCAGTTTCCGAAGAAAACTATAAGCTTGTGAAATGGAAGCATTGGTGTGTATTTTATGTGAAAGCCTTTGTGTATCAAAGTTGATGAAGCTGATGTTTCAGCCCTTTCATTCGAAAATAAGTGTTGAGTCATCTCAGCGGGGGGCAGAATGACACCAGCGTTGGATTTAACTTAAAAAAAAAACGAATGCTGTCAGTCAGTTTAATTGCAAGTCTTACGATAAATTTACTTGGCTGACTGGCTGCAAGCACAGTCACTGTTTGTTTTGTTTATCTTGAATTATATTCTTCAGCACGAAAAATGTATGCTGATGAATATAATGCATTGCATAGTATTTTCAATTATCATTTTTCATTTTCCCGTAATGTTTACTTCTAAGACACTTCTAAGACACTTATGTTACTGCCTACCCTGCACGAAGAGCTAATGCACGCCACTGCTGTGCACACGTCTTCAAAACCAGCAAATTCAAACGCAATACTATCTCGATTATGAAACATCCTCACGCACTCCACCGTTTTTGCATTGAGGTCTTACCCTATGACGACATTTCCCTCATCACTACGAAGAGTGTCTTCCATATTTCACCAAGACATGGTCGTCGCCATTGCTGTAACTACCGAAACGTGCTGTTTGCATATCAGCGATTCAAGTCCTGTAGAGGCTCACAAAGTCCCTATAAGAACTCTGTTTTCCATCCCTGCTGTTTTTTTAGACTTTGAGTGCATTTTTAAAGACCATACATGGACTTGATCTCTTTACGTGTTTAGCATCATCTTTGCTATTCCTTTTAGTGCGGAGCGTGAAACTCAATGGTCGACAGCTGACCTGACCACACCTCAGTAGTTCAATCCGAACCTTAGCGATTGCTATCAGTGAGGTAGTAATGGTGTATTGGTATATGTCTCAGGCGCACATCATCCCCAACCTGATTTGACTATACTTGATGAAAAAGATGGCGTTTCATTCTGGTCATGGCCCTTCTACGGCAATTGGAATTAGGAGGAAGAGAGATTTTCACCTTGCCAGGCGACTCCTGTTCAGCTTTTCTTCTTACGGTTTCGATTATATCATAGCTAGCTGTGAAACGTTTGAAGCTGATAAGCTCGATTACGACTTTAGGAGCCATATTTATTGACCATCTGCAGCTGTCAACATGGGGTCGTGTAGTTTCGTGCAATCGCTCTATCGCGTAGTTTCCAGAAGAACCCGTCTTTTGGTGGTATTTTTGTTACGGCGAACTTGTATGCCAGTTTTGTGATGCAACACAGAGGTTTTGCGTGGAACTGGTTCAACGTCTACAGCATTCAGTTACATCCTGCACTACCTCATTTCTTTTTAGTTGGTCAGCTGATGCTTCCATGGGCTTTCTACTCATCCTCTTCTTCTCCACTACGGCTGCCCACATCCCAAGCTCAGATCCATGAATTCCCTTTCTAACCTAAAATTCATACACCAACTCGAGGATCGACTCTGCTACCCTTTCATTAACCCGGGGATTGGTGACACTAGGCCCCAGTATAAGCGTATATGCATAAGCCAGCTAATGTTCCAGTAGCGTCCGTTACGCCACTTTTTCCAATTTTGCCGGCATCCGGGCATTACCTTGAATGATTCTTCAAGTTCAAAGAAACCATGCTGTATGTGCATAGATATATTTTTCTGCACGTTGGTGGCCTGAAAACGTCTTACAGATGATCTGCTGCAACTCCCTCGGTATCTCTTCTTCAGCCATCTGACCGCGTTACTCGTAAGAGGCTTGCGAGAACAGGTTTCACTGTGGGGTCTCCACATCGACAAATAAATAAATAGAGATAATAAGTGAATGGAGAGAATAAAGTAATTGGACCATCGTCTTCGTCGCGTTTTCAGTTACTTGACGATACGTCCATCCTTCCGTACTCAATGTCCGGATATATTTTTTAGCATTATATTTAAACGCGTCTCCCCTATATATTTCTTCAAGGTCAAAGTCGCCTTATCCATCCCATTGTTGTTTGTGTCAAACATGCAAGTCAAGCAAGGGAACATCTTAACAGCTTATAGACGGTACTTAATAATGTTGTACTCGTGTAGCTGATGCTGCATTGAACATATTTAAATAAATAAATAATATTTGAGCAAACAAACAAATATTCTACCTACCGTTTCATAAGAATTTTGGGTTAGGCATAGACTAGGATTGGAGTGATGTACAGGTTCGTACATATTTTTCTCATTTTAATTCTAAGGATTGTATACTGCAGGAAATTTTGCAACTGAGTTTTCATTTTATTTAAAAATGTATGGTATATGAAATTTCATCTTTAATCTACAAATTAACGATTTCTTTTTGCTTGAAAATATGGGTTAAATACGTATTAATTTAAGTTCATTTAGATATTATCCTTATGGTAGCTTAGATTGCAATAAATTTTTGTCTTGGCCTAAGAATGATATCAGAATGATATTTGGGATTAGTTAATGTTTGACTTAGACGCCAAAAAAAATTATATTTCAAGTCTTTTGTGAGAAAACCAAAAGATGATTCGAGTAGAAATTTGAACTTGATTCCCGTTTATTTTTTTTGCAAATATGGGAGATATATTTGCCAACAATAAACGAAACTTAATAAACCACATCTACAATAGACCACGTTCATCCCACTCTACAATGTTGTGGAATGATATGACAAGGGACTTTTTCCACTCTTATTTCGTCAATGCTTTTTGAAGAAATGAGACCAAAATATGAAACTGAGTTCTCAAGTAGCTTTTCAAACTTTTTTCAAGACCCAATTCGCAAAAACTTCCCTTGCTGTCATAGGATTAAACACATTTAAACTTTTTCTCTTATTAATATTATTGTTTGGAGATTTATTTTTTCAAAAAAGAAAATAAATTCGATAGCAGACAGGAAATTGCGGCGTTGAGATATTTTTAAAAAAAGTCTCCACAAGTCTTAGAGCTTGTAGAAACGGAAGAGATTTAAAATGAGTTCATTATAAAATGAGCTTATATTTAAGAATTTCAAAATAAAAGCTTTGGTAGAATAATTTCTCTAACATCTAACAAGTTGAAAATCCTTCTTCAATGTAAAAACTGAATGCTTTGATATACTGCATAACCGCCAATGATTGAATTTGAATAAATTCAATTATAAATTTTATCAAAAATTTGAAAATATTTTTCTGCTACAATCAAAGTTATTGGGTTTTAAAGTTTAAAACCTACAAACAACACATTTTGAAATTTAAAATACTCAACTTTATTTTTTATCACATTCTAAATTTACGACCATCAAATCAAATCATTAAATTTATTTCACCAGTCAAACAAAAATTTATCAATTAACTTCATACGCTGAATAAATACTTTCACTCAAACTTTCAGTTTCATCGGTTTGTAAGTACATGATCATTCTACAATGAAAGATGGCTATGCCTGAAGTCCTATCAATAACTAAACATCTCTACAGTCCCTTTCAATACATATTACGAAAAATAATTCCATTCTCAAATAGATCTCATCAAAGCTTCCAGCTAAATTTACTGTTTAACTTGAGATTTTTCACAGAACAGCTTCCGGTGATGTGATTATCAATGCGTTTATTTTCCCATTTATTGTACAAACTTTTCAATTTCCTTTAGCATTGATCTTGATACGATCAAAAGATCAATTGAATGAAGAATACTAACAAATAATAGTTCAAATAAAACAACATATGCTCGTGGGATCGTATTATGAAATATCCTTAAATGTTTTGAAAACCCTAGCAAACAAGATCGATATCTACGCCTGCATTTCTTTGTTTATGAATGAAAATCAAAAGCTTATCTGGTCTTTTAATTTGAATATACAGTTCGACCTCAGCCATAGACCCACACCTTCCGCCCAACACTACCAACTGAAAGTAGAAGTGGTCATTTAATTAAATCTGAATTAATTTCAACAACTGCTATTAATATCTTTTCATTCATAAACTTTGATCAAAGTATCTATCGTTGGCGTACTATGACCGTGATCAAGGAAAGTCAATATTTTTCCACATTTCCATAGTTCTGTGTGTGTGAAGGCACACCGAAACAACGCCAACGAACAACCTGTTGTCTTGCATGGGTGACTGTAATTCGGAATCGGAAATTAGACTCAGATTAGACAAACTAGATAAACCGCAGACTGTGACGCCAATTGAGACGTCACCCATAGAATCATCATAGCTGTTCATTATCAGCATCTTGGGCATGGCACTAGCTTCGTGATACTCTGATCTGCGAGCTCCAAGCCAGTTTTAATCCCAACATGTGTGAATAAATAAAGTGTGTGGTATGTGCTGCTGCTGTTGGGACAGGGTCGAGTTCGATGAATGGTTTGTTTTGTTGCTGTAGCTGCAGTTTTTCTGCTTCTTCAGATACAAGATAGATTGAGCGCTTCGCTGCGGTTTGGCTTGGCTTGGCCGGGAGTTGCACGTCCGGCCGTTTGCTCAAGCAATGTTAGTTTCAGTCATGACGCGAATGACGACGGTCGGTTCAGATACGTATGCGCACTGGTTCGCTGCAGATACTTTAGATACTCGCTGTTTATAAACGACGACAACGAAGACGCGTTTAGTTCAAGTGACGAATATTCTAAGCCGGTCTATCGATACCTGTGCCTTGTTGTGTTTCCCTGCGTCGAGTGGAGTGTGAAGTAATTGGAGTATCTTATTGCGGATTATCATCTATTCCTTATTGAATCTATCTAAGCGGTACGCGGCCTGAAGAATTTCGTGGCTGTGTCATTAGAACCTATTTTGCTGTGAAGAACGTACTATTAATTATCACTATCGCTAAGAGGATTATGCTTTATGCTTCTAGTGATGCTTCATTCCGAGCTACTCGGAACGTGGTGTTTGTTGTTTGAGTGTGGTACAATCGCAGATAAAAAGTGAAGATACATACATAGCTAGAATAAATTGAAATTCTTCAATTCACTTGGTGACGAATATGTTTTGTGTTCGCTTTGTACTCGTAAGTCTTATGATTCAATTAAATCACATTGCTTCTACGCGCCGCTGAAGCAATGAAATAACGCAAGGAATTTTGTACTGGTGCAGTGAAAATAGAGAAAACAAAAGGCTTGAAAAATTCCGAATATTCAAAAAGTGCGTCCCAAGACGGATTTTTGGAATACAGTTTGCACAAGTGGATTATCGTCGACTCTTTTATTTGCTTGGAGTAAAGTGCAAATTTTAATCAAAGAACGGATTTAATACCGACGAAAAGGTGAGTGAATGAAAGAATTTTGATTTTTTTTTGCCTTTGAATCATCTATTTATCTTTCGAAATGAAGATGGTAATTACATGTTTTCTCAAAAGAGGAGGTACTCTTTAAGAATATTGCTCTTGTGTTTTTGTAGTTATTCGGCTCATTATGTGTTTTTACGTTAATAAGATGTTATTTACGATCATTATTTATATGTACGTCGGGTATAGTATATATTTTTGGAAAACTTTCTTAGCCGCCTTGTGATAAAGTTAACAATGAAAATACCTTCATGATGAAGGCTTTTTAATGGATGGAAAGTTTGGTTCTTGGTATGAATTGCAATAAATAATTCACTTTGGTTGTATTTACGGTGAAAATTAATGTTCTGTATTTGAACGATGAGATTATTATATTCATAATTTAGATAATACCAATATCAAGCAAATCAATAACCGAAATGATAGTAAATCAACCATTAATCTTCAGATTCATACAGTTAATATAATCATAATATTTTTTATGAGTTATAATTTGATGGACGTAGTTGAAAGATTCTTTCTGGATAAACGGCCATAAAACGATCTTCTCATAGATCAGGTGGGAATTATGATGGGTCATTATCAAATACTTTCACAGATGTTTGAATAATAGCTGCTGTACGTGACATGACGTAAATTATGGGCTAGTTATAAAATTTAAATGGTTTTTACACCTTTCGGCTTTTATTGAGGCAGTAAAACTTTAAATGGGGGTTCAATTGGACTTGAAAGATGTAGGGATATAAAAACTGTTTTAACAGACTCTAATTTTACATATTTCGAGCAAGATTTTTTGGCTTTGCTGCATATCGGTAATCACTTTGAACATTAAAGTCTTGTAATATCCTCCAACAGCAATATCAAGTGAAAAAAAAATTGGCACATATGTATATTAAGGTTAATATTAATGCACCTTGCATTATTAAACTATTATAAACAAATTTAAGATAACTTATCATGCATCTCACTACATCTCAAGGTCTTTTTCGATCATATGTAATTAATCAAAAAACCTGATGACATAACAAACACATTAGTAGTAAGAATTCATATCGGGGGTGAGTAATATTATGATGCATTGAAATGCCACCTTATATCGTCGGCATCATCAGCAAGCTACTTGTTATTGATGATTAGTTTTTTTTTCTTAGGAACTTAATGACTTCACTTGATCCAACGTGCAAATTAGCTAAGTAGCCATGCTTTAATGATCTGATGAACTCTGAGATATAAATGACCTTTGGTTCCCTCCCTTGTGGTACAGTGGATAATGTTGGATATGATCATGAAGCGTGACGATTCGGTGTGTAGATGTAGAGGTTATATTTTATGAGGTTTAGAGATTGCTTTTTCAAGCATGAAGTTTTATTTTAGGCTATTGGATCGTTATGTGTTAGTGCATGAAGTAGACCGTATATTTAACAAATGATATATGTATCTGCTTAGTGCCCAACAAACGTATTTTTAAGAGTAGATATAATATGTGCATAAAATGGTTTTAGCTACAAATTTTGACAAATTTCAATGTGTCCAGAAACAGTAGGTCACAGTTTCTCTATTACCATGTCAAGCAGTACTTATTTTCGTTCTAATGATTGAGACAATTTTTTTATTACTTTTCGCTATTACGTATAGCTTCGTTTACGTATTTGATGGTTCTTGAAAACATTTGTTGACTTCCCAATCGGTACTCGATAATTCGGTTTGGTCACAGAAAAATTTTTGTTGGTGACTGTAAATAGAATAAATCTGTTACTATTTTTTACACTTCCATCAATTTCATTTTGATGGTGTAAGCTGATGATGCTCTAGATAATATTTTCAATAACGTCAACTTAACTTATCTAGAAAAAATAATACGCTTTCATAGACGCAACATAGGCTTGTGATATCAAAGGTGTTTTGCATATGTATATTCAAGCATATGTAGCCGAGTATATAGAGCTCTGGTTGCTAGCGCGTATGGTCCCCGGTTCGATTCCGACCATGATCACTACCTAGTTTTATTCACTGCTCGTGAATGAAGTCTCTAACGACTTCAACCAAAACGGGTTGTAGTGAGGGAACTTGACTTTAAAAAAAATTATCTGGTTGACTGCGAAGCAATACAAGTTTAAGTTTTTCTTGCGATCCCATAAAATTGTTTTTCAGCCATGCTTAATTTTAGCAGACAGTTGAAGGTTTGTTTTATATTCGCCCGAAAACTCTAGGTTTATTGTAACATCAATTTCGAACCTTCTGTCGAAAATTGCAAAAAAAATCAATAATATATTCCTAAAATATGGAAATAATTACTTCTCTGAAACGAAAAATTTGATGTTCCCCTTATACAACCACAGCCCAAAAATATAAACTTGGAGGACCAGCTTTAGCTTTTGGCAATGAATGACGACTCAGGGAGGATACTTCCTTTTTTGAATAGATGCCAAATTAAAGTTATAAGCCATATTTCACTACTCACCACCTGTACTGAACACACTATTCTCAAAAACTTTTTGAATAAACGAGAGAAATTTTGTACTGAACCACAAAATTTCTCATTTGTTCCCAAAAATTTCGCTCTTCAGCATGTTAAAATAGTAATTTTTTAAGGGGACTTAAGTGAAATTATTCTAGCTTTTCTGATGTTTCAGGGTGCTCATACAGACATAGTTCGAATTTTAAGCTAAGCTTTCAAGGCTTTTCCGGCTTCTGTTGTTTCTGTTCTATTTACTATTACGAGAGTGTTCCAAATGTAAACCAAAACAACGTCATCGAATCTAAATATTTATCAGATCCGAAGCAGTTGATGGGTCATTCCCATTTCAAGCTAACTGTCCTAAAAGTGAGGGATAAAGACTAGATCACTGTTACGGAAATAAGAGTCGAAGATTTTGCGATTCCGATCGAAAAATACCGTTATTCGAAGAAATGCTCTTTATATAGGTCGAACATCAACTTCTGGAAGCAAAGACATTAGTCGAAATGAGAGAATGATATATAGTATGTGTATATATTTCGATTGATAGAAGTATGATCTCAACCTTCTCGTGGTGGCTGCGGGTAGCGATCTTTATTGCAAGAAAGGTTGAGTACGAAAAAACACTATTCGAGCCTGATAATGGTACAAATGAACCGAGATTCTAACATAACCTTGGACAACTATCTTTTCGGTATAGTTTTTCTTGCTTAAATTGCTTTCCATACAAGTACCGTATTCTGGAACCAGATTCGAATTAAGACGGCTGATTTACGCAATAAGAATACCAATAAGATATATGGTCTTGCATTAGGAATCACACTTGAAGACCTCAATGGAATTAGGATAAGTCCTGGGGCCGAGATGCCAGACGTAGATGAGAAGTGGAGCAACTGGTTTGATTCTTAATGTAAACTAGCGACTGTTGTATTGTTTTGAATAGTCACTTTTCACTTATTGCATACTAATTATTCCTACTATCTTTCGAACTGTCTTTATTTTTTTCTTCTTGTTTCTCCTTCATGCTTTTTGCTTAATTTTTTTTCATGTTCTTTCTACTCCTTGTATGTCTGGCTGCTTCTTCCTTCTTTTTATTCCATCTTCTTCATCCTTTTTGTGTTTTTCCCTTATTTGTTTCCTCCCCCTCATCGTAATTCTCTTATATTTTTTTTTATTTTTACTCGTTTTCATTTCGTTGCTTTTTTCTCTTTTCATATTCCTTCCTTTTTCTTCTTTCTTTTCCTCTCTCCCAGCTTTTTGTTTATTATTCTTTTCACTTCCATTTTGTTGTTTTTTTTCGTCCTTTCGAAAACGGGATGAATAAATGGGTGCAGAGAATCAAATCTGTTGAAAGACTATCTATTAGATTTGAATGGTATCCTAGTAGAGCTTATGATGCGCGAAATAAATTTCAGTTGTGATTAGGTAAAACTGTAGGTGGCATAGTAATATTAACATAATATAAGTCAATATCAGAATACCAAAGAAATCTTTAAAAATTTATTGGAAAATTTTAATATTCTTCAAAAATTGTCTAAAGTATGGGGTATTTATTATTAGCTTGCCATCTGATTTCCACCAGAAGAAGGAGTAATTCACTGTCTGAAGCCAGATCACAGCAAAGCTCTTCAGCTCTGAGGCGCTCATCTTCTTTAATAATCTCTTCTGAAATGAACATATCCTTTCAAAACTAGGATTGTTTGGTCTAGGAAACTTAGGTTTGGTAAAGAAAACTTAAAAATGTATGGTAATTATAATGAGTAAAATAATTATCCTCATGAGCTGAGAGTAAACGATAAACCTTTACTTTTTGCAATAATTTTGAATTGAATAATTGTTGATGGTAAAAGGCCTGTTTCGAAGTCATCATGGCATCCTAGCATGCGCAATATCAATGACTAAAAATATTATTCCATGTGCATGAATTGGACATTAAAATTATTGGAGATTTATCGGAATGATGTGATTCACCAAACATTATTTAGGAGTTAAGATCCAGTGAGATGTGGTGATAATGTTATGCTGCTCAACAATTACTCTGCAAAAATCTAGGGACGGAAATTTTAATAGTACTGAACGTTCATTATATTCAGCATATTATAAATTAAATTTGGTGAGTAAGAAGCGGGTCAACCTATGGTGAAATGCATTTTAAGGCAGCTAAAATATATCTGGAATGAAGGCACAGCACTTAAAGAGCTATATCTGAGGACATCACAAACGAATGATACAAAAAATATATTTTGAGGATCGGGGACGAAACGACAGCTGCGCAGCACAATAAATCATTTGCAGCTATTTGCAATGTTGACACAAATCAGAAACAGCAAAAACAGTAGGGAACTAAGAATTGAGCCTTGTGGAACTCCAAAGATTGAATGGATCCATAGCTTTCGAACAGTAGCTCATAATTACCAGAATCAAAAGCGTTACAAAGATAAACGTATCGAACATCTAATCTACTTATTTCTGTCGATTGAAAGTAAATGTAACTGTATTAGTAAGTGACAAAAGAGAATAAAGAGCAGTTGTGGATGTATTGCATGCAATGTTGTGGATGTATTGCATGCAATGCGTTCGAAAAGTTTTTTTTTTTGAAAGAACAATTCATAGAAAGAAAACCTAAGCTACTTTTAGAATTACTCTTATAAAATACTTTGAATTTAAAGCTATGTAGGTGTTTTGGCCTGAAGCTTGAGTAGCCTAGTGGGTAGAGCACTGGCTTCTTGCGTGTGGGGTCCCTGGTTCGAATCCAGGTTCGGACGAGGGTCCGCGCACCAAGCTTTGAGTTCACCTAGCTCTGATTAGGTACCTGATTTAAATCAGGGGTAAAGTGAGTCGTGGAATTAATCACTCCACACTCGTATCTACAATGATTAAACAAATTTGTAATGAAGCTCTCTACCAGCTTCAACCCCTGACCCGTACGAGGGTTGTCATGGGATTGCTTTTACTTTTTAGGTGTTTTGGCCTGCATTTTCAAGTCCTTACAGTGCAGGCACCAAGCTGACGAGGAAGAAATTTCTGAAATCACAAATGTACTCCACTTGCGATTTCAGAAATTTCAAGTCAACACTGGATCAAAATAATCAAGCGCTCTTAAAATTTTCCAAATAGTTAAAGTGAACATATTTACTGAAAAAAAGCCCAGAGTTTTACTGTGATATAATTCAGCTTTTGTTGGATGTATTTTATCACCGAAAATTATCAATTCGGCTTGAATAGGCTGAGCTTAATTAGTTGTCAGACGAGCTTGGCTAAAAGGGTGCGTATGACGGTGATAATATTTCTATTATTTTGGCTAAAAGCGGATTATGGTTGTCCTTTTTTAGGGAAAATAGTGATTCATGTTTGAATTACGACGAGGTCTTCATAATATCTAACTAAGCCCATATTAACAACATGGTAGGAAATGAAACGCAAAGAAATGTGCAGTTTTAAAATGATTTCGATAAAAGGACGAAATCGTTTTGGAGAATATGAATTCTGAAAAATTTATTAAGTCTGATTTTTACACACACCTATGAAACTGTAATTCAATGAAAAGTTCAAGAGAATCTGTTGAGTTAAAGATGTACCCAAGGAATATCCGATGAAATAACTTCCTAAGACGTGGAGCAAAATGGCCACTATATTGACAGTATGCTATGCTGTGAATAGATCAAATAATTCTGGCATAACACTTTTAAAAAAATATTTAAAGACCGTGTCTCAGGAGATCTTTCTTGAAGATATCAATTTGTCAAACAAGTAGACTTACGATACACATTTAATATCAGCAGTAACTAAAATAAAAGATGGGTTCCCCAAAACTATCACATGCATGCATCAATTGAAAAGATCACGTACCCATTTTTGCCTGTATAATTATCACTACATAATATCACTAAGGAAACACTGTAGGAGAAAAAAATATCAACAAGGTATCTACATCCTGGCATATCTTCACACACAATTTCAAATTACTCCCACATTGCCTCTTTAAAATATATCTTCTTGCAATCGAGTTTCGAGACATTTTTTATACTCAATAACACATTCAAAAAGAACCCCAAAAACAAATTTCACGTTTATTAAATGCATTCATTTACTCAATAGCGAATGTAATTTGTGACATTATGTCGCGTTGCCAGTTGGTAGATATCTTTCGGTACGGTATAAAGGAGATTACGTCCTTAAGTGCATCGCAGTGCAAACGCTGATTCCGTTTTGCTGTAATTACAAAAGGAAATGAATGCTTTTTTTTTGTTGTTGTCAAGACAACTGGGTACATCCTGTGCTCTTCCAATGTACAAGCGCATCGTTCGTTTTTGCTGAATTTTACAAAATCTACTGAAAATTTGAGTGTGCATGTGGATGTAATGTTATTAGTACGAGAGGTTAGGTTGGAAGCGTGTTATAGTGAATTAAGGATGGTTCTATTTTTTTCGTATGCACGGATAATATGTGAAGAACGAATCATATCAAACTCTAACAATATTTTGCGTATGATAATAAATTAGTCGACAATATTTAAAAATCAGAATTGATTATACCTTTTTTCGTTGTCTTCTCTTTGTAGTTATTTCGGGAAGTCGTAAGAAAATTGAGAAAAAAAATATTTTGCAAAAACAGTATTTCTCTGAAAAATCTACACTCTAGCAATAAAATCAACACTGACAACCCTCAAATTCTATTATTACCAACTTTACCTAAAATACAATATTCAATTCCACTATGGTACATTTCCTTAAAGTTACTACGATATGTAGTAAGAATTACCACATCCTGAAGTAAAAGATGCAGCTACGTATTGCATAGTGTAGTCTTCATGGCCCAAGCAAGGAGAAAGCAAGTATCCTATACGTATCCTATACGAAGAAAACCGCTCGGAAACCATAATGGGTCGTACTTCTGTTAATTTCCGAACGCGGTTGGATAGTGGTTTTTTGTTCTTCGATTCCAGAGAAATTAGTTGAGGTTTTTCGTTTCAATTTAACTTCACTAACTAATGTTTAAAAGACAATGAGAAAGTTTGCAGTTTATTGGAAACGTATAGATATCTTGAACAATTTGCTAGGATACGCTTCGTTCGGAAGAGTTTATTGCCAATTAGAGCAATTTGTGTTTGGAATCAATATTAACTCGAGGTATTGACGATGTCAGCGAAATGAATTGTTGAAAAGTTGGTTTTCGAAAGAAAATCAGAAAATCAGAATTTGTTCTAGGAAAAATTTTAATTATAATGTATTATTTTCTGTCAGATATTGGAGGGTACTTTTCTGTTTCGCCCCCCCCCCCCCCATTTTTTTTCACTTTTTGTTGTTGCAATGTTTCTAAAATTGATTAGAAAGTGGTAATTAACCAAAATTATGATGGAGAAACACGTTTAAATTTTTTTTAATTTTTTTTTAAATTAATTTTTTAATTTAAAAATTAATTAAATTAATTTAAATTGTAAATTAATGTCACATAACAGTGAGAATAAATTTTGCTCCATTTTTGACGTCTTACCTTTCCGAAGCTTCAACGCAATTTACAATTAAGCTATTACATTAATAATGTTGAATACAATTTGTTTATATGATTAATAACAGTATAATGAGCAGGCCTCCCCAACAACACATTAACTTTTGAAAAACTCATTCTGCCACATAAAAATGAAAAAAAAATTTAAAATCGGAAAAAATTTTTTTTTTTTTTATGAATTTTTCCATCTCAATTTTTGTGGAGTAACTTTTTAACCCATTTCGAGCAGTTTTCATTAAAAAAATTATAAAAAATGGAGGGAGAAAAACAGAAAAGTACCAAAATTTATTCTCACTGTTATGTGACATTAATTCCAAATTTAAATTAATTTAATTAATTTTTACATTAAAAATTTAATTTAAAAAAAATTAAAAATTTTTCTTCTTTTAAACGTGTTTCTCCATCATAATTTTGGCTAATTACTACTTTCTAATCAATTTTAGAAGCATTGCAACAACAAAAAGTGAAAAAAAATGGGGGGGGGGGGGGGGGGAAACAGAAAAGTACCTATTGGAGATATTTCTTTACCTACAAACATATTTTAGGGTTGTATTAATTTTTAATAGAAGTTATTAAAGCACTTGAAAAATAATTTCATGAGATACATTCCACGTGTTACCTCAAAATACTAAATTATTCACTACCTATATCACTAATGTGAGAAAATGTTCTATGACCTAAAACACTTCTGATAACGTTCCCACTAGTAATTGCCTCAAAATTACCATAAGTATACGGTTTTCATTCCATTTCTCCTTTCATCTTTCGATATGAATTCTCCGAAACTATAATTCTTCATTATACACACTTGTCACCCTATCGACTTTGCCTACTATCTATATGAAGTTCAACAAACCAACCATATTACTAAGCAAGCTAATTCATTAGTCAGCTAATTTGCACGAATTCGCTTCTTATGAATTTACATAATGTTGCCGGCCAATTTTCATATGCTGAACCGACAAAACTAAATCTGGTATGCAAAATTTTCAGATTTATTTTCACCTACAAGCAACGGACGTAAGAGGTACAAATAGAAATTCAAGATTCATGCAAATAATATGCCTTCTGTGAAAGAGAAAACACGTTGATGTTTTTGCATAGAGTTTGGAATAGATCTGTATAAGTTTTTGAAAGAGTTGGAGCAAGATGTTTCATAAAGGAGAAAAAATTGGATCGTAGGTGGATTATTTAAATCAATGATTGATTGATGACCTTCTCAATAGCCTTCACGAAGCTTGCTTTAAAATTCAAAGATGAAAACTAGACTGAACTCTACCTTGACTTTATCTAGCAGTTTCATATATAAATATATTTGAAAGGAAAAAAGTAAAAAAAATAATAATTTATATTTTTAAATTTTAGAGTTTAGTTTGAATCATGAGTGTATTTTATCAACTTCACTAGCAATGATTATTAAAAGCTGCAGCATCAACAACATTTATGCAGCTCAAAATTACAAAAAAACAATGATATAATGAGAATTCGCAGGTGTTAGTGCTTTTTTCCATTGAAAATTAAAAGAGAAGATACAGAACCTGAGGTAATACCCTGGAGATATGTATTTTGGATGTCTTTGTACTGTTTATTGCTTTTCAAACATTAGTAAAATATGGTCAATGTAGAAATAAAGTCGATCAAGTTCAACAGAAACTAAAGTTTTAGTCAGATATTAGGCGCCTTTTTTGCTCCCCTTATCCATAACAGAACAATGCTAACCAGTGCAGACGCATTGGAAACGACAACAACTCATGTTATGGATAAGGGGAGTTGTTGTTTCCAATGCGTCCACACTGGTTAGCATTGTTCTGTTATAGATAGGGGGAACAAAAAAGCACGCCTATTATTTACAATCCTCGCTGGATTCGCTTTTGGTTTGTATTGAAGCTAGTAGCAACTTAATATTGAAGCTTCTTCGAGCTCAGAGGCAATACGATTTTCCTATTTTATAGTCAAACCTTACTTCATGCTTTTTATTGGATTTATTTTTTGGATTTATATACATGATAGCATAAAAGCTAGTAGCCTGTCGTTTTCAAATAGAGTATCATAAACGCCAAGAGATTAAAAATCTTATTAAGACCTTTTAAATCCATTATTCTATAATATTTAAATGTTAACAAGCAAAGCAAGGATAATAGTATGCTCATGAATTATCATCCGATTCGATACTTTATATTAAATGAATATTCTCTAAAATTTATTTGTATTCTTCCAATGAAAATTAGATGCAACATTAAGAAATGCGTAAAGTGTGAAAGTAGCTAGCTAGCGTTTTGCAGAGATTGCGTCATGCATGTACAGCAAATTAGATAATTCTTGATGACATTTTTTTATTTTAAACAAAAATCAGTAAAACAGTTGCTAATTATTTTTATCAATTTTGGGGCCGCTAACCTTCAAACTACCGGATAACATATTTTCCTTCTTGATCTCTTTTTACCAAGTAAGGTAAAAAATTAACGTTTTTTCAGCTACGGTACCTAGATTTTTATGACTTGATCTTAGAATATTGACATTGATTACATCAAAGTCGCTATTCAAAATTGATTCGATCAATTAAAAGATCTGAAGTAAAACTTATTCAGAGAATTCGGGTCATTAATTTTGATTGAAATTAATTACCAAACTGAATATTTTTTTTAAAATCAAAAAAATGTTTTTTCGAGAAAACTATTTATTTATTCCCTTTCTCGGCGTAAATCAACTGAAACTAAATTAAACCTTGGAAATTCATTGTCATCCTTTAAGTAAAGACGATTGTATAATAAATAATAATTGTATAATAAAAATAATTGCATATATAAATTTAATACGTGGCTAGCAGATAACTCTGGCAGATTTTTAATATCATTATCTTCTATTTCTTGAATTACGCCTACTATTATTAAGTCAATTATAGGCAAACTGACATTATCCGGGAGTCTACGAGCTCTCAACAATATTTTCGAGAAAGACGAGCACTTTCTTAATTCTTCCTCTGACCATAGTTATTAATAAGAGCCTTTTGAATGTCAATTTCATTTCTTCTGGAAAGAGGCAATAGTTTATCCAAATTTCTAAATCCGATGATGTGACTTCTGCAAATAATTTTCGCCTAGTCTCGATTTTTTCTTTTTTCAATCAAATATCCTTGAATGATACCTAAATAACCCTATATTTGAGGGCATCTCATCATAAAGGAGCAATGATTTCACGAATTTCGTTGCTAAAGCTCTGGAGGCGTAACTTGAAGTTCACCCTTAATATACAGACTTCTCCAAAGCTTCTGATCATGTTGATCACAACCTTCTTTTTTTTCAAATTGCATAGAAACGATTTCTCTTCTTACATTATTAATTTTATCCTCTTGGTATTTACCATAATAAGATATTTTTTCATTTATTTATTTTTATTTCACAGTACCATACTGATATTTCTGCACCTTTGTGTGCATGACACAAAACAAACACCTACACAGCATGTTATTAATAATAAATTAGCATGTTATTAATAATAAATTAAACATTTAACGGTGTCATACTAATCTGATGCACATATTTTGAAAAACATAAATTAAATAACCACGCGTATTAAAAACGTCAAGTACATGTTAAAAACTGTTATATGATGCATATTAGTTCGACCTCGTTTAAAGCTGATACCATATAAATTCGATCAATATACGCCTAATTATCACATTAGCTATGAATAGGATGCACATATATGTGCATATATGGTATGATCAACATAGCAGTAATATTGTTTACAATAAAAATTGTCAAAAAAGTGATTCAACAACATCACACTTATCATTGATTCCATCCAACGATTTGAGCTCCGTCGTTCTGCACTCATCACCATAATAAAAGAGCTGGTGGTGGATTTATGACCTATGAATCAAATGATTGGATGCCTGATCTACTGCATCATAAGCGCAAGCATGAATCAGTGATCTGTTTGCATCACTGTTCTGCATGCGCCAGTAAGTTGAAAAGAGCTAGAAAAAGATACATGCGAAATTTTTTGAGTGAGATATTTGATTGTCAATTTTCATTCTGATTCAATCACTAACCGAAAGAACGAAAAAAATTGTTGGTTTGGTTTTGTATTTTGGAATAGTCTAGGAAGAGTAAATTTTTTATACGATTTAATTGAAATCAAAGCGAATGTATGTAGCATCAAAATGGAGCAGACATTCTGCAATAATGGTTATCTTCGCCCCAAACTATTTTCATTTGGCAGCTATCGTGAAAAAAAATGTTAAGTTGGCACTTGAGAGCACTGTCATACTTCGATTTGTGAAAATATATCAATAGAGTTTCGAAACAACACGAGATGAGATAAAAAAAACAAGGCAAGTGTGCTCTATAAGCATAATCGATTGTCATACTGCCTCGTTATTTCCCAGTGAGTATATTAATAGCGCTGTATAATTGGAAAAAAGTTTGTCACAAAACCCAGAATTTTGGTGTATTTTTTCTCAAAAATCGTCTACAGGTAAAGATGTGACTGCATTTGCTACAAATACTGCCAATAACTCTATTCTTTCAATACCGCTATTGACTTTGAGCACTGAGTGTTATTGCCTTCTGTTCATGCTGTTCAACTGTTAATTGCTCTATAGCTGAGCAGAAAATTTTATCTGCTTATTACTTTTCTTCGCTTTACATTTAGATAAAATGTTCTACGCCACTCTTCATTCTTATGCTGGCAAATGCCAATGATAGCTATTTTTCGCATTGCAACCATATACTGCAGATTTGATCACAGTGAGTAGAACAGTCATAGACAGTGGAGTAGTCACAGGCAGCAGAGCAGTCAGAGATAGTGTAGTAGTAGCAGAGCAGTCAGAAGAGTCAGAGGTAGTGTTTAATCACGGGCACCAGATTAATAACCGTTAGCAGGGCAATCACAATCAGAAGAGCAATTACTGGTAGCGAACATTCACAGTTATCCTACTCTTGAAACTGCGATCAAGCTATGAATAAAATCATTGTTATTGTGAAATGGTCTTTGCTTCAGATGCTAAATAAAAAGAATAATTTAGCAGATATTTAAGTGATAATTACAACAAAAACGGATTCTGTTCTGCTGAGCTAAAACCAAAAAATTGTCAACCTACACAATATGTCCGGCTTGCCGAATTCTTTAACTCGGGCTTACTTCTTTTACACAGTTTTACTCGGGCTAAACTGTCGCTGGCGGCCTTTAAGTCTATAAATAAACCGCACAATGGAATTTTTTCAAAGTTGATTTACCTGTGATGAAGCCACTTTGATATTTTCCGATGATTCAGCGTACGGATGTCCGCTTTCGAAGGATGAAGACAAGTGACAACTTTTACAATAACGTATCTATTCCATTCCATCTTCCTCATGAACAGTAGATTATCTTCATCGTTCCCTACTAGCCTTGACTGTCAACTGACCATCGCTCCACTATCACAACTAATAGCGATAAAGCTGGTTTTTGCGCCTTGTGGCCACATCAGCTCGAAAAATTCAGGCATTTGATGCTAGTGACTAACCTGAGGAGTGGATCTTCCGATATTGCATATAGTAAAGGTCCTCTGGCTTTGTGCAAGTGAAATATCCAAAGAACTTCAAATAAATGTGACCTTTTTCTTAGCTGCTGTAGATTCGTTGTAACCTTCTTTTTTGAGGCTACACTGAATCTGCAGTAGCTTGTGATTTATTTTCGGCTCAATACTGCATCTTTTGCAATTTTTTGAATGTTGGTTGGAAATAAAATAAAATACATATGCAAAAGCATGGCATCATCTGAAGTATTTTTACTAATATTCGAAACCAAATGTTAATTGTATTTAACCCTATGATTCTATCAAAAAAAAAAACTTTCCAAAAAACTAAGTTAGCAAAATGAATATCCAACGTGTTTCAAATGTAAATATGATAATATTTTGAAAGATTTTAGCCCTATATATGCCTAAAAAAGGATCGGGAAAATTTGAACATTTTTGAATAGCTATAACTTTTGACTAGGCCATCAGATTATTATGAAACTTACAGAGCAAATTGAAATTACTGAGTTGTAGACTAATGTGGTTTTCTTATGAACATGCTGGCAAACCTTTAAGGTCCATTCAGACAAGGGTCCATGCGTCCACGCGTCCATGCGTTTTTAGATTACACGAGTCAAGTCAACTCAAATCCAGTTTTTTTAAGGCGGGGCTAAGGCGATAAGTAGATGGATTTTACACGCTTATAATGATGTTTTCTTTTGCTCCGTACAAATATATTGGTGACAGAAAATTGTATATACTAATCCATATGATTTTATATACCTACATATATATGTTTGTGTCTAGATATTCAGACGCATTCAATTTTTTTTCGTAATAGTCCTGCACGTAAGGATGCAAAATATATATTATAGGAAAATAATCATCCACAAAA
This sequence comes from Nemotelus nigrinus, assembly GCA_947369275.1. Lineage (NCBI taxonomy): Eukaryota > Metazoa > Arthropoda > Insecta > Diptera > Stratiomyidae > Nemotelus > Nemotelus nigrinus. The sequence goes on along the minus strand of OX376375.1, from coordinate 50,999,596 downwards.
CATATATTTAAATGATCACCAACGAATCATCCACACATGCCACTGAGCGAAAGAAAACATTTTAAAATCTATTGTACATGAATCACCATACTCCACCTCCTTCGCTTTAGACCCGCCTATATAAACAAAATCAAATTGACTCGTGTAAGCAAAACACGCTAGATCGCATGGACGCGTGGACGCATGGACCCTCATCTGAATGGCCCTTTAGCTATGGCAGGCACTGAAAGAAAAAACCTTCCAATCATCGACTCTACCGAAAGATTTTCACTTTTTATAAAAAAAATGCAACTTATGTATATATAAATGTTATGCTTTGTTTAATAAACCAACGTAAATTTTTTGAAATTTCAAAAACTGTAGGTCTTCCCTAATTTTCCTCCATATTTAACATCAGAAACTTCTGCTCACGGAAACTCACAGCCCAATAATCCAATACATTTGAAATTCATAGAATGTATTGGCTTTGAGTAGGACCAAGTTTGATAGAAGCGATTTTGAAATGTCTAAGAAAAAAAACTGCTTTTGTAACTTTGGTGTCTTGAATTTTGAAAATTCGCTCAGGAAAATAAAGCTTTTTGCCCTATAACTTATATAAGTGCAATCATGAAATCAAAACGAAATTCATAAGGTAAATGAATCTTATTTTAGGCAATGTTCACTAGAAATTTGGTTAAAGAAAAACTATAATAGGGTTGCCAGCTATGGTTGTTCTGTATTTTTTGTCATACCTTTAGTAAGCGATTTTATTATAAAATTTTCAAATGATAATGATCTTGTAGTGAAAATAAACAGCACATATTAAGATTTTGATGATTTGGAACCCTAAATCGCTTTGTACTCCCATTACTTTCAAAGCAGTCATCGGATCGAAACGCAATTTGCAGGTTAAACGTGAGGCTAATATGATTTACTTTTAGCTTTGGTGCTAGCAATAGGTTGCTGACACGAAGTTTTTTTTGTTATTTTCGTACCAATAAATGCTTACATTGAGTATTCACTTCGTGAAAATTTACGATGAAAATAAGTAACGTATACTTAAATTTTCTAAATTCAGGACAATTTTCGGATGGCAGCCCCAAACATTTTTCTATTCCTGTAACTTAGATGCTGCTTTCAAAGTTTTGTCAGATAAGCGCCCGATAATGAGTATAATTAACATTATAATTAACTCTCATAAATTTTGAGCTTTATGTAAATGGTAGCGCTGAAAACTGTTCGACTCTGTGAGTTTAAATGCATTGTTGAGATCAAAGCGGGACACGACTCTTGAAACAGGTTGGAACACGTATTATTATTCATCGATCATTAGTATTCCTAACGGTTTCGATGCGCTAGAGTTTTTTTAAAACATCAAAAAGAGTTGTCTTAATGAAAATATAATCATACAAATGAATATACAATAATATAAAATACTTTATAAACAGCAGCCAATCTAATGCATATGTGCTTATTCGTAGGTATTCACGTTCGATTATTTTTGAAAAAAAAATCAACTCTCAGGGTATGAAGAATGGAAACAGAAGTGCAACAAAGTAACATCCTGTGCAACAAAGTAACATCCGTTAACAGTTTTCAAAAACATTCAAATCAACTAGATAATAGCTTTTTTCCTTGAATCATAGATGTGCACTGATTTACTTCATTCAGCAGGTGCTTCTCGCCTTCACAAATACCAACACCACAAACATAAAATCACTCACATCAATCGAATAGAAATGCGATCAGAGATTTTCTTCAACGGCCTGAAACCTGAAAACATCTTGAGTGTCGTTTTACATCCTTTACGAACATCTGGAATATATATTTTCCGTCAAGAATGGCTAACAAGTGAGAAGACACTCATCGCACGTAGAAGCCTGCATGCATATGACTCGAATGTGCATCAAAGATGCACATGACAATAACGTCCGCAAAAATATATGTACTTCAGATTTCCTGCAGTATCTCAGAAAATTCAAGATTTGTTTGTGAGAAATTTTCCCGCAATCTTCAATATATTCACACATGTCTGCAACTATTAGTTGATTCGCGAGCATTTGACATGGCATGTGTTTATTTTTTTCCGAATATTGTTGGCAACATAAATATTCTTAGATGGTACTAACTAAAGGGCATTCGCTTTTGCGCTTGTTGTAGTTTTTGTGCCCTATGGTGTCTATGCAAGCACGGTTGACTGACGCGAAAGAATAAATTGGCAGTTTGATTTCGCGAAGACATGTTCATATCTTCAGTTCATGTCAGTTTTATGTCAGAACTCCACACATACGTGTGCCCGTAAAAAAGTGTAGTCAGTTGTGCAAATGACGAACTAAAGTAAACAGCAAAGACAAGAAATCAAAAAAAATAGCTACTGTTTTGTATTCCATGGAGGAGATACGGTTCGATAATCACATTAAGACAGCATAAAACACTTTACTCAAGTGCAGATATATGCGAATGCCATAACACTTTCGACTCAAATAGGCTTCACTATGCTACTTTATGTTTTCGATGAAGACCGATTAGACCGTTTGCTGTTCAGATTGAACATATGCGGGAAGCTAATGTTGAAATATCAGAGGGTTACCGTATTGGAATAATGTGATAGATTTGATTGGGATTCAAATTAGCGGTTATGGTAGTTTGAGCTGAGTGATATGGATATTAGAAAAGCTACGACTAGATTGAAAGAAGTTCAGAATGCTTTTTTATTTTCTCACAATTTTGTTCTTATTATGAAGCAAGCGTTTAATTTTCAAAACACATAAGCTATGACAGCTCAAAAATCAGTAATGGAAGCTATTTTGTACTACCCATTCAACTATTACGACCATTTTATTCGCCAATTTCCAAATTTTGTAAAGTGGGGAAGCACACGAATCTTAAATGCTTAGCTTCTTACCGTATACTATTTATCAATGCTACACCCTTTGTAACGTAGCACTCATGCAAATATATCTTCCCATCGAGTGAGATTTTATTCGATATTCTAATTCCCATCGTGTAAACATGTACAGCAAATAAATCAGATACATTAATTGAAATGCGAAATGCATCCGCTTCCTTGATTATGAGCGTGTCTCCTACTATGGCTGTGCATGAAGAGGTGGATCATAAAATTTTGCAAAACAATGTGCATACGGATGTTGCCGTGAGAAAGCCCTGGCAGGCACAGTCAGCTTGAATTCTAACAATATTCTTAAAAAGTAGAATTGGTGATAGTGTTATTTTTCGGCAGCAATCACAGTCAAAATCAGATATATTTACCCTTTCAAACAACCTGTGATTATTGCAATTGAGCTATTTATAGTGGCATCGCACGGTTTTGTTCCGTGTTATTCGATTTTATACGCTGTGTTTAGAAATCCACAACGCGCTTGGCTTATTGATGCAAAAGTTCCTCTTATTAATGAGAGTCTACTAATATGCCGTAGCATTGAATCTGAAGTTATGATCTGCAGAAAATATTCATAGAACGTGCCCTATGTAAATTATTACCGCATAGAATGAATAATACCGTACACAAATCTAAAACTGAGTTTGGTTTGAAATATTCAATTCGATCGGATCCCCTTCTGCACGCATCGTTTCATTCCATAAATAGTTCAGCGACTGATGACAATAGAATTTTCACTTCGCCGAGCACTAAAATCGGTTCAATCTCATGCATCAGCAGCATGTATCTCGCTATATCAACACATATCGAATGGTGCCCATAATGTTTCACTACATTACGGTAAATGAAAAATTCTACCGGAACCGGAAATATAAACTATCTCGTCTATTGATCGAGCCCTTTCCATTGGACAAGCCCACAATTGCAACGGAAGCACGAATTACTGCATCAGAACAATTGACATACGCAGAATTACACTGAATATACACACTTGGTTTAATTCAGTATCTAATTCGATCTAGGGAATTCTTTTGGTTGAAAGTTCACACATGACAGACTCGACGAAAACAATCCACCGATCAAAGGGGGAGTGAAACCACCAAGCTTGCATTCAGATACTTGTAACTTAACTAACAATAAACATAAACCCTAAATAAATAAATACTTCAATCACTCCATCAAACTGATCTGCGGTAATGCGAAGCTCCGAGTCGTTTATCATGTAAAAAGATATCGAAGCAGATGTTACAGCCACAAAGTCAGTTTCGCACGTCATGACGCACTTGATCTCAAAACGAAACCGTACTACGGTTAGTCAAAAACCGTACGGTGTTTTGATTCGAATAGAAACCACAAATTACATAGTGTTGCTTCTTTGCAATTATGGCTCTTCATCTGGAAAAACAAAATTTTCAATTGTACCACCTGACCAACAATTGAAATTCATTTAACCCATTAATATTTTACCAAACCACAAGACATTTTTCTGAAATTTGAAGTTAAAAACTGTCATCTTCGAAAGACTGTTTGTTTCTGCGAAATCGATCGATTCTATTCATTCAATGAGAGTTTGATTGACATCAGCCACCCACTGTGGATTGAAAAACCCTCAAGCTACCAGCAGGTGCCCATCGAGGCTGTGATTTAGGTCCGCTGCTGTTTTTACAATCACTGCAATTTGTGTTATCGCACAATGACCTGTGCACGACACGATTTCGAGAAATCTCAAGTTCAATTCATCGCGAAGATAACTGAATGATTCAGATCATAGTTCGACCTTCTTCTAACTGTCTTCGGATTATTCATCATCAATACTATTATGAAAATTTAGTTGTTATGATTTTTTTTCGTGAAACATCGCAAAAAACCTCAAAACTCTGAGAAAATTTCGAATGAACCAACGGATGTACTTTCGACCTCTTGAATATATAAATAGTTTTATTCATCGAATGAATTCATTATAAACATAAAATGGTTAAAATATTTGCATAAATATTTTTGAGGTTTTTTCATCACAATATTTCTGATACTCAAATGCATAGAATTTCACCTTGAATTTTTCTCACTCTGCGGTTATTTTTTATGAATATCCGTTCGAAATTTAAAAAATGGATATATGTTGTTTTTAAGTTGGCGGTAAATTTATCTCTGCTGCAATTTTTAATTATAATTTAATTCGGTCAGAATTTTCTGCAATATGTGGTCACTTGTACCATGTAATTTATTCACAATAACTGTGTAATTTATTCACAATGTTTTCAGGCAGTAAAGATTATTTTTTCCTAATTTTAGGTCCGCTCAGCTTGGTTGACAAAAGTTTAGTTTTGGTTGTATTCCACCCATAGCCTTGGTCTAGTGAAACAGTATGATAATTTTATGATATGACCCGAATAAAGGCATCCGGTCCAATTATTTAAGCTGAATGCAATGAGATACCTATGCAATTAGTGATTAGTCTTTTTTTTGTAGAGTCACATTGACCCTCTTGTACTATGCTGAAAACTAAGTGTCAACAAATAAAAGAATAGCGTCAATAAAAAAATTAAAGAATTGCGAAAATATCAATAATGAAAATGTTTGGATTCATGAGTGATTTAGTATTTGATTGCTTTTTTAGGTAGTCGATTTTTTTTTTTTTTTTTGATTTCTTAAACTTATCTTGCTTGTAATTTTGATGTAGACCTCATCGTTTGGCTAACTTTCTTAATATACTATGGGACTAGAGTAACTATTTCCACTATTCACTTTGTTTCTAATTTGAATCAGATGCCTACTCATAGCTATGTGAACTCAAAGACCGGTGTAAGATTATGGTTTTTTGCCCATAGCTAGATTTGAACCAGGGACCACAAACTCTAGCAGCCAATGCTCTACTCACTCAGCTACAGAAGCGTCTTGTTTCGTAAAATAATGTTGAAATATGAAGTTATTAACTCTTAAAGTAAATGTATCGATGTTTTTTTTTCTCATCCTATATTAATGCTTAGAGATAAATTAACAGTTTATTGTAAGATTTAAGGCACCAAACTGAAAGTTAAGTTGTTTATTTGCAGCATTATTATAATTATAAAACATATGCAATTGTCGAAATTTTTAACTGTTTCTCTTTCAATGTGACTCTGAAGAAGCGGGCAGATTACTCCCGAAATATCGATATTTGTCACAAAATTCAGTATATCTAGCTTCGAAAGGAAAAATTGTTTTTTTTATTAAAATATTTTGTTTACAAGCTAGGAAAAAATTGGTACACATTAAAAATAATTCTTAATTTTTGATAAATTATCGAAGACTATAAAAGAATGCTTAAGCATAACAAGCTGTAAAAATATCTTCAGTGAGCTGATGATCATATGGGATTGCAGTCTTGACAGCCTCAACAGTTCCCAAAGTATTACGTAATATTTCTCAATGTCTCCAGATTAGCGTATACGCCTCGAATCAGAAAAAAAATAGGCCAGGTTTTTTACATACAATTGGCAGCAGAAATAATTTGGCAATCCTTCCAACCGTGGCATTCCTGAACACGTTTCGGACACCAACTGATGCTATTTGCCACAATGCTTTTAAAGCTAAGATGATGTTTGAAGAATTTTTCCAGACTATCAAACTAATCGTAAATTCAAGCATTGGAAGTCATTTTCTCAGTACTAATTTCTCAAAAATTTGGAAGACGCAGAATAAAGATTAACTGGTCTGTATGACTTCAATTGAAAAGATTTTTTTCTAGGTTTGGTGATCAATATGATCTGGAAAATTTTCGATACTTCAGGAAAATACTTCAAGAAGATAGCATTAAAGAGGTTACAAAGCCAAGAAAATACAAATAGTGGTGACTTTTTTTAGCACAGCATTAGAAAGCAGAACTTAACACCCCTCTACATATAGGTCCATTGTGTGCAATTGCAGGCCATCACCAATATGTAAATGGACGGTGGCTTGTAGTAGTCAACAGGGGGATAGATACTACAAAGTATGGACTTTCTCTTCACAGCAAAGAAGGTCAGCATGCGCTCCTAAAAAATCAGATCTGTTTTATTTAGTGGCCAAATATTCAGTGGCATATTTGTCGAGTAGTCGGTAGTTTGAGTAGGAATGAGGTTCGTCTACAATAAATGAAACTTTAGTTCGTTGTCTTTCACAAATGAAAAATTAAGATTTTAATTGGAGAAGAGTAGGTAATTTTTTGTGGTGGGGAGTGCTATATAATTGTAGATGTTAAAGGTGAGACAGCGCAAAAATTCCTTCTGATTTTGGGGAATGTTGAGGTATTCCTGTCGGAATTGCGTAGCCATACAGGTTTGTAACTTAGTCAGTACTATGGCTGTTTTTTTTTTCTATAATAATGCCACAGCTCAGGGGATTGCCCTTTGAAGCGAATGGTAGAGAGACACATATGGGAGAAGCCGATATCAATTATTCCATTATTCATTTAAGTGCCGCATTTTTTTTAAGCGTTAGTGCTATGCCTAGTCGCTGCTAAAGCTTTAATGTGGCACTTAATTAATGGAGAGCTGGTATTATGCCCAATCGCTGACTGTTAAGACAACACAAGATGAACAAATACAGCCATGGGCACGGCGGGATTCGCACCCGCGGGCAGTAGATCGCTACTTCAGACTGACGCGTTAGCGAGCTAAGCTACCGACCCCCCAATATGACTCAAATTGTAAAGTTCTAGAGTTTTGTAAAAGTTTTGCTCTTTTCTGAGTCGAGGCCCAATGTGTGTTACACGTTTAAGTTGCGAATCAGACTAAATTGTTTATTAATGTTGTGCTTCGGGGGTAGTAGATGGACTAAATTATAATATCACTCGACTGTTCTCATAGACTAATTGTTCCTTGTTCCTTGTATGTAGTTTTCGCTGAGCTCTGAGTTCTCTTGGTTTTTTTAGTGAGTATTGTAACTACAAGTATCTCAAGCTTTACTACCTGGGTGTTTGCTCCGGTACAAGTTGTAGTCTGGGATATCAAATTTTTTATATTTTTCGACACATGAGTTTCTGATACAAGAAAGCCCGAGTTGAAGTAAAACATGCTATATCCGCTTGATGCTGATCAATGTGCATCATATTACTCAATAGAAGATAGTTCGTGGTAAGAGCTGATTTTAGGATTATTTTTAACATGGTCGTGTGCATTTAGTTTGATTGCATCAGAATATTTGATCCCAAGAGCTTCCAGATTCAGAGAGCACAAGCCACAGGCATGGTGTCAGGTCTGTTGATTGAAATGATCACTTGTGACTTTTCACTTATAGAAATTGAAAAACTGTGAAACCTCTGTAGTTATCAGAATGGTTTTTACGACAGTTGCTACATTTTTGAACTGAGGTATCTTGTTTACTCTTGTCATGAGATTTTGTAGCATATTAGGAAGAAACCAATAAGTTTTAGTGTGACTCCAATTCTGACAATTTCTTGCACTTTTACAGTAATTGTGGGCTGCATAATAAATTGCAGACTATAAGTTTTTTTAGGCTCTCTCCCTTAGGCTTGCTGATTTTGGACTTCAATTCTATGTTGAAGAGTATCTACAGCTGTTTGAATTTGTTGCACATCCGTATGATAGATTTTAAACCAAAGCCAAGAGAATTAAGATCCGATTGCATCTCATAATTATTAATATCGGATTCTATAGCTTCAATTAGCAATGATAATTTGTTGCAGCATTTCAGAGATGTGGCCACGTTTTAGAGATTTTGGAATCCTTTTTGTTTGCAAGTAGGTAGCAAAAGTTACTAATAATTCATGCCTGCTATCGATCGAGCTTAGATATTTTTTTCTCAGTTTGAGCGGATTTGAGCCTTTTTTTGATGATACCTAAGTTACAGTGGAACTCCTTTTTTTGTCAGCGATTAGGGTTATAGAAAGCCTTATATTAACCTAAGCATTAAATTCTGCACCATTACCATTAGTCAGATTCCTAGGCATTTATCTAACTGCTTTCCAAGGGAATAGGTTATTACTGCATACTATCTAAGCAGCTGTCTTAAATCGTGTGACTTAAAATTTCGTTCAAGGTACTGTACTGTCTGCACACTTTTGTGGACGACATTAAGTTAGATTTTACCACGGATGTGCAATGTATTAACCAAGCGCAAATAACTTGAATTATCTGGTGGTTGGCTCTACATGATGATATTCTATAAAGATCGAAAATGTTAGCACTCACATTCGGTGATCAAGACAAATTTTGACAGAACAAATTCAGCAGAACGGCAAAATTGATCACTCAAAGCAAATTCACTGGTGTTACAATTAAACATGATTTTAAGTGGGCTTCGCTTTGGGATTTTCCCGAAGAATAATTCCCAAACTTTGATCATTATTAATTTAATTCGAAGCCAGGTACTTTTGATTACTTTGAAGGAACCAACACTTTAACTAGCTATACACGTCGATCTCTCAGTGATCTTGTAATACGGATTACTCTAAATAAATACTCTAAATACTTTAAATAAATAAATACTCTAAAATAAAACAATTGGTAAAACGTTGTATAATCTGCAGAGACAATAGGTACGATAGACATCCCGACAAACCGCATATACAGCGATGTCCTTCTGTAAAGAACAGATCGATATGTATTGTGTGACCAGAGTAAGGAGGAATTGGCGTTGGATTTATATGCGGTTTGTCGGTATGTCTATCGTACTTATTTTCTCTGCAGATTATACAACGTTTTACCAATTATTTTATTTGAGAGTATTTATTTATTTAGAGTATTTATTTAGAGTAATCCGTATTACAAGATCATTTAGAGATCGACGTGTATAGCTAGCCAAAGTGTTGGTTCCTTTCGTCAAATTTTATAGAGCTCTACAAGTACTCTATCAACTTTCTTCTTCGATATGTGTTTTTTGGAACACTGCTTCGGGCATTGAATCTTTTAAGAATCTTTAAAAGTATTTCTTAGCAACTTGCGTGATAGACAGCACACCATCTTGTGAAACCACCGGCAAGATTGTATCGCCAGATGATTAGCATTCATTACTTTCTTTTAACATTTTTTATAACAAGGCGTGACATCCATTCCTGATCTGCTCGATTCTTTTGAGCTCAATTCCAAAGCCTACGAATCTGGGACGTTTAACAATTTACGAGCATTATATCTATTTTCAAATTTTATATAGCAACTTGGGCAGGTGGTTGAATGATCTCAATCTAATTTTTGTAGATATTCGAGGAAGCAACTGTGACCAGGAAAAAACTGTTTCAAAGTGGTAGTTGATTTCACTATGCTACTCTCTCTAGGCAAGATGGTAGGTAAGTAGGTAGGCTGCCGATCGACAGAGGCCTGCCCAAAGACACACTTAAGCACAGAAAAGTCCCGTTGTGATGCCGCAAAATTTTATTGCTCTCTCCTACTCACTGAAATCAGGAAAATTTACCAGGGACAAGTCGGTCAGATTTGAGAAAAAGGGTGCGCCAAGTACCATCACTCTTCTCCTTATCAAAGTCGGGCACTGGCACACGAGATAGAGGACGAATTTCTCCTCGTTTTCAGAGCCACAGCTTCAACAGAAGTCGTTGAATCCTGCGCCCAACCCTTGCGCATGCCGTCCAATGAGACAATGGGCCGTAAGAATGCCCACAGTGCAACGCAGAACACTTCGAGTTAAGCCTAAAAGCTGCCTGTTGCTATGCGCATCCATGGATACCCAGGACTACCTTGCTTTCGACCAGGATGATTCATCTACCCAGGACTTACTAGCGTCCTCGAGATATTTTTGCCTGATGGCAACTTGACCGATGTTTTTAAGCAGGATATTTTGTTCGGGATTCGATGATGCATCCATTTTAGCTTGGTTGAAGAAATATTTATCTTGCAATTTGATAATAAGTGTCTGTCGCTCTTCTATCTCCATCCGTCTATCTCCATCCGTCAGCTAATTTATTTAATCAAATTAAAAGATGCCATTTAGATCTGATTCGCTGAAATACTTCCGTGAACTTAAAATTAAACTTCAGTATACTTCAGTAATATTCCTTCTAATTTTGACTCAGAAATACTGGTGGTCGGTATATTGGAGACTAAACACTATCAAATCACCTCAATCTTCCTCTTTCCTCAAATAATCAACTTGCACTTAAATCTATCCAATCAGGTTTCATTCGTCCATAGCAATAATTTCTATGACAAATTGCTATTGCAGTCATTTTCCATAAAACTCAACCATCCTACCTCTCACGTCTAATCTTCAATTCATCCTTACCGAACACGATTTCCAATTACCTTCAAATTATCGTTCGACTCTCTTTACTTTAATAGTTTGGTAGAAACAAGATCAAGTGCCATTCATCATCCTTTAAATCGAAGTCACGGTACGATATAGATAAATCCACATACAAACTACATTCATGTTCATGAAATTCCCGAAAAAGCTACCAACAATAAAGTGTACATTTGGGTTTCCTGTAGTGTATAGACACTCTCTAAACAGTTCTTTACTTCATGCCATTCAGGACACTCGACGTTCTAGTGTCCTGCACTTGTCACTTATCGTCATTATCTCGTTCAAATGCACTTTTGAAGAAAATATCCGGTCTATTCAGTGCATTTCAGGACAAGCGAACAGAGAAGCGGATATCGTGACAATAGATGTGATTAGGTATACATTGTACAGGACAATGAAGGTTGACAATAATGGATGATACTTTAGTAAATCGACCATTCGATGTCAATGAGCAGCGCGTGAAATAAATTATTTGGAAAATTTACGGCTAGCGGACACGGTTTAAATTTTAGGCTAAGAGTAGACTAAGAATTAGATTCAGTGTCGCTGGTTCTGTAATTGAGGGTTGGTTCCGAAATGTATCACTATCATTTTCGCTTGTTTGCGGATGAATATCGTCAATTTTCACCGGAAATGTTACACGCAGGCAGTCAACGTAGCATTCCTATGGGCTTTTCCTGACGATCGTTTCTTTCACATGGAGCTGTTCGGTGGACGAATCCAATGAAACCCCATAGTTCAACAAAAGATCACACCACACAATGTCTCCAGTCGATAACTTTCATTGCATCCATACTATGACCTCACCATTGTCCCCCAGAACCATGACCACATCGATTCAAGCTGAACGCACTGCCACAAGATAAACAATACTGACTCTGGTGAGTTACGGCCATTCGTCCCGTTACGGTTAGTTACGGATACTTAATAACACGGATGCGAAAAGTAACGAGGTATGTAGCGTTCGAACTTATTCACGTCTCATTGATTTTCAGCTTTTTACGATTTCGACGAATCGCAACTGAGAGAGATATTGAGTGCATTGTGCTCATTGCACCAGGTTTTGATGGCGTTGTCATTGTTTATGTTGTTCGTGGTGGTTGTCTTTGATTATCACGGTAGTCGCGTTCCGATTGGTGTTTATTCTGGTGGACAAATACTAACGGAAATAATTATTCTAGTCTATTAAGCACGTGGCCGTTCAGTGAGGCTGTAATATTAACAGCCCATCCATACATAGGCTTTATGGTCGAGATGACTATATCTAGTGGGCAATATCTCGGAAAATTATCTAGATTCTATTTTTGGGCTATTCGTGGAAAATCTAAAGCATCAATTACCTAGGGTGCTTATGTAGTTTGTTATGGCTATTATTGTTTGGGCGAATGAGAGCTTTTTGGTTCACGTACCGTTACGATTGTTCTAAGTAATTATGGTTCATTATGGTGTGCTTTCAAGCAACCTATAATGAGAGGCTAAATGAAGCAATATGTGTAGAATTGTTTATTTTGTCCGGTCGAGTTCGGAATGATAATATTTGCGGGAAACTTGCAATTAACTTTGTTTTGATTGAAGGTATAAGGTACATATTTTCTAATGGAAATATTTTCTAGGAAAATCATTCATTTATCATATCCTTCAAATGCTTTCACATCGTTTACAAAAACAATAGGCAATAATCATGAGATTGATCCCAAAGTGAACTTCTGATAACGTCCTTCCTGCTTCTCAGCTTTTCCGGCACGATAATATCCAAACAACCATCAATAATTTCGCATACCTTTCAAGTAACATCCAGGCTAAATGATTCTCAGCGTCAACGCAGATGGCAAGCACTATCACTTAATGCTTATTATTCACAAACATATATTTATCAAAATCGTTATCAACAGTACTTCCTTTTCATCATTGCAGAAAATTAATATCTTCAACCACCCCCCTCAGTCACCAAAGTGAATCTTAAGTCATTATCCTCTTACCTTGAATTGTATAATCTGTCTTCTACACCTTTTTCAGTAGCACCGGCAACGACGGTACCATACTAACGCGGCAATAGAAGAAGTCTTGGCGAACTATTGTTTGCTTAATGATTCTTGCCCGAACTGACCTCCGGGTTAAAATTTTTTGCTACCTTATTGAAGGTGATAGGTAGGTAACTAGTAGCCAGTGAAATAAAGCGACGGCATTCAGACAATGAGTAAAGTTGCGGGTACAACGAACAGGTGGGTGGGACTGATTTGAGAGATAATAATCTTATTTTTGCGGCGGTTTCTAGTGTTGATTTGTATCTTTTGATTCGGAATTGTTTCTATTTATTGTCTTACTGTTCGAAATCAGCATGTTGCGTAATGGAGTGTAAATTAAGTTGGAAAAAAGTACCGGAATGCGATGAGGTTATAGTAATAAAACTGTAGAATTGTTTTAGCATATAACTGCTGGAGAAACTTTAATACGATGAGTTTTCATTTGTCTTGTCTGTATATTTTGCTAATTTATCCGCAATACAAGTACGTACCTAAATATTTACCATAAAGAAGGATGGAATAATGCTGTGATGTAAATTATTGTTGATTTACCTGCAATTTGTGGTTGGTATATATAATTAGACCCATTAGATAGAAATCAGAGATGCGGTAATAGTGGGATGTGAAGTTAAATTTGTTTATGATTGTTCTCATTCTCTGTTGAAAACGTGAATCTCAAAGCATTGTAAACATTATTTTGCAAGGTGAAACTCTGAAATTTTGAGCAAATGTTATACGACACCTACTACCTTTTTATCTTATTTGATTTCATCAGCAGAGTTTTGCGTCTTCCATTGCTCTAAATGATACTCTCACCCGAAATGGTTTACAGTTAATAATCCGACAACAGTTTAAGTAATCCCACAACAATCCTTGTTAGGTCTGGGGGTTGAAACTGGTAGTGAGCTTCATTCATCAATTTTGCAATCAACAGTTGCTAGGGTGCTAATAACCTGCCATTCTGATTTAATGGAACTAAGCCAAATAATAATTGGTAACTTGATTCTTTCATGGGTAAGCCTTCTAGCAACATATACCATTCTGATCTAACATTAGATCCTGAAAATTTGGCCTACCAGTCTGCTTTAGATGTAATACTATTTGCATTAGATATTCTACTATTGTACTCGCGATTGACCTAGATTGAAGATTTTCGCAGAATTTTTTTTCGATTGACCTGGATTTAAAAATGAGGATTTTATTTAGTCCTTCCTGTTCATCATAATCTGTTTTTTTTTTTAATGAAACAGTAGCCTACATCAACTGGTTTAATTAGCCTACCGGGAAAAAGAATCTCTTGTGAACAGGTTCGCGGTGACCGGATTTATCTGAGGTTTTTCATCTTTGATCTATTCTGGTCGATCCATCTGACTTTACTTTTGTGGAAAATAGGATTTTTCTGTTGCTTCACAATGTTTCTACGATATTTAAAAAAAATCGTTTTGGTGTGCAATCGTTTTATCCTCAAGGGCGAAGCAGATCTATAATTACTAACCACATGGTTTGCGGTATTTTTTTTTTCCAATAAACGTTAAATGTTTTAAATATTCAAATACATGGATTCACTTAACACACATACATACAATCAAATCGATTCACTATCAGGTATTATTCATAAAACTATAAAAAAACAAAAATGTTCAGTGTCAATAGACACTCCTACCTAGTGATTCACAGCAATAATTTTCCAAAATCCTACAATAACTACGCTGCTTGGCAAGACTCTTACTTTGGTTCCTTGTTACTAATGTTCGAAGAAGAACATTAGTATTAAAATCACTTTGGACAAAAATGGCTTTATTCATCATCCAAGACACTGCACCGATTAGCTCCTCCTCGATCGAAAAATACGCTTGCAATGATCATTAGAAATTTGCTTATGCAGTCAGGATAGTAGCGACTGATATAGACTGATGAAAAAGGCGGATTGCCTTCAAAAAATCAATATCTGTTAAATATATCTAGCTATCAGCATTAAAATTGGTCTTAAAATAAGTATTGGACAAGAAATATATAATTGAAGATGCTAAATTCGGAACTTTTTTGTGTATGGTGACCCTAAAAATTTTTGCATTCGCATAATTTGCAAAGCAGCCGTCACATCGAAACTAAATTAATGACGTCATGAGTTTACTGAGAATTTGTACGTATTTTGGTGTCGTCGCACACGTTTTCAGAGTAGGCATTAAGGCAGACGTTGTCAAAATGATACTGTTTTTTTTAGCCTAAATGGCACTGTCAAAAATACCGAAAAATTGCACTCTTCCAGATCACTTTTAGAGCTTTCGGTTACTTTCAGATTATAATCTATTGTAGTACCAGGCTTTTGAGCACCAGTTTCTCATACCCAATACTTTCCATAGCCAAGAAAAAAGAGAGGTTAAAAAGCTCTGAATTTCTTGAATATTTTACTCAAGAGCGCAATGATTTTGACAATATCCAAAGACTGGAGCTTATTACTTTGTTCTTTGGCTGTTTACATGTGTAAAGACATACAATTCTGCGTTAACTTATGTTAGTTTACGAACTTTTTAGCCCGCAAACTGCCTAGGTGTCATGTCTAGACAAGCCATGTGTGTGTTTGCGATGTTCAGCCTCATTTTTATTTCCTCATTAGCTATTTCATCACCTCTTCCTTGCATCTAAACCGATCTTTCAGAAATCAAATTCGTACTTAGTTCACTTAGCACAAATATATAAATTAGTGGATCTAATGTTACTTCGGAATTGGTAGCCAAGTCCCGCTCCTCGTCGCTGTGTATTCTTTTGTCCATCATTTTCAACGTTAGTTTTTCCTTTGGCTCCTTCCCATGCCAATAGAAGTTTGCTCATAGCTTGCGGATTCACAAATGTGATGACCCACTCTACATTTTTAAGTATTGCCTGATTTCCTTTCCTTGCTGCTTTTGAAAGAATCCTTACAACAAGCTTATTCTAGTCCTCCGTTTCTTTTTTGCTCCTGACGATCATGGATTAATCAAGGGCATACTAATCGAGAGCAAGGGACTAATCAAGGGCTTATTTAACTTTCTAGCCTTTTTAAACTTGGTCGCTTGTACTTTGGTTCAACCGAAACCGATTTATCAATAGCATTTGATACTGTTGATGTAAAACCTCTTCTTTCGAACTTTGAGTGCTGTATATGAAAACACCTGCTATGTCCTCATTTTGGTGTTCCGAAGAATTTCATTCTCGGTCCTCTCTTATTCCCTGTGTTTGTCAACAGTCTTGTTCTAGTTATTCATTTGTCGTGCTTTCTGTATGCTGTTGATTTCAAAGTATTCTCTCATTCTAATCATATTGCTATAGCTTCAGTAGAAGGAAATATGTTTGATATAAATCTGCTTCATTATCGCGAATTTTAATTGCATGCTAGTGGCGATTCTCTCCACCTCCCTTGCGATTTGCTTTACTTCAAATTTATGGTTCCAGGAAAAATATCAACTCAAAACATTATTTTGCTATGTTTCTAGCAAAATGTTTTTTGTTTTATTGCCAATTCTATGGAAACTGCTACGGCACTGTATGAAAAACTTATTTTCAAGTCTTCAAATAGCTCAATTTCTAAGTGAAAGATATCGTAGTAAACGTCCATCATTAAAATTGATGTTGTCAACACCGTGTTGTCTGTAGGCAAGACCTTGAATTTGGAAAATCCGTGTTTAATTATGTTATTAGCAGAAGCATGAATATCAATCAAAATTTCTTTCATTTATTAAGGATCTTAGACATCATTAAATTGGATTTAGTTTCTTTTACAACGCATCATTCTGAATCCCAAAACGTAATTTAATACGTTAGAAGATCGTGTCGAGGTCACCTAGCCAATAATCGTCTCATAACTTTTCATTTGATCACATTCCACTCCCACATCTGTCATAGTCCTAACAACAACAACAACAACGATGAAAAATCTATTGTGAACAGCATATATCTCAAACGAGTTCGACATGCCGGGCAATTAATCAATTTAAATCCATCAAAAATTCTCGCACAAAATTTCAATTAACCACAACCGCCAAATTTTACACTTTGTATTCCGACTATACTTGCAAATTTTTCAATTGGCTGGCAACTGTCGTCATTATTCTCCTTCTGCCATTCCTCTCGACAGCATACATCCCAATATCCGGATTATCGGGTCTTTATTTTTTATTAGTTTTTGCTCGATCACATTCGCAGTGTGTGATAATCTCACAAATAATCGGAATCAACTCGACAACGACTTCGACTACAATGACTACATATAAAGCAATGGCGCGCATTTGTTGACGGTAGATTCGAATCACATGTGGAATACATAAAATTTTGGAATTCGCAAAAAAAAAACAGTGGATGGATGTCTGCTGGTCTGTGTAGTTCTTCGCTCCTGCTGACTATATGGGACAGTGACATTGGTAAGATTTTCGATCTTTTTTCCGCTTCAGTCACATACATCTCGACAAAGTACTCTTGGATAGATCGATGCGAAGAAGACACATGTTCAAAGTATGTTCGGGATGGGTCATGGTGAATTCGATTATATTCGCCGCACGTTCTCCAATCATCTACATTATCATCGCCAGAAAATCATCATCATTGTAGTCATCGGCAAGGTGGCTCCATTCGATGATGCTGGGAATTATCGAAAAAAATTTGAAGTGGATTTTCGAGCAAGTTAAGGGGAGATGTGATAGATATTTAGCAATGACCAGGCTAAGGGTATAGCTAAGTCAACACAACGTTATGTACAACCTGGGTAATATTCGACAAGTGTAAACCAACAAAATCCATAAATGATATAAAAAATAAATGATATACCATCCAATATGAGCCAATAGGCCAAAATAGCATAGCCGCTAGGTATAAAACTTTTTTATGTTAAATAATCGTTACGTAAAGTAATGTATGTACAATTTAAAATTAATTATTTATCTTTTATTAAAAATAAAGGTGAGAACTCTCTTGGAACTCTCAAAAGCGAATTAGAGTTTTCAGTGTTTGATGTCCCCTGGCTACCCTTAAAGTCATCGTCAGGTTCATATTTTAAGAAAATAAAACAGATTAACATCTTTTTTATGTCCGAAATTCCAGTCCAACTCTATTTTCATCCAACAGAACTATTGACACATGCTACAGAGCATTGTGGCGCAATTGAATTCCCACAATTATGCACGGTGTTACTCAATCTAATCTCGTGGCTGGATGGATGCATCAGTCTCTGCGCTAGTCAGATGTGTTGAGAACTGTAAGATACAAAAAAAAAACTTAAATAGAGACCTGAAGACGTAACAATCATTGTTGTTATCTTTTCCGACCACACGGCAAAGGCATTTCTAAGATATTTCAAACTCCCCGTCCCGGCCTAACATGAAAATTGTGGGAACACATAATTTCGGTGGTAATTTCTAAGTTTTTATTATTATTATGTTCGAATCAACTGAACATTCATTTGAATTTGTGCACCGAACATTTGAATTTTCGAAAATTATTCAATTTTATTTAAAGCAATGATACTTAGTTTGGTGAAAGGTTGTTACTATTGAATGCGAGGTTCACCACGTAAGATCTGTCACACGCTTCTTTCTTGTTTCTTATTTTTACTTTTCTAAAGTACATAATAGACAATTTGTTATGGTTGTACATATTGTGAAATTAATAATCTACGTGGTTTTTCGTTTGTTGTAGCCTCATAGTAACTGAGTAACGGTAGGTTGATTCGCTTTTGGATAGGAAAAGATATTCACGGAAATTACTGTCGGATTAGTGAGAACTCGTGTTGTTTGAAATTGCTCGGGTTCATGTAACTTTTTTCCGCTGGAGATGGTCGTAATAACTGTAAAGTATAATTCCGAATTGGATTCGCTGTGAAATTATTGCGTAAGATATGGATGAAGTTTGTTCCTTGGATGAGTTTATGTGAGAATTTTTGATAGTTTATTAGCATCGTATGTGTTGTCGTCATATTCTTCTCACGTTAAAAACGATTACTTTTTAGTTGAGAGTGCATTTTCTTGCATTATATACTATGAAACATGTATATTTAGTAACGACATGAAGTGAAAGGACTATGAAAATGAAAATAACTTTTAATTTTGAATACAACCTGCTCGTTTCAAGCAGTATAAGCTCAGTGCTAGTTCAGTGTTGAATCGTGAATGTAATTAATCTGCCTTTTTTGGCTTTTGGTTTAAAGATTTTTTGATAGAATTGTTTTTTTTTTCTTATAAATCTCACAAAAAAGTTTCATTAAATACATATGTTTTATGTTTAAATTTTCAGATGCTAAAACACGTGCAAATTTCACCGATGAGAAATCGAGCGGATTCCGTTTCATTAAGATCGACAACATCCTGTTCATCTTCACTATGTGGAAGTCCAGAACCAGATATGCCTAGGACTGCTTCGCGAGCTAGTAGCTACTCGAGTCTGAGTGATGCTTTGCCGCAAGTAAGTAAAGTTTTTATTTTGAATTTTTCAGCAGCGTTTGTCATATTTCTGTAGAATATGTGACATTAGATTAACGGACCAGCAAGAGCCAAAGAGTAAATTTTCGAGAATTGCGAAAAATAATGTTCCTCACATTATATTAACATATTCTTTCTTGAAGACGTCACTTAGTATTTCTTCACGTGCTAATAGTTGGTGCATCCTCAGAATGCTTGAGCTCAGAAAAACAAAAAAATTGAATTTTCACTGACAAAATAACACCTTAACTTTAATAATTGATGTGGTCGAATGTGTGGGTACATTTCCATTTCCCAAATGTATTTATGATTGATCGTCCATATCTGAACCAAGTTCCATGTCTGAACAACAGTGAATAACATGTGCTATTACAGTTGCATATGAATCAAAAACATTATTAAATTTATGCTCAATGCAAAGTGCTATAATGAAATTTTTTTTGTGATTTAATGATATCACTAAGCAGATATTTCTGAATGAAGAGAATTGGCAATTAATTTATTTCAAGTAATATGTAGTATATGGCATTGAATTTCTTTCACGACATTTTAAATGTGTGGCACACGTAAAAAAATACAAAAAATTATTTTTAGTACTCAAAATAACCTTCGAAGAGCATTTTAAAGCATGTTTGAACATTGCGCCCAGTGTGGGCATCAATCAATATTTTTGATTTCGGTGTTCCTCCGGATTACATGATTCCGTCGAGCTAAAACCTCAATCAAATAGTGGTGTACATAGAATATTTTTCTTTTTTAAATTTACAAGTAAGTATATTAACCCTTTGGCGGCAACGGGTGTTTTAATGAATTTATTGGTACCCCTGTATTTCTGACGAAGCAAAATATTAATATAACAAAATATTAATATAACGAAGCAATCAAGCGAAATGAGAATTGGTTATGTTTTTACCCTGGTTTTGACCACGTTTTGTACATGATTATCCTAGTACCTAAAAGTCAGCAAAGAAAATTTGAAAAATATATAATTGCAATTACATCGAACAGAGTCATTAGATCATTACAAAATTTACAGAACACATTGATGAGCGCAACAAATATGCTTGTCTTATATATACAAGCAATCTGAAAGCTACAAATGTTGCAAAAACAGAAAACCTTCAAATTAAAGTTCCTTCTAAAAAAATTTACTTGTTAGAAAAAATATAAGTCAATGGTTGATACATTTTACTCCTTGCTATGCTGTGCGATTTCAGAAATTCCTCATCGAATCGAAAATTTCTGAGTGTTTTTATGTAGAAAGAGCACATGATTTTAGGCAATAAGGTGCCAAACATTAACATCTCATCCATTTCGAATTTACTCCGGTTACCTACATATCTGGGCTCTCAGATCGATCGCACTGCAGAATTTCGCGAAATCTCCCTAAGAAGTCCTTGCGTCTCAGCAACGATTCTGGACATTGTACAAAGATCAGCAAAGGAAATTTTTAGCGGCTTGGTTATATCTGAACATGCCAATATTAACTCCGAGTTTTTAATTACAAAGAAGCCTGTCGATTGCCTGCTACTATCTCTCTTGGGAGACGAAGCGACAACCTTAGATTCAGTTCAACCTTGTACACACTACTGTCGACTTTATCGTTCAGTTTCTTTTTTTGTTCACCCAGGCTTTAATGTGAAAGTATATCAAGAGAGTGATTTAGCCTCTCAGAAAGAGTGGATAGATACTTTCCTGGTACTTTTATGGCTTTATGGTCCGCATAAGAAACACCTTTTGGATAGTACACTCTAGCTTCTTTCAAAGAGTATTTAACGTGATATGCGCAGCAGGGAGCGAATAAGCACCACCACGACGCAAGTGAAAATTCCCCACTAAAAAATACTACCCTGTTCTTGAGGAGCTGATCGATAAATGCTATCACCAACCCAAGTGCTTCCAGAACCGCATCAGACTTGATATTTTTAAAGGCTCTTCAATGTCTAGGAAGGCTGCAAAGCCATATGTCTTGGGAGCGAGAGAGTTTTTACGTTGTTCAATGCGGACGTGAAGAACAATTTCAACATACTTACATTTGGTGTAAGCATGATGCAACTACGAAATCAACCTAGGACCGATTGCGTTTCTGATTTAACGACCAATAATTCCTTTCTAGAATTTTAAGCACGACAGAGCCAATGTACGTAAAACAATAGTCTTTAGGTCTATTTACGAGTGTTTTCATGTCTTAAGAATGAACACAACTCTTGTTTCTTGCTCATATTTTTTAACTCATATTTTTTTGCCAAAGTAGCGTTACTTCCATATACTGTTGGATGTCAGCCGAAAAGCCGGGGGTTTGAGAAGCGACCGAACAGAGCTTTCGTAATTCCAAAAGTCTGCGATGAGCTGATGGCCTGCTCTGCTGGATTACTATGATTCACTGCAGTAAGGACAGTTAAAGTGTCGGTATTCGAATAAGTCCATATTCCGTCAAAAGTCTGGACAAACCCTTTGCCTTCATTCCTGAGCTTGAGGTCTTATGGAGGCATTAGGCTCACTAATACCTGCTATTTTACAACTGAAAGATATTTAAGAGGATTTCTTCATCTGTCGTACAGCATGATTAAAGACTTTCGATTCTGGTTTGAAAAATGACCAGTCATATGTTGAGCTCTTGTCTACACTCATGATACCGTGAGATATTCCACCATCGGGGCTTTGAATTGCCTTTTGATTTGGGTGGGATACACGCAACCTAAGCTGCAGAGTGGAGAGCATTGGCGAGAAAGTTATCCATCAGGCTCAGATCCTGATGACCATCAAGGCTCACCGGAGTTACAATTAGGAACTTCGTTCCGTCTGTTCTTTTCCTGTTAATCAATGTTAGTTGCTCCTTACATTAAAAGATATGTACCTGTGATTAGCGAATGAACACTCATAGATGATCTTCTATTCACCTAGGTGATGCTTGTATCACCCCATTGAGTAATGTAATGTCGGAGCTTCCCTCCAGTTAGAGGTGCAATGGACAGATCACAAGCCAAGATGAAATCAAAGCGTGCCTCAGAACGAAATTTTGAAAATTCGGCCTTACTATCTCCTAAATTTGCATTTGCATTTCATATGCTTCAAAATAAAACTTTGTATTTATTCAAAATTTTAGCTTTATGAAACCTTTTTGCTATTTATCAGCTTGCAATGTCTGAGTTGGCATTGGCCAAGATTTTCTTCTTTTCAGACTTTTTCGAACACTTTTCTTCAAAAATGTTCGACCAAGTGCAGTATTTGCCTTTGAAGAAACTCATGGATCTCTAACTATTGACTGAATTCAAATTTCATGGCTAGAATAATCTTTTGTTTTAAGGATTTCAGTCCTTTATCGTCTTGGTTATTTTTCGTTTACATTCAACAGTGCCTTGATTTTTTTAAGAACGGCAGTTTCTTTTCAAAGGCAAACAAAAATTTAACTTCGGACATAAAACATGTTTAGACTCACATTAGTAATTGATTCTTATTTAATTTGAAAGTCAAACACTCAAATCTGTGTTTTTATCACACTACCGTACTGAAATTAGTATAACAGCTTGATTGGTATTTGTTCTTTCTTTAGAGTAATTTACATTTCATGAGGCAAGGAAAATATCATCAGCTCCTTTATTTTGAATAAAAGATCGTCTTCGTTCTTCTGCGTACAAACATTTTTCATGAATTGCTGGATGATGCCCACCACAATTCAAACATTTTGGTATCTTATCAGTTTTTTTCTAACAATATATACTTCCCAAAGCACAGTCACGTGAGCCTGAAGATCTATTGCTACATAGTGAAACTCTTCGCTATTGTGGAATTGCATAAAGTTATTTTTAGCTTTTATCGCATGATTCACAATAGAAGGTGGGCTTGGACTCCAAGGGAGTTAATATTGTTACCGGGCTAAAATAAAACAGACGAAAATTCAATAAAATGGAAGTCAGGCAGTTTAAAAAATTCGCCCAAGATCAAAATATCTTCAGAGCCATCAGTTGATAATTTGTTTCTTCAAGAATTTTCATTTTTTCTGACGTTGCTACAGAAGTCTACTAAACATATGTACTTGGACACATTTTGTCAGTGTCACAGAATTAAAAAAAACTGTTTTCAGCAGTTATTTTACAGTCAAAAGCTCGGCAAGATATTTAAATGCTTTTTACGTTTAAGATGGCTCAAACGCTTTCACAGTTTTGAATTTTCTGCAATTATATGTATATTTTAACCACGCTGACATTTTTTTTTCATTTTATTGAAATATGTAGATTTATATTTTGACATCATTGAATTTAATTTCATTTTTTTTTCCAACCTGAATATACATACAAAAGGCTCAAACGCTTTCACAGTTTTGAATTATTTGCAATTATATGTATATTTTAACCACGCTGGCATTTTTTTCTTTTTATTGAAATATGTAGACTTATGTTTTGACATCATTAAATTTAGTTTCTCGAAGCTGAATATACATACAAAACGTAGTGGGTCTGAAAATTTTGCCTAAATATATATTTATCTGAACCAGCTGTAGCTGATTTACTGATGGATTCGATTTTTCAAATGTAATTAACGCTCAAATTGACGAAGCTCTAAACCAATTTTGACGCTAGCTACGAACTTTGTTTCCAGAATCTGTTTACGCTCTGAGTAAGTGTAAAATACTTTTTTTTAGATATGATCAAAAGTGATGACTTTACGATAGTTACATACACATACACATCTTCATTTTTGTCGCTAAACTGGTAAGTTTCTAGTACCTCATTCTTCAATATCTCACCAAATGATGCTTATCCACTTCGTGAGGGCGTAGAGTCAGATATGACATTAAACACAAGAAAGGAAATAAACTTAAAGGATGAAATTCATAGACATTTTCAAAGAGTTTTTTCTAGTGGCAGACAGCAATCATTGTGTTTAGACTAGAAGTTTCCGAATTTATAAATTTGAGCCGGGTTCAGTAAAGCAGCTATGCTATCCAATAAAAATTACCGCTATAAATTTTCACTACCTTCGAAGTGAATCCATTATCCTGATTTTTAACTTAACATTGTTTTTTTATCATTTCATAGGTCAGTCGTTTTTTCATACTACTTAATATTAATCTTGGCTTTTCTATTGGCTGCTTGCTAACTCAACTACTTGCTAACTCAACTGCTGATGCAGAAAATTTTTTTGGCAACACTCTTCACCACTCTGCGTTCACAGTTGAGTTATTATCTACATCTGATATGTTCGCTTCCCTATCTTACAATAACACTATTGTATATGACTTTCGCAATGCTGATTATAAGAGCATTGCGGATTGTCTTCTCAGAATTGACTGGGCTAGTAATTTTTCAACGCTAGAATTAGATGATGCTGTATCATTATTCTATGAGTTGGTTTTTGACGCCGTTGAAAAGTTCACCCCAAAGATTAAGAGAAAAGACAAAATATCTGAACCATGGCTTGATAGCAATCTAAGGTGTTTGCGGAATCAAAGAAATAAACTTTACAAAGTAATTACCACCAGCACTGATGTCAGAGATGATATCAAGGATAAACATAATGAATTAGCTCAAGAATTCCTGTCGAAATCCCGTGAAGCGTATGAGCGCTATGTTAATATCATGGGCGAAAATATAATTCATGATCCTAAAAAGTTTTTTGATTTCGTGAACACCAAACGGAAAACTTCAGGCTACCCTACTTCGATGTACAAAAAGAACTTTTGTTCGACATGCCCTCACGAAGTTTGCGACCTGTTCGCTGAGCATTTCCAGGAAGTATTTTGTTCATGTACAAGCATGTCTAACATTCTTCTCCCTCAAACATTCCCACCAGATATCATTTGTGAAATGTATTTAACTAGAGAGGAGATTGCCAGGGCCATCAAAGATCTCAATGTCAACAAGGGTCCTGGTCCGGACTTACTACCTCCTAGTTTCATACTCGAATGCATGGAGTCGCTTATCTTACCCGCGTATTTAATTTTCAACAAATCACTTTCTTGTGGGATTTTCCCTTCCTTCTGGAAATCATCCCATCTGACCCCGATTTTTAAAAGTGGTGATAGGCTGTCAATTGATAATTACAGAGGTATTGCAATACTATCAGCATTGCCTAAACTATTTGAAAAAATTGTCTGTGATAAGCTCACTACTGTAATAGAACCTCTTCTAAATGAACAACAACATGGTTTTAGAAAAGGCAGGTCAACTTGTACCAACCTCGTGATTCTCGTCTCAGATGTTCTCTGTGGCATGGAAAAAGGGCATCAAATTGATACCATTTACACAGACTTCAGCAAGGCCTTTGATCGGGTTGATCATGATATTCTTCGAATCAAACTACAGAAATTTGGCATCTCGGGTCTCTTATTAAACTGGTTAGACTCTTACCTTCGAAATAGGACGCAGTACGTTAAGTTTCAGGGTATCCTATCCAAAAAACTCGAAGTTTTATCAGGTGTTCCACAAAGTAGTCACTTGGGGCCTCTTTTATTCAATATTTTCGTTTCGGATCTTTCTGAAGTTTTATCAGACATCCCTCACCTTTTTTATGCAGATGATCTGAAAATGTACCACACAATTAAATCGAAATCTGACTCAGTTTTCCTTCAATCGAAACTGCTTTCTCTTGAGCAGTGGTGCAAACAAAATAATCTCGACATTAATGTCAGTAAATGTCAAGTCATTAGTTTTTCCCGCAAAACCAGTAATATAAATTTTGATTACCGCCTCAATAATGTTACAATCAATAATGTTGACAATGTCATCGACCTCGGGGTTACTTTGGATAAAAAGCTGCGTTTTAATTTACACTATGACAAAGTCTTAAGCAAGGCTAATAAGCAGCTTGGATTTATCAAAAGACGTGCGAAGGAATTCAAAAACCTATGGGTCACGAAGTCTTTATACATAGCTCTAGTTCGGCCATTGCTCGAATATGCATGTATTGTCTGGCACCCTACCTTTGATGTCCATAGCGATAGGCTCGAATCGGTGCAGAAGCAGTTCTTGCTATTTGCGCTGAGAGATCTGTATAATCCTTACGAATTTGAAAATCTACCTTCATACAGATACAGGCTAAGTCTCTTAAATCTATCAAGTCTATCTTCGCGGAGGATAGTCATATGCTCCTGCTTTACTTTTGACGTTATTAGGGGCTTGATCAATGTTGTGTCCCTGTCCAATAAGATCACCTTCAACGAATCAGTAAGGCAGACGAGGCACACACGTTTACTGAATGAATACCGACACCACACAGTTTACGCCAACAATGAGCCAATCAATAGATGTTGCAAAATATTCAATAGCTTCGCAAAATACTATTCCCCTACCATTTCCAGACCTAGGTTTAAAACTGCTCTGACTAAGGTGCTCACGTCATGAATGCCCTATCCAATTCCCTACTAAAGATGGTTATATTTTTAAATTTCTTCCATTGTTGTTAATTATACAAATTTATATAAATTGTTAGATATTAATTGTAAGTGTTTTGTACGCCTTGTTTGGTTGAAATAAATAATAATAATAATCAATTCAGTATCAAAACTTTATCTAACCTTATTCATTTCATGTCTTATAAACACTACTGTTTGTCAATTTTTCTTCATGACGCTAAATTCTTCCTCCAAAAAATATGTTTACCTAAACAAATTTATGTTTTTCTTCCATTAATTTTCCTACCATTTATTAATATGCACATAAACACATACACGTACTCAACTCAATCTTCTTCTCCTTGGCAATGTAGATAAAGTTTAAATGCACGGCAGTCTCGTCATCATCGGGAAATTCTAAGTACCTTAATGCATAATGCAACAGACAACGTGTTCTTAAGTAGAGACGCATGACAACATCTCTTAATTACTCCCAAACCCAGAACAGATGCTTTTGAAGCGGCATCTTCTTGCACTATATACATATATTGTATGTCATTTGCTCGAAATGTAGGCTAACAGCATAGTTCTAAAGCATAATTTCCATCTTCTAACTGCTTCCAACGAGTGTGTCCTCATGTAATTACATTTGGTCCAGGTCGTCTAGTAAGCTAAAGTGCCCAATGCGCCAACACAAACAACAATCTAGAACAGTCAGTAGACATACGCGTTTAAAATTAAACAGATACTACCTTGGACTAATTCAGGATGATAATACTTGTTGCCAGTTTCCCGTTTTTAAGTGCACCCCGAATGCACACAGTATTTCATTAGACTAAATATTCATAAAATGCATTGAAATTGATTCAAGGCAGGATCGTTGTTGCCGCCGTTTATCACGCGTCATAGTCAGACCGAACGGGACTGTGTTGGATATTAAACGATAATAATATGCATTTCAATGGAATTATTGAATCTTGAATGCATAAGTGCAGTAAGTTGTCCTCGAAAGTAGTTGATTTTATTTGTGCACGTACCTATGTCTGTTCGGATTTTTCTGGAACATGGAACATTCATTTATAAGAATAAGAATAAGTACACATGTTCCAGAAAAATGAATAATTTTAAGCTCTCAGCCACGGGCTACATTCGGTCCTCTCTGTTGATGCCGATTTCACACATGTTTGTGGTTTTCGGTTTGACAGTTTTCGTTTGAAGGCGAAATTTTACCGTTTAATGCAGGGATGGCCAACATTTGGTATACTACACGCCATTTTTTCGCAGACGTGAACAGATGTGCCATATATCTCAATCAATGTTTCCATCTACTTACGGTTGGGATCAGACAATAGGAATAGTGGTAAGATCCATTTCCCTTAGGGGAAGAAATAGGAAATAACTTAATCATGCAATTAAATCAATTAATTTACGCCAATTCAAAAGACACATTTATTTGAATACTCATCAACAATAGTCGGAAATTATTTCATGAATGAGAGGGTGATTACGGCTGAGTTTTAAAATGTGTGTTCTGGTGAAGACAGAGAAAGAAGTCGAAGGCGATGATGCGTGTCCAATAATTTATTTTTTTAGTGATTTTTTAGTTAAACTAGTTAACTAAATCACTAAAAAATCATGCCCAGAATAAAATTGAGCAAGCCAATGAAAATAAAAATTAATTAATCAAAAAAAGGCTATACACATGCTTCAACAAAATCTTAATGTTTTTAAACAATTGAAAACATTTTGAAATTTTCCTGTAACGACATTATAATGCTAAAGTTAACAAAATTCTTATAAATAACTAAATCAACTTCAAACATATAATGGGACATAATTAGAAATTCATTTTTAATATCATTTTGATAAGCACCCGATGTTGACTAGATTTTCCGAAATGTCATACAAATGTTTGACCAATCTGGCTGATTTGTCCTCAAATCGGTTTACTCATCAAAATCGCACGATTTTGTCTCAGTGTGAACGTACTAATACACATTCATGAATTCTATACTGTGAAATTGAGAGCGCTCGGGTTTTGGAAATACATAGATGGACTTTGTTAGAGTGCCTACTTTGAAACAAAAAGTGGACGCAAGAACGCAATGCGCCACTTGTAATTGTCTAATGCGCCATGGTTTGACCATCACTGGTTTTAAGAAAGAGGTATGTTGTGATTTTTTTTCATTATATCAGTAACTGAGTTTTTTAGCCCAGCCCTGAAGAAGAGGACCCAGGAGAGGACGACCCCTTGCCTCAAACCATTAATGATTGTAAATGCCCGTAATCCAGCCGCCTTAATCTGGTTTTGCATCGTGGTGATGGTCAGCCTTGTCAATCTTATCAGTTTGGTTGCGATGTAGAGTTCTCCCATGACCAAAATACTCTGATTATGCTGTAATTGGCGGAATGAAGTTGTTTAAAATAAAGTATAACTTTGGGTCGAAAAGCTTATCCAGCGACTACCGCAGAAAGAAAATCAGATCTGCCGCTGACTTCCCTGGAGTGAAGAATCACTGGTATAGGCCGATTACTTTTTGAGCGAATGGACCTAATATGATAGCGGATAGCACTTTATATGATACAGCTACAATTGCTGCAATCCGTGACGCCTCCCTTCTTGTGTATGAAACTTATTAGTCCCAAGTGCCAATCTCGAAATATAATTTTACTGTCCATTATCTTTAGCACAAGCTGGTGAATCGTGTGATGTAATTAATCACCTAAAAACTAATATGGCGGGAATCTGATCAGTCCCTTGCGATTTATTTTTGAGCCATTTGGTCACACGGGCGGTATCTTCGATATTTTCGAATAGTCAAAAACTTTCCGCACCCAAATTGGTCGTTTTCTGCATTGCTCGCTCTCACGAACCAGTTTTTCTTCACAAGAAGTGAATCCATTTCTGCTGTCTTCAGAGATCGCTATAAGTTTCTATGCGTGCTCTTGTTCTTTGAGACTGTCCTCTCATCCTCTCATTGAATGTTCGGTCTCATAGAACATAATGATAAACATCGATGTTGACATACAATTGGATCTCTTTATTGCACTCTTCAACCACAGTGCTGGAATTCCAATCCATTATACCCTCGTAAAAGGTACTTAGTTTTTCGCTTAAATGCGGCTGACAGAGGCTAGCAGCGTTTGAACAAAGACCTTAAAATACAATCATAAAAGATATGTATCGGGTGTTCACATACATTTCACTACCTTTCCAACAAAGTTACTAATGCTATGGCTAATGTTATCTACCGCTCACCACAAATCGTTTATCTACCCGAAAAGTTCATGATGCTAACAATTCGCATTCGAAACATTCCATTTAACTACCACATAAATTGCGTAGATTATGTTTTGCAAAATTAATCTAGCAATTATTATAAAATTTAAATTGCATTTTCTATTTATTCAGATTGCATTGAAAATTTTCCAACTATTCATTAGTAATTCCATGCATATTCCAAACAAATGTCACAAATCCGTTCAACTTTTCACTAAACATATGGTTGTCTAGTTTTCGACCTATTGACATTCTGCTGGTAAATTTAAAATTACCACCAGGTACGCTGTTTTTCCTAGTTTTTCCCCAAAATTAATAGCAATTTCATGAATATTGTAGGATTATGCTAATACTAGTTGTGATAACATATGTGTAAATATTGTCCGGGTGAATGTTTATCTATTGCACAAATGAAACAGATTTGTGCACAGAGGGTATCCAACAATGTAGCTACAGTTGCTCGTCCTCTGAATATCAATGAATTTTCCCGACAACCCAACAAAGGGGTTAATAATTACAATTGCTTCCTTTCCGTTCATTTGTTCTCAATGGATTGTCCATGTGGCTGCAGCTTGTCGCGTGTGTCAGAGATGCATCTTTATACGCGCACGCTACACATGATGATGACGTTGATGATGGCTGGCTGAACTTCGTGGCGGTGGGTCTTAAGATTAAAGAAGGAAGCATTTCATTGAGAATCATTACTACAATGTAGTACCGCCACCACCGCCGCTACCGTTCGTATCCGCTTCCAATCGCTTCCAGGAATTTGTGACCCTATCCCCCTATGCTGTATATGTTGGCAAAGTGCTAAAATGATCTTATTCGAACGGAACACATCTCTCAGCATCATCGACTAGAATGTGCATCTTTTGGTTTCATGATGAAATATTAGACGATGCAATTGCCCGCAAGCTATAATTTCCACATGAAGAATGCATGTGCACTCAACACTCTTGATTTCGGTATTGTTATTCGAAAGTAAGTATTCTGTGTATGGAAATGTCGGATGTGGTATTGTAGTGCAGTAGAATAAATATTTTTCGAAATCCGAGCATATCCTTCGTTAGATGAAAATTACCGGAACGAAAAATGATTTAGTGAAGTGCTATGGATAAGTTGGTTTGATGATGGTGGGTAATTGCTTTACAGGCGCAATGCAGTCTGTGTTTAAAGGAAAACCGATATTGGCTATTGGATTTTTCCTGGGAAATTTGTTGTATGTTGTCAGATCGTGATTTCAACGCTTTTGTATTGTTTCATTTCACAAATGAGACGTTCGAGGAAGTAATTAACATCGAAGATATGAGAGATCTATTATTAAATTTGCAAGCGCATTAAGTATCATTTCCTTTTTGATTTTTCAAAAGCAAGAGTTGCTGTAACGCATGTGTTTACAAGTTTTGCAAGCATATTTATGTCAGATTTCTTTCTTATCAGCTGCAAACTTCCCATCAACCACTCAACACAAGGACTAAAGTATCTACTAGAGCTAAGTGAATTCGTCTAGTCATTTCATACAAAGACGTGCCTCCAAGGCAAATCGCATTAAGATTGCTACTTGAGTTCATCCCGACGATATATAGCTGCATTTTCACACCAGCTTTTGAAGCTTCTTACCCCCTATTCTACTAAGCTTTTCAGCATTATCATTCAATCTTTCGTCCTTTTGTTAATATCTCTTTTACTTTCGATCGAAACTTATTGGAATTCGCGTGAAATAATTTTTTTTCGAATTTTGTTTCTGTTTGTTATAAACTTTATCCTGTCGAGATTCATATTTTATTTCCTCTCTATAGCACTTTTGTACGGCAGTGTCTATCTTCTTTGCTTGGATGCAACTTGCTGAGAAAAGGTGTTGTTAGGACGAGCTGTACTCTTACCTGTTCGTTCGAGCGAAAAGTTTCTAACAGCTGTAAAATGAACTATAATAGTTTACTGCTAGTCGATCGACAAGTTTCATCGAAGAAGGCGAACTTTGTAACATTTTAGAGTTTAATTTAAAGTATCCAGTAGTACCATGGGAATGACTGACTGGACGCTAATATTAAATGTTACAAGTTCGGAAAGATGATACTTTGAAGATGTTTTTCTGTTTGTAATCAAGTTCAGAGAAAAGTCTAAGAGATCAAACAGATGGAGAACTAATGATAGCTGTTCGCACAAATAAACTGTGTTCGTTCTACTGATGATAGCGAAGAATCACTAATTGTACAGAAATCTGTAGCACTGAAGTTTGTGGCTAATTCAAAACAGCAGAGAAGAGCATGTCAGATGCTGTATAAAATAAAGGAAGAAAACGAATGCGACAAATATTATTATTAGTCAACTGAATGAACTGAAGAAATCCAACCTGACTGCTTCTTACAATCATTTTTTTAACAGTTCAGAGTCAAAATGGTTATAAAATATCAATTTTTACCAAATGACTGCCTAATGATCAATGGGGAATTTTATTGATTTATGGCTCTAATAATAAATCTATTTAATATGGGTACTCTAAATATCCTTTCAATTGTTCTCCCTGTAAATTTCGGAGACTAATGCATGAGTGGAGCTGGTACACCTCAAAAATCTTGCAAAAATCTTTTTCCCTTTTGTCGATTTATGTCCGTTAGGCTCTTCAAAGCGACTTTACCTATATCTGCCAAGCAACTCATTCATTGTAACTTCAATTCTCACTTGTAATTTCTAGGTATCCGTTAATAACTCTAACAATCGTTCGGGCTTAGAAAATGACAAATTTGATAGCAGTACCACTTCAGATGGAATGCTGCCAAATACCCAAAACATAGTTTGATTAGCATTGAGTATTGGTGAGCCCTACAATTGACAACATTTGGGATAGTATCATCATCGAAAAACCATTGTAATAAGTAATTTTTCACCCATATTGGCTCTTACTTGACAAATCAAGCGCAACATGTATCCTTTCGTAGCGCCTTGTCATTTGAAATTAGAACCACGTCTGGTCTTCCACTGGGTAGTCATTTGGGCCTCTTACTGATCGTCTCGCTTATGAATGTTGCAGGTTTCATTCTGCAGTCACCATCAGCTTTGTTTCGTGCTAATGGCACTACAATTTTTAAAGTTATTAACATATAAACGAGTGCAATGATTTGCAGCAGGACCTAAACAAATTTGTTAGGTGAAGGGCACCTTTTTCTTAAAGATTTTCGGAATCATTAAATACATCTGGTCTTACCAGTTTCAAAAAAATCGAACCACTTATTGTCGGTAGGATTATTGAAATGAAAAAAAATTCTACACTTATAAAAATCGATTAAATGTCTAACAACTCTGTTTCGATTTTCTCGAGTGCTTTATCACCAAATTAAGACCTACATTAGCATTTTATACAAATCTTTCAAATCGTTTCTAATTAGTTTAGATGTCTTGAATGAAAATAAATCGGCATCTTCCTGCATTTGGCTTTAAATCAATCTTAACTCTTAAGAACACTCTCGTTCAATTTGGAGACGCAATAAGTTTGGCAATTTATTATATTCATGGCAATTTTAAGAATGTGACCCGCATTTTGTAGCTTTGCTTTTTAATTTCTTTTTAAGCCATATTTCGTCCTTAGCCACACTGTTTTCGCAGAGGTAATTAAATCAAGATAATAGGCTTATCTTGGCTACGAATGATTTTCTTCCAGCAAACTCTTTGTCTATTTTGCTCTTCTATGATCAAATGGGCTAAAATTTCATGCGTCTTAGATATTTTATCCTGTCGAGATTCATATTTTATTTCCTCTCTATAGCTTTATATTCCTCCAATGCTCTCACTTTGAACATCGTGAAATGTCAAAAAATGTCATTCTCTTTGAAAATTTCAACTTTGATGTTCTCCTACTCTGTTTGTGGCTATCCTGTTAATGTCGTTGATAACTTTAGAGATCTTGGCGTAATGTTTGATTCTAAACTCAAATTTGATAAGCATAATTCTTACATTACTGCCAGGGCCTCTAAATTATCCGGTTTTATTATTAGATCCTCTAAAGCTTTCGTTAACATTTCCACCTGTGTACACCTTTTCCTCTCCTTTGTACGTAGTATCCTT
The DNA here is from genome assembly GCA_947369275.1 of Nemotelus nigrinus. Taxonomy (NCBI): domain Eukaryota; kingdom Metazoa; phylum Arthropoda; class Insecta; order Diptera; family Stratiomyidae; genus Nemotelus; species Nemotelus nigrinus. Next base: position 50,965,338 of record OX376375.1, on the reverse strand, counting down.
GAATATTGCTGTCAAGTTTGGTGTCCTCGTTTTGTCTACTTGAATACTGCGTTGGAGTCGGTTCAACGCAGATTTACTCGCACCCTGTTTTATAAATTCCAGCTTCCTTACCGTCCTTACAGTGATCGTCTGTCGTTCCTTCATCTTCCTTCCCTCGAATCACGGAGACTTCTCCTGGATGAGTGCCTACTCTTCAAATTGTTCCATAGGTTGGTAGATTCCGACATCAGCAGCCACGTTTCTGTCCGTGTTGCAGTGCATGGCACCCGCTCTACTTTTGAGTTTAGTGTGCCATTTGCGCGCACTGATATCTTTTTTCATTCTCCGCTGTTGCGATTACTAAGGCAACATAATGATTTACGGTTTGGTCCTCTTCCGCCGACATTATATGCCTTTAAAACTTTTTTAAAAAATAATGTTTTGCTTACTACTAATTCAATGTAGTTTTTTTTTTTTTACTTTTCCTTTTCTTTTTTTTCTCTATTCTTCTTATTTTGAATCTGTACTTTTTCACTTTGATTTTGTTTATTATTGTTCTTTATTTTGTATCATTATCATCTCATTATTATTTTGTTCATTTTTTCATTCTTTCGTTAGTGAATTATTTGTATTTTATATTTTCTATATTCAGTAATTGGATTTGATCTGTTGAATAATAGTAATAGTAAATAAATAAATAAATATGTGGCAACCAATAACAGCATATATTTTACTGAGATTTAAATCAGTACTCTGGAAACAACCGGGTTGATATTTTGAAGCTTTTTCTATAAATCATGTTCACATACAGAATCAACTGAACTAAAGACAACATCCTGAATTTCCACAGAACTTCTGATGCTTTCAATAAACTTGTTGTTGCTGTTGTTGCTCAACAGCTTATTGTTGGAACTTGCTTCTTGTTTCCTTAGAGCTCTATAAAATCACCATTTTTTTTTTGTAGAACAAATGTGGTTAAAATTAGGCTATGTATCTTTTAATTTATTGTCAAATAGGAACTACACACTTGTAGCATAAACAGGTACATAGAAGAATCATTAGGTCGGCTCTCGAACTTTCCGGGTTAAAACTTTTTGGTAAAAACTTACTTCTGTGTTGGAAGAAAATTTGCCGAAAACCGGAAAAGCAAGTGAACAGATCTCGACCCAAACAAGAAGAAGTGCCATAATTGATGTCTACTATCACATATCTCTGTTTTGCTCATTCTCGCAAAAACAAAGTCAACTTAAAAAAAATTCGAGGAAATTCTTGCAAGACGAGAAGCACTGATGTCCGCAAAAATAACGTCATTTATCGGTTAAGGGAAGTTTAAGGGAACGTACCCATTGTGTCCCACGTTGCTCATTATTTAATTTTTTATTCAAGTTTTCAAAATCTACCTTCAAAATTAATGCTAAATCTAAATTATTTCGTAATACTTGAAGTCAGCATTTACATTTTTCTATAAAATTAATTCCGTTGACGAATTAAAAAAAAAAACGCCCAAACAAAATCAAACACATCTAATTTTTCGCATTTTTAGAGAGTTTTGAAAAGTGAAAACATATAATTTAACTGCAATCATCAAAAGATGAAAGCGCACTGGGAACGATACAACTCCCAATCAACCGGATTTCCGGGCCACCATGTACACGTAATAACTCTACTCATGACAATATATGTAGCTCTCCTACGAAAATTTTCGATTCATATCTCCAAGAACATAAGTACATAGTCCAATGATCTAACCATAGTACATCAACAGATATGTATTTGTACAAATCATATTTAACCGTAATTCATGCACATTATTGTAATCACAGCTGAAAATTTCATGGACCATGTCTAATGCTCAAGGTACTGCGTGTACTAAAATGAATGATAATTTCCGAAAATAAGTTTCGAAATTATGAAAATTGCTGTAGAGCTTTATAATGCCCTGTAAGTACTGGGAAATGTGTTGACAGGAAATGGTCAGTGGGAGAGTGTTGTTTGCATGATGCTGAAAGATACAAATGTGTCAAATTGCATGAATGTATCATCCATGCGTCACCAATTTTGATTTAGACAACTTATTTTTGTTGGAAAAAGTTCTAAGCTTTTTCGGTCCTATTACTGATGAATTGAAGTGAAACTTATCAAATTAAGTTGCTATGTCAGCAAACTTGCAGGTGCAAAAATGGAGAACAGTTTCAGCTTAGCATCTGAAGATTGATTTAAAGATAACATTTTGGAATTGAAATTCAACAGTGATTGAGTGCAGTAAACAAACCCTTCGAACGAAAAATGTGTTCCATTATCAAACGATAACGATATTTCAGCCTATTTCAAACAAACCTACATTAAATTCAGTTGATTTTCAATAATCTCCAATTCATATTCCAAGCGAGATTCCCTGTTAAATCTATTTCCAAACCTTATATTTCCAATAACTTCGGGAAAGTTCGGGTTCATAAATCATTCATCAGAACTCTTCTAAGTGTCTCTCGAAATTTGTGTGTCATTTTTACTCAAGTTACAAAACGCTTCGACACACGCCAGTCAAACTTCTATTAAATTACGAAGTTTACCATAAAAACATCTACATACATCTGTGGCAAAGATTCGATATTTTTCGGTAGCCTATGCACAACAGAAAACATCTGGTCGAACTTAAGAAGGCAAAAAGAACGGATCAGATTACGAACGAAATCTGAAGTATATACTTTTTGTATTCAAGGGGATCCGAACTTTAATACTTGTCAGTAGAAAAAGCTAAGATAGATGCAATCATTTCTTACACATCGTTCGTCACATCATACACATTCTTCGGAAAAAGATTTGACTGATTTTTTGTATTATATTATTCACGTTGGAAAAATCATACGCTACACTTTACAGTTATATTAAGGTAAATTCAATTTTTTTGACATTGTGGCTCTACCCAACAATCAGGATTCTTATCGCGTACTTGATGTACGCGAAAAACATTTCCGTTGAATTTATTTCCTGAACTTCGAGAGTTTCTTTTATGTTCAAGTACAAATAGAACAAACAAAATTCTTGTGTTGAAGCTGATTTTTCTAGACGGTGGATGAAAAAAAATTCGCGTGTGAATAGCTTTATACAGTTTTACCTGGATCCACGTGTGTGAATCGGTAAAGGGAAGATATCCAGACGAAATTTTGGCTTGAATTTAAGATACACTGAACTTAAGATAAGTCAAAGCTAAAAAGATATTATTGTATTTTATAATATACCGCAATAATTTTCATTTAATTTATTCAATTACCAAGCTAGGTATTATATTAACATTATAAATAAAGAAACAAATTCATAGATAAATAAATCTATAAAAGATATACGTTAAGTAGTAAAGAAAAGAACTAGATACATTTACCAATATTTTACATTTATACTTTTACATTTTTCTACATTAAGTTGTAGAAAGAGCTGTGATAAGGGAAGATTTGTTGGATGATTTGAAAGCTGTTGAGGAATATAACTTGTATAAGTGAACAGTAAAAATTTTTCGATTCGAATCTTGCACTATGGATTTGAAAGGCTGGGCTGCAGACAACATAAGCGTATTCAAGGAGAGGCCGTACGAATGAAGTATACAACGACCTAGTAGTCCGTGAGTAATGAAATTTTTTGGTTTATACAGCCTAACTATTTCTTTGCACTTGAAATGAGTTTCTCACATATGAGAAGAAGCAGAGTTTTCCATCCAAAATAATGCTGAGGTGAATAGCTCTATGAAATCGAGCTAATAAACCATCTTCCAGAAACGATGTGCTATTTTTTTCTGAGAAAAAATTATAACTTTGCCTTTTACCAATATGAAGAGAGAGCTTGTTGACAATATACCGCTGGTTAAGTGAATCCAGTTTAAACTTGAGAAATTGTGCATCAGATTCTAACACTTCGAAATTCTGTGCCTTTAGAATAAGAGTAGGATGGCCAATTTTGTCGAAAGCCTTACTGACGTTTGTGTCAACTACGTCAATTTGGAATTTTTAGCTATTACTTCCATTCAATTCAATCTGGTATTTTTGCTTTTTACACAGAAGCTCTGAGACTAGTACTGCCAAGTTTGTTGTGGTTGAGCGATATTTTCTAAAGCCATCCTGTTGCTTATTTAAACGCAAATCCAAAAAAATGGGATAGTTTTTCAAAAAGTTTCGGAAGAGTAGACAAACCGCTATGCCTTTTTAATCTGACAAAGGCCGACCCTCTATCGTCAGTTTTGAATATGGGTGTTACATACGAAAACTTTTATAAATATGAGGAAAACCCAGAGGTGAAGGACCTATGATGGGGATTATCAACTGTTTCACACAAAAAAACGCAAGAGATTTGGAACAAGAAGATCAGAACCAGGTCTTATGTCACAATTTGGTTCCTAGATATTCTTATATATATCTTCACGTGGTATTGCCATAAAGCTCACAAAAACTGTTCGACCAGAATCAGAGAAAGAGTGGAAAATGTTTGATGAATCAAGTATGCTAAAGACTTGTTGAAAGCTTTATGTGACGAAAAATCAGATATCTTCAGAAGAAGAAGACACCGAATTGTTCAGGAATATTGACGATAGATACACAACCATCGGATTTATCGGTATCAATTTTTAAGGCTCACCAATTATGCTATGTTTTTCCTGAATAGACGAAGGGATATTAACTTTTTTTTACGAGCTTATAAAGATAAAATATAATTTCGTATTTGTTTTAAGTCACTGGCAAGCCATGGGTTCCATCAAGCCATGGGCCATGAAGCCACTCAGGAAAGACTTATGTGTCGTTATTAGTAGCTGAAACTCAATATCTTTGAGAAAATGATTTTATTTTGATTATATTTTGAATTAGAGTGAATAATCAGTAATACAAAAATCAACTTCAACACCTTTTTTTATATTGGTTCTCAAAATTAAGAAAAATTCCATTCAATAAATTTTACAGCTTATCGAACAACCTGCATCTAAATTATTTATATCATAGAACCGCTGAGTTTTTCGGAAGCATTTTATCGAACACAAATCTTTTAAAACTTTACGGACCTCTTAAATCAAAATTTTCTTGCAGATTGTGACTCGAATTCAAAAGTACAAAGTACCTCAGTGGATTATTTACCCGCAATTCTTTGATCATATATCTCACATCGATGCTTATTCGATTTCTATAGCTTACAATAAGCTAGCGCTACCTCATGATCTGATTTGCAATTCACCTAAATTTCTTCCAAAGACTCTTGTAATAAACAAAAATCCTTCCCAAAAGAGAAGTCCATAAACTTTCAGCTTAGCTCCACTGACCTATAAAATCACCTGGACTCAACCCAATAAAGTCACAGAAATTGTACAGGAAACTTTGCTCCGGTATTTTGTCAATGCCAAGTGAAAAAGAAAATTCACCTCGCCTAGATAAGAGTCACTAGAACGAAGATATTTCACTCTGAATACTACTACTAATATTACTATTCTTTCACATATTTTATAAACACGACAAATGTCACTTAATGGAACCTAATCGAGTGGAAAAGTGAAGCACTAAAGCGATGGAATGCATACCACCTTTCTTCACTCACAGGTTCCTCTCTTGGCGACGACGACGACGACGACAATCGAAAGAAGACAACAGTCGGGCTGGCTTTAGGTGTTGTTTTCCGGAGGAGCCAAGGTGGCCGTTTAGGGTTTTTTTCTTCAAAACTATTTTGTGTCGGCTGGTTGTGTACTGGTTTCGCCGACATCCTCTCAAAGGCTCGATTACGTGCGTGGCTTATAGTCGAAGCCTTGACATTTGTTCTTGCATGTTGTATGTTATGTTCTGTACGATATTGAATGATATCAATATTCTGGACGCTTATGTATGTTAAATAGCCACGTCCTCGATTTGAACATCGGATGATAGAATGTTTTGAGGCATGTGTATTGGGAAAGATTAAGGTAGCCTTGGGGATGGGGTTGAATTAGTAATAAATCTCAGGTAGAGTGGATTTGACAGTTAAAATAGAGAGACAAGTGTTGGCGGTATTTTGTAGAACTAAATGATGGGAGACTATCATATTTGCTTAGATAAACGCATAGCTATCTATGAGGTTTTTTTTTTCATCTCTGGGTATAAATATCTTATCGATATCGATACGTTTAATATTCTGATTGAATGTTCCAAGAAATGTTAACAACAAATTGAGTTCCAAGTATGAATACCTTCAAGTTTCTATTCTGAATGCGTTTGGCAAATAGTCAACGTATTCGATTAATTGGGGGAATCATATGAATTGTGAACAGTTGAATTTTTTTCTGGTGATACTAGTCCTTTAAAGACCTGGTCGACGCGATTCATATTGCATATGAATCTGTTGGAATAATTTATTTGAAAAATACCTCCGATGCATAGTAACTGGAAATGTTAATGTACGGTATATATTTGTATCATTTTATTTTGAACTTGACGAATCATTTCGTGAATTTTTCTACCTGGTTTGGTCCTGGTTTCTTTCGTACAGCAAAAGCTATATGTTTTGCAGACGTAAAGCTACAATTTTTATTCAGATTATAGAGTCAAGGAAAACAACTACGCAAACAAAAAGTGGACTGCTCCATTAATTATTATGCGAACTTTGTAAGTTCTGTGAGTCTTTAGGTTATTTTGGAATAAGTGACGAAACACAAATAACCTTGATGTTCGGGAAGCGAAACTGTTTGTCAATGAGATAATAAATATGAAATCGGGCTGAATCTATAACGGCGAAAAGCTATCTGGAAGCCATGAATTTCGGGTGGTCTACATTCTGTACCAAAAGACGAAGCATCAACTAATCGACTTCAAGCCTGTCAACGCAAGACTGTGCGCGACCAGTTTTTTTAACGTTGGGCTTATGAACGCTTTAGATCCCACTGAAGATTAGGAAGAGGCAGTGAAAGATGATTTTTATAATAATCTGGAAAGTTTTTATGATTCCCTGCTATCAAATTTTGTGAAATTTATGCTGTACGACTTCAACGGAAAGTTTGGGAAGGAGAAAACGCATCACAGAACACATCACATCTGAAGCCACATCAAGGCACCCAGCCTGCAGTAGAAACCTTATGGTGAGCCCCACTAGTTTTTCATCTCAAAACATCCATATAGGCATCCCCCGGACGGCCACATCTTTAATCAGATCCATCATATTTTGGTTCAGAAAAGGTGAGTCCCTATAGAACAATTAGTGAGAGTCAACGAGGCAAATATGATGGTCTTTGGGGAATATTTAATACAAAATTAAACTTAGAAACTACAATATTTTGGCAACATTTCAAAAAGAAAAATAATGGCAATTTTGTGGCTAACAACACTCGAAAAGCATATGAAATAGTTAGACACGTAAAAGAATGTTTCAAACCACGTGCTAGGCTGAATAGGGCTGATGACGGAAGCATCGTAAGCAGCTCAGACCAGTTGAAAGAAAGATGGTGGTCCGACTTCCAGCAATTATTAAACGGAAATGAATCACCCTTATTTATCAACTCAAACGATGAGAGAACCTCGTCATATCTTCCAGCATTATATGAAGTCCAACAGGTCAGGGACCGCTTGATATTCAATAGAGCACCGGTCATCAATGGGATCCCTGCGAAACTCCAGTACACAGCCGCGGTTTTAAGAGGTTTTATCCATGGCTTGGTGGTAAGCATAAAGAAACTATATCAGATGAATGGCTTAAAACCTTTAAAATTATACAGTTATCTTACTAATTCAAACTCTTGCAGTTCAAGCTTTTTGCAAAGTTATGAAAATTTGGAATTTTCTATCATGCAGAAAAATTTTAAATCAAACATTTACGATCAAATTAAGTTTAGAAAAATGCTGGGAATTCAACTCCGATTTTCATCAGATTTTCGTAACTTAATCAATTATAAAACATTATTCTATAGTTCACAGTGCCAGCATAATTGGTGGAATTAGCGAAGATAGCGATCACAAAATCATTTGAAATAATTCAGAACGACTGAACTGTGCTCGTTTTACACAGGGAGACAGACAAACTCCTGTACTGTTTAATTAAGCACTTTAATATAGCATCGCAATCCCTGTTGACACTAAAGGTTCTTTGCTATCCAAATTGATGCAACTGGTAGCCCAAGATGATGACATCAATAAACCATTAATTCAATGATCCTAAGGAACTATTTATTAAGTCTAGACGAAACCGCCAAAGAGGTTGGTTTTCAAACGGACGAGCGCAAAATTATAACTGAATTAAGGAAGCGAACGCCAGTCAGACAAAATATTACGCTAGGAGACTATAAAATTGAGCACGTAGATCACTTTGTATATTTTGGACGATGAGACGAAGCACTTGAAGCACTTGAATGATTTTGACGAAATTATGAACCGAATTCAACTAGCCAATAAGACATTTCATTTGATGTTCTTTATTGTGAAATCTCGGTGCGTACGCAGGGAAACAATGCTCCTCATCTAAAAAACAACAATAAGTATAATAAAAATTCGGACCGGTCCTGTCGCTGTCATTCAACTTACTAAGATCATTAAAGCAGTCAGAACTACGGCAATCACATTTTTCTCTGTTTTTCGTACTGATTTTAATTATCTTCTGACTGAAAGATCAATGCAAATTCAGTTTTTTTATTGACAATTACTCATTCTGCGTCAAAAATATACAAAAACAGATTGAAAAAAGTAAATTTTTAAATCATCTGCAGGGCGAATCCTTCGCAAAAAACAGCTTTATTACTTTCGAAGGCGAACTAAGACAAATCAAAACTGTTAAAACTGTTTCACTGATATCGCTGACAAGCAACTTTCTCTTTCGATCTTGAGCTTCTTTTTTATAAAAATGAAAATGTACATATATAGAAATAGAATAAATATGAATGAAATAATAAACAACATAAAAACGCAGAGATAAAGACCAAAAAATGCTAACACGACCTACATTAGACAAACATACTCTCTTGAAATTCAAGAAACATTAATCAGATAGAAAAGATCTGAAGAAAGGATCAGAAGATTTCATCTAAGGAAAGACAAAAATAGAAATTAAATTAAAGCATGATTGGACATCACACACTATAAACAATAAAATCTATAACCCTGGAGTTTTTGTCCGCTGGAATGATTGCCTGTGTTAATCTTAACTGAATGTTAGACAATTTGTGCCACGCGTGCTCGAAAAATAATATCTCCGAGTAATCTTTTGCTTTTATTGGGTGGAAAATCTCCAATTTGGGCTCTCAAACGAAAATACTGTTTGATTTCATTGGAACAAGTTGAATTCAGGAAAATAAGGTCTGCTCGTTATTTATCTTTCACAGAACGAACTACTTGACCTAGAACTTGACAACGACCCTACACTTTTTTGTCTAGTTCTCATTCGTCTGCTACAATTCATCTCAATTTTGAAAATAGATAAATAAACAAGAGGGAACAATTGAGTATGAAATTAAGAGCCTGTTTAGTTTATTACTGCTTACTTACCCGAATAATTTGATTGAAAAGCAACTCATCTATTAAGAAAAATTATCTTCCATGAAATACTCAAATCAAATGCCACGTGCGTCTATCGATAACTGTAATATGTTCTGCTCATTATACAAGAAATCATGGTCCACTAAAGCTGATGTCATCAAATGCATCATAAGGTCACATTCTATCAACGGCTATCAAATCAGATGATCACCAGCTCAACGTGTTATCACTTACATGATAGCCCATGACTCCAAAGGATACTAAATATGCAATGAATCACTAATGCAATGAATTCAGGTACCTACCTACTAGTATTTCGAAACCAAACCGATTTCGCCCTTGTTGCGGGCAGCCAAACATACATATGTATCTATGTTAATATTACAATGAAGCACAAGGACGTGCGTCATTCATGTGTTTTGTTTGAGCTTTTTTGCGAAATCAACACTAGAATATTGCCCAATCAAGCTAAATATTGAGCAAAATCCAAAGATGAAAGCGTACAATGTATGGCATCATAGACTGTATTACGCTTTTGGGCGAAACAAAACGTATTTGAGGTTTGTTACCGAATCATCACCGAAATTGTTTTGTGTACGGCACGGTCAAGCATAGTGTTTGACGTAAATTTGGTAGAACTTATATGACCTGGAAATTGAAGGTCACCACGTGTAGATGACGACGACACGAGCGAAGGATTGATTTAAAAGGCAATAGGATACAAAAAAAATTCTTTTGGATAAGAGCAATAAATGAAGAATTCTCAGTAATAATATGAAAATGTACTTGTGAATTGTAAGCCATGACACTTACTACTGAGTATTTCATATTTTAGTCGCTTAACTGTTTCCAAGAAAAGTGTATTTCATTCGCTTTCTATACCACGTGTTTGTATTTGTTTATTGACCTGAAAACCAGAACTAGTTTGACCTTTCCATCGACGAACTACGCAAAGAAACCCAAAAACCATTGACACGAAGTCCACCACCGTCAATTGCTTCTACTGTCGTCAATTAAAAATACTATTTTATTGCCACAAAAACCACCTGGCAACTATACCAAAAAGAAACAGGATGTCCAGACCATTATGAAAATCAAGACGGGTAACTTGAAACGCCTGAGTTTCAAAAAGGCCCAGGAAAAAATAACAATTCTGTCGCGCCATGCAGTGTCGCGACGTCGATTGCGACCATTACACACCATTCATTACATCTTATCAACTCGGTCATATCTATCGGGGGGCTCCAAAGAGGTGTTATCGAGTACAAATTACAAAGTTGACATCATACATTCAGAACGGAAATGTGGAGTTTTGTCTTTGCTATCATACTCCTTGCCATGATTTGTCTATACATCATGCCAAGGGGACTACAGCTTTTATTCTTTCAACCCATCTCACCGCCACATTTCTTTTTTTTTTTTTTGAAAGCCAGGAACATTTGAGGAGACGGTGATCCTAACAAGTGTGTTCTTCGGCTTAAAATAGATTTGTTGTTCAGATACACGGGACGCCATTCAATCAAGCCAGAGTGCTCCTACATCAAGTCGCCGGTTTTTAGTACGTTCATTCCGTCATTGCATCAAAAACAACACGTGCCGTTTATATTAGTTTCCGGTTGAGTTTTTATTTGGCCTGCCGTATGTTATGTTGCTTCCGAACGCGCAACCTTTGCCCAACGAACCCTCGAATAAATGAATTGAATGAATGAATCGAAGAAAACTGACAGACTGACTGTACAAATGTCTTAGGCATTGATGTCTTGATGGAGTCCCTGATTTGATGGAAGACAGCTAGCTAGCTTTACGATATGACGGGCAGTTGTAATGAACCCTTTTTCAGATTGTTCGCTTGATTGTGTGCCTTGATTTGGTTTCAAAATAGAAATTTGCTTAGATGAAAACGGAATAGTTGAAAGAGCTGCCTATTGTATGACACTATCGAATTACGTAGTGAATATCCTGTTTATTGGTGTGAGGTCGAGTTTTTCGGAAAAGATTTTTGATTTGATTTGATTTTTTTGGTGAAACGAACGAAAATTATTATGGTAGTCTATTTTCGAAAATTGCATTTGGTGAAGTTTTACTTGGGGATTTGCTGTGACAAATTCAAATAGATTGGACTCCATTTTGCCGAGATCTTAGATAGTTCAATACGAAGGCAAAAAAGGTTCTACCGCATGATTGTCACTAGATAGACGGATTTTTCGAAGGAGTTGTAAATTGAAGTACGCAGTGATGGAAGCTACGTAAAAATAGACTGCAAAGCTTGTGGATTTATGTGCTTGTCATAAAAAGTGGATGTAGTTTATGATGAATTTTCTTTCATGTCGGACGGTTTTGTCACATTTTATCACCATTTTGCCGAATGATATTCAAATTTTGCATCAAATTTATACTTGGGTAAACTTAAAGTTTGATGAAGTGAAGACCATTATTTTTCCTACTAACTTCTGCGAAAACTGGCAAGGTTATATATCTTCATATCAAATTTTAATTAACCAGTTTTTCGCCATAAAATATGATTTAATGAGAAAAATAACAATTAACCCTCCGAGAACACAGGGGGTCAAATTGACCCCAGAGACCTTTTTGACCGATCGCAGCGCTTAGGCCTGCGGGAAAAGAGAAGTACTATATGCTTAGAAATATATTTCTGTGCCTTGACTATAAGTTTACACCGTTCGCTTCCAGTTCCAAATCGTTAGTCATCGTTGAGAAGCCTTTGAAGCAGATCAAGGGATCAAATACACCCAATTTGTACTCGACGTCAATTTTGAGGTAAAAACTCAAATATTTTTTTACTTTATAAATCGACAGATTAATTTAAAAAACCAAAATATAAGTTTGCAATTGTTTTAATTTTGTTGTCTTTAGCAATATAGCGTATAATCTGCGTTGTAGTGTACGCAAGGGTTTGTTAGCTGAAGACAATGATAACAATTTTGGCGACAATAATTCCTCCGAAGACGACCATGTCTTGGAGCAATCAGAATCTGATTATTCAGAAGATTATACCTCTATTGCAACCCTTTATATAGGGCTAATTTTTTTTTATTATTTTACTATGTCGGGGGAGTATCCATATATATTTTCAGGTTAAAATATTCAAAATTGACAAAGTAATGATTTTTTTTTTAAATGCAAATTTTAAAATCTTCACAATCGCCACCGTAAATATGCAAAATAAATACCTTTTTTTCAAGGGCCACAATAGGGCAAATTTTTTTATAATTTTGTCATATCTTGAGAATATCCACTTAAATTTTTAGCAAAAAATATTGAAAATGAAATAAATTATGATTTTTTTGTAAAAAGCTGATTAAACTGTTTTTTATCGAATTTTTTTAGGTATGCTTAGGACATTTAAGGCACTTTTAATGTATGAAAACTACTAAAAAAAGGTCTCAAACAATACTTAATAATTTTTTCAAATGAAAATCTCTATGTCGACGATTTTATAGATGTTCAAAAGTGGTTAGGGTCAATTTGACCCCAATTGTTCTCGATGATCGAAAAAATAGGTGTGTTCTCGGAGTGTTAAGTGCATAAATATTGATAAATACATTGCAAACAAAAAATTTTCCATTATAAATTTATTACTGAAACCGTATCAATGCAGTTTCAATTAATTTTTAAATTTTTTCCATTAAAAATATCCTCGTTTTGATTTTGTTACCACTCTTTGATATTTAATTAGAAGATTTTCAGATTAAATCAAAGTTGATTCGAATCAAAAACTAGAATATTGCAGAAATAAATGAATTAACTTATAATAAATAATTTGATAAAAAAAATTATCAAAGAAATTTTGATCGATTGAAGCATTTTACTAGGAATTTTCGAAAAACATGTTCAGCAATCTACGAAAAAAATCATGTTCACTGTAAACCCTTTGAATTAGGAGTGGTCTAAGAGGTGAAAAAATTTGTAACAGGTCCAAGTTGATACTATTGCTTCTTAGGTACTGATACTACTTGATACTTTTTGTCAATGACACTTTTTACGAATGAGACTTCTTATGACTTTTGCACATTTTCGCATTCAATCACAAGATGTATGTCATATGAATGGTACGTACATAGTACAAATATTGTAGCCTGTGATTGACTTTGATTTGGGTAGGTGTGAATGAATGAACCTGGTATTGGCTCATCGAATCAATATGATGGTTGTTACTAAATCCACCTGCTACATTTGGGTTGTATCACTTTCATGTATCAGTGAAATTCGTGTACCAGTGACAAAGTATAAGTTGATTCAATACGGTTCATCTCTACTTTGAAATATTTAGAATTATTTTGAAGCCTAATTCCCCGATTGGTAAACTACATCAAACATTTGTTGAAATTTCATGAAATCAAAAGGTAATTTCAGCTGCATTGTGCGATACTCATCTATGAAGATTCAGGATTTTCTTGCAACCTTGCAGAACTATTTTTGGCTTTCAGGGTATTTTCACTTGCTGGATAGTTTGATCTAAGTCACTAGTGTTCCTGCCGGGAAGGAATATAACACCTTCGGCAGCATGCTGCCAAGCCTTTTCAATTTCTCTGCCACACAGATATCCTAGGGAGCTGAGCGATAAAGTCTATCAGCTGCATGCTAACCTTCACCACCGCAAGTACCTTCACAATTGCATCAGGCTCGATGTTATTAAAGGCACCTTCAATGCCCAAGAACGCAGCAAGCGCGTATGAGAGAGAGCTTTTTTAATTTGAATAGTAAGAGTGTGAAGAGCAGTTTCACCAAACTTGCCTGTAGTTTAATCGAGCTATGACTGCGAGATTAGCGTTTTTGATGATGTTTTCGATGATTTGTTTTTGAGGATCTTTTCCGCTTCTCTACCGCATCAACTTCAATGACAATGAAAAATTTAGCTCATTATTTATTCTGCACAAAGTTCTTCTGTCTAAACGTCAAATATTTATAGTGTTCATTGTTGATTTCGCAATACTCTGGAACACGCGCCAAACACAAAACGAAACTGAATTTTCAAACTACAGCGGACAAAATAAAAGAACAAAGACCGCAAACCTTTTGTTTTACAACATACCAAAAATAATTGGCGAAAAATTTCCAAAGTCAGCTTATTCGAAACCCATATAATAACTGCAAATCTGAAGATAGACTATGACGATTCGAGAAGTGTGAGCAGCAAGTGAAATTTTCCCGGTTCAAAGCAGGAGTAAGACAAAAAATTTAATCGATTCCTTTATGGAATTAAAGGACTGGGTTGAATTTTGTTAAATATACAAATGCCACTCAATAGTTGATTTCGGTGAAATCAAAATTTTAGATCACAAAAAAAAACGATAACTCATTTTGGTTTTTAATTTCAAAAGGCTGTTGAAGTTTACTCAAGTCTATCGATTTCAACCAAAATCCATTTTGCATATTGTATGACCAAATGCCCACACTGGACGCTAAAATAAATCATACGCAAACTGGACAGTAAAACAATCTCTTTTTTCAATCAAATGTTTTTTCTATTCCTGGGAAATTAATTTTATTTACTGGTGTAAAAATCTGATCAAAAGTGATTTTAGGTACCAAAAACTACTTTATTAAAAAAATTCTTTCTATTGCACTAATATTCATCAGCCAATAAAATTCAAAAATTAAATTAAACTCATGCGTCTCCATCACCAAAAATGTCATTTCCCCACACCATCACCTTTCTTTATTTCCAGAGTCAGAAGGTATAAGCAACTAACCCCATCTACGGAACGGAATTCTGGGGGGGTTTCCGTTGATGAAAGACTACTCCGATTTTTGAGCTTTCTATCTAATGGTCTCAGAATCGTTCGATACGGAGCTGCTAACTCGGTAAATTCTGTAGAAGCGTATGACCCATTTCTCGACTCCGTATTTTTTCATTCCGTTTCGGGCCTCTAAGACCGGTATTGCTTATTCATTTAGAATGAAAAGAGCTACTTTTCGGTTCTCATTTTGGCTCCCCAATTTTAGCAGCCTGCCAATCCTTCTTAATAATATAAAGGTTAAAGAGCCTGATCATCCTCGAATTCCCTCTGCATCGGAATGGAAGCAGGGAATCCATGTTCTTCTGCTAGGTCGTCTGGGGATATCGTCCGTCCGTAGCTCCTTTAATTTGGCATCTGGCCATAGCTTCTCTAGCTTGGAAATCACCCTAGAGTTGATCCTAACAGCCTACCAGCCTGACTCCATTAAAGCAGCCAGCGTCATTAATTGTTGTTGGAGCACTCGAACTGGTTTTTTGCAGCTAAAAACGGCCACTGGTCATAGCCTAACTTATTTTGAGCCAGTTTTCTGCTGAGATTGTATCTTTTACTACCATCTATTACAGCCCATAAAAGCCGAGTGAACCCTGGATGGTCGCCATTCAGAGATTTTCCTACACCCCCCTTACACCCCCCTAATACCCCCCTGGAAAAAGCATACACCCCCCCTAACACGGAAAATTTAAATACAAAGAGGGACCTTTGTGTCCTTTGTTGCAAAGGGACACCCCTCCTAAAATTCTGAACACACCCCCCAAGAAAAATTCCTGTGAAAGCCCCTGTCGCCATTAGTTTGGGCTTCTTGGAAATTTGCTTGTCCTGAAACTTTTGCTCAGTTAGCCTTTGTTGTTTCAGAGCAGAATCTGTAAGATTCCGAGGCAGAATATTAGTTGCTTACTGTAGATACTTTTTAGCCTTGTCCGACAACGTCGTAGGAGGGACCTTACCTCGCTTCTTAAGAACTTTGAAGGTTAAACTTGTAGTCCCGAAAGCGGTTGTTGGAAGAAGGTAATATGTCTGAAGAGAATGCGGCAGTAGAGACGACACTAGTTAACAATCGAACCGACTCATTTACCGGAGCCTGTATGTCACCTACAAACACTTTTCTCAGCTCTCTGGGCCAGATTTGAAAGCCATAGCTTCGAGATCAATCGAAAAAATGGTAAGTAATGAAGCCAAAGTTGTGGTGAAAACTAGTGGAGCTGACTCATTTTTCATAATTCGACTAACCCTAGCAGATTTAGCAACAAAGCTGCCAACAGTCTTTGGCGGCTAATGATGTGTCCGCTCAGCCGCGACTTTGGAGGGTATATTAAAATTGGCTCTTGGCTTACACCTGACAAGTTTAAAATTCTTATAAATAATAGATACTTTTGTTACCTACTTTAAAAGTTTTTCAAGTTTTAGACTTTAAAATATTCTGATCGTGAAAACTGAAGCATTTCATCAGATTTTTTTACCAATTTTCGGCCTGATAAATCAAAGCAAATCATTCACCTAATTTTTTATCCAGATAAACAATGGATTGGTGGATAAAACGAGGGCAGACATCAACCAACAAGTCAATAAGACATAAAGCTTTATTCATTTTGATACAATATGATTATTTCACAACATGTCGACACTATCAATCAGTTTTCGTAAATTTATTACGAAAATATTTGCACAAATATTTACACAAGTGATAAACATGCCACGAATGCACAGAATCATGATTGATAGTATTGAATATGATGCAATTAAGTACTCGTAACCGTAATGAAGGGCTTGCTTGCGTGGTCGTCGATCAATCTGTCTAGGTGCGGTATGATATGCACTTAGTGTCGAGCTGGAAAATTATCAAGCGGAAAACCCAATGAAAATATTGTGAAAACTATTTAGATTTGTCATTTATTTCAACATTATATGGATGATGGCAGTCGGTGGTGGAATGGATTATTATAGATCAATCGTTTATCGATTAATATTTCAAAAAAAAAAAGAGGAATTTGATGATGTTGCAATATTTGGATATTGATGTGATTGAGCATGTGTTGTGCAATAAAATATTTGTTGGGCACGTAGTTTAATCATGAAAAGAATGAAAAATTAAATAGGGTTGTTAATTAATGTAATTATTTCATAATAAATTAATTAACTCTAGGTTATAATAAAATATACTGAAAACCATATATTAATTAGCCTAATACCAATCACCTCAAACATCAAATTTTTCCTCCTACTACAAATTAGGTAATAGTCACAAAAGGCAATTCTTTGAAGATTTGTCCCTGTTATCATTAAAAAATGGAAAATAAAATCATCGTTATTTTACTGGTTTGAGAAATAGAGTAGAGCACTGGCTTCTTATGTGTGGGGTCTATGGTCCGAATCCAGGTTAGGACGAGAGACCGCTCATCGAACTTTGAGTTCACCTAGCTCTGAATAGGTACCTGAGTTAAATCCGAGGTATGGTGAGCCAGGATCTAATTACTCCACACTCGTATTTACGTTGATTGTAAATTTGCACATTAAACCCTCTACCAGCTCCAGACCCTAGACTCGACAGGGGATTACTTTTTTCGTGGAATTACTTTTTTCGCGTGATATTTTATGGAATACCTACACCAGTTCATTTTTAATTCAAACTCTCCAGCATGTTCATAGTTACAACGGCACGCGATATCATTAATCGAAGACCAATCTCATGAAACGAAACATGTTAGAAGAATGCAAAACATGCAACAATAGTAGCCTCTAATATGTGGGTCAAAGATATCTTTTCCAATAATCTAGATGGATGATGGCCGACTGAATTCCCAAGTTCGCGAGCAGGGTGCTTCTCTAACCCAGCTCAAATTTCCTCCATTAAGATATCATCTGCACTCGTGTGACTTTGTGGAAATTCTAGCACGAACCTTACACTCCATGATAAAGCTGCTTAGTTGTTAAAATGCATTACTTCTTTTCACCCACCAGTGGCTTTTGACGAAGCAAAGATAAAAAATATTCCATGACAATTTTCCCAGTACGATTACACTAGATAAATACACACAATCTGTAGTAACTGGTCGACTGCTATCAAGAAATGTTTTAATTTCATCGTAGTTTTCATTCTTCTTCCCCTCTAAATATGTTAAAGCTTCTTAGTAAAATTGCACACTTGAATGGTATTTCAAGTTCATTCGTTCGCAACAGATCTTTCGCAAGCGGATTACGGACTTTATGGCTGCAATCGGATTCCACACTACCCTCCATTTCACTTTAACATTAAATGGAGATGAATGAAAAAAACTTACTGAATGGCTAACTAAGATCGCTTCAAGGTGCTACTGAGATGCATTCCAAGAGGGAAAACCACAATCCGCTTTCTTTGACGCGTGCGAACTAGTATCTACTTGAATTTATTATGAAAAGATATCGCATTACAGTCTAGTTTATCTCTGCATTTGTGCAAATTCACAATAATTTTTAGTGTGGATTTCTCAACTGAACTACCGGAGCCGATATGATGTCGACAAGAAAGAAAATTGTCAGTGTTTTTTCCCAAGAATCTGATGCTAATGAATTTTCTCACTGTATGTACTGGTTGGCTTTGTATTCCATATCGTCAGTTCATTTGTTCAATTAGTGTCTCATTTCCATTGAAAGGCCGCGTTTAATTTTATGCATCTCTCAGATGTATCTTTGTTGTAAAACAATGAAGCTGATTACTGTCGTCTTTGTCATCGGCTTCCTCTTTTGTTGCGAACCAACCTGCATTATGTGCAGTTCGCTTCTAGTTCAGTTCAGTGAAGCATAATATTAACAGGTCATATCCATACAATTAATTGCTAATATCATTACGTTGGCAAGCTGCAAAACCCATTCCCATACCACTCTTGACAAATCCCTAATTTTCGATTTGGATAATCAGTCGCTGTTTAGTTAAGGCCTTCTGAGAAACATACATACATAGATCCTTAAATGCCCACAATTGTTCCTTTGCTTAGGAAATCACTTTATCTTCTCACTAAGCTCTTTCTGGGAAAATGCGGGTATGTACGTCACAGTCACAGAGGCTACAAAGACAATCCATTATTGTTACGTTATTAAATTATGGTTAACGTCGGCATCACACTAATTCACGTTTGCCTACTACGCTACTCCGGATTTGTTTTGTAATTACGCAGAAATAGGCTCGATTGGCGATTTGCTGTTTCGCAGGCAGTATGCAAAATATATCAATGGGGATTTGCGACCCGATCCCACTCGCTGAGTGAGTGTCAAGTGTTATGAAATGTTTGGGTTGAGTATTGTGACTGCACGTTACATGATAAATAGAATTATTTGAGGATTAACTTTAAGGGTATACCGAAAATTTTTCCGGTCTTTTTTTTTTGCATTCGATATGAATAACTAATCCATAAATAATGATTTGAAACACGATCTGTTGTTGTTTGGTAACCTAGGATATATCGACTTGCGTAGATTGGTTTTGATTTGCGTAAAACATTTAATGGGAGTTTGTGTTGTGATGATACTTGGAATCATGTCATATCACGTAAATTTGATGATTTGAATTTCATGAAAATGCTGGACATTGTGTCAGCACAGTTTTTGGCTGAGTCTCAAAATAGACTATATGTGAGTCAATGTTAAAGATTCTACTGAATAAAACCCTATATGAGTATATTGAGTTTTTTTTATGTGAAGGGTAAGCAGAGCTAAAAACGATCTAAATCCGTTCATCCATTTTAATTATTTTCAAAAAATTGTAGCGATTTATATGAGCGGAAGAGGCTTGCAGGTGCCTCAACTGAATCGAAATCCAGCAGAGAGCCTGCCAAGTGATGGCAAACCATCAAGAGGTAAATACAAAAAAAGGTGCTCCCCGGGAGCAGTACACCCTAGAAATGTCCGTGCAGGCCCCTCGTCCGCATTAGCGGAGCACCCTTTAATCTGATCCCGACGGATGCTGGCGCGCCGCTTTGCTACCTCTATGTGGTAGGGTGGTCTTAACCATGGGGTGGATTTGCTCCCAGAAAAGGAAGCGAAAGGGACCTGCACAGCCATTTCTAAAGTATCCTGTTCGCGGGGCACTTCTTTATTTTGATTTGCGCCTTGATGGTTCGTCATCACTGACCCTGCTTGGCCATCACTTACCCTGCTTGGACTTCGGTTCAGTTGAGGCGTGCAAGCATCTTCCACTCATATAAATCCCTACAAATGGTGCCCAACGTGAGGCCCTAAAACTTGTTTCGGGTGACCCCACCCAAGTGGGAAAATAATTTATAAGCACTAACTCATGACTCATACGACTTAACGTCTGAATCCCTCATTCCACTCCCACTGACATGTCTTTGAATCACCTCGCATGCGGTTCCTACTATTGCTATTAAAAACAACAGTTTAGCTGTCAAAGATATGTCTTATAGCTCTCTCACCCTCTAGCCGCAACCCAATCCCCTCCTATATGTTTAACCCGCTACAAAATCCGGCGTTAGGTAGGTAAATAAGTTCTGTGGCTGTACCTCTAAAAGACTCGGAGAAGACTTATTTAGTCACACAATGGCTCATTGTAATACCGCATTGCTTAAACAATATTGACTATTGATAAACAGGGCGATCTTATTTAAGTCCATCGAAGCTACTTCAGTTAGGCTCCTGAAAAAATATGAGTCAAGGGACTGCTTCACAACAGAAATGCGCATGCCTACCAAACAGTCAATATCCAGTTAAGATGGCCACTGATTTGAGGAGTCATTCAAACAGTTCCCTAGTGTGGCTAATATCAAAAGTTTTCAACAATGATCTATCGATGGTACAAATAGATTATTATACCCATGACTTCATATCGTAAGTTTCTTTGTCCAATGGTCAGTTTAACAGCTGCTATCGAAGTGCTAATCGGAAAACTGCAATACATCTCCGGCAAAAAATGCCAGCCTTTGCAAGTTCGTTTGCTTGACAATTCTCCTTAATGTCCCTATGTCCTTGCACCTAAAAGAACTGTATCGTAAGATGCAATGGCACCTTTTCAAGAAGCTCCAGCAAGAGAATATATAGTCGCTTGACTGTTTGTCAAAACACAAACATTCACTCTAATGCCTGATTTCATAATAGCCAATTGGCTTATTCGAGAATCGACAACAATTCCGCCTGAAATACACTGTAGTCTCCAATTAGCGTAAAGTTAGCTTCAAATATGTATTAGTTAAAAATACACGACAGCCAACTCTGTCATTCAGTTTGGATCCATCGGTATTTATGTCTAAATCATATGTTACTAGGGATAGTCTCTTTGTCCATTCTTCTCTGGCTGGTATATAGATATATTGTGGTGCACACCGAGATCCTTTAAGCTATCGATCATATGAAAAAAGGAGCCAGAAATGAAATAAGAAAATTCTAAAGGGGTTTTTTATGAGGCTTGAGAAACATGTTATGGCATTTGAGGATATTTAAAGTGAAGAAGTTACGAGAGCACCAGCTTTTCAATTTCCAAACAGTAATTTTGAAGATATTGTCTATTGTCATAAGAATTGATCACTTCAAATTTCTTGAATTCATTCCCATATTAAGAGAAAATGAATTTATTGACTAAGGCAGGTCATTTAGAAAAAAACAGAAAAAAAGTAAGGGATCAAGATTGGATCCTTACGGAACTCAAGATATGGGACAAAAGGGACTAGAAGAACATGAATTCGGTCATGTACATAATAAAATGTAACCAGACACATTCATGTACATAAAAGGAATACCTAAAAGCTCATAGGTAAAGTAATTAAAAGGCTACCGAAAAATTATTGGTAGCACTGTCCGTGCCGAGACCCCAAAAGAAAGAAAAACAGTGGATACAGGCATATGAATCAGTTTTTATTAACAATACGAAAAATTGAGCATTTAAAAAGCAAATGTTCAGATAGCTGGAGCTCAGAAAAGAAACATACCTAAACTGAAACAGGACAACATCACATTTAACAGGGGATGAAAAGTCACTGTTTCATTAAGCGACATATTTCAGACTATTCTATTAAGCGATCTTTTTCCATCGATTGAGACACTCTGTCCACTATCTTCGACTTTTTGTCCCAGTAAATTTTTAATTAATTATAAATTTTGAAAAATGATGTATGATCTGATGTTATATTTACACCCTTTATTGCTCTATTATAATTTTTTGCTGCTCCACTATTTCTTTTCGAACTCTCCAAATTTTTGGATGAATTGACTAACATTTTGCCCGAGAAATCGAACCAGTGAAACAGTTGAGATGTCTTCCAATCGTTGTATATTTCATTGTGCCTTTGTTTGCTGAGTACTTAAACTTTGCGGTTGATTTTAGTTTTCTTTAATATGTTTTCTTTCAGTCTAAGTAATATTGCATTGCAATTTGAGTATGCTACATTTTTAGTATTTTAGGATTCACATAAAACAGAGTTTACGAAGCAGCACGGAAAAAAAAAACAAACAGAGCTAGTCATGTCCGCGGTTTTATCAAAACTCTCAGGAAATTAATGCTGCCAAAAATTATACACTGAAAAAACACGTATCGCCAGACGCCATAGTCTATAGACTTGTGGCGCCATGTACATAGTCGATTTCGGGATTGTGATAAAATATAGCGCCAGACGCCATAGTACGTGGCGAAAAGTACATAGGAGCAGACGCTATGCTTATAGCCCTCCACGCCATGTACTATAGTCCTCCATTCCATGTACATGGCGTGGAGGACTATAGTACATGGTGCGGAGGACTATATTACATGGCGTGGAGGACTATAGTACATGGCTTGGAGGACTGTAGTACATGGAGTGGAGTGCTATAAGCATAGCGTCTGCTCTTGAGGTGACCAACGAACCATTGTTTCAATGAATAATTTCTATTGGATCAATTGGTATTTGTCATTAAAAACATTGATGTGAGCTCAAATCAAAAGTTTTTCGCTACTAAATATTTGCACATATGCCATACATCGCGCTATGCAACTTGTACCTTATGGGTTGTTTTGCCCGAATTTCAATTATTGATAGCGAGTTTATATGGTGCATAATTGGCAACTGTGTACCATCATTTATACGTCCCCTTACGTATGACAACTGAAGCCATATATACGATAGGACAACTAAAGCCATATTACATGGCTCATGGTACCATGTAATATAGCGTGTGGGGCCATAATTTTTGCCCCATGTAATTATGGCGCTGGGAGCCATACTGCATAGCTCAGGGTACTATATACATAGCGTGTGAGACCATAAATGCTGCGCCATGTTACATAGGACCACGCGCTATGTAGATTCTGACATTATGGCGCTGGGAGCCATATTGCATAGCTCAGAGTACTTTGTACATAGCGTATGGGGCCATAAATAATGCGCTATGTTATATAGCTCTGGGCGCCATGTGGATTTTTTTCAGTGCAATTGTGGACAGGTTTCTACTTTCGTAAAAACAAAAGCTGATATCAAGTAAAGTAGAATTGAAGTGATGGCTAAACTTAAATCTAATAAGGCGGTGTTGTTCTTCGATAATTTGAATCGTAATTCTCTGAGAAGCAATGATCTAAAACCTTATGTTATAGCGGTACTTCATTTACAGTCCCAAGTTGATGTTACAGTCCTCTCGTGTGGTTTCTTCCGGCCAATACTGATGCTTCAGTTGCCTGCTGTTTGGAAATCAACAATGCTTACTCACTCATTTCTTTTTTATCATCTGCTGAACCAAATAGAATCCTATACTGGTGGTTTTTTACTGGAAGCCACTCATACACAGTCTGGTTTTCATGACCAACGAAATATAGAAAGCCCGATACAAAGATTTAAATGTGAATTTGACTTCTCATAATTGTGTCAGTTCAATCACAATACTCGCGATCATAACATGAACTTACGATTATAAATCTAAAATTACTCGCTCGTAAGCTTCTTACTACATTAAATTAATTATACAAATTTTCCTAAACAGTATTCAGACGAAAAGCAGCTTTATTCTTCAAATGAACAAATCCATATCTTTTTTAACACCAGTAAAATTCCAGCTGAGCATAAATAACATAGATACATTTCTACTCTACCTCGACCAAAACCACAACTATTACCATCGCTGAGCAATAGGAAAACTTTTCACACCACATTTTCATGAATAATATTTTCCAGGTAATAATCCATCATATGGATTTGCATAAAGTTTGTTAAGGTGGCAGGCTCTAACTTATCTGAATAATTCCGTTTCACTAGCATGCTTCCCATATTCTCTCGTTCATTTCCCTCGCTCACATATGCTGTAGTCCCGAATGCCTGTGTAAATTCTCAACGATGTAGAAATTTCGATAATGAAAATTTTCTCTACTAAAATCATTGCACATACCGTCTGCGAAAATGTATTTGAATTATCTCATGAAATGAGTGTAAGAGGAACAAAAGCTAGGAGGATGCTACCAAGTTTTCAAAATGCTGTCGCTAAATTCTACAAATCAAATGGTTTTAGAGTGACAAAACGTTGGATTCAGTGTTCGCGAATACTTTCGAAAAAGTTTGGCTAGACTGTGGAAAATTTGTCAGGGTTATTTATAGATGTCAAATACTTCCAGGTGCAAGTATCAGAAGAGATTAGACTGAAAATGTATTCTTTGCGATTGTATTTTGGAATTTTGCCTTTATCTTGAAGAGGAGCAAATATAGACAAAAAGGGCTGCCAGTTGTATTGCGCTTTTTCTAGTGTTGATTTAAAGCTGTATTCTTAGAGTACATAGACTGCTTTTTGTTCACAGCAACCAACATTCTTTTGATAATATTCCAAAATCCGAATAAATTTCAGCCATCGAGCTTACTTAGCTCCCATTCGCAAAAGAAGTACTTTTGGCGCACCAAATCTGAACCAAGCATTTTTAGAAAATCTGGTTCTTCGGAATCTATGAAAACAATTAAAAGTCCGACAAATATTTAGCAATTAGATAAATTAGCAATTTGTTTTCAATAATCTGGCAACTCATACCATCTACTATTGTATCTCTACTTCTAAGTTACTCACCCATTTATTAGATCAGTTGGGCCAAGTGCCATTCTATTCGAAGTACAGAGCACACTCCAAACTGAATCCTGCTAATCCTTACTTAGGTTACCATTCTGCACATTTTCCATTGCTATATTAAAACCGCACGAACTGCAATATACACCACAACTATATATCAAGCTCGATATATTCTTCTTTTGGTGCACTCCGACCATAGTTTACATCAAAGAAATTTCTGACGGTAATTGATTTAGCAGTTTTTCATTTTCCACAGTAAATACTATTCTGCTCGCTTGGATTGTTGTCCTGGGCTGGTCACAAACCCAGGATGAACCGAGCGTAATGCAATGCTGTAGTGCAGTGCCAAAGATAAAAGACTGCTCGAACTACTTTCTTGTGTTTGTGTCGAGGTGAAAGATTTATTAGATATCCTGTGAAGTTGTTTTGACTTGAATGTAACCGAATTGTAGTAGAGGACTCGACTAGTCGTTGTCGCATCATCATCATGATGAATAATGCTTTTATGCTTTTATCTTGTTCGTGTTAAGGTCTTCTGGGTTTAAAGGGACTGAACGTAGTTGAAAATATTTGCGATCATTTCTTTGGGAAAATCGGAAAAGTTGAATGCGAACAAGAAAGTTTTGTTTTCAGATGGTATTTAATTAAGTAAATTAAAACGATGCTCTTGCATATAATTAATTTAAAATGAATATCATCTACAATGCACCGGCGACTTTGAACTAAAAGTCAGGATCGTCCGTAGCTGGATTTGAAGAACGGACTCACAGGCTACGAGTACAGAAAATCATGTAAAATAAAACTTCATGTAAAATAACACTACAAAATAAATAGAGGCTAGAGTCGAAAGAGCTTATTTTTTTCGTACTGTGTGGAAGAAAAAGGACTACATTAATTACTGTCTTTCTATCAAGAGAGTGCTGGGTAAAACGGCGGGTCTAAGCACTACTCTAACGCACTGGATCTACTTGGCGATAGCTAGGCCGATGGTCTGGTGGCCAGCAGTGAATAAAAGCACTTTCGCTAGTATGGCGAATAGAGTTCAGTGGTGGCGGCTCTCTGCATTACAGGTGCCTTAGCCTTGACTCCTTCGTCTGCTCTGAACGTCCTGCTTCATCTCCCCCCGCTTGATTTCTTCTTCTAGTCAGGATCCTTTGGCCGCAGCAGTATTGAACGGGGTTACGCAGGAAGCACTGACTACCTGGTTCCCACTCTGTGCTTTGAGCAGGGATATTGAGCGACTGTGGGAGATGGGCAGGAATCGAATCGGCAAATGTGCCCAGCAGCTCTTACCATCTACACTGACGGCTCGAAAACAGCTGCAGGAGTAGGTGCTGCAGCATATTCTGCAGATGCAGCTATGGAAGCAGCTTTCAGGCTTCCGAATCACAGTAGCATTTTCCAGGCGGAAGTGTTTGCGATACGTAAAGCCGCAGACCTGATATACGCCAGAGATACTACTAGTAAAGTTTTAAATATCTTTACGGACAGTCAGGCGGCGGTAAAAGCACTGATGTCTCACACATCCAAATCGAAGTGTGTATTCGATTGCATTCAGGCTCTGAACAGACTGGGTAACAGCAGAAGAGTCAAAATCTTCTGGGTTCCCGGTCATAAGAGCATTGATGGAAATGAGAAGGCGGATGCATTAGCCAAGTATGGGGCTAGTCTTTCCCTTTTGGGAGCGGTTGACATCCTTACTCCTATCCAAACGATTAAGTACTCAATCGACTCCCAAATGATGCAGGGTGCGACGCGCAGATGGGGTGCAACTCAGACCTGCAGGGTAACAAAATCATATGGGGGTCATACAATCTCGCATTGACCAAGTACCTCCTCGAGTTAACGCGGATTGACTGCAAACGACTCGTTGGTATCATTACTGGTCATTGTCTTGTAGCAGCACATGCTTTGAAAATGGGACTCCTAACGAGCGACACCTGTAGAAGATGTCAAGAACCGGGGGTCTCAGAAACTATCCAGCATCTCCTGTGTCACTGCCCGGCACTGGGGAGAACCAGACTGCGATACTTCGGTGAGCCCTGGCTGGTGGATCTCTCGCACGTGGCAGAGCAAAAGCTGAAGGACATCCTTCAGTTCGTGAAAAAGTTCAGGGCTTTTAATGGCCACTTGGACTGAATTTCTTTCTCGAGGTCGATTTATCTGGTATCACTACGGACCAGTAGGTCTATGTGTAGCCATGTGCCAGCCAGTACAACCTAGCCTAACCTACCTACTCTTATATAGAGGCAAATCAGCATTTATTGGATGTTGACTACAAAGCACTCTGCCAAGATGAACTGGGATGGGACTCATGGCTTTTTTAGAACTCTTTCATTTAGTTTTAACATGTTATTTCTTTTGATGGGTTCTGCATCACTTAGCTCAAGTTTTGAAGGGTTTTATTTCCATACTTTTCTAAACTTTATAATAATGCATTATTTTGGAATGGGAGTCAAATAGTAACCTACCCAAAGACAATGACACGTCTAGATCAGTGAGAGCTTCATAGTAAGGGCTAGGCGAGATGAAAGGATCCCATGAACAGGCAAAGATCCACACATATTTATTGTGTTCAACTATTAAAGATGTAATTTTTTTAAAAAAAAAAAGAGTGTTTTTCTAGTACAACATGTCCAGTACAATTAGTACGGAACTTTATTTCATGCCCAGTTTTGTGCAAGTGTACCGCGATTAGTTAAACGAATAATTTTGAACTTAACAAAACTAATAATAATAATGAGTTTATTCAGTATTAGGTAAAATTTTGTGTTTGCACAAATATAATGTCTAGAGAGTGAACAGCATGTCCTTACATCTGTGTTTCTACATCTATAAAGAAGAATAAGTATTGTACAATAGAATGACTAGTGCAGGTTTTTGTGATTTAGGAAAAAAAAAGCTAACAAAACCTTGTGGGTAGTTTTTTTTATATATATGTATTAAACGCTTACGTACTAACTTAAACTACCTTATACCTAGCTTATGCAAAAGATTATTGTATTTTTCTTTTTAAACATAAGCGTTTGTTGGTAATGAGAAGAGTTGGTTGGTGGGAACGCTACATTTTGAGATAAAATTTAATTTTCTGTTTTCGACTACCAGTGAAACAGGCTTAATGCCGGCCAGCATGTGGAGGAGTCCAGTTGAAAAATAAAAAGGTTTCCTAAGGATGATTTCAAGGCATTTGGTTTGAACTATTTGCAGTTTCTTTTTATGGCACGAATTCTCCAGACGGGGCCTGCATAAAGAATTATTGGATGCATTATTGATTTGAAAAACAGTATATTGTTATCAATCAAAAGTTTGGAATTTCGGCAAGTGAAGGGGTAATTGGCTTCAATACTTTTGTTTACTTTGGCCACTACTGCATCGGTGTGCTCTTTAAAGTGTCGTTTTGCATCCAAGTTAACGGCCAGGTATTTAACCGCATGCGTCCAAGACACATTCGCTCCTAAAATGTTCATATGGGGATCGGGAAGACTTTTTGATGCTCGTTTTTTGCTGAAGAATATTTTCCATTTATTGCAGTATCCGCTAATAAGAGCAAGCTGCTGGTGGAGTATGTTAACAATTTCATCGGGGTTGCTTGAGCTGCAAAAAATGGTCGAGTTGTCCATAGCAATTTCATAGCAATTTCACAATTAGAGCAGCGTTGTATATCGGGAGTGTAAATATTAAAAAGTGTGGGGACCCCTGAGGGACGCCTGCAGGCACGCTATATTTGGTGAACATAGCATAAGTTTTTACAACAAAAGTTCTAGATTCGAGGAAGGAACCAACTATTTTAGTGACGTAAACGGGAAAGGAGTATTTTATAAGTTTGAATATTAGCTGTCCGTGTTTCGTACTGAATCGAAGGCCTTTTGAATGTCTAATAGAACTAAGCCAGTTGAGTGCTTAGACAAAAGTCCCCTACGGATATGATTAACTACTCTAAAAATCTAGTGACTAGTGGAGAAGCCGAACTGCCAGTCAGGCAATAACTTGTGTGCGTTTACTATTTTTCGAATAGCTTGCTTAGGGATTACAGGAAGCTAATAAGGCGATAGTTTTGAGAATGGTTGGGACTCTTGTCTGGATTCAGAATAGTAATTACAATTGCGTCTTTCCAATTGTCTGGAAAATAATCTAATTTCAAGCAGGAGTTGAAGATGAAACTTAGTGCTAGAGAGAGGTTTTTCAACAATATGTTGGGCAGTTTATCTTCAGCGGGCGATGACTTAGGCTTTAAAGACTTGAGCTGCTTTTTAATTTCGGCGGGAGTGCAAAAATCACAAGGTTTAAAGTCAGAAGAGGACTCGGGTAAGCTATTGACAGTGTTTTTGACAATGGTCTCTGTTTCGGAGTCGCCTAAGATCTGAGTGATGAAGTACGCTTTGTGAAAACTTTTGGCCAGAATATCATCCTCTTCGCTTTCCTCGAATGCCAACGAACCCACTTCAGAGTAGAGAGGAGGAATGTGATGAAATTTATACTTGAGGGCTATGCGCAGCTTCCATAGTTTCTTAGATCCTTTGTCTTGTAAGCACAGCATGCTGTTCCAGCCTTCGGTTTTTTAATTTTTTCAAAGCTATGAGTATTAGATAATTTAATTCATTCACATGGCTTTTAATATTCGAGTCACGGATACGTTGCCATTGACGACGTATCGTGTTAACCGAACATAGGGGCTGGGGCGTGCACTGTGATGTACATGCGTCTCGGGCTTATTGAATTTTATTGAGAAGGTCGAAGATTAGCAGATCTATTTGTTCTTTAGAAGTGATTTGAAAGAGATCTAAGTCTAATAGATTTATATCTTCTTGAAACCTATGAAGAAAATATCTCCAGGATGTTTTGGAGTAGAGGAAAAACGTGTTAGGCTTTAGTGATACGCTGGAGTTTATGGTAAGCTGAACAGGCAACCGGTTGGACGATAGATCATTCACGACTGAAAGTTGCGAGAGAGAAATGAGACCATTCCTAAGTACAAGATCAATTGTAGATGGGTTACCTCTAGGAGGATAACATGTGCGAGCTTCGGGGTAATGAATAACTATGCTTCTTTGTTTGATATTTATTGTGTTCAACTATTATATATGCACTTTAAAAAAAAAAGTATGTTTTCCTAGTACAACATGTCCAGTAAAATTAGGAGGGAACTTCATTCCATGCTCAGCTTTGTGCAAATGAACACAGATTAGTTAAACGAATCAATTTGAGCTTGATTTTTTACTTGAAGTTAATTCATAAAGTAATTCATAAAGTTAATTCATAAAGTTAATTCAAAGTAATAAAAATAGGAGCCTGGTTAGCATGATAATGGGCATTTGATAAAGTTTTAAATTCTTAAACCAAAGCATGCCTTCAATCTATGGCATCTAACATGAAAAAAAAATATATGAATGATCCATAAATTGGAATTAGATCTTTAGCTCACCTAAAATATTTTTCCTAGCCTCGCTCGAACCATTAGTACGACTTTGTCTTTATTTATTTGATTTCTATGAAGCACATCATAAAAATCAGGTCATGTATTTTTCGTTTACATATATGTAGCCATGCTAATTCGATACATTAATTATATAGATATCTCCATTTCAATGTTAATCAGTTCGAGAAATGACACTAATACTATAGTGTCATCATTACGAATCGGAAAGCGACAGTGGGAATTTTCTTACACTAAAATGTAAATACCCACTAATAAGCATATTTAAACCAGGTGCTAACAAATTAAGCTACCGAAGTAAAGACGTAACGAAAACAAAATTCCGAAATTATTTAAAACCGGCTCTGATCACCGCAAACATAAAAACCTGATCAATGGCTCCAAACCAATTTGAGTAGTCATTATGATACGCGTAAGCTCGTAAACGTGCTTAATTCAAGTTAATTGGAAATAATGAAGTGCACATTATCGAAATTTCTCATAATCCCACCGAAATTCATTCATATTCGATTTCACGTCAATAAAACAGCTCTGGTTTTGAATTTATCTATATTATTGTCACTATTGCACAATCGGCATCGTCATATTATACGCTCTCGAGATGAAATTAGAATGATGTCTCATCGAATTGACCAACGGCTACAAGAAGTCCATTCGAAACATTATCTGTCACGACATCTCGTGCCATCAATCACTTTAATAGCAGGAGGAGTTAAGATACCGAACTGCCCCGCCAAATACCGTTCCAAGCATATATGTACATACTACGTACTAGTACGTAAATACGAGTAGTATTCAATTAAGAACAATCATCATGGTTGTCGCTGGTCATTCGTAATAAGCTTTTATAAGAAATGACCGAAACGACAAAACAAAGAACTCTTGTCATGTCAGCATCGTCATGGACCAACATTGTGTAGTGTAATTGTAGTAACCGTTAGGACAATTCGAATTGCAATCGCGATTAAGAACAATGCTTCTTCATGGTGTCGCCCACTGACCAATTTGGACGCTAGCCTCAGAATTGGGCAGTTTATCAAAGAGTTCAGACAGAGCTGTGTTTATTGTGTAATGAGCACGTGAATCAGTGTGCTATCTTAACGACACGGTCTTCACACTTGCATGCTAGCATCTATTGAATCACACGCTGTAACGGGACATCCTCTTTATGTTAATCAACCACGAGTTGATCGTATTTGCATAGTTGCACAATTAGATGCTACATAATTCAGCGCCCCGCGATATGAGAGAGTCCACAATGCAGGAAATCTCTCATTGAAACAATTGCTTCAAATCGCATCTTAACTTCTTACCAGGAATCAAAACAATGATCACTGAATCTTTAATTGAATCGTGTGAGAGTGTGCAGCGTGGTGTGGTGATGCCTGCGTTGAAAGGTTCGCACCACATAACTGGCGCCAGATCTGACGGCAATTCGGATTCAGGTTTATCTGTACCGGGAATAGAAAGAACATCGTTGTTGTTGTCGTTAAAGATGCTTATGGGATTTCGAATCGGGATTGGAATTTCGTTGAAGGAATTCTTGATAAGATTCGAAAGAAATGTGAGTTTAAATGATAATTTATGCTAATCTGAATTAGATATCCAATCGATGGGGATTGATGGAAACGATTCAGGGAATGTAGTCGAACTGCTAGGGAGGTATTTGAACAGGTTTGCTGAAATGTGTTTTAATGGATATTTGGAGCAATAATTTGTATTGAACTATTGTTTTCAGTACTAGATGTATTATTTACAAAGAAATATTTGCAAAAAAATATTGTAATGAAATAGCCGATCACATTTTTCACTTTGGCGTTCGAGAGGTCATGGGAAAATTTGGACTAGGCTATTAAAGTCACCATTCATATTCTATTGAAAAGTAAGGTTTAGCTCTGGATTTTTTAAGGCTTAAGACAAGACAAAAAGATTCGGTTTCTGTAATCGACATTTAATTTTTGGCGAAATAATACTTTTTGAGTAATTTTTGAGTAGTTACCGTAGCAAACATTTCCGTAGCAGGCAATTATAAGCAGTGGTGCCACTTCAGAGCGTTCGTATTGTATCCAAATTTATTAATATTAAAATCCATCGTATCAAAAGTTTCAGCAATGAATATCATATTGACACCTAGCTAGACATACTTTTTTATATATTAATTATATATACTTTTTTATATACTTTTAATTAACTTAAAATAAAAATAACAAAATCGAAGCTATATTTTTAAAAAACATCAAAATCTTATTCAAAAAATCACATTCAGCTTCTAATAAATCAAATGCATAAAATTCGACAGAAGTTATAAATATTTTTGTTTCAAATATTCTGCTAATAGTAAAGAGTCAGCCGTTTCTATCTGAAAACTGTTTATATTTTTAGCAAATTCAAATGTGAAAATACTTTTTCAAAGGTTGCTGAACATATCAACTAGGCTCAAAATATTAAAGATAAGAGCACATACACACACACGAAACAAAAGAAGACCATACGTGTCGTTCAATAAGTAAAAGTTCCCTCAGATTTGCTCTGCTTGTTTATTGAAATTCAGATCATTTTCAACGAAATCATTCACCATTCCCCAGAAACTTCTGCATAACTCTCAGCTAAGAATTCTCTTGATTCCCTCGTTTTTCTTTTTCTTAGACTCCAAGAATTTCCTCTAGAGTCCCCTGATATTTTCCTAGACTCTCGAGGTTTTATCCTGGCTCCTTTGGTATTCTCCAAGCTGCCATGGTTTTCGCTCAGTCTCCTGTGGCTTTTTTCTAGTTTTATGTATTGTTAGCTCCCGAAATTTGATATCCCCGAATTTTCCCAAAAATCCCTTGATTTTTCTTAGGCTCAGATGATTTTTTAAACTTTATGAGAGCTTAGAAAAGACCAGGGTAATCAATAAAAAAATTCTGGGAGTCATAAAAGGACTTAAGAAAAGAAAAAATAAAAAGACTAGGATAGATTCTAAAAGTCTGGGAAAAAATGATAAAAGCTTCGAAAATATTGAAGAGGTGTGAACAAAAGGTGTAGGAAAAATATCAGGAGTTTGAAAAACACGGAAGCTTAGAAAAAATCAAGGGTTTCTATAAAAAACTTTACCATAAGGGTCATAGAAAAAATCAAAAGACTTTAGAAAAATCTAAGAAGTGTGGGAAAAATCATGGGAGTTTAATCATGGAAGCTAAGAGAAAATCATGGAAGCTGCGGAAAATCATAGAAGCTAAGTCAAAATCAGGAGGGGTCAAGAAGATATCAACAGAGCCTAAAGAAAAATCAAGGGCTTTGGCAAAAATTAAAGAACTTTAGAATAAATTCTGGGAGTTGAAGAAAAAGTCAAGAGTCTAGAAAAGATCAAAGAAAACTTGGAAAAATTATGAAAGAATCAGAAAAAAATTACGAGGCTTAGAAAAAAGCACTCGGGGGTATAGGAAGAAACTACGGTAGCTTAGAAAAAATTAGAGTTCTGTAGAAAAAGCTCCAAGTCCAAGAAAATATCAAAGGAGTTTAAAAAATATTAGAAGACTAGCACATAAGTCATTTCACAGTCTGGATATATCTTGCCAAACCGGTGGACTGGACGGTCGCTAGTAATACAAATTCACGATTTTAGCGAGTTTTTGGATTTTTATTTTCTTTAAAATAAAAAAATTCACAAAAGTCTTTTAATTCTCAATATCTTTGCACTTACTTGTCCATACCGTTTATGAAGCACGCATCAATTCAATATGTTTTGATACTTAATCTTATGTTAGTTTAGTTAGCTAGTATAGCTAGCTAGTTAGCTAGTATAATTATAGAAATAATTATGCTTAAAATATATTATTAAAATTTGCCAGGCACCAGACAAGAATAACAACCAACCAATCAATATCATAGATTCATTCATAGATATGAGAAATATGGGCATGTTTAAAGTGAATTTTTTTTATACTTCATTTAGCTCGGGGATTTATAAAAAAATATAAATGTAAGAGTTCTAATAGGAATCTATTTTTTTCCTCGCCTTAACCCTCTTTTGGGTCCTTAAGCTCTGGGTCCAATGTTTGGGACCGTGCTACTGCGGAATAGTCTAAGGAGCTAGGAAGGACAATCTCTTGAAATGTGAATGAGTGTCAGTAAAGATGTCGCAACCAACAATCTGCTGGATGTTAGTGCTTAACTCGCTGATTAACCTTTAATTTCTATGCCGACGTATGATGGCCTCTCAGGCTTTTGTTTGAAAGCAAATATATGGTCGGTAAATAAAGGAACAGGGCCGTTCAGAAAATATCAAAATTAGCGCACCTCCTGTTGAGTTGCGAATAGTTCGGGGTCAAAGACGTTATAATTGCATTGTATGTTAATAAGCTAATTTTCTTCTATATTGCAGCTCTAATCGCGAGATTGGAGGCATCAACGAACTTTACAAGCTGCTTGCCATTTTGAGAAATAGGAAGGTTTCTTTAGCTGGACCATTTTTTAAAGCATTAGACGCCAAAATTGATTCAAGAACCCAATCTACTTCATTTGATCCGTCTTTCTTGGATAATAGATAAGAAAAGAAGCAATGGTAAAAATAAGCGATGCAAAAGATTGCAATCTTTTGAACGTCGACTAGTTTCACAGTGATTAGACCTTAGTAAGATCAATAGATGTACCGATTTGCCATGGACTTGGTGGCAGAAGTCTTATTTGATCAGTATTAGCTAGCGGGCAGCAATTTTAACCATATTTAGTAGTCTATAATCACCATATGGTTCCAAATTTCCATTCTTTTTCTTCACAATGTGAATGCCTATTACATTTAGATGTCCTTAAAATGCGCTAAATCGTCAAAAATTCCATCTTTTTCCAGCCGCAGTAACCTTATCAGGTTTAAGAAGATAAGCTTCAGAGATTATCAAAGGACCTGTATTAATACTTCAATGCGCGAATTTGTGCAAACATGAAATGGTAAAACCATCCATGATGATATGCTATTTGGGGATAAGCGAATATTCCCGGTGATGAGGTCGAATCGTGTCGTCCTTTGAACAAAAGTAGGTTAACTAGCAAATTTTTAGTCTAATCAGTTACTGGACCGTAGTGACATAAAAGATCTGCGGTTAAAATGGGTCTTATAGCACCTGCAATGATCAAATTTCATAGGAAGATAAAGTGTAAGGTTTTTTCGTCTGCAAGTGTTAGTAGTGATGTGGTTCGCTTCCGCCCGCTCATGTTTCGTTGGAGGTAGAATTCCGAAAGAGTAAAGTAGGTAATATCGAAATCTCTGCGATGACCGCTTGAAAAATGAACGTGTCGGAGGAAAATTGGAACTTAGTTGTTTGATTCCTAAGAGCAACTAGCTGCCTTATCGCCACAAAAAGTATATGGAGAAACACATTTCTCATCGTTGCCACCATATTTTGCATGAGATGGGTTTATTTTTGGAAAATCACGGTTGCTATGTCTATGACCCAGATATATTCTGTGCCCAAAAAACGATTTAAATTGTGCTTGTCAACCTATAGACCTGATCGCTTAATCAACTCATTACTTTATTGATGCAAGTTGTTCGTTACACAGCAATAAGCAGATGAAGCAGTTGCTTCATATACTGCAGGGTCAGAAAATGCCGTTGCCATTTTGACTGCAGTACCAGCCAATTATCCGGCAGTGGCCTGAGTTTTCTGGGACAGTTATTTCCAACATTGGTACCTCTCAATTGTTTTATTTGCCAAAGCAACTGTATGGGCTCTCTGTCTCCAAAAAAAGAAAGTCTTCAACAAGTGATTAAGGTTTGAAGAACCATTCGAATAACGTCTGGATATATTATTATTATTACATATTTCACTTCCGTGTAAGAGTCTTCAGAGTCGTGGTTCTCGAATATAGCATGAAAAACTCTCAATTTCTTAGTACTTTTAGCCTCTTCTGCATAATTTAAATATCTATAACATAATTATACAATCCCTTCAAAAAGGGGAGGAATCTTGCTGTTCATCCGTTGGATCCGTTTGCTTCCAAATAAAACAAAAACTTTGAAAAAAAAAATGGCATATTCTCGAATGCACAGCCCGAGAAGCCAACTATCGGACCAAAACGGATCTCAACCTTTTCCTATTTAGCACTTTTAGTGCTACTTTCAGTTTTTCCGAACGGTTTTCCGGCGGATTTCATTTTGCCGTATCTTCGAAACTAGGCCACTTTTTCCCAGATTAGTATGGAAATTTCGCCCAAAACAACTCAGAAAAGTCCCCGAATTCATGCTAAAAAATTTTTTTTGGGAAAATTGCACGGTTTTGCCCAATTTCCCCTATCAAAATTTTTTTTCGTACTTAAAATATCACTATTATACTCCCCGACCACTTTCAATCATCGACAGCGCTAAATGTTGTAATGGCCCCTACAAAACCGAAATGTTTGTATCACAGCAATAGGTCTTGGCCCGTTATGTCCGAAACCACTCTAACCCAAAATTGGCCGATATCAGCTACTTTTGCTTTAAAAACTTTTTGAATATTTGAATAAAATACTCGCAAGTACGAAAATACTCGATACTTGATATGCTTTCAAACTGCACTATCTAAAAGCAGATTTTATTTTAACATACTTGAAAGCATGACAAAACTCAATATTTTATATAATATTTGATCATACACTTTGATCAGACTTAATGGTTTTAGCAACACTACCAGCCACTTATACATGATAAATGCTAGCCATAAAAATTCCCATGCATATCCGATCATTACATTCCATATGTATGCACACGTAAAAAAAATCTACTGGATCGTATTTCCAATCCATTCAAATCTATTCTTCACAAGCGGTTCTACAAGCGTACTGTGTATACTGGTGTGCTTAGTGTGCTTGGTGAGCTGGTATGCTAAGTGTGCTGGGAGCACAATGCAGCACACCTAAGTGTGGTGTGCGAAGTGTGCTAGCACAGCAAAGTGTACTGGTTTTGCCCATCACTAATTATTTGGTAAAAAAAAATAATAAAGACTGTTTTCTCCACTGCAGATACTTTTGAAAAAATGCTATTTAACACAAAACAACTTGGCTGCATTCTCGTAGAGAGCTAATGGAGCTGAGCTTAAGCGGAGTTTTATATCGATCGAAAATAACTCATCAATATTTTCCCAAAAAAAAACTTTCAGCGTTCTTATTTCAAATCACTTTTGAATCCATCCACCTCAGTCGATATCACTAATCAATCCACATTCCTTCAACCCAACATAGTTAAACCTAGAAAAAATTACCCTCTTCGTAACATATTTCATTTAAATTGGCTCCATTAACAAAATTAAATCCCTATCACCCAAAATATTTGCATATTAAACATCATCTCTCAGGTATCAATATCATCCATCGTGGTCAGCCTCTTTCATACGGCGCCAACAACCTCATAAAATTCAACACTCTATCCAATAATATGTCACCAAACTGAACTAAACAAAACCTACCAACAGCATCCACCCTTTATCTATGATTATGTCCACTCTATTCTCAATTCGATTATATCTTTTGTTTTACAGACAACCATCAAAATCTACACAAGTTGCCTGAAGATTGATGTCGAATACAAAACCCTCGGAATTCAATGGGACACCACAAGCAAAGAAGTTGTGACCCAGTTGTTAAGACGGTAAGTTAAGATTATCGTTTTAGATTACTGCGAAGACGCGAGTACCTGCGACGACGGCAAATACAAAAGATTGTCGGGCGTTGTGGTTCAGAGCAGAAGCTGTAACCGCAAGTCTCTAGTGCCGCTCTTGTATTCCATGTCCTTTTTTATCTTCCGAATGGAATTTCGTTGTTTTTCTTCTTCTGGTTTTTTAACGCGGTTTTTTCTCTTTTTTTTGTAGGTTGAAAATGCGCCATCGAGATCCGCGACTTTTTTATATGTCGATGGAAGTGACGGTACGAAGGGCTGGAATTAAAACCGTTCTAGTTTTAGATGAAGAAGCACGGCCGGCTATTTTACAAGCATGTCATCCGAAAGGCGACTCAAGGTACGGTATTGAATTTCAAAAATTATGCATGCACGATTTATGAATATGATATTTCATGATAGCCGTATGATGATGGTTGTGATGAGCATAAATCATACTCATTCGTAGCGAAAATTACGCGAATTACCATTTTATTGTGTTTATGCTATTGAATTTCATTTATTTGATTTGTAATCGGTTTGTGTTTCTTTTTAGGTTTTGCTTACAGCTCAGGCCAGGCGGTCTGATTCGAGTCCATACATCAGCATTACAGCCCACGTCACAGTACAAAAGTTTGGTTATATCACAAGAAACAACGGCCGATGAACTTTTATCATTGCTTTTATCATGCTATAATTCAAGTGAACCAGTCGAACAGTTTTCAATTTATGAGGTAAGATTTGGATTTTTCGTGGAGGTTAAATTAGTGTTAGTATGTATGTATTTAGTATTTAGTATTTTTAGAGAAACAGAATCGGTTGTGATTGTATTTCACATTTTTTATTCGCTTTGATTTTTCTTTAATGCACTCTAGTCTCTTCACACGAATGCCTTTTTGAAGCTGTCGATAACTTATTCCAAATTAACTGCGAGGTATTCAGCAGTCATTGTTGTCTGTCAGACTTGTGCAATTTGTTATTTAAAGATTAGAGGCGGATGGCAGGGCATCTAAACTAAACCAAAGTCCAGTTCAGGTCCTGACAATATGTTTGATGGCGAACTATCAACGAGACGAACTAAGAAGAAAAAAACTAAGTTTACCCCTGCAGCATAGCCGTAAAGGCCATTAGTCCTCATCAGCAGACCACCTTTTAATCAACCCCGATTGGGTTTCTTTTACCTTGCTAGTTCTTCGCGACTGGCTTGGGTCATGAAAATGAATCAATTTATAGCCACAATAAAACATAAAACCAGAGAAGGAGCGTTGACCGAAAGGAACCGGAAACAAGCCACTGGACCAACTGGCTTGAGAGATGTGAGTGCCGCCATGAATGGCGATTGAATTAGTGAAGGGGATGCATGGCCCTACCTTAAGCTCTCATGGCGTCGTGACCAAATCTCTCGACTGATTACACCAATGATTTTACTGGCAAAATACATATGACCGACGGACCATGCGACATTTGCAAATCCACCAAAGCTCCTTCACACCCTTTTCGTCCGCCAAAGGTGCTACATTCTAGTGCATATTTTGACGCTTGTAATGGGTGTTTCTTTTTTACAAATGCCGTATTTTGAAACTCACCACAGTCAAATTAGCTGGTTAGCTGTCAACGTCACTGTCACTTTTACTCAGTAAGGTCTCTTCATAACTGAATTGAGTAAACTCAAAGTTCTTCGCTTCGTGAGTCTTATAGCCCGCATTATCGCCATGGTATTGCGAATTTTCACAAACACTTCACGTTGCTGGACCGTAGACTAACAACAAGATTGAGAACAGAATAACGCAGCCGTGGAACCCAGTATTGCGGACAGCCTAGATTTGTCGATTTGTAGGCGTGCGCAAGAAGTTTGATTCCGCCCATCCACGTTGTGAAAAATTTTGAGCAAAGATCTCCTATGTCAAGGCCGCTAAAAACTTACAAAATCCAATAGGTGCAAGAATTGATGCGTCGGATGCGTCGCACGTTAGGAGAATAGAACTAGGCACTTTTTTACGGGAAAATTTTGTTCAATGACGAGGCTCATTTCTGACTCGATGGCTACGTCAATAAGCAAAATTGCCGAATCTGGAGCGAGAAAAATGCCCACCAAGTCATGGAGACATCGTTGCATCCAAAAAATGCACTGTTTGCCACAGACTGCATGCTCGTGGCATCAAAGGGCCATACTTCTTCAAAGATGAGCACAGCGAGTGCGTTATTATAAATGGCGACCGGCACAGAGCAATGATAAACCAGCTGTTGTTCCCGAATCCGCGCCATATGGATGTTCAAAAAGATTGCGCTACGTGCAACATAGCGACTGCAACCTTTGAAGACGAAATTCGGAAATCGCACTATCTTGAAAAATGGATCCGTTAGTCGGCCACCGAAATCATGCGATTTGGTTCCTTTATTTTACTTTTTGTCGACATACGTGAAATCGTAGATCTACGCTGACAAACAGGCGACGATCGACGCTATAGAAGCCAAAATAATTTGCATCATTGACAATATACGCAAATTTGACCTCTAGAATTGGCTTATTGAGAAGTACTGGCAGAGGTCTGCAAATGCAGGAGATCATCTTCAAAAACTTAATATAAAGGGCCAAAGTTTCCGACTGCTAATTGTGATCCGACTGCTAATTTTTGCTTGACCAAATTTGAAATCAGAACCCTCTGAAAAACACCTTTTATGTAAACATCATCGGTCCCTACCCAAGGTCTAAATACGGTCAAATTTGAATCCTCATCGTTTCAGACCACCTTTTGAAATTTCCGTTCATTGTACCTCTACGGAAATTTATTGCAAGGGCGGTGACGGAATTTCATGAAAGAATTGGAGTCCCTGAAACCTTGTTGGAGAGTCCCTGAAACCAAAGTTTCAAACAATGGTTTCCAGTTTCGATCATCGGGATTTCGTGGCTTACTAACACCTTTTCGTATAAGCCACACTTTTCCTGCCGTGTATTTGCTGTAGGCCAACGCCTCCGAACTTCTCAATCTATCATTGATTGTCGTCATTCGGGCTTATGTAAATCTCTCCCACAACGACTAGGATGCTGAGCTCACTCCGATGCCGTTAGTTCACAACTAATGCTTCTAATTATTTTGCTGCATTTGGGCAACACATGGTGACGCATCAGGAACTACGACAGCGCCCGGGAAAAAAACCAGACAAATTACGCCAAGTGCTATAATCTTCGCTTCCAGCAGCTCTCTTACCAGCCAGGGGACAGCATCTTTAGACGCTAATTCCTACAGAATGACACAGTCGTTTAAGGAAGAACTTTCGGCCAATGTGGTGTCATAGGCCAGAGTCACAGCGCGACGTAGAACCCAACAGCACCAGGAACCAAAGACTACCTGTCTCAGCATGAGTCCACCGAAGCACGGAGGCGTTTTCTCCATTTTTTTTTTGTTCGTGTTTTTTTTTTGTGATTTCAGCTCCACTCTCTATCAGTGCGCTTCGTCACATCTGGATAAGGATCAACTAATCTAATCCGTTATCTTCCAGTAGAGTTTATGTTCCCTTCATGTTTTTTGCCTGCCTTGCTCGAAACTTCGTAATGAGATTGGTCGGATTAATAATTGTTTATTTTTTTGCCTGTTGCTGAGGCGCAATAAATAATATGTTCGGACGAAAAACTCATTGAATTGAATTGAAATCGCCTTGAAAAATATTTCTTAGATGATTCTGAGTTATAGTCAGACAATACTCCTTAAGCTATTGTCAGCTTTCGTAATACTAGTCTTGAAAGAATATTCGATTATTTTATTCATTATATATTACAATATTCATTAAATATTTACAATATATTACACCATTCAAAGATATACTAAATCCTATCTTAATTATTTTTTCCAGGTCTGTCCCAGTCAAGAATACCAACGCAAACTACATCCTGACGATTTGCCGCTGCGGGCACAAATCGAACGAATAAAACGTGGTGAAACTTGTCACTTCCTGGTACGCCGAAATCCCAACTATCCAAAACGACGACAGCTTCTACCACCGATTGTCGAGAAAACTGCCCTGATACCGTTAACACATTCACACGTTAGCCTAAACTCTCTGGATTCGGATACACGAACATTATGCGAGGAGGACCATCCATCCCATAATCAGCAGCAGCAACAGCATCAGCCCCAACTGCAACAGAAAAACACCAACAATATCACTCTTCTTAGACCAAATACGGATAGCGATAACAATAATATCCTCTCTGCCACCAACAACAACAACAACCACAACAATAATAATAATAATCATAATACCAAATCAGGAGCAAACACAATTTGCAATAAATGTCGGAATAATTTCAAATCGTGTGAGTTTTGTAATAGAAACTCATCGACGATCTTGAATAGTTCGCTGGATGCCTACAATCCGGTATATAATATCCGAGAGATAAGGGCTGTAAGCCATTCGTTTTCTCCGCTCGGGAGCGATAAGAAACTTCTGGACGTCGAAGAGTTCACGCGACAGCAGATGAGGAGTAACGGAGTGGTGTACACAAAACGCTATAGTGCATGCGATTATAGTGGAAATGTAACGACATCGGTGGCCGGAGAGGCTGTCAAGAATAATCCTGCCAAGGGATTGGGTCACTATGTCTATGTCTAAGATAAGAATCTTGGATATGTTGAATGTAGCGCATGGAATAATTTGTAGCTTCCATTCTCCCAGAAAATGGAACAGTTCCTTCGATCATTATTCGAAATTTCTATTATCCATTCAAAAAAAAAAGTCAAATAAGTTACCCAAACCAATCCACAATGAGGCTAAATCAGTATTTAAACAACCACCCCAACTACAAACTATTCCATGCATACATACATCCAGCATAGCTACTAACTATTCAAATCATAAAATCAACACGCTCTAAAAAAACATTATCCTAAAAATACTTGCACTGCAATCGGCACTATATCTATGTAAAAATCCTTTATTTTCCATTCTAACATAGTTTTATGATTTATTTGCATATAAAAAAGCGAAAACCAAAAGCTCAAAGATGTATCGTTTAAGTTTGTTTTTAGATTTTAGTTACAACATATCTGAATATGTACACTTTGGAAGACTACACGATTATTTCTGCGTGAAAATGAGAATATACGTGTGAAATGCTAGATTTTTTTTTGAAAAAAAAAGTTAAAGAAAGAATAAGAAACACTAGTCAACGTATGTTTAAATGAATAAAAATTAAGTTATGTATGTATAAAGTTTGATTGATTAATATAATGTGTTTTATTATATCGATTTTAAGTTAGAAGGTTTTGTAAACCGTGTTTTTTGTCTATTTTTGATTTTTTATAGGATTTTTTTTCTCTCCACCAAATAAAAGTCAAGATATCACCATATTAATCAGTAATTATGTAATGCTTACATGCAGAAAAATTGTTGTTTGCTTCATAGATGTGAGAATACCAAAATTATATGGATGAATAAATATTATTTCAAATTAATGCGCTATAAATTTGTTTGTTTTAAGTATGTCCTTAGGTATTTATTAAATAACATTTTCAAATTATCTGAAATCGCTTCTTAGGCCATTGCATGAAGACAAAGTAAAGTCGTTTTGACAAGAAGCCAGTGTCGGTCTGAACACTGGAGACAATGGATGGTATATTTAAAATCTACGCGTATGAGGACGTAGTGATAATTTCCAAGAGTTTCCCCTTGCTGCTTTACTCCTAATTTACCTCAGATACTTGATGGCAAGTTTACTTAACGTT
Organism: Nemotelus nigrinus; assembly: GCA_947369275.1. Classification (NCBI taxonomy): domain Eukaryota; kingdom Metazoa; phylum Arthropoda; class Insecta; order Diptera; family Stratiomyidae; genus Nemotelus; species Nemotelus nigrinus. The sequence goes on along the minus strand of OX376375.1, from coordinate 50,921,383 downwards.
TGCTGTCTGCCCCTCTGATGGCTATTTAGAGTTTCTAATTGAACACTTTGCTAACTTGAATCAACTGACTCAACGTAGCAGTACTAACCGTTTCTTTATTATTTGAGGCCAGGCACTCACAGAGACTACGTTTGATAGTATGCTAGTCAATCTCGCCTCTCCTTTATTAATTTGCTGCATGCCAGTCTTAAAATATTCGGAATGTATGTTTTCCCAGTGATACCTCAGTTTGACCTGAAAGTTCCAGTCAAGGTGTGTGTGTGTGTGTGTGTGTGTGTGTGTGTGTGTGTGTGTGTGTGTGTGTGTGTGTGTGTGTGTGTGTGTGTGTGTGTGTGTGTGTGTGTGTGTGTGTGTGTGTGTGTGTGTGTGTGTGTGTGTGTGTGTGTGTGTGTGTGTGTGTGTGTGTGTGTGTGTGTGTGTGTGTGTGTGTGTGTGGGTTGAGGAGGAGGCGCACTTGAGGTCATCCTGTGAGAATGAACAGAACATGAACAGAGGTCATCCTGTACAACACCTATTCGGTACATATCTCCTCCTAGGCTGCAAACTTTCCTGCTCTTATTGAGCAAGAATCCTGCAGTCACATGGTTGGATTCTGAAAGGAAGACGTTCGTGTGCCTGGCCTCACCAGCAGTCGTCCATCTACCCACTTTCGAAGAATGCCACGTGCAGATGCGGTCGGCACACCCAAAGCGGGTTCAGGGCCCCTTAGTGGAAGTCCCGAGCCTTGCTTTGCAATGGCGTCAGCAATTTCATTTCCCTCAACACCACAGTGCCCCGATACCCAGAGCAGATGCACCCTATTGAATCTTGCGACAGAGTTCAATCGTGCTCTGCACTCTTCGACAATTTTCGAGTTTTTCAGCGCCATCAGTGCAGCTTGACTGTCACTGCAAATAGCAATGCCTTTTCCCTTCCATCTTTCTTCAATTGCCTAACAGATAGCTCTCAGGATAGCAAATATTTCTGCTTGAAAAACCGAAACGTGCTCTCCAAGAGAAAAGGCCCACCTGTCATTCGACGAATGCAGGTAGACACCAGCTCCAGATCTACCATCTTCCCTCGAGCCGTCCGTGAAGAAGATCTCAGAATATCTCCTCGTACAGAGATCTAGATCGTCCCAGTTACTTCTGCTCAAGAGGATTACTTCGTACTTTCTTCCGAAGTCGAGGAAGGGCACCCGAGCGTCCGAAGGCATAGTGAGAATCGGAGAGATCTCTCGCATCGAACCCCTAATAGAGCAGTGCCCCAAATCGTCTTCACCTACCCATAAGCCAAGTTTTGCTAGTCTATGGGCAGAGCTCATCGCCATACTCTGAACTTGAATGTCGAGAGGAGGCAGATTGAGAAGTGCACCAAGGGCCGCACCCGGAGCAGTGCTCATGGGACCACAGATACCCGGGCACACCGTCCTTTGCAGCGTGGCTAACTTTTTTCGAGCATACAATAGTTTCACAATAGTCCACCACACCACGGATGTGTACGTGAGCATCATCGGCCTAATTAACGCTGTGTAGATCCACATCACTACACGAGGTTTTAGACCCCATGTGGTAGCAAAAGCTCTCTTGCACTGCCCGAAAGCTTTTAAAGCAAGAGTAAGCTTCACTTCCACATGATTCTTCGAGAGAAATTTGTTGTCCAAGATTACTCCAAGATGTTTGACTTCATCAGAAAGTTGAAGTGTTACACCTTTCATGTTTGGAAGCACTAGTCCTTTCAGTTTTCTTTTTCTGGTAAACAAAACAATTTTCGTCTTACCAGGATTCACTGTTAAGCCGTGCCTCGAACACCAGTTGTCAATCAGATCCAATGCACGCTGTGTATTTCAACATACCACATTCAGATCTTTACCGACAGCCAGTGCGGCCACGTCATCAGCATAAGCCTGCGCGTGCAGCCTTTCTTGTTGCAGTTCGTTTAGGAGGGAGTCGACTAGCATACTCCACAGGAGTGGTGATAGGACTCCCCATTTGTCGCCTCCGTTCTTAAGTAGCAGTCGGATCTAGCTTCAGCCAGCAACCATCTCTGCGTCAGCATGGTATGTATCCACTTAACTAAGACAACATCCACGCCATGACCTTTCGCAGCATCACATAGTTTCACAAAGGCCGCGCATTCAAAGGCCCAACGCATATTCACCATTTGAGATCGCTCCTTCAACTCTGGCCACCAGAGAATGAAGGGCCGACTCGCATGATTTTCCTCGCTGGTACGCATGTTGCTCATCATTCAAAGGGTTAAACCTAAGCGCCGTAGTTCGTATGTGTCGTTCGACAAGTCTCTCTAGGCATTTCAACATAAACGAAGTTAAGCTGATCGTTCCTTGGATCGGAATAGTCATCTCTCCCTGGTTTAGGTATATTGGTCACAGGCGCAGATGCCTTCTGCGACTCAATCACCGGAGCTCCCGGGCAATGAGTCCCAAGTAAAGTTTGCAAAGGCTCCTCTTTGGACTTGGTAAAGTGACCATCCGAGCATTTTAGAGAGTCTAGCTTAGCTGATTGATCCTTCTCTAGGACTTTGCAAAGCCTAGACGTCTCCCGTGCGCCTTCCAGTTTCTCACAGTAAGATATAAATGATTCCCTCTTGGAGGTCCTCACCAGCATCTTATAAGTTCTCTGCAAAACGCTGTAGGCAATCCAGTCATCCTCAGTGTTGTTCGTACAAGCTCTGTTGAAAATTTTCCTGGTACTTTTCCAGTCAAGGTATATTATTTTATAAGATATACCCATATTCTCTGAGACATCGCCATACCGTCTACGGCATCCTGTCGGAATACCGGTGTGACCCCATTGAATCCTATTACATGCTTGAACTTTTAGCGCGTATTGCCACTAAGCACGCACTTCTAAGGAAGAGTCGATCCAAGGGCATAAGCTACAGAATCATTTCCAATGCGGACGTTGGAGTGGCTTTTAATGCAATTCTTTCAATATCAGCAGTTACTTGATATTAGGCTCGCTTTCCGTTGTCTTCCACCACACGATCGCTCCCTATACCAGAATCGGCCTGATTGCACATGTAAATACACCCACCCGAGGTTTCAGACCGCCGGTATTGGAGTGGGCGCCAATCTACCTGTCGAGCAAAGCTTACCAACTCTGTACTTAACATTAGCTTCACAGTTCAGTTTCTTACCAAGTATAAGCCCCAAGTTTTTAAATCTAGCAACAAGTTTTAATGATAACTTTTTGAGGGTTGTTGTGATAAAAGCCGGAACTTTTTGTTTCCTCATGCACAGCGCAAGTTTGCCCTAAGACTGGTCTTTTTAGCTTAGATTCGATCCTGTTACAGCGCCAAATGCATAAGGTCCGACAAGGTTTGTAGGAGCGTATTCCTAGTAAGTGCCAAAATGTCGTCGGCATATGCTACTACCCCAAAATCACTGGCTCTGAAATCTTCTAGTACCTTGTTGACCGTCAGGATCCAGAAATGGGACGATATGATCCACCTTCTGCGATATTCTCGTGCGAACTATTCCTTTCGCTTTGACCCCAGAAAGGTGGCCACGATATTTACTGAAGTCGTCAGCGTTTCATGCAGTCCATATTAAACCAATGCCGCGATGATACTCGTGTCACTCTAATACTCAAGCTCGAAGATGATAAATGCCCTGTCAAAGGCGACAGCGACCAATTTCGACGACGAGCTTGGTGTATGCGGATGGGTTAGATTCGCCTCGTGAAGCGCAACTGTTTTATGTCTCCCATAACGCATAAATGTAAACATACAGTTTATTTGACTATTTGTTATAGCCTTGTGTGATATCACAAATAGTATTTTAGACACTCGCAACAGTGACACTCGTAAAAGTGCCATTGCTGATAGCATCTTAGATATCTAGGAAGGCTGTTAACGTGAATATCTTTCGTTGTAAAGATTTTCCCTCTGTTCCGGTCCCTTTATGTAGTGCCATCTTTATGTAGTGTCATCCACAACATCAATCGAGGACCCAGAAGTATTTTTAGTGTTTTTAGCAGATTTTTTTTTTCTTCAAAAATTGATCAAAAATCCGTGTCCTATCTTCTTTTTGAAAGTCGACAGGGTTTGCTTCTATCAATCCAAGTCTTTGAAACTTCCGGACCACCTTTTCTTCCATTAGTCCGCCATGCTACCATTGGGTAGCGTTTTCGCTTACTGATTTCTTCAAGCACACGTCTTAGATTTTCCTAGCATGACTTCTTTTAAACGGTTCATCTGCTCATCATTTGTCCTGGTTTTGTGAAGAGCAGGTCATCCAGTTCCCCGAAATGCCTTTTTATTTTCCTGGAATCTTTTGGCTACTGCACTGTCTCACAAACTGATCAATTGACAGTATTGGCGTCAGCTCCTACAGAACACCTGATCCCAGAGTATATACCCTACAGTTTGATATACTGCAAGGCATTGTCCGAAAATTGGATGCAGGAACGTCTGTGGTAGCGAAAAAAAAACCGTTCAAAATAAGGACTGAGCCAAGCTAAGGACGCATCACTTTACTTCATAGTAGTACTTTGTAGCGTTGTTTATTTCTTGAACCCAATGCTCCATGCTTAAAAATCCAGTCCCTAAAGACATTTACCCGCAACTCTCCCAATAATAAAAATATAGTACAAGGGAAGTTTGATAAGGCCGTGACTTTTTAAACTTCCCGCACAGAAAATTTGAATATAGCACTGCGCCTTTCAATTGTCATCTATAACTAGACTACTGTCAAATTTTGAACAAACTACGCCATTTTGTTTATGTTTGACAGCCATTGAAAGCCTCGTGTCTCAGCCTCGTGTATTTAATCAAAATGGAAAAAAGTTAAGTTCGTGTTCTAATTAAGCATTACTTTTTGCGAAATAAAACTGTTACCAAAACCAAGGAGAGGGATGCTGAATACTCTGGAAACTCTGAACTATCAATTTCATTGGTTAAGAAGTGGTTTACTGAGTTCCATTGTAGTCGTACCAACACAAGAAACGCCGAGCTATAAAGTCGCCCAAAATAGTTCATAACGCCAGAGATCGTCGATAATTCCCATGCAATGATATGAGACGATCGGAGAATGAAAGTGCGTGAGCTGGTTGAGATTATAAGCATCTCAACTGAAAGCATATTTTAAACAAATATTTGGACATTAAAAAGCTATCCTGAAACAAACGCTTATTTTGAGGACCTGGAGGAAACCTATTATTATATAAAAAAAAAAATTGGAAAAATACTGGGGTAAATGTATCGAGCTAAAAAGAGACTATGATCACAAATAAAATTATTTTATGCCGAAAAAAATCTTTCATTCAAAAAGTCACTGACTAATCAAACAATTATCGTACCTTAATGGCTTTTTCCAATTTTACTGTGAAATTCAGAGACCAGTTCATTACATTTAACTCAATTTTATAACTGACCATATAAATTCAACTACTCTTACACTCACACTTGCATTTCACAGTCAAATTTATTATTTGTTGGTAAAAATTCATGAATACTTGATGCTCGAAGTACATAATTCAATTTCAATCGATTAAGCAGATTTCGATTTCATTACCTGTGAAATAATTTCGCACCTGTTAACACGTTTCGCGCACTTATAATTGAACTTTTGATTGAGAAATTAATCGAATCGAATGCAATAAAAGTTTGATGTGAATTTCAGATTGCTACATTTGATGGAATAGTATCTGATACGTATCGATCTCCTATCTAGATTTTTTGCTCATGGACCAATGACAACTGTACTGCATCTGCAACTAAAATGAGTACTGCATTCAAATTAGAACGCAGCAAATATAGTTGGAAACGGCACAACTGCAACGTTACGGAATAGGAATAGGTCTATCCCAACTGAAACTAAAAATTTTAAGTTGCTATTGGACCTACAGCAATATATTTGCATGTGTTCTAACCGAAATACAGTACTAGCTTGAGTTACAGCTGTCATTGGGCCATGGGCATTATGTAGGAAAATTGTAGTAGCATATGTAATTAAATTAATACATACATTAATTAAATCAAACCAATCAAGGAATACAATTGTAGAACGAAATGACTTATTAGAGCCTAGAGGAAATATTTAATTCAACCAACACCTCAATTCGCTCCAAATTCCATTATTTTTTCCGTAATCATATCTTTAGGACAACACACATAAACAATTATATTCGAAACTCAATAATTTCAATTTCAAAAATTGCTTACGCGTTCCATTTGTACTAGAATTTAAAGCTTATGACAATTTATAACAGAAAAGTTTCCGTTTGAGCTCAACTGTGCTACGAGTCGGAACTACAACCCATCTCACGCATCCAAGATTCAAACAAAACTTATGAAATTGTATGTTTTAGAACTATTTTCCGTGCAAGGTTGAGGAAAATAATAAGATGCGGTTGAGTTTTTCGATGATTGTGTTCGACATTCATTTCGAAAATACGAAAAATATTAGATCGGATTCATACCACAATGTGCCTGCGGAATAAATTAACTAGACGGAATATCCCGTTATGTGCAGTGCTGTCGTTTTACTGCAATTGCAGTATTTTTGCTGCAATTTGATGGAATCTATTGCAACATTGCATTTTAGTGCCATCTACTGCATTTTATCAGATCTGCTGTACATTTAATATAACAAGCAAATCTACATCCGCCTAGTCTTTACTGCACGCTGCACGAAACTGCAAAGTAACGTGCGAAGCAGTAGAATGCGCTTTTCTTAGTAGTGTCATATGATAGCTATTTTTATTTTTTTTTTATTTTTAGCGGTTATTAGTGAGGAAGCGTTGTTTTGGTGAAATTGGTGATAAAAAGCAAAATGGACAAGTAAGTTAATAAATATAGGACCAGGAATTTTCAGTCTGTAGTGAAGTGAAAGCAATGCTTTGATATTACTTTGAATAGTTTAGCAATTATAGATCCCAAAAAGCTGGGATATTCTTTGACAGATATAATTAAACGTTTTCCAAATATAACAGACTACGATGGGATTGAAGAATTAGATAATGCTAATAAATTTGGATTTTTCTGAATTAAATGTTAGTCCGGGGAAATCCAACATGGCGCTTCGGAAAAATTAGGGGAAAGCTGAATTTTGATGTGAACCTTGGTACTGGCGTGTTGAACAAAATGTCAAAAGTCCCAATCGATCCGAGCGCTGCGTCACTTTTTATACGGGGTCAAAAGTCACCGAAAGCTATCTTTCCTAAATATCTCAGTAACGGTTACGTCTTCAGAAAAAAAAAATGTAGCTTAGAAAATATCAAACAAAAAAGACTTTATAACTTTTTCATGTAACCATAAACGTTTTTGAGATATATTGATCTAAACATTTGTTACTAACAGCATCCTCTTTCTCACGCATGTTAATATTATCCGATTTTGATTACGACTTTTTCTATGTTTAAGAGGCGCATAAAAAAAAACATGTAAATAAACTGATCTACCATGGAAAAGTGTTCTCCGAGAAGTTCCCCCCTCCCCCTTTGCCATAAAATAGTATCCCTGAGCTTCCATCACAAATTTTGAGAAATGAGCTCGTGGCCTACTCTTTGTTCACAGTTAAACAAGATAGGATCACTTTTTATCCTATTAATTGTCTATTATTGGCATCGCAAGGCCAGCCCTACACCCACACCCTACACACACCCTACCCACCCCCGCAAACGAACCATCCCGAAATAACCGGTTTTTTAGTTTTTTTTCCATACCGCCTTATCCCATGAACGATCAGAAGTATGCAATGATATTATCTTGCTTTTTCATACTCCTAGGCCCATATGTTACAAAACCTATTTTCACCTGCAATGTTGTTGTTTTGTCCTGCTTCTTCGTGGAATATCCCTTACAAGATGCAGCAATACATTTAATTTTCGAGAAGAGAGTAGCGAGCAGATGTCCCTACAAGTTTTATGGCAAAGGGAGGCGAGGGGTGGTGGGAACGCCTCTTAAGCATAGAAAAACAAACTGACAATCATGCCAAGTCGTAATCAAAATCGGATAATATCAACATGCCGTCGAGATAGAAGATGCTGTTAGTAACAAATGCTTAGATCAATATATCTCAAAAACGGTTATAATTACAGGAAAAAGTTTTAAAATCTTTTTTGTTTGATATTTTTTAAGCTACAAATTCGTCATGCATTGTTTTTCTGAAGACGTAACCGTTACTGAGATATTTAGAAAATTCACTTTCGGTGACCTTTGACCCCGTATAAAAAGTGACGCAGCACTCGGATCGATGGGGACTTTTGACATTTTGTTCAACGCGCCAAAAACAAGGTTCACACCAAAATTCAGCTTTCCCCAAATTTTTCCGAAGTTTCGCCTTTTTTATGTCGGATTTCACTGGACCATATAGAGGCAGACGAGAATATTGAAGAAAGTTGGTGTAAGGTTTTTAAGTTGAAAAATGTTTCCAACAGGCTAATGTTTCCAAAAGTAAAAAAAAATGGTGCCAAGCTTATTAAGCTTACCACATATTAGGGCTACAGTTGAAAGAATTTTTTGGCAAATTCATTTAATAAAAATTGAGAAAACAAATTGTTTGCAAGCTTAGAATAGAATCAAAAAGTTGTATATCCCTTTAAACTATCGATACACTTACCATTTAAATCACAATACACAAGAATTTCCTCAATAATACTATGAATTTCAGTGTGTGTATACAGCAATATGTACTGCATTCCTATCTTTAATCTGACCAGAAGTTAATTAATATTTGTATTTTTTTTCACCAAACAACCAATTCGAATTCAATAGTATCGAATTCAATATATATGTGCATGAGTAGCTATGTAAAAATATAATGAGTAGCTATGTATGTGCATGAGTAGCTATGTAAAAATATATAAAGTATTTCTGCAATTTCTGAGAAAAAGTTCATATAAAAAACATATATATATCACTCAACGTACTTTTTTTTGTAAATGGGAATAGTTTTATTTTTTGCATATGTAAGTACACACATATGTGTGAATGCATACAGGAAAATCAATCTACTGCGATTTCAAGCAGTATATTGCAATTTTATATTTCCATTTACTGCACACCGAAAACACAAAACAACAGCCCTGGGGAGGACTACATGATTTTCCGAAGTATTATCCAGGATGACGACAAATAACAAAATTGTATGCTTGCTTATGTACTGCAAACGAAATCTATACGAAACCACTGGACGCGACTCGATGAGTTAATACATACATATGTATGCATGTAAGTACGTGCCATATCAAATGCATCCGAAAGGAACAAAAATGCACTCACCAGAGAAGAACGTTTCCAATTACCGCATCAAAACAACACAATATCGAAAACTATCACTTTCACATCACTAATTACACTGGCCACTGTACTTATTTACACATTTATAAGGTAAAGATTAGTTCCACTTGAAATTATAAACAAATATGTTCTCCTGGCCGTCATCTGCAGTCGCTGCTCTTGAGAATTTTTCACAATTTGACAGTTTTGGATTGAATTGGCGGGATAATCAGTCCTGCAACCCATCTCGCGCATCAAAGATTCAAACAAAGCTTGGGTGTGTTCAATGTGCATGCTATAGCTGCTCCAAAAGCATAGCATAGCATCACGTTAGCAAGTGTCAAAATTCGCAGTAGCTAGGTGAAGCAGCTATGGATATTGGACAGCCAAGAGCTGCTACGAAGGCAGCCTTTACGCAGGAAATTCAAAAATAATTTTGTTTCAATTTTTTTATTGTAATTTTTGCATTTTCGTGGATCAGCTCAATACTTTCATTGCACTTTTGAAACTGTATGAAATTTAGGAGTTTTCAACATACAGCTGCACAATCCATTAAAATTTTCCTAACATATTTAAAACGTATCATTTATTTCCGGCTTTTGACGCCATATATGAGAAAAAGAGTAAAAAATAATCGTTGAAAATTTGATAATACAGGAATCGGAGCGCCCGGCCTTTTACGATTCATGCTTGCCTTCTAAAAACTCAAGATGAGCTGCGCTATGTACAAGCCAACTTAAAACTCGAGTTGAGTTTAAGTGTTTAAAAGCCCGTATTTAATTTATGCTGTCACTATTTTCAAATTTATTCCTCATCTCCTTTGTCACAATAGCGCAAAAACTTCTTTTCATTTCAATTTCAAATTGAAAATGACGTTCAAACTGCATGTCAGCTGTGTACGCACGGCCATTTTGCCTTAGCTACTTTCTAGCTATCCTCCAGACTACGAGCAGCGAATAGCTGCTACCTTAGCAGCTATGCCGGAATCTTGGACAGCCCGACTGTCAAATAGCAAGCATCAGAAAGTAGCTATTTCGTGACATTGGACAGCCAGAGCTGCTAAAATAGCAGCTAATAGCTGCTATAGCATGCACATTGAACACACCCCTTATGAACTTGTATGTTTTAGAACTAAATATTTTGCATGACAGGTTGAGGAAAATAATAAGATGGGGTTGAGTTTTTCGATAGTTGTGTTCGAAATTCATTTCGAAAATACGAAAAATATTAGATAGCATTCGTAACACAATGTGCCTGCGGAATAAATTTGTAGATAAAAGATTATTAATCAAAACACTATATATATATATGTATATATATATATATATATATATATATATATATATATATATATATATATATATATATATATATATATATATATATATATATATATACAAATATGGAAATATGAATTTTTGCCAAATCGATTTCAATACTAATGTTGACACCAGCAAAAGTCTCGTTCTTTTCTTTGATTGAAATGGGAGGAAATTTAGGAAAAGTAGCGCGCCTTACCGGGTTTTTCTTCGCTTATGATATTTTTTGTCTTTCTTTTGCATCTTGTTGTGCCACTGGTGGTTGCGTGTGAGGTATTGCTGTTGGAGCTTTGTTGTTTAACTGGGTATGGTTTTGATGTTATGAATTAAATGGTTCGCTGAATGAGCTGTCGAATTAGACTATTTTACTCAATCAATTAAGTGATCATAGATTACAGCTCGGTTATCTTTTTTCTATTTGACTGTATGATACCCGCTGTGAGGGCGTCGTCAGCTTTTCTTCCGATGACGATCTTGTCGTCGCTGAGCAAAGGGTGCAGTGGAGTTGATACCCGATTTCTCATGTCTTGACTTCAGAGATGATGCAGTATTTATCCTCTTCCACTTTTCATAACTACTCACTACAGGGAAGACTCCCGTTACACTCATATTGAGGTATTGTCACTTGATTTGATACACAGATACAAGATATGGGAACAATAATCGAAAAGTATTTCAATTTGTGTAGCATACTTTAGTATTTGACAGTCCACCACAAATCTATCTTGAACAAGCACTACACAAATAATTGAGCGTTTTTTCGAAGTGCAGGAACGAAAAGTTACTTGTATTCTAAAACACAGGCATTGCTTATTACAAACTTGCACAGCTAATCCTATTTAACTGGAAATTCGAGTTAATCTGTAAGGCACACTTAACCGGATATTCCGTCTAGTTAATTTGTGACGATTAAATGTGACAGCGCAGCTTATGACATCGGCGGACTTTAGCAGAACAAAAAGCACCGAGTAGTTTAGTACCAATTGTTCAGCAGCTCAACACAAATAGCAAGAGTAGTTGTAAGCAATATTGATATGTAGTTTAGTCTGCAGAGATTCAGCCCTAGTGAAATAAAGACGTAAAATATCAATAAGGAGTTTTAAGTTAAAAATAAAGAAATAGTGTTTTGATTAATAAGGTAGCACATATTTTAGCTACAAATTTATTCCGCAGGCACATTGTGGTACGAATGCCATCTAATATTTTTCGTATTTTCGAAATTAATTTCGAACACAATCATCAAAAAACTCAACCGCATCTTATTATTTTCCTCAACCTGTCACGGAAAATATATAGTTCTAAAACATACAAGTGTTGTGATTGTTGCGTGCACTTATGTCAATTCACTTAATTTACTAATAAGACGCACAGTTTCTAAAAACATTAATTATTTATTAACAACACAACTTAACTTAAGACAAAGACAAACATTACACACGATGACTAAACTAGGACTTCGACTAACAAAGGATTTCAATTAACAAAGGATCATAATCACAAAGTATGATAATGACAACTAGCGCTAATCATCTGTTGATGCGGTGAGTTCAGGAATCATCATTTGCTTGCAGCGGCGAGCGTATGAACGTATGACGGCTACAATATTCCCCCCTGAGTGACATTGTCACGATAACGTTTAACTGCAGCCGGTGGATATGTTCGATTTATATGTGCTGGGCGAGCTATAATTGGATTCCAGATTGTAGAACTGTGTTTGCGGTTGGATGTCAACTTTGTTTGCTTTCGAAAACTTGCTGTGTTAGTTGTTTCGGATGAAGGAAGATTCGTATGCTGTTTAGTTGATGGTGAATCGAACCGGGCATAGGAATGGTCATGAAGCAAGGTTGCTTTCGATGCAGGAACAGGTGGTATTGCTATATCTGATGATTCTGCAACAATAAATGCTGGTTTTAATCTTTCTGTAGAAACATTTGAATGTCGTCCGTTAATGTCGATGGCGAAAAGGACTTTAGAAAGTCGCTTAATTATCCGATGTGGACCAGTATAGGGTTGGCATAAAGATTTCTTTATTGCATCAACTCTTAGAAAAACATGAGTACAGTCGTTTAGGTCCTTGAAAACGAACGTTGACTTGTGATTGCGATGTGTTATTGGCTGAGGTCGAATTTCACGCATTTGCTCACGAAGAAAAGCAACAAGACGATGCGGGTCTGCAGTGGTGTCAGCATGATCAGCGAAAAATTCATCAGGCAATCGTAATGTTGTTCCATACAACATTTCAGCACAGGATGCTCCTAGATCTTCTTTGTAGCTGGTGCGGAGGCCGAGTAATACAGTTGGTAATACTTCGGTCCAATTGTTGTTTTGCTCGTGACACATAATCGAGGCTTTAAGTGTCCGATGCCATCGCTCAATCAATCCATTAGCAGCTGGGTGATACGGTGAAGTCCGAGTTCGTCTGCATCCAAGAAGTTTTGAAAGAGAGTTGAAAAACGACGATTCGAATTGGGCACCTTGATCAGTCGTAATAATATTTGGAGAACCATAACGCGAAATCCAATTTGTGTAGAATGCTTCTGCTGTTGATTTGGCAGTCTGATCAGGCATTGGAATAGCTTCTGGCCAACGAGAAAATCTGTCGATGATTGTAAGGCAGTATCGCTGGCCTCGTGAAGGTATAAATGGCCCAATAATGTCCAGGTGGACTTGTTCAAACCTCTTATCTGGCACTGGAAATGGTTGGACATCATTTTTAACATGTCTTGCAACTTTTGATTTTTGACAGGGTATACACGAACGAGCCCATGAAGTCACATCTTTGCGCATACTTGGCCAAACAAATTTATCTCGAATGGCTTTAAGTGTTGCTCGTGCTCCTGTGTGTGAACACCGATGAAAAACTTCGAAGATTTTCTTCCGGAGCTGAAGTGGCACAAAAGGTCTTATATGTTTGAGTGATTTGTCACAATAAATTTCATGGCCTTGTATTTTCAGAAGTTCGAGCTGGAGCGAAGTTGAATTCTGTTTTAATAATTGTTGGAGCTCGTTATCAATTTGCTGCGCTGTTGATAATTCTTCAGCATCAATAATCGTTGGCATAACAATACTTTCAATGCGAGAAAGTGAATCGGCCACGATGTTGTCTTCGCCTGGCACATGCACAATGTTAGTGCTGAACTGGGAAATGTAGTTCAAGTGTCGTAATTGGCGAGGTGATGCCTTTTCCGCTTTTTGAAGAAATGCAAAAGTGAGCGGTTTGTGGTCTGTTTTAATAATGAACTTTGCACCTTCCAGCATGTGTCTAAAATGTCGGATACTACTGTAGATGGCAAGTAGCTCACGATCATAGGTGCTATACTTGGATTCAGGAGAAGTTAATTTTCTGTGAAAAAATGCTAACGGCAACCAGCGATTAGCTTGATGTTGCTCCAGAACAGCACCCAAGGCAATGTCCGATGCATCCGTTTTAAGGGCTAGTGGTGCTCCTGGCTTATAATGAACCAAAAGTGTAGCATCGGCTAAACTGTTTTTGCAATCTTCAAAGGATTTAATTGTATGTGGAGTCCAATTAATGGGTGTTTTATCTCCTTTTTTAGAATTATGAAGGAAGGAGTTCAATGGAGCTTGTATATTTGCCGCATTTTTGATAAATCTCCGATAAAAATTAATCGTTCCTAAAAATCGGCGTAAATCTTTAACAGTATTGGGACGTTTGTAGTTACGTATAGCGTCTACTCTGGCTGTAGGTGGGGAGATTCCGTGCTTATTAATGACGTGCCCCAAATATTCAATTTCTTTAACCCCAAAGATGCACTTGGCAGCGTTAATTACTACTCCATAGTCATTTAGTCTTTGAAAAACCGAACGAAGGTGTTTAGTGTGTTCTTCGGGGGTGCATGATGCTATTAAAATGTCGTCCAAATAGCAATTGCAGAATTCCAGTCCTCGCAACACTTCGTCCATAAATCTTTGGAACGATTGTGCTGCGTTCCTTAACCCGAAAGTCATGGCAGTAAATTCAAATAGTCCAAATGGCGTGATGACTGCGGTCTTTGGAATGTCATCTTCCGCCACTGGAATCTGATGGAAGGCTTTTAAGAGGTCTATTTTGGAAAAAATGGTTTTACCTTCTAGATTGGCGACTGTATCCTGTATGTGGCGCATCGGATACCTATCTGGTCTGGTCACAGAATTAAGACGGCGATAATCGCCACATGGCCGCCAAGTACCTTCTTTCTTTTGCACTAAGTGCAGGGGGCTTGCCCAAGGGCTAGTAGAAGGGCGACAGTAGCCTCTTTCCATCAGATATTCAATTTCAGTCTTAGCTATCTTGAGTTTTTCTGGTGTTAGTCTTCTCGGACGGTCTGCCACTGGTGGGCCATCAGTTATAATGTGGTGTAGTACATTATGAGACGGTTTCGTTTTAGGTAGACTGGGGTTAGTGATGTTCGGAAATTCTTTTAGTACATTAGCATATGGCGATTTGAAATTTAAAGTGGAGATTGTGATTGATTTGTTAACTGTTGCAAGGTTTCCTTGTTTGGAAAGGTTAGTGATCGGGTCGATAATGCGTTTGTGCCTCAGATCAACTAACAGACCGTGATATTGGAGGAAGTCCGCTCCAATTATCGGTCGTGCAACATCAGCCACACAGAATTTCCAATGGAAAGATCGTCTTAAACCCAGTGATATACTAAGGACTTTGGTATCGAATGTCGCAATAGGCGTACCATTAGCAGCGTAGAGCTTGTAATTGGACGATTTTGTAAGCTTGTGTTTTTTACTGCAAGGAATAACTGAAATGTCAGCTCCCGTGTCTATTAAAAAATTTAAACCAGTTTGCTGATCAAAGATACTAAGGCGGGTTTTTTTACAATCGCTGCTGACCGCCGATTCAAACAGCGGGCTTACTGGTTTTTTTGAACAAATGAACATGGCTTTTTGCAACGCCTTGCGTTGGAGCCGTATTTCCTATGGTAGTAGCAAATGAAATTTTTCTCATGAGGTGAGGAAGATTTTCGATTTGAGTAAGTGACGCGATTTCGTGAACGCGATCGAGATCGATTGTACTGCGAACGATTTTGACGAAGCTGGAGAGCGGCTAACTGTGCTTTAATTTCAGCGAGTTCATTTGTCACTGAGTTTTCAGATAGTGAGACAGTGGCCAATTGATGTGGCTCATGAACTTCTAAGATCTTGTCTGCCATTTCGGCTAAACGATCAAGATCTGAAACTTCCGATATTACCAGTATCGCCTGAACATTGGCTGGCAAGCGCTGAAGCCACAGTGACTTTAAGAAATTGTCGGTAACTTTTGTCCCAGCTCTAAGCTTCATAGCTCTAAGAAGCTGTGACGGCTTTTGGTCGCCCAACTCCAAGCCGGTTAGCAATTCCCTTATCTCCTTTTCTTCAGAAACAGCGTATACACTTAAAATTCTATTTTTCAAAGCAATGTACTGACCTGTTTCTGGCGGGGACTTCGCTATGTCAGCTACTTGTGTTAAAATATCGTTGTCTAGTTCGCTCAGTAAACGATCGAATTTGGTCGATTCTCGTTTAATTCCATATGATCTAAATTGCGCCTCCACACGCGCAAACCACAGATCTGGCTGAGTTCGCCAAAACGGCGGCATCCGAAAAACCGCGATGTTGTTTATGGATTCCTCGGCGTTCTGGAAGTCGTCCCCAAGTGGTGGCAATGGTGGGCCTTCGTCTGCTTCGAATGTATTGTCTGTTGACATGATGCGCAATTAAAATTAGCTATCAATTGTTATCTATTTTCGGCGTCGCGGTCACCAATTGTTGTAGTACCGATTGCATTTAATTGCGTGCTCTTAATGTCGGGGCCGATATTGAATTATTTTCGACGTACGGGGTCACCACTTGTTGGGTATTAGCTACCATTATGAAAGACGCGGTTGCACACAAATGATATTTATTATGGAACACACAACTTAACTTAAGACAAAGACAAACATTACACACGATGACTAAAC
Source organism: Nemotelus nigrinus (assembly GCA_947369275.1). Lineage (NCBI taxonomy): Eukaryota > Metazoa > Arthropoda > Insecta > Diptera > Stratiomyidae > Nemotelus > Nemotelus nigrinus. The sequence continues at coordinate 50,904,885 of OX376375.1, read as the reverse complement.
TAGGACTTCGACTAACAAAGGATTTCAATTAACAAAGGATCATAATCACAAAGTATGATAATGACAACTAGCGCTAATCATCTGTTGATGCGGTGAGTTCAGGAATCATCATTTGCTTGCAGCGGCGAGCGTATGAACGTATGACGGCTACACAAGTTCATTAACTTTGTTTGAATCTTGGATGCGCGAGATGGGTTGTAGGACAGATTATCCCGCCAAATCATTCCAGAACTGTCAAATTGTGAAAAATTCTCAAGAGCAGCTATTGCAGATGACGGCCAGGAGAACATATTTGTTTATAATTTCAAGTGGAACTAATCTTTATCTTATAAATGTGTAAATAAGTACAGTGGCCAGTGTAATTAGTGATGTGAAAGCGATAGTTTTCGATATTGTGTTGTTTTGATGCGGTAATTGGAAACGTTCTTCTCTGGTGAGTGCATTTTTGTTCCTTTCGGATGCATTTGATATGGTACGTACTTACACACATATGTATGTATTAGCTCATCGAGTCGCGTCCAGTTGTTTCGTATAGATTTCGTTTGTTTGTAGTACATAAGCAAGCATACAATTTGGCTATTTGTCGTCATCATAGATAATACTTCGGAAAATCATGTAGTCCTCTCCAGTGCTGTCGTTTTGTGTTTCCGGTGTGCAGTAAATGGAAATATAAAATTGCAATATACTGCTTGAAATCGCAGTAGATTGATTTTCCTGTATGCATTCACACATATGTGTACTTACATATGCAAAAAATAAAACTATTAGCATTTACAAAAAAAGTACGTTGAGTGATATATATATATGTTTTTTATATGAACTTTTTCTCAGAAATTGCAGAAATACTTTATATATTTTTACATAGCTACTCATGCACATACATAGCTACTACATAGCTACTCATTATATTTTTACATAGCTACTCATGCACATATATATTGAATTCGATACTATTGAATTCGAATTGGTTGTTTGGTGAAAAAAAAATACCAATATTAATTAACTTCAGGTCAGATTAACCCCTTCAGACCTGACTGTTTATGGTGGAGAAAAAAAAAATTTTTTTTTGGTAATTCTGATTTCTGGGGCTTGTTTTGCATTTTAGTTGAAATAGTTTTCCAAATAGATGGCGCTGGTGGAATCTGTGGCGTGTGCATAATAATGCACAAAACTGCCCAATGGTTGCTAAACATAGTAAAAAAAAAGAAAGGGATATCACAAAAATAACAATTTAACTTTATTCATTATCCAAAATAACTAATAACATAATAATAAACAATTCAACGTGCAAACAAAATAAATTCTTTCCTTAGTATACACTTGTGTATGAAGGGAAGTGATGGATATAATCACCCAATATTTTTATTTTGTATGAAAAAGTACAAAACAATTCCTCTCTTTCTTTATACACAAATGTACATTACATTTGCCGCAATAAAAATGAGTCTTTTTATTGCATTTTTTGCACCTCTTTCCTTCTCGGTTTCCATCTAGATGTGGAAGATGGCCTATCCCATCGTGCTGTGAATCTGGCAGCGGTCGAATCTCCTCTTTACTTCTCGGTGTTTGGCTCGTATTTGTGTTACTGGGACGCCCTCTTTTCCTGTTGTTCGTTTCAACTTTACAAAGGCAATCTGCGATATACAAACGGAAGTCCAAAAAATCTAACTGCTTATTTTTCGGGATTGAGAGCTTTTTACAGTCTCGTCTGTATTCAAACCAAGAATTCGCCAATGCAAGGTCTACTGCATGAAAAATCATTCGTAGAGTCCATTTACGAGAGCGCACATATATTCTGTATAGTCCGATCATTTGGTCCAGAAGGTCGACACCACCCATCGAATGATTATACAAACGGACTATCTCAGGTCGTTTAACCGTCACATATTTTTTTTGTTTTTTATCCCATCGAGAAACTTCGTCTTCATTTCCGCAACCAACAAAATTCGATGCCAAGCAGACTGACCTGTTGTCTAGCCATTTCACCAAAATGACTGCGCCATTTTCACTAACCAGCTCATCGTGTGATCCTCGTTCAATTTTTTTCATGTCTTTGTCGGAAGCCAGTGGAGGATTAGAAAACCTGTTCAATCTGATTGTTCCGCCTGCAAAAATTTTTCGCTGCTTCAATATTTCCAGCAACTGAAACGACGAAAAGTAATTGTCGTAATATAATTTATGTCCTTCCTTAGTTACTCTTTCCGAAAGATGGAGCACAACTGAAGCACCAGGACCAAAGTTTTTCATGTTTTCTGGGTCTAATCCAGTAGTAGCCCCTTGGTATATTAGAAAATCGTAAGCAAGTCCCGATCTCCCACATAGAACAAAAATTTTAACACCCCATGGTGTTGGTTTGCCCTTTATGTACTGTTTGATCGCCAACTTTCCCCGAAATGGAACAATTTGCTCGTCGATGCAAAGATTTTCCTCCATATCCAATTCAAGGCAGCGCTTCCTAATTGCATCGAAAAGTGGACGGACTTTATACATTCTATCCTGACAGTTTTCGGGTATTTGCAGATTATCAACACAATGTAGGTTTGAGCGAATTTTAAAAAATCTGTCTCTTGACATTGTATCGTTGAACAGGTTAATTCGTAATCCTTTATTCCAAAATAAGCGTACCCTTGGAAGCTTCAGACTCCCGATAGCTATATGCAACCCGAATAACGCTTTGATTTCGGCTGCACAGGTTGGTTTGAAGCCAGCATCCTGCTGTAGCGCATACATATTTGTGTAGGTGGCCATGTCTTCGTAAAGGGTTTCGCCAATATATTTTTCAAAATAAGCCAGTGGACTCAGGAATTTCAAATGTTCAGGTTCAGTACCACTCCAAACGGTTTCTGACAAATTGACGAAACTTTGACGGCACCATTTCACCGCGCCCTTTTCCGTAATTTGTCCTTGGTCGCGCTCTTTCAAAAGCAGCAATGGTAAGTCAGCCTCGATGTCAGAATCACTATCTATATCAGGTTCAATTATTTCTTGGTCTAGTGGTCTAATTTTATCAGCACCAACACGTACTGACGAAGAAGCAGCTACATTTGGTTGTACGAGTATATCGCCATCCTCGTCATCGCTCAGCTCAATGTCCGAATTCGTCACCAAATTTAAAATTTCGGCCAAGTCCCGAGGCGATGCCACATTATATCGTTTTTCTGCATGTAACAAAACGATTCCAAACACAAACAACAAATAAATAATTGCGTTTTCTACAAACTTATTATGGGTATACGATGACGCTTCAGAATAATTGTGCACAATTATGCACACAATATTTCGCTCTTATACTATATCAAAATACAACAACAGAAATAAACATATTGTCACTGAAGCTATTCATTGCACCCATAAGTTATATTTCATCTACTTTATTTATTATAAAAACACTTAAAAATATTAGATTTTCATAAAAAAACTGCATGCACTTACTCGATTGCAACATGCTGCTAGACTCCATTGTATTTCACCACAAATGAAATAATTTCTAAAGTTTCTATACGCAACTGATTTCCAACCATAGAAAGTGAACATATTCATTTTTCTGCCCTTTTGGTCAGAAACGTTGCAAATGAAATGCAAGCATAGAAATCGAGGCTTGAAGATTGTGGGCATAATTATGCACACAGGGACTGAAGGGGTTAAAGATAGGAATGCAGTACATATTGCTGTATACACACACTGAAATTCATAGTATTATTGAGGAAATTCTTGTGTATTGTGATTTAAATGGTAAGTGTATCGATAGTTTAAAGGGAAATACAACTTTTTGATTCTATTCTAAGCTTGCAAACACATTGTTTTCTCAATTTTTATTAAATGAATTTGCGAAAAAATTCTTTCAACGGTAGCCCTACTATGTGGTAAGCTTAATAAGCTTGACACCACTTTTTTTTACTTTTGGAAACATTAGCCCGTTAGAAACATTTTTCAACTTAAAAACTTTACACCAAAATTCTTCAATATCCTCTTCTGCCTCTACATTTAATTCAGAAAAATCCAAATTTATTAGCATCCTCCATTCGTTATCTAATTCTTCAATCCCATCGTAGTCTGTTATATTTGGGAAACGTTTAATTATATCTTTCAACGAATATCGCAGCTTTTTGGGATCTATGATTGCTAAACTATTCAAAGTAACATAATTAACATCAAATCTGTAGAAAATTTGTGTGGTCAGCTCTAGATAATAATTTAAGCAATTTATCTTTATAAGGATTTGATCTTCATCATCAATATCGCTCAGTAATATATGCGCTTTTGCGCCTATATAAATATCTTTCAATTCCATAATCTGCTCATCTTTCCAAGATGTGGTGAATAACACTTCGTTTAAATATTCTCTACGTACGAATTTTTGTAGGATAGTTTTAAAGTAAATATTTATAGTAAGAACGATTAAATGAAATGGAGTTTCCGACTGAAATTCAGCATTAATTTTGCTGGTTATATTTAATATATAAGATAAAAATGTGTTATAAATTTTGTTGTTAACATTTAAATTTTGAGCTATTTGAACAGCTAGGGCCGAATTTCTATCAATTTTTTTGCTTGTTATATATTGATGTAAAAGCTCCCACTGCTCAACAATTCTACTTGTTCCAATGCAAGTCACCGAGTAAACGATGTTTTCAAAATCTTGTGTACCGTAACATTGAAGTATTCCTGCAACTGCGGAAATTCGTTGATTCGTTTTGAGCTGTGCGAAATAAAAAAGTAAACGTTTCTCGCTAGATTTTCTATATTTGACGGCAGTTTTTTTGCAGCTGCTGACGAACACAAATGAAGAGAATGGCATATACATCCTATAGTGTATATGTTTGGCAATATGTCCTTAAACATTCGTTTGATGCCACTTTTTTCACCCATCATCACTATCGACTTGTTAACGCCAAACTTTCGACTCCCCCTATATTAATAAGGAGAATTTTTGATTTTTTCAAGTTTTTGCAACGCAATTCATACTTTCAGATAATATTGCATCTTTAACAGTTTGGAATGATTTCGTTTTCCCAAATTTGATTTGTTTATATATATATACATATATATATATATATATATATATATATATATATATATATATATATATATATATATATATATAGATATATATAGATATATATATATATATATATATATATATATATATATATATATATATATATATATATATATATATATATATATATATATATATATATATAGATATATATCATCAAAAAATTTTAGTGATAAAATCTCAGGAACGCGCCAGTCGACTGAACTAAAATTTTCAGGATAGATTGGTGTATATGCAGAATAGTACCAATGTGCAGAATAGTGCCAAAGTTAATAATATTTAACCCTTTGGCGCCGGCGGCCATTTTAGTGATATTTTAAATATACCTATTTTTCTGTCAACATATAATATTTCATGGAATGAATTTTGAACATGATTTAACTGTGAATATGATATATATTTTGAAATTTTTAGCCCGATTTATGCGCTAGGCGCCTGAAATGAGATTGGGAAAATTCGAAAATTTTTGAATTGCAATAACTTTTGACCAGATTATCAAATCAATACGAAACTTACAGGGCATATTGTTGTTACTAAGTTGTAGACACGTGTGGTTTTTTATGAACGTGCTAGCAACTCTGCAACTACGGCAGGCATTGAAACTGAAAAACTTCAAACCATCGGTTCTAATGAAAAATTTTCGCCTGTTACAGTGAAAAAAAAACTCATATAGAAATCTTATGTTTTGTCTATACAACCAAAGGAAAACTTTTGAAATTTAATATCGAACAAGAACAGTAACCCTCCTCTAATTCACCTATAGTTTAAGCATCAAAAACTTCTGTTCACGAGAACTCACGATCCATGTATCAAATATAGATGAATTTCACAGAATGTATTGGTATTAAATAGGACCAGTGGTGTGTTCAATGTGCATGCTATAGCTGCTTCAAAAGCATAGCATAGCATCACTTTAGCAAGTGTCAAAATTTGAAGTAGCTAGGTGAAGCAGCTATGGATATTGGACAGCCAAGAGCTGCTACGAAGGTCAGCAAATTCAAAAATACTTTTTCAACATTTTTTTTAAATTTTAATATTTGTGTTTTCGTGGATTAGTTCAGTACTTCCATTGCACTTTGGAAATTGTATAAAATTTAGGAGTTTTCAACATACAGCTGCAGAAACCATTAAAATTTTCCTAACATATTTCAAGAGCAAAAAATAATCGTTGAAAATTTGATGGCACATGAATCAGTGCACCCGGCCTTTTGCGCTTCATGCTCGCCTGCTAAAACCTCAAGATGAGCTGCACTGTGTGAAAGACGACTTAACTCGAGTTGAGTTGAAGTGTTTAAAAGCCCGTATTTAATTTATGCTGTCACTATTTTCAAATTTATTCCTCATGTCCTGTGTCACAAAAGCGCAAAAACTTCTTTTCATTTCAATTTCCAATTAAAAATGACGTTTGAACAGCTGTGTACGCACGGCCATTTTGCCTTAGCTACTTTCTTGCTATCCTTCAGACTGCGAGCAGCAAATAGCTGCTACCTTAGCAGCTATGCCGGAATCTTGGACAGCCCGACTGTCAAATAGCAAGCATCAGAAAGTAGTTATTTCGTGACATTGGACAGCCAGAGCTGCTAAAATAGCAGCTAATAGCTGCTATAGCATGCACATTGAACACACCCCAGATCTGATAGAAGCGATTCGGAAATGCGGGTAACTGTGTGCCAGTGGTGCCATCTTCAAAAAAATTATAAACTGCTTTTTGTCCTATGAATTCTGATTCAGTTGCCAGATTTTCATGAAATTGACACAGTAGCTGAATCTTAATTTAAGCCGTATTTGGTAGAAATTTGGTTGAAAAATTCGGTTGGTGCTGCCAGCTATGGTAATTTTGGTGTCCTGGATTTTGAAAATTCGCTCAGGAAAGTAAAGCTTTTTGCCCTATAACTTCCAGTGCGGTCGTGAAATCAAAACGAATTTCATATTATATATGGTACTTAATATAGGCATTATTCAGAAGGAATCTGGTAAAAGAAACCATTATAGGGTTGCCAGCTATTGTTGGTTTTGTATTTATTTGCAATATCTTTATTAAGCGATTTTACCGTAAAGTTTTCAAACGGTAATTACCTTGTAGTGACAATAAACAATAAATATTCAGTTTTTGAAAACTTGAAAACGTTTGCCACTGGTAATCCTAAATTTCTTTGCACCCCTATAACTTCCAATGCAGTCATCGGATCAAAACAAAATTCACAGAGTAGGTTGATTTCAATGTGAGGCAGGTGTGATGATGCTAGCAAAGGGTTGCCAGCGCGAGGCGTTTTCTGCTATTTTCGTTTCAATAAATGCGTACATTAAGTATTCATATCGCGAACATTTACAATGAAAATAAGTTACCAATGTTTAAATTTTCTAAGCTCTAGAAAATTTTTGGTTCCAATCATCTTTCTATCCCTGTAACTTTCGAAATCGAAATCGATAGAGTTATTTGATTTTCATGTGAGGCAATTGTGGGAGACTTTTAGTTGCAGTGATGGTAAAGTGTTGCAAGCACTAAGCATTTTCTTTGTTTATCTTATGTTATGCTGCTTTCAAAGTTTTGCCGTGTTTGCCTTTCCTAAATCTTGAAATTCCTGAAATCCTTTCCACCCTATGAATTTAAATGCATTGTTAAGATCACAGTGATTTTGCAATCGAAACAGGTTGGAGCACGTGTGGTAGAATATGCACTCAGAATCTGCACGATTCTTCTACTGTTCATCTAACATTAGTGTTTCTAGCGGCTCAGGTGCCCTAGAGTTTTTTTTTAAGTCCTTAAGGGGTCATGCTATTTCGATTTTATTTTCCTGGCTTTCTAATTATAGCTGGGATCGTAGTCCTTTTTTTCTTTATATCGGCTGTTTTTGTCCATTACTGTCAGGTTTAGTTCTCGATGCTGTCTGTACTGTTGGTATTATTTTTTGTGTTTCCTGTACCACCAACTGTTTCATAGGCGCTTATAGTTTTGGTGCTGGTAATGCAGGATACTCTTTTCCAGCCTGCCTTTTACTGACAATAAAAGATGATCCTGAGCCTAAGCCATCAGCTTCCGAATCTTCAGCTGTCTAGTCGGGCCAATGCTCAAAAATGTGTCCTCTTTCTAGATTATCTGTTCTAAAGCTACCATTGTCAGTATTTGAACAGAGAATCTTGTGTTTCTGCTCTGGAAGTTTCTGCAACTAGACAGTGAAAAATAGCCCGAGAATCTCTTTTTGATTTACCTTTATTTAACCTTTATTTAAATAATGCGTTATTTGGATAAATTTTGGCATCAAATATACTTAACTCTCCAAATTTGGTGCATCGATTGCATACTGTAAAATTATGAAGATGAAATTGTACCCTTCTTTGAAGTCCAGGCTCTAAATTGTATACTACGTTGACTTCATTAAAATAATAATAACAATCAAAAATTTACAAATATATTTTCTTGTTTATTGTTTGCAATAACAATTTTACTAGCTATCATATATGTATATACAAGTAGATGTATTTAAATTAGGTTGTATTTTTTTTCGTATTGTTGCTGATATAATTTTTGAAATTATCAAAAGAAACTACAACAGAAATAAAACGGCTAATGAAAACCGGACACGAACCCTAGAAGTCAATTTGATGATTTGTGGCTATTATTTCGGACCAGAAAGGCTTGACTAATCTTACAAAAAGCTTCACTAAAAACATGAAAAAGACAATTGAAAATAAATAGGAGCACGTCAAAAGTAAATGAATCAGCTCCGAAATTATTTGCACCGTTCTTGTTTGTGTCATAATATAAATAAGACTTCAACTATTCACTAAAGTCGTTTGTGTTTTTTTATACAGGTATTTCAGTACTCTCTAAGCAGTTTCGCCACATAGCGAGATCCTTTTCTAAACGTAATTTCTATTTCAATAAGTTAACATCGTCCATCACGACTGCACCCATCGGAATCAGTGCTCTATTCGTATTTTCGATTTAGATAGGACCATCTATTGCATGTATGACACCATTTGTAGCCGGAATATTGGATGTAATCATTTGAGCTTCGTTCACTTTAATCTTGCCGTTGCTTGTCTTTTGGAGCGTAATCGAGTTGCCGGGCAGTAAAGAGTCCTTCACTTGATAGAATCTCATTCCAGCTGAGAAAAGTGTTCCCGGCATAATGTATTTCATGGCGAAAGCTTGTGCGGTATCCTTGTCTGTCGTGAGTTTTTCGAGTGCGGTTTGGTCAAAATCGCCGAACGCCTTATCGGTCGGTGCGAAAATCGTGTAGGTTTTATGTCCTGTAGCGAAAAAGTGACAGATGAGATTCAAATTTCGAAAAAGTGTAACTGATATGCTTACCTTTATTTTGCAATAACTCTGACATTCCCGAGGCGTATACAATCTTCAAGAATGTGGTGAAACGTCGTTCCCTGTCTGATTGCAGAGTTTGTAGCAAATCTCCAACTGGCAGTGGGAACATTACCCTATCGACACCATGAGCGACACCCTGTGGAATTTTAATATCCTGCTTGTCGCTAACAATCATCGCTCCATTAATGGTTGTTACCTAAAAGGGGTAGTGTTAGTTTTAGATTCGAGGACATACTTGCTTGTTGATGATGATTGGTGTGTCATGTTCTCAATCCTTACCATGACATCGTTCCATTCTTGGTCATGCATGCTGTATTGATTGACACGCAACTGTGTACCAGCTAGCGAGACGCCAGTCATTTCATCCTGTAGTGAGCTAACTTCAAATGATCCGGGTATAACATGGTGCAGAAGAAGCTGTTCGAAGAGATAAAAGATAATGTGTTAGATGAGGGACAAATGTTGGAATGATGATGAAGCTTTCAGTTGAATCTTAAATGAAAGTCAAATGTGTCTGACACAAATGAACGATTGAAAATGAGAGCTAAAGAAATTTGATGAAGATGCTCTAGATAAAGTGGGTTCTAATTTTTTGGCAAGCGTTCTTTTATTCTTATTAAGAAGCAAAACTTAATCAAAGGACCAGGAAAACGCGCTATATGTACAACCAAAAATCCTCGTAAAATGGTGAATTGGAGCTTGAAATTATTTATTTTAACTCTTCATAGCTCTTCCTTGTTCGAAAAATGTGTTGGGCTTGAAAACCTTTCAGTGAGCATGCTTCGCAGTGCTTAGCATCAACTTTTACTAGTCGAATATCCCGAACTGTCAGATAAGTTCCATTTTGTTTATGACCCTTCCACAATGCAAAATTAAGAGCTTGGGCATGGATGATTTGGGTAGCTTTTCTTTATAGACAATTAAATAGTGAAATGTTTGGGAACATATTTGATTTGTTTCTTCACTGACACAGGATTTTCTTACATTCAACTGAATCCCATGTAAAAGGTGCCAACTGGCTTCAGTTAAACTGGCCACCAGATAAAAACACATAAAGGAAGTTGTGAAGGACCTTCCTGTGCGATCGCTAGACAATTTTGGACAACTTTTGACATGGAACTTTTTGATTTGCGAGGGGATCTCTTCGCGCAGTGATGACTGTCTTAGCTGGTCAGTGTCTGCTTGGCAGGCATGCAACGCTGCTAGGTGTCCCTTACAGCGATTGATGCGAAACAGTTGTTCATCTCCTGTGCGAATAACCAGCCCTCGCTGGAAGAATGATGAATACTCTTGGCTTGAACTTCTTTACTTGCCAAGCTTAAGTGGCTGCCGTGGAATTGAAGGGGATCACAAAGTTCATCAAGGACTCAGAGTGGTATTTTTTTTAGTTATGGGTTGTGCGCTACGCAATTGCGGTATCACAAGTTACCCTTGTGTGACCAAAAGTGTTTTTTTCAGAGTCTATCTGGAGGAAACAGCCACCAAACCTAACTTATCCTTAGGTGTCAATAAAATTTATCTTGCACTCGCAATATCAAACCTAGAGCCACTCAAAATAGCGAATTCTATAAAATCAAGCTTCTTGTAACCAGGAATTTCATTAAAAATATGTAAACCCGCTGCAGAATTTCTGCACCTCTGTAATGCGCTTTTACAAAGACTGCATTCCATGAAGTACTGGAAGTGGTGAATGAATCGCTTGGCCTTGAAGGATTGCAAATGGAAGCTAAAATTGACTTAAGCAATGTCCACTGTTAACGTTCATCCTAGTCGTTTAAGAATTCACTGAGAAGCAATGAGCTGAGCAATAGCTAAGTTGGCAGTCGTTGAGTGAAAAAATTTATGACTCTAAAATATTTTCCGGACGAATTGCTTTTCCAATTCCAAAACGGTAATGGGACTTAGAGACACAATTTTCTTCATTTGGTAATTTATAGTCAGGAAACGTAAAATCCTTAAATACGTCCCATGATATAAACCTTAAAATTTAGCTATGTCCTGGTCCCAAACTGGATTCTAGCAGAACACTCTTCCTTCACAGCTTGCGTTTCTAATCAAATATTCCTTAAAAAAGAAGATACTCCCAATGAAAAGGCTTATTTTTTCTTGTCTGGGAATTTCTACAATCCTAATGGGAGTCAATTTGATAAATCTAGCAAAGATTTGAGACATGGTCAAACAAGGATTAAATGTACTTTTGAATAGAGCCTGTTCAAACTTGGGTACTCTAGCAACTAGATGCTGCTCTGTTATTTTAACTAGAACCCTGTTTTCTAGCTCACTTAGCAGTAATTGCTAATCTCATTTAATCCAGAGACAAAGTAACTTTTAATTCAAAGCTTATTTTAAAATTTTCGATCAAAAGACAATCTAAAAATTACGCGGGCTATAGACAGTTTTGCAAGAAATCTAGCAAAAAGTACTTTCTGAGTGAATCTCACGTCTTTTTTTTATGGAAAATGGTCCTACAACATTTAAAACCAAGCCATTCATTAGAGGTTTCTTCTAAAAAACCGCATTATACAAACTTTAAACCAGATATGAAACTTTTGGAAAGGGGCCTTTAGCTCTATAACAGGTCCATTGTATCACAAACTCTAGTCTCACTTATGAATGATACTAAAGGATTAACCAGAGCTGGTTCAGGAGCGGCTTTTTCGGTCTCTGGAATCGATTACTGCAATCTCATATCCTTCTGGGATTAATTCTTTGGCAGCAATTTCCAGTAAAGATTGCGGATCATCTCCATTGTCAATAACCCTAGCATCTCCTCCTACGCTCTGAGCTCCTCCACCTAAGCCAACTATAAAAACTAGTAACAGATTAACGCAAATTCTCGATCAAAACATTCAAAGAGCTTAAAAGACCAAAAACTTTTTGGATATAATCACTCACAGAACTACTAGTTCTTCTTCTAAAACAAAATAAAGTAATCAAAACTACTCACCCCACTCAATAATCTCGGATTAGCCTTGAATTTCTCCTCTGCCCGTTCCGGACCACCTAACTGTACCAATAAATTCTTAAATGCTTTATCAGTTGGTGCGAAAACAGTATAAGGTCCAGTTTCATTCAATACATTATCCAATCCAGATTGTTTCAAGTACTTAGCCATAGCATACAATCCATTAGCTTTAAGGATCTGAATCATCTCGGAAGTTGAACTACTTTCACTTGGATTATGTGTGCTTTGGGCGTTGAGTATTCTTTCAAGATACTTGTTCGTTGTCGTTTGAATAGTGGGAGTGGTGGTTGAAAAGATTGGTGTAGTTGAAGGTTCAGCGTATATGGAACTTTGGATATTCGAGCTTGATTGCGCTGCTAAGCGGTCGGTACTCGGAAGGAATGTGGTGTATGCAGGAGTTGTGGTTGTTGTAGGACGAGTGCCGCGTGATCGTGAATTTGTGCTTGTTCTGTAGGATGGTGTGGTTGATGATCGCGACGATGGACGAGCTGATGAAGAGAATACGTAGTGCGATACGGTCTTACGTTGTGACTTCATTGTTGTTGATTGCGGAAAAGTGGTTCCTTCAACATAAGTGGTTTCTGGAGGTTGCGTTGTTGTTCTATACGTAGTTGTTCTATACGTTGTTGTTCTGTAAGTTGTAGGTCTGCGAGTAGTAGTTGTGGTTGTTGAAGGTGTAGTGGTCTCAGCAACTGTTGGGGCTGGAGTTGATGGTTCACCTTTAAGTATCAGCTCATTGCCGTCTGGAAGTTTGACTCTTGTAACTGAAGGAGGCAACTGAATGTCTCCTTTCTGAATCCTTTCGACAATATTTTCCAACTCTGATCCATTTGTTTTTGGATCTTTCTCTCCATTTGCCTTGATTCCTTGAATCTTGAACGAACCATCGGCTTGCTCTTCCAGGTAAACGAAGGTTGGCTTCTTCTTTGGGGCAGGGACTGGTTTAGGAGCAGCTTTTTTGGAGCCTGGAGCCGGCTGTTGGACGATTTCATACCCTTCTGGGATCAGTCCTTTGGCAGCAAGTTCCGCTAAAGATGGTGGACCATCGCCATTATCAACAACCCTAGCTTCACTAGCTATACTCTGACCTCCTCCTAGTCCACCTAAGCCTTCTAGTCCCGAAATACCTTCCAAACTGTTACCACCAGCGGGAAGAATTTGAACTTTTCCTCCTGTAGGTAGAACAAGTTCTTGTGATTTTGATTGAAGTGCAGCTGCCAGTTGTGGAGAAAGAGGCTGAGCCCCGGAAACCAAACTTGGGTCTGAAGTTCTGATTACTTGCACTTTTTGTCCATTTGGCAGAACAATATCAGTGGAGTCGATCTTTTTGTCACCGAGACTGGCTTGTGGTGATCCTGCTAATGCCTTCTGTAACTGCGCCAGGAGCTCATTTTGATTCAGGTTTGGTTGCTGAGTAGTGGTCTTGGTTTGTTCTAATTTCAGCTGAGCGTAGATGTCTTTTCTTTGTGCCTGAAGTAATTTGTCAAATGGGTCTTGGGTTGAGGTAGTTCGAACAGCTTGAGCTGTCGTGGTGGTCGGTCGTGGACTGGTCACTCCATGGTTTTTCAAAGCATTTTCGAATAGAGGTAGTTCACCAGGAAGAACATTGCGACTTCGTTGACTCTGTTGCAAAAAATAATTCTGGTTGATCGGTTGTTGTGGATTCGGAGTTGGAGCAGTTTGTTTTATTGACTGCTGCTTCTGCTGGAATTCCTGGTGAAGTTGTTTGACTTTCAGCTGGTTCTTTTCGTACTGCTTTTGAAGGAATTGTTCATGTTTCTGGATAATTTGGTCTTTGGATGAGGGTTGAAGTAAACTAGATCCTGGAATTTGAGGAGCGGAGCTAAATCCGTTTGCACCGGGTACTTGTGGGATGGTGCTGAAACCGTTTTCAATACGCTGACCATTGAACTGTTGTATGTTGTTTGGTGGGTTTTGGTAATAAATTGTGGTGACGGGCTTTGGCGTTTCTACGACGCGTCCATTGACGACTGGGATGTGCTGGAAGGATGGTGGAATCGGTTGGAAATTCGGTGGAAATTGTTGTTGTGGTGCTGAGCTGAATGGCGCAGCTTGAAGTGGAGGTTGCAGCTGATTTTGTGGGGCATTCTGAAGTGTAAGGAAATTCTGCCGGTGGAAATCTAAGTTGGAAATTTGTTGTGGCTGTTGGGATTGGATGCTGTTTGGCTGCTGGAACGGTTGTTGTGGAACATGAAATTGATTGTCGGGAGATCTTTGGAATTGATTGTTCTGACGGTGATGATGTTGCGGTAGCTGCTGTTGTTGTGGGACCTGTTGAACGAAATTTGGAATAAAGGTTGTTTGTGTATGATGTTGAATTACTGGTTGCTGTAGCTGTTGGTTGTTGGATGGCAGTTGGTTATTGGGAAAACGAATAGGATTGCCAATTGGTGGTGGTGGGAATCTTTGATTGGAAAACTGTTGTTGATTTAGCTGTTTTTGTTGTTGTTGCTGGCCGATCGGAACTTCCACACTGGGCTGTTGTTGAAATGTGAATTGCTGGCGCTGGCGATGATTAGGTTGATTAATAGTAAATCGATGTTGATGCTGTTGAATATCGCTTAGAATATGATTTTGCTGGGATGGTGTTAGTTGGCGTTGGAATAAATTATGCGGTGGCTGTAATGGATTAGAAAATGCAGATTGTTAGAGCGTTTTTTTGATTCCAATTGAAATCGAAAGCTGAAGCTAAGCATGAATATCAATAGTTTGTAAAGCAAAGAAATGATAGCTATTATCGTATATACTTAAAAACAAGAAAGGTAAAAAAAGACAGGCAATTCTAAAATAATTTCATCAAAATATTGGTATCTACCAGAATTAGATTTATTTATAGTAATACTCGACAAATAAATAATAGTTAGTTTGCACTCCAATACCGAAATACATTTCCGAAGATAACGTTATGACATAATTCACACACTTTGCCTGCATTACTTCCGTACAGATATTTCCATCGTTCGTAATGGCCGGTAGTGTTAATTGATTGAAAGTTCCATTAAGTTGTTAGACCTTTCTATTAATTTGTGGCAAACATTTATGAAATAACAAATCTGGTTTTTGCGTAAAATACTCTTTAAGTTACATCATTGCACAGCCGCATCTTTGATAACCCATCACGCCTTCAAACGGTGATACTAACTTCACCATTAAATGATTCGCTAAGCCAGTAGTACCGGACCGGTACTGATCACCAGCCAACATACTGAGTAATAATTTTCAGCAAGTTTTATGGCTTATGAGCAAAACCCACTTTCCGACTTTTCAATAAATTTCCGACGAATAAATTCCAGAGAAAGTTACCAGCCGGTCAGTGTTGCTTACCGGTTTGACGGCGATAGTATTGTCATTCCGAAAAATTGCAAACTTTTCAGTTGACCAATTCTGAGTCATTTAGGCTCGACGTGGGTTATTGGAACTCATCGACCGCGAAAAGATCAATCATCAATTCATGCCTGCCAGATTTATTGCATTTTTGCAAACTTTTTACGCGCTGTGATAATTAGCAGGTCCCAGCTGCTAGCGGGTCTCGGTAATAATGGTTGAAATGGAAGAGACATCTGAATCAATTTCGATGTTATCGATGATGGAAGCTTCGATGGCATCAGCCACGTGTAGTAATTCAAGGTGAGGTAATACTGGCAATGGTGCATCGATATCATCCCTGCGGCAAATTGTGTTTGTTCGTAGATATTTTTATCTTGTAGCTGTTTTTTTGCTAAGCTTTCACTTTTAGCGAAAAGTTACACTATTTTCTATCAAATGCTTTACAAGCCAGCGGCTAGGTCGATATTTGTGATAGAATTGATGGACGGACATTGTATGAGTGTTATCTGAATTCACTTGGTTGTGCAACACAAGATCATAATGTGTCTGCATTGTTGCTGCTGTTGTAAATGATTATAATTTTTTGTGTGATTTTTGTTTCATTAGCTAGAACTGATTATTTTTAAACATGAATTTATTTCACTGGATATAAACTAGTAACTGTGGTTTGATTTTGTACTCTAAAGCTTCAAAATTAGGGCATATGGTTCGAAGCTAGATCATGTCAGTTTCAGTAATTCTGATCAATTAATTATTTTGACCACAAAATTTTTTCGCATCGCTTCTACCTCTTGTAGGAAAAAATGACAGAGCATTGAACGTAAAAAAAGAACGAAAGAAAGAGGTAAATTATCATTTTTACGCAATACCACAACCATCTTAATTGTTACACATTGCACGAAATTGAAACTAGTTTCCCATAGTCGCTTTTTCACCTATTAGCATCTTATATTCTACAACCAATTAATATATATTAACTTTGATCTCCTAACTTCAATTTTCAATACAGTCTCATAGCTTTAGCTTTTGAATGGTCTCTTCGGAATCGTAAAAGACATTTGTTTACATCTTGCAGCAGACGGACTTAATTTCAATTTTACAAAGAGGCAGCAATCTTTGTGTCTATTTTTCCAATGGACAAAACCGAAAAAAGTTTGCAGCCTAGCATACAAATAAAACAAAAGAATCTTAACTTTCAAAAGGCAAGAAAATATTTTCGGCATTTAAGACTAAAAATTGAGTATTGTATTACAACACATTGAATGTGACGTGAACTTAATTATAAATTATTTTGAGTACACAGTAAAAAATTTAAAGTGCTTTTTTACACCACACAGCAGATAATCTATAATTTTACACCCTTTGATGCATTTTATGCTCTTTAATGCACCACCATAATGGTGTTAAAATCACAAATGACCGTTCGGTGGAAAACTAATTTCCCTTCACCGAAAACGACTAAGAGAAAATCCAAAGATGTGAAAAACCCTAAAGGGAAACAAATGGACACCGATGGGATAAATGAAATGAATAATTTACAACCGATAGGGTATTGATGGAAACATGTTCATTCTAGAGTGGAACATTTTCTTTTCAGTGTTAATATACACCAAACGAATAAATTTCTTTTGCGTGTTTATTCATATGTCACCTTTATGGAATAAATCTTGGTGTATATCTTAAGCTTGAGTAGCCTAGTGGGTAGAGCACTGGCTTCTTGCGTGTGGGGTCCCTGGTTCGAATCCAGGTTCGGACGAGGGTCCGCGCAGCAAGCTTTGAGTTCAACTAGCTCTGATTAGGTACCTGATTTAAATCAGGGGTAAAGTGAGTCGTGGAAGTAGTTACTCCACACTCGTATTCACAATGATTAAAAAAAATTGTAATGAAGCTCTCTACCGGTTTCAACCCCTAGACCCGTACGAGGGTTGTCGTGGGATTACTTTTTGTTTATCTTAATAGATCTTGCGTAGTGACAAGTACATCTATCGATTTTCTTCTTGAAATTATCCTGAATGAGATCATAAATGAGCTTTTAGGTGTTTCTTCGCAACATGCAACCAGGAAAAAATTATCCGTTTATGTCACATTTTCACCACTAAGGAATATTTCTGAGTTACCCCAACGGTGTTTATTATATTCACCACCAATTTGATGTCAAAGTACCCTTGTTGGGTTGGGTAAAATGCTGGACTCCATGGAACACCGGCCGGTGTTTTTTTTTCAGTCATTTTCATAACAGTGCAGGAATTAAAAAATCATTCAAACGAAATAGGAGCCAAAATCTTGCGCTTGAAAATGAGCAACTTTTTGAAACTGTTATAAATTCCAGCAAACAGATTCCATTATTTTCGTTCTGCTGTTGTACTGTTTTGAGCTGTTTTAAAACGATATTTGAAAATTTCCTTGCTAAAATATTTTTCTAAAGTATTTCATTAAATTTTGGTTGCCCGATGCAAAATAACATAAGTCTATTAGACTGCTTAAGCACATCGGGCCGAGAAAAGTGGGGCAAACTTGGGTGAGTCATTGGCGCAAAATCATAAACAAGTCATAAAAAAAACACCAGACCTTCAGAATTTGACGGTATTTACCTATCCGTTTAGACGACAATGTTACTAGATTAGTGTAGTCATAGAAAAACTAGAAAGTCACCATGCCAACCATGAAAATAATGATTTTGAAACTTTGACCGTATTTAACATAGAATTTCACAAAGAATTGAATCAGGTTACCGTCAGAAAGCTTTTATCAGTCATTGTATTAAAGCCAAAAAAATATAGGAACACTACCAAATTCCTTGTTATAGAATGGTCTCAGAAGGCTGAAATAATTAATTAAACCTTATTTCTCCTTCATTCTCTAAACCATTTCACTTTAGTCCCTAAAATTCGATACTTTTCCATTTGTATGCCATATTGAATTGAGAAATCATTGTCAAAGGACAATTAAAATGTTTCGCAGGTAATTGTCTGTGTTTAAGGGTGCTGGTTGATCCCTAAAAGAAGTGTGGTATTTGATATATTGCTATGTTTACCAAGCTAGTTGGATCAATAATTGATAATTGATATTTTCTTTTCTACACCTGTGGTGGAGAGAAAAAACCCAAGAATCATTTTGTGGACTAAGCTCAATCAACTTCTCGGGGATAAAGCATGTTCTAAAGCTAAGATGAAATCATCGAAGTAAATAGAGTCCCGAGTGAGTACTCTAAGCATATGGACCAGCAAGAGCAAATACTGCAAAAAACCTACGTGAAACCGGAAACTAAACTAAGTAACGATACAACGAAACTACTCAACTGAGCAATAACTTATGGAAATTTGTGGAATATCTCGAAGAGCAAGTCATTCAAATCATTCTGTTTAAGGACAAGAAGATCCAAAAGAGCCTTCAAAGTTGTATAAGATCCTGGACAAGAACCAATCAGTTATTCTGGACTGTTTTAAATGCCCGATGGTAAGTCTACCAAGTTCAAAACGAGTCTCTACAGACTTTACTTTTGATTCAATTTCCGGGCGTTTTGATAATTGAAACGCAGAAAATTTCTGCCGTTCCTAAACTTCGCAGCAGTTGTTTTTCGTTGCTTTAATAATAATAAGCCAAAATACAATATAACATAACATAACTTGAAAAATATGACATAGCATATAACATGAATAATTAAAAATCAATCGGATTGTTATCTTTGTAATCTTAATCTTTGTAGCTTATTAATTATAGTGCAAAAATAACACTTGAGATGTTTGTTTTGGCGATAAACGAGATCTCTTTTAAGTAACCACGTATCCACTTTTTGAAAACACTCGTTCGCAGGAGACTGATGGGGTCACAATACCCAATCGTTGAGTTCCCGTAAACAGGTTTCTGATGCTTAAAATATAGCTGTGTTGGGGAAGGGTTAACGTTCTTGTTTGAGAAACTTTGCATGCAACTAAATCTGTGATCACCAACGAAAAGGTCAGGGATGCAATCATCTACATTGAATGGTCTCTATTAGTCTCTCAATAGAAAAGAATTGGCCACCTGGAAGCAAATCAATAAGAATTTTTTTAGGTATGATAGCCCTTGGCAATCGGTACTCAACTTCTTTTATTCTTCAACATTTGTATGCCTAGCCACTGCTTTTGAGCAATGTCTTTGAACAATTATAAACCATGACACATGTATGAATTCTCATAGAGAAACAAGAATAAAAAGAAAAAAAAGTATCCATAAGTCCTGGTGTAATGTCAAATAAAATTTAATTTTTACTAAAAGTCTTCTTGGACTAAAAGTCTCGAAAGTATTCTCTAAAGTTTTCTCTCTCATGTCTTTTTGTTTATCCACATGTTCAGATTAGTAACCAGAAAAGGACTAATCAGCCGATGAAAAGATGGAAAACGACTTAATAAGGTTCATTTGGGGCTTAACAAAACGCCCAAAAACTTGAGCACTTAAGGTTACTTGATCAAATATAGTGGAACACTATCAGACATAGAAAGAGACACTTTGAAACATAGAAAAGACCATTAATCAATAAAACTGGCAGCAGAGGACCGAAAATTAGACCTTATGGCAGGAATTTTTTTTTCTATGATGATTCCGGCTCAGGGGATGCCCTATTATGCTATTAGCATAGCCTTGGCAGAAGGAACTTTAAGGAAAGAGAGAGGGAAAGGATTGAGTTTGCGGGAGATAGCAATGCACGATTCGGATGAACAATTCTGGCTCATAGTCGGCGGGGAAAAAGTAGATGGTAGGCTGTTCCATAGTCGTATTGACCTAGATAAGAAAGAATCGTGAAATTTGACGGTTCAACTGGCACTGATCGAAAGGATATGAAAGTCAGCGCGTTGGGAGATTCGGGTGTTGTGTGTAGTAGGTGCTTGACAAGGGAGCAGACTTTATAATTCATTAGATCAAAGACCATAGTTATAGCGATAAAAAAGAAAAAGGCAACCCACATTACGTCGAGGCTCAAGACATTCAATACATAAAGTAATGATTTCATCACCAAAAAGCTTGAAAGCTTCGCGTTGGGCTTTATCTAGCTCTAAAGCATTGCAGCCTGTCCAATCCCATATATGGGAATTATACTCAAGTGTTGGTCTTCTTGTAGATGTGCGCTATGTCTGATGATGTAAAGTATTTCTTATCTCTGAAGGAAATCTAGGCATTTCATGGCATTTTTCGCAATTTGGTAAATATGGCTGGACCAGTTTAGTTTGCTGGAGATGTTTAATCCTAATAGGTTTAGCAAATGTGATTCAGAAACACCCACACCATCAACGGAAATAGTGTGGCTAGTAGGAGGAGGGTAAGGCTTGAGCGAAAGATGACAGCATTGGTTTTTGGACGCCATAAACACAACACGGTTCGCTGAGGCCCAAGCGATAATGTTTAATAGGTCCCTTTTTAGCGATGCAAACATGCGATCTCTATTAACAGAAGTAGCATTTCCGCAAGAGTCGGCCACTCTGTCAAAAGAGTATGCGAAGTCAAGGGCGTTGTCATCGGCAAAACTATAAATCGGATTGAAAGTGGTGGAAAGCAGGTTATTTATAAATAAAAGGAAGAGAGTTTGTGAAAGAACAGTACCTTGTGGAGCCGCAGCATTGGTGGTGTGGGCACAGAATTTGAGTCCATCTTGAACAGCTTGAAAAGAACGATCTACGAGAAAACTTTCAATTTACTTGACGAGGACGGGGTGAAGATCAAATAAATGCAAGGAGCTTGGTTAATAGGGCTGAGTACCAGACGCTGTCCGTGTGAATGAAGAATGAACGAAAGTATGGAGCCAGCATCGTGTACAATGCGATTAGAATGCAAACGATTCTATTCGCACTGCTGTGCTAAGTACTATACGAATGATAAGAATGTTCAATACTGATTTTTGCGGTTTGCGGTTATTAATGGCGACATTTTATGAGCACACAGTGTGCGTTTTAGTGCATACACTTTGCTCTAGCTCACGAGTATTTTCGCTTTTTTTGCCGTATGTTGGCTATTAGGCGGTGCATTTTATAGATGAAGATAGTTTTTTGAAGGCTATGCTGAATGTTTGGCAATTAGAAAATTAGAAAAAGTTCTCATGATGAGTAGAAAGTTAAAAGAGACTGTGATTTTATATATGATTTTCTATCGATTGTGGTAGTTTTTACTCGTCATTTTCACTCATGTTTGAAGATGAGTATAACGCGAATATGACTGTTTCTTGGGAATAAGTCATCTGACGGAGTTGAAATTTTCAGGATACATTTGTGTACACATTTAATTAGTCCAGATTTCCCCAAAGGGTTAAAAATACCCTTTGGTGCCAGCGGCCACTGAAGTGATATTTCAGGTATCCTTTGCACTATAATTAATAAGCTACAAAGACTAAGATTTCAAAGATAACAATCCGATTGATTTTTAATTATTCATGTTATATGCTATGCTATATTTTTCAAGTTATGTTATGTTTGATTTTACACTTTTGCAAGTATGATAAAAGTTGCTTGAAATGACTCTTTTGAACGGCTCTTAAGGAGCAGTTCTTTAAAATGAGTGAGTTTTACGGATCTGGCTCACTCCAAAGAGCCATTTTGCCCATCACTACATCCCAAGCCCTAATTCTCAGAGATAGTAGACAGTCAGATAGAAAAAGTCCTTAAAGCAAAACTTAAATCAAATAACATAATTCCAAAATTAAATCTTTGTGAGTTCTGGCTGTAGCATTAATCTCCACACCCAATGAACGCTACATCTCAACGGTTTTTTTTTAAATGGCCTCAATTATCTTCGAAATATTGATAAGTGTGCGCATATCTGAAGCAAAATGAAAACAATGCCCAGTCCTACGAGTGTATCATTCACCTATTCCATCGTATTACAAAGTTTCAACATAAAATCAGCAAACAATACTCTCAACTGATGTCATATATCTCAACACACCCTTTTTTGTTAGATAACAATTACTTTGACTGAAAAAAAAAACACTCATACCCCAGTCAACTGCAATTAAAGGTCTTGAAATCGAAAGTGAAGCGCCAAATCTACGAAGGTCTTTTACACCTGATTACTACAGCATACTCATCATAATAATCCTATTCATCATATCTTATTACCATCATTCATCTGCCCGCTTGATAATCTTCAAAATACGTTTTCCATGCAACCACTCGACACAATAGATACATGTA
Source organism: Nemotelus nigrinus (assembly GCA_947369275.1). Taxonomy (NCBI): domain Eukaryota; kingdom Metazoa; phylum Arthropoda; class Insecta; order Diptera; family Stratiomyidae; genus Nemotelus; species Nemotelus nigrinus. Next base: position 50,882,026 of record OX376375.1, on the reverse strand, counting down.
GTAATTGGATACTTTAAAAATCGAATTGCTATTACATTAGACCGAGAAAGATTCACTCAAATGCCAATCAAAATCAGATGGTTGGTAAGGTGAAATTCACTAGCAAAACAGGCCTCAAATCATATGTATGTTGCAAGAAAACATGAGAATACATCATGTATTAAAAGCCCACATGACACACTGCATCAAATAAATAAATAGCTAATGAGTACCGAAATCATCGGGTACTGGGAAGAATAGACTATGCAGTGGTTGTAGAGATGGATCATCCGACATACAAAGTTCAAGTTTCATTCGAAACTAAATTAACAAGCACTTGTTGGCAAATTGGTCGGTTTTGTATATGAATGAAAAACGAAACAGTTTTCGCAATTTATTCGGAGCATCTTGAGATAATTCCATTCACAAAAAAACCGCGCCGTGAGGAGTCTCTCAAGTGCATTCACATGCACACTCCACACTTTCACAAAATATGATTTCCTCATTAGCAGCCAAGTATAGTCTTATTCTCCTACAAAAGGCTACCTTATGGCCTTCCCTTGCTAAATGTATTATTATTGCGTACTAATGGCTTTATGATCATCTTCAAAGATCGCCCATGATTTTCCCTAAACAAATGTCTTACAAAGGAAATTCATATAAAAATACGACACTGGTCGCATAATGGATGACGACTAATTTCTTTCGAAAATCTATTACCATGGGAACTGTTTACGTATTCACAAAATTAGCTAAACTGAATCAAAACAAAACAAAAACCTGCGTAAGTAGTTCAGTAGTCTCAAGCGGTTAGGAAATCCGCTCACTAGTCGAGTTTACTCAGCCAACAAGGAAATTCTATGAAAAGATTTAGCAAGTCTGCAACGATGACGGTGGGTGAATGTGCGGGTGCAATCCAAACCTTTTCCAACTCGAACGCAAATCTATTAAAACTGGGTCAGTTCAGCAATACTCTGAAATATGCGACACGAAGTGCATAGATCCTAAGCGAACGCAGTTACTTTGTAGGAAGTTATCTAATGCGCAAAAGATTTATGGATAACCGTTATTACGAAAATACCTAGTGGAGAAAAAAAAACACTCGGAGTTTGCAAGATACGGGTATTGTTTACTGCATGCTGAGAAAGAATTAGAGATTTCCGTCTAATGTTTCTGTGGTGGCATGTTGATGAATTGAAGATGCTCATAATAATTAGTTAAAGATACATTGTAAATAGACAGATACCAAGCGTAGCTCGGTCGTTTTTTGTTAGCAAGATATCGTCTATGGGGTGTGACATAAATGATTTGTAATGGGATTTCACACGCGTCATCAATCCGTAGACGACTTTGGAGGAAAATAAAAATATTTTTGACGAGTTTCGATTCATCATCGACCGTTAGGTGTACTTATGCAAGTTTGAATGTGTATCTAATGCCCGATTTATACATTGGAACGAGCGTCTCGGGTACAAGAGTAAACAAGACTCAACAAGACATTGGACGAGACTCAACAAGACATAGGGTGTATTGTTTACTTAGGATATTGCACCGTACAACACGGACCATACACCATGCACCTTTCATAGGGTGAATTGTTTACTTAGGATATTGCACTTTGCATCTTTCGACAGTTGTGAGCTGTTTTGTTCAGTTCAGTGAACGATGACTGAGGTACGGGCTGTGGCTATTGCAACTGCCTGGTGTGCGTTGAGTTATTTCAATCTGGGACACGCAAACACATGTTTGTAGTCCCGGCGAAAAATTCGAAAATTTAACTGAGCACATGCTACCCCCTCGAATCCCTTTGACTTGATGCATAAAACCGACTTCGCTTCCAGCGGCTTCGAACTCGGACGAGACGGTCATAAACACTCAGGCACAGCAGTAAAAGGATCATTATCCCTTCGTAAAATAAACAAGAGCCGACGAGCAAACCATTTACACACGCGTGCTTGCCATGAAAAACACAGCCGAGACTAGACAAGGAGACCGTTTACACACTCACCTTGTCTTCATTTGGCATTACTCGGTGAGCATGTAATTCCGGCTTAAGAAGTAATTAATTCTGCGGCAATGCTTTTGCAATGTCTTCTTTGAATCATTTGAACCACCGCGTATGGGATGCTGAAACATGGGTCTCTTGACGTCATAAGAAAAGAATATGAGTAAAAAGAGTGTATGCGTATTATCCAAAGCTCAAAACAGCAAAATCAATCTGCCTTGAAAATTTAAGGAACAGCAGTGTGATAATAACCTAAGAATTAAAAGTAAAATATTCCCATTACAACTCAAGTTGGGTCTGAGGTTTGAAGGTAGTGGAGACTTCATTGTTCAGCTCTATAAAACAATTTGCCCATGATTTGACTACTTATTCATAGCTTGATTACCTCAAACCTCGGTATGGGATCATCTATAATTTGAACAATGGAGCACACAAGCTAACAACATATCTTGCGAATGATTTGCAAACATAAATCCTATTAAGAGACAGATCATCCAAAATTCAAGTTTACATTGAAGATATTTCTCAAGCTTTTGGATCCTTTTATTCTCAGCGACATAAATACTATCCTCAGCAACTAAAAAGTTACATGTTTTTTTAATCACCATCAACAAAGATGTTAAATCCAACTTCGAAGCTTTTCAAGAACGAAACCAAATATTTAGCCCTCAAAGCTAAATTGACAACTCGCGCCGCAAACCAGAGCCCACAAAAATTGCAAAAATGAATCAATTAGTAACTTTCTATTTACTCTACCGCAGAATCTGGATCGAAGGGCCTCCAACATATTCATATCGTATATAGTGACTTTCACAAAAAACAAAAACCATGATGCAAAAGCAAAATAAACTTTCTGTTTGAAATATGCTGCAACTGCAATGGGAATCATAATCCCACCGTTAGAGCGTGCAAATATTTTTATGATCCCAAATCAAAACGCTGCCTTAATTTTCAGATTCTTATAACAACTCTTGAATTGGATCAAAAATTAAAAATGCTACTTCAAATGAGGTTCTTAAAGTAGAAACCCATGTCAGTGATGTAGTTAACAGTTCCAAAAGCAAACACATAAAAATCACGCAATCATAGTGGGATGTATTTTCATGACAAAAAAATGTACTACAACAAAGGTGGTTCAAGTAGATTCATCAAATCCAATATTTTCCACAGTTCATAAATGTTATTTGTGAAAAAAAAAACCCAAACAATTTATGTTTATATGCGTTAAAAGTGACTTATCCAATTTTTCATTTCTCCCTCTATTTAAACTATAACTTCATCGATATGAAAAAATTATTCAGGCTTGAAATATAGAGCCATTTAATTAAAGCTATCGATTCGTATCGCCAAGAAAAATGATATGGCTCAGTGATTTTCGTGTAATTTAGGATACATATCTGCACAGTATCGCTCATTACTGGCCTTCGAATTATCTGTAGATATTCTCAGCCCAATAAATTTAAAACTACCTAAAGGAAAACTTACACAAACAGTAAAAGTGGAAGTACTTATCGGTATATAGTTGGAATACTCTACAAAAGTGGCGATTTTCAACTCGCGCAATGAAAACAAACCGAACGATGCTTCAACATTTTCCATCTGCTTATTCCAAGAGATACACTCATTAAAAAACTAGAGGTGGATTTATACTAATATTTTGTGATATTACCTGATACGAATATATTAGTTAAACGATATTATAATATCTTAACAAATATTAATATATCACTAATATTAGGTTTTACGAATTTTTACGGTATTATGTGTGCATTTTGGTTTCATAGCCATAAATGAAAAATTTATTTGGGTATTTTTTATTAGTTCAACTAGAATAAGATAAAAAAAAGATAATATGCACCTGCCATACCTTCAATTGCAATAATTTGATTAGTGAAAGTTTTCCATTACTCAAATACATCAATGTTTATTCCCCTACTTCCACACCTTCGTCTCGCTCCCACTAGTAATGCACGCCAATGCATCCTGCAATAGGCTCATCACATTTGAATATTCTTTTTACCTATTGTGTAGCTAAACAAGTTGAATATCAAAATATTTATTCCGTGAACTATTTTACACTGCAAATTGTCCGCTCCTAATTGTTTTGACATATGAGAGCTACGATTAATATTTTTCTATTATCATTTTGAATTCCAAATAAAAGCATCCCTCTGTGATAATGCCTATTTATTATCACCCTAATATACTTCCATTAACTAATATCCGACAAACATTTAATTAAACATATTCAAATTTTCAGTTCAAGAATGCAAAAACGGCTCTTTCTTACAATCCGTATTTTTTTTTTTTTTTTTTTTTACCTCCTTCCTTCCACTCTCTCCATCACTCAATCAACATGCACGGTCCGTGTGCATCAATTCTCCTCAATATGTGTTAACTTCGTACTTCCCAGACAATAAAATATTGGTATAAGGGAAAGCACTTCATTATAAACTATCGTCTTCAGATGATATCGCCTGTTTCTTGTCGTCAAGACTTATGCCCAGAGAAAAGTTTAGAAAAAACTCTGGTTGGCGTCTTCATTATCTTTGTAAAAGGAATGATCGTAGATTTTCCTTAAATTTAACCAAATTCGCTGAATTTCTTATATCCTCAGGTAAGGTGTTGTAATAAGCCAAAGACTGTTGCACTGGATCCATTTTCAAACGATCTGTCCTAGCTTTTTTGATCGCCAGGTTATTCGCCGATCTTGTGGCTGTCTGAGTTATTTCTCCAACATTTCTTATAACATATGGCCATTTGAGTTTTTTGTTAAGTATCTTAAATATTAGCTTTCCTTGTTCAAGACACATTATTTGTTGTATGCTTAGTAGTCCTGTTTCACGATACACATGTAAGCTTGGAGTCAAAGTTGGCATTTTGTATATAGTCTTGATAGCCTTAGTGATTAGTCTTCCGATCAAATCGATGTTTTGTTTCGATGTTTGCTTCCACAAAACTGCTCCATAAGAGATGTTCGACAAAATAAAAGCATTGAAAATGTCAAGTTTGATGTTGAGAGATAAAAAATCATATTTTTTTAGGATTCCTATCATAGGCGCTACTTTAAGTCTGATGTTATTGATATGTTGTAGCCAAGACATTTTCTCATCTAAAATTAGTCCTAAGTATCTAATTGACTTGACCTTTTCCAATTGTATTCCATTGATTTGTAATGACGGATTAATTTGCTGCTTGTTTTTTTGTTGGAATACTAAATATTTAGTCTTTTGGATGTTTATTATTAATTTACTTTGTTCGAGCCAATTCCAATATTTTCCTAGGTCATCATTTATATTTTGCTGGAGAATTAATTCGTTTTTACCGGAATACAGCAGTAGTGTGTCATCAGCAAATAAAACTATTTTTCCCAACAGATAAATGTCCTGTACGCTGTTAATGTACAGTAAAAACAGTAATGGCCCAAGGATTGATCCTTGAGGAACGCCGATGTTTATAGTGCATTCCTGACTTTTAGACATATTGTTAGTTGTAATAATACGCCTGTTGAACAGATAATCCTTTATTAACAGCTTGAAGTTGTGATGGATTCCGTATATTTCGAGCCTCTGAAGCAGGATTTCGTGGTTAATGGTGTCAAAGGCCTTTTTCAGATCCACGAAGATTGCCGCTACATAGTCGCCCTTATCCAATCCATTGTTGATGAAATGTACTGCATCTAATGTCGCTGCTAGTGTACTACTGTTTTCTTGAAAGCCATATTGAATTGGCGTCAAAATGGAGTTAGTCTTAATAAATTGAAGCAATTGTTTTTGAATGACTCTTTCAAATATTTTACTTAGGACACTTGTGACAGCTATTGGGCGATAATTTGATGGATCTGCTGGATCACCTCCTTTGAAGATTGGAGTGATTTTCGCCAGTTTAAGACAATCAGGGAATGTACCAGCTGCTAGGTGCTTATTTATTATTGTAGTTAGAAGCTCCAAAATATGATTTTTCAGAAATTTAATATCCTCCGATGTTATACTATCCAGACCAGGAGAAACCTTTGATTTAAGGTTGTCGATTATTTCAGATATTTCAACAGGACCCGTGAGACGCAAGTGAATTGAAGTGCACATATTAGGCTCAATATGAATACTCGAGCGTGATGAACGTTGCAGTTGCTCGGTGACAAGTGTTCCAATGGTAGCGAAGAAGTTGTTTAACTGCTGTGCTACTTCTTCGGGGTCTGTAATGGATGTTCCATTTATCAACAGTTCTTCTATGCACGTTGAAGATTTGTTCTGTTGTTTAGACAAGAGCTCATTTACTAGTTGCCAATATCTGGAGGTATTTCCGGCTGAAGCTTCAAACTTATTTCTGTAGAAACGTTTTTTGGCCTCCATGATAGCTCGATTCGATTCCTTCTTCATAGATAAATAGATCTGCTTCTTGGACGTGGAGTTTGGATCTGCTTTGTATTTTTTGTAAGCAGTTCGTTTTCGATTTGCAGCATCAATTACATTCCTAGTAATCCAAGATTGTACTCGTACACGAACTTGTTTCGTTGTTGTTGCTTTAACCTTAGCTTCGGTTATCTTCTCAATTAGCTCATCAAAGTCCGAAGTTGGAGACCCTTGGAGACTATCTATGAAGTTCCTTAAGAAATCTTTATTATTGGTTCTGCTCATCGATATTTTTTTAGGCCGTATTTTAGCTTTGACGAGATCTTTGATGGATAAGTTGATTACTTTATGGTCTAAGCCGGGCCAGTCGTCATCATTGTAAGACATACGTTCACTCATGTTTGGATGTTTTATGATAACATGATCGAGTAGTGTTTTGGACGTCATAGTGATGCGTGTTGGCTGTGTCTTGTTAAATACAACTCCATTATTTGTCGCAATTATATCGAGATACTCGCTGCATATGGCAGAAGATGTTAAAATATCAATATTTGTATCTGCTACAGTGATTAATTTCTCTATAGTCGAATAGAATTCGTCGATATGATTGAGAAAGAGATGGTCTTCTTCATTTGGCGCTTTATAAAATGTGCCGATGTTAATTTTTCCTGAACTAAGTGCAAGCTCAACTACTATAGTGTTAAATTTATCAGACATGCTGACAAGCTTTGAGCGAATGTTTGACTTCACAAGTATTGCTGTGCCTCCTCCACGGCCCGATTGTCTTGTGCAGAAATAGCCTGTATATCCTCTCGGCGTATAGAGTTCCTGTTCGTTGCTATATATCCATATTTCATTAAGAACTACAACATCGATGTTTTTGTTGGAACATAAATATATATTGATGTCGTCAATTTTATTACGAATGCTTCTAACGTTTGCGTAGAAAATGTTTAAAAGACAATTTTTTTCGTTTGCTGTTGATCTAATATCCATAGTTGATTCGCTTTTGGTTAACTTCAATCATTCTCTTAAATTCCGGGCACTCATAACTGTCTGCGCGATGTTGTGTATGCAGATGATTTTTAATTATGCAATTATTGCATTTTAATGAAGATACTGTACATGCATGGGTAAGATGGTTACCAGCACATTTAGCACACACTTCCTTTGCCTGGCATGTTTGGGATTTATGGCCGAATCCTTGACATTTAAAACATCGCATTACGTTGTGGTCTTCAACAACGTAATGGGAGCCGAAATTGATATTGATGTATTGATTCACCATTCTTTCAAATAGCTTCCCACCAACTTCCACAAAAGCTATCCATTTATTTGTTTTTTTTGCCTGCCTCATATGTACCACCTCAAATTTATCATTAATGTCTATGTTATGGTTTAGACTGAGTATTTCTTCTTTCAGCTCTTGCGTGCTGTATTTTTGTTGGAGTCCTCTTATCATCAGTCGAGGCAATTTCTCCTTGGTACACTCAATTTTGTATTGCGCTCCTAGGTTTTCTTCTAGGTTTTTTAATAGAACCTCAGTATTTTGCTGGTTATTCGATTTCATCAATATACCCCCACTTCTAAGTGATTTTGTAAATTCAACTGGGGTTTTCAATTTTACCGGGTTGATGTTTTTTTTAATGTCCCTCATAGTACTAGCAGCATCTTGATCACCTTTTGGCTTGATGATTATGCCTTTGTTGAATTTTTTCATTCCAACCGCGGTAATTGGTTTTGCCCTGGTGACATCTGCGTATGAACGAATAGGAATTGGAGTAACAGCTGCTTTCGTCATTTGCTCAATTTTACCACTTATTGTTTTTAAGAGCTCATGGTTTTTTTCTACTTGCAGTGTAATTCTGTCCTCACGACTTTTTCGCAGTGCTGTTTCACACTTCTTGCAGAACCACTTCACTTTACTACCAAGCTCTTTTATTAACTCATAGTCTGCTTTTGTAATGTTCATGCAGCCGATGTGGTACCACTTGTCGCCACAATAGCCTTCGCAAGCGAGTGCAGGATGTTCTTCCGATACTTGCTTCTTGCATTTCGCACACTTTTCTTCGTCAGTCATTTACTTTTTACTCAAAAAATATAAAACAAAATTTCAACAAATTGAGAAAAATAAATATAAAAAGTCAATTTAATTTAATGTTTTTAATGGCAGCACCAATTTCAAGCTCTACACAACTTGGAAAGTGTAAAGCTTTTTTCAGTCAATCAAGTTTTGCAAACACACTTATACCACAAGCTTAACACCCACTCTGATCTTTAAAAGCTACTACAGGCGCTCACGTTTCACAAGCTCACTTTGAAAGATTAGCTTAGCGTCCACTCAGCACGTCACACAGGAGAAGAAGCTTATCACCCACTCTGATCCATATCAGCTATCACAGACACACAAGTTTCACAAGATCACACTGAAAGGTAGCTTTAGCGTCCACTTATTTCGAAACAGCCTAACAGTCACACAAAATCGAACAGTTAATTCAAATCAAAGTTTTTAAAAAAGAAAATTTTCACCAAATCCTATATCCAAATCCTATAAATTTATAAACCCAATTTCCATCCACGCTTCCTTTCATTTAAACCTAGGTGCGTACACAAAATTATTTTATCAACAACATTATTTTATTCCTTTGCCATCATATGTACACACATGTAACATAGCTCCGAACTAACTCATTAAACTTGCCTCATACTCAATTTATTAGACTTGTCTTAAGCGTCATACATATTCCATTCTATCAACTACCATACACCATCTAAGTCACAGAACATTCAGCAGATATGCGAAATCGTATCAAATGTCCCGTTACTATGCGCCAATATATAATCTTATGCCAAATAGTTAGATATAGTCACTAACACCGAACAATAGTTTGAATACCTTAACTAATATAATATATTAGTTAAAGTATACACTAATAACAAATATTAGTTAAGGTATTCACTAATACCTTAACTAACATATTATATTAGTTTAGGTATTCATTAATAGCTTAAATAACATTAGGCATTATTAAATACCTTAACTAATATATTATATTAGTAAGATATATTAGTATATTAGTCAAGGTATTAATAATATATCGAATTATGGATGTTAATGAATATATTCGTTATGTTATTCAACTATTTGGTATTAGCTTGTATCTTAGCGCACAATGAAAGGATATTTGTTTCAATTTTGCATATCTGCTCAGTGTTATATGGCTAGGATATTGTATGATCACTCATATAATGATCTATGTATGAGGGCGTATGTTTTATGAATCGATTTGGAGGTAAGTTTGGCCGATATATGTTTGGGTGAATTAATGAATCTTGTTCTTGACTGAAATAATGCAATTAATAGAGCAATTTGTGAATTCTATGATTCGAAACAGATAATTGTTTTCGGATGTGCGCATCTTGCTAAACTGAAGAATATGTTTCAGCAAAAGTTTGGCGACGATTTATAATTAATGGTAGCCGACGGTTATTATGTGTAGATATTATCATGTTTTTTCATTGCATAGGGTCGGTTCGTCACCTATTAGTGGCAATCAAATATCATAAAATTTGTTCACAGTGCCATTTCTTGATACAAAAGCAAACGCTAAAAAGGCGCCGTTAATTGAATTTGAACAGCCTTAGCTACCCCTCAGCTGTAGTAAAAACCTTCGACTCATTAACCAAGATAATTAGGGTGCTATGAGGATGCAAATGAGGTGTATCTATGCAATTCAATATATCCATACAAATGACAAGACTTAAGATACAATGGATGAGAAAGGATGATAATGAATTCTGAGTAGGAAAAATATTTTATCTAATTAGCGGGCCATAAAAACCCGTCTCGAGTAACAATCAGTTCTCGAGTTTCTTTCCCGGCAAATGTAGGCTAGTAATTTATTGAATGTTACTTTGAGAGAGACATAACAGCACGTGGTCCTTCTTATCCAAGTGATGTCAATATGAATTGTTTGGTGTTGCAATTGTGTGTGCCCAGATAGCCTTAATTCTTAAAAAGGTGTTTCTTTAAATGTGTAGTCTGAATTCGGGTTCGATTTTGATGTTAAGTGCATAACCGAAAAAATACATGGGTGCATTTAATATGCATACTCATACAATTAGTCAAAGGTTTCGATTACAGCCGCATGCAATTAATGCTTGTCTATACACAATTTCGTTTTTCAATGCTTGATTTTGTAAAAAGACACGGCATTGCAAACAAATTGATTGATGATTACAAAACAAAAGTATAAAATTATTCAGGCGAAACTAATATTTATATATTATAATACAGCATATCAAGATATTGCTATATAATATATTCAAATATTAGTAATATCTTTACTTATATGAATATATTAGTCCCACCTCTAAAAAAAACCACTAATAAGGTCAAGAAGTTTATTACCAGAGAAACGTTCCTAAAACAACTGCTGATTCTGAGGTCAAGAGCAATGCAAATAGACTAGAACTCAAAAACGCTTCCCCAAAGTCCTTTGAAGTTATCTACTAAAGTAAAGAAGTTCGCACTGGCATTAATTCAGAAAATATAGTTCATGATCATCGACGAAATTTCGAAAAAGGTCATTTTACATAGCTGTACTGTAATCATCAAACAAAGCACTTTTTAAGCTGAATGATTTCTTATTAGCCACCAATCGCCAGATCATTCACAAGATTATTTGGTCACTCACGTAAATTTCCCGCTCATAAAATAGATAAGCAGGCCAGGCATTCATTCTGACCAATATCTGACGTAAATGAACCTAAAGGATAAAAATCTTGTTGAAGACAACAGAGAAAAAAATCTGAAGGAAGCTAATAAAAAACATTTTGGAGCTCACTGTGTGACTACATTCACAGTTAGCGCAATTTTGGCCTACATCAATGTCATTTACAGTAAATCAGGCGTGGATGCATGGCTGCCAGTGAACAGTTAATAAACAGGCTTTTCATTACATTTACTGACAGCCTGTTAAACATATAGCAATTGAAACCGCAATGAAACTCCAGTCATTTGTTGACTGATTAGAATAGATGAGTTGCAAATGTGACATTAGCAACTTTTTGTTCTCAAATTAGGAAAAAAATACTCGCCATTGTAAAAGTGTTAGAATTGAATGAAATATGCTGAGAATAACCTTGAAGTAGGCCAGGTACCTGCTAACAAACTCACTCTAACATCCCCACAAGATCGGGTGAAACTCGACTTGATTGACCACAGCCGGGAAATTTTACCACCAAAGGGCGAATAGGTGTTTGCAGGGGTCGAAAATTGAAGAAAAATATACACAAATATACAAAGAATAAACGAGAAGACAACCCACTTAAGAAAAAAAACAAGTAAATAAAACCCACCCACCCAAAACAAACACACAATCACAAAAAGACATACATCCTAGCCAGACATCTATCAGCAAAATCGTGTAACATCTATGTGGTACATCAAGTCCAGTTTAGCCCAAGATCGTGAGTAAACGCTTAATCCTAGATTAGAAGCAGAAGCACATATGTGAACAATCTGCCCAGGAGCGCAAAAGATAAAAATGGAACAGAACAATTAATCTAAGAGTTAAATTGACCATTAAATGCGCATTTACTTCAGATATTACCAAAATAAAGTGCCATATGTCTTCAGGACATTTATAATTGCACCGATGATTAGCAATTCCCAGATAGCTCTCTGCTGGTAGCAAAATTCTAACTAATTAATTATCTAAATAGAAAAATATAGCTTTTATATCCATTTTCACATTTCACCAAATACCTAAGCTGTAAAATGTATTTCAATTAATAAGCCTTAAAAAACGCAGCGTGATTTCCGCCAATTTAAGCTCATAAATAATGCCTATTAAACTATAGTTCAATTTTTTCGCTTGAGGTACATAATATGTAAATTTGTTGAATTTTAGTAGTAAAAGATTCAGCCAACCGGTAGTTGTTTTTGAATAATATATCACATTCAGATTAGATTATGTAAATAGAATCGAGTAAATAAAGATTATAATTTCGAGATACGTGTATACATTTTCATGCTCGTTGAATAGAAAAAACAGCATGAGACAGTTTTAATAAAAAAAAGTGTACTTAATATTATATAATCAATTTTGTAAGCTAAAACTAATTTAGAAAAAAAATCGATGAATTTTCGAAAGCATATGGGTTTTTGAATAATTCAGAGTTTTTGTTTTAGTTTAAAAACTGAAGTTTTGGGACGTGTGGCGTTCACTACAAAAGAACTATGAGCTACGCTACAAGGGCATAAGAAGCTGTTCATCGTAGTTGAAAATATTTACGGCAGATAAAACTATTTGCTGCATCGACAAGTAATTACTGGCTTATTCCTTTTTAGATGGGGAGCCCGAAGGTCTAATCAAGAAAAATTAAATTCAATTGCCCGTTCAATTTTATACATAGTTTAATCGTTGAGATTGAGCAAATCGTTTAGGAATGAATTAAGTCACAATCACCCAAATTCCTGGTAGCACAGCTAAATCTCTGTAAAAAAGGAACAAATCCCTCGATTAACACGTAACATACACTCCACTGAAAAGCGTGCAAATCGAATCAATAAAATTTCCATAGTTAAATCGTGCAAATAAAAAAAAAAGGTAAAATGTGGGTAAATATAACTTTTACTATAGGGTGAAATAAAAATATAACGTAAATATTATAACGAATAACATAAAGATGAAGATACCTTCATCATACAGTAAATGAAAAATTTTAATACATAGTATGAAATTAATTGTTTGACGAAAATTGAAGCAGTTACATAGTTACATACACATTGATTACATAAAAAAAATCAGAAACAGTCCAATCACAAGATTTTGAAAAATTGATTAAGCATGATATTATAAAAAAAAAGATCCTCCAAACGTCAAGTATTGTTATCCACCATTGAATAAGAATTTTATTTTGTGAGTTGGTGCCACTTCCATCATTTGACAGCAGTTCTGGTTGATCGCGAAGAGTTTTGAAATAATATCAATAATTAAAATCTGCGATCGTTTTTTTCTTGTGAGATCCTTGTAGATCTTCCCATGCTGATGTAAACAATTGCAAATAGCTCGCTGGAGTCGAAGAGCATGTTCAAGATTCGGATCGTTTAATCAAAAATAATTCCCCAATATTCTCCTTAATTCGAGCCCATCGCGTATGACTCTTGCAGTGAAAGCTGTCGGTTCGGATCCATCTTAGTCGTAATCATTGCCAGGAAGATGTTTTTCATTAAGTATGGGATATTAAATCTTCCTCATCCAATTCTTCGTCTGCTGTAAGCTCAGCTGAGTCTGCTTCGTCGAAATCGTTAAAACATTCACCTTCCATTCTATGCGCCAAGATCATTATTTGAGAAAATTCATCCTGTAATAGCACTACAGAACTCTCACTTTGAACTACGTCAGATCTGCTGGGGAAAAGCAGGCATTGAATATGAGGAAGTTCCACATACTTCGAACAATCAAAGATTAAATTTTTTCCAGGCATCCATCAGCTCAAGTGTTGGATCGTTTTCCATTGATTCCAAAATGTATCTGAAGGTTTGTTTTATATATAGCATCTTGAATGTCGCAATTATTCCTTGATCTAAAGGTTGCAATAGGAAATTCGTGTTTTCTAACTGATACGTTTTCATGCTGAATAGTATTTTGAGAATGCTCTCGTGCATTCGCAATTACAAGAAGAACTTTAAAGGGTAGTCCGTTTTTTTGTTTAAACATCATTTGACGTCCGAAACAAAAAAGTTGTGAAACTGTTCATTGAAGAATGTCACTCTAACAGAAGTTTTTTTGTTGGCCATCCAATAAACACTAAGTATTGTGTTCATTTCTTTATATGCACGTGGCGTCTTTGATTTATTTAGAACTAATGGCGTCGTTAAATATTTTCCTAATGCGTTGCTGCAGAATAGTATTGTTATTTGACTTTTTGCTGCCGTGAGGCCACTTGTTGTTTTGGCCAAATAAGTCCTTTGCGGCATTTTTTCCCCAAAATAATTGGGACTCGTTTGCATTAAAAACTTGAGTTAGCAGCAATCACTTCAGTAAATTTTTCGGGATATTATTCTGCTGCAGGAGAATAAGCTGAGGCTTTCTCGCCTATTAGCTTAAGATTGTTCAGAGTTTGCCGCTCTTTGAATCTTTCAAATCACCCAAGACTTACACTAAAAGGTGTGATCTTTTCTGCTGTAGAAGACGATGGTAAGTCAAGCTTAAGTTTGCCGTAAATTTCCAATACCATCTTGGCAATGGAACCCTTTTTTGAGCTTGGCCTTCTAGCTACACCACTAAAGCCTGCTCCATTTTTTTTTCATGGCAAGATCCATACGTATGAAACCGTGCTTAAGCTCGTAGATGATCTAGATGCTACGGTCGATGGACCCTCCATTTTTGCTCATCATCATTATGGTAGCTTCGTTCATAGAATAAATTTTAGCAGCATCGATTACTCTTTAACCAGTGCGCAGACGATCAAGAATTTTGATTTTGGTTTCACTTCCTCTTCGCTTGTTTAAATTTTTGTATATTCTTTTGGCATTGTTAGAATTCAAAGATTCACTGCACTTATATCTCGAATAGAAAGTCATACTACTAAAATACATTTTTTTTTAAATTTATCTTCGCCAGGCTAAATTATAGCCTGCATGATTCGAATGCCTCACTTTCGTTTAAAAAAAAACTAAAATTGCAGTATATCATCCCATCATTGCGTCAGAGGTGTCGTTTCTTTATTTCAGTAACGAAGAACGGACTCAGTCGTCAGTATGTTCATATATATTTGGGGCATTTCACGTGAAGCGGCCAACGAAAAAAAGTCGAGGTTCTGGATTTCGTTCATATTGTGCATAATGGTACTTCTAGAAGATATGAATGTGAATGCACAAGTTTTTGTTTCTATGATGTTTAGTTTGCCGAGCTATGGGCTTCTGACTAATTGACGAAATTGGTGAAAGGTTTTTTTTCGGAAGCGGATCCTGAGATTCAATACAAAATCTAAAAAACATTAAACATAGCTGTTCTTGTTAATTTTGAAACTAGATTTGAAAAATAGTTTTTTTTTCCTGTGTGGAACCGGTAGTAGACACTTCAACTCGTAATTTGTGAATGAACCGTTATTATATGTATTGTAGATTACTCTCTCTCTCTCTCTAGTTTCTGTTAGCTCTTTGTGGAGCATAGGGTATTTCCAGAATGACTATGAATACGAAATTGAACTAAAAAATGGAGTAAATGCGAATTCTGTTTTTCAAATATCCTTTAAATCGGTGGAAAAAGCTCAATTCCCAAAACTGCGGTAAAGCGAAATCGTGTAAAAAAAAATTCCTGGTTAATTGGGGCATAAGGTGTATATGTAGGTAGGACATCGGCCGAGAGACCAACAAAAAAATCAAATTCACTGATGAAGCAGATTCACAGCCAGCTGCTTACGCAGCTGACAGTTTCTCTTGAGGTTCTTAGCCTTGGTAAGCGAAAAATGATCTATTAAATTAGAAGTTTTCAATACGAATTGTACAAATGGCATATGCACTCAGATATTTCATGTTTTCGCTAATATACTGACTTCTCTGTCCTGGATTAAAATAAGCCTAATTATATTCAGCGTTTTAAGTAAAAAAAAAAACTTGATCCAGATTATTGGTAATGCACGGTCAAAAGTTATATGTAAAAAATCTGATTAGCGTTATAAAAACGAAAAACAATTTATCTTCATTACGAATCCAATTTGAATGTACGTTTTCATGTCAAATATCTTCCGCCGGAAAATTAGTCATGTTACTGCACCAATCACCGATGACGGTAGGACGTTCAATGTCGCTTGTTCACCTACATTCGGTTTGAAGACAATCTCGAAACTGCCATCGAGTATCGTGGTCAAATCAAATCTGTCCGAAAGTATCTCAGCAAATGTAAGCAATTAAGCTAGTAAACCGTTACACTGACCACCATCGCTCCAGCACAAGTATCCAAATTCGCTTCACTCAATTGCACTTTCAATTGCACTTCTCAAACTATTATGCAATCGAGCGGTGCAATTGAAACCAGTACTCGAACTATTACTACCATTCACCCGATTAAATTAATTGCCTATAATCTCCGTCACTGTCTGATGCCGACCACTTTTCCATCATCACTCCATGGATTCCAGAACATGTACTGACCTGACCGTAGTTTTTTCGCTATTCCAGTTTTCCATCAGTTTATTATGCGACCGAATGATGAAACGTAATCGAGAGTCCACAAATAATCGTAATAACGCTATTTTGTTGCATTCAATTGCAATTCACATTTCGCTTCTTGTTCATAATTTTCATACTTGAACGACCTGACTGACAGATGTGTTGCACGTATGAATAGATTTTCCACGCAGCATATTGCACCGGCGACGCATAGAGCTCATTGAACGAATACATTGCATTCGTGAGTGTCGTTGCGGAAAACGATTCGAGAAGAAAATCTAATTGTAAATGAAATAAAAAGCTCAAAGAGCTAGAAAAACATTCGCGTACTTATTGAAATTTTCCAAAGTGTGCTAAAAGTGAAAGGATGAATTTTGCGACTGTGCGAAACAAGCTACCTCTAGGTAGCGTTTGATAGTTAGCGAGGGTTTTGTGGATGATAATGTTGTTTGTGACTAGTGAATATTGTGGTGTTTTAGTAATGCGATGATAGAGATCAACGATCATTTGCATCATTGAATGATTGGAGCGCGTCAGTTGCATAATGCTGGGACACGCATATTGTCCATGATATTAGCTTGATGGTAGGCGATAATTAAGGTATATTTGAAATGATTGATGTTTGCTTGTGAATTTATCTTCCCAAGTTTAATTAATGAACTAGTTGAGCTCATACAATTTCAACATCTTTGATCCTTAACATTTTCAGTATCGATGGCTGCCCAGATTAGTGCAAATTTTATGCAGGTCTATCGCCTGTTTACAAACCATAATTCTTTCTTTGACCATAATTCTTTCGCTCCTATCCAACATTCTCATATTAAAATGGGGAGAAATATTTTTTTGACCACACCAGCTGATACCCCGTCGAAAAAGCTATTCGTTATATTATAAAAAAGAAAGGAGAAGAAGGAGAAGTAAAATAGCCAAAATTTAGGATAAGTAAAATAGCCAAAAATATTAATACAGATAATTCGTGGACATTGATTTGATGGCTTGATATTGCGTTTCGTCCACTCTCACTAGTTTTAAAGAGGTTCCTCAAGCTGCCAATCGATAGAAATGATTAGAGAAAAGAGAAGAGCACTATGTTGTAGAAGCGATGATCATATTTCAGCAGTTAGTATCCAAAAAAAAATCAGGTTCTAAGAAGAAAGCACATAGACGCAGATTTAATTTAACTTCTTTTCAAAGTTATTTCGAGCACAGGAAAATCACTATTTGGAATACATTGAAAAAGCGGTCTATAATACTCTCCATTAGTGTCTTGAAGAATATTTGTGATTATTTGTACTTTCATTGTGTCATGACGGGTTTGAAAAACTTCTGCCCTCAATAACTCTTATAGAAGAAACTTAAAAAAAGTTTAGGCCTGGCTATACAAGGCGATGTGATCTCACTTTGCAAAGAAAATTACCAAACACAAAAGCATCAGGTATCACATTTTCAAAGGATTCTCTACAAAATATCGTACGTTGGTTACAGTCATTCATATTTTGTATTCAATGTTTGGACGATCATAATTTTGAAATGAAAAATCTAAAGAACTAAGAATGAAATCCTACGTTCTCTGCAAACATTGTTTGAAAAGCAGTGTTGATGAACTTTGGACAGCACCCATTTAAGATTTTGCAGTAGTAACATTTTGCCTCATTTTTAACGCTTTATGATCGACGTGGCGGCTCCTGGTTTTGCGAGCAATGACTTATTCTCACATGTTTTTGCATCTGGCATCTGAGGATTGTTCTTTGGTCGTAAATTTTTGTTTTTTTCGAAGTGACCGAGAGAATGTTTACATCTGAAAGAGGGCGATCACAAAAATATGGTGTTTTTTTTATCATCGTGATTACGGAAAATTGAATTCTACTCTGGAGTTGACTCTTTTTGAATCGATTCAGCAAATGAACTTGCTTTTACTTGCGCAGTAGTGATCTTTCCAGAACACATCAAAAAGATTAGTCACTTCCAGCACCTACTTATATATCTCGAATGTTTTTTAGTATCGTTCTTTGAATGTTATATCAAACGACACTCGGTGATGAATTTCCTGATAGAAGGGCTTAAATCTTATGGGAAGCAATAAGCTTCAAAGTCAGCCATTGCCTTTTCGAAATGACTTCGAGTCAACCAGATGAGCCGGTTGGTGATGTTGTTTGGTCTTTTTAGTTCATTAACAGCTTTTAAGTTGTATAGATACCCCCCCCCCCCTCACTTTACCAAAAAACCTTTGTGTTGAATATATAAATTTTGAGACCGTCAACGAGTAGCCAATGAAGTGTTTAGAGTATCAGAGCCAATGTATTCATATGAAATAAATGGTATCAATAAAGATGTATTTTAAGTTTGCTTTAGCATTTATTATACGAAATAGTATACTTAACATAGAGGGCTCATTGGTCAGAACAACAACAATATTGATAAAAAAACACTCTTCAATTGTAGAGTTCTACTTAAGAGCTTCTTTCCTTTTTACCATTAAGAAAGATCATTTTAGCGGAAACAACTTCTAAATTTATTTTTGTAAGAAGACGATCGATGGAGTTCCTTGACCTAAACTTGATTAAACATTGTTTTGTGCATCATTTAGGTCAGTTCTTGAGGATGCATGTCAAGTCCAAGCAGCGGATTCATAGGTTTAAACAGATCATACCGGTATATATAGACTTGTCTAAAATCAGTGTCTATGGACACTTTAAAAATTAAGGACAATACTTTAAAAGAAAATGTTCTACTGCTAAGCTCTGTAAAGGCTATAAAGGCTTTGACGACTTTTCTGTTTACTTGTATACTTCATATTAAACGTAGTTGGAAGCAATAAATGATAACAAGAATTGCTGTCAGATTTCCAGAAGAAGGCAAAGTAAACCGGAGATAATTTATTGAAATGAATGAACCTAGCTCATTTTGAAGTTTCTTTTTTATCTAACGAACGATGAAAAGGGAGTAGGATCGACATTACAAGTATGATCATTGTCTACAGACAAGCTCTGATGGGAAAGAAAATATGCTACTTAAAGACCAACTATAATGAACCTCTCTACATCTATAAGCGACAAAAACCACTCACCACTCAATGAGCGCCAAAAGGCACGCGATTCCTTAGTAAGTTCAGGATCTCGACATGACCCGAATTTAAACTCATCTACCAATGACAATATTTGCTTACTGAATATTGATCGAATTGGGTTATTCAAAGGAAAAGCTGAAACCTTATTTGCCACTCCGTAAAGAAGAGTCAGAGTTGTTGCTCTTCGAAAAGAAGATAAGACGAGTCAAGCGCGGCTCGTGGAGAGAATTATGTGAGAACATTGAAAGAAGTACAGAAGCTGCTATATTCAGGTAAGTCCTAAGCGTAACTCCCGGTGTGTCTACATATCTGCGAAGTGAAAAGAGGATTGGATGCAGAGTCTGAAAGAATGTCTGGACAAGCTACTGGAAACTCATTTCCTGGAATCGGCTTACACGGCACCGCGTGGTGACCGATTTCAAGCGATCCAACAGCCGTTCGAGCAGCTGATCAAGGAAGTAGTAGATGAGGTCAACATTGAATGGACTATAGGCACATTCCGACATTACAAAGCTGCAGTGATTAATGAGATATCGACTATGATGCTTCAAAAAGCAGCAAGGGCCATCTTCCCCATCCCGCAGCGTATTTTTTCCGCATGCTTTCATCTCGGAGTGGTACCCGAGCAATGCACAAAGGCTAGGGTTGTCTTCATTCCAAAGCCTGATAGGTTGTAGCGTATCTAGCGAGCAGATCAGTAGAGACGGCATTACACAAAGTTGTCGGTACAATAGAAAAGTCCTTACAGCAAAAGAAATTCACGTTTGCAGCCTTCTTAGACATAGAGGGGACCTTCAACAATGTCATGAGTATGGAGTGAGTAAAACTCCGGCGACCGGGGCATCGGACTCGCGCAAAAACAGTCGGAACCGGATCACCACTAAAGAGATTTTATCGCCCCTTTTCTGGATCCTGATAGTCAACGAAATTGATTTCGGTGTATGGAGCAATCGTGTCGTGAAAGGCAGCGGAGAGTTAACCCAACATCGAAGAGCTAACAAGACTGGAAAGAGTAGTTTGCATATGTATTACTTTAAAAACCGCCCCCCGGCTGTGCTAGAAATGGTTCTGGAACTTATACTCCTGAACCGATTCATTTTTAAAAGCGCAAGTTTAGTGGCAATAGTTCCGGCATGTAGAACAATTCAAATCATTGGAGCCGCAGCGTTAATCTTACAGAATGCCGCAGAAGATTTGAACTCGTTGCGGAAGACACGGAGAACATGAGCAAAATAATACATCTTGGCAGGAATTTCCAGTTCAAGATACCCACAAGAATGGACTGGAAGAAAATGTGAGCTGCTGCCGATGGTGGCGTCTGGATTTACGCGGACGAGTCAAAGACGGACACAGTGTTTGGCTACGGATTTCAGCCTTAACCTCTGATGTAGACTGTCGAACCATGTCTTTCAGTCTGAAGTATATGCTATTCGCATGGCAGTTGAGTCCGTTAGTGGTACATTTGCGTCGACAGCAGAGCAGCCATTATCGCTCTTGCGTTTTACAGATGTTTTTCAAAAACTGTTAACGCTTGCAGAGTGGCTCTCACTGAAAATACAAGGCATATTCCTATCCATTCCTATCCAGATTATGTGGGTGCCAGGTCATAGTGGGGTCAAATGCAACGCAAAAGCCGATGAACTGGCGATAAAGGGTTCAGGAGCTAGTAATAGCCTCTCTATTACGGCAAGCTAACTAAATGCTGCCATGTGGGCCAAACTAAAGTCCGGATGAGAAAACAATTTGGACTGCAGGATAGTCCAAGTCCACCCAATTTAAGCAAAAGCAGAAAACTGCTTTAGCTCAGTAGAAACTGCGTAAAAACGACAGTCGGCTTGGTCACAGAGCACTGCCTTACTGTATCACAGCAACTTATGCAAGAGGTGCGAGATGGAAGAGGACACCATCGAACACACTCTCTGCGATTTTCCGACCCTAAATAATAAACACCTCAAGATTTTTGGTTCTTACCACTTTCAAGAGTTAGCAGAAGTGGCTAGTATCGACACGCTGAGTCAGCTGATTGAGTTTGGCGAAGTGGTCACTTGACGGCTTTCAAGTGCAGTCTACTTCCGAGGTAAAAGGGAGCCCCATTGGCTTCATGGCGAATAAAGTGGCCGGCATGTAGTCCTCATGTGCATAGTCTCGGAACACCACAAAACTATAACTTGGATTGAATTTACCCTTTTCCCAGATGAACTTCGCTGCTTAAAGGGAGAACATCAGAAAATTTTCACTAAGGGTAAAAATCTAATTAATTTTTGATTTGCCTCCGATAATATCTTCAGCTACCCACTCTTATAGGGTAGAGTAGAGTATCTTCTGAGGGGTATCCAACATTGTTATACCCCTATAATTGCAGCTCTCCCATAGTAGTGCTTATGTTTCGTTATGAAAATTCGTAGCGCTTGGCCGATCTCAGATGCATCAGTTTAATGTCAGTTCAATCATTTCTACACTGTATCGCATAAATAACGCTCATGGAGCACTTAGCGTAACGATTGATGACCCTCTTAAGAGTTTGCGCAGTACAGTATAGCGACAATAAATAAGCATATGCTTAACTCAGATCAAACCTTAGTTCAATGAATGTAAATTTGAATTTTTATTTCAATCAAAAATGAAAATGATCGTCTCACATCACTTCAAAAATTATCTGGAGTGCTAAGCTATTTCTCTTTCAACTACTTTCATTTATTTCATTAAAACTAATTAAATTTCATTTTTACGCTGCTGCTGGCTTTAATGATTTATGGCTGGCTGATTTCCTGATAATAGTGAATTTTTCTGTTTGAATTGTTACGCCGTGAGAACGTGTCCATCTTGCACGCTTTAATGCTTTCAAATTCTGGTGTCAATAGATGAACATATGAGATCTTTATTAATTTGATCATAAGCCATGCGAAATTTTCAAGATATGTGGAATTAGTTTCAGAAATTTACTTATCACGGATAGTAATTAAGTAAAAAATGTAATTGTTTGTTTACTAGACTCTTAAATAGTTAAATAATAATTCAAGCTATTACATCAAGCTTTTATTGATGGAAGCATATAGAACGAACAAGCAAAGAGATGTACCAATAAACTCCTGAAACAAACCTATTGCAATAGCGGTATAATATGCAGAGTCAAATTTGCAATCACTTCGTGAGATTCAAGTTAACGAAAATACTTTGATCTTAAATTACTTGAAATATCTTAACGAATTTCCTAAAAAGATTATTCAAGAAAAATGAAAGACTATTTTGCCTGTGACTAATTTTGACTAGAACTTTCTTTAAATTTGACATCTTCCGCTAATTTTTTCTTCCATTTCATATTCTTCCTAGTCCACTTTGCTCCTATTACTCTATTATTTTTTGCGTAGCTTTCAACTCGTTTTGAATTCATAACGGAACTGAATTAATAAAATCAAACGAATCACAATAAAAGCTCATAGACCTTGAGAATACTGGCATGCTTGAATAGGAAAAAAACAACGTGTTTTTTTTTATAGTTTTGTCAATCTCCTATGATCACTTGAAGAGATCTTTTCATATTCAAATCTTTCCAGTTGTATGGTTTCGATTCGAAGAAAGTGAAATTTATTTTCGGAATGGGTTAATGTCAGTGTGCGTGTGTATGTGAAGAGGAAGCTTGTGGGAAAGAATGCGTAAAATATTCATGAAGTAATATAGACAAGTTTGGATTAATTTCGACGGGTGAAAAGTATAATTTTGATGGAAATGAGTGTAGAAAAAATTCATTCATGTGTATGATAAAATAAATATCTGTGGGGACCTAAATCTGGAAAAGGAGGTGAATGCAAATTAGCGCAATGCTTTGCATTATCATATTTCAGAGTACCCAAATCCTGTCAACAATAATGTTTGCATATATGTACATATGTATATCATTCACTTATAAACTTTTGATTTTAGGATCACTCAAAACTACCGGAAATATCCTTCTAAATTGTCAAGTCTTCAATCAGTGTATTTTTTGTATGATAATAGTAGTAAGATCATAGAAAGTACTCTTTCATCCTGTTACATTACTATGGCAATAGTGCTTGAGGCAACGCAATATATATGCAATCATACGCGAACGGAGTGATCTGAACTTACAAGCAGAAGATCAATACTTCTTACTAGTGCCACAGCAAGCACAGCAACCCATCTCGAAAATGGTCTCGGAATTGTGAAAAGAGAAGGAAATATATTGTTCCAATCATTTTATTGTCACGTGCTCAGCAACCACCTGATTTTGACAGAAAAGGAACATTACTTATTTAGAGTATATTTCCTAGCTTATGTGATAAAAACCTACAGCTGTGATGAGAGCAAATTTGTTTAAAACCAGAGAAGTAAACAATCAGCTTTCAGATTGAAAAGCAAAAAGAAGGAGTTAAAAGTGACGTTTCAGTTTTTGAGGTTCATGCAGAAACTACTTCACCGGTAAAATTTAAACTTAAAACGTCAACAAAATTTACAAATGGTACATATTAGCTCTCTGACAGAAGAACATGTTTAAACTGTAAACTACTAATGCAAATGGGGCTTCTAAGTAAATACCATACTTTTACTCGATTCGAGAGACAACATTCAAACAACAAATATCCAATGCTTTTCAAAGAACGGGACATATGTGAAAAAATGTATCTTCAGATCCAGATCCAAACCACTGTGATAAGTGACCATCGATCAGGTCGTACTATAAGAGCAAAACAGTTACTACTCAATAGCAAGGCAGACAAAATGCAAAAGTTGAAACTGTAACCTCTCGGTAAACGCCGTTATCTTTTGAAATATCGTTACTTCTTTATTTTTGAAAAATCGGACACGAAGAAATTGGCAGTCTTCTTTACTGTCAACTTCAAAATAAATGTTGAATCTAGAAGGAGAGAATAATACGAGAGATAGATGATCTAGAAGAGTAGAGCACCCAGAGCTATAAAAGATCTGAGGGATAGAAGATCGAAAAAGAAAGAGCGTTAGTTTCTAGAGCGATGGAAGATCTTGTGGGATAAAAGATCTAGGAATATAAAAGATCTAGTGGGATAGAGTATCTAGAGAGGGAGTAAGAAAAGCTGGTATATCTGGAGCGATAGAAGATCTAGCCGAAGAGAAGACCTAAAGAGAAAGTGTATCTAGAAGGATATAGGAACCAGTAGGATAGACTATCTACAAGAGCAGAGGAGCTAGAGGGATAGTGGGTCTACAGTGATTAAGGAACTAGAGAGATAAAATGGGATAGTCGATTTAGATTGGTAGAGGATCTAGTGAAATAGAGAATCTATTGAGATGCAGGATCTCAGCTGAAGATAGAGAATCTGCTCGATAGAGCGCGAGTTCAAAACGGGGGCTTACTGTCTGTGTCTTGAGCCATCTAAAAACCAGTGAATAGGTTCCAAACTAGCATTCAATTAATCAAGTGTCACGTCAACAAAAAAGCCAAGAACAGCTGAACTCTCTGCTACTTACATTAGGGCAAAAACGGAGCTGAACGAGGCTTTCACGAGGAACAGACGCGGAAAATTGCAGGCTCTTTGTGAGGAGGTGAACTGAGATCCATGGTGTTATCGCTAAAAATCGGACACCCGTACGCTCGGCTGCATAAGCTTGATGTGATATACAAAGTGTGTATCGTTGAATCACTGTTCCCACCAAGGTCTAAAAACCCATTATCAGCATTGAAGGGTTTTACGTTTTCAGTAGTAAGATGGGCTAGCGATCTTTGTAGCAAGCAGCACGGGTTTTGAAAAAGGTATTGACCAACCGATACCATTTTGGAGACTGTTAGGGTAGTATGAAGAGCAGAGATAGCATTTCATGGTGTCAGACTCGTCGTTCTACTGGTAGCGTTGGACATGCAAATCGACTGCAACTCGGTGAGGTAAACATACATACTTTGGAGCCTTGAACAGAGGCTCCGTATTTCTGGTTCTTATAGTTCACGATGCGTAACTACCTAAAGGATCCATACGCGCTGCACGAAACCGAGGAGGGTGTAAGAATGTGGCCTGTTATCATAAGCATAGCACAGGTATCAATCCTGATCCTTAAACCACCTGAGCTTTAGAATATAATGAGCCATGATATACTCCGCCTGGAAATGCTTGCAGATGGCATTTTGTGAGATTACGTTTATGACGCCCCTGCGGTGATTCCGCCGGATTCCGCCCAACTCAAACTTAACCAAGTCAAGAGAAGAGTAGAGAGTAGATCTAAACCGCTTCAAAAAGAGATATCGCCATGCTAGCAAAGTGCAAAATATAAACCGTCAGTTAGCTCCGTCGAGGTCTAGATCAGCAAGTTGGGCATGTATTGGGGAGTGACCGTTGATATCAAGCTGACCTATTAGGACTATATCCACAGGGCTTGTAATATGGCTCTAGAAGTCATCACTTCACTGAGAACCCTAATGGTCAACGTCAATGAATCTAATGAGACGTGATGGAGGCTGCTGATTGTGACGGCCAATTCCGTGCTATTATATGAGAGATGTGCTCCAAACTAATAAGTTCTGGGTGCGCATTGTGAGTGCCCTATGCAGAGGTGTCCTGTATATGGCCTGTATTTATTTATTTATTTATTTATTTATTTGAATCCATTTTAACAGGCTTCTGCCCAATTACAAAAATAGAAAAATTAGATAAATCCAAAAGAAGAAAATAGAAAAATTAACAAATAAATGAAAATATAAGAAATATACATATTAGAACTTCAACAAATTAAAGGTAATGTACAATTCAACATCGAAGAAAGTGCAAACATAGTACTAAAATTAAAAAGAAAATCAATCATTATAAGAAGCTTTAAGAATTGTGTCTCTAATTTGGGACTTAAATTGACAGAACGTTAGCGGAAAAGGACCAAGCTGAAGATCATTATGCTTCCTGGGCATACGCAATAGCGGTGAGTTGAAATAAACTTCAGAACGCGCGAACGGAAGAGAGAACATTAACTGGGATCTATCTGATCGATTGACGTTACGTAGACACAGCATATAACCAAGATCGGAGAGCATAGGGCAATGGAGTAGCTTGAAAAGTAAGCACTCGTCAAGGAACACTCGTCGGGACTCTAATGAAGGAATTTGGAATAAGGAAAGACGATCACTATAACCACAGTAAGAGATTTTGAATTTAAATAACAGTGAGCGAGTAAATCTACGCTGAACGTGTTCCACTGCATCACTGAGATATTTATGACGAGGAGACCACACTTGACAACCATACTCTAGGATGCTACGAACAAGTGAAAAAAACAAATGGAAAGAGGTAGCGATGCTAGTAAACGAAGAAGAGCATCTAAGAATGAAACCGGACAGACGAGAGGCCTTGGCGGTTATATATGCAATGTGCAGGTCAAATTTGAGCTTTGGATCAAAGTGCACACCAAGGTCCTTAAAATCATTCACAGCCGTAATGGAAGAGCCGTAAAGAGTATAGAAGTAAATTAAGGGTGACATTTTATACGTATAGGACATCTGATGACATTTGGATATGTTCAAAGCAAGTGAATTATTCGAGCACCAATCGCACAGAGTACAGAGATCGTTTTGGAGTTGGAGGCAGTCGTTGGTAGATTCAACTACTTTGAAAATCTTGAAGTCATCAGCAAACAATAGGCAGGGAGAACGAATAAAGGAAGGGAGATCATTTATAAATACTAGGAATAATAAAGGAGCGAGAATGGAGCCCTGAGGAACACCGGAAAGCGGACAGTCTCAGAAGCATAGTCTCAGAAGAAACCGTGATGGTGATATCAAGATCAGTCCCAATAGATCTAATACCGCAAAAATATATGAAAGAGTAACAAGGATAGAATAACTACCATCAATTAGTTTATCTTGCATACTGTAGCTGCTTTCTCAATTTGGATTTTCTAATTCCGTGTTTTGATACAAGGAGAGCTCATTAATACTTGTTTTGGACGTGTAATTAATATCAGAGAGAAATTGTAAGCTTGCACCGAATCGGAAAGCAGAATCTTTGCCCCTAGAGACCCCACATCAAAAGTGTCGCAATATAATCCATAAAAACTTACAAGGCTGATCATAGGGCGTGTAAAATGGCTGTGTTGAGGCAAAGAGAGTCAAAAAGTGTACAATAGTGTCAAATGATAGAAATTTTTTTTGAAAAGCGCTGAAAAGCGTCAATGACTAAGGAAACAGTATACATTGAGAGCGATAGCACGAAGTGCTTGGCAGAACTAGAATCTAAGCAAAAACTAGGGTAAAAGTGCAACAAATAAATTGATCACAATTTGCAATTGGAAATATATATTTTAATAAAAAACCGATTTTTCCTTTAGAAGCTAGAAATTAGTATGGATTCAATCTGAAGTACAATATATGAATAATAAATTGAATACAGCCCAAGCATTGCTAAAAAGAAAGTTTCTAGTAGCTATTGATTAGTTGTTAGCCCTGCGGAGCTCATAGTTCTTTTAAATAAAAATCAAAAAGTCGTCTTCGCCACAAGAGTAGTTTCAGTTTTTTTTTCGGGCAAAGAATAGAGAAGTAAGCTTTCTTTGCCTGCTTTACTAACATTTATCATCCAATATTCATTTCGGCTATTTGACTGAACTTTTGGCACTAAATATGGTAAATTAGCGCTTAAAAGTTACAGTAGCATATTTAGTAAATTTATCTGCTTAAAAGGTGGTTCACTCAATTTTCAAGTATATGAAATAATTACAGAGCACGTGTGACAGCATTAACTTTTGCGTTTTTAGAAAAGCTTTGAACATTTAGAAAATAGTCAATTCTTCAAACTTAATGTATAGTAACTACGAAATTTGCAGTTGCCCTAACAATGAGCTGAACTGAATTCAATATTTAGTTATCAGTGAAAATCGTAACTGCTTAGTAATAACAGTAATTGTTTGATTTTTTTCCATTACATTTCTTCTTGCTTTCCTAATTCAATGCTATTATAATTCGACAATTTCACCTAATTTCTTCACACTTTCTTACCTCCAATCATAACAAATCTATATCGCACTTAAGCTATTACTATCACCACTATTAAATCATTTGACAATAGTTCTCGAAATGTGCAAAGAAAGTGAAATCATCGCAGCATACAATCATACAATATTCACGAGTACATTTAATGTAGTAATTTGCTAACGCTTTTAATAATCTGATTTTACGCGTCGCTAATCTCTGAATATTAGTTGTAGGCGATACAAGTGTGTCGTTTTTGTCACCAAGTATCACGGAGCACATCTACAAGTGTATCATGTATGGAAAATCAAGAGCGAAATCACTTGGATAAAAATCGTCTATAAGTGGTAAATTAGTATAGTGTGAAAGAAAGTACATGTAGTAGTGAAAATGATTTGAGTATCTCTTGAATGTTTAGAGTTTTGATTTGTCATAGTTCGATGAATATATTTGTAAATTTGGTGAGAAGCTTCGAATTTGGGAATGTTTTTTGTTTTCATTTTCATTTTTCATTTTCAAATGGGAGGTATTCAAACTCAATAAGAAAATAATCTGACACGGATATCCAATGTAAAGTAAACTTTCTGGGATTCCAATTGAATCAACCAATTTACATGTCGAAATCAGCTGCAATTGTCATCAAAACATACTTCCGTTTGGAACATTTTCAAATCTAAAATTAAACGTTTTTTGTGGCACGAGCAACATAAGTAATTTTGGTTAAAAACCCATTGAGATTTCCATGCTATAATATCCCCTTTTGATGCTCCCTCATCTGTACCATCATAAACCTTCATCATCTGTCCAGCATACGGTTCCCAACTATCTACTGCCACAAAACCATATTCACAAACTGAGTTATGCTTGTGGTCGCGAAGCATAACAACTCCGATAAATACCTTCGGTTTCTTCGCCTTCTTCACAATGACCTTCAATCCAATGCCCATACATGAAAGACAAGTTCTTAACTATCTAACTGACTTATTGTCGACTTGCTGCCTGAAGTGGTGCCGCACCGTCATCTTTGTTGTCGGTACAAGTGAAAGTAATTGAGGATAGGTCTTTAAAGTGTTTTGGGGCGAAAGCGAGAGAGTTTTATAACACAGGCTAGATGACTGGATGCCACACTGACAGGCTGCTTGGCAAGCAGACGTTTCATTTAATGCTCTTTGCCACCTTACAACAATACGATAGACAAATCGAATGATGTTAGTGATTTTCCGGTGTCGTTATGCAATATATTGAGGAATTATTTTACACGCCAAGTGTTTTTTTTTTCAAAGTGCATAGTGTAATCTATTATGTTTATCAGCAATCGCTTCTTAATGGCTGACTGGATTGCTTGGTAGTATGCTAGTCATAACTGTTGGTTGTTTGGCTAGACGGCGTTAGGCATGAAGAATCCAAATCGAATAATAACAAATCAAGAATAAATTGGCATTTGAAAATTACTATATTTTCAGTTGTGCGATGTTACAATATTGCTAGTTATTTTACCAAAACTGAGGAAAATATTTTCTCTAGAAAATTAAAAGCTTTCTTTGCGATAAATAGAATCTATTTCGACTTTGCAAAATATTTTTGCATGGTTGTCAGACTACCTTTTAAAATCAACTCAAAGATATTCAAAACACCAATTATTAAGGCGCATGCAACTTAAAATAATTATTAATTTAACCTATCAAGATCCAAGCAAATTATTAAAAAAATGCATTGAAAAAAGACGAAAATATCTTACTACCCTATAGTTTTCCCTTAACACATAAAAGTAGAAGCAAATGGGTGTGCGGTTCCATTATGATTGTCAACATACCTGAAAAAAAAGAAGAAAATCATTAGCTATGTTTTCATTTTTTTTTATAAATTGCAGTTATTAAATCAGCAAAAATTTGTTAATATCTAGTCAAAAAATAAGAACAGGAAATAGTTGAGGTCACCATTGAACTACCAAATCAGGCCATGTACAAAGTGCTACACGGAAAAACCGAAAATTTCGGCTAACTAACGAAGAAAGGATGAACAATATCAAAGAAAGGATAGATGAGGATAAACCGATTTCCCACCTCCAATCTGCCATTTAGTCTACTGAATCAAGTCCCAAAAACCATTCATGGAAATGGAATAGCGCCACAACTGTCAAAAATATGGATGAAATCCAACAATCTGCAATGCCCGATTTCGCTGCGTAAAATGTAACCTGCCTCAACACTTCCACCGTTACAAAATAATGATAGAAAAACGACTTAAATGTGTTAATTGCGGAGTAGAACATTATTCATGCTATGGGAACTGTCCACAAAAACTGAAAAGCCTATGAAAGTGGTTGGCCCAAATAGGCGAGTGAAAAAACCAATTTCACTGCCAAATCGACTGTCGTCTCCATTCAAACTTCCAAACCAAATAATCCTAAGCATATGGGCAAGATCTTGGCTGTCATGCAGAAACAACTGTATCTAATGATGTAACACATATTCCTTTATATTTTAAAGCCACAACATATATCGTGTTGTAAGTCTATAGTCAAATCTGCTATTGAAATTCGCAATTAAAGCTAAAGCTGCCTCGTCCTTTTTCACCCTCTGATGCTCAATACTTGGAAACCCTCGTTAACACATAAAACATGTCTTTTTACTGACGCGAATGTACACGGAGACATCTTTATATATCAGATTTGTTTTTCTCAAACATTTATTTCTACCCACTGATTGCCAAAAATAGGGGCTATACTTGGGGCTACATTTATCAAGTTTGGGTTGTAATATTCAATACAACTAGGAATTCATATGGTAACGATGAAGATTCTGAGAAAAACCAGAAACGAGCACAACTGAATTTCTCTCTTGTCCTTTGGTTATGTTGGGAATATATCACATTGGGACTTTGTATGCCTAAGTGCTTTCTTTGTATGCTTTCTCCGGAATCTGTCTGAAAGAGGCATCCGCGGAATCTATATTGAGACTGCAAATTAGTTCCGTCCGTTTTTTTTTTATTATTACCTTCTACTTTATCTCACCTTTCAGGTAGAAAAAAATGTCTTGTCTCAACGAAAAATTGTTAATGGGCAAGCCAAGCTAGGACCTAATTTTCGATTTCTGCGAAGAAACTGAACTAGTGACCTATGACCAATGGACCAATAATTCCACATTATTAGCTTTTTATGTGAAAATGTAAGGTAACTTCCCCGATGATTGGAACAATGAACTTTTAGGTTCCACTATAAACATTGTTAGAAGAAGCTAAAAAAAATATTGATTTAGCTGAAAAAATACTCCACCCAAAGCCCCGAAAGAGTTGAAAAAAGGAAAAAGATTTTAAGATTTATATACCGTAGATGCTCTTCCGTGGCCTAAACGAAAATTGATTTCGCTCGTGTTGAGAGTATTTTAAGCTGACTCCGACAAGTAAGTGGCTCTGATATTCATATGACAGGCTGTTAGTTGCCGCAAATTAGCTTCCCTTTTTTTAACTTAACATTTCAGTGCTTGCATCACCATTTCCTACAGAGTGATGTTTTCACTGCTCTCTTCCTCTATGATACACTAGTTTTCATTATGTTCTTTTATTCTGGCTGGTCCTTTTATTCAAATTGATTTTTGCGAAGAATTAAGTTTTATACTTCATTTTAAGAGTGCATTATATTTTTCGGAAGTGTACTTCATAGATTTTGAAGATTCTCTACCATAACAAAAGATTGGGGTCTTATCGTTGCAGTAGACTTCAACTTGCAATGTATTCCATTTTGTGATCAATTTTTTTTAACGTAATATCAAGTAACATCTCTTAACATTTGAGTCAGAAGAAAACTTTGCTGCAAAGCCACAGCCTCATTTGATAGCCAAAGCTAGAAGTTATAATAAATACCAATCGTAAACATCGAGTGAATCACATTTTCAAAGTGATTCTACAAGAAATCCACCCTGAGGTACGAATGAACCTAAATTTATAGCCTCTTGCGCTAATAAAATTCCATTACAGCTCACCATAAAATAAAAAAATCTCATGAAGATTTGTTACACCTCATTTAAATAGACCTCAAAGCACTCAACTGGCATGTTGTATCATACCAAAAACTTCACCTAGTTGAATGACATCATAAACTCAACACTAAAATGTTTACAATTTTATTTGCTAGAAGTACCATTAAATTGCAACACTTTTGATCTTCACGTCATTCCACAGCCAGTGTTTTACCGTCAAAAAAAAACCCAGTAAATTACACTCTGTGAAATGATTTAAGATCACTTTAAGCTTTCAAGATAATTTTTAAGGTTTTTCAAAGAACTGCCAAAACTCATTTGTAGTTTTATTTTTGGTTTTCTGTTTATCGATTCTTAGAAATGGTTCAGAATATTCAAAGCTTGCGCCATCGAGTTTTAGGATTTTAATCTGACTGTATGAAAGACTTGGTGGTTCTTCAGTTTTGCATATCGTCACAATCGGTGGTCTGGTCGAAACAAAGAATATCAAATAAAACGTTTATTTTTTTTATAGTGGTTAGGGTTAATCAGATATAAGATTAAATTATGGTGATTTTGTTCGAAGTAAACAAATAAACAAAGTGAAATGATTCTATTTTTAGACAACTTGACTCGAATATATTTGAATGATTTCAGGAAAATATCGCACCAGGTACAAAAATATTTAAAAAAATCGTTGATAAAATAAGAATGTACAAGTTGTTCATTGTATTCAGACTAAGCTAGAAGGTAGACATTTTAAAGGAGAAGACAAAGGAACAATTTGTAATTGCGAATATAATTTTGACTAAATGCACATTTATTTTTTGCACATAACATCCCCTTTTTTTAAACACTTTCGGAAGATGTTATCACATTATATTTGAACTAGATTCTTTTATTTATTAACCAAACAAGAGATCATACACAATAGGAAAAAACATTAACAATGCAATACAAATACAAAAAATATGATATAATATCTGGACACACATTAAAAAACAAAAAACAAAAACCAAATACATCACATATTTTTTAGCAGTTACTTTATATTTTTTTATTATTTATATTTAGGCTAGTTTTAACGGGTATTAAGCAAGATTCAAATGTTGAATGGGCCTGGGACAAGTTATTTCTGAAAGTGTATTTGGCGATCCCCGATGAGTAGTGGCTGCTTACAAAATTGAATATCCTACAACACCTATTTATGGACTTATTATATGCATAGGTAATGTGATGATTGTATTTCTTGACCAGAGTTGCATACCTAGGACGTCTTGGTCGATCATTGAAAGTAATTTTATTCGAGAGATCTTCAACATTTACTGCGCCACTTATAATATTGACAGTGTTCTTCTAGAAGAGAGAAACATTAAACTAAGAAGGTTCAGTCTGTATTTGTAAGATGGAAAATATTGAAAATCTTTTGGGTCATAGAGATTTCTCAAAAGGAAAAGTAAAAACGATTTCTGAACAGATTCAACTTTATCGCTTTGTAGCTTAAAAGCTGGCTTCCATTTTATGCAGACATATTTCAATAGAGGCCTCACCAGAGTGATTTTTAATGACTTGGTAGTCCATAAATCTTAGCCCTGGCTTGGATTTTGTCCTACTGGAGGCTAAGAATACATTTCGTTTGTATTCTTACTTAAGAAAAGGGCCATGTACTTTTTAATGTTAAAGCTCCGATTGTTCTCGTTGCACCACTATTTGAGAGATTGAAGTTTGGATTATTGAAAAGTTGCGTCAGGTAGACTTTTAAGTCGTCCGTATAAAAGAGATGGGGTATACAAAGCGATATCTCAGACAGATCAGAAATGAATATGTTAATAAGCAGTGGACCTACATTGCTGCCTTGTGGTACTCTAGAATATGCAAAAACTCTTTTAAATAAGTTGCCTTGGAATTCCACAAGCTGAGCTCGATCGCAAAGATAAGACTTGAGCCAGTTAATAAGGGACTCGGATATACCAATGCAATTTGCTTTTTTTTCATTTCATAGAACGCATCAGAAAATAGGAACATGATATTGATGGAAGTCGATCTACCTCTATGAAATCCATGTTGTTGCTCGTTAAGAAGACGGTCAATAGCGTGATTAAGTTTGTCACAAACTAACTTCTCAAATAGTTTAGGGATAACAGATAGAAGAGGGATCCCCTGATAGCAATCGACTGATCGTTTGTGAAAATAGGTGTAAAGTATGAGGATTACCAGAAAGACGGGAAAACACCTAAGAACACGGATTTATTGGAAACAATATGCAAAGGGGTTTGAGTTGGACCACGAAGAAAGGAAGGAAAAATTAGGGTTTGTTCCTTTACTGGTCTTAAGTTCATAAATAGCATCAATAATATACTCTTGTGCAAAGACAAATCCATCAATTAGATATCTTGCGGTGGTTGTAGCAGCCATAATTAAATTAGGGATATTGGGTGAGCAAAAAGTATTTTGAAAATGGTCAGCCCAAAGTTACATACGGCTTGTGGACAGAAAGAAACTATGTTTTATTGGGATATAGATCAAGGATAACCAATTGTTTTACGTTTTAAGTTAATGTTTACAAATTTGTGAATGAAATTGAAGATTATTTTATGAAAGGAAGACACCGATTCACCTTAATCTAATGCTGAAAAAAGTAGTCAAAAAGTTTGACTGGAAGGCTAATTGGAGTCAAAAGGTTAATTAGAAATGAATATGGTATAGAAATATTTAAAATAAACCAACTTCAGAAATAAAGTGCAGTGAATTGGTTTTGGATTCAATCACATAATAGTCCGGGGAAATCTAACATGGTGCTTCGGAAAAATTAGGGGAAAGCTGAATTTTGGTGTGAACCTTGGTACTGGCGTGTTGAACAAAATGTCAAAAGTCCCCATCGATCCGAGTGCTGCGTCGCTTTTTATACGGGGTCAAAGGTCAGCAAAAGTGACCTTTCCTAAATATCTCAGTAACGGTTAAGTCTTCAGAAAAACAATGTATGACGAATTTGTAGCTTAGCAAATTTCCAACAAAAAAGATTATATAGCTTTTTCCTGTAACCATAACCGTTTTTGAGATATATTGATCTAAACATTTGTTACTAGCAGCACCCTCATTCTCATCGGCATGTTGATATTATCCGATTTTGATTACGACTTGGCATGTTTGTGAGTTTGTTTTTGTATATTTAAGAGGCGCATAAAAAAAACATATACACAAACTTATCTACCAGACTCCAGGGTAGGTGGAAAAGTGTGCTCCGAAAAGTACCCCCCCCCCCCTCCCCCTTTGCCATAAAACGGTATCCCTGAGCATCCATCCCAAATCTTCAGAAATGAGCTCGTTGCCTACTCTTTGCCCACTGTTAAACAAGGTAGGATCACCTTTTATCCTATTAATTGCCTATTCTTGACATCGCACAACCAGCCCTACATCCACACCTTTCCCACACCCTACCCACCCCCGCAAACGAACCACCCCGAAATACCCGGTTTTTTTAGTTTTTTTTCCATACCGTCTTATCCCATGAACGATCAGGGCAAGGTCACGTAACTTCAGGTGCAAATTGGTTTCGAGACGTGTCATATCCCTTTAGCGTTATGCAGCCATCACAGGATTGGTAAAAAAACTGATTATTCGGGGATAATCTGCATCGGATTGAGCCCCTATAATGTCAGGAATGAGCGTTTACAGAATTATGCAATGATATTATCTTGCTTTTTCATGCTCCTAGGCCCATGATATGCTACAAAACCTATTTCCACCTGCAATTTGGTTGTTTTGTCCTGCTCTTTCGTAGAATATCCCATAAATGATGCCGCAATATAGTTTTTTTCGGAGAAGAGAGTAGCGAACAGATGTCCCTACAAGCTTTATGGCAAAGGGGGGTGGGGGGTGGTGGTAACTTTTCGGAGTACACTTTTCCACCTACCCTGGAGTCTGGTAGATAAGTTTGTGTACATGTTTTTTTTCATGCGCCTCTTAAACATCGACAAACAAACTCACAAACATGCCAAGTCGTAATCAAAATCGGATAATATCAACATGCCGATGAGAATGAGGGTGCTGGTAGTAACAAATGTTTAGATCAATATATCTCAAAAACGGTTATGGTTACAGGAAAAAGCTATATAATTTTTTTTGTTGGAAATTTACTAAGCTACAAATTCGTCATACATTGTTTTTCTGAAGACGTAACCGTTACTGAGATATTTAGGAAAGGTCACTTTTGGTGACCTTTGACCCCGTATAAAAAGCGACGCAGCACTCGGATCGATGGGGACTTTTGACATTTTGTTCAACATGCCAGTACCAAGGTTCACACCAAAATTCAGCTTTCCCCTAATTTTTCCGAAGTTTCGCCTTTTTTATGTCGGATTTCACTGGGCTATAACCAAGGAACAAGAACATGTGAACTTAATTGGTGAGATGAGTGTTTAGGATCACCATTGCCCGTACAGTGCATGAGCACAATAAATTGGCTCATACTTCGACACACCGAGATTGAATTGAGATTTATATTATAAGCTTGAAGCTATTATCTACCACACTAAAAGCACACTATTACTCTTGGCACTATATGAATGTGTCTTATCCGTAATATATATTACCAAATCAGAAACTGATATTGATATGTTCATCGAAGAATCATGTGAATTTTTGTATGAATGAATAGGTGAATCTTTTTTAAACAGAAATTTTTTAAACATAATTTTTTAAACAGAAAGTTCATTTAAATGCTATGGAAAAATTTGTGTCTATCGAAATATGTAAAATATGGTTGAAGATAGTTACTTGGACGTAATTTGTACATGTACAGAATCATTTCTTGCATCATAGCAATTGATTGATGAGTTATCTTATTTCATCCTATTCGCATGAATCTTCTTTAATGAAAAATCATTAGCGAATAATAGAGAACAATAAGTTTAAATACATATTCTGAGCTTTGTCAGTGACACCGATTAATGATAGCATGTTAACAAACAGTTTAAACTCATCTCTGACAGGATTATCTTGTCCAGATTGTAATCATTAATTTTACTCAATGGTCATGCTAAAATTGTTATTTGGGCGATTCATACCTAAATTTAAAAAAAAAGAAAATAGGTATAACTATATGAGGTATAATAGGTATAAATGAATGACTGTTTTTGATTCTTCCTTGAGCTTCGCTTTGCCAAGCACACGTCTCTTCATTATACATGTTTGAGAGCACTATTAACCAAAACAACGAAAAAATTGTTTTTCGAAAATGACAATCATTCATTTATACAAACAGTAAAAGATAAAATTTAGCATTGAACACGATAAGTAAACTATATTCGGTTATTATTCAAGTTTTACGTTGATAATTGACGTTGATTCTATTGATTGAAGAAGATAATCAAAGGAAAGTCACTCCTTGGAAGTCCAGTGGACCTGGAAAAAATTCAATATTTTTAAAAGATTACCCAAGTCCAACTACGACCATATGTGGGTAGATATATGTGGGAAGAACACAAAGAAGGAATCACTGAAAGAGACAGCTTTGGCTGGTGAAATGACAGGAGATATAGGAGAAAAAAGTGCTCTCAGTTGTCAATTTTTATCAATTCTATGTCTGATAGTTGAACGTTTTATCAGGTATTTTTTGATGATTGAAAGTTTTTTGCAGTATGCTAAGGGTTGATCTTCCCTTTTGAGCGAGAATTTTTCAAAACTTCAAGCATCTCTACATTGTGCTTATACAGGGCCCTGGTTTCGAGGTAGTAGGATCTGCCCCTAAGTCTAAGCGGAAAAAATTTATAACACTCAGAGAGTGTTAAAGTCGGAATCTATCAACGACCATCCTGCAGTACGCGGAATTATCGTACCAGTTTACTTTCATTTTGACACCTTACTGCCGCCGCCAACTTAGAATCTAAAAGATTTGGTTCAATATGCTGAATCAGGGTGACTGGTACGATGCGGTGCTAACTCCTAGCACACCAGTTGGGGTAGCAAAAATTGCATCACCAGAAGAGACCAACTATTTGATTTTATAATTTCTGCGAACTAATGCCTCTAAACACTGGAAATTCTTCCACGTTTGTTCACTCTTTACAAAAGTGCAGTTAGTAATATATCAGTATATTGTCATCAAGTAGTTAGATCGATAGCTGAATGACAAGTATCCGATAAGTCAGTCTCCGATCACCGCTACTTGATGTTCTCATTCGCTACGTATTCAACATTCGTGGTGAAGAATGAAAGTCCAGAAAACAATGGTTGGGTTCAATTCAAAAGATTTCTTGGAGACAGAGAGTGTATTAGTAGTACGGTATAGTTACTGACTATAAAAAGAGCCATATTTGCTAGCTATAAAGAAGTCTCCTCGATTAGAAAGAATAGATGCAGTAAGACGGTTTCTTATTGTAACCAGAAACTAAAGAAGCTCTAGAAAGATACCAGGACAATCATCTATCGAGCTTGTAGGAGCAACATAGAGGATAACTGGGTGACCTACAGAATCTCACAATAAATTTGTAAGAATCTGGTATAACCCTCGTTCCGTCAGGGTAGCAGGTGTATGAGACACCTCAAGGCTATGCAAAATC
The DNA here is from genome assembly GCA_947369275.1 of Nemotelus nigrinus. Classification (NCBI taxonomy): domain Eukaryota; kingdom Metazoa; phylum Arthropoda; class Insecta; order Diptera; family Stratiomyidae; genus Nemotelus; species Nemotelus nigrinus. Next base: position 50,842,989 of record OX376375.1, on the reverse strand, counting down.
CTATAAAATGACCAGTCAGCTAAGCTGGACTCTTTAAAACGTACAAATTTCTTTCTTTGCCTCTTCTGCAATAGAATATTCTTTAGAGCACATAAGAAAACAGCCAGATAATTAAAATTTACCAGTCCAGTGCATCGTGGCTGAATTATCAAATCAGGCAGGAATTAAAAACCATTCCTCCTGAATTTTCTATCAGAAAATTATTCGCGAACTAATTAGCGCCTATTGTATTCTCGCAGTTATTTTTAAAGACTTCATTTATAATTATCAGTTTTCGAACCTTATAAATCCCTACGATCTTCCGAATTCCAAGCAATTTTAGACTGATGTAAGCAGAACTCGGAAAAAATCTTTGAAATGATTTACTGCAAGACGAATTTTGACAAATACTGATTTTTACTTTTGAAGTTAAAAAAATGGTTTGAAAAGATTTTGCTCGGTAGCAATTCAAAGTGAAGTTTAAAACGTCTCGATTCATGTTTTGAAGTAGAAGATATGAGAAGCGGCTGATAAGTTCTCGACAGAAAGTACTTAATGAATGAAAAATATTGTCTTAAATTTTTTATTTTTAATGTAATCTCCCTCAAGTGAAATACACTTTTCAGATTGTGAATATAATGCCTTTGTACCACAGAAAAAAATATTCTTTTGATTTCTCCTCAAAATGGCTTTCTAGGGCCGCCTTCATCGCACTGTCGTCCAAATATCTTCGTCTCCATAGCTCCTTTTTTAAGTCTAAAAAAAGATAAAAGTCACTACAAGCCATGGCCGGACTGTAAAGTGGGTGGTCGATCTCTGTGAATCCCATACCTTTCAAGACATCCCTCGCAACCCAAGCAGTGTGAACGGGCGTGTTATCTTACAGAAACAGCACTCCGCGCACCAACTTGCCACGTCTCTTCTGTACGACTGCCTCATGTGCTTGACCCAGTAAATAAGCGTATTTTTGGCTGTTCATTGTAGTCCCGTTTAGCAAGTAATCAATTAATAAATTTCCCTCGCTATCCCAGAAAATGGTAGCCATAATTCTCAAATCCCACTTTTGCACTTTGAATTTATTTGGTGACCTCTCCCTTTTTTTCCACAGCGTCGACTCTTGTTTGGACTCGAGATCATATTGACGAATCCATGTTTCTTAAACATTTACAATGCTGTTGCAAATTTCATCCAATTCACCCTCACACAACTCCAAAAGATCTTTACTACTCTTCAATCGTCGTTGCTTGTCGAGCGGTTAAAGCATTTGCGGTACCAATCGCACACATATTTTTTTTCATGTACAAAAGTTTATGTAAAATCTCTCCAACTTGTTCTTAGCTAATCTGTAGTTCGTGTGGTATATGCCACAATTTTATTCTTCAGCCAGTTCTACTTGTTCCACTTTTGGACATTTTCTCCGGTGACGACCGTCACTGGGCGGCCCTGGCGTGGATCGTCTTCACAGGTCTCTCTTCGTTGTTGAAATATATTAATTTTTTCATCATCGTATATGAAAGTGCAGAATCCCAAAGAACCGACAACATCTACTCAAAAATTTCTTTCCATTTAATCTTCTTTCCTTTTCCTATTTCCTTTTTTTAACAAGAAATTTAATCACAGCGCGATATTTCAAATTGCGAGAATTTCCAGTTTCCGTTGACATGGGGTCGTTGCTTGTTCCAGGGATGATGTGTTAATGAAAAAAATTAAAAAAGGCGTGTTATTTATTCTGACAATGAGTCACACAATTAGTGTTATAAGTAATCGCTAAGTAACTTAGTCCGCGAACTTATCAGCCGCCCCTCGTATATACAAACATATATTTTAACAGCTAGTTAAGTTCATTCGGATTCTAACAAGACAATGAAATCTAACTATAAAGGTAGTCAACTGTTTGAGTAGGCAAAATTTTTTGCATTGAACTACATGTTTTTTACTTTTCACGGTATTTTTGCATTTGGCTCTACTCTAACAAGACCATAATCTGCAACATTAGCCCTGAATTTAAACAGTTTTCCCCTAATTAAAATAACTTTTTTAATACAATCAAAATATGATTACATCAACTCTTCTTAGCAACATCACATTATAAACCCATTTAATAAGTAATAAATTAAAACAATAAATTCATGCTCTTGTCTAGGTCTCAAATTTACATACATAATAACCATTCTTTGTTTGTCAAACTGGTTTCTTAATCGTTCCAAAATTTGAAATTGACTCACTTAAACCACTGAGTGAGAATGAAATGTACATATGCATATATGTATCTTCTAGAAAGACAAGAAATGTCAAGGACATTTTGCTTGTAGCTACAACATTTTTATGAATGACAACGTGTCTGAAATCATCCAAGAAGCACAGAAAAAGACGATAAAAACAAAAGAATACGCGAAAAAATTAATCTTACGAAATTCGTTTTTATGTGTCAGAATGTGGATTATGTAAAATAGAGCGATGAAAAAAAGCAGAAAAAAACTAGATAAAGTTTGGATAAAATTAGATTATATTATCTATAGTGAGAGTCAAAAGCGTTAATGGGATGGTTTCAGATAATAGTTATCAGATATAGTTGTATTGTTCGAGCTAAATCTCGTGTTTCAGAAATTCAAAAATATTTCGATAAACAGTGCATCTAAAATTTCTACCCATTTATAAATACATTCAAAAGGTTATTCAATAAAAACGCACTCAATTAAATATGTAACATCTGGTTACGTCCATTGTGTCACTCTGAATCAAAAAATTTCCAAACCCTGGGAACTTCTATTATCTAACATACCACAAACCAACAAATTTTTTCGTTTTTCGATTGCCACAATCAATTAAAATTTCAATACGGACGCACATAATTGAATGCGTATTTTATGAAAAACCAATAAATCTAAATTCTTTTATAATCGAAAATTTCTTCACAGTACTTTCTCCTGCTACATTATTCACATGAAACTTTATCGATTCATTTGAAATAATAATTTTCTATGCGTGAACGAAAATTAAATGTATGCAAATAAAAATCGTTAATTTTAAATTAATACATACTGCTGTGCACCTTCGTTTTCATATCATGAAATTCGGGCGTGGCGTTCAATGAACTCAGAGTTGGTTTTTTGATTGATAAATAATCGAATCATTTTTCCATTGATTATCTACTCAAAGCATACGTGTATTTATCTCTGTTTCAACCGCACAGTAATTCAATTGAAGTGTAATAGCGAAAGTATAATTTTTCATTCGCTATATAAAAAACAATTAATTTTAGCTTGAGTTTAAATATAATTTGCTCAAACGAATCGAATTCACCACAAGTACATACGAAGAAAATCAGATGATATGAAATTTTGCGACGCAGTATCCAGTTTGTCTGAAATTACTAAACAAAAAAGCCGGGAAGGCATGTTTTTTCAGATAAATTACAATGACATGAGCTGATCACATTATAGAGTGGCTAGTTACCATAACTTGATTTTAGTCACTGTCTGGAAATTTGAGTTTGACACAGGTATTGTGTTTTTGGGTTGGTTCGTTTCAATCTAATAGCCCGTCCAGACTACGGATACTTAAGTATCCGCATACATAAGTATCGTCCATACTTTTCATTGATTTTCATGGCAAGGGTAAAATGTATCTGCAGATGTCGCTGCAGTGTGGACAATACTTATGTATCCGGATACTTAAGTATCTGTAGTCTGGACGGGCTATAATTCAACAGAAGTGTAAAATAGTTTAACAAGATAACCAATCCGTGAAACGTCGGCAACAAGAGTTGAAACAAAAGAGAGCATATCGAATTTCAAGTTGAATGATAGCGAAAGTTGTTCGCTACAATAGTTTTGTATTGGTAGAAAAGAAAATTTTTCAAATGAACATTTATTTAGATAATATATTGGACAAGGCTGAAAACATTGCTAACGTAATTTTTATCATTGGGACCAAATACAAGGGTTTCATTTGCTTCCACAGCATGTGTTCAAATGATCTTGAAGGTAGAGCAAAGTAACCTCCAATGAAAGGATGGCTGATCTTTCATATGTAAAAAATATGGATTGAGTTCTGCTCATAATTCATCCAACCGTATCCAGATTTGAACTAAAGATCGCAGAAAATAGCGGTCAGTATTCTAGATACTAGACTCCATAGCATTCGAATCGATGTTGGGTGTATATCCTTGAAGTAGGATAAAGATTTCATTCAGGTAACATTTTTTAATGATATCCCGCATGTAACAAGGCTTAGATAAAGAATTCATACGAGTCAAATATAAAGCAAAATGTTTTTGTTCCTTGTTCAAATCCAACCATGAGCATATGCCAGGATTTGGTGTGGACTTTCTTCTCCCTTCCTTCGAGTGAAAGGTCTTGCGCTCTTCCTTCCTTTCTTCAGTGCGTGCTATCTTTTTTCGCTTCTATGCAGATTTGATAGTTAAGTGCTCTTGTGCTCTTAGATTCAATTAAATATCATTTTCGCTTTGTTCTATATATCTTAAAATGCTTAAATTATTTTTGGAATGGCAGTATGTTTTTTTTAAGTTTAAGTAAGTTTGAAAAACTTTTCATGAAAGATTTGAAGGTATTTGAAGGTCTTTTCGTTTGTTAGCGTTTCTGATTTTCCAGGAGGTCTTTATGAATGAATTGTTTTTTTTAGGGTGAATTGCTGTTGGTATTATACTTTTGACCAGTTTTCCAAACAAAGAGCAGTTTTCCAAACAAAATTCTTGTCTGGCTTCAGAACCATAATTTGGAAAATTTCTTGTGCAAAATATCGTATTGGCAATATCTGCTATTGCCTGCTATGTGTCTCACACAGGAATTCGTTGTCTTTTTGTTCGTTATCTCTTTTTGTGAGTTGTGTTTATTGAGTCGTGATCGCAATTGTTTGATCCCCGCCTTTTCTGTTGGGCGAATCTCTTCATCTCTTTGAGTCATTGTAGTTCGAAGATGAATGACTCTTTCTTTAATTTCCTCGTTTCAGGCCATGATCATCTGTCATTGTTGGATTTGTTTTTTAAAACTGCAGATCTATTGTGTCTACAAGAGATTTGGCTTTTCCCGCGTTACTTTTTTGAGGCCTTTTGCAGCGTATATTGCTGACATAAAAAATTAACTCTTCTTGTCAATGTCGCAAAAAAATATTGCTCAGCTCCGCACTTTACAAAAAGCGTCCCGCTGCTGATTCCTCGACTGCCAGTTGCCAGTTTGCTTCGTTTTTCATACTAGAGTCAACTGTACACCCATTTTTGCAATCGCTGGTAGTCTCAAGTATTTGGTAGGAAGTTGCACTTACCACTGCATCATGAAAAGTCTTCTCGTTCAGTTGCCCTCTTGTATAGGAGAAAATATGCTATGTAGACATCTTTTATCAAAAAAGCACTGCTAAATGCATAGTAATTGATAAATGTGCAGTAATCAGTATTCTGCACACTGTGTTGGAAATCCTATGTTATACCTATTTCAATGCAAAGTGAGTATGTTCTCTGAGGATGTGTGAGCAAACCCATGAAAAACTTTTTCAGTGTGGTTCCCGCTCTGCTAGTACTCCTGTCACCTCAGAACCAATTATAGGTCCCTAAACCTTCTGCTGTGAAGACTGAAAGAGTTTTGAGAGAATTTTACTGAATTTAAATAAGCCTAGGGGCTGGTGCACTGATATCGAAACGTCCTCAAAAGATTGAGGTTTTATTTTGATTGCTGTTACCTCTATATTCGGGATTTGGAAATGTTTTCGCGATGACATCTATGCCAACCTTGAAGTCAAACAAAAATTACATCAGTTCTCCCTCTTATTGCGTGAGGATAGAAATAAGGCTATAAATGTTTACTGTGGATTACTTTTTAGTGAGAATTGTAGTTTTTCGCCATAATATTCTTCATCATAGCTTGCAATCTGCATGCCCGAGAATAAATAGTGATTTTATTCTGCATTTGGAACCTGATTAAATTGTGTTAGAAGCGAGATTGGTTTTTATGATTTTGGCTACTAGGAACATTTTTCGCCTCAACTTTGGGATCAGCAGCAGGTGTTCATTCCATTGCGACATGTGTAATTGATTGCTTTATGTTTTCTGGATTCTAAAGGCAGCCTCCATCACTGAAAGGCTATCCTCCGCTGCAATTTGCGCACTGAACCTTTTGCTCTCTTTGCTCAGTGCATCACATGGCCTTTGCACTTCCACTTTTCATTATTACTCTAAATCAATGTTACGAATTATATTATGTTCCTTCCTTAAGCTCTGGGTGGCACAGAGTTTGTTCTGTGGTCAGGGGCGTCACGGGCAGTGATACACAGTCTTTCAGTGATTTTGCTATACGACACACAAGGCGATAACGTTAACTATGCAACGTTAGCTTGTTTGTGTAACTTGTGTGAAGTGTCATACAAGAATACATTTTCTGTCAGGCGTTCAGTATTCTCACATCATCATTATCGGCATCGTCCCCGACCGATTTTGTAATTTTGTACAATTCTGGCATTAGCTGCTGCGGCCGAAAATGTATTTCTTCGACGCATCGCATTCTTTTTTGGCCGAAACAGTACTATTCTATGTATCATGTATGTATCGTTCAAAATTTGATGTACCCCATTGTAAAAAGCTTTCTGTGTGCCCTTCAGTTAGAAAATTTTTTGCTAGTTCTGAGGTCCCGTTCTCAGTTTCAAGGAAAAACTCCTCGAATGAATAGAATCCTTTCTTTTCAAGGTCTTATTTTTCTGGCTTGGCTACTTCCATATAATCTCCACAATCGGCGCACAATCGCTATTTTCTAGCATTAACATCGTCAGAGAAGCCACTTGCTTTCTTTTGCGATTTAGAGAAATGTAGCTCGCTACCATCAGTCGGCTCACCAACTTCTGATTTTTTTCTCATCAGCTCTGTGTTATGCCTTTTCTCTTCAGTGACCTCCTTATACGGCTACTTTACTCGTTGCAGGATCTTTATCATCTGCTGAATAACTCGACTTACCACAAGGTCTCATATAACTATCTTTATTCGATTCTTCCTCCTCGGAGACCGACTGCAAGTGTTTTTTTATAAAATAATATAATAAAATATATTAATAAATGTTCCTCTTTTTTCGACGCATTCTTTGTACCCTTAAGCTCAGAGCTACTTTTTTCTTTAGTGGATAATATTTTCATTCTATTCATAGATTCACTACTAAAATAAGGAATGCCATACAATTGCAGGTGTGGATCCCTCCACAGTTTGCGCACTTTGCAGCGAAACGAATGAAAATAACTATAAGTTTACTCATCAGTAGATGCGTAAGCGGCGATGGTAGCGACTGCAACACAAAATCTACAAGACAAAGCAAGGACACTTGACATTAGCATAAAGCAAAAATAAGCCACTGATAATTAAATGTGTTTTTCTTTGTATTATAATATTTTTTTAGCGTAAAATATTACATTAAAATTAATTGCAGCTTAATTACTGATTCTTCAATTTGGTTCATCGATAGTATCAATATATTTAATTATGCCTATCTTAATTTTCGCGTTTTCTCTTATTCATCAAAAATAAATATCTTGAAAAAAACCGACTAAGTAGAAAAAAAAGACAACCCATTCAATTTATGAGTCAAAAACACGTCAAAAGACTAATAGCCTTCGTGTTCTTTCAATGTTTGCTATTATGTGCTGCCTGCAACACATAGTATTGATTGAAACATTACTTTGAACTCAAATGACAGTTTCCTTAATTGCAACATTGCATCGATTGTACGCGAATGCAACAATCGTTTCATTCTTCATTGACTTCAAACTCAAGTCAAAACAATGGCATTTGCGTGACCAAAACATCACGCCATGTCGTCTCCTAAGCCCCGCTATGTGATCACTCTTGCATACACATATGCCTATACACATTAAAGTGCAATGTCCTTAGTACATGGTTGGAAAAATTTCAAAATCGGTAAATTTTTGCATAGATGATTGTACTCGTATATCGTCGGCCTACTGTGGTTTATGCCAAACATAAATGATACTCACGTCCTCTTAGATATTCATCCATGAAGGTAGCATGAAATAATTATGAAGATTATTTTTTTTCAAACTTCCAGCCAAATGCAGGCTTCTCATTTTCATGTAAATTATATCAGATTATTCTTCGTTGCACTCACTTGTGTTTTTTATGATATCCGCAGCATAAAGTCACGGAAGTCATGCTTCAAAAATTACTCCGTGCATACTTGTGTTTTATATGATATTCAAGCCTTTCCGTGGGAATTTATAGTGCATTCGTGTGTCTACAGATGAAAATGCATATGCAATAATGTGCAGTTTTTTTCGGGGATCTTCGGGGATCATATAATATAGATGTTTTAAAATGTTTTTTTTTTTTAATTATCATAATTGTCATTACTCTAAACCATAAATATCAAACTCATGGCTTTGTGTCACAACAGCTAGAAATTCAAATCTGGAAATCACATTATCGTAATGACGCTTGCTGGAGGCATCAAAATTATCAAAATTTGTAGTGCAATAACTATTGATGAAAGCACATCACAAACTATAAAACGTGTTTATGTTGTACCAAGGTTTGCAAACAACTACTTAGAAACTTAAACAGTCCCTTAATGATTTTCCCTGTAATATGGTATTACCAACAGAAAAGGAATTTATCACTATGAATAGCAAAAAAAAATTAGCATAGCCACAAACAACGACAATATGTTAGAAGTAAAGTCAAAAATTTAAGTCTTTCTTCAAATGTGAATCTGAAAGAATTGAAATTGTCCCATTCGCTCTTAAGGGCTAGTCGAGTTTACTATTAGAAGATGTGAAGTTCTATTTTATGTTTTTGGGACATCTCCTATTATTTGCGGGGTGCTCACCTCTACAATTGACGCAATTGTGACTTTTTTCAGATTGTTTTCACAACTAATGCTTCAAAACCCTTCAAATTTAACACACCGAGGCTGTGCACGACAATTCTTAGAAGAGTGAGCGAACTGTTAGCAATTGTGACATTGGTCCTGACCAGCTCCGAGTTTTTGAGCCTCGATCTGGCACACTAGGTGGCAGATGGCTTGAATGTTGTAGATATACTTTTCTTTTCTAGGAAGAATAGTTTTGAACAATTTAGCTTGGCGCTTCCTTGTTTTGAGGAATGAAATCAGAATTGGACTGAATTCCTGTATCTCAAAACCTCTTATAACAACGGCCCGTAAAAGCTTCTCATGACAACGATAAGTTGATTTTCTTTGAGAAGGTGGTTCATATGGTAAAATGCCTTGAGCGCTGTAAAAATCTTGATTATTTTCCTGTGCTCATAAGGGGTTAAAGACATTTTTTGGATGCTCAAGACAACTCGCTTCGCAAAAAAACATCGTTTGGCTGTTTTAGTATTCGTGCAACCCTTGTACATTGTTCAGGCTGATTGAATATAATTGGGGGAACTTTTGTCTGTAAAGTCACAGTAATCGAAATATTTGGAGTTCTCTTCTTATATTTATTTTGAGTTTGGGCAGTAAGAAGAGGAAAATCCAAACTGTTTTTTTTAGAGTTTTCACTTCAGCGTTGACGATAGTGGCTTTAATGATCGGTGATACTATTCAAACTGATAACGATAAGGGAATTGTTTTTACGTTCCAAAAATACTGGTTTCTGAGTTGAAGACAAGCTTCGCTCTGGACAGAAAAATTATTTTAAGTCGAAGAATTGAAAGCATATGTCGATAAAGGTTCTAGTTAAACGACAGACGAGCTTGTAGCATTATTGGGTGATTCAATAAACAGTTACTATTAAAATCCATGGGGAATGATTCAAAAGCAAGGAAATTAGGTGCCTAGAGAGATTGAAACGCGATTTCTCAACAAAGACAGTTTTTTTTTTACATCGGACTGTGAATAAGAATGAGAAATTGATATTTCACGACAACCCCAAGAAGGAAAAATACTACGCTATTCCCGGTCAACCAACACCGAAACTGAATATTCATGGATCAAAGGTATGATTCCAATATGGATCACCAACTTCAATAGTTTGCTATCTGATAAATTCTCTGGAAATTAATAAAATTCTTCGCATTGATGCTATATTTACTATCCACTTAAATTGAACGTAATATTGCATCACTTCTTACTTTCTTAATTGACTTAAGTTTTGAAAAAAAGTGTTTTATGATTGACTGAAAACTGTTGTAGTTATTCTTCTCTTGTAAAAACGCAATCGCATAGACTGAAATTGGCCAACATCCCTTTATCTGTAGTATCAAAAATTATGAAAATTGTTCAAGCAGTAATCAGTTTTCCTTTTCAATAAACAGTTTGGATTTGAAAAAACAAAAGCTTTTGATACCATTGACCACTACATTTTATTAAATCGCTTAAGAGACACCGTCTTCACAGGGATCGCGTGAAACTGCTGTCAAATATACATAACGAGAAGATCGCAGTGCGTATGCGTTTTAAATTCTATTAGTTGTTGTTATTCTATTTCATATGATGTACCTCAAGGCTCTGTACTAAAGCCCATTTTTGTCTTAGTCTATATAAACAAATTTTGGCGAAGTACGCTTCAGGTTTCACTTTCCTGTTTCGTGATCATCACTGTTCTGTGTTATTCAGCCAAGAATAACCAACTAGTTAAGTCACTAATTCAAAATGGTTAAACATTTTACTCAGAGTCAATAAAGTAGCTTCGAAGATCAAAACGAACTTAATCCATTATTCTCTCTCAGAGAGAGAGAGAGAGAGAGAGAGAGAGAGAGAGAGAGTTATGATGAGATTGGTCAAATATATTTCAAAAACAACGAATGATTCGTGGACTAAGATTACAGCGCTGATAATCGCACAAAAATCGATAAAATCAATATCATAAAAGAATTTGAAATTCCAAGTAGAAAACACATATAGTGAAGCTAAAAGATTGCATGAGTTCAGGTCTAAAAACCTTCTACTACTTAAAATTTATCAGTTTTTACGCTTTTGTTTAGCTGCATTGAGGTTTGATATTTTGGAAAGTCCATTGTTAAACCATTAAGCCCATTGTAAATTTGCAGAAAAAAAACTGAAAGAAAAACCAGGATAGTACATTTCAAACTCATAAAAGCCTTTAATTAATTCTCAATTACTTTTGGTGGTTTGACCCTCCTTCAATTTCACGCTTTGCAGGTGATAAATAATTATATAGATTTCATTTCAAAATAGTTTATAATTACTGTAATCAAAATGATTGCGTTACTTATCAGTAAATAAATTACATGGTAAATATACTTTCTGCGAGTATCTGACACCACTTTTACTTTCTTCTGCATAACATTTGAAAATTAAATTCCCGTCATCAATCCTCTCTGCACAAGTTAAATTCAAGTTCAAACCAGAAATAGCCCATAACAATCGATAAAGACACAGCTCTCACATCGACTCATTTTTTGTTCGATTCCTCGGTAATCATCTTCAATCGTACCATTGGAAAATCAATGATTTCCAGCCAACACCTGAAGCTGATCGTGGGAACCGGAATCGCTTACTCAAATATTCGAGTCAATGTTTAGTCTTACAGCTCGCTATCCATATCACTAGAATTATAGATCTTGTCGTTTCCTTCTCAGGTTTTCATTGATCACGACGTGGTCTGGCGTCTTCGGTACGACAAAGATCTTGACAAAATAGGCAGCTTCAGCGACTTTATATACTTATAATACTTTTTAGCTAACTAGTTTCCAGTTTTCACTCGCTTTCGGGCTTAAACTCACTTTCTTCGAAGAATTTCTTCCAATAGCCTATGCCGCCACCACTGGGATTATTGTATCTGAAAAATACCGTCGTGTTGTCTGGCGCTTGTGAGCCAAACCAACTATAACTAGCGACGGTGTTTCTGTAGTAGGTCTTCGAACATCAGCAAGAGGTTTTTTTCGTGACTCTTCCGATACTTTCCAAGTGACCTACTCTGTGGTGATCATGCATGTTATTCGGCTGGCATGCAAAATTCAAGTAGATGTTTTGAAGAAATCTGTTGGGGCTTCAAATGTTGTCGGCAACAGCTGAATGATTTTTCGTTTCGATGAGTATGAAATCCCTAAGCACATTTCTTGAAATCCTTGAACGTTACGCGTACTTTCCGTTTTGTTGATACTTAAACGTAAATTAATCTCCCATTAAACATTTCCTCAAAACTACTTCACACACTCACCAATCTCACATGTTTTGCATGATTCATGCACGACTCGGCAAACGAAAGCCCAATACCGACCAATAATCGCGTAATTAACTGCAGACATGTTATTAAGCACATGCAAAATGCAGTTTTTCTTCAATTTGAACTGCAGCTTCGCTTCATAAGCATCTAGTCCAGGAGAAAGATATTCTCCGCCTTTGCTAAAGTGCAGAGCTAATCGAAGATATTAACAGTTAGCACGCAGCAGCTCTAAGAAATCGAATGTGAAACAAATGTGGCAAATAATTGGTCATTGATTCAAGCGAATCGATTGAGTGATGTCGAGTGTGTAACTGCAGTCAGTCAGGGTCAGTGAATGAAAAGAGCTGATGATGGTTCATGAGAAGACACCGATAATGAAGAATCCTGAACTTGATGGTAATTGAGATTTTTCCAGAGATTAGTATGAGAAACATTGTGGTGGGTCAGAGAGTAAGAAGCGATTCATAAGGTCATATAGAAAGGAAAATGTTGTATGGTGAAGTTACGTGAAAAATTATTGCTATAGTGGACACAGATTATGATCAGAAGATTGGAATAATAGGGGCTTGGATTGCTGTTTGAATGGCACACACAATTTTCGCATTTGCTTGAAATAATACGAATAAATCTTACACAATCAACATTGCAACGAATTAAAAGTACTAGTGGCCTGCATGAACTCTGTGACTCTGCAGATCATTGTTGTATAACACAAACTGTTGCAAATTACTAGACATTTCAGAGCCTACAAAAATCTGTTGCAAGTAATTAGTTTTCTTTGACTCGTTGAAAATACAATTTGAATAGTCTAATCATTGAGCCCTTTGAAAGTTACATTAATTGCATGAAGACTCAGACTGTGTGTCTCTGCCGAAGTACTCGAAAAACTAGTGCATGATTTTATTAAGTTTCTGACTAATTGGAATTTATACGCGTAGACTAACCGGTGAGGTAAGTAGACGGAATACCTTTCACTTGACGAAAACAGGTTGATACTTTTGTTTTTATGAATTACAATGCTTTCAAAAATTGAAGACTTATATGTATGTAAGGTTTGTTAGATAACAACAATTCTGCATAATACGAATGAATGCACTGTTGATGCTGCAATTGTAATTTTTGTTATTTGGGTGAGCTGAAGTGTTCTTGGGTTGTGTAATTTTACTTTCAGAAGTTAAGTTTTAGTATCATTTGAAATTAACCGTGTGAATGAATATATTACATATAATAAAAAATACTCGTATGTGTCACTGTTTTAATTAAAATTGAGACTAAATTGTAAGCATTCAAATGTGACTGTAGCCAGCTTTTAGTTTATTCGACCCCAAAACTCACTTAATTCAGGTCCTAATAAATGTGGTAAATTCGCCGAGACCCTTCTTTTAAAATATGTTGTTGTCTTTTCGAAATTAATTTAGAATCAATGCTCTTGCCTACGTGCTTACGCCAAATTTGAATGCATAAAGAGTTTTGATTCTACCTAAGACCCATTTTACAAGGATATATTTCTTGTAATTTTACATTATAGTTCAATGAAATTAAAATTTTGAACGCAGTACTGTTAAGGTTTCATTGGATGAACTCAAGCTCAAAATCTTCAATATCCATCAAACTCTACTTTATCTGCCATTTTTTACCTTTTTTATCCTAACCAGCGTCTGCTCTAAATTAAAAAAAAAATTGATTGTTGGAGCTCATTTAGTATACTTAATTGTAATAAATCTCTACGAAAGAGTATATCGATTGCTTTCCCGGTAGAAATCAATCATCGGAAATTCAACCAACAGCAAAAATAAGTGCAGAGAGATTTAATCCACTTATAGGTAATGTATTTTCGTGTCCACATCACCATAAAATAAATTAAGTTTATTTTGTTCTATTTTTTAAAAATTATTGCAATCAAGAACAGCTCTCAGATTCTTGATCGTTCTTCCAATTGTGGTAAGAGATTTACCTACTAAAGAAGCTGGATTTCTCAGCTCTGCTCCATCGGTTTTTCTCCAACGCAGTCTTTATCTCATTCACATTCTCTCTCTAAACCTCTTCTTTCTCTGCCTAGGTTAGCTTAGGTTATACTGACTGACACAAGGCTACACATATAACTATTTGATCTGTAGTGATACCAGATAAGTGGGCCAGGAGAAAGAAAGTTCAGGCCAAGCGGCCATCGAAGGCCCCTAACTTTTTTGCGAACTAAAAGATGCTATTCAGCCTCTGCTGCACCAAGTGCGAGATATTTACCAGCCAGGGCTAACCGAAGCAGCGCTGCCTGGGTTTCCCCAGTGCCAGATAGTGACACAGGAGATGCTGGATTATTTCTGAGATCCCCGACACTTGACTCTTCCTACAGGTTGAATCTGGTTAAAAGTCCCATTTTCATGGCATCTGCTGCTACAAGGCAGTGGCCAGTAATGATGCTGACCAGCCGTTTGTAGTCAGTCCGCATTAATTCGAGCTGGTGTTTAGTCGCTGGGTGATAGTATGACCCCCACATGATTTTGCTGACCCTGCAGGACTGAGTTGCACGCAATCTGCACGTCGCACCTTGCATCTTTGGAGTCGATCGAGTATTTGATCGTTTGGATAGGAGCTGAGATGCCCACCGATCCTGACAGGGAAAGACTGGTCCCGTGCTTGACTAACGCTTCCGCCTTCTCATTTCCGTTTTCTCTGTCTAAGTCTCTTCTTTCCCTCTCTAACTTTTTCTTTCTCTCGTTAACTCTCTTATTTCTGTCTCTAACTGTTTTCTTTCTTTAACTCTTTCTTACTCTTTCTCCCTCTTACTCTCACTTTCTTACTCTTTCTCCCTCTTACTCAGTCTTCCTTACTTTCTTTTTCTCCCTCTGCACATGGGTTATCTCTTTCCCTCTTGAAAGCAAATAGAATCAATGCAATCAAAGCGATTTAAAAAAAGACTCTTCTCTGTTTATCCAAAGTAATCTGCAGTTCTTAGCAAATAGCAGATTGCCAAAGCAGCAGGAAAATAAAAATGTAGGCAAAAAACTGAGGAAATTCAGCACACAGATTTTTTAATGTAATGAGCTATTGATATCAACTAAATATATTCCTTTCAACAATATTTTCAGTATTCTTTAAAAAAATGCGATATGCTTCACAAATCTGCAGATAACAATTTTTCAAAAAACAATATTAAGCATTATAAGCTGTATTTATTGATTAAAAAAAAAACAGCAGAGCATCCCAAGACAAGTCAAAATAGAGCAGGTGCTAAAAAATTTCAGCAAGCTAAAGCAATTGATAGGCAAAAAAAGTCGAGGAAATTAGAGGAATTGAAAGGCGATTTTCAAAATTGATTGCTTTTCAAAAGTTCAGCCTGTCACCTCATTAATAAAAAGCTCTACTTCAGTCACAATTTTCTGTTGAAGGTCGGTTCCATGACAGTTGACATGCAGCTGGTTACTTGCCCGGACTTGCTCTACCAAAAAAGATTGTTCAACTTGGAGGAGGCTCATGAAACACAAATCAGAGCAGCTTCGGGCAAGTTATTGCTGGTAAATTGTTCATTAAACACATTTTTCTGAGATATCTCAACCTAGCTCAACCTAGAGCAGCTCATTAAACACAACTATAATATCCAGCGATACTTTTAATGCAGAAATTAACCTGTCAAATTATAATTTTCCATTCAATCGGCACGATTTTTCATGTTGATAATTTGAATCAATTGACAAGTCAGCTGCCAAGAAGGACTTTCTAACGGTCAACTATTCCTTGATAAACTGACTTCTGATTACTAGGGAAGGGCCTATCGCAAAATAACTGGTAGCAATGGTAGCTACAAATTTTCTAACGCAAAATTATATTTCTATGATAATAGGTAATTTTCGTATGACAAAACGATGCAAAAGTATATCTAGAATTAAGCAGTAGTAGCCATTTAAGTAGTGCGTAAATAGTAGTTATTAAATAGTTGACGTTTAGGTGTACACGACACTACTACATTCACTATCATTACAATGATTACTCGCACAAGTTACTTTAATCCTGATTTGCTTTAGAGCAGCCCAAAGCTTCATGTGTGTAAATGGTTGTTTGTCCATGGTCAGATTTGAACTAGGCGACGCAACACACATCTTTGGCAAATTAGGGCACAATTTGAACTTACTAAAAAAAATGAACTACATTGTGAAATATACAAGAAAGGCCACAATAAACCATCAAAGAAGAAGCTTCTGTGGAAACCATTGTATTCCACTCAAAGGTTTTTTCAATAAATTAAAATTATTTGAAATGCTAATTCCAAATACTCTTTTAGAAGAAATTGTGCAATGAGTGCAAAAGACAGTCAAAACCTGTTATTGAGTGATACAACATTGACAGGAAGGTGTTTTTTGCATGCTAAATCAAAGCTAGTGCAACATTTGATGGTGTTAGTAGTGAACCAAATTAATTCGCATAACTGTGGGGTAACTTTAGTAAAATATACAAATAAAACAATTAGTTAAGCCTCAGTAAACTATAATTGTGCGTCATATGTAAAACTTGCAAGTGTTAAGAACTCTGTGCTTGGAAATTTCACCACAAGATCTAAAAGTTCCTAGTTGAAATGTGAACACTTCATGGGTTTCATTCATTTGTTTCTACGAAAGCTGTAAAGTTTCACATTTTAGCGAAAGGTTTATCAATTTATTTGGTAATGAGAATGTCAGTAAAACTAAAATGCATATTCGACGATATTCTGATTTTACTAGTTAAGTCTCTAATCAACGCTTATAAACTCAAATGGATTGGATTACACTTTTCCAGTGCTCACGAATTAAATTGTGAACGAGTCAGTCTTTAATGGATTATTCAAACAGCTCATCTGCGACGTGTACAGGAGATAATCAAAAAATATCTAGTCAAAAATTATTTAGGCACAGCAAATATAATAATGATGGTCCAAGAAAAAACCTCTGTGGAACTTCTGTCCAAGTTTCTAAATGAAAATTAAGGCATAATTCATGGCAATCAAAGAATAAATAGTAGACAAAGATTCTATATTGTCTGGTCTAAGATTGCAGGCTGGTAGATAAATAATAAAAATATATCTAGTTAAAGATAATTTCGGTCCGCGAAAACAGTGGTTGTGTAAGAAAATACTTCTATATTCGCAAATTTACATATAATATTGTGGAATGATTAACTTCACAGTTCCTGATTTACCTCACGGACCTACTTACAGCTAGGTTGACTCAAAGCTCGATGTGCGGACCCTCGTCCAAATTTGGATCTGAACCAGGGACCTCACATTCTAGGAGCTCATCGACTACATAAGCTCCATGAAAAACAATCGTAGGCTTAAATAATGTTACAAAGCATGGATGTGACAAACAAAATTCAAATATATTTGAATAGAAAAAAAAAATATTTCAATAAAATAATATTGAGCAAAATATGCGCAAATAAAACCAAGTGTCATTATTTTTTCTGATTATAGTACCATGAAATTAACACAAAATGAAATTAAAATTTGAAAAGTTAAAGATAAGTCACCACGTCACCACCTCAGTGATCTTCCAGTTTCCGATTTCTCTCTTAAAACTTATGTAGTCGTGTAAGAAGAACACCGGCTGCTTTTTTTGTGTTATCCATGGTTCAAATCCATCCGCGATCACAAATCGGGCTTAAGATCATCTAGATGTGAATTGGTACCCAAGTTGAATCAGAAATAAAGTAAGTCGTGGAACTTATTATGTCACACTCGTATGCATGGACTGTGATTTAAGTCTTTACCAACCTCAAGTCCCAGACCGGCATAGACTTGAAGTTAGAATACTTTACTTTACTAAGCTGGTAGAGCCGATTCGATTTTGCGACAAGCAATAATAATCTTTATTTTAGTAACAACCTTTGTAATCATTGTCATTTTTTCACAAAAGTTGTCACCAGGATTCGATAATATCAACACATTATTTAGTGCTATTGCTTCAAACCAGAATCATGTTGAGCCTAATGAATAATAAAAAAGCTCCGAAAAGCGTCAATCAAATGCTATCAAGATAATAAACAAGCCACAAAACTGAAGAGACTTAAGACCAATAAGAAGCTTGTGTAGTCCTGTTCTTCATGCACTGGCTACTGTTTTATGTAGCTCTGGGTTCGAATCCGAACATGAACGAAAAATGATAGGTTGTTCTTCTTAGAGATTTCTTAGTCAAACCAAAGGTAAACTGGGATGTTTTTCAAATAATTAAGCATAGTCTAAAAAAATTTAAGACAAGGGTGATCTTGTAAATTTTTATTTATAAATATAATACATATTTATTTAAATTATGTCTGTCATAGCTACTCCAAGAATTTCATTTTAAAACAAATAGCTATCAATCAAAATTAGATTCAAGCTTCTTAATTATAATAAGAAGGGTAGAAATCACATTAGCCCTAGAACTAGAAATTATTTTAGAAAACGTGAATTTGCTTAATAAATCAAACTAAACCAATCAATTCAATCAATGTCGAACATAATTGAATAAAAAAAAACTAAAAAGATTCTGATTCACTCGAAAACAGCAGAATATGTTAAATAAACAATTTATTTTTATAATATTTGATTAATTGTTTGTGTAAGAAAACTCTTGGTGTAAGAAAATTTAGCACACATTCGAATAAAGACCACTAGAACTATAAAAACTGTTGAATAAACCGGAAATAACATTCCACAAAATTTAATTTTTCTAAGCTGCCGGAACTGTCTTTGCTGGGAATCACATTGAATAAAACAAAACTTGAAAAGGAGAGATTGTAATTTTATATGGTTAGCAGAATACTTTTACTAATTCGTGTGGCTGCAATACTAAAAAGATTTTAAATCGACCCAAATTTCTTAGCTGGGAGAGTTCTTGCCGCATGCTTCCTGGCCCAAAATAGATATATGTCGATGTTAAAGAAATTAATTCATATAAAAACCAAAATCATAAAAAATATGATAAATTTCTATCAATTTCCAACCAGACAGCAATGAAATACAATTCAATCCGCTCTGAAAATCTTCCAAGTTTCAAAATATTTGCAGCTGAAGCGAACACCTTGTAGCCTTTTTTGAAAAGTCTGCAACTGTTCTTGGCTCTACAGAAAACTTTGTGTTTATATCATGAAATTCATAAATTGAACCCCTAACGAAATGGATCACATTTTTTCACGAGAACATGAGCTTGACTGTTAAGGTAAAAACGATTTGTTGTCAAATTCTTATCTAGCTATTCTAATACCGATACCAAACTCCAATGAAGAGTTGTTCTTTTCAGCACTGACAGGTTTCAAACCTAGGTAACTAATATGACTTCCGTATTTATTCCAAGCGTGTAGAGTAAAGCCAATTGATAAAAAAATATCGACTGTTTGACGGAAATGAAATAAGTTTCTTATACCCTATGAGGGGTTCACTGGATCAAAGCAGGTACTATTACAAATTAGTAGTTATAGCAGCACTTACATGGTGGCTCAAAAATGCACTGCTGATCCACAAGCAGGGTAGGTTTCGTAGTAAGTTGACTGAATTGGCTCTTCATTTATCACAAGACATCTTGAATTGTAGCTGAACCTTATTTTTGAGCTTGGTTTTCGGAGCAAGAGTCAAAATATTGTTCTCATTGTGTGAATGAGTATTGCTGCTAGTATTGTATTTTGACAGTCTTATTGGAGCTATACACTTATCATTAATTTAATATGTTAGACCAAGCGAAAAGTGGCAATCCGCTACCAAATTAGTCATTATTCAACAGAGAGAGAAAAAAGAATTAAAATTTTCGGAATTGCCATAAAAAATGAGTCTTATATCAGCTCTTTAAGTTACCGTATAAACAATTATATTTCTTAAGTGTCTATTTTTTATTTTGAAGTAAATGTGCATTTGAGCTCATGTTTTGTTGAAATTTCCAATTTTCTTCTTAGTCGTCTGTCGTTCTACTCCGAAGATGAAATATTCATCCGAAAAGTTCGTTCATCCCATACTCAAAAATCAGAGCATGTAGGAATGAATCACAATCAAAACCAACTTCACATTGTCGTTGCAATTCATACTACACTCTCAAAAATTAATAGTGATTTAAAAACAGAGCACATCGTTTATTTGCATAAACATCAAAAACATCTTCTTTGTGATGATCTATTTCATACTGCATATCTTAAACCAAGTTATTGAAGGGCAACAATTGAGTCAGTGACTTTTTCTACTAGCTGCGTAGATAAGATCGCCTCTTCTCAAATCTAGCTTATGATGAAATTTCGGTCTTCATAAGTTTGAATGATTTGCGTCATTTTGCATTTAAATTGTGGATAAGCTTTAGCACTTCGAATATAAAATACTTTTTTCAGCTTGTCATCAAAATCAAAATGCACAAATTCATAAACTTTCCTTCACATCTGCTACTGTTTCGAAACACCGCAATTTTTTCAATTAAGCTTTTCAACGCATCTCTAATAGCGCTATCAATTTTTTTTGCTTCAAATTAAATTTCACGTAACTTTAAGTGATGCAATAAATTATTCATTTTAATGTTTCCTCGAATCAATCACAGCAACAAAAAATCAATTTTCAATTTCGAATTGAAACAAAAACAAGAAAATTCGCCACTCGTTTTTAGCATCACATTAGCGAGATGTGTCGGTCCATTGGTAACGAGAAATTTTGGGTAATGTAGGTAAATGGGCACTTAATCCGGCGTACGGCAGCCGCTCGTACGACATTGATTAAGATTCACTTTCTAAGTAAACACGAACATGAAAGCGTTAATGAGTTTTTTGTGTGCACAAATAATAATCGGAAAAAAAGTAAGCAAAAATGTTCCTCTAGTGAACATCTTTCAATCTATTAAAATTATGGTCAGTAGACAGCATAACAGTATTGACGTGAAAAACGAACAATGTAATGAGTATGGAAATTGTTTGGAACCATTTCACTCATAATGTATTTGTTAACGGGATTGTATGATGGTTCGGAATTAGAGGGAAATGTCTGTCTACCAAATGGAAACGAAAGACTTAAGCGAGTAACTTGGTCCGATTCTTTGTTGAAAAATGTATTTGGTATTGTGGATTATTAGCAATTGAAATCAAATTCATCTATTTGTTTTAACGACAAATGCTTTAAGGCGGGAATTCAAAAGGTATTTTCCTATTCCATACATATTTTTTACTTTACTAATCCTACTGCAAATTTTGGGGCTAATATTTCACTACCGAAGAAAATATTTTTTAACTAATATTTACTATCCTTAGAACTGTTTAAGCACGTATCCTTTGAATTTCTCAAAATTTTCACATAAATCACACTTACCGATGAATCAATAATATTTGGCGGTGGGAAAAATCCTTGTGACTGTGTTTCTAAAAACAGTAGGCAACATGTGCCCAATAACACTAATAGCACTTTCATCGTAAACACAGGGGAAAAACGTTAATCAAACTAATTTCACGCTCTTTTTTACTCTCCAATAAACTTTTTTCGAGAAATATTCTTCTGCAATTCGTCTCGTTTGCTTCCACAGTTTTAAAATTAGCAAAAACAAATGAATCGATACACGAAAAACTGATTCGAAACCCAGCGAAAAATCTTTTAATTTTGTTCTGCAAATTGTGGCCTTTCACACCATTCACTTAACCGTTTTCAATTTCTTCAAATATTCATATTTAAATATGAAAACTGATTAATAACTTAACCCACTTTTGATGACAACCACGACAAAATCAAATGCGAAATACTGTCTCCGAATGTCTGCTTTTTGAACAAACGGAACACGAAAAGCGTGCAAGAAGTACACACAAGTCGATGGAATAGAAACCGAATCGGTTTGAGTATCTATTTGAATATGAGATTTCACAACATCCGATTCGTTCTGTACTAAATCCACTTAGCGAAGTTTTAGCAAACTGGACACGAAGTGAAATGACTTTCGATCACCAGCGGAACCACTCTCATCGATCTCTGCAAGATGACTATGTTCAAGACTCCAGATAGCAAGCAAGTTGGCCAACTCGCAATTTTTTCTTAGACGTACCACTAGCCAAGATGACGACTGTATCTGAACTGAAGTATTTTGCAGGCTGCATATGGATTTTGTTTTCAGTAGCATCATCGAGATGTGCATGGGATTTCATGGGATTCCAATCGTGTTGTGCTTTGGTACGCGATGAACGAAAAGTTAAGGTCTATTTGATTTTATCGCTGGTATTTTTAGCAAAGTACAATGCAAGTATTTTTATATCGAAATTTTGATACAATCAAGAACGTAGATATTTTGGTAACCACATATTAAAAGTGTCATTACTTGTATCACAGAACTTGGTGGCATGCTGATCTGATTATCTATGAAGTAAAATTCTGGGAAATGAATTAAAAGTGGCATGGTAGCATGCAATAAATTTTTATCTCTCTCACCCTACACTACCTTCCAATGTACAACCAAATAAGAAACAGATTTTGTAGCATTCAATGGCAAATATCCCGTGAAATATGCAACATATTTGCTGACTTCTTCTCTTTTCGTGCCTAGCCTGAATCGTTATGGATCACTCCTCTAACTACTTTTATTGATTATTTTTTGTCAAACGCTCTAGAAGTGGAAACTTTCGAACATTGGAACTAATTATCAATCTCCCATTTTTGGTACTCATGTTTTCCTGATAACAAACTTCGATAATATTAAAATTTTTGCTCATCTATAATTGCTCAAAATGTGTTCAAAATGGTTTGATGTGCTATTTAGAATTCAACGCAATTTGATAAAATGCGCTCCATTTTGACTAATTTATTTGATTTTTTCGGTTTTCTGGCTTCTGTTTTAGACAATCGACAATAAGTTAATGCAGTTTATATCAACGTATTAATATTGGGAAAGCCTTCAGTAACTGCAATGATTACATGCTGCTTGATAATACCAGTTCTCTCAGTATAGCGCCGTCCATTTCGTTCCTGTTTTTTTTATCCTATATCTTCAATCTTACTTGTGAAGTTACCCTCAGGTGCAGCTGCCATACTCTTTATCTCTTTTCTAGTGTTCCGCGAGGTTCTATTATTGGCCTCATATTAATCATTTTATTCACCAATGACCTTCTTTCTGCATTAGCGGCCAATTTTCTCCTTTTTACTAATTTTCGAAGAAAATTAGTATTGAATTCACTTCACCGAAAATTCGTGATATATATATATATATATATATATATATATATATATATATATATATATATATATATATATATATATATATATATATATATATATATATATATATATATATATATATATATATATATATATATATATATAGGCATAAATACATACGGACAATATGTCCCTCAGTAAGATCAAATTCAAAATCTTAGACATTCTCACCAAGCCAGCAACCAAATCAATGTATTTGCAACTAATTTTAGATTCATTTTTTTCAATCGTTTCTTCGCAAGCTTGTGTAGTCAAGTAGATGTCAGCATCGGTTTCTAGCGTGTTTGGTCTCTAGTTTAAATCTAGAGGTGGATCAACCAATAATATTAGCTGGTTTTGAGTTAATTTGGCCGTTAGAAGGTACAATAATCAGACCAGTGATAGAGTGAGCTGTGTAACTTATCTCTCCACACTTGTACTTTTGGACTAGGGCTGAATTTTTTTACCACAAAAGAGCCCCAAGGCTCACGATTGGTTAAAATGCGAAAATATTTTCTTGCTTTTTTTGCCGAACCTATGTTCACATGACACTATATAAAATTATAAAATCTTAATTCAGAATTAGCAGTTTTGCCTGACTGTTACTCAAATTCAAAGGGGATATTTTAATTTACACTATTATTATCTATCTGATCGATTTGCACGGTCCAAAAATCTTACATAGTGTTTTGGCGCAGAGTGACTTCAAAATTTACGGTATTTGGCATCAATAATGCCAATAAAGACTCTGTGATCTTCGGTTTCACAGCGATAAATATAAGTTTATTCTCTCTGCCCATGCGAAGCAAGTTTTCAGCATCAGCTTGAAAAACGTTCGTGTCCCTATAATGTATATTTTTTCGAAAAAGCATAACACGCCCTGGATAGCTTCTATTGGTATAATTTCAACCGCAAAATAAGGGGAACTCATATACAGACATTGTGCCGGCTCTAAAGGTTTGCACGAGAACATCAATGATAATGAATTACAGTTAATCCAACAAGTAGTAGTTCAGGAAATAGTTGTTAACAGCACCTATTTGGTGTAGAACGTAATAACAATGTAGCCTGAATATCTTCAAACAACACTACTGGTTTAGACGAAGGTAGCAAGTTAGTTACTGAACGAAAAAATGCCGCGTACAGAGCCATGCATCTATTTTAGTGTCTATCTTTAATTTGGTTGCTACCTTTTTCTGGCCTTATTGGAAAATGAATCAAGTATCTTAACATTTTTTTATTTTTTCTGTACCTTACTTACACTACCTTTATTGAATACTAATCCTTTGTATTAATTTAATATTAATCTCGTTTCTAATGATATTCCCAATATCCTGGCGAAAGACTTCTTACCATCTGTTTGCGTTTTTTCAGCTTAAAATATTAACCTTACATTTGGATCATTCCCATCCACATGGAAAGCTGCAATACTTTCCAATATTTTAAATCTGGTGATTCCAACCATCACTTTATATCCTTGAATTTCTTGATTATAATATAGTTTATCCTCAGCTCCAGTGTTTTTGTTCCTCCGCACTGAAGATTTATCAGAACTGATCTACAACGAAGAACCCTATGGTTTCTAACTTAGCTTTCGATCCCTAAAGTCATATTCATTTAACTGACATGGGCTTCTCAAATTGTTGACTCTGTAAATCCTAACTTGTTACTCAATAAAGTTGAAGGGCTCAGAACATATGGTCACCACTACTCCTGGTTTACCTCATGTCTCCAAAGTTGCCGCAGAAAAGATACTTTCAACGGTTTCATTTCTCCCCTTTTTTTGCAACACATCTGGTATTCCTGCAGGGTCTATCGTGGTTCCTTTACTTTTCAGTATATTTATCAGCTATCTTTTTTCTATCAATGGCTTTGTCCGCCTGACGCTATTTAATCAGTTCACTTGCTCACTATTTGGTAAACTCAATACCCTATACAGTACCTACTCTTTTCGTCTTTCCGGTCTTCAGATCTAATTTTTGGAAGCCCTCGATGAGTTTTTTCTTTTTGAACTTTCTCAAAGCTTTTTTTTGTCAATAATTTCGGAATCAAGTCTACGTAGTCAAATATCTGACGTATTTTATATTTTCTTTGAAGCGTACGGCAGTTTATTTTCACTCACTTTTAAGCGTCTTGGTTCTCTCAGTATCAGCATTTTTAATTCAAGAATGTAGTAAGGAATCTTATCTTGAATTCCAGTTAATCTCTGTTGGAATTTTTACTTTTAGTTTTAAAACTTATAGAATTCTTTGATGTCTTCTAAAATTTCTTATTTAGCATTTTGTTTAATTTGTTGACGCTGTAATTGGATTGCATCTGTAGGGAAATTAATAAATTAATTAATAAACTAGCGCATCAGAACCACTAGAAAACTAATTTTCGAAGAAATTATTTTTGAGGGACTTAAAAATGTGTAAAAACGTAATACACTTCCTTGTAGTATCATATCAACCATTTCTTACTCAAAGGAACAGATATCATTTTCTGACAGCATTTCCTATAACACAAATGATGAACATGTTTAGTGCTGGCAACATTTGTCCAACACAGCAGCAATAAGTCTACCATAACGTGCTCGTGCTTAATCAGCCTATCCTTTGAATTTCGTTTTCATCCAAGGATATCATCGAAAGTTTCAGCGACTAAACTATGTCTGGGGTTGCCATCCAAAAAATTTCCAAAACTCGGAAAATGTAAATATCGGTTGCTTATTTTATTTTAAATGCATTGCTTATGATGAATACAAAATGGAAGCATCTGTTGGTGCAATGTTTACGAAATCATGCTGCTTCAAGTTGAGTTAAATCCACCCTGTAAATTTCGTTTCAATTGAATGGTTGGAAGTTATAGGAGTGAATATGGCAACCATCCTCAAAACTTTTCAAATTTTCGAAACCTTAATATTTGTTGTTAACTGTCATTGCAGAATCATTCCCATTTGAAAATTTTATGACAACATCGCTTGATAAAGAAATGTCAATAAATTACGAAATTCATCATAGCTGGCAACCCTTTCACGGTTTTTCAACGAAATTCCTGCAGAATTAGAAATGCAGCAAGGTCCACTAATTACATGAACACCAGTTTTTTTTCTCAGCGATTTTTCAAAATGGCACCACTGCCAAAGTATTGTCCGTATTTCAAATAACTTCTATCAGACTTGGTCCTAACTAATTCCAACATGTCCTGTAAGTTTCGTATTGGTCCCATTATCCGATCGTCAGTTTTCGTGAACAGAAGTTTTGAGTGCTGAAAATAGAGGTAATTTGATCATGGGCCGCCGTTCTTGTTTACCTCGGAATTTCGAAAATTTTTATTTAAATTGGTGGACAAAAGTCAAAATTTATCAATGATTAGAATTTATTTTCAAAAATCAAAAAAATTTCAGGAGGGTCGATGATTTGAAGGATTTTTTTTTCAGGAGCCTGCTGTAGCTACAGAGTTGACTGCACAGTTTTGAAAGTTCATTTGCGTTAAGTGCTAGTTTACATAAATACGCTCTGAAAATTTCACGATGATCTATTGTTTTTCTTAGAAGTTATGACAAATTTCCAATTCTTTATCTTAAATAAGCTTCAAATATAATAAGTTTTCATTCTCAATACTTTTTTTTTAAGAAAAATTTACACTGCTTGGAAATATAGGCGGAAACGCCCGCCGCCGCCAAAAGGTTAAATATATCTGAATTCTAACAAATCATGGACCTACCTACTATATACACCTATGTCCACCGAAAATTTCAGCTCAATCGGACTTGCCACTGCAGAGATTATCTCCCATAATCATTTTGGTGATGTATATATATATATATATATATATATATATATATATATATATATATATATATATATATATATATATATATATATATATATATATATACATATATATATATATACATATATATATATATATATATATATATATATATATATATATATATATATATATATATATATATATATACGTATATATATATATATATATATATATATATATATATATATATATACATATATATATATATATATATATATATATATATATATATATATATATATATATATATATATATATATCTATATATATATATATATATATATATATATATATATATATATATATGTATATATATATATACATCACCAAAATGATTATGGGAGATAATCTCTGCAGTGGCAAGTCCGATTGAGCTGAAATTTTCGGTGGACATAGGTGTATATAGTAGGTAGGTCCATGATTTGTTAGAATTCAGATATATTTAACCTTTCGGCGGCGGCGGGCGTTTCCGCCTATATTTCCAAGCAGTGTAAATTTTTCTTAAAAAAAAAGTATTGAGAATGAAAACTTATTATATTTGAAGCTTATTTAAGATAAAGAATTGGAAATTTGTCATAACTTCTAAGAAAAACAATAGATCATCGTGAAATTTTCAGAGCGTATTTATGTAAACTAGCACTTAACGCAAATGAACTTTCAAAACTGTGCAGTCAACTCTGTAGCTACAGCAGGCTCCTGAAAAAAAAATCCTTCAAATCATCGACCCTCCTGAAATTTTTTTGATTTTTGAAAATAAATTCTAATCATTGATAAATTTTGACTTTTGTCCACCAATTTAAATAAAAATTTTCGAAATTCCGAGGTAAACAAGAACGGCGGCCCATGATCAAATTACCTCTATTTTCAGCACTCAAAACTTCTGTTCACGAAAACTGACGATCGGATAATGGGACCAATACGAAACTTACAGGACATGTTGGAATTAGTTAGGACCAAGTCTGATAGAAGTTATTTGAAATACGGACAATACTTTGGCAGTGGTGCCATTTTGAAAAATCGCTGAGAAAAAAAACTGGTGTTCATGTAATTAGTGGACCTTGCTGCATTTCTAATTCTGCAGGAATTTCGTTGAAAAACCGTGAAAGGGTTGCCAGCTATGATGAATTTCGTAATTTATTGACATTTCTTTATCGAGCGATGTTGTCATAAAATTTTCAAATGGGAATGATTCTGCAATGACAGTTAAGAACAAATATTAAGGTTTCGAAAATTTGAAAAGTTTTGAGGATGGTTGCCATATTCACTCCTATAACTTCCAACCATTCAATTGAAACGAAATTTACAGGGTGGATTTAACTCAACTTGAAGCAGCATGATTTCGTAAACATTGCACCAACAGATGCTTCCATTTTGTATTCATCATAAGCAATGCATTTAAAATAAAATAAGCAACCGATATTTACATTTTCCGAGTTTTGGAAATTTTTTGGATGGCAACCCCAGACATAGTTTAGTCGCTGAAACTTTCGATGATATCCTTGGATGAAAACGAAATTCAAAGGATAGGCTGATTAAGCACGAGCACGTTATGGTAGACTTATTGCTGCTGTGTTGGACAAATGTTGCCAGCACTAAACATGTTCATCATTTGTGTTATAGGAAATGCTGTCAGAAAATGATATCTGTTCCTTTGAGTAAGAAATGGTTGATATGATACTACAAGGAAGTGTATTACGTTTTTACACATTTTTAAGTCCCTCAAAAATAATTTCTTCGAAAATTAGTTTTCTAGTGGTTCTGATGCGCTAGTTTATTAATTAATTTATTAATTTCCCTACAGATGCAATCCAATTACAGCGTCAACAAATTAAACAAAATGCTAAATAAGAAATTTTAGAAGACATCAAAGAATTCTATAAGTTTTAAAACTAAAAGTAAAAATTCCAACAGAGATTAACTGGAATTCAAGATAAGATTCCTTACTACATTCTTGAATTAAAAATGCTGATACTGAGAGAACCAAGACGCTTAAAAGTGAGTGAAAATAAACTGCCGTACGCTTCAAAGAAAATATAAAATACGTCAGATATTTGACTACGTAGACTTGATTCCGAAATTATTGACAAAAAAAAGCTTTGAGAAAGTTCAAAAAGAAAAAAACTCATCGAGGGCTTCCAAAAATTAGATCTGAAGACCGGAAAGACGAAAAGAGTAGGTACTGTATAGGGTATTGAGTTTACCAAATAGTGAGCAAGTGAACTGATTAAATAGCGTCAGGCGGACAAAGCCATTGATAGAAAAAAGATAGCTGATAAATATACTGAAAAGTAAAGGAACCACGATAGACCCTGCAGGAATACCAGATGTGTTGCAAAAAAAGGGGAGAAATGAAACCGTTTAAAGTATCTTTTCTGCGGCAACTTTGGAGACATGAGGTAAACCAGGAGTAGTGGTGACCATATGTTCTGAGCCCTTCAACTTTATTGAGTAACAAGTTAGGATTTACAGAGTCAACAATTTGAGAAGCCCATGTCAGTTAAATGAATATGACTTTAGGGATCGAAAGCTAAGTTAGAAACCATAGGGTTCTTCGTTGTAGATCAGTTCTGATAAATCTTCAGTGCGGAGGAACAAAAACACTGGAGCTGAGGATAAACTATATTATAATCAAGAAATTCAAGGATATAAAGTGATGGTTGGAATCACCAGATTTAAAATATTGGAAAGTATTGCAGCTTTCCATGTGGATGGGAATGATCCAAATGTAAGGTTAATATTTTAAGCTGAAAAAACGCAAACAGATGGTAAGAAGTCTTTCGCCAGGATATTGGGAATATCATTAGAAACGAGATTAATATTAAATTAATACAAAGGATTAGTATTCAATAAAGGTAGTGTAAGTAAGGTACAGAAAAAATAAAAAAATGTTAAGGTACTTGATTCATTTTTCAATAAGGCCAAGAAAAAGGTAGCAACTTAATTAAAGATAGATACTAAAATAGATGCATGGCTCTGTACGCGGCATTTTTTCGTTCAGTAACTAACTTGCTACCTTCGTCCAAACCAGTAGTGTTGTTTGAAGATATTCAGGCTACATTGTTATTACGTTCTACACCAACTAGGTGCTGTTAACAACTATTTCCTGAACGACTACTTGTTGGATTAGCTGTAATTCATTATCATTGATGTTCTCGTGCAAACCTTTAGAGCCGGCACAATGTCTGTATATGGGTTCCCCTTATTTTGCGGTTGAAATTATACCAATAGAAGCTATCCATGGCGTGTTATGCTTTTGCGAAAAAATACATTGTAGGGACAGGAACGTTTTTCAAGCTGATGCTGAAAACTTGCTTCGCATGGGCAGAGAGAATAAACTTATATTTATCGCTGTGAAACCGAAGATCACAGAGTCTTTATTGGCATTATTGATAAATACCGTAAATTTTGAAGTCAGTTTGCGCCAAAACACTATGTAAGATTTTTGGACCGTGCAAATCGATCAGATAGATAATAATAGTGTAAATTAAAATATCCCCTTTGAATTTGAGTAACAGTCAGGTAAAACTGCTAATTCTGAATTAAGATTTTATAATTTTATATAGTGTCATGTGAACATAGGTTCGGCAAAAAAAGCAAGAAAATATTTTCGCATTTTAACCAATCGTGAGCCTTGGGGCTCTTTTGTGGTAAAAAATTCAGCCCTAGTCCAAAAGTACAAGTGTGGAGAGATAAGTTACACAGCTCACTCTATCACTGGTCTGATTATTGTACCATCTAACGGCCAAATTAACCCAAAACCAATTAATATTATTGGTTAATCCACCTCTAGACTTAAACTAGAGACCAAACACGCTAGAAACCGATGCTGATATCTACTTGACTACACAAGCTTGCGAAGAAACGATTGAAAAAAAAATAAATGAATCTAAAATTAGTTGCAGATACATTGATTTGGTTGCTGGCTTGGTGAAAATGTCTTAGATTTTGAATTTGATCTTACTGAGGGACATATTGTCCGTATGTATTTATGCCTTGAATAATCTGAGCTTTCCCTAAATCGTGCTGATTAAGACGCTACACTTAATATAATAGTATGGTAGTATCAAATCTCCTCAATGTTATACTTCGGAAGGTTTTGCCTTCTTTTTTGAGCTATGACCATCACACTGAATACGAAAAGACATCCGCGTATAAGTCTTAGAATTAGTGGAATTATATTGCTCCAAGGAAATTGGGAGTAGAGGTAGTGATCAAGATTTGACCTAAAAGGAATGCTGCGAAAGATCTAGAGACTAAAAAAAGGAGTTTAGAATTGTTTCAATTGAATGGCGTTGTTAAAGTATACGCTGTAGATGTACACTAGAAAGTTTCCTGACACTATGCGTCTCAGACATTAAAAAATTTGTTGGAGAGTCAAATGGACTTTTATTTATTGTTTTTACCAATGCTCCTCAAACATTCGCGTACATAAAACTTTCGCAATCTAAAGCTTAAAATAATTTGCTTTCCTTTGTTATCTATCCTTTGAATCGCTTGTTCAAACAGTCTGCCTCTATTCGTCGAGGGGAAAGTTTTTGATTGTTGAGTCGAATGGATGCCTCTGAATTTTTTCTGCTAATACAAGTGTAATTTTGATGCATGTGTGCATGTAAAACTACTTCTTAGACATCAGATCGCCCAAACAGATTCGTTGTCATCACCAAAAATGTTGATTCCACTGAGTTGTACAAGTTTTTTCAGCTGTACTACTTTCTGGACAAAAGTGGAATGAAAGAAATGGTTGAGCTACTTGATGATACAATATAGCCCTTCCCAAATCGACTGTACTTGGACCTTTCCACTGGCGGGGCTGTACTTGGCCTTTCCACTGGCGGGGGCTATGAAGTCACATTAAAAAGTTTTCTTATAAGCTAGGCAAACCGTGCTCCCAAATCAATGTTTTTGAATCGGCTGCTGATAGCATTCGGGTGGTTCATATTTATTTCATATGCAGAGTTCAGCTGCTGTAGATCCACAACATTCTCCGTTGTCGCCTTGATTGTATCTGGAAATCCAAGATCTTTCAAGTTGCATTACTCTTTGTATCATCAACAGCGAGGTCTACGTTCAGCAACTGGTTTGAATTCTCTAGTAGCCGTCTAAAACACGTATCGTCCCACGCAGCAAAGTTTCCAGGACTCCTTCTCATCTGTTCTTAAGATCAACTTAGTTGACTCCAGTGCTATTTAGCTCCAACGTCTATAGCTGTGCGGCAAACTTCATTAGCAATTTTCCCTTGGAAGCTTAAATTATTCTTGTGAAGAAGCAACTTGAAGACTGGGATAATGTCAGACCAACCTTTGATCTTCAAAGCGTAATTTTGCCGACTCCTGTGCTTCGAGGTTTGAAAGAAGCCAATCGTTAGAGCAGCAAAATCAAGGAGTATCTCACGAGGAGCATTAAAATGCTACCGATTTCAGGAAGAAGCTGATGAATTTACTCACAAGCGGTAGAAAACTACAAGCGAAGGTAATTCAGTAATCTTTAACATGTGAAGTTTTAATAGGTTGGGAGCTTAGTATGAAAGAACTGATTGCCTAGTTTCCAGCCAGATCCGTATATGGTCACATTTCACTTTTGGGCTTGCACTAAGCTTTTCAATAATGCTTAAACCAAGCTTAATTTATTTTGGTTATCTTGTGTGGTTAAACTACAATCGCTACAATCTATTAAATAAATAAACTAAAAGCTTGCCAATCTTCACATCCTAGTCAAATTTTGTGTACACAAAAAAAAAGATTTCCGGGCTATTTTCTTTAATCTTTTGTCCACAAAATCAGTGAAAACCTACAATAATGATGTTCATTCCGATTACGTTCATATTATTTGATAAGATTTCATCGTTTGAAATATTACCGATGAAGTAAATTTCATTGTGCTTAATTGTAGGAAACGTTTCAAATTTGTGGTTTTTTTTTTATAATAATTTCATTAGTTGGAGAGGGTAGCCAATTATATATTTAACTATCTGTGCATACTTTTAAAGAGATCAAAAGATCAATGTATTGATGAAATATGATTGAGTGCAAAATTTTGTATAATATAATAGCTATTATATAATAGCTTGATCAGGATCTTCCAGCTGCAACAGTTTATTTGACTTATTTACTCATCGGGCTGACTTATTTGGTCACGCATTGAAAACACAGTACAATGAAAAAAATCAAACCAAAATAATTTGATATAAAAGTTTACGTTTTAAAAATCGTGTCTGCAATCAAGCCATCCCCGCTAAATTCGCTGCATCCACAATTTTTTTCCAAGCCTGAGTAAACAAACTGGAAGGCCCTATTGAGATACTGTAACACAACAGCTCCATCGAAGAATAACCAGAAAATCTATGATTAACCACAACCGAAGATGCTCATTCGCATCATCGGTGACGAAGCGGTAAATCATGTTTATAACAGGTTTATGTGTAATCGCGTGGTACAGGTGAAAGTCTTTCTCGATAGATCCGCCATAAGGTGAAGAATGTGACTGGACATATTATACCATATCGTTTCATTCAGAAAGCCATCAAAAACTGTTTTTTTCTGCATCGCCATGCTGCGTCGAACTAGCAAGACCAACAACAAGTATAACACACATAGTCTTTTGAATATGACTCTGAAACCGAACCACCAACAGAAATAGCGACGAGTTTGTCTGACTCTATTATGCGGCGAGTAATTGAAGAGATTATGATAGACCGAAATAAAATATGGATAATTATTATGGGAAGTGTGTTGAGGATCGACGAATAATAGGCTTTTGAGTCGTACACTATTCACGGAAACCTGAATCGTGATTACTTAAAACCACTTTAGTTATTTTACGTTCGTGCAATTAACGTTGATAACGTTGAGGATTTGTGCGAAGAGAGCGACGCGCCTATCGTTGTCGACGAGATGTAATTTTCGAAAAGATTTTTTTGGTCCAACCGCCAACATTCCGCTTAATTTAACGATCCACTACGCATTATTACACGGCGTCCCATCACTTTATTGAACGACCATCAATCTCGTCACTTGATTGAAAGCTTGTCCGATACGGACTCGTACATTAGACACTTTTCAAATTCCGAGCGATTGCTGCTGATTGTTACGCATTTCCGATTTACAAGTTGGGTTGTTTTTACCACTGGTGGACACTTGACTGACCCCCCTGTCTTCCAGTTGTCTATTCGTGACAGAAACATTAGCAGCAGCAGCATCACTGACAGGGGGAGAGAGACTGAATCGATTGGAGACGAGTACCTTCTATCAAATTAATTTACTTGTGATTATGTATTTCAAACTGAAATTAGATGTGTTTTCGACAATCGAATTGTAATTGGTAAAATGCGTTCCATGCATAGTTGAGAGAAATGTGATTGATATTGACGATTTGATTTCTAATCGAAAGTACATACTTGATACTGACTACATTACACTCATTACGTTTTCACATGCCTACCTGCTCAGCTGTGATTGTGCAATACTCGAGTCTGAGAGCAGACAGATTACAGTAATTAGCAAATGTGCTGAGAAATTTATTGGAGATGGTCTGCGAAAAAAATAAACATTATTTGCTTATTTCAAGCATTTGGAAAGGTTCATTTAGGCGAGACGACGGCTACTTGAAGATTTCAATGCACAGTCGTGGAATGAATGCCGTTAGGTATCAATCGAACAGAGATAAATAAAAAAGTGGTTATGCTGAGCGTAAAAATACTTAAAGTCATGAGGCGATAATTCATACGAGTTTAATTACACGTCTCGCAGCAAGCAAATTAGTGGCTCTAATGAATTCGGGGTGATTAAAAACAAGACAATTTATATTTGCTTTTATTGCTGTTACTAAGTAGCTCTCAAAATGTAAGTTCTAACAGAAAGTAATATTTTAAGCATCCTTTGAAATAAATTTCATGGGCGTATTGTTCAAAAATTATGGTACCTGTTCAATCTCATACTCTTTTCCAGAACCTAAATGCTCTAGGGCATTCAATAAATGAAGATCCAGTGGATCAGCTAACAGATTTTGAGGCCAGTCAACGTGTGAGGCCCACGGCGTATATTAAGACCCAGAAATGGCCAGAGGCCGAAGGAAGGTGAAAAAAGAGAAGAACAAACCATTTCTCCATGCCAAAGACAAATAGTGGTGAAAGCAAGGATTAAAAGTTTCTCCCCAAACTGCTTGTGGTAAGAAGCGAATTGGAGAAAAGCACGGTGGCAAAAGCTGGTGAAGCTTACCTTCTACCTCTGACGACAGACCCTCCAATAAAATTACAGAGGAGCTCTCCCGAAGTATGGAAGCACTTGACAAGTCTTCGAAAAACTCCAAAAGTGAAGAGGTTTCCAGTGAAAAGGCACTGCTACCAATAGCACCAGAAACCAATATAATAAGGCCCCCACCCACTCAAGACTGATAATCCAAAGCACATGCCCCAAAGAAAACAAGAGGTACAAATGAACATCCTCAGCCTAAAAAAAGGTGGCGACAGGTTGTCTAGCAAAGCCTTAAAAAGAGTTCAAATGGCGATCATAATATCCTTAGAGCCATCATATTTTCTTCGTGCTACATCTCTGAGGATAAGAGCCAAAGTCCCAAGTAAGCACATCAAAGGACTATAAATTGGGTGTAGAGGGGGGAACGAAATAATAATAACTGACTATCGAAAGATATCTCCATAAAGTTATGAGAAAGGATAAACTATCTCAGCCTTCATTTGGCAATATCACTGCAGAGGATTTGCGACAATACTAGAAATAAGTCACTCTTCGAATTCAACCTAACCCAGGAATTTAATTGTGACTAATAAGGGCAGGACGCCAACGTTTCTGCTAGTTAACAGGCAAGTGGTACCAAATCTCTCGTTGGTTGCAAACAGTGTAGTGAGCCTAGTGACGAAATGGAATGTTCCAACAGGGACTTCATATTCTGACCACCGACTATAGACCTTAAGGTTGCACCTTGAAAAAGATTGCGTAAAACGGATAGTGCACAAATAGTTAAGAGCTAGAGCCATGGAGTGGACACTGAAGGATACTGAAAGCTCTGCTCAAAGGCCGCAAACCGAAGATAGGACTACTTCAAACTCCAGGCGGACAGATGACGACTACTTTCGGGGTCACACTGGAAATGTTGCTCACAACACACTTCACAGGGTTCACAATTAATAATCATAGTGAGGTTGACTAAGTACACAAATGCCCTGAGCGGGCTGCGAATGGTTGAATGGACAGTGAATTCCCTCAAACTTTTTAAATTATGAAGACTAGATGGGATAAATCTGACTCTGCAACAAGATAAACCAAAGCCAAAGAGAAACTGAAAAGCGTCCTGGTATAAGCAAGCTTGAAAAACATATCAAGAGATCTAAAGGGCTTTCTTAGTATCCTGAAGCCCATAATTGAAATGCTAAACTTTAGCAATCAAATAAAGACTAAGATGGTTCAAGTTTAAAATACCACCTAGAAACAAATAGGAGAATGACCAACCCCCTTGCAGAAATGGGTGCAATTTGGTGCATGGGTGGCTCGAAATTGGATTGTGGAGTGGGAGCCGGGATCATTGTTCCCAGTTAATAAGTGCGCTAAATTATATGCTATACTCGTACTTGAGACCACGCATATAATAAGATTAAAGAATACGAACATCATCAACATAAAGATCTTATCGGATAGTGAAGCGGCTCTCGATGCTTAGTACTATTATTATTTATTTATTGCCAAACAAGTCAAAAATTTAATACACATAGTTATATATAAACATGAAACAGATTAAAACAAGAAAAGGAAAAAAAATACAAATAAATACCACACTAATGATAAAAAAATATGTAAGGTACAAATAAATAACGCATAAATAAATAACTAATTGAGTAAATAAATAAATTTGAAATATATAATAAACAAAATAACAATCAAATACGAGTAAATGAAGAACAACTAATAACGATAGTTAAAAAAAGCTTAAAAATTACGGTGTACAAATGGCTTGGATAAGGGAGGATTTGAAGGATAGTTTGGAAATCGTTGGGAAATAAAGGTTGCTAAAGCTATTGAAAATCCTGTAGCATATATTTACCGGCTCATTAGTTGCATATATGGTGGAATGTGGATATTTTCTTAACAAACGATTGGAGCTGGTGTTCCTTACGGAGATATTTATCACAATTTTACTGTTCAGGAATTCACTGGCGTCAAATGTGCAGCAGGTGAAGTGAAGTTTAAATGACCCAGCCTCAACTTATAGTGAGGCTAAATTTTCGTAGTCGTAAGGATTGTACAGTTCTCTTAGGGCGAAAAGTAAAAATTGTTTTTGAATGGACTCGAGTCTGTTACTGTGGATTTCATAGGCAGGGTTCCAGATAATACAGGCGTATTCAAGAACAGGACGTACAAGTGCAGTGTATAATGATCTTGTGGCCCACAAATTTTTAAACTCCTTGGCTCATCGTTTAGTAAAGCCGAACTGCCTATTCGCGGGGTAAATTTTGTCGTCGTGCAAGGTGAAATGAAGTTTCCCAACCAAGACAGCATCGATATCAACAACGCTATCAACGCGAGCTAATAAGTTGTTGCCGTGAGTGTAAATGTTCTACGTTTACAGCTAAAACTCAAGCGCTTTTCAGACATGCGTCCACGCGTCCATGCGATCTAGCGTGTTTTGCTTACACGAGTCAATTTGATTTTGTTTATATAGGCGGGTCTAAAGCGAAGGATGTGGAGTATGCTGATTCATGTACAATAGATTTTAAAATGATTTCTTTCGCTCAGTGGCATGTGTGGATGATTCGTTGGTGATCATTTAAATATATGTTTTGTGGATGATTATTTTCTTACATAATGATGTGGATAATATATATTTTGCATCCTTACGTGCATGACTATTACGAAAAAAATTGAATGCATATGAATATCTAGACACAAACATATATATGTCATATGGATTAGTATATGCAATTTTCTGTTACCAATATATTTGGACGGAGCAAAAAAAAACATCATTATAAGCGTGTAAAATCCATCCACTTATCGCCTTAGCCCCGCCTTAAAAAAACTGGATTTGAGTTGACTTGACTCATGTAATCTAAAAACGCATGGACGCGTGGACGCATGTCTGAAAAGCGCTTTATAGTTTGCCACTTATCAGTATTAAGCGAGAGCTTGTTTACAATGCACCATTGAACAAAAGAGTGGTGTGGTACAGTTTGAGGTTGTCTGCATAAAGTAGGTGGGGTATGTTAGACACGAAGACGTCAGATAGATCGGAAAATATGTTGAAGAGAAGTGGGCCAAGATGGTACACCAGAGGTAGCAAAAATATTTTTTGAAAAAGCTGCTTGAAATTTTACGTGTTGGATTCGATTCTGGTGGTAGGAACTGAACCAGGATAGTAAAAATCAGGCATGTCGAAAATTGTGCAGCTTTAAAATCAATATAGAATTGTCAACCCTGTCAAAAGCTTTGCTAAAGTCTGTGTAGACTGCGGCAATTTGCAAACTAGACTCCTAGAGGCAAGAAAAGACCTAAATAAAATAGAGGCACAGAACAGACCCTAGCTAATAGGGGTGCACGGCCATGTGGACAGCCGAAAAACGAGGAAGCTGATACAAAAGCGAAAGAAAAAATTTAATTTGCCTACATTGGCCCCACTCGATACTGCGGCTTTGCGAAAACTGACATGTACTGGAAAATTAAAACATAAACTAAAAGAAGAAGAGCTACTGGCTTCATTTAGAAGGTGTGAAAAACTTAAAAGTTGATGTACAAAAAGGTCAAAAGAAGCAGTTACTCTCCGTTAAATTGGCAGAAAAGCTTTTATGGAGCTTGAATTGGCGATTTTTCTTGCGAAACCTGCTTCCAAAGAATAGGCAAGCAGTAAGACACCTGCTATATGTACATACTGCGCCGTCCAGATCGCATAGACAATTGTATGCGCAAACATCTGCATATACAAGAGTAAGTGGAAACCTATGGCTCAGACTGCGAGACAGTATACGACAGATAGAACACAACATATGATTAATTCCTTAACGGTATCGTGTCGATCCGATCGAGCTGAAGTTTTCGCAGGATGATGATGTATGTATGTAGGAAGTAAGTAAGTCAATGTTGAGCTAAATTAGGGCATATTTAAGTGAATTTTCAGGAACTCCTTTATTTCTATGGAAAGATGGAGTGATGAAGTTTGGGATAAAATATGCAAAATAAAAACTGATAATGTCCTAACCTTAGCTATGAAAATGTTTTGCCTAAGGAAAACATTTGTAAAATTTTGAGTTGTCATAACTTCCAGCAGCGTCGTCACATCATTACAAAATTTACAGATCGTATTAACTTACGAACTTACGACCGGATCAATTAACCAAACTGAAATTCACAGGATGTATCAATCAAACAAAAAACACGTTCTTTCCATAAAACTTCCGATGCAGTTATCAAATTTACTCGACATTCATATGGTAGGTTGAACTTAATGTAATCTCTTTTTTTTATAACTTTGGCTACAAAAATAAGATACAGTTGCTAACTTCAATGATTTTGATCAATATTTTTACTAAAATAATATATTTTACCAATAAATTTTCCACTTGTAATGAAATTGCAATGAGTATAAGTAAAATATGATAAATATGATTGTAATTTTTTTGGACGACAATCATAAAAATCTTTCCATTTCCGATACAGTTATTGAATTGAATCTAAATTCACAAATCATTCATCATTCATCTCACTAGAAATCACTGCTTCACTAAAAATCATTAACAGCGCATAGAATTGTATGCGGATACATACATAAGTATGTGCAAACAACGGTCCACACTAGTAATTTGCACATACTTTTGCTTGAGCATACATATGCACTTACAAAAGTATGCGCTGATTTCAAGCGTGGACTGTTGTTTACACATACTTGTGTATGGTCGAAAATGTATGTGCAAACATATCATTAGCGCATACTTCTCATTGTTTTTATGGGTACTCTGTGGCAAGCACTGTGGCCAGATTGGGCTATTTCCCGCCGATTGGGCTATCTAAAATTTGAATTCGCGGGACGTTTTTTCATTTCGCGGTTTGGCGGTTTTTGGGCTATCTATTTTTATGAAAAACTATATTTGGGCTATACAGTAAAACCTACTAATCAGGACACTGTATGATCGAACCACCTGAACAATTGAACTATGTTATAACATCACCGCACATACTATTTCTCGAAGAAAATTCACTCTGTAATCGGGCAGCCTCTAGAATTGGGCCGTGAGCCAGATTAGCTGCACAAAAATTTGCTTAGTGGTATTTGCTTATCGGACCAAAAACGGTTTTAAGACCAGCATGAAAAATTGTTCAAAATTGAGTTTTCCAGAAAAATATTATCTGTTCAAGGTCAAGAAAATTTTTCGTATAATTTCGGCATAGCTTTCTGCTAAAAAATTATTTAATGTGTAGAATTCGGTACCTTATAATAGCTTGAATTTTATTATTATTCTGATAATAATAAAATATTGATTTATTTGAGCATTGTTGTATGTTTTCCTTTTAAGCAAGTATGAATGCAATTTATGATGTAAATATTTGAATATTTGTTTAGGCCACGTCAAAACAACTAAAAAAATATACTATGAGTGCAAAATACAACGATCTAAGTGTTCGCAATAAGTTAGAAGTAATACGGTCATCCGACAAACAATTGCTCATCCAAAGAAAAACTGCCGATAGCTTTAAAACCAAGTAAAACGGATATTAAATGACGTTGGAAAATTTTGAAGGCACTGGGAGAAAGCGGTTGATATTAAATTTACCATACTACTAAATAGATAAATTGTTGTATCAATGGTCTTCTAAGACACGCTTCAAAAAATTGCTAATATCCGGCCAGATACTTCACAGTAAAGCCCGTTAAATCACTGCAAAATTAAAACTTGGTGATTTCAAGGCATCAAACAGAGCGCGAAAATTCGTTAAAAAGGATTACAGTATTCACTACGGCATGTTTTGTGGCGAAGAAGCAGTTCAGGAATTTCAGTCACAGCTAAGAATATTATGTGATGGCTATGATGCTTCAAATACCTATCATCTTGATGAGACAGGAATATTTTTTTAGAGCAACACCTAAAAAATCACTGCATCTTAAATAAAAAAAATGTACATATAGAAAACCTTGAAAGAAACGCGTGACAGTTGCAATGGAAGTTGCATAGGGAAAACCGAAAAACCAAGATCGTTCGGAATAAATGACATGAAACGAAGTTTAGGCATAACTTGGCGAGCTAAAACAAAATCTTGAATGACGGGTAGTATTTTGAAAGAATGGATGCACACGTGTTACTGAAATGCAAACACAAAACCGAAACATCACCATCTTTTTTGATAAAGCTAGATAATCTGGAAAACTTCAAGCTTCGGTTTTTTCCAACAATTTGCACTTCTCATTTACAGCCTTTGCATTAGGGGATTATAACAAACATAAAACTAAATTTCCGCACGTAGGTATATGATTGTGGATACACAAACACCTACACTTAACATTCTCACATTCACTACTCACCACACTACTGGACATAATACACACTACATCAAAATTCAGAAATCAAGTAGACTAAGTTAAAAAAATGACAATGTAAATAAATGAAAAATAGTGAGTTGTCAATCTGGATTGTGATGATAAAAAAAAGCTGTTCTTGGTTATTCTTATTGAATTAAAAAAATAATGAAATACGTTGTTAACTGAAACGAATTAAGTTGAGGGCTATTAACATGTATTAGAAACAGTTGAATATTTAAATTAAATTAATTCAATACTATAAAAAACTTTTAATAAAGATTGTTACTATCATTAAAAAAAAATATTTGATTTTAGAATGAATTGAAGTGCAAGAAACATCCAAAACATTTTCAAGCCAAAATATCATTTCGAAAGATATTTGATTTCAAATACTAAATGATAAACCTTCTATTGCGTGCTTTGGAAAATACTGAGCGTACTTCAGATTTAACTAAATTAGCATCTTTATTTGAAGCTCACTGCTGGCTACGATTTGTTTGGAATAAACTGTTTCCACTTACACTTACAAAAGTTTTTTTTTGGAAATGTGGGTTGCATTGAAATCTGAGGGTCAAAAGCGGAATCATGATTAGAATTCAAATTCACAGTGATTTGAACTCTAATGTTCAAGCAGAAATTCTAAATTTGGCAGGAGTCGATCAATTTACGACCACAAACGAATCTCTCCCGGAAGATTGGGGAGATATCTTTTTTGAAGGGGCTTCAACCGAAGGAGCCATGGCAGCTTTTTTTTAATTCCGATAGTGAATTCACGAAACAGAAAATGAATTTCGTCAGCAGAATACTAATTCCATAATACGGAACATCAAATCTCTAAACGAACATATCTAAAGTTTTGCAAAAATTAAAAGAATGCGCAGTTCTAATGGAGCAGATACATCTTACGAGCGCAAAGAGGAAAATTTCTATATCAAATTATTTGAAATCGTTGAACTGAGCGTGCGTTTCTGCGAAAAATTAAGCATTTGTAAAACATTCACGGGAAAAGGCTATATTTTGCATTTTATATTCTTGTACTCAAGACGCGATAATAATAAATATGTGAACATAATTTAGAGTAACCTTTGATAAAAATAAATGTTTAATATCTCCAAGCTTTTTTTTTGAACCTTTAAAATCGGACCACCTGTAAAATGGGACCATTTAATTTGTGACGCTCTTGTTGTCCGATTTCAAGGTTTCACTGTGGTTATAAAATATATATGTATAAACATAATGTATCCTATCCATTTCATTGTCAAAAAATTATTCATTTTATTTCAAAGCACACTTCAATTTTTTTCGCGAAACGTCGCTTGGAGGCCCGCATGTAGAATTGCTTGACGTATGTTTTCTTTTGATAGTATTTAAACGTCTAAACCATCTAAACATAATACTAACACCTGATCGTCTAACCGAAAAAAATATTTTATAGTTTTGAATGTATGAAATCGGATAAAATATTAATATTTGAGCCATTATAAATAAAACATTCAGCCATTCTAGCCATTAAGACTGTTCCTTATACTAATTAATTTTTTGTGCCACCCAAATTTGCAAGCTGTTTTTATTTTCTGTGTGAAAATATTT
Organism: Nemotelus nigrinus; assembly: GCA_947369275.1. NCBI lineage: Eukaryota > Metazoa > Arthropoda > Insecta > Diptera > Stratiomyidae > Nemotelus > Nemotelus nigrinus. The sequence goes on along the minus strand of OX376375.1, from coordinate 50,799,809 downwards.
TAAAAAAAGTCCTTACAAAAATAAGTGCTCCCCTACATGTAATTTTTCAACTAACTTTCTAAAGTTTTCACACAGTTCATATAATTTATTCACATTTTTCCTGCTTTCCCTTTTCAAATACGTTATGAATAAAATTTTATCTGTATAAAATATTGGATATTTTTACTGTTTCAAACGGCTTTTGGGCTGCATTTAGAAGATTTATGTTACTTGGTATGAGTCTTATGGGTACAAATATTATAATTTAATCACCTGAAATGAATTGATTTAGCTATAAAGACAGTTATCTGATGTGGCGGTTTTTGGGCTACAAACATAAAATCTTCGCTATTTTGGGCTATGAAAATTTGAAATTGGGCTATATTTTCTCCCAAATATCTGGCCACACTGGTGGCAAGGGTGAAATTTATGCGCTGATTTGATCCATATGCGCAGATGTCGTTGCAGTGTGGACTATCGTTTGCACATACTTTATGTATGTGCATACGTATGCGCATACAAAAGTATGTGCAGTCTCGACGGGCTACAAGGCACTTTCTCACACAATGTGCAGCACTAGAGAGACGAAGATGAGAGCTTCTTCGCTCTGATTTTAAATCCACCTGGGACATTAGTTTATGAGAAGTTTTATGGTCAAAGCGCTTTGGAGAAGGTCGCAGTAGTAGAAAAAAAGTGGTTCTAATTACCGTCGAAAATCATTAAAAATAACTGCTCCATGTGACTGTGAATAAGGCATAAAACGATAAAGGCATTTGTAGTAAAAAGGTCAATTAAAATAGTAATCAAGTATAAAAACAATATAAAATATCTGAAATCAGCCCAAATGTGGGGCCAGCTTCATAACATTACAGCTTGTGCTTTAACATCACGTTATGAATCGACACAAAGAGAAACCCAAATAAAGTCATGATATTTCACAGCAACTTAAAACTATGTTAAAAGTGAATGGGCCCTATTTCTAGTTCAAAAAAAAAAAAAATGATCCAAAATATTGGTGGTTTAGAAGTATATCAACCGCAAAAATAATTAGATAATGTTTAATTTGAAGATCTATCAATAATTAGAGATTGTTTTGTTTTGTTTTCAAGAAAGATGAGTTTGACCGAGAGAAAGAATCTTTACGCTGTGTGTTGTTTCTTTACTATCTCAGACAATTATGTATCTATTTCGATTTCATAGCCCAAGTAACTAAACAGCAACGCCGCTCTTTATAAATCTAGTACATTTTATTTAAAGCATGCAAGCAACAACATACGTGAACTAATACTAATAATGTTTTAATACATAATCTCAAATTTTCAACTTTACTAAATCGATCCTAAAATCGAAACAATTTATTTAATATAGCAATGCACAGGATCGAAGGGGTCGAATGTCATTTTTTTCGTGTTTTTCGCAAACTCCGTTGGTTCAAAAGAGTTCAAGGCATCAAATCGTTGCAAAGTTTTCTTTGAATTCTTCATAAACTGATTCACTTCCGCCTTGGGGAGCTTCTCGAGCGTAGCCTGAACACTTCCATCCACTTCACGTGGGTAGTACGTATTGAAGTATGCCAGCATGAAAAATGGGAATTTCTGATGGGGCTTCAATCTATTCCACATTAATCGACCCTCCTTAATCACAGCATCATCCACACTGTTTTGACGACCACGCTTTTTCTTTTCAACATGCAATACCAGAAAATTATGATAGGCATTCGATGCAATCGGTACAGATTTATTGGGATCATCAATAATTGCTGCCGATAGATAATAGCTCATCGTTTCGGGGTCGAGTTTTTCGAATTGTTTGATACCTTTGGTGATGATTTCTTGGCGGCTCAATCCGTAACTATTTTCCTTATTTTTCGATATCAGACGAGCTAGGAATATGTCGCAGGCATGTTGAACGACTTCGTTCGATTCTTTTAAATATTTATGCGCAACATGTGTTCGACGAATTTTAAATCCAGTTTTCATTAGATTTTTCAGTGTTCTTCGCTTGTGAAAGCGGGACGCTTCTGCTCGCAGCATTTCTTCGGCTCGTCTTTGCAATGGACGTCGGGTTTCGATTGTATTGTAATCATTGGGTTGAATTGGTTTCATTTTGTAGTTAATTATAAGTTATAAAGGAGTACACTTTTTTTTTTAAATTTAAACTAATTTCCACATTAACAATTTTGACGTTTCGAATAATTGATATACTTAGAAATAAATTCTATGAAAATGATGTTTTTTTTGCAAAACTGTATTAAATATGAGGTCAGAAATATGGTATAGTTTTTGGCACTTCTTTGGTCTTTTATTCAAGCTGTTCTCTCCTGTTGTAATTATTAATTTATAAAATAAATAAAAATTTGTTTGATAGATAGGAAGAATGAATTTTAATTTGAATTAGAAAAGATCCACCATGTTATCTACAATATAACTGGTAGTTTTTCCAGACAAGAAGAAATTGAACTTAATTAAAATGGCCGGAAACAAGATACAATTATGAAAATCAGGAGCATATCTGTAAGTGTAAATTTCAGTTTCAAAAATTTCATGATTAATTTCAATCTCTAGCTTTCGCAGACTTGTTTATAAGATATTTTTTTTCATTTTTCTATATGAGTTTCGATTCGCAGTACTTTTTTGGAAATATTTTCATGCCCGATGAAACTAAGTACCACATTCGATCATATACATGCGTATTATTGGAAGAGGTTTTTTCTGTTCAAGTTTGATTTGAAAAAATGTGCAGGTGTCAGATATCTCCAGCATTCATGGGGATGATCTAGATCCTGAGGTTCAATTCAACTGAGCAAATAACAATACATTACAGCTTCATTGTCAGGCAGATACGCCTTCTTTCCCACCCCAAAAGTCCTCAGAATGGAAAAGTTCATCATTTTCTCACCCACATCGTTTTATTCATAAGCCAAATGCTCGATTCTGTATGCTACGTAAATTGAGCTGAAATTATCAATCTTGACAAAGCGTCCTAGAAGACGTTGAGGTTATCCCTACGGTGCTCAATTTGAGAGCTGTATCCCTAGAGCTTCAAGCTCCAGCGAGCCAACTTTAAAGAGGAATCTTATTGTTGCAAAATCCACTTCAACCTTTTCTGACCTGTGAACGTACACCCTGAATTTCCTTTAACATTGCGCACCATAACTCAGTATTCAAGCCCAGTAACGCTGTCGTTGCGTTACGCAGGGTTATCTCTCCACCATCTTCATCCTGTATAGAAGTGCCTTCGGAAATCTGGTTTGGCCAACATCGACGCATAAACTGGCTGTTTCTACACTTGTGAGTTTTTGGGCGGTGAAGATCAACAGCAGTCCCTCAATGAGTGGTAATGGGTACGTATTTTTTAAGGTAACTTCGTTTAGAGTCGGTTTACACGAGCGGTTTTTTGCTGGACCCAACACGAGCTTTTAGGAAAGGGAAGTGAAGGACGGAACGGAACAGCGAGCACAAATGGTCTAGTCATCGAGCACGGCAGCCGTTTTTCTTGGTTCTTCTTCTTGAAAAAAGTCTGGGGTTCAGACATTTTTTGTTGGAAAGTGTGATTTAGTCTGCTTTGAGACGTTCAATAGAGTGCATCGATAAAGTTTGATCAAAATTGAAAGTGAAAATGTCGGACAAGTTTATGTGGAGCCAGAAATTAATAACTATGTTATTATTGGAGTACGAGTGCTAACAAAATTTATATAATTCTAGGTACAGAGACTATATAAATAGGAATATGCCGAAAAAAAGTTCAGAGAACATTTACCTCAAACTGAAAAGTTTATATGGGACAATTAGTTTGTATGCGGTTCGGAGCAAAGTTCAAGTACGAGGAAGCCAATTTGCGAAGGAATTACTGCTGGTAGCAGCTTCCAAAAAAAGTGAATAAGGCCTGGAAGAGATTTACCAGCCAAAAATGTGGTGTATTAATCGGCCGAAATTTGTAAAACGATACTGCGCCATTAAAGCATCAGTGTCCAATTTCAACAATATAATTATTTTTAATGAATTCTAGCATAGATCAATTGCAGAATTCAATTTCTTCCACCCCTTTGGTAACAAAGTTGTTGCATTAATATTTGAATTTAGTGTTCCTTTTCCTTGCCAGTTTAATTTTCCCTCAATTACAAAATAATACTACAGCCACCATTCGGTCACGCATAGAAGCGATTTTACCTTTTTTTGTCTTGATTTATTGTTTTTTCCGTGTCTGTAGCATAGTTATTCTGATTATGATGCATTAAGAAAACTGTGTGCTAGCACAGCAAAACACCGCTCGTCTAAACTTACAACAAGCACCATCGTCCAGCAAACAAAGCACAGCACCGCTCGTCTAAACCGGCTCTCCCGCTTTATGGGCTGAGCAATGCCCATGCTGATCAAATAGGACATGAGCTTGATTTTGCTTTCATTGTTATACAAAGAAAACTGATACTTATCAAAAATCGAGTCGTTGCTGATCCTGGAGGCCAAACAGATGAAAACCAGGACATACAGACACTGCAGGGGCCTCAACAGAGTGAACTTACTTTAGCGCCATTTTGAAAAGGTCTCAAAAATCCATAACCAAATAGACGAGGTGGGCCAGAGACCAAAAATTTTATCAAACTAATTAAATTGTTAAATTGCACCAACGTGTGAACATATCCTACTATTGAAGTTTTTCGAACCAAGTTTATCCGAACGTAGGTTTGCATGGCATGACTCAAATCCAAAAATAGTTTCAAAGAACCAGCACCATATATTTTAACTCTAGCAACATGAACAACACTAGCCGCTTTTAGTCTTTTAGTCTTTTAGTCTAGGAATGAATGTCCCATATGCTGGCGGCTCAATCGGATCTGAAACTGACCACGATGGTGGTTAGCTTGTGAGCCTGATGACATAATCATGGCTCAGATGATTATGGGGAGCCTGGTGGGATTAGTTTGCGACAACACAAAACATTGAACTTGGTGTTTGAGGTCGTGACACAACTCAAGCGGGCTATTGCATTGTAGTCGATGGCACAAACGTTTAGCTGGAACTGTTTCTCTAAGTAGTACTGGAAGCCTAAAACCTGAGACATCCCAACTCTCCATTTATATGGGCGGAGAAAAGGAAATAAATTTATGGAATGGTACTTTTCAGCTGAGCCAAGAATAATTCAGGATTTGCATTTTGTGGTGAAGTATGTTGTGTCTAATTTAAATCTGTTCATAGAAGCGTCAAACATCATTTATGAAATAGAACAACGCAAACAACGTTTGTGGATTTTCATTTGTTGGCACAATTTGTTAATTAATGAGTTTTTTTTATTGGAAATCTCCGAAAATTATGCTTGTTCTTATTCCATGCTTCCACCCTTCACTGAAATGTCCAAAGATGGATCCAAAGAGTTCCACATTTTGATGGTGTCTCGATTCCATAATTGCTTGTTTGATTTTCTCCTATCTATAAATTCCCTTTCAAATGTATTTTCTCATAAAGTAGACTTAAATGGTGCTCCGCCGAATACGGACCTTGCCAACTGAAAAATACGCATATACGCAATCACTACATTAATCTATTGAATTTTGAAACATTTAACAAAAAACCAAGTGTCATCATCACGTGCAGACCAACAACGTCTTAAAATCTATGACCAAGCTCCAATAGCTTGTGAACGATCAAACTACCTTTCACATGATTTTGTAAAATCATGGAATAGTTTTCGGTACAATTTCCCAATGACGTGAACAATCAACAGTATAAATTTAATTTTGTTGATACAACACAATTCTTGCACCTTCAGTTACACGAAAAAAAAAACCCACCTCTCAGGTATGTACAAGTAATCAGTTTGCTTGTGGCACCTGAGCTCATTTTAAGATTTCGTCATTGGTTTTGGCGCCGCAACGATCACCAGAAGCATCTGTGTACCATCACATTTCCCACAGGTTTGTAATTCAACCAGTTCAGAAATATATCAGAATAAAATATAGTAGTTGTGGTCAAATCCAGTTAAAGATTTATTATGTTCATTGCATTGATGCAGACAAATTGCATGGATCGAATCCTCTTCGTTTGTACGAGAAAAAATGTGTAAATTGAATATTTTCAGTTAGCAACCTCTTAGACAACTGTTATGCAACTTAAGAGGACTGTATGCAGTTATTCGACTGAATATTAAATTGCACTCAGCTGTTTGAAATAGTGAAGAAGGTAGGAACCTACTTTTAAGTTTTGATTGGTTGTTTATTGTGCGTTTTGCGGCTGGTGTAGATGGAGACATCAATTTCGAATAAGCGTAAGATTGTGAGTTGGAACGATGGCCACGATTGATGGGTCTAACTTCATTGGCTGTCTGTCATCGCAATATGTGTTTATTTGATAACATTTTTGGTCAGTGAAGCTGATGAAGCTAGTTTTTTGAACAAGATTGCAAACAAGAGGTAAAATTTATAAATATAGAAAGCAACTTACAGCTACTGTTTGTACAAAATATTTGAGAGTGTGCAACGGAATTCAAAGCTATATTCGCTATCGCATTGCAATATCTGCAAATATGGATATGGCAAATATTGAAGGCACACACGAGTGCATAATATTTGAGGGAACATCTGCTCATATAATGCCTGTAAACAATATTTTGGCTGTAAGCAACTCTCTTAGTTTTTTATTTCTTTTCAATAAATCGGTCAGTTAAGAATAGCTGAATTCAAGTAAGACCAAATGATGTTTTTGGAAAAAGTATAAAATTGCACTTAGCCACCATTAATGCAACACTAGTAAATTTTGTAATAAAAAAATTAGGTAGCAGGTGCTCTATGGCTTTTTTCAAACTACAGAAATTATAACTGTGATACTGTACAAATTTAAAAAAAATTCAAGGAGCCCTAGAAATGATTCAAGTTGATGTGAGGAAAAAATGGGCTTTAGTAGCTTAAAGAGCAATAGAGCTTCAATCAAAAATGGAAGAATCTGAAACTTTATGATTTCAAGAAGAATCGAAAAATTTGTCGGAACAAAGAGTAGTCCGGAAAAAGAGTTTTCCATAAAAAGAGTATTTAAAAAGGAGTAGTTTGACATGAAGTGGATTGTAAATGTTGGAAAAAGGAGTATTCAGAAAAAGAATTAATCGAAAAAAAGAGTAGTCGCAAAAAGAAATAATCAAAAAAAGAATTATCCCAAAAGGAGTAGTCCAAAGAATTAGTAGTCCATAATGAAATCGGCAAGAGGAAAAGCCACGAAAAAGAATAGTTAAAAAAAAAACCAGTAGTCCAAGAAAAGATTTTTAGATAAGGAGGTAGTTGGAAAAAGCAGAAATCGGAGAAAGAAAAGTCGGAAAAACAGTAATCAGCAAATGAGTAGTTTACGACTCCAAGCATTATAAATATTACTGGCAAAACTTTGCTTATAGATGTTTGTAAACTTTGAACCAAATTGAATCAATCCAAGTTTTTTTCTTTGCTTTCTTCTGATGAGACTTGCTGAAATTTCAATGAAGAAATTCTACCTCTGGTAGCGAAATTCTACCCTTTTTATTTCGTTGCACCATTTCAGTCTGTGTACCTCTTTCAGATGCCGTCTGCCTACTGCTTGTTATTGTATGCAGTCAATGCAATATATCCGTATCCTTTTATCAGTCTTTCTGTAATGAAGAGTCCAATTAAATGTTTACCCTTGTTCCTCATTCTCTTCCTTTATTGATGAAGATATCAATTTGACATCCATTCGTAGGATATGACTTCTTTAGCAATCGTGCCTATATTACACCAATTTATAAAAGTGACGATAGACGTTTTATTCAAAATTATAGAGGCATCGCCATTCTATCTGCTATTCCCAAACTATTTGAAAAAACTATCTACTGCAAAATTTCTTCTCTGGCATTCGCTTGACTGAACGAACAGCAGCATGGGTATAGGAAAGGTCGTTCTACTACAGCTAATTTTATGTTGCAAGTTTCTGATGTTTTGTGCAAAATGGAGAAAGGTGATCAAATTGACACAGTCTATACAAACTTTAGCAAAGCATTCGACCGAGTTGATCACTCCATTTTTATCCCCAAGCTGAAACAATTCGGAATTGCAGGAATTTTACTAAAGTAGCTTAGCTCCTACCTCCATTACCACTTGCGATTCATCAAATTCCAAGGTTTGTTTCTAAGAAAGTCGACGTTAAGTCCGGTGTACCTCAAGAAAGTCATCTTGGCCCTCTTATTTTTAATATTTTTCTGTCTGGCATATCGGAGGTTTTATCTGATATTCCTCATTTATTATATGTGGACAATCTCAAAATCTACCATGTCATCAGGTCACAATCTGACGCGACCATTTTTCAGACTATACTGAACTCTCTAGACCAGTGATTCTCAACCTTTTTTTTGTTGCGGCACACTTTTAACGATTTCAAAATTTGGCGGCACACAGAGGAAAAGATAAGTTTAAAAACTATTTCCTTACCTATAACACACTGCGTAAAATAGTTTATGATAATAATTTTAAATGTGTGAAACATCATAATATGTACTACATAAATAACAGTACGTTTATTAAGGAATTAATTACAAGTTAATAATAAGAATACTTTTAATGCGAAATTTGAGCTTGATGTTTTTTGATAATTTCATTTGTATTTGGTCTTAAAAATTCCAATGCTACTCTCATATCGTCTTCTGCATTTAACAATCTTGATCTTTTTTTAGTTTTAATGTTGGTTAATGCTGAAAATCCGAATTCACACAACTAAGATGTGAAAAATGGTAATAATATGTTTAAAGCATTTTTGGGCTATCATTGGTTAATCCCATCTAATGTTAATCCAAAATTAATTGATTCTTCTGTATGTTTTAAAATTAAATCTCGATTATTGGAAAGCAAAATGAGTTCTTCCTCTTCATTCAAAGCTTAGTCAAATACAGAATTATCCGTTATGAGAAATCAAATTTCTTTATATCTAATTTTGGGAAATAATGGATAATTCTCTCCTCTAATGTTGTCAAATGGTCAATAACAATTATTTTAATAGTTTCATAACAGTCTTTTGGGACTGACTCAAACTTTTCTAAATTGCCTTTCTGAGCTTTATTCTTCCATAAAGTTATTTGTTTTTGGAATCTCACCAGCTTATCGGTTGAGTTTAAGATATTTTCATAAGCCCTTGTAAACTTGAATTTATGTTACTAAAAATAACAAAAATGTCTGATAAGTAAGCCAGTTTAGTACACCATATTTTATCTTCCAACAAATGAACAAAATCATAATTTTTATCTTGTTCAAAGAAAATTTTCATTTCGTCTTTTAATTCCAGCGCACGATATAAAACTTTTCCTATGGACAACCAAGTCACTTCCGTATTTGGCTTCCATAGCTTGGCAAAAGTTACTAAATAAGCGACTTTCTAATGGCCTTGATTTTATATAATGAATTATTTTAACACATAGTGCCAGAACTATTTTTAATTCTGATCAATTAATTGAGCTTTTCGATTTGTAGAGCAAAATTTGAATTTGCAAGAGTTTTTCCAACATTTTGCTCAATATTTTGTGACATATCTTTAATTCTGCAATGGATTATGTCATTCGAAGGTGGTATTTCACAAATATCAATATCTCCTGATCCACCAATCATTATTTTTACAATTTGGCGACAAGCTGGTAATTTAATCTCTTCAGCCAATTTTTGAGGTTTTAATTCAACAGTAATCAATTCAGCTATTTCGCAAGAAGCTACTTGAGCCTTTTCGGACACACCGATTTGTTTTTCAAGAACTTTTACTTGCTTGGATGTTGAGCATAAAGACTTTCGAAAGTAGTTTTTATCTTTTGTTAAAAGCGAAGGATGATTAGTCACCAAGTGACTCGGAATCATAACACTATTTGATAATTTACAACCACATATTGTATTTACGATGGACAACGTATTTTTTGGAGCAAGATTATTCTTGTTGAAAGGATTTTTCTTTTTAAATCATATTATTTAATAGTATTAACATAATTATGTAACTAAAATTTGGCGGCACACTTTTAGAATTTCGCGGCACACAAAAGTGCCGCGGCACAGTGGTTGAGAATCACTGCTCTAGACCATTGGTGCTCGGCGAACAAGCTCCCTCTTAACATTACCAAATGCCGCACAATTAGTTTCTCTCGCAAAACTGCACGCGTTCATTATACGTACCGCCTCAACAACACGGCCCTCAGCAGGTTGACAACACATTAGATCTCGGTGTCATCCTGGATGGAAAGCTCCGCTTTAATCTGCATTACGATAGTGTGCTTTCCCGAGCAAGTAAACAACTTGGTTTCATTGTGACGGGTCAAAAAGTTTAAAAATCTTTGGGTTACTAAATCCTTTTATATTTCACTCGTGCGTCCTCTTCTCGAATATGCGTGCACTATCTGGAACCCGGCTTTCGAAATTCACAGCTAAAGGTTTGAGTCTGTTAAGAAGCAGTTTTTACTATTCGCTCTGAGAGATCTTTTCAACCCTCATGATTTCAGTAATCTACCATCATACGAATATCGTCTTAAATGTATTAATTTGTCACCCCTTGCGTCGAAAAGATTAATGTTATCTGCCTACTTCAGCTTCGATGTCATCAGAGACGTGGTTAATCTCGTTTACTTGAAAGAAAAGTTTGTACTCAATCAGCCCTTGAGAGTCACTAGATCCCGACGATTGCTTATTGAATACCAACACTACTCAATATATGCAGCAAACGACCCAATTAATGGGTGCTGCAGGCTATTCAATAGCATGAGCGAGAACTTTTCCCCTACAATTTCTAAATCAATGTTTAAAAATAACATCATCAAGGCTCTCTCTTTAAAGTCTCCTCCATCCCCCACCATACCAACATATATGTATTGTATATTCAATTTAAATCTAAGTTTGATATTTAATTTATCAGTCATTTATTTGTCATTGGTCATTTATTTATTACTTTATTTGTTGTCTGTTTATGACTAATTTATTTATGCACTATTTATTAGTCTTGTATTTATATATAGTTTTTTTTATTTTTATTTTGTTTCGTATATTTTTGTTTCGATTTGTTTTGTATCGTGGTGAAATAAATAATTAAATAGTGTCCTCAAAGTATGTGTAATATGTTAACTGACTTCTTTTTTTCCTCGTTTGCTACCGCTCGTTGACCTCCTTATGACAAACCCTCTTGAAACAGAAACATTAATATCGCTTTTAGGTTCTTGTCCAATACCAAATGTTTCCATAAAGTCTCTTCCTTCTATTTTATGTATTCCCTTGTCCACATTCTTGAACTGTACGTTACCTCTTGGTGTTTCTCCTTCGTCTTAGAAAACTTTTAATGTTTTCCCAATATTGACGCTAAGAGACATTGCAAATGCTTCGAACTACCGATCAATAAGGAGCAGCGTGGATTTATTAACGAAGCAGGGTTTTATTTCTTACTGCGAGTAACTTAGTTGCATTTTTCATATATTTTACGCATATTTTTGAGTCTTTGACAAGATTAATTACTTCGTGATACAAGAAAATCTCAGTTTATTTGGTATAATCTGCCCTTATTTGTTCTGGTTCGCCTTCTAGGTCTCTAATCGCACTTTTAAATTTGTCCTAAATGGTATCCCACTTCCGGTATTACGCGAGGTTCCATACTCGACCTTCTGCTGTTCAATGTTTTTTTGATGACCGTCCATCAATATTTCTTCCATCAATATTATTATTTATTTCTGAAGACCTTCCGGAAGAAGGTCGTCTAAGATTCCTGAAACCTCCTCCCCTTAGTATACGCAGATTGTACCTCGATGAATATTTCTTGCACAAATTGTCCAATGGGAGTTTTACTTCTAGTATCTATACCTCGCAATTTCGGCGCAATCACGATCATTTTTGTTGTAACACATGGGTCAAAAAGTCCCGGGACTAACCAATAAAAAAAAAAACTTTTTCGCAAAATTTCAAATTTATTCATCAATATACTCTTCCTTCTACAGCGATACAATCATTCCAACGTTTCTCTAACATTTCTATGCTTTTTTTGTGAAACGATTTATCTTTGGGATCAAAATAGGCGTTAGTTTCGGCAATAACCTCTTCGTTCGAGCTAAATCTCTTTTCTTGAAGCCTCTGTTTTAAAACAGCAAAAAGCCAGTAGTTGCTTGGTGCCAGATCTGGAGAATAGGATGGGTGCAGCAATGATTCCGCACGTAAATCGTTGATTTTTTCCATGGTTTTTACTGACTTGTGGATCGGTGCATTGTCTTGATGAAACAATGAGTTTTTTCTTTGCCATTTGAGGTCGTTTGAGCATAATTTCGTCGCTCAATCGGTCGAGTAAGGCTATATAATAATCACTGTTGATCTTCTGGTCCTTTTTAGATAGTCGATAAACAATATTCCACGCTCATCCCAAAATACAGACGCCATAACCTTGCCAGTCGATTGTTGGGTTTTTGGACGCTATGGATGGCTTTCGCCCTCTGCGCTCCACTCAGCGGATGCTCTTTTGGATTCTGGCGTGTAGTGGTGGATCCATGTTTTATCCGTGGTCACCTACCGACGCAAAAAAACCTTTTTATTGCGCTTCAAAAGATCCAAACAACGCTCAGATTCGTCAATCCGTTGTTGTTTTTGTTCCTTTGTCAGCAAACGCGGCATCCACTTCGAAAAAAGCTTTTTCAGGCCTCATGTAAAATGTTGAACAGGGTGGCTTTTGATATCTTTAAGATGTCAGCTATCTCCTGCAATTTCATTTTGCGATCATCTATAACAATTTTCAAAACTTTTTTGATGTTTTCGGGCGTAGTCACCTCTTTTGGTCGCCAGAACGTTGTGCGTCTTCGGTGGTCCTACGATCACGTTTGGAATCGGCGTACCATCGGCAAATGGTTGTTTTCGACGGATAATTTTCCCGGTAACACTTTTTAAGCCATTTTTGGGCTTGTACGGTATTTTTTTACCCATCAAGTAGCAGTATTTTATTAAGGCACGAAACTCGTTTTTATTCATCGTTTACAAATTTACAAAAGTAGCGTCACTTTTACCTCAATTACTTGCAAACTACTGAACGAAGAGTCATGATATTTATACACATGTCTTTTAAAGGTTGGTACTACCTAAAATAAAAGCGCATTTGATAATTTTTGTGCCCCTATTGGTTAGTCCCGGGATTTTTTGACCCATGTGTTATATACTCAGCTATACTTTTGTGGGGTTTTCAGAAGGACGACTGCTTAAACACTTTGATGTAAATCTTATGCCTGTCTAGAGCTTCCACTTTTTGGCGACTCCCTTTAATTCTTGGCAAGACCAAGAACTTTTAATTTACGTCGATCTTTTAGTACTAATGTACATAGTATTTCATTTTTGAGAAAGATTCTTTCATGCACCCAGTATTTCTTGGCAGGACCTACCGAACATGCACATTTTTCCACGTAATACATAAGGAGTTTTAAATATTAAATGTCTAAAGAGATCATTATATTCGATTTATTTAAAAAAAAACCGAATCATCAAGAAGTAGATGTACATCTGTAAACTAAATTTCTCCGCTCTCTTTCAACAACAGGTACTTTAATCTTTAAATAATACGTACCCCGCCCAAAAGTGAAATCATTTAACATTACATTCCAATCATTCGTCACATGCCATACACTATACAATAAACGCATTCACTCAACAAACTTATAAATAAAGAAGAAACTCTTTGAAAATTGATTAAGTAATTGATGACCAAGCCCGAAATTGAAAAAAATACTAATCAACATTTACAACGTTTGCGAAAATCTATGTTTTTCTATCGATTCGAACTCGCCAAGACGCACAGAGAGGATAAATATAGGCAAGCAAACCACTGAGCGTTGTTGTTTTTTTTTATGAAATCGCATACCTACCTACCAATGGAACAAGTTCAAAAACTAATAATTCGCTCTTATAGAGATTTTTTTTACTGCAACTATCCATCCAAACATTCATTCGTTTATCTATTACCACTCAACTTACCAAAGTGCCTATGCAACAATTTGCCGAAAGTTAATCTCTTCTGGTCATCATCATCATTTGCAGGTTCGTGCGACTGCATCTTCTTTTTTTATTATTTTAATCTTGTTGCTCGCCCAAAACCAACTGCTTGAAAAACGGTTGATGGAAAAACATACGTATGGCTCTAAATTCAGTATCTCCGTTGCAAGATACTTAAAATACTAAACAAAATATTGCTAGGATTTAATCTATGATGCAAGACATGAGAAAATTAAGTACGCTGAAGTATATATGCATATTCGAAAAGTTTTGGAGAAATTCACACGAGTAGACCTTGGAATTTATCTCGATTATGATGATGACAGTGTTTCTTAGTCTTATTTGATGTTTTTTTTCACGCTTTTATTTGATGTGTTGTAGTCACTGACTAACCTGAATTGAGCTGCTTTTCGTTTTGAGTGACTTGAGTAGGTGGATGAATTTCAATATATGTATGAAGGAAAGTATGTGTAATTAATAGTTGGTTGCAACAATGTTGCAGCCAATTAAACAGACACAGAAGACACTTCAAATCTGAAAGTTCAATTTCAGACGGCCCGATTTCGGGATGAATCAATATTATGATTGATGAATGCAGTAATTCCATTTGTCTTTTCTGCAATTAGTAAATTTCACAAAAGCTGGCTGCTACTGAGACTCATAATTAGGATTTTTTATTTAGAAAATTATTTTTCTCATGTATTGATTTACAGCATCTATCAGACCTTAAATCATTTTGTTTCTTGAAAGATAAATTAGGCAGGTGATAGAAAAAATGCTTTGGAAATTATTCATCATTGCAAACAATATCAATCTTGAATGATAATGTGAAGATATCGAGTCTCGAAAGTAGAATTTTTAAAATCGCCTTTTTATATGCAATGTGTTCGCCATGAAAACGAAATGAAAAGCTCCAAACCAGTGCTCCCACTAAATCGAGTTTTCTCCAAAACTCGTTTTGTTATTTTTGATAATTTTGTTAATTTTAAAAAAATTCCATCTCACTGAAACTATAAATAATAATATGAATTTTATGGTTGGAGCTACAATATTTATTGAATAATATAGAGCCTAAAAAAATATAACAAATTGCTTCAGCTCTTAGTTTTCATCTGTATACTGCCATTAATATTGAAGCCACATAAAATAAAATTATTACAAAATGTGGGTTATTTGTGAATGCAATAAAAATGTTCACGAAATCGATACGGAGCGCAAATTATTTTTAGGGAAGGCTTAAAACGGAAAAATGTTCGGCTTAAAACGGACCATATAGCTATCGGAATACTGATGATTTGATGAATATGATGAATAAAAGGATATGTTTCGGGCAAGTATGTGTCATACAGTGGCACCCAAACATTGTTTAATTTCTTGCTACCCAAAATTCCTCTAATCTCTTTTCAACCCTAATCAGTTCGTTTTTACTTTGCCATCCAAGTTTAATACAGAAAAACCTCGCTTTCCGGTAAACTATATGAACTATGTATATAATTCACTTAAACTATTTTCAACCAAACCCGGTTCATCCCAAAACGGTTCAACATTCTAAATGCTTCATTTTCTCGTTTTTATTTAAATAGCTTGATAGCTTCAAATCTTCAGAGTTATCACATATTAGATATATTTCATAGCTCAGAGTGTAAAGGAGATTGAAGTTGGCAGTTATTACTGCTAGAGAGAGAAGATTAGGTTGGCACGTGGCAGCAAAATTAAAAAAATTGTATTTATTTACTGGATGACAAAATGCATCATTTCGCCATAGTTCAGTGAGTTGCTGTATTATTGTATCAAAAATATAAGTAACAAATAAAAATGTATCAAAATGATACAAATGTATCAAAAGTGGGAGCCCTGCTACAAACACAACTAAAAAGTATTGTCAAAAGAGAAAAAATTATAAATTGGTTTAGTGTTTAAAGTGTAAAATTATAGCTTTAAATAGGTAAACTAGTCAAAGTTATGTTAAGGTCAGTTTAAGAGTTGAATGAGTTCTTCAAGGAGTATTATTTTGAGCCGAGGAAAATACGAAAAACAGGATGCGAAAAACCGGCAAATCACCATCAAAAAAAATTATTTGAGCCGTGAGATCGCAAAGAAATACTATAATACTTTACTTGGGGCAGGAACTGCGCGAAACAGAAAGTGACCTCAGAAAAGGCCATAGACTCTGCATCAGAAGTCATGTCCAGAAAAGTTATCAGAGCGACTACTTCAAGAGTTTCAAAATTTAGGAAAGAAAACAGATCCAGCTCTAAGCAAAATGTGCTCATAAATGCTTCCTTGCTTGCATAAATGCCATGGGATCACTTCGGTAACTACGAATTTGAGCTGAGATAGCGGCTTTGTGTGGAATCCCTTTTGAATGGAAGATTAAAACTCTAAACTCAAATTTGTCAGGGCTCTCTCGTGGGCCTGTATCCCTTTTCAGCGACCAAAATGGATTCAGTATAGAGCTTGAGAAGTAGAATTGTGGTGAATGAGCCAGCGTTACAGAGTGCTGGGTACATAGCTGCTAAAGCTGCTGGAGTTTGTAGAGATATGACAAATGACTCTGCTCAATTGGTTTCCCATACTTTCTCAACACCTGATGTGGTCCCGAGGTTTTGGTCACCCACACTCGAAGTCCGTTTGTGGCCACATTAGCGAGCAGGTAACGACAAATGATTTTCAGGCATTCAATCTGCATCCGTCAACTTCTCTCGGGTAGCCTTCAAAATTGAGGGAAAGCTAAAATTGTGACCCTTGAAACGTTGTATGATAAGGACCAAAACTTCTTTCCGTGGCCAATTATAGTAGTTTGGGAACCCGTTTTCTCGTTACCTTGCATAATCTACTCAGAAATGGCAAAAGTCGACTAAGCAAAAGACTCAAGGCAGACATACATCGAAAAAGCTTAAACTTATAGCAATTGCTCCAGAGCTAACTCGACCTTTCAAAGAAATGGCCAAAAAGAGCCACATCTTGCCTGTGGATGATTTCAGAAAAGGAGATGGAATAAACGCTGCAAAAAACTGACTGAAAATAAGGGAAACTTTGTTCAGCATCTAGTACAAACTGTTGAAAGTCAGCTTATATCCTCCAACTACGGTGAATTACGTGAGATGGTGTAAAGGTAAAGGGGTAAGATGGTGTAGCATTATGCTGCTGTGTGTGAATATCAGCGCTCGCTCGACTTCTTAAGGAATTTCGGGCAGGTTCCAACCTGGAGGCGCTGGCGAAGGGTGATATAAAGATGGGGCCAAAGAATGAATTTCTTGCTTTCACTCTGACCCATAAGAAATTCTGGATCTGAGTGACAGAGTATTAGAGTGTAGCCGAAATTGGTCAGTCTGTTGCAATCTTCACCCTAAATGAAGAGGCGCTTTTGTTTGTTCCCCATTATTAAGTAGCGCTTCGAATAATTATCCCTGCGTGTTTGTTAGGATTTCAAAGCTTAAAGTTTTGGATCGAAGAATCCTGAGTCTACCAAACACAATCCAAAGCAGGTGGCTGTGGGAGTAGAAAAGCGATCCAGAGAGGGGTGCATCACTCATTCTGGGGCCACATTTGAGCCAGAATCAATTGCGGATAGCATTCAAGGAAGACATCGGCTTGACTTGGTAATGGTGAGCGTACTTCAAATTAACCTCCACGATTTCAAAGCAACATCAACTGCCCTTCTTTTCCGCTCAAGTCAGACAGAGGACGAGTAATTATTAATCCAATAACTATCAGTAGCAATCAACTAAGTTTAAACAACCAAACCGATTACACCTGGCAGTCTGGAGAAACCACGAGTCTTCATTCTTGCTAAGATTATCATTGATGTCCTTGTCGCTCACAACTTTTGAGACAAAGACAACATGGCTGTTGCAGTGGATATTGATCGGACGATTTAGTAGCTGCAGCCGCTAGGGCGTATGTGCCTCTTATTCCAGGAGCTAAGTCTAATATCCATAAAGTGGCAAACAGGTCCGACATTAATTTTTTGGTGAAGCTCTATTTGATGTCATTTTGGCTTACAACGTATCCATTGTCAATGTGGGCAACCAAACCACATTTCTCACCTCAAATAGGAGGGAGGCTCTTGGCGCCACCGATGCAAGCGGGCGCACATATTTCTCCTGGGTGAATGGAAGGAAGGTCATTCAAGAATATTTGTTCGCGGATCACAAATAGATATGCTTTGAAGTAGGCAGCCGAAGCTTAACTGAGCAGTTAGCCTTTGTTAATAGAAAACGAACAGACTGAACGAAACTCTAATCGCTGATCTGATCTTAACTGGAACTTTCTCCGGAAAGTACCGTATATTGCCAAGATGTGGATCAAGTCATAAACACTTGGTAACACTTTTGATTTTGTAGCTAAAGCAGCATTCAATCCTCCAAAAGCCAGAGGAAATTCTAAGCTCAGATAGTGAAATCTGGAAATCGCCATCCTCTGGAGAGAGTGCAGAAATGAGTTTAACCTCGGGAAAAATCTAATGACTTGTCAATTTATGAAACGGTACTGATGACTTTTAAGTATGCCGAACGCATGGCGAAGAGAAAGTCATGGAACCCCTTCTGTGGCAAAATTAAAGGGATCAATGGGGCAAATCGCCTTCATGAAGTCTGAAACCGTACAGTGCATTTAGAGTCCTGACGATAGTTAATCTGATTCGAACACGGATACACTGGCTCTCCCTATGGACTTCCATTTTTTAGGGATTTATTGTCCCCCAGCATCTGTGCTGCATCAAGTCGAGCAGTCCATCAGCTTTTCGTAGTCTGTAAGGATTTCAAACACTAAATTGAGGTGAACCATAAACTCTCTCAAGGTGTTCTTCCAGCTAATATCCAGCTTTATACGCTTCCATGGCTGAAAGAGAGATATATTTATTTATATATATATATATATATATATATATATATATATATATATATATATATATATATATATATATATATATATATATATATATATATATATATATATATATTTATATATATATATATATATATATATATACATATACATATACATATATATATATATATATATATATATATATATATATATATATATATATATACATATATATATATATATATATATATATATATATATATATATATATATATATATATATATATATATATATATACATATATATATATATATATATATATATATATATATATATATATATATATATATATATATATATATATATATATATATATATATATATATATATATATATATATGTATAAGAGTTGTGTTTAAGCCTAACGCAGGGAAGGTTTCGCACGTTATACCTTAGGAATACTGCCCGATATGTTTGAACTCTGTTTTGCTAAAGAATCTGGGTTCATTTGTTGCCATACCAAAAATTCATTTGACCATTTCTGTGGGAATGCTCAATTTCGACGAATGGGATGAGAGAATGGGTAGTAAGCTATTTACCCAGTGTGCTTAAACCTCTTGACATCTGGAAGTCATCAGCATTTAACAAGCAAGGTAAATTAGTGGAGGAAAGGAGGTCATTAATTAAGATTAAAAACCGAATGAGGAAAAGAATGGGACTTTGGATAACTCCAGAAGTTGGATGGAAGGAAGATGAGGAACAGGAATTGACAGCACCTACACAGATAGGATCATGTACGTACTTTTTATACTTAGCCTTATACCAAACTTTATATTGTCTAGTAAATACTAAAGATGTAACAATATATTATGATATAATAAATGCACATGGATTGTGCGCATTGATTGAGTTTTGCAGAGTGTGCGAGGAAGGAGGTACAAAATAAGATGAAAACCAGAAAAAAATTAGAGAGTAAAAGAAGAAGACAGAGAATCATAGGTTTCCAAATTTTTAAAGTATTAGCTTATGGTCAACAGAATCGAGGGCTTTGGAAAAATCGGTGTATAAACCAGGTCTCGACTCCATCTTCGCTTCAAATACTCGACGCTACGGCTACGACTCCACAGCCCTAGTATAAACCATTTATTTGGTTATGTTGATCCAAAACAGATACTTTACCATTGGCAAACGACAAAAAATTGGAAAGATTAGACTTTCCCTTAATGAAACCATGCTGCTCTTGAACAAAGTACGATTGGACGTGAAGAGAAAGCTTGTTATATACAATACGTTCAAGAAGTTCACTGGAGCGTAGAAGAAGGGATATAGGGCAATACTTGGAAATACAATTCGCAATTGAGCATTCCCCATTTTTGGAGTAAATGAACATCACGGCAGGTACTCATTTGAGGAAGCAGGACCGTGCCGGCTGCAACGTGATTGTATATGCGGACCAAATACTCATAGCAGTGTCGGTGAAGTATTTATTTATACTGTGGAAGAGACTAAACCACTCTCTTTACATACTTTCACTATAGAGCCCAGAGTGCAGTTTGAATGTGAACGCCAATAAAACACAGGTAGTACTATCAACAAGAAGGTCCTGGATTTGAATTACCGAAATTGACCCGAGTCTCCTTTAAATTGACTCAGAAGATCAAATATTTAGACTGATTCTTGAATCGAAGCTATTGCTTAACGCAAACACAGCAAAAAGGTTGCGGAAGGCTTTCGTCGCTCTTAAATACTGTTTAAAAGCGACATACGCGAATTGTGGTTTGCAGCCTCGCATGTTTTACCGATTTGGTTAAACCGATTCTTCTATATGAAAGTGGCTCTTTGGTGGCATCATTTTCTAAGGCTAGTTACCAACTGATACTTGAAACAATTGTGAATGTTGGCTGCTCTTTTAGATGAGCTGATGATTTACGGATGAGCTGAATCTAAAGTTGCCCCGTTGTCTCCCAGACTATTGCCGCGTCTTTCAGGTAGAAATGGTAGTCCTTGCTGGTCCTTGTACAGTGTACAGAATTATGATTAAATGCCGTGGTGGTAACTGCGAGGCCATCGTTCTGGCAAAGCTTGGTACATTACTGTCAGAGATCTCATGTCTCTTCTTCGGAAAAACTAGCAATCAAGCAAAAATACCTTGACTATTATTAATCGGACGCTGAAATTTCCAAGATTCGAACGCGGATGTATTCACTCAAAAGACCACCCAAGAAGCGTTGAAATTTGAGCTTTTTCAATTTTAAAATTCAAATCGATGCAAACTAATAGAATGTTTAGCCTATTGAAATGAAAAAACAAACTTTACTGAAAT
Source organism: Nemotelus nigrinus (assembly GCA_947369275.1). Classification (NCBI taxonomy): domain Eukaryota; kingdom Metazoa; phylum Arthropoda; class Insecta; order Diptera; family Stratiomyidae; genus Nemotelus; species Nemotelus nigrinus. Next base: position 50,778,716 of record OX376375.1, on the reverse strand, counting down.
TCTTTTTTATTTTATTTTCCATAATAATCATAATAATAATAATGATAGAAATAATTTTATTTGGTCGAATACACTATTCTAATAAATAACTTCTTTCCATCTCAAATACTACATTTTACTTGTAACTTCCTGTTTTACATCATTTTATCAGTTGTGTAACATATTATTACTTTTGTGTATTTTTCTATACATACTGTTTTTATAGTTTTTTTTTGTTGTTTCTTTCATTATTATCAATGTCTATTCATATTATCATTACCATTTCTCTCTGTGGTATCTTTATCTTATTTACATGTAATAAATACACATATTTCTAACAGTTCTAAAAAGTTTTCAAGATTTGTATTCTTTTCAATTTCATTTTTTTCTTCAAATTATTATGTTTCTATTAGTTGCTTTTCTAAATTTGAATAAAAACATGTATTTGTTTTATTATTTAACTTATATCTCTGACTTATATCTAAGCGTTTATTTATACATTAAAAAGTCGAGAATCTGATAAAATGAGGGCATATAGATATTAACAAGAACCAATATGAATGAGATTTATTGTATTTTGAATTATTTTATTCAATAATCAAATTTATTTGTGGTTGTTTCTAAGCTGCTACTGAATATTTTCGCGACACCTCCGATAAAATTTAATTGGGTAGTATATTTGATCCAACGAAAAAATTGTATTTCTTGTACAGATTAGGTAGTTGGAATAAATGGTTTGTGGGTGGTTATGCCGATTTTTTTTTATATGATATTTCGACTCTATGAAAACTTGTAAGTTGTCCTAGGTAAAGTTGAGATAAATGCTAAATGGACAGTTGATTGTTCTGAACTAGTTTCGTTCGAGACCTGTTTTGTAGTTTTTACTGAATATTTTCGTGTGTGTGATATTTTCACTTTGTTTATCGAAAATTTGTTGCAGAATGCGAATCTTCCTGATGTTACGTACAGCTAATATGTACAACAGTTTGTAAAAGACTTATCTTGTTAATTGTCTAAATTCTAAACCTCTCACAATTAAATCTAATTCTACAGCCAGATTTATGATGAATATATGTGGATATTGTCTGAATCTCGATAGCTTTTATAGGCCATAGAAGAGGCGAATATATGATTGAAGTTGTGGAAGAAAATCTAAAATACTAATTTCAAAAGCATATATATGAAGATATCTAGCTATAGGTTGACTCAAATTCAGCGGTAACGGTGGTTTTGCTCATGACTTGCCCAGCAATGGTGAATGAATAGAATGATATGTCTGCAGCTTCTGTTTGATAGAAACCCTTCGACTCTTGCAATTGTTTTTTTGGAGCGTTGAAACTTACTTCAAACTTTAAACTACAACGACAATATCAATATTTCAATAGCTTTAGACTGTTCTCAGCAAAATATTCACATTACCATGTCAGCAAAGGACGATTCGTACTTCAGCAAATCTATAGAGATTCCTGGATGAAATGCTTAAATAATCAGCTGATCTTCGAAAAGTCTACAAACCTAACGCCCAGTCAACTTTTGGCTTCGTAGAATTTTTGTATTTGGAAGTCTTCTGCCGAATCGATTGAACACTATTCATTAAATACATAACGAGAGAGAAAACAGTCTTTGGAAGTTAAATTTCAGTTGAAGGAATCTCAAAATGATTTTTCTTCTCTACAAAAATGTTCTTCTGTGCACTACTCATTGCACAGAAACATCAATCTAGTTCCTTCAACGTCTACACACATCTTCCTGATTTTCCATCGTATTCTTTTTTTTTTCAAATTAAATTTATAATAATAATTTAGGTACCCTAGGTAATTTCGAAGACAACTTTGATATAATGCTATCATCTAAAGTATATTACGTATTAAATATATCTATTCACAATAAAAAATCTACTTATGTATGAAATACTTGAAAATTGGCGGCGTGATTGGTTGTTGTTACAAATGACCTTATTTCGATACTTTAACTCAAAAGTTCCACTGAAACCACTGACGTCATTGAGAACGACTACTCATTGAAAACGGAAAAAGTCAGATTACATTTGAGGTGAGGTGAATAGAACAGATACACTAGATCTATGATTTGCTTGTTTTATATATAAATCTAATGTAGTTATTTACTAGTTGATTTCAATGTAGTTTTGAATACATAAAAATTGTTGGAGATTTTTTGTTTGTTTTAGTATTACGGTGTATATATGTGTAGTATTCTATTCGATCTTAAGTAAATTCCTCGATTGAAATGTGGGTTATATATATGTAACTGTCTGTGTTCTGTGTGTTTGTAAGATTATTGTGAATTGCAGCATTCAGTATTGTGAACAGGGTGGATACATCTTGTCTAAGTGCAATTGGACGACAAATCTGCCATATTGACTAGCTTGCATTTCTTCAGTTCACAATCGACAATCCGAAGATCGCGTCATGCTCGGCCAAAGATTGCTGAAACATCACCCGTACTTTGTGAATGCGACATGTTACCAGTCGAACTGAACTTGGATGCCCCACTGCCGCCACTACTGCTACTACTTGCGGTGGTATGCTTCCTGGACGTTGCTGCCGTTGATGTGATAAGGGACTGATGATGCGGATGATGGTACATCCGATGCAGGGAATACTGTTGAATAGATTCGAGATCTGATGTGGAGGAAGTCAACCCACCACCATGTTTGCGCCCATTGACTGGGCCAGTTCCAACTGTGGACGAGATCTTGTGCATGCTACCATATTTACCCATAGACGGGGTCTTTATATCTGGTAGAGTACTGTTACTCGCATTGTTCGTCGATTGCCCATTATGCAACTTGACTTGACTCTTCTGCGATTTTGGCGAGATATGTGCATGATTTTCGGCATTCTCATGACGTTCGCGGGCTTTTGCTAGGTTGTATGACGATGAATTGCTCGGTTGCAGCCATTCATGATGAACAGCTTCATCGGGGGTCATTCGTTTCGCCGGATCCCATACTAGACAACGTCCAACAAAGTCCAAAAATATGCTGTCAGTGCAGCGTAGAGCTTGAGCCAAGGTTTTGCTACCTGGACGTCTTTTACGGCCTTTAAGGTTGGTAATGCAACGCGGGTATCCTCTCGAATCGAAAAATAAACGTTTTCGTGATGCTGTATTAATTAGGTCCTCTGGCGGAAGACCAAGCACTTCCATGATGCAGGCTAGCTGCTCCACTTCATTTTCACCAGGAAACAGTGGGAATCCTGTGTAGAGTTCAGCAAGTATGCAGCCTGAAAGAGAAAAAATAGTTATATGTAGGATTTGATGGTAATTTAGTGTGAAAGATATGAAATTGTAGGAGGTAATATTGCACTTGGTAAAAAATGTCTAAGCTATTATGTACTTGATATCTTAGAATGGATTTCAGCACTTTCGAAACATTTTTGGGTATGAATTTTACGAGTGAAAGGCAGAAAAGAAGAAGATGGCGACTACCTACACAGCAGCTGGGTGTTTTAATGAGTAAACAGCCAAAGAAAAAATAAGTCTAATCCTAAAGATGAAAGATTTTGTATAACAGATCTCTTGACGATTTTCAATTACTAGTAGAATCCAAAATGACTGCTACTATACCCACTAGAAGAAAAACATTAGCATAAAGAACATCAACAACATCAGGAAGTTGCTACAAAAAGTGTATACATCACGTTTTTAGCTGTGGTAGCCAGTAGAGAATTGTTGCTCATTGGTTTATTATTAGTTTATCAGTAAGAAAAGAACGTGAGATACTCATCAAGCTGACGCTAATACCAGCGATCCAAGTCGCTGGAGACGTCTCTCCGAGATAATACTGACATAGTTCAAGACTATCCATCCATAGGAACGCGGTTCTTGATGTAATCCAGGCTAATAGAAGACTCTGAATACCATAATCATTTCTCACGGTGGGTGGTATTTTCAGTGACAGTTGGTGGGAAAAACCAATTTAAATATGCAAGTTGAGGCAATTGATCAAGTTTCAAGTACCAAACTAGCTCTAGGGGATGTGTGATAAGGAGTACCAAAGAAATAATTTCCTCGTCGACGAGTCGAAATAAGGATGACGTGCGAAGTTGATTACGCGAGCTGTGGCCCAAAGATCGATGTTAGGTACAAGCTTAGTCTGCTGCGAAGAGAGATGCCTGACAATTGATTGCGTACGTCGATGACGTCACCCTTACTCGTTGCGGCTCATTTCTTATACCAAGCTGAATCAAGCAATGCGGCAGGTGGATGAGCGAACGCAGACTGCCATTGGTCTTGAAAAAAACACGGTTTTCATCGTCAATGAAAATCCGCTGTTTTATTGCAAAATTTTGTTCAGTGATGAGGCGCATTTTTGGCTCAATGGATACGTCAATAAGCAGAATTGCCGTGTTTGGGCTGAAGAGCTTCACCAGCTGTGACTAAAGCCACAGAAGTGCAGTTTGGTGTGGTTTACGGGTCGGCGGAATCATCGGTCCTTATTTCTTTCAAAATGAATCCGGTCAGAACGTAAGCGTCAATGGCGACCGATATCACACCATGATAACGGATTTTTTGCTACTTGAAATTGAAGTCCGTGGTATCGGTGAGCTTTGATTTCAACAAGACATCGCTCCTTCGCATACAGCGAAAGAGTCAATGGACTTATTGAGAAATCATTTTGGTGATAACCTGATTTCACGTTTTGGACCAGTAAATTGGCCGCCTAGATCATGTGCTATCACACCTTTAGATTATTTTCTTTGGGATTATACGAAGTCTCTGGTCTTCAGGGATAAGCCAGCTTCAATAGCCGCTTTGGAAGCCAACATTACTCGTGTCATTCGTGAGATACCGGTCGCTATGCTGGAACGCGTCCTCCAAAATTGGACCCTCAGGATGGACTATTTACGGCATAGTCGCGGTCCACATTTAAATGAGATAATCTTTAAAAAATAAATGTCATAGATTGTTTATTCGACTCTCAATAAATAGAATTCAACTTTATGCTTTTTACTTGAGATTAAAAACCAAACCTCATAATAAATCACCCTATAGTTATCAAATTTAAGTTTTGAATCAAATTCTACACCAAGGTCCTTGAAATTATCAACAGAACTGAGTGCAAAACCAAAGATAGAATAGAAAAAAAAAGGATACGAGATAACTTACAAGTATAGGTAACTCAAAAAGCTTGCGTAACATTTAGAGCCATGGAAAGGATACAGCAGCTGTTGTCATCTAGTAATTAGGAGCATTCACCGTCATATTTTATCCCAATAAATATTTAAAGGAAGGAAGCTCCTTGATAATCAAAAGGAAAAGCAGAGGGCCAAGGATCGAACCTTGCGGGACAGTAGTAGTGGGATAAAAAGGAGAGGAAGAGCAAGAGTTAACAGTTGCGAAACAAACACAAATACATATGACAAAGGAAAGTTAGGAACGAAGTAAAACTGAGACACCAAACCATATCCAGCTTTGAGAGAAAAATTATATGGTTAACTGGATCGAAAGCATTGGCGTTTGTATATATAACATCAACTTGCCGAACCATATATGTGAACGATAGTAAGTTAGAAACTGTTAACTTTCAATGAAATGATGTTGACCAGAAGCGAGAAAGGGGTCAATTATCGGATATATCCTATTCAAAACAACATTTTCGAGGAGTTTATTGGTAAGGAAAATTGGGCGATATTTAGAATTGCTCGGTACATCTTCCGCTATAAGGATTCTCAGAAAGAGAGAAACATACTGAACGAAATACTAAGTTTAAAAAATACTGATAAAATAAGACACAAAAATGAATAGACAGACTTCGCAAATATTCGGTAGACAATCTGGACCAGAGTTGGTGCTGCTGTCTACATTCTGTAGTAAACATTATATTTACAAGAGGTTTGTATGAAATAAAGACACACAGCTAAGGTTATCACAGGACATATCATAAGGAAATTAGGAACTATGATAGGAAGTCACAGAGGGCAGAAAACACAGAAAAAGCTCACATATTTCTTGTAGTAAAAAAACACAAATCTTTAAGATTCATTTCAGAAGGGATTCATGGAAATCGTTTACGGGAATGGACAAAGAACCAAAAGGTTTTTAATTAAAGGATGAGGTAGAGGTTTCAATATGGCAGTGATATGCACTCATCAAATCCTTGGTCACTTTTTTGGCATAAGAGCGTATATTTTTATTTAGATCTCGAAGTATATCAGCGTCTAAGCCAGAACTTTTAATTTTATCTATACACCTTAGTTTCGACAGCACAACTGACATCAGGTGTTAGCCAAAGATAGTCATTAATTATTTTAATTCGATAAGTGGGAATGTGACAAAAAACTATATTTGACAAAAAACACAGAATTTAAGAAGACCTTCATCTAAAGCAAAATAATAAATGACATCAATTTAATGAGTCATGGAAATGAAGTCTGCATCAGCAAAATTAAGGCGTATGTTAAATAGTATGAACAGAAAAAATGACCACTTCCTACCTGTGGATTAAATTTATTGTTTGAAAATTCTAGCGGAACGAAAATTTGTAGACTAATACTGCAATGACCATGAAAATTGAAGGTGTATTTTATGTTACGCCTATTTGGCCCATGGTGTATGGCTAGCCCTATATATGTAGCTTCAGACATTCGGAATGACATTTCTCATGCCAGTAATCATTCTAACGATATAGAGCCAAATAAGGTTCCACAAAATGCCTATGACGTACATACTATAGACAAAACTGAAATCCAATCGAATATACATCAGGTATTCGAAAAATGTGAAATCCCAATAGGATTGAAATTGGAACAAAACTATGCACACCAGCCACAATATGTTATGCAGTATACATGAAAAATATTGGCAAAACTACATGTAAAATATTATTTCGCCATCGATGGTGTCGCATATTTTATATACACGTGGGAAAAACGTTGGCTGTTATAGATACAGGATGCTTCCAGCCAAAAAGTTTCAGACCTGGCTCGAATCATTCTTTTTTCAACCTTTTCTCGGACACTTAATTTTCGTCAGATTGCTGAAAAAGGATCTACAAATAAAATCATTCATGCGAGAAGAGAGAATATTTTTTTTTTGTAATCTCTATCGATGTACTTTTCATTGTCTTGTTGACCAAAATGCAAAAAAGGATAGACAACAGAGAGTGCGACATAAGGAATTGTGAAGATTCGGACAAACTAAAATGAAAAAAAGTTGATACTGAGAAATATGGATTGCTGTATATAATTTCGAAATGATTGGAACTTTATGAAATATAAAATTTATAAAGTTTTTATGAAAGGGACATTTGAGTAGCAAAAAAAGTAAATGTCAGAAATGTGACTTTATTAAAATATGGAAATTGTGATTGAGCTCAGATTGGAAGGTATGAAGATACATCTGCATTTTTATTCATTTTTTGCAAAGCTAGCTAAGTTAAAAAAAATGGACTTAAGAGTATTTTATTCTTTGATGTTGTCGAATTTATTTAAGCACCAAAAAAAAGTATCTTTTACATGTGGAATAAACATTCAGAATTAAAGCTCAACGTTTTTACGGAGTGCAGACTGGCAGGAACATCTACTTAAAGTTGAATGAAAATGTTTTTGCGAAGATACAGAGTATTAAAAATCGATTCCTCAAAGTGACCATTACGTGCAATTATGTTTACTTCTCGTTCTGTATCTATCAGATACCTGCACGAAGTAATATTTAAATTTTATTTTCACCAACTGATTAATCAAATATATCTTTTGATAACTCCAACTATCTCGTCAATTGACAGTTGGGAATTTTAATTTATTGAATTACCCATATTTATGAGCATTTTCAGCCCAAACACATTAAATCTAATCACAGTTGCGCTCATATCCTAGTTTAAAATCAACACAGCTTCATTTCGAGTAGGACACGACCATGAAGTGGAGTTCTATTTACTAGAAATGAGTCGTTCGGCAAACAATACGCCCGGCGCAATGTTGGATAGATTATAATCAAAATTTCATCATCTCATCTCAGGATTTTGCCACAAGGATATGAATATTCGAAATGTTTGTTATCTGCATATCCTCGGAGAGTTAGGAAATGCTATAAGTCTGCAGAGAATTGCTGCATGCTCATATCTAGAGTTTCACAGTGAGTTGAATTGGAACAAAGCATCGGGGATGCAAGGACTGACTGGTAATTAAGCACGCCAGGAGCTGTGTACGGGACTCATGTATACAGAGTACACACTGAGTTTCATGCTAGTGAAATCATCATGAAGTGATGAAAGCCGCTCAGTGGCAAATCAAGGATCAGGCATTGAACGAACAAAAATGAACTCGAGTGCCAACAGTAGTTTTGAATAATATTCCGAACTGCAGTTTGAAATGAATGAATGGTGTTTTCGGAGAAGAAATGCAAGGGCATTCATTTTCGGATGATTTGGAAGCTAGCCAAAATTAAATACCCTTAAGCTTTTAATCATTCAAGAAATCAAGAAATCGAAAAAAGGTTCAAAAAAAATAATCCATGATACACCTAGAATAATTATCAAACTAAAACTTTTATTTTATCCTCTTACCTAAACTCCACATATCGATTGGAGTTCCATATGATAGTCCCAATATGACTTCCGGTGAACGATAGAACCTTGATTGAATGTATGTATAGACTTTGCGATTGCTATAACACGAACTACCGAAATCGATAACTTTTATTGAGCTGCTGCCACGTTGTTTTAGCAGAATATTTTCCTGAAATGAAAATTCAAAATTAATATTCATTCCCACTTGTACGTAGCCTCTTAAATTTCGAGGTCAGTGAAACACGACCAAACAATGCACATGTTTACAGTGACCGAAATTATCAAAGGTAATTAGCTATATAGTAATTATTATGCTTTCTGTTTTATTCGACATTTACCGGCTTGAGATCACAATGAATGATATTTTCTTTATAGAGCAGTCTTAGGCATTTAACTATTGAATTACAAAATCTTCGTATCAGGCTCAAACTGAATCCCTGATAATTATTCTTCTTAATGAGCTCGTACAAATTCAAGCTGAAAGTAAATAAAACAAGACGAACAATTAGTAACCTGATGTTTGCAAATAATGAGTAAATTATCGTCTAGTTTATGTTCAGTGGAAACAAATTTCGCAATCATATACACCTAAGTTCCTGAAACTTGATTAAATTCCTGAAATGTTCCAATTATAGCAACATCAGAGAATTCATCACTCCAAAGACTATTTATAAACTAGGTTAAAAACTTTCTTCGGAACTAATTAGTCGATTAATGTGTCTCTTACGACACTTTGTTCTCGTCGTTAGTAGTAAACACGCCTTTGTGTGCTTTCTCTCGGGCTAGAAAGAATCCTTATAAAGGATACATAATCTGTAATTGGATGAATATCTAAACTTAAACTGCACCTTAACATCGACGTTGTGAACTTAATAATGATTTGCTGCCACAAATATCATCAGCGTCCTACACATTAAAACGACAAGGTGAATTGCAAAGAGCCAACTCGTTTTTAGGTCTCTTGAGCTAGATCGGATCAGGTGTCTTGAGGGCATTGTAAATATGTAGGTATGTAGGTAGGTCATCGGGCTATATTTACTATTCTGTGCGTGTGTAAGGGCACGTTCAAGATAATTTAGTAGTGGTTTTGTATTATGGTTTGTAATAATCTAAGTGAAGGAAGGTTTAGGCGAGTAGATGTATTAAAATAATCTTAGAGTTTTTTTTGAATATTTGACCTTTCCTTGGATTTTAGTACATTTTTAGCCAGGAACTTCTTGTTTGTACGGTTTAGTTTGTACATAGAATTTTTTTCAAGACATAAAAAGAAACATCTGAATCATAGATTATTTTTTTCTGTGCAAACAAAAAAATTATCTTCAAAAGAAACCCGGGTTCCCAACAAGCGAATTATGTGAAACTTTTGCATACTAAAAAAGTTCACAAAAAGAGATGTATTAAATATTATTTTTCCTTAGCATTAAATATTATTTTCTCATCTCAAAAAGAAAACATGAAATTTCTCACCAAGTATTGCGATCGACAGGTAGTACTTATCACTCTCGTTTATTTGCTTATTTTGATGCATAAAGTGCAAAACGGATAATTCGACAAGTGTCGTGTATCGCTGCATCAATTCTGGGTGTTTCATAGTGCCGTTAGATCAACAGCAGTATACACTGTATCGTGAACATAAATAACCTTTGTTTTAGTGAAAAAAAATTTTAAATTCCAAACTGATCCGTAGCTACATAAATTCAGTAGATATTGACATTTTTCTCCTGTTCGAGACAAAACTGGAAGAGAAAGAATTGTCTAAAAAAATTGGACATGTACGAGCCTATAATGGAGGAATTCTTAGTCCTGGAAGAGGAAAATTAAGCTCCGCGGTGAGAAGTGAACGAACTTTGTTGGTAGTTTGGTAGCTAATCATCGGCAAAGTAAAGCCACAAACTTACTTTGACACCAAACTTATTCAAACCAACCATTCCTGAGCCACCGAGCACTCTTAAAGCTTTAGAATCAACTCCAGCAGTATTTGACGTAGCCAATACATTTAGGCCAGCATTTTAACCAAGTAGCCCGACATAGGACAAAAAACAGCACGCAAACAAACTACCAAGTCAACATTTCATCTTTATGAGCACGGACACCAAAATCATCTCCCCAACACAACACAACCACGAAAAAACCAAAGGTTCCATCGATGAGGGCCTATCAGGTGGACATTCCAAAGCTCGTCACTGGTCTACACTTTCAAGCAATTGGGATCAGCATTCAAAATACTTCTAATGACAGGTCACCGATTCTTTGTGCCCCCTAGAAAATCAACAGAGGGCCTCGGAACTTATCAAAGTAATGGGCGACTCTTAACGATCTACATTGTAGCTATAAGTGAGTAGATGAATAAGCTCAAAGCACAGATAAGCTCAAATCACTTGCAATTCGCGGCCTGCATAGGGGCATTAAATCTGCTTATATTTAACCTGAGCTAGTGGTTCAGTACTCTGACCTGAAGGTCAAGGCTATATCGCACTTTCTCACACGCAAGCACTGGAAAATAAGGTAGGCTGAAAACTTCTGTTCGATATTATTTCAATTTCAAATCGAAAGATATATTCGAGCTGTTCAACTTCAAACAATTTTATTTCAATTCTATTCAAATCAGCAATTCAATTTCAATAACAATTTTCTAATTATGTCGATTCAAATACAACGACCAATTCAATCTAACTTCCAAAAATTACTTCCCAAGTTTAGCACATTTTAGAAATAACTGGAATGTGAAAATTTCGGTAAAATCAAGATTCTATTTTTAACATTACTTGTTTGGATGTGAGCAATTTTAATTGGAACACATTATCAATGTATTCCAGGTCACCTGACTGCATGCTTTGTTAAGTTCCAGTCTGGACAAGACCCAAGTAAGATTTTGTTATGTGTGCACACCATCCATTTAGGTGCTTGTTTTCATTTTGCCAGATTGGTATCGAACAACTTCAGACGCCTGTCTAGACTCTTCATGGCACAGTTTGCGCGTTCTCCGGAGCTATCTGTTGCATTTGAAATACAGTTCATTTTTTGGCAGAGAGTGACTTGGACGAAAATCCGTAAAACAAGAAAGCTGTTAGAATTTCGGGCATGTTATTTGGAGATATTGGGCTAAGTAGTAACTGTAAGAAAATGGAAGACGCAATGCCTGCCTTTATCAACTGTGTTTTTAATGATCGTCCAGCCAACGATCGTGGATTTCCAGCAGACAAAGAAATGCTGGTCACGATTTAGACGAAAAACCCTCGCCGCGGTCAGGATTGCAGATGGTCTAGATTTACAGGCAAAATTGTATATCTTACGGACATGTAGTCTGTAGTAATGCTTATCCTGCTTCTGGTGCCCAGCGAGCTCGTATCTCCAAGGAGTCATGTTCAGCCAAGTTTCAGTAATGGACTGATAAATAACTTTATTCGTCAAACATGTACGGTGGGAACTGATGCAGATGAGCTGATTGTCACTCTTAAACTGCTGACTACTCTTAAATAAGTTGGTTGTAGTGGTCTTATCTTATCGTGGTGGGTCAAAGAGCGTCTGCTCAATACATTTTAGATGAGTTGAAAATGGATCAGTCAATGGTAATATAGAATTAACTTTCAAATTTTTACAGAGTCAGCTTCAGAGGGTTGACCACTGTCTGTGAAATGGTGACTCTGTATTCCTGGATAGACGTAATTTGGGTATGGAGCCCATTCTGGTCGACGATCTTAAGCACTTGTTAATTTGTTGTTATATCTAAAGATCAGATATCCTAATAGTCCGCTACGGTAATGAAAATGATCCTACGGACAAAACATGATGCTCTTTTATTTATTTTAAAGGTCCGTTCCGCTTCTGACGCAAACTTTCCAAAGTCCTTGCAATTTAATACATTGGCTATATCGATAAAGCTTATGTTTTGTTTTCGTTGGTGTTTTGTAAAGTTCTTAGGAACAGAGTTATGGGCAAAGCTGTTCATAGGTTCTAAAAATCTTGATAATGCAATACAACTTACTGCATGTGCCAATCAAGTTAATAGTAATTGATATTTTATTGATTCGTCTTAAGAAATATTGCATGATTCTGATTCGAGCGGATTATGGGGTGAAACAGAAAAGAATAACTCAAACAACATAAAAAAAAATGTTTCCAAGATTAAAGCGTCTTGTACGAAAATTTTTCATTTTCAGTTGCCGAAATTCATCCTCTTTTATGCTACCAAAAATTTTTGGAACAGGAGTTTATGAAAGAAGAGAGGATGAAAGAGAGAGAATGAAAGAAAGAGAGAATGAAAGGGAGAAAATGAGAGAGTTAGCAAAAGAGAGAATTTAAGAAACAGAGAAATAGAGAGAGAGAGAGAGAGAAAGAAAAAGAGAGAGAGAAACCCAATATTAAGTTATTGTTTTATTCCAGGATAATTAACGACTTTTTGCGAAGCAAACTGCGAAATGTTATTGCTCGCGATCGCATGGATTTTCATAATTACCGTGTCTATTTATCTGAAAAGTAATTATTTTTTTAATATCAATTCAAGGACTATTTTATTTGTTTATTATCACCTCGAAAAGAAATCAGTTGAAAACAAAACTCAAGACGGCAAATTTCGTTTCTGAGATACCAACCACACTAGGTGTGGACAGGGAAATTTTGCTATTATGGCTGCGAAAAATAGAAATGTGACATGGAGGAGAACATGCGCTCCAGTGTACCAACAACTCTTTCACCCAAAACAAAAATAGAAGCAGAGAAACGACGGAAAACAAGCCAGGCAATGGAACAAGGACATTGACTAAAATCCCTCAAAATTAAATCATCAATCGGAAAATTACCAACAATGTCTCCATCTACGATTCAATGGTGTGTTGAATCAACGAATTTGGAACGTGAAACCACTAAAGCCGCTTTTGACTATAAAAAATACCAGAGGTAGCATTAATTTTTTCTGAAGGATTTCGCAATGATTTAGTTTCTGAGAGAGCTAACCTACTTTTTACGGACAAATCTCCAATCTTTCTATACCCAGCCCCGAATAAATAAAACATCAGGTTTCTAACAAGTGATCCAAAATGAGACCTAAACCTCACGTGGAAAAACGAGATTTCATGTTGTTGAGGTAAATGCCAAATTTCGATGGCTCTTATTACAGCAACAAAATTTTACTTATTTTCTCAGATTGTCTGGATGACAGAAGACAGTTTCTAGATAAAAATTTGATCATTTTAATGTAGGAAGGTGCACGACTGCATTCGATAACGGCAACAATGACAAAACCGATATTGGTCTAGAAACTCTCCTGACTTCGACTTCAAGACATTGTTTGGGCAACCGATGTCGAAGAACAAACAACAGAAAATTGCAACAATGCGGCAAGAATAGGATAGCTACCCTAAGGACAAACTTAAAATTTTATGTGATAGTTTTGAGCGCTGCATTCTATAATTTATAGAAAGTAACGGTAGGTATACATATTATCAGTTATAAGAATAAAAATATGTATTATATTAATGTTTGAAATAGATTTAAATTTCCAAATTGTTTTCTGGTTTTCCTTTTATAGCATAAATTCCTTAAGGAGAAAGTTCTTTTTGAAATTGAAATTTTGTTTTCATAGTTTAATAGAACTTATATATAGATATAAAAATCGTAATACCGTCGTTTATTATTATTTTTATACAAAAAATATTTTGATGTTTGATCGGCACGAGTTCCCTAAAAAATGAGAAAAATCATTTTCCTCCCACTTCATTCTTTCCTTTATAGCATTAAATAACTGATTTCATCTAGAGTATTACATCACATTTATAACACACACAATTTTTCCTGATGCCATCCTCAAGAGCTTAATTGACCCGATGACGTCTTCTACGGTATTCCGATCCCATAACCTATATTTTCTAGAATTATGTCGAGAACGAACTGGAACGGCTCTGTTTCTAACCAAAGCGTTCATCGCGTACTTTACTGGGGTCAAAGTGGTTTAGTTCCGTTAGAACTACCACTCTGGAAATTTCGCATGAATGCATTTAATATTTTTAATGCTTCTCCGCTCCCAATCCGTCGTAGAATTCATCTTATTGTCGTCATTCCGAAAAGGTGTTATAGGGCATTGACATCTCGAAAATCCTTCTGATATTTCTGGTAGTGGCAGAAAGATTTGTGAAATCTCAAAAAAAAATTTGCTGCTTTTACCACCCGTTAGTGAGGTGAGGGGATGGAGTTTAAAGAAGACCCTAGTCTCTTTTGAATTGTTCTATGGAAGGAACAAGTGGAATAAGGTTTTTCTTTTAAATGATGACACCAAGAAGAAAAACTATATTTCTTATGAAATGACTTTCAAATTTTCATCCCTCTCCTCTTGTCGATCAGTTTATGTTGAAAACAATCTGACACTAATGTTGGCCTGTGCAAAGGGTGAATGATTTATGATATTACACCTTCATAAACGGCAACATGTACGACTTTTTTTATTGCTCGCTACTCTTTACTAAAAAGAACCGGAAGACAGACATTACATTCGTCCTTTTGAGAAGGACGAAAGAATATGGAGCAAGACGAAACGACGTCGATGGGTGAACATTATCACTACGTCGAGAATTTTGAAGTTTAATATTATTTCGGTTCGCAGTGTATGTATGTACATAAACATGCGTGCAGTCAATCGTTGGTAAATACAAAATAATCCTTACATCGATTTGAGTACCAAATGTCGTGTTTGTGGTTACGGGCGTAGCAAACAAGAAGCTAGTAAGTAAAGTTTTTCGTTCAAATGGCATGCAAAAATTTTATGATATCAGATACTTGAAGAAAGTTTTGTTATATGAGAGATTAGAGTTTATGTGCTGTAAAATAAATGTAAGAGATACATTTTTAGTTTACAGGCTAGACAAATTGAATTTGGAAAATAGGTAGGTAATAAATTAAAAAACAATTAACCTCGAAGAGTATATGGCAAGTTCCGTGGCAATAAACAAATCGCTTGAATAGAATTACTGGAGCTTTAACCATCGTTTAGTCATTTAATTAACAGTCAAATTAAAACTAAAATATTTGGATGTTAGAGGTTTCAAATAGTAATGTTTTAATTGTTGTGATACGCAGCAATAATTCAAATCATCATTATTTTCATAATTCCGAGGCAAAAGTGCTCCATTTCATACAAATTCTACCATCCAAGTTTCTGTTAATCAAAACCCATCCCAAATAATCAGTTATTAAATAAGCAATTAGCCATATCTTTTACTCATGTAAAAGACACATAAAACCCACCATCATGATTATACTCTACGATTTTTTTTTCGCTAAACTAACATTACCCATTTTGTTCCCATCCTTTCCATGAAATTTATGATCAAACTTTACAAAAACCCTGATCCCACCTTTGCGTCAAAACTTCAATGAAAATCATTTCTTTGATTTTTCCATTTTTCTTTTGGTCTAAAGCTACAGCCAAAGCATTATCTGCACTATGTAACTTTTATCAACGATTTTATACGAGTATCTGTGAGCACGGTATTCAATAGTACATCATATCATAATTTGTTTGCATGCTTGAGGGTAATTCTCCTAAATTGGCAAATCGAATTAGGTAGAATTTATGCAACGTTGTTTTTTCGGTTCGTTTTCAGCTTTCAAGTTATGAATGGAAAATAATATCGAACAAAAAATCTGTAAAATATGATAAATTTTTGATGAGTAGGATGGTTATTTCTGGGATCTAGCAGTTATTAAAATCTGATAAGGTTTTCATAAAGAAGTTTTCAATTATTCGATTAAGACAGTATTAATTTGGTTTTTGGAAGTTTGGGAAAGAAGGATTGTGAGGTTGGTAGTATTGCGTATTTGTTGATGATTGGCAATTTTCATTAGTTTTTGGTTACTGGACGTTTCTTAGTTTTGTTTTATTTCCGAAAATAGATTATATAATGGTTTATCGAAATAAAGAACTTAATTACGATAGTGCGCTTATCACATATTTTTCAGTAAACTAGAAGTAGGGAGGAAAAAATCCCGAGAGTCTAAGGGTACGGACACAACAGAGCGAAGAGAGCGTCGAGCAAAGAAATCGGTCTGAATCGATCTCGTCGCTACTATCACATTTCTGCTTTGGTCGCTGCTTTGTCATGGAAATATATGAACCGTTTCAGCGCGTTGCTCGACTCGACGCTCTCATCGCTCCGTCTTGTCCGTGCCCTAAGAAAAAATTGTGGAAGCTTGAGAAAAATCAAATCACTCTCGAAACAATTCTGGGAATGTAGTAAAAATTATTGAAGCATGCAAAAAATTAAGACTCTCGAAAAAGTATTAGGTTTAACGGAAGCTTAGAAACAATTCATCATCATCAACGTGGTACAACAGCCCGACGTCGGGCCTTGGCCCCCTGGATCGATTTCCTCCAATTGTCTCGGTCACGTGACCGCGTCCTCCAGTCTTGGAACCCCAATAGTTGCTCGGCGTCCGCATACACTGAGCTCTCCCAACGAGCTCTGGGTCTTCCTCTTGGCCTCGCTCCGTCGACTCGTCTTGCGTTCATGACACGTTTTGGCATGCGATCGTCATTCATGCGTTGCACGTGCCCAGCCCACTGTAACCGTTGTAATTTGACGATCTTCTTCTTCCAGCTCATCGTAAAGTTCGTACAACTCATTGTTGTACCGGATGCGCCATCCATCTCGGTCGCGAACAGCCCCAAAAATCCGCCGTAGAATTTTCCGTTCGAAGGTGAAACAATTCAGGGGGCTAAAAAAAACTCGAGATTAAAGAAAAAATCATGAGAGCTAAGAAAAAGTCAGGAAGTAAAATTATGGGAGCTTAGAAAAAATCAGCGGACCCTACGGAAAGTTCTGGCAGTCTAAAAAAAAAAAATACTGAGAGCTTGCGAAAAATTCTAAGAGTCTGGGAAGAAATCGCAGGAGCTTAAAAAAAATCCAGGGGGCTTAGAAAAAATTTCGGGAGTCTAAAAATCTTTTGGGAGTCTGGGAATAAATTATGGGAGCTAAAAGGGGACTCTTGACTTCAAAAATAGCCTTCGACAATGTTAATACGAGTGGGCACTTTTCCTACTCCCCTGAAATGATATGGCCGAATTGTCTTTATATTGATGGTTGATTAATGGTATCGGGAGTGAGACAGACCACTCGATCAATCCAATCGACCGATTCTGTCGGCAGTTTTTCGTCGGCATAGTTTTTTATGAACTGGAACCCTGCAGCGACGACAGGCATTGAATATGAAAACCTTCAGATCAAAAGAAAAAACAACTCATATAGAAATCTTATGCTTTGTTTGCAAAATTAAAACTTTTGAAATTCCATATCGAACAAGAACGAGGGTTACCCTCGTACAATTTCCCTATATTTTAATCATCAGAAACTTCTGTTCACGGAAACTGAACATCTGCACGATTCCCCTACTGCTCATTGAAAATTAGTGTTTCTAGCGGTTCTGATGCGCTAGAATTTTTTTTATATAGTTACCTCTCCGTTAGAAAGCATAAATTTGATAGCATATATACTAACTTTTCCAAAGATTTAAAATCAGTCAATAATGAGATTTGCCAACGCACATCAAAGCGTTATGGTATACCTTCATTTACATTAAATTGTACCTTTTATGTTTCCTTCTATAATTCTTCATTCCCTTCATTTTCTCCTCTTTCAGATATTTTTCAAGGATTAATCCTGGGACCAATCTTTTTAATATTTTCATCAACCATCTTCAGCGCAAAACGTATCTTGATGAATATTTTTTTTAAATTGGTTGTTTTGGCTAGTTTTCGTCATTCTTTGGTTCAATGTTTCGATGAAAACCTTATTGGTAGTATTTGGTGTACCCCTGGCTCGCACGAAAATTTATTTTCATTCACCCGCATTGTATTTACTGATTACTTATATTTAATCTATTAGTATCTTCAAAAATAAATTTTGTAGTGCACATTTCTGTCTACTTTTTGCACGTAAAACAATGTCATTTTTAGGAATTTTTTTTATGAAAACTACTTAACTTTTTTATAATATCAATATACCATCTTAAAATGTAGACCATAAAGATCATTTAGGAATTTATTTGTTGGTAAATATTGAAAAATGTAATCAAAAATGACAAGTTTTCAAAAAGCCTTTCCGCAGTGAACAGTACTGTGGTGAACTGGATCATTTGAAACAAAAAATTGAAATGGATTTAGTTAAATAACAACATAAACTAGTCTTTATTCGTTCGATGCGAAAAAATATCCTATTTTTTAGAAATGGCGGATAGTCAAAGTCAACGGTTCGATTTTCACAACAAAAAAACGGCCTTTTTTGGCTGTATAAAAAAAAGTTTTCGTCGAAAAAAAAATCGAACGATTAAAGACTAGATTTTTATGTATTGAATCAGCCTGCCGAATTTCCAAAAGATCACTTCAGTAGTTTTTGAGTAATTTTGTTCACCGACTTGAGAAATACCATTTTGAGAAAAATGACGGCAGGTGGCGGTGTTGCCTGTCGTCTTCTCTTTCAAAGCCAATATCTCATTCAATTTTATTCGGATCAACTTGAAATTTTGAGGACATATTTTTAGATAGTTATACTTTTAAAATATGTGGAGAAAAAAAATCATTTTTTTCACAGTCACAGGTGGGCTGGTCCCCTTAAATCCATTAATATTCTAATTTCCCTAATGTATTATATTTTAATTTTGTCACCAATTTTTATGGATTTATTTAGTGGTGTTTTGAGCTTTTTAAGTGATTTTTAAAAATAAACGAATCTGACTTTCCTATCAATGTTTTTAAATGAATTTATTAAGATAAAACCAAAGCTCAGGTGATACTCTTTTGAAGTGATTGCTTAGCCATGACAGTACGATGACACACATAGGAAATGAGACTTAATTTATTCCGTTTAAAGCAATTAAGGGACACTTAATTTATAGAGCGAATATCTTGTATTTAACTGTTGGAAAAGTTATCATGTGATACTCGATAAAGGAAGATCTTTAACCCAGTTTCCGGTTCTTAAAATAACAGACGCCGAATAAATACAACTATTAGCGTACGATAGAGTTCGAACCCACAGATAGTAGATCTTTACATTGGATCAGTGCGCTATCGAGTACAGCTACTAGTTGATTCTATGCTTTTTACATCCTTCCATTTCCAAAAAAAAAAAAAAAAAAAAATTTTGCGTTAGTAACTATTAATATTTTAAAAATATATTGTTAATTAACTACACAAAAAAAATCGATTACATACTTTAAGATACATATAAAACTCTTACATAATTATATTCTCTACAACCATTTGCATACAAATAGCTGTGACCAATTTTTGAATTGTTATATATTATTTGAGGCGATCTTAGTTAAACACGCATCGAAATTCGCAAAATGGTTTAATCCACAGTTGTGAAATTTGCTCCACGAGCGATTCATTTGCTGGTTGAGGAAATATATTTTTATTGAATTTCGCCGTTCTAAGTATTACTTATTTTTTCGTATTTATCTTCAATGCGAAACCATGCAGTATGCTTACTAAAATAGTACTTTTGAAATTATTTTTCAATAATAAGTACTAAACAAAAGTTTTGTGGATTCTAAGGAATCATTTTGTTTTCCGTTTAACAAATTTTCTTCCTGTTCCCAAAACTTTTTATAGGTGTTTAAAAATAGAACTTAGTTACGAGAAAATTTTCATGTTTAGTTTATCGGCTAATTCGACTTAAGTTTACAAAATTAGACACTGCCTTCTACTTCCCACCAAATAGCACGTCATCATCATTTCAAGTCAAACAACGAGTCGAAATTACAATGCAGATAACAATTACTTTATTGCCTTTTTCTATTGCTTACATTAAACTGAGCATAATTAATCGCAATTACCATTCCCATGAAATGATGTTTTCCGTCATTGTTGTCTTTCGTTACATTTGAAAGGACAACAACACCGTGCTTGTATTTTATCGTTCCATGTCTTGCTTTGGAAAATTGTCAACTGAATGCCCGCAACAGGAACAAAAAGTAGCTTTTCATATAATTTCCTCAACGTCATACTCCTTGCAAGGATAAGGTTAACTCAATTTCTATTGTCATAATTATGCTGTTGCTTTGACGTTGTACTTTGTAACTGCCAGGTACAAGTCAAAATACCCAACACACATATGCAAATATATTTTTATATAGGGACAAATTTGCGCAACCCACAACTAGTACGAACTAAAGATATTCACTAGTGACAATGTCATTAAATCGGAATGGGTAAGTTTTAGTCAGTACCATGCTGTAACTGATTTGAACTATCAACTAATTGTTTGGTTAAATATCTTTGCTTGTTGACATATGTACGAGCGAGTCACATTAAGTTTCATAAAGGGCATGCTTTCATGGACGTTGCTATACAGATATGTAGATATGGAAAGGTTTTTTTTTTTAAATGATATGCTCACGAGCGAATTTCTCAAGAAAAGGTTGGTTCTTCCTTTTTTCCTTTCTCCTGATTCTCACATTGTATCCATTAATCTTTTTTACCCCACTTTAGCACTACAAATGATTACAAAGGACGAACATACAACTGAAAAAGTAGGAACTGTCAAACAAATTACACGTGTCCTCAATACACTGATTTGCTGACTAATCAGTAGGATAAATGGTTGTAAGGAAGGTGGTTGACAAAAATGAATGTGACACTTTGTTGTTGCAGGAACATGGATTACGTTGAATATTACTCGTCCACCTTTCAAAAGTAAAAAAAATACTTTTGTACGAATGACGGGATTTAGATGGCATGTCGAAGAAGGATCAATAATCTATTAGAAAAACTGTTAGAGCTTGAGTTGTAGAAAACCGAGCGCTAGCATCTTTGTGTCCCTGGTTCGAATCTAGCCATGGACGATCAACCTCTAGGCCCGCAACGAGCTGTAGAAGGATTTGTTTATTTTACTTTAAAAAAAACTGATGGCACTACAACTCCTCAAATATCATATTTTGATCAAAAACCAGTAATGAAATTTTGAACAAATAACACATTGGTGGTTCTACTTGATTGTAATTTTGAACTTAACTTGAATTTTGAATTTAACTTGATTACAATATACGATGTAAATATCTTTCATATTATCTGCGTTATCAAAATAATTAGTTTTCTTCTTCGAAAATTTTCTGATAAATTATTAACAAAGGAAAATTCTCAAAAAATTTCATAATTATTTCAAAGCCAATTGAGTGGTAATTATCTTTTCATGGATTTATTACATTCTTCCTTACGCATACTAATACAAGCACTTAGAAAAATTAATAAGAAGCCTATAGATATCACCTCAATTACTAGCTTCATAGAGTCTTTTCAAGGTGGAAGAAGCTGTCACAATTTTCCATTCACTTGAATCCCGACAGTCCCATCCTACTGTTTTATAATTAAAGAAGTTTTTGCGTATTTAGCATGCAGTCTCTCTATTGACTGAATCTTAGTTATCAAACGTATTTTTTACGACAAGATAAACTTTTGTCCTATTTTCTTGTCATTTTTGCGTGTACAAAGGCAGTTTTCATATCTAGCTGCATGTAATTAGAATCAACAATATTTTGTCCTACGATTCAGGAGTATATTTCAATTGCTAGTGTGATGGGAAAAAGGATGAGAAATAGTCAATGAGTGCCTAGAATAGATCCCCAACTCTGAGGCTAATTCTTCGTTACGGAGTTCTACTCAGATTCAAGCTCATGATATGCTCATCAATAATTTACTGATAAAAAGAAACCTTGATGCATTGCTAACGGATGAGGATGCAGAATCAAATGAATAAATTCTATCGGAATGATTTGAAGCATCATGAATAAAGGTTGTAATAAAAAATGCATGGTATTGAATTGATGACGTGATAATGGGTTTGAGCTGAGATATCGAATTTCCAAAAGAACTGATAGCAAATGACTCTTGCAGACTAAATAATCCAACGTGAAAAATAAACAGGCACATGCCTTTGAATTGCTTTGGTGGATATTTGAATTAAAAAAGTTACATGCAGTGATGAAAAAATGTGATGAAAAATTTTAGGTTTTAATTTCTTAGATTCTTATGATTTATTGGGCATAGTTTTCAGTCCATTTCGACGACTTTCAAAACCTTAACTGAATTGATGACCCTAATATATAACTAAAAACCGACCAAATATCAAGCGCAGTCACTTAATCAATGACATCCATATGACCCAAAGTGAACAATAGCCATTCTATTTCAAAGCGCAGCAGAAGCTTGTAACTAGTGTAAAGCCGGCGCCAAACGATGCGGTGCACGTTTTAGTCAAATATTAAAAGACCGGCAACAGACCGAACATGTTCCAGCGCCAACGTTGGAGGGTGTTGGTAGCATCGTTTGGAGCCGGCTTAACACGAAGAAGTTCAGTATTTTCAAAGAGTGCACAATGAACAGTTTCTGTAACCAAAAATAACTAATCTGCGTCTTACGCTCTCAATAAATAGCATATCGTCAGGAACAATCTCAATGACAGGTCAATAGTATCACCCAGGAGTACAGTAAGTACTCAAGAAAAGATATAAATACCTTCTACGTGGAAAAAAACAGGATAATCATCAATACAGGCTCAACAAAATCGCTCCCCACAACAGAATTCTTTGATTTGCATAAGAGAGCATTTGCTGGAAGGATATCTTTAGCAGATCCAGCATCGAAAGAGAAAAGAGCAGGGCTCCCAACAGCTGTAGCAAATAATTATTAACCAGCAACATATCTTGAATACGTTTTTTTGCTCCGTTATTATTATTTTGAAAGCATTCAATTTCAAAAATAATACAACACACAGAGATCAGCCTTGACAACATGTTACAAACAGAGAGCTTATGAGCTTTCTTTAGGCAAATCAGTCGAAAAACATAACGGTGAAATTGCCAAACAATTTTGGACACAAAATAATATTCATTCAAATAGTAGATAAGTTCATTTACTCAGTTCCGGGAGCCGAAACTTACCCCAGGATATGCTCCCTAACTTTCTCCAATGACGTTATTTTTCGCTTCGAAGAAAGTTCTCCTCCAGCAAAAATTCACCCGAAGCTTTTTTGCTGGCGATTTCTAGCAAAGTGGTTCTGGCTGATCAATTTGATGTTGTTTGTGTGGAAAATAACTGAAACTTCTTTTTGTTTCGAAAGTTTTCACCCGAAAAACGTTCTTTCACTTTTCTGATTCTAGGCAAGTTTTTTCCCACCATGGATGTAAGTTTTTACCCAAAAAGTTTTGACCCGAAAAGTAGGAGTACCGACCTAGTATTGACATCTAAAAGTCAGGAGTACAGTTACTAGAAAGAGGTGGATTTTTTTTTCTATGATGACGAAAAGGTGAATTTTTTTTCTATCATGCTAGAGCACAGCATTGGCGGAAGGATTTTTAAGGAAAGAGAGAAAGGAAGGATTAAGTTTGCAGGAGATTGTGGTGCACGATTCGTTTGAACAACTGTGTCTTATAGTCGGCGGGAGAAACAGATAAGAATGAATTGTGAAATTTGACGTTACGACTGGCACTGATCGGAAGGGTATGAGCGTGAGCGCGTTGACAAGCTTGGGTGGTGCGCGTAGGAGGTACTATATAAGGGATCTGACTTGATATTTCGTTAGAACAAATACCCTAGGAATGGTGATAAAGAAGAGAAAAGCAACCCACAATACGCCGATGCTCAAAGGATTGAATGCCTACGTGAAGTAATGGTTTCATCATCAATAAGCTAGAAAGCTTTGCGAACGATTTTTTCTAGTTATGCTCAAGCAGTGCGGTCTGCCCCAATCCATATACGGGAGTTATACTCAAGTCTTGGTCTTATGAGAGCCTTGTAGATGTGCGCTATGGTTGATGGAGTAAAGTATTTCTTGCCTCTGAAGGAAACCTAGGCATAAATAAAAGGAAGAGAGTTGGTGAAAGAACAGAATCTTGCGGAACCCCGACATTGGTGGTGTAAACACATAATTTGAGTCCATCCAAAACATCTTGAAAGAAACGGTCTACGAGGAAACTTTCAATTCATTTCACGAGAACGGGATGACGACCAAATGTACGTGGCTTGGCTAATAGAGCTGGTTGCTAGACTCTGTCATAGGCCGTCGAAACATCAATAGAAACGACCATTGCTTCATCAAAGTTATGGTGAGAACGGTTCTATCTCTCAGTGAGAAATGGAAGCAAATCTCCACGAGGGAGATGGTTCGACTCAAGATATTCCATTAATTTTGAGTTCACGAGTGATTCAAATACCGTAGGCAGAACCGAAACGATTGTTACCAAAAATAAGCAGACATCATGTCTTAGAAGTAGCTCTGTTGACAAAAGATAAATGCCAAAAATTTAAGACTTGAGATTTAAGATTTAAGAGTTGAAATTTTGACTAAAGCTCTGCAAAATGATACTGATACTCAGAATCTTTTCTGTGGACCAAAGAAGTTAGAAGCTTGTGAATAGAAGACCTAATGCTAGAGCTAATACTTGGTTAGGTGGTTCCAACGACCACCTAACCTAGCTGCGAGTGCTTGAGTCTAATCAGGTGCACATTAAGTTGCCGAACTAATTTCCACAAGAATTTACCAACTTTTTTCTCAATTAACATTAAATGGGTTGTCGTGGAAATATTTGTTTGAAAAAAAATTAAGTTAATAAAAAGGAGTGAAACTTAAAAACCGTTGCTGTAAGTACTGTGAAAATCGTAGTTTTCAAAGCATTAAAAAATTAACAAACACAGTCTAACATTCCTCAGTGTCTTAACAAACAGTTAACGCAACCAAAGCTTGTTCAACAACTTTTGCTTCCTAATAGATAGCCAAATGCAAACATCATATCTAGTAAATTATCTTTATAAATGTACGATATGACATCACATGAAAGATTATTAGCTATTTCGATAACCATATATTATTCTTATTTTCATCTTATCTCCCTCAAACAGGAGCCTAATGTACCCTACACACATCATTTGTGATTCCTACCAAACATACATACATAGATAAAGACCCAGACGACACCATTACTGGCGCCCGATATTGAATCTCATCAACTCAGATCGCATCCTTTTGGATTCTCACATCCTAATTCAATGATTCTCAACCATATTCGCCTGGTTTAACATTTCTGAGTAAAACAACGGCGAACCTTTTTCCTATGAGCCATAAGGCATGTCATCACCAAGTCACTATGTAAATCAAGAGAGCTTTACTGTCATCATTTTCACATAATACTATTCTTTTCCTTGTAAATTAATATTGTTGCCATGGAAAAGATGTACATTCATATAACTTAAAAGACAAACAGGCTCCGTTCGATTCGTCCTGTGACGTTGGCTGGTGCGCTTCCTTTAAGCAACAAATTCCATCGTGTCATGATAATTCTGCGAACTTTTCTTGTTTTATGCTCATTTCTGCGGAAGAGAAGTTTAGTTTCGCATTCACGTAAAAGATAGATGGTGGTTGGACACGGAGTAAGCGTATCGTTCAGTGTGAATTTGACACTTGTTGAGCTTACGAAAGTACGCACTACTGGAATTATTCTCGTAATTGCAATACTATTCAATTTAATTGCTTGTTTATTCGAATGATTTGATTGGTTCGTGTGGTAAATCAGGATATAATTTTGCTATTAAAACGAAACAACTATGGAACAATACAGGAAAATGACTTGATGACGCAATGGAAGCAAATTTCATCACAACATGAATAATTGCAATGATATCGAAAAGTAGCATCATAAGTAGCAAAAAATACACGTTGTCGTCAATTTCATCGTGATAAATATAGAGTTCGAGTGCTTTTGTGACATTGACTTTAGCATTACGAACTTGATTTACCTTGAATTTTTATTGCTTCTGACGTCGAGAGACTTCAAGTCGCGTACAACATTGGTCCCGGGGAGTTTGAGCTTGCGTTTGTTTTTGCATGGTACAATGCCATAGTATCCTACTGCCGGCGTACGAACTTTTATTTGCCATGTTCTCGTAGCATAGTACCTACTGACTTATAATTGCGGAAGAATATTCAAGGTCATCATTAATATTTCAAAGCTTACGAAGGAACCTCTGAATGGCAGCTAGAAAGAATATATCTTTTCTGCTTACTTTGAATGAATCGTAAACTTCCGTGTTGTACTTAAACGACCATTCAGCACAATCCAATTATGCAAAAACCACGAAAAGTTTTTTTTATGAAAATGATATTGGTGCAAGGACATCAGGATTTCGGTACGAAACTGGTGCTGACTCAATAAATTTTATTGCCATATTTGCCGTTATGCTTGCTAAATAAAAAAAAAAGTTATCTGGATGGAGGATTTCAAATTAAGTGGGATTTGTTTTTCTTGAAGATTTTAATCATAATGGAATTGTTTACCTAGGCACCGGCCTTGATGAAAATTCCCGGGACTTAAGTAGTGGATAAAGTTTAGAAAATGAAATGTTGATGTAAATGGAAACTATATCTTACTTGAAGTTATACGTTTTGTAATGCTATTTTGAAACGAGAGTAAGTATGGATGTTGTGCATTGTTATGAGAGGGTATATAGCATAATTGACAGGAGGTTGGTTTTTGAATTCTTTGGGACATAGAGGTCGGCAAATGAATCGCTTCAACAAATGTAGCCAGCCAATTATCCAAAATGGAGCGCTATGCAAAACACGAAATAAAGCCGCACGAATCTCTTTAAGCCCGACGGTAAATGAAACCGGTGCCGCTCACAAATAATTTTTTTTTTTTTACAGGCAAATAGGAAGTGGGAAAGTGGAAATGTTGACTTCTTAAGTAATACTTTTATTGCTACCTTGTGCTCAGCCTATAGAAGAGCTCTGAAGATGTTCAGATATTTTACCATTTGTTTCGATAATTGAGACGCAATTACAACAACAAAAATTAGTCATGAAAGTGTTCCTGCATAGCGTTTCTACTTACACCGGTGTAATTTTTTTTTAGTTTAGACTACGATTGAACAATAATTACTATTGAATAACATGCGAAAATTTACCTTAGAAGGGGAGTAATAAAAACATATTTTTGTGAGACATATGATTTTTCAAACGTAACACCATCCCATGCTGGACTAACGAACATATTTGTGAAAATAATTGTAAAGTCATTTATAAACATTCTTTTTGTCGGTCTTCCTTGCATCTTAAAAACATTGGCAAACTCAAATCGGTCATAACAAGTGGTAGTCCGAACCTTATGAGCAATAAAACCACTAGTGTCTACTACGGAATTGCCGATGAAAACGTATACCCATTGTCATCAGCTTGAATTGTTACAGCCCTTAATAGCATTGTTGAAATATAAAGCGACAAATTCATCCTGTAGCTACCAGTTTGTGAGTGAAAATATCGAACGTTTTCTTTTTGGAATCCCAGCAGCTATTGCAAAAGGTGAGCTGAAATATCCCTAAAATATCCACTTCAGGAAAAGAGTTCAATTGAAAAGAAGCGTCCACATATCCAGAGGAAACTAATCAAGAAGAAGACTTTAATGAAAAAAGAGGTCAACCCGCAGCAAAGAGAAGTTCACCTACAAATAAAAAGACATTAATCGACGGACTACCATATAATTTTTATGTGAATCTTAAAAATAGGCATACCACTGCTGAATGACACAACAGGGACGAAAATACAAACGATATCGTTCTCGATGTTAGAATTAGAATCAGATGTCAAAATAACTCTGCATTCAGTTCACCAAAATGGTAACAGTTTTCGACTGAAAAATGCCATCAAAGTGGATCTGATGAAAGAAACGCTATGAATACCAATTCTTGTTTTATATATTTTGGCTCGTGTCTAGAGCTACTCCTTTCGATTTGAATCGACCAGACTTCCTATAAATCGTTCAAACAAGTTGAAGGGATTGCATCAGAGCCGCAGTTATGTCTGGCTCTGAGCGAGAGAGGGACCCGTTCTTGCGTTTTCGCGCTAATAGATATATCGGCATTTTTCTCGATCCTACCATCATGCCCTCTTCTGAGACCTTCTGACCAGCTACAGACGACACGCAGGGCACCCCATCGCTCGATACTGGCAATGCTCATCCGGAGCTTTATAATTCGGAGCATATCTCTCCAAATTTCAGCCTCATATAGAAAGACGGAATTGGTCCTCACCATTATCAGCCTCCGTTTCGTCTCACTGGGTCAGTTTATGCTGTCCAGTAGCCTACTCAGCGAAATGACGACTACTAGAGCCGTATCACATGTCCTGTGGATATGATTCCAATAGGCCAGCTTGGTGTCTAACGTCACACCCAGATACTTAAACAACTTGCTGGTGTGAATTTCGCTTATTCACGACAGAATGTACAGAAAACTTGAAAGACATATGGAGTAACTCAGTCTAGTTGTGGGAACCACCTAGGAATTCCAAATTCACTGTCAACTCTACAAGTTTTGATGCAAAGATGAAAGATATTGGTGTATTTTTGTTTGTATTTGGTAGTGCAAGGAGACTTTTAGTCAAAGACATTATCAGAGGCGATTCTTAATATGCTTCAATCAATCGAAGTGTAGTTCTATTGATGAGTCCTAAGAATAAGCGGAACAGTCAAAGTCAGTACTGTACAAGTTTTAGAAAAAATGAGAAAGTAAATCGAGACAATTGCAATAGTGAAGAAAATAAATATTTGGGAATTCATATTTGGGAAACATAACTTAGTCTTCAAGGTGAAATCTTCGGCAGGAAAGAACGCGGAAGAATGAGAATATTCTAGCTAAAAAAGCTTGCAGAATTGATTCAATACATCAATAAAGTCTTTGTTTAGAGTAACCATTAATAAAATTCTTATAATTAGTGTGATATCCAACGTTCGATAGCGGATATAGAACCCGAAAAATAACAAGAGGTGTTACGTTTAACAACCACAAAAAATTGCGTCAAAAATATTGCCTAATTTCAATATGTGTCACATGGCTTAGACTGTGACATCTAAAAATTAAAAAAAATAACTTTAATAGTCCTTGATGGGTACAATTATCACTTTAATAAATTTTGGAAAGAAGGAAGAATTTCACCTAGACATCAGCTAATAACCAAGGACGGTATAGAACCATCGACATTTTGGTAACGAAGAGCACCAGAACGCTCAGGCTTACTAAAATACAGAAGAATTTTTAAAAAATTAACACTTATCAAACAATTGCAATGGATACTTTGCTCGTCCAAATTTAATACTCTAGATAACGTTTGGTTATATATATTGAAAAAAAAAAGTTATAGTGATGGACGCCAATTTATCAACACAGTTTAGAATACAGTCAATTAAAATTTCCTTACGAGTTTGTACAATTCTATCGTTCATAGATTTTTTTGGGTAGTATCTATTGATGGTGATAACGCACAATATTCAAAAAATGAATGATTTTTTCTCTTCATTTGTTTATTTTCTGAGGTGGTTTCCCTTTTTTATATAGATCCATTAAGGTTGTTTTCGCACTACTTTGAGTGAAAAAATGCAAAAACCTTGAAAAATTCCCTGCAATTGACAAAACTACTGTAGAAATTTGATGATTTTTCGAGAACAACAAAATCAATATTCCTTTTTTCACCAAAGACGATGTACAATATGGCAATCATGTATACGTTTTTGCTGGACAGACAAACGTCTTCAAAAAAATATAACGAAAAATATTACAAACCAAATAGTGGTTTTGAGCAGTGGTTTTGAGGTTTCGAGTTAACAATTAACTTTTTCATTTAATAAAGCTTTGGTTATAAAATTGAAATTGATAAACTATCATTGTCTTCATGAAAGCTCGTAAATTATAGGTTTATAGGTCACAAGGTTTATCAAATTAAATAAATGTTTTTTTCTTTTTCGTTTTAGGTAAGTACAACAGCCACTTTAACCTAACCTAACCTAGGTAAGTACAATGATAACGAGAATATTGAAAATAGCCTCAGGTTATTAGAGAAGACAATACTCTTAGACAAAATCAGGCTTCTGTACTCTAGATTCATCAAATCGGATAGATAGTGGTATCATTTATTTTCGACTTAAATTTTCAACAATCAATTTTCAAAAATATATTGACGATAAAAATGTGCTCAAATATATTCATTTATAAAATTTGTTTCCACTTAAATTTATTCTGCGGATCAAAATATACCAAAAAAAAAATCACTTACCTCATTAATTCAAATGTTATACATAAATGTTTACGAAAATACGTATAATCCAGCATATGTATAACATTATGTGAACCATCTGAATCTTTTTCACGCAATTCATCTAATATATCTAGTTCGACAACAGCCTGATTCAGAAAACGTTTCTTATTTCTGATTATCTTAATAGCTATATGTTGATTAGTCTTATGATCCAATGCACGTATAACTTGTCCGAAACTACCTTTGCCAATTACTTCGAGCACCTCATAACGATACGCAATATGATCATGTTCAACCTAAAAAAATAAAAAATGAAATAAAATTAGATAAAATTAAATTAATCGGAATGTGAATGATTGTAAAGGAAATATGAAAGATCAATATTGAAATTTCAAATCATTCGATAAAAGCATATGAGCAGTAATGAAATTGATTTTGATTTATATCTACTTACAACTTTATAATTTCCATTTTCATCATCGAAACCGCAATTCATTGAAGTGCCCGGTTTTGCATTAATTTTATTTGCTGATTGACCAAAGTACCAGATTTCATTATACATTTTCAATTCATCGTATTCCATTTCTGTTAAATGACTGCAATATTTTTTGATTAGTTCTGAAATGAAAGGAATGAATTGAAGAGAAGATTATTATTTGATTCATATATGAAACATTATTAAATTAATTAAATTGTAAAAGTAATTCTCAATTTGATATCTTTTTTTTTCTCAAAAGGAAGACTAACATAAAAACCATTTTAATATACAATACTCTTTTAAGAGAGATAATTTATTCTACCAAGCAATTTATTTCGCAAATGTTGTCTGTAGTAAAAAATGGTAGTAATTTTGGCAAATTTGGAAAAGCCATGGTGATGTAAGAGTTCCGTGTTGGTCTTATCCTTTTTAATAGTACTTCCCTAGTTCCACTATTTTTTCTAATTTTTCTTTTCAATGAAACATAGAACTGATATCAACTAAACGATGAATTTAAAGTACGCTGAAATGATTGAGAGAAAAGATTACTTTGCTTTGACTGAAATGTGTAAACTGTAGTTGAAAACATCTGGTACATCGCAATGAATTTCAGCTTTATTCAAGTTAGTTGCAGCTACACCCTTACATTTATCGAAACTTTGTCTCTTTCTGAATAAATGTATTTACAGGAAGCTAAAATAATGATGTTTCGTAATATCTTGGAAGTAGTATTTACTTCAAAGAGAAATAAAAAAAAAAAATTTTTTTTTAAATACTATCGATGTAACAGCGGTATCAGCTCATCAAAATATTTAGTGATGCTGTAAATATTTTTTTAAGTTAACTTTTGAGCTTGATTCACAAACAGTCTTTGGTTCATTTCACCTGAATGACAATTGAATGCAAAACAGGGTTGACTTGTGCGAAATTCTTACGGCCAATCAATGAAACTTTGAAAACTTGAAGCACTTAAGAAAAGCTGGGGATGACAGAAACTATATTTTCCGCAAAATACGAAGACAAAATAGAATGACAAATATATAGATCGTTAGCATATTTTTATGTTGCAAATGGCCAAAAAAAAATCTTCAACAGATACCCGGGACTCGAACCCGCGGGCTAAAAATTCATACAAGCCACGTTCGTCCGGGTCAGAATCAGCTCTTACATAGCTTCAACCCATTCGTGCTTGCTTGCCTAACGGTGCCTATTTACTTCAGAAGCTACCACAGCTCGTGGGTCGGCAAGGCAATCCTCTTATTGTTTTTGGCTAAATATTTCAAAACACATGTTGAGACTGTACCACACTAGTCCTCATTATGCAGCATCGTTTTCACGATCGACTCTGATGTGATTAAGCCAAGTTTGGACTCAAACATGCTCCCCAAACTTACGGACTGATTGCACGCAAAGAATGTATGTTGAGAATCATAATACTCATCCATACATTATCAATAGAACGGTGTACCCTGCTCATTATATGAGGGCATTTTCTGAAATAACCGTGAACCATTAGGAATGGCCACAGGTAGAAGCTTATCTCGCCGATAAGCAGAGCATTCCTACGCTGGACGCTGGCAATCTGAGTTCTGAACTCTTCTGAATGCCCAAATTTCTATTATATATATAATAATATTGGCGATCAACCACCTCAGCGAGCCGTCGGCTCTCAGATCCCTATAACATGCCTTGCGCATGTGGTCTTAGTAGGCCACGGGTACCTTAACGACTTACTGGTATAGACCTCTGTGGAGCCCACCATTTCGTCTGCATACCGATCTGTCTTTGAAAGCCCTAGGCAAAGGCCATGATCCGTCATCTGAATTAACCAAACTCGGCGATTTCGGAAGTGATAATCGCTGTCACTTCATCAGCGTAACCTACCAAAAACGCAGTTGTCTATCGTAAATGATGTTCCGAAATGATGGGTCTGGTCTGAAAATTGCCAATATGCTGGCCTCAAAGTGATACACCTCTTATAATCTTTTTTGTTGATGTCAGACAGCAGCAATCGGTCCCTATGAGAGTCCAGCATCGTAACCAAAAAGTAGTCAGAAATACGGAGGGCGCAAATCAAATCTGTTCACCTCGCTGAATTGAGGTCATTTCGAGCATCTAGCATCCCCAGCAAAACAACGAGACGGTGCTGACGCCAATTGGAAAACTTTCCATCGCGATAGAAAGACCGCCACCACTAAATAGGAATTATAGAACTTCAGTAACAGACTCTCCACTACAACTTTGAGTGCTTCGACCGGCACTCCATTAGGACCTGACGCGCTCCTATTCATCATTCTAGACACCGCGTAGATCAGCTGTTCCTTCCCCGCTCCAGGGTTGTTACGTCCCTGGAAGCACTAGGCCGCAAACAGCCGAGTATCAATTTGTACACCCCACCCTACGAGTCCAAGTTAACTTCCTCGCATAGAACTTGGTGTATGCTCGGTTTAGCATAAAGTATATTTTCAGTGGTTCTTTTGACACAGGTCACAATCTTCTACAAATGAAATATTGTAGAAAAGCAAGCATTTGTTTAGCTTGCATAGCCAAGTGAGTAGAGCATCGGCTACTAGTGTTCGTTGTCTTTGTTTTGAATCCAACCATGAATACACACCGGGATTTGTGTTCACCTACCTGGGGGTATTTTAGGGATCTAAGTCAAATCAAGGGTGTAAATTTTGCAATGAGGTCTTTATCAATTGCAATACAAACCGAAATGAATGGGAGAAATTGTAGTAATGTACAGCTACACATATTCTTAAAAACAATAGACAATTAAACTCTTATTTCACTCATTCTGCAAAGAATATTTATAGCACAACTTTTAATTAGAAATAGAATGCCGGATGATGACATTGACGATGTGATGACATATAACTAGATCTTAGGCTGACTGATCCTAATTATGCAACATTAATACATATTGTGTTGGTCTTGATATAGCTTGAGTAGCCTAGTGGGCAGAGCACTGGCTTCTTGCGTGTGGGGTCCCTGGTTCGAATCCAGGTTCGGACGAGGGTCCGCGCACCAAGCTTTGAGTTCACCTAGCTCTGATTAGGTACCTGATTTAAATCAGGGGTAAAGTGAGTCGTGGAACTAATCACTCCACACTCGTATCCACAATGATTAAACAAATTGCAATGAAGCTCTCTACCAGCTTCAACCCCTAGACCCGTACGAGGGTTGTCGTGGGATTGCTTTGATATAATTTTTGCTTTGGAGGTCGGTAGCTTTCTTGCTACGGCATGTTAGCTTGCAGTCTACGGTTTGTGAGTTCGAATCCCGCCGTGCGCTCATATTTGTATTCCTTTATCTTTTTATCTTAAGAGCTGGCGTCCCCATTCAATAAGTTTGAAATAACTGCTTTGTATGGAATATTTGGATCAGATTCTCGCAGGTATGACTCTCTTTAACCGCAGATAAGAAATACCTTCACAGAGTTATCTCCTAAATTTTGGCATCATCATTAAATGACAGCAAAAAATTCCATGGGAAGGAACATAAAACTCGTACTGTTTTTATTTGTTTTCAATACATTTTCCTACCATACTTCAAAGGTCATAAAATGTAAATATTAGTAATTATTACCAGATGCATTTCAATCCTCAAAGTTACTTTAAACCCGGATACTCTGAATGTTAGTCTCACTAAATGATACTTACAGCCAATTTTCAAGAGCTCACTATCGCACTAATTGCCAATAAACATGCAAAATCAGATTCAACTACATCAACGATTTCTTCAAAAGCACCCTCCGACACCAACTTCAAAACAACAATAAAACCGCATATAAATCTTTTGCAACAATGCCACGCAATGCGCACAGCAACAAGAGTACATAATCCAATAATCGACAATGTCATAATCACGACCCCAGACCGTCTCATTGTAGCCACCACACGGTGATGTATTACTCTTTGGCAGATTGGAGAAAGTGATCTTTTTTTGTTCGGATCTTGGCATTAAAAGAGCTGCTAAATCATAGCTTCGAGCAGTTTAATATGCCAGCAACAGTAACGACCTCATCAACAGCACTAATAACAACTACGGCAACAGCAACAACAATAATAATATCAGCTTGGCAAAAGCCACCAACTTTCAATTTCAACAAAGTACTCATTGAAACCTTGCCTGCTGAGTTCTTTTGTGATTTCATCATCATCATCAACAACGTCGACTGACTTCCACCTCGTTGGACCATTTCACTCGCTATCCGACCAACGTTCATCTATCCTGAGGAAGAAAAATTTCACTATCAATTAAAAATAATAGCGATTTTTACAATCCCGACCGCAGTCGCTACACATATGATTCAAAAGTGTGGTACGTAAATGCAAAAGATAAAGATACAGACAAGATACTTGAACGAGTACCTACACGCCTCCGCCAATTTTATTTATTAAGGAGTTTTTTTCCCAATGACTTCTCAAACTTCGAAAACGGTAATGAGAGTTAGTTGCCTTTGTCTGAGCAACCAGCCATGCATTCATTATGGCAAACCTATAAGTATCTGCCGAAACTGTAGTACGTGGTATCTATCGGTGGACGCAGATAAATGATGCTCCGGAATTATGATGAATCAAGAAAGCGAGGAGGCTTGATCAAATTCGCTGCTACTAATGGCCGTAATCCGATTCGGATTCAGACGATTCGGCAACAGATTTAAGTAATTTTGTTTTATTTTTATTTAAGTTTGGAGAAAAATGATGGGAAAAATCCAGAATTTAGGTGTAGGCTTAAACGATTTGAACATTTCATTATAATTTCATCATGCACGTTAATTTGCGTAAAGTGAAATTTGTTTTTTTGGTGAAATATAATTTTCGCACAACTGTGACTAATTGCGTTTTTCGTTGTGTTTTGTTCGAAAGGAGAAAGCCGCTTTAAGAATTTATACATAGATCTGACTGTAAGTTTGTCTAGTTGGGTGGAGTTTAACATGTTGTTAATATTGATTAAAACTCATGGTACAGACTAAGACAGGGTAATCGATCAATTCTTTGATTGAACATTTATAGAATTGTGTGGGAATCAATATCGGTTATGATAGGCGGCAAAGTAACCATTAAAGCCGTTTTTCTCAGACACCTGGTCAAAGAATTAGAAATTAGTAGCAAACAGAAACAATGTGTCATACTTTGCTGAGATTTCAGTGTTTGAAACATTGCGAAAAAAATCCGCTTCACTCCAAGCTATTTTTTACTGTGGAGGATTTTCACATATACATATGTGTTTTTCGTTACTTCTTTAAAAAAATTTTTTTGTTCATACCATTTTAATCAGCAGTTCAAGTTACACTGCTTCAAGAGACCACGCTCAGCTAAAAAACGTCTTAATTTTTTTAAGGAAAAGAAACATGAGTTCGTCTTCAACTGACGTGCGAGTTGGACGCTGGCCAGTGCGAACCAGTTTAAATTAAAAACATATACTTATAACTTATACAAAACTTGCTAAATGTGATTCAACAAAAAATGCACATCACACTTCATGTTAACTTTTGATTCGAGTTGAGGAGTCGAGCTACGAAGTCAGGCGTTGTTTCCTTTATAAATCGCGGATGAGATTTGTCAGATTGATAAAGTCATATTTCTAAGCCCATTTCGTTGTTTAACGTCCGCACCTACGGTTAAGTTTTATCGGACGGCCCACAATTAGGGCAGGGACTAACAATGTCAGTCACCATCGACTAAGCAAACAAGGCAAGCCTTGCTACTCATGTCTTCCAGTGTGTGCTGGGGAAGGGTCCCAGTCACTATACTGGTTAATACGAGGTCCACCCAAACCTCTGATATACTCCAAGGTATAACACCCGGCCATATACGCGGCTCCACGTCGCCTCCGGAGATAAATCTCTGGTAGACTAACCCAGCGCCGGTTTGGATAACTACTTAGCTGTTGTGTAGCATCCTCCCCGGATTAGGCTCTAAAACCACAGCCCCCGCGTTGCTCCCACAAGGGGGCCAATCCCAGCGGTAGGGCTGGACCGAAGTCCAGGGGCCCCTACCACCCGCGGTCTCGTGTATTTTACAACCCCGGTAAACTGGTTGGTTATCCCCTCTGTGGCCACCCTCGGGCACAGAGGGGACCTGACACTTCTTGTTCTTCCAGCTCAGTGGGGACACTCACTGGCCTTCTCTATAGACATCAGTCTTTCTTTAGAGATCTTTTCATTGGTCCGACTTTTCTTCCTGATACTTCTTATTCGTTCCGCTCAGTGGGGACACTCACTGGCCTTCTCTATAGACATCAGTCTTTCTTTAGAGATCTTATAGTCCATTTTTCTGATCCGACTATATTCCTTATTTTAATTATATCTACTTATTGCAACTTAAGTTAGACATATACTTATAATTACCCCAACTTATAACTAAGCCATTTACAAGGTGATGGTTAAACTTTTTGCAACTTATTTCTACCCAAAACTTACAACTAGGGTGAACTTCAGGTGAGGGTACATATTTACATAAGCCTTCTTTATGTATTCTTGTAGGCATCGTTAATACTACGACTTAGCCGTACTTATGGGGAAGTGCAGGGATTCGCGCTTCCTGAAGCCAGTCCCGAGAGACTGACCCCCCATACACTGGCCGAGGACATGTGGGACGCCATCCCCCTTGGGACCCGTTGCGATTCCCGAAGGAAAGGCAGGGGTCCTCCTCGCACGAATCTCCCAGTGAGGGTGTACCTGAAGAACATATATAGTTCAACTGGCGTTGTTTACCCCCACTGGGGTGATAAAGTCATATATAGAAAGAGCTATATCTATGAGGAAGACGAAGTAATAAAATGTGATTTTTTTTTCATTTCAAGACTAGAAAGACCAACTTTCGGCCACCTATTAATTGACATAGAATTCCAAAGAAACAGAAATCTCATTGCAAACATGCTCATGTCCATTTAAGAAGACATCATTTGGTTCTTAATATGATATTTGAGTTTTCTTTAAGCTTCTGAAACGAAATTTGCAGTTGCTACTTCTTGACACCTGTTTAATTTAAGGGTTTTTTTGAATTGGTGTATTTACTTCTTGCTGAGCCTTAAGAGGGTATTCTGGTCTAGAAATTTGATCAAATCGAATTTTTTTCGTTTGTATATTTTCAATCTTTAGAACTTTAAAAATAAGCTTTTAAAAGGATTTTCTGAAATTCGAATTATTTTTGGAGTTACAGCTATTTTTGTGACACACCAACTAACTGCCCGAAACGAGACTCCAAGTTTTAAACGCGTTTTTCTCGGAACTACTTTTCTCGATACGGTTGACATGATATCTCTAGTTGCAAGAAACTGATTTACGTGAAATTTTGCACAAACCTTTTCAACACTATAAGTTATCGTCTAACGTAGGGATTTTTCAAAAAACAATTTCTACTATTTATTACAAATCCGCAAAGTTGAAAAAATGAGGCAAAAAAAACGAATTTTTTTTACATGGACGCCATTTTATGAAAAAAAAAAGTTTTTCAAATCGCCTACGTCAGACAAATTTTACATTCTTCTATTTACACCAGGAAGGTTGGAATCATGTCAACCATAAGACAAGTTTTTTTTTAGCCTTCACTTTGCCGGCCTGTATCTACATCAATTTTTATTTCTTTTATTTGTTGAATACATTTGTGCACTTTCAAAATGTTAACAAAAGACTGGTAAAAAAACATATACCAAAAATGTGTATGGTTTTTTTTTTATTGCGTCCGTAAAATCACCTCAAAATCACGCCTCTAGACCAGAATACTGCCTTAAAATGATGCTTGAGATGATTTGATTATTTTATATTGCACCTATAATCATTCTTTTATTTTGCATTTTTTGTAGTTTTTATCAGTAAGGGTTAAATGATGTATCATTTTCTTGTAGCTGATGAGTTTTCAAAAACAAATATTTTTCGTCAGATTTTTTATTTAAAGTTGAACTTTATAGTTTTGTTTTTTTTTTTGTTTTTTTTTTTACCAGACCAAGCATCATACACTCGAAGCAGAAAATGCAATATAAATATGAAATGCAAATGTACAATTCCTTGGAATTCATAAACAATGCATCGAATCAGAAATTTTATAATTTTTCCTTTTTATTTTTAGCCTAGCTCGGAAAAGAATTACGTGCATTGAAATGTTGAAAGGGCCTGCACAAAATTATGATTTAGAGATTTCTGAAGAATAGTGGGTGATTATTGTATTAAATATTCGACAACTTCTATTTGGGGGTTCATTTTATGCGTAGCAATAAGCATATAATGAGCCACTTAATTGGAAGGTGCCGATAGTATTCCTTATTTTCTCCGTATAGTATCCTTTAAATAGAGCTAAATGTCTAGTATGTGTTTATTTTTGCTTTTATTTGTTTATTTGTTTATTCTTTTTTGTTTATTTGATCATTAAAAGTAATTGGAAAAAAAATCAGTAAAAAGTAAAAATAGTACAAAGTAAAAATCAGTACAAAGTAAAAATTCTACATTTATTGCGCCACTAATGATGTCGAAGATGAGGCAAGCGCTAAATAATATTCCTTTTGGATAAAAAAAATTTTAAATTCAAAAGATTCCGTCTTTATTTGTAGGCTGCAGTCTGAAAAACATCCCTCAGATTATAGAAGTATCTCAGAGCGAAAAGTAATAATTGGTTCTAAACAGATTCGAGTCTGTTATTTTATAGTTCAAAAGCGGGATTTCATATTATGCAATTATTTCAAGTGGCGGCCGCACAAACGTGGCATATAAAAACTTGGTGACACTTTTAAGCGCATCTCTTAATGAAAGCGAGCTGTTTATAAGTACTGGATAAGATTTTGACCTAGCGCAGATTGAAACGCATGTTGCAAGCCCTACTACGAAAAGTTCTAGAGCATGAATTACCGTATTCAGTTCAATTTTATTGAGAAAGTGAGAATTCATTGTTGTGATTGTAATCTTACCGGAAAAAAATATAACATGGCATTTTTTGACATTAAGGTTGAGATTATTCACTTTGCACCATTACTCGAAAGATTGAACCTTGCATTGTACGAATAGAATGATTGTGTCAGGTTGTGTTGTCATGGTGTGGTGAATTTTTTTAAGTCATCTGCATAAAAAAAAACTAGGTATATTGAGTAATATTTCTGATAAAAGATATCAGAAATGAAGATATTAAAGAGAAGGGCCCAAGATGACTGCCCTGTGGTACTCCGATACAAAAACTCATTTAGATAAGCGGTACGAACTGATACAAAAATAAAGCTCTTAAGAAAACAATGTTGTTCATAAAGAACATGGTCGATAATATGAGTAAGTTTATCGCAAGCTAGTTTCTCAAAGAGTTTGGGGATGATAGATGATAGAGCGATGCCTGGATATTTGTCGACTGAGAATTTATCACTATTTGTTACTTTCTGATAAAGCAGGAGATAATAAACATTTGGATTAATCGTGACTGTAACAGTGCTGCCATATTAGGGATTTTAACCCTAGATTTAGGGATATTTGAACAACTTCAGGGGACAAACAGGGCAAAAAATATTCAGGGTTTTTTTTTAGGGAATCCTGAAACTGGATAATGCATTTTTCCGGAACGAATGTTTCAATAAATATTAATCTCGGAATATGTAATGTCTATCTTTTTCTGACATAAGAAAATGCAGAGTGAGTGAAAAAATGACGCCAATTGATTACGAAATGCGGTGTTGTGATTGGTCGTATTCTTCGGCCTCCCATGGTACTGTCTAACTGTCTCCCTCGCGACGCCGTCGATAATAAACCTTTCGGGACTAATTTTTTCTGAAAGAAAACTTAACGCACCCAGGAAAAAATTAGTCCTCAAAGATTAGGAAGAATTGGCGAAAATTTTACCCCACCTTAAAAAAGTTTGCTTCATGTGACGGCAGTCTTACACATATAAAAATTTACATTTAAATAACCTGGTTTTCGAGAATGCCGAAAAGTTTCTCGGAAATGACGTCACAATGGCTACTTAGGGTAATTTTAGGGATAAATAGGCATTGTATGGGGGTAAGCCGCAGTGCCTGTCTGGCAGCACTGGACTGTAACGGATTAGTTTCAGTGGAACACCATGTTCAGCCTATCATGGTTGACGGAGACCAAAAGTATAGGGGGAAGTGGTCACATATCAATCATGTTCCCGAAAGCTGAAATTATCTCAGACATCGCAGTGACTATGTTTCAAATCAGTAGATTATTACAACAATTACAATTCCAGTAATTATATCACAGATAGATTTTATGCAGGAGTGCAGGGGTTTAGTTAGAAATCTAGATAAATATTCGGTCGAATATAACAAGAAAGGAGATTAAAAAGTTTCAACGACTTCCCAACCTCAGACATGGTCGTATTTACAAGGCCCTCTTATCCTCTAAATCTCGCATTCTCTCGGAATCGCATCTGACCGAACTTGATGGAGGCATTATCGACTATGTATGGAGGAATGAAAAGAGAAAAAACCGACTTCGTTGAACACTGCACTTAAGTTTGGGCCAACCTAAGATAGATGATGTTCAGAAGCACATCACGTTATCATTACCACACACAGAAATTCTAAGTACGACCGGATCAACATAAGCCATAACTTGGGAAGACAGGTTCGTACTTTGCGTGGCAATCCAAAATATTTGTTCTGGCAATATTGAATCTGAAGACCTTATTGAAGATCTAACCACCCGGATCATATGTACCTTTGGATTTTTTCAGATGCTTAAATTTGTCTTTCAGAGATCAGTCTATTTTCTCACATGAAAAACTGGCATGTAGCTCCACTCAACTCCACGCCTAAGCGTAAAAATTTTGAAAAAAGATAGGTTTCCGGTTCATCGTGAGCCGAAGTTATGGGTAGGCTTTGACCCTCAAAACACTTGGACCACAGACTGTATGCCTCCAAATACTGTTTTGTCGCGTCTCGGCTGAGTCTGGGTTTCATCACGGGCAAAGTCATTTTCCTTTGTTTCCGCAGTTTTATTATGACTGCATGCACCAGGGGCAATCAACTCTTTTATTTTGTTGCCTTGTTTGATGGCTTAACATCAGCCTATTGTTAGACTTTCTTTTGGACTTCGGTTCAGTTGAGATGCCATGGTAACCATCTTTCAGAAAATTTGCTACAAAGTTAGATTATTTGTTTATCTTTGAATGGTAATACTCATTGGCGAAGTTCCGTATATTTTAAAACCCCCCTTATTCATAAGCGTAATCGAGAATACCTAACTTAAAAAAATAATCCTTCTTACAAAACTAAACTAGACTACCTATCACCTTTTGTCATACATCAAGTCCACGTGAACTTAGTTCAGCTATACTTAACAAGCACATGTTTCAAATCTACTGCACATTGCTTCATTGTCGTTTTTAAGATGATAAACATATAATCTTTTGTTACTCATAACAGCAAGACACTCAAGGAAGTCCTCCATATGACTATACGCATATGTAGAAATCCGTACTAAGTTTCAAACTTAATAGCTAAGAATTTCTAATAATATCTCATAAACAGGCAGACAGTCACTATAGCGTGAAGAATGCGCACCACACAAAACACCTGAGAAAATACATACACTGAATTTTGCAGAGGTAGATCTGCCTTGACCTCATAATACTCTCAAAAAGAATGCATAAAGTCTGGGGACAAGCAAGAATGATAGCAGAAGTAGTAACAACAACGACACCAAGAAGAATAAACATTCTAAACATTAATTCAAAGTTCATTCTGTTTTGTTGGTTGCCTCAAAATTCTTAGCCACAGTATTTACGCTCTGTGTGTGTATGGATATAGTGTGAAGTGCATCGAGGTTGATACATGCATACGTCAATAAGCTCACAACAGACCATTCATGTGAGCAACTAATGTGCATACCTATAGTGGATTGTCTACGAACAGCTGGCTGACTTAAAATATCTTTTTCACCGCACCGAGACACCTGACCTAACCGAGTCCATGAAATTTGTTGTACTTTTTGTTCTATGTGGTGGATGACATGGAGTTGAATAAGAAGTTGATACTTCTGGCACTTTGTAGAGTACTTCTTGCTCTATGGGGTCATATGTTGGTAGTAGAGACGAAATCAAATGTAAGTGACCTGTGAACCATTTGGCTTGGTTTTGCTAGGAAAGCTTTAAAAGAGCGACGAGAATGGGAAGAATTCATGAAATGATGTTCTTAAAAATGTTAAACATATACATAATAAACAAACAGAGCAAAGTGTTGCAAAAAGTTCGATGCAAATGATAGTAAGGATGCAAATACAGTATACAAAAAGATAATCTCTACTATTGAAAACGTTCCAGATTGGGAAATTATAAAAAAAGGAAATGATTATATTGCCTAAAACTGGCAAGCTGAAATGACGACCATTGATTGTCTCTATTGCTGATTTCATGTTTGGCAAGTGCACCAGAAGTCTAATGACAAGTTTAAAGTGAGAAAAAGGATATTTATATAAAAAATTATACTCATATTATCATATCCTGTATGGAATTCAAGTGAACGTGACACAAATAAATTTGTTTGTTTGAAATTTGTCGGGACCAAAAATATCATATCTGAAAGTTTCAAAAGGGGATCCAGGTTTCGTTTGTTAGCTCGGACACCAAACATAGCAAAGAATTTTATTTGAACAATCTATCGAGCTTCAACTCAATAAGATAAGAGTCCAAACTCTTATTTTTAGAAACCCAATTGCTTCCACAGTTAAGCTCAATGAAAATTCAATGTGTTTTCACGATTATTCCGGACTATTAATACTTCCGATTAATAAAAACTCCTCACAACTACCCTAATCATGCAATTTTCCACTAAAAGTGATATAAGTTCAGCATACAAGCTTCTAGTTAACTATATCAAATACCAAATACAATCAATCATACTATTTACTACATCCACTTCTACCACCAAACTATTATACAA
This sequence comes from Nemotelus nigrinus, assembly GCA_947369275.1. Classification (NCBI taxonomy): domain Eukaryota; kingdom Metazoa; phylum Arthropoda; class Insecta; order Diptera; family Stratiomyidae; genus Nemotelus; species Nemotelus nigrinus. Next base: position 50,734,780 of record OX376375.1, on the reverse strand, counting down.
TTCAGTGTTGCATCTAATTGTTACTGGTAGCTCGCCTCTCTACCTACTGCTGTTGCTGTAGTGCTCAAGTCGTTCAAACCCGGTGCATTGAGATGTAATATTTATTACAACTTGCATTTTCGACCTTCGATTTCATTGGATTCTATTCTGTAGGTTCAGCGAATGAGATTTTTTAAAAAAAGTTTGATTGGTTTCAAGCAATTCTCTATAGATTGAGAGATTGATTTCGTTTGGTTTAGATACTTCAACAATTTTTATAGGTTTTGCAATTCACTTGAAGACAAATTGACGTTGTAAATTTATTTGCATAGCTCAAACATGGTATTCGAAATACATTTTCTGGAAGTGCAGTGTGAATATTTGAACTGCATACTGATGATGTACTTATAGTTTATTTATCACTAGTTTGACTGGTAAAGCATCTGATATACTTGTAAAAATTATTTAAAAAAAAAGCTTTTTGCGTTTATGTAGACAAGCTCACGTGAAGCTTGTCGTCACAACGTCCCTGCATTCGAACCTAAAAATATTAGCCACACCCAGTTTCGGAATCTTCAAAGAGTTCGTAAGAAATTCTTGACGTTTCTATTGCCTTCTAGTGCAAAAACAAATATAATAAAAACAATTTTTTATAGAATATATTTTTTTGATAGTCCAATTAACCTATTATCGGTTATTATGTAGAAGAGGACTAGTTTTGCATCTTCAATGAGTTTGAGAGTGTGTGAGTTTTCTCTGAGTTTCAAAGAAAATTATATCTTTATCTTAAAAAATGCAACCAACTTCAAACTGCTATAATTTTCCAGCCGCTGGTAACGCTGCGCCTATCTTCCGCCTAAGAACATCTGATTTTATTGTTTACAAGCGTAGGTAAGCATTCGTGTCTCAGTTTTGTAGATTTTTTTCAATCCGTAATTCATTCAAATGTAATAGGCTGCGGATATAGCGGAACACCACAAGCGGCTATTGTTAGAGCCCTGAAGCACCGTAATGTAAATAAATCTTTTTTGTTTCGAACTATTGCACGTTATCGCGATACTAACTGTGTTGCAAAACGCTATGATAGTGACTCGAATTCAACGAAGTTCGCCCCGAAGTGGAAGACGAACTAAGCGTATCGAAAATAATTATGCAACGAATACTCAAAACGAGCTCAAACTTAAGTCTTATGCCAAGTTTACACTCTCCTCGAACGTTTGGTTGATCAACTTGGGAAATTACTTCCCCGAACATTTGAAAGTCTTCACTCAAAACTGTTTACTCGCTTTTTTATCTCAGTTTGCGATAAAACTATTCCTGTCCACATTGAGAACATTTGAAGGGTGTGAAGTTTAAGTTGGTAGATATGCATGTCGTTAGGCAGGTAGCATTTTCTCTAATCAGAAATTTATTGAAAATTATTCGAACAGTGTACCTCGTACCCATGCGTCCTCATGCATCTTGTCCGGTATGATGCATCTTGCCCATGAATTCGTAGGCAAGCTGAATCGGTTTTCAAATATCATCGGAGCCAGCATCCGATATTTTTCAAATCCCTTTGAATCGATACGTAACACCGACAAAATTTCGAGCGTCCATGAACTAAGACGAGACCCTCATAAACTCTCAGTAACCCTCACAAAACAGGCGAGAGCCGACGATACAGCCATTTACACTCTCGGCTCGGCAACATTTGCCGAGAGTGTAAAACCAGTATTTCATTCAAAAAGGGCAAGATCTCACCGATGAACGAAAAAAAAAATGGCTCAATATTGCGAACGCGATAAATTGCCATATAATATTATCTTCTTTGATGAGAAAAATTTCCCAATTGACCTATTGGTAAACAAACGATCAAGTTTACTTAACAAAGAAGTCATATGAAAATTCAAACATACTAACGGCCATAAGAGTATTTTCCGGTGACCATTGCGATCGACGTGGGATCTCCACTGGCATTTCTAGCCCCAGTTTGCGTTAAACACGTACACATAAAAAAAAATTACATGAATTCGAAAATTTTTAGTGTTTTCCAACATATTTTTCTTTACAACGTTCTGAAAAGTCGCAATTTAATTGGACCCCTTATACGTGACAGCATCGTCGAAATCTTCAAAATTCGGTGTCGCACAAGAACGATAGCTTTTCACCAAATTACCTATTTTTGGAGCTCTAAAAAAATGTTCAACAACATAAAAGATTTCTGCTCTACAACTTCCGAGGTCGATATTATATCAACTTGAAATTCAAAGAGTAGGCCAATTTGAACGTGAAGACAATCTGGTAAACTTTTGATTTCAAAATTAGGATAAAACTGTTGTCGTCTTTTTACGGAGACATTTCACCTTAAAAATTATTTTCAACGTAACGTAAAGAAACGACAATTGTTTCGATTTTTAAATTTTCAAACTTTTGCGGACAGTAATCCTTCAAATTATTCTGCCCCTATAACTTCAAATACAGTCAGTAGACCAAAACCGAAACTCAAAATATTAGTTGCCTTTATTGTGGAACAGATTTGGCAAACTTTTGATTTTAGTGCTAACTGGCAATTGTCAGCATTAGGCATTTTTGTCACATTTTAAAAAAATTTCCAGATGATACAAACAATTCCAAGAAAGCAGAGAAAGCGTGGAATTGACAATAAGATACCTTGCTATAATGTAAACGTTTTATTTGGATAAGTTCAGATTATTTCAAAAGATGTTTTGTGCCAGAGAAGTATCAATTCTAGTTTGGTCCCAAAAACATTATTTATTTTGGAAAAAGAGAGTCGCGTTAATATTCGTGGAGCAATGATTTTTGTCTACGAGGTCGTCACAATACGCATCTTTACCGAAGATTTGACCCAAATCTATGCCTAAGACACAGAAACGACAACCGAGCGCATTTCGTTCCAGAGAAGCTAAACCAAAAACATCCCACTAAAGTTCCCACTAGGCCCTATTCTTTTTCTCATCTTTGCAAATTATATCTTTGCGCATTTTGATAGAAGAAAATAGCTGGAATGAGGTAAAAATTAATTCTGAATATAGTCTTTGTTTACTGAATGGGTGGCTAAGTAATAATTCCCTTACATTAAATGTACAAAAAATACAGTGCATTGCATTTGCTTCTACTCAACGTGGGCCACCAGATGGCCTAAATGTATCGATTCATTTGAAGAACTGTGCAGCTGGCTGCCTTTGCCCTCCTTTGCAGAGAGTTACCAAAACTAAATATCTGGGCGTAATCTTAGACATTTAAAGTGAGACCAGTGAAACCATTCTAAAACTTGTAAAATTTGTTCCGCTCAAAGACCAATTATTAAAATATTTTTCTGAACCCCGGAAAATAAACTTTTGTAGTTGCAGATACCACCCCATTATTTATATTACGAGAGTGTTTGGTAAAGTTTAGATTGATGTTCCACGACCGGGAAATTTCACCTTCGAAGGGTAAATCGGCAGTAGCAGGATTCATACTTTTAAGATTCAGGCATTCATTCAACTCATTTTATATTGAGTTACAATGAAATGGGTTTTTTTCCTTAAAGAAATAAATGTTTTTTTTTTTCAATGTTATGAAAAGATATATGTATTTAAAAAATTATGAAGCTGCTGTGTATTTTTTTCTTACAAGACTTGGTATTAACGCAATTTTGGCAAATAAATACAAAACTGTGGCAAATAGCTTACACATTGTCCGTGCGAAAAAACGTGGAAATTCTCATCATGCACTGTGGGGAAAACGAGAATATTCGAGGGAATTGCGGCCACGGAAACCTCACAGCACTGCTCAGGAGCCGAATCGCTGAGCGCTTTGGTGACCAATCGGAAATCGACTTTAAAAAATGTTTCGAGGATTAGAAGGAACATTAACATCAAGGTTTTGTGTCGAATGGGATTTTAAAAGCAATGAAATCAATTTAGAAGAACAAATAATGACTACCCATGCTATAACAAAATCCACCTTAAATTTTAATCACAGTAATAGGATAAACTTCTATAATAAAAAATAAGTAAAGAAAAATGTTCATATTTTCCAAGTTGTGGAAATTTTTCGAATGGTAGCTCTAAAATTCTGTCTATTTCTTTAACCTTCGATGCGGCCATCGCGAAAAAAGAAAATCAAAAGGTTGCACAAGCAATTTCGCTAGACTGGCAAAGCTTTTGATGCCAAATAGATATCTGTTTTCTAACTACAACCCCTGTGGTTGGCGGTGTGGTTTCCTTCACAGATGATGCATTTTGTTCCTCTTCAACTATTATTTCTATTTACAGGGCGTCAAGAAATGAGCTACAACCTTGCGTGAATAACACACTTTGTTCAACTGCAATGCAACTTCTTTTGCGCAAACTATTGATTTAATTTACGACATAATATTTCTAGAATAGGAGGAAGTATTACTAGTTTTCGAGATGCATTTATTTTTTTGAGATGTATTTATGTATTTTTATTTTTGAGCTCTATGAATATTTTTCTAAAGCATGATTGATACTCGTCCGGTGTTTTGAATAAGAAATGTCAATTAATTAAGGTTTTTTTAGAATTAAACTTGTTTTTCATTTCAAGAAACCTTCAACAAAGACAGTCCCTAATAAATTTCGTTTTCTTTTCTGAATCTTTTCTGAAAGTATCTGAGCATTTCACTTTCTAATTAATATAGACATAATTCTGGTAGAATATTTATTTCTTGAATTCAATTTATATTAACCATTTTATACATATTATACTAAAGACTGCAACTTTGACGTATGGTTTACTCAACCCAAAGTCCTTAACTTCAATCCTTGAAACAAGTCCTCAACCCAACTGCAAACAACTTATCATCTCATCCAGACAATGAATTTCTGCTTAGTAATATAACAGTATTTTCACTTTTCAAAAGTAAAATTCTCACAATGTTTCCAACATTGCGTCGTCGTACAAAATAACAGTTGCAGTATACTTTGATATTTTTTTTTAGTTAGTCAAGCATGGCTATTTCTGGAAAGTTAATTGCATTTAAAGTGGTCGTTGGCAATTAAACAAGCAAAAAAAAGTAGCGAAGGCCTAGATGAAACTCTAAAACAGTGGTCAGACCTAGATTTTTTGTCACAATATGTTCAGACACTTCAAAACTTTTGTAAACATTTGTGGGAAAGCTGTAATTTTGTGACGGAGTGTAATATTTTGAGTATCTTGAGAGCGATTGCATGAAGTACGACTGTATTTAGATGGCTGTTTACAATATAATGGAGTCTAGCTATTAGTTATCAATAGTTATGCTCGTAGTTATGTATGATAAGTACACATCATTATTAACTAAATATAAATGAAATTTATTATTAAAAAAAATTCCGATTTTTCTGTCGTGGTGATGACTACACACATCTGTTCTACAAAATTCTTTTGAAAGCATTGAAGAAGAGATTTTTTTCAATCCCCAACGTAGTGAAATTTCAAACATCATGAAATTCGGAAAAAGTTACGCGTGTTTGCCGTCAAACCACATATTCCTCTCCAATCTTATTTTCCCTCACTCTCTCCCGGCTACAAAATGGCACGTGTTTCCGGCAAATAAAACATTATTGAAATTCAACCAATAAATTTGAATTCAGTGGCGATAGCTTTGAATTCGTTCCATCAAATTCAAATCGATCAATGTCATTAATGTGTCCATAGCAGCGAACACACTTGAAAGTACATTCTCCGTGACTAATAAATCTTCCATGGACCCCAGACAATAACCGAATAAACAAAAAACAAACAAAAATAAAAAAAAATATTTCGAGAAAATTGCAGCATTTCACATTTATAAAACTGCTGTTGTTCAAACGAAAATACGCTTGTATAAAATTTCTTGCGATTTTCTTTTGTCTAAGCGTAGTAATTTCCCTCTCACCGCAACTAACACACAACATCAAGAAATAATGCATGTCCATGCTAGTCGATTACCTCCTCTGCAATTCACCTCCAAAAAGTCTGTTGTGTTTTATTGTTTGGGTTTTTGTACCCGTGCACACTTTGTGTATTTCGTATGGTTGTTTAAGTGTAAATAAAGAATAAGTGCAACAAAAACCTTGTAAAAAGCTTTAAAAGTAACTATGAGTACATTATGTGTACATACATGTATGCACATACAAGATGATGATGATGAAGTCGAAATGAAAAATTCAAGTTTGCCTACATGAATTTATATCTAGGTCTTTTGAGTCATAATTTTTGAAGCAAAAATCATTAGTGTAATTGTTGTTCTTGTTCGTGTATGATTGTTTCCAAGTCAAAAAAAAATCGCAATGATATTGCAAAAAGAGGTTGTAAAGCAAATTAAGCGATTTGAAGGAGGTTCATTTATGTTAGTCATCACCAAACCACATTATCATTACCATAGACAAATAGTCTGTGAATTTAACGTGTAGGCTTCCGGTTTAAGGTTAAAGATATTAGAATGTAATTTTTTGATTCAATAGGGTGATATGCAAAATCACTGCTGGTAGATGTTTTGAAAGTGGAGCGGATTAAATGAATCAGGATGAAATGCATGTTCAATGCTTTGTTTGTTTTAACGATTTCTGATACGTCAGCCACAAATTAGTTTGTGTTTGAAATATAATATTATAAAAAGGATAAAACTCAGATATGCTAAACAGAATTGCTCCCCAGAAAATGCATTTATCAAGAATTATATAGGAAAATCTATTGATCTAATAAATGATATCGTTAGGTTTGCTGTTTTGACTTACATCTGTAAATGAATATTATGTCTAACAGAGTCGCAGTGTTAAAATGTATTTTAAACAAATTCAAAAAAGAGCGAAGCCCTCTGCACCAAAAAATCTGCTTGTCAATAAATCCGAAAAAATCGAGCTGCTTCTAAGAGGAATTGTTATTTCACTGTAGTGTTGAGCATGACGTTTGGTTGAATTGATAATTATCGGTGTAAACGGACAGTAAAATGATGCAGACTGTATTTTCGGTATATTGAAGCTGAGATCTGAATTCTTTCATTTTTGATCACTGCACAGGAAGAATGCTAAATTTTTCACCATTTTTGTTTGACTCAAAAAGGCACCAAGAGAAATTGGTTTCTAAATTAGGGAGTGACAAAAACAAAGTGATGGCACAAACAAGGAAAACTAGACACATTTGATAAAACATAAAAATTGACGAATAAAATTGGGAAAACGTTGACAATTTCAAAGAGCGAAATTGACAAAAATGAAAATGAAGAAAACACGATTTGAACCCAGTTCGCGAACAAGACATTTTGCTCTGCCCTGGCAATATTCAAATTCAGTTGCTTACACAGATACAACAGCGATTTACACGAAATATTTGATGAACCGAAGCCATTCAATAGTTAGACCAAACCGTAGAAGCTGTCATGGGCTGGTCACGTATTTCGCATGAATCAAAACAGCAGGACGGAGACCCATGAGAGAGCCCAAATAAACGATGACTCAATTGACGAAGACATTGTGGCACTGGTTGGATTTCAAAACTGGAGAGCGCGACTAAAAGATCAAGGCTTTTTGACGCGACTCATTAAGAAGAAGTCTTTACGCAAAAAAAAAATAATATTGTAGGAACGAAGTCTTCAAAATACATATGAATTGCAGAAAACACTCCGAGAACTGAAGACAAATATGTTCAGATACTGATGAAAATACTATGTACTATAATGTACTAATACTATGTACTAATTCAAAATTATAGAGGTATTGCCATTTTATCAACCATTCCTAAACTCTTCGAAAAAATCATATGTGCTAAACTATCCCCTCTGGTCGATTCTCGACTTAATGAACAGCAGCATGGTTTTAGGAAAGGACGTTCTACCACTACCAACCTAATGGTGCTGGTTTCCCATGTTCTTTGTAAAATGGAGAAAGGTGATCAAATTGACGCAGTCTACACTGACTTTAGCAAAGCATTTGACCGTGTTGACCACTCCATTTTGATTTCTAAGCTACAGCAATTCGGAATTGCCGGTTCTCTACTAAAATGGCTTAGCTCTTATCTCCACAACCGCTCACAACATGTGAAATTCCAAGGGCTTATTTCTAAAAAAATTCATGTCAATTCAGGTGTACCTCAAGGTAGTCATCTTGGCCCTTTACTTTTTAATATTTTTATATCAGACTTGTCAGAGGTTTTATCTGATGTGCCTCATCTACTCTATGCGGACGACCTGAAAATTTATTATACTATAAAGTCGTCTTCAGATGCCAGCTTTTTTCAATCAAAACTAAATTCCCTCGAACATTGGTGCAGCGTGAATAACCTACCTCTCAACATCGCAAAGTGTCATGTAATTAGCTTTTCTAGAAAAAGTACGCGCGTACATTATACGTACCTTTTAAGCAATACGGCACTTAGTAGAGTGGACAATATTTTAGACCTCGGTGTGGTGCTCGATGAAAAGCTCCGCTTTAATTTTCATTACGACAAAATGATTTCTCAAGCAAGTAAACGACTTGGCTTCATTAAGCGACGGGCCAGGGAGTTTCAGAACCTTTGGGTTACAAAATCACTTTACACCGCGCTCGTTCGCCCTCTTCTTGAGTATGCTTGCATTATCTGGAACCCAGTTTTCGAAATTCACAGCCAGAGATTTGAATCTATTCAGAAGCAATTCTTGCTATTCGCTCTTAGAGGTCTTTACTATCCAAGTGATTTTAGCAATTTACCGTCGTATGAATTTCGCCTTAGACTTCTAAACTTATTACCTCTTGCATCCAGAAGATTAATGTTATCTGCCTGCTTCAGTTTCGATGTCATTAGAGACGCTGTTAATGTCGACTATATACAGAAAAGATTTGTGCTTAATCAGCCCTTGAGAGTCACTAGATCTCGACGAATGCTAGTTGAATATAAGCATAGCACCGCATATGCTGATAATGAGCCAATTAACAGATGCTGCAAAATATTCAACAGTATGAGCCAACACTTTTCCCCCACGATATCCAAAGTGTCCTTTAAAAATAGAGTTACCAAGGCTCTCTTATCCTAACCTCCCTAGTCTACCGGCCTAGTATCTTCTTATGACTTAGGACTATTTTCATAATTGTTTAATTAGATAATTAATTAAATCCGTTTTTGCGTTTTGCGTATTTAATATTGTGACCTACATGTAAATTAGCTTTGTGTATTTATTTATCGAATGTTTATTTATTTATATTATATTTGTTTGTATTTTATACCTATTTTAAACCTGTTTTTTTTTCTTTAAATTTGTCTGGTTTGTTTTTATGTTTTATATTTATTTCATTTATATGTATTATTATTATACCTTGTTTGGTAAATAAATAAATAAATAAATAAATATTTGACGCGATGGAGAAAATATCGATAAATTAGATGAAAGTGATTTGAAAATGTGGTACTAATCACATGAAATAAGCACATCACAAAGTGATAAAAACGTTATCAGTTTTTAAATTTTTACTTGGTATTTTAAATATCAAATTCAACTGAAATTTTAATTTCTTACCAATTGCGTTTTTCTCCCGATTCCTATTTCTTCAGAAAAGGTGTGTAGTGCTAGCCCCTCTTTTTTCTAATTACTCTTTTTTCTTAATGCCTATTTTTCCAGTTTCTATTTTTTCTTAACGCCTCCTCTTTTTAAATCCCTCTTTTTTCTGAATTCCTTTTGCTTCTGAAACTCTCTTTTCTGCATCCCTATTTCTTCTGAATGACTCTTTTTTCTGAATCCTTCTTTCCTCACCTTCCTCCAAACCCTTCTTTCTTCCCAAACCTTCTTTCTTTTTCTCCTTTTTTCTAATTTTTCTTTGTCCTCAATCCTTTTATGCCTAATTATGCCTAATTTCAATTATGCCTGCTTTCTCCTGCATTCAGTTCCTTCTCTGAAACTTTTCTTTCTCTTCGACTGTTCTTCATTCCCGATTCGGTTTTTCCTTGATAGTTTTTTCCCCGATCTGCTTTTTTTCTTTCGGGATACCCTTTTCTCCCCAATCCGGCATTTCTCTTATATTGTATTTATTTTAGTTTATACAATTTAACAATCAACATACAGATGATTCCAATTGCACGCTATTAATTTTTCTACTTAAAGCTAGTTTGAAAGATGAAACGGATAGGGGCAGAGGACCTAGCTCCTCTGCATTGTGCGTCCTCAGTAGTCTGAGCAAAGTCGAGCGGTAGTAAATGGAAGACCTTGCAAATTACACTTTTCAAAGTTTCGGAGTTGTATGTCCTCAAACAAAGGAAAGTTTGAAATTTTCCACAATAATTTAAACAGGAAACGCTGATTGGAAAAAATACAGCGATTAAACAACGGCTGAAGGTGCAGTATAGTCAGTCGGACGGAGTATTTCAAATACCTCTTGCTCTCCGATTCTTCTTTCCGATCTCTCATTCTTCCTGCGCCACTCTTTTTCTCTGAGCCTTGTTTCTTTCTGAACTTTCTTTCTTTCTGAGCATTTTTTCTTTCTGAGCCTTTTTTTCCTTAGCCTTCTTTCTTTTTGATCCTTCTTTCTTTTTTATCCTTCTTTCTTTTTGATCCTTCTTTCATTCTGAGTCTTCTTTCTTCCGATGCCTCTTTCACCCTGATCACACTTTCTTCCTGATCCCTTCCTTCATTATTCTCGATACCTCTTTTCCACAATCCATCTTCCTTTTCGACTCCTTTTTCCCACCGAATCTTTTTTCCTCCCAGTTGTTTTTTCTGCAATGAAAGTATAAATAATGTTTGGGAAATAAATAGTTGTAGTGAAATAGTTTGAACATGATTGGAATATTAAGATCAATGCATCAAACATTTAAGTCTCAATTAGTCCTGACTTCCTTTTTATGGAGATTGATGGAAAACTGTAAGTCAATCGTAACCTAGATTGAGGGAATTCTTACATCAATTGAAAATTTGTATTCAAATTTTCCGTTTTTCATTCAAAGGATCTAACGGATAAAAACCGGCGTCCAATTGAACAATTAACAATTAAAGTCTCCATTGAACATACAGGATAGCTTAAAATATATCACCCTATCGATAGATGCTATAATTTTGGCAAATAGTACTGTCAGTTTTGTTTTGATATTTGTGTAGTAAAGAGATACAGAGTACACATCAACAAGCAATGGAACGCTCCACTTCTCAAGATCTCGAAGTACTCGTAACATAATAATTCCTTAGTGGTTTTAGCGCGAAGTGAGATTCGGCGCCGATTTCCCGGCAGTTCTTCATAAACTTCTTGTTATTTCCACTTAGGCGTTTAGCCGCTTGTCTCCAAATGACTGAATCAAGATTCAACAGAACAGGTGCAAGAAGGCCTTAGTGTATAGTCTAGAACATAGAAGAGTAAGCATGTTGATGTAACGGATGATTTGCGACGTTGATCAAACGACGTGCTAAGCAATGGTCAAAAAACAGCTATCAACTTCTTCCTCTAGGCTGTGAATCGTACCTTAAGGACGCTCACGCTCTCTTGAGCTTAAGTGACAAAATGGACGATTTTCGGTCGAAATTTATCCTGAACGACGAGGCCAATATTCATTTGAACGGGCTGGTAATCAAGCGAAATTTGTGCTTCTAATGCACGTAGCATTACATCTATCCATAGTCTCTGCATGGTGCGCCATTTAAGCCGGAGGTGTCTCCTCATTTTTTTACGATGCCGGAGGTGTCTCCTAATTTTGTTACGATGCCTTGTGTAGCACGGTGATTGTGACTGGTAAGCGATACAGAGCCGTGAGCAGCGAGTCAAAAATTTATGAACTCGGGCAACAATGAACATTTTGAAGGATACGTTTCCGAGTCGCCTAATGTCTGCTTTAAGCGGTTTGCGCTGGCTGGCATGATCATTTGATTTGACCACAAGTTCGAAACTTCTTTCTTTGAAGATTTTTTATCAAAGGAAGCAATAGCTCTCAAAGAGAATATAACCCAAGAGCGCAAGAATTTGTCGCTCGAAGTTCACGCTAAAACGGTTTAAAATGCCAAAACGCCAAACCGGTTTAAAAAGAGCCCAAGTGTTCATCAGCAATGTCGGCGCCTACTTCACCGATATCATCTGCAAAGTAATGGCAAAAACATAAAAGTCCGAAAAAGCATTTAAAAATATATGAAACTATGACGTTTAATTAAAAAGACATATCAAAACGCCATCGAGAGAATACTTTTTAGCCACCCTGTATATTAAATTTTACACAAAGACAAACAGCGAAAGATGTGATTTATGTTGTTTTCAAGAACTATTGGGGTCTTTTGGATTCGATAATTCACGAGTTTCTCGCCGATTTATTTGACTATGACGCTACATCACTCTCCTCGTTGTCAGATTTAGCCCCCTGCAATTCAAATTTCTAAGGCCAATATGATAATCTCAAAAGTCAAATCACAGATGCATTCCACCAACATGTGCGGAGTTCCACCACGTTCCAACAACGTGAACAAATCAAGCTAAATGGGCTAAAAATATTAACACGGACGAGTTTTCACCTAAAAGACAATATTTCTATTCCAGTAATTCCAAGTCTTCGAAATCTGATTTAGATTATTTGAACTAATCAAAGAAAGATTTGACAATTTAAATGGAAATTTCACTTTCGATTTACTCAATTTCACAACAAGAAAAAATGTTTCCATAAAATATGTAACAAATAACTGATCATTTTCATTGAAGATAAATAAGGAATATACCAAATAATCAAAAGTTTGGCTAACCAAACTGGAAAATTAATTACACAAATTAAAATTATACGAAATTTCCTCAACACTTTTGATTGGATTTTCTTCCGAAAAAATGCCAAACAACTTTTGAAACACACATATTTGATTCAAAAACACTGAATATTCAACAAAACTCATGGAATCCGATCGACCTTGAAACCCCCAAAAATTCAAAAAACTAAGAAAAACAACAAACTTTTATCCACTCACCTGATGGCGTCAATGGTTTCTGTTCGCATTTCGCTGCACTGCCATTGCAAATTTTAGTCGATGACGATGATGACGAGGTCGTTGGCGATGGTAAATTATTATTAATTGGTTGTGGACTAAGTGGTGGCAATGAATTGCCATGCGAATCGATACAACGACCTGTCCGTGATGAACCACGTGTTAGTCCTGTACAGATTTGTGCGAGATCTAGACGGGATCCGGACAGGCGATTTTCTCGTTCTCGACGACATTTGTCGTTATCGATTTGAACCTGTAAGAGGAAGAAAAAAAAATTAGAAATGAAAATTAAGTAATTTTTTAATAGTGAAGATTTAAGAACTAAGTCGAAAACAGAACAAACAACGACCACAATTATTTGTATAACCCTATCAAAAAAAAATACATGACGATTTGCTCACTATTTTACTGTGAAATTTAAATATTGCAGTGAAACTTTTTTAAGTCAATAAATCATCAGATTTGTTAAGTATCTTCAGATTACCTCCAATTCAAACAGATTCATTTCAAGTACTCAATTTCATCAATATTACGCCTAGAGGGAAATTCCACGATTGCAAAACGTGTATTATGATCAAAACTATCATTAATTTTTTCTTCGGTTTTATTTCATGCTTAATATTTTGAGGTAAACGAACAATTTTCCTTCTCTCTTTGGACCCAAGTCTTGCATCGAATAAAACTTACATGCATGAGATTTACCATTTTTGCAACTATTTGAATCAGAAAAAGACAGTTAATCCACTCATCTATTCGTGTGCATTGGTCTGCAATGCATCGTACAGCTTGACCTCGTTACAAACTTAAAGATTCAATTGCATAATGTTACTTGCGTGGTGAACTATTTTTTTTGTTATTAGTGAAATTGTTTCGAATTGTTTTGTCTAAGTAAACGTACCTACTGCATGCAGTTCAATTACTACACTATGTAGTTGAAAGAAATGCAACGACTGGATTTTACTTCTCCTTCAAGTAGTTATGCAAAAATATGAATTCGTTTGCAGCATGCGACTAGGTTTGTTTAGATGGCCTACGCTCGATAAAATAGAGTATTAATCTGAATCAGATACGTTGACCTTGTTTCAATTCAAGTAGTGATCGCGCATTTTTAGATATTTTCGGTCATGACCTTTACTATCGATAATCGTGCCGGGGTCAATTTTATCTGCCAAGAACGGATGGTTTGAATTGACGCGTGAATCGATCGAATTTTTGCCTCCGAAAGTGTTTTCTGGCACTCCCTTCAAATTGGCTTCGCAGTGAAGCAGAGATTTTCAAACAAGTTTGTTTCGTTTATTCAGAATTGTTGAACGATTTTATTCCTCCACAAACAAAAGGTACCGCGTAAAACATCAAAATAAAATTTGTATCATATAAAACATGTAATAAAAAACATATATGGACGCCTTTATTACCAAATACTGTTACTTATTCGATTTAAGCACCTATGGTCCGTGATACAAAACCCACAACGTGTTTGCATAATTTATATATAATGAACACCATGCATCCACATTCAACGTCATCTTCTTTTTCGCTGAAGCAGCTGACAATACCAAGCATTAACGCAACATTGATTCGAACGACCTTGCCGATGATTCCTAGCTGGTCTTCTGACCGAATTTCCATCTTATTAGCCACCTCTCTATCAGAGCTTCGAGAAAATCATAACTATCAATTTTCTCCAACAGATAGCGAACGATTGCTGCAAGATATGTTCCACTTAGATTCACAACGCTACGGTATGTGGTATTAGAGCACGTACAACTCACCATACTGGACATGCAGCAACGTTTCTGACTACCACATGAGTATGAATTAAGGCATAATGATGCTCAAGATGCAGCCAGCCGTGCAATATATGATCGGAATCTTCATCTGATGGGGAAAATCATTTTTTTTTTCTCCCACCTGAACCCAATGGTCAAGACTCAATGCTTAAGACTCGAGTCCAATTTAATTCGGGCGTGAAAGTTGTTGCTCAGGAATACCACCATTCACATCTTCCGTAAACACAGACTCTTTGAGTCGAGAAAAAAGCAATTTAATTTGTCTACAATCACGATAATTTACGAGGTGAACGAATTGTTGAGATAATGACACGCTTACGATCACAGCTCATTGAATGATTAAATACGGAAACAGTTTAGATACAATAACAAACCATTCGTGCAAAATTAGTTTCGAAACTTCAACTATAACAAACTATGAATATATCTAAATTTAAATTTGACGACGGTATTTTGACTCTAACCGCATACCGGAACTATCTGACTTTCGAAAGATAACGCGAAAAAAAATCGCGAAAATATAACACAAGGAAAACAAACAAAAATTAGAGTACGGTGCATAGTAGCACAGTGACAATGATGGACGAGTTGAGGTAATTTTAATCTAATTGAAGCTACATGACTAGACACTGTGTCATAAGAAATAATAATCTGGACGTATTTTGTTGCGATTGCATCAAATTAGACGCACTTGAAGTTAACTTGGGGGGGAAAAAAAAACTCTGAACAGAAGTCGTCTTTGTGGTTTGATGATTCGAAATCATCAAAACAATTTTGATTGTAATGATTTTTCTCAACATTAGTCTACTCCCTAGTACAATTATTGCCAATTATTAAGTTATTTGCTTTGAAGCTAACTATTATACAATTGATGACCTTGTCAATGTATTTGCTTATCTTTTACCTGCAGTTAAGCTAGTTCAGGTATCATACAATGTTGGATTTCAGTTTTTTTATGCGTAGTTAATAATATCTTTCGGTACAATACAACGTGTGAAGTCAAGGAATTTTGTTACGTAGATGTCCAGCAATATAATTATGAATACCGGATGTTCAAAATATTAATTTCGATAGCTGATGACGGCAAGCATGTGCAGTTATTCCATTCAACACGGAATAACGAAAAGTTACAATGAGTTTATTTTTATATGTTGAAATAGGCAATCTAAAATAAACTTGGGGCTTTTGAATTAAGCTCCAAAATTACAAATACTATTTTGACTTTGACTGTATTATTAACGCTTTAACTATTTCGAACTGTGTTGCTCCACATTCCACCAAATTACAAGTGTGGCTATTTAGAATTAAATACAGAGCTATCGATTGTTAGGCTTATTTGATAGCTAAAAATTGTTCAAAAAAGCTCACCGCTCTAAAAACTGCTCACATTCATCTACCAAACCAACTTCATATCACTGAAACTTTTTCATAAAAGTGAGCTCATAAGAGTAGAGAATTGTCAAAGATTCACTGGCGATACACTGTGATTTAAAATAGAAGTAATAACTAAAAAATTATGGGGTCGGATAGCAAGCAATAAGGACAGAGAAGATAAGTGGCTGAAAATGCTAACACGTCCGCATAGACAAATCTTCTAAATGAAGCTAATCTGGCTTTTCACTTGCAAGAACTAAGAACATGCAAGTATTGTCACTGTCCGACACTAAAAAAAAACCAGACAGCGCTCCTTCAGTGCGTCCTGGCAGGTGGGCATGACCTACGGGGCAGAGGAGAGGTTACAGGACATACTTCAATTAGCAAAAAGATCTTGGGCCGTTGATGGCCGTTTGAACTAAACCGTTAAGTTCCAGATCTTCACATCAGGTATTGCTATGAACCTATAGATATATGCCTGGCAATGTGTCAGGACATTAGGAAACCGAGCCTGAAGCTCAAAAAAGGTGGTAAAACATTTTTTGGAATGAATAGGTTCACTGAAGACAAAGTATTCAGCTAGAAAGTGGTCGCACAATTTGAAATGGATTTACGATTTTTTAACGAAAGACAGAAGTTCCTGATTTCCGTTACTACCATGGTAGCGAAAAGCGTGTCAAGTAATTTTTGGCGATGCTTATGATTAACTTATCTAAAAGCGACAAAACGCTGGCTATAATTGTGCTAGCGTTCGGATGCAATATAAGCTCAGTTGTATTTTTCCAGCGTTCCGCTAACGCTCTCACTGACTGCTAGTAATCACTTGTGGCAAAGCAGCGGCAGTCTTATTTCTAGCATACACACAGAAAAATACTTCAAATTTTTTGAGGAAAAATGAACACATTATCAAAGAAAATTCTGGCCAAAGAAATATTTACTCAATCCAAAAAAAGGAATTTATTCATTTCAAAGAACTGATATTGAACTTGCCCTGAGAAAAATTTGGTAAAGTTTCAAGGACAAATCTGACGTAAATCAGTTCACGCAAGATCACCGAAGTTAAGCTGTGTTGGGCGCGGTTACTACTTAAATCGGGGACCGCTTGAAAGCATCGCATGTCGTTGGCACGCAAAAACTCTCCCTCCCTTCATATCAAAAGGGTCGCTTACTTTGAAGGGAGTGAAAAAAAATAAAAAATAAGTAAAAAATGGGAGAAGCCGATATCAATTATTCCGTTATTTTTTTTTAAGTGCCACATTTTTTTCTTATTTTCTGAAGCCTAGTCGCCATTTTAAGCTATAATCTGCCACTTAATCAATAGAGTTAGGACAACTAAAGACAAACAAAGTCAACCATGAACCCGGCGGAATTCGAACCCGCGAGCAGTAGATCACTGCTTTGGACTGGCACGTTAGTGAGCTTAGCTATCGAACCCTTATTTGTGTAAGGAAATGTTGATAGAAGTCATAAAAACTATCAATTTTTTCGTCGAATATTGAAGCGTGGTTGATGTTGAAGCATGTAAAAATATGTTCGCGTTGTAAACATAATTTACTAAATTCATAGACATAATTTCCAAGATTTGAGGAAAATTACTTGCTTGAAATAAGGTAAAGTAAAAATGCATTCGGTTAAATGTAAGAAATTTTTACATAATATTTATACAAATGACTGACATCAAATAAAAGTTGATTTGATTTGTGGAAGATTTCACATCTCGTAAACAAGTAAATATTTTCTTTGATTCTCGGAAACATATTTTTCTGAGTGTAGATACAATTTCTATGAGTTTATTGCACTTCTTACAGTATGTCTCCATAGTTTAGAGCGCACAGTTGGTTTCAGTATAATAGAAGTCTGAAGAAGAAGACTTAGGAAGAATACGCTTTAAGTTTGCGCTAAGCACACGGTGAGACACAAACGGCAACCATAAGCTTGTCTGAAGGTCACGCCAATCATCTCTTGAGAGCGAAAAGTATTCGAACAGGTTGAGTAAATTGTCACATACGCGAGAAAATAAATATCATCAAGTGCGTCCGGTACCTTGAGTACAGCCACATATCGAGGTAAAGAAGATCTGAGTTGGATGCTCAGCAGAGAAGATGCCTCTAAAGATAATAGTCATGAAACTAGCGGGGAAGATCCGGGTTCAATGTACTTCTCAGCGAGTTCAAAAGTCTTCACTACTGCTGAAATTGCTATAAAAATTTCCAAAAAAGAGTGCAGAAACTGCCTATAAGAAGAAACTGAGAAACTCGAGGAGTTCTGCGTACAGGATATTTGCTAAAAATTGAGGAGATATACAGCAACCCAGGTACATCTCGAGGAGAGAGATCATCTCGAGGAGTTCTGCGTACAGGATATTTGCTAAAAATTGAGGAGATATACAGCACCCCAGGTACAAAGTCGTAACGTGTCTTTGACAAGTGTTTAGACGACAAAATGTTCCCAATGCAATGGAAGTAGAAAAGGCGTCTATGAAATGTTACTTTTAATCTTAGATGGAAAAAGTGCTCTCTCTGCTTGCCAATATAGATTTAGGAAATCAAACACAACCTTTGAAAAACCTTTGTAAATTTGTGGCTACACTTGATGTTTGACGCACCTTCAGTTTGGCCAATCGCAAGCACCTACACTGAAAAAGCACATAGCGCCAGACGCCATAGTTTATAGACTTCTGGCGCTACGTACATGTACTCCGATTTCTTTAGATTACTTGGCAATAATTTGCTAGTACAGAAAAATTATTTTTGGGAAAATTCTATTGAGTGACTAAGCAATATAAGAATAATTGGTACCCCCAATTATTATCTTCCTAGCTTTTTGTAAGTCTTTACTTCAGAATTTACTAATTATATACTTAAATAATCCGAAATAAGCTTGAGGAAGGGCCTGACTACAAAGCGAATTTTTACACAAAATTTCAAAGTATCTATATGCATTAAAATTTTTTTCATTTTGTAGCACATTCTTATTGTTACTTAAACACATGCTCCAACATTCCATAGCTCTGAAAACCAATTTTGAACAATATTTTTCTCAGTCATCGGTGGCGGTACCATCTTCATAAATATTTACAGAAAATACTTGTGTAACAAACAACGTGCCCTGCCTTACCAAAACTATGCACTTACTATATATGCAGCCACCAAGTGCAAGCAAGCTGAATGAAAAATGTGCGTGAGTAAACTAATAAACGATTCAACAAACACATTCCATCCAGTCAGTACTGCATACAGTATATTCACTGCATGTCTAATTTTATGAATTTCCTGTGCTTGCATGCCACATAGATGCATTCTATCGCTGCACAAAGCACATACCACACACACGCACAAATGGAAGCTAAACTGAGCCTACGTGATTGCCATTTGAAATTTTTATTCATATCATTTTACTTCGAGAATAAAGTGTTA
Source organism: Nemotelus nigrinus (assembly GCA_947369275.1). NCBI lineage: Eukaryota > Metazoa > Arthropoda > Insecta > Diptera > Stratiomyidae > Nemotelus > Nemotelus nigrinus. The sequence continues at coordinate 50,715,341 of OX376375.1, read as the reverse complement.
TTTCAAAGTATTATATGCATCATTTTAATGAGCCATGTCGATTGCGTCAATAAAATAATTTTATTTTATTTTAAGCCCTCTTACTACCATTTATGATAGATTCAAACACATAGTAAGTGAGTCTATAACACTAAAATCTATAATTGTTTCATATTCCTTCAGTTGAGAATAGGTTAGCAATGTACACATACAAAACTCATGTTATTGTTGGATTTATTATTGTGGCGACAATTCGCACGTTTTATGAATGTTTTGTGTGATAAGATGCTGGTTAATTTGCATAGAATAGAGTGGGCTGTTGAATAATCAAGTGAACAGAGGAAATTATTTATATCGATTGCTATCCATAAACCTTTCGACTTAAATGACCATTTCCTCTCTGATATGGGCGAAGTAATAAAGGTTAAAGTGATGTTAATTTTTGCACTTGGACTTGACCGATGGCTAAAAGAAGTGTTGGTTGAGGGCAACTGATTGCCGCTTTCATTGCAATGGTGGAAAGAAATGGCGAAAAGTGCGGGATTTTCTTATAAGGATATGGTGGGACACGTTTCGTAAATTATCAATTGCACTGAAGTTATTTTCCTGTATCATGCCGACATTTTCATTGGAACTCTAACTGGTTAAAAAAAAAACTTAACTATCCACGCTCAAATTCACACAATTAAAATCACATTTACAAGCTACAAAGTGGTAAAATGGGACAATAATTATTTTATATATTAGATACAAAACATATTCAACTACCTGGTGCAAAACTGAAGTAAATCCACAATCTACAACCATTTTTCTTTAAATTAATTAGAATTTAGAGCACTTGCAAACAATTTTCACCGTAAACCCGAATTCACTTCCTTTTTTCATTTACTTCAATATTCCGAAACAACTGTCTACTCCGAACCCGTCTCAGGACTGACACGATCTATCCTATCAAAATAAAATTTAAAACAAAGAAATGCACTAACCCCCTATGAATTTTGCATTTCACCTCAATCGTCAATGGTATGACTAAATGGTCATCAAAGTATCGAAAGTTCAAACAAACATCATCTATCTTTCTTGAAGAAAAAAAAACGTATCGCAACTAGCATCAAAAATAACATCTCTGATGCTCAATGAATAAAAGCATCACCTCAATCACGAGGTCTTTAACACTTATTTGGCATTGTAACGACAAAAAAATCACACGGCATTGTGCAATGCATCCTATTATGCGTTAACAGCAAACTGCATAATATGCAAGCCATTCTATAGCATGTGAAGTAAGTCAAGTCTCTGCTGCCATCCTGTCTTGCCACAAATTCACCATACTTCTCTCCCCTGCTCACATGCATATGGCCCAAGTTAAAACACATTAAAATCCTAAAATAGCATATTCACTTGAACCATATCGAATCCAATATCTAAAATCAAAAACAAAAAACTCTCGTGCCAAATTATATTTTTAGCATTAACTTTTCAAATTCGCGGTGGCTTCTGGCATCGTTTTGCGAATAGCACCCGGATTGGGATCAGAAAAACAAACCACATTTCACTTAGTGATCTTAATCAAGTATGAAGTTAAACACGGCAATGGAATGGTTCAATTATAGGATGTACAACGAACTGCCCTGGCATACCACCGTTGTTGGTTTGATCAAATTAATTTGTTTAACATATTGCACAAATTTGTTGAAATTGGAATGAAGATTTTCGAGTGTGCTGACAGACACGACTACAAGCACGAAACGAATATTTAATTTGTTTGATGTAATGAAAAAATGAAATGATGGAAAGTTAATGACCCACCCGCACGGTTGGGAATTTATGTTCGGAATTTGTAGCCGATGTATGTACATATTTGACTTTGTATGGTTTTGATGAATGTTTGGAGCTGTTGAAAGATTTAATTTGATAATTTTCGGGTGAATTGGTGCAGAGAAAATACGAGTATATTATTAGCTCTATACATTGAGAGATAAAAAAAAGTTGTATTGAACTGAATTTCTTTCTGGTCCCTCAAAAAATGACATAGAAAACTACCTCTCAACAATTCTGAAAACCAAGCGGTTTGTGTCCCCCTAGTAATTGTTATAGCTTAGGTTCGAAGGTGTGTTTTTCAACACAGTTGACGCATTTTTTACCCTCGCAGCTACCACAAGTTTTTCTGCTGTTAAGATATAACAAAAGAGCTCTTCTTAAACCTTTTTACTTTTTTTGCTATTTTAGAAACTTCTGCGTAGTTACATTGTAGCAAACATATTCAAAGTAAAATGAGCCAAAGATCCGAAGCTTTATGTAGTAAAGGGCTGTTTCTTTAGCATTCTGTGTTTAAAAATGGTTTATAAACGATCAGTAGGATTTATATTTAAAGTCTATTGTGGCCACCTACGAAGTTCCAATTAAATATGACCTAACCCTTAACACTACTAATCGCTAACACAATGCAAAGCTTGCTACATGAAGCATATATTACAATATTTTATTTTAAACCATTTTTTTTCCTTTTGAAGCCTTTTGAAGGTGTCGATTATATTTAACCTCAGCATCGTTACTGGCGTTTTTCCTTTCTTATAGAAATCTGCCAATATTTTCCCTATAATTAAAACCGGTGACCCTGCTTGCATCTCGAATTACCGTCCTATATCGTATTTGCCTTGCTTCAGTAAACTACTTGAAAGAGTTGTCTACAACAGAGTTTATCCTCTATTTGTGCCTTTACTCGCCACCGAGCAACATGGATTTGTAAAAGGCAAATCTACTGTTACTAATTTGCTATCGTTCATCAACACTATTGCTTCTGCCATTGATCAGCAAAGACAAGTGAATGTTCTTTACACAGATTTCTCCAAGGCGTTTGACTCTGTCAACTATGAGCTTCTTCTGTTGAAATTAGACAAATATGGTTTCCATGGTCCGCTGTTTTCCCGGTTTTCTTCCTACATTCATGAACGTACTTGTGTTTTTACGGTGAACTCCTGTTCGTCTACTCCCTTCTATCCCTCCTCAGGTGTTCCACAGGGTTCGATCCTTGGCCCCTTATTATTCTTAATTTTCATTAATGATCTCCCGGGTCTATCTAAAAATATTCAGAGTAATCGATACAGTCGAAGACTGCTCACAGCTTCAGATGACCTGCTCACTCTTATCAACTGGTGTAATGCAAATCATCTTACTTTGAATGTTTTCAAATGTCGCCAAATGTCATTCACGCGTAAAACTTACCCACTAGTATTTTCTTACTACGTTTCTGGAGCCTCTCTCGATGTCGTTTTAAATTTTTAAGGCCTCGGAGTAATTTTTGACTCTAAACTTTTATTTGATAAACATATCTTGCACATAACCTCTAGAGCGTCCAGACTTTCGGGTTTTATACTGAGATCTTCTAAATATTTTACAGATGTCTCCACTTGTGTACATTTGTTTGTCTCGTTTGTCCACAGTATCCTCGAACACTGTTGTCAAATTTGGTGTCCACATTTTCAATATTTGATTGATGTGGTTTAATCTGTACAACGCAGATTCACCCGCTCTCTTCTTTACAAATTCAATTTTGCTTACTGTGGGTATAGTGCGAGACTTACCATGCTGCAAATACCATCCCTGAAATATCGCAGACTTTTTCTCGATGAATGCCTTCTATTCAAACTGCCCCGTCAACTTGTCCCATCTGACCTCTGCAACCAGGTCTCCGTTCGTGTTACGGATCGGTCATATAGATCCACGTTAACGTTTATCGTTCCTTTTGCGCGGACTGACACGTACTACTTTTCACCGCTGTTACGTATACCTAGGCAGCATAATGCACTCGGATTAGGTTTTCTGCCACCGACCTTGTCACGTTTCAAAACCATTTTAAAGGATAAAGTCGTAACATTTTCTATTTAATACGATTTTATCTTTTTTCCTTGCTCATATGCTACATGAATTTTAATTTTGATTTTTTTAATTGGCTTTCGATATTCTGTTTGTTCTATATATTGCTTAATTTTTTTTTTCTTTTTCATTGTCTATTCCATAGTTGGATTTGTTATGTTGTTTTGCAACAATGTTTTGCTTACTTTTTTTCTTATTTTTTCTTATTTTTCTTAATTTTGAATTTATTCTTTTTCACCTTGACTTTGTTTATGATGTTTGTTCTTTTTATCATTATTATTTTGTGCTTTCTATTTTACATTCTTTCATTAGTAGATTTTTTGTATATATTATGTGTTTCTATATTCAGTTATTGGATTTTTATCTGTTGAATATGTAAATAAATAAATAAATATATATATTTTAATTACTCGACATATAGCAATATTTCGAGGGTAATCTGCCCTCTTGTTCAGTGTCTATCGATCTAATCTTAAAATTACTAAAGTATCTTATTTAAGGTGCTTACTTTTATATTATTGACTAATTCTAATTACTAATATTATCCATTAATTACATACTCAAATATATTTAACTATCTATATTAATTACATTATTCTCCTCACCATAAAATATCTGTTCAAATTAACCTGAACAATGGTGATACACAGTTTCGTTGGTCTGTGTTTAGTCGCCTATCCATCGGGATTTTCCATATGTTCAGACTTTCGTAAAAACTTGATGCGTATTTCGAATCCAAATTCAAATCAATAACAAAGTTAACGTTAGTGGATCAAAGGCTAAGCTTAATAAGTTTAGTGTTTCTTCTTCTTAATATTCTGACCGAATTATTTGCCTTATCTTTCTTCATGAGACTGTCTTTGTTTGCGTTTTTGATCGTACTGCATCAATGATAAATGATGGTGGTGATGTTTTAGTCTCTATCCACAAGTATTTTTCAGGGTTACTCTGTAATATCTTCTATCTTTTCATTTTCATCGATGACTCTATAATAGTTTTCATCCTTTTTTTTCCAGTTGAGTGTACTGTTCTTCGCCTCCTCTAAAATTCTGTTGTATCTTCGGTTCATGCTGTTTGCAATTTATCTGTTCCTGTTTACGATCGATTCATTATTGAGCTCATCAATTTTATCAACAATCGTTTCCTTTTTGTTTCGTTTTTAATATAAGGCGACGTTAACTTGCCAAATCTGATGCATAATGATAATTTTTCAACCATGCTTTCCTCTATCAATGTTTCCTTGATTTCCACTTCCTATCTCTTGTACTCATTTTCTCAACTGAACACTATTCCTAACAACAACAGAACAGACACATGTTTTGCATTTTTTTTGCATTGGGACAGGAGCTGTTGTTGTTTCCAATGCATCTGTTTTATTTTGTTATGGATAGGGGGAGCAAAAAAACACGCCTAACAATAAAATTTTTAGTCTATCAAACAGAACCTCTCATAGTGTTACTTACTGTCCAAGCTGATAAAATGCCCTGCGTCCTATCTGACTCGCCGCACCCCCTCTTTCCAGAATGATTTCTGTCGACTTTTTCTCAAGTAAAGTTCCCGCTTCTTTTTGGTTTTGGCATTCTTGCCAAGTATCGGGCTTTCTAAATCAAGTATCGGCCTATCTAAAGCTGCGATTCGCCGGCGAAATTGTCGTTAAACTAGCTAAGCGTGACCAGTTGGTTAGCATCGAGACCTACATACGTACTAACCAACACAAGCCCTTTTTGTTTTACATCTATTATTATATATAATGATGATATGATTATATGACCCAGAAGTGATTTGTAAAAATTTTACACATTACTTTTAAATTTTTCCCCTGCACAATTTTAAAACGTCTTAAAAATTCTCCCATGCTGATCCCGTCATCCGTTTCTTTTATTCATACCAACTCCGCACAAGTTATTGCTTGTGTATCTTTGATCTTAACGGCATTCCGAACCTGTTGGCCAAATCTCTCCCATCGTCCCTGTTTGTTTCTTTGCGTATTATTTTCAATCTCAGCTTCTCCTCTGGCCACTTTCGGCTTTACTGGAAGTGTGCTGATATTTTTCCCATCCAGAAATTGAGCAGCCTAAGTTGCAAAGCTCGAAGGGTATGAAGTATCTAGCTTCCTCTTGTCGCGATTTTCATTGTATGTTTCGGGCTGTGGCTGTGGCGTATCTGTCAATTCCTGTACCCCTTCCAAATTCTGTCCTCTTTCCTAATCTGCCCTCTTCCCTATTCTGCCCTCTTCCTGGAGTTCCTAAAGGTTCGATACTTGGCCCATTGTTATGCCTAATATTTATCAATTGCCTCCCTTTTTTCGTCAAATCTCCTTCTCTTCTGTTTGCTGTTGACTTGAAGATATTTAGAGTAATTGAATTGCTTGTTAATTGTCTCCAGTTGATATATGATCTTTATGCTCTGAGTGAGTGGTGCTAAGCGGAATCTCTGACTCTGAATATATATAAACGATATCAAATGCCTTATGCTTATAAAATGTCGTATCCAATGTTTCCCTACTTTACTCGATTTCGTCTTCAGTGCATCTATTCGTTTCGCTAACATCACCACTCCCCTCTATCTTATGCTGTCAAATCTGGTCTTCCCACCTTCACTAGCGTAGATTCGCACGCTCAATATAGTTTAAAGTTTATATCGTTGTACTTATTTCAAATTCTTTCTTTTAGATCACAACGAACATTTCTTAACAGACAACTTCTGACAACCAAATTCTTACGCTCTTTTAGTATCAAAGTGGTTTCACTTAGACAGTTATGGTTTATCATGCTTTAAGTTCAGTGAATTCGAAACAAAAAGTGCAATAAACTCGATGAAAGTGTGCCATTTTAGCTCCACAAGACATTCCCAAACAGTCAAACTTTTGTAGTATCAGTTTTAAACAATCTTTCTCAATCAAACAATCCCCACGTATATTTTTCTAACGAACTCAATATGCACGATAAAAGTCCTAAAAATATTGGTAACAATAAGTATGACCCAAAAACGTTGATAACAATAGCCATTTAGCAAAAGCGACTAAAGCCAGAATAAATGAGTACAAATTATATGATTAAATTTGATGGAAGAAGATAAGTGACGAACAATGCTAACATGGTTTAAACCATAAGGAATAATCCATCAATAAAGATAAGCAGACTACAATATATGTATTGTTTTCATCATTTAAAAAATATCACTTTACGACTATGATTCAATTAAAATTTAGTCTATTTGGGTGTTTGTTTTTTGTTCAAATATGTTTTTTTGTCGCAGTAGTAAACTTTGAAGCAAAATAAAAAATCGATAAAAAACAATTTTTAGTGAACTTCTCTAAATAACTATCAATTATTTTAAATAAATTCCTGATTATCTTTTTACTCAATGGAAGAGCTGTAGACCAACCAACATATCGACATTAACATATCTATTAGCTTATCATATCTACGAACATCAATTTACCCTAACACAAAGCTAATATGTTCCCATCCAATTAATTAATCTTTGTTTAGCTATAGCTAGCAATAAAAAATTTGTTTCGGAATGCGAATAAGCACTTCTAAATCCAAACATCATATTGAAAATCATTTGTAATCTTCAGAACTTTCTTCACTTTTCAAACTAGATTACATTAGTTTTGCATTTTCTCTACTCACAATCTCATCACGTAATTAAAATATGAAATCCTGTGAAAATCATAAATCAATATCATTTAAATCTGCAATTACCATCAGATACATCTACACTGAGACTTCAACTCCATAAATAACAATTTGTTAAAGACACACTATCCACATCTAGATAAAAATAATTTATTTGAATCTAAATACCGCGCATAATTGAAATGCGTGCATCTCATATAATGAGCACGTACATTTCTCGTACTTAGATCTTTCATCAATCTTCTTTCGCAACAAAAGTCAGATAGATATGTATTTTCCTGATTTGTGTGACTTAACCAGCTGACCAGAAAATTTTACGAAACCGGGTCAAATGAAAATAAAACGAGAATTGAGGAAGAGAGTATGAATTATGATTTGTGTATCTGTATGCATGATGTTTGTGGAAAAATATCTGTCGTGGTAGATTGACTAGAAACACGCAGAGTAGCCTAGCACTTGCTTGCTTTCCATGCAATGGATATGATGAGATCTAATAGATGAAATTACCAAGATGATGATGATGCTGGCAGATAATGTTGATTGTAATGGGTCGATCTAATCGTCGCGATTTCGATGAAATTTCAGTTTTACAGAATTTAGATAAAAAGGAAAGAGAGAAAACCTACGTTAGATACCAGTAGGAAAAACAATTGACCGACAAATGATCTTTTTCGGTTTTAAAAGCAAAACTGGTAGTTGTATATCGAATGGGAAATTGATTGAAACAAATGGATTTCAGGAAAAATTCAGCATGATTTGTGTTGTTTTATATTCAGGTTGTGATTGAATGCAAGCATGTTTTCGGATTGTATTTTGCGCAAAACAATTCTACAAGAATGTTGAATGAAAACGATTGTCGGAAACTGTTGGCATTGAATTTTCGAATAATAGAAAGTCTTTTGGTTTTAAAAGCACGTGTAGTATAGTTTTTGAGCAAGAAAAATGAATAGTATCAATTAGGTTGAATTAATTTCATGAATTTTTGCAATATTTTCGATTATTTTAGAAAATAAAATAGGTAATTGTGTCATTGCAATGATAATCATGAGAGGATTTGAAATGGGCAGATCGCCTGACATATGTATATGCATTTCAGTGGAAAATTGATATGATATGAACACAGAGCTTGAGTGAATTGGTGAATCAGAGACCTAGAAATTGTACTCAATACAAACACATGTTTTACGAAAGCAAGATTGTGGTCTGTTTTTAGATGAACTATCAAAGTCGATAAATTTTCAGTCGGAAAGGTGTCATTCTATCTCCAGGCTATCGCTGCTACAGACGATTCGGGATCTGCCTACCTGTAAACTGTGTTCTGCATAAAGCTGGAACAAATTCAGCGTCCTTCTCCACTCCTGGATGCTGACATTAAGTGGAGAAAACTAGTTTGAACTTCAATTGCTATTGCTTCAATTGCTTTAAGATTAAATATTTGTATAGGATGATGAGAATAGCTGTGCCTCCGCCTTAGCCATACTAACCTATCATACCCATAAAAAGTGTAGTTACGGTCACAGAAGTGGTTATCGAATTTTAAAACATTTCCTGAGTGTTTACTACAGTCGCCCAGAAATTGCATTAGCTCTCCTTTATTTGGGTAGAATGGAAGGGGCATTTGACATGGTTTTTGTGATGCATTTAATTTTTCTGGAAAGGAAAGTATTTTGCAGAGATTGAGTGGGGAACCAAGCCCAGTACCAACCGTTTTTGTCAGCAAGTCGTTCATCATTTAGTAAAGTGGTTCCTGCATGATATCAAGGAACTACCACATTTGTTGACGGAGGATTCCAGTCTTCGCTTTGAAAGAAATGGTTGGTGTAGACAGATTACTTGTAATCGGTTCGAGCAATCTGGGCAAACGATTTTTTTATACAGTGATGATTTATCGACCAACCTTGGTAGCTTGCTGGATGCTCACTTCCACAGTTTACGCATTTTGGCTTCTGCTTTGGTTATTTGTCAATCGCTCTCTCAAATTTTCGAAAAACAACTTCTTAAAAAAGAAAAGTCGTATCAACCCCCAAAATCAGTACAAGCAATTCTTCTATCACCTAAACAGTGGACAGAGCTGGCAAAAATACTATCGCAACAAAACTCCTAACGATCACAAAAAATAGTATCCGAGCTCAGGTTGCGTTGGTTAGTACCTTCCAACTTGATCTCGTTTTCTTTTGTTTCACTCCTGAATATATCAAAATAAACTTCCAGAAACAAGGTTACAACCCGATTGAATATTTCTAGCTGAAACATAGAAGAGGACAATCAATACTAATCAAAGTGTTCTTTCGGAGTGATCAAATAATATCTATAATATTCAGGCCATCTAAAACGTTGTTTGCTAAGTTAATATCCATATAACCAAATAACCAATGGCTATATCATCAAAAAATGCGGGGAATGCGGAGGACTCCGTATCGCCAACTACAGAGAATTTGCTATCATGAAAGCCACTCACGTCGCTAAGACTGAAGTAATTTGATAGAAACTGAGTTCTTAAAATAATTATTGGATATATGAAATTTCCTATGCTTAGAAAAAAAAGTAAATTATAAATAATAGCAATCGTTTGGCCGATAATTTGATCAATATTCACTAATTTTTGTTGAATACAATCGGTCCTTTTTTAAAAGAATTGGAATTTGTATAGCCAAATTACCTTATTGGTATCTGGTTCGGATCCAAACGTCGTCGCACATTGGTGTTTGAGTTAAACCAGCTGTGTTGAGGGGGCCCAGTAGCTCTGCTCGCTAAGGCGTCAGGCCGAAAAGCGGCGTGCTACGGGGCCTGCGGGTTCGAATCCCGCCAGTGCCATTGCTGTAAGTGTGAATGCGTGTGATTGTCCATGAGGGTGGCAAATGGGCCCAAACTGGTGGCCTAATGCTGGCCGCGTTCCCGGCAGCCCTCTTTACTAACCTAAACCAGCTGTGAGTAGATATCTAGTCCAATAAAGCGTCAATTAGGCATGTAACTTATCCCCCCTCCCCACAGATACAACAGTTAATAAGGTCTCTACCACCTTCAACACACTATTAAAAAACCTGGCCTTGTTTAACTTAATGTGATACGTGAGATATATGTAATTTTTTCCAACTAAGGAATAGATCAAGTTTTGAAAGTGCACTCCGTAAATTGGCAAAGGACATTCGTACAAGTTTCAGGAAATATACCAATATCCTTAGTCACATGGACCAAAAAACGTTTCGTGTTAACTCTTTTAGAGGTTGGCAGCTCCGCTTTGTAAGGTGATATTCGGAGAAAGCGCCTTAATTTAATACCTGTTGAGTTGAGCCCTACCATAGGGTCAGTGTTATAGTTGTTAGTCTAGTGTTGTCTTAAACAGCTGGCGACCGGGCTTACCATCAGCGCTCCATTAAGTCTGGGTATAAAACCAGCGAATCTACAAATTCATGATCAGTTCATATAAGAAGGTGCAAATTTTTTATTCACCTCTAACAGCCATTCAGAAGCGATATGTATCAGATAAATAGTACAAATATGGTGCAGGAAGATAGTACAGATATGTTACTGATGTAGAGGAGATAAATGGTAGCTGTGGTTCGCGTGCATTACTTAGGCAATTTCGAGAATATACAACCTTAGATTTTCTGTTCACATAGTTCTTTAAATTTGCATGATTTGCTGATTGGGGGCCGTTGCAGTTGACGCATTTTGGCTGCATGGTTTTTTCGTTGTTTTTTAATTGGTTTAATATATTACGATATTAACCATGTCCAAAATCTCGGACGTTTTAAGCTAAATTTCTCAGCAAGATATTTTCAAGGTATTGCTTTGGTTTTTGATGAATAGGATGACATCTGCCTTTCAGTCTCAAACCAAATTTTCCTTATGAACTCTATATATCAAGCAAAGCTATAGTTCGGTTAAACTCTCTGCATTATGCGCTTAAAAACTATGACTCCTTTGATACGTCCGTAATTAATTGCTTCAATAGCGCAACAATTCAAAGCTGACATACAGACATAACAAACAATATTCTATCTTTTCGAAACTTACTTATAGGCACGAATCCAGCTGTTTGTAGCAATAAATCTATCCCCAAACTAATGACACCTTCAGTCACTAAATCTCAAGCATCAGCAAACGACATCAATTAACATGAAAAGTACGTGACATTAAACATTTTGGCTCCATAATAAATATTAATCGTCGTCACATAAAGCATTTCTTCTAATGAGTCAGATTCTAAGTTGACTAGCATAGAACTCGAATCAAAACACTGTTTATTGCATTGAGCACGCATTTCAAATTTCATTTTTCACATACGGCAGGCAATACACATATGATTTTCTCTCGTTTACAAATCAAATAATTTCTGCATCGTGCAGTTACCATTGAAAATTCCGGTAAAAACAAGCGTACGTCACTATGTCAACAGGAAAGCCAAGTACAAAATTTCCAAACTATGTAAACAACATTCCGGTAACCAAAACCACATTTTCAGTCATTGTTGTTGTACATGAGCAATAACAGGGAGAAAGTACCACTTCACAGGCACGAAAATGAACAACAATCCCGGAAACTTTCCCTTTAAAACAAGAGGTCTCGCTATCTTTACGGCTTTGATTAAAAGCCTATGATAGAGCATTGGCCTCAACTAGCTCGTATAGTAAAACCATTGTGTATTCATTGTGCTATCCCTTCCTTTTAATAATCATATACGAAAATGTTCACATAAATAAAATTTATTTCATTATCTTTCGACTTGTTTACTACTGTCGACAATATACTCCTTTCATTGCTTTTGCTTGTCTCACATTCCCGTCTCTTTGAATCCTTGAACTAGAGACACAGGAACGACGACCGTGCACTGCTAGTTCTGTCCTGAAAATTATTTACGTCCCGTTAAATATCGATGTTTATAGAACTGTGTGACAACAGCTCGTTGTTGTTGGTGGAAGCGTTGGGAGTCCTGGAATCAAACCTGCCGAAGGACATGCACGAAGCGTGGAATTTGCATTTTTATCAGGGTAGTAGAATTGATTTTGGGGGGCATTTCTGTTGAATGCTTGGCATAGTATACGAAATCTTGTTCCCAAAGGAATGGTTTTTATAGCGAACTGAAGTAATCGAGACCTTTGCAATGACAGGAACTTTTTTCGTGTGTGAGGAGCTTGAAATTGTTCACCCGTAGATACGGTGATGCTTCTAAAAGTGGTTCAACTCAAACATACAGCGTAAGGTACTTCCTACGCGTTTTTTTATTGACGTCATGCAGTGATAAAACAGTTGTTGGGTGGTTCTAGCATTTACAGTTATATTTTCAGTGAAATTTTGGGACCAAACTCAAAGAGTGTGAAAAGAAAATGTTTTCGGATGGAACCCTACAACAGCAAAGTCTTTTGAGACGTTTCAGTATCGAAAATTCAGTAAACCACTTGAAATGGCCAAAACTGCAGACAGCACACTTTTACAATGCCACGCCGTACTCTCAGTACACTATGTGCTGCAACTATTATTATGTCCAGGTGGGCTATTTTCCAACTGTGCTTTTATCCCTCGCCATCTTAAATGTGTGTGGTTTACTCTGTGCGGTTTTTCCTATCTCACCGACCCACTACACTTTGAAGCACTATGACTCAATTGAATTTTCATCAGCTTGCAGTCAAATCAATTGGTAATGACCTCGTTTCATGCCGAATAAATTCCATACTATTTCAAATGTGGAAAAAATAATAATTTGCATACCAAAATATCTTGTTGATTTCCATGAATAAAAAACTGCTCCATATATACAAATCAATTACCGAAATATCATCAAAAAAACATCACTCAATGTCAGCTTATCGATGAGCAGGTTTCGAAATCTTGCTGACTGAATCAGTTTTTTTTTTGCTCTTTCGCATATCCATCTTAACAAATCCATATCTAATTAACGCATTCAGCGGACCATACTAAATTACAGATTAGCAAATCGATTACAACCGATTGCGTAAAAAGATTTCTATGTCTGTCGTGACGAGCACATTCAGAATGTAGCGGATTTGAAACGGTCTCGCTTCGTCTTTTTGCGCGTTAGAGTTATAAAAACGAAATTTATAAAAATAAAACTTTGTAAGTTTTTTTTTCTCTCACGGTTCCAGTAAGTTACGCCGGCTATTCTCTGTTCGCAGCCAATGCAAAACAAGTGCTTTGATTTGAAGCATGCAAATGTTTTTCTTCCGATGTTCAGATTATTTAATGCATTATGCATGACTTTCACTGAAAACTGTCTCCTACAAATAAAAACTTTAGAGTGTTACGAAATCATTTGAATGAATACCAGCGAAAATGTAAGTTATTGGCAATAGATGCTGATTGATCGTGCAAGGTGAAATCTTTTAATATGTAGGAGGAAAATATGCAATTCGGCAAATGAGGCCTGATCAAACAAACATATTTCAATTTTTGTGAGAAATGCCTGATGTGCCACCGAAGTTTTTTCTGCCATAAATAATCGCAGAATATATCAAATAATTTTTATTGAACAATGCACTTCGGCTCAAAAATTAGCAAGCTGAGTTTTCAGATAATTCTAGTAGCAATAATATCGCGCAAAATGATGACAGATAGTGTTTCACAAGTAAGAACTTTATGGCCTACGTTATTCGCTAGCTTAGATAACCAAAAAACCTAGGTCAAAGAAGTTTCTGGTATGCCAAAAACCTACAAACTTCGCGTCTAATCTTGTATTCTTTGGTGATTTTCCACTCAGAAATGGTTCTAACAGGTGAGAGATATGCATAACATGGCGAAAAACCGGTTGTCTTGCTGGTGACGCTAGTTGTTTGAGCTGCGTTCGATTCGGCGAGTTTGACAGACGCTCTTCAGGCCCTTGAACATGGTTTCCATATTTTTGACTACTTTTTCATCATCTTTAGGACGGATGATGACATTGACGAAGGAGTTCGGAGGAGATTAATCACTTGAGAGGCAATGCAGGGTTCAGTCTTCAGACCTGGTTGTTCCAGAGAAGAGCTTATGGGCATTCAATGTGCTTCTCCGCCTGGCACTGCCCGCGAACATGTTTTTGGTGGGATACGCTGATAATTTGGCAATGGTAATCACTTCCAGAGCTGCCAAATTCACCCGATTCAGTTTTAGCCATGTGATTAAAAGGGTGGAGCGGTGGATGTCCGACTATGGTCTACAGGTACTGTCGTCATGCTGACGAAGCTGAGGATACCAACTGCCATTTCGATGACGGTGGGCTCCGCTGAGGTCCAAACCAGCAAATCGGTAAGTTACCTGGGAGTGACGCTGCAAGCTAAGCTGACCTGTTGGGACCGAATCCGCAAGGTTTTGAATGTTTCGGCGCGCTGAGTACAGTGTGAACTCAAAAAAAAAACAACACGGATGTTTCTGATGGAGACGACCAAATCTATCTTACTTGTAAGAGGTAGAAATTAAAAGAAATAAGAGCGTGGATTGCCAGCGCTCAGCGCAGAAGTGTCTTGCGAATCGCCAGTAACTACTGAAGGGTGTCGGAAGACGCTGTGTTGATGCGTTCATGAGTAGTCCCGATAGACTAACTGGCTTAGAAACGTAAAGGATGATGGCTCATTCACTCTCAGCTAGAAAGAACGGAGGATCGAGCAAGAGACGGTTACTTCAGAAAATATCTGAGCAGAATGGACAGGATGGAGACAACTTTGTATCAGTATTCTATGGTATCCTACAAGAGAAAAAGCCCGTTCAACAGTTTGAACAAAATCCTGAAGCGACGTTTAATCTAAAGAACTTAACGAAAGGGAGATTCAGGAAGGCAAGACGTTCTGCATAATGACAATATGAGAAAATGAACTTGTACAAGAGCCAACGAGTAAAGTTGCATTCAACATATTCCATAAAAGGTGCGTTTTTTTACTCCGATACAGAGAAGAATAGAACTTTGCCGCAAAAACAACGATCTAGTACAAAACAGCAGTGCATACGCTAAGACTGATATAGGTTGCTGTATTTGCTGTGGTAGCACAAAACAGCTGAAAATAAAAGAAGAAAATATCGAGTATAAACTACCACAATCGACAGAAAATAGAAAAAGAACTAACAGAAAATTACCTCTTTTAACTTTCTATACATTTTGTGGGCTTTTTTCTAATTTCCTAACTACCAAAACATTCAACATAACCTTGCGAAAACCAAAGCCACCTCATGGCAAAAAAAAACAACTTGTCATGAGCTTTTCTTTTCTCTATCAGCACATTTTATAGCTCAGTACGTGAACTACTTATGAGGAATAGAATTTCTGTACTAGTGAATTCAGTGGTACAGGAGTGTTGTTGTTTCCAATGCGTCTCTTCTGTTCTCTGCTGAATAGAGGAGCAAAAAACGCGCCTAGTATTTGACAAGTTCATCAGAGCCCACATTTGAGAGCAGAACATAAATCGAATTGTAGTAAAACAGAACACTAACAATTTGATGCTGATTTAAACGAAACAACAGACTGCCCGGCAAAGTATGGTCAACAGAAAATTAACTGGGTTTTATTTTCGCTATAAAAGCACAAGAATGGAACCTAGTGGATCACCAAAAAACTTATAAAAAGAAGATGAAAGACAAGCATATTGCACAACCATGTAGGTACGATGGAGAATATGGGATGAAAACCAGCGAAGAGAGGAAACTAGATATACCAGAACCTCTGCGCGTAGGCTAACCTGCTGTTTGTTGCGTCACTGCATGTTTTGACACGAACAAACTAGCGGAGTAGATTTCACTATAAGGGAATTAAGGAGTATATTGTCATTTAAATCCAACGTTTACCAATAAGAGCTCTGTTTGTGTTCTTACCGCTACATCTAGGCAAACAAAAGTGTTCACAAGAATTTTTTTATTTGTAAGTTCAACAAGAGTAAGCGAATGACAAAGCACAGCAGAGGATTGCTTCAAAAAATGGTTGATCAATTTGGCAATTTACGATGATGAATGCTGATCAGATTTTTATGAAATCGGCATCAAAGTTCAGCTGGGAAATAAACAAACAACTAAGTATTAGTTCACGAGGACATCATGGCCGTTGTTGTCTTCATCAAAAGCAGATACAAAGCATACATCTGCTGAATACAAAAGGTTTCATACAAATAAGACCGAGGCAAATTTTTAATTCTTAAGTTGCAATTTTTATGAGCATATACATATAAAAACCATCAAATGATAAGCAGTAAAACGATAAAAACATCTCGAAATGTGCCGTGTAACTCCTGCGACAAAAAGACAAAATAACTTGAAGTCTCTGTAACTAGATCAAACCCAGACCAATTTAAAATGATCAAGAATGGTCTAAACAGAAAGAGAAGGTAGGCAGAATAGGTACAATAAAGAAAAACACGGTACAATAAAGTTGGTGAAAAATTGTCGATAAGAAAGGATCAACTAGCAAACCATGAGTTTTTTTGGTGCTTAGTATTGGATTGTTTCGTTTAGGAACACTATTAATGCTGCATATCACAAACTACTTTTGCCGCTGTCTAGAAAATTCAAATAGCAAACGATTCATTGACAATATTGCTCTCCTAGTCAACATGTAACAAAAAACAGCAGATCTGGAGATCTCAATCAAGTTCTGGAAAAGGTCGAGGGAAACTAAAAATTTCGCGGATTCCTAACATCTCCGATAAAATCTGCGGTGAAACATGAGTGAATCAATCAGTAAAACAGCGTAAGTAAAACGGCCCACAGACACGGAGATCTAGTCGTCGACTGGATCTCAATTGATTTGCCCCAGACAGAGAATGTAATCGCAACTTGAATTGCAATCTCATTCGAACGTTGTTTTCGTGGAGGCAACACACGCTTTGGAATGGGTGTTTTCAGGTCATTTTCGTTGTAAGAAAACGGAGGACATATGTACATTGTAAGCATTGTTAGCAAATGATGTTTTACGTAAAGTAATTTCGAACAGGTACATATACTCGGATATATAAGGTATTTGTACTTTCTGCTTCAGGCATCTGTAACCTAGTCATAGATCCCTCTAAATAATTTTTAATTGCCGGTCATCATAACCAGGCATTGATTGTTCGTATTAGGGGTGTCGGAACTGATTTTCGAAGAAAATTATAAATTTGTATGTACCATGAGCTGGCAGCAATTGTGCCTTAATAGGGTTTAAAATTATTATTCACGTAAAGTTATTTCGAACAGGTATGTACGGGTATCTAGGTATTCGTACTTTCTGGTTCAGCCACATGTAGCCCTCTAAATACTTTTTTATTGAATTTTAATTAATAAATCATAGGCAAGCAGCACTGAAAATGAACTAAATATCCGTTGCTGCCAAAGAAAAGATATTATTGTTCCACATCTATTCTTTTCGTTCATAAATATTTCCTGAAATAATAAAACATTAACGGGATCATGAGGTATGCTAACTGACTCTTGTTGAGCGTACTCATACACAATTCAGTCCGTTAAACCAATGATTTCGAATTATGTTTCCATTACGTTACACTAAATTCAAATGAGATCTCCATTCTAGTCTCAAAATCACCACAGACACAGCAACGTGTTCGTCGACCAGTAGCTCCGCCCACCAAATATCAAAAAATTTTGATATTTACTGCAACCGTTGCAGAGACTAAAAATGCAACCTGAGACTAGCCCACAGACAGAGATTTTCGTTGCAGATATCGCATATTGCAGATCTAGTTGTCGACGAGATCTCTCGTCTGTGGGCCGTTTAATGCTTCGCCGCTACTACAGAAACGAAATTGAAATTGCAATAGTATAGTAAGAATCAAATCAGGTGGAAGTTCGAAGTATTGTACTTGATAATGCACCGGAGTGCGGTTTATTTTGTAACGTGAATTTCGAAAAATGAAGAGTACGAAGTAAATAACGATGTTTCGAACATAAAATCGACTGTTCTATTTTCATAAAAATTTAATTCCAGGAAGATGCAGCCATATTCCTACATTTGTATTATCCAATATTTCATACACCCACATAGTCTAGTTAAAAAACCACGACAATTTTCAAAATTCAAGAGTTTATAATCAAGACTATTTGCGGGCTTACGCTAGCAGAGTAGATGCAGACTGCAAAAACTTTCAGCCATAATGTTAATTTACAGAATTCTGTAGAAATTTAACGAACA
This sequence comes from Nemotelus nigrinus, assembly GCA_947369275.1. Lineage (NCBI taxonomy): Eukaryota > Metazoa > Arthropoda > Insecta > Diptera > Stratiomyidae > Nemotelus > Nemotelus nigrinus. Next base: position 50,696,744 of record OX376375.1, on the reverse strand, counting down.
CCAACCAGAACCTTTGCTAAAATAATAGTTAGGTTAAGTAATGAACAGCTCTTCAAAGACTTAGGGCTTAAAACTCAACAGTTTTCGAAGCTTTGAAGAAATACGTTGTATGTAAAATTCTAAAAATGACGAAGACAAGTGACACAGTGAGAGCGCCAAGTGTATTTCCTGATCATTCAACAAGGTTCATTCCTCAAAACTTCCATGTAACTTCCCAGTCTATTGTAGTATGCTTTTAAAGGCAAAATTTCCCAAATTACTGAGCTAAGCGATGTTCTGCATCCCGTTTTTATAAATAGAACTTTGTAAAATGACACCAATCTACTGACCCCAATTCAAAGGGGAAGTTTAGTAAATTTTTTCTACCCGCAAAAATAATAAAGAAACAGTTTTGAGTTTTGAGTGCGCAGAAGCGACTTTGTTCTATTTTATTGCACAATTCAAGCAAAAATTATGAAACAAATATTCTGGATAAACATAGAAACAAATCACTCGTCTCGTTGAAACCAATAAATGCCGTCTAACAAAACTCATCATAAGGAAGTACATATTTAAATAGCATTCTTTACGACTCACAGCCATCTGGTTTCGAAATTATTTTTCTGCTTCAATAATCATTCTACCAAAATTTCTCTGCCCGCCCAAAACATAATTCCCGTCTACTAGCAATTAACCTAAATATGTCAACCATTCCATAAAACTGTCGTCGATCTGTCTTTGCATCATTCATAAGCACACTTCCCACATAACTACGACATAAATTTTACCCAACTCTTCAAAAATATTACTCCATTTCTCATTGGCATTACCGGTAGTAGTAGCTTGGGATCGATAAAGGCCGACAAAATGCACGCTTGACTTTTTTTCTCGATTGCAATCTGATGTCTGGTCAAGCCTACTTCCCTTTCAGGTTCGTCGAACTGCACGATTCTCTTCGTCATATTACCATCATCATAGCTGTCGCTGTTGTCGTCGATTACCCCCCAAAAAAAATCTGGGCTAATACAGGGCTCTCTCACTCAAACGGAAAGTTATAGATGAATAAGTTCCATTAAGTTCTAAGTTCGCGGGTTGGGAATACTAGGTTGTCAGTTCTAGTAGTTAATGAATAGCTCACCAATATGCATACGAACATTATTAAAATCATCGACCTAGGAAATAATTTGCCTTGGGTGATTTAATGGTGGTGGTTGAAAAACTCGAAAAGTATCTACTTCTTCTTCTACTATTTTATATAGTTCGAGTTCTAGGGGTGGTAATTTCAAGAAATTTTCTAAAACTTTATCAACCTAATAATTTCAACTTAAGTAACTAGGTCCTAGTCCTAAATTTGATAAGAAACTACTTCAAAACCAAAATTCGTCCTCATTTGTTTTCACCACTTTGACGGTCCCCTTAACACTCAACTTCCATTAGAACGGTATAATAGTAAAAAAAAAAAAAAAAAAAAAACGAGTCATCGACCGTTACAGTTAGCGATTATGATAACTACACAAATAGTATTTTGTTCTAAATATTGCTGTAATTTTCGATTAGCTACTTCAACGTGGTGATGCATGTCAGGTTGGATTTGTTGCAGCAACGCTCTTGCGGTAGCTGTGCCCAATTATATATATTTCATACAAGACTAGGCGCAGCTAGCAACACATTGCAGCTTGTCAGAGCAGAGATACCTACTAAAATGTGCATTATCTTCGCTTCGCCAAACCAGATACTTCTATGTACATAGCGGAAGATTCACTACTCTTCTTTATACTGTATGTATGCATCGCAACTGACCTGATACAGTATCATCAGTTTTGTAACACATATCCATCAATTTAGATTTTAAGCGAAAATCTAGGTCCACACTAATTCGTTCGCTTCGCACATTTATCTTTCGTACAGTAGCGGCAGCTAGCAGTATTCACCGAGTAGTACTTACTGTGTACATATGTATGTAGATCCAATCTAGATGCAGCGTGTCTTCTCCCAGCGGGAAATGAAGCACTTCAAAAGGGCTTTCGAAGCGCTTGCATCGAAGCATGCAATCGCTTACAATCGCTTCGTTTTTGTTTCATTTTCATATAAATTTTAACACAGCATGTCCGCAGGAGGAAGCGCTTCCAAGTAGCTTCATTAATATTGCTTCTAAAGCACTTTGGTAAAATCAGATAGGAAGCAACTGATTGCTCAGGCACACGTTACAGTGCTTCCCAAAATTTTCTCCAGGTCAGGAAAGATTAAATTGAGACTTACAAAAGAAAGATAGCTTTTCTATCTCTCTTTTGAAAGACATGAAATGCAGGTAAAAGTTGGAGCGACGAGAGCGTACATAGATACATAATATAAAACATACTCATATTGCATAAAGAAAAATTTATTAAACATAAAAACGTGTCCAGTGTACAAAGAAAAAACATTTAATATGAAGTCTTAAAGCTAAGGGTATAAATATTGCTCCAATTTGATCTATGCTTTAGAGTGCTTTAAACTAAAAGTACGGCGATAAAATTTGTTTTTTGCCTTTCGGAAACCAGCTTTCATTTCCGCCTCGAAGTCAGCGTAGCTGAAATTATCTTGCTTTAAAGCAACTGAAATGAAAAGAACGTGTTTTTATTAGCACGGTTACCATGAACAAAAGTGAAGTCAGCACTTACGATAGACAAACTCCTTGAAAAGTTTGTACTTATTCACAGCAACCCTGTTATGCCGCCCATCCCAGTTGATTTTCAAAATTAGTTCTTCTGAAAATAATTTTGTGAGGCATTGACTAAGCCTCTGGCTTCCTATATACTGTTTAATGTAGGATATCTGTAATGAGGATCACTTATATTTACGAGGATATGTTTAACAAAGTTACATTTGTCTCACTATTTCTTCTTTTGAAAAATCTGAAATTGTTTCAAATTCTTCGAGTTCATCCAATTGTTTTATTGGAAATATATTTAATACGTCGTTATTTTTTTCTGGAAATATTTTTTGAGCAATCCGATCCAAAAATATGTTTTGTTGGCAGAGGATGGTTTTAATATCAATTATTGATTTTTTTATTTCTTTGAGTTCGGTTTCTACGTTTGCTTGAGTCTCCGCTGAAAAGCATGCAATGCACATTCAGTAAATTGAATTTTATTTATTTGTAGCAAAATTACCTTGTAATACACATTTTTGGCAAAATATGTTTTTTGTTTGGGTGTCCTCAATTACCGGGTCTGAATTACAAACTTAATTATAAACTTTTATTTGATATTATTCTTAAAAACTATTACTTATATTTTCGTCAATTCCTAAAGTTGCATTACAGCGGAATACTGGCATAGCTGTCTCTCCAAATTTTCTTTTCATTGGCTGCATGTTGACGATGATGTAAAGGCAATAAATGTCTAAATAATAAAGATAATAAATCTGTGTGTTTCTCATTAACAATTGTATTTACTTCATGAAACGCAATGATGAAGAATAGGAATGAAAACGTAACCATCTTTGAACGGCAAACTCATTGCTTTACACATTATGTCGACAACAGGAAAATGTTCTTCGTCGTTACTAAGTTCACGAACGTAACTTATACCCAACGCTTCAGTAGAGCATACAGGTTCACTAAAAAAATTTTCGACTACTTTGAAGTGGTACCCGATAGCGTAGTTCTTTCCATCTATGTCTTTATAAAATCCAATTATCTTGAATGGCCTCAGGATTCTAATGTAACAGTAACTATCCGGATTATGAGAGCTGAGATAAAATTGGTCGACATAAAACCGTTTATATAAAGGTGACGCCGTAATTGTAGATTTATTTTTTGATAATTTTTCGAGGCGAGGTGTACTGTTTCTATTTAGATTAGATTTTAGCGTCATTCTTTCAGATGCTCTATTCCACAATTGTTGCAATATGTGTGTGGGCTGTCTACAATCCTTTTTCAAAAAGTGCATAAAATTTTCGAATTTGTAAGCCGAAAAACTATCTACATTGCCGTAGTGTTCGACGCATTGGCATAAATGAAGCAAGTTATGAACATTATAGCTTATTTTGTTTGATCCATATAAAAACTGAAAATTATGAACGAATGTCTTCAACATTTCGTCAACAACATCCAATTTTGAGCGACAGTTGACTGGGCACGATAGTAGTCTGTACGATGTATGAAGTAGGAGAAAGTGTATGTATAAATCTTCCTCTAAAATATCTTTAAAGACAACAATGCCAGTGTACAATAACAACTGACGAAATTCGATTGCTTTCCATCTGTGGACATCATCAAAACTCCGTGGTTTTCTTCCGAATTCCTTGGGTATGTACGCAGATAATCCCAAAAGTTTCTCATTTAAACATTGTCTGCTCTCAGCAGTTAGCTTTGTTGCAAGGTGGGTTCCTTTTAATATACTCATAACAATTTTTTTCATTACACCTAAATCTATAAGATGCATGACATCTAATGGAAATTGTGTCTGCAAATTTATTCCTATGTCTTCTAGGACATGGCGATTTGTTCGAAAATATATTTTATGGTAAAGTGGATATTTTCTTGTAGTGAAATCGGTATCTGTTCTTAGTATCCCAACTGAAGTGCTATATGTCAATCTATTATCTTTTTTTTCAGCTCTTTGTGTACATTTTGCACAGCCATCGCTGCTCGTGTGGCCAACTGTTCCTGTCACAAATGATTTAGCAGGGGCGTCACAGATAAAAAGTCTAATTCTTACACTGAATGTTCTCCCATTAAGAATTAAATTTTGAGATTCTATTCTTTTCATTTCTTCTACGAATTCAGCTAAATATTCATTTGCGTTATCCGGTTTCCGCGGACCAATATATGCTCCAACTAAAAATGGTTGAATACCTTTATAATTGGAAATAGCCCCTAAAATTGGCCACAAAGTCGTACGAGAACTTTTAAAAAGTGGCAGACCGTCTATTCCAATATCGATTTCTATATAGTTTTGATCGGCCATTTCCAATACTACAGACTTTATGGCTTTTTCCAAACCGAAGTGAATATAATGCCCTGGATGAACTGTAACAGGAATTATTTGGTTGTTTTTTATTTCCAAAAGAGTTTTCATCGACCTTGGCAATATTATTCCATTTTCATTTAATATTTGTAGAAGATTATCGCATGCATTTCGAGTTATTCTATGCCGTATACACCAGTCTTTTAAACTTGAAAGCAAATTATGTTCCTCTGGTTTTCTGGAGTTACTATAGTTTCTATTGAATATAGACTCTGCGGCGTCACTTGAATCAAATACATGATTTATTTGATCCGACGCTTGTTCTGCATTAACATCTTCTAAAGCCGCATTACAGAAACCAGAAATAGCTTTTTCATTGTTGGAAATTGTATTCATCTTGCGCGCAACCAATCTTCGGAAATGCCGTTTACTTACGCCTGCTTTCATTTTTTATTCCTTATATTTCATATTATTAACGTATCAATAAGATTGCTATGCAGACAGAACTTACCTTTATCTATAACTAAAATATTATGCACTTGACACTATTGAAAAAATACTTTCCACTTTCCACTTTTATAAGCTATGTAAGCAAAACGTTTTAGACGCACGTGTTTGCTGCAAACGTGGTAACCGTATACTGCGAAAAACTTAGAAAAATTTGCTATATAATGTTAGCATTGAATTTCCGGGAAGATATGAGAGCTTCCAGTTTGCTTCAGACTGCTTCCGAAGAATCACTTTTTTTGAAGCATTACAGAAACCTGGATGAAGCTCTTCGAATCTGCTTCAGACTGCTTCCGAAAAAGCACTTTTTTCGAAGCATTTCAGAAACCTGAGTGAAGCACTTCAAATCTGCTTTTTTTCAAAGCACTTCAAATTCTTCCCGCTGGGCTAGCTTGGCATACTAGTTCAATTTCGAAATATACTACATAGTTTGTAATCGTCTTAGCGTGAATGCGTGCATAAGCTGTACTGGCCCCAAAAACAAATCGAGAATGTGATTATTACAAAGACGGACGTCGAGCGGGTGATAGAGCGATAAAGACGATGACGCCAAATATGCCGTGATTGTGACTATAATAGTGAGGTAAAAAGCTATTGTTGTTGTTTGGTACTTATCACAAATATATGAATCTTAGTTTAGACAGCTCAATACATCAAAATATATAGCTTAGCTATTAGGAATGACCAGCATCGGAAATATTTAGTTTTTCAACGATAGTTATTAGTGTTAGGTCCAAAGGTCTATAATAAATTGTTAACCCAGTTATGGTTCCAAGTTGTTGTTTGCTTATGTTTTTCATCATAAGCTGATAATGTATAAGTTCAGTTTGACCTAAATCGAAGTTTTTTGACAGTGGTATGTATTCTTCTTTTAAAGAGAGTGACTATTGTAATTTTCACGAGTGTGTAATGGTTAGCTTCACACCTATCTTTGCTATACTTTGAGTCAGATACCTAATTAGAGCTAGACTGACTTAGAGCTCGGTGGGCGATTTAACGTGTGCACTTGGATTTTAACCATGTACCCTATAAGACAGGAGTCGGTACTGTGGCTATTTCAGTATGTACCTAAATCAAAGGATGGAGGTACACATTTTATAAAACACTGTACCATATTTTTGAGTGAATCAAGTAGGCAAACACGGAAAGTTCAGTTGAGCCGTAAAGAAAAGGAGTCTGAAAGAGCCATCCTATTCTTGCGAAAAGCGGAACAAGAAACACCGATTTATAACTGAGTCATGTTTTTCTAATGAGTTATGGATTTGAAAGAAATCACTGAGTTTCCTAATCAGCCACGGCAAATGCATTGCTCTTACATTACACAGCGGTTCAATCTAAGAATTTACATGGCTGTATGCGCCCAAGATTTTCATTTCAGAGTTGGATTCTTTAACTGAAGAGTTCTTAAGTTCTTTATGTATTCCGAACTAAAAGCTAAATTAACCAATTCCATAATTATACCGATAGAAAGATAGCCAGTAAAAACGCAGAGACAGTTGGCAGAGTTTGTCAAATCTAAAATACTCCTACGTTTTCGTAAACAACAAGAAGAAAAATAGTTTATACAGTCACATCGGATGCTAACAAATCCTTATCGCATCAAATGGGCAATAAAGCTATAAAGAAGCAGAGTAGGGCTTCAGAAAAAATTGGATTGAGCTTCAGAAAAATTAGTTCGCCAAAAAATTGCAGGTAGGGTTAAAAAAAAGAGTTTGGACATCAGAATTCATCCAGTGACTAAGCGGGGAAAATAACTTGATTACGTAGATTCACCCCTTTGATTCTACTCACTATCAGATAGTGCCAGTAGTGGGCAAGACTCATACGGACCAAAAGGTTGGCCGCCATGAGTGTAGTGATACCGACCGTTCCTGCATCGCGCCGCCACTATCGCAACAGAGACATCACTTCATCACTGAGCGTCAAAGCAGGCGGACGCGTAGTGTTAAAAAAAATGCAGTTATCTTTTTTCTGCATATCTTTGTTAAAATAAAATTACAATAAACCAATTATAGTATTTCTTTACGTAGGAACAGTAGTTCCTGCGGACTTACCGTACTAGTCCTTATAACTCAAATCAAATATATCAGCGGCATTACCAATATGCCCTTTATCGGTATCTAGTCAAAAAAAGCTCGTTTTTATGATAGAGGGGATCAATCACAAGGAGCAAATGTAAAGTCAAAACTGTTTTTTTTTGAGTCGTCTACTTCATCAGCTGCAAAGTGATGAAACCACCTGTATTGTGACGTAAATAATAGTATCGTACAATCCAGTTTTTTGCAAGATATTCAACTTTCAACAAATCTCCACGTTAAGAAGAGACTAGGATCTCAAGCTCTATCGGGAGCCCAAAGGCGCGTACACTAAACAGGAAACTGTTGATACGACTTTTCATGGAGTAGTTTTTGATTATTAGGGCCTTTTAATATATGCGTACAACAGCAATTATGGAAATTATCTGAGAAACCAACACTCACCCTTCCATCTGCAGCTGGATGGAAGGCATGCTTTAGGCAGGAGCGTATATTATAGGGAACGTTCACAGATACATACACTATTTCCTCTCGTTTGGAATCTGGTGACAGATACAATTTCAAATGGTTAGAGAGCAAGGGGCTCATATTTGAGATTGAGACATTGACTCGGGTAGGTTTCCGCGCACTCTTATCCAATTCATCGAGTTTGCTCTGGGACTGAGTAATGAGTAGGCGAAAACCGTAGGCCTTGGTGTTAGCTCCGATAAAATTGGTATTGTACTCTTCGCAATGAAAGACAAGATACATGAATAGAACCAAGCCTTAAGTCCCACAGAAAGTACTTGGGTAAGAAAGGAAAGGAAAGGGGACAATCACGGCGAAACCAAGACTGGACTAGCCTGGTAGCGGGCAATAGATAAAAACATTTTTGCTAACATAGCTCAGTGGCTGGCGACCCCAAAAATCTGCCTGAACCACGACTGCTTCGATTGCGTTAAACCACTTGATTTACCTTCCTCTGCTGAACTTTTTTGATACAAGCGTTGATGTAAAAGCTGCTGTAATAATTAAGGAATTAGAACACTTTTAATCAAGATGGTATGGCCACAGCTGCATTGGACAGGAGGTCGGAAGCTACACTGACTACCTTATAGCTTTGTTTCTACCGAAGATATTAAGTGATTATAATGAAATCAGCTTTAAGGCACAGCAGCTCTGAGCATCTATACCGACCGATCCGAAATAGCTGCAAGAGAGAGCGCTTTAGCATACTCTGCAGACCGCGAGCCTTCAGGCTTCGTAATCACTGTGATATTTTTCAGGCGGAAGTCTCTGCGAGACGGAAAATAGGAGACGTCAAGACACACCATAGATACACAACTTTGGTGAGTTTCATATGGTGAGCCTTACGTACGTAGCGGAGAAGAAATCGAACAAAAATGTCTGGCCAACTTAGACTGAACCTATAAGCTCCAAGTCTTCTTATCCAATATATGTGATAATGTCAGCTTGAAAAATTTAGCCTATCAAAGTTACCAAGAGATTCGGAATCGTTTAGCTAACAACCTAATCCCAAAAGAAAAATCGCTTGAAAAAGTTAAACGAAAACATCTTGAACATTGACCAAAACAACCCATGGAGAAGTTACTAAGGGATATTCTTTTTCATAGAAAGGGCATGATTATTTCACTTTGTAAATGTTCGCGGATATTTATTATTGATGGTGTAACCCACTTTCAAGCTATAATATTTTTCGTTCATTTGTTTTCTGTTCGGAAATCTTGATTGACACTTGCATTGACTTGGATTTTTTATTGTTTTTAGACATAGACTTTAGACTTTTAGGGCTATCAGTTTTCTGGTCGTAGTTTAGTTGCTGCTTTCAACTGAAATGTCATTCTAATTTGATTCAATAAAAGCCACCTGCACAGCTTTATGCAATTTGTATTGATCTTAAGCTGATCTGCTTTGGTAATACTCCATATGATATATTGCCCACGCTGGGCGCTAACTTTTCAACCATCAAAAAACAATTTCCACATCAAATATATACGTTTATTTAAACATTTGCGCACCGATTTGTTAATTTCATGCTTTTTCTGAAGTATAATATCCAGTGTTCTAAGCTCTTCAATCTCTTTTAACCACAGAAACGGAATAAAATCCAACCTATTTTTTTACACTATATCTACCAGCATTCAAACAGCCAGTAGGTGCGAATAAACCATTTCTTTTGAAAACACGAATACTTGACCGCATCCAAACCTAAAATATACCGCTAATACGTAGAACCTATCGTTTTTTAGATTAACCGTCTTAATAGATCAGACTCCTATACAAACTACACAAACCTGAACAAACTTGACCTAACTACGACGATTAGCCTGATAAAATCTCAGCGTTGGCTTCTTTTGGCTGTACTCATAGCTCGAAACTGAAGAACAAGAAAAACGCATCTACAACCATACCAAAACACATTCGTATAAATGTAAATACCACCCAAAGAAAACTCCAGCCAATTCGTCGTCGTCCACGCTTGTTGGCTGGCCTCGATTATGAAAATCACTCTATCAGCTTGAACTGGCTCGGCCGGCTTGGCTGTCGGTAGAGCTAGCTTCTTTCTGGTCATTTAAATAGGCAACGGAAATGAGCTTCCGATAAATGAAATCCCTCTTCTTCGTCAAGTGAAGCAAGAAGAAAATCACGAGGAGACTATCAACACCAGAAGCAGTAGCAGCAGAAACAGTAATAACACTAGAGCTGACGAAATGTCAATGAAGTAAAGCAACGACGGCCATGCTTGATAATCGACAAGTGCCACCACAAACCGTACTACATTGCTGTGTCATATTTCGCAATTTTTCCAACGGATTTTCCAATCATGACACAGATATTGACTGACTGGACTAAAACGGGCTAGCCAGCCTTCAGCCTAAACTGCTGCAGTCGAAGAGAATGCGTAAATCGAACGACGAATTGTTGATGGTAATCGGCTTTGATTCGATATTAAAACGGAGTTGCGTTGCGAATCGAAAAAGAAATGAATCATCACAGTGTGATGCTGTGTAGGATTTTCGGAGGGTGGTATAAAGTGAAAATTGAGTTTCGGATTATGAAATTGACAGGAAATGTGCAAGAAATTGTCAGTGGATGTGTTTTATCTGTTGGTGATTTTTTGATTGATTGATTAATCGAAAGAAGATAGTAGGTTTCATTTGGGGCAATCTGAATCACAATTCTTATTTTTTTTCAAACCGTTTTTTGCAGGATAATAAAATATTGGTGATGGATAATTGAAATGCCTATGCATGACATAAATAAGCTTAAACGATTAAATCTTATTGACTGGTGCTTGAATAGGTCCAGGGATTCCTAAAATGGCCTGTCAATTAATTTTTCTATAAGAAAAAAAAACTCTCAGCCCCTTTAACAGCATTACTTGAATTCCAGTTTTAAGACAACATTATAAAAAATATTCTTTCCATTTTCACAGATGCACAGAATACGATTCGTGATTAATGCAGTTTATCTCATTTTTATCTCAACAATAATAAAAAAAAAAACGCCACACTTATCTCCCATCATAAATTCAAAGCCAATCATCTAAGTCACAAGTTATTAATCATCTCTAGTTATTTTCACAATTTCAAACCAAATGCAACATTACGAATACGGAAATTGCAAAGCTATGATTGGCAGATAGACCTGAGGGTACTCGACATATTCATAAAAAGATCTAATCATTTTCGCAAACTTCAACCAGGCAGAAATTGCAAAACTTCCGCATTTTTTTCTTACTCTGTTCAAATCGACATTTGTTAATTGCATCAATTCATGCATGCATTCCGGTATACGGCGTTATCATTGTCTTGCCAGTGCAAATTGCTAATCGACTGAAATTAATCGATTTATTGTAGAGTTTTTGTTGGTCTCATATTAATTCAATCTGGTTTTTCTACTATTCAGATATATACTTGCAGTCAATTATTTTCGAATTCAAATTGAAGGTTGCCCCTGCTGGCCACGTTTTCTACATTATGTCGTAAAGTAGTCTAATTCGATATGAAAGAGATTTGTTGATGTATCTAATTGATGATAATGACGTACATCAGCAAGTCTTTATGAAACTAATAGAAGAATTTCGGACTTTATCTCGGCTTTGAAGTACTTTTTTCAATAAGTCCACGCTTTAGATAAATATAAATAATAAGATAAATTCGCTTGAGTGGTTCTTTCTACGATAATATTGTCACTCGTTCAAATCTATTGCAATCGCAACAAGTAGTTGGAAATTTAAATTTTCGTAATGAAGTTTTCACAGAATATTTGAGATAGTCTTCCAATGAATTTCGTAGTGTGTAATATCTACACATAATTTAGGTCATAACCTATATGATGATTAAGTGCCAATTGCGACTACACACTTCGTTTCCAAGAAATCATGGTTAAGATGGAATCAACTATTGAATATTGCCCTGCGGACAAAGAAACGATTAAGTGAATGTAGCCGAAAGGCTATGAATCATAGTCCACAGAATAAACGAATCAGATACACACACCTGTTGCGCGGTAGCTTTGGGTCAGCTTAAGATGAAATTAGGTAAAATTGCTTCCAGGTTGCAGTTATCGGGAGAAAAATTATCATCTTAACTGGAAGGCAGATTATGTCGGCGGAATCAATCTTTTTATGCGGAATTTAAAATATCTTTTAATGTTAGGATTTAAGTAATAAATTAATTTTGTAACGTAATAAAAAAGTCAAAATGAATTGTATAAAATTATATAATACTAACTGATTGAATCGTTAGTAAAAGGTTTTTTTTTTAAATAAGGTTTCTTTCATTAACAATTTGAAGTGGAATCTACAATTGGATTAAATAGCGACCTCGTATGACTGCTATCTCCATGAAATGTGTAATTAACTATTTAGATTTTTAGGTCTTTACCAAATACATACCTCAGTCTAAACATTACCAGCTAACTACGACGGGCTTAAAATTTGCCTTAAATATTTATAAGGGTAAAAGAGTGCTTACATTCTGACATTTAATACACAAGCGCTTTTAGAGTGTAGTCTTGCATATACATAGTATAATGCCATCAGCCAGTAAGAATTTCGTTTACAGTCCTTCTCTATGTTTATCGAATTTGAGTTTCGTTATGTTGGACTCAACTCAAAAATTTATTTAGATTTGTAATATTCAATGAAATATGAATTTTTATTGTCCCATGCATAGTTTTTTTCAAGAATCATTCCAAAGGATTAGGGGGTTCTCTTCCACACTATTGCTTAGCTGTGATAAAATAAAAATCTACAAAGTAGAAGCTAAAGAATTTTCCGATGACATGACAAATTATGGGGCGCATACAGAAAAACACACATAACCACGAATTTTAAGTTCCTTTGTGCTGTATTTCTTTGTCGTTGTTTTTTTGTCAAAAAAGACTAATGGAGACAACTTTTTTAACGACAAATTAGAAGAATTGGACTAAAAACTGACATTACGATGTTGGTCTCAAAAGTCTCCGACCTTAACATGAAGATGGCAACGCTTATTAATAAAAACCAAGGAATATGGCTGTGCATCTTTTAACAGGTACTCACCGAAATTTCAGCCATTTTGGACGCACAGTTGTCGCTTGACAATCGTTTGAGTGAGTCGATGTGAGTGTTTTCGTGAAAATGGAAAAAAAACGAATATCGAATATTTGTTTTTGAAGGCAATATACCTACGCGAATCAGTTGGACGCTGTGTATGGGGACTCTACTCCATCATTTTTATTTTCCAAAGTTCACCAAACTTTAGACAAAAAAACGTGTTCGAATGAGCATTTCCAGCACTCTGTTGGTGCAGTTTAGGCGCAATAAATCAGAGTTTTGGCGCCGATATGAAACTTGAATATACCATTTTCGCCCGAAACAAAAGTACAGTCAAAACAGTGGGCTGCGAAGGGGGATCAGCTTCAAAAAAGCAAAACCTTTTTTTTTTCTCGTCTGAGAAAGTGATGGTGACTGTTGTTTTGGGAAAGTCATGGAGTTATCTTAAGGAGGTCAGAGATTTCTCCTATGCATAGAACGCAACCTCTTTTAACCCGGAAAAAATTGTAAGTGCCTCAAAAATATATATTTTTTAAGTCCCTCTAATAAATGGCGGTTAACTTATGTAAAACTGCAAACATGTTTTTCCAAAAAACTTTTTTTCACAGTTTTCACGGAAGGTTTCTCCAAAACGGTAAGAGCTAGATGCTTATTTTTTTTTAGAACTTGGCTACTAGTTACCTGTAAATTGTCCAAAACCATTACAGGAGCATACTCCGCGTCATTACTTGCCGTCTTACATCTCAGCGGTAAGCATCGCGAAAATCTACGAATTACAGCTCGAACTGCTTAATCACCCTCCTAACTCACCAGATCTGGCCCCAAGCGACTCCTTTTCCCCCTCGAACCTAGAGGTTTTCATCAAAATGAGCATCACCTTCGTAAACAATTATTTTGCAAAGAAACATGCCGAATATTATTTGGATGGGTTAAAAGGATTAAAGCATCGCTGGGAAAATCGTATAGGCTTACAACAAGCCAAAGTAGAAAAATAAAATTAAATAAAGAAAAATTTATTTTATCTTTGTTAGATCGGAAACTTCTGTATTCTCGTACAATACAAATGTATGCGAATTTGCATTTCAAGCATAAGGATCTCTGAAAAAAGTCACCAATTAACTTAAACCGCTGGCTTTTATTGAAGCTAAAAGCATGAAGATCGCTCCAAACCTGAGATACATTGCACGGAATGAGTAATTACAGGTATCGAAAAATTGCCTTTGGTCATTGATGCAGTTAAGTTTAACAAGAGACCTCGGACTGCTCGTTGGACGAAATTTTCACTCTTTTATGGTATTTTATGGTAATACTCTATCCTTCAAAATAAACTTGTAGAATATCAATTTTAATTCGTTTTTCGCTACCAAGAATACATTGGGCTCTCTAGAAGATGGCAATAAAAAATGATTCAAATTGAGCCCTTCTACCCAAAAATCAAAAGAGGAAAATCCAATTTGCTGAAACTGCGGCTCCCAAATCTAATAAGGACGTGAACAAGTAGAAGCACAGAAACCACATTGGGAAACCACACCAACAATCTAACACCCAACCTGACTGTTAGACCGAAATCTCAAACTCTTACTTACTTACTTACTTAAAACAAACGAAAAGAGCATATGGGTCAATTATTGCCAATTACACAAAAATAGCTGCATTGTAAATCAGATATGATGGCCAGGATGATTCAAGGCATGTTCACAGAGCAAACATCACACATCCCTAGCCCAAAATTAATCTCGCTAAGCAAATTTCTATTTTGACTTCAAAGTTCATTCAGGGTGGCTGATGAAAGACGCTTCCTACAAACATGTAACAACTTTTGTTCTGTGTAATTAATCGGTTTCGTTTTTTTTCTTACTGATTGATCTTTGAATTTAATAAAAGCGGGCGAGTGAGACTATGAAATAAGAATTTGGATTGTGCACATTGAAGTCTGCGATTTTCCGTCTAAAGAGGATTTTGGTGAACGTTTAGCAGCACTGCTCCGAGCAGATAGACTATAATGAGGCGTGTAAACAATTTTGCCAAGTGTGGGACAGTTACAAAAAGGCCTTATCATCGAAATTCTTAAGTTTGGACACAAGAAACTATCGCTGCTGTAGCTGCTGCCATACAAACCAATCCCAGAGTTTCGGCAAGAAGATTGTCTGCTCAAACGGATTGTGCTGATAAGATTTACGCTCAATTTCTTATAAAATTCAGCTCACAAGCAAACAAGATTCAATTTGAATTGTGCCAGAAAATCGTTCAAATAGTAGATGAGGACGAAAACACCTTGAACTGCTTTTGTATGCCAGTCGAGGCCCATTTTCATCTAAATGAGAGTTTTAACAAACAAAATTGTCGAATATGGAGTGACTCTAGCCCACAAACACTTCATGAGACAATCCATCCACTTTGTGTCACAGTGTGGTGTGGAGTTTCATCAAGCTTTGTACACTATTCACTGCAGGTGACCTCAACGCCTACGATCACCATTAAGGAGCTGTGCGAAGGAAATGAGATGTGAACGAGCTAAAGAAGTTCATCACAAATCAACATTACAGCCTACTCATCAGGATGTATACAGGATGTAGGACTGCCGCACGTGATACTTAATTATCTGTATATCCACATCCTCCATGAGCTATTTTACGAGCAAAGGCTGGTACTCTTCCGCGTTCATACCATTTACATTGAAAACTTACCTAAGCAAAACCATGATCACAGTTTTAGGACAATAAATTGTCCTGTACAGAAAAGGAATCAAATCCGGACAACCTCTTGGGCGTTGGGTGCCTATAGGAAGGAATGGGAAGTAAACCATATACGAACTTCATTCGCAGAAAGATTCAAAAGGACGAGGAGTGGGATAACCTGATGCAGAGCAACCAGTGTGGTGAAAACTCCTTCTGGCTATTATTGAATTATTTCAGGCCGGGGAACAAATAAACAATTCCATCTATCGACGGTGTTCAAAGTCTGAAATTTGGTCCTAATGACAAAAGCTGAGTTTCAGCAACGAGAACGACATCCTTCTAGAATGACAATTTGGCTTCACATCATTTCATTCCGCTGAGCAGCAGCTCGCGAGGCAGCTCGAATACATACGAACAGCAAGGAACTAAAGAAAATCAATGGCTTTGGTTATGTTTTAATAGCCAAGGCCTTTGACAAAATTTGAAATGCAAGACTTATATTTAAAATGTACATATTCCAATCCCTCTCTAAACTTTTTCAACTGCTCAAATCATTTCTGCAGAGCAAAACTTTTCATGTACGAATACATAGCCACTTCTCCTTATAGCAGCTTTGACTATAGAAAGCTAGAGTCCCGCAAGGATGACCCTTACCACCATTATTGTATAGCATATGCACTGTATACATTCCCGTATTATACATTGCCAAAATTTCTCTATTTGCGAAAGACACATCTTCCATACGATCAGGCTCGTAGATGCCGTTACTTCAATACTGGAACACTCTGTAGGCACGCTTAAAAATTCGAAGTAATAAATGTTCATACCTCTTATTTTACGAAACGCTTTAAAAATCTACAAATCTTACCCAAAATCCTTTAAAATTATTTTAAGTACCACTTAATAATGCAGTGCGACCAAAAGTTTTCAGTACAGCAACAGCTCTTACGAATGAAATCATTTTGTTTGAGTGCAAAATCTACAAGCAACAAGCTAAAATCTTCACAATCCAAAGGATTTTCACGATGGCAGAGAAAGTGATAATTCGGATTAGCAAATTAGCATTGTCTCAAGCAGTTTGATTGTATACAGCTACTGAACAGGCTTTAGAGTTTCTACTTTGGACAAGTTATAGAGACTGGTAAGATTCGTTGTAAATGTAAACAATTGAAAACTTTACGAAATACAAGTTTGTGTTGAATTTCAACTTGAATAGCTAGTTGAATTTGTGTATCTATTGCAACTGGTAGTCAATCTGTCCAAGTTTATCGATACTCATGTTCTGCAATAAATACTACAAGTATATTTTCCTGCTATGAAAAAACCAGTTTTAACGCTATGGTCTATCTTTTATCTATGATCGAACAATATTTCCTGGATTTAATTTCAAATTTAACTTCCTCGAAAAACCCGATGTTGAAAGTACTTAACAACAAATACATTGTAGGTTTGCTGTCAACAAAAAAAAATGTATAGATATTTGCAATCTATTTGTATCTTTCACCCTTGCAGCGCAAGTTGAACTCATATCCCTGAATGTTTTTCATTAACGTTCACAAGAACAATTTGTTTGTTGAAAGACAATTTGGAGATTTTTGCACAGTAGGAACTCACTTTTATGAAATTTCAACAAGAAAATAATTTTGAAATGTTAATAGGTGCTTTACTTGAAAGCTTTATTTCAGAAATTTCAAATATACTTTCGAGGTAATACATATTTATTTTTAATGGGTTTTGACTTTGAATTCTCTCTTTGAACTTTTTGTCCATTTACTTTAAAGCGAAAATCTGTCGTGACAATTACGACAGAAATTCCATTCAACCAAATTATTATTTTTTTAGTTTTAATTGATCCAATGGGAAAAACCAGGCTATAAATATATGACTGTAATATGCTTGTAATGAGCAGGAGTTGGGTAATGATTCTGATTTGCAGTAGATAGGGAAAATAATTTCAACTCATTTGCATTTCTAGTGAACCAATTACTAATTAAAATTTCAATGCATGGTTTTGATATTTCAATACGGTTTTGATGTGACATTTGCTAACGAGGGTCTATCCTCTGTAAATGTAACTATATTATTTTGAGTAACAGATTGTTAAATATCCGATCTTTGTTGTTAAGTATAATCCCAATCATAATTTTCGTTAGCAATAAAGTCCTCAAATTATATTGAATAAATTCACCACAATATGAAGTGACCTTTTGCACTAATTAAATTGTGAATAGTCCTTGCATTCTCTTGTCCAAGCAAAAACAATTACTATACATCATCGAATCCATCCATTCAATAGCCAATTGTCAATAATTTGATATTCGAAATGGTAATTGTTTAAAATTCGCCCACAATTTTATTCAATCATCCTCACGACCCCGAATAAATTTTGATCCTACTATCACGAGCATACATAGACCAACAACGTGACTCATTCCTCTAAGAGCATCTTTTTTTATTTATGACGACAGAGCCTAGATGATGCTAAATTTTCCTGAAATTTTCATTTATTTTCGGACGAGCTAAATGAAGTTGGGAAGGAATGTATCGAATGTATTTGATTACAATATTCTCGTCGATATGCTGATGATAGTCGCCAGGACGTACTATTACTCTAAGTACCGTCGAAAGATATTATTGATTGAGAGCTTCGACAGACGAGACGATAAAAGCATTCAATTGGTAGCATGTTGTATTTCCAATTTTATCTCTCTCGAAAATATGACAGTGATGAATTACAATTTGAGGTTATCTAGACATTAATTTAGGGTATAGATGATGAATTGGCTATTGGCGATAGTATGAAGAATTACGTGGGCTAGATACGAAAAAACAATGGTACTGAGATTTTTGAAAAAAAAATCTATGTTTTCAGGAAGCTGTCGTTTCTTTTGACTAGGGACGCTTTTGACAAAGTTGAAGGAGTACAATTGTAGAAGAAATGAGTGTGGGTTTTACTACATAAAATGCTTAACTTCGGATTTTATCAATTAATATCAAAAACAATTGATTTTTAAAGCTATGGAAGTTGCGTTTACAAAACTTGCTTCAGTCTGTGGTACGATTCAGACTTGGTTTGGTGATTATATGATCCATTTTCATCTGGCGCCCAACGTGAGTTGTGAGGCGAAAACGATTTCAAGTGTCTTTCTAGATTTGGTGAAACTCGAACAGCTGATTGATAGTATAGTCAGATATTGAATTGCAGGTTCTGAAAATAGATTCATAAAATATCTATGGCATAAACTGCATTCTAAATCATAATTTATGTGTTAAAAACGTTTTCAGGGTAATAGAGCTTACTAGTTTCGAAGTTAGTAACAAAAGTCTTTAACCAATGAAGAGCGACGGAAGGTCGATTCATGCGGAAAGATGAATTCCATAAGCAGCTGTAAGCGAGCATTGAAATAACTGCCGAATATGATTAGAATAAGTGTGAATAACGTCACTAGGACTTTGTTGAGGTCCTGAACTAATTTAGAGCGTCCGAATTGGTAATGGGTAAATACGTCATTCCCTATTTGGAATCTAATGCCCTGAGATCGACTGCTTGTTGCGTTTGGATCCGCTTTTAAACGATGAGAGCTACTCTAAATTTTTGTCGTTTGGATTCAAGGTTACACTATAACAGGACTTGAGCTTAGTCTGCGGCAGAAAAAGAATGCCAGGACTTTCATCGCTCAGGAAATCCTGAGGACTAAAGAAGCTAGGTTAAATGCTGTAAACTTCCTTCGTACAGGTAGACGAAGAACGTTGGAAATGAAAGTATCTCGTTTTCCAGATTGAGATGAGAGTTTACCAAAGGTTAGGATCAAATCATTGATTTGGTCAACCAAGGTGGAATGAAAGCAGCCAAAAAGAGTTTGGTATTCTCGAAAGACTACTGATGAATGAACATGCTTTGCTGACAGTGAAAATAATTGGTTTCATTCAGGGTAGTTATGGATTTTTTTTGGGGGAGGGTTTTCGCCCTCTGCCGAAAAGTGGCTGGAATAGGAAACACCAGAGCAAAAAGTACTTTTATTGCAGCTGTAACAAGTTCATTTTTGCACCATTTTTTGGTTTTTTTTTGTAGCTGGAATAAGAAAAACCAGGCCGAAAATATTTTTATTGCTGTTCTGCGCAAGTCCACTTATCAACTGCTTTTTCGGGGTGTTTTTTGTTTGACACTCTTCTACTTTATTGGCCTTTGGACACTTTGACCTCACCTATCCGGGTAGCTTTTTTTAAGTTAACGCACAAAACAGCATCAAATCCTCTTGCGACGCCACACTCTTTGCTGGCGTGAATTTTATTGCATTTGACACAGCATGTCCTAAGATCACAATTTGAGGCAGTGTGCCCAAAATGCTAGCAGTTATAGCGCTGCATATTTTTTTTTTGCTCTGCAGACGATCCCATTGTATTCGCTGGTGCAGAAGACATTTGGTGCTTAGGACTACCGAGAAGCGAGAGTTGGATGTCAAACATTCCTAATTTATTGGTTTCTTTAAAGAGTGGGCGATTAAGAATCGTCTCACGAGAAAAATCTGCTCTCCTAGCAGAGAATGGGCAATTACCTCGTCAAAAGAAGTATGCAATCTCTCGGAAACAACCGTTATATTGTTAATGTTAACTCGGGAGTAGGATAAGCGGGATATGGACCCTGATTTGAGCAGCTCAAAAAGACGCTGATGCTACTCTGAATATTCTCTTGCAGCAGCATTGCATAATTTTTTCTGGCGCTTTTCCCCAGCGTCGTAATGTGCTGCAGCTGACTCTTTGGATCTTTTTAGGTCTCTTTTGTAGCAGGCAATCGGTAGGATATGGAACCGCAAACTTTCATCTGCAGGTTTCAGGGCTAATAGGCGATGTACCGGATTAGAAGGTAGATCCTACCTGATGGTGGATTTGAACAAGTGTCGCGCATAAAGGGTGGGCATCGGAAACCTTTTTGGACTTTCGAGCCTTGGAAGGTGAGGGTCCAGAAGTGGAACCTGCCTTTGTCCAAGTAGTTTTATACTGAAATCTAGAAGTGGACCTTTGTCGTTATTGTGTCCTGAGTCCTTCTTGGATGTACTATTTAAGGCAAAATTTACTGAATTTTTGTTTGTGTTTTTTTCACAAAATGCTTGCACTCCTTTTGAATTTTTCGAGTCATCTGCCATTGCTGTTGATGTCAGATATAAAGACACATTTCGAATACCTTAAGCTTTTTTATTTGAGTGGATAATCAAGTAATCAAGATCAGAGAAACATTAAAGACAAAACCAGAAAACGAATCAATGTGTCAAGCTTAATGAAGACAAGTCTTATGTTTCGATATAAATCTTAATCCATTTTTTAACAAGGCAGGAGCAATTACAGACACGTCTAACACATGATTTTCTTCTTCTATCAGTTAACTTTGTTAAGTTTTTGGCCTTTTATGTTTGCTCTTTTGATCAGACACAAAATTTTTGCTATAAAATATTGTGGAATTTACTTTGAAACGAACACTAGTAAATCTGATTATGTTAGGTTAATACAATACCCTCCCAATACCTTCCACATAAAGAATTATGTTTTGCAATAATATTGTCTTCATAGGACGTTTGGACACCCAGCGAATTAAACGAAGTGGATATTTGTATTACAAACTACAGGATTTTTGACGTTTCGGGGTTTTCCTTCCGGATTTCGCTTGTGATGTTACTGATATCGAAGCAATCGCTTTTTCGGTACTGTTTTTAATCTTCATGTTGTACCGTTCTTTTGCTAGGGTTACAATAGTCGTTCAATAAATCCTTGGAAAAAAGTAGAAAAAATATATTTTTTGATACGTTTTTTTTTTTAATTTTTCAACATAATCTCCTTTTGGCTTCGTAGATTTTTCTAAGCGTTTTTCCAAATTTTGGAAGCCGTCCAAAAAGTAGGATTTTGGAAGCTCCTCCAAATAGGCATTCTTTTGAGCGTTTGGATTACCTTCTCGTTAGACATAAACGTTTGTTCGCCAAGCCATTTCTTCAAGCTAGGAAATAAGAAAAAGTCACTGGAGGCCAAATTTGGTGAATATGGTGCATGTTGTAATAATTGGAACTTGAATTCCATAATTTTGACCATCTAAACTGTCTTGATAAAAGAGGATATTTTTCCGTTCCAAATGAGGACGTATTTCTTTGATTTCTTCGCTCAGCCGATCCAATAACGACGAATAATAATCTCCTGCTATTATTTTTCTCTTTTCAAAGTAATCGATGTAGATGATTCTGCGTGCATCCCAAAAAACCGTGTCCACAGCCTTGCCGGCCGATTTCACCGTCTTCGCCTTCTTTGGAGCCGGTTCGCCATAAAAAATCTACAGTTTCGACTATTGTTTTGTCTCTGGAGAGTTGTAATATATTCATGCTTTATCAACAGTTACATATCGACGCGAAAATTCCTCAGGATTGAGATGGAATAGCGTCAACTAGCCTCAGAGTTGACCACACGATTGCGAGATTTCTTGTCGAGATTTTTTTACACCTAATTTTTCATGTGAAATTGTAGCAACTGTGCCTTGCAATATGCCTGTGTCCTCAACTATTTCGCGCACTTTGAATCATCGATCACTTAAAGCTATATCATCTTTTGTGGACGTAGGGTCACGTTTAAACTCATTCACCCAATTGTAAACAGTTGCAAATACAGGAGCAGTTGTGCCATGAACTTCATCCAACTCAGCTTTGATTACTTCCGGTGTTAACCCTTTTAAATATAAGTGTTTGATCATCGCTCGAAACTCACTTATATCCCCTGTTATAATCAAATGAAAGTTTCTTACTCCAATCGACAACAGCAACGAAACTATGTGATGGATGCAGGTGAAACTCGAACTGCTGATTAATTGGCAAAGCTGCTTACTGGGAAAAATTCATCTTCGATACTACAACCACCATCTTATGGATTTTCTAAGAACTTATTGAACGACCCTTGCATTTGCGACTTATGTATCTCGTCATTTCTTTCTTTTTCCTTTCATATTAAAAAGCATCGACCTGCAGAGTCTTTGCTTATTGTTTGTAGGACATGAATTAAATACTAGGCCTTAAATCACCAAGCTGTTAATGATACTTGAGCCAAATCAGATGCAAGATGATCCGTAACTTTAGTTATTTTAAACTCATTAACTGGAGTCTGAAATACTGCACCCACGTTTCCAAACATTCACAGCTTATAATGGTTGAAAGTGAACCTAATCGGAGCCAATTTCCTGATCATTATTTCTTGTGTTTATTCATTTACCGGACTGAACACAAAAACGAAGCCAGCATGCGGTTTCTTTTCGAATGCAACCAAAATATTAGAGTACGTGAGGAGGTTACCCGAACTTGTCAGGTGCACGTAATATCTCTCTTCCCTTTCTCCAATAAACCACATCAATTATTAAATCTTTCAAAAAACATATCCATACACTCGATCGATAATAACCACAAAATCATACAACACTTCCTGCTCTGCAACGTTGATGGCTTTCATTACAGGATGCAGGTGATGAATATATCAAGTCTACTGCCCAGAGATATAAACGAGAAATAACACACACACAAGTCCATTCACAATACCTTCAGGTCTCAGAAATTCAAACATCTGTACTACACTTCAGCCAGACTTGTACGACAAAGTACATAAATAGCAAGTTCACAAGATACTCATGCATCCGACCCGTATCTAAATGTTCTATGAACCGTTTCGCATGTGCAGCAAAAAAAAAACATATTTGCGAAAACACGTTCATATTCGCAACTTGCTTCAACCAGAAACAAAAACTTAATATTCTGCACATTACTTTCATGGCCATTGCAAAAATTACCAAGCAAATGCTGCAGATGTTCCACGTCAGTGTTCAAGAGAAGAAAAAAACTAGAATTCATACAAACATGGTAAAATCCAGCAAAAGAACCAGTTTTCACCAGCTAATTGTGTTCAAATAACAGGGCTAAGTGATACCCACAGGCGTCCAGTCTAGGTCCTCTATTGATTATCGATTTGCCAATGTACCTACAATTACATACGATGACTTCGTTTCAAATGGAGGCCATTCGTGACTATCCACAATTGATTGCTCCCTTCAATTCACCTAAAACGACGCATACATAAACCGACAATTTAATTACTTTGCCGGGAATTCGGGAAAATAAGCATCGTCTTAATTTCGTGCAAAAATAAAAGTTTGCACGAGAGGGAATTAATTAGATACAAAGAAGGCTTATTAAATGGTGCTTATTGTTGTAGTAGCGTGCGGCTGAGTGCAGATTGTTGTGCTGCGGCAATGTACAAAGTCTTGAATCAGGTTATTCACTTTCGAGGTCATTCGTTCTAATTTTTCGGGGCTAGTTCAAGTCTTCGACGAGAATGTCATTGAACGGTCTTCATTCGATATCTGTTGGTATATTTTTTTACTATGAGCATGAGAGTATGTATCAAAATAGATACATACGAGTCGCATGCAGCTGAAGCTAAGAATTCAGTTGAATTAATGTTGCTTAGGAGAGCTAATGTGATACTTACATGAATTTTTAGTAGACTAGTGGATGTAAGCTAAGTGAAATGGTTAGAAATCGAAGATGAAGCTTATTAGATGCAAGGAATACTGGCTTCTCTTTAACAGATGCTGCCTCAGCTGCAATGATATTGGCTACAATTATTAATTTACAATACATAGCCCCAGGGTCTTTTCACACGGTGCTACTTGATGGAAAATAATGTCAAGCTTTAGTGGCAGCTCCCTCACATCCCCATCATGAAAATTCGGTCCACAAACTCTGCTTCCCACTAAATCGACCCGACACAATTTATTCATCTTAAAATTCAACATTAATTGACGGAATGTGGGATGGTTTCTTGCCTTGTCCCTGTCATTTACTCCACGTTCATTAGGCACTGTCATCATTTAAAGAATCCTAACCCAATCGACTGCAGCCAGCAGCAGCCTTTCTCAGGAAAGCCCATCCGACACGAGATCAATATTTCACGTAAGCCTTCATTATTGTCTTTGTCGTCTTCATCAGTCGACTCGATTTCTATCAATTAGACGTAATATGATTTATGGAGTGCTTCACTTTGCCCGCTTTACCCAGGGTTCAATAGCTTTCTACACAGCGGCAAACGCCACACTAAGTAAATTGTAAAAGTATAGCACAGTTTTTTTTGGGACCTGGCCTAGTCAGGTCGTGGGCTGCAAATTGAATTAAAGTCGAAATCGTGAATCGCTGGATATTATTGCGAAAAAAAAACCTCTGTCGAATCGACTGACGGTCTTAAATTTCGAAATCAAGTATAATGTCACAGTTAGAGGTAGTGTAAGAGTTAACAGGAGGATTGACTTCTGCGAAAACTAAATTTGGTATGATTGGTTGGATCGTTTGTATGACTGGATAAATTGTTTGCTTGCATACATCTGCTGGAAGATTTCGCTCAGGAAGATTGAGGTTAGCTTATGAATTGAGGAGTTTCGTGAGAATGCGAAGGCGTGATGAATTGAAATTGTGACGAACGCGATGGTTTATGGGTCGTTAATTATTGATATCTGGCACAATTTTCTGTTGGTACATGATAGAGTTTAAGAAAAAGTGGTTATTGATGATGTCTGGTTAAGAAATTGAAAGAAATATCGATGAAGAGAAAAAGAATTCGTATATAGAAAGTGTCTGAGTGAACTGAATTATGTACGAATAAAATAAAAGACAAGATAATATAGTATGAAGGTGGAATGGAAGCTTTAGAAAACTTTAATAATATGGATTTTTGTCGCTCCCTATAATCAGCTGCAACTTACAAAAGAGAGTACGGTCTTTCAAATTTTGGCAGAATTTTTCGTAAAATAAATGTATATCGTGACATTTTACGCATTTTTATTACGAATTTTCAAATCACATCCAGTTATCACTTAATTTAGGTTATGATCTCATCAATAATTTTCTGTTGGCCTGGCTCTAAGCAGATGATACCATGAGGGCAATTTCCAATCTTTACGTAGCTTGCCTGCCTACATAGATAAGCACGGGATTATTAGGTTGACTATCTATCTGGACCCAGATAGGAGCTCCGAATGGGACACATAAAACATGATAAATTAACTGAAACATAAGCAAAACCTGACGAGAAAATTACAATGATAATGGAAGTAAATTCATTTATAGCTAAGCCGAAGGGTAGAAGAATTCTTTAAGGACAGAACAAGTACTGTCCGACTCACCTAGTACGCCGACTCACCAGAAAAATAAACGCAGCCATTGCGTTTAATTGTGTACTTCTCCAGCTATTAAAGCTTTCTTGAGCTTGAAAGACTTCGGAAGCTATAAAAGTTTGTAAAACAAATTAGAAGAAGCTGAGCTATAGTTGAGGAAAATAGAAGGGGTTCCACCTAGATAGCACAGGGTAAATACTCCATGCACTGTATAAGCCAAAGCAAGAAAACGGACAAGGCAGTTTGAATTGATCGATAAGAAAGAGAATACCGCGAGTGCATGGATTGAAATAGACACCACCGAACAGTACCTTTGGGTAACTGTCTTCAAAAAGTTGAAAACGAGCGACGGAACGCAAAATCAATTGACGAATTTAGGTTCACTTAAAAAATTGACGTCGAATTAGGATCCCAAAGTAAAAAAGCCAATTCAATCATCTGGGGCAAAAAAGAAGCGGTGGCAATTTAAAAGAAGACTTACGCGGATGTCCTTCAGCATATTTACGTAGGTGCAAGCAGAACAAAATGGGGGCACAAGACGGCAGACGTCGAAGTGCTGATAAAACTGGCAAAGTGCGACGACAGCACGAAATTTGTCGACACTATTTAAGCGGCTGTGACAAAGTCAACATCAAGTTGCTCGACCTTGACAGTCTTACAATAGATGGAACATTCTAGAGATTGAGAACGCAAAAATTACACCTTATTTCCTCCCTATACAAGGCAACTGAGGAAAGCCGTCATATAAGGGGGAGGGGGCCTGAGAACCAAAATCTCTGAAACGTTGAATGGATAAGAATTTGCTGGGTTTGAGCTTGGGTAACAATATGACCTAAAGTATTGCGCTATTTCTTCTTCATGGGTAATAACCTGACAAAAAAGACGGCAAAAGTCCAGACCGTAGCATTATCTGCTCGAACCGCGGGCAGGTTTGGGATCAGAGAAAGGTTGTTCGGTTAAGCCATTCTGCTTGTTGTGCAACGAAAGAAATCAAAGTCAGTCCCGCAGAAATCTAGAAGGGTCGAGTACTCCGAAGCTGGACAACAGACAACTTTTGAAGGCAGTAGACATCAGCTTTCTTGGTGAGATCAGCATAGGCCAAATTCATATGGCGGACGACCCCGAAGGGGATAGATATGCTGACGAACTTCATCATGGGTGAAATTCGGCGAGTGTGCGATGCTTCGCTGCTACATTCGAAGCCACTTCCGATGAAACAGAAGGCTTATTGGTGAACGGAAAGAATCGGAGAACTGAGGCGAAAAGCTGTGGCGCGCAGATGCAGAGCACATTGATCAATTGACGAACTAGAAGCTTCTTGACATGCTAATTGGTATGAAAATTGACATATGCCACAAATCATGAATGGCCAAAAAATAACTGAGAGATGGAGCAGAAAATGATAGCACCGTCGTAAAGAAAATATCATTTTGTTCGTTCAGGAAAAACTGCGCAGCTAGTTCATCAGAATGAAGAACTGAAAACCCCGCGCCCACGTGACAAGCCAACAGAAGTGCTCAAAGCAGTGGTGGAGAATCTGCTTAAGTAATTGAAAAATGATTTATGCAGGTCAGCTTATTTGCGACCATTAAAACAGGCTGCGTACATTTTTGAAAAGATTAAATTGAATTAAAAGAAACAATTCAGATAACGTTCTCATTGCTAGTCATGAAAAGAAAGCAGTTTGAATCTGAATTCTAAATTGTCGATGCGGTCAATGTCCGCGACACCAAAGAGATCAATATATCTATATAATTCATCTTGCTGGAAGAAACTCGATAAGGTGATCAACAGTCAAGAGAGTACCATAATTTGAAAAATAGTGCAGTGCACCACAGCATTATTAAGCAAGATTTTTTCTTATCACGCTTATAAGTGTGTCGGTGACGAATGACATCTCAAGCTGATTTCCTAATCGCACGTCATGCGAATTTGGAAGAAAGTTGAATGAACAAATATTTGCGCAAAAGCTTTAATCGCAAGACAAATGTCGGTCATAACATTTGCACATTTCTACTTGAAATTATTATCAGACCATTTGCAAGTACACATTTGCTCCCAGATGCAACACAAACCATCTCGTGTTTCCAGTTTTAATTTATTTCAAATTGCACTGAAACGCATTGCAACTACTACTCGTAGTAGTTTAGGTGACAGCTGATAGGCAGCTGTTGTGCACAAACGTCATTAAATGACCAATATCTGCACGTCGACATACCTTCTGCTGTATTTCTACTTGTTAGCTATTGAAACACAAAATATATTCTTGCGTTACATGCGACACACCACATTGCCGAAACGGAATTTCCTACAATTAATTTCTAGCCTCAGCCAGCCTCAACTAATATTGCAGCCACTACGAAAATCTATTTGTTCTGCAACACCTAGTTACTCGAAACGAGCCAGCTGGTTCATCAAACAACCAAATACACACAATCTACGACTCGACGTAATCTAGTCAGACATCTAAAAGTTTCGAAAAATAGATTCGTTTTTCGATATTAATAGTAAGTGACTGCATCTTACCTAACTGATTTCATTATACTAAAATCATTTTTTTTTTTTGGCTAATTTAAAAAGTCAGCAGCATATGTACATATGTATGTGTGCGGATATCGTTGCATTACCGCGAGCACTTGTACTATTTCAAATTAGCTTTAACGATGGATTTGGGTCAATCAGTTGAATAGAAAGCCTGCAGCGAATCGAATTGAAGCATTTTGAAAAATTGTTGCCAACTCTGAGGACCATAAAATTTCGAAGCAAAACACCATTCGCTTTTTTCGTAATCTTACTCGCAATTAGTACACGGCTTTTTCTGTGGGATTTATGTGCATGCTATTATTTTTACTTGGTTACATTAGGATTCTATTAAAATTCTCGGTCGTACGTTGTGAGTAAACATGAATTTCAGCAATCGAATAAAAAAAAAACATTGTTTACTCCACTTGAACGCGCACTTTTACTATGGAATTTCACTATACGAACGGTAGATAGTAGGTTGGCAAGTAAATTCTGGAGACGAGACGCACTGATACTTAGGAAAAAAGCATAATAAATTTTTTTCTGAACGATAAAAATAATAATGATGAAAATAAACGTTTGAAGAGAGAGAAAAATTGTGAATTTAGGTTCATTGGATCATTAGGATAAGTAGTTTGACCATTAAAAAAATTACAAATTTTCTAATAGAGAGATAATTTGGTTTTTTGCTTGAAATTATTGTGCATTTCTTCGAGATTGAACAAGTGTCCCATAAATGAGGATAATTTTGTGTACGTATGTTTACCATAGAAAGAATGCTGAAAAAAATCTTAGAATGTATTTCGAAAGAATAGTATCCGATGGAAGTGTCCATGACCCAGTTCTAAGATTACTTTGTATTGAATTTGCCATCCGTAGGCAATGGGATGTCCTCTCGGTTTTCAAGGTTTTTTTGAGAGTTCCTATTGCAGCTGTCACCAGACAGCCATATGTCGACACATGAAATTTGAGAAGTATTTGCGGAATTTCGCTTTCCTTTTACTTCGTAGGATTGATCGATTGCTGAGTGAAAGAGGTCAGTGTAACATGTTTCAATTTAATTGATTTTTATGGAATTATAGAGGATGAAATATCACGACTTATGTTTTGAAGCAGACGTGCAATATGAGACTTGTTTATTGCATCAATGCAATCGTCATTATACGGAGATTAAAAAAGTGTTTGATTTATTACAAACCTTTATGAAATATGTCCTATTCATCAATTGGTTTGTATTTTAAACTATAGTCAATTGATTTCAGTTTGATAAAAAATTCACTACACATGACCAAAGAAAACCATTATGTTCCCCAAATCTGTAAAGTATAATGCAATTACACTTAGAGGCCAAATTCAGGACTATTAAAGGCCAATTTAGGCCCATTTCGAGTGTAAAGCTGTTCAGCCAGCTATATTAATTGACATTATTGCGATCACAGTTAACACTAGTGAGAAACTTTTTACCTCCGGCGAGGAGAAAGGGCAGCAGTTCCGGGAGGCTTTTGTTCATGAGAGTGGAGTGAGGTAGGCGTCATTCCCTCCAAAAATGCAACTATCTCTTTATCGCTACTCCGAAGCGAGAAGCTAGGTACCAACGGATATTACGTGATCATCGATTCCAACAGCAAAATCTGCCTAATTGCCCTAATACAGCTTATTTTATTCATAAAATGAACGAGCGAGCCTATTTTCTAATTGAAAGATCGCTAATGGTAAGGTACTTCAATCTGGGACAAAAAAAAACACTTTAAATTTGCTTTACGCGCAGTAAATCTTAATAATTGAAACTTGTAAATCCTAGTTATAATATCTTTCACAAAATTAAGTCTATACTACTTCGATTTGTCCACTTCAAGACCAAAATCTCCAAATCCTTTTTCACCCTTCCCTTCATCATTCTTTTTTTTCCAATTTAATTCAATAAATTTTCGAAGCGTATACCGGCCGACCGATTCTCAGCTTGGAATTCAATTTTTATCCATCTCAAAATCTTTAACAGGTTTTCACCTTTTTTCGACTCACCCGGTTGTTTACTGAATCCCTAATTATTCTAGTTTTTGGGAACAAGATTTTCCTATGCAGCGGATTCTCCAGGCCCGTTTATTGTAATTTAACTGAGTCTCAGACAATATACAGCGACTGCATTATCACACCGGATGATCGTATCGATCCATTCCACTTGGGCTTAGTTCCCTGCATTATCGACAGTTCTCGGATGACAGTTCTGATTCTTTTGATTTGTTTGCCGTGATAAACGTAAACGTCGCGATCATAACATAAGTAAGTTGAATTTTTTACGGGGTATTTTAAAGGATTTTGTCTACTAGAGTTACTCATCCGAAGTATCTAAAACGTGGAAGTAACATTTAGTAGTGGTGCGAAAATCTCATATGGCTCCAGAATGATATTGACGGATACAAGTGCAAAAAATGTTAGGTGAAAAATAGTGAAATGCTTTCGGACGAAAACCCAGATGAAGATTCCTGAGAGGCTTATTCTGGATAACGATAGAAATAGTTTACAGGTATGTTCAATTCTATTTTTATATAATAGGCGTGTTTTTTGCTCCCCCTATCTATAATAGAACAATGCAGACGCATGAGGAGCAACAACTCCCCCTTTCCATAACAGGAGTTGTTGTTGTTTCCAATGCGTCTGCATTGTTCTGTTATAGATAGGGGGAGCAAAAAAAAACACGCCTAATATAAGTGTAGAACGTAGTATTCATTAGCTGCGATTGGTTTTTCGTTGGCGGCTTCGCGAACGACTTGAACCCATACTGAAAATTTCTCAGAAGGAAAATCAAAAATCAAAAAAATAGGTCATCGTCCTGATAAAAAATATTAATCGTGTTTTTTTGTTCGCCCTATCCATAACAGAACAGAACTTACGCATTCGAAACAACAACACTCCTGTCCCAGTGAATTCAATGGGACAGGAGTTGTTGTTTTCAACGCGTCTGTTCTGTTCTGTTATGGATAGGAGGAGCAAATAAACACTCCTATTGTAGGGAATAACGACTTAATTGTGAATTCACTAAAATGCTGCCTTTTCGGCGGATAAATCGTACGTTGAAGGCAGTTAAAAGAAAAGTCCCGTATTTGCGAAGAATGACCTAATGAATACGACGAAGAAGATGTAGAAGAGATTTCGCGTCATCCTCCGTTTTTTTTTTCTGTGTTTGCCCAATCTTGGCTTATCCGCATACATTTATTTTGGTCAATTATCTTAGTCGAGAGAAATTACATTCTTAATCTTCCAAGGGAATCGGCAAAAATAGCCGCAAGTGAGTTAGGTGCTTAGGTGGTTATGACTGGTGCTAGTAATGTGGGAACTCGCAGTAGCTGGTTGCAGGCAATCATGCAGTGTAGTGTCGTTTGCCTTCAATCCGCAGTTGTTAATGTATGTTGATGTTGTGGTTAATTATGGTGTTGATTTGCCATTTGCGGAGTGAGCGACCTAAAACCTAATATCCTAATTATATTTATTCTTTTACTAATTAGATAATATTTTACTAATTAAGATTAAAACGTTACTTTCGTTCCTTTTTTTATTATTTTCATAATTTTTTTTAATGTGTAACATTAGAATAAAGTACACTTACCAGATTTGTATTCAATAATATTTTATGCATTAAACAGGTAAGCCAATTTGAAAAATGATTAACGAGTTTTTTTTAAGCCAAGTTTATATCAGACAACTTGTCTCACTAAACTTAGTTAATATGGTACTCATTTTGTTAAATTCATGATATATTCATTCTTTCTTTATTAGAACTCATTCTTTCTTATATCTCTTTTTTTTATTTGATTTCTTTTTCACTCTCTATAAGTTCTGTCTACTAAACTCTTTTCAATTAAATCCTGCTCTGTAAGATTTTTCTCGATTAGATCTTTCTCTCTCCAATTTCTTACTGATTTTCGAAGAAAACTAAGATTAGAAAGGATTCGAAAAGATTAAGGGAGATAATCTCTGGAGTGGCTGATCCGATTAACATAGATGTATATAGGGAGTAGATCCACGATCTGCTCAAATTACGATATCTTTGACCAGTTGGCGGCGGCGGGCATTTTAGTAAATTTTTGGGTACCCTTATATTTCTATGCAGAGTACAGTTTTGGTAAAAGTAAGTGTTGAGAATGAAAACTTATTATGTTTTATGATTGTTCATGATAAAGAATTGGAAAATTTTGAGCCCTGTGTGGGCGCTCAGTGCCTAAAAGTAGACAACGATTTTTTTCTAAATTTTGATTTGTCATAACTTCTGACAGAAACATTCGATCATTGTGAAATTTGCAGCTCATACTAAAACTATACACACATACAAGACTCTGCGAGTAATCCTGTAGCTACTGCAGGCATGGGAAAAAAAATCCTTCAAATCATTGACCCTTCTGAAAAATTTTTGATATAAAAAAAAAAAAACAATTCAAATTATTGATAAATTTCAACCTTTGTCCACACTGTCAATTTGATATTTTCAAAATTCGCAGTTTCACAAGAACGGCAACCTATCACCAAATTACCTCTATTTTTAGCACTCGAAAATACTGTTCACGAGATCTGACGACCAGACAATCCGATCATTATGAAATTTACAGGACATACTGGTATTAGCTAGGATCAGGTCTGATAGAAGTGATTTTGAAATGCGGGCTACTCTGTAGCAGTGGTGCTATTTTGAAAATTCACTGTAAAAAAATTACTTTTTAGCCTATAAAATTAAGCCAACAAATTTTAACGAAATTCAGACAGTACTTGAACCTTAGTCTAAAAATTTGAAATTTAAAAATTAGAAAAGAGTTGCCAGCTATGGTAACTTGTGTCACCTAAATCACGTAAATTTGCTCAGCAAAGTAAAGCTTTTTGCCCTATAATTTCCAATGCAGTCGTGAAATCAAAACGAAATTCACGTAGTTAATGGACCTTGTTGTAAACCAAATGTCGTAAGAATTCCGTAAAAAAATCATGAAAGGGTTCCCCGTATATGGCAATTTTTGTAAATTTTTACATTTTTTTACGAAGCGATGCTGTCATTAAATTTTGAAATGGGGAATGATCCTGCAATGGCAATTAACAACAAATATTAACGTTTCGAAAATTTGAAAAGTTTTTAGGGTGGTAGACCTAAAATCCTTTTCACCTCTATAACTTCCAGCGCAATCATTCAATCGAAACGAAATCCACAGGGTGGGTTTATTTTAACGTGAAGCAAATTTGGTATATTTTTATCTATGCTGCTAACACAGGGTTTCCAGCACCAGACATTCTCTTAAACATTGTACCAACATATGCTTCCATTATATTATTCATATGCAAAGCATTTACAATAAAAATTAGGAACCAATGTTGAAATTTTCCGAGTTTTGAAAATTTTTCGGGTGGTAGCCTCAAACACTGACTCTTTCAATGAAATCCTCGAATGAAAACGAAATTCAAAGGTTAGGTTTAGCTTCTTATGGTAGGCTTATTGATGCTTCGATGGAAATGTGTTGCCAGCACTGAACATTGTCATCATTTATGTTGAAGTCGATATATTTTTTTTGTTGCTTTGGGTAAGAAATGGTTGATATAATACAACAAAAAAGTGTATTACATCTTTCCACATTTGTTGGCCACTCAAAGACCAATTTCTTCGAAAATCAGTTTTCTATCGGCTCTGATACTCTAGAGGTTGTTTCTTTGAGCATTTCATTAGCTTTTCACCATATATACGATCTGCCATCCGACCTAAAAACGTTGTATCGGCTTTCGTTGGTAAGTTGCTGCCAAAACGAAATGTCCCTTTAGCCGTACTTTTTAGAAAAACTCAATCTGTTTTGCAATTAATCTTACTGAGGAAAGGTTTTCTTCTCGCAACTCTACCGGTGAGCGATGCTCTACCTAAATTATCCTCATAGTTTCAACTCAAGAACATTCGAGAATGCAGAGATCAAATCACGTCCAGTACCTTATTGCATATCTTGTTCAGGCTTCGGTATATGGTTGATTAGGAAGAAATGATAAAAGAAATCAATATGATTGATAAAGAAAGGACGCAACTGGGTGTAACTATTTGTCAATAGGATTGCTCCGGAAGAAGACAAGAATCACTTTCAAAGGTTTGATACCAACAAAATGATTTCTGTTTATCCTGTGGCAAGCAGAGAGCCTCAACGTGTTCAAGAAGACATTCTTAATGTTTTCAAAAGGAGGACTCTGTCAAAAAAATATCGAAATGGATTCCGCACCGTTCGTATGCCTCACACTTTTGTGGTTTGGTAAGGTATGATGCCTACTGAAAAGAAACTAGATTTTATCCATCATAATTCTTCAGATCTGTTGAAAAGTTGAAAGAAATCATTTCGATCAAGAATTTTGAACGATTGGTGTCATTTTCAGTACTGTCAACTTTTTTTCTAGCAATTTTTAAACGCTAGCTAAATGTCAGGTTGATATGTTATCAAATGTCACCTTAAAAATCAAATCAAATTTGAAAACATTTATAAGTGTATACAGCAATGATTGAAAACACACGGTATGCCATTTACGGTTAACATTAAATTTAATCTTTTCATCCAGTTTCAAAACAGAATTTCATATGTCACTCATGCCCACATCATACAGCCTTCAGGACGAAATAAATTCAAAGGGCAAACATTCATATCAAGTTGACAACAAGAAAAAAAACGTTCTATATTTATCCTGCTACACATTGTTACAACACAAAACAATATTTTTCCAATTGAAATTTTCTATTAAAAAAATCTTCCTGGTTCCGCCTATTCCTGTTACTTTTTCAATTCCACAATAACTTTTTTATTTGTTCTCTTTCACAACAAAGAAATTTGATTCGGATGTTTTTCCATGAAAAGATTTTATTCAATTAGTACCCGCGATTAAAAATCAATTTATGATAAGATCCTTCCGCTACCCTCACCTCATGAGGCTCTCATTACACTCGCACAAAATGCAATCGATCTTCAGGGAAATTATGATTGTTTCGGGTGGGCGTTTTTCTGCTTTGTTTATTAATTTGTGGTGTGCCGTTGTTGGTGGTTGGTGTTCTTTTATGTTTACGGTTGTCACCTTCATAAATATACATACATCATCATCATCAGCATGTTAGTATGTTTGTTTGCTCGTACATGGCTGTTTACAGGTGAATTCTCGGACATGAAACTGTGATCTGAGCGATTTGTAAACAAATGGAAATTTCCTCAAATTGTCAATATTCGCTTAAACTTGATACTGTGGCAATGACGACGAACTTTAATAAATAATTTTTCACGGAATTGTTTATTTTGGCTTGCAAAGAACATTCTGAGAAGATTTATGTTTGAATAATACTTGTAAATTTGCCGGACAGTGCCTGACAGGTAAACAGATAAACTATTTGTTAGTAGTATATTTTTCCGTATGGAAAATGGAAATGAATTTGTTATGACTTCAGACAAATTTCTACTAAATACCCACAATTATTTCGCCACTAATACATCTGCTCAAGAGCATATGTTCGAAACAATGTTGCAAATACAAATTAAAACCACAAACGTAAAAGAAAATCACATTTTGATTCAACGAACTTTTTCCTCTTGCCATCCATCAAAATTAAATACAAAAGATTTATCATCTTTTAGAAATTAAATTTAAATCCGCAATTAACCAAACGCGAAAGTGAATTTTTCACACTTTGCATTTATTCGCGTATGTACATACGTGTGCATGTACAAACATAATGTATGAGCACAGGTACAATAAATGATTCTCGTAACTAGTACTAGCCACACAGTGTATCTGTACACTAGAGATGCGTGTTATGCAATAGATTGAGAAAAGCGAAAGTTTTATGCTTTTTCATCAGATAATTGTTGTAACTAGGTATTTTTCATGCCGAGAGTTGTTGAAAAGATTTTCAGAATTAATTAATCATTTCGGTTACTTGTTAGGAAATCTATTAGAAACATAGCAAAACTCCACTGACATGAACGATTATTTGGCATGTCATTGATTTCTGTATGAACTGCTGCGTTGCTTCTGCTTGTTAGCTGTGAGCTTAGGGGGGTTTTTCCCGTTTTCACTTCCTCGTCGTAATACGATTTAATGAAAACGTTATGCACGAACCATTTGCGAGTGTTTGGATTTGAAGGCTTCACTCGAGGGAGCTGATTGACAATCGAATCTACCACCGCTGCGAGGGAATGGATATGTAATGACTATGGTCTTTTCTGCTTGTCATGGTGTTAATTTACGTTGTCTGTAAGATGATGACAAGAATGTAGGAATATCTGTACAAATAAAGACATGACTTCAATCCCCTTCAGTTTAATCAATCAATTTAGATGATTTCGGATGAACTGCCACAAAACACACTCAAAAAAACATTACCACTTTGATACCATAACATTTTTATCCTCTTTTGGCAACGCCTATTCCTGTGAAAATATCTTTTTCATACGTCATAGCACACGCATATCTCACTTAATACACGAACAACGCCCAACTCATTACAAAATCTTTATTTTTTTACCCATCTTTAAACATCATCATTACTGCTATCATCTATTGAATCTGACGTCATCAGTCCTCCCATGGCGTCATCATAATGACCGTTATTATGGTGACGGTGCCATGACTTTTTAGATACGTTTCAACTCTTCCAATATCGAAATATAGTAAATATTTGCTGCACAGAAGTAGAAAATCATCTTCGCCGACAACGACATAATTATCGCAAAATGCCGCATTCGCAAGATTAACGACACCGAACGAACACTAAACACAGGCAACAATGGTCCGTGTAATTGATGTGCCATGGTTAAGAAAAATATTTCAATATTTTTGAAATAACAAATATTCGACGTTTTATGCTCGTGCAGAGATTCGCATATAAAAGTAAGTTTCGAAAGTGAAACTTTCCATAGTATATGTTGAATAGTCAGTATGGACAATCGAATAGTTTGAATATAAGAGATTTTTTGTTGGTTGAGTTATTGGATTTTTCAATGGTGAATTGAAAACAGGTAGCACTACATTGAATGCATGTAATTTGTTGATGCTTAAACTCGTATTTAAGACTGAATTGTTAATTTACATAAGCTACTGCAGCCACTGATGAGCAATCTCTGAGCATAGGCCAGCTTCTTTTAGGAACAAGGTAAAAATAAGATATATCTGTACAGGAAATGCGAAAGAAAGAACTATCTTGATGGCGAGAACTATTCAGTGAACAAAGAAGGACATACTTGTCACTAAGAACAGGCAACAGAAGAGAAAATTATGCAGATCGTCTGCAAAAGTAACGCTCAGATCGTCCTGATCAATAAGCCTGAATCTTGACCAGTAAGAAGTCGTATACTCAGTTTTCAGATGCCACAAGGTACACGAGATCTAGATTGTTGACACTTTCCGTGCAGATTTCCGTGGCTGCGGCAACGAAGAGACCCAATGCAGAGATGTAGAATCAAGCAAAGTTCAAAGGACACTCTTCTTAGCATCGACGACGATGTCATAGTTGGAGGAGACTTCAATGATAGTGCTTTGGAGTGGGGCCGTCCTGAGCAGACCTATAGTAGAGATTATGTTGAGGTTGAACCTGTTGGTGTTAAACACAGACTCTACGCCAATACATCAAAGACTCGGCAATGGCGAATCAATTCCCAGTGTCAATATAGCATCCTTCGTGAGTGATTGGAGGATGATGAAGGACTAAATATCACCTTCCCGGATGCTGAAGGCAGACAGAGACAACACTGCTCACTCTGCAAAATACTTGGCTGGAACTCAGCCAGAACAAACAAAAGTGAGATGGTAACGTCCAATAGGGACCCAGAGTCCTGAGAAATAGTTGTGGTTACTGGACAGACGCGCTTTGGGCCTTGGATCATAGCTTCCGCATTGCTGAGTACTAAGTAGTTAAGATCCGAGCCATTTTAAGGATCGATGGCTGCTGTTCGACATCGACGAAGGATTTCAGAGCATAGGTGTCAATCCTTTGACCAGACCTCCCAAACAGCGTTTAAGATGAGGTAATGCGTCTGTTAATGCCAATGGATGTGTTTCTAGTGCGAAATGCAGTTGATGAGGTATCACTTCCAGAACTGCCGAGTTCGTCTAATTCAGACTTGTCCAAGTCATGAGGAGAGAGGTACGGTGGTCGTTGTGACAAGACAGAGATCGTCATACTGACCAAGCGAAGGATAGATTTACTTGCGCCAGAACGCGGTGAAGAGTACCTCAAGCACTGTGAGCTGAATGGAATAGGAGCCGAGAGCTTTAACTTCGACAACAACGATGGAGAAAAGCGATACTGATAAGTCTTCTGAACCCTTGAATCAGCCGTGGCCACAAAGAGACGAACTTCTGCCTGCGTGAATTTGTTTTAGAAGGCTTCTTAATGGAATGGGTAAAGTGGATAGGCCATATTAATGGTACTGTGTGGATGAGTACGATGAAGCTGACCATACTTTCTTTGCATGCAGTCGGTTCGGAAGTATGAGGAGCAGCTGCGAGTCCACGATTGGCTTAGCTACGCCAGAGTTGATCGTGGAAACGATGTTGTGTAATGCGGATAACTGGCGCAAAGTTCCAACATAGGTTGAGAAACCGACTCTGAGGTAGCTTCTGAAGTAAATGAGGATGAGCAAACAAGAATGGGTTGAAATAATACCAAAGCGAATTCCGGCATATAGATGGTCTTTTTCTTTTAGTAAGTAAAAATCTTACACAAGGCGTGGTTTTTGCGCCCCGATATATTTTAAATGTTTTTTTTTTTGTCATCTACATCGATAAAAAGGGCATCTAGGAAATGTTTTCACGTGTCTAAAGAAAGAAGACGGAGGAGTAAGAGACGATAATGGAAAAGACGAAATTTTTTTAAAAAAAACAAGGCACTAGTAAATCTGTGGTGAAAAGATTACACCGCATTATTTGCGTATTATTTGGACACTAAACTTAACAGCAATCCTTAAGGATGCTACGAACAAAGGAAAGAAAGAGGTGTAAACATGTGGAAAGATTAACAAAAACCTTGGAAGAGCTAACTATGACACCTAATAACTTAGGAATTTACTTATCGAAATCAAACTTTGGATCAATTATTACGCCAATACCTCTGAAATTCTGAACAAGGTTAAGGAAGGAGCCGGAAACAGAACAAGAGAAAAAAATTCCCACTTTTTACATGAATTTTTCCTTTTTTTGATATTTCGCATTGCTTAGAAGTACACCATTGGCTACACACCAAGTATTCAAACCACCAAGGTCAATTTGTAATGAGACACAGACATCATCAGCTCAAAACGTGGTGATATCGTCCGTATAAAAAACAAAGAGAATGCAGTAAAGAAGGGAGATTGTTTATAAACAATAGAAATCTAAGGATAGACCCTTGCGAATACCTGATGGAATTGAGGAACAGGAATTGATAGTAACAGTACAAGTACGACCATGGATGTATGACGTATTCTGTATCATTTTCTAGCCTTTGGAAAAAGAGACCTGCTTGTGCAGGTTAAGAACGGATGCGACTATTTTATGTGAAGGAAAAAAGGATGACTAAAGTGGATATACCTTTGACAAAACAACGCTGATCACGAGCTAGGATAGGTTGGATAATAAAGTAGACTCTCTTGTAGACCATTCTTTCAAGGATCTTGCTAAAACAGGGGAAAAAAGAAATTGAGCGGTAATTTGTAACGCAGGGAGGATCACCAGGTTTATTTATTAAGAAAATGTTGGTAAATTTCCAAAGTGAAGACAAAATGGAAAGAAGGACTCCTAGGAGCAAAGGAAGTGATTTGGCTAGGATTCTAGGCATATCGTTGGAATCACTACTTAAAATCGCATCAATTTCAGTCATTAGAAGTTGAATTTCTAAAGGATTTGTACGAAACGAAGAAGAGGGATGGGAAAGTTCAAAAGTCACCTGGAAAGAGCAGCCGATCCGAAGAAGCAAAATTTCAGCATCGAAAACAGCGTCAGTGAGCCAGGTTTTCCGCAATCAAATAATATCGTTTTTTTTATCGTCTAAGTCGTCTAATATCGTCTAAAGATAAAGAAGCAAAAAGTCTGAGCTCATTAGTTTATGTCTTCAAACCACGGAAATTTTTATGGTATAAGCTTATGCCCTGGATATAATTGCTTCTTTGGAACGAATATCATTCTCAGGACTCCTAATGAATTCCTTGTCAAAAGAACGCCAGAGTGTCGAAAATCCTTTGTAGCATTTTGGAGGCGCAAGTTGAGATAATTATACTAAACAACACCACTTACTAATTCACCAAGTAGGCACCAGTTTTTTTGCAGAACCAAGAGAAGTTCTATATTTCATGAAAACTTGCGGCGATACAATCACAGCTTTTACGTCAGGAAGTACAACATCTAGCCCAAAAAAGTCAGAGAGAGAGAGAGAGATGAAAAGAGAAATATATAGAGAGAGATGAAGAGAGAAATATATAAATAGAGAAAGGGCGAAAGATATAGAGAGCGAACAAGAGAAAACGATATAGAAAGAGAAAAAGAGAAACATATAGAGGGGGGAAGAAAGAGATAAGAAAATAAGAGCGAAAGAGAGAGATTGATAGAGAAAAAGAGTGAGAGATGGAGAGAAAGACACAGAGAAAACCAAAGAAAGATAGATAGAGAGATAAAGAGAGACAAAAAGGCGAGACCAGCTTTCAAACATCAGTGGCTCTTTAGTTATCTATCCATCGCACCTGGTAGTCCATCGCACCTATGTCCCATAGATTAATCCGCTCCCCAATATTTTCTTGTACTTATTATTTTCAATTCATATTCAGATGATAAAGAATTTATGCTCACAATTTTCGACAATCCTTTCCTCACACTCATAAAACGAATAATTGATGCCACGCCTACAGGAAATGTACATTGAAGGACTACAGGGTCTACTCAAAGATAGTCAAATTTTTCGCTGGTTTTTGAGAGTCAATAGACTCGTAGGGTAGAACTTTTCCAAATTTGAATAGCTATTTCAGGATGCTTTATTGTGCGTTTGATTAATAGCTCAATGTCGGGAGGAAAAGCAGTCCATTACACTTGGGAGAAGCCGCACTTTGCATAGGGTATGAGTAGGCCTGCTTCAACAGTTCATTGTCAGAGTGTGTCACATAGTGCTGACTGTTATTATTTTTTGACGTTACTTGTTATTTTTCAACCCAGTGTGGTAAAGAGTGTGTGGGCAAAGTTTTGATAGGTTTATGCAAGTTTATTTGTTGCAGGGCAAATAAAAACCTAATATGATCACCTTATAAACTTTTGTTCATTGAATT
Source organism: Nemotelus nigrinus (assembly GCA_947369275.1). Lineage (NCBI taxonomy): Eukaryota > Metazoa > Arthropoda > Insecta > Diptera > Stratiomyidae > Nemotelus > Nemotelus nigrinus. Next base: position 50,655,073 of record OX376375.1, on the reverse strand, counting down.
TTTGATGCATTTGATGTTTTTAATTCTACTGGTTTTCCTTTACAGCAACTTTCTACAGCAAGGTCTCTCATTCTCTGTTTATATAATTTTTGAAGGATTTTTTTCTGTTCTCTTATCTTTTAATAAATATTTTCATTGATGATTATAGCATGAAGAACAACTCTTCTGAATTCATTCTTTTGTAATTTAAGTCTATAATGTTTTGCTACTGACCTACTACTAATGAGAATCAAGTTGTTATCAGCTAAGTTACTTGGTGTTGGTTTCTTATCTGGTTTTTTCGTCATTTTCATTTTTTTACAAATGGATAGTTTACGCTAGTATAATAACAAGGACGAAAGTTAGTTGTAAACACAGTAGATAATTTAGCGTGATTGAAAAATTCACTATGCAGAACAGAAAATTCAGGAAACATATCAGAAAAAAACATATTCTTTGTTTTTGTAACATTCCAATGCAAACCATTTAAATTTTTAGCTTGTTGAATAATTTTCAAAGATTTCTTTCAATAACTTCAGATACGAAAACTTTCTCCAAATTGTTTGCATGAACTTACTCTCTTAAAATTTACATCGTCATGGTACTTAGAATCGTAAATAAGAAACATGTAAATAAGTCCAAATGTAGCTTCGACAACAAGACACGATTTTATGTGAGATAAGAATAGACATTGAAATTCCACAGCTAACAGCAAGCATTGCGGCAACAATCGATGACATCATGCTTAAAGTACTTGATTTGCTTAGAAGCCCTAAGGGCTCTTGTCTCTCTCCACGCACATTTCTACAATGAACAATGGTCAACAAACCTAAATTCTACTATCCACTTACTCTTCGGACTTTTCCAAATGAAATGGACACCACTGATCGTTCGGCTAATTGTAGAACGAGTCCAATTGTAAATGACATGGATACCACTACCAATATATTAATTAAATATTACATTCCTCCAGCTGGCATGTTCCGGCTGGAATTACTTTACTTAATTTGATGTAATTACGAAATAAATTTACTTAAGAGATTCTGGCATTTGTTCGATTGCCAAAAACAAAGTGATTACGATAAACTTAAATGATTTAGCAGTGACAGTAAATCGTAAAGATATGTTTTTTGGGAATTGAAGTATGAGAAATTGATTTTCATAGTTATTTCATTTTGAATGAGCTAGCTTATCTTATTGCAAACTTATTTGAGTATTAGAAATTGGACTTAGTGAAGGCATTGTGCTATGATTGATTTCAACGAGTGCGAAGAACAAATAAAACACACTAAGTGTGATAAAAGACTTACTCACAACTAGTTAAATTTTCGCGCCCAGTGTGGGCACTGCAATAATTCTGCTTCGCTTTGCGCATTCGAACTAGACACTGAGTTGCAAATTATGAATAAAAGCAAATAAAAAACACTTTATGAAAATATTTGAAGATTTTTCTTTTAACAATTCCATCAAAAAATTCCTCAATAAAAATCATCTCCATAGCATGTTAACGTCATAAATGAATACATCTTTCATTTTATGGCTACTGGCGAATAGATTTGAATTTTTTGGCTGCCTAAATTCTGATTCTCGTCGTATTTTTGACATTGAAAATGATATCCTTGAATCTGCTACCACCAACTTTTTATATTATCATGAACATAAGCACCACATCATCATCACTTCATCGTTTTGATCTTCCATCACATGCAAGGGCGATGAATGTTTTATCTCAAGATATTTGGATTGAAATCGAAAAAAAATCTCAATCTGCCAGTTGTCGATTCTAGAGTGTCTAGTACTAGTCTCTAAGTAGTTTTCATCTTTCACGGTCACTTCTCGCCTTTCGATGAAATCTCGCTGGATGACTGGTTGCGTTGAGTGGATGGAGAGCTAGAAACGGATTGATTTCATTGATTTGTGAATGATTTTTCGAGCCAACGAGTTTTATGGGACTTGATTTGAATGTCCTTCTGGTTGAGATGGTTGTACTACAAAGCATGTGTAGATAATATACCATGTACAGGGTAATGGGGTTTATTATTCTCATGTAGCTTGAAGTTTTAGGCATTTTCAAATATTTTCGGACAGTCATTTCAAACTCAAACGTATCTGCTGAACGGGATATAATGAGTAATGCTTTTAAATTATAGTGGTAGTTAAGGGGATAGAATTTCAATTTTCATTCGGCTTTTTGTTGGTATTGCACTGTAGAATCTTCCAAAACATATTTTCATTGCGATGTAGTTTTTGTCATTTAAATGCAACAAACCTACAAGAACAAAATACTTTGATTTAGGAAAGTAAGATACATGTAATCGAAGTCTTCTGTCTTCTGCAGGTTAAGCTTTCTTTATATATTGACCATTTTTTCAATAATTGTTTAAATCACAGTGCCAACGCCCCGGAACCAGGAACTATCACTGTAAACAAATCACCTTAAAGCCTCGGGACAGTTCCAATCAAAGAAAATTCCACCTTACATTCATTTAGTACCTACATTTGAATAAACACGAATATTTCACCTTTCTCAATTCATTTGCAATGTCAAATGGCTCACGAAAAGACTAGTAATTGAACTGTATAAGTATGTTCAACGAAACCGTCATGTTCTACGACACAAAACGTGCTTTTTATCGTTCCGTTCAGCGAACCTTCCGTAACCCATGTACGGCACATCGGAACGTGACAAACTTTTCATACTAGTTTGACCGTTTTTCAGTGTTGTCCTCAACAGCCTTCCAAATTAGCTGAAATGGCTATTTCTATCTGAAAACTGTCATTTTCCTATAATTTGTTTAGTGTCTTTGTTTTCACCACCGGTTTCCAGCGCCATATCGTTGAAATTGTAGAAGCCGAACGGAGTAAAAGCCAATTGAACAAAAGATATCGTTAATGCAAAGTATACTACTACGAACATAGCTACAGATACAACAGTCTTTGGGGAGTATCGATGGGGACATGTTCTGAGGAGGAGAATTGCCAGTTTGTTTGGTGGCGTGTTTTGCAGAGACAGACGAAAGTGGTGGAAATGAGATAGTCAGAGATTGTGACTGTAATCATCAATAAGTGGCTTTTAAAATGATGCAACGTATGACGACAGTAGCAATATACATAACTCTTAAGTAGCAGAACATAAACAAACGCAGAATGGCTCAAACAGTGAACAAAAGCGTTGAAGCTTGAAACCGCTCTGGGGTGTAGTGTATTCTTGAATTCAAAGCTAGCAAGAAGCACCAGTCAGACCAGTCTCGCAGCTGCAAGAATTACTAAGTCATACTGGGTAAAAACTACCAACAGAGGCCAGAAAAAATTTTATGCTATAAGTTTCATTTTGTTATTGACTTCGAACTTCACGCACATATGAGTTTGCTTTAGAACTAAAAAAAAAAACAACTAGATGTTCCTGACTACAAGAGAGGCGTCGTGTCTGTCTAACCTGGGATCGGAATTGACCTTACACGTACATTCAGACAAGAGAATTTTCGCACTTAACTTAATTAAGTTAAATTATTGGAAATTTTGCGTGTTTTCGTTGCAAAAACAAAACAGAGAAGTCGCATGTCTATGGCATTATGTGAAGGCAAATCAAATTATAATTATTTTATTTATTTTTGGGCTTTATGGAATGGTACTTCAATTCAATTAGGTGGTCAGTCAGTTTTGCATCACGAATATTTCTGTTTGACTATCTCGGCTAAGAGGTTTTGTTGTTCCAAACTTATGGTATACAAAAAAGTATCTTCTACTCTCGAAAATTCACCACTGTTTAGTTAATTTCACACTAATTCGGCTTTATTTTAGTGTTTATAACCACAAAAGGCCTTTTTTGCACGTATGTGAGTCTCTTTGTGTCCCCTGAAAAGGTGTTCGCATAAAGCCATATCACCTGCCTTTAATTACACTAGGACTTAGCCATTGAGTAACCTCCGAAAATATGGAGACCAGGCTCTTACAAAGCTTACGGAAAATCGGAACACTAGGCTCGAGAATGCCGCGGGAGAGGTTTGCAAAAATCATCTGGACGAGATAATGGTAATCCCAGAACCTTTGTGGGAGAGACGAAAAAGGCCAAAGAAACCAACGAGAGTTAACAATTACCACGGTATTTTGACTCGGGCACAACCGACCGTATGTGCAGCGCTCATGGTTCATTAGCTATCGGAAGATAATTGAACCTCCTTAAGAACGTATCGGTACTGCGAAATCAATATCAGTACTGGGCAAAGCAGATATCTCCATACTGACTTTCAACGGGGACACATTTACCGAATAGCACATGAAGTTTGTGCTCCTTGCTCCCCTGTTATAATATAGCTTTTTTTCACGTTCCATTCCGGCAACGTTAACTGTAAACTATTGACATAAGAAGACATACACGCAGTGGGACCAAAAGGAAATCATCTTTTGCACATGAAGTTCAAAACCACCGACGAAATTGAGGTTGAATTGAGAAACCTGGCGTCCGTTAGGTCAGAAGGACATTGGGCGCTTTTTGAATCAACTATCAAAGTTCAAGCGAGTAATTCGTCTGTGAACCATATAACAAAGGTAAAATGCACCGACTGACTCCCATTCCCAGTGAGTGAGTCTAGACCACAAAACTAAAGAAGAGGTGACACGTGCTGACCTGGTTGAGCCAATCGAAAAGAAATCGTTGTGTGGACCACGTTAGTTTTTACTTTTAAAAGACGACCTCTTGCACTGGTAAAACCTTTTTCTTCCAAGCCCACACGTCTAAACTCGTGGATCGTCTTGGAAAGTTCCAGAAGAACACCGACAAACAGGCTAAAGGAATAAGAATACTTCGTACTGACAAGGGTCTCGGTTTTGTCAGTGTCAATAAAGTGACGATTCCAAAACAAAGATAAACCCAGAAACGTCAGAATCGGAACGTCGGAAGTGATGAAAGACAAACTACAAAATGATGATTAGGAGCCAAACACAATACGTCCTCACGTAGTAAGTTGTGACCAGAACTCTGAGAGACAGGGACAAAATAAAACCACCTCCTAAAAGTAATTATTCCTTTTTTGCTTCATCTCTACTGCAGAACTAGATGAGCCTAAAAGCTATGAGGAAGTTTTAGCAATCCCAGAAGCCAAGTATTGAATCTAAACAATAAAAGAAAAATTCGAAACCTTTTCAAAAAAAAAAACAGACCGAAAACGTCTTCCACAAGCCAATGAAGTAATAAATAAATAAATGACAAATAAATAATTAATAGCACATTGACATATAGCTTAAAATTATTGGTGCAAATAGCTTGAGAAAGGTAGGATTTGAGGGAAAATTTGGAAATCGTTGGAGAATACAGTTTGCTTATGCCATAAAATATTCTGCAGCATTTATCTATCAGCTCATTTGCTGCATAGGCAGTGGAATGTAGATATTCTTTTAACAAACGACTGGACTTAGTGCACCTTACGAGGATATTTATCACCATGTTACTATTCAGGAATTCAACTCTAATAACGCTTCTAATTATGTCGAATGGGAAGCAGGCCGATACCACTATTCTTCTAGATGCAAGTGTCAATAAGTTTAAATGACCCAGCTGAAACTCATAAACACATTATTAAAATCGTAAGGATTGAATAGTTTTCTCATGGCGATAAAATAAAAATTGTTTTTGTAAGGAAGAGCAAGATTCCGGCTAATGCCAGCGTCGGACGTAAATATATTAAAAAGAAGCGGCCCAAGATGGTTGCCTTGAGGTACATCAGAAGTAGCAGCAACATTTTTCGATAAAAAAAAAACTTTGAAATTTCACAAATTGTGTTCGATTTCGAAGATAGGAAATAAGCCAGCTAAGTAAAGATCCGGTGAGTCCGAATTTCTGAAGCTTGAGAATTAATGTGGGATGATCAGCTTAGTCAAACGCCTTACTAAAAGTCAGTGTAGGCTGCGTCAGCTTGTTATCTTTTGTCCATTTTACACACAACGTCTGAGATGACGACTGTCAAATTCATGGTAGTTGAATGACCCTACGTAAGGATACATCTAAAACGCTGGAACAGAATAGATTGTAGAAATTTAATCAAAACAGAGCGTCTTTTTGAAATCAGATCAATAAAGGAAGAATTAGTTTGCCAAGTGCTGATATTTTGATCAGAATGGCGATCGATATCCATCTCAGAGTTCTTCTAGTATTTTTCGTAGTACAGTTTGGATTTTATATGAACTAGATGTTAGGCTTCATCTGCCTTTAATGTGGCCGGAAAGGGAGTTTAAGCAACCTAACAAAAGCAATTGATAACTGTTTTTGAAAAGCTGACATGATTATTTGTCCACGTGGGAGGATCTTCACTGGTTACCGTGAAGGGACACTACGGATTACCTTCGTCCAGAAATCTTTAATAGGTGATAGATTCACAATTGTTCTCATCAATAAAAAGTAGGTTGATTAAAGGCGATTCCGGAGACGATAAAACCATGGTTTCATGCTATCTACTTAGAAGCAAATATAATTACAAAGGCAAACCTGGGTAGACCCCGGTGGTCAGAGCGGCTAGCTCTTAAGAGCGAAGAGGAATATTTTTGAAAAACCTTTTACGGTAGATTTTACGGCAGACGCCAGCGAGACAGACCTTTTTTTCGCTGCAGGGTGGCATTGACCAGAGCTTAGGAGTGGCTAATTGGATGACATCATGGAGCTGAGGGATGCCTAATTGGATGACATTGGTACGCAATCGGGACCGGTGGAAAAATTGGTTGAAGGTGACCAGGAGCGCGAAAATGATGATCAAAATACTCTGGACCTTCAGGCAGCAGAAAATCAAAACAAATTGCTTTATAAAACATGGAGATGATTAGTCCCAAAATTATCTGGCATTTAGGTAATCTTTTTTCGGAAGATAATAAACCTGTTTGAAAACTATAACGGTTAACATTTGAAATTATGACTCTTTAGTGGGTTACTAAAATGAGTCCCAGCCTTTAACGAAATTTCCATCTAGGACTTTTGCTGAAAACTTATAGTGAACACTGTCGAGCAGTGGATAAATATGGCTTTTCACAACCAAATTACAAAGGATTTGGCTAATTAAAATTGTTCTGGATGTGAGAACGATAAAATTTCCCAGAAAAAAAACATCCAACGAGCTCCCCGAAAGTCAAAACATTAATTTGCTAAAAATTATCACAAAGCGCTTCTACAGTCCCTATATGTGCCTTTGAGCTAGACTCTCTGATTGACAGTCATTCAACCAACCTAACTATCAATCAACAAAGACAATGACTACTTGATGCACTCGTACCTTATTAACAAAGTCCAAAAATGAATACACATCACATCAAACAATTCTCTTTGTAGTGAGGAACATCTTTTATATTTGCCTCTTAAGGGTTAATACCATAATCTCGCAACCAACATCCAGAACTAAATAAAAATCTAGTCAACTATTACTTGCTATGATCGTTGAATGTTTACTCTTCAACCTCTAGTTAGTACGAAAAAATAAGTTGAAAACTGTATATGTTTTGGTAGAACTTACGCCGAACAGCATCACCCAGGTGTAAAGATATCCGTGCCAAGGTAAGAAACAGGTCTTGCAACTTCCAACAAGACAGGCACCACTTCGTTTAGTTAGTAGTTGGCTCGGGTTTTCTTGCCAGCGACGACTACTAACTATACTCCCAAAGAGACGTACAAGTCGATGAAATCGATGTTGTTATCTTGGTTAACTTTGCTGGTTAATAGCAGCAACAACAAGTTTATATATATAAGTATGTAGATATTCTTGGTTGATATTCCCTAGTTAGATCAGACAATCTTGGATTTTTTTTCTGTTTGCTTCTTTGCGGTTTCGTGGTTCTCTCTACCTCCGCTTGTGGCCTGTTACATTGAACTCAGATGATCTGACTTAGAATTGAACCCACCGGCAAAGTAAGGGACGTCAAATGATTCACAAACCATAGCACAATAGCACTGTTTTCATTTAGATTTTGTCACCAATACACTTATTTCGTGGTACAAACACAAATATCAGAACACTGTAATATTTAACCACTTTGGTCTTAGCTATTGTCACATTCCTTTACGATTCCTTTATTTCATCAAATTGATTGATTAACTATCTCGAATCAAGGAAACAGCTACGGATTAGAACTCTGCAAACATCAAACGTGCGAGAAAAATCGCGACAAAAATAAACACACAAAAATCGCGAATTTACACGAAATCTCTTCGATGAGCATCATATGCGAATTTAGGACAGTTTATTTGCGTGCCTGTTATTGTTTCCGAGTATTCCTCGATTTTTCCCGAATCTCTCTCTCATCTACAGATTAATGGAGGCTGTAAGGCAATCTGTATTGGCGAGTCCTTGTTTGGGATGAATACTTGTTGTTACTTGCTGTATGCATACACTATCCTTGTTCTTCCTGTTTTTTTCGTCTGTTTGGTATCCTTGTCTTGGATTTGGTTCTCTTGAGCCTGAAGAAAATGATGCACTAAATGGCAAAATATCACAATTTCGCGTGAACCGAGATGCTCAATCAAGATTTCCTGATGCTACAGGACTAAATTCTGCTGCGAACTCTACGAGTAAGGACGAGGAAATGGCTGCGCTCAATTTTTCTGTTATGTGAATTAAGCCTGCAATGGATGTGAAGCTGCGTCGACGACAATATTATGGAAGACCTGGAGTCTGCACTTCGACTTCCTTCCGCGTCGGGGAATATTCTTTTTTGCGACCGCTGGACAATTGCAGCCTCAGCTTAATTCACAGCTAGTTATAACTTTCGGGCATTCACACAGATTTTCAGTAGATATAGAAAAACACAAAAAAAACTTTTCTCTTATCTACAACACTCGACTCGCCATTAGACAACCTCTCCACTACCGTCCAACTATAGATACAATCCGGGACTGGCTGGTAACGAAACAACGTTATAGGAAAACTCCTAGCCTCCGCTGGGTCTTTCACCGACAGTAAAATTGTGCAGATACACCAACGTAGCCAACACCAACAACAACGTTCACCAAATCAAGTTGCGATGTTGGTTTTCTCTGTCTAGCTTGCGTATGCGTCCGCATGTTGTAATTTCAAATGTGACGTCATTGTTCCACGGACGTCATGCGTTTCAGATGCTCACTCAACCCCAGTCACGGTCCAATGAGACCAAACAGAACAAACGATATGTTTTCATCATTTGGCAGGCAAGAACATGTCTCAACACTCATACACATGTGCTCAGTTGGACACATTGTGCTCGGTGCGCTCACCAGTCTATACAAGAAAACTGCTGGATAAGCAAGTGAGTGAGCTTGGAAAACAAAAGAAAGTCAGCACACTGCAATCTGGTTTCTGTTTCCCTGAAGTGTAGTCTGGTACGGAGACTCAAGAGAGAAACAAACGGAAAGTAGTGACGTTTCGAGGGGAATAGTTGCGCAGAGTGGTTTTGCGCGAAACCAATTCGTGGTGTATGGAAGACAGATAAACATACAGAAAGTGCTTGTGCACGCGATAATCCATACAACACGCAGACTGTGCGAAACAGGTAGGTAAATACACACTTCATCTCAGATATTGGATTAGAGATTAGTACCCGCCGACTAAGAAAACCATGTGTCTTCATATGGGGAGATTTCGCAGGGGCATAAGAGCTGAGTCAGTGGGAGAACTTTGGATCACATGTATGAGAGCGTTTCAATAACGGCGGGGCAGCTTGATAGATACTTCATCAAATAAAAAAAAAACACTGCAGAAAAGAGAGAAGCCTATCGGACACATACCGTCTATAGCGTTCCCAACACAACTGCATCAGTTCAATTCGACTTCCTTACCGCACAACTCAGCCACTCCATCTCCTTCAGGCAAAGGGCCTTGGCCTTCTCAATTTATGTACATACATATTTCTTCGATACACAGCAGAGTTCACCATTCCTACCACGACATCTTTCAGCCTACTGCAGGTTATGGGACTCATCTACTCTTCTGGCGCGATATCACTCTTCAGCCTCCAGATGTATCATCTACGGCGATGTCAAATGTGATATCTATGGATTGACAGCAAATGAAATATGGAAAAGATGACAAGAAAGCAACAACCTTGAGATTGCGACACAAGCATGACACGGAGACGAAATCATTACTATATTCGTACGTATTACGGTATTCGTTATTTTGTTTATTATTATACGATATGATATTGACTCGATTCGCTTAAGCCTTTCATGTTTTTTCTCGCAGAGTACATGCCTAGATATATTCCGAGACTAAGTTTTTGGTCGTGAGTAATTAACGGAATATGGTAACTTTGGGTTATGGTTGTCGAGTTTGTTTTTCATTTTTCATACGTTTCAAGTGGTGCATTTTCAGTTAGATCTTGAGTCACGTACACGGTACGTTGATAAATGCAACATTAACTTTGTCAGAGGCCACTGAAAGCTTTTCGTAGCATAGTTAAGCACTTTTTCCGACCGTTTGCCGGATGAATGCAATTAAAATGCTTTTCAGCATCAGTTGCTAAATATAGAAGTAAGTTTATTATTGTATATTCTTTTGGTAATAAGTTTACATGAATAATTAAAATTCTTACAGGAAATGTGATTGTGGATGGAGCCTAGCAACTTTTTGATGGGAAACCTTAAAAAGTGCAAGACGGAAAAAACGTTGCGTGGGCATTACGTTTCGGGACAAAAATATTGTTAGGCAAAAACAGACGGGGTATTTTAACCAGACAGCACAGCTATCAATACAAACGTGGCGAAAGTCTTATTTCAAAAAATAACTTGGCAATTTTGTAAAAAGCTGCGCAATTTGTTAAAAAAAGCACAATGATCCTTGAATCTGTACTTAGCAGGAGCCTAAGCAAGGTGTTGCTGTATTCCATCTAGGCAGTAGTCTCTTTGGCGCTTGGTTAGCAGTAGTGGAGCCTCGTACCTGACCAGATGCGGTACCCTGCAGTACAAAAGAGGTTCAGATAGGCCTTTCATCCACCAGTATAGTGCCTGGGCCTCCTCTCCAGCACAAACTAGTAGACCGAAGTAGTCAGGGCTTGCCTTGTGTTTGCTTAAGTCGACGACGATTGACACTCAGTTCAGTCTCAAAGATAGACTGTCAGGTTGAATCCCCGCGTCAGATACCATGGTTTTAATGGTTCTTTGGCTGGGTGAGTACGACTTTTGGCTAGCTGACAAATAACAAAGAAAAAGATATGAAAAAAAACTTTTACACCGATTTGCTGGACATTCAGTATTTGGCGGCTGATCTAAGGTTGAAGAAGTGAGCGGAGCAAGACAATTTATCCGATTTCATAGTAAAAGATCTTTCTTTTCCTTCTTTATCTCGCTTTTCAACCACTGGCTGAACATTTTACACTGTCGTGGTACTTAGAAACGCAAATCATTCTGATTCTTCCCAAATCAATTCTCGTTTTATGTAGCTAAAACGAGGCTCAGTCACCCTTTGACCCATTCCTTTTAAAGTCTTTATCCCGGATATTGTCAACATAGGTAAGTAATCCTCGCGAGGTCCAACTCAATTTGCGCTCACACGATCTCTTGGCATGGTGTGATGTTCACAATCTGAAGATAGTGACTATGATATACATATTACATTATGTACAGAATACGTAGAATGGAGGATCAAAATTAACGCAGAAAGATACACATTTTTGTATTCAGGCGTCCATGGCAACAGTCTTTCAGAGGAGAAATAAAAAAGAAATTGATAAAAAAAAACGCTACCGCATGGGAACTGCTAGAAAGAATGGCGTTTCTGAAGAAAAGTAATGCTGGAGAGAGAGACTACAACCGAATCTACTTTCTCGAATCTCCTTGAGCTTTTACTCTAGTATGCCAAAGATAGGAAATTCAAAATGTAAAATCTAATTGGATATTCAGGAGACCAGATCCTATTGTAGTCTCTCTCCAGTCTAAATAAATTGTATCGATCTTCAATGCCTGTTCTACTAAAAGTGCTCTTTGTTACACTCAACTTGCATTGAAGATTATGCACCACTGCAATCGGATGAGTGCATCGGGAGCCATAGCGTAAAAGATTTACAAGGTTACCACTCGCAAGAGTTTCAAACATAGAAAAGTATAAACTTGCTACTTATTTAATGGCAACATCTTCTAGTACAAAAATAAACGCTTAATTAGCACTGCACTTCTAGAAACCTTAATTAGCACTGCAGCCACAAGACTATCACAACTGATTCACGTCAAGACATAAACGAATTGTGAATTTCGTTTTTTTTTTCAAATATATTTTTTTCTACTAAAGGTTAAAAATTCACTAAAACGACCGCTGTTGCCAAAGGGTTTCAGATATTATCTCTAAGCTTAAAACTCCTATATACCAATATTTCCTGAGCATTACAGCTCGATCGTATCACGCAATCCGAAGAAATACCCACGGAAATATAAAAATATGATTTTTGGGGCAAATCAGTACAAATGACCGTTTAATAGCAACATTCAATATTTAGTGGCTTACGTCACTTGATTCATATGCCAACTACTTTGACAACCCTCTTGGGTTTTTTTCTTTACATGTGCAATAAACAGAGGCAATTAAATAAAACTTAAAGAATTTTTATTGTTCGAGGTTTGACGCAGTAGTAACCACTTTTTCGTTTTAGTAACCACAATATTGCTTATACATAAGTGGCGCAAGAAAATGTATGTCTAAAGTTCAGTTACTATTGGTTAAATTTTAAAAAAAAGGTAGAAAATTGTTAAATAAAGAAGATTATAATTGCTACTTACAATTTGTGCTTGACTACGAACTGGCAACACATCCAGACTTACCTGAAAAAAAAAAGTTTAAAATTGAAAAAGCGCTTCTACAAAATTCACTTTAAAATTGTTTGGTAGGCAACAAATAATAAAAATAATTAATATTCTTTACGAAAATTTTTCATAAAGACTGCACTCCACTGAAACATTTTTTTCCTATGAGTTAGATATTATGACCGAAATTCAAATTGATTTTCTATTATTCGAATTAATTTTCACTCTACACCTAAAAAAACTCATGATGCTCAAATAAAAATTTAAAGATTGCATAATTTCACTCATAGCTCTATCTACCCAATTAATAAAAAAAATTCTGCCTTATCTAGAGTGACATTTGTCAGTCTGCAAAATGTGACGTCGATATGACACATGCATATTAGCATTACGAACAGCAATCAATCCTTATCTGATTTCCATCTTAACTTTGTAAACTATCATCTTAACTATCTTTCACGTCAAGAACTCCTAACAACCGAGTCAGAACAATTTGAAATTGTCCTTGACATTCCCAACAGTAATATACAATAATTGCAGGCAACTGTCGGCGGCAGATAACTTCTGCCAAGGTTTACTTGTTATCACACTATGATAATACTGCAAATAGACTTGTACTTTTAAGTACTACTATGTTCCAACGAGTGGAAAAATCAGAACCAGATTATTTTTAGTCAGTAGGTCGTGTGTCATTTAAAGAAATTTGCACAAGTTACCGAAATTTTTCAGGAATTTGAGTACGCAGAAGAGATTTACATAAAAAAAAATCTTTATTTGACATTGGAAAATGCAAATGTACAATACTTTTGTAGATTTGTATTTTCTGCTGCATTGTACAAATGTACAATGCCGCCTAAAAATAATAGTTATGTTTAATGAGCAGGTCGAAGTAATTGGTTCAAAAAACATGAATTTTTTGATAAACAATAGGAATTCTTCGAAGGCAACGTCGGTAAATTAACGAAGGTTTCTGATCGGAGCTAGCAATCTACACAAAATGAAAATTTTTTAGGAAAATATTACTTTACTAATCAGAGAAAATCTATTTGGTTTGTATGTAAATAAATTGAATTCAAATCGTACTTCGAACATCAATTTCACTGTTGACAAAATGATATTGTCTCACTCGTTAGAACTTTAAAATCATTAGCACACCAGAATATGAACTGATTACCAGACGTAACAAGCCTTATATGCTCTGACTTAATCTTCTAATTCGGAATGTTTGTTGAGATTACATATTTTGATGCATAATTTGCATCACTGCTTTTTGGCTTATCTCATAAATAATACAATTATTTTTCCAAATGCTTTAACTAAGGCACAGAGAGGAGGGGATAAATTACTCGCATTACTTTATTTGAAAACAGAAAAATTGCCTAGCGCAAGTTTTGAAGTATGAACGATTCAAACGGTGGTTTTCCAACAACATAACGGAGGTGTCAGAAGAGCATGTTAAGCATTGTTTGCTTTATGAGTTCAATAAAAGCAATAATGCATCCGAAAGTGCAAGAAATATTAATGCTTTACATTCTGGCCCGAATGATCCATTGTACTGAAGAAACCCTCAGCCTGCCAGATTTCTACAATTCTATTAATAAAGTTCAAGATCAATGGTAATGCATTATAATGCATCATAATGCATTATAATGCATAACAATGCATCATAATGCATTGTAATGTAATGCATTGTAATACATTATAATGCATTATAATGCATTACAATGCATTAAGATGAATTATAATGCATTGGAATGCATTATGATGCATAATAATGCATTGTAATGCATTATGATGCATTATAATGCATTGCATTATGATGCATTAAAATGCATTATAATGCATTGTAATGCATTATAATGCATTATAATGCATTACAATGCATTACAATGCATTATAATGCATAATAATGCATTATAATGCATAATGCATTGCATTATGATGCATTATAATGCATTATCCATGTCCATTATAATGCATTATCCATGTTTTATTATAATGCATTATAATGCATTATAATGCATTGTAATGCATTATAATGCAACATTGGTTGAATGGTAATGAATTTCATTATTATTATATTTAAATTCATTGCATAAGTATTATTACTTTTATTACGTTAGTACAATCAAATGCATTACAGTGTATTATAATGCATTACAATGCATTACAATGCATTATAATGCATTGTAATGCATGATAATGCATTATAATGCATTACAATGCATTGTAAAGCATTATAATGCATCATAATGCATCATAATGCAATGCATTACAATGCGTCATAATGCATTGTAATGTTATGCATTGTAATACATTATAATGCATTATAATGCATTACAATGCATTATAATGCATTGTAATGCATTATAATGCATTATTATGCATTATAATGCATCATAATGCATTACAATGCATTATAATGCATTAGAATGCATTGTAATGGATTATAATGCATTATAATGTATTACAATGCATAACATTACAATGCATTATGATGCATTGTAATGCATTATAATGCATTATGATGCATTTTTTTTGTGCCTCATGACCGGGGATCCATATCAACTCGCGGATGTTCTGTGCCCCTATTTCATTTGGGGCCACTCTCACCTCTAAGAGTATAGCTGAATTTATTTGATCGCAATTGATAGCCTTGAGAACCGCTTGACTATCCGATAGGATCTTATTTCTGATCCTTTTAGTGTTCTGGATTGATATTATTTGTGAAGCTCCAAGTATGGTAGATAGTTCTGTTTGATAGATGGTGGTTTCCTTTGGGATAGAGAAATGCATTTTGCACTTGGGACCTATGATCCCTGCTTCTACTCCACAATCCATCTTTGAATGTGGTATTTGCGCTTCTTTGTACGAGGGAGGTGGGCCATCGTCCCATTTATCCCTTGATGGAATCGTAACTTTGAATCTCTTCCCGAAAGCTGCTTTGGTCTTTTTTTGGTCGCTGAAACTCAACATTTTCATTATGGGCCTGATTTCCTCTAGAATTTTGAGGTAGCTTTTCAGGTCTCCTGATTTGTACCTGTAAGCCTAATGGCCTATTTCGCTGTTTCCTTCTGAATGTTGAGGTGTGTTCGTTCAAGACCAATCCAAAAAAATTTACTTCCTCGCTAAACAACGATCTCTCCTCAACTCTCAATAAGTTCTTGGGATCACGTTTGGTATTAATCACCAAACTTTCTGATTTTGTTCAGAGATCTTTTCAATATTTCGCCACAATCAAACGTTCGCCTATTCTCTATTCATCTCTAGTCAGATCCATACAAGAATGTGCATCCGTTGTATGGTCTCCATAAAATTCATCGAATCTGCCCACTGTTAATGTTTGCGCACCCTATTTTTTAAGCATAACCGTCTTTGTTAAGACTATTCGGATCGACCGTTCACTCGTTTTATTTTCTTCGGTTTTCTGTGCAAGTTTTGCTCCAGCCTACTTAATCATCCGTTCTGTCATAGCAGGCTACTTCGATATGTCTCCCAGGATATTCGTTCCTCAGAAACTTTTACAAACTCATTTGCAAAATGTTGCGGCTATTATAATTCGCTGCTGTTAAAATTGATGAGAGCCCACAATTATTTACAGCTTGGTCCTCTTCTGCCATCGCAATTACATTGTATTAAAACTTGTGATCATTATCGTAATTTGATTATTTTCTGTATGTTGAAATGCATAAATGAACAAATAGTACTGTTTTGGCGGCAGAAATCGAATCAGTACCCAGGAGAATCAGTACCCATAATGAAGAAAAATTTGGCAAGGTACCAAAAAATTAAAAAAATTATTAGAAAAAGGTCTGGATCGGAAAAAACGATTATTTGAGAAGAATTGCGTCCAATATGTCTTTATGTTGAACCTGATTCCTAAATAAAAACTAAAATCACTATGTTTTTGTTATTTCATTACATGAATAGGTTTCATACGGGATTTCGTTCCACGAGATTTTGAGTTTCGGGATTTTGAATTTCGGAATTTTGAGTTTCGGGATTTTTAAGTACAGGATTTTGTATTCCGGGATTTTGGAATACGGGAATTTTGAAACATACGGGATTTTGTGAATTCGGGATTTTAATACGACCCACGCTGATCCTGCTGCCTCGTACCTACGGCTCCTACACAAGCTCAATGTAGCATGGCGCTTGCAGAACCATAACTAAAGTGAATGATGTATTTTTGATGTATAAAGATGTAATAGATTTTATGAAACAGATCAGAAAAGCTTCTATTAAGCAGAACTCCGCTGCAAGCAGATACTGCACACTGGAAACCATGTGAAATTGTGTGATATATTTCACTGTCAATGAAAGTTTTAATTGAAACTACTTTGTAATTTTTAAACTTGATTATTTTGAAGAGTTTTAATCCATCAAAACAATTAAATTTCTATTTAACGAGTCAATTTTTTCACACGGAACATATAATTGCAATTGAATAGCTTTCAAAGTCACAACACCATACAAAACATGTGAAAATATTGCCATCATCTCACTAGAAATCATTCGAACATGTGTACTTTGAAAATACTTGCTTACTCCAAAAGACCACTAATGCATAAAAAAAATCCACATTTCTTATGCATTTTTTGAAAAGGAAAAAAACGAAGAAGCTACGAGTCTACTTCTTTTTTCTGCCTATTTCATTTGAGTGCGTATTCTGCAAAGCATTGCCATTTTTCCATTTCAACAGTGACCAACATTATATATAAATCTCCAGTAGTCCAATTAGTGTCTACTTCACGCTCGAAAAACCATCGACTGCCTCTCACGCACAAGATGCAATTTACATTGCAAATAGCAAACAAAAATGCACAACTCTATTTGATAATTGAAGTATGTAGGAAGACGATCACGGAATATTAACGGGCAATAAGAATAAGCAAGTGAAGATGATTCATGCAGAAATCGTGCGAGGCGTGAACGATTTTAATGTGAAGTCAGCGAGAATTAGTACAGGTGGTATAGTCATGCGATACCCAAAACCATACTAAGACAATTACTACGGCCAACAATCTCCAAAGCAATTAATTGAGTGAGTCAATGAATAAAATATAATAGATTGCTTTCGTTCTGCTCGAGAACATTATGTGTTGCCTGGCAGCAATAAAAACTTAATATACTTCGAAAGAAATCCAGCACGATCCGCAAAAGTATCTGAGACAGGTACGTTACCGGTTTGCGCTAGCTAATAGCTATGACCTGCCGCAGGTCGAATTTTTTCATTCAAGTCTGAAACGGCAGGATGGATAGTCAATGGTCTCATAAATCTCCAGGTATATTCGTCTACCAAAGTAAACATAATGGTCGGGAGATAATTTTGTAGATACCTTGCCAAACATCCGAAAACAAATATCGACCTTTTTAGCATCTCTTTCCTTCATACCATTGAAAGTTGAACCTTGAGCAGCTTATTGGGATCAAAACGGAACACATGATTGCATGTACTTCTGTGAAACGAAATTCATCAGTCCATTCGAGACTCTTTGCAAACATAGTAAAACTAAGTAAGTCCTTTCCTACAAACTGCGATTGATTGCTATCCTGGAAATGTTAGGGGTTGAAGCGCATGATGAGGATGATATGAAAGTAACTTTTTAGAGCCCATATGAGCGTGGGTGCTCCAGAAATAGAAAAGTTATAACACCTTTACAATTTCGAAAGTGAGAGGTTAACTCGAAACTGCATATTGATAGAATTCACATGAGGGAACGATAAAAATAACCTACTTTTTGCTGGATTACGTTTTAGCTTTTTCGCAGATAAACATTTTTCCAACTTAATTAGCCTACACTTGTAGAATGAATGTCAGATGACCCTAGCAAAATCAATCAATCAGAACTAAATTGATCCCTTCCTACAACCGACGACAAACACGACAACTTGATTTGAGGAAAATCTCAGTCATATAACAGTAGTATTAAGACATACAATGCATTTCTTATAAAATCAATAGTAAACTTCAAGAACAAGACATGCAACATTGGATCCATTCCAACAGGACATTTTGGTCCAGTCTACAGACATGTCGGATCAAAGTATCATTCAGGTCCAGTAAACTACTTTCTTAAAGCATGTCCTTTCTGCTGAGTATGATATCCCATACAATCAAATTCTTTTCTCCACTACCACCACCAGCTCGAAGCCTAAAAATATATTGCGAACAACGAATCGATGACGCCATAGACAATTTGCAGAATTGAACAACCTGCTTGCGTTGTCACTGAAAATAGCATACTATTGAGAAAATTTCCAAAGTTGTCGAGGTTAATCCTGGCAGTCGATACCGTAGTGGAGATTTTCTCATTTCCGAACGCTGACAAGGTTGCTGAGTAGTAGTAGGCTCGGTAATGTGATGAATTTCTAGCGAGAGTGGTTTGCAAGTCAAGAGTAATTTTTTTCTCGTCTCTTACTTATTATCGCATGGCTGGGTCGTCGAGTTTTGCTGCTTTACGGTGCCCGTTGCTTTTTAGCATTTTCACACAGTAATTGACATTGACCTTGTCGAGCTGATTTTAATTGGATTTTCATGTATGATTTGGAGATGTGAAAAAGATCTCAGGAAAAAGACTTGATATCGTTTTTGTTGACATCGACATGGTCCTTAATTTGAATTTATTTTTAGATATATGTACGTGCAACGAGTATAAATTGTTGATGTAGTGTTCCAATGGGGTTTGATGCAGAAAATAGTTGAACAGTTTAGTGATGTTAATTCAAGTCCACATGTCCAATTAAATCAGTGAGCCAGTGAGAGGGATGAAAGCGATTAGCTGTACCGTGAAAATGCTTTGAGAAAATTAGCTTTCGAAATGAAAACGGAAAAGTGGTTTAGTGGAGCAGATATTAGTCACATGATTTTTTGCGAAAAACCAAAAGTAGAATTTAAATCCATTAAATCCAAACAAACAATCCAACAGTAAAGAGGTAGTAAAGCAGCTGTACAGCAAGGAGCGAGATTCATGGAGCTGCAAAATAGTATCTAATAAGTTGAATGGGCTCCAATGCGCCCATGGAAGCGAATCCTTCGAAACATATTGCAAATCCGTTCCTGTAGCAATACGTGAAATATTTCTTTATTCACTGAAGAAGAAGAACTTTGCAGAGCGATGGTCAGAATGAAAACCCGAAAGATCACTGACCCTGAAAACTTCCCGGCAGAAGACCTGAAAGCGCAGGTAAACAGTCTTCCCGTGACGTTGGAAAGTGAAACCACTCGTTCTTATCCAAAAATAGAAAGGAAGATCCCAACACACCATCAGCGTACATTGTAGGTTTGGCACCGCAGCAAAACTACTAGACGAGTGAATGCAGCCTCGACTACAGGAAGCAAATAGAAGGGCAGATGGCTTTTCGAAAAATTAACAAAGACTCCTTAGCGGCCACTCGACAATAAATGCAATCCGTGAAGTTATTAATGCAGTTGAGGATCCCAAGGCCGTAACGCTGGGCGTCCGTAACGCTTTTAGCCCGGGGAGCTGTATATACCTCTCGGATTCTCTTCAGCGACATTTTCAGATAGAGGACTATTTGCTAGCCATGATACGAAGCTATTCATATTTGATACACGAGATGCATCAGCGAATTGCGCGCAAGCACATTGTATTCGGAGCTACACAAGGCTAGGCCTTTCAAAAGTTGCAAATGATAATCGCTTGCGTTTTTCGATGCCCGAAGATGTATTGATGTTGAAATAGCAGCTGTCGTCACATTCAGGACTCCCTACCTCGCTTAGCTTGAACTAAATTAAGTGACGAAGCAGGTTGAAAGCTGAAGGGAAAATCATAGTCTACAGCTAATGTTTATGAAAAGGAGGCTGCTAACTGTTATAACCATGACAAATGACTCCGAAGTAGTCGAAACTAGAAAATTAGCAAAGTATCTCGACTAGGCACTGACTTATGGGAAACACGTCTGAAAAGTTTGTGATAGGACATTAAAGACTGCAATCTCGCTAAGCAGACGAATGGCAAATGTCCTTGCTCCTAGAGCAAGTAAATTTAATAACTCAGTCAATGTTGCTGCATGGCGCAGAGATATGGACCATCGCCTTCAAGTTTATAAAGTATAGAGCTGGCGACAGGCGTTCAGTACAGGAAAGTGCCCCAAATCGTAAACAGCTTCCAAAAAGTGTCAGGAAACGCTTTGTTGACCATAAGGCTATTAATCAATATACGCAAGGATGTATTCTCAAATAGCTCAGATATGAAAAGAAATTGCGTGGAGGTTTTCGGCTCATGATTGCCGACGCTTTTTATAGATCGTTGCTGTTAGCCTTCTTGGTTAGTAAATGTCCTAGACAGTGTATACTGCTGCGGGAAATCTGCCAATTCATATGGTTCGCGCGAAGCTGATATTAACGAAGTATATTGAATACCCGCTGAAAATCGTTGATGTGATGGATTTCATGTTTTTCTGGAGATCATATTTACTTAAAGATGCTCAAGTTGTTCCTATACAACTCATTGGAAGCATTTCGCTAGTTATTAGAGGGGAATGTAGACTCTCAACCGGCCAGTGGGATATCTTCCTTTTCTGATATCTGCATCAAGTTTTGCTAAATCGATGTCATCAAAAATACGGCTCATGAATATCATTTTTACTGTTTTTTTTTTGTTTTTAGTTATTCTTTGCCCTGAAGGTAATAGTTCCTATTTTTTTGCTGAAGCTAGAATTTGCAAATATAAACAGATGTACCTTTTACCGTTTTTAACCTCTTGGTTTTGGTACCTGGAAGAGTGAGAATGTTGGTTTGTAAATTTTCCATCTGACACATATCAAACTTTATCCGTAGGTTACCTTGGAAATACCATAGTCGATTTGGCATGCTTAAGTCTATTTTGGCAGACTCTATGAAATCAACTTCTGGGAGCGTCATCTGTAAATGTATACTCGATGATTTCGTTGACTTCCCCTTGTACGATTCAACAATTGCAAAGTAGCGTTTGTATGGTAACGCCATCGGATTTGCCACTAACTAAACGATCCCGGTCCTTACGGAAAACTGTGAAGTCAGGTAAAATTTCGGAATGTTAGATGTATCAGTAAGCCAGGTTTCTGCAAGACATATTAAATCGTCTGAAGCTAAAGTGGTAGAGAGCCTGAACTCATTAGTTTTGGTACTCAAACCGCGGCCGTTTTGGTAAGAAAGTCTTAAACCTAAGTTCTGGAGCTCTTTGCTGCTCCCCGATGAAAATTCATTTGTAGTATTTTGATGATTTATTTAACTAGAAAACCAGGAGGCTAGAAGTCCTTTCGTAGAAGCTCGTTGACACGAGCAGATATAGTAATACGAAAAGATGCCACTTCCTGGTTCGGTAAGTTGTCAGGCATCAGTTTTTTCCAGAGAAGAAGTGGTGGCATGTAACCAAGCTTAGTTGCCGCAGATTGCTTAATCGTCTCGGCCAGGTATTATAACCGATGCGGGATATGAAGACCTGCAGCGGTGGGCTCACCACTTTGACGTGGGGAAGTGCACCGTTTGACCCAGAAGAATCGACATGCGCACTGGGTTGACTTTGAGAAACTGCATGCGTTGCTGTAACGTTGGTGCGAGTTGCGGAAGTGGTGAGAATATCTGGGCTACTAACGATTTATTGCACGAAGAACAATGGGTTCTCACGGTCACTAGTTTACTAACACCGCTACAAGCTATAATTGGTAGCATTAGAGTTGTTGCGCTTTAAATCACTAGTAGCATGGCAATTGTTGAAATTTACGGCAAACATCTACTGAGTGTCCCAAAACTATGAAAAAAATCAATTTTGTTCTGCTTCCAGCGATTTGAGTATTTGAGCGCTGGCGTAAATCTGTCTGGGATTCCTGCTCTCAAATGGCTTCTTCAGTGGATCTGGCCTCCTTGAAAAGTTGCAAAAATTTGTGAATCCTACTGCCCGGCGGATGACTCCGAGTTTTGATGTTTAGTAGGCTAAAGATGAAGTCCAATCCGAGGTCCACTGATTTAGTGTTTAAGTAAGTAGTGCCCTTTTTCGGCAGATGAAGACACCAGTTAAGGTAGAGTCATCTTGATGGTTGTTGGAGATTCGCACGTTTACCTGCACTAAGTAGCAAATTGACAAGATCAGCTCATGTACATGACTGGCCACTAAAGCCAGGCAATCAAGTTGATGCGATGTCTCACAGTAGCTTCGAGAAACTTTCAGTAGTAGCTTCATCGGTAATGTTTTCTGCATCTTCGAAATTGAAGCAGTGGCGATGAACAATTCCATCTTCGCTGAGCCTAACTCTTCTTCAAAGCTCGCCGAAAATTTTCTTAAATTCACTCTAACTGGAGGGTTCTCCAACGGTGTCGGGCGGATCTTAATGCTGCTATCAGCTCGTGCCACTTCTGACTGGTCACTTCAATAGGGGAATTTTGTTTCCAATAAAGTTTCATAAAAATATACTGATTATATGCAACCTTAAAATGCTGACAAAAAATTTAGTTAAGATATTACCAAGGCTCTGAGGGTTTTAAATGAATCTCAGACTAACAACCCAAGGAACTGGTTTGCTTTGTAGCTAGCTGAGAGTTTCACTTTTACAACATTTCTATCAGTTAGCGTTCTTGCGCTTAGCTGTATCATAGCTACAAAAAGTACATTTAGGTACTTATGTGGTTAACTGTCTGCGACTCCGTTAACTCCGTTCGAAAATCGAAGGATGTTCATGGCACTGTTAGAGTTTTTGTCTATTTCGCCTAAAAGCTTATTCGCGTAAATATAAGCCGATTATCTCTATCCATAGATCGTCAGATATGCCTGTATTTCTGACTATTAAATTTTCGTACATTTATCTTAGAGGTCTGTCCAAAAGCAAGGTTCCCGTAAGGTAGTCTCGCTCTGAGCATTTGTTTCTAAAGACGTGTTCTGCTAGTTTCGTTTTGTCTTTGGAATTTTATGGATACGGGCTTCTTGGTCACAGATGTTACGTTTTTCCGTGGGCTCCTTCCAAGTCAGTTTGTTGTTGAATCTGAGTTCCAAGTATGTGACGGTCAGTTGCCATTCTATCTGTTGGTCATTCACTGTTTGTTTCGCGTAGAGAAATTCACTTGGGTTTTGTCCGAGCTGAGTTTGTTCGAGTTTGGGTTTTATCCGAGCTTCTGCTTAACTACACGTGTGAAAAATACACGTCACACCAGCAAAGAGAGATTTTTTTAGCTACGGGTAGTTAAGGAACATCAACTGTCTATATATTATACAAAAGGGATTATAGTAGGAATCCTTGTGGTACACCAGCTGAGATTTGCCGCTTTGATGAGAATGGACCCTCGATTTCGCCTCGAAATGTCCTGCCGTTGAGAAAGGATCCTATGGTCTGTATGTAGAATTCGGAATTTATGCATTTCCCAGATGAATCCTGCATGTCAGACTTCGTTGAAGGCTTTGGTTATATCGAGCGTAATCAGTCTGGTCAACTTTATGTCGTTGAGTCAAGTTTCGATGTGAATGGGCCACCTTTGCTAGTTGGAGTTCCGTGGTGTGAAGTGATTTAAAGCCAAATTGCTCTGCAGGAAGATGTTTTTTTTTTGTAGACTTTTTCGCTCAAGCGAAAAAAGAGAACTTTTTCATCCAGTTTTGATAGGAATGAGTGAATGATTATGGGTCTCAAATTTTAGGGAAATGTAAAAGTTTTACCAGGTGATTGGTTTCAACGGCCTATGATGCCTCCTGAGACGAAACAAAGCACTGATTTTGTCCATTAGGATCTACAGTGTGTTGTGTGCTTAGTATCTGAGGCGGAGGTTTTTGATGTTATCTATTCTAGGCGATTTTCGTCCACTTAATAGGACAAACAAGTTTCATTTCGTGGGTGAATTCAGTGTAGGAAATATATATACAACTTGTTATTTCCATGATACAAATTGTAATAGGAAAAGACATGCATTGTAATAGAAAAAGACAATTCAGACGGATCACTTTAATCGAAGATATCAAGCGACCGTAGGAGATGGCCGGGAATGGAATCAGCTAAGGAGCATAGCATCCCTAAGATGTTAGTTGGCCTAGCTAGAATTTCGCACCTGTGAATAATCAGGGATAAAGTAAGCCATCGGTCTTATCACTTCAGCCTCGAATACATTGATTGTGTATGAAATCTCTACCAACTTAACTCATGGCTTGTCATGAGCTACGAATAAATGCTTCACATACCACTAAATCTAGGAACAAGCTGGTGTAAAAAATACTCAGCTGATTTTTGCCAAATTTTTTGTAAGCTCTGTATTGTGAAATGCTCGTTTTAGAAATATTATTCTAGACTGTCAATTTAAAAGAGGAACGTAAAACCTTCTTCTTAAAATTATCAAACCAATCTAGGCTTATGATCTTTCATCCTGAAATCATGGCCAAAAAAATCCGAAAGTGGTAGCCTTAAATCGCAAACTTGAATGTGTAACTTGCAGTGAGTTTCAAGCAGTAAAGATGGAAGATTCCTTTTGGTCTACTATATAAAACGTGACAAATTGTTGTGCGGGACTTATGAGAAGGGTACAAAAAAGGTAGCTGCCATTATTGACCCAAATGAACTTAAACTTTCATAAACTGAAAAAAACCCACCCCCCCAAAAACCATCCTAACATTTTAAGGATCTAACCTTTAATCTATCAACGAAAAGAATGTCACACAGTCCCGACAAACTGTCATCCGCAGCTTAATTCCACTCAAGTCTGTCAGTAACCTTAACAAGATAACAGCCATATCCGTCGTCGAGCGTGACTTCATCAATATTTTACTCCGTCCAATAATAAAGTAGGTGAAAGAACTCACTAATTCAAAGCATTTACGAAATTTCCTACAACGATACATAATGCGTGCTATACCATCGAAGGAAATCAATACTCCATTTCGTATTCATCTTCATTCTATCTTGTTTGACATTTCTTACCGACAACAAATTGATAGGAATTTCCCGAACAAGACTTATCACAGTACTGACTCAAGTTGGTTTCTTAATTACCGGGTATCTTAAATAAACATGAAAACAATCCTGTGAAAGAAAACAAATATAAATCGCAAAGAGAAGAATTAAGTGTTTGCTAAAATTGGGATAGAGTGACGAAAGGAATGAATGGAGAAGACAAGCAGTGAAGCAAATTTAGTCTAAGGCAATTAACCGCAGACGAACCAATGCTTCCGACTGGCTAGAAAGCAGAAGTAATAGTCTATTCTAAAGACACAATGAACACAGTGGGATATCTTTGTTTTTCGTAAATGGTCCTGGATGACGAAAAGCTCTTAACTTAACCTGTACGTCAGCAGGGTGGGTTTGTTATTTGTAAGCTAGGGGATCCGATTTTATAGTCACCATATTTCTTCGTAATACCCTTAGTGAAAGTACTATAAGCTTCTTAAAGAAGTTTTCTGAAATATCTTACATTATATGAATTTATTGATTATACTTCTATCTACGTCGTAGGATATAGGAGGTGAAAATTCATTTCTATGAGTATAGGATTGACACGTGAATACGTATATAATACAGACGATGCTTTTTGATGCTCTACCTACGCAACAAGTTGACTTACACACTATGGAAAAATTGTTTGTATTCCACTTCCTTCCGTACGTCCTTAATACACAATATGTCAGTACACTCTCTTAAGGGTACAGTTTATTCAACTACAAGATGTGGTAGGGAGTCTGTTGGCACTTAAGGATGATAAAAGTTTTGTTATGGCTATAGTTGGTAGACGTGTGAATGGTGAAAAGAAGGTATGGTTGAAGGCCCAATTAGGAATAATGAGAGGTATCGATATCATGTTTTCAATACTTCTGCTATTCAGGAATATTAAATATTATATATTTTTAGAAGGGAATTGAAAAATATATTTCTATTGGTTTTTTTTCTTCTGGGAAATTTAAGGAACAGTGTCCTTGAAATCAAATGAAAATGCTGTAAATGATACAGGCAAAGTAAGTTATTTTCACTTTTTTCTGCGTTGTTGATAGAAAAGCATTCAAGCTCCCTTTTTCGATGGTGATAAAGACAGAAAAGAGAAGCAATGTTGACCACGTTTAGCAACCTTGAAAATTTATAAATCATGCAAGCCCTAACTGGTGTATAATGTGATTTTGCTTTTAGAGCATTTTACGAAAATGGTTAAGATTATACTGTCAATGACAAAAGAGGGATTTTGAAGGTCCCACCCTTTAACTACAAACAACCTTAGTATCGGCTAAGTATATGTTACTTTGGCTATGGAAAGCTAGCATGTTCAATGTAAATAGCATGGTACTGGTTTGAAACAGAAAAATATCAAGGTATGCTTTCACTTTCATTGGTACTTTAGTGAACCATGAAATTAAGGATAAGTACACCTTGTCTTAGAATGAACTGCGGTTCTTCAATCGCATGTTATTTCACTAATTTGTATCCATCATTTTAAGTAAACTAGTAAACGATTGAAATCGAACGTTTGGAAGCTAGAGTACATGTGGCTGTAGTAGTGTCCTATTATCAAAAATTAATACACTATCAAGAATAGATTTATTTCATGGATTTCGGTCGTTAAAAAATTGATGAGTGATTCACTTTTAAATTTTAGGGCAAGAAACTAGGACAGGTGGTGTTGGTCCCACCAGTTTACATATTTAATATTATCTGTTGAAAAATGTTTGAAAAGAGAATTTAAACCTTTCGTAGCTAATATTGCTTTTAAAGAATAGTTATCAGATAAAAAACGTTGACAGAAAACTTATGGAAATTCCACGACAAATGGACCCAATACATCAAAAATATTAATAGTAAGAATATATAGAATAAAATAAGTAAAAAAATTGTTACGATAACAACCATTTACAATTTTTTTGCGGCTTTGGGATTTAAACTGGGATGCCTATTTGTCGTGTATCCTGAATAAAGTAAATGATCAAGATTATCCTTTTACAACGAACGCTTTGTCCTCGGTCTGTTTCTCAATTCTGAATCTGTTGTTCTCGTAGGCCGGAGCGTTGACTTGGGTTAACAGAACACCCGCCTTTCCGCGAATATTTTGGCGGCCCTCAGAGAACTTTCTCAGTCTCACTACCATTAAATTAACGGTGTTGGATAATTTAGGAAAGCACCTGTTTAGTGCCGATCTAGCTTTCAGCATATGCCCCCATAACGGGTTGTACTAACCCTCGCATAACCTCACTGGCAATTAAGGTGCTCACGCTTTCGGACCGAGAGAGCAGTTTTGAGTGGGCCCTTTCAAAATGGAAAATACATATTGATTGTAAAGATCCCAAGCTCGTTACGCAAAATCCTGGCAAGAACACCATAATATCCTTAATTCGGCTCCGATTATTAGGGATAGGACGATCAGCTTAACTTACTTTTATCATTATTTAGAGGGATCAAAGGGCCTTCGTCCCTAAGCTTGGTCCTTAGAAGCCCATTCGCGGTCAAATTGGCGCGCTGGTTAAGGCAACCGCCAAATAGTGCCACATGCTGTGGTATCTCTGCAGTAATTTCGTATGTTGCTCAAATTGACGAACCTGTCAAAAGTCGACAGAAGATTCTCTTCTTCATTAATAAGGAGGCACTGCCATATTTAGAGACTCGAAATGGCATTTCCAATACGGGGCCGAGAAATTGGCTCTGCGTGTCCATCAATACTGCGGATCGAAAGATCCTGAACCTGCCAAACTTCACCCAAAAAAAATGGCTCAAACAGCGGACGAATCGTATTGGAAAGACTACAACAACTATCCAAGGGCGACACATGTGGAAGATTAAAATGTGAGCTCCCTTTTTGAAAAGAGAGAAGGGAGCTGAGACAACTATGGTATACAAAGAAGAGGACCTTGTCTTGGTCCTCATTATTAATAGTGAAGATACATGAAAGTAGCTTCACCATTCCAAAGAAGAAACATCAACCATCTTCACCTTCAACTAAAGTAGGGGCGGATTTAATATTCATCCAAGAACTGGGTTTCAGAACAAAGCATGAATAGATCCAGCCTGATAATTTCTATATGTTCGCAGAACCCTCAAATTTGTATTCTATTTAAGAATAGTGTTAGTGTCTTTGTCTTTCAAAATTTCTGTGACAGCATTGCTATTGAAATTGATCGGGGATCATACTATTTTGTTTCTTACTACATGGCACAAGATTATGGCACTAGTCTACCCTCTGGGCGTCAAAAATGTAGTGGCTACAGCTACAAGGATTCGTTTACCTCTTATTCTGCAAGAAATGTGGAGCAGATCCAACACGAATTGACGAGGTGAGGCCCTTTTTCACTTCATCCTGGCCTACGATCTGTCCATCTCAAATGCCGGCAGCGAATTGATCTTCCTCACCTCAAATAGCTCAGAGGTTGTTTACGTTACTCCTCCATGACTCAATGGTTATTCAGAATTGTTCGTTTCCTGATCACAGGTACATATCTTTAAACGTGACTAACCGTTGCTCAGTTGAGCAGCCAGCCTTTATTAACAGGAGGCATACGGACTCGGAGCATCGATTGCTGCCTTGACGTGAATTAAAGGGCTGATACTCTCACTAGTGCTCCCAACTCTGCAGCAAGACCAGTAACCTTTCAAGCTTCCGTGGTGTGATGTGGAAATTAGCAACCTGCAGAGGGAGTACAGGAAAGAGATTTAAAACTCTAAAAGGTCCGATGCGTGATCGTTGTACAAAACCAAGCTTTAAGATTTTAAGTAGTACGCGGTACGCAAGGTAACGATGTCTTTATGGAGATCCTTGTCTGGAAACGTGGAAGGTCTCAGTGAGGTAAATTGGTTGCCTAAGGTTTTCAGTTCAGCTGCGAAGGCTATGGAATGCATCACAAACCCTGACGACATTTGAACTAGTTCGAGCTCAGCGACTCTCATCATCACAGGAAAGTATTTACATACGCTTTTGCAGAGGTTAAATTACTTTGTTTAGATACTTTTACGTTGGAGCCAAGGATTTGGCTTTACTGTGGATCCAACCCAAATGAAGCTAGTACTGTTTACAATGATGTACAA
This sequence comes from Nemotelus nigrinus, assembly GCA_947369275.1. Taxonomy (NCBI): domain Eukaryota; kingdom Metazoa; phylum Arthropoda; class Insecta; order Diptera; family Stratiomyidae; genus Nemotelus; species Nemotelus nigrinus. The sequence goes on along the minus strand of OX376375.1, from coordinate 50,625,384 downwards.
AGTCCGTCGACTGAACTTATTGATATTGAACAGCGTGAGCTAAAGGGTGAAATATTTGGAACTGATCCTCGACTCGAAGCTACTATAGAACGAAAGTAACGGATAAAGAGCATAGAAGGCTTTCGTTGGATTGTACTACTGTAAAAGAGTTAAGGACCGAATTGGTGTTTACAGTCACATAGCTCTATACCGCTGTGGTTGAGCCGATCCTACACTAAGTGGTAGCGTTCTGGTGGCAGGCAGCTCTAAAGGTTGCTTATCAACGTTTTGTTGAAAAATTGCAAAGGTTAGCAGCACTCTTGCGGACCGGTACTCTCCACGCCAACCCTGCTAAAGCAATTTTTGTGTTGCTTCTTTGGTCACCAACCAATCTTTTAGCTTTACAGGAAGCTATTGTTGCTACTGATAGAACTAAAACAGCGCCTGGCTATGCTAAACCATATCTGAGAAGGTCTCCCCTCCCCTCCCCTACTTCGAACATTCTACTAGATTTGGAGTGTGCAACTAGTATTCCTGGGGCTGATGGAGTGGCCACCGATAGTAGACTTATGCGTGTATACCGATGGCTCAAGTCTAAAAAATTAAGTCATCAGTGATGTATATTCAGCTGGATGCAAGCCTGTCCCTTCGTCTTCCAGACCATTATAGTGTGCTTCAGGCGAAGGCGTCGATTATTTTTGAGACAATCGGCTGGCATTTGTGTCATCAACTATTCGGGCTTTATATATACATTTCACAGATAGCCAAGCGGCTATAAATTCCATTTTCATGGGATTACTAATACTTTCGGTCACATCAGCCATCAGGCATTCTCTTGTTTTTTGTTTTGTAGGAATACCAATGTCATCGGTGAAATCTGTCATCAGCCATAAATTACTCGAAGACGTTAAGGGGTTCTGAACTAAAAAATCATCCTGTGTCATATCGACCTATCATTTGTTTTCTTGAAGGAAATAATGCAGTTTATCAAATGATCCACATAGTTTCCTGACTAGAGTTTTTACGGGAAAGATAATAACTGTGGCATCACAAAGGTCCTCTTTTGTAGCTATGCGTTCCTTTTATGCAGATCTCTGACAGCTGGCAACCACTTCAATCTAACCTACGATTTGAAGTTACGATTACAACTCATTGTTATTCTACGGACTACATTTATCGGTAAAACAATTTTGAGAAAAATTATATGCCTAAAACCTCGTTTTGGCAACTGGCTATCAGCTGATTATTGCTAATAACTTGTCGTATATGAAAATATGCACGAGCAGCAGCTTTTTGGACTGCTGAAAGTTTCGTTGGGGTGGCTGCTGCGAACAGTCTTTCCTGAAAAAAGGTTGGTTGATATGACCCAGTTAGCCCCTCTCAAATAAAATTGCCGAAGGGCTAATAACCTTCGCCGTCAAATATTTTCAAAGCGACCATCATGAATTTAACAAGCCCCGGAATCTAACACAACGACTACGCACACAATAACAGCTAAACCATTTGATAAATTTTCTCAAGGAATGTTATATTTCTCAACAGAACTCAATCAGCTGGCTGAAGCCCTGGCCGAGTATAAGGTTAGTAAGTGCAATACAAGAGACCAAATTGACAAGGAATGGTGTTTACAAAGAAATAACAGGATATATACTACAGCTGTAATTCGAAACGCCACGTTTTTGGGGTAGGTTACCTGTCAGCCAGAAAATGAAGATTATTTTTATAGGCTTTGGTAATATTAATGAAAGGTTATGCAACCTCTGCATTTGAAGCAAATTTACAAACATCAGCCTTATAAACGTTCACAGACTTCAATTCTTCAATTTTCCTTCGATTCTCATAGCGCCTAGTTGATGTAATTTATAAAAACTTCTCAAAGGCTAATGACTAATAAACTTAAAGGATTCGGCATATTTGGTCCTTTCTCTTTTGACTCTTCTCTTATTCTTATAGGCTTATCTCCGCAATCACCTTCAAATTGTTCAATTTCTTCTTCTTTCCTTCTCACATCTGAACGTCCTTAAGGATCTATCATAGGTCCCTTGCTCTTGATCTTGCTTGTCAACTACCTTGCTACTGTTTTTAACTACTACTGTCCTCTGGATGCGAGTGATTTAAAATTATTATTCAATCAAATCTGCGGAAGATTGAAAGCAGATGCAAGCTGTTTCTTTGGCTCTTTACAAGTGGTGTCAAAACAATTTCTTACCTCTAAATATATTGAAGTATCACCTGTCATTCTCATATAAAAATGTTCCTCTTGTATTTTCTTATTCCTTGTCTGGTATTTCTCACATTGTTGTCTTGCGTTTGAGAAGCCTCGATATATTCTTAATAGCAATAAGGCTTGAAAAATGAAATTTGATGTTCATATCATGTACGAGTATGTGTTGAACAGAGCCTCTAAGTTTTCGGTCTGATCTTTGTTCCCGGATAACCATACGTGAATCAAGTCGTCTTAGTCTATTATCTGAGGCATTCTCTATTCCTTTTCCATGCACGGAAGTCTACTTTCACTCTTCTGTGCTGAATGTTCCAAAAATGCATAATCCTCGTAAGCTTAATCATCTGCCACATTCGTTCTTAGTAAGGGAGGAAGAAAGTAAGGAATGTTATCTGGAAACCCAGTTAACCTTGTTACCTTGAAACCCAAGCGTCTAAGAACGTATGCTTGTTGATAACACAAGAATCGTCATAATATCAGACTGAAATGCTTATATTAGCAGACATAAACAATTTTTTTTATTGAAATAGCCACCTATTGTTGGCTTCTGGTGATGGTGAACGGACGTGATCCTCATTTGTGACAGCCTTTTCCTTTGCCATTTCAACCACTGCCTTTGGAAAAAGTTCAATCACCAAAGACGTATTTAATCCAATTCAGTGGGTGATTCCATCCAAGCCAATAAACTCCAACTGTTCACCCATCCTTTGTCAAACAGATAAAGCACTTTCATTAGCACTAGATCATTGACGCAGTGTGATAGCATTCTAAAGTGTTTCTTTGTGGTCAATGCAATAATTGGCAAGTATCAACAAGTTCTTTTAGTGTAAATCAAGAACGTCCAATGACTGAATTCACTGATAATGGGCATCATTTAACTACTCATAACAATAGTCGTGACATGATACACGCAACTACCATATCTGTTTATTTCCCGGTTGATTGCAACATGACTCGTTTCAGAACAAAGTATGAGATGCATTGCGCACGAACTGACCTCGCCAATAAATAAAAGTAGGCGAACAAATCGCCTTTGTTCGCCTACTTCGAATCAACGCAATATAGAAACAATCAAAGAAAGATACTGCCAACCAATTTCTATCTTCAATTAATCAAATAAGAAAAGATAGTATCGAAGTAATTGTCGCGGCGAAATTCTAACAACAGCTAGAAAGAAAGCAATTGATGTTATCTTTGAAGAAGTGTAGATACACTGTTTGAACTGGAGAAAATTCTTCTACAAATTTAACTTACTCGCACTTCAATCATCTTGACTTCGGATCAGGAACTGATATGTTGTTTTCCGATTTGATCAAAAATACGCGAATTTCTGGATTTTTTCATATAACTCCGATTATCACCGATGCTCTACAAGTTACTGTCGAACATCTGTCTAGCTGGATAAACTTTTCACCACAAATCAATTTCGGATTGCATTTAAACTGACTAATCACTTTCACTATCGCAAAGAAAAGCACTTAGCTGGCAACGTACGAGTCGACTAAGCCGAGATTAAAATACACTGCAAGTCAGCAAGTTTCTGATTTACGCGCTAAGGCGACGTCGAACGATATTCACTAACTGATTCAAGTGGTTCGAAAAGAAACTCAACAGTTTTGCATCCGCTCGGATTTCGAGTATGCGAATAAGATGAGACTTACGCTAATGTCTCGAAATCGATCTTTTGAAGGGGTCTCGAAAATACAATTCGAATTGAAATTAATCGAAATTTGGACTCGAGATTTTGTGTTATTGCTGATGACCGTTACGACCGTTGACACTGAGATTCTAACGATTTTTTCCCACTATCAAAATTATTGTTGTACTGGCCCGATGGAGCACATACACAACACTCACTGGTTATCTATGAAGTGATCACTACACTACACGCATTCACTTTAAGAACTTGACTCACAAAATGGTTATGGAATTTTAGAATTTCTTGCTCACAGGCTCGATAACTTCTGCGACAATGGTTCCCATCCAAAGAGTTGCACGCGTGCTTCGTATCTAATAAGCTCCAAATATCCAACATCCAAACTTATTTCTCATTAACATATGTGACGCGATAACGATTGTGTTTTGCCTGATAATCGACACAATCAATTCAATTCCCACGAACAAGTGACTAAGACCACATTTTACGCGAAAACAAATGAGTGATACCTCGCTATCTTTGCCGAGATATCCAAAATATCTTTTATCTGCGAGAGCCGTTATGACCGGAAACTTTCAAATGGCAACTGAACTCATAAACAGCTGATTTGCTAATGTGTGGAATTCCGTCGACTGACAATAATCAATATAGTGTAAAATTATGGGTGGGATGGGTGTGCGACATAGGTGGAAGCCGAAGATACCGGACGAGACTCAATTCACCTTGCCAACAGGTTAGTAGTGTCGCCATTCACTACATACGTGCTCGTGAGATAAATCCAGTAAGCTTAACCGACCGATATACCGGTGTTTGAGTTCAGATTTAGATTTGTGTTCTAACAATCGATATTAAAGGGTGGTGGGAAGTAATAAGAAGTCGATAGTGGTGAGAGTGTGCACAGCTTTCCGGAATACATTTCTATTTCACCGCCACAATTTGCATATATCATGTGTGTAAATGGCGCGAGTAAACACTTCCCGCACTGAATGACTCGACTACGATACAGTAAGCTGACCTGTATTTATTAATATTTTTCTTAGCTCGCGAACAACAATGCTCCGAAACTGTTCGCGGTGAAGTCAGTAATACTTAGAAAAGTTATTTGTGGGTGAGCAATAACTTGGTTTGCTGACAGAAGCACTTAAAGCGAATGACGCCCATTAACGTACTGGTAAACGAATGCTAAGTGTGAAAACAGAGTGTACATATTCTATCTAAGCGATAACAAAATCAAAGCTGTCGCGACAGTTATGCCACCCACATAAAAGCTTTGTAGGTTTTTTGTTCACTCCATTTATTCTATTATCATATTATGTCTACTTGAATCTGTGAGAAACGTTTTCGAGGCTGTTGAATAAGGAGCCGAAAAGCAATAGAGTATAAAGGATGAGGGATGTTTGCACTAAGTTTTCGTAGAAAGAAAGTGAGATCCTGCATTGGAACTCGATTTCTGTTAATTTTGGAATATTTTTGTACAAGAATAAGCAATGGACAAAATCCTGATATTTATGATCCTCACTTATCCTGATACATCCATTGGACGGGGAACTCAGGAGATAAGATTCTAACATGGCCAAACTCAGTTCTAATTCATGTTAAGACACAATGCAGTTTCACCAAAGCAAATCAAAAAGTGCATCAGCAGCGATGTATGAAGGGCTGTCACCAAAACTGCGGCCAACGTTCGAACATTTTCAAGCATCACTTGGTAGTCCGCCTACGGTAGAGTAACCTTCTACCAAAATATCACCCCGTATTGGCTCAATCGCAGTAGTATAAAATCATGTAATAATGCGAGGCTACAAACCCTAACTCGTTCCTATGTCTCTTTTGCAGCAGTAAAATTTACCGAAAGCCTTTTGTGCTCTTTCTGCAATGTTATCTTTCCATAACAGGATAAATATCGAATATTTGACCCTTTTGCTCAGATCAATGGAGACTGCGTTCTATGTCCGTAAGTCAAATCGAAGAAATAGCACTGACTCCGTTTTACTCGGGGTCGCATTCAAGCTTCACTTACGATACCAACGTAAATATACATCATGAGAGTGATTTAACCTCACCGAAACCGTAGACAAATACTTCCTTTACACTGCTACGGCAACGTCGTCTGAATTAGCAACCACTTTTCAGCTAGCACAGTCTAGCCACCTCAGAAGAGTATTTAGCGTAATATTCCACAATAGAGGGGAGAATACACCACCTTGAGGAATGCCTTGTTGACCCTTCGTCAAATCTTGCCAGCGAAGGCTATACAATTCTAATCTTGAAAAGCTGCATATCAACATTCCGTCCTACGACTGCCTCCACAATCGCATTAGACCTGATCCACAATAGATAAAAAAACCACCTCTATGCCCAAAAAAATTAATCGATTTGCTAAGTGAGGGCATAAAGAATAATTTCTACAGGATTGACTTTGGCGTATGCATGCTTTGACTGCGAGATTAAGAAATGATCAGCTGACTTTTTGATATAGTAGCCAATGAACCTTCCCAGACTGAAAAAAAACAGAGCAAAGAAATATCAGACTATAGTCCTTAAGTTAGACGTTCGAAACAGTCCCTGCTTACTTACTTCCCACCAAAAAAATGTCATCATGGAGGTTTTAACGTCTAAGTAATTTTATGGTCCACCTTACTTGAAAGATCCTACCAGGCAGCGAAATGTTGATGACCTGCTTCACTTGATGCGCTGCCTATTTTGGGGAACTATGATTCCCCGGGAAATGAAAGTCCATAAAGCAGTATGTGGGTGCTCGAATTAGCCCAGCTGTTGTCAGATCTTACGTTGTCAACTTGCGAAGGCAATTTCTTCAGGACTACCAATCAGAGTCAAGCCGAGGTCCTTCCCGAACCTTTTTTTAGGAAGCCGTCCAAATTGACGGTCGTTAGAGGTGTAGATAACCGTTCAAATCGGGTATAATTCCGATACTGACTCTATCAGCCTAGATGGACTTTGCATCTGATTTTCGCTCAGATTTGTCCCCCAAAAGAACAATGCTCTCCTTTTCAGATGACTGCTTCGGTTTGTGTTTGTTGTACTCAGAATTTGTCGATCCAGAGTCCTTTGCCTTGTCATGGCTTTTTATACACCCATGGCTTTTTATACTTAATGATGACCTTCCGGACCTCTAAAAGCAGTATTTAGGATGAACAGAATTTTTTGACGACTATCAACAGACTAACCAACTTTGGCCACCCTCAATCCTGCGTTAAAAGACCAGGATTGAAAAGATTGATGATTTTCAGATTTTCTTTTGAACCAGAGTGCCAGCAGGGAATCCATTTTTTGCATCTGGTCCGACTGTGAAGATTATTTTTCGACACCACCAAAGTTCATCATTTGGAGATCGCTTGCTTGTAGAAGCCACCAGAGTGCTGATCCTCACACGTTCTGATTTCTTCACACTAACCTTCGTCATTCATCGTAGGCGGACGGCACAAACTGACTTTCTGCAGTTTGTGGCAGGCTCTTTATGTGGCAGGCTCTGTTTGTGGCAGGCTCTGTAACTATATCTCTTGCTGGAATCAATCACAGTCCAGATAAGGCTCTTTTTGACGATTTCATTGAAAGGCAGAGTTAACTCTAAAGTAGTTTCGATTAGTTTAGACTAGTTCGATATTTGCTGGTTCGAACCTCAAAAGCAAAGTCCAGCTGACCTCTATCGTTTCTGAGCAGAATCTGCAAGGTAACCAAAGCGCTGATGCTGTCCACCAAATTTTTCTGCTAACTGATCGAAAATTTTGTTATTGTCAAACAATGTTTCAGGGAAGATGTTTTATTAGCTTTCTCAGAGCACATGGCTAACTCTCTAGCTGCGTGAACCCGAGAGATGTTTAATGTCTGGAGAAGGATTGGCATTTGAAATAGCGTTGGTAGCTGTAAACCTCTGGCTCATATTGCCACAAACGGACTTCTGGGCTTTCATTAAGCCTGGTGGAAACTTAGGTTGGTGATCTGCTGAGAGCCCAGGGAGCTGACTCATTCGTCATATTTTCACCGCCAAAAGTCCGCGGAAGCGATTCCTTCACCACAACTCCACTTTTCAATGCTGTAGTTTTGCTGGACGACAAAGCCGTCTTGGTCCCAACCCCCGACATTAGCGAAGGGCAGGCATCCATCTTTCAATTTTGGTTTTGTTAATCTGATTTCTCATACTAAAGTGTCTGCAATCAAAGCCGCTATTCCAGTCCGAATGTGTAATGGTCCCAGGGTTTTCTATGCAAGCATGGAGGTCAAGCGAGGTTTGGCACAAGCTTTTATCGGAGCATCTGCTCAGAGTCGGATAAATGCTTAACAGAATTCCGTCTTAACTGAACCAATACCACCAACTTACTGGCTACGAAACTCAAACCGTACTTTGAAGTCTGCCATGGTTTTAACTGGAAGGAGATGGTCGTCTCAATCCAGAGCAGTTCATGAATTCATGGCTAGTGCGCCTGAAGACGATTAGGGGTTGAAAAATCTTGAATCGAAAAAGTCCTAAGACAAAAGCACTCGAGCGAAGGTGTAGACGCACCACGATAAGGCGCTCTAGGTAACATCTTGGTCAGTTTTTCTAACTTTATACCTCTTGAAATGCGCTTTAATCGCTTGCTTTGACAAACGTTGTCTGCTAAGAGCCTTTTTACATTGCTGTACTCAGCATGAAAAATTTTTCCCAATTCGCTTCTAAAGTTGAATCTAGCTTTTACATTTCTCAATGCACCACTCATTCGTGCAATTTGGGATGACGTTTGTCATGGGTTTTGTGGACACGTGGGAGATTTCATAAAAATATTGAGTTTTCACAGCATGAAACAGCTTAAATGGGGAAATTTGTTTTTAAGTAAACTGTGTAGCGAATATGTATAAAAAAGAAGATGCAGTGAAATATCGATCGCTAAACATACAGTTTACCGTGTAAGTATATATTTGAAGTAAAAACTCTTTGCGAACAACACTGAGATGCACGTGGGAAAATAATCATGACAAAACCATAAATGTGTGCAATAACATCAATTCCACAAGCTTCTAGTACTAGTATTTGAAAACAGTCAGCTCATTCTAGTTCATAAATGGCTCTAATCTTGCTCAATACCAAACAAGCCCCAATGATGTCTGATAATAATACGTAAACAAATCACACCACCATATGAGTGCTCGTATACTAGAAAATTATTTAAGAATACATATGTATGTTCTTATTTTCTCTTTTATTATTTTCTTTTGTATTATTTTACTCATAGCAAGTTGTGTTATCACTTCATAATGTATTTGAGATCAGGTCAGGACACTTTTTTTCGGTTTCGTTTTTCTGAACACAATTATTTAGACTAATTGAACGCTTATGAGAATAAAAGTATGACGTAAATTAGAAAAGAATATTGTCAAAACAATTCTCGTATGCAGTTTTGCGTGAAACTACATATGCAAAATTATTTTATATAGAAATCGACGCACTTCAGTAAGGGAAGAGTTAATCGATAAGTAAAATACACAATCACATACGCGGAAGAATCGCAAATCAAATATTGATTGATAAGATTATTTTATTCTGCTTGACTTAGTATGTGCATAGAATCTTTTATTTAGTAGGTTAATTGATTTACGCTTAATTGGATTGTGAAAATAATATTATAGAATCACATATTTATGTGCACATGTGTACAATACACATAGAGTTTAGAATAGTAAAGCTATCGCACGAAGAATTATAATTAAATTTCCTGGTCTTCTATTGGGTGTCTTATTTCATTTTTTTTATGTATGAAGTGTTTATTTTATACTTGTGGGTTTGTAAACGTCTTTTTGCTTATATTTTTATTAGTAAAATTATGCACCAACAAAAAAAGAAATTTTGTTTTAATTATTTTATAGCCTTCAGCCATGAATGCCCCATTGCACCTACCCACCTATTCTTCTACATGCATTCAAGCAGTTCCGCTTGCTGGCCCACCTAATGACTTTGCAAAAAAATCTAAAAACTGTATGTTATCTAATGACTTCCTTCCGCTACTTTCAGTCATCGACCCTTTGCACGGCAAATCAATGCTCATAGGCGCAAAAAATCGATTTTGGCATCATTCATAATTCGCTCATATTAAGATACTTTGCCAACAAAACACAGATAGAAAAAAACCTAGATGCTTCAAGCCCCGCTAAATTTGATTGCCACCATTAGCATATGAAAAACGAAAGTTTCATTCCACCAACCATAAAAAAAAAACTTGAAAATCATCTGAGTTCCTCTTGCACAATCGAATTCATGCATATCGTCATAAATCAAAATGAACAATAAATCTAAGCAAATAAAATTATTGGTCTACTAGCTGGCAGGCGGCACCGCCGCAAAAACTAACAAAAAGTACCTACGCAAACGGGAATCAACCACACGTTCTTCGAAAATTTCTCCAATTAAACAATGGAATTCGAATCTGTATTTGTGTAAATTTTAGGTTTTTTGAATTACAATTTGGAGATGATGTGGAAGTTGAAAGTGTACTTCAAAATATGTATACATATGTATATCTGTTTTACTAAAAATCTTCTGTGATAGGTTCTTTCTTCACCAACAAAATACTTTTTCTGAGACCCAAGCGAAAAATGGAGCTTCTCTCAATATGACGAAGATATGGTTAGAAAGAAGATAACAAACATAACAAATGACATACCTTGAATTTTCCATTGAACTTTTTACCCTAATTAAGATATTATAAAACGAGATAGAGATCTTCGTAAGTTCTTATGACTTTATGTTTCATTTTACGGTGTTTTTTTTTATAGTGGGCAATGACTGATTCAACCTGCATTATTCATCATGTCTGTTGTGCCTTCAATAAGATTGAAGTGATTTCATTCTACAATAGCATTGATTTAAGCTCTTGAAGGTCCACAATATCAGTTTGACTAGAAGATAGAATGTGATATTGGCCTAAATAGCTTAGTTATTGAGCAATCAAATTTAGATTTATTTCGGGACTATGTTATAGATATCTATATCATTTTGTAGTTTGGCGACCTCTAAAGATAAGATAAAATTTAATCGAACCTTAAATAGAACAGTTCGAAATTAAATTGAGCTGCGTATTTTAGATTTTTTTTCGGTTTAAAGATAATCGTTTTATCGAAGAAAATCTCGAAGAACAAAGTAATTTTAGTAAACATATGGGTATTTAGTTCAATTTATTGCGTCGACACTCCTGAAATCTTTTGTTTGTATAATCGTGAAGATTCACTATCATGATGATTACGATTTTGTTCGGGGAACACAATAAAGTCAGTATTTTACATGATTCTTTGATTAATATGATGTAATTTTTCGGAAAAACGAATGAAAATATATAGCGAATGTCAAAATAAAGAATCTAACATAAATATTTTAAATAGATTAAACAATGCAGTCACGAAGCCAAGTAGCTGACATGAGTTGTGATTTTAAAACGTAAGGAAGCACGCTATTTTAAATTTAGAAGGGATGTTCTCCGAAGATGTAGCTTAAAGTAAGCTTCAGACCGGGCAAAATGAATAAAAAACGGCGTAAAGTTACCTTATAAGCAACATGATGCAAAAAAACCTCGAGGGAAATACTATATGAGCTTTTTAAAAGTGAATTTGCAAAATTTAAGGACGAAAGAGAAAGGACAGTGCTAGGTAGGTAGGTACTGCGGCTGTGTCTCCAAACAGATTCCAAAGGAAATCCAAACAGAGAGTATACGTACAATACTCAACAACCCTCTCTAATCCTTTAAATAAGCGTGCAGAGCTTTCCTGCCGCAGGAATGACCACATCCCTGGTTTGAAATGATAGGATTTTACGAATTTCCAGGTATTATTTATGGCCATCAGCCACAAAAAAGCTCCCTAAAGCCCGCTGAATAAAAGCCCGTTGACTTGAATGGACCAAAAGAATAAACTGCTTACCTAATGTGAGCACTAGAAATGACATAAATCAAAATTGCATTTCTGTATGCTTCTAACGGTAATGTTAAAGATGTTACTACACTACCAGGAAAGTAGGTGTCCATCAGAGCCTATATCGTCTTACAACTGCTTTCAGGGGACCCGGTAGCTCTGCTCGCTAAGGCGTCAGGCCAAAAAGCGGCGTGCTACGGGGCTGCGGGTTCGAATCCTGCCAGTGCCATGGCTGTAAGTGTGAATGCGTGTGATTGTCCATGAGGGTGGCAAATGGGCCCAAACTGGTGGCCTAGTGCTAGCCGCGTTCCCGGCAGCCCACTTCACTAACCTAACCTACAACTGCTTTCAGTTCAACTCCCATCGGACCGTTGAATAAAAGCTGGAACTGTAGGCTTTATACCCAGAATTTTTCGGTGATGACTAACTTTAGTCGTACCTTTGATACTTTCGTTCAAAGACTTCTGGGAAGATTTTTTCACCACACACACGGTATGGGACCAATCGTTGAATCTTTTGGCAAAATTAAACTTCCTCCTGCATTCACTGCAAAGAGCGGCAATCTTACTATTCCATCTATGGGGCTTCTTTTTCAATATGGATCTATAGTTGAGTTGAAGGAAATCACAGTAGCAATGTTGAATGCAACAGTTAGAGATTTCACCCCATTATTCAGGCCTTTCTTATTAGCGAACGCCGAAACATAGTTCAGTTCAGTATTAAAAGACTGATCGTAGCTCCTCCTAATTAGTTATATATCTGTTAAAATAATATGTTACTGCTTTAAGTAGCAATACCTTTTATCTTCTTTGTATGGTAATATTTGAAATAGTAGTGTTGAGACAAGACTATGATTTACCTCAATCATTGGTGTCCGAACTTCCTCATACATCATTATTGGCGTTCGCACCTGCATCTATTATTAGTCAGAACCAGCATGTAATTGCGGGACATAATAATCCTTTATCATGTATAATTTAGCGTAAAGCGATCCACAATTGTTCGCTTAGACTACAATAGCAATATTGTCCTCATCATTGAAGCGTGAAAAGAAAAGGAAATTTACGAACTTCTTGATGACGATGGTTGGCTTGTCAAAAGATTCATCACTTAATGTGCAATATCTAACCCGATGTCTAATGAAACATGGTTTTTTGATTAGAACTATGGTCTATGCTTGTTTACACAGATAAAGGAGAAGAGTAATTTGAAGATCCAATGGTGATTCACCTTTAGCTATTACGGTGCTGTCAATATCATTGTCAGATCCGACGGCATCTTAATCCAGGCTCAAGTGCGTCAGACGACCTTTGTTTCGCAGCCTTTTTCTTTGCTGTTACCCTTTTATCTACTCTTTCCGTAGGGACTAAATATTTCGACGGTGATCATTTTGAAACCACCTCGGTATACACTTAACTGTGTAACCGATCTTTTAATCATGGGTCTTTAACTTTGGGAGGGACCGGAGAAATCACTGACCTTACTAGAAGATCGCTATTGCTCAGCCTTACGATCGCCATAATGTCCCCAGGTAAAGAAGGCTCGGTGGAAATCTATACCCTAGATCAAGGCTTATTCGGAATCACCTGACATCGAGGCATCTCGATAATAGTCCAGAACTTGCTTTAAGCAATTCCTTAAAGCCAAATAAAAGCACCTTCTGCGCCAACTTTCAGTTACCCGGTGAAATGATGCCATCGTTTTTACAATTACCTATGAATGCCCTAACCAGACCCTCTTTGGCGATTTTCTTAAACGGCCGAGTTATTCCAGACGGAATATTCTTGAATATTTGTGGGTCCTGTAAATTTAGCTGTTCAGTCAACCTTCGCGAAACAAATTCTTTTACCCCATTCCGTCCGCTTAAAGGCTTCCTTGTCATTGTCGGGTAGAGTGTGAGGGGGAGGGGGTGTCGTTCTTGAATCTCTCTAGAATCGAGGAGGCACTCCTCCATATTCTAAATGCCCGAGTAGAGGTTATATAAGAGTCGTGATGGTGTCTCAGTACCGTAGGTGCCACCTGTTAGGATAAGGTGATGGCTGTTTGTCAACCTTTTGACTGAATTTTGTGTCATCGAAATAATATTCAAAGTTCAGAAATAATATTGATATTTTTACAGAGAGTTAGGCAGCTAGAAATTCGGCAGTGCAACTGATTAGGTCATCTAGACACAGGTGTGTCTGACCGTGTGTAAATGACCGACAAACGGTTAAGGTTTCTGCTTTATGGGCACATCAATGTCATCGGTCAAACTATCTATCAGGCACTATAAAGACACTAAGAAAACCTGAGCTGGAGGAATCATCTTGTACCGTTGCAAGATAGTCTTGCGCCTCCATTTAGATGCAGGTAAGTTAAGTTTAATCCGCAGTGCGCCGTGTTGTGTGGTGGTTCTTTTCCACGAGCCACTGCTTATTAGGATGGCAAATGCAATGGTTGGGCTCAGGCGTTCAACTATATATTTTTTATGTGACAGTACCTGGCTCTGTCGGAAAGATAAATGGCCCAACTCGGAGCACTCTTCTTCTGTGTCTGATAGATCGATTTTTTATCGACTTGAAGGGTGCAGTTTATTACAGGAATCGCATGTTTTCCAACGTACAGTGGCTTAAGGAGAGTATATTCGTGGTATCATAACGAGCCTCTAATAAACCTACGTGTGTTTTTTGGTAAAACTCTCCGATTGATAACCAATCGACTCTACCTAACCATTTTAAACATAATTCGGTTATTCAAAGATTAAGAAGAACACCAATTCTTTATTGTGCTATGGTGTTTGAAGTTATCAATCAGTACTTTTCAATCGCTGATATTTACAATGAGCTAAAACTTTTAGGCAACATATTTGGATGATAAGCAAAGGTTGCAATAAATTTCTTAGAGCAATGTTTAATATTCTTTGCAATCATTTCGGCTCGTAGATATTTGTGGAGACTGGCATTGAGCAAGTACCACGGGGTTCCGATGATAGTGCTTCATTGAGCCCTGTGAATAATGGTTATGTTTGACGGGCAAGCTGCTCCTTATTGTTGTAGGCCACATGTCCAATTCGGCTTTAGAATAGACTAATAGTTTAACACTTTGGAGTTGAGACAGATTGCTGACTTCCTACTGAGCATCCATTTGAAGTTGATGGATTTTACCTCCAAATATTGATTAGTAGCTTGAATGTGACGTTTCCAGGTAAACCCTCTGTAAAGACCGAATAGTCGGTATTTATGGTGGAATTGAGCTCCTTCTTCTAGGAGATTTATTAAGTCGCATCCTTGTTTGACGTGACCTGTGCAGCTGTCATTATCTATGCCTGTGTCTGTTTTTTTTTTTGGATTAGGATTGGAATCAATAAAGAGAAAATCATTTTCTGGGGCGAACAATTTTCTTTAAAAAAAATTTCTTAAAAATTTGTTGTTGCACTCTACCTCGTACTACGCCTGCAACTTCACACTCAGCAATTCACTGAAAATTATGAAAAATGTGTGCCGAATTTGCGTTTTACCCCCTCTACTTCAAAGTCTTTTCTACGCTTATGCTATCAAACAGCGATCAAAATAGTCATGTCAATAAGCGGCAAGTGTTATCTGTGCGGATCAGTCTTGATTGCCCGATTCGTTTACCAATTAGAATTATGGTAGAGCAGAAGGTACATTTATCTGCCTTCAAGGTACATTTATCTATTTAATTATCAAGCTATTTATCTATTATAAGTAAATGCACTTTGAAATAGCAGAGATTCTGCAATATCAGGAAGTTTTTTTATGGCCTTATTAATTACTTTTTATGCTACTCTTCGGATCAAGAATATTCAAGTTATTGGGGGCTTCAAACATTCATTTACTTTGCTCTTGATTCGACTCACGTACCTGTAAACGACAGGGGCATAACCAAAAAAAAGTTGATAATATACTCACTTTTACACAAACAACACAAAATAAACTTACTTGTCCAATAATCGAAAATGGTCGTGCTAGAAACCACAATATCTCTGCAAGAAATGTTTTCAAATTCTGCGGGAATTGAAATAATTCTGTTATCACTGACATATTAATCAGCTGATCGACGTGATCCCAAAGCGTAGCAATCGAAAAACAATAACACAACTGACGTTACTATCAATTTCTTCTCCACGGAAACCACGATTGCAGCTCAATCCCCATCCGAAAGATTTGGGACACAACCATCGGGAAATGGTAGCGTGCTGCTCGATTTAATAAACAAGCATGCAAAGAATCTTTGTGTATTTTTCAATTACCAAAAATAATCCATCTTTTAGGTGAAAGAACTCATTACTGGCAAAATAAACACACCATTAACATGTCTTCGGGAATTTATGCAGCCGACACAGGGCAATCTGTTGCAAACATCATCAAATGTTGCATTCTAAAGTCTAAGTTGATCGCGTAGTCAAACGATTGCTGGCGGTGCCGTCACCTCCTCGAGTTGTTGTTGTTGTTATTGCAGCTTTAATGTATGGCGCAATACGGGAAAAAGACTGTTCACTTTCATTTTCACACTGCACGCCAGCTTTTTCTGGCAGCTTTTCTCGCTGTTCCGCCTTGCAACATTACAAACGAGTGAACCGAATTTCATACAGCAGCGACTTCAGGCTCCTGCCGTTTCATATCGGCAACAACAATAGCAACGAAAACGACTTTGGGGAAAACTCGAGCGACACAACGAGATTGCTCTGTAATTGAGCAGAGTGAAAATCTGAACTATGAAAACACCGCGTCAAGATACAAAACGGACGGACGAGCGATTCTGCGGTTTATTTGATTTTGGCAACGTGAAACGATAACGGCAGCGGAGCACTTGACCGGCACTTGATGCGTCGAGTGCAGCGAAAGTGCAATGAAAATATGGCAATAAATGGTGCAATTGGAATATCCGCTAGATGAGTTGCCATTGTCAGTCAGATGCTGTGATCTTGCTAATAGCCAGTCTATTTTCTATTATTGCATCAAGTTTTTGTTGTGGTGTATGATGACGAATCAGTTCACTTTCATTATGGCTCTGAAATACTTTGATGGTGAGATTAATGCGTTTAATGTGCTTAACTTCAGCTAAATTCTACGAATTAAATAGATGCAATCGAAATACACATCATACTCTTTTAAGTCCGTTTTAAATGGGCCATAGTAAGGATATTAATGTGTTCTTGTCGGTTGTTTATTCGTTTTAGGTCATTACTTTCAATATAGCCAGGTGTTTTAACGGTAATCTAGTTTTTCATTACTGACATACTACACCTATCCTATAAATTAATTCACATGCGCCTGATGTAAATAATGGCAATCTAGTTCGAAGTCTAGAGACTGCTAGCTGTATTAAAACTAATTTGTCATTTGCCTAAATACATTAAATAAAATAATCATGGTTTTTTTTATTAGAACTGAAGCGTTTTTAGCACCACCTGAGCTTTCCCTCCACTCTGAAATTAAGGACACTTAACGTAGCGTGTAATAATTGGTTTCGTTGGATAACAGATCCATTTCACACATGCGAAAAATTGTCACTTTGCCATTTCACGCTACCATAAACAAGCATAATGCTGCGGAACGGTAAAGCATGAAAGTGAAATTTTTGTTGTGTAGCTTGTTAACAATCGCACATAGATAGAGCCAGGTAAGTGCATGTCTCTATCTAGGCGTATATCAGTGATAACCAAGTGAACACTCGAAATACTCTCTTCTATAGGCACTAGAAAATCATTTCGTTTATTTACATTCGTTTATGCTCCAGGGCGAATGTACGTTTTCAAAAAGCCCATACGCTCACGATGACGTGTGTACGTACCTGTACACTTGTTGTCGGGTTCAACGAAACAGAAAGTTTACATTTTTGCACCTTATAAGTATCAATTACAAGACCAGCAAGCGTTAACTGGAACTGCGCAAAGATAAACAAATTCATAGTTAGCCTGACGAGCAAGACTTGTTTCGATTTCGTGAAAAAAAATAAACAATTATGTTGATGTTTTCTAAAACGACAAGTTACCGTAGATGGGAAGTATTCGTACGGCAAGAGTTCGATGTCTTGTTTAAAGGCAAAGACCAGTTAATAGTAATGAACTTCTATTTTCGTGTTTGGTATGCATGGAGATCCCAATCCAGAAGAGAATTGTTTTTTTTTCTTAGCAATTTTAAGATGAAAAATTTATTTAGATGCATTTCGGACATATCAAGCATATTTGGATTTTTCAGAGGAAAGAATTAGTTTGGTAAAAAGTTTAAGTAGTAGCACAACAATTTATCACCAATAGTAAATTAGTTTAAAAAAAACAGATACTAGAATAGAACTGATTTAAAACGAATAAATTCCAGTTGATTCCTACATTCGACTTCTACTTCTGTTCGATTATACATATATATTCTATTTGGGCACTATTTGGAGAAGTCAACGTACGATATCTAATACGTTTGGTGGAACTGTTGCTACAAGAAAATGGTCAAAAATATTGGAAAGGATGCCCTGCTTGTTTGCAGGCTTGATAAGATGGCCTCCAAAGTTTGGTTTGAGTGTGCTCAGGGATTCCCTCTTTCACCGCTTTGTATCTCTGTTTTAGGCGTCCCACTATATCGTGGGTGTTTGAAAACAATGAGTTCACTCCCCAATCGAATTAGTACCAGTAGAAGTCACCGATATGTTGCTGGGGCGTAACCGTTGCAATCACTGAAGTCGCATACTATTAATTTATTTATTTATTTATTTATTTTCAAATCTCATCTAGCAGAAGAATCTAATTATAAAATGAGATAGTATACAAAAGAAAATCAGTAATACACAGCAAAAAATAAGAAATATAAATAAGAAAATAGAAGTATAAATAATGACAAAAAAAAAACACAATATACACGACCAAGAAGCTACGTTAACAAATCAATAACATGTTTTTTAACAGATTGAAAAGACTTGCTCATCATGGCTTCTGAATATTCTAGGTATTAAAATACTCGTATACAAAAGTACGCACAAGAGAAGTAATCAAAAGCGAATGAGTTCTAACCGGGCGATCGGACATACGTAAGAATGAGACACGCAAATGTTGGAGGAAAGTAAGCCATGATAAAGATTTTAAAGAAGACATTCATCAAAGAAAATTCTACGGGCACTCACCATATGAAAATTTAAGAAAAGCAGACGGTCATCACAAAGACGATAAGCAACATTAAACTTGTACAAAAAGCACCGAGTAAACTTACGATAAACGAGTTCAACAGCATTACTGCCCTGCTAAGCATAAGCGTTCTATCTGCATTTTTCTCATTTTTGAGTTGCAAACTCTATTACATTATTCATAACTGCATACTCTATTACATCATTCTACAATATTTGAAAAACCTATCTTTTGTGGAAGTATGTTAACACTAATATTGAAAATTGCACTCTCCATATATAGTATATCCAGTACAAATCAAAACACAAATCATTGAATATCTCGAAAGTACTAAAATGTAGATAGAACGTTTATGCTTAGTAGGGCAGATTAGGCAAGTACACGAAACGAGGAGACCACACTTGGGAGCAATATTCAACAATGCTACAAACAAGGGAAATAAAAAGACGAGCACGTATGCCGATATCAATTGCAAAGCGCGAGCAGCGCAGAACGAAATCAGCTACCTTCGAAGATTTAGAAACAATAAAAGAAACATGCAGATCAAATTTTAACTTCGGATCAAAAATGATGCCAAGGTCCTTATGTTGATCTTCGCGCTTCAAAAGACTATCAAACAAAAAGTATTCAAAGGAAATGGGATTAGGCTTATTGGAAAAAGACATAAAAAAAACAATTGGAAACAGTAAGAGCAAAGAAGTTAGCAGAGCATCAATCACTTAAAACAAAAAGATCCGACTGTAAATTACTACAATCATTTAGTGAAGCGACAGCACGAAAAATTTTAAGCTTATCAGCGTACAAAAGAGATTCAGACTTAAAGTTACAAGGAAGGTAATTAACAAACAACGTGAAAAAGAGGCGACCAAAGAAGGAACCTTGAGGAACGCCAGAAGGATAGAAAGCGGAGGAAGAACAACGATTAAAAACAATACGGCAGATGCGATCATGGATGTAGGAAGAATGCCAGGACATAAGGAAAGTGGTATTACCAAAATGACAAAACTTTTCTAACAGTACTGAGTCGTTTACCCTGTCAAATGCTTTCACGAAGTCCGTGTAAAACACATCAGCTTGAAAACCGTTGCCCAAAGTACACGCGACGAAGTTAGTAAACTCCGCTAAATTAGTAGTCGTAGAACGTCCCTTAATGTGTCTATGTTGTTCTTTAGAAAATAAGTGACTAAAAGCAACATGAATTCTTTCATAAACGATCCGCTCAAGCAACTTAGGAAAGCAATACAGGTTGGATTTAGGACGGTGGTTTGTAACATTACCAATATCTCCCAATTTTAAAATCGGAAAAACATTGGCAACTTTCCAGCTGGAAGGAAAAACTCAAATTAAATAAAATAGACAAAGGCACACATAAGGAAGATGCAAAAGGTTTAGCACACACATTAGAAATACCATTAGGGCTACTGTTCCTGAGTGATCCAAAGAGAATATTGGGATTTCCACCTCCATATTATTATTATTATTACTGCAGAGTTCCCTGAAGTAATGTTAGGAGAGGAAAAGGAAAAAGCAAAGAACTTAGCAAACAAATTACAAAAAGCTTGAGGAATAGAAGTAGACGTTTTGTCCAGAAAAAAATGTCAGGAAATCGGTTACTAATTTTAAAGGGACCTATAAAAGACTGAAAAGCTTCCAGTTATTCGAAGAAAGACACGATTCAATATGGACGAAATACCCATGTTTTGCTTCTGCAAGAGTTATTTTAGCCATTTCTCGCAAAGACCGTTAACGGCGAAAAGCCTATCTCTCTCGTGCAAAGATTTAGAGACTGCCACAAAAAACCAAGGGAACAAGCACTACAACGAGTACGCGACATAGAGTTAAATCTAGATACAAGAAAATTAAGGAGAGAGTAAAAAGAAGAAACAGCTTCATTGATTTCAAACCAACGAAAGAAAGGAAACCAAGATCTGCACAATCTGCTTTAAAAAAGTTGAAAGATGGCACACCTATGCTTTTTGGGCGTGGTCCATTCAATAAAATCGATGGAACGAGAGTTATGATGAGGATCAGGATCAACGTAAGGAAACGATGATGCGAAATTAAATTGTTTAGAAAAAGGAAAAGTAGAAAAAAACAAGGTCCAACAAACAGTTGTTATTATTAGGAATGCAATAAAACTGGAAGAAGGAATAAAACGAAAGAAAGGATGAGAGAGAAGTGGAAAGTGCATTTGTAGACAAAATGGTTCAGGGCAAGAGGTCCCACTGAACAGAAGGCAAGTTGAAATCACCACATACAACAAAAAGTGAATGGGGATAGGGAGGCATAATAAAGTCAGACAGCTCAGTAAAAAAAAAAATATTTATACGTGGAGCTTGTAGTGCATCCCTCCACGTATAAATATTTTTTTTTTTACTGAGCTATCTGACTTTATTATGCCGCATATACAGATACAAGTAATAAACAAACGTTAGTCGGCAGGAAAATTCGGACAGGCACTCAACAGGATGGGACACCACGGAGCACAAAGTGTACTAGACAGAGATTTACGAATGGCAATTAGGACACTACCACCGTCTGCTTTATTCGATAAATCATGATTGCGATCATATGATTAAAACCATTACAAAAAAAAAACAAAACATTATGTAGGTGAAAGAACACATCGCTAAAAAGATCAGCAGAAAACCAAGTTTCTGTCAAACAGACAAAATCTTCGGAAACGATTATAGAGGATAGCCTGATTTGGTTCTTAGTCCATGAACATACTGGTAATAGAGACAAAAACGATTATTTTTTAGGCAGACAGGAACTGTTTGAATCGGCGGGACTCGGGCCTGAGTTTTCCTAATATTGCCACGCTGTCGAGTTTCAAATTCCTAAACCAAAACATCAAATAGTTTCTGGTAATAAACGTTGACCGGTCTTCTAAGCTTCTGAGGTATAATCATCTTCAAGTCTTCCTCGGACGTATCAAAAACAACACGAGAAAGGAAATTTTGAAGGGGTGGAGATACCACTTTAATGAGACCATTAAAATCATCATCTCTAGCACTAACAAGTTGTAGTGCTGGATCAGGAGACAACACTGAAGACGCCATTGGAGAATGGCATTGCAGCTGTTCCTTAAGAAGATGCGACTGTTCCTGTTCACTAACCAGAGAATGCTGATGGTGCAGTAGTACCTGGACATTATAGTTTTGTCTTTTTTTTTTGTTGGCTTTGATTGCACTGCTTTTGCTGTAGTTGAAGTAATTGCTACAGTTCGCGTTGACCACGAGTTAAAATTGGTGATAACAGCAAATTACCTTGATGGTTAAGCAGAACTGGCGCTGGGGTCTTAAGTGAAATCAACTTCTGCTCTGCATCTGGCACTGAAGCCAGTGCGTTTAACTGTTTAGCAGCTGATTCGAGCCTGCCGCCCAAAGCGTTAAATTCGGCCTAAATTGAGTCCACCACCAGTTTCGCGGAACGCAATCGATCAACAAAAAGAATTCATTTACATAAAAATTGATCTTCACCTCGCGTGTATTTAAAGTAGGATACAAAAAGAATCGAACACCTTCGGCATACCAAATGCTAAGAGGAAATTATTGAAGATGATTTCATTGTGGATAGTAAATGCGCATCTGTTACCAAGGAAGGAATTTGAGAAGGAGAAGGTCGATAGAGACGATTTTATAGATTAAGCCATCGACCCAGATTCCATTAGAAGCATTCGCGATATCAAAAAACAACCCATTAAGGTCGTATTTTTAGATTAGGATCTCTTTATGTTAGCCCTGAATACTATTGTGGAGCAGTACTTGGTTTCCAGATGCCGTACGCGCAGTTGCATCATCGTCACACATTTAAAAATCAGATGCAATCCATCTGCCACCTAAAACTGGCAGCAGAATACTTTTGAGTTACGCGGCAGTATTCAATTTGCTGATTATTCCTTGGCTTGGACGTGGCTAATTTAACCAGAAAATGATTAAATAAACTACCTTGTGAATAAACGGAGCCAGGAGGTGCATGGTACTGGATATAATACGATCATCATGTTACAATACTGGTTGGTTGGCTGGATAGAGGCAGCTGTTTCCAGTTAGTTGAAAAACAATCGTCTACGAAGATGATTGCCGCTAATGAACTTGTATGGAGCTGACCTCCTTATTCCAGCCGCTAAACGTCAAATTACATTCAGTCCTACAATGTGTAGATGACAGGCTTTTACTTGGGTGGAGCCAAGGCCCGCTCAAAACTGAGAAAAGTCTAGAAAATGATTTGCTCAGCCTTTTATTTTGTTAAATTTTGATGAATTAGGTATCAAACTGTTCAGGAGCCCTTACTATTATCGACAATCACAAACTTTTCGCAATTAAGCAAAAAAAAATGGACGTCTTACTCAAATTTTTTAGCATTGCTCCTGGTTCTGCAATCGTTCTGCAGGACTCCACAAGCTAGCTGGAGCTCTGTGGTTTTGTTTGTAACCGAGCTATTCTGCTGGCAGAGAATTATTTACGAGTACTAACTTTTTTAGACCAAAAAGCAGCTTATTTCATTTGAGATTCGTCATAGAGGTAGGAAGGTCAAATCTTCACCGGGTTTAATCGACTTTGGAGATAAGGATGAATATGGCCAGTTTCCAACAACGAAGATACTTGTTGAGGCAAAAATAGAACTGACAATATTGAATGAAAACTGAAGGGTATTCAAGTGGCAGTTGAGAGGCTTGTTATACTCCCTGGACTGGAAGATTTGCTCTTGTTGAGATTTTGCACTATAATTTTCACTTCTTCAAGAGATGTTCCTGAAATTGAGTTTGCCTTGTGAGGTCTGCTATGTAAATGATTAGGAATTGTTCTCTGCAAACTGGAACTTTATTTTAGGCCAGAAAATGCATGTATGATTTAAAATATTTCGATATTTTCCAACGTATACTATTTTCAGGATCAAAACTACGACTAAATTCTCCGAATGACAATCATTAGATAGTTCATTTCTTAATATAATTTTTCCTCTTCATGATGATTTTGATGACGTTAGGGACCTCATAGGTATCTCTATTGTCCCTTAGCAATGTTTTGGTTGTACACTTTTTTTGGCCTGGTCAATAGTTTTCTCTCAATTTTTAGCCATTTCTGGTGTTTAAATAAAATTTTTGGAGAAAGTTATTCGCAAAGCCGTCAATAAAGCCGTCCTTAATTGGAAAGAGCGCTGGATTACCTATAATTTTTTTAAATCTGACAGTTGCGGATCCGGAACCGACATCCCGGTTTCAAGAGAGTTTCGTGCTCAAACATCTTCATCTTTTCTGGTGACTTCGAATTCGTATTCCACGTAAAGATTGATATGCGATTGGTTCGATTCACTTAGCTTGATGAAGGAGGGTGCGTGAAGATGAATATTTGGCGAAATTATTTTCACCAGCATATCCATTACCATTGTATTAAGAAACTTTTGCATGATGGTTTGGAACTGCCCCATTTGGTTTGGTTATTTTTGTTTGTCAGGCAGAAGATTTCGAAATTGATGGCATACGAATTTTAGGCTGAATTTTTTGTGTTTTTTTGGGGGAAAGAATGGAAACAGAGGAAACCCTGGCTGCTTGAGCAAATGATTTTATTTTATTTTTTTTTTTTTGGTTTTCGGGACACCCTCCATAGCGTGCGAAATATTTCCAGCAACAATTCACGCATTTTGGTCTCTGATCAAGATGCTTTGTGTAACATTAATGGTGGGCGGTTCCATCACATTTGACACACCAAGGTTGTATGTAGCAGTTGTTTGGAGAATGGCCATACTGCTGAAAGATATAGATTTAACCTTGACCAGCTTGAGATTTTTTCGGTCAATTGGGCACAGCTTTTGATAAATAGCCAGAATATTATAATTTTTTTTGGGAGGAGTACTTTGAGAAATTTGGAAGGGCTATTACTATTTTTAAATTGGAGACTTCAATAGGCTGGATGATCTGTCTTGCAAAGACAGAGCTTTATGTACTTTTTGGCCGTACAACGCACCTGTTTCTAGCGAGTTTCTCTTTTCTGGATTAAGATAATTCTGTGATGTGAAATTCTTTCGGCAACGTCGACTTTTATGAAACCCTTTCTCAGTTCGAATATGAAATCATTTTCTCTCTCGAAATATATCAAGCTGGGCTGATAGTAATGGTAGCCACCATAGGCTCTGCTACTAACAATAGACGATACCAATTATTTACTTCGTCTCTGGTTCCGAGTTGAATTTTTTAATTCTTGACAATAATATCTTTACTCTTCGAATACTGTGGTTAAACGCACCAGCTCAGCGTGCAATGCATAAGATAAAAGCCAATAATAGAAAGACTCACAATTCACAAGTGCAACGTGCATGCGAGGATCGATGGGAAGACACAGAGAATTTAGACAAAGGAAAAACTGACCTGAAGCTGAGTTGAGCGTACTGATCTAGAAATAAAAAAAATTCGGGAAACTTGGCTAGTAGCTAAAAGAAGAAAAAGTTCCTCAAAGTCGCTATATCTAGAAAACTCTGGAACAGCCACTTTCGGTTGAAAGGAAATTTAAGTACATACATGGAGAGCTGGAGGATGAAATATCTATTTTTGGACTCTACTTTTGTAGTGAAGAAAAAGTAATAGAACGAGAAATGCCTCTCAAAAAATATAAAAATTGTGAGCTTATCAATTTATTCTCATATAATTCTACCAATTGCTCATCATTTTATTTCATTCCTGCGATAGTCTATTTCTTTATAGACATTTATTATTCGTGACACTTCCATTTTAATCACACTTTTACTCGCACACTTACATTTTAATTTCATTTTCAAAAAACTGAGTAAATATTATTTTAACAATAGCAATATTCCTGCCACATTTAACTAAAGCATTAAGATATGTATGTGCATCCCACAAAGTCTCATTAAACAAGCAATAAATTTTCGTCAGGTTTCATTGAGATGAAACAGATTCCACGTAGAGCCGGAACTTTATCGACTTCAAGAAACATGAATTACATAAAACATTTTAATAATGGAAATTTCTATAACGTATTTTTGCAAACGTAAAGGTACATACTTAAAATTAATTCGCTCGAAAGCATAGGTAGCCGGTTATTTAATATTTTAGAAACACACTCGGCAATAAAACGGATCAAAGGGCATGACATAAAAAAAATCGCTATCTTAAATCGACTTACCTGATTCGAATGTTTAGTCATTTCAGGCATCGGATACAAGCAGAAATGTTTCAGATTCCTAGACGGATATATTAAAAGTATTATAATCGATATGAGCCGAAATTGATTAATTTAATAGGCAGTTATAAACTAAAACATTTGGAATTAGTAGACTTAAATTCACGAAAACACCACCTTATAAAAATCGACACAATTTCGCTCGTTGGTAAATCAAACATTTTCATTTAGTTTGTTTTACTGTTTCAACTGATATTTCGAACACTCGTTTATGATTTTCCGATAAGATTCCGAAAGCACTTAGATATTTATGTACATATATTTCAAACAATATCACGCCACTAGCTTGCACTGATTGCACACAAAAACTCCGAAAATGTATTCATTTCGACTATCAGTTTGACTTAATTCCAACTGCAAAACAGGCACACGGACGACGCCTACGGATTATCGTTTCGATCTGTGAAACCATCTGAATTCGGCACGGTGAGTAGTATTTTTTTCTGAATTTTCATGCGAAATAGATCGTTAGAAGAAAACGGAAAAAAATCTGAATATCTATCGACCGCACCACGAATTCGCAATGTCTTGGAAGATTTCTCAAACTCGATTTCGTTGTCGCGCTCTCTGAGCTTTTCACTTTAAAACTGCTGCCCGGAAACGGACTCTGAACTAGGCTACATTTCCCAAGTCGAGGGGTTCTTTCCGAGAAGTAGCTGCGATGACCTTAATGCTTTGCCCACACATTCGAGGGTGGAACTGGCATCGGTCTTGTAGTACAAATTGAATCGGGGGTAGTTTGGGTGACGGTAATGGAGCCGCGTTAATTTAATTTAAACTGTTGCTGCGTTTGAAGGTTGACAAGTGTTTTGCGGTCGCGTAGCATGCAACGTGATTCACAAAAATGCAATCGATGAAATGTCGAATGCGACACAGTCCAACTAATTTTCTGCATCGGTAATTTTTTGGCCTTCTCGAAAGCATGAATTGTTTGAAATGTTAACCAGATTCTTGGCAGTGGAATTTCTTATTGCTGTATGTGTACGTTATCGGCAGCAATATTGGGAAATGTTTTCGCAGATTAAGCGTGCAGCGAAAATCATGACTTGAAACCGTTTCGGTTTTTGATGAAGCGAATCTGGAAATTAAACAAGTAATTACATGCCACCGAGAAAAGAATTCGGTATGAAATCGATACGTTGGTGTAACAATTTGCATAGTCGATTAAATTTTCTATCAACTACTTGATTTAATAACAATGAATGACCTGTTCTGGAATCTTACTGCCAGACATATAGAAAACAGCTGTTCACCTTTCGGCGAGCACATTACGTAAAAAAAAAATCCAATTCGAACTCAAAATTAAATTGAAAGATCTGCCTGTAAGACATACTACGTGTGGAATGTTTTTGGGAAAAAAACTTACATCCACTCCTGACCATAGACAATGCAGTCCTTTGCAAAAACAGATTCGCCCTTGAGTCTCAGCAAAACAGGATTCTACTAATTTCCAGTTATTTTGCAGTATAACAGTCCAATATGGCTGCTAATTTATATTGACAAATATTTCATATGCCGCTGCAACTGGCTGACAGCATTACCTCTTCAGGGATTTTTTCCCACAGGCTCGTTTGAAGAAAATCTAAAAAAAAAATCACCCTCATCAATAATCCAGCAAGCAATTCTCAAGATAGCGAATATTTTTTCTTTAAAAAAAGAAATATGCTCTCCGAGAGAGAAAACGCCCACTCCCTTTTGTAAACATCCATTTTATTGCTTCCGTTCTCAAGTACCAGTCGGCTCCAGCTTCCAACTGCAAACAACTCTGCGTCTGCATGGAATGTATCACTTGGATTAAGGCATTGTCCACGCCATGGACCTTCGCATCATTACATAGCTCCTTAAAGAGCGCACATTGAAAGTTGCCTTGAAAATCCACCAATGCCTTCCTGGTATACTCATCATTAGAAATTGCTTCCTCACCCTAAAAACCAGAAAATGATCGATCTGATATAAGGGAGTGAAAAAGTCTCTTTAAGGATTTCAACATAAATGATGTCAAACTGATCGGCCTATAAAGTACGTTGGATCTGAATGGTCAGCTCTCTCAGGTTTTGTTGTCAAGACTACCTTAACATGTGGTCAAGGTAACGGAACACACCCACAGTATGCCCAAAAGATTTTCTTCCAGTCTGTCTCGAGGTGGCCAATTCGCTCCTTAGAATAGCCGGATCTATGACATCTAAGTCCGGTGACTTGACATTTTCAAAGATTTCAATTGCGTACCTCATATTTTTTTTACAAATAAAAGGAAAAAATCCGCTGTGCTCCTGGAGGGTATCTTACTGCTTTTTGCTTACTGCTTATATCTACCAAGCTGGTGCAACGATAGGTCCCGCTATGGTAGTGCAGAGTTAGGGATATGTGGAGAGTAGTGTCCTCATAACTACCTATAGCCGATGTGAGATAGCAGGACAGTGTAGACTTGAAGTTGTCACCCGCTAAAATACCCCACCTGGTGAGAAACGACCGAAAAGCAATGAACTTACAAAAATAGCGCCCCTACAAGGAAGTGTTCTATCGTGGGGCTGACCAGAAAACTTTAGATGGATAGATTTAAAAGCAGTAACCTCCTGTGGAGTATGTAATAACTTACAGCATCTGCCCAATATTTTACCAATGGGTCCAGCGGGTCTAGGTATGGGTGTAGGTAGACTCTTCGGGAAGCTTCATGATGGCTCTGGCTCAGAACCTATTCGTTTACGGATCCTCTCTAGACTGTAACCCGAAGCGAAACCAGACTACTGCGCTAGGTAAGGAAATGCGTGAGTTGTGCATGCTTTCCGATATGGATTGTCGCATTTTCTGGCATGGTAGTCAAATCTCCGTAGTAAAAAAAGAGGTAAAAGTGGACCTTATGCTCACCACAGTTGCAAGTGGACCTGCTACCTACACCAATCTGGAAATCACAAGACACTGATGACCTTGCAGTACACACGGTTCATCCTTTGGGGGACCACCGGGTTAAGCCTAACGACAAGAACTGGCTAACAGTTTGGAAAAGGAAATACTACTTTGGATAGCAGAATATTTGGTCAGAGGCATTGAAATCGCCGGCACCGAGCCTCTGGAATGTGATTATCAAATACAGTCTGCAGACACTCCTCTTCGGATTTAGTAAACCCAGCATCTGGATATTTTAGAGAACAAATTAGCTCAGCTGGTTGATCCTTTTTTAGGACCTTGTACAGATTCATGGTCCTTCTTGCACCTTCGTGTCGCTCACAAAATTATTTGAATGATTCCACTTTGGGAAGCTCTTACCAAATTTTTATAACTTCTTTTTGTAATCCTGTTGGCAAGCCAGTTATTCCCCGTGTTGCTCCTTCAAGTGTTATCTTTCCTGAGTTCCTCGTGGTACCCGATTTCACCAGAGAACCGTTTGGTTGCATCTCCTTTTACTGATAGAGCAAGTTTCTTCCTACCTTCCTAATATGGCTTTACTCTGAGTTATTGACGTGTTAATCCTACCACTAGCACACGCCTTGACTTCACAAAGACGATTGAACTTAGTCCAACGAGTATTTCTTGAGCTTATTCTCTCCACCACAGATAACGGAAACACCAAGTTACAGTGGTCAGAGATTGAGGCCTCATCCGATACATATTATCCAGTTATTGGTCTAACTATTCACAATGGTATATCAATGACCGCACCCCTGTCAAGGGCGTCGAAACTGGAAAAGATCCTAAAGTTTAAAGTAATTAGCCTTGCAGAAGTTATAAAATCAAGGCGTAGTATTGCACTCACTTCAGCTTGCCATTTTCCCGGTATTGGACGATGACCGCTAGCAGCTCCCGGCTTCAACCCTGTCTGACCATGGCGGTATCAAACAGATTGGAGCAAGAACAGAAGTCCTTCGCCTCGATGACCTTTCATAATAAAAGATTTCAGTTCTTTTGATTGAGCTGAGTCCACAGATCCTGATCCTTCGAATCAATGGCTCCCATTTTTTCCGAGAAAATCTATCTACAGATTTTTTTTCATTAGAATACTATTTTTTGATACCAGGATAACAGCTGGGTTTTTGGTTTTTCCTAAATCCTCAGGATTAAAAAGTGGTCCCTGTGGTACCAGTGTTTTTACTGGAGCAATAAACATATCATCATGATGAATATAAT
Organism: Nemotelus nigrinus; assembly: GCA_947369275.1. NCBI lineage: Eukaryota > Metazoa > Arthropoda > Insecta > Diptera > Stratiomyidae > Nemotelus > Nemotelus nigrinus. Next base: position 50,595,190 of record OX376375.1, on the reverse strand, counting down.
CTGAAAGATCCTGAGAGAGAAAACTGAGAGAATTAAAAATATGTCAATAGAAAAAGCTAAATGCTTTTGTTCTTCTTTTCTTTCGGAATTATTTAAAAAAAAATTCAATTTTAATGTTAAAGATTAATTTAAAAGATGAATTTCTGACATCTTTAACATAGCCTGAACGATGTTTGCCGGAATGTGTTTAATATGGGACTCTTCAAATCCAGTGTCTGAAATACGTTTCTCACAATTTCTGCCCATAATAATTTATTACAAACAAATATTGCTCGGCAAGGGTTGGATGAAAAAAAGCTAAGAAAGAATCTTAGAACATATACATACATATGCAACCTTTCACTTTTTGAAAATGATCTAAACCATGGCCTAGTACATATATAGCATTTTTGAAGAAATGAAACTAATTCAGTTAAGTTCACAAGTATTTACTACAATAAAAATTTGAATGCCTTCCTTCGATAGATTTTCTTTGCAAATCAAAAGACTACAATGCGATAGGCATTGAAAATGTCTAGATCAGTGCAAAATGAACTGAAACCAACATTATTCTGCCCCATCACCACGATCCTACCACGTTTTAGAGCAAAACATTCTAATTCTATGTTTTTTTTCTTTTCTCAACCCCAACAGCTCTATGTTTGATTGTCTACTAATTATACTACTCCCCCGACTTTGGGTGTCCACGTGACATATGTATGTACATATGTGTGCTAACTACGTACAGATTTATCCAAGGCCCACACACTTGATTGCACCGCAAAACAAATCAACGCATATTTCAATTTCGAAAGCCCCATGCATGTCCACGTGTCATCGGCTTTGTATTTAAGCCCCGGACCAACCGCCAGGATTGAAAAGACACTTTCCTTCTAGTCAAGCGAAAGTACTACGTTCATATGTACGTACGTAATTACAGACGTTTGAACAAAGTCAACAATTTTTTCGAGAACAAGCGCAAAATGAATAATGACGCCCGTAAATCTTGCGACACAAATTACACACTGTGGCGTCGCCTACACAACCCGACGAAAGCTTGACCACTGTTTTTGTTGATCTCTATTCCATGTCCGCCCAACGTGGGATACAATTCATACAAAGGACTCAATCATTTTTTTGTACATCACGTTCAAAGCAAATTAGTTTTTTATTTTCATTTTCATTTATTTCTCCGAGCTGAGTAGCTAGCTAGTCGTCATTGTTTCAATTTATAGCATGCTTATTCCTTTTCACTTTTATTTAAGTATCATTTCGTTGATTTATTTCGAAGTGAAAATTTCCGCGAGGAATCCCCATCTCACGAGTGAAAGATGGCATACTTTCGAAGAACAGCACGCGATTCCGAGAATATACCCTATTTTAAATAGCAAGCAGCTTGCTGCTCGTTTTCTGTATGTGACTGGTAGTATTTAGTGTAATGCACGCTGATTGACTCGAACAACTGAACTGACTAAGTCAATTTAGAAGGAATTGAGCAGCGAGTTCAACAGACCAACGGATCGTAACGAAAGTGAAAATTAATTTCAACGGAACTAAAAGTAGACGTGTCGTATTATTTATAGAGTATGATAGATAAATGGCAAACAGGTTAGCCGAGTTATTTGAAAATGATGGACGATTTGATGTCTTTGAAATTATTAGAGTAAAAGAATATCTGTGTTCATAGGTGAATGAGTGATATTTTACCAGATGCTGACCTATACCTCGTTGTTTTGGCATGAAATGCGTTTCAAAAATTAATTAATGGGCTAAGTTCTGTTTATTTGGCAATGTTTTACAATAAGTTAAGATCATTACCCTATTTATGTTGATGTTTTTTTCACAAATATAAATTGTATTTTCAATTTATAAAACGCTTGCGCTAAAAAACGGAGAATGGCTTCACTGATTTAATCCACACACTTGCCTCGGCAGAAATGCGAATAAAAGCATTATAAGCAGCTCCGACCAGGTGACGGAAAGACATAAATCTTTTTCGGTATTCCCTATTTTAAAGTTTCGATGTGTAGACAGAAAACGAAGTCCTCATCTGTAAAACAAACATCATACCTGTGTTATACTAGGGAAACAAAATCTGGATGTTGACGTCCGAAAAGGTATTAAATACTTTTAAAATAGGATCCTGAATCCGGTTCGGGAACAAGATGCGATGCTCCTATATGAGGCTCTAATGTCAAATTTCCAAAACCTGCAATGGGCTGGCTAAGTCGAACAAATAAATGACAATCGAATCCCCAAGTGGTGCCCAGGCCATTCGCTTCTAATAGTAGAAAGACTCGGTCATTAAATCTAGACGACTAGAGGCATTGTATGATAAAGGGCAATCCCAATACAAACTGTAGTAAATCGAACATCCAAATAGAATAATCGAACCTCCAAATAGGATCTAAAGAGCTCATACGAGCTAGGTGCAGTAAATCATTCTTTTGGGCGCTGATAAGAGATCGCGATTGTTCTTGTCATAATAACTGATTATAAAGTCTAAATTTTCATAGAAGAAGCTTGGGCTTCTTAGAGAGGCTTGAGCAAAATAGTTTTGATAGACTTGACTACTACCTGATTTCTTCGTGTAGCAATTATCAGCTGCGTTTTTCGAGGTAGGTGAATTATCTAATGTTTCCCAGCTAGGTGAATCATCTAATGTCTTTGAAGCTGTATTCGCTTATAATCTTGAGATTGGTGATTTCAGTGTCTTGATTTGATCTTGAAGAAACAGTTCATTATCTTCTTATTTAATCAATTCGGCAGGAAATTTAACGGCTCCTGGTAATCTGGATGGTTGGGACGTTTTCACGGAAGGGTGCTAGCGATAGATCTTCTTAATCAGTTAACGGGAGCTCTAACTGCTTATTTTGCTTACATCTAACCAAAATATTACTGATCTGAAATAAGACTTTCGTCTTTACTGCTGTAATTAGAGCAGGAAGGCGTGTACTGCCCCATTCTCTTTACTTATTGGTAAAACTTTCACCACCTGGTACAATCGCTCCTTGTATTGTTTGAGCTCATAAACCATTTTTTTCCTTTTTGCTGACATGTTCTTTGAGAATGCTTAATGGCTCGATGAACAACCTTTTTTATGCTCAGTAGCTAGCATACAGACATCGCCAAACCAGTATTTTTGACCGTTCGGTCTGAAATTTTCGTAGTCATCAATAATGATGTCTTTCAGATGCAACTGGACGTTATTCACTTGAACTTCAATCCCAAAGTTATACTCAGATAATCAGTGTTTTCTATTCTAATGGCCAGCTTGAAAGTGTTTCGAAGATAAGGCTCTTTGCATCAATTTTTAATCCTGCGCGTTTTTTGTTATCTCGGAAACCTGTATTTTCATTCAACTCTCAGCTCAATCAAAAAATTCCAATAACTCAATCAATTTACCTCACACAACATTCAGATCGATTTAATAGTCGTCTACTCTCTGAAATTCACCAGCTTGCTCATCTGCTTCTGAATTATACTTCCGTCTTCTCTAATTTATCGCCTTTTTTGACGCAAATCAATTGATCGGCCTCTTGATTTTTCCTAGAAAAAATCACATATACTCAAAACACGTTTGTTATTTATAAGTACAAGTGGTTTCAATGATAACACTTTTAAAGAAAATAAAAATAAATATTCAGCAGCGAATTTGCGGAAAAAAAAAACGGCCAACGAAGAGGAAAATCGGAATAGAAATCACAACGGTTGTGGAATATTTTTGTGTTGAGCATGTGTAAATTTTCAACCGAAACAATAAAATCCCAGTTGGATTCATAGCTGAACTATTTATATATGCAAATATGTATACCTGAATTACCTACTGTTTTAAATTCAATTCTTTGAAACTTACACTCGATAATTTTGCACCCGAATCTAAATTGATGTAGTTTAATTCCACCATACAATTGATTAACACCATCTGCGATCATTATCCTTATCTTTAAGTTTTAATTTAATCCTATCGATTCAAATCAAACAGCATTTGAATATAAACAGTCCCTCAAAGAATTGAGCTATGACATCGAATTCCCATCCCAGTTCATTAGCCCACCAAAAATATTTTGCCAACGATCGAATATTTAGCTTATGATTTGCTTACCCTTCTAAGATGATTACTTCAAACAAACAAAAAATATGCACACATAAATCTGTATCTATTCTTCCCTGAACTCTCTGTTCAATGTTAAGGTCGTGGCTTCACGTTGCGACCATTATATTCGCATTATTCTCAAGCATGATTCTTTTTCAAACAAACGATGATAAGCTTTTTTCCACTTCACTTACGAATCGGCGTATTTATTTTCCGGTAAAAAGTCATTCAGATAATGATGACCTTGATTTCACGTAGCCGGCAGGTAACTAAACAAAATAAACATTAAAACAGTGAATTCAACATGCGGGCAAGACGAAGCGTCCAGTATCTGCCAACGTATACGCTCAAGAACCGAAATATCTATAATTTGCTTCGTGAAAGATAAAAGCGAGGTTCCCTGCACGTGGCATAGCCACGAATAGATAATTTCATTATGGATCACTTAGCAACGTAAGAATAAACAGATACTCAGCTACATAACTAGTAGGAGAAGCATGGAATTTAGCTGATAAAAGTCAGCCAATTTTTTTTAACAACATACAATATCAGCTGTCGACGGAAAGCTATGACGAAAAAAACCAACAGATCGATCGCAAAACCAAAACAACACGCCACTCCAGTGATAACGAAATTTGTTTGATTTCAAGATGTGAGCGATTCATATAGTTGGTGAAGTGTAAAATAAACATTGCGAAACTTGGGAGAAAGCTTAATCATGATCGGTTTCTCATGACACCGGCCTATTCAAGATCGACGCGAAAATTGTTTGTATTTTCTTTATTTTGATTAAATAGCTATCGTAATTCCATAGGGAATGGCAGAATTGGAACAGCATTGAGGGGATGTTTCTCTCTTATGTGGGGAATAATTTTCGTCTCGATTCTCTTCAGTGACCTTTTAATCATCCAGCTTTGAAAAGCTTATATTTATCGTCAGTGGCGTAGACAACCTTTTTCACAATATACACGAAATATTTAGCAAAAATACACCTACCTTTCCACATACAATCCACAACTCTCCACAAACACTTAACATTTTAATTCACAACTAGGTTAAGTTTAAAAATGTTGAAGTTTATGGGAAATAAAAAATGTTACTTGTCAGGAAAGAAAGAAGGAATGAGTTAGTTACTTCGAGTTGTTAAAGAAATCATTTGAACAAATTAATAAAATATTTCGATTCAATTATTCATTCACTTTTAGCTTTAAGACCAGAATTTAAACCTATAACTGGAATGCTTCAACGCATAAAAGGGTTGACAGTCTTTTGGTCCCAGATGATGACGGCGAAAATCCCAGCTAGCGGACGATAGACGTAAAATTTCAAAATTTCAAAACTTAAATATAAATTTATTTAATGGTTATACAAAAATCTAAAAAAAAACAAATATTTAATTGTATATATTATACGAATACACCCTGAGCAAAAAGTTTGGTCTGCTAGTTTTTATGAATTGCATACTTGAGGTTCTATGATTTATTTTACTTTATTCGAGAATTTGAGGAAGCTTCTTATGAGTGCAAAAAATAATATGTACATCTAATTTTTTTAAATTTGTCCTGGAATCTGTAGCGATTTAAAGTTTGGTGGGATGCTTGGCAGACGCTTCAACTGGTCCGAAGACCAGTAGAGAGCCTGCCAAAAGGGTTGGTGATGGCGAACCATCAACGAGGCAAATCAGAAAAAAAGAAGTACCCCGGGAGCAAAGTACCCTAGAAATGGTTGTGAAGGCCCCTCCTCGGCATTAGCGGAGCACCCTTTAATCCTACCCCGACGGATGCTGGTGGGCCGCTTTATTGGCTCTACGCAGCAGGGTGGATTAGCTCCCAGAAAAGGAACGCCCTGAGCGAAGTGGAAATCGCAGATCGAGTAGGAGATTTTTCAAGTCCAACTGCGCCGGGGAAACTTCATTGTAGTGGGAAAATAAGAGTCTTCAAGAAAAGTGGAGAACCAATCCACGGCACTTGTTCGGAGATAATTTGCCAAGGTTAGGTTGGGATTGTTGAGAACTCGAGAGAAGATCCTCTCTTTTTCTATTATCGTAACTTTCCCTCCCTTTACAGTAACGTCGGCGGTGGTCCCGAACCACAAACCACGCTGATAATCTAAGTACAATGAGCGGAATTATTGGGACAGTTTATCTACGATCAAATACGTTACATCGAGTAGCTACGATTGAGAGTTTATACGTATACAACGTTTTCTGCATCCACAACGAAGAGGGTCTCCCTGTTCCGATGAAACGAGTAGATTTCCTTAGACGTAGGTAATTGAGATATACTCGATGAAATGTTAGCCAAGAGGTGCGGAAACGTCCAGTAAGTGGCATTGCGATCCCATAAGGTTTTAAGGACATATTTTAAGGTACGTGAAATTAGATGGAAGAAATAAACGAAGTGTAAGTAATAAACCGAACGTAAACGCTTGTGAATCTCTTGTAGTGCTTAATTTGCGGTTTCGGCTGAATATTGAGGTACGTAAGCACTAGATTCCAAGGGACCAGTGACGTCAGGGGTGTCACAAAGTTCTGCCACTGGACCAATTTTTCAAACCATATTCACCGCTGATCTTCCCATTCCAGTGGGTCAACCTCAAGTCCAATTTCATCAATATGCCGATGACACACTCTTATTTGCGTCGAGCCAAGATCCGCTCAAAGCAGGGAAGAGCCTGGAATACTACTTGGCAGAATGAAGTCTTTACTTTGACGAATGGGGCATCAAACCAAATAACAGTAAGACACAGCTTCGTGTATTTCGCAATCTTTCTAAGTATCGGAGATTTTATAAGATTACTCCTAGCTCATCTCTTAAATACCTCGGTGTTGATTTTCACGAATTTCTAAAATTTAATCCTTGCGTGTGGCGTAAATTCAAAGCTGCTAAATTCGCATTCCAAGGCATCAGACATCTTTTCGCCAAAAAGATAGATATGACCACCAAAGCTAGACTCATTTGCTACCAGACCCTGATCCGGCCTATCCTGACTTATGCTTCCCCATCCTGGGTTACCTGTTCAAAGACTGTCATGGCCGAAGGTGAGATATTCGAAAGAAGAATCCTCCACTTCTGCACTGGTAGGCTCTACAACCCGGTAACTAAAAAGTGACCGAAGAACCTTCTCCTGTATCAAGAGTCGGGAGTGAAGCCACTTAGGGACCGAGTTGTAGAATTAACGACACGATTCTACGGGCATGAGAATGGACTGATTCGATCACTAGGGCGTACAGGTGGCTCTAACGAGCCATTTATGTGCCCTGCGATGGTAGCATTGCAACGGCAGCTTATGGATGCGCTTTTCGACTATATAGGCCTCCCGACAAACAGAAGGAGTTAGATTTAAGACCTAGGTTAAGGATTAGATGTAATTAGCCTAAGTTAATTATAATTAGGCATAGATTAGATCGTAATTTTTAATGTAAGGTAGAGTTTAAGGATATTATTTCCAGAGTAACCCCAGCTGATGTACAAGCTGGGTAGTATTATTAGTGTGTAAGACAAAAAACTGTTTAAGAAAAAAAAATATGCAAAAAAAAACAATAAGAGCCAGCAGGCCAAAATAGTATAGTCGCGAGACTTTAAGTTATCATAGCTAATTATAATTTAAGCTAGGTTAAGAATGTACAACTAAAATGAAATCAAATCTTTTTCAATTCAATTCAATTCTGGGGTAGAACCAAACTAAATGGAATACAACTAACAATCATTCAAAATTAACGAATTGTTTCTTTTTTTCGCTGGATTACATTTCACGTGTTCGCCAATCTTTTCGTTAAAACGTGGCGGTATCAGGATAATCGCAGTATTTTGAAACGAGTGACTCCTGAAACCCACTCTATTTCCAAGGGCAAAGGCTGCCCCGAACTATTCGCACCTTAATCTCGTCAGATGTAAAGAGTTTTCTTGGTAGCGTTACGGCTGTGGTCACAAGTGAAGTCTTCACAAACGTTTAAACGCCACGATCACTGTCTGAGCGCTTCATTGATTTTTGCTTCACTCGATATCGAGTGAAGACTTCACAAACGTTTAAACGCCACGATCACTGTCTGAGCGCTTCATTGATTTTTCCATCAGTTCAAAGGAAACGAGAAAATATTAGTGCAGATATCTTTCTTTTGATAAGGCTTGGTTCTGGGATTGGTACTTGGTGCCAGCCATTTAAGATTCAATTATATTTGTTCACTGATATGATGAAAAGTACGTTGCATCACTCTTCAGTCTCATTCCAGTTTCTACTAGGTTTCCCAAACCAAAAATTTTCCGTGAAAAACCAACTTTTCGATAAACATGTTTCAATGTCTTCACAGATATCAATATTTCGAGAACAATTTACTGTCAGCTTCAGTGTCTATCTGATTAACCGATAGACATTGAAGAAATATAGAGGCTTATCAAGAAATATAGAGCTCTCGAAATATAGAGGCTTATCAAGAAATTGACACATATTTAACTCTTTAAGTTGATCTTTTATTTCTAATTCCAACATACGTACTTTCATTCGACCGCTGTCAATTCATTGCTGAGTGGTCTTCCATAATTCATATGTAACTCCTGCATCCATTCATCGCTTTGCACTGTTTACCTTCTAGATATCGGGCTGTCTGTAGAACATAAGTGTAATTCCACTCTTTCCTTTTACATATGCTTCGAGAGCTGTTTGAGAAAGAGAGCTCTAGTTTGGTTCTTTGTTTCTAATTTATTCATCTTTTAAAACCTATATTATGAACATATTAAGATTAATCAAATTTATTTTTGGAACAAGAAGATGAAGAACTGTTTCCTCTCTCTCAGTCATTTGAAATCGACCCCATCCGCACCGCATGATTTCCAAACAGAAAATGTCCGGTTAAAACAACCACCTTTATGTGAAGGGACTCACTTTCTAATTTGAGTTGGTTCCTGATCCGACTAATGTCGAAAGGTTTCAAAATTTATCTTAAAGTTGCACAGGAAGATGATTCCACCCAGGAGCTCATAGCGCCCTCTAAGTGTTTTGCCAGATGATCAGTTCAATTGAGATCATCGGAGTTCCAATCGAGAAACTACAAAGCACCTTCAAGTAAAGGGTCTTTACTTTTACCAGTTGATCCACTTCGCAGCTCTCCTTAATTTCCCTATGTCCTGGCATCCAAAATTACTGCTCCGTCGAAAGTCTCGATGTTTGAGATATATGCCTTTTGAAGATTAGCTTCGAGGAGGTGCAAATTCTATTAAACGACCTTGTAGCCACTAGACTGTCAGTGAAAATGCAAATATTCAGTCGAATAATGTACCTTAGGCCTTTCGAGAATTGGCAAAATCTCTGATTGATATAGAAGTCTAGATCAGCGGAAAATATACCACAGTCTACTCCGTCGCTCAGTTTGGAGATATCGATTTATATTTCAACTGACATTGATTATCCCACTTGCCTATTCCTCTTTGCTTGAGATATAAACGAATCAAAGATAGTAAGGCAATATTATAATCAATATTCGATATACCCTGCATCAAGATCTTAGCATAACTTAACCCCATATATGTAGCTATATAATACGACTGTGAACTTAGCATTTTGAAAGACAAACAGATCGGTAGGAAGCCAGTGAAGTAGCACCAGGAGTGATTTTCTTTGGGTAACAGGGACTGGTCTTGCTACCAGTAAGGCTACTAATCTACGAAATTTTTCTATCATCTTCTGATTTCTATGAAATTATTTTTCAATCAACGCTACTAGAATACGTAGTGCCATTTCAATATACAAGTATTTGCCTCTCGTAACAGCATGCTGTGATTTCGAAGCCAGAGTAGAGTCTAAGGCGCTTTTTTGCGCAAAGTGAAAAGGACTGGTTTGTGTACAAAATGGATGCAATTTATGCGTGTTTTCAAATCGATCTTAGCAATAAAATTAATTTTGAAGAAGATATTTGTTGTTCTATTCTTTCTTAATTTTACATTATATTATTTGTTTTCACCAAGCTTTTCTTTGCAAAAATTTAGGTTTATAGCCAATCTATCTATGTACACGTGTATAATACAAAAAGATATTGAAATATAAGAACAAGTATTTAATATTTTTTGCCAAAATTTTTATTGAAATTCAATGATACATTAACTAAATATTCGCTAAAAACCTACAATAAATGTTTTTCGATAATACCTCCTTTTGCTTTTTTACCAAATATCTCTTTGCGAAAGAGTTCCAGGCGGCACGAACGTTGTCAATGGGCATTTCCTCCCAAATGTTGGAGATAACTGATACCTGGGCACATAAACTTCATTTTCGGAAATGTCTTCCATTCTGACAAACGATCATTTTATGGTTTATGTGGTTGCTCGAAAATGAATAATTTTTCATCGCAAAACACGAACTCATCACCACCGTGCCAAGCAATTATGGTTTCAACTCTAATAGCTCTTTCTGAAACTCCATAAATTTTCTTTTTTTTTTGTAAGGGTTTGCTCCTAGAGCCTTGGTGAATATTAATTGTGCTGAAGACTTTGAGATTTCCCAATTTCGCAGACATTTTTCTGACCGAACAACCTTTTTCCATGAATCTGCTCTCTTACGATTTTAATGCGTTGCCTAGTACGCGCAGTATATGGAACTACGCTTCTCTTACGATCCTTAACAAAGGATGTTTCCTTATAACGTTTGATTGTTTTATATATGAAATCCCGCTATATCTCTTCCTTTCCTAGGTCCCGAAAAATTTCACAATGTTGCATTCCTTTATTAAATTTTTAACAATTAGTTCACCTATGGATTCCATCACACTCTGCTATCCATTTGGACTGATAATAGGACTTGTTTTGTAAAACTATGAGTAAGAAAAATTTTCGTTTCATACTTAAACAGTAAATCACTTTTGTATTTGAAATTATAAGACACTGTGTAAATAAAGACAAAATTAAATATGACAAATTTACTGCAATTAAAATTTTTAAGACACATTTGGTGCACAAACGGAGCAACGGAGATATTTATAATAGTTTCAGTTATTGTTTTTGATAAATTTTAATTGTTTCTGGCATGAATTCGGAAGAATATTTCAAATTGCGGTTGAAATATCGACACATTTTGCGGGAATCCATAAATTAGTAGTTTCAAAAAGCAAACGTTGTATATCATTGAATTGTTTAACATTTTATTGGTCAGTTACAAAATCAAAACAACAGCATGACAGATTACTGGCAAATCATATGAAAAAAAAACTTACATAGTAGCTTTAAACCGGCTCTTTGAGTCGAGAAGTCTTTTTGTAATTGTTTACGGAAACTGACGTGTCTTAAGAATGCTTTATTCTTCATTTTTCGCACATTATTATGAAACTTAATCCGATCCAAAAAAAAAATTATCCAGTTAAAATATTTCCATTCCAGTATTATCCATGTTTTTCTTGTTTGATAATAGCTTTATTGCAGCATTCAAATTTTGAATGTGTGGGTGCATCATGTGCTGATTTTTCACTAATACTCGTGAACATATCAACAAATATTCAATCTTATTCAAAACACTAATCTGTAGGAGCTAATACTCTAGTTTATAATTCATGCTGATACCCAATGCATTCTTATGGCAACCATACAAAATTAAAAAAAAAACTATTCAGATAATTCTATACTAAATAAAAAGCTGAGTTGAGATAAAATTCAAAGCTTAGCAAAGGGGCTTGGGTCTTTCAGTTGTGAGGTTCCAGGCCGTCAAATGTGAGGTCCAAGACGAAAATCAAATTAAACTTCTGTAGGGGCAACAAAATGCATGCATAAATATTACAATTTTATTGATAGTGTAGCATTTGCCATTTCGAATTTTTTTCTAAATTCACGGCAAATGACTTCTGATACGTAATGTATCAGAAGTCCTCTACAAAACGACCTTACGGCATCTTGTTTTTCGAAAAATCGAAACACAAGCAATGTCGTGTTAAAATTTCATTTTTCACAAACAAATTACCGTATTAACGGTAACTTGTTTGTGCAAAAATTTCGAGACCGGCACTGGGCTGTGTGCTGGCCGCGATAAGCTTGGCTATGGGACAGTCGATTGTGGGCCGGCGTGGCGGCGAGAAGGCTACTAGGAGATTTCGGGTGAATGTAGTGTCGCGCGCTGGGCTAGTGCAAGGTGGAGCGTTAGCATAATTTGGAATACCTTGCTTTCGGAATTTTTACGCGGCTGTAATCGTGTTTGGTTTGATTTTGAGCAGTTTCGTAGATAGCGTGATAGCTTCTCGGACGCGAGTTCATTAAGTTTGGCGGTGGCATTGGCGACGAAATTAAAACACATCAGCCAAAGACAAGAAAGAGAACGACGGAAATCCGAGGGTGCTGTGTTAGTGCAAATCGAATTCCGCTCTACCAATCTTTATAGTTTTTACGAATACCGACAGATCAGCGTATTGAAAAATGGTCCGGTGCCCATCAGTGAGCGGACGACACCTTATCGCCTCAAGCGAAGGCAGTGTCGGTAACGTTTGAGTCGCGAACCCAAGTAATCGGACGGTCTGAACTGAATCGTAGCGGCGAGGGGTCGTTGATGACCCGTCCGCGAAGAGAAAACGGCGAAAGATTGAAAATCGTCTTGGTGATTGAAACACAAGTGCATTGTGCAACATTGATAATTATCAATTAATTAAAGTTTGCCTTGTTTACTAAGCACAGTTCGATAGTCCTTTCTGTTTCGCGGATTTAGAGTGGAAGTGGTGAAATAAATATTAATTGTGGTATCAAAATAAAAGTGAATTATATAGCTTTCGTAGCTACTGACAGCCACACCGGTCCACAACGATCGTACGATCAACATGAAAGAGAAAGTCAGTTTCTGGTGCCTGTGATGTGCTACTAAACGAGTTCTTGAAGATTATCAATCAATTTAACGACCACCATATAAAATCCGACACAGTTCAAACAATGATCTCGCAAGTTCAAGTTAGATAATAAAACAGTGAAATATCAAAATACAACATCAAACATTGAGAGGCGATGTTTTTTTCTACGTCACACCTTTACCATTAAACCATAACCAAACCTTTAATAGAAGATACCATACGAATGACAAGTGGCCAATAAAAAGAACACAAAAATAATACTATCGAAACCTACATTGGAATTTGAAATCGTCGCGTGGAGTCTACTCTCTCCGATAACCAAAGCCAAACCGCAGCTATTGGTCATTCTCCCTAATTAAAAATATGCTCAAGATAATAAACCATAATGAAAAGCGAATGTCAGATAGTGAATCAAGATAAGCCCAGCAGGAGATTCCTGATGAAATATTTAGAAATAACTACATCGTTGAAGTTTCCTCTAGCGGTACAAGTATCTAACTAGCAGCCTGTCAAGATGATGCGATGCGAAGGTGAAGAGAAGTTAGCAGACAGTTCGCCATGTGCCGGAATCAGAGCAGATTTGAAGATGTGCTTGTTGAAGAGGGATTGCTGTACATAGGAGTACTCTTAAACACGAAACAGTAACCAAGTTCCTTCCCTGGCAGTCTGAATGCTTTTGGAATCTACAAGCTACTTAGCGTTCTGGTCTCCTGATTACTTAAGCATTTTCACCCGGCCAAACCCGTCAAGTACTAAACGTTCAAAACTGGATGTTTTCAAACTGGTAATTTACACGAAAATATGTCAAAGTAATATAAAATGATTAGATGCTAGGGAGAATTATGAAAAAACGTTTAAATAGAATCGTAAGTCTACAGTAAAAACAGATCAGCCTTAGTAAAATAAATAATGATAATAATGTGAAATATCTTAGAAAACAAAAGTTCGTTTCGCAACAAGTATAGTACTAGAACAATAGCATTTTTACATGAAAAGTCGAAGGAAGTTTTCGGTAAAGTCGAAGCTGTTTCAACAGAATTAATTAATCCTTAGACCAAATGTTACACACACTTGAATCAATGAAACTATAACTAATGGCTAACTGTTCTACATATATATTTGGTCTTTTGACACAGCCAAGACGTTTACGCTTTTACATTGTACTTACATTACTCTCGTATTCTTATCAGCAAACATGTGCATTTCTCTTACCATATTAAATCTAATAGCAAACATATATAAAACTTGAATATCCTCGAAAACTTCCATTCAAGCACAACTTGAAGAGGCTGTTTTCGATGAAAACCATTCATGCTAATTATCGCAGTCGATATGTGTAGCGATGCTTGAAATCGCCTTTACACACACACACACACACACACACACACACACACACACACACACACACACACACACACACACACACACACACACACACACACACACACACACACACGCACAAACATACCCTCGCCCTCATTTCTATTTTAAGGCTGCCGAGAAAATTCGGTGTAGTAAAATATCGACGCGACACAGAATAGAACATGAATTAACATTGTGATAAAATATCCTTGTTTCGAAACCAACTAAAAAGAAAAATAACAATATATATTTCTTTAGTAGTTTATGGAGAAAGAAAATTGCATTCATATTTAAAGCTCATAATTTTCATTGAGAAAGTAGATTGAGAAAACTTTATTTACAAAAATTCACAGCTGCATTACTTTTAACGTTAGATAGACGTACGTCACATTGAATTATTGTATTAGAACATTAATTGATAATCACGAGGAGGATTTATTTAAAAAAAAAAAAAAAAAAAAAAAAAAAAAAAACTACAATCGTGAGGAGTATAGTTATGCAGTAGTTGGATATTTGTTTGAAACATATGTAAATAACATAGAAGTTGGATATTTGTTTGAAACATATGGAAATAGCATAGAAGTTGGATATTTTTTTTGTTGATCAGCAAGTAATAAAGTAAGCATCTAATTACGTGTTGTATGTTGAGAAAGACAAATTAATGGAGAACTTGTTGATAGTTAAAAATAATGAAATGAATTTGTATTAATTATAACATTTGGCCTTCTTATTGGGCGAAAGCCCGAGAAGTTCTTTCTCCTTTTCAGGGTCCGCGCTTGGCCTGGCTGGCCCATAATGAAATAGTTTTCTTTGTGAATTTTTCAGTATTTTACAGCATCTTAAAAGGGAGGGATGCTGGCCATCTATATAGTTAGTTTCTGGTTGTTGATTAGTTTTTTTTGATTTTTGATAAAAATGGCCAGCATCAGAGGGTGGAGGACCCCAGACCATCGGGGTCAGGGCTCCACTAACATCGGGGGCCCGGGGCTGTCTGCCTCACCCGGGTTCCTTGTAAAGAGAGGTAGCACTTTTTCCTTTTTCCCTTTTGTAGATTTTTAATTTTCTGGCTCCGTGCGTTGTCACGAGCACTGGGTCTGCTTAGACAGCCCATGTTGCAGAGCCTGGGTGGTTTCCTTTACGGAACTATGCCCCTTTTGGTCCTTGGGTATTTTTATATACCAGTTTGCGGCTACAGTATTATGACGGATGAAATAATACGTAGCATCCCGTTTTCTTTGAGAGCAAACTAACCCCATTTTGTTTAAAGAACCCACCCCAGCCGCAGCGAGCTAGCAAAGCGGCACCCCAGCATCCGTCGGGGTTGGTTAAAGGGTGCTCCGCTAATGCGGACGAGGGGCCTTCACGGCCATTTCTAGGGCACCCTGCTCTCGGGGCAATTCTTTTTTTTTGTTTTGCCTCTTGAATGGCAATAGCCATTCTCCTTTTGGACCTTAGCACTCTTGGTTCTGGACTTCGGTCTGGTTCTAAGTTGTGCTAAGGCCCCTCCCATCTCATAAATCGCTACAAATGGCGCCCAACGTGGGGCCCGAAACTTGTTTTTGGGCAACCCACACCACAGTGAGAAAATACTCATGAGTTTCGACTCATACACCCCTCAAGACTTTACGTCTTTAAATCCTAGTAATTCCATTCTCACTAGCAGGTCTTAGGATCGCCTCCATTGCGATTCGAAATACTTCGTTCGAGAGAACAAAACCCTTTTATTAAGACCTGCCTAGCTCGTTCTTTCCTTACTAGCCGCAAACATCCTTCCCAGTCCTTTCCCTTTAAACTCACTTCCTTTTAGCTTACCTTTTGGGCAGCTTCTCGTTGTGTCGTCTCTTTGAGTTTTTTGACTCTGGGTGCAACCTGGAGGTTGGCCGCGGATAACAGGTTGTGGTGGTTTACCGCCACTCCTGTCCCGGTCAACCGAAGGGCCCCTGCCCCACTTTATGTTGGGAAGCTGTCCCAAATTTTTATATCCTTGCTGTCTTGATCCAGCCTCGGCTTTTGGCTTGGGTTTGGTTCAAGCTGTAGTGGATTACGTGGGGTTGGCGTGGTGCCACCTACACGTCCCTGCAGCTTGGCCAGACTTGAACCATTTGCTGAGGTTGAGTCAAGCAGCAACATAGTAGTTTTGGTCCCTTGCTCCTCTCTTTTCGAGGAATTTCGGGTGAGAGTACAGTCCCCCATACTGGGCGATTCCTTTTTTTGAATCGACCCAATTAAATTACTGAACTTAAATACTTCTCACACTTACACACTTTTCACACTTAAACAGTTTTCACATTTGAACATTTTTCTCACCAAGACATTTTCATACGTAAATACTTCTCATACTTAAACATTTTGTAATTAAAATTTAAATTTCCTGCAATTTTGAAATCAATAGCCAGCCAGCCTGCGGACCTGAAATGGGGAAGAATGAATCGGGCTCAGCTCAATAAGAGGGCCGATCTTTGAAAATTAAATTTTGAAAATTATATTTTGAAAATTAAATTTTGAACTTATCTTTCTTGAGAGTTAGTCACACCACTGGTGTGCACCCATTTATATATATATTTTATATATATTTTTGAATTTTTGGCATTCTTGCCCTATTAGTTATTAAGATTCATTGAAGAGTTAGTCACACCACTGATGTGCATCCACTTATTTTGAATTTGGCGCTTTGGCCTATTATCTATTAAGTCTTTAGAAGAGTTAGACACAGATTTTTGTGCATTTGGTTGCGGACTGAATTCCCCGCCAACCAATTTTAGATTAAGCGAATTAATTCGTTAGTCACGAGTATCGTGCATTTTCTTTGAATTTTCATCACTTGCCAATTATTTTCACAGATTGGACATGCCATTGCATCACAGTAGTGAGGATCTGTCTGGCACCACAGTGGAGGCTCAGTGCTCCATATGCCAGCAGTCATTCGCTGCTGCCCAGGTTACGTACACCACAAAATGTGGTCATACATTTCATGAAACGTGCCTGGAGCAATGGCTTCGGAATCATACAGATTGCCCGCTGTGCCGTGGACCACTGAGTCTCCCCTTAGGAGCCAGACAGGCCCCCACTGCTGCAGCATCTATGCCACGAGGGGCTCGGCCCAAAACCCAGCGGCCGGGAGTAAGAACCCGAGGCATGAGAAGCAATGAAGATGTGGAAATCAGGGACTTTGATTTACAGGCCGAGTCGGGGGCGGAAGGTTTAATTCAGCCACCTGGCCCGTCATCAAAAGCGTCCCCCATATCAGATGTGACGTCAGAAGCCGCAGGAGCGCGCTCTATAGTGCCTCAAGATTTAAGCGGACTTCAACAACAGATTAACGAATTGCAGAACGGCATGCGTGTGATGCTGGAGCGCATGGCCCAATTGAATCTTCCGTCCCGGACTCGGAATGTAGAGTCGCCAAGACTGAACCCTCGCGCACAATCATTTGTTCCAGTGCCGCGATCCTACTCACCTCGCACCCCTCGTGGTAATAATGTCCAGTTCCACCACGATAAGGTGGCAAGCATCATTGGTGGGTGGGGACTAAAATTCTCGGGTCGTGAATCCTCCATGCCCGTGGAAGTCTTTATTAACAGGGTAGCAGCTCTTACCAGGAACACCTTGGGCGGAAATTTTAATGTGCTATGCCAGCATATGCATTTACTTTTGATTGGACCTGCCGCTGATTGGTATTGGCGGTTTTACAATTCCAGACGTGACTTCAGTTGGAGGGATTTGGAGTCGGCCCTGAGCGATCATTTCGCGGATCGCTTCACGGATGCCGACCTGATGGAACAGATACGAGGAAGGAAACAGCGACCTCAAGAAACATTCGACGATTACAGTGCGGACGTCTACAAGATTGTCGACCGGCTACAGCGCCCTATTGGCGACGCGGACTTAGCGGACATTCTCAGACGCAATTTAGTGCCAGAAATCCGTCGTGGTCTGCTCCAAATACACCTTCCCTCTGTTCGTCTGCTCCGTCAGGCCGTCATCCGTGCGGAGAACTTTGAAATGGAGCTTGGAGGTCGACGCCGATCCTCCCAATGGAGACACGCTACAGAAGAACTACGTGAGGAATACCCGCTGGACCAATATGAGGATTCCCCGGAAGAACCTGGAGTGGAGGCGGTCACGGTCCTGCCCACTTGCTGGAACTGTAAGCAAGTGGGACACCGTTTCGACGATTGTTTGGAGCCCAGAACAATTTTCTGTTATGGCTGCGGAAAGGCAGACACATATAAACCTAATTGTGTGAACTGCCAAACAAAAAACGGACCGCAGGGAGCGCGGAACAAGATCTCACGCCTCCCGCAGGGCAAACAAGCTCCACCCCGTTCCAGCAGGTAGACAGGACTGATGATCTGTCTCCAAATTCCGTGGGCCCAACCACCAATGATGTTAGTATTCAGCCGAGTGGGGACTCTACTACCTTATCGATCCCACTCTTACAGGCAGAGCCTCCTACACCTTTGGCTTTTCTGCCCTACCACATTAGATGGCGGAAATACACGGCGGTCCGAAACCGAATTTTTAACTCCGAAATTGACACCATTCACAAACAACCTTCTAGTACACCTAAACGCTCAACGTTGAGAATGAGGCGTTTCTACGCTCAGTTCCGTCGTTGGCGTTATCAATTGGATTGTGCGACTCTGTTGAACGTGCCTCCAGGTGACGTTCGACCGTACGCTCAGGTTCTGTTGTTCGGCCAACTTACATCGGGTTTGATCGACACGGGAGCCAACGTGAGCGTGATGGCGGCTGATCTAGCCCGCTCATTCCTCGAGAGGAACGCTTTTCCCTGGAAAAGAGCTTCTCTCGGGTTGAAAACAGCTGACGGCACACAACATCAAGCCGTAGGCCGAGTATCAGCCGACATCACGTTCCGGGGGCTCACCAAGACGTTGACGCTGTGGATAATACCCACTCTCAGTCAGAATCTCTATCTGGGAGTGGACTTCGTCCGTCTTTTCGCCCTGGCCACAGACCTGTTTGCGCCACCACCACAGGTCGACACCACCAACAGCCTCGACGCACTCGACGATTGCGCCCACCCTCTCACACAGGAGCAGCATCGCAGACTTCGGTCTGCGATTGCTTGCTTTCCTTCGTTCGCTGTTGAGGGCTTGGGAAAGACTACGCTCATCCGTCATGACATCGACACTGGTGACCAGAAACCCATAAAACAGAGACATTTCTCTGTGTCACCAGCTGTCGAAAAGCTCCTATATCAGGAAATTGACCGGATGTTAGCGTTGGGCGTAATCGAAGAGTCGAAGAGTGCATGGTCTTCGCCGGTAACGTTGGTGGTAAAGCCCTCGAAGGTGCGCCTATGCCTGGATGCCCGGAAGGTCAACTCGGTCACAGTGAAGGATGCCTATCCTTTGCCGCTGATTGATGGAATTCTCAGCAGACTTCCTAAGGCAAATTTCATCTCCAGCCTTGACTTGAAGGATGCCTTTTGGCAAATCCCCTTAGAGGAAAAGTCGAAAGAGAAGACAGCCTTCACTGTGCCCGGTCGACCCCTTTACCATTTTGTCGTGATGCCGTTTGGGTTGTGTAATGCACCCCAAACGATGTCGCGGCTAATGGATAAGGTAATTCCGCCCCAACTTAAGCACCAGGTATTCGTGTACCTCGACGACCTGTTGGTGATCACAGACGAGTTCGACGCGCACCTTCAGGTGCTTCATCAGGTCGCCTTCCATTTGAGGCAAGCTGGCCTCACCATCAATGTGGAAAAGAGTAAGTTCCTCTTGCGAGACGTCAAGTACCTTGGCCACATTGTTGGTGGGGGCACTATCCAGACTGATCCTGACAAGGTGAAATCTATCATGGATTTCCCACTTCCCTCTACCACGAAGCAACTCCGAAGATTTCTAGGAATCTGCGGTTGGTATCGGCGCTTCGTCAGGGAATATGCGTCATTGTCAACACCACTGACAGACATGCTTTCTAAGCGGAGTCAGTTTGTGTGGACCGATGAGAGGCCGTAGGCCTCAATTGAAACACAGCCTTGCTTCAGCCCCAGTGCTGCACAGCCCAGATTTCAACAAGCCCTTCTCCATCCAATGTGACGCAAGTCAACATGGAGTCGGTGCCGTGCTGGTGCAGCGCACAGAAGACGGAGCTGAAGCCCCCATCGCCTATATGTCCCACAAACTGAATCCCGCTCAGCGAAACTACACCGTCACTGAGCAAGAATGTCTGGCAGCGGTGTTGGCAATCAAGAAGTTCCGTGCCTACGTGGAAGGTCACGAATTTGAAATCGTGACCGACCATGCTTCCCTAAAATGGCTAATGAACCAACCAGACCTTAATGGACGATTAGCCCGGTGGGCCTTGAAACTTCAAGGTTTCAACTTCAAGATTGTCCACCGAAAGGGAAGCCAAAACGTAGTGCCGGACTCCTTGTCGCGCATGTTCTCTGCCGAGGCGTTGATGCCGGCAGAGGGCGAGGAGACTCCAATGGAGCTAGACTTAGAGTCGCCCCACTTCAAAAATGCCTCCTATACGGAGCTGGCGGCTAAAGTCCAGGCAGAACAAGACCAACTGCCGGACCTAAAAGTTGTAGACGGGTTCGTGTACAAGCGGACTGAGTATGCGACCGGAAACGGACTTCAAGACCAGTTGGCCTGGAAGTTGTGGGTGCCGTCAGAAATGACGGCAGAATTAGTGAAGGGAGCTCATGACCCACCCTTGAGTGCGCATGGTGGCGTGGCCAAAACCCTCGGCCGATTACGGCAATGGTTTTACTGGCCACGAATGGCCGCTCAAGTGCGTGATTATGTGGGTTCATGCCTTACATGCAAAACCACCAAAGCCCCTTCACACACCCTTCGTCCACCAATGACGCTGCAGTCCGTTCCCGAGCGCATATTCCAGCGCTTGTACATCGACATTATCGGCCCCTACCCTAGGTCCAAGTCTGGCAACATTGGAGCTCTCATCGTCCTCGACCATCTCTCGCGATTCCCCTTCGTTGAGCCGCTTCGGAAGTTCACTGCGAAAGCAGTCATTGACATCTTGAGGAAAAGGGTATTTCACCTTGTTGGAGTCCCGGAGAGTGTTGTAACAGATAATGGTGTACAATTTCGGTCGTCTATCTTTCAGACCTTTCTACAGGAATTCGGTATCGGACATACCTTCACCGCTGTGTATTCCCCTCAAGCCAATGCCTCGGAACGTCTCAACCGCTCCATACTAGCGGCCATCCGTTCGTACATTGATCCAGCTCAAAAGGAATGGGACGGTAAACTTTCAGAAGTAACCTGCGCGCTACGCTCAGCACCTCACGCAACCATAGGAACTTCGCCCTATCAGGCAGTCTTCGGGCAACCAATGATAACTCATGGCCGCATCTATCACCTGCTGCGACAACTTCATCTGTTGGATGACCCCGAGACCACTCTGCCACCTCCTGACCAACTGGCTCTTCTACGCCAGACCATCCGCGACCTCACCACCCAGGCCCAGTCTCGAAATGCAAAGGCCTATAACCTTCGTTCCAGGTTGGTTTCATACCAGCCTGGCGAAGTGGTCTACAGGCGCAACTTCCGGCAAAGTGACGCAGCCGCGCACTACAATGCAAAGCTGGACCGGAAGTTTTTACCTAGTAAGGTAATTAAGAAGATCGGCGGTGCTTATTACCAGCTGGCCGATCAAAATGGACGATCAGTGGGCGTCTTTCACGCGAAAGACATCACTAAGTGATATACCCACTAGTTCACCAGTTCACGATCTGTTTCCAAATTCTATTTGGAGATCGTCCATTTGCGCCTATTTCAGGTGTCACTCCTGCTTCGATTGAAAAGTATCTAGAGATGTTCACCTCGTTCACCACTTCCTCTACCAAAGATACTTTCATTCTAAATCAGTATACGTTGTTCACGATAATTCCTTTCAGTAATAATTACCCCCTTTGAGTTCTGTTCACATTATTCACGATTTTCTTAAAAGGATTGGACAGTAAACGACATGATCACCTGTTCACGTCATTGTCTTTCACACATTACATCCATCCTTCAGCTCTTTCCACGCACTTGCCCTTGTGGAAAGATCTGTGTTGTAGCATTTGCCATTTCGAATTTTTTTCTAAATTCACGGCAAATGACTTCTGATACGTAATGTATCAGAAGTCCTCTACAAAACGACCTTACGGCATCTTGTTTTTCGAAAAATCGAAACACAAGCAATGTCGTGTTAAAATTTCATTTTTCACAAACAAATTACCGTATTAACGGTAACTTGTTTGTGCAAAAATTTCGAGACCGGCACTGGGCTGTGTGCTGGCCGCGATAAGCTTGGCTATGGGACAGTCGATTGTGGGCCGGCGTGGCGGCGAGAAGGCTACTAGGAGATTTCGGGTGAATGTAGTGTCGCGCGCTGGGCTAGTGCAAGGTGGAGCGTTAGCATAATTTGGAATACCTTGCTTTCGGAATTTTTACGCGGCTGTAATCGTGTTTGGTTTGATTTTGAGCAGTTTCGTAGATAGCGTGATAGCTTCTCGGACGCGAGTTCATTAAGTTTGGCGGTGGCATTGGCGACGAAATTAAAACACATCAGCCAAAGACAAGAAAGAGAACGACGGAAATCCGAGGGTGCTGTGTTAGTGCAAATCGAATTCCGCTCTACCAATCTTTATAGTTTTTACGAATACCGACAGATCAGCGTATTGAAAAATGGTCCGGTGCCCATCAGTGAGCGGACGACACCTTATCGCCTCAAGCGAAGGCAGTGTCGGTAACGTTTGAGTCGCGAACCCAAGTAATCGGACGGTCTGAACTGAATCGTAGCGGCGAGGGGTCGTTGATGACCCGTCCGCGAAGAGAAAACGGCGAAAGATTGAAAATCGTCTTGGTGATTGAAACACAAGTGCATTGTGCAACATTGATAATTATCAATTAATTAAAGTTTGCCTTGTTTACTAAGCACAGTTCGATAGTCCTTTCTGTTTCGCGGATTTAGAGTGGAAGTGGTGAAATAAATATTAATTGTGGTATCAAAATAAAAGTGAATTATATAGCTTTCGTAGCTACTGACAGCCACACCGGTCCACAACGATCGTACGATCAACATGAAAGAGAAAGTCAGTTTCTGGTGCCTGTGATGTGCTACTAAACGAGTTCTTGAAGATTATCAATCAATTTAACGACCACCATATAAAATCCGACACAGTTCAAACAATGATCTCGCAAGTTCAAGTTAGATAATAAAACAGTGAAATATCAAAATACAACATCAAACATTGAGAGGCGATGTTTTTTTCTACGTCACACCTTTACCATTAAACCATAACCAAACCTTTAATAGAAGATACCATACGAATGACAAGTGGCCAATAAAAAGAACACAAAAATAATACTATCGAAACCTACATTGGAATTTGAAATCGTCGCGTGGAGTCTACTCTCTCCGATAACCAAAGCCAAACCGCAGCTATTGGTCATTCTCCCTAATTAAAAATATGCTCAAGATAATAAACCATAATGAAAAGCGAATGTCAGATAGTGAATCAAGATAAGCCCAGCAGGAGATTCCTGATGAAATATTTAGAAATAACTACATCGTTGAAGTTTCCTCTAGCGGTACAAGTATCTAACTAGCAGCCTGTCAAGATGATGCGATGCGAAGGTGAAGAGAAGTTAGCAGACAGTTCGCCATGTGCCGGAATCAGAGCAGATTTGAAGATGTGCTTGTTGAAGAGGGATTGCTGTACATAGGAGTACTCTTAAACACGAAACAGTAACCAAGTTCCTTCCCTGGCAGTCTGAATGCTTTTGGAATCTACAAGCTACTTAGCGTTCTGGTCTCCTGATTACTTAAGCATTTTCACCCGGCCAAACCCGTCAAGTACTAAACGTTCAAAACTGGATGTTTTCAAACTGGTAATTTACACGAAAATATGTCAAAGTAATATAAAATGATTAGATGCTAGGGAGAATTATGAAAAAACGTTTAAATAGAATCGTAAGTCTACAGTAAAAACAGATCAGCCTTAGTAAAATAAATAATGATAATAATGTGAAATATCTTAGAAAACAAAAGTTCGTTTCGCAACAAGTATAGTACTAGAACAATAGCATTTTTACATGAAAAGTCGAAGGAAGTTTTCGGTAAAGTCGAAGCTGTTTCAACAGAATTAATTAATCCTTAGACCAAATGTTACACACACTTGAATCAATGAAACTATAACTAATGGCTAACTGTTCTACATATATATTTGGTCTTTTGACACAGCCAAGACGTTTACGCTTTTACATTGTACTTACATTACTCTCGTATTCTTATCAGCAAACATGTGCATTTCTCTTACCATATTAAATCTAATAGCAAACATATATAAAACTTGAATATCCTCGAAAACTTCCATTCAAGCACAACTTGAAGAGGCTGTTTTCGATGAAAACCATTCATGCTAATTATCGCAGTCGATATGTGTAGCGATGCTTGAAATCGCCTTTACACACACACACACACACACACACACACACACACACACACACACACACACACACACACACACACACACACACACACACACACACGCACAAACATACCCTCGCCCTCATTTCTATTTTAAGGCTGCCGAGAAAATTCGGTGTAGTAAAATATCGACGCGACACAGAATAGAACATGAATTAACATTGTGATAAAATATCCTTGTTTCGAAACCAACTAAAAAGAAAAATAACAATATATATTTCTTTAGTAGTTTATGGAGAAAGAAAATTGCATTCATATTTAAAGCTCATAATTTTCATTGAGAAAGTAGATTGAGAAAACTTTATTTACAAAAATTCACAGCTGCATTACTTTTAACGTTAGATAGACGTACGTCACATTGAATTATTGTATTAGAACATTAATTGATAATCACGAGGAGGATTTATTTAAAAAAAAAAAAAAAAAAAAAAAAAAAAAAACTACAATCGTGAGGAGTATAGTTATGCAGTAGTTGGATATTTGTTTGAAACATATGTAAATAACATAGAAGTTGGATATTTGTTTGAAACATATGGAAATAGCATAGAAGTTGGATATTTTTTTTGTTGATCAGCAAGTAATAAAGTAAGCATCTAATTACGTGTTGTATGTTGAGAAAGACAAATTAATGGAGAACTTGTTGATAGTTAAAAATAATGAAATGAATTTGTATTAATTATAACATTTGGCCTTCTTATTGGGCGAAAGCCCGAGAAGTTCTTTCTCCTTTTCAGGGTCCGCGCTTGGCCTGGCTGGCCCATAATGAAATAGTTTTCTTTGTGAATTTTTCAGTATTTTACAGCATCTTAAAAGGGAGGGATGCTGGCCATCTATATAGTTAGTTTCTGGTTGTTGATTAGTTTTTTTTGATTTTTGATAAAAATGGCCAGCATCAGAGGGTGGAGGACCCCAGACCATCGGGGTCAGGGCTCCACTAACATCGGGGGCCCGGGGCTGTCTGCCTCACCCGGGTTCCTTGTAAAGAGAGGTAGCACTTTTTCCTTTTTCCCTTTTGTAGATTTTTAATTTTCTGGCTCCGTGCGTTGTCACGAGCACTGGGTCTGCTTAGACAGCCCATGTTGCAGAGCCTGGGTGGTTTCCTTTACGGAACTATGCCCCTTTTGGTCCTTGGGTATTTTTATATACCAGTTTGCGGCTACAGTATTATGACGGATGAAATAATACGTAGCATCCCGTTTTCTTTGAGAGCAAACTAACCCCATTTTGTTTAAAGAACCCACCCCAGCCGCAGCGAGCTAGCAAAGCGGCACCCCAGCATCCGTCGGGGTTGGTTAAAGGGTGCTCCGCTAATGCGGACGAGGGGCCTTCACGGCCATTTCTAGGGCACCCTGCTCTCGGGGCAATTCTTTTTTTTTGTTTTGCCTCTTGAATGGCAATAGCCATTCTCCTTTTGGACCTTAGCACTCTTGGTTCTGGACTTCGGTCTGGTTCTAAGTTGTGCTAAGGCCCCTCCCATCTCATAAATCGCTACAATAGTCATTACTTTTTGGCTTAAAGTATTTTATGTAAAAGGATATTTTACTTTCTAAATGGCTGAAACATATTCAGCGATAATATTTTCTCGGAACCGCTGGCGAAATAATCTGAAACAATTTCATTAGTTCACCTGTTCACTGCTGCTTTATATTTTTTCATATATCAAACATATGGATTCAATCATTGTCTTCAGTCTAAGCTAGATTGCCTCTCACGCTCAAATTATCCTCATAATGCGGTCTGAATACATTCCATAAATTAAAAACAGTCTGGCAGATCTAATTCCAATCTACATTTTCCACACTAAACTAATAAAAACCCAAATATAGTCTAGAAGAACTTTACTACCGTTTTCATTCTAAATGAGCTCCTATGATACTAATCGAACAAAGACACGATTTTTGTCTTCCACACTAAATCCCATTATTTATTAGCTTTTAATAAACTCAACCACGTTTCTGTCAGCGTGAATTGTCCCATGCATACATATGTATGTACATTGGCTTTAATGTATTTACATTGTGGTGTATTTTAGTAATTTCGTGTCGATTTAGCGAAAAAGCTACGTAGACAATATGACCTTCGTCCCTATTCCCTTCACACATATGATGTATGAGTAACCTAGAAATAGATTTTAGTTCATATTGTGGTGCACGAATGAAGGTATTTTGGTTGATATTGGTTATGTCATATGGATTTAGAGAAAGTCGAGCTTTGGAGTTCGAAGAGTAAAGGCGAATCCATAAGATTTTCGGAAATTTTAAGGTAGAGATATGTGTATCGTATCTTCTTAATATAATTTCCTAGTATAATTGCTACAATTACTGTTATTTAATAATTATCACTTTACGTTTCACTTTTAGGAGACGTTCAAATTAAATTCAAAGTTCTGGACAAAGCACATTTGCCGTGACCGTTCAGTATGTTTTCTCCAAAACACTACGGAGACAAGTTGTAGAAATTAAATTTCAGTTTGTTAAAGAATCAGGACATAGCCTTCCTAAAAATCTAAACCTTTGACCCTAACACTCTACTACATTGAGTTGAGAATTTGAATTTATACGCCACACTAACTTCCTGTAACATATGAAAATATATCCATATTATTTTTTATTGCTCTCGAATGAGTTGAAGTGAAAGTGGTTGTTGCGATTTCATCCTTAATCGGAGCCAAGCAAGCAGAAGGATTCAAGGTCAACCCGAACTACTTTTCCGCTAAAGTTTTCGCGTGCTTACGAGCTTTGCGTGTCGTGCAGAGCAGTAAGGTACACATAAGCGACAGGTTGAACATGTTCTCCTTATCAAAACACACATGCAATACAAACCTCCGCAAAAAGACAAACACACCGTTCGTTGTGATAATGAAACGTTAAGAAAGACAGCGAAGCTACCTCTACCACAAGTGGTATACATGTTGGCACATGTGGGTAGATAAGTGTGCCAAACGTTTTCTTACAGGTGGGTGGTGCAGGTTTCTCATGCAACATGTTACGGAACATCAATTGATTGAACTACATGTGCGATTTTTCAATTTGCTTAGAGCATTGTCGGTGTGGCGCGATGATGAATAAGGCTCGCATGCCGTTGATTTGATTGACGTGACCTGTAATTTGCTTTGGTGAAGCCCCCATCAACTTGTTGAAACTTATCGTCTCAATGAATATTTAGTTCAATAGGTGATTCTTCTTGACGAGGTCGATTAAGGTTAAAATACACGAGACGATGAGGGATTGAATCAGACAAATAAAAAAAGTCAAAATAATAAAAAACAAGAGCGTATAAGTGATTTTAGCAATAAAAAATAATATGGATATATTTTCATATGTTACAGGAAGTTAGTGTGACGTATAAATTCAAATTCTAAAAACAAAGTTGTGGACAAAGCTAGATTGGACTAAGCTAGATTGCCTCTCACGCTCAAATTATCCTCATAATGCGGTCTGAATACATTATTAAAAACAGTCCAGTGGATCTGATCCAGTGGATCTGTTGAGAGGCTCATCGTTGGACGCAAAGGTAGTATCAGTGCTTCCTTATTATAGATTCCTAAAAATAAGTACTATAATTCATATCAAGTCAACTTGTTTTATTAGATGTAATATTTAAAACCAATACATTTTTTTCTTATGAAGCACAAAACTCCATTACTGTTATACACAAGATTGTGCTATTTTTCACAATTTAAAGTACAGACCTGTAAAGGTTACTTTACAGTGACACAATGAAAACTCATGCGTTTTATTAAATTCTTTAAGTTCCGTAACATTTCATAGCATCTTTACGGGTTGATAAATTCAAGAAAGGTTCTGTCTGTCCTTCCGCGAAACGAGAAATCATTGCGCATGAATGAAAGAATGACGTGGTAGAATACACAGCTTTTTCTTTTATGTTTCTTCCACTTTTTATGATCTACGCAATGAAACGTGTAGCTGATCCAAGAGTGATGATAGATAGATAACATGCTTTATCCATTAATCTCTTTTTTACATACAAGCTTGGAGTTAAAGTGGTTTAGACTAACGTCTTTTCAAACTTTAATTAGCAAATTAGCATAAGCTATAAATTGATTCGTCTAGTGCTTATAGTAAGTAGTACAAAAAAAAATTACAAGAAACTTTGTTTAGAGCTTAGAGCTACTAACTAATTTTACTTACGAACTAATGGTCTTAGACCTAAGTTTCACATCAGGAATATGCATTTATTAAAA
Organism: Nemotelus nigrinus; assembly: GCA_947369275.1. Lineage (NCBI taxonomy): Eukaryota > Metazoa > Arthropoda > Insecta > Diptera > Stratiomyidae > Nemotelus > Nemotelus nigrinus. Next base: position 50,566,264 of record OX376375.1, on the reverse strand, counting down.
TAGATGCAAGAAACGGGTTGTGTAGATCTTGTACGTTATTCTAAAAAGAAACAGTGTTCTTCTTTGTCAAAACTACCAGGGCTTGTTAAACATCAATTTCATACATTTATTTTGCGCAGTCTGTAGCAATACGAGAGTCTTAACGACATGCTTGCCTGCTCTGAGGGCGTGGTTGTTACCTTGCTGTGACTTATTAGCACTGAATATTTTGTCAGTTTTCTACAGTTTTTGATATTGGCCGCATTAGTGAATTTGTCGATTTAGGAAGAGGATTCCTCCATAAAGCGGTGGCTGTCTTAGCTGGACGCTGACCGATGGCAATCGTGCAGCACGATTGGATGCCTCTTACAACGACTTCTGCTGGAGCTGTAGATGTGGGAAGGAAGAGTAAAAAGTTATTCATCTCCAGTGTGTATGCTGGACCTTCTCTTGTAGTAGGATGAAGTTCTTTGGCTCATACAGCTTTATTTGCCTAACCGAATTTGCTTCAGTAGATCTGAAAGGGGATCATTCAGTTCATCAAGGACTGAAAGAGACTTTCCACTTACGAGGGCGGTTCTATAAGTAGGTAGGTAGGTTGAAGTGGCTGCCAATCGACAGTAGCCTGCCAACAAACACAATTAGGCACAGGAGATGCCCGTTGTCATGCCACAATAAATTATTTCTCTCCCGTACTCACTGAAATCAGGAAACTATCTACTTTCTTTGATGAACCGCACTGTCTCCGTTAAATTGACCAGGGACGGTTCGGCCAGGTTTGAGAGAAAGAGTGCACTAAGTGCTGCCAACCTTCTCCTTGCCGAAGCCGGGCACTTACACATGCGATCGTCAGAATCAAAACTCCGGCAGAAGTCATTGAACCCTGCACCCAATCGTTGCGCATGCCATCCTATGAGGCAGTGGCCCGTAAGAACGCCCACAGTGCAACGCAGAGCGCTTCGAGCTAAGTCTAATAGCTACCTGGTGCGTTGCGCATCCATGGATACCCAGGACTACTTTGTTATTGGACAGGATGATTCATCTGCCTAGAACTTCCTAGCATCCTCAAGATATTTTTGCCTGAGGGTCAATTTGACCAATGTCATCGGTATACCTATTGAGAAGGAGCATGAGACCACCGGTAGCAAAGTATCAAACCTAGCTAGTTCCTCGGCCTCACATTTTCCCTGAATATTCTTATGTCTAGGTACCCAAATGAATTGAACAGCCGAATGTCTCAATATCTCCCCAAGAGGTGCACGGCACTCAGCAACAATCATGGACATTGTACGAGGACCAGCAAGGGACTTAATTAATAGCCGCTTGGCTATCTGAGAAAATGCCAACATCGACTCCGAATATTTGATTGCACAGAAGCCAGTCAATTGCCCGAAAAATAGCCTGAAAGGCACTACAGTGATCTGGTAGATGGAAGGACAGTTTGAGATTCAGCTCATCTGAGTTTACACTACTCCCAGTTCTACTGAGCCAGGGGTGTACACATGGATAAGCCCAATTTTGAGGATGACGCCATCACGCCATTCATCTCTACCAGGATACCAGGAATGCGGGCTGTGAACTTCAAATATGGTAGGAAGTGCGGAGCGATGTAGTCAACACCCGCTGGAGCGGAAACTTCCTCGGCCAAAATCCTCGCATGGCCGAACTCTGTTCTATTGAATGCTGAGATACAATTCACTCACAGCAGCAAGATTAGCTTGCTGTAAGAGCAGAATATTGGTTGGTAGCCAATGAAGCAACACAAAAAGTGCCTTGGTAGGAGTGGAGCGGAGCGCTCCAATAACCAGTAGTCATACCTTTTCAAGATTCCGTTTGTAGGTAGCCTTAAGAGCAGCCAGCCATCAGAACGCCACCCCAAGCAACGACAGCGGTATAAAGCCAAGCAACAGTACGAGGCTGTAATTTCCAATTCGTGCATATGGATCTTTTACAGCAGTAAAATGCTTTGAAAGCCTACCACGCTCTTTCTGCTATATTGTAGCTCCATAGTAGCTTCGAGTCGAGGATGAGCCTTAAGTACTTGACCCTCCCGCTCAAGTCAATTGAGAACCCGTTAAATTTCGGTAAATCAAATCAAGGAACTTAAAAAAAACATCCAAAAGACTAAATCTTTATTATTCCAAGAAAAAACAAACACCAAATTAATCCATCCATAGAAATCAAACATAGAAATCAAATCAATGGAATACAATTGGAATACTTAGGATTAACTTTAGATGAGAAAATATGACAGGAGTCCTGAAAAAATATGATTTTTTATCCTAAAACATCAAACTTGACATCTTCAGTGTTTTTATTTTGTCGATTATCTCTTATGGAGCAGTTTTGTGGCGGCGAACATCGAAACAAAATATTGGACTGATTGTAAGACCAATCATTAAGCATATCAAGACTATATTCAAAATGCCAACTCTGACTCCAAGTTCACATGCGTATCGTGAAACAGGACTGCTAATCATACAACAAATAAAGTGTCTCGAACAAGGAAAGCTTATATTTAAAATACTTAACAAAAAACTCAAATGGCCATATGTTATAAGAAATCCTGGAGAAATGGCTCAGACAGCGACAAGATTGGCGAATAATCTTGCAATTAAACAAGATTGGACATATCCCTTGAAAATGAATCCAGTGCAACAGTCTTTGGCTTATTACAATACCTTACCAGAGGATGTAAGAAAATCTGCAAATTTGATTAAATTTATGGAAAATTTACAATCATTCCTTATAAAAAGATAACGAAGACGCCAACCAGAAATTTTTTTTAACTTTTCTCCGAACACAAGTCTTGACGACAAAAAATAAGCAATATTATCTGAAGACAATAGTGTATAATGTAGTGCTTTCCCTTAAACTAATGTATAATTGTCTGTGAAGTACGAAAGTAACATTTGTTGAGGAGTTTTGATGCACACGGACCGTGCATTTTGATTGAGTGATGGAGAGAGTGGAAGGGAGGAGGAAACAAAAAATCTGACTATAGCAGAAAAAAAAACATTCTAAAACCCATTATTCTCTTGTTACTTCTTTACTTCAGGAACGACAAAATATCAATCCAAACGTATTGAAAAGAATTCTCGATCCAAAACTAGAAAAATAAATTTAATTTTGCATCGCCACTGTAAGATGACAGTGAAATCATAATTATCTGACGAGAAACCCAGAGTTCAGCTTTTGAGACACCATTTGGCAGAAGATATTTTTGAATAAATAAATTACATACACGTTAATCTACTCTGGAAATGCTAAACACCCTAAAACCAATTTGAAATTCAAAGCTTCAATCCTTCATGCTAGTTGTTTTGTTACAGTAAAACTAAAATCTCCATCATTTTCATGACTATTTATTATAAATTAATTTTGCTTGAAACATAAATACAGATTCTTCGTTTTGTTTTTCATAATATTATAAATTATATGTAGCGCTTAACAAATATATTTCATAGAAATATGTGCAATATAATTCATTAGATTCTTTCATTCGTATGCTGACTTATTTTATGTCATTCAAATTTTGCGTACAAATACAATATATTGTTTTTTACATGAATTGCATTGTCCGGCAAAAACTAAATGACGAATTTCATAATAATCTCTAAAAGGCTAAAGCTCTATGGCAGATGCAATAAATTTTCTTCTTGATTGTTTTTTCTTGCAGTTTACAATTAAAAACGATAAATACATAGATTATATTATGATCGTAAGAATTAAATATAAATATTGCTTTTTGATTGTATTTGGATTTCACTAAATTTTTATCTAAACTACATTTACAATTCGGAACACATTATTCAATTATTTGTAATTTTTTTGATAAAAAATTAACGTAATTTCATTTTTGCGTTTGTATTTATTTATTCGATTTCGCTATAATACAATTGATTCAAACTATGTAGTTGTGAATGCATTTCGTTAGTGCTTTTTTGTTCGGTAAGCAGAAAAATGCGAGGAAATATATAAGATGAATTAACCGCTGACAAACAAGTTTCAATGGCATATTGATATATGTAGCCGTAAGTGTTTTGCGAAATCACTTTCAAATTGAAGTGAATCATTAACAATTTTTAATACTTTGGGGATATCTATCTACTGTAGAAATATCTTTGAAAATTGATACTATTATATGGTTCACTTGTTGTTGATGAAACAGATCATTAGAGGCGAACTAACCATACAATTACAGATTCCCCAAATTTCTCTACAGCGAGAAGTTAAATAAGTATTTAACCGCAAAACCTATTCGACTCTGGTACCACCGGTATTCGAGCCTACAATGTTGACGTCAAATATACTATACAATTTCTACTGGACCAGATTAGACATCCAGAAACGATAGTTCGTTCGTTTAGTTGTTCAAAATAAAAATCACTTTGATTACCGTCTTGATAATAACGTGCTAATAATTAAGTCAATTTCATTTTAAGCATAGAAGTAATAGTATCAAATGGCAGTTTTGGTTTAGAGTTACCCATCAGAGCCTCTTGGTTCAATATTTAAATACGTTTTTCTAAATGAGCGATGCATTTTCAATTAACAGATTCTTAAAACATGATACATGTAGGATATTTTTAAGCGTATGAATTTTATATACGAAATTATGAGATATGATGTGAAACTGTCGAAAAGTTTGCTAAGGGTTTGGAATGGTAGTACTTAAATTTCATTAAATATTGACAAAGTTCGATGCACAAAGTAGAGAAAAGGAATGGATTTTATGAGTTGATACTTAAATTAATGATAAAGCAAAGTGAAATATGTTCTATATTTGATTTGTGTTTGGTTGCCTTTGATTGCATCAAAACCAAATTCTTAGCTTCTTATTCATTCAAGTTGATTCACATCACATTAATTTAATTGACGGCCAAACATTCGCTAAGTAATACATTGTGCAAACTATCCATATCGATCCAATCTCTCCTTTCGCCGCGTATCGAAACGTTTCGAATACATCCTTTGAAGTTCTCACGGCTCAACAGTGTTCCACTTGGGGCAATGTCTGCAAGAAATAGCCGTGTTAGTGAGAGTTAAATAGAAATTTTTGGGAAATTTACCTGGTAAGCCGCCTATGTAGAGTGGTGACTTTGTATGAACTTTGTTAACAACTCGATTCTGGGCCATCGAAATGATTGTTGGATGTTTGTCAATGCTTAAGGCAATTTGCTCAGCATCGTATAGTGTAGAAATATTATGCCATTTGTTATCGCACAGGGTATATTTGGATGGGAAATGTGATTCAACACGGAATGGATTGCCATCGCCCATATCAACGGAAAATACAATCTGAAATGATGATAAAGTGTTAGCAATATATGTTTTCTTTCAATAAATCAGCCTCATGGGGGAACTACGAGAAAGTGAAAGTGGTCGGCATTTTAGATGCCAGGATTGCATAAGGTAAAAAGTATGTATAAGGTGTTTACCGATCGTATGCAAAAATACCTAACTTTACAAAAAAAATAACTAAATGAAATAATATGGTATCTAAAACTTTTCTAGAAATTCTATAACACAGAATCAATTGATAAAGCATACCAAAATTCCTTTCTGGCCGCTCCGAATTTTATTACATATGTATGTTCATATGCATTATTGATACATATGTACTTTTAAAATATCGGATGCTATACACTTTATAGGAGTGTTTTATCCGGACATAGTGAAAAGGTATGCCATTTGCCATAAGGCGACTCTCGCATGACTTAGATTGGATGTGAAATATCATTTGATATACATATGTAATAAGTGGCATATTGGATGAAATTCATTGTATGACACATGAATTTAATCACCTTATTAAATCAATGATTGAATTGGCCATGGTGCTTCGGAAAAATTAGGGGAAAGCTGAATTTTGGTGTGAACCTTGGTACTGGCATGTTGAACAAAATGATCCGAGTGCTGCGTTACTTTTTATACGGGGTCAAAGGTCACCAAAAGTGACCTTTCCTAAATATCTCAGTAACGGTCGCGTCTTCAGAAAAACAATGTATGACGAATTTGTAGCTTCGAAAATTTCCAACAAAAAAAGATCGCGAAATTTTTTCTTGTAAGCATCACCGTTTTTTAGATATATTGATCTAAACATTTGTTACTAACAGCATCCTCTTTCTCAACGGCATGTTGATATTATTCGATTTTGATTACGACTAGGAATGCTTGTGAGTTTGTTTTTCTATGTTTAAGAGGCGAATAAAAAAAACATGTTAGCAAACTTATCTATGTAGCAATAAAAACAATTTGATCCGAATTCAATCACCGTTTATTATAGAATGTTCGCTGTTCATAGCGATGATAATAAAATACCTCTCTAACCGTAAGCGCTGATTGGGAACACTAGAACATAGTACCAAAACTGGTTTTTACTTGTTTCAAACAACATTTATGTACTACAGATTCGGCCATCCTGACCTGAAATCGACCTCGATTGTGGTGTTACGATAAGCATTCACTGTCAGCGCTTTGGGTTCACATACTCCTATAATACAGTCCTTTAAATTGTGAGCGACATTTGATGGTTACGTTTGGATAGTTTCTAGTTAATAATGAAATATACGATCACATAGATCTAATAAATAATTATTTGTCGTCTCTTTTCTACACATAATTTTGCTCAGATCAGTTAAACGATAGAGTAAATTAATAGCTTAATTGCGTCTAGAACATGTTACAATAGATTTAATGAGAAATAACAAACAAAATCATTTTAATTTCTAAAATTTTATACAAAGTATTATGAAAACTTCTTCGTCAATTAAAGCACTCTATTCTATTACTATTATTATTACTAATATTATTATGCTTACTATTATAAGAACATATGTAACATAACTGGGAAAGTTCACGCAGGCGCCTCATTCAGTTGGCTAAAATCTATGTATGGCTTCATATTTGCTGGAGCACAGACGCCGTTATATGGGACTCTACCGATTTGCAAGTTATCCAAGTCTTCTATCATGTAACGATCATTTGGCAAGACTTTAACGATTTTATAGGGACCGCGATATTTTTCAAGGAACTTTCTATTAACACCTGGGGTCGTTACGTTATTTTTAATCATAACTAGATCGTCTTTTTTGTACATATGCGGAGGTTTATGCCTTTTATCAAAATATTCCTTATTATACTGCTGACTTTTCCTTATTTCCGCGGAAGCTTCAGCTCTTATCTTTCCTAAATCTCTTGAACTATCTTTTGCTAAATGATCCCCTAGGTATTCTAATATTTTGTCATGGAAACTTCCCCTTTGATTAACACCAAACAAGAGCATACTTGGGGTGGTATTTGTGCTTCTATTGACCGTGTTATTTAATGCAAACTCAATTTTAGTTAAGTGTAGATGCCAGTTTCCTCTGCTACAAGGTTCTAATTCCTTGGAAATCATGGGGCTGATTATTCGATTGATTCGTTCAACCTGTCCGTTAGATTGGGGTGAACTGGTTGCTATTTTTATATGGGCTACGTTGTGCTCCTCAAGGAAGTGTTGAAATTCTTGTGAAGTGAAAGCAGTTCCTCTGTCTGAAACGATTCTTTTTGGCCTGCTATATGCAGAAAAATATAGCTCCAGGCAAGAAATAACCTCCTGAGTCTTGGTGGTACCGACTGCGTAAAGCTTCGTGAATTTAGAAAATCCGTCGACCACTAATAGGATGTGAATTTTCTTAGTAAATGTTTTTGGTAAGGGACCATAGTGGTCTATATGCAAAACTTCGAATGGTTTGTCGCCTTTTGGAATGCTATGCAAAACTGCTTCTGTTTTGCCCGACATGGGTGAAAAGTAAATGCACTTTAGACAATTAGATATGTGGTTTTTAATTTTGTTTTTCATGTCTGGAAACCAGTACACCCTACGGATTTGCTCGTAACATTTTGCAACGCCTAAGTGACATAAAGACTCATGATGTGTTTGGATTACCTGGTTTTCCATAAGTCTGGGGACATAAAACCTAACATCATTCTTATGCTTTCGGTACACTAGCCCATTTAAGAGGGCATACGTCCTACTCTCTCCATGTTCTAGCTCCGTAGCTAGTTTGACGATGGAGGGGTCACGATGTTGGGCCGCGGCTAGTGCAAACTCAAAGGACCCCTCCTCAATCACTAGGACTTCCGAACATCGGCTTAGAGCGTCCACATGATTCATTTTGCTTCCGGGACGATGTTCAATAAAATAGTCAAAATTTTGCATTTCCAAAGCCCAGCGGGCTATACGTGGATTGAGCAGTTTCCTGTTAAGAGTAAGTGTCAGGGCCTGACAGTCAGTGACGATTTTAAATTGTATGCCAGTGAGGTATATTTCGAAACGCCTCAGGGCATATACAATTGATAAAGCCTCAAGCTCATAACTGTGATACTTTGATTCGACGTCAGTTGCTCTCCTCGAGAAGTAGAAAACTGGGTGAAACTTATTGTCACGTTGGCGTTGCATGAGAATGGCTCCGAAACCGGAACTACTTGCATCACAGTGCAGTTCTGTTTCGCTATTCGGACTATAAATTGCTAAAATTGGTGATTGCAATAGCCTAGCTTTTAAGTTTTCGTAAGTTTGTAGTTCTTCTTCTCCGAAATGAAAATCGACATTTTTCTTTAAAAGATCGTATAGGGGTTTGGCTAGTGTGGCAAAGTTCTCAACAAAGCGCCGGAAATAAGAACATAAGCCTAAAAAGCTGTGAACATCTTTCAGGCTCTTTGGTATAGGATATTCACTAATTGCTCGCAAATTCTCTTTATTGGGTTTGATTCCCTCCCCATTAACAACGTAACCCAGGTATGGAATTTCATTGAACAAGAATTTGCATTTGTCATATCTCAGCTCTAACGAATGTGTATTTACTATTTCCATGACTTTTTTGAGTGTATCTAAATGTGTATCTAATGTTTCGCTTGCAATTAATAGGTCGTCCATGTAAGCAAATAATTTGTCAGTGGATATCAAGACTTTGAACACATGATTTATGAATCTTTGGAACACTGAAGGAGCGTTTTTAAGCCCGAAGGGCATTTTTAGGTATTCAAACTGCCCCAAAGGTGTGACAAAAGATGTGTATTTGATAGAATCATTGGCTACTTTTACATGGTGGAAGCCACTACGCAAATCTAGGACGGAGAAATATTTTTTGCCATGCAGGCGATCAAGCAAGTCGTCGATTAAAGGGAGAGGGTAGTTATCGCGAACTGTGATTTTATTGAGTTCGCGAAAATCAACACACATTCTCAGGTCTTTGTTTTTCTTTTGCACTAGAACTATTGGGCTTGCGTACGGGGAATTGCTTTCCCGAATAACATTTCTATTCAATAGGTCTTTAAGGATTTTTTGTAGCTCGATTTTGTGGCTATAAGCTAAACGTCGTGGCGTACAGTAAAATGGGTTATCTTTTACCAATCTGATCGTCATTTCAAAATCGTTACATAAATTGCTTGTGTTAGTTTCTAGACCGACTGTTTCTGTTAATATTTGAATAACTTTATCTCTAACCTTGTGGCTGATATTTTCGTTAATATTCAGAGTTTTATTGCACTCCTCATCGAAAACGTTTATGTTCATGATTTCATCGGTAAATTCATCGCAATCGCGTTTATTTCGGCCATCTGAAGCGCTGCCTGACATTTCCAGTTGACAATCTTTTACAGAAACAAGTTTCAAATTTCGTTTTTTGAGAAAGTCTCGACCTAAAATGACAGGATATTTCATGCTGTTTTTTTTAACAATAAATAAGTTCATGTGTATAGCTACATTTTCCAAAAATACTGTACAGTACGTTAAACCTACGACTTGGAGTTTACTGCTGTTGATTCCCACGAAGTTGTGTTGTTCGGGATTTACCTTCGAAATAAGAGAAGGTGGAATAAAGCATTCTTGCACAAAACTAATTGCGCTGCCCGTATCTAGTAGTGTTAGCAGCGTTTTAGAGCACTGATATGCAGTGATGAATATAAATTTAACCGGACACTCAAAATCATTATTATTTGAGCATGCATACATTTCTAGTTGCTGTGCGTCACGACCGTCGTCCAACAATGGATTTTCTACTGTTAACACTTGAGTTGGCGATTTACACTGTTCCACTCGGTGACCAATTTTTCCGCATTTGAAGCATGTACCTTTTTCTCTGCGGGGTTTCCTGCATGTTCGACTAGTGTGTCCGAATTCGCTGCAGTTGTAACACCTAAGAGGGATATCCCGTGCCATCATTCCTGCTGAACTCTGTCGATAAGATGTATACTGTGGAGATGCTTGTTGCGCCGACTTAATTTTTTCGTACTTCTTTAATGCTACTTTCAATTCCCGCAGAGTATTGGCATTATAAAGCAACATTTTGTTCACATTACTGTCACTGATTCCATTTATAATGTAATGAATTAGATCGATTTCTTCGATTTCACCTAGTGATGCTATTTCTTGCATATGCAGAACGAAGCTTTGAAGTGTTTCATCAGATCTCTTCTTTTTATCTCTTAATTTGTTGTGGATGTCTGCGTTGGTGATTTTTTCAGAGAATTCCTCAGTTAGAGCTGTTTTGAACATGTGCCATGATCGCAAACTAACTGTTCTTAGAAATAACTTTGCGGTGCCCGTCATTAACCGTTTTGCGTATATGAGACGAGTGTGTGAATCCCACCCGAATAGTTCTGATGTTTCTTCAAAATTATATAGCCACTTTTGGACACTGTAGCTATCCTCGCCACTGAACTTCGGAAGAGACTCCTCAACATCTCGAAAACTGTAACACGATTTTGAACCAACGGTATCTTCACATTCAGTTAGCTCCGATAACTTTCTTTTTAATTCTTGAATTTCCATTCTCTTTTGCAATTTCGCTCTCAATGTGCTTAATTCCGTATCCAGAATTTCGTCTTCTGCATCCTCGAACGTATTCGTCTGTGGGCACCTACTGTCTCCAACGTCTACGCACGGCTCCAAAAACTCCTGGAAATTCCTCGGAAAATGTAAATTTACTTCGCTAGTTGGCAAGTTATGCAGATAATCTCTCAATCGAACTATCAAAGCTGCTTTCTGTCCCGTTGTCTCTTGGCCGAATGCTTCTAATTTTTCTTTTAATTGAGCTACCGTCGCCTTCTCTAAAAATCTCGCGACGTGCGCTTCCATTTCATTAAATACTTCACTACTTCAACAATCAATTCAATATTTCCTATGATCAATTTTTAAAACCAATTAATAGACTCAATAGAAAATCACTCGCGGACTATCAATTTTTCAATACTCAATTCGAAACTGTTTTTTTTTTTTCAATATTTAAGAATTTGAAATTATCCCACTTCTGAATAATTACTGTAGCAATAAAAACAATTTGATCCGAATTCAATCACCGTTTATTATAGAATGTTCGCTGTTCATAGCGATGATAATAAAATACCTCTCTAACCGTAAGCGCTGATTGGGAACACTAGAACATAGTACCAAAACTGGTTTTTACTTGTTTCAAACAACATTTATGTACTACATCTATGACTCCAGGGTAGGTGGAAAACTATACTCCGAAAAGTTATCCCCCCCTTCTTTTCCATAAATTGGTATCCCTGAGCTTCCTTCCCAAATCTTCAGGAATGAGCTCGTTGCCTACTCTTTGCCCACTGTTAATCAAGATAAGATCACTTTTTATCCTGTTAATTGCATATTCTTGACATCACAGGACCAGCCCTACACCCTACCCACCCCCGCAAACGTACCACTCCGAAATAACCGGTTTTTTAGTTTTTTTTTTCATACCGTCTTATCCCATGGACGATCAGGCCAAAGTCACGTAATTTCAGGTGCAAATTGGTTTCGAGACGTGTCATGTCCCTTTGGCGATATGCAGTCATCACAGGATTGGTAAAAAATGGATTATTCGGAGATAGTCTGCAGCGGGTTGAGCTCCTATAATCTCAAGAATGAGCGTTTACAGAATTATGCCATGATATTATCTTGCTTTTGCATACTCCTAGGGCCATAATATGTTACAAAACCTATTTTCGCCTGCAATGTTGTTGTCTTGTCCTGCTCCTTCGTGGAATATCCCATACATGATGCAGCAATACAGTTTATTTCCGAGAAGAGAGTAGCGAGCAGATGTTCCTACAAGTTTTATGGCAAAGGGCGGCGGGGGGTGATGAGATCTTTTCGGAGCACACTTTTCCACCTACCCTGGAGTCTGGTAGATAAGTTTGTTAACATGTTTGTTTTATGCGCCTCGGAAACATAGAAAAACTAACTCACAAACATTCCAAGTCGTAATCAAAATCGGATAAAATCAACATGCCGTTGAGAAAGAGGATGCTGTTAGTAGCAAATGTTTAGATATATATATCTCAAAAACGGTTATGGTTACAAGAAAAAGTTTCGCGATCTTTTTTGTTGGAAATGTTCTAAGCTACAAATTCGTCATACATTGTTTTTCTGAAGACGTGACCGTTACTGAGATATTTAGGAAAGGTCACTTTTGGTGACCTTTGATCCTGTCTAGAAAGTAACGCAATATTCGGATCGATGGGGTCTTTTGACATTTTGTTCAACACGCCAGTACCAAGGTTCACACCAAAATTCAGCTTTCCCCTAATTTTTCCGAAGTTTCGCCTTTTTTATGTCGGATTTCACTGGACTAATACGTGAATCATCGTGTCATCAGCGCGTTGGTGAGACGCATTTTGTGTTTTCTGTTTTGTTTTGTGTGAAGTTATATTGAATAAACGAATCGAGTAAACGTTGGCTGATGACTGCTAGTCAGGAAGCCAGGACTATTTTCTGCAATAGGCAAAAAAAAGTGTAGGTAAAAAAAAATGTCAGCTCACACTTATGCGTTGGTCTTTTTCAACAAAACTTCAAGAATTCTGTACCTGTCGTTAGATGTGAAGCAACCTATTTATTTCATGACTTAACATTCTTTTTCAGTGGAAAAATCAAGTTATCGAAGCCCAATAAATAATGGGAACAAAATTGATAGCGATCAAATTATCTAATATCTATAAGCAAAATCTACCTACCCCAATCTTATTGGTTTGTTGGATAAATAATCAAAATTACTGCAAAATACTCTTGAATATAAAACAGATCTTTGAATTGAATGGTGAAAAAATTTAATTCTGTGTAATTAAATTAATAAATATTTGTAATTTAAAAAAAATCCTCAAATCAAATGTTAATTGCTCGTTGGTTTTTGGCTTAGGATTGAGGCGCTATTTCTGCATTTCTTTTCTTCGAGTTCTATTAAATTATACCAAATATTCAACGATCTAGTTTTTTTTAATTAATAGACCGTTGATAAGTCTGTTCACCCACATCTCTTGAATCATACTTTACACTCGCGTTAATGCTTAAAGGTCGAAAACCGCGAAATCACTTAGACTCCGTGAGAGCGTAGGCTTCCCCGATAAAAACGAATGAAGAATGAGCAAAACTACCGAAGAAAAATGTGGCCAACGCTTATCCGTGACAGAAAGCAATGACTAAGAACTAAGAAAATCCTTAAACTAAAGGAAAAGCAGACGTTATATTAGATCTGAAAATCCAATTTTTCATCTCAAAATCTAAAAACTATGTTAACATAACAACGAAAAATTAGTTATCACAATAATAATAAAAAATCGAAATGCTTCTTAAGAAAATTTAACATACATTTCCATTGTGAAGTTCCAGCGATAGTGCTGGGAATCCATTTGGCTCAGAAACACTTAGTAAAACTCCATTCAGTTCAGATGTTCGGAAGTCTAGTTCCAGTTCGAGATATTTTCCAACATGAAAGTTCTTTTCTAAAATTATAAAAAAACACAAACTTAAATGAAGCCTGAAACATTTAAAATTCAAACACTCACTGTAAGTCGCATATGCATCACCCGGAAAATACGATCCTTTCTCAATATTCGGAAAACATTGTCCAACATTCAAATGTTTTCCCGGTCGAGCTAGATCCTTCGTCGAATTGTTAATCGATAATTTCCGTATACAACCCTTGAACGGTTCAACTTCGATCGGCAAAACTACTCCACTCTCAGGAATTCCTCCCACAAACATATTATTCGATGCGCTGACCTTCTTCGGTATTTTCATCTGTGTCGATGTCCTTTGACCAGTATCACCGATCTCAACACTCATCGTAACTTTACGCTCTTGACACGAAATCATCACTTGATGCCATTGTCCGTCATTCAGCTTGGCCGATAACAGCACATCCACCTTCTTTCGGCCACGAACTCGTAACATCAGCTGTCCATCCTTCAGTAAAAGTGCGACGAAATGTTTTTGTTTCTCCTTAGTTCCGGGTGCAATGAAAACCACACCGTTCGGATAGAATGTACGAAAATCGAATTTAATAAGGAAATTCTTTTGCCAGAAATTCCGAACGGTAACATTGAGCTGTGAGTGACTGAAAGGTCCGTCACCGAACTTGAAAGCATTCGGTTCGTATGAGTAACTTCCAACCTGAACGAACAATATACACAGGACGAGGTGGGTTTTTAATCATTGACGGGTTACAGGATTGTGTTCGAAAAATCATTATCGTTTCAAAAAACAAAGTCGCAAAGCAAAAAACCGAATTGGCGAATAATTGGGTTAATATGCAACAAGGGGAAAATTAGATGTCGTTAGATAGTGAAAGCCAATTAAAGTTACACCCAATTTTGTATTCGAGTTAAAGAAAAAACTGGATGATGGTGGAATATATATTGACGGAGTTTAGGTTGTTTAGAAAGCACCAGAGTTAGATTTAAATGTAATAAAATACACATTTAGAAATAGGACGAAGCAATTCTTTGCAAGAGGCTAAAAATAATAATTACAATCAGAATTTAAAGAAATTTGAATAATTACCACAGGAAATTTGATAATATTGAAAGAAACATGATACATACTTTCAATAACAGTCGATAAAAATTTATATAAATTGATTTTTTTCTAATAATTAAATACTAAACAAAACAGAATTTTGACTAGATAACAAATTTAATAGGTAATTACACATAGTTATAAATGGAAAAATTAGTTTGAACCGTCTAATCATAAAAAATTCCAATTACTTGTATTTAAAAAAAGACACAAATATACACACCAAATTTATAGAAAAAAAATAATTGATACAAAACATATTTTAAACACTTTCCAAGAAAACCAGACTATTTACTACTTTTTCATACTAATTTTTATTACATAAAGCGTTCTACTTCAATGAGTATATAAAAATTAATTTATAGATATATTTACAAAAATCTTATGTTCAAGACTGATCAAATTTGAACACAAATCTAATACATATAGTAGTAGTTCTGCGTAACACATTGAAAATTCAACATTATAGGACAAATAAAACAGCCCGTAAAATGAATATTGGTTAAAAATCCATAACCAGCGATAAATAGCCTTAACCCTTAAGACGCTCATTTAAGTAGAATAAGATTGTTTCTTTTTTTTAGAAAAAAAAACTAGTTGTTAGTAGCGTGTGTGACGTCAACACTCTCCCTACAAAAAGAAAAATTCATTGGAAAATTGAAAGTGGATTAGTAATTGCTGAAAATTATGTTTATGTTTGGAAATTTAATTCATGTGCAAATAGTTTGGAAAATTTGAATATGAAGCGAAAAATATTGTATACAAATTTCTATATAACTGAGGCTATTGTATAATTGTAATTGCAACAAAATGTTAGTAATCATTTGAACCAAAACCAAATTCTAGAATATATTATATTCAAATCAGCTTCAACATACCCGCTGACATCCTTCAGATGTTGCAGCAAAACTTCGTCCAATTGGTTCAGTTTTCATTAAAACGCCACCACTCTCTGAGTACATTCCCATTTCGGGTCCATTTCGTCCGATTTCAACATTTTTGAAATCAATCGCGTCACTGAATAGAAGCGTTTTATTGTTGAATACAACGTCCTTGATCGATCCTTCGAATGGAATAAACGTCGGTGTAAGCGTTTTAAAATTTTCAAAATCAGGAGCTCCGCCAAAATAAAGACCACCCTCGTCATCTGGCATGCTAATTTTTCCAGTTAGGTTTCGGATCCACTGCTTTTCATCGTCAATCATAAGTTCGATTTTACGACCGTTTTTAATTAGATTCAAAACATGATATTCGCCATCGTTTACTGTCATTTTAGATCCAACTTGGAGTTGATCGCGACCGGTTTGAAGCCAGACCTGAACTCTTCCTTCGACTAGGCTAATGGAATAGTTTCCTTTTAGATCGTCATAATTTTCTTCGATCGATGGTGGATATGCTGATAAAACGAGAAGACATTCGGGCTGAAGGGTCCTGAATACGAAACCGGCATTAGCGCGACGATATAAAGACTGAGATGATAGTTCGATGTAGCCTTTACCGTAGAAGCCAGCCCTAAAATAAATTTTAATTGATTTATATAGATTGGTTGGCAATGATTTTTTAGAATGAAATCATAAAATTTTATCAATGTTTTCTCAAATTATTAAATTATGTAAATTAAATTTCTACTACTTCGGATTTCTACTGAAGTTTTTCGACGTTAACCTTTTGAAGAAGAGCACAGCGTACAAAAGTCTGAAACTTTCATTTTTAGCACGGGCTATGGGGCTTTCTGTTCTCCTAGCTCCGAATAGGTACCTGAGTTAAATCAAGGGAAAAGTGACTTGGGGAACAGATCACTTCACGTTCGTATGCCTTGATATTAGATTTCTGGACGAAGCTCTCTACTAGCTTGAACCCCTATATACCTAAATAGAGTTATTGTGGGATTACTTTACTTTTTTATGGAGAAAAGTATTAACGGGCTCATTTATGCCATAGCTGTGATTCCAATAATTTTATTATTTATTCAACTGCGTTTTTTTTAGCAAATAAAGGAAAAGAGGACCAAGTAACTGATGACGAAAAATTGGGTTCAATTGGCCTTAACTCCGCTTTTCTCTTTGAGCAGTCTTTCGGACAGCTTGAGATGTTGGCTTCCTTAGGTAATTAGAACCAGTTTGTCTGCAGATGTTTTGCACTATAGTAGATAGCTATTTTTCTGAGGTATGGATATGCCTCCTGTGCCCTAGCCGCCAATCTGTGGTCTATTTGGTCGAAGAGCTTTATATCCTAAGATCGTGTTCGTAAATTAGTGATCTGTTGGTTTTGCTTAGTATTTTTTGGGGATTTAGGATTTATTTTGTATATGTGCCGTTCAAGTTAGTCCACCGTCGAAGTGAGTCCTAAGTACTTGGCTAACCGTTGCTAGTCAGTCTGTTAGTGTTCACTGTCAGTTCTCGCGGTATCTGTCTCCTCTTCCAAATGGTGAAAACTACCCGATTTTTGTCTGAGTTGATCCTAAGCTTCCATTTCTGAAAGTACTCAAGGAGCGAAATTTTAGCAAATTCTAGCAGCTGAGGCGTGTGAGAGATGCACATGCAATTGGCGAAGAGTCATAATTTAGCTATGAACAATTTAGAGTTGTCTGCAATATATACTATATGATCCTCTTGGATAACCCCAGCTGCAATTTGATTCTCGAATGAAAAATGTTTGACAATTCTGGCATAGAATTTTTGATCATTGAGAAAGGATCCAATAATTTACATAAGAAGAATTGATATTTGAAAATTAGTAACACAAGTCAGACTTTGTCGAAGACATTCGCTATGGCAAACATAGCTACC
Source organism: Nemotelus nigrinus (assembly GCA_947369275.1). Classification (NCBI taxonomy): domain Eukaryota; kingdom Metazoa; phylum Arthropoda; class Insecta; order Diptera; family Stratiomyidae; genus Nemotelus; species Nemotelus nigrinus. Next base: position 50,548,657 of record OX376375.1, on the reverse strand, counting down.
CCAGTCTATTTTATATACTTAAGCCCAGCTCGAATATGTTGGATCTCCTTTGATAGCTGGAGTGAAGTGTTGGTGGTGCTAACTGCTCTGCCGAAAAATGTTGTTTTCGGAGACTATTTCGGTCAGGCAAAAAAGCAGAATGCGTTCGGCCGATTTGACTATTGATGACAGGAGGCTGATTGGTCTCCATTTCTAAGGGAATGTTAGGTGTTTACCAGGTTTTGGAAGAACGATAATAATGGCTGAATTTCATCCATCTGGATATCTCTTCAGGTGTATATAGCGTCCATTATATCCATCATGCTTGTATATTATTTCGCAGGCGTTGCAGTGGTTAACTTTATCTCAATCGATTTCCGTCAGATTTCCAAGGTCTTCGTTTTCTCAAGGTCAGTAGACCTTAACAGTTTTACCTGTAGAGGGTTGGAACTGAGAATGATTGCCGCCGCTCGTGTAGTCTTCGTACTCCGGGTCGTTCTCAGATTAGAGGTTCTCCTGGAATTATGTCCCCAAGGAATTTGCAAAAGCATTGGGTTTTGCTGCATTGTTTATTTTGGGTTCTAAATGCTACAGTTTGGCGGCTTGAGTGGTTTGTTTTTGATCTTAAAGTATTGAGACAGTCGCCATAGGGTGTTATCCCCAGACTCAATACTTTGCATCAATCTAGTGTTAGGATCACGTATGTAGTTGCAAACTTGGTTTACTTTGCGCCACCTGTACCTATTTTTTGGTCCTTTTTTCCATAGTAACTTAATCGACTTATCGAGTTCGTAGGGAATTTGTTCGTCTTTTGTCAGATTTGTAATCGTGCTGTCCTCTTTTGCCTGCTTTATGGCATTGGCCGTTTAGGGTATTTCTGGCCTGACTATTTCGGCCAGTTCTACTCGGAAAGATTTTCTCACAAATCTGACGTCGTCAATTCATCAATTCGGGATCATTCTCTATTCGAAAAAGAACCGGCTTGCAGGCGGATGAGAACTCGTCGAAGGCGTTGATAAGCACATGTTGGTTGAGTGCGTGTGAGATCTTTATACCTAAAGCGTAAGCTTAATTGTATATCTGTCATGCACTTGCTTAGTATGTATGCTAAAACAAACACGAACTAGAAAAAGCTCGTTTGCACTTTTATAGCAGTAGCTTCTAGTCCCTTGAGGCTGGAGATTGAGGCAAGATAGTGATTGATGTTTCTTCTTACCAGCAGTGCAGTCCCTCCTTAATTCCAAATCATTCTATCGTCTCTGCATAGTATGTAGCTGGGTGGTCGCTGGGTTTGTGGAATGTTTCCTTTAGTAGCGTGATATCAATTTTGAAACCAGTTAAAAATAGCATTAACTCGCCCCTTTTTGGGCAGTAGAACTATTCGTAAGACATTCTACTTTAATGATTTGATCCTTAATTGCTTCCCACTATCTTTGTAGTCTACCGTCAGTAGTTAAACTCTTTTTCAGTAATAGCCACAATTGTTTCTTAGATCGCTGCTAGAACGAGCTCAGACTAGATGTGGACTAATATATAAGACAGATGTATACCACATGAAACTGTTGAAAAAATTAAAATTTCATATCTCCCTCGTAAAATGTATACATCAATTTTTGTCTAAATGTTAAATTTCCTTATGAACATTTTAAATGCGTCAAAAGGATGGGTCCCGTAAATCTATTGCTCATAAAATCAGTGCTTGGATTTAAAAATCAAAAGATTTGATTCAATTGGATGAACGATGAACATTTGGCTATGCATTTGAAGAGTACAATTTTGAAGCAAACAAGTGTTGTCTTGGGAGGTAACTTTACCCCAAAAGGTATTTATAAAACAAGACCTTTATATTAGCGAAAATACTTCTAACCCAAGCGAAAATTCTAAAATATGACTATGACTACCTTAAAGCCACAAATTAACAAAACTGAAAATGTAATGATAGATCACTTTCTCGTCAAATAGCGTCTGAAAATCTGATGTAAAGCAAGATTTTTTAATCAAAACATAAGAGCGAAAATATTTCGCATCTATGTCAGATTTTCGAGATTGAAGCTGATAGTTAATTCAGTCTATACAACTTAAAACAAAATAGTTTTTATTATACTTACTTCTTAATGGCAGTCTTACACGATTGTTCCACACCAAAGTACGTAACACCTTCCAACGGATCATACGACTCGCCATTTATTTGAACATCCATCATACATCCCATGAATGGATTGTCTGCTCCCGGAGCTTTAGTAATACCAGATCGGAAACCTAAACTCACAAAAAATTTCAAAATTTCTACACAAGAGTAACGAAAATAGTATTCTACCTGGAGGAACACCACCCAAATAAAAAGATGCTTTCGACAAATCTGGTAGTAGTGCTGATTTTATTGGAGCCGTAGGCGATCCATTCAAAGAATCCTCTCCGTTGACTTTCAAACTGCCATTCTCTGTCATTCCTCTCGGAACGAATTCACGTGCTGCCTCCAATCGAATCTCTTTACCGGTATTATATTTTTTCGACGTAACAATTTCCAGCTTCGATTCCTGGCCATAGTCAATTCTGAATACGATGCGGCCATTGCTCAATGTTATTGATATTGATCGATTCTGGAAATCATAGAAAAATGTTGTTTTTGATAGATTTTATGAAAGTTTGAGGGAACTTACATTGTCATTATCCACCGCCAAGAAAAGCAATGCATTTTCATCAAAAGTTTTAAAAGCCATTTGCAATGAAAATCGGTTCTTTCGATATGGTCTTCGAGACCGTTTCAACTCAGCATAACCTTCACCGTTAAAGAATCGAGCATTCATAGTTGGATTGGCTTCAATAGGTCCAGCTATAGCACCACTACATTCATCTTTTACGTCACTGGCAAAGTTCCATAGACCAATCGGCTGCTCATCGATTTCGACTTGATGCAGAATTACATTAAGTCCAGGTTTCGCTGTGAGTTCCTTCGGTCTCAAACTGTCGGGAATTCCACCGATCCAGATGTAGTCCAACGGATTAATCAAGAATCGCGTATCTTCACTGTTCGTTGCAGTACTGACGGCAGGACTTTCCTCCCGCAACGTGCTACTATTGGTCATCCTTCGAACGAGCAAACTGCCAATGTTCAATGTTCGATTGACATCTACCTGGTACCAAGCTTCATCTAGCTTTGAGTCGAGTGAAATGATTTTCATCGGATGAATGACGGACCCAGTTCGTCCTCCCAAATTCCACACGAGACGTATTTGTTTCTGAATCATCTCGATTGCTATGAATTCAGAGTGATTGCCCTGAATGAATACCAGAGGAGACTCTTCTGCGTCTTTCGCCAGAGAAAGAGTCACTTTCATTGTATTGGATGTAGATAGGCCATAGAATGGTGGAGTGTATGATCTGCTGCATCGATTTCCAACTGAGTCAAGGGAAACTTTAACCTGGAATCGAAATATTAGCGGTAAGTGGATAAAGCGAATTGAGTTCATAAAAACAACTTACTCCTTCTGCCGTATGTTTCGCCTTCGCAATTTTGTCCCTTAATTCTTGCAATGATCTCGACAGTGTTGCATTTGCTTTCTGGAATTCCTGACTCGAACGTTTCGTCTCGTTTTCAACTTTGATGAGTGAACTTTTCGCTTTCTGAAGTTTGCTTTGTATTTCCGTAACATTTTCTTCGGCCATACCCAGTTTTGTTTCCCAATCAGGCTCTAATGTTGCAAATTTGTCACGAAGTTTATTAATGTCCTTGTCTAAAGCGGCAGTTTTTGCTGATTCGTTTTGCATATCTTTGGAAACTTTTTCAGCTTTCTCGGAAGTTTGCTGAATTTGGTTCATTTGATCGCTTTTGTTGAGTTTTTCTAATGCTAGAGAAATGCCATTGTTTTTCAAAGCTGATTGGTGAATGGTTGATTTGATGCTGTCGACGTTGATTTCATGGCTTTTTAGTGCGTTTTTGAGGTCTAGAAAAAAATTAATAAAAGTTGTGGTGATATGCCATTGTATCTAATGCAAATATTAATATTGTTAAGCGCCAGAGTCACATTTGTATTAACTAGATTCATCTAGAGGATATACGCCCATCTATATGAAAAACCAAGCACAAACCGACTAGAACATTCTAGCGAGCGAGAAACTGGACGAAAGTTTCGATTATTGTCTGAACTATTCTAGACATTCAACAGGCGCACTAGTCTGGGACAAATTAATGGTCAGGTGAACCGTTTAACAGGAATCTAAGTGTCAAACTTTGAAAATGTGTACCTGCAAAAGCCCGTAACGAAAAACGCTACACTATGGTGGAACGGCAAACCGGTATAAGAATCGATATCAGCAGACATTCACCAGCAATCAACAACAGACAAATAAGCATTCGTCGAATTTAAGCAGTCCTTTTGAGCTATCAATTCAAAGAATACGCAGCGACGGACAGCATTTTTTTTTTTTTTGAATATTGAGTTGAACACGCGAACATAATCGAAGATTTCGTAGACAAAAAGCGTGTTAAGTTTCAAAAAAATAAACTGTTTTGTTTGAATAATACAGAAAATAATGAGCCCACTACCTGTTTTTCCGGAAAAACATAGCAATATGTAGAAAATAGTGCCTACGCAAAATAAACATAGAAGCTGGCCTATATTTTCATGCAATAATTTGGTTTCAAAACAGGTGCCAATATATTCAAAAAATGACATATGAAAAATATTCTTTAGATTAATATACAACGGAAAATTTTATCAGCAAAAGTAAGATGTGAATTTACTTATTGCAGTGCTTATTTTCATATATATTGTAATGAGTTTGCTTATTTCTATACATTGGTTTCACAAGGTTGTATAAAATATAGCTTAAAACTTTCAGCTTCTCATTGGCTTTGTCATGAGCATTCAAACTATTTCCCACAATTTTCTATTTCCCTAGAACTTTCATGGAATTTTCACATTCCAGACCCCAAGCATTCTGTCCTTGACATTTAAATTTAATTATTTAATCCTGCAGCGGACATGATTGCTCTTTAAACTTGCCGTAGTTTAACCGCGAGTTCTAGTTGCACTTTTAACTGACTGACTAATGGAAAATTTGAAAACAACTCGCGTGTTAGCGTTCCATAAATTTTCACCGTGCGATAATAGTGCAACTAGCTAGCAATGGACAAAAATGATCCAATAAATTTAATGGAAACTACTTACTGGCAATTTTCTCCATTTTTCCCATAGCGACTTGATTTAATTGCCTGGACTCCTCCAAGGATTTTTGTCCCCGTTCCATCATTGAACCACCGTCCGCCGTATAGAGTTTATCCTGGGCTAATTTCGCGCTTTGCTGAGCTTCTTTGGCTGCTTCGTTGGCAGCATGAATTGCATTCGATATGTTTTGATGTGCAGTACTACGAAAAAAGGGGTTATAAATTTCAAATTGGTGTGTATGAAAGTTTTGATAATATTCATGTGTATCATATTATTTATGTCATTGGTCCCAAAGACTAATGTATAAAAAAAGAATAGAAAGATGAGGGCAGATTTCTCTCGATATAGAGATTGAAATATATCTAGCTTCTAAATAAAAATTTGTTTTCTTTTATAAAATATTTTATTTTAAAAGCTCGAAAAATTAAATCAGGTTCATTCATATATTAAAGGCTATGAAATTGTGTGTAGATCGTTTACAGGTAGCTACTACGCAAAATATTCTCCCATAAGATTGTTAACTATTATAATAATAGCATACTTTTTCTGAGCACAATTGTAGGACAACAAAATTCATAGAGCTTATTGGCAATCGGGTCGAAACTAAACAATGGCCTGTTTTGCCTAAAGGACCTACAATGATAATTAATTTTTTCTCGATATGTGACGTTAGATATAAACTTAATAAATTTGTATTTTCACCGGAAATATCCGAGGACCTAGACAATTAATCTACTAGTTGATACGTTATGAGACTCTTTATGTAAGTTATGAGTTAGTTGTAAGTATTGAATGACAAAATAAAGAAGTTTAGAACAGAGTAAAATATAACACAGTTAGAACTCCTGAAACTTAATAAATTAAAAAATACAAATTAAAAAATTGAATAGAAAGCGGTAAAAGTTAGCCAACAATAATGAGTTAAAAGTGCGGCAGTGTATCATCACATAGAAAAATAGTGCTTGTGAATAGGAATAACTAGGGAACCTTTTCGGAGCCGTATGGAAGACCATTAAAAGGGATTAGATATATTGAGAAAGAAGTTCCAATAAAGTATGTAAGAAATGTGGATAAGCTAGATTTGGAAGGATTTAATCTTGCGGAGAGTTGGCAAACTTTTCGGTAGAATTTCCAAATTTTTCGTACTGCTGCTTAATTTGCTTATTTGTTCAATTCTCGAATACAACAGATTTACGTCGAATTACAGATGATAAAAAACAATAAAAGAAAAAAAATAATCCAAGAAATAGCACAAAACAGTTTGACAATAGTGTAAGAAAAAAATTACTATACAAAAATAAATAAATAATCAGCCAGTTCAACAATTGACATGATACTTTCGGACTCTACTTTTTAAAAGGTTTTTGTGTCCAAACAGAGGGCCAAGAATTGAGCATTGCGGAACTCCTGACATAGAGAAAAATGGAACAGAGGTGCAGGAATGAACAGTTACCACACAAGTACGATCAACTACATAGGAAGTGAATCAGGAGAATACAGGACCAGATATACCATTATTTTCAAGCTTCAGAAGAAGAATATCATTATTCACGGAGTTAAAATTTTTAGAGAAATCTGTATAGATTACATATACCTGCTTTTGTTGATCCAAGGCAGATGCAACAACATAGGTGTAAGAAGTAAGTTCATCAATGCAGATTTGCCTGTTATCAACCCGTGCTGCTCTGGAACATGAAAAAAAAATCGAACGGAAGGGTATACTCTATTAGGAACCACCCGTTCATGCAGTTTCTTAAAACTGGAAAGGAAATGGGGCGATAATTAGACAAACAAACGGGGTCACCAGCTTTGTGTACGAGAAAAACGATTGCCGTTTTCCATAAAGAAGAGACTGTACCCGAAGTAATGCTTAGAAAGAACACACACAAGGAAGAAGATAAAGATTTAGCTAGGATATTCGGAATACCATTAGGACTGCAGCCAAGACTTGTATCAAGGGAGCACAGTCAGGATTCTACTTCAATAGGATTTGTACGAAAGTACGATAATATTGGAGAGAATTGGGGAAGAGATGTAGTGGCAGAAGGAAGAATTTGGCTGCGGAAAGAAGGAAGAAAATGAGCGAGCAAAAAGATCGCAAACATCTTGTGAGATGGAAGCTGTTACATCGTTGTCCTTCATACAATTGGGAATACCAGAGGAGCTTTTTCGAGAGTGAATGTACGACCAAAGGGATTCAGGTTGATCAGATTAGATAGATGCTTCAATGTGATTCATTTTTTTGCTTCGGAGCGGAGTCTCTTATATTTATTACAGTAATTTTCAGAACCCGTAATTTTGTATTTATTACGTTACAGTGGCCATGGCTGAGAAGTTTTCTTTACGAAAATTGAAATGTGAAAAATTCGCAATTTTTCTTTGCGTATGAGCTTTAAGGGAGATTTCCACAAAAAAGTAGAGGATAGTGGAGATCAGGAGGTACATAAAGAGAAAAGGCTGTATTTACTGCGACACAGCACTTCGGAACATTGGACAAAATAAGATGAAGGATTTTATTATTAGAATTTGGGAAGGTATTGAGTTGAGAAAAGGAGCACAGTGAAAGGAAAGAAGAGGTTAGCAGTGATATGCTGTTGGCAGATACGAAAGTCGAGAATGCAGCAACCTTAAATATATACTTAAATAGAGCTGTTACAAGCCATAAAGATGGACGAAACAACTAAAGTTTTGGATGGAGCTAAGGAAATGCGAACAAGAACACATTCAGTAGGAGAAGTAAGTTCACTGCCGAGTATTCCATTGAGTGTCTTATTTACACCGATTACGACCCCATCGTCATCTGATCATTGGATAAGAAGCCTGACATGATGAAAGTAGCGGTATTTTTGAACACGATAGATCCGAAAGTCGTTGAGATTTTCAATTCTTTTAATTTATTGAAAAGAATTCTCCGTGAAAAAGTCTTCATGTGTACGAATTATAGGGAGCTGCAAAAGAAGTTTCAAGAAGAGAATACAACAAGCAATCAAGCAGCTTAGTTTCGAAAGAAAACCAGTGTTTGCAGTAAGCAGATCCAACTTGTGCAATGGAAATCACAAAGTTAAGTTTAAAACGGGGAGCTTTGATTTTAGAAAAAAGAATTATTACGGAATGTTAAAGCCATTAGGCGTTAGACAGCAGACAGCAATATTAAAAAGATTCAAATTTTGCTTGAGAAATCATGAGTTGAAGAACGTCGAACATACGGGAAATTTTGCAATAAGCGTAATGGTCGAAATCACTTTGCAGTAACGTGCAATTAAAACCCGTATCTTGAATGTAATGAGGTGAGCGAACTCATACTAAGCGGGTTTGAAGTTTGGAGTAGTAATGAATTTTATATTGATAACGTGAGTAAAATTAAAACTGGTTGTTCAATTTAGACGGAACCAATAAAGATTGAAGACATTGTGATTGAGATTAAATTAGATGCGGGCGCAGAGGTGAATCTCTGGCCATATCAAGTGCATAATAAACTTTAAAAGGTCATTCTTGAGTAGTTCAGAAGCTAAAATACAAGCACATGGGGAAAACGAAATTAAAACTTTAGGTACCGTGGTTATAAAATGCTATGTACACAATACTATGAGGCGCGTAGAATTTGTCGTAACAGAAAGTGGCAGAATTTCTATTCCAGGGCTCAATTACGTACATTTCAATCTGATAAAGCGTGTTAATCATACTTACACGTCTTTCAAAACGATTACAACTCAAATAAATCCTCCTAGCAAAATGCATTTTATGTATATTTTGATCATATCAGATAATCATTATATATATGAAGGTTTAGGAAAGTTTGCAGCAAATGTAAAAAATATATATAGATATTTTCGAAAAATTAACTCCCGTGTACGACTGCCACCGTTAGTATTTAAGCCAGTAGTTAAAAAAGAACTGGGGACATTGGAACAAATAAACTTAATTTAAAAATTTACAGGTGCGGTTTAGTGTATATGTAATAATGTAGTTGTGGGCGAGACACAAAATAAAACAACTAGATTATGTCTTGATGCGAAGGATTCAAATAAAGTTATTAAGCCTTTAGAACATCTACTTTCATCATTTCCAGAAAAAAAGTGAAAAATTGATAAACAAAAACTTTAAAAGGTGTATATTGGCAAATAAAACTTAATGAAAAATCAAGTAAGCTATTACTTTCAGTACGTCATTTGGTTGCTATTGTTTTAAAAAACAGATTTTTCAAAAGATTAAATGAAGATAATTTCAAGGGCATTTTCAATATTGTCATTTATATCGATGGCATATTTACTGCTACGTATATGTATAGATGAAAAGCATGATGCAATTTTAGTGGAAATTATTAATAGGGCTCGAATCTAAAGGACAAGATTTAATGAAGAAAAGTTCCAATGCAATCAGTAAAATTTTAAGGTCATGCAACATCATGAATATCGCCTGTGATCCCGAAAGGATTGAGGGAATCGGCAAATCGAGAGACGAAAACGAATTTTGGGGTTTATAAACTATGTCCGTGACTTTATACCAAATATTTCGCTGATCGAACTATTAAGAGAATTTGTGCGTAAAGATAAAGTGTTTAATCGGGGAAAATACATCTGAATTCGGAACGCGTCTTTCAAGATTACAACTCAAATAAATCCTTAATATTCTTTATCAACATTATATTGTCCTAAGTTTTTTGAAAAACCACAATAAGGTTTACATAAACTTTTTTTTAGAATTTTTTTGTCTTCTTTGCCGATTTAGATTTTATGGTGATGCTCTTATTAAATGTGCTTCAATTTGTTGGATTTACTTTTAATTTAGGGAGTATATAATAGAAGTGGGGGAGTCTATTTTTAGACGAGGTGCCCTAAAAACGAAAAAATTTAACATCATCTAGAACCTTAACACGTAGCTTAGATGTTAACATGGTTTTTGTCATCGAAATGAAGAGAACAAAGAAATTAACACCAAAAAAGCCGAAAAACAGCAGAAAATTGATCTCAAAGACGCTATATGATTCTATTTCAAAACACCAATTTTAAACTACGGCTAAACAATGCTGGGTATTGTTGTGTTAACTGTCAATCGACTTGCTAAACTATTTTTTATACTTTTATTATTTCTTAATCGACCTTAAATAAAATACGATTGCTTACCTCGCCAACAGAGCAACTTGTGCTCCATCTTTTGTCGTCTGAAATTTATCGGCATACTCTTTTGCTTTGTTAGTAAGAACCGTTGCATATTTCCCAGCTTTTGGTATCCAATGCATTCTTATATTCCTCAATTGATCGTCAGTATTATTAAGCTTAGCACTAATCATATCGCTCAGATTTGATATTGTATTATAGAAAGTGGCAAAGATTTCATTCAGACCGTTTTCAATCATCCCTGTCTTTAAATTTCCATCGGCTACAAAACTATTATTTAACTTCTTTAATAACTCATCTTCCAATTCTTCAATTCGTCCGTTTTCTTCTACTAATTTATTTTTGAAATTTCGTATGTGTTCTAGGACATCGTCAATTTCATGAAGTGTATCAAAAGTTTTAGTAGTTTTCATGAACATATCCGAGATACGATGGTTAAATTGATTAATTTCAAGCGATAGATTCTCAATATCAACCAACTGATCTTGAAGAATATCTGAAGTGGTCGCGAAATAATTGTATTGATCACGAGCACATATCCAGTGATTTTCGTAATTTTCTCGATTGCTTTGATGATTTTTCAATTGCTGAAGTATAGGGATTGCTTCAGCCAAAGCTCCGTCGATATTCATATGCTGGTGGTTTGAGCCGTAGCTATTCAAATCGGATATTGTTATATTGACATCATTAGACAAACGTTGTGCGTCGTCTAGTTCAACAGCAGATCTATCTAGGATGTCAGTTGCCTTTCCTTGTTGTTTTTCGATGAAATCTTTGTTTTTCCGCGATTGAATTTTTAGCTCTTCAGATTTATAGAGGAGCTAAAAGATTAGGAGTATTAATGATCCTTGTGAAAGTTAATTTGTAAAATTTACTTTATCAATACTGTTACCATCATATTCTTCGAGGGCGTCTTTCACAGCTATCAGATCATGCAGACGGCTATTTAATTGGTTGACTCTTTTTTCGAAGTCATTGACTTTACTGTATGGAGCGTTTATGTGTGTTAGGTTTATATGCGCAAGTCCTCGACGAAGTTGATTTCCAATATTCTCCACAGTGTCAAGTAAGGTAAGAGTGCAGTTGTCACATACTGAAAATGTGAAAAAATAAGTAGAGAAATGGATAAATTCGTAAGGGAAAGTCTTACGTTTGCAACGTCTATCCTCAAGAATATATCTTGCGGTGGAGCACCGATCGCATTTACGTCCAGTTACACCGGGCCGGCAGTTACATTGGCCATTCTCTTCGTCACATTCATAAGAAACAATTCCGTCCGGATTGCAGTTGCAAGGTTTACACTGACCTCCAGGCTCACCTGGTAGACCATAGTAGCTTTTGGCGCACATATCACATAGCGCACCAGCATATCCTGGTTTACACTGGCAACGAACTTCACCGTTCGAAACTGCACAGCCTTTGGCATAGTTTCTACTTGTTTCCGGGCAAGGACATGGTTTGCATTCACCAATATTAGGATCACCGTAATGACCATCTGCACATCTCTCGCAGTGATCACCACCGGAGTTCCTTCGACAATTCTAGTGAGTTCAAAAAGATGAATGGAATTAGTTTTGACAAGGATCACATTACTATATTGATACTTACAAAACAAACTCCAGTTTCCCTATCACATTCATCGCTTCTTCCATGGCAATGACATGGAACGGCACGTCCTGCTACATCTTCTAATGAGTTACTCGAACAGTTTCGTACCCTGTAATGCCCGCGACCAGGGTCCTGGCACGATAGTCCATCAAACCTATCTGGACACAAGCACTGTTCGACTCCATAGGCTAAACTTGTTGTAGATCCAGCCAGATATATTGCAGTATCCATTCGAACACCATGCAATCTGGAAAAAGGATTCTTTTAGACATTTCAAAAGACTCTGCCAGTTAGAATATACCTACACGACCTCAGTGAAGTCCATCCATGTCGTTCCACGCAAGAAAATATGCTTGATGTTCTGTAAAGCTGCCATCAATACTGCTCGTGTCACATTTTGATCATTCGAATGCAACTTCCAATGTGATTCGTGTAAAGGTACAACAAACGATTCGTTCAAGGATATGTTTCGTGATTCCTCCTGAAAATGGAATTGTGGTTTGTATTCTCAAAAAAAAAAGAGTATTGTTCAGTGAAACAACCTGATAGTAATCCAGAATAAGTTTGCTGCACGAATGAATTTGTACTAAAGGGAAATGTTGTAGGATTTGTGGGTCCATAGGAGATCTAGCGCCACCTGTCAAAATCGAAAACCTCAAGAAGCCGCCATAGCTTTTTATACGGTCTCCGTGAAATTGTGGTGGAAGTTGAAAATAAAGTGGATAATAGAATGCAGTGTATGCTCCGATCGAGACGTTTCCAGTTGAACTAGGTATTAGACTTAAACTGTTCATGGATTGAATTTCAGCATCTTCTTCGTAGGCGGTCGAACCTTCCATTTGGACGAGCTGAAATGGGAAAAAATAAAACAATGTCATTATTAAAGTTGCATAGCTTTTCTTAAAATGAGAATTTCGAGATAACGACTTTAGGTGTACTTTAAGATTGCTTAAAAGAAGTCAGTAAGATTATGCTGTGTATTGCTGAGTAATTTTTTTTAGACCAAGTTTAGAAAACTTAAGTTAATAAATTTATAAACAGGCGGAAGTTGCAAGCAATTTGCTGACACATTCATGAAAGTTGTATTTTTATTGGTCGTGTTATTCAAAGACTGTTCCTCAGAACAGCCTGCGGAGAGTGGACGAAAAGCCAAACATTTCTGCGTAACTATTTAGACGGCTAGAACTTTCAGCATTCAACAATAAAACCAAGTAACCCATTCACTTTAAAAAAAATAAAAAAATTGCTGCGACTGTCATTTATCCTGGCACCCAAAATTTTGCCGCGTCGAATTTTCTTTTTCTTTTTCAAAACTAGGCCCAATTTTTTTTGTACAGTAAGGCAAATTTTAAGTATTTTAAATTTTATTTCTGCAAGAATTTTCCCATTATGGTTTTAAAGTTCAGTCCTTGTGTAATAGTTCGTAGTAGAGCCTGTAAAAAAGCCGCAAAAGATTTAGATAAAATCAGAGAAATAGCCTTAGAATGCTATACAATGCTGAACAGTGGTATTAGTGCGCAGGCGGCGTGTATAGCAGGAGTGAAACGTATTCGAATGCGAACGAAGATTAGCTGTGAGGAAAGTCTGAAGCCAACAAGTTCCATGTGCGGCTATCGGAAAGTTGTTTTACCGGCCTATCGCAGAGGTGCTGTTGTAGCTGCCGATAATCAGGGAGATTTCTTTGCAGCGAATACATCTCGTAGAACAATCGGAGGACCTCCGAATTATTTCAGTGCTGGTGTTTTACATGATTTTGCACTTGGTGCTGTTTCAGTTGCTGGTGAGGACTCCTATATCCGGCGCAATCGAATACCCGGAAATATTTTGAGAACTCAGGATCCGACGGACATTTGGAAAGCTCTAAATGAACTGCAAAAAGGAACGACTTTTCCTTTGGCAGCAATCTTCATCGACTGCAATCGAGTACCGCATATTTTCACGACCAATTCGCCGATGATATGGGCCTATGTAGCCAATGGGCATATTGAGGCGGGCTTTCAAGAGGGCGAATGTACTTGTGGTAAATCGTTTAAGAAGGAAAATGACAAAAAATGGGAAAATATGACATGATTTTCAGTTAAAGCAAAAAAAAATAGGAACAAATTTAATTGCAAATAGGACCAAACGATACATTTTAGAGATCTTTTTATTTCAGTCATTGTGCAGCTTGTGAAAAATAAAATTAATTCTGTGTAATATACTATTTTATTGGGCTGAAATAAATTGTATAAACGAAATATGTGTATGATTTTTATTTTCCTCATTTGAAGAACACTTTTTTGGTACTGCTTGTTGTCCAAGGTAGCTCCAAGGTCCTTGATCGAGGCTAGAGAAGACAGAGCAGATGGATAACGAATGAGTGCTTAAATAAAGTAGGGTGCATTTTTAGGAAAAAGTGAATGTTTGGCATTTATTTATTTTCGGAGGAAGCTTATTTGTTTTATATCGGACTTCGAGAGTCGTAAGATAAATTGAAATAGTAGTCAACGATCCTATCAAGATGGTTGAGAATATGATTGAATTGGTGAAGGACATAGCTGTACATACAATTCCTGAGTGTGATGACGAGTAAGGATAGAAAAGCTTCGAGGAAACAAGGAGTAAGATTATAGTTGCCGCAGAGGATAACTTTAGGTTAAGTAATCATTATAGTCGTCAAAATTACAAGCACAAGGAAAGTAAACACATTAAACAATACGAGAGGTGACACTGAAGTGTACTATAAGAATAATACAATCAAAGAAATTTTTAAGCCAGCTTCACCGAAAGATTTAGAGGATATACCTGTAGTAGTAACTCGATCACAACGAAAAATTTTTATGTCAAGGGCAACATAGGACTCTGAAAATTTGAATTTAGCCACGTCTTGGATAACTTTCGGCTTGTCTTGTGAACATTGCCTTGTCATGCTGAGTTTCATATGCCATCCATCTCGCTTTATTCTTAGACCTTTGACATTTTGATAGTAAAAAGATTTTTTCGTTTACGAAGTTGGGTGTGCCTTCAATTTTTTTCCATGGTTACAGCAAAGAACTAGAAAAATTGTTGACCAATGACAGAATAGTTAGAAGAGATAGTCAATTGGTGTGAGTGGCTTAGGGACTAGCTCTACTTCTAGCTGATGTAGCTTAGCCTGATGAACTTTAGGAAGAGTAATCTGGCCATGAATATTTTGATTAGAATTTAAACTGTAGATCTAAAAATTATAGTAAACATTTTTGTGATTTTCATTACAACTGTTGTAGTTATTACAGTGTTTGTGCTCAGTTAATGGCAACAGTTACAGTTTCTGTGATATCCTTCATCATCACATGTTTTTCGTGGCATGAAAACTTCTGTCACCAGGAATAACTCAGTAATTATTTTTTTTAACAGTAATATTTTTTTTTATAATTTTTTTTTTATATTTTGGCTTACATTTATAGAATATTTATTTACACATTTATAGAATAATATATAGGTTGTACATGACCTAGAGTTGACTTAGTTATTTTATACTTAAAAGCTAATGAATTCATTCCTTAAATCTGTGTATTTTATGTCCTTGTTTTGCAGGATCTCCAGGTATTTATGGGCGTATTTATTCAGACAAGCTGCTAATATCTTCGATTCAATCGATATATTTTATCAGGCTTCCTCTTAAAGTGTGCAGAGTTGGACATTTGTCCAGGCCCAGCTTCATTGAACATTTTTGAGGGTGTTTATTATAGTTTCAAACTATAACTTCGTTCTGATGAGCAATTTTAGGTCATCTAAATAAAGCAGGTGATTGAATCGGATATTTTCTCTCTGTACCTTGCCTTGGAATTTGATAAAATTTGCGATAACGAGTTAAATTCCATTTAGAACTAAAGAGACTAAGTAAACTTTCTAGGAAGATATCATTTTTTATTTCAAGAGTACCGATATTTTCATTATTTACTGGTTCCGTTGTTGCACATAATCGCATCGGATGTCACAATAAGTTTCTGATGCTGGAGTTTACCTTATAAATTTCCAAAACTTCAGCTAGTCAATTATGCGGAACCGAATCGAAGGCCTTCTGATAGTCTATGTAGAACTAGTGCAAGTGACGACACTTTCTTACTACGTGTTTCATAACTACAGCGTCTATAGTCAGTTGCTTTTTACATCTAAAGCTACCCCGAATACATCCTTTTTCTCAGACGAAATAATGTTTTTGCGTTCAAAATCATTCTAGACCTGGTTGCGTATTAAAACGGTAAGCAGTTTATAAAGTACTCGAAAAGTAAGTCATCCGTTTTTAGCTTTCCAGCGCCAAAGGGTGTTCGTTTTTGTCTATATTCTGAAGGTGAGATTTCAGTGCACTCCGTTACGAAATAAATAGATACATAATGGTAATATTTAATTCTCTACTCCAATTGATTCGATTGCTAGTGGTACTAGGCGCAATGGCCTGAGGCTCAGACTGCTAGTGGCTGGCAGTGTGTTTGTTGGTTTTGGCTGAATGATAGCCCGTCAGAGGTCTCAGCTTCCTCTGACATTCGAGTGCATATTCCCACCCGATTTGAATTTTCTTCCTTGTTCATCTCTATTGAAGAGTATGCTTTATGTACCCACAAAGAGGTAGAACTTGTGGCGACACTGCTTTTGGTTTCCTAGCACTGTACACTTACAGGTTTTACTTTTGTTTAGTTATTTTCTAGTATGTAAGAAAAACAACTGTGAAGTGGCTAGAAAAAAAAGAAAGTATTGTAAGTTGAGAAATCAGAATCAAAAGAGTAGAACCTTATCTCAATATTTTTAATTAAACTAAATTCATTTCAGGAGAAAGGTGATAGGTATCCCAAGAACTATTCAGCCGCACCTAACACGGTAAGCCGACGCTTATCAAGAAGTTGCTCATTATGCGTTCATTTTGCTTGAATTTGAGTTTTGGTCTAATTTTCGTCCGCGCCGATTATTTGATTTGCATGGTACCTGCTATATCTAGCCGGTTTTCCTCTATCTGCCAGCTGGGGAGGCACCCCGTGGGGAATAAGACGTCTTTCAAGACTAAAAACCTCATTAGTCTTATAATTATTGTTGTTATTATTATTAGTACTACATTATAGGATACCTCTACATGGCAATTTAATAATTAATGGCTCCAAAAAAATGCTACCTTTCCTCAAGTAATAAAGGTACTTTATTACTTTGATCCAACAAAGTGGTTATATTGAAGACCTTGGCATTTATAGATCGATTTCACTAGCAAGCAGTTTTGGTTAAATTTTTGAACGAATTATAAATTATAGTTTTGTCGTATTTATAAGAACATTGTGGACTTATATCAAAACCATTATAGTTCCCTATATTCTCTATACACCATAAAAATAAATCATATATTTCCCCAATAAGGCCATAAATATCGAGAAATATCAACAAGTATCTACTCAAACTATCGCAATACAAAACATTCTAATGCATTTCATCGTAATAGTAGAACGGAAAAATCTTATGATCCCAAAAATCCCATTTATAAACACCGATATGAAAGGGAAATACCCATCGGCTGAGAAAAGTCTAGAGCAACCTAGAATCACGCAATCGATCATTATGGAAATGCCCGTGGAACTATAAATAGTCCTATTGTGAGTCAGTCAGTAAAAAGTGAATCGAGCAAATTACTCGGCAAAGTAATTTCAAAGCAAATTATTGTGATATTACCGATCGTTAAATCTGGAAGGGATGGTCAACAAAGAAGTTTGTAGCACCACCATCTGTATTAGAGTTGGGCGTTATTTAACGTAACACGTTAAATAACATAGTTCCAAATCTGTAACATGTTCCCAATGGAACATGTTACTGAAAACAACATGTTGTTTTTGGAACGCTTTACTCATATCAAAAACGAGTAACGCCTAACGAAACGCTTGAAAAATCATAAACGGCCTCAAGAGCATGCGACAATCGTTTCGGTAATTGGCCTCTTCTTTATTGTACTTGTTCGCCAGCTCACAAAAAAATCATATTTTTAGTTCTATGTGCTTTTAGCTCCACTGGCGATCGTTTGCACAGGAACGCACAAATACACGACGTTGAGTAAATTCGATAGACAGTTTGGAACGTTCGTAACGCATTAGTTACAGTTCGTTATTTTGGAACGCGCAACGTGTATGATAACACACGTTGTGCGTTCCAATATAACTCACGGGAAGAATATCGTTCCAAAAATAACATGTTACTGGAACATGTTACTCGTCCGAAAATGTAACGCTGGAACGTGTTACTTATGTTTATAGTTATCTCCCATCTCTAATCTGTATGGGAGCTACTAGGTCAATCCTATGTGGCGCAATCCTGTAGTTTTGAAAACGTTGGGCGGTACGTGCTTCTGACAGCTATTAATGAATCTACACCTGTTTCTGGCGAGATCCTTCCACAGACAAAGTTTGGAGATTTGGGTTTTCAGCATCACTTTCTAGTAATGAATATAAACGATGAGTGAATATTTGCAATACATTTTTTGGATCATCATGGTTTCTGCCTGCACTTGAGTTAGCGAAAAATCAGATGGAAGATCATGGAAGCACTGTTAGCACGTCTACCAGAATGGAAACATTGACATCGAACAAAAACAAGAAAAAACCACACAGAAATATACCATTCTATTGGAACAAGGAGAAATACAGCCAGAGTTTGTGAAGGGATAACTCTTTGGGGATGAAATAAAGTGAAATGGAACAAGGAAAAAGTTTGCACCCATGCCTAAGCGGAAAAACGGTTTAGATAAAAGTTTAGATACAATCCAGCCACTGCCAAGGTACTACCAGAAGAACAGGTGACAGTAGAGTATGTTTCAGAGTTGTGGCAACAGCAAGACTCTAATAACAAAGCGGTGAGGAAGGGGATGAAAAAGCAATATGATATCGAGAGTGGTTTGACTGAGTTTCAGGAAGTTGTGTCTATATAATGCTCATCAGAAAGAAGGTTGTGTACCTAGATCATCGTGCTCCGTATCATGGAGGCAAAGCTATTGTTCACGAATCTGTTCCGAGGCGAATAAGTCTACGCAAATGGTAGTGTTGGTATCCCCTAAAACTCAATCTTAGGTCCGGTTCTGTACTTACGAAACGTTCTGCGCCTGGATAACATTCCATTCAACTCTAAATACTCGGAAGAATTGGAGCAAAAAGTTAACAATGTATAAACAACTATATGTTTCAGCAACTTCTCTGTTCAAAGATCTTCTGGAGAGCGTAAGAATTTGTTTTCTTGCAATAACCAATATTAAAAGTGTATCGCGAAAAAAAAACATGTATATGACAAACTCAAATCGGAGTAATATTCGGAAATAAATATATGAATAAAACTTTCTAACCAATAAAAGAGATCCATCAATTTTGTCCCTCGTTAAATGTTTTATTAAAATATTTAGTAGCCAAATCATACATTTATTTAAAAAATATTGCCAATATTTTTAAAAAAGGAACGACAAACTTCGTTCACGAACACGAAATATTATGAATACCGAGGCTTCGGTTCACACTCCTTTGTTGTTCGGAAGTTTTTTTGAAATATTTTCAGCTCAGGTATTCATTTGTGGACCAACAAGCAATAACGAGGGTTTGCATTAAAAAGTTATGCTCGTTGCTGTCGTCGCCGTACGTTCTCAATTTTTCTTTTGAGAAAAAAGTTGACAGGTCCTTCGTTTTCCATCACAAGAATTTTTGCATAAAATCTTCATATAAGATTATATTGACGAAAAAATTTTAAAAATTCCAAAATATCCTGCTTCCGTCATATAGTTAAATCATATAATACTTGATGTCACCCATTAATTGCATGGAAGTCCAGGACAGCATGGATCCGATTTGCAGCAAGTATCACTAGTCGGGCAGCATGTATCACTCGGGCAATCGTTGCAACAAGATCCATATGGACCCAATTGAGAGCAAGGATTTGGATAGCGTGGATCACAGCATGTTGTGGGACGGCACGGCTCTGGACAGGAATAATACGGATCACAGCATGGATCCGGACAGCAGGGATCCATACATGGATTGATGCAACAAGGATCTGGTTTGCAGCAGGGATCACAGGATGGTGCACAACGTGGGTCGTAGCACGGATCACAGCAGGGATCGAAATCGCGGAATGGATCGAAGCAGGGATCGCAGCATTTTATTCGTTTCGGGCGACATGGCTTGCACGGGACGCAGCATCTCGGCTTACAAGGTCTGCATGGCTCGCACTTTGGTAAACAGGGTTTGCATGGTTTACACGGTTTGCATGGTCGACATGGCTTACATATTTTTACGGGTTTGCACGGCTTGCATGGTTTGCAAGGTATGCAAGGCTTACAGGGCTTTAAAGTTGATGGCGGGCAGCAGCACTTTTCAACACAGAGAGGTCGACTGCACCCCATGTTCCACGTCTGCGGTGTACAATACACCCAAATCATGCAAATCCTCGGAGTGTAGACGTGAATTTTTCCACATGCGTCGATATTAATGGCTCCTACCGGGCCACACTCAAAAGTTCCTATCACGTTCAATATACTCATAATTTGGGTTGAATCTTGACAATTCAGCATTTTTTCTGTCAAATTATATTTACAGATAACCCGAGCGCTAGTCGCTGCGGACACTGCCCCTTTTCCAGGTCCGTAAGCGACGCCACAAGCTGCAAAGTCGCAGCTAGAGTCGGCAGAAGCGAAATTCCCGCAACAATCCATCACGCATATTCCGTACATATCGTATGGTTCGCAAACGTTACAGCCTTCACGTACTCGCGACGACCGCGAAGTCAATTTTTTCATAGCGTCTTGAGCCACCGCTAAAGCGTCTGCTCCTTCTTTTAAATGTTCGAGTGCGTCGAATGCGATTACCTTAAGCCGTTCCATTTCAATGCCCGAGTATTCGCCAGCTCGACCGCGTAGTACAACGCACGGTCTATGGGTACAACGTTTGGAGCAGGACATTTCTTATTGCTTTCTATTAAATAGTCTTAAATTAAATACCAAAAGCAATTTCCCCAAAAAAGTAAATTAAATTTTTTTTTTTTAGAAGTTTCGATTTTTATGGGTTTGTATTTTTTCTACAGTTCCATCACGCTAAAATTTTTCACTAAAATGAATGAACAAACGAACTGTATGACAGAAACGTAGTCGGTTTCTATGATTTATTTTTACATAAAATCGGGCTACTGGGGAAAAACACACTAGATTTGAAACTATGAAAGTTCAGTGGTAGATTAAATACTGTAAGTTTGTAAATATGTACAGTATTCATGTAATTAATACCACAAAATACTTAAAATTAAACTATTACAATGAAAGGAGAATCACAATATTTTATTTTATATTTACGTATGCATCATACTTACCACAACATATTCGTATTCATCCTCAGGTACGAATTCAGGGCGAATGTATTCCACACTCAGATTTCGCGCTCCTTGCATCCGTATCAGTCCCCACGATAGATCGCTTTGTGTGCATTGTTGTGATCGCTGGAAGCAGAAACATCGCGTGCAACCGTCAGGATTTGATTTATGTAGTCCAAATGTATGCTGACGACAAATATCGCATTTAAGACCAGTAACAAGGCTCTGAAAAGAGGTAAGTGTAGCGTAATTAATTATTTAATACATAAATATTTAGATAAAATCCTTAATAAATAACTTAATTTGCTTTAAGGTTGAATCCTCAGGTACTTATTTGAATAATTTTCTGTATCAACAAATCTATTTTCATGTGAAACATTATGTTATTTGTTGAATTAGCATACTTTCTTTAATAAATACTAGTGTGTTCATGACAATTCCTTAATATTTGACTATGGATAGTAATAATACTATTAAATTGAAATGAGATACAACTATTTTACTGGACAGCTCAGATTAACAAAGGATCAATAAAATGTCGGCACATCTAATACGAGCAAAATAACTTTTTTCTTGTCGTGAATGATTTATGAAAAAATAGTTCACTCATTTGCTAAAATAAGGAAGTTGAGCTTCGCAGGCTATAAAAGAACAATACCAACGGACTTCTTCCGACCAACCAAATGGATAGGAAGCAGCATGCCCGTAAAGAAACGGTGCTGGTGAAAGAGTGCTGGCTTAGCATCAACTACAAAGTAGTTCCCATTGCAACGGAAAATCAGTGATTAAGGACGGAGGCCCTAATGATAAAGCCGTGCAAAATGGTCAACCTATAAGCCACGGAGGAATCCTTGATCAAGCTGCTTTCCCATAACAATGGTTCTGGTGAAGTTAAAATAAGTACCTCAATGCCAATTCCTAGAGAACTTTATCTAGAGAGAAGAAAGGTAAATGCGCTATGTCAGTCAAAGTAACGGATCAAGCTTCAGCCTCCAGAATGACTGATGGCATGGCAACATTAACCTCCGGTTTAAGCAAGATTTTTTAACCGTCGATGAAGCAGGTAGAATGGTATCAGAGCCAGCGGTGATTCCACCCACCGATGTGGAATTTAGTGAAACCAAATGGAGAAAGCACCAAGTCTAAGCGGCTCCCAACTAACTAAGAACGCGGTTTGAGATGTCTACAGTCAAACCTGCATTATGGTAAAGCTACCTCGGCGGAATTAAGACACATTTCTCCCTTGGACAGCTACAACAAGAGGCTGATGCAGGAGCCCTGGGTTAATAAAGGCAGAATACGTGCCCTACATGTAAAATATAGTAAATTAATTGGGACCGAAAGAGAAGAAAACCCAAGGACGGTGATAAAAATCAACGTAAATGTTAACTTTTTTCTAAATTCCAGACTACGCCAACAGGAACAGGAGTACAGATCCTCATTGGAGGAGGAATAGTGGACGCAATATTTGAAACAGCTCCGAGGGATGAGGACTAGTAGCTCGTGTTTGTAGCTTACAAACAAAGAAGATCTCCATTACAATTCTCTATTTGGTATGATTTTGACGTCATTCCCGATGAGTGAAATTAGAGCTATTTGTTTTGGCAATTCTACTACTTTATTTCGTAATTTTAGCATTCCACTAATCTTCAAATAGTTCTAAATTGCCCTGTACAGAAACTGTAAAACTCTATTTGCATGACGTCATGGAATTGACATTTTTCTTCACTCAAGTTACAAAAACGAGCCACAGTTACTGTAGAAAAGAGAAAACATGATAATAATTAGCGATTGTGCTAGACACTAGAAACCACGTTAGTATCAAATAGCGCAGCACTTTTAGTGTAGAAGTGGAATTCTTTAAAAAGAGCTTCAATGTTCTAACAAGAGCTGAAAAAACTGTTTTCAAAAAACAGTGTCCGCAAAACAGGGATACGATGGTGGATCAGGTGTTTGGTTGAACCAGAGACAACTCAATAGAGCCACGATAACCGAGCTTAACAGGGCCAAAAAACACATCCAACTGGCAGCTTTGAAAAAAATACAATAAAAAGTTGATGATATCCAAGAGAGAAGCTTAGATTTCCATTTGTAAAAGTCCCAATAGCATTCCAGAGACTAGCTGGATATAGATAGTGGATATAGATGTATATATGTATATATATATATATATATATATATATATATATATATATATATATATATATATATATATATATATATATATATATATATATATGTATATAGACATATATATATATATATATATATATATATATATATATAAATATATATACATATATATATATATATATATATATATATTTATATATATATATATATATATATATATATTTATATATATGAGACATGCTGGATATAGCTCTTGCTGGATGTAGCTCTGTTCAAACGTCACCAAGAGCATATAGTATTACTTCAAATTCCGGATGGAAGGCTGACGATTCTTTTTGACGACTCAACTCGCAAGGCTGTATTGTTCATGACCCTCTCGCGACTTTCATCACGATAATAAGAGGCTCGCACTTGAATTCCTTGAGACCCATGATGCAAAAGGACTTAAATTAAACTACACACAGATGCGAAGAAGGTTTGACCACAAACTCTTAGAAAATCAATACCATTAACAAGGAATAAGAAAATCGATATAGGGACTTTAAAAATTAAAGACAGAGGTCCGTTTGCACGAAAAGGCAAAATATCTAGGAATCTACCTGGGTAAGAAACTCACCTGGCACAGTCATGTAAACAAAACGGCACTGAAGACGACTAAGGTACTCTTATGATTTCATGCAAGAATCTTATGCCCCGATTACACATATAGCGAATGTTTCGTCAAGGCACTTTTGAAACTACTTCCCAAAACGTTCGTCGAGAATTCAAAGTCTTTCAAAGACCGGTTATTTAAGCGATAGACCCTTTTTTATCTCAGTACGCCATAAAACTCGTCCTGTCCGCATTGAGAAGATTTGAAGGGTATGAAGTTTAAGTGCGCAGATATGCATGTATAGGTAGTATTTTCGTTGTTCAGAAATTTATTTACAAATATTCAAACAGTGTACCTCGTACTCAACCGTACTCATGCACCTTGTCCGGTATGACGCATCTTGTGCATAATTTCACAGCCAAACCAAATCGATTTGTAAATATCAACGGAGCCAGCACCAGACCTTTTTTTCAAACCCCTTTGACTCGATACGTAAAACCGATAAAATTTCGAGCAGCCTCGAGCTAACCCTCAAAAACCATTATAAAACAGGTAGGCGCCGCGGGGTAAACTACGAAAACTAACTCTCATGCTTGCCATGGAGAAAAACAGGAATAGACGAGGAGACGGGATGTTGTATGCCTCGCTGATTTTTCACAGGCGCTTAGGATTTTCTTCTGCGACGAGGTGATATTGTCCTAGAATCTCATGATCTTTTCTGGACCGGCCTAGATTTTCTAGGCTTCTTTGTTTTTTTTTCCAGGGCGCCAAAGATTTTCGACTACGCTCTAGTGATTTTATCCTGGGATCTTGGGAAAAATTCAGAATAAAATAAGAAGCTCTATGATTAAATCAATTCGCAATAGAAAATCATGAAAAACTAGGGAGACTAAGAAAACTCCGCTAGATCCAGAAAAAACTATGAGATTAAAGGATAAAATAACCAGATCACAGAATAAAATCATGGGGTGCCTATAAAAACCAGAATCCCATTCAGTCCTGAAAAATTATAGATTTTTCTAGGACAGGACGAAAGTCACTAGATCGAAAATCAACGTCTGGAAATAATCAGGAAGGCCTATAAAGTAAATACTTAGACCCAATTGGGACAGCTAATGGTGGAGCCAGGGGCGGATTTACCACTAGGCCCAGTAGGCCCGGGCCTAGGGCGGCAAATTTCGGGGGCGGCAAATTTTCGATTTTTTTTTTGGGGCGGTCCCTTTTCGATTTTCTTTTTGGGCAGCAGTTTTTTTTTCTGTCGTATATGTACATATATCTGAGTCGAATGAGCCTAACACCTCAAGTCAACCGAATTCTCTAAAAAAATCAATGCACGCGAAAATTCACCACTAATGATTTTTTTCGGACATTGAAAAGTTTGACTTATAATAAATATCGAAATACGATCACAGCAAAGGACCGAAGAAACTCAAAAATACCTAATAAGTACCTAGAAAGTATCTGAAAATACCTAAAAAAAAAGCTTAAAAAGACCTAAAAAGATCCTAAAAAGAACCCAAATAATACCACTTCAATTCAGGAAAAGCTTATCAGAGGTAAATATTTGCGTGTATTGATTTTTCAGATAATTTTTTATTTATTTTTATGATACAGGGTATATCAACTGCATGCGAATCTCTATATTTTTGACGTGTTTTTAAATTGTACTACATTGCTGAAATTAATTTCTGTAAAAAAATTTCTATAAAATGAAATCTAGAACATAGGTTAAAATATTTCGGGTTCATCTTTAACTAATAACATATCGAACATTAATTTACAATAGTCGAGTTCATAGTTGATCTCCAGTCAAGTGCGAAAGCAAACTTTGAACGGAATAGTAAGCATACTTATAAAATTTTTAGCGAAGATGTTGGAGTTATATGCCATCCAAAGGTGTATACGGTTTTGGACTGTTAAAAATTGGTAGTTTTGGATTCTTTTTTTTTAGGTACTTTTAGGTTCTTAACCGTGTGTGTATTTTCTAATTATTTGTGTGGCAAGGGCGCAATAACAGGGAATTTTTACGAACGAACCAGTGCCGGTTTTGCTCTGATATTCCTTTTTTGTGAGCTCGGGCGCAACGAAAAATAGCGAAGTATTCTAGGGAATCGAAAAAAAATCGCGCATTGTTACATATAATATAATTCACGAAAAGGGCGGCAAATATTTCTGAGGCCTAGGGCGGTGAAATGGCCAAATCCGCCCCTGGGTGGAGCAGCAGTGTGTTGGAGGGAAACCACACAAAAACTGCTACCAACTGCTTCAACAAACTTAGATGGCTTGCCTACTTATTAAAAGACTAATGAGCTCCAAGCTAACGGTAGGAATGGATGTTCTTCTAAAACTTGAAACGGTATGCTTCAAGATTGAAGAGGAAGAGTCCAAACTGGCAATAAACCTACATCAGACCTGCAGGTACAAATCAAGAAACCTACGGAGGCCACTTTAGTATCCTGGAGGAGATATCAGGCCCGTAATTAAAATGCTGAACTTCAGCGATCGAATAAAGACTTAAACAACTTGCGGGAAAATATTCAAGGTCACAATTCAACTTACGAAAAAAAAGGGAGAATAATCCAAAGGGGCACAAATGTGGTATGTGAATGGTCCATCCACTTTGCACAAAGAGGTTCATATGTGGGATACAGATGGCTCAAAGATGAATTGTGGAGTTAGAGCAGGAATACACCGAAAATCTATTAGGCAGAATTATTTGCGGTACTTAAGGCAACGCATATAATAAATGTAATGAACATAAATGCGTCAGCACTAAGATCCAATCGGATAGCCTTACATCTATTAATTGCGAGCGCATCAATTGGTTTTACAGGTCAAGGAGTCTTTTAATAATATAGGGACAGAAAACAGACCCGAGCTCATATGGATCCTCCAGTCATGAGGCATGCGAAAAACAAGGAAGTTAATACGAAGAACAAAGAAGGACCGAAAAACAAGGAAGTTAATACGAAGAACAAAGAAGGAGCTGAAATGCTCTACATTATCTCCAATCCGTACTCGACCTTTTCGAAGACCGACACGGACAGAGGAATCAAAACATGGACCAGGGAAAAGATGGAAAGCTAGTTGCTTAGTCTGGAGAGTTTGAAAGACTCAAAGGACTACCTCAGCTTGGATACCAAACGAACAAAGGTAGCAGAGGCTTTCGCAAAAGTGGCATAAGGGCCATATGTGAAGCCATAACAGATAACCTTCGTTGCAAAAACACATCCACAGGATAGGTTAGGAGCGGAGCAACTGCTGTAGGTAATATGGAGAAGCGACAAAGAGTGTAAAAAATCTTGCGATACACTGATCAGCACTAGCTAGACGCAGATTAGAGTTACTTCGCTCTGCTTTTCACTTCGCTTCGGGCATAAGAATAGTCCGTGCAGGACACATAGCTAGGTTTAAAAGAAGGCTAGATATCTTAAAGGACATAGCGCAGAGGAGATTAATAGATGCAGGAGGTAACTGCCATGAGACGTCTGGATCCACTCCATGTAATTGTTCAATTAAGGAGTTGAATTTGCGGAACATATTTTCATTTTCTTTATAAACTGTAGCAGTTGAAAGAAATCGCAGCAGTTAAGCGTGAGTTATTTCGTTATTTTAATACCCACAGACATCAAGTTGTTTCCGCTTGTAACATTATCCTAACTTGGATTAGCTGGCATAATCAACAAAAGACTATCGAGGATTGCATGGCCAGCACGTATCCTGGCAAATGTGCAAAGTGCCAGACAAGTTCAGCTGAGCAGTTTGAGGTAATCTACTCCGAAGCATTCTATTGAACTTAGTCTCAGTAATCGTTTGGCTGGGCGTATTGTGCATTAAGAACTGAATTTTAGTCCCTTCGAATTAGCCGTTGTTAACAATTGAAGCCTGGAGATCACGCACAGCGACTGAATTTCCCATATGAAATGCAATCAATTTTTCTTATTCAACATTTGTACTTTTGACTGGCTGGGGCGCAAGATCATTGACTAAAGTTACTCATTCCTGGCTGCCTTATTTCCAGGTTCAGAGGCATTTTTCGCCTTTTCAGTCTCTTGGCTTACCCATGAGCGATTTTTTGTTGTGGGGTCACCTCAAAGCAGGTGCATACAAGCATATGGCCTGTATATTTGAAGAACTTAAGTCACAAGAGAGCCAGGTTGAAATATGAGTCGATGCCAACTTCCAAGAAAGTCTTCAGAAATGCACTAATAATAATAGATATCATATGGTAGATGTTGTTAAACTTGCCAATCATATTTTTTCCTCCAGAAAAAGTTGACTGTGGGCATTGATAGATGAGTCAGTATGACCAGGTCGAAACGTTGTCGATGGTCTTTATTTTAAGGAGTCAAACCTGACATACCCCGCGGTCTAGACTCGGGGATCCAATGTGCCTATTTTTTCTGATCATCTAGACTAACACAAAAATAGAAAACGATTGAATGATCAAATGGTTTAGAAATCAACTTTTGCTATAAAAAATAGCCCTATTTAGGAAATGGCATAAATAATTTGTTGGAAAGAAGAGAGAAAGTTGGATAAAAGAGGAAAAATAAAAATTCTGTGCACAAAAATCATAAAATATTTGTGTAACTAATTGAAGAAATTAAAAATTGTAAGATTCTTCAAAAATATTTCTTATGAATTATATCTAGTAAATATTTTTATTTGATGATATAAACACCAAATATTTTCTCCTTGCACCCATCGCAAATGAGGTATAAACCCTCCGAACTATGACTTGATTTTAAATTATTTGGAGTGTTTAAATGGAACTTTTAGCCCACTTAGCAAATATCTTTGTTATTAATTTTTTTTTATTTAGTATTCAAATCACTTTAGTCAAAAATGCATATTTCCATAAATGTGTGTACATACATCCTCAAAAAAATTCAGTAACTATTTCTCGGGAACGCATCATGCGATTGAGCGGAAATTTTCAGGATACATTTATGTATACGTAGAATAGGTCCAGGTCTCACTAAATGTTAATTACCTTTAACCTTTTGGCACCAGCGACCATTTTAGTCATATTTTAAATATCCCTAAATTCTATCAACAAATAACTTTAAAAAAACTAAGTTAGCGAAATGAATTTCGAACGTATTTTAAATATGAAATAAAAATATTCTGGAAATTGTTAACCCTATGTGTGCACTAGGTGCCTAAAATAAGATCGCGAATGTTTGAAAAAAATTGAATAGCGATAACTTTTGACTGTGCTATCAAATCATTATAAAACTGACAGGACATATTACTGTTACCAAGTTGTAGACGCACGTAGGTTTTTATCAACGTACTGGCAACCCTGTAGCTACAGTAGGCACTGAAAGTGATAACTTTCAAATCATCAGGTCTCCTGAAATATTTTCGCTTTTTAGAACAAAAAGCAACTCATATAAATTTCATTCTTTGTCTACACGGCCAAAGTAAATTTTTTAAATTCCATATCGGACAAGAACAGTAACCTTTTCTTAACTTTCCTATATTTTTAACAACAGAAACGTGAAACCACGGGAACTGACGACCCAATGATCAGATACAGCTGATAGAACCGATTTTGAAATGTGGGCAACTCTGTGCCAGTGGTGCCATCTTGAAAAATCGCCAAGAAAAAAAAAACTACGGCAACTCACCACCCGATAATTAGATACACCTGATAGAAGCGATTTTGAAATGCGGGTAATTCTGTGCCAGTGGTGCCATCTCGAAAAATCCCTAAGGTAAAAAACCACCTTTTGCCCTATAAATTCTGATAGTCACCAGATTTTGGCGAAATTCACACAGTAGTAGAACCTTGCTCTAAGATAAATTCAGAGGAAATTTGGTTGAAAAATTAGGTTGATGTTGCCAGTTATGGTAATTTTGGTGTCTTGGATTTTGAAAATTCGCTGAGCGAAATCAAGCTTCTAATGTCCTATAACTTCCAGTGCTGTCATGAAATCAAAACGAAGCTCAATTTGTAAATGGACCTTATTTTAAACAAAATTCAGTAGAAATCTGGTTGAAAAATCACGACTGGGTTGTCAGCTATGGTTGATATTATATATTTGTGTGTCATTTCTTTATTAAGCAACGTCATGATACAATTTTCAAATGTTAAGGATCTTGTAGTGACAATAAACAACAAATATTAGGATTTCGAAAATTTCAAAACTTTTGCAGGAGATTACTCTAAATTTCCTTGTATCCCTAATAGCTTCTAATGTAGCCATCGGATCGAAACGAAATTCATAGGTTCAACGTGAAGCAGCTGCGAGATATTTTTGGTTTCGATGGTGGGAAAGGGTTGCTAGCACGAGTCGTTTTTGTTATTTTCGTATCGACAAATGCTAACGTTAAGTATTCATATGGCGAACATCTACAACGCAAATAAGTAAGCAATGTTTAAATTTTCCAAATGCTGAAAGTTTTCGGATAGCAATCCTTAACGTCTTTCTATCCCTGTAACTTTCGATGAAGTCATCTGATGAAAATGAGATTCATAGAGTTGATTCTGACGTGAAGCAATTATTGTAGAATTTAGTATAGAAAGAAGAAAAGAAGAAAATTCGCAGTGCTTGCAAAACTTTCCCAGCACTGCGAATTTTCTTCATTTATGTTACAGGAGATGCTGCTTTCAAAGTTTTGTAAGATAAGCAACCGATAATGAATGTAAGTGACAAGTGTTTGATTTTGACTTTAAATGCACTCAAAATCTGCAAGATTTCTCTACTGTTCATCGAACATTAGTGTTTCTAGCGGTGTTGCTGCGCTAGAGTTGTTTTCCTTACCTTACAAGGACATTGACCAAGATAATCACATGGTATCAATCCATCACCAACAGCTATAGATCCATGAAGATTACAGTTACATCGTTTGCAAAGCGGATAATCAAAATATCCAGCTGCACAAGAATCACATCTATGTCCCGTATATCCTTCTTTACACGTACACTGCCCACTGCGGGCATCACATGATTGCCCAATCGAGCCAACATGATCACAATCGCATGGCTCGCAACCAATACGCGGTTGCCAGTTCCATGCATTAGCCTGACAATGTTGACAGTCTGGTCCTTTTGTATTGGCTGGACAAATACATCCTCCCGTTACTGAGTCACACAAATGACCACTCGACGGACAACGGTCACAGATTTTACATCCATCTTTCGATAGACCGTAGAATCCTTCCAAACATCGATCGCAACGATATCCACCAACGCCATTTTTGCAAATACAGCGTCCTGTCACGGAATCACATATATTATCCTGCGCGCCTAGCGGATGACACTCGCATTTTTGACAGCCCGCGTTTGCAGTCAAGTTCCAGAAACCAAATTGACACATGTTGCATCGTTGTCCAGTTACGTTGGGTAAACAGTCACACTGGCCGTTAATTCGATTGCATGCTTGGTATTTCGATCCGACGCTATTGCAACGGCATTCTGTAAAAGAAGAATAGAAAAGATTAGTTTGAGTTTTAATTCAAGTGTGAAAAAGAAAAAGATTAAAATTTCATCGAGTAAAATAACAAGAATTAACCTGAATATGTATTCGCCTCTTTTTAGTAAAAATAATAAGTTTATTTCTATAAAAGACTCGAAGACTTGTACCGGAGCAACGGTTTTTATAAGCAGATGGTTTTAATTTTGAAGCTGATCCTGGATAATCAAATATTTTATCAAAAAACACCCACGTTGTCAGATGAACTCCGACAGAAAAAAATTATCCTGACCTTAACAATCGAATTCAGATATCACAACGTACAAACAGCCTATCAGACATGATAACAAATTGCTTTGGTTAAATTACTCAGACTTGATTTGTTTTAGCCAGCCCACAGTCACCAAGACAAAACAACATTTCAATTTTAGCCAAACTGCCTCTTGCCACATCATTGCCATTCTCTGACTGAAGCCAATTACCATAAAATGCGAACAGTAACTTCCTTTATTTCCCTTACGTGCATCCGCAACATATTCATGACACCATTTGCCTTCTTTTACCAACATTGCACAAAAGACCATGCAAGAATTGAAGGCGTTATGATGTTCCTCGCTCCATCGGCCGATGCACACAATTACTCTGGCATTATTTGCAACATTACTTGCGTTAAAAGTACACTTCAACTTATATGCCAATATTTGCAGCATCACTATAGTGATGTGTATCGTCATTTTATCGCAACGCTATATGTACACAGGAGGTCATTTGGATGCGTTTATCTTCGGGTTGTGTAAGATTTTTGCGTTGGCAAAATTTTCATGAATGAATTGCATGAAATGTTGCACCAAGTTTTCTTTCATAAAATCGAAATGCGTAGGTGTTGTTGTTGTTGTCGTCGTCGCAGTAGACGATGTTTACGCCGGCGAATGAAATCTAGATTTTAGTCGTGCAAAGGTATGCGAATGCACCTTTTCCTACATCATCTAGTTTCGAGACAAGTTGTCTTGAAGCAGAGCGCCCGTATTCGCGTAGTCAAGTCTTTTATACTAGTTAGTGCTGCCAATTGTTACGTTAAACTTTGGTGAAAAAATCTCCTTAATTGAAAGTCAAATGTTTTTATGTGCATGATGCCACTAAATTAAAGTTTGGATAATTTAAAAAAAAAACAAAAACAAAACAATAAATTCAAGAAAATAAAACAAAAATAGTAAATCATGATTCAATAGAATGGCAACACCTAACGTCATCATCACTGTAACTTTAGTCCATTCACGATTCAGCTTCAGTCTAGTTCATCAAGATATTTAGATTAAACGTACTCGAGATCGTATTGAATCATAATTCATGTTTCTACCTCATTTATTTCACTCTCTCACTATGTATGCCCCGATAGACAGCAGTAACAGGCCCACGTGAAAATTCATTCATTTCATTAGTAGAGAAATTTAATCTGAAACCTTGCAAGATACATAGATAGTAGCAAGATGATATGAGGAATTAATTAATTTCAACAATTAACGGGAATATCGTTTCGATTTGGAGGTAAAATGATTGAGGAATTTTTCAATATTGATCGGTTGTAATGTTGATTGTATCTGTACATACGTGGTATGTGTTGTGTTGGTGTATCAAATTAATTGAAGTGTCTTGAAAACTAAAGAATTTAATTAGATTCATTTAAGCATTTCACATGATTTTAAATTGAGTTATTTTAGGTGAAATGTTAGAATTTTACCGTTGAATTGGATTCTTTAACTCTTAATATGCTAAGATGATAGATTTTATCTAAGTTGGTTGAGTTAAAGATATTTTGATAGTGTAGGTTTTTATATTGCCTGTAAGTTAATCCAAAGTGAAACTGTCGTCAGTGCACCGATTTTTAGTCAAATTTGATACTTAGTTTTCCAATCAAACTGATATAATCTCAATTATTCAAAATATCTATTTCAGGCAGCCTTTTGTGCATTTTAAAGTTTTCCAGCATAAACCTACATCAATAAATGGAAAGTACCAGAATATATAAATCAAAGGGTAATGGTTGATTGAACTTAGCCTGTTGAGCCTTTTCGTAAACAAGGTTTCAATTTTTTCGATAAAAAGAAAACTTACACAAGATCAGATCAGGTCAGCTTATATCAAGATTATATCTCATTTTACCTCGTTATGATATGAGGTAAAATGAGAAATCAAATGAATCATTCAGGGCAAGCCGATTATTTAAGATCAAGAAAAGTTAAAAAACAATAGCAATATGTTGACGGTTAACATTCATTCATTTCAGTTAAGATGGTAAATAAAAGGAAAGAACATTTTTGCGCCCAACGTGGGTTTTAATGGAAAATTATTACCGAATGATGAAATTTCATAAGATGAGATTTTAATATTACGTTTTTAACTCTTAGGAATAGCATACACAAATTCAGGAGACTAAACTACTTCTTTTTGGACATATTTTACAATAAGCTGTTGCGAAATAATCTTTCAGGAAAATGATGCCTTAAAAATCTTATTACAGCGGTGAAAATGTTTAACTGTTTCATACTTCATTGATGACAGCTTCTTTAACATGGTGTCAATACTGAGATCAGGCCAGTTTTTTTGCAGAATATAACGGCACCAACAACTCCTTGAACGTCCAAGCACAAGGAAAAATGCCCAAAGTGTAGAAAGGTACCCATAATTTTTTTCGTTAACAAGAATACTTGACAGACCATGTAGTTGGCTGTATGACTACTTTTGCAGTTGCTGCATTTCATATTTAGGGGGATCATTTTCACTTCCGCTGCATGATTTTTTTATGAATTTCAATTTGAATAGAACATATCATAAGAGTCGAGTAATAAGATCTCTATTGCATTAATTTTTACGTCATTTGCTGGGCTTTCTACAATGTACGTTTCGGTCACGAATTTTTTTTTCCTTCGCCTGAAAAATGCAAAGGGGAGTTGCATTTTCCCTGAGCATTCGCTATGTTTACGATGAAGAAATCGAGTATGTCGATGATTTTGATTTTTTCAGCGATGGAGGCATTTAGCATACGATAATAATTGTTTTTAAAGCTTATTGTTTTTTAATTGAGCCATTGTATCCGATATTAGTTTAATAAGAACTTTGTTACTTGTGTTAAAAAATTATAATAGGCAAAACACTGTCGTTAAAATATACAAATAAAAAAACGGTTGCATCGTTATGAGTTTTCTTTGAATATTTACATTTGATTTCACTTATTTCAGAGAGAAATATGAAAAAAATGTTAACATTTTTATTTTGTGTTCGCAATTAAACAAAATGCCCCGTTATTAATATGAGAATGTTTTTTATTTTTTTTCTCTCTATCTTTCTGGAATTACATGTGTATTTTTTCATAAATTAATATCATTCCAACTAAAGTTTAGTTGGCCTCATATATGAAGATAATATATTTTTAAATCTATATCAGCCAGAGGATCACTGAACTCTCTGAATCTTTTCCTTAACGATATTGTCTGACCAATGCGCCTATGTACATACATATGTATACATGTTCGAAGATAGTATCGATAATTTAAACATTGTTGCGACTTAGACGAAGTAACAGACTATGTCTAACGTTATCTTCGATTTCCTTTGCAATTTACATTCAATGCAAGCAAGTGAATGAATGCTTGAATATCGAACACACTCGTACAAATGAAATTGCAAAGCGTTTTATTTATCTTGGCTGGCGCTAATTTATGTTGGCTATTTAGATAAAACTTACAAGTTGTTCAATGGGTTCAAGCAAATGTTAATCGTGTCTGTTTATTTTCAGTATTAATTTTTTGTTGGTATAGATTATAATCTAATGAATAAGTGTCATTTTTGCATTTATCAAGCGATCGAACATTGAAACATAGGTATTTTGTCTGGATTGAAATCATTGGTCAAAACGAAAAAGTTTTTCGATAAGTTCATTTAGTCTTCAAGTTTGAAATTATAGAATCTGAAAAATCAACTTCATTTGAAAGTAGCATGATCTCTTGACTCCTGATGCCCGCTAGCTAAAATCTAGGATCGAATCCAATCAAAACTGCATTTCTTCAATGTTGGTCTTTGACCAACCGCCAAATCGCCTCCTCAACTATTTTCTTTCTAACTTTCTCAGATCAGTAACTACTCGGGTCATGAATTTCATTTGCATTCGCGTGATAATTAAAGGAAAATACCGTCTTAATGGTATTTTCCCCATGGGCCCGGTGCACGACCCATGAAGCGGTAGTTATCTATTTTACGGGCATGACAATTTTCACACCTGACCGCTGGCGTTATCGTGCTCACCTTAGTACCATTTCTGTCGTTACTGCCTTTTCTCCAGATTGCCCGTTAGCTTCGGGAGCCTTAATTAAGCCGATACCTACCTACCAAACAACCCGTAGTAATGGACATACCAAGCAAGCAATCAAGAGCGCATTACAATGTAATATGTATGTATGTATATCTTTGCAGCTTCCAGTTAAAGCGATAGACACTTTGAAATTGGCTTTAAAGGTTGTACGGATATCTAGTTAATGGCAAAAGGGAGCCGAAATGTTATTTGCGATTATAATAGACACATAGAATGGCAACAAGAAAATTAGGTCCCTTTTTTCTTTGACAATAGTCTCAGCGATCTACATCTCTCAGCAACATGGCGCTTTTAAAATCATCCATCCTGATCGAATTGACGGAAAAATCATTTGAGCTTAATATTTTCCCAATCAACGTGAAAAATTCATTCTGCATTTGATTTTATGAATCACGAAAGCGCTCGTCGTAGGTGTATCACCAAGTCAACAGTCTACGAACCAAATACATTCCCACTCGACTCGAGCATAAGTGCGTGGTACAGAAGTGCAATAATCTTGTGCAAATGGCAAATGGTTTATTTTGGGATTAATTGATGGACTCGGTATGTTTATTTTTATGTAACCACCATTCCATCCATTCATCGAACTACCGATAGCCTGCTGTTTCGCCTACTTGATCTGGTGGCCGGAGCTCAAAAGTTAATTTTCACTTTTTCCCGTAATGAAGCGTGCCTTCCGTGTTGTGTACCATTCGATGATTGCATATTAGTATCATGCTGAGATTTCTGAGACAGCTGGGTGACTTGCGAGCAACGAGTGGTCCGCCACACCAACTTGAAGTATTCTCGCTGGCCATTGCATAATCGGCATATAATGGGAGGTTAAAGAAGTGCAACAATTAGGGGCAGCTATAAACTCTACTGATCCTGCAACAGTTCGAGGTCTGGCTGGCCAGCAAATACAAGTAGCAAGCGAAATTGCTTATTTTCCAAGTATAGGTTATATTGGCGATAAAATGTTAATGCAGTAGAAGCGTTTGGTGGAAATCGATGGAATTTCAAAGTGAATTTTCAAAGAACCAGTGTTGTGTTGAAAATAGCTATCAGATCTCTTAACAGATGATTTTACTAATTGGCAGTTTGAAGGAAATTTGTTTGGAAAACTGCAGTGAGAGAGCTGTGATACTTCTGCATTTCGCAATTTTTCTTTCGTTACAACTGCAAACTGGACTGTGAAATGTTTACTGGAAGATGAGATTCTGCAGGCAATTCTTAAGACCTTTAATCTGGAAACAGTATCAACAGCCGAATGTAAACATATTCCTTTATCTGTGTTGATCATAAATTTTGTTTGACATTTGCTTTGCTCAAATTAGATGGAAACTAATTGACTCGGTGAGTGAAGTAGATAATTATGGTTCTTTGAGAAATACCAGACATTTCATCTAAGCAAACATATCACCATCGTTTGAAAACAATGAGTGATTCAACAGATGCATGTTTAAAACAAGGATCCAAAAATATGCATTTTTCCTGACAACCGTCAGATCGCCAGACTCATATTTCGCTTTTTGACGGTCGGCTTTTAAGTTACCAATATCTATCCACCATGAGAATGTGGATATAGAACTCTGCCTACCCACTTGACTACACAAGCTCACAGTTCGATTATATATTAGTTATACCAGGTTGTGTCAAGTATTGGGTTATACCAGGCTGTTTTAAATACGTGGCTCTAGATATTCTCTTTGAGCTAATACAGACTTTGCAGTTCGAAGCTACTTAGCGGCTGGAGGTCTTTCCGTTGATGGGACAGACCAAAATAGTTTAGAGACACTAAGACGTCCAAGGTTGATAGTTCTTCATGTGTCGTTGACAGACTAATTTGGATAATTATGAATCTACCTTTAATCTGCTTCAAAGTTTGAATCCTACTTTTCGGTAGGTGTCCAGATTGATGACCTTCGCCTTAAGGGCTGCCGACAATGCCTTTCCCGATTCTTTTTATACACACAACTATCAAAAGAATGAAGAAATTTGGTCAAATGAATCAAGTCCTCCTCAGGGAATTCGTATGTTGAACAGGCGCGTGCTGCAGTTACAATAGAGAAAATTAAATTTAAAGAATAGGAAACCAGTGAATCTACGTCGTACAGACTAAACCATCTGAAGTGACGTCACCAAAAGAAATGTTAATAACAGGTTTGAAGAAGCTAATGATGAAGCTGGAAAATGAGACTCCCTGACAGTGATATGCAATACTTGATGATCGAATTCTAATTTAGAAACGAAGATCAGGCTAAGGTCCTTCAAATTGTCAAATACATTCAGAAGAGAACCAAAAACAGAGTAAAACGGTAGGGAAAATATTTTGAAGATAAAAAACATTTGATGACACTTCACAACATTCAGAGTAGCAGAATTCGCAGCGCTCTAGTTAACTGAAATCCTCAAATTATTTTGCAGTAGGGACCAGTGGTTAACGGATTTAATCACTCTTAAAATTTTGAGGTCATTAGCATAAGGGAGACAGATGGAGTTTAGGAAACATAAACATAAGGAACAATAAAGGATCAAGAATGGTTCCTTGAGGAATGCCTGATGTGGGTAATAGCAAACAGTAACAACAAAAGTGCGATTACAAGCGTAGGAGGAAAACTAAGAATGAAGGTCATGAAGGAGATCATACTCAGCTAGCTAAGAAAGGAGAATTTCATTCTTCATTGAATCGAAAGCTTTGGAAATGTTTCTATATAAAACATCAACTTACTTTTGCTGATCGATAGCAAAAGCAAAAGTATTAGTCAATAGCAATAAGCTAGGTACTGTAGACTTACCTTTAATGAACTCATGCTGTTCTTGGGCTAACAAGGGCTGGACAAAATGATACACTCGATCGTAAACTGCTCGTTCGAGAAGTTTGCTTTAACAGGGCAAAAGGGATATGAGACGGTAAGAACTAACTAATCTTAACAAAGACTGGCAAGGAAAACAATACCTCTTTCGCTATTTCTCTTTTTTTTCTATAAAATCGAGGTTTTTCACGATTTATTTTCATTTTACCACAAATAGTTACAAATTTTTTTTTTAATTCTTGTCATGAGCAATTAGCAGACCATAAGCTGCGAATATTTCTCCAGAACTACCTCTAGGAAAAAACAACTTACAATTTACATTTTTTTAAATATATTTTTATACTGCATA
Source organism: Nemotelus nigrinus (assembly GCA_947369275.1). NCBI lineage: Eukaryota > Metazoa > Arthropoda > Insecta > Diptera > Stratiomyidae > Nemotelus > Nemotelus nigrinus. The sequence continues at coordinate 50,509,796 of OX376375.1, read as the reverse complement.
AACTATATTTATGCTCTTTTTGTTAAATAAAAGTTGTCTCCGATTAGAAACGATGCGCGAAAATTTAATGGTATGAAAAAGGTCATGCAAAACGTATTGAAAGTCCAGACATTTCAGGCCTAAATGGACAGAAAATCTCAGGCCAAAGTAAGTTATTTGACGACTTTTTTTTTAGCTGTGTATTGACTAAAGACGATAAGTCCATGTCCTTATAAGGATATTGCGCTTTTGAAATAATAACGTGTGTATCTCACAGCGAATTTGATAGCTTTAGGCGAACCAGGCTGCTACTCAAATGTCAATCTAGTAATAATGAAAAACAGCAACATTCATTTTGTATCGCCGTATAGTCATGAACACTGTGCATTTGGTCTTTGTTTTTTGCCAACCGTGCATGGTCGTTTTGTTAGCGTTGAGTTACCTATCTGTTGAAATCAACACAAATTCTTTTCGTATTTATATTTTACCCTGGAAAAATTCTTACGATTTCCTTAATTTTATCCACTTTAACTATACTTCTTCTAAAAATGATCAATAGATTCGCGTCATAAGCCAACATAATCCTTGTCAAAAGGGATCTAGCATAAAAAAAAAAAAAAATCAATAGATTCGTGTATGGTTTGCTAAAAAGTATATCTTAATTTGATTAATTTCTCAATGCCATACAGGGGCGGATTTGCCACTAGGCCCGGGCCTAGGGCGGCAAATTTTCGATTTTTTTTGTAACTACTTTTCGTTTTTTTTTTTGGGCGGCAGTTTTTTTTCTGTCGTATATGTACATATATCTGAGTTGAATGAACCTAACACCTCAAGCCAACCGAACTCTCTAAAAACTCAATGCACACAAAAATTCACCTCTGATGATTTTTTTCGGACATTAAAAAGTTTGACTTAGAATAAATATCGAAATGCGATCACGGTAAAGGACCAAAGAAACTCAAAAATACCTAAAAAAAAAAAGTACCTAGAAAGTATCTAAAAATACATAAAAAGAACCTAAAAAGATCATAAAAAGAACCCAAAAAATACCTCTTCAATTTAGGAAAAGCTTATCAGAGGTAAATATTTGCGTGCATTGATTTTTCAGAGAATTCTTTTAGTATTATTATGTTACAGAGTATACCAACTACATGCGAATCTCTTTATTTTTGACGTGTTTTTTAAAATTGTACTTCATTACTGAAATTAATTTCTATAAAAAATTTCTATAAAATGAAATCTAGAACATCATAGGTCAAAATATTTCGGGTTCATCCTGAACTAATAACATATCGAACATTAATTTACAGTAGTCGAGTTTATAGTTGATCTCCAGTTAAGTGCGGAAGCAAACTTTGATCGGAATAGTAAATTTACTTATAAAAATATGAGCGAAGACGTTGGAATTATATGCGATGTAAAGGTGTATACGGTTTTGGATTCTTTTTTTTTTCAGGTTTTTTTTAGGTTGTTTGCTGTGATTGTATTTTAATAATTATTTATGTGGCAAGGGCGCAATAATAGGAAATTTTTACGAACGAACCGGTGCCGGTTTCGCTCTGATATTCCTTTTTGGTGAGCTCGAGCGCAACGAGAAACAGCGAAGTATTCTAGGGAATCGAAAAAAAATCGCGCATTGTTACATATAATATAATTCACGCAAATATTTCTGAGGCCTAGGGCGGCAAAATGGTCAAATCCGCCTCTGATGCTATATATCCATTTCATCCATCCATACTAAACCTTTGACTTTGAGTCCATAATCAAATTCCAAAATGTCAATTTTGGCGGAGGTCCTGTTAGCATACCAAGCTAGGTCGCTTCAATCGTCATTGCGTGTCCATTTATGTTTTTGTTTTACATATTTTTTTGCTTCGGTTTGTTCGTGAGTCTAAAATTTTGCTTATATTTTACTTATTCACAAATCTGCTGACCAAGGCAAAATTCCATGCTATTGGTCAATTTCTCTTTTATTTCAACATTGTTAACGTTATCATAAATGGCGCAGAAACTTGCAGTTCAGTCAAGGCCTGCTGTAGGACAGAATTCCAAACGACGTACAGTTCGATATTCTTAGCGTTTTTTTTAGCATCCGAATAGTTATCCCCCTCTTTTCCCTTCTACTCGACTCTGGAAAATTAGTTGAGATTGTTGTTTAATATAGGCTCTTTTATTTCTTCCCTTTTCTTCTTGCCCTTGGTGAGCTACTGTTGAACTGTTTGTCTTAGAATATTAAATAACTTAATAACTCTCTAGTTCAGGCTACCAAAAACAATTGGATTTACAAGCCTTTGACATCGACAAATTTATTTTTATAAAAATTTATTTATTTTTTATTTGTATCGACGGCTATCTAGTACCAATGCCTTAACACGTTTCCATTTCGGGTCACGTTTTAGATATCCACAGGGATCGTTTCTGGGTTCATGACTGTTCTTTGTATTTATCAATGACCGACTTTAACTAGACCTTCTTAGTAACTGTAGTGTTCAGAGTAATTGTGGCAATAAAAACCGCTAAAAATATTTAACATAACGTACAGAATAGGTCAAAATGCAGTTTGTTGAATATGGAGAGGAGAGGTACTTTAAAAATAAAAGTCATAGATTAATATCCTATTTTAGTTATGGTCTTCAAGTAAAAGCATTCTTGACAAAACAAGACTTCATCTGATTTTCAGATGAACGTTTTTTTTTCATAATTGCAGCAAATAAGAATCTGGAAACCCAGAGGGCAATAAACCAAGCAAATACTGTTTATTAACACTAAATTTAAATTGCATCGAAATATGATCCTGACGCTAAGCATTCGCAAGATTTATCTTCAAATGAAAAATACGCAAACGTAGGTAAGTATTGCTAATTCAATTCAAGCATTGTAAACATAATTCGCATAATTTATCACCGTTAATAAATTTACTATTCATGCATTCTAATTTCCGTTCATTAAAATGCAATAAAGTCTAGACGAAATAAGTCACATAAAAAAAAACATTAATACAACATACACGACATGTATAACCTGAAAACATTCATCCGCACAATGTATTGGAGGTTTATTGTTGTTTGAGTTTTTGTCGGCAGTTTGCAACGCGAGTGTAAGCAATGCAATTGATACTTGCATTTATGATTAATCATGCAAAATTTTCTTGACCACGAGTAAAGTTTACGGTCAAGTGTAGTGTGAAAATGCTTAATCAGCATATAAGCACATGTGGTTTGGTATGAGTACGGTATTACTAATGGATCGATACGACGATGGAGATTAATATGCTCTTGGAATAACGATTAGACCATTTTCGAAGAATTTAAGTCGTTGCGTTGTATTAGACAGGTACAGATGGTTTTTTTTAAAGCTGTGGTTGCATGGTTCATTGTTTAACTATCCATATGATGGGTTTGAATGTTGATTGGCTATGGTTTTGACTGCAGTAATTGTTATATGCAAATGAAGCTGTATGTTTTTTTTAGGTTTATTACATATTGTCGTAAGCAATAGAATATGGGACATGACTTAAGCTGCATTAATGGCTGACCACTAAATTATTGATTTAATGATTCGATACGATTGCAACATGAAAATATGTTTGGGTTTTGTTACAAGTAGGTAGATATTACTAGGACAACAATCGAGCGGAAATTAAAATCGTTAAATTTATTTAACGAGTGTATTGGTTGCCATAAATAAAATCTTGACCAATTTCGTAGAATCATTTTAAACGCCTATGGCAATCTATATTAGCAAGTAAAAAATTCTACCAAGGTTCTGAAAATCGATTTTTAAGGAATCGATTTATTCGGGCTGAGCCTTTAATAAGATACGATGAAAAAACCTGCTTAAAAGTTATATATGGAGGTTATATAGCGATGAAAATATGGTTGAACAAAATCTACGAGGACACACATCTAATTATAGGTTATTATAAAAACAAATCATGCTTCTTGGAAAAAGGCTGGAAGTTGACGACAAAAAAGAAGCATCTTACGGTCGAGTAGAAGCTTAATGTTTGCCCAAGAAATGGTGTAAAAAGTCATCAATGGAAATCTAAATGCTAAAATAACCCTGAAGTCGGTACACAGGCATTAATTAATGACAATGGACTAAGAGTCATAGAGCTAGCAGCGTCGAAGAGCTTGCACGTTGTGGTACCAGGTTCCCGCGAAACGATATCCATAATGACACTTGAGTTTTCCCAGATAGAGCCACTCGTCGCTAAGTCTCGAGTCTGATGACGATTAGAACATAAAGTATTCGAGCACTATATTGTTTTCCGAGCGTGGATTACCTTCCAGAGGCCTATTGTATCCGTAGAGCAAGTTCAGATCGACAAAACTGCCCTGCACGACGAGAATGCCAGTAACCCTTGGATATCACGTTAAAACTCACCGTCGAAAAGCTCGATGGAGGCAGAATAAGTCTTGTGGTCAGAATACCGGCAGTAGATGATAATGAGATACACTTTAAAAATACAGTCATTAGTGCTGCTGACGCCACCTCAGACAGAAGTCACAGAGACCAGAGCAACTGGTTTGATGATGAATGGAAACTAGTGGCTAAACGCAAGAATGTTTTATACTGAGCAACGGTAGCAATCTCTGCAAAGATAGCAAGAAATATAAAGACCTCAGAGGAACAGAGACGAGACTTCACAGTTAGTAGAAAGCAGTCTGGGAGAAAAAGCTGATCTGTGAAATAGAGAGAAGTAGAGAGATCATCGGCACTGGAGCGATGGGAAGTGCACTTTAACGAATTGCTAAACGGTTAGCTCGCCAAGAAATCGAAAGCGTCACCAATCAGAGAATAAGAATATGTGCTGCTGCTACCTAGAATGGAAAATGTAAAAAGATCAATACATGTGCTCAAACTCAATGAAGCTCTAGGCGGTAACGGTATATTCGCTGAGCTGATGAAATAGTCCTTAAACTACCATGGGATGATATTATTTCATAGATCCAATATTTAACCAGAATCTCGAAGCTATTGTTGTACAAGAAAATAGTCTTACCAGTACTAATGTATGGATACGAGACTTGGCACTCTGGCCTCTTAGTTGCGTTCGAAAAGAAAGTTTTCCGGAGAACTGTCGGCCTCGAAAGGAAGAAAGGGCGATTTTGCAGACACTACAGCCATGAGTTGGACGCAACCTCTCGAGAAGCAGATACATTCAACAAGATGAAGCTCGATAGACTGGGATAGTTTAAGCATCGAGCTCGTATGAGCGAAGAGGAGCCAGCTAGGGACACTCTTTGTGATAGATTGTATGCTAGATGGTAACAGGGAGACTTTACTTGCACTGGAGGGATAGAAATAATATCGGATCGATGACATCGGCCTCTCTCGATCGGGTTCTGTGGAGTGACCTGCTGAGTGAGATGATGTTAGAAAGAGCTATATAGCCTTGGAGGGTGGGCGATAGAGGAGGGGAGAGAGAGTGCGCTGAAAAAAAATTTGCAAAGCGCAGCATTTATGGTCGCTCCGCTATGTACATAATACTGCGAGCTATAAAATATGGCTCAAATTGCCAAATCTCTATACATGAAATGCTTCTTTTTGCTATGCACTTAGTCTCACCTTCTATGCTACATTACTCCAACTACTATTGGTTAGAATGGGGCGATAAATTGGGTCACGGCTTCGCATTTGGGTTGGAGCAGGATTTATTTGTAATAATGTAGAATTTTAAGGGGTTAAGTACATAGCGCCAAAAGTCGAAACGGGTTAATTTTCAGGAAATAATTTTGGAAAAACTATTGATGCATGATTGATAATTTTTTTTATATCAACTCACGTACACAACAAGGAGTCTTTTCAAAAAATACAATTAGATCCAAATAAGTCCCCTCGCGCCTTTCGAAGACTTAAGTATATTGCGGGCGTGCATCAATATGTTATATAATATGTTCAACAAGTAAATTGTTATATAAATATGTTCAACAAGTAAATTGTATAAGTTTTCAGTTGACAGAGCACTTTTATTTTTTTGACACTTTGGGAGCGAACAAAAAATTCCAGAATTTTTTTTCCTCTTCCGGCTCAAAAATTGGTCATATTATTGTTACTAATTATTGAACAAAAAATTAAAACGATAAAAAAATACCTTTCCTCTGAATATGTATACCAAATTTCAAGACGATCCATCGATTACATTTTGAGATATGGTGTTCATCGTTTTGAAATACACGGTTTCGAAAAAAAACGCGTTTACGGTTTGAGCACGGTTTTTCGGGTAAAAAAAATATTTGATATGTCTTACCGTCAAACTGCCAATCTTGCCTCGTACACTAAACCTTCCTGTTTATGCATAGCTTCTTCAAGAGCCGATCGCATCGTTCTTCTCTCGATTCTTCCTTCTGTTGAAGCTTCATAAGTTCGATTTTGGGCAGTTGAAATCGGCGTATCATCCACGTCGTGCAGATTGCAGTGGCATTTGATTCATTTATTACATCCATTGTGTGCAGTATTTTAAGGACACTTGCGTTATGTCAATTGAAAATGAAAGCTGCAATGTAGGATGCGATTTCTACCGTTTTCGCCCCACTAAACAATCGTTTTGGAGCAAACGACCATATGACACCATTGAGACTTTCTTTGCTGTTTTGAGTAAATCCTCCTACGCAATGCCCTATCAAGTTTTCGTTACTGAGCTCTTCGTGGATCGGAGTAATTGCCTTCAGGACCACGTCGGAGAGAGCTGGTTCATGTTTACAATCGTACAGTTTGTTCAGCGCTTTTGCTTTCTGCCAGCTGTACCATCTGTCTTCCCCAAGCGGACAGTTATCGGGTTGCGGATTCTCAACGGTCGACGTTTTATGCAGCAATATAGCCCAGATTGCTCTCTTCATGTTCTCGGTGGAATTTTTGTTTCTCCGAATTGCCAATCCGTAAAAAACAGACAGATCATCAACGAACTTCACTGTGAGATTACTTTTCCAGAGAGTCCTTTGGGATCGTTCCTAAATTTACGCAAACGCGCTCCTATTCTTTTCTTTACATGATCGATGTATTCTTTCTTAATTATCGTAAAATGTTCACCATAAGGTCGTGATTCGACTATGTTTTTGAACATTTTATAAAACCCATCGCCAAAATATGACGAATATTTCACGCCGTGTAATTTTTCTGACCTCACGATCATATTCACAGTACCTTAGGCTCCATTAGTGTTTTGTTTATGACATATATTCTATAGAAATAAGTTATCTACTGGATTACAGAGAAAATAGATCGGTTGAATGAAACCCTGTACGTACGTCTACCTGCACAACAAATTTTTATTTGATGCCAAAAGTGCTTTAACTCAAAAATATCGTGAATACCGACATGACATTTTTTTGCATATCAATCTAAATTGATAAAGCTATTTTTGGAAGGAAGAAAAATTTGAAAATTTAACTGTAAACTAACCTTTTAAGGCATACAATTTCAGTAAGGTTCTTAGTAGACTGCCGATGTTTATGCACTTACGTATTTTGTAAATAAGGGAGGTAAGGAATAGAGATGTAAATCAAATATTTGTTTTTTAATTGTTTTATTGTAACATTAAAATATGCATATTTCATGCAAAATATTATGCAAAATATATGCAAGATATGCAATATATATGCAAAATATATGCAATTTGAAAAGTCTGCCAGATATTATGCTATTTTATTATAATTTGCATTGCAGTATGTTACAACTGTTTTTTCCCAGATTAGAAAATGTAAATTTGTGACGTTTGTCTGATAATATTATTTTGTACGCAGAGAACTATCATTCGACGTTATGAGAAGTATTTGGAGTATATTTAAATTCGCTCAAATGGCATGCCTGGATCTCCTTTGGTTTTTCAAGGGACCCACCCTTCAAAATGCTGCTGACTTTTGTTAAATCGTCAAATCCTGGATTTCTTTTCAAAACTGCATCGACTTTTGCAGCAACTTTTTCTCCGAAAATTTCGGGTATGTTTTTTCATATTTTTAATAATATCGACCACATATCCCATAGATTCTATTGTAGATAATCCCACTGTTTCCAGTTTCTTCATACTGATTGGCAAAGTACCAAAATGTGCGTAGATAAATGCCAAATCCTGAGGAAGTTGTCTACTTTGTAGTATTTCCTGTCCTGTTTTATTTGACATTGCATCTTTTACATCCAAAGATTCAATTACCTGTTTTGAGCACAGTGATATACAAAAATACTTATTTAATAAAGTCAAATTTTTATTAATAATAGAAAATTAATACCTCTTTTATACCCTCCAAATGCGTTGCATAGGACACTAGGAGCTAAACAAGTCAGATGCAACATATTCGTGTAAAAAATTTGCAAGTTGCTACCAGCTTTCAACATGTATGCTGCTGCATCAACATGTATGCTGCTAACACTTTTTCTTCACCACCGTTTGGCCGTAAGACCCGCATCATCGAATTCACAAATCGAGAAATAGTAGCATGGTTTGTTTCCTCGAGTTGTTCAGAAGCAAGTAAGCAAGGGTTTTGTTATTTCATTCTCAATCAGTTTCCCAACTATTAAATTCACTACATTGCGACCGGTGTTATCTGTAGTCTCCAAACATAATTCTCAGCAATTTCATTTCGAATCTCCTGAATTGCAAAATTATAGCAATCTTGTAAAGAATTTTTCCTAACTTCGATTCATTTGGAATATTCTGCTTGGTATATTTTTGAAGAAACCATCTCTACACCTCATTATCAAGGCTTCTCCAGGGAATATTAACAGTGACCATTGCTCGACATATGTCACTATAAAAAGGATTCTTCTTGGATGGATTTATTTCATCTTCTGGATTTATATTTGAAGCGTTCATAGCATCATCTTTGACTTCAACATTATTCTTGTGCCCAACAGTATCTAAATGTTGAGTCAATTGTGATTTTCGTTCAAATCGAATCTAATTGTAAGTAACAAAATACACAGTACGTTAAATAAGTATTTTACCTCATACATAATCATAATTAACTGAAAGGCAGATTAAAAATACAACCGCATTTTAATTACAAGCTTGACAATAAACAGTTTGTCCATCCCGATCCCCTGTGAAATATTTTTTCTATAGTTGGTCAAGCCCATTTTTCACTCTTACACTTCTCGATTTGGTTGCTTTCGGCATTGTCTTGACTTTGAATTAATGATGATCATTTCACTAACTACTTTATACACGGTTATGCATTAACTTGTAAATAATTCGAGAGTTTGTGCTTATGTAATTTATGCAAAATATATGCTAAATGTATGCAATATGCAAAATGTATGCAATATGCGAAATAAATAATAGAATTTTAGAATCGTCTAATGATAAAACAAATTCCAATTTCGGTCCCACTACTTTGCCTTTCTTAAGCATCCGCAGTCTAGTTATTAGGAATTTTCCGCATCTACATATGTCCAAATTCTGAAATTGTCTAAAACGGGGTCAATATTGTTTTTACTTTGCTTTTGATTGAGGCTATAATGCAATTTTCACGCCATTGAGGGTTAAAATACGTAGTATTACACGAAAGCTATAATAGCGTCTAAATCTATGAATTTTTCGCCATGTATCATGGTGTCAGGCGCTCTATGTTATGACAATCTCGAAATTAATTATGTGTATAGAGCCAGAAGTTTATAAACTATAGTCTTCGGCGATATGTTTTTTTCCAGTGTATCAAAATTTATTCAACCTGCAAACTATGTGAGAATGAGGATGATAGGGCAGAAAAAAAGCCCAAATAATGGTTTCGATAAAGTAAGAATAACCCGCCGTTAAAAAGAAGCATTTAGAATTTCAGAAAAAACTATAGCTCTTAATAATCGAAAAAAACAAGTTTGAATTCAACATTTGTTTGCCCCGGCGAAAGGATAACAGCTACAATTTTTTAAAAACAAAGTCAATAGTAATTGGTTAAAAAACACATTCGCATCTACCCACATGAGCAGCACAAAGTCTTCTTATTCATAATTTTTGAAAATACCAATTTCCAACTTTCCAAACTCACTACGTAATAACGTTAATAACAATGACAGGAACATGACTTTGCGCTATCCCATTCAACTATCGTACATGAAAATTTCCTAGACAACAATATGATCGCGGCCGACACAAAACGGGAATTTCATAGATATATGTATATTAAAAGCAGTGCAGCAATTGAAAAAGCGTGCATCTGCAAATGTTTGCCCACAGAAATAAATCGCACCTATTCGATCTGTGTGACTGCTTCCTGGTACACCGAACTGGTTTGGTTAGTCGGTTTTGTTGTTATTTTCTGTCTTGAAAATTTAGCACGATCGTGTCTTGAATGAAGTTGTCGTTCCTTTTCTTTGGCCCGGCTCATGACCGCAAGTCCGTGTTAAAACCTGGCTTTTTATCTAGAATGCTATGTAAGTTTAGTTCTTTGCGGTTGTAATTGTAAGCCGCAAGTATTTTTCATTAAACGGAATAACAAGACGGTAGACCTAGGAATGGAGCTTTTTGTGTCTCACAGTATTTTCTTCGAGCAGCATTAGATGCAAAGCTGGTTAGCTATAATATGTATTTGCTCAGCAGTTCGCAACCTTTATTATGCTTCCAAACAGGGAGGCAAGCGAGAAAGTCAATACGAAGGTGACAACTTTCATAAGTATGTATTAAAATTAATTTGCTGGAAAAGTGTTTTCCAAGTAAATTCCATGATGGCTTTGCCCAGCAGGGAGCAAGCAATCAGCGGTCGGACGCGATTTATCATCAAGTTGTCTTTGCCGCATGCAAAAACCAATCTGTCGACTATAGACGTTGTTCGTAGTGATAGTTTTCGCGGCTTTTTATGAATGAATTCCTTCTCTTCTCACCTGGCCGATGACGCTGTGAACGAGTTTGTATGTAAAGTCAGGAGAGCTACGGCACATTCCGGCAACAAAGCAACCAACTCAGCCAGACAAACAGGGAAGAGCAGATCTTGCGTGCTAAGTACCATTTACACAGTTTTACTTTTTCACACCTCGCCAAATGACAACGCAATTACAACCAGATCAGATCGATCGTTTGAGCTTGCGGATGTCGAGGTGAGACGTAAGTGCGAGGATAACTCTAGTCTACTTGAATAGCATCAGTACCAACTTGTGGATGTCTATCAGATGTTCCTCCGGTGCCTATTATTCGGTCATGTTAAGATGACGCAGCAGCTGAGTGTCGCTTTACAGTCTCAAGAGTATTAGAGAAAAGACCATTCTGTCCACTTTTATGTCCATCATTCTTTCATGCCGCTAAGAAAAATACCTCTTTAGCTTCTGCGTCGCCGTTCAGGTAAAGTGATTGGCACTATTGTGGTCACAAGATGTTGTCTTTGACGCTATTAAGTCATAGCGTTCCCATTGTTATGCTAGTATGATTTCTTAGGTCGCTCGGAATTACTTAATACAAGCACTCGGCGTGGAATAGACAATAGATGCCGAGAATGCCTTTAAAGCAGCAGCAGCAGGCCAGCTAGCCCTAAAATGAATATCAGATTTCATGGCCTCGCACGTCCAACTGGTTTTGTTTTCATTCCTCGAAACCATTTGAACAATTAATATACAAAGCAAGAGAGATCTGGGCTCATAATAAGTCTTTATCTTTCGTAACTTATGGCGACCGTTTAACGAGCGATGTAGGTAAACGAGGTTTATTGCGAAATGTAATCACTTCAAGAACGATAGATTCACACAATTGTATTGGGTCTATAAGATCTGGTTGCCTGCTTCAAGTTAGCATAAGAATGTTTCGAAATAACTGCAATTATAAAGATTTAATTGACGCAGTTTTAGGATACCGATTAGCTTAAAAGAGGGTGTTCAAATATATCTTTGGTTAGAAATAGAGTAGTCATGCATTTCACGATTTATTTTGATATTGGGCATAGCCAATGGTTACTACCTAGCCAGCTATTGTTTTAAATATAAGACTTCAGAGTTAGAACAAATACCGAGCTTTGAGTTCACTTAGCTCTCAATGGGTTCATTAATACAGTTTACAAGAAAGTTAAGTGATTTGGTTTTGAAAAATTAATCTGTTATATGAAAATTTTTGCATCAATAGCTATTTTTGTGCAAAGAAATGAAAAAAGAATGATACGAAATAAAACAAATATTTTGGACTTTTCTTTCATAGATGAGCTTGTAAGTGTAGTTTACAGCAACGCAATAGAGGGAATTGTGACTTTCAACCCAAAAAATCGAATGCTGCAGAAGAAACTATGGATTTATATAGCCATCTAGGAGAAATTACCTAACCTTACTGATTACAGTACTAGATACCAGGAATAAAAAGACACTTTGCTATGTTACGAACCATGAAAAATATTCTCAGCATTACAAAATAGGCAACATTTTCTCTAAAAACTATAAAACACAAATTTGTCGCACCAGGTAGAGGTCCTTATAAAATCACCAGTGATCTAAAAAAAGTGAAGAATTGTATAACAAGACAAAGATGCCAAGATCTCTATGTTGATCTACATTCCTTAGCTCAAAAACTGCCAAAAAGTTATGAAAAAGCATTATTTTTGTTAGCAACTAATCACGAAACACTTGGAAAAATTCATTTAAAGTAATTCGATCGAACTTTAACTGTACAAAGTTAAGCAAAATTAAGAGGAATTTTATGGCCGACATAAAAAACCAGAATGGAATTTAAAAATATTTCGGAGGTCGTTGATGTATCCTCGTGGTGCATTTTGTGTATGATGACCTAGATTCTCTCACGACTGCTTTAATCTTCGGAGTTGTTTTCTTTCTTCGTAGCATTGCGTCGCCTTTAGGCGCAGTAGCGACTGAAAGAAATGTACTTCGTTAATGGCTCCGGATCTATATCATATCTGACCCATTCAAATCCTGGCAGGCCTCAGAGTACTTCTCAGTCTCTTCGCTATTAAGCTGATCTAGGTCTGAGCACTTGTCCCCATAAAGGCTTGTGCTATCATGCCGATTTGTTACCGTTAGTTGCTACAAACGATAGCAAAACTTTTCATCTTAGAATGGGATCAAACGGGGGTAGCTTTGAAAGGCCTCTGCCAAGAGTTTTTTCTGAGTAGGGCGCTAATTGCTTCGAAAAAATCCCAAAACTGCCTCTCCTCGGCCGCACCAAACCGAGAAGATAGCGACGGAAGAACGATTATTACTAAAGCACGTTCTCTATCTTATCGAGAAATAGAAACAGATATCTATGACGTAAATCGCAATTATAACACATATTTTTATTACTTCAACCGCAATAATTACACTGAATCCCGAACTAAAATACCTGCTCGATATGGCCTACTCTCACTTTTTTTTACTTGGACTACTCTCACTATTTTAACTATTTTTAAATTTGCACATGTGTTCGTCTTCACGCACTTCCTCGGTCGGATCCATCGCTGTTCTCTCGCTGAGGCTTTTCGAAATTTACCCTTGAAGACTCACCGCAACAGATGGATCCTGGATTTAGATTTTCCCGTCAAGCCAAAATTCGTCTGATTTTCATACACTAAACCGGCACTCGATATCTGACGGGACTATCTCCTGCGCTCACACAAGATTCTAAATCCGACCTCATTTCGATAAAACATAGAGAAAAAAACAAGGTATTCGCTGTTCGCCTCGATCTGAACCTCTGTCCCCTTAACTGTAAAAACCCAAGACCTTCGCATTGTCTCTCTGCTTGCATATATAACTATGGGATCATTAAAGGCGGCTACACATTCGGGCAAAATGAGAACACCAAAACCAAACTCGACCTAAAACCTAATGTACTCTCGAAGTTTGAGGGGGTCAGGATGGTTTTACCGTTGGGTGCAGTCAAAGCTTTGAAAAGTGAAGTTATGGTGAATGAGCTACCGCCACAGACTGTTGCTGGACATTATCGAAATATGACAAATGAGCTCTATTGACTCCCAGAACATCTTGAACAGTTGCTTCGAGTGGTTTTGGGTATTTAATCACTAAGTCTAAAGCCCGCAAAACACACAATCTGATCTGATCTTCGTATCAAGATCAGCGTTATGGTGCCAAAAAATGAAAACCACAGTTGGCCCAGATTTGACACATGCATTTACTGCTTCCACTTTGACCAAGAGAAAATTCTGGATATCGGTACTTTTCAACCCTGATCTTTTGAAAAGCATCCGAAATTGATGAGTCTGTCGAAAAGGCTCTTTTCCTGTTGAAAAGTCATAAGTGGCTAGGTGGTACCAGCTTTAAAAGGTCCGGAATGACAGAGTCGAGAAATTGTCCCTGGGTGTTTACAGGATTCATAAAAATAAGGGCTCAAGTTCAAAAAATCTTGATCCTATCAACCATAGCCCAAACCAGAAGACTCTGGTAGTAGAGTGGTAATCCATCACTCTTTCTAAAGGCTCGTCTATGTATTCCGGGCTAATGGGACCAGTGTCAGGACTACTTGTGATTCGGGCGGCTGTCTAGACCTCCTGACTCAGGAAGCAGAACAGGGGAGTGAGGCAGCATTAATGTCTGAAGAGGACGTCGACTTGATCCGGATCGGTAATAATGAGGGTACTTCAAATTCATATTCACCATTCCACAGCGGCCACAGCTGCCGTGTTGCTCTGTTGTAAACAACCGAGCTTGCAGTACACACAAGCTCGGCAGTCTGGAGAAACTAAGAGTCTGCTTTCTTGCGAATAATATCATTGTTTTAATTTTTCGCAATTTTTGTGACAAATATAACTTGGCTGTTGCCATTAAAATCAATCTAAGGACATGCTGGTGTGTTTCTTGTTATATGGCGCAAATCCTTTTTTTGACATCGTCAATGATATAGTGGCTGCAACCGCTGGGACTTGTATACCTTTTAAGCTAGGTGCTGATCATATTGCTCATAATGAAGTATTGGTCAGTTTTGATACAAATTGTCAAGGAGAAGACTTGGCCTTGTCCATCGAAAATGTGGGCAACAAATCCAACAAATTTCTTCTCATCCATTGTAGACGATACCTTAGTCAGTGGGCGACATACACATCTCCTGTATGGCCTTCTACAGGAAATGCGTGTATGAATAGAAGGTCACTTTAAAAGTATGTGAGAGCACTTTAAAAGTATGTGCTATGTCACATAAATTGTCGAGCTATGGAAACAGAAAAAGTAGTCAGAAATTGGATATGAATTCTGGTGAGACGTTCGGTTATGAAATAGTGATATAGTTCGTTCATAACACCAAACGGAAACGTTTCTTTTCGTTTGTTTGTTCATAAACGATACAAGTCTACTGCACACAAAGCATAAAAACGGAATCATTACCAATTAATTTCTTGCCTTCGGCTTCTGTGATAAAATATTTATTTTTAAGAAACATAATTTGAAACTTGGACATAAACCGCACAGGACTCTTGCGTAGAAACTATCAGTCATCTTTAAAAACGAAGTTCGTAGGAAAGTCTAAAGCACAGAGCTTAGCAGCCACTAGGCAGGATCCTTCAACAAAAATTGGAACAAGTCCATGACACTCAGCCCTTGTCACTTGGAAGGCAACAGTAGACTTTTCCTACTACAGTTTACTTCTTAAGAATATGGACTTTCATAGTGCATATTTAAGATAAAATTTCATCCCAAGCAGCTAATCAAAGCTGGGCGGAATCGAAGTTTCATATGCAAGCATGGTCCAACGTCGAGAAATTGATCTAAACCGTGATCGCTTATGTTAAAAATCAGGTTTTCACCCAGTAAACTCAGCATTCAAGGTTACGTGTTCACACAACATAAATTTGCTAATCCGAGCACATCCTGCTCTAATTTGAATTGAAATAACTCTGTCACTTGTATATACATTATTTGTAATGGTAGTGACTCATCCGTCTTATCTAATCCAACCTTAAAGTGTCCGCATTAAAAATTCACGCCTAACACTATACATCGAATTTCACCGATCAATTCTATTTTTATCTCTTACGAAACTGCTTAGTCAATTTTATGACATCGGTTTTTGCACTGTTTTTTATTGAGTTGAAAAATTGTGACAGTTTTTCTCTACGATCTCCTATATTTGTAATCTGCCATTCAACACATATCGCATATGACTCTATAAAAATCTGTTCAGATTATCCACTCAATCACAAGATCACTCATCTTAACGAGTCACGAAGACAGATTTTGATGTACTCAGTACTGCTGGCCTGTATCGATTTTATGATATTTTTTACGAGCAATCTTATGTTCTTCAATTCACTATGAAGTATGTATTAAAATTTTGCGTAAGTCGTCTCATCGAACCGAGAACGAGTATTCGACGAATGTCCAGAAGACAAAAACAAAACTGACAAGCTTCGATTTCAATTAGAAGATGTTAGCACTTATCGTACTAAAAGCTTTCTAAATCTTGTGGTACCTGACTGTCTGCCGGGTGATATGTTTGTTTTGCAAAAACAAAAGTGTGATGTTTGCTTTTAATTTGCAAATTTATTTGGCGAATGGATGATGTAGAAGGTACATAATGTAGCTTCAGTTGGTTAGAATTTCAATCTTAATATTTTTTTTGAGAGAATCTTTTTTTTTTTTTTTTGGTTATTATAGAATCTAATTGTATTTCTTTTTGATCTTTTTCATTTAGCTTTCGGTAAAGTATGTCAAGCTGGAACATAAATTGTATGTACATATATTGTACATGGAGAAGATATGATGAGCACCTCAAAACTTTATCAGTTTGGAATCTTATCGCTAATTCGTTATCAACTGGAATTCCATTAACATATTAGTTAAAGTATGTTGATTAGATTAGAAAAGCTCAAACTGTGACATATCTAGTATGCAAATATTTGTAATTGAATACAAGCCTGTATTCTGGTGTGTAAGCACACGTGAAATTTGTCAACAGATGTTGCACAAAATGCATTTATCTTTCAATCGGAATTTGAAGATAAAATTGTCGTCTGCAAATATTTAACATTTTTGTGTCTATACGAAGGCAAATAACACTTTTACAATATTCCATTCGAAGCGAATTATGCTTCATGCCTTCTTTTTCCTTTACCATTGACATCAAAATATCTATCACTGCAAAATTATTACGCAGCTTTCTTATCAAAATTCATACTATGTATTTTACTATGAGTTAACTCGAGGTTCTCGTTCTCATTTGTGATAATTTCGTTTGTAAATTTTGAAAATATAGGTCGAATAATGCTCGACCGGATCAAGGGGAGATCAGATCACTCGATGTTTAGACAGTTTCCGTAAAAACATCTTGAATTAAATTTCCGGCAACACAAAGAAACATGTGTAGAATTTTCAAATCAAGATGTTTCTATTTCGGTGCGAATTTGTATCTGTAATCATTGTAGGATGGGAGCGAATATTGTCGATGGAACTTGAAGAAATTAAAGATTTGAAAACGTAAAGCTGTCGATTGTTAGGCTTGTTGAGATATTTAGTTCCGGGCATGCAATGACTTTTTCAAAGGCCTTGAAAATCGCAGGAGATTTTTTTTGCCATACTCGAATCTCCAGTGGTGTTCAAGGCTTTTAAAAAAGTCATGTATACATAGATTGGTGTTACGTAGTAACAAGTTAGAACAAAAATAAAATAAATATTTACGTTCATCATTTGATAAGTTATTCGAATCAAAACTAATTAACTTGCAATCATTCAACTGACCATTAAATTTCGTAAAATATTCATGAGGTATTTTATTCCCTTTTATTATGCAATGTAATTGCATTGTTTTCGATACAGTGCAATCACGTTGCATTCAATCGTGTGGCTGAAAAAACTTCTAACATGTAACTTTAATCCTCGCTGAGACCTGCATTCCAATAAAAGATCACGTAAAACTAGAACAGCACTAATTTTTCGCAGGCAGTATCCACCTATTACGTAAACCTTGTCAGATTACTGACATTAATTAAGTTGAAATTTAGAGTCCGGAAACTTTATATAACAAAGCTAATACTTGCCCGTACTCGAGGTCATTGGCTAAATGGGATCAAATTTAATCAGGTTGGCAGAATCGATTAGGAAAGGCACTCAATCGTGTTAGTATCGCATTAAGGTTACATTTAGTTCAGCAAAATAAATCGTTATAGCAATTTCATGTGGTGTTGTCAGCTAAGATGCCATATTGGAAATAAGTTGCCATGCGTCAGGTCAGACGCGGGCCATGTTTTATGAGCTGATTTATTAGCAATTTGTATTTCACACTATCTCAGAGTAAAAGTTAAAGCCGAAACATCAGGCTTAAAAAGGCCTCTGAAATTCAGTCAAGATCGGTGGTACAAGTGTCTTATTCCAATGGGCTTCAGGACTTTTTGTTTTTGTCCGGTGTGGAATTATCGTAAAAAAAGTAACCATGTTGGACCAGATCAAAAAGCAGATAGCGATATTTTATCCGCAGGAGAGCAATTTCCCTCTTTCGTAGATGAAACTAAAAATACGATTAAAGGTAAAACTGACTATAAAATAACTTAGGAGTCATTCTAGTAATCATTCTTGCCATACTGCTTACAAGTGCAAAGCTTCGGTGCCATTCAAGCCAAATGAAATTAGAAAAAAAGATAAATAATTGACAATGCTGCCAAGAATAATTGAACTAGTATTCTTGTTTATTTCTTTAATGCACAGGAATAAAGAATCGATTGATATCAGTAGCCCAGCACTATTTAAAAAATATGCTCATCAGCCACAGCATAGGAGATAATTAAGCCAAAAATGCCAGTGGCAGCCAAATTGTAGTGTGACTAGAGACGCTTCACAATTGTCAAGCTACTACGAGAGAATTTAGCGACTGTGGAAGGCTAGTGGGTATGGCGATGGCCAAGTATTCGCAAAATAGCAAGTGGCGACGTATCTGCTTCACTGTGATTAGTATATTCTAGAACAAACAGTCAGTATACTCATGATGATGAACTTTGGAGATCATCACCCTTGAATTTTTTCAGCAAATACTTCCGTGAAATAAACAATGTTCTGTATCAACCTTATCTTAGCTGTTAAAATATTTCTGTAGCCGCAGTCTTGTACGAATTTGCCAAAGATTCAGGTCGGGATATATTGGCTACTACAATGTCTCTGGTTGGATCCAAGTAAATCCAATAAAAAACTGGATGGCTGTTAAAGCGAAATCTCGATAAAGCCACTGAGAATAAGTAAACTTTTGGTTCTATCATAGATCAGCATTAGACACGCAAAACTTAAGGCGCTTAAATCAACAACGTGTGCCCATAGTGAAGTTTCAGCCTGTAAGATAGCATTGAGGATGGCAATGGTGCAAAATACGCAGGACATATTATAGAATGTAACCTCATGAGCCATGTTACAATCCACGTCAAAACTATCAATATGGCTAATCACGGCTTGCCTGGCATAAGTCCATTCTGCCAGTCCAGTTTTTCAGTACATTTTTGAAGATTTCGGGCTGTATCTCATGAATAGATTGACCAATTTTATATTTAAAGTCGTTGCTAAATTATTAGCCTAATATCGATCTTTAGCAGTATCCCATAAAAAAAGATACACGGCGACATATCGCAGCTCCACGGCACCCAATTGACATCGCCAAAACGGCTGATTACGCGATTGGCTCATTAGGTGCGCAAAAGAACAATTGTTTCGCAGCTTATGTGAGATGGAGCGCTATCATGCTCGTCCAAGTATTTGTATCCAATTTTTTTGCCACAAAAATTCAGTTGCTATCCATCTGCAGCGGTTTTCATTGATCGTACCGATTTTGCTAGCCTTATTTTCGAAGAAAAATGGGGCAATAATGCTACCATTTAAAGAATTACAGATCAGGACCAATCGAAAATTTTATGATAAAATCGCCCACCAAAGGTATGGAAAACAATACAAAAACAATCATAGCTGGCAGCCCTATCATGGGTTTCCAACCAGATTCCTTTTGAATATTGCCTACAATACGTGTCATTTGCGAAATGAATTTCGTTTCGATTTCATGACAGCACTGGAAGCTATAGGGCAAAAAGCTTTATTTTACTGAGCGAATTTTCAAAATTCAAGACACCAAATTTACCGTAGCTGGCAGCTCCAGCCTAATTTTTTTCAACCAAATAAGGTTCAGCTACTGTGTAAATTTCATTAAAATCTGGTGACTGATCAGAATTCATAGGGCAAATAGCAGTTTTTTTCTTAGTGATTTTTAAAGATTGCCCCACTGGCGTAAAGTTCCCCACATTTAAAAATCGCGTTTATCAGACCTGATCTTGCCCAAAACATTTTGTGAATTTCAGTTGTATCTGATTATCCGATCGTGAGTTATCGTGAACATAAGTTTCTGATGCTAAAAATAGTGAATAGGGGAAGGGTTATTATAGAATTTAAGTATTTTTCCTTTGGCTATGCAGAAAAAGCATAAGATTTATATATGAGTTGCGTTTCTTCTTAAAAGCGACAATTTCTCAAGAGAGTAGATGGTTTGAAGATTTTCACTTTCAATGTCTACAGGGTTTCCCGCATAATCATAAAAGACAATATGAATTTACAACTTACCAATATCAATATAGCCTGTAAGTTTCATAATGATTTGATAGCTCTGTCAAAAGCTATCCCAACACAAAACTTTTAAATTTTCTTGATCCCTTTTTAGGCACCTAGCGCCCACATAGGGTTAACAATTTCCCAAAACTTTATCATATTGAAAACACGTGCTGAATTTTATTTGCAAACTTAGTTTTTTCGAAAGTTATTTGCCGATAGAAAATATTTAAAATATCACTAAAATGCCAGCCGGAGCCAAAGGGTTAAAGTTAACTAACATTCTGTTAGTTTCAGCTCAATCGGATGGCGCGTTTCTGAGAAATAGTCAATGAATGCTTTTGATGATATATATATATATATATATATATATATATATATATAATATATATATAATATATATGTATATAATATATATATATAATATATATATATATATATATATATATATATATATATATATATATATATATATATATATATATATATATATATATATATATATATATAAATATATATTGATAATGCCTTGTTACCCTCCCCGCCTATTTGAGGGGGTATTGACCCTCGGCTCGGTCCGTTTGGGTCCCGGGTCGCTCAGGAGACTGGGCGTGGGCGCCACTCACTCACCCCCAAGTATGGACCACGAGCCGCCGAGTGAGGTTACGGCTCACCGAGGTCAAGAATTCCGAGAAGGAGGGTTGCTGCCTCTAATGGCACGGCCCCTCTATGCCTTCCCACCACCGATCCAATCAGTCACGTAACACGGACCGTTCTGCCTCCCCGTACCACAATAATGAACGACGCCGAAGTTTCGCAAACAAAATTCTTTTTATTGTATACAATCCCCGTACTCTAGCACTTATCGTGTCATAGAATCTCTTCTACCGTTAAAAGTCGTAAATTCCCGAATCTAATTATTAATTTTATTCAAATCTCGAAGCCTAGCGTTTATCGTCTCACTGACTTCCTTCTACCGTAGAAAGAAAATCGTAAATTCCCGAATCTATTTATTAATTTTATTCAATTCTCGAAGCCTAGCGTTTATC
Source organism: Nemotelus nigrinus (assembly GCA_947369275.1). Lineage (NCBI taxonomy): Eukaryota > Metazoa > Arthropoda > Insecta > Diptera > Stratiomyidae > Nemotelus > Nemotelus nigrinus. The sequence goes on along the minus strand of OX376375.1, from coordinate 50,488,350 downwards.
GTCTCACTGACTTCCCTCTACCGTAAAAAGAAAATCGTAAATTCCACCACTCTACTATCACAATATATCTATTCTTAGCTTATTCTACTATGGCTTTATATGCGAAAAATAATCAAAAGAAAAATAAAGGCAACTTATAACTACATTCAACTATGCACTAACCTCCTTCTTCCTTGTTGTTCGCGTTAGTAACGGATTCAAAAAAAGCAACAAAAGTCCAACCCCGACTCCAGCCGAGTCCCGGTTCAGTTGTGGGTAAATTTCTTCAAGGCCAGATCCGTTTACTGCTCGCCTTCGCCGTCACACACAGAATCTTCGACAATCCCCAGTTACATCAGCACGGGTGGAGTTCTGAACTCCAGACCGCCCGGTTCCCGGCCAGACGTGCTAGCCTCTACACTACAGGGCCGGTACGAGACGAACAGTCTTATTGCCGCTTAACCGACTCGCCGTCGGTCCCGTGCGACACGAGGAACACGGGTTCGAACCCCGCCGGGACCCGTTTTCGATTTGCCGTTTTTGTTGTATTTTTTTTTTTCCTAACGGAGGTCCTTTTTGACACATTCACCACCACACCAAGGACTTTCCTCGACGTTCTGTTACTGATAATATTCAATTTCAAAATCTGCTCGCCTTCGCCGTCACAAAAAGAATCTTCGACGCACCTGATAATATTCAATTTCAAAATCTGCTCGCCTTCGCCGTCACAAAAAGAATCTTCGACGCACCTGATAATATTCAATTTCAAAATCTGCTCGCCTTCGCCGTCACAAAAAGAATCTTCGACGCACCTGATAATATTCAATTTCAAAATCTGCTCGCCTTCGCCGTCACAAAAAGAATCTTCGACGCACCTGATAATATTCAATTTCAAAATCTGCTCGCCTTCGCCGTCACAAAAAGAATCTTCGACGCACCTGATAATATTCAATTTCAAAATCTGCTCGCCTTCGCCGTCACAAAAAGAATCTTCGACGCACCTGATAATATTCAATTTCAAAATCTGCTCGCCTTCGCCGTCACAAAAAGAATCTTCGACGCACCTGATAATATTCAATTTCAAAATCTGCTCGCCTTCGCCGTCACAAAAAGAATCTTCGACGCACCTGATAATATTCAATTTCAAAATCTGCTCGCCTTCGCCGTCACAAAAAGAATGACCACTTTTTCCTCCATCAGGTACCGCTGCTTTTTCTGTTCGCATCCCGATCCCGTACTTTCTCCTTTCACAAAGTGACCGGGTGAATGTACTTTCTCCACGTGCCGATCGAGGATTTCCACCAATCTAATTCTTTACTGTGGTTGTCGTTATTCCACCCCTGGATTTGGTTGACAACTTGATTATGTGTTTTTCCGAGGTCGGTTGACGTTTCAACTGTCATTTTAGTTGTAATTGTCAAGTGAACAATCAATCTGTGATCGTCAATGTGAATTTTACGTGGCTTGACGAGTGTATTTAGTATCTTCGGATAACAAGTGATCGGGCGTGACTCTGCGGAATATAAATATTGGAGGATTCCCTCGATGAACGGTGATGGACGTATTCAGCGATATCCTGCAGCTCCTGCAGCTCCAGCTCGGTGTCAATCAGATAAGTATTTCGTTTTGTGCATCCAGGACCCGATGCTTTGTGGTCAATTTCTCTATCCTTTCCAGGTCGTTCGAGTGACGTGTCGATTGCTACCATCAAGTGCAAGTTCACACTACTACGCATCCATCTGTGGAGCCGGAATTGGCGATTTATTCGTCGGTCGATGATGACCGGTCAGATCTCGAGACGATGATGATAGGTCTGATCTTGAGGATTGCGTCGTTTGACGGTCCGATAAGCTCCTTGGGAAGAGACCGCCTGGGTACATCTCCAATCCGGTGTTTGACGTTGGTATGTTTAAAACTATCTTATCGACTAGGTGGTTAACAACCGACAGGTATATGACACAAGTCGGTTGTTACCACGACCCTAGCACTGCCTACTGAGTGGTGGTCCCAAACTCCTACTTAGTGGAGTGGTGGATTGCCGCGCTATGACTCAGCCTTCCCCGGGGAAGGCTGTAATTTTTTTTTTTTTTTCAAGATGAATACGCGTCTCTTGTTACCACGTAACAGCCTAATGTTCTTCGTAATGAAAAGCCTTATGTTCTTCGAACATTAGTAAAAATAAAACAAGGCGTAAAATACAGATGAATACAGTACAAATAAATAAATTTGTTAAAAATAAAATTAATTAACTAGAAATTAATTAACACATAACAGGTAAATTCCATATTAGTCTCAAAATTGAACAATCATAACAAATCATAAATTAATTTAAAAAAAAAGAAAAAAAGAAATTAAATAAGTGAGTTGGTCACAAAAAAAACCCTTTGTTTAATATTAAAATTAGCATACAATTAACATTTTCAAGAGGACCTAATCACATGACATCCTGCCATTTTGTTTAGTTTCGATTGAAATATGTTGACATCTAATGGCGACTTGGTAGTATGATAATTTTTTAAGTCGTCCGCCCAGAGTGGAAAAATATTAAAAAGAATAGGGTAATTTCGGGTACCTTGAGGTACAATTGATTCGACATTAATTTTTTAGATATAAGCTCTTGGAATTCCACATATTGAAGCAATTAGGGGGGTAAAAGCTAAGCCATCTTAATAGACCTTTCCTGAATCCATGCTGGTGTTCATTTAGTCGAGCATCGACCAGGGGAAATAGTTTTCCATGTATGATTTTTTCAAACAGTTTGGTAATGGTGGATAAAATGGCGATGCTTAAATAATTTTGAATTCATCTTAAATCGCCTGATTGCGCAAGATGGTTTCTAATTCAATGGAAAGTTCTTAGAAGAAAGATATGTACTAAATATTATATGAAGTGGAGAAATGAACTATGTAACTTACTTAATCAAAAAGTAGGAGGAAGCTCAAGTCTATGGCCAGGCTGCAAAATAGTTTTAAAAATATCATCTCTGGAATTGATTTACACTCAACAAAAATTTTTCGGGTTATCCTTACGGAACTGACCGAGCACCAAACAATTTCGTAAATATTGCACCAACAGATGCTTCTATTTTGTATTCATAAGCAAACCATTTACAATAAAATATGCAACCGATATTTAAATTTTCCGAGTTTTGGAAATTTTTCGGATGGCAACCCCAGGAATAGTTTAATGGCTGAAACTTTCGATGATGTCCTTGGATGAAAACGAAATTCAAAGGATAGGTTGATTAAGCACGAGCATGTTATGGTAGACTTATTGCTGCTGTGTTGGACAAATGTTGCCAGCACTGAACATTTTCATCATTTGTGTGTTCGGAAATGCTGTCAGAAAATGATATTTGTTCCTTTGAGTAAGAAATGGTTGATATGATACTATAAATATACATTTTTAAGTTCCTCAAAGATAATTTCTTCGAAAATTAGTTTTCTAGCGGTTCTGATGCGCTAGACTTTTTTTATGGTTTGTGTGGCTAATGTAGAGCTGTTGCGATTTGTGTCGAGTTAATATTCTGGGATTGACTCGCAGGCTTTCGGCCACAGGGACAACATTCTTGGGTATCCGGATTCTTCAATCACGACGACCGTGTCGGTTCAAGCCTGTCTCATGAACTTTCACAATAAATTTGCGTGCACTAGAGACGATTGGAGCTTGATTTCGGCCAAATTTATTTCTCGAATTTCGCACTGTATCGGTCACACAGCATTTACTTTGAAAATTTGTAATACAGGGTTTTCCATTAAGAACGCATTATTTAACTTTTTAAATAAAACAAGGTCAAAGTACAATTAATGCCATTACATATGAAACACATCATTCAACTCTGGAAGCGACTCCGGAAGCGCATGCAACTGTGGCTCCTCTGAACCCAATTTTTCATGACTTTTCCGCACAGTGTGGATGATATTCCAGCGATTTAACGCTCGATATTTTATCTGAGCATCTCTAAATTTTTCCGGATGTTTGGCATGGACCTATGAGTTGACATATCCCCAAAGAAAAAAATCTAATGGGGTCAAGTCACACGAGCGAAGCGGCCAGTTGACAGGACCATTTCAAATTTCGACTTCAATAAATCAATTGTTAGGCCAGCTGTATGATATGTGGCGCCATCGTGTTGAAACCACATGCCAACCAGGTTAGTTTCTGTTAATTTTCGTGAAAAATATCTGGTTAACATGGCACGGTAGCGCTTACCATTGACCGTGATTGGGTTGCCCAGATCATTTGCAAAAAAGTACGGACCAATGACACCACCGCATGAAAACTGCGCCAAACAGTCAATTTTTGCGGATGTAATGGCATTTTGTGAATGGCTTCGGGATGCTTACTTGACTTATATAAATATGAAACAAGAGCAAATTTTTTTCGTTCAGATAACGGGAATTTCGTTAGCGAATAACAGCGTATTCATACACTGTGCCATTTGCACCATTGCCTGGAATATTTTAGAGAAACCGTAGTGTACAAATTCGTGTAAGCGTTTCATATTTTCAAAAATATTAAGTTACCTTATAAATATGATACGGACCTTACATACATATTACCATAATTTTTCCTCACTGACAGAAATATCTTCTAAGAGATAAAATAGACACCCAAATAACAAAAATTAATTAAATATATACTGTATTAATTATTTAAACGGTTTCAATCACTTCACTATTAACTATTGAGCTATTTACCCAATATCAACTAAAAATTTAAAAATTATGACTCAGACATTTCACTGAATTAAAACTTCATTTTTTTTTATTTCAGAATTAGCAAGATACAATTTTTCTTGCATCGTGTCAAAACGACACAATTTCAAGTACTCACATAAATTCATATTCAACTTTCCATTAATAAACAGAGTCATTTTGAAAATCGCGTGCCAATAACAATAATAATCAACTTGAGTGAAATGTATCTTTTTCGCAAAACAGACATTCACTAATCTAAACGTGTCAATTCATTTCGTTCGAAACAATTGGTTCGACCGTTTGACTGAATGCGGAGCCGCGACGGTCATCTGAAGAGTAATCATAAATATTGACTTATCAATTGACCAAACGTCTTAATTAGCTCCGTTCAATTAGTTCAGCATCATTTCGTACCAATTAAAGAAAAATCCTTACATACAGGGCGTGCACGTTTGCCAGGCAGAAGAGACAGAACTGAGCGTAAAATGCAGAAGATAGTGAAGAAGAAACTATTACTGGCACTGCTGCAAGTAATAAGAGTTCACTTGAACGTCTGTATCATAACACAATCATTGATATCAGCACATTAATTAAAGGTTCGACTGTGTTTCGATTGTGCTTTAACCCGTGTGGCGATGATGTTAATGAAGATGTGTGGCTACCAGTCAGTGCAATTTATTTGTGATTTTATTTTATCTTGACAATTGACTTATTTATGGCTACCAAATATGCCATTTTGAATACCAATTTTACTTCGATGATCCAAAAGATACTTGAGTCGCATAGCATAAATAAAAGGGTTAACTGACTGAATGATCAAACTATGCAGCATTTACGGCAATAATTACTAGCTTCGATTAAACTGAAATAGTTTTCCTATGGCTACTGCCCCCGTAAATGGACTGTTGCGAAATTAATTCGCACTGACAAAGCTTGAATCACAGGTTGCTACTTACTTCTGCAGCACGTAATGATTCCTGCAGCAGTCGTTCCGCAGTCATTAAATCATATCATCTTGGATGGCATTTTTATTTGGACTTCTGTCGATACGTCTCAAGGAGTAGTACCTGTTGCCAACAACGCGAATTAAACCGGAGACAGATGAAGACATGCATTCCGCCCGATATGCAAATGAGGGGAGGGATGAGCTCGCAGCACTCAGATCGCTTAATCGTGCAACCCGCTTTGGATTCGCAAGTTGCCAGGCTCGTTCGCAATCCCTCCTTTCCCTTTTTTCTGCAACGTCTGTTGAAAACTGCTTTTCAACGTTTCCTCCAACAGTAGTCATACGATCACGATTGCCTGTTGGACTGCTAGTCTGTTACTGTCTGTAAGTATCTACTTATCCTCGGGTGGATCGAATCGAATGATTAAGTTAATTCAATCAATTATAATTAGAATTTGTAATTGAAAGTATCTGAGTACATAAACGAGCGACATTGATATCGCCATGTAGGTAGGATGTAGCAACATGTTTCCAGATTGACCGTTCGGACTGATGTTCATAAATAATGACGGGAGTCTGTGGAACGGTAAAATCACTGCTTTAAGCGATTTTCGATACGAGTTTACATGTAAATCGAATCTAGGACGATTAAATAGGCTTAACGTTGCATATATAGTAGATGTGGTAGCTGCTGACTGCTATTGGCCTATGTTGATCGTGTGGTTATTAAATATAATCGAAAAAGGTTAATTGAAATCGCAACATTAACAAAATACCGTGCACGCTGGGTGGCTTTGAGTTTGAGGTATAGACTACACTACTACACAAAAGTGCTTGAATGGCAGCATCATGCTATAGCAGAGAGAATGAAAGATGCATGGCTGATTTTGCTGGATTAATAGCTTATAACTGTAAAATAGTGTTAAAATTCCAAGCAGTGTGTAGCAATAAAAATATATTGTTTTTTCATTGCGCCATAGTACGAAAGTTGTGAAGAAGAAAATGAAGGAGATTCTAGTACTTAAGCCTTAAGGATCGTTTTGAGCTTGCAGGACTAAAATTTTGATTATTTTCGATAAGCTCAATGTATTGGTCGCTTTTCAAAAGGGCAAATAGTTCACACAAGGATAGAACTTTTCTCAGACGAGGAGTAGTCAATTGTAAAAAAAAAGAATCCAGATTGCGTTATCAAATCGAGCGGCAATTTTCTGGGAATATTTATGTACACAACCATAGGGAGTGAAAATTAATAATATTTTTAGCCTAGTTATTGATAACATTTTGGAAAATTTTAACCCCATGCGGGCACTAGGTAGCCAATGATTATTTGTAAAATTTTGAACTGTAGCAACTTACCATAGAGTCATGAAATAATTAAAACATTTAAATACAATATTGATGAAGAAAAAATATAAGTTAGCGATAAGTTTTATGAATGTGCTCGCAACTTTCAGCTACAACAATCCTGTAAGGAGAAATCTTCCCTACTCCTGAAACGTTCTCGTTTTAAGGAAAATACAAAACAATAAATAAACTATAAATTTAATACTTTGTTTACCTTGGCAGTTTGACGTTTTCAAAATTCTCATTCCAAAAGAACGGAAATCTTTCATCAAATTACCTACTTTTTCAGCATACGAATTTGTTTTGTTTGAAATAAATCTTAACAGAATAAAAGCTTTAATTTCTATAGCTTCCGATGCAAACATTAGATTGCGACGAAATTCATATAATAGGTTGATCTTGTTGTAAACTAAATTTGGTAGACTACCAACTACAGTAATTTATGTTATATTTTTACTAACAGATACTACCATTAAAAATTTCAAATGATAATGATCTTGTAGTGAAAATAACCAATAAATTTTTCAGTTTGTTAAATTTTTAAACTTTTGTTGGCGGTAGCACTCGCAATCTCCTACTTCTATAACATCAAACGCAGCCATTGATGATGTGGAACTAGCAAAGGATTGCCGGTACTAGAGTTTTGTTATTTTTGCAATAATAGATGCTACCATGGAATTTTCGATTGAGAAACATCTTACAATGAAAACTATTAGCAAATGCTGAGATTTCCCAAGTTTTGACATTTTAACGGATGACAATTTTAAATATCTTTCTATCACTTGAACTTCCAATGCAGCAATTGGATAAAAACGAAATTAACAGGACATGTTTATCCTGACCTGAAACTGTTGTGGATGCGCCAGTACCGAATGTTTTGATAATTTTTGCACTAGGAGATGTGGCCATCAAATTTTTACGTCTTATAATGAAAATATGTAACAAGCGTTTTACTTTCTGAAATTTTAGAACTCATGCAACCGGTAACTGGAAACCTTTCTACTCCATGACAAATTAAGATATCTTTAACCCTTTGGCGGCGGCGGACATTTTAATGAATTTTCAGGTACAATTAAGTACAATTTCGTTAAAGAAAAGTGTTGAAAATGAAAGCTTAGTATGTTTTATGCTTGTGTATGATAAAGAATTGGAAATTTTGAGCCGTGTGTGGATGCTGAGTGCCTAAAAATGCAAGGATTTTTTTTTTCAAATTTTGATTTATCATAACTTCTGACAGAAACATTGAATCGTTGTGTAATTTTGTAGAGCATATTGATGTTTACTAAAACTAGCACACATGAGTTTTCAAGATTATGCGAGTACCCCTGTAGCTACGGCAAGTACGTGAAAAAAATCCTTCAAATCCTCGAACCCCCTGAATTTTTTTTTTCTATTTGACGCAAAATTCAAATTGTTGATAAATTTTAATTTTTGTCCACCATGCCAATTTGAAATTTTCAAAATCCCGAGTTGCACAAGAACGGCAATTCTTCACCAAATCACTCCTATTTTTAGTACTCGAAACTCCTGTTCACGAGAACTGACGACCGAAAATTAGGGTAGACTTGCCAGCTATCATGATTTTCGTCACCTAAATCTTGTAAATTTGCTCATCAAAATAACGGTTTTTCCCCTATAACTTCCGATCCAGTCACGAAATCAAAACGAAATTCATGTGGTGAATGGAATTTATTGTAAACCAGCTGTTGTAGGAATTCCGTTGTAAAATCGTGAAAGGGCTGCTGGATATGGTAATTTTTGTAATTTTTTGGAATTTCTTTACTAAGCGATGTGTTCATTAAATTTTCAAATTGGAATGATCCTGCAATGAAAATTAACAACAAATATGAACGTTTCGAATGTTTGAACAATTTTGAGGGTGGTAGCCCTAAACAATTTTTCACCTCTTTAACTTCCAGCGTAGTCACCCAATCGAAATGAAATTCACGGAGTGGGTTTAACTTAGCTTGAAGCAGATTTGCTACATTTTTGGCTGTGGTGCTAAGACAGGATTGTCAGCACTGGACATTGTCGTAAATATTGCACCAACAGATGCTTCCACTTTATGTTCACATGCAAAGCATTTACAATAAAATAATCGACCAATGTTAAACTTTTCCGAGTTTTCGAAATTTTTCAGATGGCAGCCCCCGACATAGTTAAATCGCTGAAACTTTCGATGATATCACTGGATGAAAACGAAATTTAAAGGATAGGTTGACTTTAGCACCAGCTTTTTATGGTTGACTTATTGCTGCTGCTTTGGAAAAATGTTGCCAATACAGAACATTTCCTTTTGAACATTTGTGTTATAGAAGATGCTGTCAGGAAATGATTTTTGTCAATTTGAGTAAGAAATGATTGATTTGAAACTACACCTCTTTTTACTTTTTTCCACATTTTAAGTAATTCAAAGATAATTTATTCGAAAATCTGTTTTCTAGCGGTTATGATGCGCTAGGCTTTTTCTATTTTGAGCATTTTCTTTTTCTATTTGTTCCGCTCATTACTTCACGAGAAACTACCGAAAACATTTAAAACTAAATTTGAAGCCATGTAGCCATTTGAAGCCATGTAGACAAAGATTGGACCAATGATCCAAATAGTTTTCTTTGTAGGGAAATTAAAGGCTGCCATAACAAGCGCACAACGGGCAGCAAAGTTTAATTTTAAGAAAAGCGTTGAACTCTAGACATAAATATAACCAGAAACGAGTACGAAAACCATATAAAATGTTGAAACCAGGGAAGGGATAAATCTACCAATATTCTATTTAAATCTACCATAAATCTACCATTATAAAGCCATTCAATTAAACAGTATAGAAAGAGAAAAATAAATTTTATACTAAAAGATTTGAAGCTTCAGGCGGAAATAGCGCTAAATACTGAAGAATAACAAATCAACTGGTAAGGACACAAAAAGGCGCAACTCAAAATATATCAGGCTTGAAAGAAGTATAGATAGATAGATAATTGATCTTCATTTGAGGGGTACTTGCGAAGCATTTAAATACATATTTTGCAACGATTGGGTTAGATATTACGCAACATTTTCATCAGATATCTGAAAAATATCATTGTTATATCTAGCATACATTTGAGACTCACAATACCTAGTGAAGTGGTTGAAATAATCGACAATTTGAAAAACGGCGTTTCACCAGAAATCGATAATATAACACCAGAAGATATCAAAATGCTTCAGAAACAAATATCTAAGGTTTTGGCGAAAATCATAAGCAGACATTTCAAAACCAGTACGTACCCTTTATGCCCTAAATTGTCGAGATTAGCACTAGTTTTTAAAGGAGGTGTCTCTTTGAATCCTTCAAATTATCGTCCAATAGCTGTCACGAGAGTGATAGTAGCTAATTATTTCAAAGAAACATTAGCTTTAGCTCTAATGCAGTATGGTTTCCTGGAGCACTGGAGCATAGTAGCACTATTGAGGCTACCCTTGACGCGGTTCAGTTCATAAATTGATCATTGAATAATTATGTGGCTGCAATTTCCATCGTCATGAAAAAGGCTTTTGATACTATTGATCACGAGATTTTGCTTCTGCGACTTGAAGAGTATGGAATTAGCATGAAATTTAAATTCGTTATTAAAAACTATTTATTGGATAGGAAAATAGTGACAAAACAAGAAAGCTATACCAGTCAGGAATGTTCTTTAAATAAATGTATTAGCTTTCTGATAAAATACTCTTATTTGTTGATGACACACTCCTACTGTATACTGGAAAAGTTGAGTCAGTCATCGAAAATACAATAAATATGGATTTGGAAAAATACTTGAGATAGCTACGACAGAGCATACTCGTTGTAAATGTCCACAAAATCAAATATACTGGGTTCCAGCAAAAAAATTAATGCCCTATTAATCCAGGTATTCGAATTAATGGAGTTCAACCGGAGAAGATCGATTTAATAAAATAGCTGGGACTGATTTTGGATGAAAAAATGTCCTGGACACATCACATAGACTATATCAGAAAACACTGAGAAAACCTGATTTCCTAGAAAAATACACTAAACTTAAATGCTTTTATCCTGTCTACTGTTAAATATAGAGCAGTCTTGTGGAGCCAAACAACTAAGCATAAGATCGAGCTAATTGGGAGGCTTGTCATTAAAGCGATAAAAGCTATATTTAAATTGCCGACCTTGACAGCAACGGACGCCGTGTACACTCGATCAGGGTTGTTGATCATCCAATAGGTTATTTGACTCGGACTGTTGGAAAGTCGACTAGCAGAGAAACCAGGTCTGCCGGCAACCATTCGATTTGTACATCAGCAACGGATAGATTGAAAATGGATCCAATACAGCAGGCTCTATAGCTTTCTACAATATGTTGCCATATACGATAAGGAACTCAAACAACATCGCAAAAATTCAAAGAAAACTTAAAATTGCTCATAAAATATTAACAGCCACTGCACACAATGTCAAAAACACCAGGACCGTGTATACTGATTAAGTGATGGAGAGGGTACAACTGAGCCTCAATTAAGAGCTCAAAACTGATGTCACCATAATTTGCGAACATCCTTAAAATCTCCATATTGACTTCTGGACGACAGAAATGAGTGGTAAAGCAGCAGTGTGAGCGTGCGAAAATTAAGCGCAGCAGGATGTAATGCAATAAGCATGGTATTAAATTGATGGCATCTACATATACTGTTGTAATGCAACATTGAGTATAACAATGATGTATTATGAACGGGTTTTGGACAACGCAGCAATCGATGCGAATGGAGGAGTGGTGAAGTCGGAAAACTAACACTAACGCAAGTCCTACTGGAAGTTTTTTCGCAAATAAATATTGTTCTCGTAAACAACGGGAATATCAACGCTTTCAGCATGCAAGAGCTAGGTTCGACCGTGTACCTCACAATAATGAGCGACGTTTTAGTCAAGGGCTTACATTGGTTCGTTATTAAGCACTACGCCCATAGTAACGCTTCCCTGTAATTGTGATGGTGAACTGCTCACGAAGGAAGAACAGACCGTTGCTGAGTGTATAGGGCGAATGCGTGGTCGGTTGGTCGTCAAAAATGCCCGAAAAAATTCCTGGAAATGCTACGCCAAACATAGAACTCGCCAGTGAGTTCAGTAAAAATGTGATACTTCCATGCCACAAAGCCACGCGATGTAGCCAGCATCGCAGGAATAAACTACAGTACGAAAATCTGCAGAGTCAGTACTAAAACGCCCTGAAAAAGAACGTGCCTAAAGGAAGCCGTTTTTCCCTAAGCAGCCGAAGCAACTGAAATTGATTCCTTGGACCAAACCGAATAAAGCTTTTCAAGAGTCATCATCTTATAGATCAATATGCGTGTTGAATACGATGGGTATAGTTTTTAAGTTAGTCATATACGACTGGTTGCTATCCGTAATTGAAAGCAGAACGAGACTAGAGGACCGCAATTCAGTTTTTGAAAAGAGTGATCAATTGTCGACGTTGTCAGGATGGTGACGGTTTGAGGAAGGAACACCAAAAAAAAGGAGACTACTGCATCGCGGTAGCTTTAGATGTTAGGAATGCTTTTAACTCCGCTTAGTGGATTCAGTCATGAGCTACTCAAGCTATAAGCAAACATATTTGTGCATATTGAACTATTTAGTTCTCAACCCTAACATATGCTATTTTACGTGTTTGCTGGGGAGGATATTATCAAATTGTATATATGGAGCCTGCAATAATTAAATCGAAACTGAAATCAAATAATAAACTAATGAACCGAACCTTCGTCACACAGAATACAACTAACCTGAAGTAACTATTTTAAATTGTCGAATTGGATTCTCGTTGTTGGAAAAGTTGTAAATTCCAATTATGTCTCAGAATTTTTCATTGGAATAAATGAAGGATTTTTTTTCTGTTTCGTTTATTTCCATACTTATTTGGGATTTAAAATTTAATTTTGATGTTGAGATTTTGTCAATTATTATACTTAATAGCATCCTTTAAAATTTATTTTTGGTGTTAAGATTTCGCCATTTATAATATTATACTTAATAGCACCTTTTAAAATTTATGTGTATCGGTTATTGACTCCTCGTGGCAAAGAATTTAATTTATGCAGCGTTGGTCACACCAGCAAGCTTACTACCTACAGAATCACATTTATCTTTTCTTACCATCTACACGTGAATTCGTTCGATGAGTATGTAAATTATTTTACATTCTTTTCGAAAATATTCCACAATAGTTTGGATAAATTAATTGCTCACTAATCACCTGAAAATTTTATAATTCTCACCATATACCAATGATCTCTCTATCCACACATAATCACATCTGGCCACAGTTTATATGAACAATTTGTTTACAGATTATGCTATTTGTAATTAACGATCCTCCTCAAGCACGTTCAACTCCAATAATATGTATTTTATATTGACCATAAGCACCGCGCGTGTGGGTGATACTCAAAACCCGCACACTACAACCATAGTGCCAATTGATGCAGAAAAGGTAGCTAAAAATATCTGCACTTCGGCTTGATGGATCTGAACAAGACCTGGGTAAGTGTTGAAAAGCCCACGCATCGTCTTGTACTCGACACGAACAAGGCTTTTTTAAATGGCACACGCGAAACTGGTCAAAGATTGGACTCATCCATGTTTAGAGCTGGCGTCCTCCAGGCGTTTAAATGGTCTTGTTGGCAAGCAATCATACAAATTAATAACCAATACTGCTGTTTATCGTTATTCGATGCTTTGAAGTCATGCGTTTTTTTTGTAGTTTCTCGGAAAATATCCGACTAACAGCGTTGTCTTGCTCAATAATCATAATCTAATGCAGGAATTGGTTGGAATAAGTCAATTTCCGCCCCATGACGCATCCACTTGTGTTCCATTCAACCAGACCTGAATTTTAGATTTTTTTTGACTGGACTTTTACTTCGGAACTGCTTTCCAGCATCACACACATGCAGACTACTCACCATGCTACTTATTTATTATTATAGGAATTATGTTAAGAAAGCTAATAATATTTTCCAGACGCATCAAATTCACAACATACAAAGTCTAACTGCTCCCGTGGTGAGGCAGGTGAGGCGATTGGGGAGAATGACTCCCGAAATTTGGTCGAATTTAAAATATCTGAGGCTAGATCAGTATTTAAAATTTCCGGGTAAAAGCTGATTTGCCGCCCAATATTCACTTCAGAACCGGCCACTTGTGTTTGCTTTAGTTCATTCTATTTGCAAGAAAGCAAATATTTTTTCAAACACGAGGGAAAAGAAATGTTTAATCGGTTCTGGATTTATTGACACTTCGAAAGTTTAGTTTTTTTGGGCCTGGTGAGAATTTGCGAAGCAGTGAATTTTGCCAGAGTTCATCACTCGGGGTGGCTTAAAAAAATTTTATAGTTTTTTTTTATTGCCGGAAATGTGTTTTATTGGTTTCTAATTGCTCAAGATTTGATTGACGAACGGTTTATTTTGTATTTGCTGCGTTAGTGAGGCAGTTTTTTTTCACTGTGCCTTATCCCATTAATATGATTTATATTTTTGAGCATTATTTTCACCAGCATCGAATATGCAGCTCGTACACACACAATCACTCCTCTTCATGAAGTTCCTGTTCCATACCACAAATGGCTTTCTAATCGAAATTGAGTTCCACAAAATCCCACAGCGAAAACTCATCAAATCTTTATAATTAAGTCATAAATTAGAAATTTTCCAATAGCATACTTAAACCGCAAAGCAAACTCCCTGATAATTTACTCACGGAATTATCTGGCCGAGAACGAACTTCATGAACGATGCAAGTAACAATCATGCATACGGAAGGTACCCGGCCAAGTACATATCTATCTATCCTAGGCGTTCACAGTAGATACTCACTCAATTATCTGAATAAATAGTGATGATCGCGTATAGCAAGCGTTGTAATTTAAAGTGATCAAAGCGTTTAGATAAAGTAAACAAACGACTTTATTATTAGATGGGTGTGTTGTGCGAATTGCCTGTATGTCTTTCATGCCTGCACGCTACACTCTGATCATGCACCTTTGCCATTACTAGCTGGCAATCGACCAGTCTATGCTAATAATTATGTATCCAAGTATTGATCGTTTACTTAAGCAACATCGGCATTAGATACTGCAGATATGCTGAGCAAATATTCGATCGTATCGTTCGAAGGAACATAATGCAGATGTTAAGTGATGGCGTCTTTCAGTGAAGATTAAAACAGGAAAAATTTGGGTTGAGCCTGTTGGTGTTTAAGTGATACATCAAACCATGTTTCCGTTCGAGGAAACACCAAAGAGTACAGCCTGAGAGCGATACAAACATAAATCATACTTGACCCGGATACAATTGCGTTAAAAAAAAACAAGCAGTGAAAAATTTCGCCTTTGAAATATTCGACTTGAATTCAAAACTTCCAAAAGCTCAGGCTAACATAAATAACTATCAAGTGTTTTGATAGTGTAAAAGAATTTCAGGCTCAATAAATTGCTGTTCGAAGTTTGCAACAAACAAACAAATCCCACTCGGATCTTTCGTTTGCCCTCATCAATATAATTCATTAGCACTCGAACCAAATATTAATGTTGAGATCCCATTAGCACTATTTTTACATAAAACAGACACACATCATCACCCAAAATCGATTAGTTGAATTTGGACTCCTGCTGGTTTAGTTTGTTATTAAAGTCAGACAAATAATAAATGTTTGCAGTTTGATTCACAATTAATACCTGATCAGACCTTGTCTGATTAGGCAGGAGTGTAATTTATTATCCAAAGTTTGTTACGGTAAATTTTTAAAAATACACTAAGACATTTGAAATTTCACAATAGTTTGATTCAATGGAATGGTTCGATGAACTCTTGTTTCAGAGTCCTTGAAATGAGACTGCTCATTTATTTTAATCTTGAGAAATATCGTCAGTCCACATTCGAACTTGTTACAAGGCGCTAAGGGGACATAAGTTCTTCTGATCTCGAATTAATGAAAACCAGCCACTTGGTGGAGCACAGCTTGCCACCGCCTGTAAACACACAATATTTCGGCTCAAATGCAATTGTGTTTATGTGGGACTCAGAACCGATCAGATAGTTCCATTCAAGTTACCTTGCACTGCGGTCATGCCATTGCATCCATGCTTCAGGATCGAGGACTTGAAATCAACAGTCTACGAAGACGGTTCTTCAAGCCTTTTATGTCAACCGTCTTCGCAAACGGTAGGAGTCGATGGTAGTTGGAATGGGTCAGCTCAGCGGAATTTTCGGTTGCAGATGCTGTGAAGTTTCGACGATTAATGATACTATGGCCTTGCGTCTAGTGTAATCAGGCGATGGGACTAGTGAGCAGCAATGGTTGACGTTGCAGTTTGTGATTTACCACTAATTTCAATTCATTTGACTACTTTGCTCGCTTCTCGTTCGAAGGATGTACTAATGAGGTATTTTTGTCGGACGATTCCGAAATCCTACTTTGTGAGCCGAAAGGGAAAAATTGGTCAGCCAGTGACAGGTGCTAACCTAGGATGCATTGTGAAATAAACTTTCTAATTCGAATATTCCAGTGATTGCGACCGGTGAAAGAACAATAACAAGAGCAGAGTGGTGTTTCAATCGGACATCCCAGACAAGAGCCTGTAATACATAAACTGTAAAAACCGAAATACATAAAAAAATCGACAATAATTTGTGTACTTGACGTTTGTAATATTCCTCTAGTAGTAAGATTCGAAACGCAGCCAATATTCCTGCGAACTCCACGGATAATACCCTATTCATGTCGCCACAAAATCACACGTTTTTGAGACAATTCAGCACTAGATTTACATACATTAGAAAAATAAATGCATTTTCTTCCCGAATATAATAAAACAAAAGAAGGTATTTACTTAAGGATACCTAGTCTAGCCATAAAATCTGTCCCTATATTTTAAATTCAAATATTTCAATAATCGAATGACTTATGATACTCATTTGTTTTATCAAGATATAAATAAGTTTCGATCTGCTACAAATACCTCAGTTGCTCTCATAAGTCTGCACTTACAACATGCTTTGGGGTGCCAAGAAGAATTGTGTCGCGGTAATAGCGCTGCACAAGTACAACAAAACGCCAGTCCGAATTTTCATTTTGTTAAAACTGCTCAGTGAAACCAAAAAATTCGTCTACCGTACAATCAAAAGATTCGCCGAGATGTCTTCTGTGGATTACAGGCTCAGCAGCGACCACCCACGTGAATCATAGACACTAGCAGTGATCGAAGCTGTTGCCGAGCAAATTCGGAGAAATCTTCTCTGAAAACAAAAAAATCATGTCGAGAGAGATGCAAATTATACCTAGGATCATGTCCCGCTTTATAAGACTAGATCTGAAGCTAGGCGCTTATCGATGAAGTACTGGACATTGCTTGACGGCAGCTTTGCGCCACATTAGACCGACCAGAGCAAAGAAGTTGTGGCAGCAGCACGTAAATGCAGAAAATACTTATTGAATTATTGACGAATCCTCTTTACGGATGAAAAAAAATTCAACCGCTAAAATTTACAAGCCAAAAATATACAACTCTTAAGAAGCTTCTGAAAAGGTTGCCTAGGGTGGAAAGAGGCCATCACGCGGCATCGGTCATGGTTTGGTAGGGCGAATCGTATAAGGGGGGTCACTAAACTCCATTTTTGTAAACAAGGTGTTAAAACAAAAGCAGCTAGCATACGGATAATTTGGAGCCACTTGTTTAGTCATTGACCTAAAAGTTATTTTTCAATAAGCATTGGATATTTCAACAGGACTCCGCAGCTTCACACAAAGCACAAACCACGCAACGTTGGTTAAAGGATAATTTACATGATTTTATTGCCTTGACCCTGTGGAAGTCCCGATCTCAACCCACTGTATTACAGACTATGGGACGTTTTAGAGCAGAAAGCCTGCTCAAAGATTCATCGAAACATTGAGTGATTGAAGCGTGATTTAGTGGTAGCAGCGGCATTGATACCTCCGGAACTAGTGCGTGCAGCGATAGAAGAGTGGACGGATCGAATGAAGAAGTGTGTCAACCCAAAAGAGGGGCACTTCGAATAAATGTTATTTTTTAATAATTAAATAGGCAATCAAGAAGATATATAATGAATTTTCGTACATTTTCTCTCTCCGAGTTTGAAATTACACACTAATTTATACTGGACAAAATTTATGGCTAGACTAGGTATATGTTTCAAATATGCCTTCATCAATTTTTGCTTTGAGTTTCACTAAAACAATGTCCTTTATCAGACATGTTCAATTTTGATTGCGAGGATAGTTTTGTTGTTAATAGGGATGCATTGCCCCATAAGCTTTGCCTTTAGTTTTCTCTTCCATTCTAGAAGTTTCTATATCTGGATCAGTCCCAAAATCTACAAAGGGCTGAGGTAGCTCGTGGATTTCACAAGCCGGATACACCAATAGCTAACCTCAATCAGTGTATTGCCTTGACGACAGTTCGACCAAGTCGTGTTTCGCAATACAATTTATCAAGCTAACTCTGCCAGCTTTATTTGCTTTAAAAAGACTAGCATGGTGTCGATAATATCAATCCGCCTTTGTACTAACTGTCATGTTTGTCAAACGGCAGCATCTATTGTATAATTCCTCTTTTGAGACTTCAGGTGGAAGGAGGAGTCATGTTTCCGTCTGATGTTTCGCAGTATTAGGCATTTTTCGCCTCGTTTACCAGCGACTCAGTGTTATTACTTCGCCGATGGAAGTAATCGAATTAAACTTTCTTTATTTTCATATTCTTCGATGACAGCTTGTGTAATAGCTGACAGTTGACAGGTATTGTCGAGAGAACAGCGCACCAGTACCCAAAAGCATTACCTATTTAAAGTAATCTGCCAGTATTTAGTAAAGTTGTTGTCAAGCATTATAACGGGTACGATGGTGGACTAATTAAAGAAGCTTTATAAAATAAAAAGCGTAAAGATAGTATCAAAAGTCATATTCAAAAAAATTCGCAGCTATGACCCGGGAAAAGCAGTGCAAAAGAGGGTTGAAAGCAGGAGCACCAGAAGAACCATAATAGCCGTAAAGATCACTGAAGCTCTTTTAAATAGATGTATATTGTCAAAATTCAACTAGTGAAGTTCAACTATCCATTTCAAATCGTTCATTCATAAGACTCCTACCAGCTTCCTTTCGGACTATATTTATGATCCTATGCAGCTCAGTGATCTCTGGTAATACAGATCTCTTTGTCATCAGCTGTTTCCCTGATAGCAGTAGAATGACTAGTACACATGTTATGCATGAATATTAGGAAAAATTGATTCCATTTGTGTAACTAAACTTTTGAATTTTGGTGCTTCGGCTATTTTATCATTTTTATTTAGTTAAACTTCACATTAACTTTGGAGAAACCTATGTTTTGGACTTTGTGTTGTAAAATTAAGAAGCAAGTATGGAAAACAAAGAATCTGCATTCTCGTTTAAGAAACAGTCAACACGATCAATAAAGTGAATGGAGTAAATAAAATACAAATCGGTATTTTTTTTGTATTATAACAACAATCATACAAAGTTGCTCTAACTAAGAAAGATTGCTACTTCAGGTGTTTTGCCTTGTTCCGCACCGCAGCATCTCAATCGATTCTTAAAGAGCAGTATATGGTTTAAGTTAACAGTTTTATTAGTCTCCATAGTTTGAAACATTTCGGTCTAGTAACAGGCCACACAACGCAGCAACAGACAAGACCGAATGCTAGGTTCTTTTGCGGTTAGCTTTCAATTGTTGAATACCAGCGGTATTTGTACTGATCAAACTATGAAAATTTATTACACACGATGGAAGTTAGGATCGAGAATATTTGAAATTAATGTGGTTTATAGTGAACTGAGTAATAAATGTGCAATTAGATGCATACTTGTGGCGCATGTAGGTTGCGCTACAAGTGGATGCATGCTTGATATAAATTTGTGAGCTTGATGTAAATTTAAAGAAGGGGATATTCATGAGTGTTTTGTCTTGTCATTATTTAGCTCAGTTGATCCTTAAAGGGCTTATGACTTCTGTGATTATCAATCTTCGAAAATATTTTCATTCTAAATTGATCTACAATACATTGAGGGGGAGAAAATTATCCTGATTCCGATTTCAACCTTGGTACACTTCCAGACACACCTCGGTCTGGTTCTCAAAAAGCAATTGTGAAATTCGTTTCAAATTTCAGTTATTCCAGTCCACTGCTTCGACATTTTCGAGGGCCGTTTCGAACGAGGATTCGGCACTTTTGAAATGAGCGAACCACTCCAAAGTTAAATCTGCGCATTATGCGTAACTTATTTAAGGAAGTAAGTGATATACCACGACAACATGTTTCTCGTGAGTTACGCTGACGATGTAATCACCAGTAATCACCTGTAGAACTGCCGATTTTGCCCAATTTCGACTTAATCAAGTCATGAGGAGAGTGGAGCGGTGGATGATCGACCATAGCCTGCGGCTGGCACCATCAAAGACAGAGATCGTCATGCTGACTAAACGGAAGATATCGACTGTCATCCCGATGACAGTGGGCTTTGCAGAGGTCCAGGCCAGTTTGTCGGTAAGGTATCCGAAGCTTGACACTGGACGCTAAGCTGTCCTACTGGAACAGACTTACATCCGTAAGGTATGTGACAAGGCTCTGAGAGCCGTCCGCTCGCTGAGTAGGTTGATAGTCATCAGTAGGCCCGGAAAAACGAGATGGAGGCTGCTGATGGTGTGGCAAACGACCACTCTGCCATCCGTATCTAAAAAACCTCGGATATACCGAAACTGGTCACTTCAGTTCAGACCGCCATTGTCGACGCACGTACGGAATAATAGAAATAGATTTGTATGTTCAATAGTGTTGTATGTTCTTGTTTGGTTTAATATAAAATACTCTGGAGTGAAAGACTGTATTTAGGCGAAAGCACGGCAAGCGAAGAAGTTTCGAGCGTGTATTGTCAGCGTTCAGCAAAGAGGTGCACTGTATATCGCCAGTAGCTGCCGTACAGGAAAGAGAAAATACGCAATATTTTACAGTTTTTCTTCGATAAACACAATGCAAGCCAGGCGGCTGAAATTCTGAGTAGTGTCTAAGATACTGCAACTGTAACAGCCAATTACGCACAATTTCGTTGCGGTTATTTCAATGTTAAAAATGCTCCACGCTCTGGAAGGAAAATTGTCGAAAATGTCGATAAAATTATGCCTACCGTCATTCAAGCACTGTTTGGATTGTTCAGGAGCTAAACATTGCATAAAAACTGTTTGGAGCCATTTGAATAAAACTGGATTCAAAAAGAAGTCGATGTATGCATGCCAAACGAATTAAGGTCAAAAAACCTCATGGACTGAATTTCCATCTGCGAATCACTGCAGAACCACAACAAAATCGATCCATTGCTGAATGATGAAATCTAAGTGATAAAAATAGATCACTTACAACAACTTTAGGCGACAACGATCGTGGTTGAATTTTGGTGAGCCGGTGCATACGGCTACCAAGTCAGGATTGACGGCCAGGATGCTTTTGGTGTGTGTTTAGTGGGATTGGCAGGGAACCATCTACTATGAGCTGCTCTCCTACGGCGAACTATTGGCCCGTCTGAAGGAAGCAATCGCCCAGAAGAAGCAGAGGAGTTATGTTCCATTAGGACAACGCCAGGCCACACACATCGATAGTAACTCGTCAAAAGCTTCGTGAGTTTGGTTGGGAGGTTCTTATGCATCAACCATATAGTAAGAACCTAGCACCAAGTGATTACAACCTGCTCTTGCTCATGGCGAATGATTTTGCTGGTGAAAAATTCGCCTCAAGAGAGGCTTGTGAAAACCGATTGTCCCAGTTTCTTGCCGATAGGGACGAGGGCTTCTACGAGAAAAGTATAACACAATAACCTTCAAAATGGCAAGATGTTATTAAACAAAACAGCGCATATTTGACTTAAATCGGATCATTCTGAGTATGCTAAATAAAGCTTTCAATTGCATTAAAATTAATTTTAATTTTTACTACACCTAATATAATTCAAAAATTAAAATAGCTTGCTTCCACGAATGCATCAAATTTGTTTAAATGTGTACAAACTTATCAAATTATGTTAAATAAGAAATCAACAAAATCACCTTACCATAATATTTCTGACGAATCGGTCCATATGACGGATAGCCTGGTGGGCATGGTACCAAACCGTGATATTTCCGATAGAAAACAATTCCTTCATCTTCTCGAATCAGTAGTTCGCTGTTGTTTGTACGTCTCTTCTCCACAATACTACTATTTATGTAATGATCACTGGGGTACTGTAAACTAGTATTAAATTTAGGGATTGCATGCAAACTCGCGTACACTGTACTACTATTATAAACACTATTTATAGTACTAACACTAATCTTTGGTGCAGGTAAAGCGACAGGAGCTGCAGGATACTTTCCTAATGTTTCCGCAGGATAGTTATGACCGCGATGGCGATGATACTTTCGCGTTACGGAATCTCTATTTCCATTTAGATCGTCGGTTCGCAAACGTATTGGTTTTCGTCTCGGTTTCTTTCTACGGTTTTTCTCGTGACGATTGCTTTCATTGCGACTATGGCTTTTTACTTCACGTAATAATTTATTTTTAGGTGTTCTCTCACTAGTTGAGCCAGTAGTAACGTTGCTCACGGGAATACTCCTGCTGTTCAGTTTACGACTATTAGCAGATTCTATTAAGAAGTTTTCATATGTTCTAGGAGATGAACTTGAAGCTGCGACTAAGGATTCTTCCGTTAAGTTTTTACGGTTTCTCGACTCTTCGATGGCAGGTACTTCATTCCCGGGTTTTCGAACTGGGTCAGGATCCCCGGCATTCACGCTGACATTCAAGACTAGACACAAAACCAGAACTAGTAGAGGTGGTAGGTAAGAGCCACTTCGACCGCAAGACGGTTTCCGTTTTCGAACTGAGTGATAATAAATTGACAATCGGCCACGATCACATTTCCCGATCATTTTCACCACAGAACTTATCAAAACCAATAGAAATTTATTCGATTCTTTCTCGTGATCTCCACTAAATTACTAATCGAATGCAGTGCGATCATTTCGTTTGGAATCTACCCAGAACATCGAATGAGCGGTGATCCTTGAAATTTTCGCGAATGGACCAACAACGATACCCGATCCCATGACTGGACGATAAAGCTTTCGTTTTTTAACTGACTGATCGTTTCGGAAACACTTTTCTTCAACTTCTCGAACTCGAGTCTCTCACTCACTATTATCTACTCACTTATGTGTGTTTATGTTTATATATATATATATATAAAAAAAAAAAACAATGTGCAAAACGCCAAACTTTTCGCAATCTCCTCGATTTAGTTTATTTGCCTCTGCGAAAAGAGGCGCATGATGATAAGGCGGCGAGCTTAATGACTATGGTCGGTTGGAAGTTGAACGTTCATAAGTATACACATTAGAGCTGATATGTTATAAATTAACTGATATGTGTTTTGAAGTTCAACGGCATAATATCATCTTCCTTGAATAGAATACGAGCGCGTTTAGATTACAGGCGGGTGGAGTGATTATTGTATGGTTGATTGAAGCCTTTGATGTCTTAAGATAAATCGTGGGAAATATTGTTGTACATGTAGGAATTTGCATGTGTCAGGTGTACGATTAGTTGGTTTCAGAGGTTTATAAATTATCCAAGTTCATTCAGTTGAGTAAACATATTTGGTAGATACACGATACAACTGTTGAAAATATCTTGAATTAATGGAAAATTACGAAGCATATTAGATAAATACAACTGTGGAAATTGGGCTATTTTATATTGGGCAAATAAATCAAATCGCTAGTAAAGACAAGGTCGTTCGGTAAGTAGTACATCATAGCCACATCAAACAATTTCAAGAAAAATTCGGTTGAGTTGGATGAGGTTATCTAGACCAAAAAGCATAACATTACTTATCTCTATTTATCGATAATTAAATTGACATCGCGAATCCAAGGTAACATTTTTTTTGTTCTGTAAATTTTGGTATTAGATTATCTTAAATGATGAGTTATTAGACGAATTCGATTATTTTTAATGGCTTGAATTAATGTTAGTTAATCGGTCCGCTATTGACGTAATTGTCGAAGGTCAAAAATGTTTCTACCATTCAGTTTGGTATCCGTAATTTCTTTCATTTGATTTATGTTTGTATACGAAATTAATGACAGCAATTCCTACAAATCATGCAGAAATTAAATTTAGATAATCGACTGACACAGCTAATTTGCTAAATTGTTTCATTCATTGCAGGCCTTCAGTTGGGATCATTCATAAATTTTTCGTTTGAGTCTATTAAGAACCGAGAGTCCATTAAGAATAAAATGTTCATCCTCAACAGACTGATTTTTTTTTCTCACAAACAGTCATGATCATCAGCTTGAAAATTATTTTGGCTGTTTATGACTGTGGACTTTTATCTTTGATTACAGTTTGTGCCGAAATTTTTTTTTGAAATGAGTTTGACATCGTTTTTTTGTTTTTAGGATTAATGCATGTGTTAAGCTTTTTAATAAGGATCCGAGTTTTAAAACTAAGCATATATAAAAACTCTGATCCGGCGGAAAATATATCCTAAGCTTTCTACTGACAACGCTGCTAAAAATATAATCCTTTTTTAGCTTCTCCAATTTACTCTAATTTACTTTTGGATATTGAAAACTGAGGAAATTCTACTGGACTAGATGACTTTATTTGGACAAATCATGAAACATTAGATATGAACCGTTGTTTAATGTGTTCCCTTCCCCTTCCTTTCAAGCCCTTTCTATCAGACTTACATCATGCATCAGGATAGGTTTTATAGCCATCGGCAGCAATAAACAGAGCACTTAAAGGACTAAGAACAAACCGGCGCTGCCAAAATACTCAGTGCTGGCAATACTTTATTAGCACTGCAACTAAAAGTCTACTACAAGTGTTTCACGATCACGTCAACACACTCTGTAAATTTTGTTTTTATCCGACGACTAAAGTGGAAGTTACAGGTGTAGAAAAATTTTAGAGGAATCGTCAACCAAAAAATTTTAAAAATTTTAAAATTTGCTATTCATTTTTACTACAGATTTTTGTCATATGAAAATATAATGGCAGCAACTGTTGGTATGAAAATAATAATGCCTGGAGAAGGCAACCATTTGCTAACCAATACAGCAGAAACTTTACTAAATGTACTTCAACCCACTAAGGAAGTCAACGCTCCCTAAAAATTTTATTTCAAAAATTTTAACAGTTAACGACCTCAAATATTCTCCAAATTGAAGAATTTAGTGCTTACTATCACTGCAAGGACATTATCTAGCAAATCTTAAAATATTGACAGATTTATTATTTAGGACTAGACACTCGTAAACAGTATGCTCAATAGTGTCCTTCTCCAAATTGCATCTCTTGCATAAATTCATGAATGTCAGCCCTAATCAATTCGTATGAGATACCGTAATCGTCGCTCTCAAGTAGTTTATCTTGAGTCTGAGCAGTTTTCTATTTTTTCTTGAATCGGATGATGGTCACAATAACTTGACTGCACTACAATATATGCTATTTTGCATTCGAACTTTAATTTAGTCCATATGAATGCATCTAGTTTGCTCGTCTTATGATGTCAACAAGTGACCATGGTCTAGTTAACTTGTGATTATTTCTAGCGCCTGAACCTCTCCTTACCAACTCGTCAGCCTTTTCGTTGAATATTGTTGCTCATGGACTCAAGTGCCATGCATACGGCATATACTTTTGACTGAAAAACGTTAGCATGGCCTGACAGTCTTTGTCACTAATGATGGCTCAAATCCGTTGAATAAACATTCTAACCAAAGGAGTCGGCTGTTTGATCCCGGTCTAAATCCAGGCGTCTGATCCTCCAGTCAGTTGATGTGGGTATCCTGACCTGGAAGTTTCTGTCAAGGTGTACTATTTTGCTTATGCGATCTGTATCTTTATCGACAAGTTTATACCGTCTCTGGCATTTTGTGAAAATACCGGTGTGGTCCCAATGATTTGAACTATATCACATGACTGAGCTTTTAATATCTGTTGCCGCAAATTCTGAGGAATAATCTAAGGAAAAAGCCCCAGAATCATTCCTAACCCGGGCGTTGGGGTTGTTTTCAATATCCGTTGATACCTTGCAAACTAATCTTTGCAGTCTCATCAATTCCTTAATATTGGTGTTGGTCTATATTGTCTTCTATCGCACGATCGTCCTATAAATCTTTATTGGCCTAACTACACATGTAAATATATAGTTGGCCGCCCGAGGTTTAAGACTTCATGTATTGGAGTAAGCAGTTTTAAGGTTGATGTGGTTATAAACGGCACCTTGTGTTTCTAAACATGTGAGTGAAATATTAGTTTTTGTCAGGTTTGCTCTATGATCGGCTTTTCTAGCCTAAACTAGGATCTGATTTAGCACCGACAAGATCTGACAAAGTCACAGGGAAGACAGCCTTTACAAGCTCAATAGTGCTGTTGGCATATACCACCACATCAAAACAACTCGTCCTTAAATGTTTCAGTATTTCTTTGACTGTGAGGATCCATAAAAAAAACGATACAACCCCTCCCGCCTCTCGTGCTGTGCTTGATCCAACTATTTTCTCCGCCTTGGTTCCAAAAAATGTGCCTGTTTTTGAGCAAATGTGCTGCCAAGTAGTCAGAAATTTCACGTCCAAATTTAACCTGGCTATGAAGGCTGCTAACGTGAATTCATTTTGTCGTGAGGATTTTTCTTTTGCACGGGCCACTTAACGTAGTGCCATCCTGCTCATTTATCCAGCAGATACCTCCTCTCCTAAATATCAGGAGACTCCCGGCTACATATATTGCAGTTTCATAGTGTGAGCTACTGCAAGTCACTGGCCGGTGACTATGCCGAGCAGCCGTTTGCAGTCAGTCCGGGTTGATTTCAGTAGATATGTGGTAGCTGCGAGGCTTCATGGACCCCACATGATCCTGATTACCCTTCAGGTTTGAGATTCTCGCCATCTGCAAACGGCAACCTGTATTTTATTGGAGCGAATCAAGTACACTTTGCAATTTCTATCAATACCATTATGACCGGGAATCCAGAAATTGTTCTCTAGCTTGTTCAGGGCTAGTATGCAGTTCAATACGCACTTCGATTTATATGTGTAAGACATCAATACTTTTATCGCATCTTAACTGTCTGTGAAAATGTTGTTCTTGGCATCTGCAGTATCCTCGGCGGAAATTAGTTTAGCGGTTTTTGCACCGCAAACACCTCCACCTGGAAAAACTTTAGCGATTAAGAAGCCTGAGAGCTGCTTCTATATCGCGGTCTGCAGAGTATGCTGCAGCACCTACTCCTGCAGCCGTTTTCGATACGTCGGTGTAAATGCTAAGGGCTACTGTGCCCATTTTCTGATTCCATTCCTGCCTAGAGTTGCTCGATATCTTCGGTTGAAGCAATAAGTGGGGACAAAGTAGTCAGTGGATCTTGCGTGTCCCAGGAATACGCTGCTGTGGCCAAAGGACCGTGGCTAATAGTTCCCGGATTTTTAAAGCATGACAGCAGCTTTTGCAGCCGCGTTTCTAATAAATAGGTTAAGCGGGGGAAGATGGAACAGGAAATTTAACGCAGACGAAGAGTTCGCAGTTAAGGCACCTATAATACAAAGAGAAAATTATGTCAGCAACGGTGATTTTATCTGTTGCCGACAACCATACCACGTAGCCGTAAGCAAGAATCGCCCTTGATATAACCGTATAGATCCAGTTCGTTAGAGCAGGGTTTAGGTCCCATATTTCACCCAACATCTTCTTGCTGGCGTAAATCGCGTTGCTTGTCTTCTTTGCTCTTTCCTTTAGATTTACCTTCCAGGTGAGCTTGTTGTCCAAAATAAAGCCCAGGTACGCGGTGTGCGACTTGGGACCTAATCTAGCACCCATCAACCTAATTGGATCCATCTCAGGAATCTTATATTTCCTGGTCAAGAGCATAATATGGATTTTATGCCAAGACTCACGGAGTTCGCCTACTTATTAATTAGCCCTAGAGCATAATCTACTGGCCAAGGATAAGCAGGACTAGAAACTAGGTTCCACAAGAGAGGAGATAGAACTCCCTTTTGAATGGTACCTCTGTGAACCTTCTTTGTAACTCGCGGATTCGTCTATTCCGCTGATATGAACATATAAAAAGAACGTTTGCTTAAGCATGCTGCTTAGCCAGTTGCATATAGCAGGATCAGTGTTGGTTGCACGAAGACATTTCATAATAGCTCTTGTATGTATATTATTGAAAGTGCCCTCGATAAAATCTAAGCTCGACCAAAAGTAATTTAAGCTTCCCACAACTTCAATCTAGTCTTTATGCAAAGAGGATAGTTTGTACGTTCGAGGACTTTAACGTGGAACTGACTAACCAGAATAAGGCGACAAGCGATGAATATAGAGTGAAAATGGGACCAGTGAAAACGGGAACCTTGTGGTCCTTAAAATTAATTTGCTTCACTGACGCGTACAAAGAACTGACAATTGGTACGGAAGTTTGCGATGTTTTATATTAGATTCTTCGGAAATACCAGTTTTATCAAACTTGCTGTTAATCGACTTCTTGAATATTATTGGCCCCGAAAATACTTGACAACTTCATTACTATCGATCCGATTTTATATTGCAACAGCATCAAACTATTATCATTCTTAGCCATGTGAAAAAGACTTAACTACACACATGCGATAAACACTTCATTTAATAGAACCTGTCCGAATACCAAACTTTTAATTAAAGATACATTTGATGCGCCATGAAGACCGATCCAATCAAAGTTGATTAACAGCTAGAGAAAATATTTACAGATCGTGCTTGCATCGTCTCACTTCAGTACGATGCCAAGACAAAGGACCACCGACATACCAAACGGAATTACATAATTATATGGTTTTAGTAAAGTGCAGTTAAAAACAAAGAAAGTACAAGATGATAGGATGAGGTATTGGATTGGATCGTAGACGAACGGATAGCGATAATGCCTTGTAGATATATCGGGCAATATCTCAACTACACGAATAGAGCTAGCTGTAGCTCTTCGATCTACGAGCGACATACCTAACCTAACCTTCAACATTGGAATCAACTTTTCTCGCGTGCAATCAACTTATCGATAATTTCGGAAAATGCTTCAAGGCAACGAACTGATTGGATATTAAGTAGTTTTCTTCGTTCTGATGTGGATATAAGAAGATGCGACGCTTGTGGTGCGTCAGAGGTTTTGAAAATGATCGTAGGATGTCCAAGAAATTTTGTTAGATCGAGTCGCGTGACATGAACGAATATTAGATTTTCGAATCAATTTTCTTTGAATCGATTTATTGATATGGTGAAGTATTATGTATGTAGTAAAAAAAATTTAGTTAATTTGTAGCTTTGTGATTGAAATTTTTCATTGTTTCTTTCAACGAACGGCTAGCACGTTCGTCGCAAAAGAATCAAATCTATTAAGTTTCAACAGATACAATGGTTCTTAATAGTTAACATGGAGGCTGAAAATTATATAAAAAATTAACACATATTCATATGCACATACTTTAGAAAATTGCAACACTCAATCTCAGAATGATCCAATTCTGCTCCGAATCACAGTACATATCCTCATCATACGACCACACTTAATTAACATTGTTAAAAACATCTAAGCTACCGCCAAGACACCTAAAGACAACAAAAACAATTCTGTGTCCAATGTAAACACTCGTGTAATTTATTGGTGAAAATTGCTCCTGTATGTAATTTATTGCATTCGGGAGCCCCGTTCAAATAAAAACCCGTGCGGAAAGGAGACCATAACGAAAAGGTTGAATGTTTCAGCCAAAGCACCGCGAATTGATGAGTTTAATGTACAGAAGCACCCATAGGCTACGAAACAACAAAGTTACTGGTGGTAACTGTTATACGTGTTCGTTTATTTTTCGTGTTACTTTATTTTTATTGACTCTGAAGTTCATTTGGGTTTTCAAGTGCCGCGGTGATATACATACATACATATAAGTATGCATATGACGTATACATGCATATGTGATGAATTTGTAGAGTTAAAGGTGGGTAGAGATTGTGATAAGGGTCTTGTTGATGCAACCTGGGATTTTCGAAGTTCACGATGAACCAGAACAGGAAAACTTCAATAAAGATACTGCCATGAGATAAGAAAACTTGCCGATAAGTCCAAGTGATTTTCAGGCTACAATTCGTTACCAGGTGATTGGCTTCGAGTGATTTATTCATGTTAGTATGGCGGAGTTCGGTCGATTGAAGTATCAGCTGATTTTAGTCATTTTGAGAGTTTCGTAGCAAAGTGAGCGAATATTTTTTACCATTAAAGCGGGCATTGTGCTAGACGCTCTAAAACTATAACGGTTGGTAAACTGTTTTTGTAATGAACGAAAAATTATTTTCTGATCAGATTTCATCAAATTTTTTCAACTTCTCTAACTGGAACATAACTTACATAATTGTTCGTCAATATGAATCAACTCTAGATCTACTCATGTATCCTTTTCTTTTTTAAAATGCTTTTAAATATTTGAAGACTTCTGTACTTTTCGAATCTGATGAATTAGCAGTTACACGTCTGAAATCAAATACTCTATGCAACTTGTATGGATAACTAAGAAGAACGATGTCAAACATTCCTAAGCGGTGCTTTATGGATATCAAACATCCTGATATTACAGCGTTTTACGAATCCTTCTGAATGGTGGGAGGGATCTGGAAGGAAGATACTAGTTTAATTTTTTTGGCCTTATACGGACACAAGTGTGTATATGTACAATTGCTAAAAAACTAGAAGCCCCTAGGATGAAAAAGTCATCATCGGGAAAACAAATCCACAAATCTTCAACGAGTAAGTATTGAGACAGAAGCTAAACTCTTAATAGGGCAGAAAATAAAAGAATACTAATCCAAAACTACTAGTAGGTTAGGTTAGGTTGAAATGGCTGCCGATCCCCAGAGACCTGACGACCGGCACACATAGGCACAAGAGAGGCCCGTTGTGATACCATACTAAAGTAGTGACTCTCTCCTATTCACTAAAATCATGAAACCATCTGCTTCCTTTGATAAAACGGACTATCGCCTTTAAATTGACCGGGGACAGTTCCGTCAGATTTGAGAGAAAGGGTGCACCAAGTGCCGCCAATCTTCTCCTTGCCAAAGCCGGGCACTGGCACATGAGATGGAGGACGGATTCCTCCTCATCCTCAGAGCCACAACTCCGACAAAAATCGTTAAACTCTACGCCCAGTCGTTGCGCGTGCCGCCCTATGAGGCAGTGGCCAGTTAACACACCGACAGTGCAACGCAGAGCGCTTCGAGTTAAGCCTAAGAGCTGCCTGGTGCGATGCGCATCCATGGATAACCAGGACTGCCTTGCTATCGCACAGGATGATTCCTCTGCCCAGGACTTTCTAGCGTCCTCAAGATATTTTTGCCTGATGGCCAATTTCACCGATGCCATCGGTATTCCTATTGTGGAGCAAGAGACCTCCGGTAACAAGGTTCCAAGCCTTGCTAGCTCATCGGCCTCACAGTTGCCCTGAAACCCCCTATGTCCAGGTACCCAAATCAATTGAACAACCGAATGTCTCGATATCTCCCTAAGAGATGCACGGCATTCAGCAACAATGATGGACACTGTACAAGGACCAGCAAGGGACCTAATAGCCGCTTGGCTATCTGTGAAAATACCAATATTGACCCCGAATATTCGATTACACAGAAGCCAGTCGATAGCCTGGAAAATAGCCGCAACCTCTGCCTGAAAGACACTACAGTGGTCTGGCAGACGGAGGGACAGCTTAAGATTCAGCTCGTCCGAGTATACACCACACCCGACTCTGTTGCTAAGCTTAGAGCCGTCGGTGTACACATGGACAAGCCCACTTTCGAGGGTGACGCCATCACGCCATTCATCCCTACCAGGAATGCAAGTTGTGAACTCCAGATCTAGTAGGCATTGCGGTGCGATGTAGTCAACCCCCGCTGGAGCAGGAACTCCCTCGGCCAAAATTCTCGCATGGCCGACGTCTGTTCTATTCCATGCCGAGATGCAATTAAGTCTCACAGCAGCAAGATTGGCTTGCTGTAAGATAAGTAGATTGGTTGGTAGCCAATGAAGCAGCACGAATAGTGCCTTAGTAGGAGTGGATCGGAGCGCTCCAGTTACCAGCACTGCAGCCATCCTCCGCACTTTTTCAAGCTGCCGTTTGCAGGCTGCCTTAAGAGCAGCCTGCCACCAGAACGCTACCCCAAACAATAGAATTGGCTCAACCACAGTAGTATAAAGCCAAGCAACAGTACGAGGCTGTAATCCCCAATTCGCTCCTATGGCTCTGTTACAGCAGTAGAGTGCATTGAAAGCCTTCCGCGCTCTTTCTGCTATATTGTAGGTCCACAGCAACTTCGAGTCAAGGATAAGCCCTAAGTACTTGACCTTCTGGCTCAATCCAATGGAGACCCCATTTAGTTTGGGTAACTCAAATAAGGGAATTTTGTACTTTCTTGTAAACAGTACTAGCTCCGTTTTACTAGGATTCACATTCAAGCCGCACTCACGACTCCAACGTGAAAGAATGTCAAGAGAGTGATTTAACCTCTCCGATAGAGTAGATAAATACTTTCCCGACACTGCCACAACTATGTCGTCCGCATAAGCAATCACTTTGCAGCCGGCACGGTCCAGTTTCATTAAGAGAGTATTCACCGTGATGTTCCACAGCAAAAACTACTAGTAGCTACTAAAGCTATTAATCAGAGAGAATACAGACGCGAATTAAAACTAAAATTCTATTCCTGAAATAACAAGGACACTTTGTGTAAAACCGTGTAATTATGGCTGACAAAGAGGGAAGGCAACATACAGGACAACAGGCGCTCAGGTAGACCGACAACTCTTGGCAGATTATGGCATTAGAGCAAGGTCAGATAAGGACTGTCCCAGAAAATGCAGCACCATTTTATATTAGGGCAATGATAATTAAAATTTAATTTTTTTATGGTATACAGTTATACATAATTTTTCCCATCGTTTCAAAAACATATAAAATGGGCTGGAATTTAAATAATTTATTGATTTATAAAAATGTCAACAAGACAAAAGAATTTCGTGAACAGATAGACACAAAACAAGGATCAGTTATCTTCTGTGATCGGTATCTCAAAGTGGACGGTGCAAAGGGCAATAATAAGGATATTGGAGTGGCATATTGAAAGATAAGTCGGGATCAGAAAGAAGGAAGAAAAAACCTGGAGTAATTAATAAAAAAGTGCTGAAGAAAATTCCTAAAAATAAAAATGCTTATGTTCGAGATATTGCTAAAAAAAAGTGGGTACATCAAAGAGCACTGTGCAAATGATTCAGGGAACAAATAATATTAAAATCTATAAAAACCAAAAGGTTCCGAAAATAATATAAGAACCAAAAGATTCCTAAAAAACAATACAATGTTGGGATTTCCAGGTCAAGGAAGATGAACAAGAAGATTTTGACCAAAAATGAATGCTGCGCAGTAATATATGATACAAATATAATTTTTCAACGTTACCTTGACCACAGTATTACTCAACAGAAAATAAAGAGATTTTCAGCGATTCGGAGATAACAATTGCTGTCGAAAAATCGGGCCTTAGGTGCTAATTTGGTAAGCCATATTTCAATTGGAAAGAAAACAGTGGTTTTTGACAGAAGGGACAATCAGTGCCGAATTGTACGGTTGTCATTTTTTTTGGCCTGATTTCGTTTCTGTTCAGTAAGCTCAGCGAACAATGAAATAGTATAAGGGCAACAATGTGAATTTCGTCGAAAAACTTATGAACCCACCCGCTACTCCAGAGCTTAGGCCAAAAGAATGATATTGGGCTAACGTTCAGAGAATATTAAGAAAGGAAGAAAAATATGCCAAATCACTCAAATATTTTTCTACCTTCAAAGATGTAATTTAATGAAAGGTGTAAGAGTAAAAATTTTAGCTTGTAGCTCAATAAAAGAAAAAAAAAATAATTATTTGGAATTGTTTTTGCGGGATGATTAAAATTGAAAAAATTTTATTTATCTTGAAAATTTTTATTTGACAAAGTGGTTCCGAAAGCATGCACTGATTCTCATCAGTGTCTGGTGTCTGATGAGAATCAGTGCATGCTTTCGAAACCACTTTGTCAAATAAAAATTTTCAAGATAAATAAATTTTTTTCAATTTTAATCATCCCGCAAAAACAATTTCAATTTCATTCTGCTTTCGGAGGCTTATTCCGCAAAACGATCGAGTTTCCCGTATCAATTATTCTCTACTTTGATTAGCTTTAGAGACGATATACGTTGTCTATGCGATTATAGACAAGAAGGGAACCGTGATCACAAATCAATAACCTTTATGAATAATTATTGTAAATGTAAATCTTAGGTATAAATAAAGAAAATTATATTTGTTTTGAATATATTTTTCATTTTGATATATATCTTTCAATGCCTTTTTTTAAAACAAAATTCAATGGTGCAAAACTTTCTGGGATAGGCCATAGTGATTAATAAATCTGAAATATAGCAAGTGCGAAAGAAAGGCTACGGCACGGTACGCTAAATCAACGTATTGAGAGACCACATCCTTGATATTTTCAAGCAAGCCCCGAAAATTCTGGTTTCGTTTTCTCAATATTTCACCACAATTAAACCTTCGCTAATCGTCACTTCATCACTGGTCGGATCCATGCTAAAATCTGCATCCTTGGTATGGTCCCCTCAACACAGTTGTGACAAAAATTCCATCGACACTGTCGGATACGGAAATTCTACCGAAAGATAATGGTTGCACGTGGAAAGTTGGGACTTCATATTGTTGCGAAAATAGCAACCACCGATTGATCCTTTTACTCGAGTAACATTTTATCTATGACGGAAAACTGTTTTCAGATAAAAAATAAATGGTCATTTTAATGCAGAGCGGAGAGTGAGCGCATACGGCAAAAATAGGACTGACACTTGCAAAATCTATATATTTTCACTGCTTGGGAATAAATTGACCTGAAAAAAATCCTAACCTTAACGCAATGACTTCAAAACGGTGCATATAGACATCTCATACCGAAGAATAGACGACAATTAATTGCAAGAGTACATTAAGAACTTATCAGCTATACCGAGGACGAACTAAAAAAATTGTGTGATATCTTAAAACGGAGTTTTTTTTTTTTAAATTAATAGATTGTAACGGTAGAAAAATATGTGAGCAGCTTTTTTTTATATCGTTTGTATGTACTGCGTTTATGTTTGGTGGATTTTCGCAACAGCAAATAAGCGAGAGAGCTTTCTTAAGCTAGGAGACTTTCTTATGCTATGGAACTTCATTAAATTACAGGACTATCTTAAGCTACTAGACGCAAAAAATTGTTTTCAAAAAAGGAATGCTATCGCTGTCTGGAACAAGACAAAGTGAACATGTTAGTGAAATCTTCCTTGCAATACTTTGAGCTGAGACTATTATTTATAGACAGCAAACCTTACTCTATGTGCACGAATACATAAGCGAGAGAGGTAAAAAATCATACCATCCACATTTTTAACATTAAAATTTTTTTCGAAATTAACTTTGACATTCGGGTTGACGAGAATCAAAATTTGGTTCAAATAATAGCTGTGTTTAATGACTAAAAAAAAGCAGAGTATCTCAAGGCAAGTTGGAATGGAGCAGCTGTCAAAAAAAAAAATCGAGTATGTCAGAGCAATTGAGAGGCAATTCTCAGTTGTCAGAAGTTCAACCTGTCAATTCACTAATAAAAAAAATCCGCTTCAGTCACAATTTTTTGTTGAAAGTCAGTTCCGTGCCAGTTGACTAACAGCTGGTTGGCTGCCCAAACGTGCTTTAAATTGCTCTACTTCAACTTAGAGCAGGCTCATGAAAGATAAATCAGAGCAATTGCTCATGAGAAACACATTTTGCTGAGATATCTTAGCCTAGCTCAACCTAGAGCAGATTGTTAAACACAGCTTATATGTTCTACTACTGAAGTTTTTCTTAAAGTAATTCAGTTTCAGCGACAATTCGGATGTAGCAATAGAAAATGGTGTATGACGCTAGTCTGAAAATTTTATTAAAACTTGTTAATTAAACTCTACTGGTTTAGTTTTAGGGTATGACCACTAAACTTGATCTAGATTTGGTTCCAAAACTACAGCCTGAAACTGGAGTCACCATCGAAATTATTTGTCAGCCTATATCTGTCAAATTTCAAAAAAATATATATAATTTTTACAGTTCTATACCCATATGGTTTTAAATTTTCTCGTCTAAATTATTGTTTTTTATTTATATTTAGTTTTAACACTTTTTGAAATTTTAAGAGTCTAAGCCATGACTTCCCCATGTAAGTAGTATTGCATATACTGAAACGGTAATACCCTATACAGAAGATTTTTCACGCAATTTTTCAGGTATCGTCATTCGCGGACCAGCAACATTAGCAAATATACAGCCAATCCTTTCTGTTTATCAAGCGATAGCTTGTATAGGCCTAAAAAAACTAGAAAGAGGTAACGATGCATGCAGCGTAGTTTGTGGCGCTATCAAAAAAATTATGAATCCATCAAAAATCAAAGAAGCGAACAAAGAGAGCGCATCGTGGAAACCGAAACCCGATGAATGTGAAACATACGGAGCTATAGCTTTGGATAGAAAAGGATTTATTTGTGCGCTTCAAGTATCCATCAATCGTGCGGTCGTAGTCCGGCATGGACTCTATGCAGGCAAAGAGGGAGGTCTGTCGATCTGTTCTGAAGCTTCGCTGGCCGATAGTTTGGCGAGAAAAGTTCAAGCTAACATAAGTCCTGCGTGTGCATGCAAACAACTGTTTGCAGCGGGGAAACAGGCCAAAGGTCCACTGGGTGGTATAACTATGGATGCTTGTGGAGCGGTAGGAGTGGCAACAGTCAAAGGAATTATGCCTTGGGCAGTGGAAAGATCGGGTGGATTCGGTTGGGCTGGGTATCAAACAGACAGATGTAATGTATTCTATGCTGACTGATAAGCGTTTGTTAGGAAGTTTTGGCAAATTTCTTTAGTTTAAAAATTAGGTTCAAAAATTTTTTTTTTTAAACAAGCTTTTATTTATATCAATGAACTTTATATATTGGAAACATGTGAATTAATATAATACTTTGTGGACTGGTTTTATAATTCAAATGTTTTTGGTACAAACAAATTATTTTAACATATATTTTCAGGAGTTTTTGTCTGTGATTTGCTTTTTCATCTATTTTCTTTCTAAAGTGTGATAAGATTTTTAAAATGGCAAGCATTGGTTTATTTAAATTTTTTAAATTTCAGCTGTTCTAGGTAGCTTATTTTTACGAGTTTATTCTTAGCTCTCTGAGTTTTCCAGCAGGGAAATGAAAGTAAAGCTCTGTACGAGGTCAGATTGTTATGATAGAGGAGATATATCTGAACAACTTTAGATCACAAGCATAAAAGAGCGAGAGACAGCAGGCCAAAATAATATAGCCGCTTGTTAGTAATTTTTTTTTATTGTAAATAAATTGAGAATGTACAAAAAAAAACTAAAAATAAAACCTGTTTCAATTTTTCAACGGATCATTAGTTGCAGCTGAGAGGACGTTGAGGAAACTATGTTACCTAAAAAATTGATTTGAAGTAGTAAAGTTAAATCTATTATGAAGGAATCTTACTGGCATTTTTTTTTAAGGAAAGCATGACAGGAGAGACAAAAGCCGATAGTTTGAAAAATTTTGAATTTTTTTCGACTTGGCATATAAAAAATTTTAAGCTATATTTCAGTCTGCGAGCTAAAATGGATTAGTCCCTTTTAAGATGTCTTTGCATAAATGTTATTGTTAAAAGAGAGTCACGTTGCACGGCGTTGAACATTTTCCGGGGCTTTTTAATGGTGAATAAGAACGGGGGGTTCCAAGCCGGTCCGGATGTGGAGGAAGTATGTATGTAACTAAAATCTTAAACAAGTTTATTGATTTTTCAAAGAAGACATACATAAATGATATGCAGAACAGATATAACCCAGAACTCGTTTTCTTGAATACATCAATAATATGGGCAGACCATCTCAGGTCAGAGCTTAGAATCACACATAAATATCTGTATGTATATGTCAAACATGGATTGTTTTTACTGATGTACTGTACTGCACACTTATCAATATTTAAGAGAAAGAGCCATTTGCAACAACAGTTATAAATTGAATTTAAATCAGATAGCAATCTGGTATGGCGTACAAGCAGGATGGCGTAATTTTTAGTTTCATCCCCATAAATTGATTTTTCGAATGAATATGAGAAGGTACACAAATCACTGATGGATATATTGAACGCTGAATCAGCAACCACTCTGAATGTTCTATGGCTGACAGAACAGAAAACAAATCTCTGTTTTAACGTGCTCTAACGTATATATCTTTATTTTAAAAATTTCTTTATCAAAGTCTTTAGAAAATTTGAGGTAAATATTATCAATAGATAAACCATTTTCAAGGAATGAGGTCTAGTCATTAGCACAATTCGATAAGTTGGTAAACATTGAACGTCCCTTGACGAGGTTCTGTTGGTCTGGAGTAATAATGCTATGCAATTATATAAAATCGCTAATCACATCTACTAAAATTTATTCAAAAGTCTTCTACAAAACTGATGAATGACTTGATTAGTAAATAAAAAATTCCTATTGTCAATTAAATGGCGTCAATAACCCCTGTATTCAAAAACAGGAACAATCTTAATTCGCAAAGTTATAGGCCTATTTTGTGGCTTAAACTTGTCACCTTTTTAAAGATCGGTCATATTAACGCTGTTTTCTAGGTGGTGGTCACATTTTATTTCCTAAATGAGACAGTCGTCAGATCAAGGAGCAGCTAAAAAAATATCAACTTATTTCTTCGAGAAGAAATGATTTATTTTGTATAATCTGTAAGAAGAGTTAGTTTTCAGATTGATCTTTTATTGTTACTTGGATACTTGAATAAATATATGGAAAAATAGACTTAAATCGGTTCATATCAATAGTAAAAACGATGGACACGATATTGTAGTTGCTGTTTGAAAAAGGTATGTAGAGCCCAAACACTAGTTTTTCTGAAGAGCCTTAGTACTAATTTATCTTCAAAAATAATTTAGCGCTAAATAAAAATGCCGTAACTGTTTTGGGGATCATCTATCTAATTTAAAAGTCTGTTCTAAGCAAATAGCGTAAATCAGCCTTGAAATTCGTCTTAAATACAGACAGCAAAATATAAAATATATTGTGGTTAAAATAATCTACTGCGGCTTTAAAAAAATATGGAGAGTTCATTAGGAATGAAAATTTTGAAAGAGAATCTTCACAACCAACTCCCTCCTCTATTTCTGCTGTGCTTTTCATTTGATAGCCTCAACTTCGGGTTTATGATTTTTCGCACATTTTTTTTAACGGACTTTTATTGACGAATAACTACACTATGTAGTTCTAAGAATAAAATTAGAATAATGTCAATTAAAAATATGGGAGAAGTTTCTGCTCTGACTGCAATCTCAGTCAATTTGTTTTTAAACCAACTCACAACCAGGTAAAGAAGAGTATGGAAAATTTATTTTAAATAATATTTGAAAGACTGAAACTACTTGGAAGCCTGCAAACGGAGCTATCTTCAAATCAATAAACTAAACAATTAACTCTGGATATAAATTACTATGTATAATCTTAATGCATTAAGATCGCATATTTGAGAACAAAGTACAATCACCTCATGGTCTCCATTGAGGTGGATTAAAGGTGGAAACAGGAAATAAAATCAAAAACCCGGTGCACCAGAAATGGATCATACATGCTTCTGGGACGTTGAGGCAGCTCCATAAGAGAACAATCACAACATTTATCCAATTGAATATTATTACTTCTTGCTTTCCGAGGAATTAAAAAATTAAGGACTCTTGAAAATACTTTTATAATCATCGCTAGTCTGTAATTGCTGTTGTAGGAAGAATTATTTCCAAACCGTCAGGAGAAAGCATTGATTTTATCGTTTATGACCATTTTAAAACCCCTTCATGTATACTCTCATGTCAATAAATATCTATTTGGGTCTTTGAAAACAAATTTATTATTATTATTTTTAATGACATTTTTTTTTTTTTGAGATTTCAAAACTGTTACTATAAAGTTGGTTTTTAGACCTAGTCCAAATCTATATTTGTCTACATAAGACCTGAATAGATATTTCTCATATATAAGGCTCTTCCGTTCAGCATCATATCAATTTCAACTGGAAAGTAATGATTAACACTAACGAAACTGAAGCTATCTTTTGTTTCTAGAATTAACAGCACTGCCTTCTACTAACCATGTCGCTTTACATAACTTTTCTTTAAACTGAAAAACAAGACAAATTCCATTTGCGATTTAGATCAATCTCGAATAGAAAATGTACTTTTTAAAGCAACATTATAAACGCGCTAAAAAAACATTTGCCTTCTAAAGACATTCTGGCCTACAGTGAAAAAAACCTTATCAAATTTTTTTTTTTTAAATAAGCTTAAAATTTTCTTTGCACTAACTCATTTTTTTCGCTTCTGTTTTTTCTCATTTCTGTCTTTCTTCTCATCCTAATTTCACAAAAAAATCTATTTTTGCATTTACATCCATTTTAATGCTGATTGCAAAGCTCGTATAACCAATTTTTTTTTTGACGGAATTTTGCTGAAGGTGTAGAAAAACATTAGCAACGAAAAGAATAAACAAATAGATGGACTGATGAGTTGCAAATATTTCTTCGTTAAAAGTAAATGAAGCAAAAAGAATCTTCCGACAAATTTAAAATGCGCTACTTCAACACCTCGCAGATACTTAATTAAAATCAGGAACACAAGAAACCCATTTTGTTATTTTGCGTGTTAGCATGTATTAAAATTTAATCACAAGACGGTGACAATATCCAATATTCGAAATTAATTCAAAGCCGACGGAACCATTCAAACGACCGTAAGTGTAAAACAAAACTCTGAAAGAAAAGCCTAATGAACTGCCTAATGAAAAGCCTTGATTGAATTCTAGTTAATTATCGGTACATTGTTAGTTAATCGTGGCTAATATGGTGATGGTCGCTTGGCTTACATCAAACCCTTTTAAGTCCAGGTCGATGAGATGAAGTTAGGCGTTTTGTTGTTATAAAATATAATAATTGACATTTTTATGGGGAAAACTTTCATCTATTTTATTCAACTCAAATGCTTGTAAGCAATTTTACTATCGTTAAATAATAGTAAAAAATAATCGAACGCTTTCAACCAATCGAAATCAACTGTGTGATTTTCCAAAATAACACTTCATTATTTCGTATTCTAATCGAAGCAATTATAGTTTTCACACAGACACACATCGACCACATCTAATCAAATACGCTACTATGATATTAAACTTTTCTAAATGACTTGATCGTTAAAAAAGCGAAAATATCTTTCAAAGAAATTCGCCGCAGTCGTGTCGAGCAGTATGGTTAAAAACCAGTTTGTCTACTACCATTATTCATCTGTCGGGTCAACAATGATTCTAGCTTTCCATCTTTGCCAAAGGAAAATGATATTATGCCTATTAGTTTTCGATTAGATCGAATTTTTCATTCTGACACCAAAACAAAGCATATCATACTGTGATGAGTATTGTATTACGCTTTTTTGTTCCAAGTATCTTTAAGAAATTGAAAAAGATCACTGATTTAAACTTTTTTTTTAATTCGGCGGACACATTAACATTGAAAAACTTTGGGGCACACAATAGACCATTTAATAAAACTTTTGGCACTCGAACTGATCAATACATTTCAAATTCGCACTTCAACTCGATTTTTTACTGAGTGGGGAATCAATTTGGTTTGTTTTGAATTTGAATCACTTCAGCACTGCAACATACAGTTGATGCATTAAAATTCAATTGTAAACTGTAGATTCGACACAGTCGGGATGATACAAAGTTTTGGCGTGCTAAAGACATGGAATTATCGCCGCGGTACGCACAATGAATTCGAAGGTACGAATTTGGCAACAAAAAACGCAGAACTCCTTATAGGAAGTAGCGACAAAAGATGTTTCGATAATTTTGCATAGCGAAAAACTTTGCACAAACGCGAATTTGCGGACCGGTGAACCGAATTAGATTCGCTAGTGAAGATCGCCGCCGATTTGAAACCAAGCCGCCAAGATGCTCAATCTTAGTGCTAGACCGACTCGCTAGCTAGCAGCTAGCATACTGTTCTTCGACTTGGAACCATGAGTGCGATTCGCGTGCCTCAATCCGAATACCGGCCGCCACATGGTACACCGTCCAGTCTCATGTGCACCCCGTTCTCCATATGCTGATAGATACTACATATGTGCACAAAATTCACCCATGCGATTGTAAATATAAGAGCCGTGCATCTTGATCGCGTCAGCGCCGGCAAAGCGCTCGGGAAGCAGCAGCATCACCTGTAACTCAAGATACAACCGAAAGTTCACCGGCAGCATCTTATCACGAAGACACAAGAGTTATCTTGCACAATAGCCTTGTAAAACGAAAAGACTTGACATGCTCTGACGTTCAGTGGTCTCATAGACATTACTACTTTCGAGTGTTTTATATCAGCCGGAGATCGCGGGAAAGTATCTCTGTCTTATCATCAGATCTTATTTAATTTTCGAAGTGTCATTGTGCTCCCTACATTCCTCATTCTTCCGAGTCTGTGAACAGCTCAGCTCCGCCAGGTTCCTCCGACTGTAAACATTTCGTGTGGGCAACCAGGAAGTTCTCATTTTCGCGACAGTCTTGTATCACGGCGGAGTCTCCTCAGTCGTAGGTTGCTTCTTTTATTTACATAGTTGCAAGGTTTATCTTTCGTAGAAGGGAAGCTTGTACAGTATCTGTTGGATACTGCTGGTTATGATCAGCAGGAGATCTTGGGGATTGCATAAAAAAAATGCTATTGTTGTTGAATTGTAGTCGCGGCCAAGTGAATATAGTATTTGAATATGGTTTTAGGAACTTTGCAACAGTTGCAGTAAAATACATTGTATACGTGAAGATACGAAAATAATCTAATCTAAAATCAGAATTATTGAAATAAATAAAATTGGGAAAATAATTATAAAAATTAAGTGGCGCCAAAAATCGTCCAATAATCGGAAGTCGGGTATAATGCCTACTGCGGTATATCATTTCGGCCACACTAGTAGGCTTTTCTATCGCTATTGCTATCGTGTCTGTATCTATTTGAGCCAGATTTTATGAGAGAGCTAAAGGTTAGGATATTCCTGATATCTCTTGATGCAGTACTGACCATGAGACCATATTTATATCGAAAGCCCATATCGAGCTCTTATCTGTGCTCTTTCGGAGCACAGATAAGAGCTCGAAATCAGTACCTAGATCTCCATTAGACATGATTCATGAGACTGATAGGACTATACTTACCAGAAAAACTGTTTGGGGACAGCAGCCGTGTACGGATTTCATCGCCGTAGCTATCGCTGGATGTAATAATCGACTCTAGATAACTGCTTTTAAGTTTTCAAAATCGTGTTTACCTATCCGTTTTAGATGAATGGTTAACTGCCTTGAACTTGGCTGTTTTGGAAATTTTAGGTCCTGATGCTGCCACAACTACTTCGATTTTGTGTAACTTATGCGGAGCCTTATACATTTCGTGGGGTCCGCAATTTTTATAAAGGTTTCTTCCAAGCTTTCATTTTGACTGACTTTTTGACTTTTCGCTATCATAAGCTGGTAGGTGAGTGAGGACTTGAGTGTGAGGATGGTATTTTTGCTGCTGATCATCTCATCATACCAGCTGACTTTTCCGACTCCATGCTTAAAACGTTTTCTTTTCGCAGACGATAAATCGTCGATAACAATATAGCTGCCTTCATCTAACTTTGCACATATGCTTCGTTAATCTTGTTATTCTCGTGAAGGATCGAAACTTCTTATGGATGTGCACATTCTTATCTTGGCAAAACTATCACAAGCGACTTTGAAGTCAATGAAAAGATGGAGGAGATTTTAACTGTGTTCTAGTAGCTTTTCTATCAGTTATGTCGTCCTACACCTTCAACACCAGCTAGCTTAGATCTCCTTCGCGTGGTGCACTTCGGGCAACGTTAACTGCTCTAAGAACTTTCGACACGGCTTGACTTGGCAAATGGCAAAACGTTTATGATTGCCGATTTAATCCTTTGCACCGATAGGATAGATACTTCTGACATGGCCTAGCAACGAATCAACTTGTTTTACTTGGCTGATAAATACAGCATTTTGAACCTAGTCGCCTCTGTGTGCAGTACCGGCGGAGTGACATCCGAGTGCAAATAGCTCCAGACCAGTGTCATACCGACTCCGTCTCATTAAAACCTTGTTAAGCCTCAGAGTATCTTCAAAGTTGGCGTCACTAAGTTATTGGTGCAGGTTTGGTTGACATTGTTTTCGAATAGCACTGATCTTGTTTTAAGCACCAGACCTTATGAAGATTAATGTCAACACTTGCATGGTTTTTTTTGACTACCAAAGACACCCCTGTGATCGTTTTGGCGACTACATAAACGAGAGGAGATAGCAGCTCTGAGGAAGACTCAGCTGATGTAAAATGTCAACCTTAAAAAAAACTTTGCACCACTCCAAGCAGGAAAACACATAGATGGACGAACTAACAATGAAACAAATTAGTCTTTTCGAGGAGACTGAAGGTCCACGGAATCCCTCCTGTCACGGCAATCCTTCTTAACTCTGCTCATGCAAATAATATAAAATAAAGAAAAAGATGAATGTGACTAGCGATTGCTCGAAGTAGCCTTTAGAGGAACTTAACGGTCGAAATGGACTAGCAATTGTGAAGGGTGCTATGAGGGAAAAAAATTAATAGAAAACCCGA
Source organism: Nemotelus nigrinus (assembly GCA_947369275.1). NCBI lineage: Eukaryota > Metazoa > Arthropoda > Insecta > Diptera > Stratiomyidae > Nemotelus > Nemotelus nigrinus. Next base: position 50,443,437 of record OX376375.1, on the reverse strand, counting down.
TTTTTCCTTTCGAAGCTAGATATATTTATTTATGTGGCAAATATCGATATTTCGAGGGTAATCTGCCCTCTTCTTCAGTGTCTATCGGCCAGTGTCTATCGGTCACTGAAGAAGAGGGCAGATTACTCTTGACATATCGATAGTTGTCAAAAAAATAAATATATCTAGCTTCGAAAGGGAAAATCGGTTTTTATATTAAAAGATTTTTTTTACAAGCTAGGAAAAAATTAGTACACATTTAAAACAATTATGATAGCGCTCGAAACTTAACAACCGGACCCGTCAGCGCGAACCTTCTCAAAGAGGGAGTCTTTAAAGCGTGAGCAAATCACCGAAGACGAAATGATTAGTAAATGTAAGCGGACCCTCCGAAAGATATTGCAAGCTGCCACCGCTCAGAAGAATATTTTGACGCATATGAAGCATGTCATACTTTAATTAGACGAGGCTTTCTAGGTTATCTCCACCTACCGAATGAATTGGCGAAAGGTGAAAATAAAATACCAGCAGACGCAAATCGCGCGCCAATTCCCTGGAATGGAAACATCCGCAGGAACTGCGAGCATCTTGTAGCCTCAGGAAAACAAAAGAGTTGCTCGATCAAGCGAGTCTTGAAGAAACGTAGGAAGATCGGGGCAAGAACCAATTCGGAAGGAATGATGTCGCAAAAGGTAGAGCAAGGAAAAAGTTTGCCGCTGGCGAAGAAACCTAAAAAGCGGAAGAAAAGTAGCCGGAAGCAACGACAAAAAAGTAGTCAGCTATTATGGTGAAACCAGATCCATACTCCTAGGGGACGATTCGCAAAGGAGTCCAGCAGGAGAAAATTGACATTCAAGTGCGCTGGATAAGGAAGATCACAGAAGTCACAAAATGTGATGACCTCATGGGACTCCAGAATTCGATACAAATAGCCATATATAGTCACGTGGCCGTGAAACTCATGGCTCCTAGTATCAAAATCAAGGTGATAAACCTTTAGTGCTTCATAGTTGCCATCATGCGTGACCTTGGCGAAGGAGAGTTGGTAAGGCGAAAATCATTATATTTTCTCTAAATAAGAAATAGTAGGCAAGGTTTAGGATTAAGATGAACGGAACGCTAGCACTTAAAGTCCCCACAACAAGTGGAATTATGGTGTGCATGATATACGCCCAAGTGAGGTGGGTTGAGATGATACGTAGCTACTGGTGTATGGGTATTATCGGTGTACGGTAAAACCGGTGTATCGTAATACCGGTGTATGACCACAAAAGGAGCAGCTGCAAAGATCCAAACCGAACTGGGAGCTACTGGAAATGTAGTCAGCAGAGCCGAAGTGTATACTTAGCGTCGTCTAAGGTGTTTAAGGACGGACGCACTTGACGGCAAAAAGAGTCAGCCGCGGAAAATGTAGGATATCCAAGCAAATTTGCAGCATTATAGAACACGACGACCTCTTCACGCAATTTGTCTGCAAAAATAAAGCTCAGGATGGGGAGCATTATTTGCTTACTGGCCCCGCTGCATCTACTAAGAGCAGATGATCGTATCACCGTAAATTAAGCGAACATTGTTCCATACACGGGAGAGGAACTAAACAGTGTTGTGTCCACACTTTGGATCCAAAAGGTAATGGGCTCTGATGAAGCACCGGTTGATGTACTTAAAATTGTGTCGAGAAGCCTAACGCGACTATCACTGGATTTATACGATCCCTGTTTAGTGGAGAAGGTTCTCGGTTCGCACTTATAGGCATCGGAAAACGAAGGCATCCGGTCGACGTATCGATCGCTTTATTTGCTTAAGCCTTAGCTGCAATTATCGATATCGAGATCAGTTGATGAATTCAGTGCCAAGCAGCTAGGCTTCTGAAAAGCGCACTCGACTCGCAAAGCCGCCTCTGAAGCTGCTAGAGTGAAGTGGACCAGGCCAGTTGTTCTGCTCGTGCGAAGTAGACAGATATCATTTAGACCCTTGAGCAAATTTCCGTATCTCTGCCTACTTATAATTTGTAGTGCGGGACTAATTTAGGGGCTGATGGCTGCTGTACGACGGTGTTCGGAGAAATCATACTACCCCAGATGCAGCGTAGATGTCAATTCTTGAATCTGGCTTGTGTGCATCACATCACTACTGATTCAATCCGTAAATTTGAACTGCTGTGATTGAAAATACTCACGGATCTGTTTTTGGTAGCTTATGCGACCGAGGTGACATCATGGCGAGGAAATTACAGCTAAATCAGCCTATTTTGCCAATTTCTGATTTAATCAAATCAGGAGGAGGGTAAAAAGTTGATTTTCCGACCAAGGTCAAGTGAATGTTACCGACTGTTATTCCTATGACGTTGATCCCTACCTGGACCTACTTGGCCTATAGATGGACTTTTTTGGTGAGTAAAGGTATCTCATGAAGATTTTTTTTTCATTTATACAGAAGAAAAAAGCATCCATAAGTGATGGGAAATGATACACATATGTTAACCATAAAGTTTAATTTAAAAAAGAACATGAAGATGTGACAGATGACCGGTCATCAAAGCAAATTAAAATATATTTAAAAGAACCAGTATCTGCCAGTAAGGTTTTTTTAAAAAAAAAATATGATATTGGTTTCTCGTTATTAACATTGGATTTCGAGTTTACCTAATTGCAAATATGCAACTGAGTCCAACAAGTACTCAGGCGCTCTTAGTTCGCAAATAAAAAAGTCAGTTTTCAAATAAAAGTGAAGTCTTTGCTTCTTTCAACCACTAATACCTGAACTTGGTGGTAGTGGAGCGTCATATTTTTTTCATAACGGCTTATTACAAGCTTAAAAAAGTCCTTGAAATTTTCTATTGACATGGATCGGATTTGCTTTTTCCTTCTACTTCAGTTAGAATATCTTGAATAAAAATATCATTTCAGTGTTCCTTTGAAAAAAAAACTCATAAAAACACCTGCAACTACATTTTTTTACTTGAATCTTTTATTTCACCCACGCTTAATGTTCTCGATAATCGTCCGTGTAATCTGCTTACTTAACTCTTCTCCAGTTACACACCGACTTTTTTATCCAGACTCCCGGCCTGATCTCCCACATAGACTCAACAACTTCCAAACTGTCATTCTTATCGACCATTTACTTTCTTGTCCCATTAATTGTTTTTTGTGTCTGTCTCTACATACGTGGTTGACCCGATTTTTTTCAAGTCACTTTTATTTTACACTCGATATGCATATGCTGTGTCTTGTGCCTGAATGCGGTCAAACCGGACAATCTACCGCATAATAGAATGGTCATTGATTCGAAATGATCGCGCTTTTATAATGGTTTATTGTATGAAGTAGTCATATAATGAGCACAGCAGGGAGACTTCTGTTTAGGCTTTCAGTAAAAATCTGTTGAATGGATTTGTGATTTAGATGGCAAAAAGTTACTGTTAGGTTCCGTGGAACTTACAGTCCGTTGAATGAGTTTATAGTGTCGTAAACATAAATAACAAACAAGTGCTTTTTGTTGAATAAATTTCGCACCTGTTGAGCGAGTAGGTATCGGATGAAGAATTTCTTGGAAGTTTTTTAGGAGATATAGCAGCTGTTTTTCTGGTGCCATAAAATCTCAGCACATTCCAATCTAATCTAACTCCGTTTCGAAATTCAGTCCAATTTACAAAAAGTGCTAGGGCAGCATGTTATCTAGCACCCACAGAACTCATTAGACTTATTGACAGAAACACATTATCAAGATTCTTCCGTGTCATATTATCTCAAAATCAACATGTTCGCTTATCTAAATTTTTCACACTTGGCGCAAGACTTCATCAAACGGCCACGCTCATAGGAACAGATTTCCCAATCAAGCCACAAATACCTTAGAGGCAAAAGCAAAGAAAACAATGAATAACTAACTAAATGACATTGAAAGTAACTTAAATATGATACAATGGCTATACCGTACTGATGTTCTGTAGACGTACTTGTGGCTCAAGAAGGCAAACATGCTCATACAAAGTGTGTACTTTCTGGCCGAGCATGGTACCCAAGTAGGTGTTTCACGCCGAATGACCTCATAACCACGCTGCCAAGCTGCAGACCGATCGCAACCAGGAACAACCGTTTTCTTCGCCACGCAGCCAAATTGATCTAAACACTCAGCTCATTAATAAGTGTTAGCTGGAAGACTACCCACGTACCAACGGCAGAGACATCAATGAAGATTCGAGGCAAGGTGATAGGCACCGTACTACATGTTACAAGTTTTCTTCCAGGTAGCTGCCAAATCAGATACGCGACCTAAGCATTTCATACAAGCTCGAGTGCACATTTCAGACAGGATTAGATTGTATTCGGAAGGAACGATATCAATGCAGTACTTGAGTATCTGTTTCGAATCATCATCATGGGGCCAATGGGGCTGAGATCAACTGAGTTGGGCGTAAAATTTAATCACACCTCGCTGCCCTTGCCATACCATGCATATTTCGTTCATCTGCACGTCAGTGAACGGGTAGTACGCGAACACGAGTATGTTGTGATCTTGCCAATCTCATTCATGCAATCAGTGATCTCATGCCCTACAGGCAATTTCTCAAGTATGACCCATTCAAATGACTTCGGTCTTTATGCCAGTCACTTATGGCGATATGCTTATAGACGAGTTAGTTCTCGTTTCGATGTTACCTTGTTGCGTCCAGATATGTTTATCTGAAGAATTGAATGCCCCGCAATGGACAGTGCTATATTGAAATCGTTACGAGATATTCGTTACACTGTAACCCTTGAAGCGTGTGTGGCCAGTGTTCAGATAGTGCAGCTGTGGATTGGGAAAATGTTGGATTTGTGAAAAGTTCAGGCAGTGGTGTCGAATTTAACCATACCTAGACACAACTATCGACTAATGTAATACTTATGAAGAATGTAACATATGAGGAGACAAACAGGTTTTGGAGAGTAGTATTATACAATAGAGGCTCTTTCAATTTCCACCACATAGCTTGTAGGTTCCTTTTCGTCCAGTACAACTTATCAATTTGATATTTTGCCTAAAAGTTCCCACACTGGGCGCTTTATAGAATCTCATATTAAGTCCTACATTTTGCTTATCTTTGACACTGTACAGATACCTAACATCATATTTTCATCAAAGGGTTTTCCTCAGTTTCCACTATCTCCTCATCGCATCTTTTATTTGAATTTCATACCATACATGACATGATTCGTCAGCAAGCGCAGGCTAAGTGACATATTTAAATTACCAATGAACAAACTTATTCGAATTGATGTGGAAAAATTTATTTCACTGATATGATTTGAAACAATTCCTTTGGTCAGGATTACTCGCAATGACTGTACTTTTCCTCTACTGAACTTCTGGATAACTCGGAGTTCCCCAATATACTGTCACGAATAGGGAGGGGAACCTACGTCTTCATAGTAATTTTCTTCAAGAAAATCCTAAGGTCAGCCAAACCGACTTTGCTTCGAAACTTTTGCAACCGACTGACGCAACAACACTAAACCAAAGGTATTTGTCTGGAGTAGAGATGGACAAAAGAACTCCGAGCTCACCACTCAACGCTCTTTTTTACAGTGTTGCGCCGTACTCTCAGTACACTGTTCGCTGCACTGCAAAAGGTTTCGATCACAGACTATGCTGTGATTCCTCAGGCGCTGCACTGTAGAAGGAGCAGAGTAGGGTTAGGGTAGAAAAGAACACGGCGCAAGCACTCAAAATGCCCGCAACAGGTAGAATTATGGTGTGCATAATATACTCCTGAGTGAGAAGGTGGGCATAGGTGATACGCTGCTACCGGTGTTTGGGTAGTACCGGTGCACCGGTCTATGGCCACAAAAGGAGCAACTGCAAAGGTCCACAATGTGGTCATCAGAGCAGAAGTGCATACTTTGGATTGGAAAGTATGGTGCAGATAGGCTTGAGTGCTTGTAAGGTATTCGAGGAAATCTGCAATATTATAAACCAGCTGACGGCCTCTTTACATAATTTGTCTGCAAAAATAAAGCTCAGATTGCCCTAATCAATGAACTTACTAAAAGAAGAACTCGTTCACTTGTGTTTCGGATGCCTTAGCGTACGCGGTGATTTGGATCGCTAACGCACACAGTACGGATTTGCTAGCCACGGCTACGTCTGGTCAAAATGTGGAGAGATTTTGCTTTTGCCCATCTCTTTGCACCATACGTTTCTCTAGCCCAACGAATCATAAAAGTTACTCTGTTAGTCGCGTTACTCTGGAAGAGGAGAATTGTGAATACATTTTCCTAAATATGATTCGATGTATCGAAACTTCATGACAAAGAAGCAGGCTCAACCCCTTCATCTTGCTGAGCTAGTCTTTAGCTGCCTTGAACCTTTCGGCTCTGAAGTAGTTGTAAAAATATAATATATTCTGAAGTAGTAGGAAATATAAAAAACTCTAGCGCACCTGAACCGCTAGAAAACTAATTTTCGAAGAAATTGTCTTTGAGTGACAAAAAAGTGTGGAAAGACGTAATACACTGTTTTGTAGAATCATATCAACCATTCCTTCTCCAAAGCAACAAAACTCAACTATAACACAAATTATGAAAATGTTCAGTAATGGCAACACTTTCCCAAGGAAGCAGCAATAAGTTTACCATAACAAGCTCATACTCAAATCAACTAATCCTTTGAATTTCGTTCTCGAAATCGCAGGATTTCATCGAAAGTTTCAGCGGTTAAACGTTGTTTGAGGCTGCCATCCGAAAAATGTCAAAACTTGGAAAATTTAAAAATTGATTCATTATTTTTATTGCAAATGCTTTGCATATAAGAACGTAATTTAAAGCATCTGTCGGTGCAATATTTACGGAAATGGCTAATACTGGTTAGCCTGTGCCAACAACAAAGCAAAATACATACCAAATCTGCTTTCCGTTAAGTTAAACCCAACCAGTAAATTTCGTTTCGATTGAATCACTGCGCTGGAAGTTATACGGGTGAAAAGAATTTTAGGGTTACCACCCTCAAAACTTTTCAAATTTTTAAAGCGTTAATATTTGTTGTTACTTTTCATTGCAGGATCATTTCCATTTGCAAATCTAATGACATAATCGCTCAGTAAAGAAATTAAACAAAATTACCAAAATGGTCATAGCTGGCAGCCCTTTCATGATTTTTGTACGAAATTTCTACGACATTTGGCTCACATTAAGGTTCATTTATTGCGTGATTGCTACACTGAACCGGAAGTTAAAGGGAAAAAGCTTGATTTTGCTGAGCAAATTTGCTAGATTTAGGAGACAAAAATCACCATAGCTGGCAACTCTATTCTAATTTTTCAGCCAAATTTTCATCAAATGTTAGCTAAAATAAGATCCAAGTACTGTATGAATCTTGTCAAAATCTGATGGCTGAATCGGAAGTTATAGGCCAAAAAGCTGTTTTTTTTTCTCAGTGATTTTTCAAGATGGTACCACTGGCACAGGGTTGCCCGCATTTCAAAATCACTTCTATCAGACCTGGTCCTAGCTAACACCAACATGTTCTGAAAATATCACTATGATCGGATAGTCCGGTCGTCAGTTCTCGTGAACAGAACTTTCGACTGCTGAAAATAGAGGTAATTTGGTGATGGGTTGCCGTTCTTGTGTAAAACGGAATTTTAAAAATCAAAAATTTTTCAGGAAGGTCAATGATTTGAAGGTTTTTTCTTCAGGAGCCTGCAGTAGCTACAGGGTTACCCGCACACTCTTAAAAATCCACGTATACTAAATTTTAGTCAACATCAATACGCTCTGCGAATTTCACGATGATCCATTGTTTTTCTTAGAAGTAATGACAAATTAAAATTTGAAAAAAAATCCTTGCCTACTTTTAGGCATGCTGCACCCACACACGGCTCAAAATTTCCAATTGTTTATCATTGGCAAGCTTAAAACATAATAAGTTTTCATTCCCAAACATTTAATTTAGCAAAAATTTACACTGCTTGGAAATATAGGAGTACCTGAAAATTCACTAAAACGCTCGCCCCCGCCAAAAGGTTTAGGATATCTGAATTTTAGTTTAATTTGAAGTTGTGGACCTACCTTCTATATACATCTACATACGTCTTCCGAAAATTTCAGTTCAATCGGATCGGCCACGCCAGAGATTATCTCGGAAAATCATTTTGCTGATATATATATATATATACATATATATATATATATATATATATATATATATATATATATATATATATATATATATATATATATATATATATATATATATATATATATATATATATATATATATATATATATATATATATATATATATATATATATATATATATATATATATATATATATATATATATATATATATATATATATATATATATATATATAAAGAAATATGAATTTTCGGCGAATCGAGTTTAATACTAATTTTCTTCGAAAATTAGTTAAAATAAACAGGTATACAGCAACTAAGTAAGTGATGGTCCCATAGAACATAGTTCTTAATTGGGCTGGATCCTGAAATATGTCAGTGCAGTATGAATTATTTTTATGTATCATCCAGAAGTTTGTCTTCCTTCGGGAAGAGGTTCCAGATCACGATTTCAAGAAGGAACAAATGAGTTTGATCGTCCATCTCTCCCATACAATGGTGAGCAAATGTGGTATAGGAATGGTTCAAAGATGGACTGTGGAGTAGGATCAAGAATGGAGAAAATTCATTTCCCTCTCCCATATAATAAAGATAAGGAAAACTTAAAGTGCTAGAATTAAGATCCTATCGGATAGCCAAGCGGCTCTCAGGGCTATCAATACCTAAGAGGTGAGGGAGGCCCCAAATGTATTAGGGGCACAGAACAGCCTCGAGTTGATATGGATGCCTAGCCATAAGGAGCACCAAGGAAACGAAGAAGCAGATATCAATGCCAAAGAAGGAACAAGACTGCTGTTCACAGGTCCTACTTTGTACTGATGCTTTACAAAAGCAGACACGAACAAGGAAATCAAAATATGGAGCAAGAAAAGGATCGAAAGCGACTGGCTTAATCTTGATGGTTTGAAAAACTCAAAAAATATATTGAATTCGATAACAAAAAAACACAAGATGCAGTGATTCTCGGCAAAAGTGGCATAAGAGTTCTTTCTGGAGAATTAATAGATCACCTTCCTTGCAGGAAGAACCTGTACAGAATATGCAAGGAGCGGGATGACTGCTGCAGATACTGGGGACAAACGGTAGAACGTATAAAATATTTCCTCATATCCTAGCACTAGCGAGACGAATATAAGAGTTCTTTGGCTCTGCTTCTCTCTTCACCGAGAAGGTCGCACTGCTAGGGACGTTCTGAACGCACTACATGCAATTAATCATTCAACCAAGTTTTTTTTTCAACCAACTCACTAGCTCAATCTGGGTTGGGTGTTTGAACAGATTGTACCTTCTTAGTATGGCACGGTGTTTACAGAGCACTTACAAATAAAACAAAGGGAAAGGAAAGGAAAACTCAGTGTAGAAATCATTATTGAAAAATCAAACTTTAGCAACTTCCAAACTTAAAAGCTATAGCATCAAAGAACTAGAAACAATGGTGTGGAACCCATTATAACCCAAACCAGCCGGGATTGCTTGAAATCAGCTCTTTAAATGGAATAAGGGCACTTGTCTATTTCTTCCCTGCACGATGCAGATCTGCATCTGTAAGTTAAAATTCATATATTAAAGCGATGTCTTTGTTCCGTTTGAGTCCGTTTTCGGGATCTTCAATCTATCTTAGTTTTCTATAACTTGTCCGCTTTTTTCCCCATGGTTAGTATGAACTTGAATCCCTTTCTATTTCGTTTTCAAAAATTCTCCATTTTTAACTCATTCCACTATTTCAATTTATAAATTCTACGATTTTGGACTTCATCTACACAATGCCTTATTTCTTCATTAATTCAGTTTTGTTTCCTCACTTGTTTTTTTCTTCTAAAATTACTCCTACATACATGAACTACCATTTTCTAACAACGAGGGCCCTTTCTCGTTTTTCCTTTTTTCCCCGAAATTTCTCAACAACCGCAATATTTCCCTAAATTTCCCTATAACAGTTTCCACACGCTTCTATTTATGTATCTGACTTATAAATTATTTATCAGTGGAACTTCTGGATCACTAACCGTACGGAAACTGTATACACTGTTTTAATTTGTTTTGACAATAGTCGAGACGTTTTCCTGATCAGGAAACATAAGCCTGGGTCCTGAAGTACTGATTATTTCATTCGATATAGTTGATAATATCTTCTTTGCCTTTGATGTGGCAGGTTTTCATGATGAGAGCATATTGAATAAATCATCTGAGACCTGTTAGGTTGTATGAATCTTTCTGTGTCAAACCGGTATGACCAGTTGAATTTTTAGTATCTTTATAGCATTCACTATTTTTAATAAACCTTTTCATGCTTTCCGGCCCAATTCACAGCACTCATAGGGACGACCCACCCTGTGATGTCTCCAGAAGCCAAGCACAAAAGAGATAAGATATTCACTAACATACATTATTCTATAATTTAGCATAGCATCACCAGCTTCAAATAAGTAATGATTCATTTCACTAAAACTAATGCGATTACTTAAGTTGATTGGAAGGTCCTGATGCCTTAATATCTTGGATATTATAGGTAACTGACAGTTTGCCTTTGTCTCCCACAGCAACACACAACAGTTTCGAGTTGATATGGATGCCCAGCCATGAGGGGCAACAAAGAAACAAGGAAGCTGATACCAAGGCCAAAGAAGGGTAGAAATTTGTAGCACACTTGGTCCAGCTTTACTAAGCCAAAGTCCCTATAATCTTCGGGGTAAGTTTGGCAGCGAAACGACCAGCGAACAGCCACACAACTACACGACTTGTCTTGGAATGGAGTTCTTCTCACGAATTTCCAAGATGTAACGTTGAGCCCTTTGGCCGTATGCGCCCGTCACTTTCGTTTTGACCCGATTATGAGCCAATAGTAAACGATCTCAATTTGGTGCTAACAGAACCTCTTCGTCTTCAAAAGCCGGAAGAAACTTTAATAATACATATTTAGAGTCTGTAGTCTCACGTACCACATTGCCAAATGCGAAGCATGACTCTGACGAGTTCACGTCCCAATTCCGATGATCGTTCCCCATGTAAACTTGAATAGCGGTGAGCAGAGATTGGTTGGCCCCTTTGGACGCTTTGTTTTGGGTTGAATAAAAAAGTGTGAACCAATGAATCGCCCCATATTTGACCAGAAAGTCCGTAAAAAACTCCGATACGAATTGGACTCCATTATCGGTGTGAATTGTTTCGAGTACGCCAAAGGTTAGGAATATATTGTCTATCAGAAACTTCACCACCAACTTAGCTGTAGAATATTGTATAATGGTGAAGTACTACCAGTAGCCTGGTATTTTTATGAATTAATGCTGGCGATCTGCAATATTTGTTCATTACACCCACTTTTTATTGCATTTATTGATTTATTGTACTGTTTATCCTACCCCCTTAACTTATCTTTGAATTTGGAAAATATGCAGTGTGTTGGTGAGTAGTTGAAATCTGCAGCAAAATAAATGTTCAATATCATCTTTAAAAGGTCTTTAAATAATTTACAATGTTTCAGCTGAGAAAACTATGTCTATAGTCTTGTTTCTATCTTTTCTAGCCCTTCTCGCTAGACGATTGTTATATTCAAAATTCCTTCTAGTCTCTTATTTCTAAAATGATGTCCTTTTTTCTTCTAGACTATCTAGTTGCATCAACAGAGAATGCCAAATTGTTAGGCTTTCTGTGTATATCAGTTGGTTCCTCTTTCGAATATAACTGCCGGTGTCCTTTGTTTTCATCACTTTTGTGACGTTTTCACTCTATACGCCTGCTGCAAGACATCGTCTAAACTTAAATCTAGACCAGTGTCTGATCACCGATTCTTGCTAGAGATAGCATCATCAATGTCACTTTATAATTCGCTTTAGTTCCTTTACCACTTCACAGCATCGTGGATTTGACGATTGAAGAGAATGGGAGAGTGTAATACAAAAGGAGATAATAAGCAAGAGAGAGAGAAACAAAGGAAAAAAGACAAGAAAAACAGAAATGAATGAGCGACTGAGAGAAATAGAGAAAAAAAGAAGAACTGGAAGTAGGACAGGTAAAAGGTAGACAGAAAAACAAGGAAGTGAAGATAAAAAAAGAGAGAAACGGCAAGAGATAGTAGTGATAGAAATTGAGAGTGATAGAGCAATTACGAGAGTAAGAAAGAGAAAAAAGAATTGAAATATTTAAATGGAATATTTATGTGCTTTAGAAGCCTTTGATTGGAAACCTTGAATACTTATTCGTTAATAATTTAATATTCTACATATATTTACGAGCCACATGCTGTCAACATAGCATAAAATTAATGAATAACATAACAAAATAAAAAATTTATGATGAAATCAGCAAATTTTCTGAATATTACTGCCGTAAAATAAACTAATATTGTATGACAAAAAAAAACATTCTTCTATTGCAAATAAATTGATTTTAAAAAATCAAGATGCAAAAAGCAACGAAAGATGCCATTTTCAAGCGCAACATGCGTTGACTAATCAGCATAAGTCACAGCATCATCAAGATAACGATCAGATTGATAGCCAATTCTAGAAAATAATTTTGCATAGATAATTTTTCAGATACAAGCCCACTAGTTCTGATTAGATACCATAACGAAATCAGATAAAATCTTTTATCTGATTTTCTCTTTTAATTTTTATGTACTACAAGTTTCACAGCCACTGGATACCATCTTAGAAACAAAAAAAAATCCCATTCGATTGATTGACAGAACTGATCTTATATGACTCCATGGAGCCATAGTTTCATGGCCTCAATGTCATCTTGAAAATCAATTCGATACGCTTCCATTCGAAACGGACTGCATGAATAATTAGGCACTATTTATTGACAATCAGATTGATTTAACGCCTGATGATCAACACACACTGCTTAACGGCACTATCGGGAACCTAGTTGCTTTGTGGACAAAATGGGCTGCTGGTTATTTGCGGTAAGGAAGTCAAGAGTTTCATCGATGCACAAAAGAATTATGGTCATGAAATCGGTTTGCGCCGCAATCCGGTTTAAAAGAGTTCGGTTGGTGTAAAAATTTACCATTACTGCGATTATTACTAGTACGATGGAAAATGTTACGATCGTCACTCTTTGAAAAACCCATACAATAAAACACTTTGTTGTGACTATTTGTGTTGCGGTAGGTTTATGCGTTTCTACTGAAGCGTGATTTGTGTCTAGGATACGATACGAGACGATCGAAGACAGTGCCACGAAAACGCAATTGATAATTTTCATTCTGGTCTGGCGAATTGTTATGACTGAGCATGGTGCAATCTCACGTTTTACGAGACATTTTGACCACGTTCGATAGTACACGGAGTAGTGGCAGTACTGTGCATAATTGTAAAAAAAAATACGAAGTTGTTGGAATGTTGGATATTTATTGTAAAGGATTGATGATCGGTTTTCTTTTATGCATCCATAAACGGTTTATGTGATTCGGTGATTGTGGTATTTATAGGTTTATGATGATGGTGAATAATCAAAATCGCATAAATCTACAGTGGTTTTATAGCTTCACACTTGCAGTAATGAATTCGTTGCACAATAGCTACTGCTATTAATCATGAAGAAATCAAGGAAATGTCTACCTTTGATGTGTCATAAATATTGGAATGCATGGAAATAGAGGAGAACCGTTTTCAGTTTTTTATTTGTTTAAGCTTTCTTGAATGATAAGATTTGATTTGTATAATGTTCATAAACGCTGCTCCTAAACAACATTTCAAAACTTAACAGGATCTGGTCCAACATTTTTGAGTGATACGATGGGCACTTATTACAAATAAATTTATATCATATTGTACTCACATTATCCGCGAAAATAATTCGAAATGTTTGACTCACCTGAAAAGACACATAAAAAGTATTCTATGAAAAAATTGCTGTTCATAAAAATGACAGATATCTGATTTTAGACCAGAAAATTGATTCATTCTTACAGTTTTATGAATTATAGAGAAATACATGCATACCATTTTGTTCTGTATGGATATTTGTTTGTATATTTTCATAAAGTAGGATAAATTTAATACTCTGTAGAATTTATGAATTATATCAAATTTTTATTTTATATCCTATCATTTATAAATTTCCTTGCTACAAACTGAAGAAACTGATGAGAGGAAATTCTACCGGAAAAAAGAATGGCACTGAGACTGACTATCTCCAACTATGTGGTGAACAATTCTACGGTTCAATTTACAGGAGAGCAAGTGCTTAAAAGCCAACTCCTTAATTTTACTTTCAAGGAATTGGGTAAAACTGAACTTGATACCCCACACAGCTGTTGCATGAATCTCGCCGACAGATGTCGGGCTAATATGTTTGTGTTTTTGTGGTTGTGCGTTTGCTTTTGGGGCTTCTTTTCTTTCTTTTTTCTTTTTCTTAATTGTTTTATCTTCTTTTTTATTTTTTTGCATAATGTTGTCTGTTTTTCTTCATTTTTTCAACCCTTCTACTATCTTTTCGCCCTCTGGTGGCGGGATTTCCCGGGTGTGGGGCACCAAGTCCAGTTTACCCAGGAATTCTAAGCATTTCCTAATTGTGACAGCATTTCCAACAGAAGATTTGCTGGTAGACGTTGAAGTAGTCTCCAAGAGGAAGTAACACAGAATAGAGGAACTTAACAGGAAGGAAAGAAGTAAGAGCAGGAACGCTAGTAAGGCACAAAGAGTGCTTAAAGAGTTAGCTACCAAAGCAGTCTTTTATACTAAAGCAGATAAATAAAACCGATTAGTCAGGTAAAAGCTAAACAACGGAGACTAACATGTACTAAGAAAAGATCCTTTACCAGATTCTATCAAGAGGACTACAGGAGAAGTTAAACCTAGCAGGTCCTTAGCATAGCGTTGCCAAGAATTTAATGCCTTCTAAAAATACACAGCAGGAAATGAGCTTTAGGTGATTGTCACCACTAGTGTCGCACGAACATGAAAAATTGGGAAATAGATTATGGTGAAATCTAAAGCATAAATCTGCTCAGAAAAATTGCAACAAGAGATGAAGATCTGCTTGTATCATTTGATGTCAAGACTTTGTTCCCAAGCGTACGAATAAAACAAGCAAGTGGTTTCTTCGAGGATTGACTATAACAGAAGACAAGAAGAAGAAGGTTAAAAACTACTTAAAACTTGCACTAATTTGCAACAGTGAAAGCGACTTTACTTTTAGAAGGAAGTAATTCAATGCTATTAAAGGTGTCACCAACGGAAATGCTTTTTCGTCGCCTATGAGTGAGATAATTATAGACCTACCGCAAAAGAACTGTATGAAGAAGATTCGCTTTCCGATTCACGTGTGAGGTATGTAGATGACTTCCTGGCTATCACGAAAAAATATGTTTCTGCAAAGCATATAAAGATATCTAATTTTTCATTGAAGTTGAAATTTCTATCATTGATGATAGTCAGGACGAACTTCATGAGGTAATGGACACGAGTGTTATTCTAAGTGTTAGCAGTGAAATCGCTGACGTTGGGAACCTAAATTTCTTCTATAGCTCGTGAATCCAAGAAAGGTCCCGATGCTTACCTTGACTTAGCGTCAGTTGTTCAAAAAGGTAGTGCGTCAGTTGATCCACCTTCTGCTCTGGCGCTACGCATATTAGCTCTAAAATCCGTGAAAAGAAAGTTTCCGGGTGTAATTCCAGCACCCTACTTTGAAGAAAAAGTTCCAGAATTTCAAGCTAAAAGTAATAATTTGCATTAAACAATGTTTCTCCCGGAGAAAATTGAGTCGCATCAGCGTTTTTTTTTAGCTATTCAAAGCAGGGTCCATTACTTGCTTCATCTCCACCGCAGAAAATATCAAGAAGACAAAGGTCCTTCTCAAAGAAAAAATAAGATGCCTTAGTTGAGCAACGATTCTCAACGGTCCACTTCTGTAAAGAAGCTAAAAATTAAGGGATGTTTATCGCCGAACCCCACCAGGTGTCGATATCAAAGTAGCTTTTACTACCAAATATCTTCTGCTACGTTGAACACAGAGGGATCACTTGCAGAAGAAAAATGTTACACAGCGCTACATCTGCCAGCGTTTTGGGCACACTCTCTCAAAGTGTGGACTTTGAGAGAGTGTGAGCACCCACTGTGCCAAATGCAACAAAATTTACACCACCAAAATATGTGACGTTCGAAATGGCTCCGATATAGTTTTCTGGGTAAGCTGCAAAACAAAAGGCCAGCCAGCTAGCTACAGGGGCTGCTCAGAGACGAAAACGGTTGAAGAACATTGTAGTCTAAACTGCAATAAAACACGGTTCGGATTGGTGTTTCGTATGCCAGCCACTTAGAGACAGAGAGCGAAAAATCCATCACAAAAAAAACAACAATCCCTTCAACGCATCATTCATACCAACGGCGGTTATTTTGAACATTTATGTTTTTCCACAACACTACTACCCTCACTACAATTCTGCACACCGCTCGCTAAAAACCCAAACCCCCTCAGTAACTGATTGCAATAGCAGCTGGAAAGGGGAATATTTCACTTCACAAAAATATGGCAGTCAATGAAGTCTCTCTATTTGAGGACGAAAGGTGGTAGAGGGAAAACAAGAAATGCTCTACGAATGAAAATCTTTGAAAGGAACTTGCAAAAGTTTCGCACTACGGACAATCTGCTAATGCAGTGTTGCATCCAAATTAGCTCTATTGAGCAATTCGTCAATGCAGCAGATGACCAGGTTAATCTGATGTGGTTGTTTGGGCACGCTTTTCTTGGATTCAATATCTAGCGGAAACTCAAGCATATCCAGAGAACAACACCATCTACGTCTGATCATTGGTATTTCTGCAAAATGGCGCCCCAATAATCAATAATTCACTGATTATAAACAGTGCTCATGGCTGAGGAATGTTTTAGCTCGGACGTCAAATATACTGAAGATCTAGCAAGCAGAAATGGATTTGACGAAAAATGATTGGAAAGGAGGGCGCTGCTTACACAAGAACAAAAAGAATACTGCCATAAGAATTCTAATAACTTTTTCACTAATTTTTAACAACTTTCGAAAAATGTTTGCGCGTTTTGGTATAAAGTTAAAAAAATTAGGGCTAAAAAATTAGGATTTAGTTGGTGTAAGATTGACTGAACACAAGCGGGAAGTAGCCTCAGCGAGAAAAATAAACACAGTTTTAATGCGATCACCAGTAGCAAAAAACATGCTGGAGAAGTAACACAACTAACGGGGGTCAATCTTAAGGTGATTAAAGAAGTGCAGCAGTTACGAAAACAAGTTGCATAAGAGTGCCTAAACATATGATAAACCCCGATAAATAGACGAATAAATTTCGACTAGGGCAATTGTGCATGTTCAAGCTGATTTGAGCAGTCATTTTATGGATAGTAATAAGAAACTGGATGCAGTTGTTTGAATTTTTGAGGGAAGGAAAAAAAAGAAGAAACTATTACTTAGAGACAAAATTGTTAAAAAGCTGACATCTCAATCTACACAAAGTGCACACAAAAGTACGGAAATATAAGGGAAGCGACCATTGAAGTAGGTTAAAGTTTTCAAAAAAAAAAAAAACCGTTCCTAGCGATGGATATAGATAGAGGAGAGAAGCAACACTGAGGAGGTACAAGGTGAAACACAGACTATCATACTGGGGACGAAGCAAGGAGGTCACTACAGAGCGTTCTTTTCATAGATTTATGGAAACCAATTAAAACTAAAATCTCCTAAGAAAACACAGACAAATTAGTCCTGATCCTTGCGAAAACCAGTGGGACGAGTTAAAATTTTATTTTTGTCTAAATATCTCCCGACAATCAGGTTTCTGTAAGGCAGATAACTTTATCAGACAATAGATGGGAAGAACGACTCAATATGTTGTGTAGAAACAATTCGACTGACTCGTTCTGATGAGGCAATCAGTGGAAGTCAATCAATTGTATCAATAAGATTTTAATTGAAGTATTACGTAGGTACGGAACAAGAATACATTAAATAAAAATAAGGTTAGATTTAACAATCAAAGAAAAAAATGAAAAACCTTTGACATCTTTATTGCATAAAATAAAATAAAATTAAAAAACAACGTAGGTTTAAAAATTATTTATGTGCTACTTATAAATTGGCATTTAGAAGTAACATTTTTGACACTTTAGCAGATAGTCATCCTTCGAAAATATATTTTCACAGAAAGCAGAGGTGCCAACGGCTGGTAGAGATGCCAATGGCTGGTGCCAATATTATCTTAAAAAGCCCCAGGATATACTTGTTTTGTTTCAGCTCACGATACGTGGATCTGCTGTTCTTGCTTGAATAGGTTCTTGCAAACATTTTTATCATTCATTCTTGCAGCAGCGTTGTTTAGTAGAGATCTTACAACGCTTACCATTTCGTCAAAACACTTCGAAAGCAGTGATGATTTGCTTGCTACTGCTTCATTTTGAGGAGGAACTACTAAACAGACTAATGGTGAATTTATTTCGCTAGCAGCATCACAAAAATTGCACTGCGTCCAAAAACGCTTGTATCTTTTGTGTATAAAAAAGCAGTGCATAAATACAAAACATCACCTTTTCATGCACTTATTTGTTAATCTGTTTGTAATTTTTTTCATCAATATGTCTAATAAATTTTGTAATGATCTGACGACTGCCTCAGAAGTTAGTACAACTCGAAATTGGGAAAAAAAATTTGCTTTTAGGTCCTTTTCATTAAACATCTCCAAGACATCATATCCACCAAGCTAAAAAATATTATTAATTTTCATTTGACATACAGGTTTTTTTAAGTTCTTCTTTTTTATAAAAATATAGAAATTCACTAAAATCGGAGCCCTCGATAAAGGGTTAAAAATATCTTTGGTCAAAATGTTGAAGATAAACAAAATCGAAAATCAGGAAGAAAAAATTTGCTAAAAGTCCGCAGAAAGAAAGCCTGAATCAAAATCTTTTGATTCAAATCAGCAATCAAATGATTACTGATATGCAGTGATTGACTCGTTCCTTTTTCTACACAAAAGTGTCGGCGAAAGACAACAAGTTCATAGCGACATCAATTGATTGTCTTACTTGATTACTTCGCTCAGGTTTTACTTATCTCCACTGTGCGTAAAAAAGTGTCGGCCACAGGGAACAACACACGATGACAACAAGTGAAGAAGTGCTTGCGAGGCAGCTCATTCAGAATAGAGTGTGGACGCGAGAAATTGACTCATTTTGATTGCTTCACTTATGTGTTACCTATCTCTTTATTAAATGCGATTATGAAGGACAGCTTTATCTCATTAAGTTTGAATATTTCAGATTACGAATTCCTTTTTTCTTCGATGGTCTGAAACGGAAAGTGCTGAAAAACCTTTGAACGAATAACAAGTTCTTCTTCTTCAGATTAGTAACATCAGTGTTGATAAAAATACAAAAGGAAGAGATTTGTTGACGGTCGAGGCTGTCCCTGGCAAGCTTTCGACACAGTAACAAAGACATATTGTAGCTAAGTTTTTATCGGACATAAGTAGAAATTTGTTCGGCTTTATTTACAGAACCGAGACACAAATACTTTAAGCTGCGGCACCATCACTTTCGTTCGGTGAATAATGCGGGCAGTATCCATGTGGAAACTAAAAGATTGTGCACAGGACTTTGTAAGGAAGAAATTTGTTCCGGGCACTTACTTAAAGATCTTGGAGATGATAAGCTATTGCTATGGAAAAATAGTCAAAGTTAAGTTCTGTGGCTATTTTCCGCTGGCTTATTTTCTCGAAAAGCTCTGCCTATGTTTATGTTGTTATGTAGTTTTTCTTTGAATACCAAACAGCTCCGAACAATCTCTCCTTTTTCATTTTTTTTGGATGTTATTTTTTTATTTTCTAGACCCCAGCTTTCAAAATCTTCCAACAATTTCCATTGAGCTCTTTTTTGAGAATTCAGTAAAGCTAAATTCTGGCTCATTTTGAAGTAGTAAGCGGTGTTATAGTGGTGAATTAAGTCATTTTCATCTCCTTGAGTATGTCTTCTTGCATAAGATAAGCCTTTATCTCTTTTTTATACTCTTTTTGTGAGCAGGTTCTTTTTGGCATTCTTCGCTAGTGTATAGCTGTTCCTGCTCCGTATTGTTCGCATTTTATTTATTTTTGTAAATTATAAAAATATAATTATAGCTTCCAGGATATGATCTAAAAACTATGTTTGATTTCACTCTGCTGTCACAATTTTTGAATAGTCACAATCTGTTTCATAAAATGAAGACCTTGTATTTTTGTTTTATGCTTATCATTCGACCTTAGGTTCAAATTCCACTGTTATATTTCACATAATTTATTAGCGTCCAACAAAACAGATCATCAAAAACATAAGCTGCAAGAAAACGAACGTATATTTTCCGAAAGGCTTAAACTCCACATAAAAGACTAAAATCTACCGACTCACTCGTTCCAAACTCAGATGATCTCCTGTAATTTGTAATTTCTTTTCCTGTAGGCTATGTGCCGTACTTGTACGTATAGTTCACGAGGTCGATTCCGTGTATGTACAATGAACTTACCTTAGGCGCCTTTCATATTTCCGTCCCGGTCCTATTATCAAATGCGGATCTCCCACCGCAAAGTCTTCACAGTTATGATGGTAATCCTTTTTACAGTATATTCATACACAGTATGATGAAACAAAGTTAACTCTGTACGAACATGCATGTATGAAATCTATGAAAATGGTTGAGTTCGACAAGTACATATAGTATGTATATCTGACCATAAGGAACTCAGATAATGTTCATATTTTTTTTTTAAAGTTACCTGGAAGATACTCAAAATTAAAAATTTGACTTCTTTTGTAGAGTCAGATGGTCAGAAATTGTGTGATTGAAGATAAGTACGTAGCATGTACATGAAGCGGTAAGATTATTTTTGGGCGAGGGATGATAAATAGCTTTCTTGTTGCTCATAAGATATGGGTAAAAATTCTTGCATTCCTTAAGATGCTATGAAATTCAATGTTATAAAGACGCAAAGAATTTGGGGACAGCGACGAATATTAGAAAATAGTTTGATCGAAAATATGTTGTTGGAAATGATTTTTGATACGATAAAGGTAAAATACCATTTTTAATTAAAATTTAGATTGTGTGAAAAAATTAAGTGCCTTATAACTAAAATAGTCAATTTATTAATTTATTTAAATTCGTACCAAGTAGCTTTACAATATACGTTACTTTGAATCCAACATCATTTCAATTTTATCGAAAAACAAGTGTTACTGCCAATGATATCATCAAATCGCATACGAAATTTTTCGTGCCTGAATGAACGAATAAATGAATGTTTTCATGAGATAAGTGCTACAGATGTGTGTCTCACCATGATTTCATTTGCATAATTTACAAACATTCTAGGCTAAAGATTAGTTTAGTGGCATTTGTGCTCGAATCCAAATTTTAATCTGAATTAGATGATCTAATCGTATTCGGTCATGTCTTGCTTACGAAGCCGGAAAGTGGAATCGATTAAGATCGAAGAAACAAGATCACTAGTCACAGATTTGATTCATTCCTTTTCTTGGTAGTGAAAGTCATGGCAAACTGTGGCACAATCTATAGATTTATCAGTCAGTTAATTGGCTGACAAAACTTAGTTTCATTCCAGATCAGATTGTAAGATTTGAGCGAATCATCTTCTGTTCATCTCGCCCACAATGTATTCACACTATTGTGACACTATCGTGCATATTTTTCTTCGGAATTACAGCCGGAACCGTATGAGTTTCGAAGTCTACTTAACTCAGGTAAAAACCATTCAAAAGCAAAACCAGAAAAGCTATAAACATTTAGAAGTAATGTTTTTGTGTCTATAAAATTATCTTTCATGGATATTTCTTTAGCTAACAGTGCGCAGACAATAATATTTTCAAAGTTTTTTTTTTTTTAGAAAATACTCAAGTCTGCAGACTTTCGTCTACAGTACTTATTATCTACAGATTCTGAAAATATTGTTTACATGCATAATCAACAATCAAAAGCTCGATTTTTCATGGACAACTTTCTCGCATCATTTCCACAAATCATTTTCTGTGTATCTACAACTGTCTGTCTACCAGCATGATCGAATGAAACCAGACGAACAAAAATCTCATTAAGGGCTTTTACGTTCATTTAAGATGTTAGTTAGTGCGACAATCAAACGGCAACGTCTAGCTAAAGTGACCTCCGCAGATCACACGAATCTTGAGAAATTTCAATTTAACAACACTTTTCGGGGATATGTACGCGCCGTACACATCTCATCGAAAAATCGTGACCCAGCCAAAGTGTCTTACTGAGTAGGTAGATACTTTCTGTTTAATGTTTTCTAATTTGATTTGATGTGAAGGTACAATAGGTTCTTTCCCTCGACATTACTCATAGCGAGAATGGCGTCAGAAGCCTAGAAAGGGCCATGTCATTTGAGATGTTAGACAGAGAAATTAATTGATTGTTTCCAATTTAGGTTGATTGATTGTATCAATTAGTTGAAATAGGGTTTTTAACGACGAATTGAGTTGGATTTTTGTCAGAACATTGCTGTCAAGAAGACTTTTTATTGTTTAATTACCGTTAATTTTGTGTGTGTTCTGTGGAAATCAGAATTTTGAAGAGTTTACTTGAAGTAAGTTAATTTGATCGGTTTTTTTCAAACATTTGTTTGTAGATTAAGGATCAATTTGTCTTGAAAAGAATTAGAACGGTAGATGAAAAAAATCCTACGAAGGTGGTAAGAGACAAGAGAACACGATAATTATTACTTATGAAATAATTATAAAACGAATTTACTTTCCGATTTTTTAAGTCTAGATTACTGTGCTTTCGCTCGATGCAATGAGGTCAGTTTCTCTAGCAAAATTCTCTTCACTGATTGCTTGATTGTGAGTTGTTCCAGACGACAAAGTCCAGTTAATAGTTTAACTTGCTTACTAAACTTAGCTTGAGTTTTTAGCAATTAGTCAAATTCCCGTCATAATTATCCGCAATCAGTCCTTTCCAACTCACGTCATAACAAAATTCCATGAGGGTAGATATTAGAATTCTTATAACAATGAAGATGACAATCAGGTTTAGTGTATGAATCGGCCTGTTCTGAGGCAACCTCGATATATAAGATACTCGCACTCTATAGGGGGGCTAAACCTCACCTGATACTAATGGGAGACTCAAAGTACTGGAGAAGCTACTACCAGTGCGGACCTCTTTTCAGTAATGGACGATCTCGTGCTAGTGACTTTTTGGCGCCGCTGTGACACAGGGAGTTTTCTCATGGCATATTGCCCCATCTCACTGGAACTAAATATCGTCCAGATCATTCTAGTTCACATTTTTGAAAAAAAAAGAATAAACTTTGATAAAAATAAGGACCGATCAAAGAACAAGGACTAATTATAGCTACATTTCTGAAGCAAATACTTAAAGCAGGATGGACCGATGAAAACCGACAGGAAAATCACTGGAAAGGCACCTCTAATAAGCAAAGTTTTGTGCTCAGGTTATCCAATCTTGAACTTTTAGCAGAAAAGATGTACAATATGTTGAACCGAAAATGGTACACGATTACTCTTTTCGAACTATCCCCTATAAAAGCCTGATGCTTAGTCCTAATCTCATTTGCTAATGTTTTGAAGAGTTCGAATCAAACAGTTGAGCAAAACGGACGTATTTTACGGAGTGCGGTCAGAGGGAAAAAGGAAAATGATTGTCGCAAAGAAATCCAGTACATTTCCAATAAAGGTCTTTGGGGAATGCCAAAATACTTTGTTTGTAACCTTTTCGACTTGGTGAATTAAATCTTAAAAAAACAATTTTTTATTTGTTTCTTTTTCTATTTTATTCAATTTCGTTGTTTGTAAGGTTGCCAATATATTTTTGATCCTTAAATCACGGAATATAGAGAAAGTTTCATCAAATGCCGATCTACTTATACAAACTTTGTCCAGTTTGAGAGCTTTGCTGTTGGTTCGTTGGATGATGGACAAGTTGACGTCATCTACACCGATCTTTTAAGACATTTGACAGGGTCAATCATAGATTGTTGTTGGTCCTATATTGTGAATCGTTCTTGTTGCATCATTTTCCTTACTTCTTTATCCCTCATCTGATGTTTCCCAAGGTTCCATTCTTGGTCCTATCGTTCTATTCATTTCATTACTTTTCCCGTCGCCTTAATTCCATTTACCTCTTTTATGCAGATTATCTTAAGTTATCAAACTACAATTCATCCATTAATGACTGTCTGATTTCAATTGGGCTTATGTGCCTTTAACATTTGGTGCACTGTGAATTGTGTATCTCTCAATATTTCCAAATGTGTTCTTACGTCTTCACTAAGCAACCTGCTCTTATTTGCTTTGACTACACACTTGACTGTTGTCACATGTTGCGCATCATATGTCCACCAGTTTGGGCCCATTTGCCACCCTCATAGACAATCACACGCATTCACACTTTACAGTCATGGCACTGGCGGGATTCGAACCCGCGGGCCCCGTAACACGTCGCTTTTCGGCCTGACGTCTTAGCGAGCAGAGCTACCGGGCCCCCTAGGTTAGGTTAAGTCGGAAGATAATTACCGAGAGACACACTTAGGCACAGAAGAGACCCGTTGTAATACCACGATTAGCAACTTCTCCTTATCCGCGATAGTCGGGGAACAAGACCTCTTGTAGCGAGGCACCAACTGGGCTTTTTTTGATGAGTTTTTCTTTTAAATTGGGTGTACTTCAAGGTTCCATTCCTGGTTCGATTTTCTCCGAAGGAACTCACTTTTCATCTTTTGAGCAAAGAACAGCATATCACGTCCATTTGACAGGAACATTTCGCCAGTAAGCTGTAAACATTTTTCTATTGAAAATCAGAGGTACAATCAGAAGTACAACCAGATGTCTTTTCATTCAATTTGTTCAGTTTGTAATCGACAATAGTATCTAAGGAATTAACATAAGAAATCATTTTGACTGATTTTTTCAAATTATTTTGCATCTTCTAATTCATTAATATTGCTCAAAATTTTAGAGAAGACTAGAAAAACTTAGTTTGCAATAACGCAGTTCCTTCAAAAGCCCTCTAAAACCATTGTTTGAAACAAGTTTTTAAAAGTTCAATGTTGTCCCAGGAAGTATGTATAAAAGTTGTCGATCAAAGTCAAAAGATTCGAAACAGTTTTCGAAAGATTCGGGGAGACTTTTATATTTTCTGCAAGTTGTTTGCGATTTTAAGTATTTTACTAACATAACTGCATATAATAATGTAAATATAACTGCTCCTGCCCATCTTATGTCGACCTACCATAATTTCTATTGCATGGTTCCATCAAGATTAGCACAATTAGAAGCATTGAGACGTCCCCAATATCTTACACAATTTTCTATAGTAGCTCTCATCAGATAAGCTCAGCAGTTTTATTTCAGTTTATTTACTGAATTACTTCTACCGTTATATCCATTAGACGGTTTACTGCAGTGTTGCCATTGTTAACTTCGATATCGTCGATCTGTTTAAAGTATAACTTTAAGGGCTGAACATGTGATCCATGTCTCCCTCATCAGCATGCCCAAAGCACCTGGCAGAAATCTCCTTAAATCTACTTTTATTTAGTGCATTTATTTAGTGCAAAAGATTTTCCCTAAGTGAATTTTCCCAAAGATTAGTAAGACTTGTTAAGTCTCTAACTTATACAGCCATTTATATTCATTTTGTGCACTCCCAGTCCTATCTGCATTCAATCTCAAAACAATTCATTTGCATCCTCGTGCACGTTCTCAATCAATCAATTGGCAGCGGTAGACTCTCGTTGCTATCATCGTGTATAAGTGCATCACTGAGGTCCTCGTATGGTCGCAAGGAGATTACGATCACCTGGCGCAACCGCATTATGCTCCTACTTTGGTCGGGACAAAAAAGCATGACAAGGAAGTTGGTTGTTTGTTCGTCACTCGCCTGTAGTGAAGTAGCTACAAGTTCAGCATGAAAAAAATTTGCAGGCATGCATCATGCATTCGCTCCGATTTCCTATCGTCTTGGAACAGTAGTACGAGCAGCGCAGAAGTAGCACTAGTGGCAGTAGTAGCAGGAGGTTAGTAAATTAAATAAGGTCGTGAACGGATGCTGTGCTGAATTTTCGCACTGGGCTGGTACACTTAACCCCCCCGGGCATATGTCGTCATATCGTCTACATTCGATTATCTTTTCGTTAACCAAACCACACACACACTCGGAAAAGATACGGTATATCAAACTACTGAAATTCACTTTTTTCATAAATAATCAGAAAAGATTACGGTATGCTGGATGTTGTTTACTGACATTCTCGGCAAGTACTCGAGGGTCTGAGACCAGTACTGTATCCGTGGTATTGTACCAGTATATGTTATGTATCTAAGATTACAGTTTATAGTTTGTAGCTTACAATATTGAGAAAAGTTTATCGTGAAACGATCGAGTAATAAATTTCAATATTCAGATCGTATCGATAGAGATTGATTGGAGATTTAGTGGACGTGACGAGTTGCATGTTTTGATGGAAAGGAAACTATGGGCCGGTGAACGGTTAAAGTTTCATTTTTTTTGCATTCATAAGTTATTCATTCATAGTTTTCCCACTTAGTCTTCGGATGCTTGAAGTTTTCGGATTAAGTATGTTTTAATGGAAATAATATAATTCACTAATATGGTGGCTTTTAATGACTTTTAAATTACATTAAAATTGCACGTTGGAATTGAATAGTGTAGAGTTTAGAATCGCACACAACTAAACTACTGATCCATTCGTTTTAAGAATTTACTTGTAAATTATTCCAAGATTGTTAAAAATTTATTTTATACTATAATACACTAAATATCGAATACAAGTCCTTCGTATAAGTATTTTCTAGCTAAAACTCCGATTTGAAGTGGTCTACTGCAGCCATAAGCTACTATTAAGCAGAAAACTTTGTCCCATGTCTTCTTGTGTGGTCCATTTGAAAACAACTCTTCAGCTCGAGCGGGACTTATTCCGTATGGGATTGAGCTTTTATTTTTTTATATATAAAATTGTTTTGATTAATCAAAAATTGAGTTTTAACTTAGAGATTTCGTGATGCATTTTATTCCCCCTGGAGATGGAAAAAGAATCTACTAAGGGAAGATCCTTAGTCCTTTTTCAAGAGCTGTCCATTTTTTATAACGGTATCGAAAAATGGATAATATAAAATTGATGGTACGAGTCAAAAGGTCCTGATATTTGCTTTGAGATATTTTTCTTCCAATGGGCTCTTCTTGAAAAAAGATTATTCTGCATATATTTATTTAAATAAAAGACTAATTTGCATTAATAGAGTCACACAAAGATCACAGTTGGGATATCGACCTCACTAAAATTACCACGTTATTTACCTGGCAAATTAAGCTATAAATTAAATTAAGCTATATCATTCGTGGCAGACGCATGTTTGCCTTTTTTTTTTATTTAATTATTTATTATATATTTCTTTATTTTATCATTTATATTTATTTCATTGTTTAAATAAGCTAAGAGCTTGCTTTTTGTTTTAAAATTAGTAATATTGTGAGCTAATCTAAAGCATTTTTATGCTTCTTTGGCAGAAATCGCTAGAAGACTTATAAATGGCAACTGAAAAGTTAGATGAATTTTTGGCTCTTTTTTCTTTCCACTATTTTTCAGAATTATTTTTGTGAATTCTAGACTAGGTGCACTTGCTTCGTAAAAATGAGTAGGTTCTACATAATACAGTGTCATAGTCAAGCCGAACCAGCTCCACTCCTGTTCCGAAGACGTGGTCCGGACGTCGGAAGAAGTTTCGGACCTAATTTGTGGAATAGGTCTCGGACATGATTCGCACGTTCGTTTCCGATGAGGTCAAATGCTGGCAATAACGAAGCATTAAGCCTACTATCAACGAGACCAACTTAAGTAGGTTCCGGCAGATTGTTTAGTTCGATATTCATTTTGAGTAGGATTATTGCAAAATAATTATTAAAAACTAATGGATAAATACTTGAAGCTAGAAACAATAAACTACAAGCTATTAAGAATAAAATAAAAACCAACGGATTGTGCATATGTCCGTACATCCTAAATTCACTAATAATTTTTAATGAACTAAATAAAATATATTTTGAGAGCTACATTTATTATAGTTCTTTTATTCGTGGAGTTGCCTCGAGGGCCTAACATTTCAAGCTATACTTAACTTGAGTTGAAAATTTACATTAAGTAAGCGAAATGAAGGTTTTTCATACGCAGGGCGAATGATTCTGGATTCATGGGTGAGATTTCTTTCATGGGTTTTTTTTTCGCGCATGGCAAACTATAACATTTTGTATTTCATCAACACCAACTTAAATATACGATAATTTGTTAGAAAAATATTGGCGAAACTCACTTTTATAAAGGCCCGTGCTATGACAGAGGACTTTTCGGTTGGAAATTTTAACGGAATTTCGCCTCGCTACGGGAGCCGACTAACAAATACATCGTTGCACCGTAGAGGATTATTGGTAGTATGAGAGTAGTTTCGATCCGTGTTCTTCTAGCTCTTCTCGATGTAGGGACTGATGTTCGGAGGAGAGTGAACATCATTCTGTATGCTTTAGAGGCTTTGCTGAAGACCATTTCTATATGTTGACTGAAAGATCGAAACGAGTCAAAAATTAGCCCCAGGTATTTGACGCTTTTTGATGACTTGATAGAGTGCTCGGATGCTAAGCTTCAGGTTTTTAATGAACCTTATTCTTCTGGAAGACGGTTGTCGTGCGCGCTTGAAAACAATAAACTCGCTTTTTTTACCTTAATTTTCATTCCCGATTGGGCGTAATACGTATCGATGGGGCTTTATTGTTGCCACCTTTGGATTGTGCCTGTCACAACACGCCAGGAGGCTGCCAGCGTACAAGTTTACCACAACATTACGAGGGTTATTAATGCTGGGATTATAAGAATTAAAAATATTTAACAAAATGGGTCCGAAGATGGTGCCCTGAGAGCTATGTGAGTCAAGTGAAAAGAACATCGAATTTTCCCCATTGTGGGTTACAAAAGCCCATCTATCGTCGAAATAACTGGAAATTAATTTGAGAAGACACCTAGATTGGTCCAGTGTAATAAGTTTGTAGATCAATCCGTAAATCCAAACTCAATTGAAACCTTTTTCCACATCAATCAAACAAGCCGTGACAAATTCACCATCAAACTTTGAATTCCCATGTGACTTCTACGAAGCATAGACTTTTGTGGGCATACTTTTTGCTTGTTACCTTTGTATTCTTCTAACATCAGACTACAACGAGTTTGAACATAGAAAATTCTAAGAGTATATTTAATTCAACTATTTACTTGGACAGGGTGCATATTTGATTTATAAATTAAAATATTTCAAACTTTTAAATGCAAAACTCATTTCATAAATAAAACAAATTTTAAAAGTTGAAATTCTTCCTCCATTCGGAAATATGCATCCAAGCCGGATTTCTTCCGAACGTTTTTCGGCCAACAACCTCAGCATATTACATGACAGTAATACGCCTTTAGCTGTCGCTAAGAAGATTTCATATTCACAAACCTATTGCTCCAGCAATATCCTGATCTACATCCAGTAATCCAAGCACATCTCGATATCGTATAGTTGTGTGCGTGCACCATGTAAGATGTTGTGGCCTGGCCGTTTAAATAAAAGCAGAATTACGATAATCACAGACCTTAGTTCAATCATAATAATGGGTAATGGGAACATTTCGAAGACGAACCGTACTCTGATGTACTTATACGATGAAG